>CM054119.1:13417089-16139424 GCA_028673005.1 Tanypteryx hageni | reverse complement strand
CTCCTTCTAGTACCCCTTACCACTCCCCTCCAATCTCTCCCACTCCGATAATTTTTCCATTCCTATAGAAACATCTTTTTTTTAATCTCGAATATCTTATCATTGGCTCTTTCGATTTCGGTTTTTCATTCCTTATTACTTCTCTTTATATATTTTCCTCTTCTCGCTATTCCTATCCGCTTTCTGTCGTTTTCTTTTCTCTTTCCCTTTGTCTTATTCCTCGTACATTCGCGTTCTCTCCCTCCCCTCTCCCTTATCTACTAACAAATATATCAACTTGTAATTAATATGTATTCTGTTGAAATCTGTATGTAATTAATTTATCTTGTTTTGTAAATATTGTAATTACTTATATGACGAAAGGGTTAAATGTAAGAAGGGACTACATAGTCTCAATTTCGCCCTAATAAAGTCGTTCGTCTGTCTGTCTGTCTGTCTCTTTAATCTTCTCGGTATCTTTTCGTTTCCAGTCAATTCCTCTCTTATCACATTCCTCAATCTCTCTCTCGTGATCTTTCTCTCGCTTTCTCTTACCATCTCTCTCTTCCTCTTTCTTCTTCTCTCTGTCTCTCTCTCTTCGCCTCTCTCTTTCTCTCGCTTTTCATCTCCCTCTTTCTCTCTTCTCACTTTCTTCTTCCCTTTGTCTTACTCTCCCTACACCCGCATACTTTATCTCGCTCTCCCTTTTCTTCTCTTTATCTTTCTCCTTTTACTCTATTCCTCCCCTCTTCCTTCTTACTTCCTCTCGCTATCTTACTTTCTCTGTCTTCCTCGCATTCTATTGTCCTCTCCCCTCTTCCTCTCTCTTCGTTTCTCTCTCTCTCTCTTCTTCATCTCTCTCTCCCTCTATATCTTATTCTCTCACTCTTCCTCTCTATATTTCTCTCTCTCCTCATCTCTTTCATCTCTCTCTTGCTCTCTCTATTCCTATCTCCTCTCCATCTCTCTCCCTTTATATCTCCCTCTTCCTCTCTCCCTCTCTCCCTCTTTCTCTCCATCCTCATCTCTCTTCCTCTTCATCTCTCTTCCTCTTCATCTCTCTTCCTCTCTCCCTCTTATCTCTCTTTCTTCCTCTTTTCCTATCTTTCTCCCTATTTTTCTCTCTCCTTGTCCCTCTATTCATCTCTCTCTTGTTACGTCTCTTTACCTCCCCTCTATCTTCCTCTATCTCTTCCTCTCCTTCATTTCATTCTTCCTCTCTATATTTCTCCCTCTCTCTTCATATCCTTCATCTCCCTCTTGCTCCCTCTATTCCTCTCTCCTCTCCTTCATCTCTCTCTCCCTTGCTATCTCTCTTCCTTTCTCCCTCTTTCTCTCTCCCTCTTCCTCTCTCCATCTTCCTCTCTCCCTCCTCCTCTCGCCCTCTTCCTCTCTCTCTTCCCTCTCTCCCTCTTATCTCTCTTTCTTCCTCTTTTCCTATCTTTCTCCCTATTTTTCTCTCTCCTTGTCCCTCTATTCCTCTCTCTTTTTACGTCTCTTTATCTCCCCTCTATCTTCCTCTCCTTCATTTCATTCTTCCTCTCTATATTTCTCCCTCTCTTCATATCCTTCATCTCCCTCTTGCTCCCTCTATTCCTCTCTCCTCTCCTTCATCTCTCTCTCCCTTGCTATCTCCCTCTTCCTCTCTCCCTCTTTCTCTCTTCCTCCTCATCTCTCTTCCTCTTCATCTCTCTCTCCCTCTTCCTCTCCTTATTTATCTCTCTTTCTCCCTCCCTTCCTATCTTTCTCTCTATCTCTCTCTCTTCCTCTCTCCTTATCTCTCTATTCCTCTCCCTCTTCTTATGCCTCCCCTCTATCTTCCTCTCTCTCTCTCTCCCCTCCCTCCCTTTCTCTTACTTTTTCTCTCGCTCTCCTTCCATTCCTCTACTTTTTCGTCCGCTTCTCTCTTCCGATTCCTCTATTTCATTCTTCTTTCTCTCCTCAATTTCTTTCTTCCTCTTTCTCTCTGGCTTCCTCGGCCCTTCCCTCTCTCCCACCTTCCTTCCTTCCTTCCTATGCATCCCCAACTCACTCTCTTTCAACCGCACGCCTTCGCCATTTCCTTCCATTCCACAATTTCCCAAGATCATTCTGACATTCCTCTCCGTTTATTCTCCCTCTTCCGAAAGACATACGAACCAACCGGCTCGAACTCGCCTTAATGCAAGTTAATATGTATCTATCTTTTTATCTCTCTCTCTCTTCCTCTCTCTGTCGTTTCTTCTCCCTCCTTGCTTCCCTCTCTCTCTCTCTCTCTCCTTCGGCCCCTGCCTCTCTTTCCCCGCTTCCAATTGCGTCGAACCATCAATCACTCTGAAAACGCCAAATGACTCATTATTATAACAAGTCACTCCGTTACCAAGGACGAATTTCTTACGAAATCTCGCGATGCGTTTTTTTTTCAGCGCCATCTATCGACGGCTTCGGAACCTCTGGATCTGTCGCGTTCTAAAACTCTGGAACAACTCGATCCAAACCTGCTTTCCGTATGTTCATCCATTAACACTTATGTTGGTTTTAATAGCTTCGAAATCACCGCGGAGGTGTTGCGTTCCCAAAATATCATAATTATTAGCGTTGCATAAAATACTGCAAATAAAGTATTCCAACGGATAACTAACTCGATCACACGTGCTTGCGTGGCAAAAATGACGCGCGCGTGTGTGTGTGTGTACTAGACTATACCAAATTGGAATCAAACAATGCTCGTCGCTATGGCAACACTCCCGTGATGAGTGATGAAAACTTCAAAAACGACGGCATTTGCGCGAAATTCGAAGGAATCCGATCGTTAAGCAAAATTTTACGATATAAAATTATAATCTACATTCCTTTCCTCGGAGAATAGTACAAATCCCGCTCCGATATTATAATTCTACCCTGCACGATGGATTTCAGATTTCCCACGTGAATCAAATGAGGCGGACGGTTCCTGGGATCGGTCAATTGGTGCAAAGGTTAAAAGGGGGGACAGACGGACATACGGACAGACAGACACAACCACTAGACTATAAGCCTATTTCCATTCTGGAAAGTAGGCTAAAAAGAGAGTTAAGGGAAGAGGGACGCGAAGAGTTTGATAGATTGATTTGATGTGGTCTTGATTTGCGCCGAGATTGAGACGAAGAAGAGAATAGAGGGAGAGGAAGAGAGAAAGAAGAGAAAGGGAGAAAAGAATAGAGAAAGAGAGAAGAGGGAGAGAGAGAGAGGGGGGGGCGTAGGAGAGAGATGGGGGAGAAATAGAGCAGGAGAGAGAAAGTAAAAGAGAAGAGAGAAAGTAGAAGACAGAAGAGGAGAGAGAAAAGAGAAGAATAGAGGAAGAGTAGGAGACAAGACAGAAAGTGGGGAAAGAGAGACAAGAGAAAGAGAAGAATAGATAGGAAGGGGAAGAGAGGATGATAGAGGAATATAAAGAGAGAAAGGAAGAGAAGTATAGGAAGAGAAAGAGGGAAAGAGTAATACAGGTAGAGAAAGAGAGGAAGAGAGAGAGGAAAAGAGGAAGATAGGAAGTGAAAGAGGGAGAGAGAAATAGGAAGATAAGGAGGGGATGATAAAGATAGGAAGGGGAAGAGAAGATAAAGATAGGAAGAGAAAGAGAGGAAGAGAAGGAGAGGAAGGGAAAGAGAGGAAGAGAAAGAGAGGAAGAGAAAGAGAGGAAGAGAAAGCGAAGGAATGGAAAGATGGAAAGTTTCACACGCAAATCAAATGAGGAGGATGGTTCCCGGAATCGAACCCGGGACTTTCAACGAAAACCATCCTCCGGGAGAGCTCGGCGCATTGTAGCGAGAGATTTCCACCAAGTTTCGTGAAAATCGGTCCATCGGTTCCAAAGTTAATAGGGGGGTGACGGACAGACAGACAAAACGACGGCATTATGAGCCTATTTCCATCCTTGGAAAGTAGGCTAATAAAATGAAGGAGACCCGTTGCTTCGAAGCGAAAAAGAAGTGTCGTTATTATCACGTTGCACACGCCTCACGCGCGCTGTTCTTCGCTTGTTCTTCATTCATTGACTCGCCAAAAACGACAGTCGAAATGTCACAAAGATGTTGGGGTGAAAATTTTGGCTGCACAGCGGGCGTCGTCAGCGGTCATCCACCCATAATATAACGCAAATTCGAAAAGTTTTCATCAATTTCAGTCCCGCGCTCCAACTGGCTAGCCGATTTTTTCTCCTCTAAATAACTTAATTGTTCGGCATTTGTGAGATTAACGAGGGAATTACCCGACGCTAAGCAACTTCAATAATTGGAGGCTTATAATTAACTTTTCTGTTTTTTATTTTAAGGCTGGTTTCCAAGGGAATCATAGCCTTATGAAATGGTCCTGTCTGTGTGTGGTGTGTCCTCCGAGCTATATTATATTTGGCGAAGACTAGAGTCCCGGGTTCGATTCCAGGAATGTTTTTCCCTATTTGTTTTACATAGGAAGTCTCAAATCCATCGTGTAGGGATGTTTTCTTTAATACATTAAAATATCCTAAAAATAATTATATCGGAGCGGTGTTTGTACTGATATGAGGAGAAAATATTGTAGATTCTAATTATTATCACAGAATTTTGATAATTGATCGTAGTCTCTTGAATTTCTACTAAAACATAACGTTTTACGTTTTAAATCGCATTTTTATCGGATGGTTACCATGGAGACGATAATCACCGAACTCTGCTCGACCATAGACGATTGAGCAAATGGGTTATTTTCTTTTCCACTCCACTACCCCTTCAACAATGGACAGTATATCCATACATATTAGGCGTATTAACAGTAAACATTCATCAAATTCGTTTATCTTTAAAAAAAAATACATGCAAAATACAATGTCAGAAAGAGATTTTGACACTGATTCTAGCATTTTGAACCTGATAATTCTCTATTTATTTGTCTTCCATTTTTTCTCTATCATTGATGAACTACGAACTACAAGTGGTATTTATTGGTATGAGAATTCCTTGGAATGACCAGGGGCTAATACGACGACCAGTTAAAGACATTTTTTTTAAAATCTCATTTTTGGATGTGGAGAACACATTTTTCAACTGGCGAGTAGGAATTGGCATAATCTGTTGTCGATCCCTGGGAGTGGCTATCACATGCCGAAACATTTCCTGTCAATATATAAGTAATGAATTCGGGACGTCCCACCTTGGGAAACCTGCCTCCATTTAGTCCAGTTTCCGGACTTCTTGTTTTATATTTACTACTGTCTCATGAAACAAATCTAAACTGATCTAATCTGATGTGCGGCCATACGCATGACTTTCTCCATATCCGTAATATTTCTAAAAATTCCAAATAAGTTAGATAATAATAAATATTTTCAGAACCCGTGAGAAAATTTTAGACTTTGCAAAGAACAGAAATAACCTCAAACCACAGCATTCGGGTATTGGATATAGCCACAAAGCTCGAACAATTAAGAAAAGAAAAAGGAGCGTTACTAAGACGTAACTAAGCGTCAATTGTCAAACAATAGTCGTCGGTAGGTGGCGTGGGCGGTGACAGCTAAAAATATAAGATATCTCTTAAAAAATGCATTATATGGAAAAAATGTATCAAACAAAGGTTGTAGAAAATTAAATTTCCCACAACATTTATTCCGATATATTTTTATATTTATCGAATATTAAAGCAAATATTTCAAAATAACGGATAAGTGACAAGAGTGAACACCCACTTCCGGTCGACCGATTTTTACCAAAAATTAACCTGTTTTTCTTACTTTGATAAAAATGTTAAATGTAAAATTTCGCGTTGACCTGATTAATAGTTTTTGAGTTAGAGCACCCCACAAAACACCTGGCACACACCGACATCATGGATAAAATGGTCAAAACGTGTTCAGGGGGACCTCAAAACGTGTATTCCCGTTGAAATCTCGAAGTCGGTTTTTTCACGAAAACATTACTTTCCCCTATACTACGTAAATAAGGAGAAAGTAAACACACATAAACTACCCTAGCAACGACTCCAATACCTTTCAATGAGAATTGATTTTTCCGTGCTTCAGGAGCATTGATATAATTTTTATACTCTATTATAATCCATCTGATTTCAGCCAACGACTAACACATACGTGATGACGTGATAACTATAAATTGATTTTTTTATCCTGATACGCACTAACAGGGCACAGATGATGAAACCATAATCCTAACACATAACATATCCTAACTTTGACACAAATTTCAGTGTAAGATAGAGTAGCGTAGGCTGTTGTCTTAATGATTATTATAATTATTGCTGAAACAGGGCGATCCGTGAACCATGAAACTTGAAATTATAAACCTTGGACTAGGGGCCGATTTAGAAATTCCGGTTAAGAAGCCTTGATTTTGCGGAAAATTAAAATTGTCTTATTAAAATGAGCTCGCTATATATATATATATATATATATATATTATATATATATATATATATATATATATATATATATATATATGGATGTTAACAAGGTGTGAGTGAGTTCTCTCTCTGTAGCTGAAGAAGGAGTTAGCGTTCCGAAAGCTTTACGTTTGTGATGTTTCTGTGTTTTTGTGTTATTTTACGTGTGTCGCTTCGACATCCCCCGGGGGCCTCGCCAACCTGAAGTCGTCTGATTGGTGAGTGCTCACTGGGTTTCCTCATCCCAACACCTTGTTGACATCCATATATTCATTTTACCTTTCCTTTTCCGTAAGTTGTTATATAATATATATATATATATATAATATATATATATATATATATATATATATATATTACGTGTGTCGCCTCGACATCCCCGGGGCCTCGCCAACCTGAAGGTCGTCCGATTGGTGAGTGTTCACTGGGGCTTCCTCATCCCAACATCTTGTTTGCCATCCATATTATATATATATATATACACACACACTTACATATGTATATACAAGTAGTTGGTGCTTGCATTCTGCAAACATTTCATCTACCCTTTTTATTCGGGTAGAAGATAACATTGGCTACAATAAAGACCGAAACATTTTGTACCTACGATTAATGGTTTTCAAGATGAAAATTGATAATACGCAATAACAGTTAAAAATAAGTACATAGCAATTTAAAATTCTATTCCCTTGCCCTTATATGATCTGTAAGGCGTAGATTAAAAAAATGTATCCATGTGGAGGATAAAAGTTTCTACAAAATGATTGCAAAAGCTCGGTCCCACTAATTATAGTTCCCGGGATATAAATTACCAAACTTCAATATACAAATGGAGTAAAATAAAAATGACCCCTAAATATTAACAATTTTGAACTCTTCGATTTTTCCTGTTGGTTGCGTGCAAAATACTATACTATACTATAGTCGTGCAAAATTTAAGCTCTCCATTCCTCTTAGATTGGTCTACACACGGGAATATCTTTTATCCCACGCCAACTTACGGGAGATATTCTGGGACATCTGGAGTCGAACCCAGGACACTCTTAAGCGAAGGCGATGCAAATTCCTAATAGATATTGCTTCCATCTAGCAACGCTGAAAATTTCATTTTTCTAGCTTATCGGCGAGTGCCCAAAAATGATTTACAAGATTGGCGAAACGCTTCTCTTGTGGGGAAAAAAACGCAACCTTCGGAATTTCTGGAGTCGAACCCACGTCACTTAGGTGAGAGTTCCTGTTTATTCTGGAGGTTTCTCTATGAACTCTACAATCGCTTAACCTTTCAGCTCTCTAACTCTTGTAGTTTGGGCTGGACATTAGTATCATTCTATATTACCATATATATGTGTGTGTATAGACTTTCCTTACAGAGGAGGATACACACACACACACAAATATATATATATTATATATATATATATATATATATATATATATATATATATATATATATATATATATATATATATATGTGTATGTGTGTGTGTGTGTGTGTGTGTGTAACCTCTTATAACGCTTCTTAACAGGGACGTTTAAGCCCTTCTAAACGCGACAGCCTTCCAAAGAGACTCCAAGTATTCCAGTCTTCTCCCTCCTCTTTTCTCCTCCGACCTGTCCTTCCTCCGCCTCCTCTCCCACAGACTCGCCACTCCCTTTCGCCCCTCCCCTCCGCTCCCTTCCTCCCACCTCCATTCCCCTCCCCTCCCGTTGCCATGACGGAACCTTTTCCACGCCTATCCCCCTCCGTAGCAAGTGCTGCGTCACTCAAAAGCTCAGAATGTCAGCTGTCAGTCAGTGACAGACTGCCGCTCTTATGCCGGGCGGGTTCTGGATGGTGGAGGGGTGAGGGAGGGAGGAAGGGAGGGAGGGAGGAAGGGAGGGAGGGAGGAAGGGAGGGAGGGAGGAAGGGAGGGGCTGTTAAAAGTGGTGGGACCAAGTTATACCTTCTCTGGAAGAAGGGATGGGGCTTTTTTGGGGCCACGGTGAGAGCAGGTATCATTCCAGTCTTTCTCTTAGGCTAGTTTCCTCTTCATCTCTCTCCTTCTGACCCTTTCTCTTCCTCTCTTTATCCTCCTCTCTCTCTTCCTCACTTTATCTTCCTCTCTCTATTCCTCTATCTACCTCTCCGTCTCTTTCCATTCGCTCTTTCTCGCTCTCTTCATATATTTCTCTTCCTTTCTTTATCTCCCTATCTTTCTCTTTCCCTCTTTCTCTTCCTATCTTTCTCTTTCCCTCTTTCTCTTCCTATCTTTCTCTTTCCCTCTTTCTCTTCCTATCTTTCTCTTTCCCTCTTTCTCTTCCTATCTTTCTCTTTCCCTCTTTAACTCTTCCTAATCTTTCTCTTTCCCTCTTTCTCTTCCTATCTTTTCTCTTTCCCTCTTTCTCTTCCTATCTTTCTCTTTCCCTCTTTCTCTTCCTATCTTTCTCTTTCCCTCTTTCTCTTCCTATCTTTTCTCTTTCCCCTCTTTCTCTTCCTATCTTTCTCTTCCTCTCTTTCTCTTCCTATCTTTCTCTTTCCCTCTTTCTCTTCCTATCTTTCTCTTTCCCTCTTTCTCTTCCTATCTTTCTCTTTCCCTCTTTCTCTTCCTATCTTTCTCTTCCTCTCTTTATCTTCTTTCTCTTCTCTTCCCCTTCCTCTCTTTATCTTCCCCTCCCTATCTTCCTATTCTTCTCTCCCTTTTTCAATTCCTATCTCTCTCTTTCCTTCTCTTCCTATCTTTCTCTTTTCCTCTTTCCCTTCCTATACTTCTCTTCCTATCTCTCTTTCTCTTCCTCTCCCTTCCCTCTCCTTCTCTTCCTCTCTTTCTCTTCCTATCTTTATCTTCTCTTACCCTTCCTCTCTTTATCATCCCCCTCCTTATCTTCCTATTTTCTCTCTCCCTCTTTCACTTCCTATCTTCCTCTTTTTCTCTCTCTCTTCCTCTCTTTCTATACCTATATTTCTCTTTCCCTCTTTCTCTTCCTATACTTCTTTCCTATCTCTCTTTATATTCCCATATCATCCTCTTCCTTTCTTTCTCTTCCTATCTTTCTCTTCTCTTCCACTTCCTCTCTTTATCTTCCCCTCCTTTTCTTCCTATTTTTCTCTCCCTCTTTCACTTCCTATCTTCCTCTTTCCCTCTCTTTCTCTCTCTCTCTTTCTCAACCTCTCTTTCTCATCCTCTCTCTCATCCTCATTTCTCATCCTCTTTCTCCCGCTCTACTTCCAATCCTCTCTTCCTCTCTTTCTCTTGCTATCTTTCTCTTTCCCTCTCTCTTCCCCTCATCTTCCTATTTTTCTCTCCCTCTTTCACTTCCTATCTTCCTCTTTCCCTCTCTCTCTTCCTCTCTTTCTCTTCCTCTCTTTCTCTTCCTCTCATTCTCATCCTCTCTTTCTCCCGCTCTACTTCCCATGTTCTCTTCCTCTTTTTCTCTTCCCATCTTTCTATTCCTCCCTTTCATTCTCTATCTTTAATTCTCTCTCTCTTTCTCCATATGTATTCTCTCTCATTCTCTATCTTCCTCTCTTTCTCTCCCTATCTCTTCCTCTCCTTCTCGTCCTCGATCTCTCCCTATCTTTATCTTACTCTCTCTCTCTCTCTTCCCCTCTTTTTCCCCCTCCATATATCTTCCTCATTCTCACCCGCTCTTTCTCTCTTGCTCTCTTCATCTCCATCTTCCTCTTCTCTTCCTCTCTCTCCTCGATCTCTCTCTATTTCTCTTCCTCTCACTTTCTCTCCATTTCTTTCGCTTTCTTTCCCTCTATCTCCCTCTCTGTCTTCCACTCTTTCTTCCTATATCTTTCTATTTCTCTTCCTCTCACTTTCTCTCCATTTCTTTCGCTTTCTTTCCCTCTATCTCCCTCTCTGTCTTCCACTCTTTCTCCCTATATCTTTCTATTTCTATTCCTCTCACTTTCTCGCCATTTCTTTCGCTTTCTTTCCCTCTATCTCCCTCTCTGTCTTCCACTCTTTCTTCCTATATCTTTCTATTTCTATTCCTCTTTCTCTACCGTCTCTTCTCTTCCTCTTTCTCTTCCTGATTGATTGCTTCCGCGAACTACATTAAATACCCATGAAAAAAGGAATTACGCTACACCTTCTCGCGAATGATTACGTTCCTGTAAAACTATACTATTCCTCCTATAGCTTCCAAGGCTATCAACGATCTGTGCCACTGAGGAGGGCTCCTTTGCAGAAAAACGGAAAGAATTATTCCGCAATTGAACTGCATCGTTCGGATCATCAGCCAATTCATTACCTCAGTTAGATATACATATTTCATGAGCGAGAATGGCCGGCTTTTCGCCACTGATGGCGGCCGTTTCGCGGCCTCAACGCGAGACTTTATCTTTATCGATAATCGATCAAAACTCGAGGAATGGAAAAGTGTTTGGGACAGAAAATGTTCTCAAGAAAAACAATTTCCGGATATGTCCTCCATAAAACATTTAAAATCCATTCGCTTCGGGCCTAAAATTCGGTTCTTTCATCAATAAAAATTGCCTCTTTTTTACTATTCGTTTTCCTGGCGACCATTGCCGTGACTACACTTCAGTATCAATTGTCGCCGCCTAAGACACCCGGCCATCTATCAACTGCTAAAAGAAATGTTTTTTTATCGCAAACGTTTTTACGAAATGAAAAGAAAATATAGGTACATTAGAGTCTAGATAATCCGAAATCACGTTTATTAATCATTATTCTACAATACAACTAACGTAATAGAGTACAAAACTATCATTTGAAGTTAAAGTTATAGTTTAAAAAAATTGAGTGATTGAGTTTGTTTTCAGGCTTTGCTTCTCTTCCTTCCCGCGAGGTCGCGCTATCGTCTCAATAATATGACGTCAGTAGCAGTACTTACACGAAAATAGGAGCTTGGCTTTTGTAAGCTCGTGGTTTTTTTTAGCATTTCCAATGAGTACGAGTTTTAATTTGTGGTCACCAGTAGCGTTGCTAAAGGCTGGCATCGTCATTCTTTTTTTTACTTCGTTTGTGCCCAGGAGCCGAAGCTTCAGCCCGAGAAGCAAAAGTTTTCAAAGGCGGCATTTTATTGTTTAAGCCTGTCTCGTCGGAGTTATATGTCCGCTCAGCTAACAATCCTCCGTTGTCAATCAGATAACGAAATTTCGCTTTAAATTTCAAAAATTCATCCGAATTTGCCAATAATTTTTCGCCACAGATATTGAGCTGCCTATGGCTATGCCGGATACCGCGGAATTTCGGACAATCGAAGGTCGAATTATCGGGACTCTACTGTATACGTAAAAACTGCTAGATTTACCCGCGCAGAGCATCTGCATGCTAGTACTTTATTGCTCAGTATCATAAATTACCTTATACGCACGATTTTCGATCTCTTGATTTGCTGATAGTTAGGGATTCGAATGATCTTACCCGTGAGAGACCTACGTAAAGCTGACCGTGACTAAAAACTGATTTTGGTAAGCGAAGACAGATTTGGTCAAAAATTCAGAACCTTAGCGAGTTGTTGACAGTCATAGAAAAAGCTAATCTCATAGGGAATTGCTTACGTTTAAATTCAAAAGGCGTGTTAATAATGGAATGAGCGGTATTCGGGTTATGAGAACAGTTTCTGCATTAACTGAATCTAGAACTGTTGCTTCGATTACGTTACGTTGTAATCGTGTAACTGTGAGTCGGGTCCCATTCCACAGATCTTTAGAGGGTTCTGCATTTCAAGGACACATGAACACAGCTCCTGGTTTCAATCTCAGTTTGTGAGGAGGCATTCCACGTGGCGTTATACTGTCCAAAGATTCCTCAGGGTGTGCAAGATAATCTTCAGTATGCTCACTTAGGATATTGTCTCTTTTTCCCCCACTCCCCCCTTCCCACCCTCCCCATCTTTCTTTCTCCCTCCCTCCCTCTACCTCCCCCTCTCCCTCCTTCTGACTCTCCCCTCTCTTCCACTCTCTCCCTTCCCTCTCCCCCTCCCCTTTCCCCCTCCCCTTTCCCCCTCCCCTTTTCCCCTCCCCCTTTCCCCCTCCCCTTTCCCCCTCCCCATTTCCCCTTTCCCATTCCCCTTTCCCTTTCCCCCTCCCCCTGTCCCCCTCCCATTTCCCCCTCCACTTTCCCCAACCCCTCTCGCTCCCAGTCTCTCCACTTCTCCCTCCACCTCTCCCTCCTCTTCATCCCCTCCTCCCCTTCTTCATCTCTCCTTCTCCCCCTCATCCTCTCCATCTCTCACCACCTCTCTCCTTCTTCCACTCCCCCCTCCCTCCTCTACCCACCCTCTCACTCCCTCCCTCTCCCTCCCTCCCTCTCCATCCCTCTCCCTCCCTCCTTCCCCCACCCTCCCTCTCTCTCCCTCCCCCTCTCCCTCCTTCTGACTCTCCCCTCTCCCCCTCCCCCTTTCCCCCTCCCCTTTCCCCTTCCCTTTTCCCCTTTCCCCTTCCCCCTTTCCCCTTCCCCTTTCCCCTCCCTCCCCTGTCCCCCTCCCATTTCCCCCTCCACTTTCCCCAACCCCTCTCGCTCCCCGTCTCTCCACTTCTCCCTCCACCTCTCCCTCTCCCTCCTCTCCATCCCCTCCTCCCCTTCTTCATCTCTCCCTCTCTCCCTCTCCTTCTCCCCCTCATCCTCTCCATCTCTCTCCACCTCTCTCCTTCTCCTTCTTCCACTCCCCTCCCTCCCTCCTCTACCCACCCTCTAACTCCCACCCTCCCACTCCCTCCCTCTCCCTCCCTCCCTCTCCATCCCTCCTTCCCCCACCCTCTCTCTCCCTCTCCCTCCTTCTGACTCTCCCCTCTCTTCCACTCTCTCCCTTCTACTACCCTTTATTATTGTGTCACGTCATTTTTATGAAAAAAGGGATCTGAAAAAGATGGCATGTTGCACAAATACAAGATATCATTCGATTTTGTGCAGGCGTTTGGGGCCTAGGACGGCGAACATACCGACAGACAGACGGCGTGGCGAAAACCACTTTTACGGACTCGGAGACAACTAAAACTTGTATTTCCATCAAAATCTAGAAGTATACTAGGTATATTGAGAAAGTAATAAGAAATTTCAAAAAAATCATTATTTTAAGGAAGTTTTTAAATTTTCATTGTTAACGAGTTAAAACGTCAAAAATCAACAAAGCGGGTACAAAATTATTTTATTTGTGAAATAAAAAGGTTTCATTATCCAAGTTCAAAGAAAATAATGTCAAATTGTGATGTTTCGAAAGCAAAAAAAAAAACAAAAAAAATTGACCTATTTGGAGCAATTCTTTCCTGTTCTTGTATTTAACGTAATTTAACTTCAATTAGTCTGCAACAGATGGCAGTAAAAGTACCAATAATGGATAAATTACACATCATACTAAGTGCGCAGCGAGTTTTCGATAAAATATAACGTGAACGAATATTTGAAAAGTAAGCTATTAAAGTTAATGTAGGTGCTACATCGTAATGAACGCCAGGTCCGAAGGGATTAAAGAATAAAAATATCTTTTTTTTTCAACAGGTAAAAATTCCTGCAGAATGACATTTAAAAACATAATTTTTAAGCCTCTTACAGGCGAAATACGAACTCCGGACTTGTACGTTCGGATAGCTAAGAGAAAAGCGCCCGATTTAACCGAAGAGTTCGTCAAAACACGCGCAGAAAATACCGTCGCAAAAAGACCGAGGATACACGGGGTAAAATTTACAAGCTGCAAGAACGAAAGACACAGTTACCGCGGCAACCGGCGACTAGGTTGCCATGGTTGATAAACTAAATGAAATAGGACCGACAGCGCAACAAAAGACGAAAAAACACAGCTACAGTAATCGTAAACCTGCTTAAAACTCGTTATATATTCAACACTGCTCTTTCAAAAGAGATAATATTACGCACTCTTAAAAGCGCCATCCTTTGAAATACAAAACGAGTTTCGCGCCAAATAAAATGTTCGCAAAAAAACTTTCTAGCGCAAATCCCAAATGATGGCAAGACTGTCGTGTGTGTATGTATGTATGTATATACTAGTAGTTGCAAGCATTTCATCTCAACATAAAAAAACATTCATTATTCATATTTCATCATTACACATATATTTTTAATTCTAAATATTTCACCTCCGCAGCGATTTTCGTTTTTCCCACATGTAAAAATAATAGTTTAAACAAAATTAACAAAATTAAAAATTTTACACATTCTTCATTATGGGGTACTGATGCTACACATTTTAGCCAAATTTTAAAGTTGTAGCACTCCTAGAAGTAAAATAATATTTTTGTAATTGTTTAAATTTAAATAATTTTTAACGGCCGCCGCAAATCAGATATGGTAAAATTGAAATGTTTATATGCACAAATTCACTACTCTGTAAATAATTTGAAAATTTCAGCTTCCTAGCTCATCCCGTAGTACCTAAACAGTTATCCAATTGTTTAAACTTTATGAATTTTTAACTGCCAAACAAATAAAAGTATTAAAATTTGTATAATCTCTGTCGTTTTTTTAAGAATTCTACTTACAAAAAAAAATTCAACTCCGTAGCACATACGGAAATAAATAAACCATGAAAATTTGTTTAAACAATTGCGAATTTTTAGCGGCCGCATTGTTGCACTTTTTCAAGATTTTCATTTTTTCTAGTCGGTTTTGCACAAAATTCTACCTATGAAAAAAATTTCGAATCTCCAGCTTATCTGGAAGTGCCTAAACATTAGTATCCTCCTGTTATATGTTATATGTTATATCCTCCTCTGTAAGAGTCGTCGATATATAATGATATATATATATATATATATATATATATATATATATATATATATATATATATATATACACACACACATTTACACATATATAAATGTGAGGAATCCCTAACCGTTCCGTTTCCAGAATGTCTCACGAAGCCGTAAGCCGCTTACCGTTCACACATGATCGGGGAATATACCGTTATTCCACTGTTTTTCTTCTTATTTTTTTCAAAATATTTTTTCGGGCATCCTGGCGGGGGATGGTGGATCGTGAGTGTGTGTGCGAAGCGTGCGCTAAAAATAAACTGCGTAGAGGAAATATATCATTATATATAGGCGTTCCTTACGGAGGAGGAGGAGGATACTAATGTTTAGGCACTTTCAGACGAGCCGGAGATTCGAAATTGTTTTCCTAGGTAGCACTTTGTGCAAAACCGACTGGAAAAAACGAAAATCTTGGAAAAAGGGCAACAATGCGGCCGCTAAAAATTCGCAATTGTTTGAACAAATTTTCGAGGTTTATGTATTTCCAATTGTGCCACGGAGCTGAAATTATTTTTAGAGGTAGGAGATGTAAAAAAAAAAAGAAATAGGGAGTATACAAATTTTGATATTTTAATTGCTTTGACAGTTAAAAATTCTTAAAGTTTAAACAAATAGGTAGCTGTTTAGACATTACGGGATGAGCTAGGAAGCTGAAATTTTCAAGTTATATACAGAGTAGTGCATTTGCACAAATAAATATTTTAATTTCTCCATAAACATATTGCGGCGGCCGTTAAAAATGTATAAAATTGGAAAAATATTATTTCACTTCTAGAAGTACTACAACTTTAGAATTTGGCAGAAATGTGTAGCGTTAGTACCCCATAATGGAGAAAGTATAAAATTCTTAAAATTGCAAAGTTTTGGGATTGTTTTAATCTATTATTTTTACATAAGGGAAAAACGAAAAGCGCTGCGGAGGTGAAATATTCAGAATTAAAAAAGTATTTGTAATGATGAAATATGAATTTTTTTTAATGTTGAGATGATATGCTTGCAGAATGCAGGCACTAACTACTAGTGTGTGTGTGTGTGTGTGTGTGTGTGTGTGTGTGTGTGTGTGTGTGTGTGTGTGTGTGTATATATATATTAACTAAAGGAAAAGAAAAGGTAGTGATGAGGGTGGCAACAAGGTGTTGAGGGAAGCCCAGCGGACACTTACCAAGTTGAGGACCAAGCCAATATATATATATATATATATATATATATATATATATATATATATATATTTCCAAATTACGTCCACGTCCGCTGTGCAAGCGTCATGCTTCTCATTATTGTAACAATGGATTAAGTATCGATGTAAACGAATGATTATTTAAATAACACATTTTTAAAACAATTGACAACGTATGCGAATAATTATTTAAACAGTGTATTTTTTCAGCCATTAAGTTGTGCAAATCAACGCGCGAGATAATTTCAATCTCCCGTAGCTCTGTAACAAATGAGAATCGGACCCATGTTCGTATGATATTTTACTACACAAAATCACTTAAGGAATAAGATCTCGAAGTTGTGAGATAAAGTGTATACATATATATATATAATACTAGTAGAAGGTGCTTGCATACTGCAAGCATTTCGTCCCACCTTGAAAAAACATTCATTCTTCAGAGAGATATTTCATCATGAGAAATACTTATTTAATTCTAAAGATTTCTCCCCTGGACCGGTTTTCCTTTATTCATTATGGAAAAATTATGGAATAAAACAACCACTAATTTTTGTAATTTTAGGAATACTATACGTTTTCCACATTGGGTTAATAATGCCACACATTTCCGCCAAATTTCAAATTTATAGCACGTTTAGAAGTGAAACAACATTTATCTAATCGTTCAAATTAAAATAATTTTTAACGGCCGCAATAACGATTTCACGGACACATTGAAATATTTATTCGTTTATATAGACTATACTCTAAATATTTTTAAAATTTCTGCTCCCTAACTCGCCGCGTAGTGTCTAAACATTTACCTATTTGTTTAAACTTTAAGAATTTTTAACTGCCAAACAAATAAAAATATCAAAATTTCTATAATGATTATTTCGTTTTATTTACAAATCTTGCCTCTAAAAATATATTTCAGATCCGTAGCACATTCGGAAATACATAAACCCTGAAAATTTGTTTAAACATTTGCGAATTTTTAGCGGCCGCATTGCTGCAGTTTTTCAAGATTTTCTTTTTTTCAAGTCGGTTTTGCACAAAATCCGACCTAAGAAAAAAATTTCGAATCTCCATCTCATCTTGAAGTGCCTAAACATTAGTATCCTCCTATATGTTATATCCTCCTCCTCTGTAAGGAACGTATATATATATAATTATATTTATTTATTTATTCATTTGTTTGTTTGCTACGTATAAACCAGGGATATGGAAATTCAACGGAAAAGTCATTCTTACGAAATTTCGCGAATAGATGCCCCGCGAAGCTATGTTATCCAAGTCGATGGCGCGCAATATTACGCCAAACCGGCGGCAACAACGAAAAAATCGTCACCAAGGATACGTCAAACATTTTCGCGACGTTCAACTGTCGTTTGATCGATTCGACTCTCCTACGAACTCCTTAAGTAGTTTTAATATGCGAATGATTTAAATGTCCTGCATTAAAATACATTCGTTCTCGTTAATAACGCGACGGACGTTGTTTACATCGGTTGCTATGGCAATCATTTACCTCTCCTTCCTCTCTCTCTCTCTCTCTCTCTCGTCTTAAAAGCCATCAAAGCACGCTTTCATCCGTAAGGATTGAAACAACAATAAGATTTCGAGCCCTAACAACGTCATCGGTCGTCAAGGAAACGTCCCTTTCAAATTGACAAGATTTCCCAAACATATCTCGATTAAACTTTTATAACGTGAGAGATCACGGACTGTTGGGGAGAAAGAGATGAGCAGACATGAAAACTTTAAAACTTTTTCTTTAAAATGGATCAGATCCGAAGATGGCAGGTTCATTTTTTCTAATTTTAATTTTCAAAATAAGGCGAGCCTGCACGTCAAAAAAAGTCGATTTTTGACGTGTGTACCTCACGGCGAATTCAAATCATCTCCCGGAGACGAGACCTTTTACGGTTTTCGTAAATTTTCCTTCTTCGCGGCATTTTTGCACCTGAAGAGATTATTTCTGTGCAAATAATTTCAAGTTTATATCTGCGTATTTGATGGAAGCATTTGCGTTTTAAGAGCGTGACGCACAGCGTCTAAAAATAAACCGGTGTGGGCAACACATGACTTTCTCCGTATTTATATGGCAAATTACATGTTGTTAGCCCTGGGATCGTTGTCAATATTTATTTCCGGTTGACAATTAAGAAAAGAAAAAGGAGCGTTGCTAAGACGTAACTAAGCGTCGATAGGTGGCGCGGTGGTGGCAGCTAAAAATATAATATATCTCTTAAACAACGCATTATATGGAAAAATGTATCAAACAAAGGTTGCAGAAAATATAATTTCCTACAACTTTTATTCCAGTACATTTTTACATTTATCAAATATTAAAGCAAATATTTCAAAATAACGGATAAGTGACAAGAGTAAACACCCACTTCCGGTAGACCGATTTTTACCAAAAACTAATCAGATCTTTTAACCTTTACAAAAACGTTAACTATAAAATTTCGCGTTGATCTGAATAATAGTTTTCGAGTTAAGAGCGCCCACAAAAATCTATCACATAGACACGCAGGCATCATCGAGAAAATAGTCAAAAAAATTTCCGTTGAAATCTCGAATTATATTTTTTTTCATGAAAGCATTACTTTCTCTATACTTCCTATATTGAGAAAGTAATAACATGACGGCGTCAGCAAATCAAATTACATATGGGGATAGACGCTTCTCGCATAGTACACAGGATGACGTTAAATTCCAAGGTGCTTGCGGAATAGCTACAGATCATAAATTTGGTATTTTGACACGCCATCTTGTACAGCTGAGGGAAAAATTACGAAATCACGGAAATTTTAATTTTTTAGTGGTTTTTTTTCTTTTACCGATACGCCCCATTATAAGAAGAGCGTGGATATCTGTGCAGTGCTTCGCAAAATCGCATTTTAAAGTCTGTTAAAATTTAGACGCGGACTCGGGGCGTAAATATTTCTGTAGCTTAAAGAGCGGTCTTTACTTCTATCGAAGACGGATATCAAAATCCGCGCCGGATCGGCGTGAAAAAATTCGCTTTTAAATCGGACAAAACTGGGATTTTTTCCCGGTTTTGAAACAATGAAAAATGTTGAGCGTTGCCATGCCAACGAATACAACGCATTTACGTGAGCGATACTCGTAATCTAATTTCTGGGGATGAAGGTGTGTAATAAAATTAGTCTTTGCGATAGAATGGAAAAGTGATGATATATAATTCCAAATGTAAGCGACGCAATGCAAAACCTTCACAAATATTCACGGTATTTGATCGTAAAAAATAATCTTTTATAGTTTTAGCATCAAAATCGCCAATAAAATCCTGGCTGACTGTTCTTAAAAAACAACGTTTAAAAGACATAAACGACAATTGTCTCGGTGCGAAAGAAATTCTGACAAAAAATTGAATAACGACAATGTGGAACCGATTCGTTGGGCGAATCAAACAGTAGCAAAGGAATCTAGCATTTTCGTGGGCAAATTCCTCGAAAGAGAACTAAAACGAAAATCTACGAGACGATTTCAAAACCTTTTCAGGCCAGCGAGACCCATTTTTTTTTAATGTTGAGAAAAAAATGAATGGCGAAAATTTCAAAAATGTTTTTTCGCGGGAAAAAATCGACGATTGGGAAAAGTTTATTTTTTACAACATTCACGCGCTAAAATAACACTTCGTAGAAATCCGAAAAAGACTCAAAAGATTCCCCCATAAGACCTCCGAAGAGATTTCAAAAAAATTGAAGAGCGAAATTCGAACGAAAAACAACTGAACGTAAGGTCGAGCGAATGCCTTGTCGTCTCTCGAAACATTGCCCAAAAAATCGCGAACCGAACGAAGGAAGATCCAATGCTGCTAATCGCAGGAAAAAAAACAACCGAAATTCCTAAGAAAAAATTACGCGAACAAATGAAGGACGATGACGTAACGAGATTTTTTTTTACAGTATTGTCAATCTAAAACTGAAATTTAAAAAAAAAACACTTAAAAACATCGCCGGAAACGCAGGACGGCAAAACACGCATCGAAAACGCGAAATTTCATCGTAAAAAAATCACACGAAAAAATTTTCGTCGAGTAAACAAATGAGGAACGAAAAAAAAATTTTAACTCACATTTCATCCGCTTAGGGCAGTGCTGCTTCTTTCTCGGCATCCTTTGGTCTTCATTCAAATCGTCTATTTCAGCGGCAGGGCTACGCAAGAATACACAGGGAACCTCCCCCCCACTCTCCTCTCGGCAACCACCTCCCTAGCAACCGTTGCTAAGGCCTTCTTTCCCCCACCCCCCTCCCCCCACCTTCCAAACAACAAGGTAAAAATTTGTTTACTGCGCTTATTACCTCATCGAATTATCTCGCCTTGGGAAAGCGATCGGGGGAGCAAATAAATAGTTATCTCGGGTAATCAGCCGAGTTTAGTTTTCGATATCCCGTTTTATCTCACGATATTTCGACCGTCGATTCTTTTTCGATAGTCAACTGTCGATATTTTTTATTTAGGGAGGTCCAGGGATTGAACCAATTGTTTTAATCGTTTTTAATGGTCACCGGGATCGTTAAAGACTCGGGAACAATCGACGACAGTCGGTTGTTATCCGCGTATTACGAGATCAAACGAAAGTGGGCGTGATCATTGGTCACTAAGCGACGGGGGTGGGGAGGGGGGAAGGCCCGACGTGGCGACACCTGATTGGCCGACTCCGCCGGACGTGTTGCTTCTTCTGTCTTCGCGGAAGATGGCGACCTCCAGATGAAGAACACTGGAAAAAAAAACAAAAGAATGCATAAATACCATTGTGAGAGCTACGATTTCAACGGAAATGGCGAATTCGCCACGGATAAAATTGTCGAGGGGTAATAAATCTTACGAAACTATTATAAAAGCCCGCCAAAATGACGGAAAGGAATGTATTATTTAACTTAAATTCTCGCGCTTGATATTCTCATCTTTCGAATATCAAAATGCTATTCAAAATTCTAACATAATGGATGTATAACATGAAATTGAATGCTTCGTCGTAGAAAACCATTGTACATTAATAAAGACTCTGGATGACCCGTCAAATGCTTGATGGGTCACATGTAAGGCACTAAACGCTTACGAATATATTACTCATATATGAGATTTGAGAAGATTATGGGTGTCTCGAATTCGACAATGCCATCGTTGTCATGGAATCGATAAATTTTGCCAAAATAAGCTATATATATTCTCTTTTCATTTACTTTCTCATTATCACTCATCTCTCACCTTTCTTCTCTCTCTCTATCTCTCTCTCTCCTTTCTTCTCTAGGTACTACTGTGTTGTCCAGGATCCCTATTAAAAATCTATAATATTTTCGTTGTCCTCAAGTTACCGAATCCAAGTTAAGTTGCTGAGGGTTGGACTCGTTCCATTTTCCTCCTCCCGAGTTGGGTCAAGTGGTTGGGGGTTAGATCCGTTCCATTTTTCTCCTCCGTCCGAGTTGGGTCAAGTGGTTGGGGGTTAGATTCGTTCCATTTTTCTCCTCCATCCGAGTTGGGTCAAGTGGTTGGGGGTTAGATTCGTTCCATTTTCCTCCTCCCGAGTTGGGTTAAGCGGTTGGGGGTTAGATTCGTTCCATTTTTCTCCTCCATCCGAGTTGGGTCAAGTGGTTGGGGGTTAGATTCGTTCCATTTTCCTCCATCCGAGTTGGGTCAAGTGGTTGGGGGTTAGATTCGTTCCATTTTCCTCCTCCCGAGTTGGGTCAAGTGGTTGGGGGTTAGATTCTTTCCATTTTCCTCCTCCCGAGTTGGGTCAAGCGGTTGGGGGTTAGATTCTTTCCATTTTCCTCCTCCCGAGTTGGGTTAAGCGGTTGGGGGTTAGATTCGTTCCATTTTCCTCCTCCTTCCGGGTTGGGTAAAGTGGTTGGTGAAGTGGTTGGGTAAAGTGGTTGGGTCAAGTGGTTGGGTAAACTTTTCCTCTCTCTCTTCCCCTCCCTTTCTCTTCCCCTCTCTCTCTCTCTCTCTCTCTCTCTTCCCCTCCCTTTCTCTTCCCCCCTCTCTCTCTTTCCCTCCCTCTCTCTTCCCCCTCTCTCTCTCTCTTCCCCTCCCTCTCTCTTCCCCCTCTCTCTCTCTTCCCCTCCCTTTCTCTTCCCCTCTCTCTCTCTTCCCATCTCTCTCTTCCCATCTCTCTCTTCCCCTCTCTCTCTCTTCCCCTCCCTTTCTCTTCCCCCCTCTCTCTCTTCCCCTCTGCATTAGCAACAACAATAAAGAATCTGGTTTCCATGGCAACCAGGAGCGTTACCCTGCATTGCTACCGAAGGAGTATGCCAGTTAGACCACACGGACACTCAGGCTGAATGCTTACGGTCAAGCGACAAGAATAAACGCCCATTTTCGGTGGACCTATTTTAGCAAAAATCTAACTACTTCTTTACTTCCTAACACCAATGTGAAATATTAATTTTTGCGCTGATTTGATTATTAGCTTTTGAGTTAGATCGCTCACAAAATCCCATCACATACAGAACGACAGACACACCCGCAGACAACATCGAGAAAATAGTCCAAACGTGTTCACGTGACCCTACTAAATGTATTTCCGTTGAAATCTCGAATTCGTTTTTTTTAATGAAAACAGTACTTTCTCCGTAACTTCGTAAATAGAGAAAGTAAAAAAATTCACTTCTTAAATTAGCTATGAATTACGCATGGAAACGATATTTTCCCCCGACAATATCAACAACGATGACTAATCCTGTTTCCGTGGCAACCAGACCTTGCTTGCGGACTTCAGACTTGTACGTTGCTATCGTTACACCGAATGCCGACAGATGGAGTATAATCGGCATATCTAATAGCGCCTGCAAAGAACCGAAGGGGTGATCGCCTTCAAATATTATTATAAACCGTGTACGACAGGCCAGCTCGAAGTATTTTTTTTAAATGAACAAATTACCCTTCCGGAAGTGACGAAACGGAAGGATTCTGCCTTTCCATTCGAGCTATAATGTTATAATTGCATTTCTATGCATAAAGTTCACCGTGTAAGACCATTCGTGGAATTGTGAAAAGAGATTTCAACGCAACGCCCCCTGGGTTTATTTATTACGGTTAATGTTCAAAGGAACGCGAACCCTAGACATTGAAATACACACTAATCTACCATTAATTTTTCGTTTGCCTGTAAGAATCCTCTTTCAATTTGAAGCGAACGCTATTAAAACGCAGATGAATCGATCAAATACGGGTAGGGATAGGATATCGAAACGAAAGTATCGATACCGTAATCATATGATGTATCGAACGAAAAGTATCGATGCCACAAAAGTATCGGGCCGAAAGTACCGATATCACTAGGAAATCGAAAGAAAATAATCGAGTGCAAAATTACTTGGTATCGAAAGGAAATTACCGATGTGAGTAAAGTATCGATGCTTTTTTCGTATCTAAGGATACGATATCGAAACGAAAGTATCGATACCTTACTCATATGTCATGCCGAATGAAAAGTATCGATACCACAAAAGTATCGGGCCGAAAGCATCGATGTCCCTAGAAAATCGAAAGAAAATAATCGAGTACAAAAGTACTTGGTATCGAAAGGAAATTACCGATGTGAGTAAAGTATCGATACTTTTTTCGTATCTAAGGATACTAAATCGAAACGAAAGTATCGATACCTTACTCATATGTTATGCCGAATGAAAAGTATCGATACCACAAAAGTATCGGGCCGAAAGCATCGATGTCCCTAGAAAATCGAAAGAAAATAATCGAGTACAAAAGTACTTGGTATCGAAAGGAAATTACCGATGTGAGTAAAGTATCGATACTTTTTTCGTATCTAAGGATACGAAATCGAAACGAAAGTATCGATACCTTACTCATATGTTATGCCGAATGAAAAGTATCGATACCACAAAAGTATCGGGCCGAAAGCATCGATGTCCCTAGAAAATCGAAAGAAAAGAATCGAGTGCAAAATTACTTGGTATCGAAAGGAAATTACCGATGTGAGTAAAGTATCGATACTTTTTTCGTATCTAAGGATACTAAATCGAAACGAAAGTATCGATACCTTACTCATATGTTATGCCGAATGAAAAGTATCGATACCACAAAAGTATCGGGCCGAAAGCATCGATGTCCCTAGAAAATCGAAAGAAAATAATCGAGTACAAAAGTACTTGGTATCGAAAGGAAATTACCGATGTGAGTAAAGTATCGATACTTTTTTCGTATCTAAGGATACGAAATCGAAACGAAAGTATCGATACCTTACTCATATGTTATGCCGAATGAAAAGTATCGATACCACAAAAGTATCGGGCCGAAAGCATCGATGTCCCTAGAAAATCGAAAGAAAAGAATCGAGTGCAAAATTACTTGGTATCGAAAGGAAATTACCGATGTGAGTAAAGTATCGATACTTTTTTCGTATCTAAGGATACTAAATCGAAACGAAAGTATCGATACCTTACTCATATGTTATGCCGAATGAAAAGTATCGATACCACAAAAGTATCGGGCCGAAAGCATCGATGTCCCTAGAAAATCGAAAGAAAATAATCGAGTACAAAAGTACTTGGTATCGAAAGGAAATTACCGATGTGAGTAAAGCATCGATACTTTTTTTCGTATCCCTAAATACGGGGATATGAAATTAAAATTTGGCGGGAATAATGTTTTCGATCGCAAAATTTTATGCGACGAAGAAAGATTTACGAAATCCGATCAGGGTTCTCGACTCCTGAGGACAATTTTCATCCCGCGCAAGATAACACGTAACAAGAAGTCCGAAAACCCAGGTCTGAATGAATGGCTGGTTTCCAAAAAGCTGACGTCACGAATTCGTCAATTATATTGGCAGGAAATGTTTACAGTATCTAAATTAAATAGTGAGGCACCTTACCATAAAAGGTGCTAAATTGATGAATTTTCCTTCCCTCGAGCATAAAAAGGGTTGAAACGTTTAAAAAATGTAAGCATAGTCTTAAGATATTTTTAATTGAAAAACCACTTCGCTCACAGGAGGAATTTTAAGATATTTGTAAAGAAAAGCTGTGACGTCTTTCCTTTTATAATTCTGTCGTGTGTTATGCATGTGAGAAATTTATTTTTTGTAATTTCCATTTCCTTGTTCTTTCGACGAAACCATGTGCCGTGTACAATGTACCAATCGGTGAATGAAATTATTAATATTGATATTATTAATATGTTATAGTCATTCCAAGGAATTCTCGTGCCATAAATACCACTTGTAGTCCACAGTTTATCAATGACAGAAAACATTTTGAAAATAAATTAATAGGACATTGTCGGGTCCAAAATGCCTACTAAAAGCAACGTCAAAATCTCTTTCTGCCATTATATTTTGCATGTATTTCTTTATATGAACGAATTTAATGAATGTCACTGTTCATACGCTAATATGTATGTATCAACTGTCCATTGCTGAAGGGTAGTCGAGTGGGAAAGAAAATAACCCATTCGTTCACTCGTCTATGGTCGAGCCGAGTTCGGTGATAATCGTCTCCATGGCAACAGTGGGATAAAATGCGATTTAAAACCCAAAAACTGTATTTTTAGTAGAAATTCAAGGAAATACGATCAATTATCAAAATTCGGTGATAATAATAAGAATCTACATTCTTTTCCCCTTAGAACAGTACAAACACCGCTCCGATATCATAATTTTAAGATATTTTAATGTATTAAAGAAAACATCTCTGCGAGATGGATTTGAGATTTCCTGTGTAAAACGAATGGAGAAAAAAACGTTCCTGGAATCGAACCAGGGACTTAAATCTTCGCCGAATGAAATACACCCCGGAGGTGGGCCCTGGAAGCACGAGACTCACGTTAAGTTTCATTAAAATCGGTACATAAACGCAAAAGTTGTTAGTATTAAATTTACTTGGAATCATCCTAGGAGGTCAAGACTTGAAATAACGAACGCTTAAAACAACGAAAGTTTGTTTTGCTTTCATCCAAAGTAAATCAAGGTATAATTTTGTTCGTTATTCATTTCATAAAACGCTTTCTCTTTGAATTTCGACGGGCACCTCCCTAGCTGTAAATAACTGCTCCTTACGTGTACAAAATGTTTACATGAAACCTAAGGTACATGCAGAAGAGCTGTAGATATGAACAAGATGATAGGTCACTGGGTGCAACAAACAGGAAAATTACGAAATTCCGAAAACTTTCATTTTTTTAGGGAGGTTTTCACAACTCCATTGTTTCCTCCCCGCGACCAATAATGGAAACCGCACAGGGATTTATAAAATCGCATTTTAAAATTAGTTATAATATAGATAACAACTCGGGACTTAAACAGTTCCGTAGCTGAAAGAATGCAAATTTTAAGGTTAAATTTTAAGGGTTAAAAATCTGCGACGAATTCGCGTAAAAATATTTCTCAGATCAGGGAAAAATTTTAATTTTCCCGACTTCGTCAACAATTAAAAAAATATCAACCGCTGCCATGGCAACGGTTGTAATGTTTTTTGAATGGGAATTAATGATGAAGTTAAAAGAGAAATTGATGACATGAAAAGAAGGAAGGCTGTTGGAAGTGATGGCATACCAGTGGACTTTCTTAAGGTTTTGGGGTCGAAAGCAGTTAAGAAACTCGCAAAATTCTTTAGCCAAGTACATGATACTGGCATATGGCCTGAAGATGTTTTAGATGTTGTTATGGTACCACTGGAGAAAAAGAACAAATTCAAAATGTTGTAAGGATTACAGAACAATTAGTTTAATTTCTCATACAGCTAAAGTTCTAACCAGAACAATAACCAAAAGAATTGAAGGTAAAACAGAAAAGGAGCTGCAAGATAATCAGTTTGGTTTCAGAAGAGGAAGGGGGACTAGAGATGCTATAGTATGTATGAGGAAGATGATAGAAAGAGCGCTAGAAGTCAATAAAGATATGTATTTTTGTTTTGTAGATTGGGAGAAAGCTTTTGATCGAGTGAAATGGGATAAAATGCTGGGTATTTTAACTAAAATAGGAATAGATTGGAAAGATAAAAGACTGCTTAAAAACCTTTACTTTGATCAAAAGATTAGAGTCAGGGTTGAAGGAGAAGAAACAGAAAGTACTTCAATAGGGAGGGGAGTGAGGCAGGGTTGTCCTATTTCACCAGCGATATTTAATATTTATGCAGAAACCATAACAGAAGAAGCGTTGATGGAAGGGAAAGGATTTAAGATAGGAGGTGAAAGTATTACCACCATTAAATACGCAGATGATCAGGGATTAATAGCAGAAGGCGAGAAAGAGCTTCAGAGGATGACAGACAGACTAGTGGAGGTTGGCCAACAATATGGAATGAAGATCAATGCTGAAAAAACGAAAGTCATGGTGGTTTCAAAGGAACATAAAGAATTAAATATAATGGTAAATGGCCAAAAATTGGAACAAGTGAGTAGTTTCAAATATCTCGGCAGTATTTTAGCGCAGGATGGAAGTAGTACACAGGACATCAGAAGCAGGATTGCAATGGCAAAAGCAGCATTTAACGAGAAGAAGGAGCTTCCCAAAAGCAAGAAAATAAATTTAGAAACAGGGAAGAAATTAGCGAAACGCTACATATGTGGAGCATAGCTCTTTATGGTGCAGAGACGTGGACGATAAGGAGAAAGGAGGAAAAATATTTAGAAAGTTTTGAGATGTGGGTATGGAGAAGAATGATGGACAGAGAGGAAGAGGAACGAAGAAGTATTAGAAATGGCGGGAGAAGAAGGGATGCTGATAAAAACAATCAGGAAAAGAAAAGCAAATTGGATAGGGCACATATTGAGAAGACAGTGTTTACAAAGGACGATTTTAGAAGGAAAAATTAGCGGAAGAAGAGGAAGAGGGAGAAAAAGAATAGGAATATTAGATAATATAAAGCAGGAATATAGTACTTATAGAGATATAAAAGAGGCTTCTAGGGAGAGAGAGAAATGGAGGCAGCGATTCAGTTAAAACCTGTCTTCGGACAGAAGCATGGTGATGATGATGAGACTATATAAACATTATGATACGGTTGCTGTGACGACGCAGTAATATTCCCGGCACATCAAATATCGCGTTTATTTTTTATAAAAACACACATTACTCCTTTTAATTGTTGGTACCTAAACGACGCAACGAAGATGTATTTTACACGTTTCAAACACACTTATCGAATTCGTGCGAAGTTATCCTGAACATGAAAGCTTACGCCATGCAGTCCAGACGAGAAATACACTGCATACGGAAAACGCGATTCAATTGTCTCTCCGGTCGACAATAAAGCAGCGTCTTCCTCGCCTAAATCGCGGTCTTAATGCGCTTGACGAATACAAGAAGCACGGCCTAGGATTCCGTGATTAAGAAGTCACGCTTATTATCGTGATAAACCCAAGGTACGGAAAAACTCCCAAGTCCAACATCCTTGATTCCTTCGAACACGTATTTTTTTAAGACGAAATACCAACCAGAAACAAATGAAAGCGAGGAGGGAGAACGACGGAATAAATAAACCCCTAAATTAAGAGGATTTTACTCAAGTGCTAGTAACTAGCTACGCTCCATATACTAAGTATAGAAAAAATATCGAATTCAAGATTTCAACGGAAATACATGTTATAAGGTCCCCTGAACATGTTTTGGCTATTTTCTCGATGATGCCTGCGTGCCTGTCTGTCGGCCCGTATGTGAAAGAGTTTTGTGGGCGCTCTAACTCAAAAACTATTAATCGGGTCGACGGAAAATTTTATATTTAACGTTTTTATAAAAGTTAAAAGATCTGATTAGTTTTTGGTAAAAATCGGTCTACCGGAAGTGGGCGTTTACTCTTGTCACTTATCCGTTATTTTGAAATATTTGCTTTAATATTTGATAAATGTAAAAATGTATTGGAATAAAAGTAGTAGGGAATTTTATTTTCTACAACCTTTGTTTGATACATTTTTCCATGTAATGCATTGTTTAAGAGATATCTTATATTTTTGGCAGCCACCACCACGCCACCTACCGAAGACTATTGTTAACAATTGACGCTTAGTTACGTCTTGGTAACGCTCCTTTTTTATTTTCTAAATTGTCAACCGGAAGTAAATATTGACAACGTTCCCAGAGCTAACAACATGTAATTTGCCATATAAATATGGAGAAAGTCATGTGTTGCCAACATCAGTTTATTTTCCTGAACATTTCGGCGAAGACGAATTTTCCAATCGTCAAGACAACCCGCAAATTAAACAACAAAAAACGAAACAATCCAATTATACCTAGGATATTAATATCGCCGATGTATGTTCGTAATTAATAGGTCCTAAATGGCGGGAAGTATTTCAGGACTCCCGGTTAGGTTCAAGTCAATGTTTTCGGTATTATTAGGATTCGAATATGGTTTTTAAAAAGAGGTTAATCACGAGCGAAGGATTAAGAAGGGATCTACGGAAACGCTTTTCGCTTAGCATTTGTTTCCGGCAGTCGGCGGCTTCAGCGCGGGGAGGCGTGGTTTTCCCGGGAGTTGCGGCTGCGATCGCCGGGAGAGCTAGCGAAGCCGGCCGGCCTGAATCCCTGACCCGTTCCGAACCGGGAAACGCCTCAATTTTCCGCGATTCCGGACGCGTAAAAGACGGAAAAAAATAATCGCGCGTTCTCGCTCTGGTGACGTGTCAAGATGGCGGGCCGCATGGGGAACAGACAATCTCGAAAAACTTGATATTTCGGAATTTTGAACCCGAGATTGTTTATTTACGTTAGCAACGATGACGGAGTGACCATGCAAGAAATATGGTTGTTTACGTTGGCAACAATTAGGTTGCCATGCAAGAATCTTTCCAAGGTCAGCTCGAATTAAGACATGTTTTGCTCGATTTTCTTGATAACGCCTACACCAACGATTAAAACGTATAGGAAAAGAAATACTCTATTTTACTAGTTCTATAAGTTTTGTTCGAAAACTATTTCGATGTGAACAATACTTTACGGTATATGACGGAAAGTTCATTTTTTGTCGACAGTAAAGTGGTACCCCTGATTGGCTTACGTGACTAATTTATGCGATTTTCTTATCGTCTTTGACTTAAAGTATTTAATATCAAATTTCATGAAAAACCGTTCAGTAGAAGCCGAGGAGGAACATACGGACAGACAAAATCTAACAGGCGCTCATTTCAAATAATTATTTGTAAAGTATGCGTCACATGTTCCGTTTGGACCAACTTGTTTATTTACGACTGTACAAACTGTAATGAAAAATAAGGTATTTATGTTAATTTCTTCGTCGCATGTAATCCATTTACCTATAATTTAGTATAGTGTATGAAAGGGAATTAAAAGTATTTGTGCAATAACTAGCGTAAATACCCTTCAAATATGAGGGGTTTGCGTGGATTAGGTAGTAAATATAAGGCACTTCCCATTCTTCCTCCTTTCCTCTCTTCCTCTCTCCCATTCTCCCTCCCTCCCCCCTCTCACCTTCTCTGAGAAATTAGACTTCCTAATCTCAATCTCGCTCTAATAAAGACCATTACGTATCTCTCCCTCCTTTTCTGTCTCCCTCCATCTCTCTCCCTTTATCTCTTTCCCTTTATCTCTCTCTCTTCCTCACTATCTTTCCCACCCTCTCTCCTCTGAGAAAATAGACTTCCTGATCTCAATCTCACCCTAAAAAAGACCATTATCTATCTCTCCCTTCTTTTCTGTCTCCCTCCATCTCTCTCCCTTTATCTCTTTTTCTTTATCTCTCTCTCTCTCTTCCTCACTATCTCTTCCCCGCTCTGCCCCCTCTCCTTCTCTGAAATAATAGTCTTCCTAATCTCAATCTCGCCCTAATAAAGACCATTTTTTTCTATCTCTCCCTCCTCTTCTGTCTCCCTCCATCTCTCTCCCTTTATCTCTTTCCCTTTCTCTCTCTTCCTCACTATCTCTCCCTCACTCTCCCCCCCCCCCTCTCTCTCTCCCCTGAGAAAATAGACTTCCTGATCTCCATCTCGCCCTAATAAAGAACATTATTTACCTTTCTCTCCCTGTCCCTTTTTCTCTGTATCCCTCCCTCCATCCCTATCTTTCTCTCTCCCCGTCTCTCTTCTTCTCTCTCACCTATTAAGAACATCAATAGTTTTGAGTGTTGGGACGACAATGAAACCTCGAGGTTTAACAATGCCACGGTCGGCAAGTAAACACATCCTTTAAAAAGCTTAAAATTTTCCAAGAAATATGATTTAAACCCTGATCATTTTTCGGGATTTCTTTTGTTAAATGGCTTTTGCTACAAGAATCAAACATTCCTGAAAATTTCAATCTTCCATCTACCCGGAAAGTTTGTTAAAATAGCGTTACAGCCAGTCGCGAATAGTTCTCGGTCGAGCGCGAGGGACAAACGAAGCCTATTATTTGATTTACTTCCGTTGCCAAGGAGATGGTTTTCGTTCGGAAACCATTTTTAAAAATTCTCGTTTACAACGGAAATATTTTCCAAGTCCAAAGTTGAGTTACGACTAGGGATACGATATCGAAACGAAAGTATCGATACCGTAATCATATGATGTATCGAATGAAAAGTATCGAAACCACAAAAGTATCGGGCCGAAAGTACCGAAGTCACTAGAAAATCGAAAGAAAAGAATCGAGTAGAAAAGTGCTTGGTATCGAAAGGAAATTACCGATGTGAGTAGAGTATCGATACTTTTTTCGTATCCCTGCAAAGGATACGAAATCGAAACGAAAGTATCGATACCTTACTCATATGTTATGTCGAATGAAAAGTATCGATACCACAAAAGTATCGGGCCGAAAGTATCGATGTCACTAGAAAATCGAAAGAAAAGAATCAGGTAAAAAAAGTACTTGGTATCGAAAGGAAATTACCGATGTGAGTAAAGCATCGATACTTTTTTCGTATCCCTAGTTACGACATTCTCGTTCGATTTTCTAGAGAATGGCTACTGCTACAATAAACAATTACCGAACACGACATATTTTAGTTGAATAGATCTACAAATTTCGTTTGACGACTTTTACGGCATGAACTAATATTTTACGATATGCGAGGAAAAGTTCATTTTTTGTCACCAGTAAAGTGGCACCCCTGCTTAGGCTGTGTAAACCATTTATATAATATCCTTATTTTCTTTGTCTTTGTGTCCTAAATACCAAATTATATGAAAATCAGCCCAGTAGTTTGGACGTCAATGGACATATTGACGTGACGTGACCTGACCGATCTCACATAGCAAAACAGAGAAATGTTATCCTCACTACTATAGTATTAGTTGTCATGGCAACCGAAAGCCGTGGCACTTCCGGGAAATCCTCACACAACATGTTAACAGAATTTTTATATTGGCTGCTTTGTGAGCCTAGTAATAAGTTGATTACTTTCTCCATGTACGTAGTATGAAAAAGTATTGTTTTCATGAAAAAAATCGAACGGTAATGCATGTTTTGAGGCTCCCCCTGAACACGTTCTGACTAGTTTCTCGATGATGCCTGCGTGTCTGTCTGTGATAGATTATTGTGGCCGCTATTACTCAAAAACTATTAATCAGGTCAACGCGAAATTTTATATTTAACATTTATTTAAATGTTAGAAGATCTGATTAGTTTTTGGTAAAAATCGGTCTACCGAAAGTGGGTGTTTACTCTTGTCGCTTATCCGTTATTTTGAAATATTTGCTTTAATATTTGATAAATGTAAAAATGTATTAGAATAAAAGTTGTAGGAAATTTCATTTCCTACAACCTTTGTTTGATAAATTTTTCCATATAATGCATTGTTTAAGAGATATCTTATGTTTTTAGCTGCCACCACCACGCCACCTACCGAAGACTATTGTTAACAACTGACGCTTAGTTACGTCTTAGTAATGCTCCTTTTTATTTTCTTAATTGTCGACCGGAAGTAAATATTGACAAGGATCCCAGAGCTAACAACATGTAATTTGCTATATAAATGTGGAGGAAGTCATGTGTTGCCCAAATCAGTTTATTTTTTTAATGCAAGTAAAACTCCGAGTTAACATTTATTTCGCAACCCGCGCATTATTGGAGTGTTTTATGCGTGTAATGGGGTACAAAACAGTCGCGAATATTAGCAGGGTTAATAGCTAACCTTATTTCGTGAATGGCACGGGCAAACACTCGCGGATTTAAGAGGCGAAATTCTACGTTTAAACGAAGCGCAGGAACCAAATCGAGTTCATGTATCGAAAGACTTGAGAGTTAAGGGCGAATAAATCGCGTTGCGAAACATCGGACGAACAAAACGACCATTTGAATAGAGATTATAAAGAATATCGCGTCATATTTTAATCGCGCCAGGTCAGACACGAGAGAGCGTTTTGTTAAAGGCGAGGTGGTAGCCACGGCAACGGAATGGTAGCCATGGCAACGGAATGGTAGCCATGGCAACGGAATTCAGTCGGGTTTTCCGCAGGGGAGGCAAACTAACATTTTTTTTTTAATTTGAAACGTTTTTCAAGTTCCTTGGCAACGGGGCCGTGTGTATATATATATATATATATATATATATATATATATATATATATATATATATATATATATATATATATATATAGATCAGTTCTCGATTTGAAGGTGGATTTCTTGCTATAATTCGTAAAAAGGATTCTAATCCTGAAATAAATAAAAACACCAGTTCCTTTCTATCGCCAACTCGCACGTTGAAGTCTCCAGTTCTTACCTCGATTGTAACCTGTTTCGAAAATGCGAAAAAGAAATGTCCAACGGTTAAATATGAAATTTCGCGTTGACCTGATTAATGGTTTTTGAGTTAGGGCGCCCACAAAAATCCATCGCATACAGACAGACACGCAGACATCGTCGAGAAAATAGTCAAAACGTGTTCAGGGGACTTTTAAAACGTGTACTTCCGTTGAAACCTCCAATTCGATTTTTTTCATGAAAACAATAACGCTTTCTCTATACTTCGTATATGGAGAAAGTATAAACATTGCACTTGGCCAAGCTCAACGAGAAAGACACAGTTCCATCATATGACAAAACCTCCCCACCCTCCCCCTCAGGTCCGACGACACTGATGACGGCAACCGCGCAGAACGCAATCCCCCCCCCTTCCAACCTGCTTCCCACCGAAACCTTTCACGTTTCCGACTGATTTCCAACGAGCCACTGAGGCAGGCCTTCTTCAACGACGCCGAAAAGGTTTTCGTCCGGACTCCCTCACCCTTTGGCACCCTTGATGACGTCAGCTACCAGCGAGGTCGAATCGACAAACGGAAAAAAAGAAGAAGGCTTTCAAAAGAAAAAAAACAACCGAGAATCGGGAGGCGAGGCGGAGACTTCAACGAGCGAAGCGTTAAAGAGAGCGCCCGCGTGTTTATTCCCCTCCTGTTTCGTTTTCAAACAAGTATCCCGCGTTGTCATGGCAACTCCGACACACACACATCATGCGTGGCAAGCTCCCTACCTCCTAGTTCCATAAGTTACGTCGTAGAAACAAACGGCGCGATACACATTGCACAAACTTTCTTACATACGTACATACGTCTGGTCCACTTTGTACAATTATAAAAGAAAAACGCTTATTATTCAAAGTTAACTGTGGTTTAGCATATATTTAAATGCCAATGATCGATATTTATTAATTTTGTGGGATATATGGCTTGGCTAGTACTATTTGCGACGTCAGGCTGCGCGACTGGATGGGTTTCAATCAAAATCCCTACAGCCATTTTCGAGTAAATCTAATTTTGTTTCAAAACATCCAAGAATGAAGTACCCTTAATTGCCGCGCGATAACGTTCATCTCTTCCGAGCGTCTATTATGAATGACGTTACCCGAAAATATGATACCTCAATCGATTTAGTTTAACCGTTAGCCCTCTAATACGATTATGAGTTGATGGCGGCGGCGGCGGAGTCGTGACGTCATGAGCTTAGGTAAGGTAGCTTAGCGTACCTTGTAATGCCGCCGGACGCCATATAGAGATTTTTAAGGGATGTATGGCTTGCGTAGTATCATTCGCGACGTCAGGCTCTACGATTGGATTGATTTTAACCGAATTCTCTGGAGCCATTTTTGTCAAAATGAAATATTTCTAAAAATCGCCTAGAATAAACTACCCTTTATTTTTGTGCGATATCATTTTTATGGAAAAATCTGATTCGGCCACCACATGACTTTGACCATGTCTGTAATATTTCTAAAAGATCCAAATAGGTTACATAATAATAAATATTTTAAGAAACCGAGAAAATTTTACTTTACAAAGAACAGAAATAAACTCAAATTGTAGCCTTCTGATATTGGATATAGCCATAACTCTGCAACAATTAAGAAAAGAAAAAGGAGCGTTACTAAGACGCAACTAAGCGTCAATTGTTAACAATAGTCGTCGGTAGGTGGCGTGGTGGTGGCAGCTAAAAATACAATATATCTCTTAAACAATGCATTATATGGAAAAATATTTCAAACAAAGGTTGTAGTAAATAAAATTTCCTACAACTTGTATTCCAATACATTTTTACATTTATCAAATATTAAAGAAAATATTTCAAAATAACGGATGAGTGACAAGAGTAAACACCCACTTCCGGTAGACCGATTTTTACCAAGAACAAACCAGTTCTTTCGACGTTCATAAAAATGTCAAATCCAAAAATTTCGCGTTGACCTGATTGATAGTTTTCGAGTTATAGCACCCACAAAAAGCTATCGCATACACAGACATCATCGAGGAAATGGTCAAAACGTGTATTTCCGTGGAAAATCTCGGATTCGATTTTTTCGCGAGAACAATACTTTCTCTATACATCTATAGGGTCGAGAAAGTAAAAAAAAATGGACCGAGTTTAAATGAAACTCGGTAAGAGGCTGGTACCACCTGGGACCCGGCCCAGTGCTATATTTTACATGGCGGAGATCGAAGCCCCGAGTTCGATTCCAAAAATGCCTTTTTCCCCAATTCGATCCGCGCTTGAAATCTCGAAGATCCAACGGGTAGAGATCTTCTCTTTGCCGCTTTAAAACACCTCAGATCTCCGATAACGGAACGGCGTTTGAAAGTTCTCCAAGAAGAAAAGAACTCCCTTCGCGAGGATTTTGTACAATCGATCTTAATTTCCACGAATTTTCAGTAAAAAGATGTTTGTTTTTTTTGGGCGCAGGATTTCGTCGGAAGGCTTGCCAACCATATGCGATTATTACGTTTCCTGTCGCTGCGAATAATGAGTCACGCAAGTTCGAAGGCTTTCGTGGTGTCGTCGACTATGAAGGATTCATCTTTTTCGGGTGGTCGCCTACGTCGGTCAATTGCGAACTCTGACGACAGTTTCGCCGGCATTCCTGTCGGCGTCATCAGGTCGAAGTGTCAGACTGATGTGGCCAACAAATGACTTTCTCCACGTCTGTAATATTTCTAAAAATTCCGAATAGGTTACGTAACAATAAATATTTTAAGAAATCGAGAAAATTTTAAACTTTACAAAGAACAGAAATAAACTCAAACCATAGCCTTCTGATATTGGATATAGCCACAAAGCAACAACAATTAAGAAAAGAAAAAGGAGCGTTACTAAGACGTAACTAAGCGTCAATTGTTAACAATAGTCGCCGGTAGGTGGCGTGGTGGTGGCAGCTAAAAATATAAGATATCTCTTAAACAATGCATTATATGGAAAAATATTTCAAACAAAGGTTGTAGAAAATAAAATCTTCTACAACTTTTACTCTGATATATTTTAACATTTATCAAATATTAAAGCAAATATTTCAAAATAACGGATAAGTGACAAGAGTAAACACCCACTTCCGGTCGACCGATTTTTGCCAAAAACTAACCAATTCTTCCAACTTTTATAAAAATGTTAAATATAAAATTTCGCGTTAACCTGATTGATAGTTTTTGAGCTAGAGCACCCACAAAAAGCTATCATATATATATATATATATATATATATATATATATATATATATATATATATATACACCCACACACACTCAGACATCATCGAGAATATGGTCGGAACGTGTGTTCAGGAGACCACAGAACGTGTATTTCCGTCGAAATCTCGAAGTAGATGTTTTCCATCGATACTTTCCACTATACTACGCATAAGGAGAACGTAATAATCGACGGCGGGAAAACAAATTTTCCCGAAAACGGACGAAAGAATAAGAAACTTCAAAACGTTTCCTTCGGAATGCCCTAAATCCATTGGATCGTAGGTCAATTTCTATTATTTTAATTTCCAAGAGAACAATAACCCTGCAAATCGAAAACTCCATTTTTTTACGTGTTCCCTCACGAGAAATATAAACAGTTCCCTGGAGACGAACCCCGGAAGTTTTTCGAAAATTTTCCATCGTCAGGGCAATTTTTACACCTGAAAAGATCATTTCTTCCGAATTCTCATATTTGATCGAGTCAATCGCAGGTTTGTGGCACACGGCGTCTCAAAACACTACGAATCCACCAAGTAAATTTACACATGGGAGTCAATATATTCCTGGAAACAGCTGGAGATAAGAACAAGCCTGGAAGAGTTATGTCCAAACCCTGAAACCAATTTCTGAATGCAAGAGCCCGGGTAGATTTAAATCCCACGATATTTTGACTAGAGTTCATGTAAATCTCGTATTCATCAGGTATACACCCAACACATAAGGTAAACAATATTACGTAGCTGCTAAACCCTTGACGAATTGATAACACACGACGGAGAAATTAAGTTGCCGCAGAGAAGGTTATGGCTACCATTGGACACTTGGGTGACTGGGTTTGTCCAGATCTACGTACAAATTATTTCAAAAACCATCTTTTGAATCATGTAGGTACATTTTTAATTACTTGGCCTACTTTCCAGAATGTAAAAAGGTGAGTTCTGTCTGTCTGTCCGTCACACCCTATTAACTTTCGAACCAATTCACCAATTTTCATTGATGGTCGTATTCTCTTGCTACTTGAGCCGAGTTCTCCCGAGGATAGTTATTGTTGCGAAGATTGAATGTCCCCGGTTCGATTCCAGGAAATATCCTCCCCATTTGGTACACGTGGGAAATCTGAAATCCATCGCGCAGGGTCATTTTCTCTCGCACATTAAAATATCTTAGAATTGTAACATCGGAGCGAAATTTGTACCATTCTCTGAAGAAAGGAATGGAGATTTTAGCTATTATCGCAGAAATTTGCTTATCGATCGAATTTATTCGAATTTCACGTAAATACCAGGCGCCTTTGAAGTTTTCATCAACGCATTACGAGACCGTTGCCATTGCAACGACTATTGTTGGACTAGGATTCAATATAGCGATCTAGAACATAACGCGCGTTATTTTTGCCGCACAAGCACACGCGATCAATTTGAGTATTCCGATCGAATGCTTCCGCAATATTTTATATGATGCAAAATTATGGAATCTGGGAACACGAAGGGCCAACTCATCCGCGGTGGTCCTGAACCTATGGAGACCAATATAAGTGTTAAATAAACAATTATGCGGAAACTAGGCATCAAAAGTTCAATTTGGATCATCTTTTGTTATGCATTACGTGTTCCGAATTACTATAGAAATACACGGTTAAAAATATAAATTAACCTTAATTTCCTCAAGGGCAGAAATCAGCTTTCGTTGCTTTGTCTGCTTCTTAGGTAAATACGAGGAATATATATATATATATATACACACACATATACATATATATATATATACACACACACACATATACATATGTCGCGAGCCACATGCGGCCCTTCTAACTTTGTATGCGGCTCTTGTGAAATTTCATTCATGGCGTATCGACACGCTTTTCACTGCAGAACACAATATTGTGGCGCGACTTGAGACGTTTTGGGGATGTCTAATGGATATTATGCATTGCGTCAGATTTGCTTCGAATACAGGTTTGATTTTTACTATCCATGAATTTTCGAGCGAAGAATGTGTGTCACTGCGGCTCTCAGACTTGTAAAGATGATCGTATGCGGCCCCGAAGGGTGAGTAAGTTTGGCCGACCCTCGATATATAGCCCAAGGCAGTTCTAGAATGATTACAGATCTGATATTTTGGGATTGCGATGGGGTCGCCGTGCACAACCGAGGGCTAAAAAAATCACGAAATTCCGAAATTTTTCATATGTTTAAGACAAGTTTTTTCTTTCAGATCCATTTGCTTGATATGTACCCCCGTTATGAGAACAGCATGGATACCAGAGCAGGGTTTTACAAAATCGCATTTTTAATTCAGTTAAATTTGAGATACAAACCCGGGACTCAAACAGTTCTACAGCTGAAAGAATGGAGTTCATTTTGCCAGAAAATATAATTTTAAAAACCCCTGCTGAATTGGCTTAAAATAATCGTTTTTATACCTGGAGAGAAAGCAGACATCTTTCCGGTTTTCAACAATGGAATGCCATTACCAAGGCAACGAGTCCAAAGCCTTCTGAATGTGTTTTGATAGTTAATACCTTAATAGCATCGTATTAATGCTTTATTACATGGTAATTGATAGATTATTATATTGTGGTTCCAATCAACGACGTTTGCGTAAGATGACGTCACAATGCTCAACACACTATATATGATATTCATTCGAAATCAAACACTTTTCGTCTTTTCAGCGATTGGTTTATGAAATTCGCATCAAAATCACACCGAAAATATATTGGGCAAGCGAAGCGGGTAGCCAGAGGGGCCTAAATCCCTCGAAGGGCCCGGGGCAGAGGCCCTGATAACAAAAAATAACCCCAGCCTTATCTGCACCGAATAAATGTTTTGGTTGGTATCAATATTGAAATGTACGCGAAATGATTTTCATTTTTCCTTGAACGTAAGAGGAGTCTTATGCTCCTTCTCCGCGCATATTCCTATGACGCTAGAGGTTTATAAACGTTTTTTCGAGTTTTAGCAATCGTAGCCATGGTTACAGAAACCATGGACCTTTGTTCAACGAGCGATTTTGGTACAACTGCACTCCCAACTTAAGACGTATTTTCTGAAACTGTGTTACTACTTGGAGCTAAGTGATTTTTTATACAATTTTGTAAACGTTAGTTCGTTTGGCTGGCGAATTTTTGCAATTCTAGAAGCTGTAGTGTTTGTCCTGTAGAGACAAATACCTTTGTTTAACCAGCGATTTTGGTACTCCCGAATTCTGACGCATTTCCTGAAACTCCAACAATACGCGGAGCTATGAGATCCTTTGTGCGTTTTTTTAAAATGCTGAATCCATATTTTGATGAATTTTTGCAAGTCTAAACGCTGTGATGTTTGTCCTGCAGAGACAAATACCTTTGTTTAACCGGCGATTTCGGCGCAATCCCAACTTCTGACGTATTTTCTGACACTCTGACGAGACGTGGGGCCATGAAATTATACGTGCGTTTTCTTAAATGCTGATTCCTTATTTTGACGAATTTTCGCAAGTCTAGAAGTTTTAGTTTTTGTCCTGCAGAGACAAATACCTTTGTTTAACCGGCGATTTCGGCGCAATCCCAACTTCTGACGTATTTTCTGACACTCTGACGAGACGTGGGGCCATGAAATTATACGTGCGTTTTCTTAAATGCTGATTCCTTATTTTGACGAATTTTCGCAAGTCTAGAAGTTTTAGTTTTTGTCCTGCAGAGACAAATACCTTTGTTTAACCGGCGATTTCGGCGCAATCCCAACTTCTGACGTATTTTCTGACACTCTGACGAGACGTGGGGCCATGAAATTATACGTGCGTTTTCTTAAATGCTGATTCCTTATTTTGACGAATTTTCGCAAGTCTAGAAGTTTTAGTTTTTGTCCTGCAGAGACAAATACCTTTGTTTAACCGGCGATTTCGGCGCAATCCCAACTTCTGACGTATTTTCTGACACTCTGACGAGACGTGGGGCCATGAAATTATACGTGCGTTTTCTTAAATGCTGATTCCTTATTTTGACGAATTTTCGCAAGTCTAGAAGTTGTAGTGTTTGTCCTGCAGAGACAAATACCTTTGTTTAACGAGTGATTTCGGCGCAATCCCAACTTCTGACGCATTTTCTGACACTCTCACAGCACGTGGGGCCATGAAATTCTAAGAGCGTTTTCTTATGTGATGGTTCGTTATTCTGACCAATCATCTCACGCCTAGATGTAATACTTTTTGTCCTGTAGAGCGAAGAATTCTGACGATTTTTAATGGATATAATTGTCTCCGTAACTCGCTTTGCTGACGATAATGCAATAAATACACCGGGTATTACTACAGTACGTGGGTTCAGCGGCCACACACAATCAAGTGAAAGCCATTTATGGAGGTGCTTAGCAACCGGCGATAGGACAAAGAAAGCATTTCGAGGGAAAGCCGCCATCTGAAAAACAAACGAGTTATTCGCGGCGCAAAGCATTTAGATGTCTATTCCGTCAAAATGTCGAACAAAACGCAACAGACAAGAACACTAGTGGCGTGGTTTATTAGATGAAACATTCCAAAAAAAGTGGGTGCGAAATTTCACGCCGACCTACCCACATGTTTTTACAAGGAAAAAGTTATTCCAGCAAATCCGTTCATATTCCGCCATGATAGAAATTTAAGGACATAACTGAGGGAAAAACCCCATACGAATATTTTACGTATGAAGTTACGAACGCTATATAGATACAAGTAGATGATCTCGGCAAAGGAGTAGCCCACGACAGGACGGCAAACCTTATACACGCACATTTTTCGCTGGCGCGCATAAATTACGAAACAGATTAACAAAACATTTTCTAACTCGAGTGATGATTCAAAAACGCATCAAAAGAGAAATGATTTTATGGTTTGACTAGATGAATTATCCCGTTTAAAAACAGGCTTTGTAATCTAAAGATATAACGAAAACAAGAAGTCCAAAGCTGGACTTATGCAGGCTGGTTTTCCAAAGGGTAGTCAGGCAGAAAAGAAAATAATCCATTTGTTCACTAGTCTATGTTCAAACCGAGTTCGGTAACAATCGTCTCCATGAAAACGATCCCATAAAATGCGATTTGAAACGCAAAAACGTTATGTTTTAGTAGAAATTCAAGGAAATACGATCAATTATCAAAATTCCGTGATAATAATTAGAATCTACATTCTTTTCCCCTTAGAACAGTACAAACCTCGCTCCAAAATCACAATTGTAAGATATTTTAATGTATCAAAGAATACATCTCTGCACGATGGTTTTGAGACTTCCCATGCAAAACGAATAGGGAAAAAAAGTTACTGGAATCGAACCCGGGACTTCAATCTTCGCCAAATAAAATATAACCCGGAGGTGGGCCCTGATAGCACGAGCCTCGTGCCAAGTTTCACGAAAATCGGTCCAAATGGTGCGAAAGTAGGGGACATACACACACACACAGACAGGACCATAAAAATCAAACCGGACCTTTTTATAATGAAATTATATTATAGAAATCCCACAAAATTCGGTTGAACCGGCTGAAGAAACGCCTGAGATATTGAGCGTCGGAGACAGAATGACCAAGTGACCAAGATGGTTAGGATTTTATTGCGTTCTGATTACGGCGAATCGGTAATATATATTTTAACTTATCAATTACAAAAATATAGTCTCTGGTAGCAACTTACGGCCGAGGGACAATTATTGATCGGCTAACATCTTGGTGTGTGACAAAAGTCACTATTACTCCAGCTACTGTATCGACTTCATTGCAATTTCGAAAGCTTCTACGTTTGTGATGTTTCTGTGTTTTAGTGTTCTTTTACGTGTGTCGCTTCGACATCCCCGGGGCCTCGCCAACCTGAAGTCGTCTGATTGGTGAGTGTTCACTGGGTTTCCTCATCCCAACACCTTGTTGACATCCATATATATATATATATATATATATATATATATATATATATATATATATATATATATATATATATAATCGATTATGTGCTTTGGTTTGTCTGTCAGTCCCTCCGACGTTTCGAGCAATATCTCTGCAATCCTGCAACTTAGAGAAGCCGAATTTTCACTATAGTACGGTATACAAGAGGGCTAAGAATTATATAAATTTGGTGGATTTAGGTTTAATTTCTGGGGGTAATCAATGTCTTGTTCCAATCACTCAGCTTCGATTCCACCCCACCATAAGGAAATCATGCTATAGGTAAAGGACATTATAAATTTGCATTTTTAGACTGTTTTCGAAAACGGAAATAGCATCGTGAAATGGTCATGTCTGCGTGTGTGTGTGTGTGTGTGTGTGTGTGTGTATGTAAGCATGTACGTATGTTTGTGTGTACCCTACTAACAGCTTTTGCATCATTTGGACCGATTTTTCATGAAACTCGGTATGAGGATCGCGCTGCCAGGGTCCACCTCCGAGCTATATTGTATTTGGCGAAGATTGAAGGCCCGGGTTCGATTCCAGGAATGGTTTTTCCCTATTCGTTTTACGTGGGAAGTCTCAAAACCCATCGTGCAGACATGTTTTCTTTAATACATTAAAATATCTTAAAATTGTGATTTTGGAGCGAGGTTTGCACTGTTCTGAGGGAAAAAGATTGTAGATTATAATACTTGCAACATAATTTTGATAATTGATCGTATTTCCTTGAATTTCTACTAAAACATAACGTATTTTCGTTTTAAATCGCATTTTATAGGATTGTTTCCATGGAGACGATTGTTACTGAACTCGGCTTGGGCATAGACGAGTGAACATATGGGTTATTTTCTTTTCCACTCGACTACCCTTCAGCAATGGACAGTTTATCCATGCATATTACCGTGTAAACAGTAATATTTATTAAATTCGTTTATATAAAAAAATACATGCAAAATATAATGGCAGAAAGAGATTTTGACATTGTTTTTAGTGTTTTAAACCTGATAATGCCCTATTAATTTTTCCAATTTTCTTTATCATTGATAAATGTGAAATACAAGTGGTATTTATGGCGTGAGAATTCCTCGGGATGACTAATACATACAGAATCATTTCCTGTCAATATAATGAATTCGGGACGTCAATTTCGGGAAACCAGCCTGCAATAGTCCTAGTTTGGACTTCTTGATAAATTAGTTAAAATCAAGATAGCGGCTCGGGATTAAAACAGTTCCGTAGCTGAAAGACCGGGGTTTATAGTTCTCGAAAACAGAATTCAAATCCCCGTCGAATGAGAGGAAAAAAATTGCTTTTAATCCAAAAAAAATACGGAGAAAATTTCCCGGTTTTCAACAATGGGACCCGTCGACTGGCGCATGGCAACGAATATACCGCTTTCAAATGGGAAGCATATTTATTACATAGCGTTAATATTACGCTTTTTTGGCCGTCGATATCAACCAAAGATATATCATTTTAACACGACGACCTTAAAACAAAAAAAGAGCCTTATTAAATTTTCTCCGCGGTTCTTTCCTCGTTTGTTTGGTTTTCTCTCCCGTGCCAAGCAAAATCGCGTCGTGTGAAATCCGTAGCACATAAGATATGCGGAAGATTGCGGAAAATACGCAGGTATCCAAGTGAAACGGTTTTTGCCAGGTGAATACACACGATCTGGACGTTGCCATGGTTACGTGTGGGTGCGTGTGTGTGTGTATATATGTATACTAAAGTTTATTATACATAGGGTGTAAATAACTAAATCAACACAAATTTAATAACTATTTGTGACGTAAAATACACGATTCATACAAGTTAATAACAGGATGGTATATATTTCTTACAAATAAACAAGATTTTTACGCTCGTCAAGGCATGCTACGACTCCTTACACACTTGTTTCCGTCTTCGGTCGAAACCAACTCGTCAATATAATGTTGTATTAATTCCCGTTGGATCGTTTCCATTTATATGATATTATAGATTTAAAAATTCACCATTTTAAAAAAATCAGACCGGTTGCCATGGTGACGGCTGATGTTTTCCGTTGTTGACACCACGGGAAAAATTCCCATCATTCACCGCTTTAAAAAAAACGAATTTTTCAGGAATGGAATTTGAATTCGGTTTTCGAATAGAATAATAAACCGCATTCTTTCCACTACCAAACTGTAGATGTCTCGCTACGCTTCCCTGATATTTCCGGCGTAATTTTGACGCGAATTTTATTAATATCTGAAGTGTATGTATATATATATATAAATATCACATAATGGCCTACTTCTGTATTTTTGTCAGCGTCTAACCCTTTTTTTTGTAGCAACAAAGAGGAACAAAACCATGGTAACCTAGCTCGTTTGCATGACATTTCAGCGTGTCGAATGATGCAATAAAAGAGCTATCAGATACAATATCACTATTATTTGTTGATTGTTAGTTGCTGCATTTGATTCAATTCAAACGCTAAGTTGAAATTTTTGTTAAAACTGTGTAGATTAATAGCATACTTTTTAAATATATATATATATATATATATGTCATTATATATAGACGTTCCTTACAGAGGAGGAGGATATATCATACTAGTAGTTGGTGCTTGCATACTGCAAGCATTTCATCAAAACATAAAAAAACATTCATTATTCATATTTCATCATTACACATATTTTTAATTCTAAATATTTCACCTCCGCAGCGATTTTCGTTTTTCCCACATGTAAAAATAATAGTTTAAAACAATCCCCAAATGTTGCAATTTTAAAATTTTTACATTTTCTTCATTATGGGGTACTAATGCTACACATTTTCGCCAAATTTTTAAGTTGTAGCACTTCTAGAAGTAAAATAATATTTTTCTAATTGTATAAATTTAAATAATTTTTAACTGCCGCCGCAATTCATATAAGGTAAAATTGAAATGTTTGTATGCGCAAATTCAATACTCTGTAAATAATTGGAAAATTTCAGCTTCCTAGCTCATCCCCTAGTACCTGAACAGTTATCCATTTGTTTAAACTAAACTATGCAAGCACCTTCTATTAGTGTGTGTGTGTATATATATATTTAAACCTATGCTGATTCATATATAGTGCATTCGTATTAGCCTTTTATTCGTATCAATGTTCTTTTCCCTTATGAATCGCAGCTAGTGCAAGAAGGAAAATAAAAACGTATTTACCAAGCGGAACTCAACAGTTATATATATATATGTATAATTATATATATATATATATATATATATATATATATATATATATATATATATATATATATATATATATATATATATACACGCTTCCGTTTCGAAGGAAAGCAGGATTCATTTCGGTCGCCATTTGTTGTGGCAACGAAAACAAACGAACGCTTGGAAACCTCTTATTGCCTAATTGATTGATACACGTTTTCGTTTACGTCAAAATGGCGGGTTAAAATTCTAATTCTAATATATATATATATATATATATATACTTAAGGAAAAGAAAAGGTAGTGATGAGGGTGACAACAAGGTCTTGAAGGAAGCCCAGTGTGTGTGTGTGTGTGTGTGTATATATATATATATATATATATATATATATATATATATATATATATATACCTTAATTATAGCATATTTTTAAAACGGATCAAGCGTTTCATAGAAAATTATTTGTATATATTACCTGTGTTAAGGATTGTTACGTCATCCTATGTATACCTAGTTGCTTGATGCCACAATATAATAGTCTATCAATTCCCATTTAAAATGTATTAATACGACGATGTTTTTAACGTATAGGTTGCAAAAAACCAGTTCAGATAGATTTGGGCTCGTTGCCATGTAAACGGGTCGGCATCTTCCATTGTTGAAAACCGGAGAGATTCCCGCATTTTTCCTGGTCGATGAGTGGTTATTTTGCGACAATTCGGATTGGATTTTGAATCCCGTCCTCGTGCAAAATGAACTCCATTCCTTCCTCTATGAGACTGTTAAAGTACCGAGTTCCTGTCTCGATTTTAACTGTACTAAAAATGAGATTTTTGTAAAGCGCTGCATTGGTATCCATGCTTTTTTTACTATGGGAGTAGATATTATTGAATTGGACCGGAAAAAACTTCCCTAAATACGAAAGATTTTGTCGCGAATTTCATATTAATGAATATATATGTAAAACACCTTATTTTTTCCAGTTGTTGAAAAGAGGAAAATAGTTTAATTTCAAATTAATAGCATATACTGCGTGTGTTGAGCATTGTGACCTAATCGTACGCATAGGTCGTTCATTGGACCTACAATATAATAATCTATCAATTACCATGTAATAAAGCATTAATACGATGCTATTAAGGTATTAACTATCAAAACACATTCAGAAGGCTTCGGACTCGTTGCCTTGGTATTGGCATTCCATTGTTGAAAACCGGAAAGATGTCTGCTTTTTCTCCAGGATTAAAAACGATTATTTTAAGCCAATTCAGCACGGGTTTTTTAAATTATATTTCCTGGCAAAATGAACTCCATTATTTCAGCTATAGAACTGTTTGAGTCCCGGGTTTGTAACTCAAATTTAACTGAATTAAAAATGCGATTTTGTAAAACCCTGCTCTGGTATCCATGCTGTTCTCATAACTGGGGTACGAATCAAGCAAATGGATCTGAAAGAAAAAACTTCTCTTGAATATATGAAAAATTCCGGAATTTCGTGATTTTTTCAGCCCTCAGTTGTGCACGGCGACCCCATCGCAATCCCAAAATATCAGATCTGTAATCGTTCTAGAACTGCCTTGGGTTATATATCAAGGGTCGGCCAAACTTACTCACCCTTCGGGGCCGCATACGATCATCTTTACAAGTCTGAGAGCCGCAGTGACACCCATTCTTCGCTCGTAAATTCACGGATAGTAAAAATCAAACCTTCTGACGCAATGCATAATGTCCATTAGACATCCCCAAAACGTCTCAAGTCGCGCCACAATATTGTGTTCTGCAGTGAAAAGCGTGTCGATACGCCTATGAATGAAATTTCACAATAGCCGCATACAAAGTTAGAAGGGCCGCATGTGGCTCGCGACATATGTATATGTGTGTGTGTGTGTGTATATATATATATATATATATATATATATATATATATATATTCCTCGTATTTACCTAAGAAGCAGACAAAGCAACGGAAGCTGATTTCTGCCCTTGAGGAAATGAAGGGTAATTTATATTTTTACCGTGATTTTCTATAGTAATCCAGATGGAAAATCGGATCACGTTATGCATAACAAAAGATGATCCAAATTGAACTTTTGATGCCTAGTTTCCGCATAATTGTTTATTTAACACTTATATTGGTCTCCATATGTTCAGGACCACCGCGGATGAGTTGGTCCTTCGTGTTCCCAGATTTCGTAATTTTTAATCATATAAAATATCGCAGATGCATTCGATCGGAATACTCAAATTGATCGCGTGTGCTTGTGCGGCAAAAATAACGCTCGTTATGTTCTAGATCGCTATATTGAATCCTAGTCCAACAATAGTCGTTGCAATGGCAACGGTCTCGTAATGCGTTGATGAAAACTTCAAAGGCGCCTGGTATTTACGTGAAATTCGAATAAATTCGATCGATAAGCAAATTTATGCGATAATAGCTAAAATCTCCATTCCTTTCTTCAGAGAATGGTACAAATTTCGCTCCGATATTACAATTCTAAGATATTTTAATGTGCGAGAGAAAATTGCCCTGCGCGATGGATTTCAGATTTCCCACGTGTACCAAATGGGGAGGATATTTCCTGGAATCGAACCGGGGACATTCAATCTTCGCAACAATAACTATCCTCGGGAGAACTCGGCTCAAGTAGCAAGAGAATACGACCATCAATGAAAATTGGTGAATTGGTTCGAAAGTTAATAGGGTGTGACGGACAGACAGACAGAACTCACCTTTTTACATTCTGGAAAGTAGGCCAAGTAATTAAAAATGTACCTACATGATTCAAAAGATGGTTTTTGAAATAATTTGTACGTAGATCTGGACAAACCCAGTCACCCAAGTGTCCAATGGTAGCCATAACCTTCTCTGCGACAACTTAATTTCTCCGTCGTGTGTTATCAATTCGTCAAGGGTTTAGCAGCTACGTAATATTGTTTACGTTATGTGTGATACCTGATGAATACGAGATTTATATAAACGGTCTCGTAATGTGTTGATAATAACTTGAATATCGCCGGTATTTACGACAAATGAAGAACGAGATTTTGTGAAACCCTGGCGTTGGTATCCATGGTTTTCTCGTTACGGGGGGGGTGGAGAATTGAGCAAACTGATTGGGAAAAAACCTTCCTAAATGTGAAAGATTTCGGGATTTCGCGATTTTTTTAACCTGTCTGTCGCGATCCCAAATTTCAGAACTGTAACCGTTTCTTGAGAAGAGTATCACGTCACCCGACTGTGCACGCGTGTAAGAAGTCGACGACAACGCGATGAAACCGTAATTCTCTATCGGTCACTCCGTGGACGACCCTAGGATGTCTCGAGACGTTTTCTTCACAGCCAGGTCGACCGAATTTTGTACGGTCCCTTCACTTTTCTTCGGGATTATCATAGAGCAAAAAAGTTCCCGAAGAAATCTTATCCCAAAGTCCGCAAAACGCTCGAATTTTCACGTTTAAAATGAGCAAAAATGAGCGATTTCGTTGCCTTGGCCACGACGCGCATTGTCGTAAACGAGACCCCATTATCGTCTCCTCACGAGATTTTATAAGTTAAATAATATTATCCTTCCCGTCATATTTACGGGTTTTTTTTTAACGCTAGATCTCGTAAAAGAAACAGTCGCGATTCCGCACAATGGATACGTTAACGCTCTGACGGCGTATTCGCCACAAATGACGGGGCTGCCCGCCGGTACCCGCCGGTAACCAAGGCGACGGTCGCCGGTTACCCGTCACGAGGCACTTTTGAGACAAAACCAACGGAAAAATCGTCCCAATACTCGTGTTATTTACGCACCGACGTGCCGGAATCGCCCGCGAGAAGTGCAGTGCATTATCGCGGATAAAGCTTCACATATTTTTAAAAACCCAACATTGGTTGGACATGTAGATACACTCCGATTCGACATAGCAACGCGGATAAACAAGCTGTTGTCAAAACCCGGACATGGCAAGAGACAAATGACGATCACGTCAGAGAAAAAACCCAATCAAAACGGGAAGGAGAATTAGATTGCACTACGAAATCTTAAACTAAACTGAAATTCCATTTCGCTCAAGAATGAATATAACAAACCACGTAACATGGCGAATTTTTTTGCGCAGCTTGAGTTTTATTTATCCTTATACGATTTGGATTTCAGCTGTTAGTAAACCACGCGAATAAACCGCCAACGTACCGACATTAGATAAACTAATATGAATAAACACAATCGCTGTAAATTTCTACCGAACACGAATTTATTCCACCGGTTTCGTCCGTAAACAGCATCATCAATTCGCATCTAGTGAAAAATTCGCAATAACTGTATTTATATTTATCTTTCCCGCAAGACCGAGTTTTTCCAAGCAGAATTTGTTATTGAATAAAATTTTTCTAAATACAATTGAACTAAATATGGCTTCTATCGACCATAGAAGACAATAAAAACATCGATAAAAGACATTAATAAATACAATTGCAGGCGCTCTGACCTGAAGGACAATTTGATCCGGCACAAAGTACATATGTACGGTTGAAGATATAAAAACCAACAATCCATCCGTTGCCACGGTAACGGAAGAAACCAATCGAAAACTCGCAGGAACAGCGATTTATAAACAACAGGATCAGGGCGAATATTTCCGGTGTTGAAAAAATAGCAACTCGCACACACAATACTAGTCGCCACAGCAACCAAACATAAATTACATACATTTTTTAAAAAATACATTTTAACTAATATGTCTTGTATCGAACATAGAAGAAGATTGTATAAACTTCGAAAAAATGTATTAGGAAATATTTCACAGGCACCTGAACAAGAACATGACGAACGCGAAATATATGCACGGTTGGAGATATTAAAAAACAACAATCCATTCGTTGCCGTGGCAACGAAAAAACCGCCGAAACCGGTTGCTGTGGCGATTTATAAACAACAGAATCGCGGCGAACATCGCAACTCGCACCCAAATGTGGCGACAATACCAGTCGCCATGACAATGAAAAATTACTCAATTCAAAATCCTCAAAAAATTGCCGAATTTTGTACGGATAAATAATCTGATTTTTGGCAGATTCCGAAGACGGTTTCGAGTTCTTTTATGGATTAAAAGGAAGTTCCTTCCTTTCTCCGCGCGTAGGTTGGAGACCCGAGTTCGTATCTCCCCCGGAACTGGTTTTAAAACGCAAGAGAAAAATGCCTTGCACTGATAACTCGTTATGTGGCATACTCGCCAAGTGTGTATATGCCACAGTTTCACGGGATTTACGGACCCGTCAGGACCCGAACCAGCGGCCTCTCGTGACGGGTTCCACGCCTCGATAAGAATAGGGAATCGCCTGGCGAGAAATATAAGCGTTACGTTCGAACGGACATTGGTTAATTATTATCCATTACTAATAGCTGCTTCTTACGTGTACACAGTAGCATATCTAAGATACTTCTACAACGGCTAGAGGTCTGAAATTTGGCACTAGGATAGGTCAATGGACGCAAACGACAGGAAAATAGCGTAATTCCAAAAATTTTCGTTTTATAGGGAAGTTTTCCCGACTACAATGTAACATCCCTACCCCGCAACAATAAGTAAAGCAGTGCATGGCTTCATGGAAATGGATATTTCAACTATTTAAAACATACGTACAAACTCGAGATTTTAACAGTTAGATAGCTGAAGAAATGAAGTTTATTTTTACCGGAGACGGATTTCAAAATCCGCGAAGAAACAGCCCAAAATATTCGTTTTCGACCGGGAAAAAACGACGAAAAATTTCCCATGATTTTAACAATGGTAAAACATCAGCCATCACCATGGCAACGAGTGCAATGCTTTCACATGCATACTGATAATCTACATATTACACTAGCGCTGATTCAATGCTTTTTAAGTGGAAATTAATGGCGTGCGTTATGATAACGTTGACTCCAACCAACCACGCAAATATGTTATGGCGTCATAATAATACTGGCACACGAAATGCCCTATTTACGCAATCATTGAATCGTTGGTACGAATCACACATTTCATGAGACAGAATACTTATTCAATCCGCGTTGAATTAGTATATATAGTATTTCTTCCGCTTCTAATTGCCATCCTGCGACAGGTAAAAGAATTGACAGGAGATTTCGAGAGTTTGGGGTTAGAGAAGAAAAAAACCAAGGCAACTTCTCCATGACAACGAAACAATCAGATTCATTCCGGTTTTAACGACAAGATAACAGGCTTATATTCAGGGGTCGCAGTGTTTACGTGGGTTTTATAAGTTCATAAAACCGCTCGGACAATAACTCCGGAATCCTGCGACTTGGAGATATAAAAATTTTCAGAATGGGATTTTCTACGCGAGGGCTAGATACGGGGAAAATATGGCGTATCTAGGATCAGCTACTGGGAAGAAATCGGTGTCTTATTCAAACCCCTAAAGTTCCGTTTCATTCATAAATTTGCGTTTTTAAATTAGTTAAAATTAAGATGGATTAACACATTTCTGCAGCTGAAAGACTCCAAGGTTCACATTTCTTGAACACAGAATTCGATTCCGCGTCAAACAAGGGCGAAAAATTGTTTTCGATCAAAAAAAAAGAGGGAAAATTTTCAGATTTTTAACAATGGGATATCTCCGCCGTCATGGCAACGAACCCACGGCTTTTAAAATGGGAAAAACATATTATTACAGGGAATTAATATAACGCTTCTGAAGAGAATTTACAGGTTACATTTTACGACTTCAACCAAAGATGCCATCTTGTCGTGACGTCATTGTCATTAAACAAGGGGGGGGGAAGCGCATTGCGTAATTTGCTCAGCAATTCATTTGTTTCTGAAAATGAATCGGTTATGCACTCGATAAATCCGTCCAGTCTGTCTGTGTTCGGGTTAACTAAAAAACGGCGCAAGTTACAATTGCCAAAATCACAGGATAAATAGTCCTACATTTGATCCGCGTACGGCAAAAATTTAGTTGATCTAAAACAAGCGATTCGGGAGTAAACGGCGGGTAAAATGATCGATCGCCTAAGCAACTCGAAAAGTATCCGTTTTTTGACGCGTATGACGTAAGGTTGGGACGTTTTCCGTCGACGTCACTTTACTGCGTCCGAAGATTGGAATTAGCGCCTTGAAACTTGATGAGGAGGAGTTGGAAAAACCCCCTAAGAACCAGATTAGGATCTGATTCATTCGTATCTACGAGGGAAACGACGGCTGATCTAAATATGCACCGGAAAATGTCGCAATTTTCGGAAGGATTCGTTCCCGTTACGTAAAAAAAGTTTTAATTAATGTTTCGAGAAACAAAAGAACTCCTTTTATTAAAAATGTCGATAAAAATCGCCCCCAGCTAATTTTTCCGGGATTCTAATGTCACTCGTCCGGCCTGAATGATCCCTAGCCGCCATACACGCCTTAAACCAGGGGTCGGCAACCTTTTCTGCACGGCGGGCCACATTTGCGGTTGTGAATGTTTCGGAGGGCCGCATTGGAAGTCAAGAAAGCCTCGGCGGGTCGGATGAGCGAATAAATCGGATGTTTTCTAGAGATTCTGTGACTTCATACGAACGAAATCTAGTCTACGTAATTTACTAGCGTTAAAACTTCACCAGAAAAGGCTTTGAGACCATAATTTCACTCAAACAATATAAAATCGCCCGTGAGAAATTTTCCTGATCACTTTTTCATTACAGCTTTGCGGGCCGCATAAAGCATTCTCGAGGGCCGCACGTGGCTCGCGGGCCGTAGGTTGCCGACCCCTGCCTCAAACAAATCAACTACAGCGCAACCCAGTCATAACGCGCCCCGCTGTTGCGCGGTATATAAGGATATAACTAGGGTCTTATTCAAGCCCTCAACGAAAGTTCACTTTTTCACCCGCCAGATGGCTACCACTGTTTCTTACATTAATAACCTTTTTTTTACGTGGATTAATTAATTAATTTTACCAATGCAGTTGCATTCCTATATCATAAATCATTTAAATAAATATATTCATGCACCGGTTCGCTTGCACGCTGCTTAACTGACGTTCATAAAGGCTTCGATAGACTCACGAAAGACAGCGTTCCCTCGATATAACGCGGGGTAACCCTTTTTCCCGCGCTGCACCGAGGGCGCTCCGTATTTGTAAAGACCTTCTCAGTTAACCTCAAATGTATAACGTGTAACTTCCCGCACAGGTTTGCGGGAGGCGAAAATAACGCCTCCGTAGCTTCCTTATCTACTTGCCTTTATCGCGTAAATCGTCCGCTTCCTATCTTCGAGGAATTCCTCACGTCCTTACGTCTCCCCGCAAAAACAAAACACATGAATACCTTCGTCACACACACAAACGCGTAACGGACATAAAATTATAAAACACCGAATTCGTCGCCATAAGGATCGCTCGACGAAGAAAATCAACAAACCAACAATGCTGTTATGAGGCGTGTGTTCGTCCACGAGAGTGGATTAAAACCAGCGGGTTTTTCTTCCTTCGAATATCAATTTTATTTCAACTAGTACAAAGAGCCCGTCATATACGACGGAAGGAACGTATTGTTTAACTTATAAAAAATCTCGTACTGAGACAATAATGGGGGTCCTATATTCCAACAATGGCATGGTTGCCAAAGGTGATCGGTTATAATTTTTTGTAAACTAGCAGAAGAACCCGTCGAATACGACGGGACGGAATGTATTGTTTGTTATTTAACTTATAAAAATCTAACTTATAAAAATCTAACTTATAAAAATCTAACTTATAAAAATCTAACTTATAAAAATCTAACTTATAAAAATCTAACTTATAAAAATCTAACTTATAAAAATCTAACTTATAAAAATCTAACTTATAAAAATCTCGTACTGAGACAGTAATTAGGTCTATATTTCAACAATGACATGGTTGCCAAAGGTAAATCCTCATAAAATCCTTAAATTTTACAGGAATAAGTCATTTTTAAAACGTCGAAATTCAGGACATTTGCGGACTGGGGAAGAAAATCGGGGATAAGATAAAAGAATCCATGTTCATTTTTCTTTCGAAACAGTCCCGGTTTGAGCGTCAATTTCTCTAATTTTTACGACCAAAAAGAATGCCAAGAATGCAAGTCGCTAAATTGATTTTTACGTGTCATCATACGGGAAATATAAATTATCTACTGTGGAGGTCGAACCCAGGTCTCCTTTTGGGATTTTTTCGGCCTATAAATGAGCGGCACGCGCTAAATTTGGTTCACCTGGCAGAATAAAGGGCCAAGACGTTGAGCGTTATATACAAAGTGACCGAGAAGAACAAGGGCTTTTATAGAGTTTGATTCGGTAACATTTCGTTTCGCCGTGACGATTTCTCCCGAAAATATCAATCGCTCACCGAGGAGAATTTGGAATTTGATCACATGCGTAATTTTAGCTCAAGTTGATTTGTTTTTAACATGGTTATGCGGCCCCCTGTCCGGTCGCTAGGGCCGCGTTCGTAAGCGGCGAACAAGGAGGAAACGCAAAACTTCCCATCTTGCATAACTTGGCAGATAATTTTTAAAATGTACGTATATTTTAATGGGTCCTTATGCAAACCCGCGTGTTTTTCAGCGTTCAAATATAAAGAAAAACAAAAGACGGCGGTATATAAACCCACACTCGAGTCGTCCCTCTATCGCTCCACGGTTTCGTCACAATTTTAATTTCTGAGCAAGTGCGAAAGACGGAATATGCCGATTCTTTTTTGTTAAATTCGTTTTTTGTATTGTTGATCAACCTTTCGACGGGTTTTTTTTCCACCGTACAACAATTAAAAGCCCCTTCGCGTTGCCATGTGAACCGACCCCTCTACAACAATGGATCGCCTATCAACTGTCTACCAAATGCCTGAAAAATATCGGAGGTTTAATTTTTCCGACATTAATTTTAGCCTGCATTCCAGAAATGGAAATAGGCTTACTGTTTCTTCGCTGTGTCTGCCCGTACCCTCCTATTAACTTTTGAACCAATAGACCGATTTTCACGAAACTTGGCGGAAATCTCTCGCTATTTGAGACCGAGCTCTTCCGAGGATAATTCTTGCTGCGAAGATTGAAAGTCCCGGGTTCGATTCCAGGCTATATCCTTCCCATTTCATTTGCGAATGGGAAATCTGCGAAATCCATCTCTCGCGCATTAAAACATCTTGGAATTGCAATATCGGAGAGGGATTTGTACTATTCTCCGAGGAATTCTGATTTTTATCCCGGAATTTTGCTCGCCGATCGCAATTTCTCGTAAATACCGGCATTTTCGCGGTTTTTATCGCTCATCACGAGAGTGCGTTGCCATAGCTACGACTATTGTTGGATTAGGTATATCCGAGTACAGGCAATTATTTTTGCCACGCAAACACGCGTTGATGTTCTGAAGCCAATATACGCCTATTATATTAAAATATTCCATTCGAATACCGGAAAAAAAGAACACCGCTAATAAACTCACGTAAAAATACACACATCCCTTGAAACTTTCTTTTGGCTAACATCGCCCTGACGTTCAAGTATTTAGAGAGCATGCATGCGGCCCTAAAGCCGTAGTTTTGCGGACCGACGGTCTTTCATTATTTTAACATCATCAACAACCTGGTTGCTACGTCGTCCGTTACTCCAGGTTAACCCCTAAGGAAACTTTTAAGGGTTAAAACTCCGCGCAATTCAGCGACCGGGGTTCGATCCCGGGACCGCATGAAATTACTCGGAACGATCTTACGAGTTCGGGAAGCGGGCCGTTTAAAAAAAAAAAACGGAAATTCATTTTCCTGCCGCGAGGTTTTTTAAAAAATACTCTTCGAATTATTAATTGAGGCGACATTTTCAAGTCCTTTTTATTTATTTTTCTGAGGTTCGATAACCTCCCGTCGCCAGGGGAAACCCCCATTGTCGCCGACTACGCGAGATTACGCGCAACTCGTTGAATTGCAAGGAAATTTCATACAGCGTGATAAACAGAAATCAACTCCTTAACAGTAAAAACTTTTACGGTTAAAGGAGTTAAATTTCCATTTAACATCGATTTCGACGGAGTCTCCATCTTTTCTTCTTTATCCGTACGGCACAGGTATCAAACACTGCGAAACCCTTATTCGCTCGGTAGCACAGTAAACAACGCTCGGTATTTCGGTCGCTTCCTCGGACGGGTCAACCAAATACCGTTTTTCCTCGGGATCGTCACGGGCGTTAGAATAATCCCCAAAAAAGGGCCGGGTTCGAATCCAGCATAAGACAACACGTGAAAAAAAAATCCATTCAAGAGACTCGCAAGCTGTCATTCTTTCGCTCGTAAAAATTAGAAGAATTGATCCTAGATCTTCAGACCGGGACTGTTTTAAAAGGAAAAGGAACAAAGATTCTTATCCTTACCGCCGATTTTCTCCCTCGGTCCGCAAAATGCCCTAATTTTTACGTTTAAAATGACACATTTCGGCAAAATTGAGAGATTTCGTTGCCTTGACAACCAGCACATTGTCGAAAACGAGACCCCATTATTGCGAGGGTTTTATAAGTTAAATGACAAAAACAATACGTTTCTTCCCGCAATTCCGACGAGTTTTTTTACGCCAGTCACCAATACAAAAGTGGTTCGTAAAAATTAATATTCGCGTGGTCGCCTGTCGGCATTGTGAGAAGATTAACGAAGGATCAAACCGAGAAAGGGACTCTTACGTCCGCTGGAAACATCCACCGCCTAAGTATCCGCGACTACCGGCTAACGCAACGAAAACGCGAAACTCGAGAAGTTATCATTTCCGCGAATCGAAAAAAGAAACCGTTTTGGCGATACTTTCCCGTCGTCATGGAGACGGCAAATTCCTCCCGTCCTCACGTTAAGAGGCTGCCAATCTATACCGGCTCCTTAGTCCGGTCCTGACGCCCAAAAAATAATTGATAGGAAAGAACTTTTGTATGAATAAACCTCGTACAGGCAATGCCTTTATGCGAACTGACTCAATCTCATTTAAATCAACACAGGTTGCGCTGTTTACAGTATATATACCCTAAACTTGTTTGTAACGCAACCCTTTCAGGACCGTACGCGGCCGTTTTAACTAAGTTATGCGGCCCTTTTAAATTTCTATTCGTCATTTTTCGCTACAGGACACTATTACGTGACCTGAGAAGAGTTTTGGATGGGTTAAGGGATATGCTTTATGTCCGAATTGCTACGAATAAAGGTTATGTTTTTACTGTTTGTAAATTCATGAACGCAGGCTGTGTCGTGCGGCTCTAGAAGTCGTGAAGATTCCCTAATGCGGCTCTGTGGGTAAGTAAGGTTGTCCACTCGTGACGTCATTAAAAATGGCTGCGTCTTACATATATATAGGATATCAAAACCTAAGACAATTCTTAGAAGTGCTACAGAGCTGAAATTTGGCGTGAATATAGATCATTGGGTATAACCTCCGAGAGAAATCCGAAATTCCAGAAAAAGTTATATTTGAGGGGTGTTTTTGACCCCGGTCTCCAATTTTAAACAGCCATAAGGAAAGCTTTGAAGACGGTGCAGGGCTATACAAAATTGCTTTTTTAAATCATTTGCAATTGAGATACGAAGTCGGAAAATAAACCATTCCCCGGATAAAAGATTGGAGTTTAATTTTCCTGAAGATAAAATTCAAATCAACGCTGAATTTGCGTAAAACTTTGATTTTTAATAACAAAATTACGAAACATTTTCCGGTTTTCGACAATGAAAAGTATTGAATACCATAGCGACGACTCCAACGCTTTTCAAAGGGGAATTGACGTTCCATACTTCAAGAACATTGATTTAATGTTAAGGCTGCGTTATAATCTATTTGATTTCAGCCAACGGCGTACACATATGATGAGGTGATAATTTCAAATTGTTTTTTTTATCCGGATACTAAAAAGCATGGATGATAATGCCACAATCCTAACTCGCAGAATATCCTAATTTTTACATAAATTTCAGCGTAACATATAGGCTATTGTCTTAATGATGGTTATAGTTATCGCTTACAAAGGGAGATCTGAGCCTTAAGACTTGAAATTCGAACGCTTGGCCGCGAAGCCGATTTGCCGGAGAAATTAGAAATTCCGGATAGATGCCTTCGTTTCGCAGAAAATTATAACTATTATCTTATTTAAACGGGTAATTCAAGCGCTGTCGCGCTGGTTTATTTACCAGATTACATCTCGGTGCACGGTTTTTTTTTTAATCGCTTGCAGTATGCAAGCACCGACAACTCGCGTATAATCCATTCAGCACTTATATAATCATACACTCAGCTCGGTTAAACCTCACTATAAAGTGGTCGCGGGATTATATTCATAGAAATATTTCTCGTTTGCCGCATAATCCAATGTGATGTGCGTAATTTAGGCAATCCTGCAACAATGAGGTTTCCCCATGGCGACCAATGATTTCCGCACACCGAGAATAAAAACCTGAAATTTCCGGGTTCAAAATAAATCTACGCAACAAATGGAGGCGTATTTTTTAAATCTAAGGCAGGAAAATGAATTTTCGTCCTCTTGCGCGGTCTTCAGTTCAAGTCCAGAGGTTTCGTAGGATTGTTTTAAGTGGTTTTGAAAAAACCGTAAATACGCCACACAAATTCCCACGTTAATCAAATTTAGGGATTAAAAAGGTCCTGGAATCGAACCCGGGACGTTTATATCACAAGGCGACTGCCCGTAAGCCTCTATGGGTGTCTGTCTAATTAATGATGAAAGGATGGTTAAAATACATTCAGAAGTTCTCGGGATATTTTCCATTTTCTTCGGGATTTGAAAGAATTTTAGCTTTAGGTGCTTGCATACTGCAAGCGCATAAGAAAATCGCCGTACATCAAGATCTAAACTCGTAAACCAACGTAGGACATCATTTGAACTGCACAGGGCCCACGTAAATAAGAGAATAGTTTTCGTTTTACGCGTAACAAGGCATATTATCCGGAATTTCTAAATTCTCCAAGTCCAAGTTTTCGAATTCCAAGTTCCATAGCTAAGATCGCCCTTCTTAAGCAATAACTATAATCATCATTAAGACAACAGCCTATATGTTACGCTGAAAATTATGCGAAGATTATGTAGGATATTATGTGTCGCGGCAGTTAATATTTCTCATTGTTGAAAACCGAAAAACCTTTCACGATTAAAATCGAATTTTTTACGCGAATTCTGCGTGGGTTTGAATCCCGTCTTCGACAATAATAAACTTGATTCTTTCCTCGACGGTATGGCCCATGTCCCGACTTCGTATCTCGATTGTAAGTAATTTTGAAAAGCAATTTTACATAGCCCTGCACCGCCGTCGATGCTTTTCTTATGGGGGTTCAAAAATTGAACATTGGGGCCAAAATTACTCCTTAAATATAACTTCTTCTGAAAATCGGATTTCTTCCTCCTAGGTTGTACCCAATGATCTATATTCACGCCAAATTTCAGCCCTGTAGCACTTTTAGAAGTGCCTTAGGTTTTATATATATGTAAGAAACGGATATTTATAACAACACAGAATCCTTACCGAGTCCTCCGACCACTTGCAAAAATTAATAACTTTTGAAGTAGATACGATGGAAACATTCTGTAAACCGCACGCGAAAGCATAATTACTCAAGTTTTATTAATTACGGATTTTTTGAACAAAAAATGAAAGGATAATTAATAGTTTTGTCTTTTTTTTAAGACGTTTAACATCTGATTGAAAATGGCGACGCATTGTCATTCGCGTTACCAACTTCTTTTAACTTTATCGTCCGATTGGAAGTTGAGTTTCCACGAGAAGTGACTTTTCCCGTATTTTGTGCAGTGAAATCCTCTCCTCCCAACTGTAAACATTTGAATTCTGCTTGTCGTAGCGACGCAGTTGACCGATTCCTGTCATCAATTTCAATCAGTCGTAAGGTCTAAATATATATAAATGATCCTTTGACGTTTAGAGGATCTGAAATGAATAAAACGCAAGTAATCGCTCTTTATAATCGCGTTCACACCATGTCCATATCATCCTCGCGTCAAAAGTTAATAATTTTTAGGCGACCTTCCGGAATGTGTGTCTGTGTGTGCCCCTTTTTAACTTTTGAACCGAGGGACCGATTTTAATGACACTCGGTGGAAAATCTGCCGAGACCATGCTCTCCCAAGGATAGTTTTCGTTGCGAAGATTGAAAAGTCCCGGGTTCTATTACAGGAACTTTACTTCCCGTTTGGTATACGTGGGAAATCTGTGGAATCCATCGTGGAGGGTAATTTTCTCTCGCAGGTTCAAATATCTTAGAATTGGAATATCGGGGCGGGATTTGCACTATTCTCTGAGGAAAGGGATGAAGATTCTAATTCCTGTAGTGGAATTTTACTTGTCGATCGAATTTCTTCGAATTTCGCATAAATACCGGCGTTTTTTTTTTTAGTTTTTGTCACTCGTTCACGAGAGTGTTGCCTCCGCAACGAACATTGTTGGACTTCCGTATAGTCTAGCGACGAATTTATTTTCCCGTTCGAATTAATTCGTGATATTTCACACAACGCTAAATTACGAAATCTTTGGAACGCGAACAGCAACTCACTCGCGGTGATTTCGTTTAAAAGCCATTAAAAACCCAATAGAAGTAATTTCCTGCTCCACGTTACAAAAAAAGTCGCACATATAATTAACAAGTGAAGTCGGCGTAAGAGTTAATTTTCTTAAAAATTAGGAACGCGATGTATTTTTTTTTAAATACCTTTCCCACTTAGCAACGACCTCCCCCGTGAAAGATGCAGGCACACGAGCTCCGTGTTCGAGCGAACACGCGCTGAAAAACACGCAGACACCAGAACCACGCTCTCTCGTCCCGCTGATACACCTCCCGCTCGCCGGGACCCAAAGATCTCAGGGCGCGGTAAATACCCACGTTACCATAGGAGCGTTAGCGCTAAAAGGGGGGGTAACCATGGCTACACAAGAGATGAAACATGAAAAAGGATTAAAAACCACGCTTCACCAACCTTGAATTTTTCTGAACCTGGAGTATATATTTTTCTCTCCCTCTCTCTGAAGAAATTCTGCTTTTTCGAGGTTGGATTATCTTCGGCAAATAAGCAACGTACACACCACTTTATTGGTTGTTCTTCTCGTGGAAAACGAAAATATTAACACGATTTTTTGCTTCGAATTTTGGGGTTGATGCTATATATATATAATATACCTAGAGGTATATAATATATATATATATATATACATACAGACTATTGTCTTCCCCCACAATGGAACACCATTTACGTCCAACAAAACCGCGCGACAAGTCAACCTGTTTTATTATTATTATTTTTATTATTTTACTTAACACTCCCCCCTTTTAGCAACGGTCGTCACGTGAAAAAAAAAACAATAAATGAAATAAACAACGGCGTAAAAATTAAAAAAAAAACCCGATATTCACGGGAAAAAAAGTTTGTCTGAAATTTTTTATGTATATTTTTTTTTTCGCCTCGGGAGGAAAACCCCACAACGGAACACACACTCACACGGAGAAGGGCATCACACACGCACGACGAACAACAACACTTCGACGTAGGTTGCAGTAGTAGCGGCAAGCAGTTCTTCTTGCACGGGAACCGAAATTTCTCTTCGTCGTCAACAGCAACCACGTAATAATCTTAGTCACTCGCCGGCGGAAATATATTTTTAAAAAAAACACCCAAGAGTCGCGTGGAACAACACAACAACGAGGAGAACACCAGGAGAATCCGGGAAGGAAGGAAGAAGATCGAGCAAAAAAAGTCACGTCACTTTACACGTACTACTCGTGTCCGGCAGAAATTTGACTGTCATTTGTTTCGCACTCCGAAAAGATGACGGCGAAGGTTTTTACCTGTATCGCCTTAGAAGAAGAAGGAAAAAAAACAAGTTTTCAAGTCTCCGAAGAGGCGCGGTATTAAGGCGGCAAGGTGGCACGGTAACCGGGTAACCGGGGGGGAAGCGACGGTTGCGCCTAGCGACGTACTACCGTAGCGACACCTACCAGCTCACGACTCAGACTGAAGCATGCCACAAGCCGAGCGCTGCCACTCTCTTGTCCATCTCCCTCGCCTCCACCCCTCCCCCCCTCCTCGTCATCCCCACCCCACCCTCTCTCCCTCCCCTACATCCCCTCCCACCACCTCTCTCTCACTCTCTCCGCCTCTCTCTATCTCTCTACCCCAACGCTGCTCTCGCTCACGCCTCCACTTCCCCTCGTTTCCCGTCCCTCCCCCCTCCACCTTCTAACCCCTCTCCTCACGTCCCATCTCACACGCCGGCTGGAAGCTTACGACAGCAGCGCCTCTGCCGGCGGATAAGTTGACTGACTCCATCGGGACTTCTCGTACGTTCGTGGAAGGGGGGAGTCGGAGGGGGGAGGGAGAAACGCAGGAGGGGGGGGGGAGTATAAAATGGCGGGAACCGTTTGAAATTCGTCGCGGTGGAAACGCGCGGGGGATGAACAACAATTGAAAGTTTTCATAGTATTACTACGCGCATTTTCAGGTAATTTAAATAGCTAACGTTTTAATATAGATTTATAAAACGATTGTATGCTTTATATTCATTTTGCAAAGTGCTTGTAAACTAATAATATGGAAGGCTCTTCAGTATGCAATTGGCTGCAAATTTTCAAATGCATCATCGTCCAATTAACAAAATATTCATTGCATAGATTTTAAAGAACCAATTAAAATTTCTCTTGAAATTGAAAATAACTCCAAAACTGCTAACACTACACTACCTTTTCGGTAGGTTGGTTATAGCCTATTGGGAAGCTTATATCTCCGGCGCTGTTTGCGCTATTTTCGTCAACTATAATTTGTAAAGATGCTGATATCTTCTGTTCTTTTACTGTACTAAATTCAACCGGAAACGTTCAACACTTTCTTTTTTAAGGGGGGTTTTCCGAGACCCCTGCACTCCATAAGAAAAGCATTGGGATCAGTTCCGGGCGTCGTAAAATCGCATTTTAAAATTAGTTAGAATCAAGATACAAAGTCGAGACCTAGATGGTTGCGTTGGAAAAAGAAAGAGGTTCATTTTGGTTACCGTGAAAATTCAATTACGTTGCGAATTTTCCGGAAAATCCGTTTTTAATACGAAAAACGCGACTTTTAAACAATGAGAATTGTCGGTTGCCATGGCCACCTCATTTGAGCGAGTGGTAATATTGGGTGTATACTCGCGAGCCCCTTGACGATATTACGCCATTTTGTTTGTTTACATGGAACCATTTTATTCTTTATTGTGGCATCGTTTGAAAAATTAAATTAATTTCTTTAAGGCAAGCGGAAAACGTTTTTAAACGGGTATAAGATTAAAATAGAGCCCCTTGACGATATTATGTCATTTTGTTTGTTTACATTTATGTTGATTTATGTCTTTATGTTGAGTCTGTAATATTTACGAAGAAAGAAGTTTAAAAGAACTTAGCAAGTTCAGTTATTTTTATTTATCACATCATACGGAAGGGGAAGAAAGAGGAAGAGAGAGAGGAAGAGAAAGAGATGTAGAAAAGGGGAAAGATACAGGAGCAGAAAGATGAAGAAAAATGAAGAGAGTGATGAATCAAGAAAGGAAGAGAAAGGCGAAAGAGAAAGGGAGAAAAGTGGAAGAGAGGGTGAGAAAGAGAGAGGAAAGGAGAGAGGAAGATAGAGAGGAAGAAAGGAGGGAGAGAGAAGGGAGAGAGGAGGGAGAGAGGAGGGAGAGAGGAGGGAGAGAGGAGGGAGAGAGGGAGAGAGGAGGGAGAGAGAGTGACAGAGAAAGACGAGAGAGAAAGAGGGAGAGAGGAAAGGAGAGAGGGAGGGAGAGAGGACGAGAGAGGAAGAGAGGAGGGAGATAGGAGGGAGAGGGGGAAAGAGGAGGGAGAGGAGGGAGGGGGAGAGAGGAGGGAGAGAGGGAGGGAGAGAGTGAGAGAGGGAGAGAGGAGGGAGAGGAAGGGGGAGAAAGGGAGGGAGAGAGGAAGAGGGAGGGAGCGAGACGGGAGGGAGGGAGAGAGAGTGAGAGAGAAAGACGAGAGAGGAAAGGAGAGAGGGAGGGAGAGAGGAAAGGAGAGAGGGAGGGAGAGAGGAGAGAGAGAGGAGGGAGAGAGAGAGGAGAGAGAGGGAGGGGGAGAGGGAGGAGAGAGAGTGAGGGAGAGGATGGAGGGAGCGAGACAGGGAAGAGGGAGGGAGAGAGGGAAGAGAGAGGGAGGGAGAGAGGAGGAAGAGAGGGAGGGAGAGAGGAGAGAGAGGGAGGGAGAGAGGAGGGAGATAGGAAGAGGGAGGGAGGGAGAGAGGAGGGAGATAGGAAGAGGGAGGGAGAGAGAGGGAGGGGAGAGGATGGAGGGAGCGAGACAGGAGAGAGGGAGGGAGAGGATGGAGGGAGCGAGACAGGAGAGAGGGAGGGAGAGGGAGGGAGAGAAAGAGGAGAGAGAAGGGAGAGAGAGGAAAGGAGAGAGGGAGGGAGAGGGAGGGAGAGGGAGGGGAGAGAGGAGGAAGAGAGGGAGGGAGAGAGGAGAGAGAGGGAGGGAGAGAGGAGGAAGATAGGAAGAGGGAGGGAGAGAGAGGGAGGGAGAGAGAGGGAGGGAGAGGATGGAGGGAGCGAGACAGGAGAGAGGGAGGGAGAGAGGAAGAGAGAGGGAGGGAGAGAGGAGGAAGAGAGGGAGGGAGAGAGGAGAGAGAGGGAGGGAGAGAGGAGGGAGCTAGAAGAGGGAGGGAGATAGGAAGAGAGTGAGAGAGGGAGAGAGAGGGAGGGAGATAGGAAGAGGGAGGGAGAGGATGGAGGGAGCGAGACAGGAGAGAGGGAGGGAGAGAGGAAGAGAGAGGGAGGGAGAGAAAGAGGAGAGAGAAGGGGGAGAGAGGGAGGGAAAGAGGAGGGAAAGAGGAGGAAGAGAGGGAGGGAGATAGGAAGAGAGTGAGAGAGGGAGAGAGGAAAGGAGAGAGGGAGGGAGAGAGGAAAGGAGAGAGGAAAGGAGAGAGGGGAGGGAGAGAGGAAAGGAGAGAGGAAAGGAGAGAGGGAGGGAGAGAAGGAGAGAGTGAGAGAGGGAGAGAGAGAGAAGAGAGAGAGAAGAAGAGAGAGAGGAGACAGGAGGAGAAAGAGATGAAGAAAATGTGAAAATGGATGAGAAAATGAGAGTAAGAGGAGAACGGAAGATAAATTTGAGAGAGGAAGAGAGAAAGAAGTAAAGAGTAAAAAAGATAGAATAAGTTAACAGAGTAATTATATATATATAATATCCTTAATCCCGGCGTAGGTCCGTCCGTCCGTTGGTCCGCCGGAACGCTCTATAAAAATCCCCACAAGAGAACACTTGAAAATACCTTTTTTTCACTTTCAGGCTTTCTTTCTTTTGCAAAATTAAATTAGAAGTAATTAACGTACGATCTTCGGACCTGAATCGTTTTAAAGATAAATAAACATAGATTCATATTCTCATCGTAGACTATTGCCTTCGGTTCTAAATCGCTCAAGTTACACGTTTAAATCACATTCATTGGAAAATTTTAAGCTTTTTAAAGATATGTTGTCATGCCGACCGTGTCATTGTTGAACCTCGAGATTGTATTGTCGTCCTTATATGAGTAAGGAAAGTGTTTTGAATGCTTTAGTACGAGAGAGAGAGAAGGCTCCCGAATTATTTATTATTAAAATCTCGGTTTCATTTATTTCTTTTCAGATAATTTATTTCCTATCGAAATGTTTGGTAATTAACAATTTTTATAGTTATTTTCGTAGTTTTTTTTGCAGTGTATCTTATAAATAACCGGAGTTATAAATTCGCAATTAGGAAAAGAAAAAGGAGCGTTACCAAGACGTAACTAAGCGTCAATTGTTAACAATAGTCTTCGGTAGGCGGCGTGGTGGTGGCGGCTAATATGTAAGATATCTCTTAAACAATGCATTATATGGAAAAATGTTTCAAACAAAGGTTGTAGAAAATTACACTTCCTACAACTTTTATTCCAGTACATTTTTACATTTATCAAATATTAAAGCAAATATTTCAAAATAACGGATAAGTGACTAGAGTAAACACCCACTTCCGGTTGACCGATTTTCACCAAAAAATATACTATTATTCTGACTTTTATGAAAATGTTAAATATAAATTTCCGCGTTGATCTGATTAATAGTTTTTGAGTTAGAGCACCCACAAAAAAGCTATCACATACACACACACACAGAGACATCATCGAGAAAATGGCCAAAACTTGTTCAGAGGACCTTAAAACATGCATTTCCGTCGAAATCTCGAATTCGATTTTTTTCATAAAAACAATACTTTCTCTATACTTCGTATATGGAGAAAGTTAATATCAATAATAAATTATAATTGATTATAAAAATGTTGCAATATGGCATCACGCTCCATTGCCAAATGGTGGGAATTCATAAAACTAAATATAGGTCACGTAATTTTCGACGGATTTCTATAAACTGTGTTAATGCAGCAAATATTTCGAACCGAATTTCAAATAGTAGCGAAAAAATAACATTTTTATGACTTTTATTTAAATTTCCTCAACTAAAGTGATTTTTATGGAAAATTTTCGAAACTAATACAGTTAAAAGAAAAGTGTGATCTTAAATATAGTCAAACTATTGCAGTTCATGCATGTACTTAGTCAATAGTAAGGAAGTTACTACACATTTTTCCTTTGATGGTAAATTGACAGTTCGCTCACACTTTATCCCGTTTTTTTTACGAGTTAATGACAGTAAAATAATTCTTTTATTAAGTTGAATTCTATGCGTTTTAAATAACTTATAATTTGCTCAAATATTTCAAATAAATTTCAGCTACTTCTTTTCGCATTATATCTTATTATTTCGATTTTCCTCTAAATCTCAGCAAATATTTGGACAATCATTTGGCCTCTCAGCTAATAATTGCTTAAACAGCGTAATCAAAACAATGATAGCTTTCAGAAAACAATGATTTGATTGTGCGCGAAAGCCAAACCAGATCATAGCATATCTTAACTGATTTTTCATATCGAAATCATATATATTCGGAATGCATTTATGATAATCCCGTCATATTTGACGGGCAATTACGGTAGTACAGCTAACTACATCTGCATGATACCCTGCTAGTCACCTTTTTGGTGGATGGCAGGGGGTGCAATGCACCAAGGATCCATAGTTTTCCTAAGTTACCTTTTCCTATTGTGTCATAGGGAAAAACGATCCTCTATTATCGCTCCGTTCTACGGTCTATCTCGCGAATCTTATCCTCGCTGTCCTGCCTTCCGAGATACGTCGGGCTTCTGATAAGTCCTATTAACTCATTCGCTAGTCCCTCCGACGTAAATTTCACCAGTAGTTTAAATCTAGCCTGCAGCCTGCGTTCCTCTAACGATGTCCACTTCAGATTTTCTATTAATGATGTCACGCTTTGTTTACTATCGTAATTCCTCTTTACAAATCTAGCTGCCCTGCGCTGAACCTTTTCCATCTCGTTAGTGAGTCCCTTTTCGTAAGGATCCCACACAGCTGAAGCATATTCGACCTGCGGTCGAACCAAGGATAAATAACGTAATTCTATCACTTTTTTCGGGGATATCTCGAACTATTCTTCCTATAAAGGCCAGCTTTTTGTCAGCGGCACCTATCAATCGGCGAATGTGGGTGTCCCACGAGAGATCACGATGGATCGTGACTCCGAGATATTTAATCTAGTCCGAAACTGGAATCTCTACTCCGTCCAACGAATAATTAACGTCCAACTAGATACACTTGGTTCTCCAGAAATTGATGACGCAGCTATAAAGAAGTATCACTTACAATTATAGGAAAATTACCACAATAACTGAACACTCTCTCCTCTTTCTCTCTCTCTTCCTCTCTCTCTCCCTCCCTCTCCCTCTCCCTCCCTCTCCCCCTCCTCTCCTCTCTCCCTCCCTCCCTTTCCCTCTCTCCTACTCCACCCAACCCTCTCTCCCTCTACGATCGCTCTCCGAGGCATTTAACGCCCTTCTGCTTTATCGCTTTCCCATCGCCTCTATAAACCACGAGCCGCGGAAGATTGACGTCATTGTCGCCGCCAGCCATCTACCGGCAGAAATGAGTACCACTTGCAAGCGCACAGCATTTGAACCTTCCAATATCGCGGAATTTCGAGTTCTAGCGAGACCGTAGGAATTCTTAAAAACAATTTACGATACGAAAGTTAATCTTTACCTACAAATTTTAAATGGAAAACACCTATAGTATACGTATAAAACATAAAATCGCGTTTTAAAATCAATTACAATCGGGATACGAACTCGGTACTCGAACAGTGCTGTAGCTGAAAGGACAAAGTTGAATTTTTTCGTATACAGAATTCAAATCCGCGGCGAATTATCGAATAAAATTGTTTTAAATCGGATTTATCCGGCTTGTAGCAATGAAAAATGTTGAGCATTGCCGTGGCAACGAGTGAATGGGAACGGTATTTTATAATATCTGTATATCACGTGTGCCACAAGACACGATAGCAATAGTATGGCGCTGTTTTAACAGACATCCCGACTAGGTAGAAGTTTTGAGATTCAACAGGAATGTTTCAGTCGTGTATTACAGGTCAATGATGAAGAAAAATCCTCGAAAAAAAAGATTTGGTAAATTTCTGTAAATAATTTGCGTTTCTCATAAGATAACACGTAAAATTTGTCGACCCGCAGACTAAATTTCTTTTGCAAATTTGAATTAGAATAAATTGATTTTTGATCTTCGTCGGCAGCTCTAAGCGGTAAAGATACTCCCGATATAGACAGCCAATCAGGATGCAGGAACCGCGGACCAATACCTCCACCCCCTACTGACTTCCAGTCCTCCTAAGCGCATCACCGCAGGCGTGAAAAACACCCACGCATTTGCAAGGCAAAGACCAAAAAAATTGCACGTGATGTAATCTTGCTACAGCAAAACAAGACTCCTGCGCATAACTAAGCGCAAATTACAGATTTTAACTCGTCATCGGGCGGAGAAAAATACACTCCCGCTTTTGAAAAAACAAAAAACTAACGCAGTCCGTTTCTAACCTTTGTTCAATAACTTTTATATTTTCTCAGAAATCACGCAATATTTCCCGGGAGGGTAGACAACGCGGTGTTGCCACGTTTCCCGAAAAGTTCGGCGAGCTAATAAGCTATAGGTGTCGGAAAAACTTACTAGGTTACAGCTCGAGGGTTCTCGCGGACGTTACGGCAGGGCCGCATTAGGTTTCAACGGTGGAAATTACACGAGGCAATGCGAAAACGAACGCAATAACATACAACATATAATAAAAATATCCCACTTCTGAAATTCCGTCCCTCTTTCAACCCGGTTACTATAGCAACGGAAAGAAACAATTCCTGGTAACAGGTAACACAGCTCTTTTGTATAATATAAATAAATTCGTTAACAAATTTATGTATTCTGTCATTCGGGTAAAATAAAACAGCGGTTAAAGACTTATTAATATTATGTATTCGTTCATTAGCATTTTAGCATTTAATGTAATCCACGGCTTAGTTGAAATTTCGTTAATATTTAAGACACATATTTATATAGATAAAACTATGCAGATTTATATGCATTCGTCAATTGTTTTTAGCTTTCATTCGTGTCAAAACTCAGTTCATTTCTCTGACGAAACGCAGCATTGCATGAATGTTAATTAAACGCATTCACACGCCGGAATTGAGCAGATGTGATAATAATATAAATTTTCTTTCTTTTTGAAGTAATGTTGGATTTGTCATATTCCATCTTTCCTACATTTTTTAGCGCTATTCTTCATTGCTGAAGAGCACTATCATCTTCGTGATGTCCGTCCGTACGCATATATCAGGGAAGAGTTGGCTTAACCGATTTCAACCGAATTTGGTGCATAAAATACTCACATAAATCAATGACCAAAATGACATCTTTTGTCCGGATCGACTAAGCAGGGGTGCCACAGTTTCGAAGTTTATCTTTTCGGTAATTGTGAATTTGGAAGGAATTGGCGGAACTTATTCCAGCGAAATTTTGTGTGTAGAAGGTTTTAATCAATTTGTTTAATGTTGATATAGTAACCAGGGCTGCTACGATACAAGTAATAAAAAAATTTATTTTTACAATTATTTGTGTTGAACTGTTCAAATCAGTTTTAACCTGATTTAAAATTTGTAATCTACACTTATATAAAAAACTATAATAGCATATTTGGACCGGATAAGCTAAACAGTGGTGCCACATTTACAAATTAAACTTTCAGTAATAATGGGTTTTGATCGAATTGGCTGGATGAATTTCAACTAAATTTCGCATATGAGAATTTATACTACATACCATAATGAAATCAAGGTGTGTACAGCGGGCTAAAGAGCAAGGCTATCAAAATAAAAAGTTAAATAATATTTGTTTTACGCGTATTTCTAGATAACTGGCTTCCTGGAATTTAACGAAATGTGGTATATATAGTCTTCACATAAATAAATAACCAAAATAGTATATTCAAACCGGTTGGTCGAAACAGGGCTACCACAATATCAAGGTTTCAATTTTTCTGTAACTATGAGTTTGGAAGTCTTTAGCTGAAGCAATTTCAAAAAGAAATTTCGCTTGTATGGCGGGCATAGAATGGCAAAATGAAATGAACTCATTTCGAGCGTATCTATAAAGCAGGGCCACCAACATATAAAGAAAAATTATTATCTGATTTCAAAGCAAATAAATTAATATATGATTACGCTACGGCGAATTTAACTAAAAGCACTTATGTATCACGGGAAACCAGTGTATATCAAAGCAAATAAATTAATATATGATTATGCTACGTTGAACTTCAACGGGAATTTCCCTAGTAGAGTAATAAAACAAAGGGAGACAGACAGACAGACAAACGACTTTATTAGGGCGAAATTGAGACAATGTAGTCCCTTCTTACATTTAACCCTCTCGTCATATACGTAGTTACAATATTTACAAAATAAGAGAAACATACAGATTTCAACAGAATACATATTTATTACAAGTTAATATATTTGTTGGTAGATAACAGAGCATTACCAAAGAATGTTAGTTTTGTGGGTCATAAAAAACTGTGTATCAGTTATGTTTTAACACAAAAATAATTCCCACTGCGGAGAGAGGGGGGAGAGAGGAGAGAGGTAGGGAGAGATGAGAGAGAGAAGAGAGAGGGAGGTAGAGAGGAGAGAGAGGGAGGGAGAGATGAGAGAGAGGAGAGAGAGGGAGGTAGAGATGATAGAGAGAGGGAGAGAGGAGAGAGGGAGGGAGAGAGGAAGAGGGAGAGAGGAGAGAGAGGAGAGAGAGGGAGGGAGAGAGAGGGAGGGAGTGAGGGTGGAGAGATGGAGGGAGAGGGGGAGAGGGAGTGATGGAGGGAGGGAGAGTAGAGAGAGGGAGCGGGAGAGGAAGGAGGGAGGGACAGACAGACAAACGACTTTATTAGGGCGAAATTGAGACTATGTAGTCCCTTCTTACATTTAACCCTTTCGTCATATAAGTAATTACAATATTTACAAAACAAGATAAATCAATTACATACAGATTTCAACAGAATACATATTAATTACAAGTTGATATATTTGTCGGTAGATAACAGGGCATTATCAAAGAATGTTAATTTTGTGGGTCATAAAAAACTGTGTATCAGTAATGTTTTAACACAAAAAAAATTCCCACCGCGGAAAACACCTACGAAGGGAAGAGAGGTGTAAAAATCCACGAAAAGTTCTAAAATATTTCAGGGGAAGGAAAAAAAATACAATAATATGAGAAAAAGAGAAAAAAAATCATTCATAAATACAAACATATGTACATACATTTATATCCACATAAGGGAGGGAGGGGTGAGAAGGGAATAGGGATTGTAGGGTAAGATATGCCTGGTTGATTACATAGTAATTATAATACAGGAGAATAAAGTAAATAAATTAAGAAATTATGCGCAATAATCGTATCCTTTGACAACCTGAAGGAGAAGATAGAGAGTGGTTCAATTCATGGGGAGTGATAGGAGATGCTTGTGATACAAGCGTTTAAGAGGGAGATAGGGAAGAAGAGGGAAAGGGAAGGAAAGATAGAATGAGAGAGAGAGATAAAATAAGAGGTACAGAGAATGGATGAGGAAGAGAATGACAGAGGAGGATAAAGAAGAGTATAAGTAAAGGGAAAGAAAGAGAGAGATGAGAAACAGGGAAGACTGCAAGGAAGAGAAAGAAAAAGAATGAGTCAGGAAGGAAAAGAAGAGGATGAGGAAGAAAGGGGAGAGATGGTGAGGAAGAGAGCGATGAAGGAAAGGAAGAGAGGAAAGAAAAGAGAATGGAGGGAAAAAAGGGACAATGAAATTATCCGAGACGAGGAGAAAAATAAGAGCAATAGAAAGAGAATAGGGAAGAAAGGGAGAAATAGAGAGAAGAGACAGAAAGAGAGAAGAGAAAGACGAAGAAATAGAAAGATAAAGAAGACAAGAAAATAAAAACATGATGAAGAGAGAAAGAATGTGGAAGAGGTGAAGAAAGGAATAAGATTGCGAGTAAAACGGAGAAGAAGAGATGGAGAGAAAGCAAAGAGACAGCAAGAGGAAGAAAAAGAGAAAATAAAGGAATAGAGATATATTGTGATAGGTAAAAAAATGTGAATATGATGATGAGATTGGGAAATGGAGAGAGAGAGAGGAAGAGAGAGGGTGGGAAAGGAAGGGAGAGAAAGGGGAAGAGAGAGAGGAAAAGAGAGAGGAAGAGAGAGAGAAGAAGAGAGAGAGAGGAAGTGAGATAGGGAGAGAAAGAGGAAGAGAGTAAGAGAAGGATTAAGAGAGGGAGGGAGAGATAGGAAGAGTGTGAGTAAGATATGAATAGACAGAGGAAGAGAGAGGGTGGGAGAGGAATAGAGGATTGGAGAGGTAAAGTGGGGGAAGTGAGGGAGAGAGAGGAAGAGAGATAGTAAGATACTGAGGAAGAGAGAGATAGGAAAGAGAGGGTGGAAGAGAGAGAGAGAAAGGAAGAAATAGAAAGATAAGGAAGGCAAGAGGATGAGTGGATGAGCGACAGGAAGAGAGAAAGAACGGCGAAGTGAGAGACGAAAAAAGAGGAAAAAGATTTCGAGGAAAACAGAGCAGAAAAGATGGAGAGAAAAGAGACAGTAAGAGTAAGAGAAATGCAAGAAAATAAAGGAAGATTTCGCGATAGGTAGAAGTATGAGAGCAAGACAGAGAGAGGAAGAGATTGGGAGATGGAGAGAGAAAGATGGAGAGGAAGAGAGAGAGGAAGAGAGAGAGGAAGAAAGAGAGAGGAAGAAAGAGAGGAAGAGAGAGAGGAAGAGAGAGAGAAAGAGAGAGAGAAAGAGAGAGAGGAAGAAAGAGAGAGGAAGAGAGAGAGAGGAAGAGAGAGAGAAAGAGGAAGAGAAAGAGGAAGAGAAAGGAAGAGAAAGAGGAAGGGGAAGAGGAAGGGGAAGAGAAAGAGGAAGAGAAAGAGAAAGAGGGAGAGAGGAAGAGAGAGAGGAAGAGAGAGATGAAGAAAGAGGAAGAGAGGGAGAGGAAGACAGAGAGGGGAAGAGAGGGGGAGAGAGAGGAAGATAGAGACGAAGAGAGAGAGGAAGAGACAGAGGAAGAAAGGGGGAAGAGAGAGAGGAAGAGAGAGGAAGAGAGGGAGAGGAAGATAGAGAGGGGAAGAGAGAGAGGGACAGAGATAGGAAAAGAGAGAGGAAGAGAGAGAGGAAGAGATAGAAAGGAAGAGATAGAGAGAAAGAGAGAGAGGAAGAGATTGGGAAATGGGAAGAGAGAAAGAGGGAGGTTGAGAGAGAGAGGAATAGGGAGAGGGATAGAGAGAGGAAGAGAGAGAGAGGAAAAGATAGAGGAAGAGAGAGAGATTGAGAAAGAGAGAGAAAGAGAGAGAAAGAGAGAGGAAGAGATTGGGAGATGGACAGTGAGAGAGGAAGAGGGAGAGAGGGGAATATGGAGTTAAGCGATCGATGGTGCAGCCATTATTAGGACGTCGACACTAGGAAGGTTAAGAGAGAGACAGAGAGTGAGAGGGAGAGAGAGGGAGGGAGAGAGATGCAGAAGATATACTTGACAAAAGTAAGAATGCATCTCGAAATGATGTGGGAGAATTGTTGATCCTTAAAAACAGGTGATAGGAATAAGATAGTAGAATAAGAAACATATTCGCTTTATCAAGTGAGGAAAGATGCACGAATCGCGCGTGCATTGACGCGAGTTCTTTACGATTTATGCTAACATGTCAAACAAGATGGAAAAGTAAGTATATTCCACAAACGGAATACGCAAAGATGTTTCAAAGGCATTCATTATGGGGAATGCTTATAAAACGGTATCGAATGTTTGGAAGGTTCTCGAATTTGCATCTCCGAAATTATTAAGTCGTGATTACGTGGTCCCGGGGACATTCTTGCAGTAACTGTTGTCCCCTATGCGAATATAGGTTTTTTAATAAATACGACACATCATGTAAGATCGTGGGAGAGAAAAATCTACATTTTTTACTTTCTCCGTATAAGTATTTTAGGGGAAAGTATTCTTTTCATGAAAAAATCGAGATTTCAACGGAAATACACGTTTCGACCATTTGCTCGATGATGTCTGTGTGTGTGATAGCTTTTTTGTGGGTGCTCTAACTCTAAAACAAAGAAATGGTTAGCTTTTGGTAAAAATCGGTCAACCGAAAGTGGGTGTTTACTCTTGTCACTTATCCGTTATTTTGAAGTATTTCCTTTAATATTTGATAAATGTAAAAATGTACTGGAATAAATGTTGTAGGACATATAATTTTCTACAACCTTTGTTTGAACCATTTTTCCATATAATGCATTGTTTAAGAGATATCTTACATATTTAGCCGCCACCTACCGGCGACTTGTTAACAATTGACGCTTAGTTACGTCTTAGTAACGCTACTTTTTCATTTCTTAATTGATGGAGCTTTGCGGCTATATCCAATATCAGACATGGCTTTCTCTATATCTGTAATATTTCTGAAAATTCCAAATAGGTTAGATAATAATAAATATTTTAAGAAACCGAGAAAATTTTACTTTACAAAGAACAGAAATAAACTCAAACCATAGCCTTCTGATATTGGATATAGTCACAAAGCAACAACAATTAAGAAAAGAAAAAGGAGCGTTACTAAGACGTAACTAAGCGTCAATTGTTAACAATAATCGTCGGTAGGTGGCGTGGTGGTGGCAGCTAAAAATACAAGATATCTCTTAAACAATGCATTATATGGAAAAATGTTTCAAACAAAGGTTTTAGGAAATTAAATTTCCTACAACCTCTATCCCGGTACATGTTTACATTTATCAAATATTAAAGCAAATATTTACAAATAACGGATAAGTGACAAGAGTAAACACCCACTTCCGGCTGACCGATTTTTACCAAAAACCAATCAGTTCTTTTGACTATCATAAAAATGTCAAATATAAAATTTTGCGCTGATCTGATTAATAGTTTTTGAGTTAGAGCACCCACAAAAAAAGCTATCACATACACACACACAGAGACATCATCGAGAAAATGGCCAAAACGTGTTCAGGGGACCTCAAGACGTGCATTTCCGTTGAAATCCTGAAGTCGAATTTTTTCATGAAAACAACACTTTTCCCTATACTACGCATGTGGATAAAGCAAAAATCTTTAAATCTGTAGAACTAATCAAACAAGATATGTACCGTTCAGTTCATTTATATCGAAGGAAAAGCCGATTTCAAGAAAACCGAACGATAAAGTCGTAACTCACTTTGAACTTGGAAATTTTTTCAATCGTTTCTCAAACGTAAACATTTTCTCCGTGACAACCGAAGTAAACGATATCTGCCGTAAGTACGAAACTGGCATAATTTTCTTACGCGCGCGCGCAACATTTGGAAGATAAAAGAGAAACGAATTGTCTGCGACGAATAAATGTATAATTTCTTTACGTATTACGCAGCGTTCGCAAGAGAAAAGAAATGGGTAATTCACAAAGAAGGTATTACGTGAACATATAGATTATATTACTAATGTTCGAGTGATGTATGTTTTAAATAACTGCCGTTTGCTTTATCAATTACAACCGAATGGGAGATAAATCGTTGGATCCAAAGTTCGATAATTCCTTGGCATAACTGCTGGCATGTAATTTTTCAGTTCTACTATTATTCTCTCGTCATCTTTTCTCATACTCTCTTTCCTTTCTCATTCTCTCACTCCTATTCTCCTGTCTTCCTCCTTTTTACTTTCTATTTATCGCTATTTCTCCCTTCCTCTTTCTTTATTTCTTACTCCCTATTCTCCTTTCTCTCACTCTGCTTCTCTTCCCCTCTCCTCATTTTACACTTTATCGCTGTCTCTCTCTCTCTCTTTCCTTTCTTACTTACTTTCTTCTTTATTATTACTATTACTTTTGATCTCCTCCTCCCTGTCTTCTTCTCTCCTTTTATTCCGTTTATCGCGATTTCTCTCTTCCTCTTTCTTCTTTAATTTTTCTCCTTTTTCTTATTCTCCCTCTCCGACTTCTTCTCTCTTCCTTTCGTTATCGTCATTGCTGTCTCTCTTCCTCTTTCTTCCTTCCTTTATCTCCTTCCTCTCCTCCTGTCTTTCTCCATCCTTTCACTATCTTCATTGCTATCTATCTCTTCCTCTTTCTTCCTTCCTTTATCTCCATCTTTCTCTTCCTCTCCTCCAGTCTTTCTCTCTCCTCCTTTCAATATCTTTATTTCTATCTATCTCTTCCTCTTTCTTCCTTTCTCATCCTCTGTTCCTCTTTCTCCTTTTCTTCTCTCTTCCTCTCCCCTCCTTTCGTTATCTTCATTGCTATCTCTCTTCCTCTTTCTTCCTTCCTTCCTTTTTCTCCATCTTTCTCTTACTCTCCTCTTGTCTTTCTCTCCCCTCCTTTCATTATCTTTATTGCTATCTCTCTTCCTCATTCTTCCTTCCTTCCTTTCTTCCTACCTTTATCTCCATCTTTCTCTTCCTCTCTTGTTTTCCTCTCTCCTTTCATTCTTTAGTGCTATTCCTCTTTCTTCCTTTATCTTTCTCTTTCTCTGTCTTCCTCTCTCTTCTTCTTACCCTCTTGATTCCTATCACTCTTCCTTCATCCTTTCTTATTCCCTTTCCTCTTTCTCTCCTCTTCCCACTCTTCCTCTCTTCTTTTTGTCTATTGCTACCTCTTCTTATCTTCCTTTCTCTCTTCACTTTTACATTTTCCTCCAATTCTTATTATTTTCCTCTAGACCTTTTCCTTCTCATCCTAACTCTCTCTCTCTCACGTTCTCTCTCCATCCCTTTCTCTTCCCAGTCTCCCCTCTCTCTCTTCCTCCTTTTTCCTTTCCCCTCTTCTTTCTCTTGCTTTCTCTTCTGTCTTCCTTTCACCTTCTCTCATTCCCATTTCTCTCCTTACTCTCACCCGATTCCTTCCTTCCTTTCTTATTCTCTTCCTTTTCCTTTCTTCTGTCTTCATTGCTATCTCCCCCTTCCTTTCCTACTCTTACTCCCTTCCTTTCTCTTACTCTCCTTATCTTCTCTGTCTTCCTCGTTTCATTATCTTTATCGCCATTTCTCTTTTCCTCTTTCTTCCTTTATCTCCCCCTTTTTCTTCCTCTCTCCTTCTTTTACTCTCTTTATCCCTATCTCTTTCTTCCTCTTTATTCTTTCATTTATCTCCCTCTCTTTCTCACTCTCCTTCGACGACTTCTTCTCCCATACTTTCATTATCTTTATCGCTATTTCTACCTTCTCTCTTCCTTCCTTGCTCTCTTTTCATCTTTCTCTTAATCTCCTCATGTCTTTCTTCCTCCTTTTCTTACTCTCCTTATTGTAATCTCTTCCTCTTATCTCTCTCTCTTCCCCTTTATGTTTTCCTCTAATTCTTATTCTTTTCCTCTCTCATATTACCGACCTCCTACTCCCTCTCTAGATTATGGAATACCCTTCCAGCAGAAATAAAGCACCCTTAATCCCCATGTGACTTCAAACCCTTCCACCACAAACATCTCCCATCACATTCTCTTTCATTAACTTAAAATGACGAGCTATTTTATTTTTCTACAGGTCGTCCAAAAAATGTATCATTTTCTCGATACATTTACACGTATCTATATTGTATTATGTATGCATATTATATTGTGTATGCATATTATATGTATGTACGTTTTAGTGCGTATTCATATGACTTGCCTTATTTTATTCTTTTGTATATATTTTTTATGCTTTATGCATAACTGTGTTTATGTGTGCATAATTATTAAGTATTTAACTATATGTATTTACCTTTCAAGGCCCTCTAAATCTTTAGATATTGCTATAAGTAGGTTTCGTAGGTTTTTAACACTCCCCTTCTTGTGTGGGTGTTTTCCTGCAGTGGGGGTTTTTCCTAGGGAATAGTAGCATTATCTTCCCTAGTTTTCCCCGCGACAACAACAATTACACGTCTGTTTTTAAATCCTATACTTCCCTTTACATTCCATTGCATTTTATATTGATCTTCATTTAATGTAACCTTTTAGTTTAATTTTATTACTTGTTACTTTCTAATCGTATGTAACTGACAATGGCTTAGATGGAAGAGGAGGTTGTTTAGTCCCAATCTCGCCCTAATAAAGACGTATATCCATCTATCTATATATCTATCTATCTATCTCCCTCCCTCCTTCCCTCCCTTTCTATATATTCCTACCTCTCTTTCTCACCCTTCTCCTCTCTCTCTCCCTTTCTCTCTCTCCTCTTCTCCGGCATCCTCTCTCATTCCATTCTCTTCACTGCTATCCTTCAATTCCTCTTTCTTCCTTTCTTATTCTTCCTCTTTCCCTTGCTCTTTTCCCTGTCTCCCACTATCTTCTTCCTACTCTCTTGTTTCCTATCTCTTTTCCTCGTTCTTACATTCTCTTCCTCTTCCGTCTCTTCTTTTACTCTATTGCTTTCTCTTCCTCTTTGTTACTTTCTATCTAATTCTTACTCTCCTTCCCTCAATCTGTTTTCCTCAATCCTATTCTTTTCCGCTATTTCTTTCCTTCTTTTTTTCTACTCTTCTTCTTCTTCTTCTGTCTCTCCTTTTACTCTGTTTCTTTCCATTCCTCTTTGTTGCTTTCTATCTAATTCTTGCCCTCTTCCTATTACTCTGTTTCTCTCTTATTCTTATTTTTTCCACTATTCCTCTCTTTCTCTCCCTCCCTTTATCCTCTTCTCAATCTCTCTCTCCCCCCTCTATCTGCCTCTATCCAACCCAGCCTCTCTCTCTCTTCCTCTTTTCAAGACTCACCCTTCAAATCACTTGGCAACTCAGTCCAAAAAACCCCTCTTTCCTCCAGTCTCCCTCCGTATCTCTCCCCCCCTCCTTCCTCCCTTCCCCCTCCCCCCTTTTCCCATCCGGAATCCTTTATCCCTACGTCCATTTTGTCCATACATCTTCAAACGTACTCGAAAACCCGCCTCTTCCCCAGCGCCTCACTCCTAGCAAGGAGCCCTGCCCATAACCGTGGACATAAATTGTTGGGAGGTGGAAAGAGGAAGGGAGGGGGAAGGGAGGGGGACGGCAGGGGAGGGCGGGAGGGGAAAAGGGGGAGGGTTTAGAAGACTAGAACCGTTGACATAAATCAATCAGGTCTTGGTGCTTGTAGGCCTTCCCTTCCCTCCCTTGCCAACCTCTCTCTCTCTCCCTCTCTCACCAACTTCCCCTCTCCTCCTCTCTCTCTCCCCCTCTCTCTTGGCCAAACTCTGACACAATTCCTTTGGTTCTTTCTCTCAAACTATTCCCTTCTCTCTCTCTCTTCCTCCCTTCTCTGTTTATCTCGCTCGTTATCTATTTCTTTACCTTCCCGTATTCTTTCTCTTTCTGTAACTCCCTTCCTCTCGTTTTCTCACATACTCTCTCTTAATCTATACAGCTTTATCTCCCTCTTTCTCGCTCTGCTTCTTTCTTCTCTATATTCCTCTCTTATTATATCTCTTCCTCTCTTGTTCTCTCATTTTTCTTTCTTTCTTTCTTTCTTTCCTCTCTCTTAATCTATACCGTTTTATCTCTCTTTCTCTCTTTCTCTTCCTCTCTTTACCTCTTCTTCTTTATCTTCCTCTTCCTCTCTCTTTCTCTTTATCTCTATATCTTCCTCTCTTTACCTCTTCTTCTTTATCTTCCTCTCTCTTTCTCTTTATCTCTATCTCTTCCTCTCTTCGCTATCATTCTCTCTCTCGTTTTCTCTTAATCTCTATCTCTTTCTCTCTTCCACTTTAACTTCCTCTCTCTTTATCCCCCTTCCTCTCTTCTTTGCTATCTTTCTTTCTCTCTTGCTCTCTCCCTCTTTCTCTCTCTCTCTCTCTCTCTCCTGGCGAAACTCTTCCTTCTGACACGACTCCTTTGGTTCTTTCTCTCAAACTATTCCCTTCTCTCTCTCTCTCTCTCTTCCTCCCTTCTCTATTTATCTCGCTCGTTATCTTTCTTTACCTTCCCGATTTCTTACTTTCTGTAACTCCCTTCCTCTCGCTTTCTCACATCCTCTCTCTTATTCCATGCAGCTTTATCTCCCTCTTTCTCTCTATCTTTATCTCATCTTCTCCATCTTCCTCTCTCGTTCCCTCTTCCTCTCTCTAAAACTATACAACTTTATCTCCCTCTTTCTCTGACTCTTCCTCTCATTACCTCTGCTTCTTTATCTTCCTCTTCCTCTTTTTTTCTCTATCTCTCTATCTCTCTTCCTCTCTTCGCAGCCTTTCTCTTTCTCTCTCTTCCACTTTATCTTCCTCCCCCTTTATCCCTCTTCCTCTATTCTTCGCTAGCTTTCTTTCTATTTTGCTTCCTCTTTTTTTCTCTTTATCTCTATCTCTCTTCCTCTCTTCGCAACCTTTCTCTTTCTCTCGTAATCTATCTTTCTCTCTCTTCCACTTTATCTTCCTCCCCCTTTATCCCTCTTCCTCTATTCTTCGCTAGCTTTCTTTCTATTTTGCTTCCTCTTTTTTTCTCTTTATCTCTATCTCTTCCTCTCTTCGCAACCTTTCTCTTTCTCTCGTAATCTATCTTTCTCTCTCTTCCACTTTATCTTCCTCCCCCTTTATCCCTCTTCCTCTATTCTTCGCTAGCTTTCTTTCTATTTTGCTTCCTCTTTTTTTCTCTTTATCTCTATCTCTCTTCCTCTCTTCGCAGCCTTTCTCTCTCTCTTCCACTTTATCTTCCTCCCCTTTATCCCTCTTCCTCTATTCTTCGCTAGCTTTCTTTCTATTTTGCTTCCTCTTCTTTTCTCTTTATCTCTATCTCTCTTCCTCTCTTCGCAACCTTTCTCTTTCTCTCGTAATCTATCTTTCTCTCTCTTCCACTTTATCTTCCTCCCCCTTTATCCCTCTTCCTCTATTCTTCGCTAGCTTTCTTTCTATTTTGCTTCCTCTTTTTTTCTCTTTATCTCTATCTTTCTTCCTCTCTTCGCAACCTTTCTCTTTCTCTCATAATCTACCTTTCTCTCTCTTCCACTTTATCTTCCTCCCCCTTTATCCCTCTTCCTCTATTCTTCGCTAGCTTTCTTTCTATTTTGCTTCCTCTTCTTTTCTCTTTATCTCTATCTCTCTTCCTCTCTTCGCAGCCTTTCTCTCTCTCTTCCACTTTATCTTCCTCCCCTTTATCCCTCTTCCTCTATTCTTCGCTAGCTTTCTTTCTATTTTGCTTCCTCTTCTTTTCTCTTTATCTCTATCTCTCTTCCTCTCTTCGCAACCTTTCTCTTTCTCTCATAATCTACCTTTCTCTCTCTTCCACTTTATCTTCCTCCTCCTTTATCCCTCTTCCTCTATTCTTCGCTAGCTTTCTTTCTATTTTGCTTCCTCTTCTTTTCTCTTTATCTCTATCTCTCTTCCTCTCTTCGCAGCCTTTCTCTTTCTCTCGTAGTCTATCTTTCTCTCTCTTCCACTTTATCTTCCTCCCCCTTTATCCCTCTTCCTCTATTCTTCGCTAGCTTTCTTTCTATTTTGCTTCCTCTTCTTTTCTCTTTATCTCTATCTCTCTTCCTCTCTTCGCAGCCTTTCTCTCTCTCTTCCACTTTATCTTCCTCCCCTTTATCCCTCTTCCTCTATTCTTCGCTAGCTTTCTTTCTATTTTGCTTCCTCTTCTTTTCTCTTTATCTCTATCTCTCTTCCTCTCTTCGCAACCTTTCTCTTTCTCTCATAATCTACCTTTCTCTCTCTTCCACTTTATCTTCCTCCTCCTTTATCCCTCTTCCTCTATTCTTCGCTAGCTTTCTTTCTATTTTGCTTCCTCTTCTTTTCTCTTTATCTCTATCTCTCTTCCTCTCTTCGCAGCCTTTCTCTTTCTCTCGTAGTCTATCTTTCTCTCTCTTCCACTTTATCTTCCTCCCCCTTTATCCCTCTTCCTCTATTCTTCGCTAGCTTTCTTTCTCTTTTGCTTTCTTAATCTCTACATCTCTTTCTCTCCCTCTCTCTCTCCTGGCCAAACTTCAAACCTTCTGACACGACTCCCTTGGTTATTTCTCTCAAACTCTTCCCTTCTCTCTCTCTTCCTTGCTTTCTTTACCTTCCCGTATTCTCTCTTTCTGTAACTCTCTTCCTCTCGTTTTATCACATACACCCTCTTAATCTATACAGCTTTATCTCCCTCTTTCTCGCTCTCCTTCTTTCTTCTCTATATTCCTCTCTCATTATATCTCTTCCTCTCTCTTAATCTATACCGTTTTATCTCTCTTTCTCTTCCTCTCTTTACCTCTTCTTCTTTATCTTCCTCTTCCTCTCTCTTTCTCTTCATCTCTATCTCTTCCTCTCTTCGCTATCATTCTCTCTCTCGTTTTCTCTTAATCCCTATCTCTTTCTCTCTTCCACTTTAACTTCTCTCTCTTTATCTCTCTTCCTCTCTTCTTCGCTATCTTTCTCTCCTTCACTTTTCCTCTATTATTTCCATTTATTTATCTCTCTCTTCCTCTGTCTTACGCTCTTTTATCTCCCATCCTCTCCCCTTCTCTTTATCTCTATGTCTATTCCTCTCTTCGCTATCTTTCTCTCTCTCACTTTCTCTCTTTATCTCTTTCTCTATCTTCCTCTCTTCCACACTCGTTTTCTCTTTCTTTATCTCCCCGCTCCCATTTCTTTCCTCTCTCTCTTCTTCTCTTTCTCTCTTTCTTTCTCATCTCTTCTCCATCCCTTCGTGTCTTTTCTCTCTTCCTCGCTATCTTCTCTCACATCTCCGTTTTCTCTCTCCCTCTTCCTCTCACTCAATCTTTATCTATCTCTTTCACTCTCTGTCTACCTCCCTCTTCATATCCATCTCTTCCTCGCTCCCTTTCTCTCTTAATCCCTATCTCGTTACATCTCCATTCCTCTATCTTCTTCGATCTTTATCTATCTTCCTCTGTCTTTGCTATCTTTCCTTCTCTCTCTTCTCTTAATCTCCACCTCTTAATCTCTCTCTTCCTCTCACTTAATTTTTACCTATATTCCTCTATCTCGCGTTCTCTTTTCCTGGCTATCTTTCTCTCTAACTTCATCTGTCCTCTTTCTTCGATATCTTTTTCTCTCTCTCTCTCTCTCTCTCTCTCTCTCTCTCTCTCTCTCTCTCTCTCTCTCTCTCTCTCTCTCTCTCTCTCTCTCTCTCTCTCTCTCTCTCTCTCTCTCTCTCTCTCTCTCGCTCCCCCTATCACCGGCCAAACTTCCTTCTTTTTCTCAAACTCTTCCTCTCTCTCTCTCTTTCATCTTCGCCTTTCTATTTATCTCGCTCGTTATCTATTCCTTGACCTCCCCGCTCCTAACTTTCTTTCTCATTCTTTAACTCTCTTCGCTCTTTATCTTCCACTCCCTTTCTTCGCTATCTTTTTTCTCTAATCCTCTCTTAGTCCCCATCTCTCTCTCTCCCTCTCATTTCATCTTCATCACTCTCTTCCTCTCTATCTTCCCTCATATTTATCTCTCTTCCCTTCTCTCATTCTATCTTCCACTCTCTTTATCCCTCTTCCTCTCCTGTCTATATTTATTTCTCTCTTCCTCTCTTAATCTCTACCTCTTTATCTCGCTATTTCTATCACCTAAATCTTATCTCTCTTTATAACTTTCTCTTCCTCGGAATCATTCTCCCTACCCTTACTTTTTACTTTATTTTATCATGTATTGTTTTATATCATATGTGTAATTTTATGCAATTTCCTTCTTTCTTATGTTATGCATGATCCAACAACAATCTCCATATTCATTGTATATATTTCAAGTATATTTCATCTTATTCTGCCTAATTATTGTATTATATTTCTTGGTTTGCATTACGTTAATACCTATATATGTATTTTTATGACGGTATACAACGATGCTGTATATACGAACACTTACTGTACATACTCCTTTCTATTTAATGTTGTATTACTATATCATAATATGTACACTATCTAGGGTTTTCGCAGGTTTTTCACACCCCCCTTCTCAGTGGGTGTTTTCCTGCGTGGGTTTTACTAGGGAGGACATGCCTGTTTTTACCTAGGTTTTCCCCACAATCTCTAATCTGTCTTCAATTTTATTTATTTTTTTTACTCTGTATGATTTAGGTATATACTGTTTATGTTATGCGTATTGTAATATCTTACTTTACCATTTTTTATATTTATTATATTGACGAAGGGTTAAATGTAAGAATGGACCTTATGGTCTAAATTTCGCCCGAATAAAGACGATTATCTGTCTATCTATCTACCTCCTTACCTCCCTCCCTTGAATGTCTATATATGTATATTTGTGACGTTATAGAGCGATGCTGTACTTACGATGTTTCCTGCTGTACTTACTGTTTCCTATACTTTGTTGTAGTTTTCCATTGTGATATATAGGCTATGTAAGATTTTCGCAGGTTTTTCACACCCCCTTCCCTATTGGTGTATTCCTGAGTGGGTTTTACTGGGAATAACAAACCTATTTTTAACTAGGTTTTATCCACAAACTTAAATCTGACTTCATATATATTTTGTTTTGTATATTTTAAATGCTCATCATTGTAAGACTTTTATTTTTACAAATCCTACCTCTAAAAAATATATCAGCTCCGTAGCACATTCGGAAATACATAAACCTCGAAAATTTGTTTAAACAATTGCGAATTTTTAGCGGCCGCATTGTTGCACTTTTTCAAGATTTTCGTTTTTTCAAGTCGGTTTTGCACAAAATCCTACCTAATAAAAAATTTCGAATCTCCAGCTCATCTGGAAGTGCCTAAACATTAGTACCCTCCCATATGTTATCTCCTCCTCCTCTGTAAGGAACGTCTATATATATAATGATAGAAATTCCCGCAGTTAATTACGCTGGTATAGCTGCCGAAATCGGACGTTTAGGGAGGAACTTGCAGCACCTACAATAGGAAGGAAAAAAGGTTGGGCGAAAATTATCGTCTGGCTGTCCGGATACTTCACCTTTCACCTCGTAATAAAAAAATAAAAAAATAAAAATAATAAATAATAAATAAAAAGTCGATTTTGACGTGTTATCATACGGGAAATGGAAATGACTCCCTTGGAGTCGAACCTAGGACTTTTTTATTTCTTTCCGTCCACATCTTACAATATGCCAAATATAAAAAAAGAGAATCTCGTTCCATTATCGAGTTATTGGCATTTTGATAGCGTGACAGAGGGAGGGACAAAGTGACAGAAGCAGCCTTTTTATTATTGTAAGAAGATTGTTTGAAATTCGTGGCTATCAGAATGCTACGGTTTGAGTTTATTTCAGTTCATTTGTTAAGTCTGATTTTTTTCTCGCAGTTCTTTAAAATATTTATTATTATTTAACCTGTTCGGAATTTTTATAAATATTACAGGTATGGAGAAAGTCACGTTTATGGCCACGACAGGTTTATTATTACTTCTCCACATATACGAAGTATAGAGAAAGTATTGTTTTCGTGAAAAAATCGAATTCGAGATTTCGACGGAAATACGTGTTTTAAGTTCCCCTTGATCACGTTTTGACCATTTTCTCGATGATGTCTGTGTGTCTGTCTGTATGCGATAGATTTTTGTGGGCGCTCTAACTCAAAAACTATTAATCAGGTCAACGCGAAATTTTATATTTAACGTTTTTATAAAGGTTAGAAGATCTGATTAGTTTTTGGTAAAAATCGGTAGACCGGAAGTGGGTGTTTATTCTTGTCACTTATCCGTTATTTTGACGTATTTGGTTTAATATTTGATAAATGTTAAAATGTACGTAATCGGCGCTCAGCTAGTGATTCCCATCCTAAGTCCTGTATCAAGCCTGTAACGCTTTTATTTATCTCATAACAATTTTTGACGAATCTAGCAGCTTCTCGCTGCACTTTCTCTAACTCGGCGATTAATCCTTTCTCGTACGGATCCCATATGCTCGATGCTCTAGCAGCGGTCTAACTAAAGAAAAGTAACATGTCTCTTTGACTTTTTCTTCGCTTTTACCTACTATCCGTTTGATGAATCCTAGTTTCTGCTTAGCTTCCTTGGATATATTTCGTATGTTTGTGTCCCACGAGAGGTTACTTGTTAAAATGACGCCTAAGTATTTGACGGATTCGGCTAATTTTAGATGTACGCCCTCTATACTGTAATTCGTAGCCTCAATTTCTTTGCTTCACCAGAATCTCATGACGGAACACTTACCTAAGTCCAGCTCTAACTGCCATTCTTTACACCACTCGAGAATCGCGTGTAGGTCGTTAGAAAGTAATGCTTGATCAGCAGGACTGTTAATCTCTCTGTAAACTACCGTATCTCCGTAGAATCGATACGCTAAACGCACCCGAGCAAATATAATGTCCATAAGCGTCCATATTTAACAATAGTCATTGATGTTTGTGGATATGATCATGAAGATTATCTACTTATTCTAAATTTTCGTAGTTGTATGGACAAATAACAAATGAAACATGTTGTAGTTTGTAGCTAAGCTGTTGTGACGAGAGTTCCTATGACTTGAAGTCAAGAAGTTGTATATAGTGTATAGGAACTACTATTAAAAAAGGTTCTATTTTTGTATTAAGTACGTTCAATTGTTATTATGTAATTTGGGCATTATGTATTGAGTGATACCTAAGCTGTTGTGACGGGAGTTCCTGTGACTTGAAGTTAAGAAGTAGTATATAGTGTATAAGAAATTGTATCAAAAAGCTTATATTTTTGTATTAAGTAAACCCAATTTTTATTATGTAATTTGGGTATTATGCATTGAGTTGTGATGGGGACCCGCTGCCGCCAGGACCTGCTCCCAATTGTAGCGTTTACGTGAATAATAATAATAATATCATTATACGCAGACGTTCCTTACCGAGGAATAACATATAACATGTACACGGGAGGATAATAATGTTTAGGCACTTCCAGATGTGCCGGAGATTTGAAATTTTTTTCATAGGTAGGATTTTGTGCAAAACCGACTAGAAAAAACCGAAAATCATGAAAAAGTGCAACAATGCGGCCACTAAAAATTCGCAATTGTTTAAACAAATTTTCAAGGTTTATGTATTTTCGCATGTGCCACGGAGTTGAAATTTTTTTAATAAGTAGATTTCTTAAAAAAAAAAACGAAATATGGATCATACAAATTTTGATATTCTAATTTGTTTGGCAGTTAAAAATTCTTAAAATTTAAACAAATAGGTAAATGTCAAGATACTACCGGGCGAGATAGGGAGGCGAGATTTTTAAGAAATTTAGATCTTATTCTATTTAAACGAATAAACATTTCAATGCCTGCATGGTATTGTTATTGCGACCGTTAAAAATTATTCGAATTCAAACAATTAGATAAACGTTATTTCACTTCTAAATGTGGTACAACTTTAAAATTTGGCAGAAACGTGTGAAATTAATAACCAAATGTGAAAATTGTATAACATTCTTAAAATTACAAACATTAGTGATCGTTTCACTCCATTATTGTTCCGTAAGGAGAAAACGAAAATCGGCGAAGAGGAGAAATCTTTTGAAATAAAGAAATACTTCCAATGATGAAATGTCTCTCTGAAAAATGAATGTTTTTTCAAGGTGAGATTAAATGCTTGCAGTATGCAAGCACCTTCTATTAGTGTGTGTGTATTTATATATACACATACTAATAGTATATATATATATATATATATGCTTATCGCTATTTATCGATACACGTTTCCTATTCTCCATAGAATCGATACCCAACCCCACGAGTGCAAATATAACTTCGATAAGAGTCGATATTTAACACATCGATATATCGTGCATATTTTTGGTTGATCAACCACTTATGTGTTCTATCTTTTAACCCTCTTATTATAATAGCGATATAGCAATACACATCAATGTTTGTGGATATATATATATATATATATATATATATATATATATATATATATAAATAACAACTTACGGAAAAGGAAAGGTAAAATGAATATATGGATATCAACAAGGTGTTGGGATGAGGAAACCCAGTGAGCACTCACCAATCAGACGACTTCAGGTTGGCGAGGCTCCGGGGATGTCGAAGCGACACACGTAAAATAACACAAAAACACAGAAACATCACAAACGTAAAGCTTTCGGAACTACTCCTTCTTCAGCTACAGAGAGAGAACCTTGTTGACATCCATATATATATATATATATATATATATATATATATATATATATATATATATATATATATACATGCTTATCTTTATTTTACAATGTTTATCGATGCATATCGATCGCGCGCAAATATAATTTTGATAAACGGCGATATTTCACAATTGGAATCGATATTTTTGGGTAGTATACATGGATTCTTATCGGTATTTATCGATGTTTATCGATATATATCTATGTTTATCGATACATCTCGATCTCGTGCAAATATAGCAGCGTAGATATATAACAACACATATCGATGTTTGTGGATATATATGGATGTTTATCGGTATTTATGGATGTTTATCGATGTTTATGGTTATATATCGATATTTATCGATGCGTATCGATATAATTAGGAGCGTGAGATGCCGACCAAGGTAGATCCGCTCGCGCTCCGAGTCGCAATTGGGAGGATTCGAGACGCTAGGCTGCCAATAAGCAAGTCTCCCTTCCCCAACCCCCTCTTTCCTTCCCCTCTCTCTCCCCTCCCCTCTCTCCCCCTCCCCTCTCCCTCCTCCCCCATTCTCCTTTGCTCTGTCACAAGCTTGACAGACGGGCACATGTCTAAGACCGCACTGCGGTGCTAGACAGTAAGGAAGGCTGAGTTCTCCAACCTTCCCCCTCAATCTCCTTCCCTCCTCCCCTCCCTCCCTCCCTCTCTCCTCCTTCGACACATCCCTCCACCTCTTCCTTCGCGCTATCTCGCCTCACCTGTTTTTCCCTCCTCTCCCACCCTCTTTCTTTCCATATTCCGCTTATCTTGCCTTCTCTTGGGTTTCTCTTTTCCTCTCCATTTCTCCCCTTTCTCATTTCCTTCCCCTCGCTGTCTTTCTGCATTCTCTCTCCCTCTCTCGCTATTCATCTCTCTCTCTCTCTTCCTTTCTCTTTCTATTTCTCGATATCTTCCTCCCACTCTCTTCCTATCCACCTTACTTTTTCTCCATCTCTTTATCAATCTCCTCTCTCTTTCGTACCCGTTTCGTTTCTCTCCCTTTCCTTTCCTCTCAATTTACCTGTCTTCCTCTCTCTCTCTCTTATTCTCCCTCTCCATCTTTCTCTTCCACTCTGTCTTCCTCTCATACTTCTGTCCCTTTCTCCCACTTCTCTCTCGCATATTATCCCTCTCTCCATCTTCCTCTTTACTTAGTTCTACCTATTGTCTCATAATCACTCCTTTATTCTCCCTGAATCTTCCTCTATCTTTCTTTCCCTCTCTCTTTCCTTTCCTCTCTCACTTTGTCTATCTTCCTCTCTTCATTATTCTCCCTCTCCATCTTTCTCTTCCCCTATGTCTTTCCCTCACTCTTCTGTCCCTTCCACCCATCTTTATTCTCTCACATTATCCCTCTCTCTTTCTCTTCTCCTTTTTACTAACCGTCTTTATCTCTCTCCCTTAATATTCCTCTCTCTATCTCTCTTCCTCTCCGTTTTCCTCTCTCTTCTCACTTCTTCTTCTCTACTTTATTCTCCCTCTCTCTCTTCCTCAATCTTCCTCTCTCTCTCTTCCTCTCTTCCCCTCTTTCTTCTCACTTCCTATCCGTTATACTTCCTCATCTCCCTCTTGCCTCTTCATCTCTCCTTTATTATCCCTCTTTAACTCTTTCCCTTAATCTTCCTCTCTCTCTATCTCTCTTCCTCTCCGTTTTCCTCTCTCTTCTCACTTCCTCTTTCTACTTTATTCTCCCTCTTTCTCTTCCTCAATCTTCCTCTCTCTCTTCCCCTCTTTCTTCTCACTTCCTATCCTTTATACTTCCTCATCTTTCCTTTATTATCCGTCTTTATCTCTCCCCCCTAATCTTCTTCTCTCTATCTCTCTTCCTCTCCGTTTTCCTCTCTTCTCACTTCTTCTCTACTTTATTCTCCCTCTTTCTCTTCCTCAATATTCCTCTCTCTCTCTCTTCCCCTCTTTCTTCTCACTTCCTATCCGTTATACTTCCTCATCTTTCCTTTATTCTCCCTCTTGCCTCTTCATCTCTCATTTATTATCCCTCTTTATCTCTTTCCCTTAATCTTCCTCTCTCTATCTCTCTTCCTCTCTCTTCTCACTTCCTCTCTGTTATAATCCCTCTTCCCTCCATCTCTCCTTTATTTTCCCTCTCTATCTCCATCTTTCTCTGCCTTCCTCCTCTCTCCCTTAATCTCCGTCTCTCATCCTCTCCCTCTTCTCACTTCCTCTGCGCTGTACAACCTCTTTTCTACTTTAGTATCCCTCCCTATCTCTGTCTTCCTCCCCCTCTTCCACTCTCCATCACTATCTCCCTCTTCTCCCTCTCTTTTCACTTCCTCTCCCTCCCTATCTCCCTCTTCTTTCTCCTTTATTATCAATCTCTGTCTTCCTCTTTTCTCTCTGCCTCATTCTCCATCTCTCTCTCTCTCTCTCCTTATTTTTCTGTCTCTCTTCTCTTACTCATTCTCCCATTCTCACCCTCTTCTCTCTCTCCACCTATTTTCTTCTTTTTATTTATACCTCTCCACGTGCCCTTCTATCTCCCTTCGTCTCTCTACTTCCTCCATTTAAACTCTCCTAGTTTCTCTCTTCCTCTCCCTCCATCAGTCTGCCCGCTCGCTCTTAATCTCTTTCTCCTCACTTGCATTTCTCTTCGTCCATCACTCCCTTTCTATCCGTCTTCCTCTCCCTTCCCTTTGCCTCTCTTCCTTCTTTCTCTCGTTCTCTCCTTTGCTACCCATATTCTCTTCTATTTTCCCTCCTCTCTCCTCTTTCTCTCCCTTCTCCTTAGTCACTCTTTCCCGCCCTCCCTCTTCTTTCGCTTCATTTTCATTCTTCCTTCCTCCTCCTTCGTCCTCTATTTCAGTCCCTTCTTCTTTCATTCTTACTTTCTTTATCTCTTTATCCGTTCGGTTTTCCATTTCGCCAGTTTATCCACCGTTCCCTGTTATTCTTTTGTCAAGGTGAACTAAAAAAAAACAGTATTATTCGAGATATAATTTTTCCTCTGTCTTTCTCTCCATTTTCTTCCTTCCTATCACCTTTATTCTATCCCTCCATCCCTCTCTCTTCCTCTTCTCTCTCCTTTATTCTCTTTTTCTTCACTATTTCTCTCCTTTATTCTCCCTCTCCGTCTCTCTACCTTATTCTAGCTCCTTTTATTCTCTCTTCTTTATTCTCTCTCTCTCTATCTCTTATCTCTGCCTTCCTCTCTTTTTCTCTCTTCATCTTTCTTTTACCCCTCTTCATCTCTCCTTCATTTTCCCTCTCTCCGTTATCCTCCCTCTCTCTCTCTTCCTCTTTTTCTCCCCCTCTATCTCCCTTATTCTCCCTCTCCTTTATTCTCTCCCCTCCTCTCTTCCTTATTCTCTCTTTCTTTTCTTCTCTCTTCTTTATTCTATTTCTTCACTCATCCTCTCCTTTATTCTCCCTCTCCGTCTCTCTACCTTATTCCAGCTCGTTCTTCTTTCTTCTCTTCTTCTCTTTTTCTCACTTCATCTTTCTTTTCTCCCTCTTCATCTCTCCTTTCTCCCTCTCTCTCTCCCTTATTCTCCCTCTCCTTTATTCTCTCTTTCTTTCCTTCCCTCTGCCCTTCTCTTCCTTATTCTCTCTATCTTTCTTTTCTCCTCTCTTCCTTATTCTTTATTCCGTTTATTATCTTCCTATTCCATCAGTTTATCTACGGCAGCCTGTTATTCTCCAGTGAAATAAAAACTGTATTATTCAAAATCCCTTACAAAATTACTTGTACTGCAGCCCACGAGTCCGCAAAGGATCACACGCGAATAAATATATACTCTAATTATATATATATATATTCTATAAAATAACATTATCATTGATTATATATATATATATTTATATATACTCTAATTATATATATATATATATATATATATATATATATATATATATTCTATAATAAAACATTATCATTGAATATATATATATACTCTAATTATATATATATTCTATAATAATAAAACATTATCATTGAATGGATTCTTCATTTATTCTTCAAGAGATGCAAGACACTAGCTACGACAATTGTCGTTTGTTCTCGACGCTCCATTTCCCTTCCCTACTCCAGCAAGACTTGCTTCGTGAAATTCGGTGGTTAGTTCGCTTGATTCCCGGTTCCTTTTTCGTCTTCTTCCGTACGTCCTCCCTCCCGTCTCGCACGAAAATTCCGCGTTTTCCATCGCTTCAAAACCTCCAAAAAAGGACCCGTCTGGATAAACGCATTTAAAATATTCCATGTCCCACTTTCCTTTTTTTTCCCCCCGGCCGGCCTGTCTTAAATTAAGCTGCTGTCATCTTATTGATTGCGTCTGACACTTCTCACGTTGACCGCACCGCTTCCCACGTCGCCGAGACGTTGGGGCATTTTCCTAGTTCCAATTTTAAAGCAGGCGAAAGTCCGCAGCGAAAACCGGCCCGAAACTTGTTAATTAATTCATACACCCCATCTACGTCGTCGTCTACCTAACGTGCATTATCCTAATTATAGAACATTTATATCAGCTGGCTCTGAATACAACAAATTCGTCTTTATTTCTCTTTCTACCCGCTAGAGAAATCGATTTCCGTGGCCAGTGCGCGATTTCCAAGTTCACACATTCAATTACAACGATGTCACTGTTGACAACAATCAAGATGAGGGCTAATGGCCGTCTCTTTACCACCAAATTAAACGTTCTATTCACACTTCATATGGTTAAAAGAAGTATTTTTCATCAGTTAAACTAATTTACACGGTTAAATTACTCACCACTCGGATATTATAACATTTTCTACGGCAAACTAATCACGCTCGTTGGTAATTTCAACAGCTACAAGATCTAATTCTTAATTTTGGCTTCCGCCATGTTAATTTGTTGAAGCTATCCAAAAAAAAAGCACCTACCACCGTGATCCATTATTTGTAACATCTTCCGCATGGCATCTGCTTCTTCTTCGAAAAATCGCTTTTTTTTTATAAATCACAATCGAATTTTGGACGTTGCATCCGGTTTCTGCGATGAAAGTAGGCCGCAAGCATTACCAAATGACGATTCCGGAGACATATATCCATCCGTTCGCTTCCAACTGTCACAACTTAATTCGTTCTAAGAAATATGACAAATCTGCATACAGATGACAGTCGAAATTTACCCGAAGTAGCTCACAGACGAAGTTACACGACTGCAGAGCGGGAAGAGAACTAGAATATTCTCTTTTGGCATAACGTAAGCAAGAGATGGCGACGATAATAAGCTTCAGAGGAAGAACAGGACGTAATTACGAAAAGGAAGGGAGCCGTACAGAGCCATTCTAGTATCCCCCGCATGGTCGTAAATATCGGAAAGGCGTTTATTTCGTCGTTGCCATGGAAACGCAGCGGCTGTTGAGTCCACTGCAGGCTGTTCTGTTTAACCCCCCCTTTTTCTCTCGCTCCTCCTTTTCAGTAGTCGTCAACTGTTCAGAATCCAAGATGGCCGCCGACCATTCGTTTGACAGGAAAACAGAACAGCAGGAAATTGAAAATTACGACTTCCCAAGTCGTCCCAGGATTCCGTTCGTTAAAGGTGTATCATTTAAAAATAGAACCCATTACTTTTTGAGAAATATTACAATTCAGGAATTGATAGGAAGTGCGTAATTAGTGTTTTGATTAACTGCAATTCGGCTTTCTTTAATTAGAGTACTAAAATATGATGTAAACATTTTTAGTTAAACTTGGAACACTCGTATCTTTAGTCACTAATTTGGATAGCAATTTGAGACTATGATTGTATGGCATGCATCTGGATTATTTTTTAGTTAGTACATGCAATTTAACAAATGTTTCGGTGAAATGTATGACAATTGTGTTGATTAATATAAAAATCTTGCTATCGTTTCAGGTTTTTGTATAATTTACATTTTAAAACAGATTTTTTTTCAGTGATAGATAATTATGTAACGATTCAAACTATAACAGCCTTGATATGAAAGTCGTGATTATGTTGCTATCTAGTCCACGCCTATGAAAAATCGAATTATATTTTTTGGAACCTGTTATGCGGTGTTTGAATTCATCTTTGAATTTTTTATTACCCTTGTCATGGAGGTGTTTTATGGCTTTTATGGAACTGACTCGTGTTGAAATATCAATAACGTGATAATAAAAACAAATAATTAGGTAATTTCTTAAAATCTGATTACACAGGAGTATTATAAATTTTCAAAATCTAATTTGTAATCTTTTGTACAATCAATCTTGATGACGTAAATTAACGTTTTCTCGAGTGATATGAGTGCTATTTTTTTAAATTGACGAGTAGTTATGGTTTGTTATCCGTTTACATAATATCAACTCTCGAGTATATTAGGGTTTATTGAGCGTCGGTTCAAGAATTACTAGTGGGTATAAATTGATTGTCGGCGAAACGAACTTAAAAATGGATGATTATAATGGCTCTAGATTGTTTTAAGACTCCATTCGCTTCCTTTTATGTGTGTGAAGAATAACGTTCCGTATCGCAAGATTTTGTTCGTCTGTTTTAGAGTTATAAAACCTGTTTATCAGCGTTGACGAAAATGCTCGTAAACTTTTAGGTATTTACGACTAGCTTACTATGCAAGCTGCTTATTTTAATAATAAATTCATTGAAACAAGCAATAAAATGCTTGGGCATCTTCGATGATCACTCAATTCGCACGATTTACCGTAACATACTGCTTAGTTGCTGTGTTGGGTTTCAAATTTTATTATTACCGAGGTGAATATTACATTTTTAATATCAGAAACGGTAATTGAAAATATTTTTGGGTATTATTAAAACGATCAACTTTTAAGATAAAGATTATTATTTGGATTTTAACGGGTTAATAAGATTAAAATTTTCTGTAAGATACTACCAAATTTTCTGTTTTTGATTGGTTGCGTTCGTTTTCAACTTTTTTTTATTATCGTAGCTGTAACCACAAGTTAAAAAATAATTACAGTAAGTTAAACAAATTTATGACTTTATTTATCAAACATTTAGATTATAACTGGAATTGTCAACATTAATATTTACTGTAAGATACCACTTAACCGTTAAAATTTTTGATTAGTTGTGTTGATTCAATTTTTTTTATTATTGTCGCTATAACCATAAATTAAACAAAGAAATTACAAAAAGTTCAACAAAATCGTTACCCTTGTTTATCAAATATATGGTGTATTACCGAGATTACCAAGAGTAAAATTTGCTAGCCTTATTGGTTGTATTTAGCATTTAGTTCAGTTTTTCCAAGTGCAAATGAGAGTAAACTTATAAAATAACTTTTGTTTTCAGGATAACAGTGACTGAAGAATGATTCGTGGACAGATAACAAGGTATGCTACAGAGGCTGACAAAACCATTCTACTTTTGGTCACGTGAAGCCATCAAAGAGGATGATTTTCTTATGTATGAGAAGATGTCGGAGCAAGTGTAGGTTCCCACGTAGTTCCAAAAGGTAATAAAGGTATCCTCTTAGGCCAAGCCTGGATTATCCAGTGAGCATTGTGCCTAGGGCCTACAAAAAAATTTCGCCAGTTTTTTGTTTGTATGTTAAAAAATGTAACAAATATATCTTGAATCGATATATTTATATAGCAAGGATAGGCACAGTGTATATACAAAGAGGCAGAGTTGCGTGAATGGCAATCTTCTTACTTTCTTCATTACGAAGTATGGAGAAAGTAGTTTTCGTGAAAAAAATCAAACGAGATTTCAACAGAAATACATGTTTTAAGGTCCCCTGAACAAGTTTTGACTATTTTCTCGATGATGTCTGTGTCTGTCTGTATGTGGTAGATTTTTGTGGGCGCTCCAACTCAAAAACTATTAATCAGGTCAACGAAAAATTTATATTTAACATTTTCATAGAAGTTAGAAGATCTGATTAGTTTTTGGTAAAAATCGGTTGACCGGAAGTGGGTGTTTACTCATGTCACATCAGTTATTTTGAAAAAATTGCTTTAATATTTGATAAATATAAAATTGTACCAGGATACAAGTTGTAGGAAATTTCATTTTCTACAACCTTTGTTTGATACATTTTTCCATATAATGCATTGTTTAAGAGATATTTTATATTTTTAGCTGCCACCACCAAAGACTATTGTTAACAATTGATGCTTAGTTACGTCTTAGTAATGCTCCTTTTTCTTTTCTTAATTGTCAACCGGAAGTAAATATTGACAACGATCCCAGAGCTAACAACATTTAATTTGCCATATAAATATGGAGAAGGTCATGTGTTGCCCACATCAGTTTATTATATATATATATATATATATATATATATATATATATATATATATCTCACTACCTTTTCTTTTCCTTTAGTTAATATATATACCGTGCTTTTTTGTCTATATCTTTACGTTTCTTTTCTGTCGTCTTTTCCTCTTATTTTTCTCTTCCACCATGGAACTGACCCGTCTCCGTTATCATCTCCGTAGACACATTACCCTCAACTGCCAGATTGAATTCCTCAACTTCTGCCTTGCACTTGGACTCACCCCCAAATGCCTCACCATCAGAATTCCTCTTTCAGGTCTTCCTCCCCCTATCCGCGCTTCCCTAGCCCTCACGTATCACCTCGCATCTATCCACATTATCCGTTCCACCATACACCATTATACCACCCTCTCTAACTCCCACTTCGCTAATTGTAAATCTCTCGTTCTTTATCTTCGTCATTCTTCGCAATCCATATCCGACCTTCGTGCCGCTTTCCTTCAAGCGGCTAATGATATCACCGCACATCGCAACAGACTTCTCCATAAACTCTCTGCTTTGCGTCCGGCACCTCAAACTTGGTCTTCCCCTTCCGTTCATAACAGCTGGCGAGGTCAACAAACCACCTCCTTCCCCGCCACTCATCGGTCAAACTCCCTGTCTTGCGGACCTCCTGGGATTCCCAACGCCACCATCACTTCATATCCTGAAAAAGACCCACACTTTCCTAACCCACAAACCTTTGAAGCGCTCATATTTTTCGCACACTCCTGCCACCACCTCTTCATCTTGCCAACCAGATGAAGTCTTGAACCTTTCCTCCCACGTACTTACCCCTGCCGAGAATGAACTCCTCTCACGCGGCCTTTCCTTTTGTCCCACCACCAAATTTGATCATTTTCGCCTCCTTGCCGACGTCCAGTCCTTTGCCCGCACACTACGTCTAAAAACTAACCCTCCCAAAGAAGACTCTCTCACCTCTGCCAACCCAAAACTCCCTCCCCGCCTCCCACCTACCTTTTCCATCTTCAAACCTCCTTCCCAATACATTCCACCCACCCTTCCTTCCCTACACCCGGTCGAACAATACCTCAATTATATCCTTTCCAGAATCTCCCAACCTAACTTTTCCGATCTTATTGACCATACAGATAATCGTACCAGACGTGAAAGGCATGCCATTTCCACACTCAAACATCTTGACCATATCATCATCCTCCCTGCCGACAAGGGCACCACCACGGTTGTGATGGATCGCACCAAATATAACGAGGAAGTCGAGCGCCAACTTTCTGACGAAACCTTTTACCATCACCTTACTTCCAACCCCACAGACCACCACTCCTACCAAATTTCGTCCTATCTTCATTCCTCAGGCAAACAGGAAGGCCTTTCCGATTCCTCCATTGCTCTAATGATCCCCAACAAACCCCGCACACCCACATTCTACCTTCTCCCTAAAATCCATAAACCCAACATCCCCGGCCGCCCCATTGTTGCCAGCTTTAATTCCCCTACAGAACGCATCTCCGCCTTCGTTGACTCCCACCTACAACCTCTCATTCGTCAATTCCCTTCCTTCATCCAAGACACTAACCACTTTCTCAAACACCTCCCCTTTCCTCTCCCACCCAATACCATTTTGGCCACTATCGATGTCTGTTCCCTCTACACAAACATCCCCCACGATGATGGACTCTCTGCCCTTAGTAAACTCCTGGACTCAAGACCACCCGACGCAAGACCTTCCTCCCATTTCTTATTAGACTTGGCAGCAATGGTGCTCAAATTGAACAACTTCTCTTTCGATGGTCGTCACTACCTTCAAATTAGAGGCACTGCGATGGGCACCCGAATGGCGCCTTCATACGCCAATTGCTACCTTGGAGAATGGGAAAGACTCTTCCTCAACGTTCCACTCAGACCACTTTTGTGGCTGAGATACATCGACGATGTCTTCCTCATTTGGACACATGGACCTGACTCTCCTTTCCTTTCTCTCGTGGCTCTCCTCCCTTCCTTCACTGTCCTTCACCCACCAATCCTCTACCTCCCACATCACATTCCTGGATGTCGATCTTTACCTTCAAGACAGCCAAATCCGCACCTGTGTTCACATCAAACCCACCAACGGCCTCCAATACCTCCACTTTGATAGCTGCCATCCCCTTCATACCAAAACCTCTATCCCCTATGCCCTTGCTCGTCGAGGATGGAGGTTTTGTTCCGATAGAGCATCCCTTCTAGAGTATTACTCTGTCCTCGAGGATGCTCTTCTCAAACGTGGTTACCCTCCAGTCTTGGTCCGCGAACAGATCCATAGGGCGATGACGCCTACCCACATTGGATCTCATCCTCACACACCCACTATTCCTGCATCTACCCCTCCACTCACTCTTACGACACTTTTCCATCCTGGTATCCACGAAGCTCTCAAAACAATCCTTCATGCTGCCCACCCAATTCTTACCTCTTCCTCCCATCAGTCCCTCTTTATCAACCTTTTTGCCAATCCTCCGCTCCTCTCCTTCCGCCGGCCCCCAAATTTGGGAAATATCTTGTGGAGGAAGGAACTTCCCACTTCTACCACGCTTCTTGCAATAGGTTCCCACCCCTGCGGAAAACCTCGCTGCCTCACTTGCCCTATCCACCTACCATCATCTTCTTTCTCGAGTCCCTCCACCAACATAACCTACCCCATCACCTCCAGAAGCAACTGCACCACCCGTAACGTCATTTACCTCCTTACCTGCACCCTTTGTCCCGCGTTTTACGTAGGCCTCACCAGCAATCCGTTAAACCTCCGAATGAACGGTCACCGGAATAGCGTTTCTCTCAGACGCCCCCTCCCAGTTGCATTACATGCTAATACCCACAATGTCCCCTTCAATAGTTGCTACAATGTTAGGATTATTCGCGCTTTACCCTATGACACTCCTGCCCCCCTTCTCCGACACTGGGAACTAGCACATATCCATCTTCTCGACTCTTTCTCTCCGCCTGGCCTCAACCTCCGCTAACCCTATTAGCCCCCTTACAATGTCTCCTTGTTACTTTGTAACTATTCGCACTCTACCTCATCACACTCCCTCTTTATTGGCTATCCACCCCTCCTACTCCCTACCTCCTCCAATCATCAACCTTCCCACATCACCCTGTCATTCCCCGCCCAGTGTGTCACTTTACGTTACTCTTTCGCTGAAGAAGGGCATAGGCCCGATAAGCTTGCGTGTGTTTTTGTGTTCGTGTGTTTTACGTGTCTCTTCGACGCCCCCAGCAGCCTGCCAGCTTGGTCCTCAACTTGGTAAGTGTCCGCTGGACTTCCCTCAACACCTTGTTGCCACCCTCATCACTACCTTTTCTTTTCCTTTAGTTAATATATATATATATATATATATATATATATATATATATATATATATATATATATATATATATATATATAACAGCTTACGGAAAAGGAAAGGTAAAATGGATATATGGATGTCAACAAGGTGTTGGGATGAGGAAACCCAGTGAACACTCACCAATCAGACGACTTCAGGTTGGCGAGGCCCCGGGGATGTCGAAGCGACACACGTCAAAGAACACTAAAACACAGAAACATCACAAACGTAGAAGCTTTCGGAATTATTCCTTCATCAGCTAAAGAGAGAGAACTGATGTGTAAGAATCGACTTTTTCACTTGCGTGCTTTTATTCTTTTTGAGATCTAAATTAGAAATAATTCACCTATGATCTTTGGATTTAGCCCATTCTAAAGGAAAAACTATGTTGTTTCTTATTCTGTTCATCTTTTCCCGCCTACAGTTGGAAATTTCTCATGTTAAACGTTTAATTCACATATTTTGGGGAAATCTTGCCATTTTAACGAGATGTTGCCTTACCAACCCATTACATTGTTAAACCTCAAAATCCTATTGTTATTTCAATCCTTCTGGGGGAAAGTGTGCTTTGAATGCTCTTACAATCTGTACAAGAGAATTTTTTTGCATAGCAACCAATGTAAACAACATGCTTTGCATTATTTACGAATACATTTGAATGTAGAACATTAATCATATGCATATTAAAATTAGTTACATACTCTAAGAATCAAGAATAAATCACGTATGAATGCTGAGAGAAAAGTAGGGAACGATAACTTGATTTAGTTCTACAAGAAGCATCAACTCCCAGCATACTCAAAGGCATCAGCTGCCATTATTTCTAACTGTAAGTAGTACCAGTACCTCACCACCAGGCCTGGCGCCGGTGTAGGGTGACGTCATGCGTAAGATGACGATTCCGATAACAACATCGAAGAAGAATGGTCCAGTGACGAAGAATTTCTTGGTTTTTAAAATGAATAAATACTGAATTCATTCTTTTCGTATCTAATTAATGTATGTTTACAGAATTAGCGACACACGTAAAAGAACACTAAAACACAGAAACATCACAAACGTAGAAGCTTTCGGAACTACTCCTTCGTCAGCTACAGAGAGAGAACATTATCCTATTTGATATTATTGAATCATAAATTAAGCCTCTGCCTTGCATGTAAGCATCTTTCCTCTTGTAATCTTTATGCTTTAATAAAAGGATTGCAGAAATGACAAGCTAATTTTGCAATATTTCTTTATATTTGCCATATAAATATGGAGAAAGTCATGCGTTGCCCACATCAGCTTATTTTCGTAGGTTTGTCCTAATTAATTATTCCCAAGGATAGATTGTTTATATGAGATAATAAAATAATTACCGTATTTCTCGTCATATAAAAGGCACTTTTATTCTAGAAAAACCACCCCCAAAATCAGCCTGCGTCTTATACGCTGAAGGTAAGATTATTTCTGTTCTCAATACTGGCACTAACACTCGTCCCCAAAATGGAATAATTGGCAGTCATTCGTTGCAAAAACAATAAAATATGCATTATTAACGACTAGCCGGCACGCAACGCCATGCGTTGCAAGTAATTTCATTGCGCTTCATATTAAGAATATTAATTTAAAAATTCAGACCACTATTAATATCATTTCGATTTATAAAAGTTGACTCAAAGCTTCTCGATAAACAATATTTTCTACTTTATTTTGTTTACTAGATAAAATTTTTGTCTTGCTTTCGCACTCTTGACATGGCCGCGTGGAGTTGTCCATACACTTGATTTTTCAACAGCAAACCGACGCAGTCAAAAGGTTGCCCGACTTTTTATTGGCAGTTCGATTCCTTGTGTAATTTCTTTGATAGTCTCGTCGGTGGCGTTCCCTCCTATTTGACGTCGTCGGTTCCATATTGAGAAATGATAAGAATGTGATTTGTACAGAAGTTCACGGCTTTTTTAAGTAAGGTACCTAATTTAAATGTAATTGAATTTAATATTAATTTTACATGATTGATACTAGAGGTGGGAGGAATCCAACATTTTCTCGAATCCTAAAAGGTTCTCGAATCTCACGAATCTCGAATCCTTCATATAAGAATAATAAGAAGAAGAAAAAAGAAAAAGCTTTTACTTAAAATTAACAGTTTTTAATTAAAGCAAAATTTGAAATCTGCGTTTAATGAAAAATAAATTTAAGAATGCAGTTTTTAAAAATACACCTATATTTATTAAGAAGATACAAATGAAATTTTGTTAGTGAAGTACATAATTAAAACTCTTGAATCTTGATGTTCGTTTTCTCAACGTAATTTGACAAAAATATTCGAGCATCAGTTCAAATTTTTTACATTTTTCCAAAACCTTTTTAAATCAAAGCGAGTGTAATGGAGGGAGGATTATTTCGAGAGTTAACATAGATGAACACCAAACATGGAACACTAAATTCTCTCCAGAAAATTAAGAAAAATCAAAAACTTGTTTATTTTAAGAGTTCGTAAAAGTACTGAACACTTTTAGGACAATCTAAAAGAGCAGAAATCTTCAATGGAGATTTTTATTTAAGAAAACTAGAATTCGAACTCGCTCTGGGTCGCCACGAGGTGATATTGGTGATCCGGGTACCACTGAAATTGCAACAATCGCATTCTTTTTTAATGAACGCTTCAATTGGACGTCAATAAAACTAATCTTTCCAAAGTTTTGAGTTAAAATGTTTAACGGTTTTTTTAGGTTAGGATTCGAAAGATTCGAATGACGAAAAAAGCACGAAGATTCGAATTTTCGAATCTTTTTCAAGATTCGCGGGATTCGAGGAATCGAATGTCCCATCCCTAATTGATACACTCGTCGGCAAAATATTTTAATGCTTAGTTTAATCTAAAAATGTTGGTTATTTTTGTTTCAGTAACTTAATATAAATATAAACATGATTTTTTTTTAAATTTGCTTTGACTATTGAGTTTCAAAATTTTAATAATTTGAATAACAAAATATTTTTAACCAAAGATTGGGAATGAATAAATTTATTTTTACCTATTATTTAAAAATTTACTTTCAGTTAAAAAAACATCCCGATAAATAATTTTTTACATTTTTACTACTTTATTAAGGAAAAGGTAAGGTATCGTCATTATTATCAGATAAATAAAATCACATTTTAACGAGTCAAGTTTCAAATAACGGCCTTCTGAAAAATGTTCACCAATACTAAAGATAATTTGTCGTAATACACTATCACTATAATAAGAAGCAATAAAATAATGTTTTACCGAAATGAACAAAATTCCAAGTATGTTTTGTATAAATAATGAAATCACTAAATATAAGTTGTCTAAGCCAATACATTAATTTATCTTTAGTAGAGAAATAGTTATAATTCTTCATATAAACTATCACTATTATAAGACGAAATAAAGTTACCTTTTAATGTGTAAGGTTTAAAAAAAAAACGTCTTCTAGAAACATTAATCAATACTATAAATTCATTAAATATTTGTTAACTTATATTTTTTTATATCTTAAGTTCAGTCAACAAGTAAGGTAACTAAGGCAATTGTTTATAAACATCCCCGTAGTCAAGGATGTTTGCATATAACTATATAGAAATAAGCGCCTTATTAATATAGTATGACTAAGTGAAAATTTTGTTAATATATACAGTAATACATTACACAACATGAATTCCGAGGACAAATTTTCACTATCATGCTTTAATACATACATGTCGGCTCACAATGACTACAATTTCGGCCCGTTTGCGATATTTTATTTCCTTATGAGCGCGTTGAATAGCGCAATTAATGCCACGGAGCAGTAGAATTCGTGTAGATGTCAAATATTTTATACATATCTAGGATAAATGACGTTACGTGAATTGAGATCACTATGGCTACAAGAATGAAAAGATATGCCTACGCTATAAGGTATAAGCTTCAGGCGATTCAATACGCAAAAACGCACGGAAACCGAACAGAAGCAGTCCATCTCCCACTGTAAAAAATTATCTGTGAACGGAGAAAACGTTCTTAAGGTCTCTTTGGCATGTATACCAAATTTTAAGTCTGTGAATTTATTGGTTTTCCTGAAATGCTGTCCACACACACACAGACAGATGCTGGCTTATTATTATTATTGATAGTTACCGACAACACTGAAAATACTCACCATAATGTAAAATCTTTAATGCATGCTTGATTCGCTCCATCATTGGCTGACGGGACATAAAAACACAGCAACGAGTTCTTTCACTAGAATGCTAGAAAATAAATTATCGTATTTACCCAAATACAATACGATCCAGAATCTAAGACGACCCTTCCTTTTAGCAGACTGTCAAAACAGAAAAAAGATATGTTATCATTATATATAGACGTTTCTTACAGAGGAAGAGGATATAACATATAGGAGGAAATTGACAACAAGTATCATTATATATATAGACGTTCCTTACAGAGGAGGATATAACTAATATATAGGTGGATACTAATGTTTAGGCACTTCCAGATGAGATGGAGATTCGAAATTTTTTTCTTAGGTAGTATTTTGTGCAAAACCGACTAGAAATAACGAAAATCTTGAAAAAGTGCAACAATGCGGCCGCTAAAAATTCGCAATTGTTTAAACAAATTTTCAAGGTTTACGTATTTCCGAATGTGCTACGGAGCTGAAATTTTTTTTCGAGGTAGGATTTGTAAAAAAACGAGATAGGAATTACAGAAATTTTGATAATTTAATTTGTTTGGCAGTTAGAAATTCTTAAAGTTTAAAAAAATTGATAACTGTTTAGGTACTGCGGGATGAGTTAGGAAGCTGAAATTTTCAAGTTATTTACAGAGTAGCGCATTTGCACAAATAAACATTTGAATCTCTCCATAAATATATTGCGACGGCCGTAAAAAATGTTTAAAATTTAAACAATTAGAAAAATATTATTTCACTTCTAGAAGCGCTACAACTTTAGAATTTGGCAAAAGTGTGTAGCATTAGTACCCCATAATGGAGAAAGCATAAAATTCTAAAAATTGCAACATTTGGGGATTGTTTTAATCTATTATTTTTACTAAATGGAGGCGAAATCTTTAGAAATAAAAAGATATTTGTAATGATGAAATATCTGTCTGAAAAATGAATGTTTTTTCAAGGCGAGATGATATGCTTGCAGAATGCAAGCACCTTCTACTAGTATTATTATATATATGTTATATCCTCCTCCTCTGTAAGAAACGTCTGTATATAATGATGTCTCGCAACGTATGTCTCGTGACAAATTTGTCTAGCGATGAATTGATGCATGATGAGTATGTAGTATGACAAATCGATGCACGATCAACTGACCACGATGTATTGATGGTACATGACTTTGTACTCGATTTTAAGAAGAACTCTTTGAGTTTTGCAAGATGAAATTGGGAAAAAACCTCGTCTCAGATTTGGGTAAATACGTTAGTTCAATTCCGCCTCCTTCGACAATTGGCACTCGCAAAGAATGCCTCGAAAGGGCCAATTCTTCGACACGCAAAACAAGTCTGGTGACCACACATATCAAATAGTTACTCTCACATTCTTCAATAATATTTTTTATTAAAAAACATAAAATCTGCATTGTGGATACAGTACATCTTTTATCATAGTACAAAATACCGTTCAATAAATAATTCATCTGGAGTTATTCTATGCCCCCAAAGTTTACGTAAAAAACCATCCGTCACCAACAATTCGATGGCATTATATGTACATCTGGATTTGAAAACGAATGGAAAAAAATTGTTACTATGAAAGTATGTCGAGTTTGGCATTGCTTTGTACCAGGTATAGATCAGCAAATGGCAAACGCAGCACAAAAACCATAGTATAATCAGAGATGGGAAAGGTTATGGTTCCGGAACAAGGAGCTGTTCCGGAACAAGGAGCTGTTCCGGAACAAGGAACTGTTTCGGAACAAGGAACAGTTAAAAACCGGAATGTTATCAAAATTTCAGCTCTGGAAACGTTACCCTTAAAAATGAAACACTTGATTGGAAGTTGGAACAATTTTTGAAACGAGAAAAAAGTCTGCTATGACCGGGAATTGAACCCGGGTCTTCCACTTGCCGGGCGGATATTCTACCCCTGAACTATCGTAGCAGAACATTTTCTCTCGTTTCTGAACACGGATGTTTTCCTTTGTGGGACGGGAACTAGCCAAGCTAATATCAAACTGCCCCGACAGATGTCCTCAAAGAGGAAAGTCGAAAGAAACTCCTTCCTCTCAAATGGTGAGATTGCCAAACATGAAATTGAGAGAAACGACAGAAAATGTTCTGCTACGATAGTTCAGGGGTAGAATATCCGCCCGGCAAGTGGAAGACCCGGGTTCAATTCCGGGTCATAGCAGACTTTTTTCTCGTTTCAAAAATTGTTCCAACTTTCACAGCTTATGCCTGTCTGCATAGGATCTTCGGATCATATCATTCCATCAATTACTTGATTGGAAGTCAATTCTTGATATTTCGATATTCTAAAATAAGAGATCCATCGGAAGAATGTTATTAAATAATTGAATTTGTTGTTTAGCCCTTTTAACTGCTAAGTTTATGAAATGGGAGAATTATGGGATATGCCGCAGTTTAACAATAGAAAATCAATATTAACAAAATTAAGTTATGACAATACATTAACTTTATTTAATACAAAAGATGTTTTCTGTTGCGATATAATGCGCGAGTGGTACTGAAGGCACAACAATATTTAATGCGTAAATGCATTCACAGCAGTTAAAGGGTTAAATTGACCAAAGACCGTTTTTTTAAGATGATGACGATGATGAGAAAAGTTTACGAATTCGAAGACGAAATATATAAATCGAATACACCCAATTCCCGACTAACACGAATTCCGATTTCGGTTTAACACGGTTGTTGAAGCAGGGCTGGCTTTTGACAAACACGACTGGCCGTTCGGTTTAACGCGATTTCTCCAGGACTTCTCTACGATCGCGAAAAAGCCTAGAAAACGTAAAACAAATGCAGACGTGAAAGTCGCATGTACAAAATATAGATAAACAAATGAAAACCACAAAACAATACCAAAAGAATAGTCATGATAAAGGAATAAAAATTAAAATATCTCAATAAGGATAGGATGCTGGATCACATCCTCCCCCACTTACATTCCTTCTTACGAGAAATTCGCGTCCGAGTGACACGATTTCACCTTACGTGAAATTTTTCAAGAAAGCATCTTTCGCGTTAGCTGGGGACTGGGTATATTTTGATTCAATCGACGAAATTAAACCAAATCTTTATAATCCGCCCAATAAAATTTTTCTCACAAAAATACTGGTATTTATCGCTTAAATTAAAAAGAATCCTAAATGTCGAATATGAATAGTTTTACGAACGATTTATGCGTGACAAATTACGGGGCCTGATCCATATATATCTCCTTACGGAACAATCGTTTTCAGTTTTGGTCCCGCAAACAAAACGTCCTCAAGTCTTTCAGTTAAACCTGAGATAAAATCCCAATTGATTTACATTTTAGCCAAGATAAAAACAATTTTATAAACATTATCGCTGCAAATATAATTTATTTGTCCAAAAATAAGGCAAAATTTTAGCGCAAGACGGCCATGCTGTTATAATTTTTGATAGCATCAAAAAATACGCTCAAATAATTTACGTAGATTACACAGTTTAACAAGGACATTGACTTTGCGTGATTTGTTTCATCTACATTTGTTAATAACAGTTCCCACCGGCTCGAAGGACAGATAAGTTCCGTTCCTGTAATCTTAACCCCCCCCAGCATGTGCGACGTCCTCTCTTTCCCATGCCTAAAGCGTGTGCGACACATGGATACTCTATTGATTCCAGAGGAATTGGAAGAAATAACTCACTCCACTGTGAATATTCAAGAGAATATTTGGGGCGATGTCGACAGTGCTAACCCTCCTCGGCCTTTTGTGTGTGATTTAGTTGGAAAACAAATAGTGCAGGTTTTATCAACAGATTATCCCTTAAGATATTTTGAGTTATTTTTTGATGATCTTATTGCCCTCATAGTGGTTGAAACTAATCGTTACGCGGAACAATTCCTTGCCTGCGAGAAAAATAAGATCACGTCTTTAAAAAATCCCGCTATCAAAAGTGGTTTGCTTTGCTAATGTTGATGGGAATCATTCAAAAACCAACTCTCAGAATGCATTTTAGTAGAAAACATATATTAGAAATGTCATTTATTCCAAATGTAATGAGTGAAGAAAGATTTTATTTGTTGAGCAAATTTTTGCATTTTGTAGATAATACCGATAAAGACATTGTAAATAGAGACCCTATTGTATAAAATTCTACCTATCAGTGATTATTTGAAAAATAAATTCCATAAAATTTATATACCGGGTAAAGAAGTATGTGTACCAGACGCAGCTGAACTACTAAACGTCGGAGGAGCAGCACATAGTAGAAATTGGATTGAAATAAATGTATGTATTTATTTTTTATTATATAAAATGAAAAATTTTAAATACGACAATTTTTTGGAAATTTTTGAAATGATAATTAAAGTACAAAAAATATTAAAGTGAATGCATGCATAAAGTATTTTGTGCTTGCGAAAAAAAGTCAGGCTGAGCGATTTAAATGCCATAGATTAAAGTCTCGCTTGAAAGGTTAATTTATACCGTACAGATTAAATACGAGCATGGGAGAAAAATATGGATTTTTAATTGTCGCTTGACACATCCCATTGAACGAGATACGAGTATAAGTGTAGAGTGGAAGTTCTAATTGACGGATTCATTTCAAAATCACAATGGGGCGATAAATTTAGATAAGGATCGCTCGAACTTAATTTAAATAAAATCTGTCCATTGGTTTAGGAGATGAAAGTTATGACAGACGGACAAGATGCGCGCGTCATGCGTTCTGCATCTACCGCTTTGCTGGTAAATAATGCCCGAAAAAAATATTCCCGCTCGCTTAATTCCCTCCATTCAAATAACACTTGAAAATCACTTTGAATAAAGACACAAAATCGGGAGCAGAACCCAGGTGCGGAGAAAAGAACCAAGTTATGTTTTCATATCTTCAGATTCCAAATACGTCAAATAATGGGCCTTTAACAACAAAATTCAAGCAAAGATGTGGACGACTGGTCCAAATCAAATCATCCGCTAACAAGTTATTGGCGTTACATCCAAGTAACACACAGACGGATGCAGATATCCATTTATTAGTGCAGTGGAATGGCCTTAAGCCCTGAGTACGTATGAGAATGTGTTGGATAAACAAAAGAACATTCTTGGTGAAAACAATCCCAACACACTTACAACAATGTACAACCTAGCATTTGTTTATAAAAATCAAGGAAAATATGATGAAGCACTGAGTATGTATGAAAATGTGTTGGAAAAGAGAAAAGATGTTCTTGGTGAAAACAATCCCAACACACTTACAACAATGAACAACCTAGCATTTGTTTATAAAAATCAAGGAAAATATGATGAAGCACTGAGTATGTATGAAAATGTGTTGGAAAAGAGAAAAGATGTTCTTGGTGAAAATAATCCCAACACACTTACAACAATGTACAACCTAGCATTTGTTTATAAAAATCAAGGAAAATATGATGAAGCACTGAGTATGTATGAAAATGTGTTGGAAAAGAGAAAAGATGTTCTTGGTGAAAACAATCCCAACACACTTACAACAATGAACAACCTAGCATTTGTTTATAAAAATCAAGGAAAACATGATGAAGCACTGAGTATGTATGAAAATGTGTTGGAAAAGAGAAAAGATATTCTTGGTGAAAACAATCCCAACACACTTACAACAATGAACAACCTAGCATTTGTTTATAAAAATCAAGGAAAACATGATGAAGCGCTGAGTATGTATGAAAATGTGTTGGAAAAGAGAAAAGATGTTCTTGGTGAAAACAATCCCAACACACTTACAACAATGAACAACCTAGCATTTGTTTATAAAAATCAAGGAAAACATGATGAAGCGCTGAGTATGTATGAAAATGTGTTGGAAAAGAGAAAAGATGTTCTTGGTGAAAACAATCCCAACACACTTACAACAATGAACAACCTAGCATTTGTTTATAAAAATCAAGGAAAACATGATGAAGCACTGAGTATGTATGAAAATGTGTTGGAAAAGAGAAAAGATATTCTTGGTGAAAACAATCCCAACACACTTACAACAATGAACAACCTAGCATTTGTTTATAAAAATCAAGGAAAACATGATGAAGCACTGAGTATGTATGAAAATGTGTTGGAAAAGAGAAAAGATGTTCTTGGTGAAAACAATCCCAACACACTTACAACAATGAACAACCTAGCATTTGTTTATAAAAATCAAGGAAAACATGATGAAGCACTAAGTATGTATGAAAATGTGTTGGAAAAACAAAAGAACATTCTAAACTATTTATTTTTAACAATTTGGAGGGTTATTTATTTTCATTTTATGTATAACAGCTTCGTAGCGGAACACACAAGGGGGGAGGGAAACCCGATGCCGGCATTAGCCTACTCTTAACGAAGAACACCAAGGGGGCCAACTGCTTAACGTCCCTTCCGAAGGACGGAACGCTGACTTGCGCGGTCTCCTCAAGCCACACAAGCAGGTGACGGGACAGTCCCGTAGGTCGAAAAATCTGACATCCGCCAGATTCGAACCCGGGACCTCTGCAAGGAGGGCCAACGCTCTTAACCACTCCGTCCCGCCACCCAATTAGAATATGCACTTAAATTAATGACCAAAACAACATATTTGGACCAAATCGACGCGGCAGGGATGCCACAATCGCAAAGTTCAGCTTTTCGGTAGTCACAAATTTGGAAGGAATTGGCCAAACCGATTTCAACGAAATTTTGTATGTCGTACGCATGCAACGTAAAATAACAAAATCAGGATGTCTAGTATAGATATAAATAGCAGGGCTGCCACAACGTAAGGAATAAAAAAATTAATTTTACACATATTTGTGCTGAACTGTCCGCATTAATTTTAACCAAATTCAATACTTATAATATACACTTATATAAAAAACCATGTTAAAATATTTATACCGAATCAGCCAAACAGGGAGGCCGCAATTACAAATTAAACTCTTTCAGTAATTAAAAATTTGGAAGGATTTGGCTAAACGGATTTCAATTAAATTTTGTATATAAGATTTGTACAACATATCATAATGAAATCAAGATGTTTACAGCAGAACTAAGGAGCAGGGCTACCACAGTAAAAAGTTAAATAATATTCCTTTTACTCATATTTCTAGAGAACTGACCTACCATAAATAATGCACCCTTTTTTTTTAATATTTGAGTTAAAAATTAGGATGCGTGTTATACGAGGGTACATAATCTTCCCATTTTCATTTGACCACATATTTCCACAATTTTGGCACAGTAATTACTTCCCTGGTATCCTCATATTTTTATTGGTGATTTTTACGAAAAGTAAGATAGGTAATAGTAAAAATTCATTAACTAATTCTATAAACATAAATTAATTGGATATGAAAAGAATGAATTCAGTATTTATACATTTTAAAAGCGAAGAAATTCTTCGTCATTGGACCATTCACGTTAATTATTCAGTATTTAATTTGTTTATTCTTAAAATTGTGTCTTGAACTATTTTTACCACAAGACACGAATTAAAATGTTAATACGTATTTATTATTACAATAAAAAATTAATTTGTTAATAATATTTAATGAAAACAAAATCATAAAATAGGGTATAAAGACATTAAAAATTTACACAATTACCCAGTGATCAAAAAATAAAATTATCACGACATATATATATATATGTTGTTAATTTTAAAATTAGGGTAACGGAAATGAAACCCGCAAAGCAAAGTCAGGGTCTAGATACGAGAAGCGTATCTTTTCCAAATAAAGAAGTGAAGCCCATTTACTGCCAAGACGGTAAATTAAAAGGATGCAGCTAGTTGCCGGAGGAGCTGCATGACGGAATATTAGGGCAAGAAAACAGCGTGCCATATATATATACGGCATACCCAGATGAGTTGTTAAATTCATTCCACGCAACATTCTTTCTGCACCGAAGATTAAGACTGTATGACGAGGGAAAGACTAATTCTGACGGGGATAGGAATTTCGAAATGTACGGTCATCGGCAGAGGCAGAATCAAGAGTGGGGAAAGGGGCAATTGGGACGATTCCCTCGAGAAGTTTCCGGACCCGCCTCTGCATGAGCGTGATATAATTGACAAACCAAGTGACGATTGGTTGAATCTGGTGATTTTATACCTGAAGATGTTTCTGAAAGTGATAGCAAAGATGTAAATAATGAGGGGAGAGTAAAGATGATGATGCTACAGCCGATGAAGAAGATTGATGAGACAAAGACAATGACCTTGCGAAATATAATTATGGTTCCACACGATGTTACAAACTTCCACAGACTGTAATAATACCAAAAAAGCCGTAGATTTCTTTTCGCTATTTTTTGCCATTTTCTTCAAAACTAATTGTGTACCCGGTGAGAGCACATATGGTAAAAAAAATAGGATCTGAAAAGGTTAAACCCTGACGGCACTTTTAAAGCACCAAAGCTTTGCAAGATACTACGCAAGACTTGACTCAAATTTTCCCACCGGTAAACGGCCGTCCTGAACGCTATTAGTTCTAACTATGGCCAAAAGGTGGCGCATTTTAATTCAATTCGAGTTTCCACTCTCAAATAATATCTTTATATACTCACTAGCTGCTTATTGCAGCATCGCTCGCAGGATCAATAAAACGTGTCCTTACTGCCTCCCGTCATGGTAAATTAATGCAGCGGAAATCAAGAATATGTATGGGTTTACTTTTTAGAAACGTATTACAAAATACTAAAGAGCCTCCTGGTGGAGAACACTTCAACTATCTCTGATGTTCTGTTTTTAAGGTTAAGTAGAAATTTATACCAGTTCCTTGTACGGCCAAGAGATGGCGGTAATACAAAAATGCAGAACAATATTTTCTATCAAAATTTTGTTAGGTTTTTACATCAATTGTTACTCTTAGTTCAATCCTGTGAGTATCTAACAATCGATCGGCCCCGTCCCACCAGCCCATTCTTGCTCTGGCCCACCGGGAAATGTCCTGGTGTCCTGCCGGGCCAGTTCAACCTGTTATGTGTGTGTGTGTGTATATATATATATTAACAGCTTACGGAAAAGGAAAGGTAAAATAGATATATGGATGTCAACAAGGTGTTGGGATGAGGAAACCCAGTAAACACTCACCAATCAGACGACTTCAGGTTGGTGAGGCCCTGGGGATGTCGAAGCGACACACGTAAAAGAACAGTTCTTTTACGTGTGTCGCTTCGACATCCCCAGGGCCTCACCAACCTGAAGTCGTCTGATTGGTGAGTGTTTACTGGGTTTCCTCATCCCAACACCTTGTTGACATCCATATATATATATATAAAACATATAATGTATTTGCCATATTTCAGGAGTTTTTCTATTTAGATTTCTTATGTTTTTCGAAGTTACCTTACTGGTACCGTTCTTCGCCCAAAAAAGAATTTTATCGACATACTGTAAGCATTTGTTGTTAAAAATACTCTCGGTAATATTATTCATCTCCTTTATATTCCTTTTACATGTTGTGCATTAGATTTAATGTTCTAAAATTTTGTTTGCGGATTCAGATTGCACCTTTGTTATAGACAACAATCTTTCATCATATCTCCGCTTCTTAATAAAAGCGTCGAGTTGGTAGCCCGCAGTGAATGTGTTAAGTACAAAATCATATTAACCACTCGTGTTTATTTGAAATTATTTTCAAGCAAAACAAGTCTTTCAAAATATCTGCAAACTAATGATAAGGTATTATCAAGCGCTTTTGCTGTGGTTCATTGCAACTGTGAAAACAATCGCAGAGGATATCAATAAATTTACAGAAATAAAAACCGAGTGACAAATTCGTCACATTTATAAATGAAGAACTAGGAAACGATTCTTAAAGTTCTTCATGCCTTCAAGTTCAACAAAATTTGCAGATAACTCGAAACAAATATCAACTAATTAAATATTTATTCGGAAAATCTTAAAAATTTCGAAGAAAACGTAGTCAAACATATTTGTATTGCCGTAATTTCAGGCTTTCATAAAAGCTTTTCAAATAATAATTTAATTAGATAAAGGAATTAAAATTTTTTTAATCCGAAATTTTCCGAGAATGACGCTAAGAAAACCGAATTTGTTAATCTCGAAAAATTAATAAAAATTTTTTAGAAAGATATTCGAGTATCCGATTTAGTCGCCGAGTGCAACGATTTTGCGTAAAAACGGATCTTTTCAAAAAACGCATTCCCCGATATTTACGTCGCTTCAGAAGTTCGTGGAGAAAATGTACTTGAAGATAATTTTGACGACATTATCGAGTTTCTAAATGATACAATGCAAACATTCGGGGGGGAAAGAGAGGAGATGGGGAGAATGAGGCCGCCGATCTCGATTTCCCGCTACAAAATTGCTTCCCGGTCCAACCCTTGGATACTCGTACTTTTTAAATTTTCTTTAGTAAACAAAGCAGCAACAAATTCAACAATAATACACCGCTACCAATATTTATTTAACCCTTTCGCTGCTATGGACTTTTAGCTTCTGCGTCAGCCGTGTGCGCAGAGTTCAGTGACCTTGAAGCATGCCTGTGCTGAATACTTTCTCTAGGACCTCCGCGTCTACGTTCTTTTGTTCGTCTTTTAGTCTCTTTGTATTTTAAAAGATATTTTGTCAATCATTCACGTTCATATTGATTATTAACCATCTCGAAAAAATATTTTCATCTTTTTTGAGCGGCGAACAGAAATGCTTGAAACGCATATATGTGTCATTAGCAGTCAATGCACCGCTCTGCCCGCACGCATATATGCGTCGATAGCAGCGAAAGGGTTAAAGAAAGGCAATGCCATTCTTTCTTTCTTATAATAGCATTAAAAGATCAGTAATCACAACCAAATCCGGATGTACATATTGCCCTGTTAATTAACATAATATCAGCATATCAACAAAGTATAAAAACAATTAGAAAAATCTATATAAACTCGTAACATAGAAATAGCATTTGAAACATCATAAAAGCACTCGAGGGCACTGCAAATTCCGAGAGACTGCCCACACCAAATCAACCAGAAACAATTTCAATGCAGTTCTGTGCAACTCATCATCAACAACACCCGTCCAACAAGCGACTAGTTTCCATAAACTAGAGTTGCTGGAAACTTGATTGCCATCAACTTAAGTTGTCAGGAACTAGTTGCCTGCAACTGCAATTGTCAAACTACTGCAGTTGCCTGCAGCTACAGTAGCCAGCAACTACAGTATTCAGCCACTGCAGAATTATACAACTACAGTTTTCAGCAACTACAGTAGTCAGCAGTTGTCCAGAAACTGCATTTGGCTATCAACTATAGGTGTCAGGAATTACGATTGTAAGCAACTACAGGCACCAACAACTAAAGATGCCAGCAACTACAGTTGTCAGAAACTGTATCTGCCAGGAAATCACATTTATCAGGAATTACAATTGTCAACAACTACAGTCGCCATTTTAGTTTTAATCACCCTTTAGTTTCCAGTTGCTCAGAAGACTAACAGAAAAATGGTAATTATAGTGTAAAATATACAGTGAATTGTAAAAAGAAACCATGCAATTTTTAAGACACGAAAACATCAAATTTGCACAAGTAATTGCATTTAGTTGCTCCTGTAATTCACCTTTACACAGAAAGAAGTTCAAAATTAAGAGATAGCACCATCAAGAAAAATTGTCATTACCATTTAATTAGACATTTCCGAGTTTGTCGACTAAAATAACGTCACATGAAGCCATTTTAATACTACATGGTGACTTCCCAAGTGTTGAGAAGGCAGCATTTTAAATTTAAAACTGTTCAACATCGTCCGACGACAATAAAACCGCACGCTTCTCAAGACGTCACGTTTTTTTTTAAATCCACCCTATACACAACAAAACAAGGCTGCGCATAACTGTAAAAAAAAACACACTAACTTGTCGAGATGGCAAGATAACATCGCTAGAAAACTTTCGTCTTTCTAACACTATAGTAGCTTTCCATAAAAAAGAAAACATTTTCAATAAAATTCGTCCGACTTGAAATAAACAGATGATACACCGTTGAGTTCTGCAGATGTGAACAATGGCATTTGATGCCAATAATGACCGCATTCCAGCCAAAATGTTGATATATCATTCGGCAAACTTCTATGACCGCAAGGTTTGGGTATATATTATCTATTGCTAATATATATATATTTTTTTTCAAGTTTACCAACGTGTTTTTTATAACTCAAAGACTTTTAAAAGAAATTGCTTGGTTGTAACCAACTTAAATAAGCTATCAAACGGATATTACTCGTATTACCGGATGTATGCAAAATAAAACGTCAATAGCCAACGAACTGTAACATAAAAGGTTTCAGTAATACTCAGTGGCAGATTTAAGCATTCTGGAAGTCCCTGGCGCTCAACGTTCGGGGACCCAGCAATCTAAATACACAGAGATACATCACCTTAACTATGTGAACCTTCTTAATGATTGTTATTCCGTAGAATCATTGAAAGGTTTCGATGTTAAGCATACAAAAACAACTAACTACAAATATCACGAAAACTTTATGCGGAACATTAAGCAAAATTCACTTGATATATCAAACACGAAACAATTAAAGCAAAAAGATTGCAGCACAATTTCTTTAACATTTTCAGGGTTCCGGTTTGCATTCAATTTAGGAGGGTAGGGGACGACAAACACGGTCGGGACGTAGAACCTCATTAGACCTCTGCATGCGTGAAAACTTCACCCCGCTAACTTCGGTAGTTCTGATACAAACGACACTTCAAAATTCCGAATTTTCCAAATTCTAAGCCGCCCGGCGGAAAATCAATGAATTACTTGGTAAATCCAATCGGTGGCTAATCCATAGATAGATAAAAGCCATCTAATTCAAAAAGAATTTTTCAAATATCTCTTAAAACAAAAAAGTTTATTGTCCACAGACAGACGGACGGACAGACAAACATAGTAATCACATAAGCACATTTATTTTTTTTTAAGACAAAAATTTTAAACGAAACGAAAAAAATTCTCGGTGAAAAATACACTTTAAGTGCACGATATTTTTCTCAAAGAGGAAACAATAGTATTAACTAACGCCTCCTTCAGAACTTGTCTTGAGCAAAATTATCATTTATTATATCGGGATCTATATCACTTAAAATATCACTTTCAAACAAATCCAGGCAATTCTATCACATAATATCGAAATAAAAAATTTGAATAATAATATAAATATCTGCGCTGCGAGGTTAAGCATTAACTCCCACAATACTAAGGTAACTAAATAACAAAGGGACATGCACCCGCACATCTCGCTGCTCTGCTGAGCACCAACTGTGCACATACATGACAAGCAGGGCAGCCAACAGCTAACAAACCAATGCATCATTCAATGAAAATAAAAAAAAATTCTCCCGATTTCTAAATGGACACATTTCTGAGATTATATATATATACATATATACACTAGTAGAAGGTGCTTGCATTCTCCAAGCATATCATCTCACCATATATATATATATATATAACTTTTTTCGGGCCTCTTACTTCACTAGCACATCCCGAGTGCGACTTAACTTAAATCCGCCACTGGTAAACCCCGTAATTTTTTTTTTAATTTCGCAATCGATTTTTCGTAACCCAGAAACTTCAAAAATAAACAAATTGCGCTGTACGCAACACGACCGCAGCATCGGCGATAGCGCATCGCTGGTCCCTTACGTATACACCTTCTCGAATCCTCAACGACGTATAAAACGTTATTCATTTTGCGAGCCTGCGTAAAATAATGCACGACGACGCACTTAACGCGAAATAAAATAATTTTCTATGAAAGGATTCTTTTTTCAATCGTGGACACCTTGACGAGACTTGAACATCCTGTATGAAGGCTTGTCAAATTGTCAACATTTTTTAATCAGGTTCTGAAACCTGTAACAGTTTGTTATAATTTTTCTGTCCAGTAAGCTCATAAGTGCCATGAGAAAGTTCAATCGGCAATTCAAAACAACAAAAAATAACCGTGCAATTTTAATAACAATCACTGTCCGCATTCATGGCTTCAAGCTATATGCATTGTCAAGTTTTCTAACACATTACGTTCACAATAATGCTTAATGCTTTACAAATATTCTAAACACCCGAGCGCCACGTTGTTAGTTATCCGCCTTCTATCACCGCTCAGTGCAAAAAAACGATCATACAGAGTTGGCGAATAAGTTCTTGCATATTCTAATAGTTGGCAGCACGGTCCCGTGAAAAAATGAACGTTGTAAATTTAAGATCAGATCAAATCGAAAACAAAAAGGTTTAGTGTCTACAGACAGATAGTTTGCTTTTACGAAAATGTGCCGAAAAATCGGGAACGCTTCTTGTGCACGATGTTGAAACCAATACCGCCGAAGCTCAGGTTCTGCACGTTGATACGTCTGTTATTGACCGGACGAAACAAAAAGACGCGACCATTTCTCGGTTTTCCATTTCAGTTCAAACGAACGCCGCCGAAAAATGTCGCAGTCGTGAGCGAAGGCAGGTTGCCGTTCGGTGCAGATCCGGTATTACTGTGGATCGTTTTGAAGGTTGGAAAATTAATGACGTAAAAAATACCCGATCGGAGATAAAACACTTCTAGAATAATTGCCGTGCGTACAAACTGGTTCAATCGTTGTAAAAAAAAATTGGTTCAACTCCAAAATTACGAGAAATTTGAATCGAGACAGGTTAGGTCCAACAAAATTCAGATTTAGACACTTTTCTTCATAAATACTACATCTTTTCTTTCTCGACTTTAACACTCCCTTAATCTCAGTCAAACAAAACTGAAAAATGTTCTTTACGCGGTTCGAACAGGCGACACGAACTAAGCTCGACTATACCTCCTCCTCGGTCAGATACAAACGTCTCGATGACGTCCGCAATGCTCTGTTCAAAGCTTCATCATTGTCCCGTTTATCGTTTCCACCGTCGATTCGCGCAGCGGTCTCTGCAAGCCGAGTTCTTCTCCCCCGTCGGTACACTTTGTGCGCAGACGGATTTTACCGGTGGCAAGCTTGTAGAGCCACAGAATTGCCAAGGGAACCGGCGTCATCACAGCTATCGACACGGGAACGACTGGCAAAAAAAGAACTAATTAAAAATGAACTGTAAAAGCAGATTCCAAAATCACTATTTAGAATGTTTCGTTAGAAGAAAAAATCTGATGTGGCCAAAACACATGACTTTCTCCATATCTGTAATATTTCTAAAAATTCCAAATAGGTTAAATGATAATAAATATTTAAAGGAACTGCGAGGACAGAAGGACAGAAATATATATATGGATGTCGGATGTCAACAAGGTGTTGGGATGAGGAAACCCAGTGAACACTCACCAATCAGACGACTTCAGGTTTGCGAGGCCCCGGGGATGTCGAAGCGACACATGTAAAAGAACACTAAAACACAGAAACATCACAAACGTAGAAGCTTTCGGAATTATTCCTTCATCAGCTACAGAGAGAGAACGTTTGTGATGTTTCTGTGTTTTAGTGTTCTTTTACATGTGTCGCTTCGACATCCCTGGGGCCTCGCAAACCTGAAGTCGTCTGATTGGTGAGTGTTCACTGGGTTTCCTCATCCCAACACCTTGTTGACATCCGACATCCATATATATATATATATAATTTCCTACAACTTTTATTCCAATACATTTTTACATTTATCAAATATTAAAGCAAATATCTCAAAATAATGGATAAGTGACAAGAGTAAACACCCCCTTCCGGTTGACCGATTTTTACCAAAAACTAAACAGTTCTTCTGACTTTTATAAAAATGTTAAATATAAAATTTTGCATTGACCTGATAAATAGTTTTTCAGTTAAGAGCACCCACAAAAAAGCTATCACACACACACAGACATCATTGAGAAAATGGTCAAAATTTGTTCAGGGGACCTCAAAACGTCTATTTCCATTGAACTCTCAAACTCGATCCGATGAAGTTATAACATGAATTTTAAAATAGTCGTAGCTCAAGAGGTGGAAAAAAACGAACACTGTTCAAGCTTCGAAGAAGTATGATGTTCCTTAAGTAAATATACCTATGCATGTCTATGTACAATTTTCCAGACAAATGTAATGTGGAGAATATAATGGAAACCCCAGCATACTATACTAGCATTTTAATTCGGCCTATACTTTAATATTACTATTATTGAAAAGTGTGCTGGTTAAATAAATAAATAAACAGATATACTCTTTATAAACTTAGATCTTTTAACACTGATTTTATTGTTAGTCTTTAACAAATGAGCGAGTTGAAAAGTAAAATCAGTTTAGCTATTTTTCCTTTTCCTACAATTTACACTTACCTGTAATTTACACTTTTTTCCCCAGGTCCTTAGAAAAGTGTAAATAAGGGGTTTTACTCTAATTTGCGCGAAACAGAAGGATCATAAAAAAATTTTGTCGCAAAGTGCAACTTTGCGTACTGCAAGCACCAAAGTTCAAAAAGGTGGTGTATTTAGTCATAATTATGATCTTGTGGACTATACTATGGCAAATGTTGTCCTCTATTCGAATGTATTGGGCATGAAATTATCAAACGCCTATCTTGGAAACAATAACTTACACAGAAAATTAATTTTTAATGTTGATAAACACTTTGAATTTTAAATGACGATAACTTAAAATAAACACAAGCCACCTTTAATGTCAATGAACAACTTTCGCTATAAATGACGACAACTTATTTAAACAGAAGTCAATTTTTTTCCTCAAATATTCATCGTGAGCGAAACTGATCGGGAGTCAGAAGACCTAGAGTCAAAAGAACAGTCACCAGTTCGTGTATCCTAATCAGTTGTACCACCTTAAACCAAACGGGTACCATCTCTACCCAGGAAGGGGTACCACCTTTACCTGAACACTCATTTCTCGCAAAAGAAATTTAGAAATTTAGGAGAGCGGTAACTCACCCGTCGTTAGGTCGGCTAACGGCTGCCCCAGAGTGAATCTGAGCATAAATATGGCTATCCCCGTGTTCTGGACTCCCGTTTCTATGGCGATAGCCAGTATGTCGGCAGAGGGAAGGGAGAATAACCGGGCCGCAATAGCGCCGAAGGCAAATCCCAACCACGGCAAACCCATACCGCACAAGATTATCTGCGGACAGAATAGAATAAAAATTAATTAAACATAACATATTATAAACAGGGTATGGATTTTTTTGGGTTTTACCAGATTTTTACCCTCGGATTGACTTTTTTTACATTTCGGATAAAACCCGAAAAAACCTGAAATTATTAGTTTTCTTTAAACAAATTTTTTTTTAGATTTCGTCATCGAATTTCTATTCTGGCGCATGTAGGCACCTCAGCACTTGTGCGCAGTTTATAAAAATGTTAAATATAAAATTTCGCGTTGACTTGATTAATAGTTTTTGAGTTACGGTGCCCACAAAAAAGTATCACATACACACTCTCACGCATGTTTAATAACGAAAAAATCAGGAGCACCCCACAAGAGTACTGGCGATTGAAAAATTAACGTGTTAATTAAGAGCTTTCAAGCTGAATTTCATTAAAACGAGACATAAGTGGCAACAGACTACGTCTTCTCTGCCATAGCATTATTGCAGAAAACTTCCACATACCTTCCACGAAAAGAGATGGAATATGTATAGGTTGGTAGCAATGGCAAAGACGACGATGAAGATCAACAGGAAACCGCACAGGGGTTTGAGAAGATGTCTCACTAAAAAGTTGGCAGCCTTGGGCCACTTCCTCTGCACCAGGAATCCTAGGGCCAGGGGTACCACCAACGCGATCGCAAATGTTGCGATCTTATTGTAAGGCACGCTCAGTTCCGCGGAACTGAATATTGTTGCTCCGAGGGTAAACAGCCAGAAAGGCATCATACCTGCAGAATGAGAGACAAAGCAACGTTAAAACATATTAATAACAAGCAGAAATGCCCGGCTTTGCTCGGGAAAGTTTTCTTTTAAGTAGCAAAGAATTTTTATTATTTTTATTGATATATCACTTTTGATGTCAATTACTATAAAAATAATACAATAAATTTTGAAATTTACTTACTTTCGCTGTTGGAACCCCCAAGTTTACCAAAATTTCCCCATTCCTTAATTACGCAAGCGATGTTTACATTAACATTTACTTTTTCATGTATTGTATTGTAAAGTTTTACCATTAATATAATTACGCAATAACGTCTAACTTAACATTCACATGGATAGACTGCACTGAAGCCTTTAAAACAGCAATAAAATTATGTGGGTTATGTCAATACTATTAGCCAAAACGTAAATAATAAATGACATCTTGGTTACCGAACAAATATAAGTCGACGTATCGATTTATGTTCCGATAAATCTATCAATGTTAATGGAAAAAGATAACAATGTTATAATATTCCTTAGAAAACCTTTAACTCACTTTATAAGTATTCATAGACTATATTTACGCATGAATCCATTTGTACCCTTTATCTTGGCGTTGGCTATTCTTCCTCTACGGCACGCCACGGCGTGAACCTCGTACCAATAAAAATCACTCCAGTGATGTAAAAGTTGTTACACACACAGACAGGACCATTTCATTAAGCTATGCGTCCTTCGGAAACCAGCCTAAAAAATCCAAAAATCACATTACCAAAGGACGCAAAAGTTGAAATGGTGGTCATCGTGATGCTGAGAGGAAGGTTCCCGCCCAGCGCAAACGTCCAGATGTTTGAAGCGCCGCCACCAGGAGAGCAGCCGGTGAAAAACAAACCGAGCCTCATCGAAGGAGATTTAAATAACAGCATTCCTAATATGTAACTAACCTGAAACAAACAGAAATGCAGCATTTTACCATTTTTATCTCCTGTTGATTCATAAACTAATGTATGCAGAGGTGTCATTTAACCTTTAAATGGCATAAGCTGTAATTTCGGGAACAACTTTGAAACAGAAAAAATTCTGCTATGACCGGGAATCGAACCCGGGTCTTCCACTTGCCGGGCGGATATTCTACCACTGAACTACCGTAGCAGATAATCTTTCCTGTTTCTGAACGCGGGTGTTTTTCTTAGTTGGGTCCGGGCTAGCCGAGCTAGTATCAACCAGCCCCAACGGACGTCCTCCAAGAGAACGTCGAAGAAAACCCCTCCCTCTCAAATGGTGAGATTGTCAAAGCCAGAAATTGATGGAATAATATGGAACTATGCAGAATGGGTTCGATTCCTGGTCATAGCAGAATTTTTTTTATCTCTTAAACAATCCATTATATGGAAAAATGTATCAAACAAAGGTTGCACAAAATGAAATTTCCTACAACTTTTATTACAATACATTTTTACATTTATCAAATATTAAAGCAAATATTTAAAAATAACGGGTATGTTACAAGAGTAAACACCCACTTCCGTCTGACCGATTTTTACCAAAAGCTAATCAGCTCTTTTGACTTTTATAAAAATGTTAAATATAAAATTCTGCGTTGACCTGATTAATAGTTCTTGAGTTAGAGCGCCAACAAAAATCTATCACATACAGACAGACACACAGACATTATCAAGAAAACAGTCAAAACTTGTTCAGGGGACATTAAAAAATGTACCGTATTAACCTGAATATAATGTGACCCCGAATATAGTGTGACCCCAAGTATTTTGAAAGGAATTTTAGAATAGGACGAAAAACATTTAATTTTCTTTATTTTGCAAATTTTAATTACCTGTAACCTCATGAATTATGTACTCAACGGGGGTAATGTGATGCTACGTTTACATGGTCCTCATTTTCTAACATTGAGTGTCGCGACCCTGCGTATAGTTGTGCCAGCACACTGTGGTTGCTGCAATTTGACCTTGATCTATAAACAAGTCTCCTCAGACCCCTACCAAGTATATCTGTACAATGTAATATCGTGACATGAACGCCCAATTCACTTACAATGTAGCAATTATAAACAGACGCGCTGAAACACACATCTTAAACGCGCCAATACGCAGTTACTTTTTTAAAGCTACAAGTACTCGAATATAGTGCGAATGCAACTTTTAAAGGTACATATTGAGGAAAAAAACATCGCACTATATTCGGGTCAATACGGTATTTCCGTTGAAATCTCGAGTTCGATTTTTTTCATGAAAACAATACTTTCTCTATACCTCATATATGGAGCAAGTAAAAATGATGCCTAATGTAATTTGCTCCATGATTCTTTCCTCATTTACCATAAACATTGCTTTAATTTCTTGTCCATTCAATCCAGTGAAAGTCTTCTATAAATTTTTTCAGGGCCTCCAAAAACTTCGGGGCCTCCAAAAACCTCGGGGCCACCAAAAACCTTGGGGCCTCCAAAACCCTTGGGGCCTCCAAAACCCTTGGGGCCTCCAAAAACCTTGGGGCCTCCAAAAACCTTGGGGCCTCCAAAACCCTTGGGGCCTCTAAAAACCTTGGCGCCTCCAAAAACCTTGGGGCCTCCAAAAACCTTGGGGCCACCATGCACTGTGTGAGACACCAACAAGTTATGCCTCTGGGCAATACTCACGATCGGCATGAACAAAAACTGCGTGACGAAACCAATCGAAGGTCCAATGGGTCTCCTGAGCGTCTCTCTCAGCACGTCCCAGTCAAGAGCAGCACCAAAGTTGACGAACAGCACTGACACGAGAATGGCTATGCTCACGGTGAAGGCGTGGTCCATCCAGGAATTCTTTCTTATCACAGATACCTAAAGGAGAGAAGAGAACGCATTTTAAGTGCCGTGCAAACGTGCTTCACTCAATCCACAACCCTAAATTACGAGGTTGGATCTCAAAGAATTCTCGCATTGAAGACGTTACGCCTGCCAGTTTTAAAAAATGATTTTTTTACAACTTCGAATCTCCAACTACGTCTAATGAAGTAATTTCTTCTGGAATAACAATAGATGTTTCGAATGGGCTATTCATAAAACAAAAAAGTTGAGATAATACAAGTGCATTTAACTGTACATTATGAAGTATTATAATTTAATTTCAAGGAGGAACAAAAAAAATGAGGAAACATACAGGCACTCCGCAGGTTACATAAGCCTCGACTTACGTAAACCCGCACTTACATTAACAGCTCCTAAATTTCGTTATTTTAACCTCAAAGTTGGGAACTAAAGCTGTGAGCGGAGAAAGAACGAAGGCATGGGTTGTAACATGGTAGCCCCACTATGCTACCCAGCCACTGTTGCCAATCTAGCGAATTTTTAGCAAGTAGCACCTAACGAAAAGGCCACAGCGACTATCTACAAATCTAATGAATCAATTTAACATTATACCTAATTGTGGCAACTGTCTATAATTGAGATGTATATCTGCATTCATATGAACACAAAAATAAATTGCATTATAATATTAACATAGTAACAGCAAATGAGGTTATTTCATTTTCGTCTGATGTTATACAACAACACAGGTTAACGTTAGCCACTGCGTTTACATGCCTCTATTTTAACTGATTGCTTGTACCGTACTGATGCAATATATTATACTTTAAATACAAACAATTATGCATACACCATACAGTAAACACACATTAGCAAAGTAATGTAATCGGCGGTGGGGAGCAATTGAGTATAAGTAACTGAGTTACCGGTAACGGTTACATTTTCAGTATGTTTTACTTGTAATCGTTACTTTAAAAAAATGTAATTAGCGCTTGTAATCTACTTTTATTGCAGACAGAAGTACAGATCGCTTTCTCAAAATAACTTCGCACGCCAGCGGACCATAGTTTCCCCACCTCTGCTGTACTGTATACTATTCATAGTAATTTTTGGCTTAAGCAAATTTCGAGTTAGGTAACGGGTGCAGGAACGGATACCTTACGTAACCCGGGGAATGCCAGCACACAGTCATCTTGGATTCGGGTAAATATGGTAAACTTATGTGGAGAAAAAATACATTTACAAAGACAAAAACAAGAAATGTACAACGATTGAAATAATCTCGCACTGCGATAAGACAATTCTCATACCGTACCTTTAGAAAATTTGCAGAGGTAACGTTCGACAACGTGAGATGACCTTCATCGACATTCGTTTCCTGTAAAAGTAACAGAATTTTATATGTAACTCGGGTTCACACGGGTTGATGTTTAAATGAAATATAGAACATTTTATTACTAAAATTTATATATATATATATATATATATATATATATATATATATATATATATATATATATAATTATTTATACATTTAAAACTTTTTATAATGATTTTTGAAATACAAATTATCTACTAATTTACTACTTCTTAATATTAAGGTTAATTGTATATAAACTAATTAATAAATTTATTAATCACACTTAAAATCATACAAAATAAAATACATAAATACCAGCAATGTGTTAAAAAAAACATTAAAATTTAAATTAAATAATACACTATATTATTACACCTTTGTTTAAGCACGATTCACAAAATAAGAATACTTATTAAGTAACTAGATAAATAAACCGAAACAACATTAAGTCCTTAGACTTTTAACAATGTCATTGTTGTCAAGGTATTCATCGTTAAAATTGCAAATTTAGTCCAAATTAACGGGAGTAAACGTGAAATGCGAGTGATTTCGAGCCAAAGACGGAAATGGACGATAAGAATAAGAAATCATGATCATTCTTCTTAAATACTGTGCAGATACCAAGTTCATACGTCACTTTGTCGAATTTATATAAGCAAATAAATGAAAGCCTGCAATCTTTACGTGTTATCTTGCGGGGAATAAAAAAAAATGCTAATAACTTTTTAATGGGAAACCTGCCGGGAATTTAAACTACCCAACGGCCTTTTCTTTTATGTTAAGTGTCCCAGGTTCGACTTGGGGAGACAATTACACAATTCTCCTACATATTTACACAGGAGTTTTGATTTTTCAAGGTGCGAGGTTTATTTCCTTCGTTCATTAAAATACGTCAACATGGACCGAATTTCTCTGTTTTTGCTTTGTTCGACGGCTAAAACTACAAAATATCTTATTCTTGCAATGTGTAGATGTTACACGGAAGAATTTGACAGAAACACGCGTTTCTTTTCGAAATTTTATTGCTTTCTTGTACAATTTCCAGCTGTTGCCAAGGCGACCTGCATTGTTGCCAAGGCGACCTGCATTGTTGCCTCCGATTGAATTAGCGTCTATTAACCCTTCAAACAGACGAAAGAATTGTATTATTCGTTTTGCGCCTTTTATGAAGCATCAAAATTATAGCTGCAGCAACTTCAAACTTAACAGACTGCAACGTTAATGATTAAAGATTATTATTATTCAATAAAATGCGTGCGAGCTGAGGGCATTTTTAACGATTGGCCAAAAGAAAAAAATCTTCCTCCTTTATTTCAATACTGGAATGTGTTCTTTTTCGTATGGGAGAGACAATTCAAATTGCATATATAAATTATAAACAAAAATTACATTCAAAATATCAGTTGTCTAATTTTATAAGGAGAAATGGGTTATTATTAAATAAGTACAGATTACACGTCAGCTACTGATGATGATAAGAGCATTGCTCTCGAAATACGTATTTAGTACGTTAACTCATTTTTAGAGATCTTGTGTGCGTGTATTCGAGTGCTTGCGTGCGTGATTGCTTCGTCTGTTAGGTCCCTATCGCTGCCGGAAGGCACATAAACCTACAGACCGCTGTGTGCGATACTAGGTCCCTGGTGTGGTGTAATCTCCCGTAAACCTAGTATTATTTCCTCATTCCTTACCCCTTTTTTCCCTTACCACTTGGCGTGCATGTGTGCGTGTGTTTGTGGTTGCTTAGTAGGTCCCTGTCGCGGTCGTACTGACTCACAAACCTTCTAGCAATGGTATTTGGGTCCCTGGCGCAGAGTAATTTCTCACAAACCCGGTCCCGTTTCATTTCCACCTTTAGGATTAGTGCTTGTGCGATTGAGTGAGTGAATGTGTGAGTGACATCAGGTCCCTGGCATTGAGTAACACCAGGTCCCTGGCGTGGAGTAACAACCCCTAAACCTGTAAGTTTATAATTTTTATTGTCTTTTGCCTTTTCCTGCCTTTCCTACCCCTTTTTCATTGTGTGTCTCTAATTTGGAATCTTACGGTCAAGGAGTTAATTCTATTTAATGGGCTATTATTACTCTTAAACATGCAGATTTCTGACCGACTTCGCATAAGTTTTTGCGGGTACCACTAGTCTCACATAATTTACTCTGTTTTTCTTCACCCACTTGTTTAATTTTAACGTAATATCTAAGTCGTGCATACCTGTCATCATTGACGGGCAATTAAGACTAGTCGTAACAACACACCTCTTTCGCTTCAATAATCGCCCTTATCTTGGCAAACCCGACGAAGACCCCTTTGACGGTGAAGTTGGCCGACCACCAGGAAAAGTCCTTTGCCGGCAAAATGGAACGATTTTCGTCCGTGGACGGGCTGAGCTCCACGACAGAGGGTGCCACTGATGCCACCCAAGAGTCTTCCACAACCACCAATCGGATCTGAGCATCGAAAAAACAAGAGTAGAGGATTAGTCGCAAAGACAAAAATGCAAACATATACCACATTTATCCAAATCCAAAACTTATATACCATATTGTCCAGAATATAACGCAATGTTTTTTTCCCAAAAAAATGAAATTTTAAAAGTAGCCCGCGCGTTATATTCGAGCATTAGTGGAGATGAGATGGAGATTTCTTGTGATATTGTTTAAGCGCACCTGATAAGTTTTGTCTCCTTGCCCACGGAAGTTGCGTTGGGCCAAGGATACCCTCCACCACTTTAAACCTCCACTTAAAAACATGTACTTCCGTTGAAATCTCGAATTTTATTTTTTTCATGAAAACAACACTTTCTCTATACAGTAGAAGCCCTCTTTTCCGTCGCAGTTGGGACCGGTAGTTAGTCGGTTAAATTGAAAAAGGTCAGTTAAAGCGGAGAACCGATAGAAAAGTACATATAAACAGTCTGTGTTTTATGAATAATATATAAATACATAATTCAATATTGATCAAATATCGTAACTAAAATAACAATGAACTTTACTAGGGTGTGGGACAACTGGCAGCAGACTGTGTGGACAGCGGATGCGTACTAAACTGGATTACTACGTAATGAGAAACATTTTAGCGCAAGGAACAACCCGTGCCATTGTTGCAGAGTAAAAGGAATGGCTTAAACTAGTCATTTTTATGGAAAATGTCGCACTTAACTGTGGATTTCAATTTTCAGACCTAGGGGCGTAAAATGTCGGTTAAGTAAAGGCCGGTTAAGAGGGCTTCTACTGCACTTCGTATATGGAGTAAGTAAAAATACATTTAAGGAGTTGAATCGTTTTTAAAAATAAAATCAAACATCAACACTTTCGAAGAACCTTTGATTTAACCAGCCAAGAGCAAAAACCAAGCTGAGATACACTGTCGACGGAAACAAAATTCTGCAAACAGAACTAAAGGGACAAGACGTGCTTACAAGAAGGCGTTTTACGGCATCATTACAGTATTAATTCACCATCGACGGCCTCGTCTCTTCACCTGATAATACTGTGCCTCAGCCTTCTTCAACGCCATAGTCAAGGTTACGGAAACCTCATCTTCCTCCTCGAGCTTCTTAATGTGGTCCGGCTCGAAGATCACGTCCCATCCGTCGTCCGCAGACGACAGATGGCCGCCAGCTGCCTTCCCGTCCACGCTGCCCAGAAGCGTGTGGACTACGGGAGACAAGAAATACGTTAGGAAAGTGTCCACGAGAGCTGAAGTTAGCAGTCGCAGTTCAAATTATTCGTGACAACATGGGGGCAGACCAGGGTAGCCAGATTTGCGGGACATTTTTTACGCGTCGGCAAAAAAAGGAATCAAACAAATACCGAAACAGCAGAACGTTGAAATAATACCAACACCTTACTTTTGAAAGCGAAAACGTTTATTTATTTGCAATCGGCATTACGTAGTCCAGCCACAAGCTCGACAATAATAAAGTTTTAGAAAAATCGCAAAATATGTCAATATAACGCCAAAAGCGCATATAAAACAGAAAGGCAACCGTCTATTCGTATTTTCGTCACATTCTCTCTAAGGAAACCGGCAAATAGCAAATTTCCACAAGTACGTATATGTTAAAGAATATTTAAAGATGAAACAAAATTAAAAGGTATACATAAGCGCAGCTCAGTACTTAAATTTTTTTATTGTTATACTCTTCATTTGACTTTATCTTTTTAAAAATATTAGTGCCTTCACTTCTTAAAAATCAATATTAATGTATACCAACGCACTAAAGCTTTCTATTTATAGCTTGTGGATTTGAATCTTTAGTTCCAAAATGGTTTAGCGGGAAATTTGAAAGTCGTGCGGGACAATTCTTTGTTGCGCGGGACGTCTGGCATCCCTGGGGCAGACGCTCAGCCGTGCAACCGACTCAAAAACTCGGTGATATTTTCTGTAAATGTTGCCGGATACGAACTTAATCACGGCTGGAAATCATACACGACGTGGCCCTCCATAAATGCCTTGGCGAACCAAAATACTTTTCTCCGAAAAATCTTCTAAAATAAACGGCGCAATACACATTGCACAAACATTCTCATATACATTTCATCTCACTCCAGTTTTTTCCCAGAAATTAACTCTCCCCTCTTGACGCGTGCGTTGAGCATCTTGTATAAAAACAATGCCGCTGGACGATATATAATAACTTTTTTGGAGCATATGGCTTAGTCAGTATTATTTGTGCCAACAGACTGCGTGTTTGGATGCGTTTTAAACTAAATCCTTGGAGCCATTTTCGAGTCAATCGAATTTCGTTTCAAAATATCCAAGAATTAAGTACCCTTAACTGTTGCGCAATATCATTTATCCCTTCAGAATGTATTTTATGAATGATATCATCCATAATTATGAGATATCATTCGATTTAGTTTAACCGTAAGGGTGTAGTAAGAGTTTCAGTGACGTCATAAGGCTTAGGTAAGGTAGCTTAGCGTACATTGTAATGTCACTGGACGGAATACAAGAGTGTTCAAGAGATATATGGCTTAAGTAGTATTATTTGCGACATCAGGCTCTACAATTGGTACGATTTTAACCAAATTGTCTGCAGCCATTTTTTGAGTAAATAAAATTTTTCAAAAAATCGCCAAGAATAAACTACCCTTAATTTTTGCGCAATGTCATTTTTATGAAAAAAGGGTCTGCGAAAGACGATATATTGCACAAATATGAAACATCATTCGATTTCATGCACGCGTTTGGGCCCTAGATCGGCGAACAGAGCGACAGACAGACGCGGCATCGCGAAAACAACTTTTATGGACTCTGGGACACCTAAAACGTGTACTTCCACCAAAATCCCGAAGTCGAATTCTTTCACGATTACAATACTTCCTCAATATATGAGAAAGTAAAACAAGGGTGCATCTTATACGCCGAGAAATACGGTACATAGAAGTTGATGATTACCTATACCTCGTCCATCCTCCGAGCCATCTTCTCCCCCTCCTCCGTCCCCCTTGCTCGGTGACGAGTTGTAAGCATTGTACGACGTAGCCCTGGCAACCCTCCCCCCTCCGTTGTACGTCTTGTAGTCTCGCTGGGAGGACGGCAGCGCCGCATGCATGACGTACATCACCTTCGGAACGTCGGGATTTGAGATATGCGGGGATTGGAGGTGGGAGGAAGAGGAGGAGATGGAGAGGGAGAGAGGGAATAGGAAGAAGAAGAGGAGAATCGGGAGGTGGAGTGAGGAGACGGGGCACGGCATCCTGGCACCTGATTGGACGAAAGAGAAATTTGATATACTCACTGGACGCAGGTGGATATAGGCAGGGATGCCGAGAGCCAATACGGGCCCCTGGACAAACAACTTGCCAGTAGGGATACGAAATCGAAACGAAAGTATCGATGCCTTACTCATATGATGTATCGAATGAAAAGTATCGATACCACAAAAGTATCGGCCCGAAAGTACCGATATCACTAGAAAATCGCAAGAAAAGAATCGAGTACATAAGTACTTGGTATCGAAAGGAAATTACGGATGTGAGTAAAGTATCGATACTTTTTTCGTATCCTACTAAGGATACGAAATCGAACCGAAAGTATCGACACCTTACTCATATGATGTATCGAATGAAAAGTATCGATACCACAAAAGTATCGGCCCGAAAGTACCGATATCACTAGAAAATCGAAAGAAAAGAATCGAGTACAAAAGTACTTGGTATCGAAAGGACATTGCCGATGTGAGTAAAGTATCGATATTTACCCGTATCCCTACTTGCCAGACCCCACTGTACAAACTTAATTACCCGACGTAAACCTTATCTATATTATACAGGGTGAGCCAGAAGTTTTTGCAACCCGTTCAAAAATTCGAGTTTTCTTGCAGAAGAACACAAAGTATAAATCAAAGTTAACAGCAGATTCCGAACGGTAGACGGAAAAAGATGAACAGAATAAGAAACTTCATTAATTTTCCGAAAACAAGGTTCAAATTCCCAAGATATCACGTCAATTTTTTCTCATTTGAACGTCAAAAAAGAATAAAAGCCCGAGCTTTGAAAAATACGTTTTTTTCGTGTTATCTTACGGGAAATAAAAATCGCGTCCCCCTGGAGTCGAACTAGGGTCTTCTTAACGTGTTTTTTCCGTAATTTCATTTTTATATCCGAATAAAACATTCCTGCGAAATTTCAACCTTCCACCTTGGCTTTTGTGCGCAGAATAGTCAGGAAAATCACGGAAAAGGTGAGAGAATCCTGTAATTGGTGAGAGCATTCCTGTTTCGGAAACCGTGAAATACCTCGGGGTAACCTTGAATCGTGACCTGTCTTGGGACACCCACATAAGACGAGTGATAGTTGCGGTAAATAAGAAGTTGTCTTTTGTGCGTAGGATAGTCAGGAAAAGCACGGAAAAGGTGAGAGAATCCTGTTATTTATCCTTGGTTAGACCACAAATACGCAGCAGCGGTTTGGGATCCATATCAGAGGGGACTCATAAAGGATTTAGAAAAAATACAGCGGCGAGCAGCTAGATTCGTGAAAAAGAATTACGATAAAAAAACAGAGCGTTACGTTACTCACTGAGGAGTTGAGTTGGCCATCGTCGAAAGATCGTAGATTAGAGGCGAGACTTAAACTTCTAGATAAATATAGGTCGGAGATATTCGTAAATGAAATGAAGGATATTATTCGACAACCAACGTATATCGGACGGAGGGATAATGAGGACAAGATTCGCGAAATAGATAGTAGGACGGAGAGGTATAAGGAGTCCTTTTTCCCTAGGACAATACGTTACCACAATAGATAACAGTGAATAATAATTAGTTAGGAACTTGGTGCGCGGCACCCCCTGCCATCCACCGTCAAGGTGACTTGCAGGGTAATATGTGGATGTAATCGGGAAGTTTGTTAAAAACGCGTCAAAAAGTGCCACTGATGACGTCAGCGTTACACACAGGACTGGAAAACTATGTAAGGCTAGCGTAATTGTCCGTAATGTATGAAGGGTATGCGTGAATTAGGTATTAGCCGATAACCCGTCCTAGGACGGGATTGTTGCAGTAGTCCTGAATAGCGGCGATGAATGTATGTATTATTTTTAAATTTCGTCTGCGAGCAAACTTAAATCTGATTCATATTAATTATTTTTGGAAGACTTCTTTGCAAAACAACGTCCTTTGCAAACAATTCGTCGGTGCCAAGCAGTTGGACCTTGTGCAGAATTTTCCTCAATTTAAGACTTGGACGCTGTTTCGATTTTTTGATCTTGGCAATGCAACGTACAGCTGTCCGCGCGAGAATACGGGCTCTGTCGAATAGATACCGACATGATCGTAAATTCGACCTTGGAGCTATGTTGATCGCAACGGCAAAAAAGCTTGAATGGTGGGAAATTGTCGTCGCTTGAGAATGAATGGCAAATTGCTGTCGCTTGGACGATGCATATTCATTTTCTTCCCATTTTATTTTATCAAACAAATTTCACGCAATATTTGCTGTCATAACAACGTACCTACCTCATCATAAATGCAAATTATGTCTATAAATCACTTATAATTAGTAAGTTGTACCTTCTTCGTTGTCGTTTAAGTAAACAACCGATAATAACAAAATATATCGTGCACATTTTGTCGCAAATAGTTCTCGAACCTCCCGCTCTTTAAGAGAGGCGAAACATTCGAGCGCTCCGGAATGACATCTGTGATTTTATATAAGAGAATGTGGTATTTTACGCATTTTTAAAAGGATTGGCAGTTGATAACGCCATAAAGTCTCATCTCGAGGATATCTGGGTCAAGGCGATATTCTCACGAACATGGGAAGAATTGAAGAGGGGGCTGGGGGATGACCTCCGGCGCCATGCGTGCGGAACGAGAAATCTGTGAACTACTTCGAGAGCCTGCCTGCGAGATTTATTTTATTGTTTTTTAGAAAGCTGATAAAATGGAGGTTGGGGAATTTTGAAAGCGGACAACAATGGTCGTAGGCCATTTCATTTTTTACAACCATTTTTACTTTCTCCATATACGAAGTATATAGAGAAAGTATTGTTTTCATGAAAAAAATTGAATTCGAGATTTCAACGGAAATACATGTTTTAAGGTCCCCTGAACACGTTCTGACTATTTTCTCGATGATGTCTGTGTCTGTCTGTATGTGATAGATTTTTGTGGGCGCTCTAACTCAAAAACTATTAATCAGGTCAACGCAAAATTTTATATTTAACATTTTGATAAAAGTCACAAGAACTGATTAGTTTTTGGTAAAAATCGGTCTACCGGAAGTGGGTGTTTGCACTTGCCACTTATCCGTTATTTTGAAATATCTGCTTTAATATTTGATAAATGTAAAAATGTATTGTAATAAAAGTTGTAGGAAATTTCAGTTTCTACAACCTTTGTTTGATACATTTTCCCATATAATGCGTTGTTTAAGAGATATCTCCTATTTTTAGCTGCCATCACCACGCCACCTACCGAAGACTATTGTTAACAATTGACGCTTAGTTACGCCTTAGCAACGCTCCTTTTTCTTTTCTTAATTGTCGACCGGAAGTAAATATTGACAACGATCCCAGAGCTAACAACATGTAATTTGCCATATAAATATGGAGAAAGTCATGTGTTGCCCACATCAGTTTATTTAGTTTGAAGTCTTTAGTGTTGGTTAACTGTGATTGTACCGTAGTGTATCTGACCAAGTCTGTTGCATTGTTAAGTGCTTAATGACTAATAAAATAAATAAATAAACATCCCTATTTTATCTCCCTCTCCTGTTTCTCCTTTTCTCTCCCCTCCCTTCCTTTCTTAAATCATAGACGGGATTATTTTTTTTATCATTCGTTTGCCCTCAATCGATTCGTTTATCTGTCCATATCTCTCCTAATCATCCCCACTCGAATGTTAGTCTTCGTCATTATCGCGCGCGGAATCAATAAGTCTAGACGCCAAGTGTCGGACTTTCTCGCGTGCGAAATATTTATCGGTAATCATAAATCGCGTACGTGATGAAACTCGCGGTCGGAAATTCGACGGATAAAAGCGGGCGCCTTTTGATTCGGCCTTGTGTCGGAAAGAAGCGTTCGTTTTTCGGACGTAATGGCGGAATAGCCACGTCCGGTCCGTCCGTCCGTCATCACTTTCATCTCCCAAGCAAGCAGGACGGGATTTGATCAAATTAAGCAGGAGTGTCCGTTGTTAAAATTCATCGCCCAATCGAGATTTTGGACTGAATCCGCCGATTAGAACTCCCGCTTTACATGATTATTTAAATAAACGTATACTCGCATCTCGTTAAATGGTGACCGTCAAAGCAACAATGAAATACCGAACTTTTATCCCCCCAGCTCTTATATGACCTGTAAGGCATAGATTAAAAAAACTTTATTCGGATAGAGAACAAAATTTGCTACAAGAAAGCACTCGAGGCCACGTAATTACGAGTTACGGCTTCGGAGACAAAAATCCGAGTTAAAATCCCGAGCAAAACATCGCGTATTTTGTTTACATCGGTCGCTAAGGCGGTCCTACCGAAAAACAACAATTAAAAATCCATATATTTCTCTCCCATTCCCTTTTATATGATCCACGAGGTACGGATTTCAAAAAATTATAAGGATATAGAACGACATTTACGACAAGATAGTCCTCCAGCCCACATAATTACGACTTATAGTTGCGTGGATAAAAATCCGAGAAAATCCCGAGGAAAACATGGCGTGTTTTGTTTACATCTGTCGCTAAGACGCTTCTCTCGGCAAACAGCAATTTCCCCTATACTACTTATTATTCGAATCTTTCGAAACCGTTTCAAACGTATTTCCCATTAAGAGACTGAAATCTCTTTGTATTTAATTTATGAAGTATACTTTTCCGTCTTATTTTTACCTGCCTCTTTTCTTCTCTCTTTCTTTTCATTCTCTATTTCTTTGCTTTGTTCCTTTTTCTTTTTAATTTAAATATATTTCCTCTCTTCTTTTGCTGTTTATCTTTATACAAAACTCTCCATTTTACTGTTTAGTCGCTATTCCAATTTAATCTATTGGACAGACAGACATGGCGAAAACATAAGGGCGTTTATAAAATGGAACGCGCCAATAATGAAGCGATCAGTGGATGCGAGTGCATAAAAGATCTTAAATAAGTCCTTACGACTACAGTCTGGGAAATGATAAACGGTGGTGGCGGGGTAACGTCTTCGCCTGCCAATCCGAAGGTCGCGGGTTCGAATCCCGCCTAGGTGGGTTTTTCTTCACCTAGGGCATGGATGTTTGAGATAGTCCTTTTTATTATGTTAATGAGCCCCTTGTAAAAGGCCGATTACGGCTGTTTAGGGGCCGCATGGAAATAAATAAAATTAAAATGAGAAAGCTAGACAATGCACAATGCCAAACAATAGAAAAGTATTAAACGATGGGAAACGTTCAACAATTTAGAATATAATCCGGTGGAAATTTTTTAAACAACAGGTTAGTTAAACAATGGTAATGTTGGACAATGAAAATTTTGAACGAAGGAGACTTTAAAAACAATGGAAAATGACAAATAAATCCAAGATGTAAGCCAAGGAATATGTCGCACAAAAAACGTTAAACAATGGAAGATGCTAGGCAACGGAAATTGTTAAAATTAAATATGTTAAACAATGCAAACATTAAAAGAATGAAAAATGTTAAACAATGGGAATTGTTAAACAATGGAAATTGTCAAACGTAAAACAACCGCAAGTGTTAAACGAAAAAGTAAAACCAGGGAAACAATGTGAAACTCCTGGGTTAGCGCGGGCATTGTTAAACAATGCAAAACGTTCAACAATAGATAATTTCTAAACAATATAAAACGTAAAATATTGGTAAATACTAAAAAAAGGAAAACCAGGGAAACAATGTGAAACTCCTGGGTTAGCGCGGACATTGTTAAACAATGCAAAACGTTCAATCGACAATGCACAATGTCAACAATGTAAAACATAAGACGACGGTATATGTCAAACAATGGAAAACGTAAAAACAGGGTAACAATGTGAAACCCCTGAGTTAGCGCGAGCATTGTTAAACAATGTAAAACGTTCAACAATGGGGTGTGAAACAATGAAAAACGTAAAACAGCAGTTAAACAATGGAAAATGTTAAACAATGGAAAATGTTAAACAATGGAAAATGTTAAACAATGGCAAAAGATAAACCATGAATCAATGTGAAACTCCTGGGATACCGCGTTCAATTGTTTTTTTTTCGAAATCTCAGGAGCGAGAGAGAGAGAGAGAGAAAAAAATAACTTTCTCCGTAGTTTCCCCCGAGAAATGGCGTAGAGTGGATCGAAGGATAAGGCGCATGCGCCCTCGAGAAAAACAAAAACAGCCGAACACGCGATCTGTCGGCCGATATCTTTATTTCCGATGTCAAGCTTGCCAGAGACGCCGGTCGAGGGCGCGCGGGTTTGGGAGATCCCAAGGTGAACGGGGGTCGCGACCTTGCCCTACGAATTATCGAGGGGCACGCCTGGTATTTACGGAAAGGGAAAGTTCGTTTCATTCCTTTTTACAAGAAGGCGCACGCAAAACAGCTGAAGGTCGGCGGGCGCCTTCGAGAAAACGCTGGGCTGACGACGAATATTTTGTGCAGAGGCCGAATTTTCGTGGTTGTGGTGGCAACAAGGTGTTGAAGAGAGACAGCCCAGCGGGCACTATAAAAAGAACTATTACGAATGAATAATAAATAAAAATTAACGTTAAAAATATATATAAAAAACCCTTTTAGCTTACTTTCCGGAATGGAAGTAAGAATGCGTATGGTTCCTTTGTTCTGGTCTTCTGTCTGTCTGCCCCCTCCCCTATTAACTATTGAACCAATAGACCGATTATCACGACACTTGGTGGAAATTCCTTGCAACTGGGGCCGAGCTCTCCCGGAGGATAGTTTTTGTTGCGAATATTGAAAGGCCCGGGTTCGATTCCAGGAACTATATCCTTCCCATTTCATTTACGTGGGAAATCTGCGAAATCCATCGTGCTGGGTAATTTTCTCTCGCACATTAAAATATCTTAGAATTTTAATATCGGAGCTATTGTACTATTCTCTGAGGAAAGGAATAGAGATTCTAATTATTATCGTAGAATTTTGCTTAGCGATCGTATTTCTTCGAATTTCGCGTAAGTACTGACGTATTTTTAGTATTTTCGACTCATTACAAGAGTGTTGTCATGGCAACGACTATTGTTGGACTCAGATTCGGTATATTCTAATGCGTACACGAGTTATTTTGTTAACTCCAGCTTGCAGAGTATTTTTTTCTTGTACCTCAAAATATCTTAGAATTGTATTGTCGGAGCAAGTTTTGTACTGGTCTCTGAGGAAATTAACACACTTAATAGTAATGGCACGGAGGACCCAAGCGTATTAAGTATCAAATATTTACAGTTTAACAAAATAAAACAGATAAAGTTTTATAAACATTGTATTATTAAACCTAAGGTATTCCACTATGGATCATATATGTTATTCAAAATTCAAATGAGGTTTTAATGTAAATAACGGCATCCAGTTAAAATTCAATCATTAAAATACACACCTCGGAAGTAATATTAGGAAACAATGTAAGCATGATCATGAAAGTAATAACGTCGGAACGTATATAACTATAGCAATCGGTATGTAATGATTTGTTTATGTCCCCTTATGGCGATTTTGCAGTTTTTATCACTCATTACGAGTGTTGCCATGGCAACGACCATTGGTGGACTCGGATTAGAGTGTTGCCATAGTAACGACCATTGTTGGACTCCCCTTAGAGTGTTGCCATAGCAACGTCCATTGTTGGCCTCGGATTCGGCATATTCTAACACGTACACACGTCATTTTTGCCGCACAAACCCGCGTGACCGATTTAATATTCCGTTCGAATGTATTTGTAGCATTTTATAACGCTAAATTATGAAATTTGGGAACACAAAGAGCCGCTTCATAAAGTTCTGTTTGGAACACCCCGAGAATAGTTTTTGTTACGAAGATTTAAAAGTCCCGGGTTCGATTCCAAGAATTCCCCTTCCCATTTGATTCGCGCGGGGAATCGTAACTCCATCGCGCGGGCTAATTTTCCCTCGCGCATTAAAATATCTCAGAATTGTGATATCGGAGGGGGATTTGCACTATTCTCCGAGGAAAGGTATGGAGATTGTAATTTTTAATCGTACAATTTTGCTTATACGATCGTATTTCTTCGAATTTCGCGTAAATACCGGCGTTTTTACCGTTTTCATCGCTCGTTACGAGGGCGCGTTGCCATAGCAACACTTTTATTGGACTGGGATCGGGTATAGTTATTTTTCCGCCAAGCAGAATACGCGCGAACGATTTAGTCCTCCGTTCGAATGTATTTGCGGCGTTTTATATAACGCCAAATTACGAAATTTTGGGAATGCCGAGGCATCGCAAGTTCCGTTTGGACCATATAGCTTTATCTCTCAACTTCCTTTTCTAATTCGCATTATAGTGGCTGTAAAGGACGGTTCGCGTGTTCCACGACATAAAAACAACGGCGCGTCGATACGAACACTCACTGTTATTGCATTACGTAACCCGTTGAAGCTCCCCCTTTCGAAAACACACCGTGTCGCGAGAGAAGGAAAAGGGAACGTTCCAAAAGACACCCAATAGGACCTGCATTCTTTCAGAATGCCTCGGTAAGCGTGATAACCATGCTAATAATTACGATAGTCGTACGTAGGGATACGGAAAAAGTATCGATACTTTACTCGCAGCGGTAATTTCCTTTCGATTCCAAGTGCTTTTGTACTAGATTCTTTTCTTTCGATTTTCTAGTGACATCGGTACTTTCGGTCCGATACTTTTGTGGTATCGATACTTTTCATTCGACACAACATATGAGTAAGGTATCGATGCTTTCGTTTCGATTTCGTATCCTTAGTTACGAAAAAAGTATCGATGCTTTACTCACATCGGTAACTTCCTTTCGATACCAAGTGCTTTTGTACTCGATTCTTTTCTTTCGATTTTCTAGGGCATCGGCACTTTCGGCCCGATACTTTTGTGGCATCGATACTTTCGGCCCGATACTTCTGTGGTATCGATACTTTTCATTCGACACAACATATGAGTAAGGTATCGATGCTTTCGTTTCGATTTCGTATCCTTAAATACGAAAAAAGTATCGATACTTTACTCACATCGGTAATTTCCTTTCGATACCAAGTGCTTTTGTACTCGATTCTTTTCTTTCGATTTTCTAGGGCATCGGCACTTTCGGACCGATACTTTTGTGGCATCGATACTTTCGGCCCGATACTTCTGTGGTATCGATACTTTTCATTCGTCATAACATATGAGTAAGGTATCGATACTTTCGTTTCGATTTCGTATCCTTAGATACAAAAAAGTATAGATACTTTACTCACATCGGTAATTTCCTTTCGATACCAAGTACTTTTGTACTCGATTATTTTCTTTCGATTTTCTAGTGATATCGGTACTTTCGGTCCGATACTTTTGTGGTATCGATACTTTTCATTCGATACATCATATGATTAAGGTATCGATACTTTCGTTTCGATATCGTATCCCTAGTCGTGCGTTTGCGTCAACCTTGACGGAGACGGGGCGAACCTGGCCGAAGTCACGTCAGCCAATCAGGTTAAGACCGCGTGGAATGATATTGACGATAATCACTCCACGCGGTCAATTAATGTTGACAATGCGACAAATAGTTTGAAACTCGAAAACACTTTTCTGTCAATATTTTGCGATGTCAATACCATCAACGACGCATTCACACTATAAATAAACTGGTGTGGCCAACACATGACTTTCTCCATATCTGTAATATTTCTAAAAAATTCCAAATAGGTTAGAAAATAATAAATATTTTAAGAAACTGCGAGAAAATTTTAGACTTTAGAAAGAACAGAAATAAATTCAAACCATAGCCTTCTGACATAAAGCTCCAACAATTAAGGAAAGAAAACGGAGAGTTACTAAGACGTAACTAAGCGTCAATCGCTAACAATAGTCGCCGGTAGGTGGCGTGGTGGTGGCAGCTAAAAATATAAGATATCTCTTAAACAATGCATCATATGGAAAAATGTTTCAAACAAAGGTTGTACAAAATGAAATTTCCTACAACTTTTATTCCAATACATTTTTACATTTATCAAATATTAAAGCAAATATTTCAATATAACGGTTAAGTGACAAGAGTAAACACCCACTTCCGGTCGACCGATTTTTACCAAAAACTAATCAGTTCTTCTGACTTTTATTGAAATGTTAAATATATAATTTCGCGTTGACCTGATTAATAGTTTTTGAGTTAGAGCACCCACAAAAATCTATTACACACTATCGCTTGTTAGGCAATACCATCGAAGAGATAGCAAAGAAACGCCTGAAAAGGTTTTATATCCGAAATCTATTAAAATAGTAGCGCCTTCTCCTCCCTCATTCCGCTTCGTCGCCTAGGCAACCGATAAACATTAATCCGATATGGCGATAAGATATGGAAGGCACGAAAGGTTAGAAGTGGAAGTAGAGAAACAATAATAGGCAGAGCAAAATTCTAATATTTTGATGGCCTTTTTTTTGTCAAATTTCAATCGTGCGCATTAGTAATAATTTCGTTTCTCTTTCGATTTGTTTACATAGCAACGGAAGCTTTGGTTTGAGGATACGATCAGTTGACGTAAGAGTTTTAGCGAAATTATGCGCACTTCAGTTGAATTCTAAGAAAACGGTGAAGGAGAAGTAAGTTAATATAATCCTTTAATCACGCCTAACCGCCATAAACTCAAACCATAGCCTTCTGATATTGGATATAGCCACAAAGTTCCAATAATTAAGAAAAAAAATTGGAGCGTTACTAAGACGTAACTAAGCGTCAATTGTTAACAGTCTTCGGTAGGTGGCGTGGTGGTGGCAGCTAAAAATATGAGATATCTCTTAAGCAATGCATCATATGAAAAAATGTATCAAACAAAGGTTGTAGAAAATAAACTTTCCTACAACTATTATTCCAATACATTTTTACATTTATCGAATATTAAAGCAAATATTTCAAAATAACGGATAAGTGACAAGAGTAAACACCCACTTCCGGTGGACCGATTTTTACCAAAAACTAATCAGTTCTTGTCCTTTTAATGAAAATGTCAAATACAAAATTTTGCATTGACCTGATTAATAGTTTTTTTGAGTTAAGAGCACCCACAAAAAAGTCACACGCAGACATCACCGAGATAATGGCCAAAAAGTGTCCATAGGACCAAAAACGTGCATTTCCGTTGAAATCTCGAAATAGATATTTATCAGAAAAACAATACTTTCCCCAATACTACGAATGGAGAATTGAACAACCGCCAAGGGGCGAAAATTATCGCTTATCTACTACGTACTCACCATTATAAACCCGGAAATTGTTTTCACACCGGCATCCCGCCGAAATCCTAGCGGCGGAGCCTTCCCATGATGCACTGAGGCCCATACCGGTTTCCAAGACAACGCAAAACTCCACACAGCCTCCTCATGCGACTTCGGAACAAATGAGAAGTGCAAATCGGACGGGAAATTCGGCGAGCGGGACCGGATGATAGCAATCTTCCCAATCCTGGGACCTTGTGAAGCGACAGAAGCAACCCACTGCGCAGGCGCAGATTTTCAGGAGCCGATTCTCGTTTGTTCGGGGATGTTTGCGCGATACGTGATTGTGGGCGCACGCGTAATAATCATGGGTCTGTGGGCGGAACGGTTTGACAGAATGGGGTCATATCTTGCCTTCGCGCAGGTCGACACGTCCCGAAAGGAAGCATTGTTGCGATGACCCTAATACGCAACAGTGGAGCACGTTACATTGTTGTCGATTTTCGCTAAATGTCGTCTAATTCTACAATGGTTCGACCGAATGTGGTGAAATACCGTGTTTGGACTGGACGTCACCAGGAATGCGAGCATTGTTGAGATGGCCCTGAACGCGCAACAATGCGGCGTGCTACATTGTTGTCGATTTTCGCTAAATGTCGTCTAATTCTACAATGGTTCGACCGAATGTGGTGAAATACCGTGTTTAGACTGGACCTCAATAGGAACGCGAGCATTGTTGAGATGGCCCCGAACGCGCAACAATGTGGCGTGCTGCATTGTTGTCGATTTTCGCTAAATGCTTACTTACTCGAATCTGGTGTAATCCCGTGTTTATATTGGATACGGCTAGGAACGGGAGCATTGTTTAGATGATCCAGTTCGACCCAATCGAGTCAAATCCCGTGCTTACATTGGATACCGCCAAGAATGGAAGCATTGATTAGGTGGACCTAATCGCGCAACAATGGAGCGCACTACATTGTTGTGGATTTTCGTTATATGTAACGTCCCCCCCCCCTCTCCCCCCAAAACAAACGAAATTCAATTATAATAAATTTGATTTATTATTTTAACTTATAACGTTATTATTTTTATATTACCTTAAACGTCTGTTTTAATAATTATTATTTTCAATTTCTTTTCCATCGTTGTAGATCGTGTAAGAGTGACGCAAATATGTCAGTTGGTGAACGCGGGTCCCGGAAAAATGATAATCCAACCTCGTCGAAAGTCTGTCTCCCCGGCTATTATTAACAGTAATGGAAAATGGTAAGATAATCGCGTCCTCGATGGAAAATGCTTATAGCACGGTATCGATAGATTGGGCGGTTCTCCAATTTTATCTCCGAAATTATAAGTCGTAATTACGTGGTCCCGGGGAGTTTATTACTACAAGTCGAAATTATATGGTTTCGCGGAGTTTTTATAGCAAATATCTATTGTCCTCTATCCGAATATTCTTCTTCATCTATACCTCACAGGTCATATAAGAGCGTGGAAGAGATAAATATGGATTTTTAATTGTCGCGTGACGATATAATTGTCATGGTGATCGATGTAAACAAAATATGTGATTATAAGATAGGGATTTTCTCGAATTTTTATCTCCGCAACTGTGGCCTCGCGGACTTTTTTGCGATAAATGCCATGCTCTATCCGAATAAATTTTTACTTTCTCCATAAGTATTGTTTTCATGCAAATATCGATTTCAAGATTGCAATGGCAACACACGTTTTGAGGTCCCCTGAACACGTTCTCTCGACGATGTCTGTGTGTGTAAGGTGACAGTTTCTTGTGGGTGCTGTTAACTCTTAAACGCGAAATTTTTATATTTAACATTTATATGAAGGTCACAAGAATGATTAGTATTTGGTAAAGATCGGTCGACCGGAAGTGGGTGTTTACTCTTGTCACTTAACCGTTATTTTGAAATATTTGCTTTAATATTTGATAAATGTAAAAATGTATCAGAGTAAAAGTTATAGGAAATTTAATTTCCTACAACCTTTGTTTGATACAATTTTCAATATAATGCATTGTTTAAGAGATATGTTATATTTTTAGCTGCCATCCCCACGCCACCTATCGACTATTGGTAGCAATTGACGTTTAGTTATCAAACAAAGATTGTAGAAAATGAAATTTCCTACAACATTTATTCCAATACATTTTTACATTTATCAAATATTAAAGCAAATATTTCAAAATAACGGGTATGTTACAAGAGTAAACACCCACTTCCGTTTGACCGATTTTTACCAAAAGCTAATCAGCTCTTTTGACTTTTATAAAAACTCTAAATATAAAGTTTAGCGTTGACCTGATTAATAGTGTTTGAGTTAGAGCGCCCACAATCATCTATCACATACAGACAGACACACAGACATCATCGAGAAAATAGCCAAAACGTGTTGAGGGGACCTTAAAACATGTATTTCCGTTTAAATCTCGAATTCGATTTTTTTCACGAAAACAATACTTTCTCTACACTTCGTATATGGAGAAAGTAAAACACAATATTGGAAATTGTACAGTGCATCACAAATGGACGCGTTTCGTGCAATGGAGTACTCGAACGAAACGATCACACAAAAGTTTTTAAACTTGAGATTGTTTATTTACGTTAGCAACAATGATGAAGTAACCACGCAAGACATTTTCCAAGCTCATCCCGGATTAAGACATTCTTGTTTGATTTTCTTGGCAACGCCTACCCCTACGATAAAAATGTATAGGGAAAGAAATACTCCACTTTACTAGTTCTACGAGGTTTGTTTGAAAAATATTTTGATACGACCCATACTTGACGAGATATGACGGAAAGTTCATTTTTTTTCACCAGTAATGTGGCACCACTGACCGGCCTACGTGTTTGATTCATAAGATTTTCTCGTGGTCTTTGAATTTATGTCCTTAATATCAAATTTCATGACAATCCGTTTTGTGGAAGCCGAGAAACGAACGAAGCTATTATTCGTGATGGACGGACCTACTAACGAGTAATGACTAGGCCACACTGGTTCCAGATGGAATATCTGGGGCACCCGTTCCGTTACATCCACGCCAAGGTCCAATTTGCGAAAAATAAACAGAGCAGCGGAACGTGGATCAGCTGAGGAGGAGGAAATGCGTTCTTTTGCCAACAAATCACGTTCGTCTGTCTGTAGTAATGCGTTCTTTATTTAATAACCTAATCAGGAGTGCCACTTTAGTGGTGACGAAAACAAACTTTTCGTCCCATCTCGTTAAAATAAAGTTTTCAAACAAAATTTGTAGAACTAGTTAAATAGAAGACATCTTGTCCAATATATTTGTTATCGATGGGTTAGCCGTGTCCAAGAAAATCGACATTCACTTTGACCTTATTATGAAAATGTTTTCTAATCGATGCCAACGAAAACAATCTTCGTAGCAACTAGTAAACAAGTAAATGCGTTTATTATTCATTCGCGCGCTCGCAGAAAACAGTAAACGAAAGGCAATGGATTATTTACGGCGAGGAAATGAATTTATAAAAGTAATTTTCCTTACGTATACACACGGCGTACGCAAATGAAATATAAACGAATAATTTACGACCTAAATAATGCGTAACTACCACTCGATTCAAGCGAGATATATTTTAAATAACTTAAGCCTGTGTTATCAATTACAAAACGAATTATATAATAATTATAGAATAATAATATTAATATAAAATAATATTAGAAAACGAATCGGTACATCAAAAAATCTATTCTCCATGGAAAACACTTCTGAAATGTCAGCGCTTAGACATTGTTCTTATCCATTGATATTAATTATTTTTTGACATGATGACAGAGGTCGTAAACAACGCCTCTGACTTGTACGCATGAGGCTTGCAACTTTTACTCTCGGTCTCTCGTAAAAGACCAAATATTTGAGAAATGAGCGAACAACATCTCAAATCGTAATTCTCGTGGCCTCTTAAAAAGATCTCGAAAGGGAAAATTCGAAGACAGGCAAATATAACCGGAAAGAAAGATAAGATAGCTTCGTTGAAGGGCACGGCACCTGTGGCGAAACGGTTATCAATAGATTGTTTATCGAATTATTTCTCGCCACCCACGAGATTCGCGAAAATGGGAAGGAAACACGAATATTCGCCAATTTAATTCCGCGCAATAAATAACGTAGCATTACAACACACATCTTCACCAGAGAAAACGGAAAAATAAAAACTTTAAGCCAACATGACCTGATTTCTCGTTTTAATCGCATACGGTTACGTAAATAAGACACGTCGAGCTAATGAAACAATCTAGTCGACATAAAAATGACATTAAAACGAGATAATAACTACAAGTAAAAGATCATTGTTCCTCCGAAACAATCGAAAAAACGTCAATCGAACATAATACTGGGACACCAACTAATAACGCATGATATAATTCGAAAAGCTGAACGAAATTCATTTACCCACCACTCACCTTTTCGCCGTACGAAACAACTAAACATCTTCAACGACATACTGAGGCGAATGATTCCGGCAAAAGAATCACAGCTAAAATTAACCAACGTTCTACTTCCGGAGATTTCCCATTCTAAAATGCCTCGGAGGCAATCTCGCAAACTTTCTAAATCGAAACTCTACAACAAAGACCCAATCCATTTGTAAACAAGAAATGGCTTACCTTGTATTTCTTCTGGAAATAAGTTCTCCGGACGAACCAGGGGCGAAAACAGAGCGAACGCTTTGAATAAAGTTTCCTGTACGAAATGAACGGTAACTCAATCGTAACACCGCAACTAACACTGAACACAATCCCAAACCTTCCTTTCCGCTTACGACGTTGCATCATACAGAATTCTCATTTCACATTCCGCCACCAGGCGCGCTGCTTATAACAAAACAATAAGGAAAACCTGTTGCCGCGAACCTAGAGTAAAGTAATTTATTACCTCTGTCGATCCATGGTACATGTACATAGAGTAAGTAAAAAATAAAGTCATACTTACATAATATTAAATAAAGTTTGTCTACAAAGCTTTCTTGATGGATATTTTTCGCCATTTTTTCTTCGTAGTGTATATCTATTTGTTTATAATTATTTCTTGATGCATTAAAATCATGTGTCTACTTTATTTAAACATTGGTGGTATTCATTATTCATAGATTTCTCGCAATAAGGTGTTTTTATCGGGAATTTCAATAACAGAAGGTTACAGCGTGAGTCTGTTGTATATAAGGTCTGAATTTTTCTAACAGTTCCTTTAAATATTTATTATCATTTAATGTATTTGGAATTTTTAGAAATATTACAGGTATGGAGAAAGTCATGTCGTGACCACATCAGATGTTTTGGATTAAAAACATCTTTGCTCTCAATTGACAAGGAAATGAACTCCGTTTTAAAAAAATATAATCCTAATTCTTTCAGCTACTGACCTGTCCATGTCCCAAGCTTAAATGTAAGTAATTTAAAAATTCAAATTTATAATGTCCTTCACTGATATTATGCTTGTTATGTGGTAGAATTGAAACAAAGGGGTTGGGAAAAGACGCAAATTACTCCTCAGCAGCTCATCCTAAAATATGGATACTCTAAGTTGCAGGATTCCAAAGTTATTGCCCAAAAAGTCCGACAGATGGGCAAACCAAACACATAAGCAGTTATTTTTACTTACGAAATATAAAGTATTTTTTCATGAAAAAATGTACTGGAATACAAGTTGTAGGAAATTTAATTTTCTACAACCATTGTTGGAAACCTTTTCCCATATAATGCATTGTTTAACATACATCCTGAAAATTATATTTTTATCTGCCACCACCACCCCACCCACTGACGACTATTCTTAACAATCGACCCTTAGTTACGTCTTAGTAACGCTCCTTTTTATTTTATTAATTGTTGGAGCTTTGTGACTACATCCAATATCAGAAGGCTATGGTTTGAGTGACTTTGTTTATCTCAAATAATAGGTGAATTCATGAACTAAACTCAAACTTAAACCTTGCTTTCTACTCCCCAGTTACTTTTTACAAATTATTCCTTAATGCTCAAGACCCGATACAGATGTCATTAAGAAGTGGTGTACATGAACTTGCTTGTGATGATTGCGAAGTGGTCTAACATCGGCCAAACGGGGAGGAGTTTTGACAAGAGGATTTAAGGAACATAATCGATACTTACGTTTAAATAATTCGAATCCTCAATTTGCGAAACATCTTTTAAACCTCAATCGTCGTAGTTCCTTCAACCCTAAATTCCTCCACTTTGAAATTAAAGGTCGCAGATTGGATGCTCTCGAACAGCTAGAGATAATTATTCGTGAAGACTCGCTCCTCTTAAATTAATACCTTTTCCGCAATCATCCTCCTCTATTTAGCTTACCGAATATTTTGTAAATACTTTGTATCAGCATTGTTGTCTTTGGCCCTTTTACCGAGTTTTTGTAACATTTTGCTACTACGTTGCTTTCGCCTTCCTTTCCAACCCCTTCCTTTTCCCAACTGTTTATTCAATTACCTTCCATTCGTTTTCTTTGTAACCCCTCCTGTCTCCCTATCTCCCCCTTATTTTAACCTATGCATATATGGAACGATTTTTTTATTTTATCACCTGATCACCTGATGATGCTATGATCGTTGTGAAACTGGTCGTTTAAAATTAAATTTGTGGAAGTAACTAAGTTCTTTTTTTCATGCCGAGTAAATTCCACGGGGTTGAGCCTGACCTCATTATTGAATAGGTGAATTGTTTGCGATCAAAACGGTAAGGCGTGTTAAGCAGGACATGTTAAGACGCTGGCTTATATGTATCTCCTAAAGTATGAGATAAATTTGCATGGACGCCACCCTCAACGGCACTTCTCGCATCATGTGGCCCACCCCACGTTGAGGTAGATGCGTGTCTGGGTCGATCCTTGATAAATTTACAAACGAAAAGTAGATCTCGGGTGCTGAAAGGTTGAAGGCCCCCTGATTTAACCTATTTGGAATTTTTAGAATTTTACGGGCATGGAGAAAGTCATGCGGTGGCCGCATTAATTATTAATTGACCTTTTAGCCAGCCATCTACGTCAACATCTGATCAGTAGCCATCAACTTCAGGGTAAAATATAGTGGCATTGAATACATTATTTTATTTATTCCGGAAAGTTTGTTTTAGGGTTGTCTAAAATCTATCAATAAAAAGAATCAACAAAAAAGATGAAAAAATCTTTACGAGATGGTTAATAATCAATATGAATGTAAACGATTGACAAAATAACTTTTAAAATATAAAGAGACCAAAAGACGAACGAAAGAACGTAGACGCGGAGCTCCTAGAGGAAGTATTCAGCACAAGGGTACCTTCAAGGTCACTGGACTCTGCACAGGCAGCTTACACAGAAGCTTAATGTCCATAGCAGCGAAAAGGTTAATTAAAGTTTGGAAAAACTGTAATATTAAAAACGTCGAAACATCGTATGAAAAAGGGCCTTGATGCGTGGGGCCCTAGAATGTGCGGGGCCCGCGGCACGTTTCCTCTTCTGCCCATATGTTTAGATGACACACGTAAGAAAAACCACGTCTGAAATCTCAGAAATTTTAATCAGAACTCAAAGAAAATAATATTAAAAAATCACAGTATTTGCTGTCGAACAAAAAACCTAAAATTATTGTCAACTTTTTAAAAGAGCAAATAAACAGACATTCTTATAAAATTAGGTCTTGTACAGAAATCATCACATAATAAATCACGGTAAAGGACAAGTTAGTTGCAATAAAAAAAGGTAAATATTATATTATTAATATTGTGAAAAAAGTCGACGAAAACTTTTCAATTCTTTTCTGTGGCACATCATCTTTCCTGTGGCACATCATCTTTGTTTATTATTTGTTATTTATTATTTTGAAGTACTCTTGGTGCCAACTCTCTTTGTTTTACATATTTTCATTATGCCTTTGTTTTTGCTTATTGAGGTGCAAAAAAACAGTTTTCTTTGGATTCATGACATATCAAAATATAAATATACAGTTTCTTTGCTTAAATTCATGAAGGACCTTAACGCTTTATCTGCCAAGTTTTTGAAACGCGGGAATTGGGGATATGTCAAGTTTTAAAAAATAGAAAATCAATATTTAACAATATTAAATTAGAACAATACATGTTACTTTATTTCATACAAAATGATATATTTTTCTTTGTTAGTCAGTTTTTAAAGATGTTTTTTTTGTTGCGATATAACGCATGCGAGGTAATGAAGGTATAAAAACATAAATCGCGTAAACGCGTTCACAGCTGTTAAAAAGGTTAACAGTGTTTTCAGCTGAGAAGCGATCTAACTAAATAGACCGTTAGTGTAGTTCAGATACTGATACAACTAACCTGTGACAAAGAGAATAATTTATTCATGATTCATTTATTACTCGAAAATAAACTGATGTGGGCAACACATGACTTTCTCCGCATTTATATGGCAAATTACATGTTGTTAGCTCTGGGATCGTTGTCAATATTTACTTCCGGTTGACAATTAAGAAAAGAAAAAGGAGCGTTACTAAGACGTAACTAAGCGTCAATTGTTGACAATAGTCTTCGGTAGGTGGCGTGGTGGTGGCAGCTAAAAAATATAAGATATCTCTTAAACAATGCATTATATGGAAAAATGTATCAAACAAAGGTTGTAGAAAATGAAATTTCCTACAACTTTTATTCCTAACATTTTTACATTTATCAAATAATAAAGCAAATAATTCAAAATAACGGATAAGTGACAAGAGTAAACACCCACTTCCGGTCGACCGATTTTAACCAAAAACTAATCAGATCATCTAACTTTTATAAAAATGTCAAATATAAAATTTTGCGTTGACCTGATTAATAGTTTTTGAGTTAGACCGCCCACAAATATCTATCACGGATAGACAGACACACAGACACCATCGAGAAAATAGTCGAAACGCGTTCAGGGGACGTTGAAACACGTATTTCCGTTGAAGTCTCGAAGTCGATTTCATGAAAACGATACTTTCTCCTTACTTCGTATACGGAGAAAATAAGAAGAACTAGCAACTGTACAAAATTGATTATAGAGCTGCACATCCAGCTATCAGAACTGCGCAAAATTGTTCGAGCTGAACGTCGAAATGGGCCCTGCCGAGTGCTACAGCTTGGAGAGGGGAGAGCAGCCCTCACCGGCCTTGGTGGGATAGGAAAGTCACAACTCGTGAACAAGTTCATCCACGAAAACTCGGAAAACATTTCATTGTGAACCGTGGATTGTTGGAGATTGCGAAGAGGTCCGACAACTTCATTCGAAGGGAATAGCTTTCGATAAGCTTGGAAGATGATGGAAAGCTGAAACATTCCATTTTGGAAGAGGTTTATGTTCAGTTGGAGAATAAGAATGCCATCGTCGTGTTCGAAAACATCAACAGAACGGAAGAAAATGATTATTTATGTAAGCTCTTGCCTAAAGGAATGTCCAAGCATATTTCACTAATGACTTCCAGTTTTACGTCTTGAGGGAGTTGGAAGGTTGTCAACCTTAAAGAATTATCAGAAAAAGATACAATGGAGCAAACTCTGGGAGATGATCTTGCAGCAGATAAAGAACAAGCGAAGGCACTGGCTAAAGAGCTGCAAAATTTCCCCCTAGGTCTGCAGCAATGCATTGCGTACATCAAAAAGGTACACGAGGAAAAAAAGAAACATGGAAGAACATTCAATACCCAATTCTACATTGATCTTTTTCAACGAAATTGCAAACCTTTGCTCGCGCAAAAAGTTGATTGTTACGGTGGAAATTCTTACGAGATGACAACTCGGGAAATGACACTGGAAATTGTTAGTGAAAGTCGGAATGGGCGTATCGCTCGCGAGAATCTAAATCCGATATCCTACATTTTACCAGATAATATAGATGGGACGGAAATCACTTTGCTTTGCTTTAATATTTGATAAACGTAAAAATGTACTGGAATAAATGTTGTAGGAAATTTAATTTTCTACAACCTTTGTTTGAAACATTTTTCCATATAATGCCTCGTTTGAGAGATATCTTATATATTTAGCTGCCACCTACCGACGACTATTGTTAACAATTGACGCATAGTTACGTCTTAGTAACGATCCTTTTACTTTTCTTAATTGTTGGAACTTTGTGGTTATATCCGATATCAGAAGGCTATGGTTTGCGTTTATTTCTGTTCTTTGTAAAGTCCAAAATTTTCTCGCAGTTTCTTGAAATATTTATTATTACGTAACCTATTCGGAATTTTTAGAAATATCACAGATATGGAGAAAGTCATGTGGTGGCCACATCAGATTTTTTGTAAATGCATGTGTGAAAGCGTTAAGTTAAGAAAAAATAGGTAAAATATTCGCGTTTAAGCGATGTGTAACGCAGGTCGGAGACTAACCAATGCCTGAGGGACGCTGGAGCGGTCCTCGATAAAAGTTAGTATTACAAACATTTTTAGAAAGGCGACAACAAATACGGATTCATAGATAACACTTTTGGGAAGTTTCCTTCCGAAATAAGAAAAAAAAAATAGTTCGGGTTTTGACGAAGGCTGAACAATTATCTCCATCACCGAACCTGTCAACTAGCTAATTACCCGGACTTTTCCACTCTCCCTCCTATTCTCCCCTTCCCTTTTCTGCCTCCCTCTCACCCTATCTTCCCATCCTCCCTCATTGAAAAGTTTTCTGTGACGTCACAACTTACGTCATCACTGTTACACAGAGGGATACAGAAAACGCATAGAGAAATATCTGCTCTTTTATATCAGTAAATCGCCATTGGAAATTGCCTACTCTTTATCAGTCTTAAACGGGCAATGCAAGCCACACTCCGCTTTCGAAGCTTTAAGCACCTATTGCGGGAGAATAGGGTGCAATTCGGTTATCCCGCACCCCTATTAAAAATTCACAATAATACCATTTACGTTTCACAACAATACAGTTTACACACCTATAACTAATTGCTTTCTTTAAATTGCGTAATTTTAATAAATGATTTCAAGCAAAAATAGATGGAAGTCCTATTGGAGGTCAGTTTGGGGTCACAGCCGAAGAAGGTTGAGAACCGGTGCTTCGTGGAGATGTTTATCTTCTCGGCAGGGATGCCAAACACAGTCCAAGTCCGGGCGAGTCTCTGCAGAGCTGGGAGGAGGTCCGAGCCGACATGCGTCTGCCCGTCATGTTGTCAGGACTGTTCCTCCCGGCCAATCTCAGTCTTCCTCAGCTTCAGCAAATAGAATCGGAGAGTGGAGGGGTTACGGGAATGAAACATAAAACAAAAGTTCCGTTACCTCAAGATGCATAAGCAAACGAACGTTTCCCTTCTAACTCTCCCGATCATTGGTCCCGATGATGATTGGCAGTTGTAGATTATTAATGTTTTTAATCGATTAACCGAATTTCTGAAGAATTCATGTAAGAAATATTTTTATTTATTCATATTATTGTACTTTAAAACCTTCATCGGCTTGAAATGGAGTCAAAAGTGGCCCCAGGCCTATATAAATACTATTCTTTTGTTAACAAAATATTCAGGAAAATTTAAAACTCGTTGTTTTCTCCTTTGAACATTGTTTTAACATAACTGTCGACTTGAAATGAACTCTATACTCAATTTCTCAGATTTATACCATATATAAAGTTAATGGGATCTATTTGAACCCATTTAGGCTAATACGTCAGTGTAAAAAATTCTTATACTTTTTTAATAATCATGAAAATTAATAAGTTTTTTTTTATTTTCAGACTAAATATACCCTATGAATATATATATATATATATACATATATATATATATATATATATATATATATATATATATATATATAAATATACCCTAAAATGACAAAAAGAGGACTAGCAATTCCCGATATTGATGGATTATTACAAGATTCTGACAATGAGGATGTGGAGGATAAGTGTAAGTACTTTCGGTTGACAATTAAGAAAAGAAAAAGGAGCGTTGCTAAGACGTAACTAAGCGTCAATTGTTAACAATCGTCTTCGGTGGCGGTGGCAGCTAATAATATGAGATATCTCTTAAACAATGCATTATATGGAAAAATGTATCAAACAAAGGTTGTAGAAAATGAAATTTCCTACAACTTTTATTCCAATACATTTTTACATTTATCAAATATTAAAGCCAATATTTCAAAATAACGGATAAGTGACAAGAGGAAACACCCACTTCCGGTCGACCGATTTTCACCAAAAACTAATCAGGTCTTCTAAATTTTATAAAAGTGTTAAATATAAAATTTTGCGTTGATCTGATTAATAGATTTTGAGTTAGAGCGCCCACAAAAATCTATCATATACAGATAGACACACGGACATCATCAAGAAAATAGTCAAAACGTGTTCAGGGGACCTTAAAACACGTATTTCCGTTGAAATGTCGAATATGATTTTTTTCATGAAAATGATACTTTCTCTATACTTTGTATATGGAGAAAGTAAAAATATTGTACAGGTAGTTCTCGATTTGTGCGGTTAATGTGTTCCTGAAAACTATTGCATAAATGAAATTCGCGTAGAATGAGAACAATTTTCCCATCAACTCAACGTCACTGAAAATTCAAATTGTAATACACAATCTTTTTGAACTTCGCAAATAATTGGTTCTGGAAAACTGACGCAAGGTGTAATGTAAAAAATAAGAATGAAAGAATGTAAAGAAATATCTGGATGGGAGTGTAGGTACGTGGAATGAGCAGCGAGGAGGTTTCAGGGAGAGGGATGTAACTTGCAACATAACTACTGTATTGTCCTGAATATAATGTAAACACCCACTTTCGGTTGACCGATTTTGACCAAAAGCTGTTAAAACCTGTCTTTGGACAGAAGCATGATGATGATGATATTTCTGAATAATATTATACAAATTCGCATTTCCACAAAAATTTGTGTGCATTGGAAATTCAACCCTTACACTCAGCATACAAGATTCAAATTTCATTTTCAAGCTGAATATTTATACATTGGAAGTGTTTCATTGTTTAAAAAATTATAATCAAAAAGTATTTTTTCCGTTTTGTTTATTTATCTTTTAAAAAATTGAACGTTTACCAGTGTTACCGTGGAGTTTCTAAGTGTCAACAACAGATTCAAATAAAAAAGATATGTATCTACTGCTAAGATTGAAGAAAGCTTTATTCGTAACAAGCATGCCATTATTTATATCATATATTGAGTCATTTAATTGATATTCTGCGTTAGCAAGCAAACGTTTTAGAATCATTAATACGTATCTGTTTCAAACTTCGAATTACTGGATAAAATTTCTCTTGCTGCGACTACATTTCGTCAAAATTCGCAAAAATTTAATTTATCGATAAACGATTTTTATGTTTTTGGTTTATCAAATTACTTTAAGGACATTATCAAAATGTCTAATACAAGAGCCAAATATCTTCGGCAATATAGAGAGAAAAGAAACACGACAGGATCAATGCCCAAAAGAGAGAACGTTATCGTTTGCATCATCGAGAAATTTTTACATAGATCTACATAATATTACGAACAAAATCACACAAATAATGAAAATAGAATCAGTAGAATAAACAGCTTCTTTGTAGGCACGTTTCGTTTCCAGCATGAGAATCTATTAGCTTTGGTCCGTCCGACCGTCTTAATTGTCAACCGGAAGTAAATATTGACAACGATCCCAGAGCTAACAACATGTAATTTGCCAAATAAATATGGAGAAAGTCATGTGTTGCCCACATCAGTTTATTTATATTTAGATAAGGAATAATTTTAACGTCACTCACCTGTAACTCTTAACTACCGAAGATATCTGACCATACTTAGACGATAGATTGTCTGATTCAACATGACTCCTTATCCTTTGGACCTTAAATAAAAAGACCTCAAAATTTCAGTATAAATATCTTACATAACAACAGGAATTATAAATAGGCATCGCATGTCAAAATTTTCAAGAAATTTCCATATTGTTCGAAAGTTGAACAGTACATTGGATACGACAAACATTATGACGGTAATGAAAGCTCACAAATATTCAGTTCATTCACTGATATTTGTGCCAATGGATTCAGATACGGAAATTAAAATTTCCGAATTTTTGAAAGCCTTTGAAGACAGCTTTTGCAAAAGCTGGGCGTGTAACCCATGACTAAAGACAGGAAATTAAAATTTACATCAATTTGTTGCAATGAAAATCACGTTTCCTTAGCACTAAATAGGCACAAAGTCTAAAATTTACACGATTATATGATCCAGATAATTGGGATTGTTCTGGGCATATAAACGTTTCGGCATAAAATCATTAACCCAGCATTTTCCAAACTTTTTGACATTATGTCTCCCCTTTGGTTTTCACGAAAACCCTCACGCCCCCCTCAGCTATTTAATTGAAATAAATGCAACCATTTGCATGCATACTTAAACTGTTGTTTATATGCATTTTATTTATTTATAAAATTTTATTACATATTTCGTAAGATTTACATTATTGTTAATGATCATAATTATTCACCCATACATCAGACGCATAAATAACAAGCATTGCACAGAAAGGATTTCTATCTTCGGTGTTGAATAATTCCGACAAATACTGAAAACTGCTCCAATTTTTTTTAACGTCTGCATTAACAATTCTGACGGATGCTAATGAAAGAAATGATTAAATGTGGCTAAAAAAAGTTTTTTTTTCAACTGAATTTCGCATTAAAAAATGATTTTTATCTCATGATCCCCTCCCCGGGAGGCACACTCCCCACTTTGGGAACCATTGCATTAACCGGGCGGTATTTTTGTAACGTCAGTACCCGCACAGATATTTTTTGTTATAATAAGAATATCACTATTATTCAATTAGTCCTTTATTCTGTTCTATTTATAATCATTTATAAGTGAATTTCGGGAAGTTTCAAATGATTTTTTCCCGTGACTAGGGATACGAAAAAAGTATCGATACTTTACTCACATCGGTAATTTCCTTTCGATACCAAGTACTTTTGTACTCGATTCTTTTCTTTCGATTTCCTAGTGATATCGGTACTTTCGGTCCGATACTTTTGTGGTATCGATACTTTTCATTCGATACATCGTATGATTACGGTATCGATACTTTCGTTTCGATATCGTATCCCTACCCGTGACCGAACGAAACGAATACGTGGCATTGACGGAACGTATGGTGTAAACAACTACATCTAAATACACAGAGAATACAGAGAGAATTTCTTACGCTTCGAAGAAACGGAGACGTTATATACCTATCGTCCTTAATTCAATCGGAGGCAACAATGCGGGTCGCCTGGCAACACAGGGAAAAGATACGAAAAAGCCATAAAATTTCGAAAAGAACTGGGTATTTCTGACAAATTCTTCCGTTTAACCTCTAAACATCGCAAGAATAAGATAGTTTGCAGTTTTAGCCGTCGAATAAAGCAAAAACGGAGAAAAATGGTCCGTATTTACGTATTTTAACGAATGAAGGAAATAAACCTAGCACCTTGAGTAATGTAAACTTATGAGAAAAAATTAATCATCTCCCGGAGTCGAACCTGGGACACTTGCGTGAACGAAAACAGTTTTCCGGGGTCTCCTAGTTGGCAGAAATAAAATGGCGTTTACGGCATTTCTCTATGACAAACTGTTTAAGAGATAAAAGGGGTGACGGACAGACAGACACTGAGTAATTAGACTATTAATAAAAGTCTTAATCTATTGGTTGGAACGCTATATGGACTTTCCCATAAGAGGGGTCTAAATATATGCCTCTCTCACGCTTGCAGACTTATTTTCTTTTGCAAAATTAAATTAGAAGTAATTGACGCGCGGTCTTCGGATAAGAACCATTTTAAAGGAAATTAAACGAAGATTTTTATTCTCATCGTCGATTTTTGTTTTCGAATCGAATTCCCTCACATTAAGCTAAAATATTCGAAAATTTCTCAAAATTTTGCGTTTTTATTGAAACGTTCCCTTGGCGATCAACACCATTGTTGTTCATACAGAAAATCTACATATCTGGCGAGTCCATAATAGCACCTAATGTTCCTTATTAGGGCGAGATTGAGACTAGGAAGTCTATTTTTCCGGAGAAGGCGAGAGGGGGAGAGGGATATTTGACGGGCAATTACGCTAGTTACTACACCTACATATTACCCTGCAAGTCACCTTGACGGTGGATGGCAGGGGGTGCCGCGCACCAAGTTCCTAACTAATTATTATTGACTGTTATCTATTGTGATCACGTACTGTCCTAGGGAAAAAGGACTCCTTATACCTCTATACATATACGTAAAAGATAACTTAAAAGTAGGATTATAGTATCCCGAATATCCGACAGATGTACTCACCCTCGTCCGTGGATATGATATGAATCAGGAGGAGGAAGCGTCCGTTTCTCCATTCCGTTTGCCTCTCAGGGAATTGTCGTTTGCAGCGGAATATATTGCAGTTTGGGAGATAACGGTTTCCCTGAGGATGAATCTGATTGGACAGAGGAACATGACGTGAGTCGTCGTAATTTAGGGATTGGTTGGAGAGAGATTAGTAGTTAAGGAGAGAAGGAGCGGTGGAAAGGGGAGGAGGAATGGTCTGCGGGGGGGGAGGAAGTAAGGTGGAGAGTTTGAACACTTTATCACTCCCTGATAATGGCCTATTACGTAATACGTGACTTAATATCTAGGTAAAATTGAGGCTAGTTATAACAGTCAGAATTCTATTCCATCGGCAGGCAACAATTTAAGGCTCGCTCAAACATGACCGGGGCGCGAATTTCCTTTAACTACCGACGCCCAGATTTGTCACCCTAATACCGACGCCTCGTCTCACAGGCTACTACATCTTCCCACCCACATATCTCGGTGATAAATCCCGCTAAGTGCGATAGAACTGTTTTACCTTGTTTAACATCTAATTGCCAAATAGTTATATTTTTTTCGACTTGACAAAGAACAGGAATAAACTCAAAACCATCCTGATATTGGATATAGCCACAAAGCTCCAACAATTAAGAAATTCATTTTAAACTTTTTTGGCATGATCGCATAAATCGTAAAAAGCACCTCGCATGTGAGCACGCATGACGAGTGCATCTTCCCCCTTTCGTTTATTATTCATCATAGGTAGTCTGTCCGTAGACAGGTCCGTGATTATTCATGGTTAAACCTGGTTCTCCATATACTCCTATTTTCCGCTGTCCTCTTCATATCTTGATAACTCTCTTTCCCTTTCAAATCGTCTATCAGCTGAAACCTTTTCCTGCCTCTTTCCCTTTTCCCATCTAGTTTTCCTTCTAACACGTCTTTAATCATACTCTCTCTCCTCAGGTAATGTCCAACCCAGTTTGCCTTCTTCTTTCTGATAGTCGGTATAATCATTCGCTTCTCTCCTATTCTTCGTAGCACTTCATCGTTTTTCATCCTATCTGTCCATTTTATCTTCAGCATTCTCCTCCAAGTCCACATTTCAAAGCTTTCCAAGTATTTGATGTCATTTTTCCTTAGCGTCCATGTTTCTGCCCCATACAATGCTATACTCCATACGTAGCATTTTATCAACTTCTTGCGGATATCTTCCCTTATATTCCCTGTAAGTAGTTGTTTCTTTCTCCTGAAAGCCGCTTTTGCTTTTCCTATTCTAGTTTTGATCTCATCCGTACATTTTGCCTCTCGTGTTATGATACTTCCAAGGTATTTATATTCTGAAACTTGTTCTAATGGCTTTCCCCCAATAGTTATGTTCAGATTCTCTTCTTTACCCGATATTCGAATGACCTTGGATTTTTCTGTATTTATTTATTTATTTCCGTTTATTATTATAACTAACTTAATATTAAACTCGTTTAACTCCTGGTATTTCTTATAATATGGTTATAAAACTAATCTTCGTTATATCTCCGCATCTCGACTGTGTTCGCCTGGAAACAAACAGGATGACTGTCCCGTAAGATAAGCGGTTCGGCGCATTTCCTGTCGTTCGATATGTCACGGTAAAAGTACGTATTCGGGAAATGTAAGTTTAAGTTTCCAGAAATACGTATTATCCGTATATTTCCCGGAAAATGCGCAGTTTTACCGACGCACCTCGGTAAATGTGGAAATAAGTAAGAATGAGAAACGCTACGCTTTAATAATTACGTTAATTTATAACAAAAGTCATCGAGGGTTCGGCTCCACTGGTATATGTTAAGATGAACGCTTCCCAACCCGAGGGGGGAACACAGCGAACGTGAGGAGGAGTCAAAAACACTTTGACTAACTTACCCAACCCGGTGGGGCCGGGTATAATTTTCCTTCGTGTTCAAATTCAGTTTAGTTAGTTGCGCACATTTACAAGGAAATTTACACATTTATCGGACTGCGCACAGTTACCGTACTTCTAAAACTGAGACAGATGTTCGCGACCTACCCAACCCGGTGGGGCCGAGTAAACTTTGCCTTAATGTTCAAATTTAGTTTAGTTAGTCGCGCACAATTACCAGGAAATTTACGCATTTGCCGTACTTCTAAACTGCAACAGATGTTCGCGACGCCGCCAAGTTGCGGCCTGTGTTGCGACGTTTATCCACACTTACCAGTGTCTCTAGGTAAGTGTGTACATTCCCCCGATACAATCGGTAAAAGTATGTTATGCTTACATTTACCGAACTTGGTGGTAAATGTGCACATTAACCGGGGAATGTAAACATTTACCGTGACAGAGATATCTCCAGGTAGCAACGTCGCAATTCGACGGATTCTGTAATTTAATTTCCGTCAAATCCCGAGCCTCGAATCAAAGATTCATTCATTTTTTTAAGCGTTCTTTATCAGCAGAGCGTAAACTTCCCCTCCTAACCCGCTGAACGGTTTTCAATTAAGTACGAACAATCATTATTGAAATTTAACGCTGAATTGCGATTTTTAACCGTATTAGTCAATTACAACTTCCACCTCACATTAATTGCTTCGATAAACTTATGCTCGTACGAAAAGGGACTCACTAACGAGATAGAAAAGGTTCAGCGCAGGGCAGCTAGATTAATAAAGAGAAATTACGACAGTGAACAAAGCGTAACATCATTAATAGATAATCTGAGATAGATAATCGTTAGAGGAAGGTAGGCTGCAGGCTAGGTATAAACGGCTGGAAAAATATGTCGGAGGGACTAGCGAATGAGGTGGCAGGACTTATCAGAAGCCCGAGCAAGATGGCGAGGAAATGATTCGAGAGATCGATCGTAGAACGGAGCGATATAGAGGACCGTTTTTCCCTAGGACGATAAGAGAACGTAATAGGAAAAGATAACGTAGGAAAACTCGAGATCTTTGGTGAACTGCACCCCCTGCCCTCCACCAAAAAGGTGATTTTTTTTTCAGGGTATCGTGCAGATGTAAATGTATCTCGTTAATTGGCATCCGCCAAGCAACAAATGAATACCACATTTATTGCTCTTTAGCTCTTATATGATCTGTAAGGTATAGGTTAAAAACATTTATTCAGTCATTCAAATATTTACTACAAGAAAGTCCGCGAGGCCACGTAATTACGAGTTATGGTTTCGTAGATATAAAAATTCGACAAAATCTCGAGCAAAACATAGAATATTTTGTTTGCAACGATCTCTAAGGCGGTTCTCTCGGCAAACAACAATTAAAAATCCATATTCTTCTATCCCACGCCCTTATATGATCTGTTAATATGTACGTTTAAAAAAATATTCGAATAGAGGACATCATTTGCCTCATAAAAGACCCGCGGGATCACATATTTACGACTCATACGAGTAATCGGTGCTTGCATACTGCAAGCATTGGTGCCCTACAACCACCACACCAAATTTCATTCCTCCTACTTGATGAGAATTGGCGTAAATTAATTGCCAAATATTCCGCAATGCTATTTACACGGGAAAAACTCAAATGTTGGAGGGCCTGGAGTCGAACCGAGGACACCTACATAAGATGTCTCATATTATCCGAAGGCCTACCCATGACATCTACAAACCCTGGAAATTTCAGCGGAATATTCCTCTTGGTATTGTCCGCGCACCTAAATATGTTTTAGCTTTCCTTTTAAATGTCACGGTCTGAGAGTGACGTCATGACGCTAAGCTACTTTTCAGCTCGTGGCACTAACCTCTCGTTCAGTTTTATTAACACGTAAAATAAATTCCCGAAGAAAAGCAGTCTCGTAGTCATGACAGAAATATTCGGCCATTGTTATAAATTGTATAAAATTCCGTTTTTATGCAGTAAAAATCGAATAATTGGGCTAAATCGGCACGGATTCGTGATTTACTTTCAGGAAAAATAATCTTCGTTCTTTTTCTCGTCTTCTAAATCATCTCCGGGGTTTGTACATTAATTAAAAGTAATTTTAAAATGCAATTATAAGAAGGCTTGTACGGATTTAAATGGTTTTCTAATGGTACTTGAAAATGAACGTTTTGGGGTGTAAAAGACCCCGTTGTAAGGGGAAATTTTGGAATTTTCGATTTTTCCTGATGGTTTTGGACCAACGCCAAGCTTCCCTCCAAATTTCAGCTCTGTGGAATATCTAGAAGTACCTTAGGTTTTATATCATTAAATATAATATAACCTCCGTAAGAAGCAGCTGTTTCTTATAGATAGTTTCGGAGATGAAAATTCGAGAATCTTTCGATACGATTTCATAATACTTATCCATCTTGTGATGAATTACGTGGATCGGTGATATTGTCTGAAAATCCACCGTTTTTCAAGCTTGGAAGACTCGGATGTCCAAGGGATTCTTGAAAAACCTACGCCTTATCTGCTCGTGATAAGATAACCCATTTGGGCGAGACATTCGCTTGGGTCTGGGGTGGAGATTACGCAGCTAATGCAACACGAGATTGATTATTCGTGAGCGATAGAGCAGGAGGAAATAAACGACGCAATATACATTGCACAAACGTTTTATCTCGCTACACCTTTAGCCTCGAAATTAACTCTCCCCTCCTGACGCGTGCGCTGAGCGTCTCGTACAGAAATAATGCCACTGGACGATATATAGTCACTTTTTTGGGACATATGGCATAGTTAGTATTATTTTTTCCAACAGACTGTGCGTTTGGATATATTTAAACGAAATCCTTGGAGCCATTTTAGAGTAAATCGAGTTTTGTTTCGAAATATCCAAGAATAAAGTACCCTCAATTGTTGCGCAATATCATTTATCTCTTCAGAATGTCTTTCATGGATGATATTATCCATAATTATGAGATATCATTCCATTTAGTTTGACCGTAACGCTGTAGTAAGAATTTGAATGGATTGCGGCGGAGGGTTTTTCATTAATTTCTTTTCAGTTAACTTCACAATGAAATTTTTGGTAATTAATTATTTTTATTGTTATTTACGTAGTTTTTAGTTCTCGTCATTGGTGAAAAGCGCTATTATCTTCGTGATGCCCGTCCGTCCGTACGCATATATCAGGGAAGGATTGGCTGAACCGATTTCAACCAAATTTGGTGCATAAAATAATATCATAAATTAATGACCACAATGACATGTTTGGACCAACACGACTAAGCAGGGGTGCCACAACTGCAAAGTTAAACTCTTCTGTAATTGTGAACTTGGAAGGAATTGGCCGAAACGATTTCAACGAAATCTTGTATCAACGAGGCGTGCCACATGAAAAAAAACGAAATCAAGATATTTTTATAGATAAGGAAGGTAGAGCTGCCACGATACAAGAAATAAAAAAATTCTTTTGACACGTATTTGTGCTGTGCTGTCTGCATCAGTTTTAATCACCCTTAATGCTTATAATACATACATATATACAAAACCAAATCAGCATATTTAAACAGAATCAGACAAACAGGGGTGCCACAATTACAAATTAAACTCTTTCAGTAATTAAGGATTTGGAAGGAATTGGCTTAATGGATTTCAATTAGGTTTTGTATCTAAGATTTGTAAAATATACCGTAATGAAATCAAGATGTTTTAAGCAGAGCTAAATCGAAGGGCTACCACAATAAAAAGTAAAATAATATTTCTTTTACACGTATTTCTAGAGAAATGACCTCATGGATTTCAACCAAATATTGTACGTATGTATATATAATCTTCATATAAATAAATAGCCAAAATATCATATTTCAACCGGGTCGAGTAAACAGTCCTACCATAATACCAAAGATAGATTTTTCTGTAATAATGAATTTGGAAGGTATTGGCCGACCGGATTTCAAAGAATTTTCATTTGTAGATAACGGGAAAACGAAACAAATACGTTGAGAATGGATCAAAAAAGCAAGGATACCACTATATAAATAAAAGTTCCTGATTTCAAAGCAAATACTACATTAGTATAAGATTATACTACGGCGAATTTGACGGAAAGCATCTCTGTATTACGGGAAACTCATGTACACGCCTACTTGTCATATATTATTGTATTGAAAGGAAAGTAGGCAAATTAGTTCATTCCAGGACTACCTGTTTTGTAATAAAATCCTAAATTTCGTCTTCCCGTGCAACGACACCGAGCAAAGAAAACATCGTATAAAAATGCCGAGTGAAAATTATTATATTTCCACGAAAATACACAGTATAAATTAAATTAAAATTAGAAGAAAATGACCATAGGTCTTCGGACAGGGACTGCTTAAAAGAAGAATGGTCCGAGTTTCTTATTCTTGTCATCGAATCTTGTCATCCATTTGAAATTGCCCAAATTTATCATTTAAATCACATATTAAATCATATATTTTATAGGTGATGTGAGTAAGAAATCGAGAAAAGTTACATCACTGGAGCAAAAGCTAGATTTATTTAAGCCCTACGAGAACAACGAACGAACACACGATATCGTTCGTAATACAGGTTTTAATGAAGCAATGCTACAAACCATCCCTGTAGTCATAATTTATTTTTTTCCCTACTTCCCAAAAAATCTGATGTGGCCAAAACACATGACTTTCTCCATATCTGTAATATTTCTAAAAATTCCAAATAAGTTACATAACAATAAATATTTTAAGAAACTGCGAGAAAATTTTGGACTTTACAAAGAACAGAAATAAACTCAAACCATAGCCTTCTGATATTGGATATAGCCACGAAGCTCCAATAATTAAGAAAAGAAAAAGGATCGTTACTAAGCGTCAATTGGTAACAATAATGGTCGGTAGGTGGCAGCTAAAAATATAAGATATCTCTTAAACAATGCATTATATGGAAAAATGTTTCAAACAAAGGTTGTAGAAAATTGAATTTCCTACAACTTTTATTCCAATACATTTTTACATTTATCAAATATTAAGGCAAATATCTCAAAATAACTGATAAGTGACAAGAGTAAACACCCCCTTCCGGTTGACCGATTTTTACCAAAAACTAAGCAGTTCTTCCGACTTTTATTGAAATGTCAAATATATAATTTCGCGTTGACCTGATTAATAGTTTTTGAGTTAGAGCACCCGCAAAAACGTTATCACATACACACGCACAGACATCAACGAGAAAATGGTCAAAACGTGTTCTGGGGACCCTCAAAGCGTGTATTTCCGTTGAAATCTCAAAGTCGATTTCTTTCGTGAATACAATACTTTCCCCTATACTACGTATGTATGGAGAAAGTCAAAATGGAGCCTTATGAGATCGCCTCGGTGTCCGTGTGTTCCACCCAAACATCTTCTTCATGAATAAACCCATTTCAACTAAATTTGGAACATAGAATCCTCATATACATTAATGGCCAAAATGACATATTTGGCCCGGATCGACCCAGAAGGGGTGCCACAATTGCCAAGTTAAACATTTCCGTAATTGTGAATATGGAAGGAATTGCCAAAAACCGATTTCAACGAAATTTTGTAGGTAGTAGGCTAGCAACATAAAATAACAAAATCAAGATTCTTTGCAAAGATGTAGAAAGCAGGGCTGCCACAATGCAAGGACTAAAAAAAATTATTTTTACACATATTTGTGTTGAACTGTCCACATCAATTTTAACCAAATTTAATACTTATAATATACACATATATACAAAACCATATTAGCATATTTTAACCGAATAAGCCACACACACGGGTTCCATGATTACAAATTAAACTCTTTCAGTAATTAAGCATTTTGAAGAAATTGGCTGAATGGATTTCAATTAAATTTTGTATATAAGATTTGTACAACATACCGTAATGAAATCAATATGTTAAAAGCATAGCCAAAGAGCACGACTACCACAATAAAAAGATAAATAATATTTTTACACATACTTCTAGAGAACTGACCCAATAATTTTTAGCCAAATATGGTATATTTAATCTTCATATAAATAAATAACAAAAATGTCATATTTCAACCTTATCGACTAAACAGGGCTACCATAATATCAAGGTTAGAATTTCTTTGTAACTATGAATTTGGAAGGCATCGGCTGAACGGATTTCAAAGAAATTTTTTTTGTACGGCGAGTATAGAATAGCAAAACAAGACGAATATGTTTAGAACGGATCAAAAAAGAAGGGCTACCACAAAATGAGGAAAAATAATTTTCTGATTTCAAAGCAAATACATTAGTATACAATTATACTACGACAAATTCAACAAAAAGCGCTTCTGTACAACAGGAAACCTGTGCACATCCCTACTTGTGATATATTACGATCGTATTGAAAGGAAAGTAGGCGGATTAGTTATTTCCAGAACTGCTTGTTGTAAAAATGAGTTACATGTATGAAATACACATAAATAAAAACACAAGCCTTTAACCCTTTTGCTGCTATGGACTTCTAGCTTCTGCGTCAGCCGTGTGCGCCGAGTTCAGTGACCTTGAAGCACGCCTGTGCTGAATACTTCCTCTAGGAGTTTCGCGCCTACGTTCTTTCGTTCGTCTTTTGGTCTCTTTATATTTTAAAAGTTATTTTGTCAATCGTTTACGTTCATATTGATTGTTAACCATCTCGAAAAAATATTTTCATCTTTTTTGAGCAGCGAACGGAAGAGCTTGAAACGCATACATGCGTCGTTAGCAGTCAAGGCATCACTCCGCCCGCCCGCATATATGCGTCGATAGCAGCGAAAGGGTTAACCCAAGTATAGTGATAATAAAGGAGTAAAATTTAAAATATGTCAATCAAGTTAGGATGCTGGAATGCAACCCCCCTCCTATTTATAATTACCGTCTTTTCCGCCAGATACCGCGCACCAGCAGATAACGCGCATCTTAATAATTTTATCGAATTGAAAATTGTATACATAACGCGCAGACGAAATTTTTCTGTTTCTGATAGAAAACTTAATCAGCGCAATTTCTTCTTTCAATTTTTTAATCCAACTTAAAATTCATCACGTGATTAGTCGTTCATTTGTTCTGGTTTTGGTGAACGGTATGAACACGTGCTCAGTTATACTAATTACTAAAAGTTTTATAATAAAGCCCATGGAAAACGAAAATAAATTATGACGAAAATCTTATACTGCAAAATTTAAATTAGAAGTAGTGAAAGTAGCCCAAGAAAAAGGGAATCGTGAAGCCGGAAGAATTTTTAGTGTAGGAGAATCCAGCGTCCGAGAATGGAGAAAAAGTGAAGCAATTCTCAATTGCTTGCATGAAAGAAAACGTTCAATGCGTTTCGGTGCGTTAACGGTGCTTGTGTGTTATCTCCATGACCCTTCTAGTCGTTCTATTCGTTTATTTTATGCTTGTTATTATTTACAATACAATCAACTCAACTGCGAGTATTTTCTGTAAAAGAGAAAATGCGTAAATGAAATGATCGGACACGGAGTTGGGTTGTTTCGGTTGGTTGTATTGTAAATAATAACAAGCGTAAAATAAACTAGCGAGTATGTTGAATTACGTTAGAACATTTAGTGATATTGTTTCATATGTTGCTTTATAGACTGATATATTTATAGGTATTACTAATTGAAATTGTATAATATGGAAATGCTTTAATTACGTGGTAAAACGTGTATTTTTTTAATTGAATAATTATTTTCGCTAGGAAATAATTTAAATTGCCATTTGATGAAAAGAACGTCTGCAAGTGTTTTTAAAATGTGACGAATTGTCGTAAATTTCCATTACTATAAGAAAAGCATAACAATTACAACGAAATAACGTTCGCTTTGAAATACAATTTTTTTCCTGCGTATAACGCGCATAGTCACATTTGCTCGATTTTTATATTTTTCTGTATAGATAACGCGCGCGGTATCTGGCGGAAAATACGGTAATTATGAGAAATTCGTGTCCGTCTAACACGATTTCACCTCACACGAAATTTTTTAAGAATGCATCTATCATGTTATTCAAGGACCGGGAGTACTGCATACAGAGAAAGTAAAAAGTTGGTTTATGTGAGGAATTCTTATAAACATATACAACTTAACTATTGGTATTTCCCAACGAAACCAGTAAAACGGCCATCGGGTATGGTCTGGCCAGGTAGCTTGACCGGACTCTTGTCCCACTTTAAACCTTTTCACTGCTATGGACCTTTAAGCTTATTATTAAGCATTTCAAAAAAATATTTTCATCTTTTTTGTTGATTCTTTTTATTAATAGCAATAGAAAACGAAAGAATCTAAACGCGACTAAAAGAACTTGGTTTGAGAACGGGATGTATTACGTATGAAAGTTTACACAGAACTGAAGATATTTCTGGCATTTTTCCGTGTGATTTAGGGCATAGGGGGTGAGAAAAGTGATGGCCAAGGGACGAAAAAGGGTTTATGCGGGTACTAAAAGCCCGGGAAAACGAAGTAGAAGCAGCCTTTTTCATCGTCCAAGGTTAGACTAAAAAAAGCTTGAAAATATATACCTACGCCAGGGGTGCGCAAACTAGGGGGCGCGACAAATGACGCGAGGGGCCCGATTATAGCCATGATTTAATTTTAACTGTAAGAAAATTTAGTTCTTTTTTTCATATTTCATACATCTTTTTTGTTTACAATGTTATATTTCTGTAATCTTTCGTATTTACGAGAGTAACATGCTGGGAATCCACTCACTCTATTCAGTGAGACCGTGACTTTGTTTACAGCGCGCATTATCGCACTAAACTGCAGTACGTTGTCGAACAAAGGCCGTCATGTGAATACGTCTATCGAAATGTGCAATGTTTAGTTCCGAACCGGTGGATTTATTCTTTATTGTTTTACAAATAAATTTAATAAAATAATTGTCAGTAAGAACACCATGAATCAGAATTGAGAGTGGCGATTCCGTCAATTAAGCCGAGACTGGATGAAATTGCCAGTAAGAGACAAGCCCACAGATCCCATTGAATTACATCTATTCATACAAAAATTAAGTGTTATTTTTCTTTTTTTGTGCTTTTCTTGTTATTTAAAAATGTGATATTTATTTTTGTATCCATATTGCTGTATAGTTTCATTAATTTAGTGATATTTGATTTTATTCCTATTAGAATGTTTATTTTGTGTATTTATCTAGAATTATTTTGTTAATTTCAGTTTTAATAAAATATACCATTTTTGTAACGTACTATTTCTCAAAATTATCATCGACATAAAAACCCCTCCCAAATACCAAATCTTGATAAAAATCTTGCCAGCCATGGTAAGAGGGGCCCAAGTTTGTATTTTGAACAAAAATTGGGGCGCGGCATGAAAAGTTTACGCACCCCTGGTCTACGTCATCTACAGAGTGCTTAAAACATCTGTTAGTACCACAAAAATCCACGACACTTTGTTAGCATCGATACGACTGAATGCATTTTGAGCAGCGAACGGAAAAGCTTGAAACGCATATATGCGTCGTTAGCAGTCAAGGCACCGCTCTGCCCGCCCGCATATATGCGTCGATAGCAGTAGCGGCTGTGCGCTACCTCAACACATATGCGTCAATAGCAGCGAAAGGGTTAAAAATATAAACTGCAATTTATAAGACACTTAACACAACAACAGTCAAAACAAAATTCAGACACATTTTCCATCTTTCGAATGGGTTTTTCGATGCCTTTTAAGATTAGTTTCAAAGGAGAACGTCTTAGGGCACAGATCGCACGAAAACGTCTTCTCCTCCGAGTGCAACGACATATGCCTTCGCAACACACCCTTGCTCTTATACGCCTTGTCGCACAATTGGCAGGAGTACGGACGTTCTCCAGTGTGGGTTCTAACGTGAATGACAAGGTTATCCTTCTGCGTGAAACTCTTTTCGCACACATCACAGGAAAACATCCCATCCCCAGTATGCACCTTCATGTGCATAGAGAGTGTCTGAGATCTTATGAACCGCCTTCCGCAGACGCTGCACTCGTGCGACTTCAAACCCATATGACTTATTATGTGCTTCCTCAACGGACTTTTTTTGGCAAACTTCTTTCCGCACACGTCACAAACAAACCTGCTCTCTCCCGAATGAGATTTGCGATGCTGCAAAAATTCCTTAAACTTGTCAAACTCCCGCCCGCATTCCTCGCATCGCAACAGCCTCTCCCCATCGTGCGTCGATTGGTGAGCCTCCAGCTTGAGCTTCCTGTTGAAACTCTCCTCGCAGTACGCGCACTGAAACACGTTCTGTCCGCTGTGAACCCTCAGATGCCGCTTCAGGTCGAACCTTCTATGAAACCTCTTCCCACAGTCTTTGCATTCGAAATCCTTTTCCTTTTCATGCATTTCCTGATGCCGCACTAAATGTTCCTTAAGGTTAAACCCCTTCCCGCACGCAGAACACACAAAAGGTTTCTCCGTCTCATGGACCTTCATGTGTATCTTTAAATTCCAATTCTTCGAGCATTCCTTTCCGCAATGGTGACACTTGTACATCTTACGGCCCTTATCTTCCTTCCCTTCCTCTGCCTTCCTTTCCGTGTTCCGCTGCTGATCTCCGTTGGTCAACAGTGTCGCCCTCTTCCTCCTTCGAACGAGCGTTAAGCTACACACAGGAAACTCAGATGACGATCCATTATCCCCTCTGGTCGGGACTGTGACATCGAGTGCCTATCCAAAATGACACAGGTAGAGAATTTTACAAAATATTTTTAAGTAAGAAAAATTAACATATCAGTATAACTTCAATCGCAATGCACTATGAACCAAAAGAAACAATACCAGAATATTTCTCACTATAAAATTAAAGCAATACAAAAATAAACTGGCAATATCCAAAAGACTGGACCATTATTGCCACAATCCTCTCGTATTACCATAGTACAGTGAAACCTCTATCTTACGAACCTCCCTATAATGGACTTGGATCTTGGTTCCACCCCCAGAACATGTAAAATGCCTCCCTATAACAAACCTCTGTAACAACAAAACTCCAGTAGAGCAAAGGCTGAACCTGATCCCCAAAATTTAATCCACCTCCGTACAACGAAATTTTGACGAAAACAAAATTGTAAACAATGGCTGTAGCTGGATCATTTCGGTGCCCTAATGCTGCATGCCTATCTCTCCCCTCCCGCCGAATCGCCATCCCTAGTTTGGAATGGGCGAATGAGAGAATAGATTATGCTTGCCGATTACTGTTTAAGCTATCGTCATCACAAAGTGCAGTCGTTGGATTATTATTATACTTAAAACAATTATCTGAATCTATTGCCATCGCTTATGTGTCAAGTTCTTCCCAGCTGTTTTCACTCAAATGAAAAACAATTGTCTTAACACTTTGACGACCAGAGATGGAGATTTTCGTCTTTTGGTTACGGAATGTAAATGATCGCTGACAGAGATCTCCATCTTTATGCCATCTTGGTACTTATTGCTCGTATTTATTTAATTTCAAAATAAATTATTGTTTTTTCAATGTTTTTATGATCAGGAAGTCTTATAGAACAAAAAAATTAATACGATTGTTTCCTTTAGATGCTCCAACAAGTAGAAACTATACTTTGTTATTTTTTCTCTGTGACGGACACGGAAAGAAATAATATGTCATTTTCATTTCCTCAAATTTTACTAATAAGCAGTACAATTTCGTCTTTCCATTTTTGGTGGCTTTGAGGAGACCATGAGCATTCATTTTCGAGGCGGAAGAGAACACGGAAGGGAGAAGAATTTTTTTTCTACAACGGAAATGAGTCTCTGTTTATGGCCCAAAAACGGGTGGGAATGCCTTCTTTCGAAAAGCTGCCTATTTTCTACCTCGTCGAAATATGATGACAAACCCATCATATTATGAATGAATGACCTTCGGTTGAGGACTACACTTCAGGCACTGGTTTAGGAGGGTCTTGTCTGTCACTGGATGGAAAACATAATATGACCCTCCACCAAGGAGGGAGAAGGGAAGACAGCTCTTTTGACCACCCAGACCTGGAGTAGGGGAGGAGTTTTTGAAAAGAAAATATCGTCTCGCAACTTGAGAGATCAGTTCTGTTTCTGCATTCAAAATGAAGCCGGCCAATGAAAAATAGATACCACTGCGCTCCATTTGCTATCGAATGCACTTAATGAAACTTGCTGCTAAACAGAGGACAGTAGTAAAACTTTATATTTTATCTATATTATTGAGAAACTTGATGCAAAAGTAAAATATTTTCATGTATGATAAACCATACGCTGGGATATAATGGGTTAATGTACTCTTTCCAGACCCTCTTTACATCGTCTGGCTCCGAGACTATTTTACCACTTTTGTTCATGATTCCTTTGCGTCCTATCTTTCTTGCCTTTTTCTTGAACAGTTCCCTTGCATTGCTATACATGAGGTCTGTTCTACAAATTCTTTCACACTCTACAATTTCCTCGCATTTCTCATTATCCACTGTTCTCTGGCTTTATCTGTTTCCCTTCTTAAAGCATTATTTAACTCCTTGTACTTTCTTTGGCCTTCTTCAGTGTTTGTTCTTCCACTTTCTCCGCTCTTCCATTTTTTGCAGCATGGCTGCTGTGACCCAGGGTTTTTTGTTTCTTTCACCCGTTATCTTTCCTACCTTCTTTTCCATAACATCTTTAATGTTGCTACGGATGTATCTCCACTCCTCATCTACATTGTTCCTATTTTCTTCAGCTCTCTCCCCCAACCTTTCCTCCAGCTCAGTCATGATAGCCTCCTTGTTCTTAAAGAGTTCCATTTCTTGTTAACTCTTATGTTTCTCTTAACGCTCTTCAGTCTTCATTGTGTATCTCCACTCCTCATCTAAATTCTTCCTATTTTCTTCATCTCTCTCCCCCAACCTTTCCTCCAGCTCAGTCATAATAGCCTCCTTGTTTTTAAGGAGTTCCTCTAAGTTCCATTTCTTGTTAACTCTTATGTTTCTCTTAACGCTCTTCAGTCTACATTGTATATTTGCCACCAAAAGGTTGTGGTCAGAATCGATATCTGCCCCTGGTAGTGTTTTCACATTTTTAATGCTATTTCTAAATCTTTCATTGACTAGTATGTAATCTATCTGGCATCGTCTATGGTCTCCTGGGCTTTTCCATGTGTAAAGTTTCCGCTGGTGGTGCTTAAACCATTTATTAGTGACAATCAATCTATTTCTATAACAGAATTCCACAAGTTTATCCCCTCTTTCATTTCTCTTCCCTAGTCTATATTTTCCTACTATGTTATCTTCCTGTCCCTCTCCGACTGCACTGTTCCAGTCTCCCATTACTATGGTGGTGATCCTTCCTTTTCCCTCCTCCTCCAATATCTCCGTAATCTGTTCATACATTTCATCTACTTCGTCGTCGCCAAAAAATTTGTTCATATTTTTTTAAAATTGTTCTCCCAAATGCTTAATAGTAACATATGAATAGGAAAAATATATATAAAAATCAAATATTATAAAGATATTCACTTAAATATGTCATTTATTTGTTCTCGTCTATAATACATAATTGTATATTCAACTAAATTTAAAAATTAAATTTATCAAAATAAAGCAAGTAAAAATGAAAATGAACGTTAAGGAATATGAAATAATGAAATAAATTCAAAATATAACTATAAAACTCTAATTTTAAAACAAAAAACTGAAAATTAAAACAAAATTCGTGAGCCAATACATTTACCCAGAGCTGCATGCGGGATTGGGCCCAAGCAACTCCATATCGATGCACTGTGCTACATATTTGTTTCGGTAACTATGTAGTTCACCAAATTCATATTGAAGAATGCCTCAAAACAGTTTCATACATTGTCCCAATCCAGAATCACAAAATCTCCAGTAATATCAGAATTACAGCCATTAAACTGTGGTTCACTCAGTGCAAATTGTCTTCTGTCTGTCCATGGAAACACGAGATTCGAATCTCCCACTGTTACTTCTTCTTCCTCTTCTTAGTTGTCCTCACTCACTCAGAAACCGAAAAGAGAAATATTCTCCTCCTGACTGAGCTCGTTAAGAGCAGGATCAACTTCTGGAGAACAATGAGTATCTCGTTGGATAATAATTATTCGTTGGACGGAGTAGAGATTCCACGCGATATCTCGTGGGACACCCACATTCGCCGATTGATAGGTGCCGATAACAAAAAGCTGGCCTTTATAAGAAGAATAGTTCGAAATAGCTCCGAAAAAGTGAAAGAATTATGTTATTTATCCTTGGTTCGACTGCAGGTTGAATATGCTTCATCTGTGCGGGATCCCTATGAAAAGGGACTCACTAAGGAGATAGAAAAGGTTCAGCGCAGGGCAGCTAGATTTGTAAAGAGGAATTACGATAGTAAACAAAGCGTAACATCATTAATAGAAAATCTGAAATGGACATCGTTAGAGGAACGTAGGCTGCAGGCTAGATTTAAACTACTGGAAAAATTTATGTTGGAGGGACTAGCGAATGAGTTAGTAGGACTTATCAGAAGCCCGACGTATCTCGGAAGGCAGGACAGTGAGGATAAGATTCGCGAGATCGACTGTAGAACAGAGCGATATAGAGGATCGTTTTTCCCTAGGACGATAAGAGACCATAATAGGAAAAGATAACGTAGGAAAACTATGAACCCTTGGTGCACTGCACCCCCTGCCATCCACCAAAAAGGTGACTTGCAGGGTATAATGTAGATGGGATAGTGTGCGTTTTCTCCAACGGCTGCTCCATGACGTCGACGCATTACCTACTTCAGATATGGCTGGACCGCAAAAAAAAAAACTTTTGGTGAGAAAAGTATATTCGGGCTTCGGAAGGTACCTAGGGACCTCTCTAGGAAGTTTTAAGTAACTATCTATTCAAACAACGGCGGGAAAGAAGCAATCGTTTATATACAATGGGAGCAGTTGACTACACAGATCGTATATGTACGATGGGTGCAGTTTAAGGGTTAAATGCCATTACCTTGCTGATTCTTTCAGCTATCTCTCTTCTCATCATAATCCCCACTCCCCTCTTTCTCTCCTTCCGAGAAAATAATCTTAAATTAGTCGGAATTTATCTGGCCTTCTCCTACCCAGCAAACTTCACTAACACCTACATTGTTCCTTCTCATTTCCCTTTTTAAGTTCTCTAGTTTACCCCCTGAATTCATAGTCATAACATTCCATGTGCCTATTCTTAATTCCTCGCTACTTCCTCTCTTCTCATTAATGTTACATTTCCTCCGTGCATCCCCTAAGGTAGTCCCCACCCAGAGATCCGATTGGGGAACTATTTTACCTCCAAAAACTTTTACCTCGGAGAAATTCATAGAGGTATTTGCAGCTTTTAAGCCTGTCATGGGAAATATAATGAGGTAGTTTCCCCTTGCTATCCTCATTGCGGTTTCACAAGAGTAATTTCCCATCTGTAACTGTTCAGATCCACATGATCACCACCTACAGAGGCATTGTGCAAGCTGCTTTCCTTGCAAAGGGTGATGTTAAACCCCAAGACTGCTTCTTAGTCTGACATTTCCCCTTGGACCTTTCCGGCTTGGGTGTTCCTACCAGGAGAATTATCTCCCACCGGTATAGCTCTTTGGTTCATAAAAGTCCACAAATCCTACCACCTCAATAAGGTTACGCAATCCATTGGGAGGGTGTTATCTTATAAGAAATATAAATTATCAACTGGAGCAGAACCTGGATATTTTCTGGTATTTTTTCCCTCATTTCCTTGTGATATCCAACTGAAACATTCCTACCAAATTAGTCTTTAACCTAGTCAGGAAACTTGTCAAAGCACGTTAAAAAGATCATCGTTCCACATATATATATATATATATATATATATATATATATATATATATATATATAATCCCATTTTAACACTTTTAACAATAAACTAGTGTCCATCATATGACAGATAAATAATAATATTCCCTCCCTCCCTCCCTTAACTAGATGTAAGAATGGAAAGGGTTAAATGTAAATGTAAGAATGGACCTTATGGTCTAAATTTTGCTTGAATAAAGATGATTCTCTATCTATCTATCTATCTCTCCCTCTCTCTCCCTTCCCCCCTCTCTCTCTCCCCCCTCTCCCTCTCTCTCCCTTCCCCCCTCTCCCTCTCTCTCCCTTCCCCCCTCTCTCTCTCCCCCTCCCTCTCTCCCCCCTCTCTCTCTCCCCCCCTCTCTCTCCCCCCTCTCTCTCTCCCCCTCTCTCTCCCTCCCCCCTCTCCCTCCCTCCCCCCCTCTCTCCCTCCCCCCCCCTCTCTCCCTCCCCCCCCTCTCTCTCTCCCTCCCTCTCTCCCCACACTCTTTCCCCCCCTCTCTCTCCCCCCTCTCTCTCCCCCCTCTCTCTCCCCCCTCTCCCTCCCCCCCTCTCCCTCCCCCCCTCTCCCTCCCTCTCTCTCCCCCTCTCTCTCCCTCCCTCTCTTTCTCTCCCCTCCCCCTCTCTCCCCCCCTCTCCCCTCCATTCCATTAATTTTCCTAAATTCAAAGATGGTTCTTCAATTTTTTTTAATTTCAATTTCCAAAAGAATAAAAAGCCTGCTGTTTAAAAATTCGATTTTTACGTGTTATCTTAAGGGAAATGGAAATCGCCTCTCTGGAGCCGAACCCGGGTCTCTTTCCATATTTATTTTTCGTCATTTAATTTTTATACCCAAGTCAAACATTCCTGCAAAATTTCAAACCTCCCACCTAATCGAGAAGTTTGTTAAAAACAATTTCAAAAGTGCCATTAATGACGTTAGCATTATACACAAACCCCACCATCTATGCTTTTATTATAATAATATTGTGAACTAAAAGTTTTGCGAGTTATAGTTTATGTAATGAAATGCGTTTGAAGATATTTAGCAAGCATAAACATAAACATTTTTAGGAATACATCAAATTCAAGATTATTTCGAGTATTGATATTTATCTGGCATTAACCAGGGGCATATATGACACTTTGCATAACTCACTTTTTATAACGTTTCGTTTTGTAATGAATGTCATTAGAGAGCAACGAATTTGATTGCAAAATAGTACTTGGAAGATGCTTCCAACAATAACATCCTCGAGGAATAGTTCTAGGAAATTACACCCGCGAATTATTATTAAGCACTTAAAATTAACCCTTTCGCTGCTATGGACTTTAAGCTTCTGTGTCAGCCGTGTGCGCTGAATTTAGTGACCTTGAAGCACCCCTGTGCTGGATACTTTCCCTAAGAGCTTCACATCTACGTTCATTCGTTCGTCTTTCAGTCTCTTTATATTTTAAAAGTTATTTTGCCAATCATTTACATTCATATTGATTATTAACCATTTCGAAAAAATATTTTCATCTTTTTTGTCGATTCTTTTTATTAAATTCAAAAGAAAACGAAAGAATCTAAACGTGACTAAAAAAACTTGGTTTGAGAATGGGATGTATTACATATGAAAGTTGACACAGAACTGAAGATATTTCTGGCTTTTTTCCGTCCGTTTTAGGCCTTTTAGGGTGATGGCCAAGGGACGAAAAAGGTTTTATGCGGGTGCTAAAAGCCCGGGGAAACGAAGTAGAAGCAGCCTTTTTCATCGTCCAAGGTTAGACTAAAAACAGCTTAAAAATATACGTCTACGCCATCTACAGAGTGCCTAAAACATCTGTTAAACCCACAAAAATCCACGGCACTTCGTTAGCATCGATACGACTGAATACGTTTTGAGCAGCGAACAAAAAAGCTTGAAATGCATACATGCGTCGTTAGCAGTCAAGGCACCGCTTTGCCCGCCCGCATATATGCGTCGATAGCAGTAGCGGCTGTGCGCTACCTCAACGCATATATGCGTCGATAGCAGCGAAAGGGTTAATTTCAAATTGGAAAAACTACGGATCGCCTTTTGCTTTGAAAAAACAGCAAACAAAATTGTCATTTGTTGCTATGGATGACGAAGCATTGGTTCTCATCCTATCAAAAGCCATGTCACACGGACCAAGTTTATCTCATACTTTCTCTGAAAGAAAGTTATAGGCACAACTTGCATGCGACTTTCTATCATACAATCTTGGCCCGCCCTTTCGCACGAGTGTTTTTAGTTGTAAGCACTTCTGCTAGCGTTTCGCCGATTGCATTGACCGTCGATCCTTTGTTGATTGTCATTTATAACGATCCTGTACTTTTGGCTGCCCTGGCAATTTTAATTGAAGAGTGTTGAAGAAGATAGCCAAGAAGAGAGACGTGTTCGCAGAAGAAATCGAATGAGTCGTGCATTTTTGTTATAATACACTTTGTCTTTAGTATTATAAAGGCGGGGGAAGTGTTGACATTTCGTAATTAAAGCATCAACTGCTTCCCTACTCCACGGAGCACTAATTTTTCTCAATGGAGACAATAAGGACGCTAGGACCACACTAACCAGAAACCCACGTCTACTACGCACCACAGCTTTCTTATGTTTTTCACCATCCTTGATTCTGATTGGTCGTTGTAAGGAAACTATCATACCCCAAGCCTTACGATTTCTTGTGCGGTACGTTCTCTTAGAGAAAGTGTGAGATAAATTTGGTCCGTGTGACATGGCTTTAATAAGGTAACTATCTACATGCTATTTTAATTTAATTGAATGCGCAGACGGAAAGACAGGGCAAAAACTTGGTAAGTGAACTTTGAGAAGGAGAAAAAAATCCTGTACCTGACCGGGAATCGAACCCGGGTCTCCCCATTTTCCGGATAGGTGCTTTAACCAACTAAGCTATCAAGCCAGCATTCCCGGTCAAGTACAGGATTTTTTCTCCTTCTCAAAGTTCAAAATTTAATTTCAGATTTATGCCCGCATGCTTAACAAGTCATCTCAAAACCCTTGTTTCTTATTGGTAAGTGAATTTATAAAATGATATGTTCTAAAAAAATCGTTTAACACATACACACCTGGGTGGAATCGCTTACTTCTGCCGTGTCAGGTAAGCCGAAGTTTGGCTGAAAGAATACAACGAAATTGTTACACAATATGTCGCATCAGAATTAAATATAAGCTCACCTCTCTTGCATACTATCAATAACTTTCATATTAACTTCAAAATATATTGTAATAAAAGCCAGCTGTATGTTTATAATGTGCGTACATCTTTTGAATGACGTACACAGGACTCAATTCATGAATTTCTGAATCTCTAACATAGGTTAAACTTAAATGAATATATATATATATCTACCTGATAACGGACTTCTATACCCGTAGATACTTCCACGAGTTTCACTGGTACAGGTTCTGCAGTCTGCTGAAATAAATATATATTAATATTAATACAATGCATACAAAGATGATATGTATATCATATTATATAATAGCCTACATCTTTTTTTGTCTGGAATGTTCCCCTGTAAAGTGGCGCCATTTCTATAGAGTGAGGGAATCAAGAACTTAGATACAATTTTCAGACATAACTGTTTCAAAACTTATGCTCATAAATCAAAAACCTTCCACTCTTTTTCAATCAATTTCTCAGGGATTACTTGGCAATTATACTTTTCAATTTTAAGCTGCTCACAGTCCACATTGAAGTAATGATTCTCCATTTGATTAACACGGGGATGAGCGTGGCATACTTTCCGATTAGGGACGGAGCGCCAATATATTGGTGTTACGGTGCCATCCTTTTCTGCCCTCTAGCATGACGGTGTGGTATTTAATTCCACCATCAGCTGGCCAGCAGCTTACACGCAGTTTGAAGTTGTGTTCTGCGCAGTTACGTGTGTCTTTCATAATGAGACGAAACTGTCTCATTTTACATTATTCTCTCGTAATACTAAAAGTACTTGAAAATAGTTAAACGATACGATACCCTTGGTGACACTGCCGCTGCCAACCACAAATCAAATACCATACACTGGATAAATGTCACGAAATGTACTAACAATTATATTGCAGTGACATACCGTATTAGCCTGAATATAATGCGACCCCGAATATAGTGCGACCCCAAGTATTTTGAAAGGAATTTTAGAAAAAGACAAAAAAACATTTAATTTTCTCTATTTTGCTCATTTAAATTACCTGTAAACTCATGAATTATGAACTAAAGGGGGGTAATGTGACGCCACGTTTAGACCGTCCTCGTTTTCTAATGTTGAGTGTTGCGTCCCTGCGTGAGGTTGTGCCGGTGCTGTGGTTGCTGCAATTTGACCTTGATCTATTTTCAAGTCTCCTCAGACCCCTACCGAGTATATTTGTACAATGTAGCATCGTAACATGAGTGTCCAATTCACTTACAATGTAGCAATTATAAACACATGTGCTGAAACACGCCGATACAGTTATTTTTTAAAGATACAAGTAATCGAATATAGTATGAATGCAACCAGTCTCGAATATAGTGCGAAAGCGACTTTCAAAGGTACATATTGAGGAAAAAAACATCGCACTATATTCGGGTCAATACGGTAATACAAGGCACAAATATGGTACAATACTTAGTAGAAATGTCCACTTGAGGAATCACAAATGATACGGCGAAGAGTTCGACTCGCAGATAATCTTTCCGCAGGTGCGTTTGCCTCAGCTGTCTTCGCTCTCTCTCCTCATCCTATCTCGTTCTCCCTCTCTCCTTCACTGCCTCTGCTCGTGGCGACGTTGTCGGGTGGGAACTAATTCAGTTCGCAGTGAAGTGCCAGTAGATTGCACTGCACTCGCGAACGCTAATTTGTTCTACCCTCGATCTACTAGTGTCCTCTTCCGGGCTAATGTCTGTTGCTATAAAAGACGGCATACCGTACGTACGCAGGGGTCGTTGTGTGCAGGGGTCGTCGTTTGATAGAGTTCGAACACAAAAACTTCTGGCGAACACGAAAAACTGATAGGGAACTCGATAAATTGTCAGAAATAGAAAAATGCTGCAATAAGCAGTTTCTATTTTACATGTTTTTTAACTTTATCCCTTTTTACTTTCTCCGTATAATAAGTATAGAGAAAATATTCATGAAAAAAATCGGATTCGAGATTTCAACGGAAATACATGTTTTAAGGTCCCCCGAACACGTTTTGACTATTTTCTCGATGATGTCTGTCTGTCTGTATGTTAATGCTTACACAAATTCAGGAATTAACAACGATCTAATGCAATAATACATTTCATGGAGGATATACAGAATATAAAAAGTTTTTGTCCACAGAATTGCTAGGATTTGAAGTGTGTGACTTTTTTACAGCTAGACCTTTCTACGAAAAAAAATACTAATATTTACCTCAACTGGAATATCGTCCGTTATAATCTCCTCTCCAGGTATAGTTGGACAGAAGGTGAACTGAAATTATACCATTACATTGAATTAATACGGAAGAAAAACAATGCACTTTGTTAAAAACCAATAAAAACATCATGCATTATAAATACATGCTTCTTACGCAAATAAATACCGTAAATACCCGCGTATAATGCGCACTTTTTTCAAAAGATTTGAGTTAAAAATTAGGATGCGTGTTGTGCGATATTTACACAATTTCAGCACGTTAATTACTGCCCGGGTATCCTCATTTTTATTGGCGATTTCTACGAAAAGTAAGATAGATAATAGTAAAAATTTATTAACTAATTCTATAAACATACATTAATTAGATACGAAAAGAATGAATTCAGTATTTATTCATTTTAAAAGTCGAGAAATTCTTCGTCACTTGACCATTCTTCTTCGATGTTGTTATCGGAATCGTCATCTTACGCATGACCTCACCCTACATCGGCGCCCGGCCTGGTGGTGAGGTACTGGTACTACTTACAATTAGAAACAATGGCAGCTGATGCCTTTGAGTTCGCTGGGAGTTGATGCTTCTTGTAGAACTACCATCAAGTTATCATTCCCAACTTTTCTCTCAGCATGCATATGTGATTTATTCTTGATTCTTAGAATCTGTAGTTAATTATGGTTATTTGCTATCGTGTTTACGTGCTCCAGAATGTTCTAATAAGGTTAAAACTGAAGGTTGAGCGAACCCATCCACCTCAGGCATGACAAAAACGTATGTAAAAAACAGGATTATCATCATTCCTTCATTTTATTAGCTCAAAGAATGTCATATGCCCTACTATGAAATTAATATAATTGGATTTATTGTGATGGTAGAAGTGGAGACTATGGCGTTACTCTATTCGTAGAATTTCTACTCCAACCGTATACGTAAATAGTCAGAAGAACTATCGCTAAATACGTATTTCGAAGGCCAGGCCTTCATCCTCAGTAGCTCGGTTAGGTAGTGTACGGTCCGCCTGTGTGCGGGGATTTGAACGGTTGACCGTTGACGGGAGTGTGCAAGTTGGCGTGATGGGAGTGGAAGGGGAAGGAAGGGAAGGGGAAGGAGGGGAGGGGGGAACCGTTAAACTGTAGAGGGGGGAGTAAGTTAGGGGGGCCCCGATCGATATTCATAACGTTTGTTTTAAATTTGTTGATAAACAGGCTCTCATATGCGTCCAATTTGTTTTCTTCTCGTATTGATTTTAAAAGTGTTAAGTTCTGTATGGTGATGGGGGTGGTTGATTTCCTGTGTGTGGGAGGCTACACTCGAGAGGTTGATCCTATTATTTCTAAAATGAGCTAGATGCTCCTTGAAGCCTGTTTCTATATTGCGTTTTGTTTGTCCTACACATATTTTATCACACGTCCCGCATGAAATTTTGAGACTTTGCAGAATGAAAGTATATGCAAAATAGAGGACTCCAATTTTTACCTAGGCGTCAACTCGACGTCGTTTACGAGAAACCGCCCTTTGAAAATCGCGATCCGAGAGTCGACGTAATAAGAATGGTAAAAGTCCTTTCATAATTAGCCAAGAGCGTTGGCGCAGGGGGAAACGAGCTGGATTTCAAATACTTTTGCCAGAGTTCGATTCCCGATGGGACCGAAATTTTTTCCTCCGGTTTTTTTTCCACAATTTCCAGCACATCGTCGATAAAAGTAGCGCAACATTTTTAAAAAATGTATTCCGTGCATTATAACTATAACGGTTAAATGTTAAACGAAAAATGACGTCTTTGATATTTTTGTTTATTTTTCGGAACCAGAAATGAAATAAGTGGAAAAAGACGTAAAACCAATTCTCAAATCGTGTTATTCGAAACCGAGGCGATCTCATAAGGCTACTTTCCATTTTCACTTTCTCCATATACGTAGTATGAGAAAGCATTGTTTTCATGAAAAAAATCGAACTCAACGGAAATACATGCTTTAAGGTCCCATGAACACGTTTTGACTATTTTCTCGATGATGTCTGTGTGTCTGTCTGTATGTGATAGATTTTTGTGGGCGCTCTAACTCAAAAACTATTAATCAGGTCAACGCAAAATTTTGTATTTAACATTTTTATAAAAGTTTAAAGATCTGATTAGCTTTTGGTAAAAATCGGTCGACCGGAAGTGGGTGTTTATTCTTGTCACATCCGTTATTTTGAAATATTTGCTTTAATATTTGATAAATGTAAAAATGTATTGGAATAAAAGTTGTAGGAAATTTCATTTTCTACAACCTTTGTTTGATACATTTTTCCATATAATGCATTGTGTAAGAGATATCTTATATTTTTAGCTGCCACCACCACGCCACCTACCGAAGACTATTGTTAACAATTGACGCTTAGTTACATCTTAGTAACGCTCCTTTTTCTTTTCTTAATTGTCAACCGGAAGTAAATATTGACAACGATCCCAGAGCTAACAACATGTGATTTGCCATATAAATATAGAGAAAGTCATGTGTTGCCCACATCAGTTTATTTCGATCACGTAAAGCCGAAACTGCATAATTCAAGAGCCTTGTTAAATGAAGGCAAACTATATACCTTCCAAGTCTTTTTATTCGAAGAATTATGAATGTCGGTTTTTTGGTTTTGACGATGTGGAATAAGTGTGATTACTTCATAAATTTAATCATCTGATTATCTTTAACTAAAATCGAACTTAGTTCCTTGGAATGGGAGGCAAACATGCATCTCTCTCTTGCGAACATGTGGACAGACGGAGAAAGGAGATGTGTCCACAACGCATTCCACTACTATCGTTTCACCGGTGAAGAACGCCTAAAAAATATAGTTATTCATCAAATAAAATATGATTCATGTTGTTTATAAGTGAAGAAAATAAAATAAAATTGGTATTACCTGAGGATTGACTTGATAATCGTCATCAGGAGGTTCCTCTTTTAAATGCGCTAAATCCATCTGAAATGGAATGATCAAAAACACAAGAATATATTAATACTAGTAGAAGGCGCTTGCATACTGCGAGCATTTCATCTCACCTTGAAAAAACATTAATTTTTCAGAGAGATATTTCATCATGAGATATATTTCTTTAATTCTAAAGATTTCTCCTCTGGACCGATTTTAGTTTTTTCCTTCTGGAACAATAATGGAGTAAAACAATCGCTAATTTTTGCAATTTTAGGAATATTATACTTTTTTCACATTGGGTTAATAATGCCACACTTTCCTGCCAAATTTCAAATTTGTAGTACAATTAGAAGTGAAATAACATTTATCTAATTGTTTAAATTTAAATAATTTTTAACGGCCGCAATAAGAATTTCATGGATACATTGAAATAAATATTCGTTTATATAGACTAAACTCTAAATAACAAAATTTTCAGCTGTCTAACTCGCCCCGTAGTGTCTAAACATTTACCTATTTGTTTAAACTTTAAGAATTTTTAACTGCCAAACAAATTAATTAGTATTATCCCTATTACAAATCCTACCTCTAAAAAAAATTTCAGCTCCGTAGCACATTCGGAAATACACAAACCTTGAAATTTTGTTTAAACAACTGCGAATTTTTAGCGGCCGCATTGTTGCACTTTTTCAAGATTTTCGTTGTTTCTAATCGGTTTTGCAACAAATCCTACCTAAGAAAAAAATCTCGAACCTCCAGCTCATCTGGAAGTGCCTAAACATTAGTATCATCCTATATGTTATCATTGTATATAGACGTTCCTTACAGAGGAGGAGGAGGACGAGGTGGATACTAATGTTTAGGCACTTCCAGATGAGCTGGAGATTCGAAATTTTTTTCGTAGAGAGGATTTCATGCAAAACCGACTAGAAAAAATGAAAATCTTGAAAAAGTGCAAAAAATCCATCACATACAGACAGATGATATGCTTGCAGAATGCAGGCACCTTTTACTAAGTATGTTATATCCTACTCTGTAAGAAACGTCTATATATAATGATTTTAGACTACGGTTGCTTTGCATGAATGACCTAAAAACACACGAGCATTTACTCTCTTTGCTAGCTCACCGGGATTCTATTTGTATCACATCTTGGAATTTTCAGGCATTCTTTACAATAAGTAACAAAATGAGTGCCTTACAGTCGGGGCGAGTCCGTCCGTCCAAATGCTTCATTTCAGAAACTACTGGGTGGATGTTGACGAAATATGGTATTTAGGACGCAGGGGCAAAGAAAATAATGAAACGATCTCAATAGCTTACGTGGCCTAATCGGGAATGCCACTTTACAGGCGACGAAAAATGTAATTTTCTTCGTATCTCACAAAATATCATTTATAACAAAAAATTCTTCAATTAGTCAAATAGCATACGTTTCGTTCGGTACATTTTCATCGAAGGAGCAGTCAATTTCAATAAAATTAAACGAGAAAGACGTAATTCACTTTGAAATATGAAAAAAAAAATTTATTCGTTCTCAATGAAAACAATCTTCGTGACGACTGAAGTAACCAATATCTGCCGTAAATTCCCAATTAGTTTAATTTTCTTTTGTGTGCCTACAACATTCGGAATGTGAAGGGAAATGGATCATCTACGATGAAGAACCGAACGCAAATACGTATATTTTCTTTACGTATGCACAGCGTTTGTAAGTGACAAGAAATGGGAAATTTACCACAAAGGCATACCGTAAATACCCGCGTATTGTGCGCACCCTCGTATAACGCGCAGGGGGGTTTTCAGCCTCGTAATCTATGATTTTTCTATATACCCGCCTATAGTGCGCACAGATTTTTTTTGGCGTTACCGTTCCAGAATAAAGTAGATGGTGTAACGTGTTCTAAGGCAATGATCGAATTATTGGTATTATGAATTGGTAACATAATGAAAGTGCGAAATGAAATTTTCGAATAACGTTCCAAAAGAACGTCAGCTAACTCAATCATTACATACTCTATGTTTACTTACAAGGTGATATTAGGATATACACAATAAATCGAATTATATTAATTTTATAGTATGGCATATGACATTCTTTGAGCTAATAAAATGAAGGAATGACGATAATCCTATTTTTTACATGTTTTTGTCACGTCTAAGGTGGACGGGTTCGCTCAACCTTCAGTTTTAACCTTATTAAAACATTCTGGAGCACGTAAACACGATAGCAAATACCCATAATTGACTACAGACTCTAAGAATCAAGAATAAATCACGTATCACCAGGCCGGGCGCCGGTGTAGGGTGACGTCATGCGTAAGATGCCGATTCAGATAACAACATCGAAGAAGAATGGTCCGGTGACGAAGTATTTCTCGGCTTTTAAAATGAATAAATACTGAATTTATTCTTTTCGCATCTAATTAATGAATGTTTGTGGAATTAATTAATAAATTTTAACTATCATCCATCTTACTTTTCGTAAAAATCACCAATAAAATTATGAGGATACCCGGGCAGAAATTACATTGCCGAAATTGCGGAAATATGGGGTCAAATGAAAATAGGAAGATTATGTACCCTCGTATAACACGCATCCTAATTTTTAACTCAAATATTTCGAAAAAAAAGTGCGCGTTATATGCGGGTATTTACGGTATGCATGAACGCAGATTATATCACTACTATTCGAGTGAGTTACGTCTCAAGTAATTTTCGAACGTTTCGTTAATTACAACTGATTAGGAAATTATTTGGTGAATCAAAAATTCGACATTTCCTAGCATTTCAGACCGTAGATATTATACTAAGCAATTAATAATTATCTTTTCTGAAATGATAGCATAAATCGTAAATAATGCCTCTGTATGCATGCACGACGTGTGAATCCACTATTGTTAGGCAAGTCCCTATGGAAGCAGAATTCCATTACATTACAATCAAAGGGTATTAATCTATTTACCTGATCAGAAGAATCATCCGTCAGGATTTCTTCCTTTGGTGAAACAGGGGGATGGAAGGCCATCTGAAATTAATCATTTCGAATAAGTTTTGAAACATACAAACACAGTAAACACTCGATTCTCCGGAATCTATGGGGGGGAAGGGTTGTGCAGTTTTCGTGACGATCCGGAAAATCGAATCAAAAAGCACATGCTCATATTCAGGGCTCGACAAATACGGTTGCACGCCCGCCAGCGGCGAGTTGATATTATCAGCTGGGAACAGATACGACCAGTTAAATAACATTTTTAAAAATCACATTTTTTGGTGGTGGCAAATACAATTTTTGCTTTCTCCGTATATACGTAGTATAGGGGAAAGTATTGTACTCATGAAAAAAATCGACTTTGAGATTTCGACGGAAATACACGTTTTGAGGTCCCCCGAACACGTTTCGACCATTTTCTCGATTATGTAAGTGCGGGTGTGTGGTTGCTTTTTTGTGGATGCTCTAACTCAAAAACTATTAATCAGGTCGTCGCGAAATTTTATATTTAACATTTTTATAAAAGTCAGAATAACTGATTAGTTTTTGGTAAAAATCAGTTGACCGGAAGTGGGTGTTTACTCTTGCCACTCATCCGTTATTATGAAATATTCGCTTTAATCGTTAATAAATGTAAAAATGTATTGGAATAAAAGTTGTAGGAAATTTAATTTTCTACAACATTTGTTTGACACATTTTTCCATATAATGCATTGTGTAAGAGATATCTTATATTTTTAGCTGCCACCACCATGCCACCTACCGACGACTATCGTTAACAATTGACGCTAACAATTAGTTGTCTTAGTAACGCTCCTTTTTCTTTCCTTAATTGTTGGAGCTTTGTGGCTATATCCAATATCAGAAGGCTATGGTTTGAGTTTATTTCTGTTCTTTGTAAAGTCTAAAATTTTCTCGCAGTTTCTTAAAATATTAATTATTATGTAACCTATTTGGAATTTTTAGTAATATTACAGATATGGAGAAAGTCATGTGGTGTCCACATATCAGATTTTTTTACTTAAAATAAAAAATTACGGGGTTTTGGGGGCAGAATTCCCATAAGAAAGAAATAATTACATATCTCTGTAGAGAAGCTACCTATAAGAATCCATAATTTGCATGGGGGCATGGAATAGTACCATTTTCTTAAATTCCCAAGTCTATCTGATATCTCTACGTAAGTTGTAAAGAGCTGCTCTGCCTTGCGTGTATGCACACCTCCCTTTACGTGACGATGACGGCATTAACATTGGCTATAACATCAACAACGTCGTAAAGTGGAATTCAACAAAATATTCGCAGTTTGACAATAGAATTTTCGTTTCGGACGCATGTTACGTACCATGTTTGGCTGCCGGGAATCTTCCATCGGGACGATTTATTCCTCCAAAATAAGTTTCCGAGTTCGTTCCGCCAGTCAGCTGATGGGATAACTAGGAGCAAACACCGCAAGAACGTCCATCTGGCCAAAATAACTGTAAAATGGAAGATATCCCGTCAATATTGCAACACCTTGATATACCTAATTTATATGAGAAAAAAAAAAAAAAAACATTATCGAGGAATAAATTAACTTTGATTAACCCTTAACTCGTTGACATATGTCATGAGCTACTTCTGGTATCGAGCCAAGTTTTTCGAAAAATAACAATGTTCATAAGAAATAATAATTTAATATTTTTTTCTAACCCTTATCAGGAACTGTTTACATTTATTTATTTATTTATTTATTCATTTGTCCCAAAAACAGCATAATGGTCCAATTACATTGGAAACAGTAAACAAATATAATACAATAATATACAATATAATATAGTAAGTAATAAAATAACAACATCAATATAATACATAGCTTGACATTAAGAGAATAAAAGTTCTGCTAACTGTTTTTTTAAGTAATTACCTGAAAATATGTCAACACCTGTGTTACGATGCAGCAGGTTATTGTATGCTGTTGGAATCCGGCTGAAGAGAGAGCGCTTTGAACTAGATAGACGAAAAATTGGGAATATGAAACAAGTCCTTCAGACGGGTTGTGCGCGAGGGAATACGGAGGGCAAAGTATGCTAAGATTTCAGGTGAGCGGTAGAAACCGTTAATAATTGAATGCGGGAAGGTAAGTTCGGAGAACTGTCGTCTACTAGGAAGTGAAGGAAGGCTTAAGTTATAGTTAGGAATCTGTGAGTGTTGTCGGATTATGGCTAGGAAAAACCTCTCTATTGAATCTAAACGCTTTAGATTTGTGGGGGCAGCAGTACACCAAATTGGAGAGCAGTAGCTTAACCGCTGGTAAAACACAACCGTTATAAAATGAAATCATAGCAGAAGGATCTTTGATTTGTGGGAGTCTGTATAATATTCCCAGAAGCGACATGGATTTAGAGACAATATTTTCAATTTGCTTATTAAAGGTGAGTTTACTGTCAAAGATGACTCCTAGATCATTAATGTCGTGAACAATTGGAATGGTATCACCGCTTATTATGTATGAAAAAGGAATAATGGTGGATTTTAAACTGAACGGAAGAAGCTTACATTTTGTAGGATTAATTTTAATCTATTCTTAAATTCTGGGACACTTTTTACGTTACGTATCTCAGCAGGTAACTTGTCAGACTCGCTTACCCCGTTCACAAATAACTCCTCTTAGCAATTTCTTTACCTCTATACCGAACAAAAAAATTTTCATTGGTGACCTGCCTAGTTATATAATTACGTACATTAGATGCTTTGGAAACTAGTCCACTCAGGTACTTGGGCAACAAGCCTTTCTTAAGTTTATACATAAATAACATACAATGAAATTTTAACAACACTTTAACCAACCTAATTTATCCTACGTATCCTCTATCCTACAATATTTATCACAGCCAATAATCACTCTAATTGCTTTATTTTGCAACAGTTGCAATCTCTGTAAATCCTTCTAATAACCCAAATACACAATACGTCACGTGAGGCAACACAATTGTATTATATTATAAAGTTAATTAACGACTTATTGTCGGGAATCTAATATCTATGAAAGCCTAATTCTTTCCCATTTTGGCTCCCTCTGGCACGCTATAAAAACGCGAATAACTCGAGTTGGAGATGTATTTTTGAAATTTGGCAGGAATATTAATTTTGCGTATTTTAAGGCGATGAAGAATAAAAATCGCGAAAAATGAAATGTCCTGGGTTCGGCTACAAGGAAGACATTTCCGTTTCCCATAAGATAGCACGTAATAATCGACGCTTCTATTCTTTCCGAGATCTAAATTAAAAAGAATTAACGTACGATCTTCGGATCTGAACCATTTTAAAGAAAAAATTACAATAGGAATAAATTCCGCAGAGTTGAGCCTGACCATATATCGACGTTCCTTACAGAGGAGGAGGATATAACATATAGGAGGATACTAATGTTTAGGCACTTCCAGATGAGCTGGAGATTTGAAATTTTTTTCTTAGGTAGAATTTCGTGCAAAACCGACTGGAAAAAACGAAAATCTTGAAAAAGTGCAACAATGAGACCGCTAAAAAATCGCAATTGTTTAAACAAATTTTCAAGGTTTATGTATTTCCGCATGTGCTACGGAGTTGAAATTTTTTTTGTAAGTAGAATTCGCAAAAAAAAAACGAAATAGGGATCATACAAATTTTGATATCTTAATTTGTTTGGCAGTTAAAAATTCTTAAAGTTTAAACAAATAGATAACTGTTTAAACATTACGGGATGAGATAGGAAGCTGAAATTTTCAAGTTATGTGCAGAGTAGTGCATTTGCACAAATAAACATTTGAATCTCTCCATAAACATATTGCGGCGGCCGTTAAAAATGTTTAAAATTTAAACAATTGGAAAAATATTATTTCACTTCTAGAAGTACTACAACTTTAAAATTTGGCAGAAATGTGTAGCATTAGTACCCCATAATGGAGAAAGTATAAAATTCTTAAAATTGCAAAGTTTTGGGGATTGTATTAATCTATTATTTTTACATAAGGGAAAAACGAAAATCGCTCCGGAGGTGAAATATTCAGAATTAAAAAAGTATTTTTAATGATGAAATATGAAAAATGAATGTTTTTTTATGTTGAGACGACATGCTTGCAGAATGCAAGCACCAGCTACTCGCATAAAAAATTACGAAGTTTGTTATTGTTCATCTTTTTCCGCCTACAGTTCGAAATTCCTCGTGTTAAACGTTTAATTCACATATTTTGAGAAAATCTTGCCAATTAAAGGGGGTGTTGCCTTGCCAACATTGTTAAACCTAGAATTCTTATTGTTATTTCAATCCTTATGGACGAAAGCACGCTTTGATTACTTTTAAGATGAGAGAGAGGAGAGGGAAATGATTTTCATAGCAACGAATGTAAACAACAACGCGAGAATTTGACGGATTCTTAGTGATTCGCATTGTTGCCGATTTCGTGTAATTGGGTACCATTGGTTTGGATAATAGCTTCGAAGGGCATCTCCCTAGTTAGTACTAAACGTCCCACACAAACAACTGACAAGCACTTAATAGCCCTGAATTTTGAGAAATGTATTTCAAAACTACGTACAACAAACAGATGAACAGTTACCGCACGTTCTTTTACATTCCATGCACAATGTTGCTGTTATAGCTTATCCCGTAACAATGAGTAGATATGGCACCTTTTTCTTTAGGTCAACTTTTCATGGGTTCGGAATTTTTGTCAGCAATTTGCTCGTAAACTGATTAATGGGTAAATCGATTTCGGAAAATCGCCGTCTATATTTCTGCCTTCAGCATCACTCCTTTCTTGCTCAGGTAATCAATTTCCCACTATATCAAAAATTTTGTAACATCGAGTTGTACGAATTAAAGACCATATTGACCCGAGGGTATTGAATGGAAGGATATTGAGGAGAGTACGTATGACTTGCAATTTTAACAAAGAAAGTCGCTCGAGTCAAATCTTGCTCACCAGTTGAGAGTTAAAAAGCAGGAAAACATGATACAATTTACTAACCTCTACAACATATTCTAGTTTCGTTGTAGAACGACTTCAGGGATTACGGTTCAAAACATGAAAATGTTAGAATACTGTTCTTCGACGATGTGATTTTATAGGATATACGATTCCCCATCCATGAAGAGACAACTTAACCACCAATAATACACCGAACACTTTGGATAAACGATAACTTTCACACCTTGGAATAAAAAACATATAAGCACGTACTCATTCAAGACAGCTGCACTTCCGTTTGCAAACTTCGAGGTTCTAATTGTTAGTACCAGTTAATGACGTAAGGGGCAGAACCTATCACTGTTATCGTAAAAGCAATAGATAACTATACGATAAGAAGTTATTTATTATATACCGTATTATCCCGAATATAACGCGATGTTTTTTTTTTCCAATAAATGAAATTTTAAAAGAAGCCCCCGCGTTATATTCGTGTCCTAATGGTTTCAAATGGGAATTTCTTAACGTATATATCTTTTGCGGTAAAGGTACGTAATCGTGAAATTTGTGCATTTACAGGTAAATGTGCACATTTACCACCAAGCTTGGTAAATGCAAGTTTAAGTTCCCACAAATACATATTATCCGTACATTTCCCGGTAAATGCGCGCTTTTACCGACGTGCCTTGGTAAATGTGGAAATAAGTAAGAATGAGAAATGCTACGCTTTAATAATTACGTTAATTTACAACAACAATCATCGAGGGTTCGGCTCCACTGGTATAATATATTAAGATGAACGCTTCCCAACCCGAGGGGGGAACACAGCGAACGTGAGGAGGAACCAAAAACACAACCCGGTGGGACCCGAGTAAAATTTTCCTTCATGTTCAAATTCAGTTTAGTTAGATGTGCACAATTACCAGGAAGTTACGTATTTACCGTACAACGCACATTTACCGTACTTCTAAACTGCAACAGACGTTCGCGACGCCGCCAAGTTGTGGCGTTTATCCACATTTACCAGTGTCTCTAGATAAATGTGCACATTTCTCCAATTCAATCGGTAATAGTATGTTATACTTACATTTACCGAACTTGGTGATAGGTGTTGCCTCTCATGTCATTAAGTGATACTAACAATTAGAACCTCGATTCTCGCAAGGCAAAAGTGTAGCCATCTTGAAGATTACCTGCTTTTTTAAATCCAAGCAGTGTAATGTCGTTTTTAAAGGATATACAATTCCCATCCATGAAGAGGCTATATTAACTTAACACTCTTTATCTCTTTGGAATCAAAACAAACAAGTATACCTAACCTTTACAGATGGCCACACTCCTGTCTTGGAAACTTCGAGGTTATAAATGTTAGTACTAGTTACAGACGTGAGTGGTAATAATAATAATTAAAAATAATAATTTTTATTTTCTGCAGTGACCCCTGTATGGGGCATTACATTGTCAAGTTCATAGTAAAAAATAAAAGAACAGTAGAATACAATATATAGAAAAGTGCACAAACATGACAATACAGTACAAAAGACACCATTTGTGTAGATTTTTACAATTTTTCAGAGATAAACTCATTGATGCTATAGTAAACCCCCTTTTACATCATATCCCTGACATTTCTTTTAAATATAATTGCAGGCATAGATTTAAAATGAATAGGGAGTGAATTGTAGAATTTTTTACTAGAATAGGACTTATCACTGTTGCCGGAAAAGCAATACTCGTTAAATACAACAAAAAATTCAGACAGGCGCTTGTCAATCAATTCTAACTAGCGTAATCTTATTTTCGCGCCGTTTACCGAGGAATTTATTAACGTATATCTACATCTATTGTTTCTCCGACGACAGTGATAGGTTCTGCCTCTCACGCCGTTAAGTAGTACTAACAATTAGAACATGGAAGTTTACGACACGGAAGTGCAGCCATCTTGAGAGGGTTCGTGCTTATTAATTTTATTCCAATGAGTGAAAGTTATTGTTTAGCAAAAGTCATTATTGATGGTTAAAATTGTCTTATTTATGGATGGGGAATTGTATATACTTTAAAATCACATCGTCGAAGAACAGATTTCAGACAGTTAAATGTTTTGATTTGTCATCCTTGAAATCCTACTACTGCGAACCAAAAATATGGTGTAGAGGTTAGTAAATTGTATCCTTTTCCCGCTTTTTAACTCTCAACTGGTGAGCAAGATTGTCTCAAGGGACTTTCTTTGTTAATATTGTAAGCCAGGGGTGCACAACATACTGCCAGCGGGCTAAATTTGGCACGCCGACACAGTTTGTGTCTCGGCAGGATGTAACTCATCTGGTGTTTTCCTTTTCGTAAAAAGTACAAGTAAAATTTGTTATGGATATTTATCGTATCTGTGAACAAACATTCTCTCTTATGAAATTAAACAGACAGATCCGAGTTTAACAGACATTCTATGAACAGCAACTACAAGCATTACTCCGGATATAAGTTAAATTGCGAGAGAAAAACGGTTCAACATCTACCATTAAGTAAATTATATTTGTTTGTCAGCTCATTTTTGTCGCATAATAATTTCATGTGATAGTTGTTCTCCCCAATATTCGTCATTTCAATACCCCCCTGTTATTTCTCCTTCGCAGCGAAAGAGTTGTTTTTATATTTTTTTACTTTTATCGCATCTGTCAGGTCAATCTGGTCATTATATCGTACAACGCGATGATCCTAAAATTACTGATATTGCGGGGAAATTATTACCTGAATAAGGCACAGATGTCGAATCAGTTGATGAGCAAATTGCTGACGAAAAGTTGACCTAAAGAAAAAGTCATGTCTACCCATTGTTAAAGGATAACCTATCAGCAACAATATACGTGGAATGTAAAAAAAACATGCAGTAACTGTTAGTGTTTGTTGTAAAAACGTATTACGTAGTTTCGAAATTCATTCTTATAATTCGGGGCTATTTAAGTCCGTGTGACATTTATTGCTAATTCCCGACAGTAAGTTGTTAATTAATTTTATAATTTCAAAACCATGACGGAAAACAAACATTTTTGTTAACAATTTTTAATCTTTGTTAAAACAGCTATTTCAAATTTCTATATACGTAAGAACGTTAATTTTGTTTCACGCATATTTTTAATTATTGAGAGGAGCAAGAAACTCATATTAACATGTATATTTCCTAATAAAATTAACCAAATATATTCGAAAATCTCTGTTCAGGTCAACTTGACCCATGGTCTCCAGGAATATCTAACTACATACGTACACGATTTAAGGGTTAATTAACATTAATTTAATCCTTCATAATGGCTTTTTAGTGTTTTATTTTCTCACATATATAAATTATATACAGAAGGCATTGCAATATTGACGAGATGTCTTCCATGTTACAGACGTTGTGACCAGATAAATGTTCTCGTGCTTCCTCCCGATATTACTATCAATTGACTGTCAGAACGGACATTGCAACTTATTTCGGAGGAATCATTTGTTCCGATGGATGATTCTCAGCAGCTAAACGTGGTAAGTAAAGTGCATTTGAAAGGAAAATTAGCTTGTTTAACCGAATATTTCGGTGGAATTCCACTTTATGGCATTATTGTTGCCGTTATTGCCTAGGTTTCACGACTTAATGCAATTATCATCACGTAAAAAGATGAGTGCAGACATGTAATACAGAGGCACTCTTTACGATATACAGTGTTATGTAAAATCAAATTAAGAGTTAAAGAAATTCCCAGGATTAAATGTTTGAATTATTGTTCGATTCAAAACAGACTGAAAAATAAAAAATTATTATTTTTGGACACTCAGACCTTGCTATTAGCATATTAAAACATTTTGGTAAAGTAAAATAGCTTATGACCATTCGTTTCACTTTGCAATTCAACCCAATAAATATCGACAGATAATAAGCAATTATATATTTTTAGAATGTTTTGTTCATCCTGGTATTTAATAGTTGTTAAATGTTTTAATATATTTTTAATAAAAAAAATAAGTTCAATAGAAGAATATTTGTCAAGTTTTGATATTTTTTTATAATTTAAGTTTAATTAATCAAGTTTTGGTTTTGCAATATCTTATCTGCCCGGATAGGGGCCGATGTTTTTTTGTCAAAATCTATCATGAAAAAATCACCCCTCAACTTAAATGCGAGTCCAAGAAAAAAAATGTTGGTTTGGGGTTAGGTCTCGTTGTCATTCACAGATGGCAGTATATTTCACATTGCCATTGTGTGCAAATGATAATATGTACTATATTTTTCATAAAGTAAATATTTCACCTACGATGAATATAAATGAGCTAGCTTTACCAGCGCAGAGTATCTGTGTGATAGTACTTTATTGCTCAGTATCATAAATTTCTTTATACACAATTTTCGATGTCATGATTTGCTGATACAGTAGTTAGAGAGTCAAATGAGCTCACCATTTCTCTCTCTCTGTCTCCCTCCTTCTGTCTCCTTCCCTCTGTCTTCCTCCCTCTGTCTCCCTCCCTCTGTCTCCTTTCCTCACGGTCTCTCATCCGCCCTCTGTCTCCTTCCCTCCCTCTCTCCCTCCCTCTCTCCCTCCCTCTCTCCCTCCCTCTCTCCCTCCCTCTCTCCCTCCCTCTCTCCCTCCCTCTCTCCCTCCCTCTCTCCCTCCCTCCCTCCCTCTCTTTCTCCCTCTCTTTCTCCCTCTCATTCTCCCTCTCATTCTCCCTCTCATTCTCCCTCTCTTTCTCCCTCTCTTCCTCCCTCCCTTCCTCTCCTTCTCTCTTCCTCCATCTCTCCCTCCCTCGCTCTCTACCTCCCTTCCTCTCTTTCTCCCTCTCTTTCTCCCTCCTTCTCTTTATCCCTCCCTCTATCTCTCCCTCCCTCTCTTCCTCTCTCTCCCTCTCTCTCCCTCCCTCTCTCTCTCCCTCCCTCTCTCTCCCTCCCTCTCTCTCTCTCCCTCGCTCTCTCCCTCCCTTCCTCTCTCTCTCTCTTCCTCTCTCCCTTCCTTCCTCCCTTCCTCTCTTCCTCTCTCCCTCCCTTCCTCTCTCTCTCTCTCTCTTCCTCTCTCCCTTCCTTCCTCTCTCCCTCCCTCTCTCCCTCCCTCTCTCCCTCCCTCTCTCCCTCCCTCTCCCTCCCTCTCTCCCTCCCTCTCTCCCTCCCTCTCCCTCCCTCTCTCCCTCCCTCTCTCCCTCCCTCTCTCCCTTCAGGGTTAAATGTAAGAATGGACCTTCTGGTCTAAATTTCGCCCGAATAAAGACGATTATCTATCTATATATCTATCCCTTCCTCTCTCTCCCTCTCTCTCCCTCTCTCTCCCTCTCTCTCTCTCCCTCTCTCTCTCTCTCCCTCTCTCTCCCTCTCTCTCTCCCTCTCTCTCTCCCTCTCTCTCTACCTCTCTTTCTCCCTCTCTTCCTCCCTCTCTTTTTCTCTCGCCCTCTCTCCCTCCCTCCCTTCGTAGTTTGATTTTTAAATTTTCAGAAATCACGTTGCGCTAAGTTTCTAGCTTCTAGCCCAAGCAATGCCCGATACTTAATCTAATAGTATTTAAATGCCATACAATAAAGGTTACGAACTTATTTCTCTCATTCATATGTATAACTGGGCACCCTAGTTTGCCTCCTCAAGAAAAGTCCTCTCTTACGAGAGTATGGACTGGTTTTACAAACTTATTCCAGCAATTAGTATGACAATGACCTTTTCCAGTTTGTCGCCAAAACCCGGGCTCTCCTTTCCCCCCAGAGAATCGGGGGGTTTCCTGTTTTTGCTGGTTTCAGAACTAATTACGAGTGGTATTTAATTTCAGATGGCTCTCCATCCCCCTGTTTCACCAAAAGAAGAAATCCTGACGGATGATTCTGCTGATCAGGTAAATAGATCATCCTTTGATTATAATGTAGTAAAATACAACTTCCTTAGGGATTACCCTTAGAATTCTAGATGTGTTACAAATAGAACTCCAGTGAGTTAGTGAATGCTCGAGTGTGTTGATGTGATTCATGCAAAGCAATTGTACCCTTAGTGTCGAAAAATCGTTAGTCGCCCCTTTAAGGCTTAATATATTATCATTATATATATAGACGTTTCTTACAGAGGAGGAGGATATAACATATAGGAGAATACCAATGTTTAGGCACTTCCAGATGAGCTGGAGATTCGAAATTTTTTTCTCAGGTAGGATTTTGTGCAAAACCGACTAGAAAAAACGAAAATCTTGAAAAAGTGCAACAATGCGGCCGCAAAAAATTCGCAATTGTTTAAACAAATTTTCAAGGTTTGTGTGTTTCCGAATGTGCTACGTAGCTGAAATTTTTTTATAGGTAGAATTTGTAAAAAAAACGAAATAGAGATTATAGAAATTTTGATATTTTAATTTGTTTGGCAGTTAAAATTTCTTAAAGTTTAAACAAATAGGTAAATGTTTAGTTACTATGGGGCGAGATAGGGAGCTGAAATTATTAAGTTATTTAGAGATTAGTCTATGCAAACCGATAAACATTTCAGTGTATCCATTAAAATTGTTATTGCGGCCGTTAAAAATTAATTAATTTTAAACAATTAGATAAAGGTTATTTCACTTCTAAATGTGCTACTAATTTAAAATTTGGCGTAAATGTGTGGCATTATTAACCAAATGTGGAACGTATATAATATTCCTAAAATTGAAAAAAATAGTGATTGTTTTACTCCATTATTGTTCCATGAGGAAAAAACGAATATCGGTCCAGAGGAGAAATCTTATGAATCAAAGAAATATTTCCCATGATGAAATATCTCTCTGAAAAATGAATTTTTTTCAAGGTGAAATGAAATGCTTGCAGTATGCAAGCACCTTCTACTAGTATTAATTTATTCTGGTGTTTTTGTTCTTTCCACTTCAGATGGATTTAACACATTTGAAGGAGGAACCTCCTGATGATGGTTATCAAGTCCAGCCTCAGGTAATACCGATATCATAATTTTATTCACTTACTAGGGAGATGCTCGTCGAAATTCAAGGGGAAAGTATTTTTTATGAAATTTCCTGAATAGACGTGACGTGAAGCTATTATCCAAGTCGATTGCACCCAATTACAGGAAACCGGCAACAATGATAATCACTAAGAATGCGTCAGATTTCTGCGTTAAAAACTGATCTGCTGATCGATTCAACGCGTATTCCGAAATTAATGGCAGGAAAAAAAACTCATTCTTTTAGCCTTGAACAATCTTTAGGTAGGTTATGGTGCATTGCACCCCCTGCCACCCACCAATCAGGTGAATCGCAGGGCAACATGTAGTTGTAGATGTGAACTCCCACCATGATTCTAGGTAATTTTAATATGTGAATGATTCATGTCCTATATTCAAATGTATTCCTTCTTGTAAATAATACAACGAATGTTGTTTACATTCGTGGCTACGTAAATCTTTTCCCTCTCCTCTCTCTCTCACTCTTTCGTATTAAAAGCATTCAAAGCACGCTCTCATCCATAAGGGTTCAAATAAAAATAGGATTTTGAGGTTTAACAATGTAATGGGTTGGCAAGGCAACACTCCGTTAAAATGGCACGATTTCCCCAAAATATATGAAATAAACATTTAACACGAGAAATTTCCAACTGTAGGCAGAAAAAGATGACAGAATAATAAACTTTATAATGTTTTCTTTAAAATGGTTTAGATTCAAATTCTTTTTAATTTAGATCTCGGAAAGAATAAAACCCTGGACATGGAAAAGTCGATTTTTGCATGTTATCTTATGGGAAATGGATATGTCTTCCTTGGAGTCGAACCCAGGACTTTTTTCAAGATTTTTTTTCATCATCGCTTTGAAATGTGTGAATTTAGTATTCCTGCCGAATTTCAAATCTGCATCCAGAAACAGGAAAATTGATCTGCTACGATGGTTCAGTGGTAGAATATCTGCCTGGCAAGTGGACGACCTGGGTTCAATTCCCGATCATAGCAGACTTTTTTCAGGTTTCAAAAATACTGTATCTGCCAGAATATGAGCCAATGTTTTTTGTCAGAATCTATCTTGAAAAAAATCACCCTTCCGCTTAAATGCGAGTCCGAGAAAAAATTAGGGGTTAGGGTTAAGTGTCATAGTCGCCCATAGATGGCAGCGCGCCTCTCATTGCCATCACGTTTAAATGATAGTACTATATTTTTCATAAAGTAAACATTTGACCTACGATGAATGTTAAAGAATAAGTACTAAAGCTAGAATATTGAATTTAGCAGTACTTGTGTTTTATTACCATTGTTACCTATTCTTTTGTTTCTAAATGCTATTGGATATTTTCTTTCGTTTCTCAGGGTTGAGCATATGTATCATTAAGAATAGTTAGCAATTTGTATTATTTTTAATTAGCCATTAAAATAAATTCCTCTTAGTTTTACTTGGCTATTGTAGTTATTGTTGTAGCCATCATAATGTTTGTATGCATGTTAAAACCTCATCCATGTAATCTATTAAAATTGCATACATTGACTACGCCATCGATTACTCAATATGCGATGATGACTTTTGATGCTCAACTGTTTGAATTTCGGTAAAACTTTACATGAAATGTGTATAATTATAACAAGAAGTCCAAACCAGGACTAATGCAGGCTGGTCTCCCAAAGTTAATGTCCCGAATTGATTACTTATATTGACAGGAAATGTTTCTGTATGTGTTAGTCATTCCAAGGAATTCTCATACCATAAATGCCATTTGTAATTCATAGTTTATAAATTATGGAGAAAAGGTGGAAAACGTATTAATAGGTCATTTAAAGCAGTTTAAAATACTAAAAACTGTCAAAATCTTTTTCTGACAAATTTTGCATGTATTTTTTAAATAAACGAATTCAATAAATGTTACTGTTTATACGCTAATATGTCTGGATCAACTGTCCATTGCTGAAGAGTATTCGAGCGGAAAAGAAAATAACCCATTTGTTCACTCGTCTATACTCAAGCCGAGTTCGGTAACAATCGTCTCCAACAATCCAGATAAAATGCTATTTGAAACGCAAAAACGCTACGTTTTAGTGGAAACTCGAGAAAATATGATCAGTTATCAAAATTCGATGATAAGAATTAGAATCTGCATTCTTTTCCCCTTAGAACGTTATCAACCTCGCTCCGATATCACAATTTTAAGATCTTTTAATGTGTTAAAGAAAACATCTCTGCACGATGTATACGTCCTATGTAAAACAAATAGGGGAAAAACGTTCCTGGAATCGAACCCGAGACTTCAATCTTTGCCAAATAAAATATAGCCCGGAGGTGGGTCCTGGCGGTGTGCCGCCAATTTGTCGCATGGCAAATTCGTCACGAGACATTCATTGAAAGGCAAATTCATCACAATGCAAATTTGTCACAAAATCAAGAGTCGTTGAGGGAATGGGAAATAGGATAGCCTTGTCTTCATTAATGCTGTGACACCATATTTAGTGTATAGGAAGCGTTGATGATACCTGACAATTCCCGAATCAAATATAGAACTCCTGTGCAGATTATTCACAGCAGTTATCCTAATAAAAATTTTAGAAAATTTAATTTATTAAATATTCGTATCTTATCTGATTGGGATAATAATAAAAGGCTTATTCCTATATATTTATTTGCGCCTGTATTTATAATGGATGATGTGTTTATTGGTTTTTCACAAAGTGCATTGGTTTTTTTCCATATTAATATAATTTTATGGTTTTATTTCAGTTCCCCTTATGTCGAACAATACCAGGAGAGGAGATTATAACAGACGATATTCCATTGCAGGTAAATATTAAGTATTTTTTATAAAAAAAGTCTAACTGAAGTAGGTCATGCTCTTCTGTGGACAAAAATTTTATATATTCTGTATATCCTTCATGATATCATCATATTACCGTAAATACCCGTGTATAAGGCGCACTTTTTTTTTTCGAAATATTTGAGTTAAAAATTAGGATGCGTGTTATACGAGGGTACATAATCTTCCTATTTTCATTTGACCCCATATTTCCACAATTTCGGCACATTAATTACTGCCCAGGTATCCTCATATTTTTATTGGTGATTTTTACAAAAAGTAAGATAGATAAAAATTTATTAACTAGTGCTATAAACATACATAACATTAATTAGATATGAAAAGAATGAATTCGGTATTTATTCATTTTAAAAGCCAAGAAATTCGTTCTCACTGGAACATTCTTCTTCGGTGTTGTTATCGGAATCGTCATCTTACGCATGACGTCACCCTACACCGGCGCCCAGCCTGGTGGTGAGGTACTGGTACTACATACAATTAGAAACACTGGCAACTGATGCCTTTGAGTATGCTAGGAGTTGATGCTTCTTGTGGAACTAAATCACGTTATCATTCCCTACTTTTCTCTCGGCATTCATACGTGGTTTATTCTTGATTCTTAGAGTCTGTAGTTAATTATGGTTATTTGCTATCGTTTTTACGTGATCCCGAGTGTTCTAATAAGGTTAAAGCTGAAGGTTGGGCGAACCCGTCCACCTCAGGCATGACTAAAACGTATGTAAAAAATATAGGATTATCGTCATTCCTTCATTTTATTAGCTCAAAGAATGTAATATGCCATACTATGAAATTAATATAATTGAATTTATTGTGTATGTCCTAATATCACCTTGTAAGTAAACAGAGTATGTAATGATTGAGTTAGCTGATGTTCTTTTGGAACGTTATTCGAAAATTTCATTTCGCACTCTCATTATGTTACCAATACAAAATACCAATAATTCGATCATTGCTTTACACCGCGTTACACCATCTACTTTATTCTGGAATGGTAACGCTAAAAAAATCTTCGTGCTATACGCGGGTATATAGCAAAATCTTAGATTACGAGGCAGAAAACCCCCCTGCATGTTATTCGAGGCTGCGAATTATACGTGGGTATTTACGGTAATGACTATCGCCTTATTTTCAATAGGAAAAATATTTTGATTTATGCGTTTTCGATTTACGATTTCTAGGAACGCATCTATTGCATAAATCAGAGGATTACTGTATATTAATGATTGAATTTTAACTGTATGACGTTATTTACATTAAAACCTTATTTGAATTTTGAATTACAAATATTATCCATAGTGGAATTCCTTAGGCTTAATAATGAATGTTTATAAAACATTAATTATTTGTTTTATTTTGTTAATCTGTAAATGTTTGATACTTAAAATGGTTTGGTCCTTCGGGACCCAGCTCATGGAGTTCGCGTTGTTACTATTAGGTCCAGCGTCCAAGTGTTAATACAGTCAGGGGATTGAAAGTCAGTTATTTGTAATTTGCAAAAGAAAAGATGCCTTCACCTCAACAGATGGATTTTTACTTGTTAACTTATGGAAAATAGAAATTATCTCCTTGAGTCAAACCCAGATCTTTTTTCTGGACTTTCTTTCTTTATTGACTTGTAATGAATGATTGAAGCATTTCTACCAAATCTCAATCTTCTACCTATATGGAAAGTTTGCTAAAACACACTATATAATGTTACGTATACTGTCTTGTGATATACGACCAAACACACATCCACACTTAATACAGGTTGAGTATCCCCAATCCGAAATATTCCGAAACCTGTAACATTGTATTAACTCGCTTCTCAGTCCTGTGTTTTTTGAAATATCTTTGGATAATATGAACATAGTGCCACCCAGTGATTTAGAAATGATGAAACTATTCAATATTGTCATGTATTATGTGAAAAAATACCTTTTTAGTCCACTTCCATGTCCGTTGACTAATCAAATAACTATTTGCCATTCGATCTCCCTTGTTTACAAATCGCATGTTTCGATTGTACTCCTGAAAAATGGCTGGCTTTACAGCATTTCCATGTTCATCACAGAAATTACCATTTACAGGTGGATTGTGCATGTTTATTGGTAAATGTACGTTTCGTTTGCCGTCAAATCTTTTTTTTACTTGAACACGTGTACAGTATCACCCCTTTTTTGTTTCTGTATCTTCCCGTCAAAACTTTTTGGCATTCCTTTGCGATTGGGTCTAACAGTCCCGCAACAATAAATATTTCGTGTCTTCAGAACATCAAATTAGTGAGGAGATGAGAAGAAATAGCTGAAATGGTTCTAAATCAAGGAGATCGTGGAGATAGTGACGATGAAGATGAGACTGTTAAAACTGCAGTAAAAATGCCTATAAACGACATGGTAAAAAAATGTGATGAACTCATTGGAGGACTGGAGCAGTGTGAATTTATTACAGAACAATAAATAATGTCAATATATAAGATAAAAGAAAGACTTTTAAAACAAAAACCTTCGGTAATGAGGCAAATGACACTACAGGAAATATTTAAAAATGCCAAAATCCGGAAAAATCCAAAATTCGAAGCAATCTTGGCTCCAAGCATTTCAGATTAGGGATACTCAACCTTTATATAGGATAGATAAAGTACACGCTTCTGGAATAAAACTCGTTACTTCAATGTAGACTGTGATTGGCTTAAAATTTGAAAAGTATAATTGCCAAGTAATCCCTGAAAATTTGATCGAAAAAGAGTAGCAAGTTTTTGATTTATAAGCATAACTTTTGAAATGGCCATGTCCGAAAATCATATCTAAGTTCCTGATTCTCCCACTCTATAGAAATGGCGCCACTTCACAGGGGAGCATTCCGGACAAAAACCGATCTAGACTATTATGTAAGAAGATATACATACCATCTTTACTCGATGTATATTAATAATAATATATTTGTTTCAGTGGATAGCGGAACCTGTACCAGTAAAACTCGTGGAAGTATCGACGGGTATAGAAGTCCATTATCAGGTAGATATTTATACTACTTATTTAAGTTTAACCTATGTTAGAGATACAGAAATTCGTGCATTAAGTGCACTGTACATCGTTCAAAAAATGTAAAGTGGAAATCGGTTAACGCAGAATGCATGGGACCGGAAAAGAATTGTGTGTCAGCCGATTTTCATGCTAAATGTTCTTCAAAAGGCAAATTTTTCATTTTTAAAGCATAAAATTATGTCGGGGATGAATGTATGATGCTCTATGAGCTGTCATTAATGGTGTGCAATTGGTACAATTAATTTCAAGCCGTTAAGCTTCCGTTCTGGTTCAAACTTGCATCTCTCGAAAACTGATGTTAATTTTTCGCGATTTTTAATAATTGTCGACAAGGTTGAATTTGGAATTCCGAACTCTTTGCAAATGTCTGTTTTGGATCTATCACTGGCATCAACCTCTTCCAGGGGCTGCATTATTTTTATTTTGAACTATTTAGTGCAGTAAAAGAGAGCGAGCTACACTGGCAAATATATAAAATACTAGTAAAAGGTGCTTGCATTCTGCAAGCATTTGATCGCACCTTGAAAAAACATTAATTTTCAGAGAGATATTTCATCATGAGGAATATTTCTTTAATTCATAAGATTTCTCCTCTGGACAGGTTTTTATTTTTTCATTATGGAACAATAACGGAGTAAAACAATCACTAATTTTTGCAGTTTTCGAAATATTATACTTTTCCCACGTTGAGTTAATAATGCCACACATTTCTGCCAAATTTTAAATTTATAGTACAATTAAAAGTGAAATAACATTAATCTAATTGTTTAAATTTCAATAATTTATAACGGCCTAAATAACAATTTTATGGATAAATTGAAATGTTTATTCGTTTACATAGATTGACCTCTAAATAATTTTAAAACTTCAGCTCCCTAACTTGCGGCGTAATGTCTAAACAGTTATCAATTTGTTTAAACTTTAAGAATTTTTAACTGCCAAACAAATTAAAATATCAAAATTTCTGTAATCCCTATTTCGTTTCTTTAAAAATCCTACCTCTAAAAAAAATTTCTGCTCCGTAGCACATTCGGAAATACATAAACTTTGAAAATTTGTTTAAACAATTGCGAATTTTTAGCGGCCGCATTGTTGCACCTTTTCAAGATTTTCGTTTTTTCTAGTCGGTTTTGCACAAAATCCTACCTAAGAAAAAAATTTCGAATCTCTAGCTCATCTGGAAGTGCCTAAACATTAGTATCCTCCTATATGTTATTTCCTCTTCCTCCTCTGTAAGAAACGTCGATATATAATGATAAGCGAAGGAAATTCTCCGAAACCAGTCAAGCTGATAAAACCCGGTTAAAAGGCCGGATAAAAACAGATGAACCCGGATAAAAACCCATTACGTATTTCGGTTACAAAGTAACCGTCATCAGGGGTTAAAAAACTTTGTAACCGAAATAAGTATTGGGTTTTTATCCGGGTTCATCTGTTTTTATCCGGCCTTTTAACCGGGTTTTATCAGTTTTACTGGCTTTGGAGAATTTCCTTCGCTTATATTTTGGACTATTTAGTTTTAATAAAAATATAAAATGAAAACTTAAAATTATCTTGATGAATAGGAAAGATTTCGTACTCTGATTCGTTTAAAATATGCCAACGGTTTCACTCAGAAATTCATGATCAACTGAGGTTGTAAGATTTCAAGAATGTTATTTATAGGGAACTGGAGAGGTATGACCGGTTGGTATTGGGAGAAACCCACCAATAATAACTACAATAAGACGCTGAGTTTGCAAATCTGTTTCTTTTGTCATGGATGGCAGTTTTAGGAATGTGTTTGCTGCAGCGACGATGCCCGGAATAAAGGATACTCTCGGTGTGGGCCCTCTCCACGGGTGAATGCGAGTTTCCATGAGATCGGAAGTGCATAGTTGGGAGTCGTTGTCTATTTGTCAATGGCAGAAAGGCATAAGAGGATTGGTAGGTGAGATTTTCTGTGCTGGTGCGTTAATGGGTGAATCTCGGCAAGGTGGGGGGTTTCGGGAAAACGGTGATTGAGATACGGTGGGAAAACCCTTTTTCAACTGCCATTTCGTGTTATCCGAAGAAAATTATTTTCAGGTTAACTGATAATTTTGTGTTAACCATTTCGCGTTAAGCGAATAAATATATACCGAAAAGCATAGGCTCCGGAAAGGACTGAGCACGCGTTTCGTGTTATCCATTTTCGTGTTGAATGGTTTCCACTGCATGTACGTTATAAACACACAACAGGCTTTTATTACAATAGATTTTGAAGTTAATGTAAAAGTTATTTATAATATGCGAGAGAAGTGAGCTGTTATTTAATTTTGATGCAACTAATTTTATAATGATTTTGTCTTATTCTTTCAGCAAAACTTCAGTCCATCTGACACGGCAGAAGTAAGTGATTCTACCAAGGTGTCTATGATTAAATAAACTGATGTGGGAAACACATGACTTTCTCCATATTTATATGGCAAATTACATGCTGTTAGCTCTGGGATCGTTGTCAACATTCACTTCTGGTTGACAATTAAGAAAAGAAAAAGGAGCGTTACTAAGACGTAACTAAGTGTCAATTGTTAACAATAGTCTTCGGTAGGTGGTGTGGTGGCGGCAGCTAAATATATAAGATATCTCTTAAGCAATGCATTGTTTGGAAAAACGTATCAAGCAAAGGTTGTAGAAAATTAAATTTCCTACAACTTTTATTCCAATACACTTTTACATTTATCAAATATTAAAGCAAGTATTTCAAAATAACTGATAAGTGACAAGAGTAAACACCCACTTCCGGTTGACAGATTTTTACCAAAAACTAATCAGGTCTTCTAACTTTTATAAAAATGTTAAATATAAAATTTTGCGTTGACCTGATTAATAGTTTTTGAGTTAAGAGCACCCACAAAAATCTATCACGTACAGACAGACAGACACATGGACATCATCGAGAAAATAGTCAAAACGTGTTCAGGGGATCTTAAAACATGTATTCCCGTTGAAATCTCGAATTCGATTATTTTCATGAAACCAATACTTTCTCTATACTTCGTATATGGAGAAAGTACAAAAAAAATGATTTTTTAAGAACATTTCATTTTATAAATGCACTTACTGCGTGTTCAATCTGTCTGTCTATGCAATCAATTAAGTAAAAAAATAACAAGTAGATATTTTGTCCTATAATTTTATCTTAGTAATAGGAAGAGTACCAATACTTTGTCATCCACATCAATAAATGATACTAATTTTGTATACTTGTTTTTTTTTTCAAAGCAAAAAGCTATTTAAAGTTTTTTCCAATGTATAATTTGTTCGATGTGTTTAAGAATTATTTGCGCGTGTAATTTCGGGTATCTATTCTTTGAGGGCGTTTTTTAAAATTATTACATTCAAATTCGTTACTCTAATGACATTCACTACTGAACGAAACATATAAGATAACAGAAATATGCAAGGTGTCATAAATTCATCTGGTTTATGCCTGATAAAATATAAATGTATGAAATAATCTTGGATTTGATATATTACTAAAAATGTTTGTTTATGGTTACCATTTATCTACAAATCCCTTTCATTGCATAATCTATAACCTGCAGAACCAAAACAATATTAGTGTGGGAATGCTATACAAAGGGTGTACCCTGTAGGATATCAAGTAATAGTTCTTCATGCCTCCTTTGCATAATAATCTTATGTGGTCACCACATGACTTTCTCCAACCTGTAATATTTCTTAAAATTCCAAAGGGGTTAAATGATGATAAATATTTTAACCCTTTCAAGACCGGAGACGCTGTAGTTAGTCTGACCCCAAAAGTCCAGAAAAATCCAAGATGGCTGCCAAAATTAGGGTCAGATTTAGTAAAACAATACAACATTCACTTCAAAGGCTATTTATTGACTAAAAAAGACATTTAAAGAAAAAAAATCTTTTATGTTAAAGAAATAGCATTATGATAGTTTAGCATGAATATTTACGGAATCTCCCTCATCAGACAAAATATTTTGCGTTTCATCTCCGGATAAACTATCATCATCCGAAAAATCAGACACTTCGATGTCTGACTCGCCTTCCAAACCTCGTCGAGCATTGCCTGAAGTTACACCGAAACTATCGTCTTCCACTTTAAATCCCAAGAATTCGTCGCTTGAATCATCGGAATTCAAACTCCAATTCAAATTGGCATAATTTGAGTTATCGTCAGCCATTTGGGGTGACTTTACTCGCGAAGAAAACCGAAAAAATGTTGATCAAATACTTCGAAAAAACACGCGTACGCAAACTCCAAAAAGGACGCCAACAATCTAGTTGATTTCGTTATTCTTTTGTTAACATGAGAAACAAGCCATTTCAACGAGATACGTCGACCAATCCGAGTTTTCGGAGGTAATTTCGAAAGAGACGTTTTCGGGCGGTTTCGGCCGATCACAGCAGCCGTAATTACGGGCGTTCCGGTCATGAAAGGGTTAAGGAATTGTGAAAAAATGGACAAATATAATCACACCATAGCCTTCTGATATTGGATATAGCCACGAAGCTCCAACAATTAATAAAAAGCAGTGTTACTAAGACATAACTAAGCGTAAAGTGTTTACAAAAATTGCCTCCAGGTGGTGTGGTGGCGGTAGCTAAAAATATAGTGTTTTAAATATCTCTTAAACAATGCATTATATAGGAAAAATCTTTGAACAAAAGTTGTAGAAAATTAAATATCCTGTAACTTTTACCCTAGTAATTTTTTACATTGATCAAGTATTAATGCAAATATTTGAAAGAAACGGATGAGTAACGGAAGTAAACATCCTATTGCGGTTGGCTGATTTTAACCAAAAACTGATCAACTCTTGTTCCTTGAGTAAAAATGTCGAATATAAAATTTCATGTTGATCTGTTGAGTAGATTTTAAGTTACCGTAATTTTCTGATCATAATACGCACCCGTTTTTACGAACGAAATGTGGAAATTGTCTTATCACCGTACATAATATGCACCTAATTCTTTTGATAAAGATCGGTGTAACTTTTTACTATATTATTACCAGTATCGATACAGTTCTCGCTTTGCTGCCAAGTGATATGCGTGCGAGAGAGTTTACGAGGATATCACTTACCGAGTATAATACGCACCCTAAGTTTTTGCCGATATTTCGAGGAAAAAAACGGGTATTATAATCGGAAAATTACAGTAGCCAATACGTGTTTTAGGGATCTCAAAACGTGTATTTCCATTGCAGTGCCAAGTGGAGGAAGCAACAGAGAAGGGCGATCAGGCCAGGAAGTGCCACCATTGCGGGAAGGAGTACTTGACGAAAGGACATTTCAAGCGTCACATGAAGACCCACGAACCGGGGAAAGAGGACGATCAGGCCAGGAAGGCGTACAAGTGCCAACACTGCGGTAAAGAATACTCGAACAACGGGAATTTCATGCGACACATGAAAACCCACGGGCCGGAGAAAACCTTAGAGTGTTCTACCTGCGGTAAGAGGGTCCACCTGAGGCAGCAGCTCTTGTTTCACCAAAAGACGCACGAAAAGACGACGGATACTGAATGCAAAGAGTGCGGGAAGACGTTCCTCACGAGGGAATACCTGAGGAGGCACATGACGGTCCATACCGGTAATAAACCCTTCGGGTGCACTTACTGCGGCAAGAGCTTCAAGAAGATGTACGAACGAGACGAACACCAATCTTCGCACGATGGCGAGAGATTGTGGGATTGTGACGAGTGCGGGAAGGGATTTGAAAAGTGGAAAGATTTGGTGATGCATCGAAAGTTACATCTGCGGAGGAGAATGTCCTTACTCTTGCAAATTTTGTGACATTTTAAGCATAAAGGGGTTATTTGGTTTATCACGAGGCATCTCACTCGAAAGGGAAGCCTTATTCATACAATGTACCATATCTGCCCGAATATAAGCCGATGGTAAATACTTTTTGGTTGATGAATATTTCTTCATTCCAGGTTTTATTACTAATTTTGTACGTTTATAAAAATTTCGCTTCATTGTTAAATTGTCCTGCTGCTTATTGCCAGCTTTAAATGATGACAAAACTTTAGACGTAACGTAATCCTCGGTGATTTACTTCCTACTCACATATATGGACAACAATGGAGGTTTGTCAATATTGTCCAACATGCATTGAAACTTCTGGAGGAATAGTGTGAGGAGTCGTGTTGTTCTGCAAGTAAGTGGCATGTTTTTCCTCAAAACCCTCGCAACCCTTACCTGAAAAAAGAAATAATCTTGATCGTCGTGCGATAGAAGCTGAAGGTACATGGTAATTGGGCTAACCATCTTACCGTATCTGCCCGAATACAAGTCGGTGTGTTTTGTCAAAATTTATCATGAAAAAATCACCCCTCGGCTTAAATGTGTCTCGGAGAAAAAATTTGGGGTTGGGGTTGTTTCGTAGTCATCCATAGATGACAGCACGTCTCTCGTTGCCGTTGCGTTCAATTGATAGTACAGTAAAACCCCCAAATTCGCGGGGGTTACGTTCCCGAAAACACCGCGAATTTGGAATACACAAAAATGGAGACCAAGGCCTTATAAGAAAATAGGGGATAGATTCTTGGCTCCATTATTTTGACAACAATAATTGATGAAATGGTAGGGTAGAGGTGGTTTAGAACCTATACAATATGTCACTTACATTTGCTGCAGCCAGTCATGTTAGTCGAAAACCAACACTATTTTAAAAATTGTGTTAAACCAAAATCGTATTGATAGAATTCGTGTTAGTTGGGGATTGGGTGTATACATACACACACACACACACATAATATTATAAAGGATACTAAATATACTGCCAATGAGCTTCCAAATGTAGTTCAGAAATTTTAAATATCATGACGTTAAACTATTTCCCCAACACATGGTGCAGGTACATTGATGACATTTTTGCCATTTTTGATACAAAACTCTATAACATTAACTAACACCTTCGTCCAAGAACTCAACTCATTTCACAACTCTATAAACTTCACCTTCGAAATCGAAGAAAATAAGTCCTTACCTTTTCTTGGCATTATGATCATTAATAATAATGGACGACTAGAATTTGACGTGTATAGGAAACCGACCCATACCAACAATTATATTAAGAATGACTCCAATCACCCTTACAAACAAAAGATCGCGGCTTTCAACCATATGGTACATAGACTACTGACTACACCGCTAAATAAAAAACATTTCGACAAAGAAGTCAAATATATTAAAAACGCGGCCCTGGAAAACGGGTACACACACGAACTGATTGACAACATTATTAACAAGCAATCCAAAACATTAGACAAGAAGACAAGTACTACGCTTGCTCTAAGTGACGATAGGAAGAAAAAATTTATTTCACTCCCCTTCCATACAACCCTAAACAAAGGGCTAACAAAAATCTTTCATAACGCAAATTATACATTAACGTTTCACAATACAAATAACATTAAAAATTTATTAGGGAATCCTAAAGACAAAATACCCACATTAGAAAAATCTGGCATATATCAAGTGCTGTGCCCCACATGCGACATGTCTTACATTGGCCAAACGAAAAGAAATATTTCCATCAGATTCAAAGAACATTTAGCGCACTACAGACATGGACGCTTTGAAAAATCGGCCGTCGCGAAACACATTTTGGAATATAACCACCCATTAGACACAAATAGCCTCAAACTGCTTAAACAAGTCCCAAATACCGAACTCGACACGACAGAAAGCTTACACATTCATAAATACAGACACACCCTGATGAATAATGAGTTAAGGGTAATAAATAACGTTCTTTTTAAACTGACCTCTCCCCCTTTTTCTCCCATCACCTAGGTCATCTAGGTCCCCCCCTTTTCCTCTCCCCCAACCAGGTATAAATACACACACACAGCCCTGGACATCCACTTGAGAGCGTGCCACTGGTCATGGTTTCAGTCGCCCTCTCTCAAGTCCCCCTCCCCCTGATGATGGTTACTTTGTAGCCGAAATACGTATTGGGTTTTTATCTGGTTTTTATCCGGGTTCATCTGTTTTTATCCGGCCTTTTAACCGGGTTTTATCAGTTTGACTGGCTTTGGAGAATTTCCTTCGCTTATATTTTATATATTTGCCAGTGTAGCTCGCTCTCTTTTACTGAAGGCCCAGGATTAGCATTACACAAGATTTAAAACTTAGGTCTAGAACATTTTATATCAGCCATTTATTTCAAAAATCTAACAGTGATATTTGTATACTTTTTCACAATGGGATTGTAGAGTAACAAACATCATGCCACTATTTTCTGCAAGCAATATATTCCACAATGTTAAACTTGCAATAGTAAAACAGTGTATTTACATTTTCATACAATAAAGTCACATCCTTCTTCTAGTCTTTTACTGAAGATAAATGATTCTAGCATTGTCTGCTCCCCCTCTATCAAATTCCTTGGGATACACATCAGTGAAAATCTCGACTGGTCTATTCATATTAATGCCACCATGAAAAGGGTGGCCACTGGTATTTTTATGCTTAGAAAGCTAGCACCTATTGTTTCCATTAGCACCATAAAACTGTTGTATTATGCAAAAGCCCATGTCCATCTATCTTATGGAATTATTTTCTGGGGCAATGACAGTTACTCAAATAAAGCTTTTTCCTTGCAAAAACAGGCAGTTAAGGCAATGCTGTGTAGATCTATCTATCTATTTTCTCTCACTTTGCATTTTGACCCTTCCATCAATTTACATTTTAAATTGTGCCATTTTTGTGAAACAGTATCCCCAATTGTTTTCTCCAAATCTGACTACCATCCACACCATACTCGCTACAACCATGATGTTCACATGAACAGTTATAAACTCTCCCTCAGTCAATGTGAACCTCATCATGCAGCCTCAATTATTTACAACGATATTCCTGCAAGGTTTAAATCCATTTCCTCCATGTCACCTTTCAAGAGTCAATTGAAAAGGTTTCTCCTGAGCTAAGCATACTATAGTATAAATGAATTCATAAATGATTGCAATGCACAGTTCTGAATATATATATTTGTACCTTTGATATATATCTTATATGATGTATTTTTTTAATTTACTCAATCTAATTGTCTTTTAATAAAGGCGAAATACTCCTTTAGCCAAACAATTAGAGGATTACAACACCCAATGCATTTCGCCCACAAGGTGGGCATCGTCAGGGGTAAAACCTGTTTCAACATCAACATCTTAGCCAAAGTTATTGAGCTACTATCAATTAATTGTCTTTTGTTTGATCTTTCTAATGTGTATTGATTTTAGTAATCTTTATTTTTTATTACTAACTTATTCCATGTCCATGACCAATGGAACTAATAAAATTGTTATTGTTATTAATATTATATATAGTTCTCTTGAGTTAAAACAATATTGATTCATTTAGGTAAAAAATCATCGTAAATCATTCATATTTTATTATTGATTTATCTTAATTATATGGTATTATGAAAATTTGTACTACAGATAAAGGAACGTTCAAAATTATTAGCTACCTAATGGCAAACATAATTTGAGCTCTATATCTTATCTTTCAGAAATTAATTTATGCTATACAGACTTTTATAAAAAAAATATCGTCTTTATGTCATTAATATTGATAGTTACAAATACGTTGTATGTATTAAACAAATGGTACGTAAGCTGAACCTAAATAAATATAGAAATTAGCATTGGCCTTTCTTTCGAATAGTTTATGGTAGTTTCATCATAAATTTATCATCATGCAGCATAAATTTTTTGATTATCCATTTTACATTTTTGATTAAATCCAAATATTTCATTGGTTTAAAAAGAAGTTATATCCTTTACAATATTGAGAATGATTCTTGTTAATACCATTGATTTTCTCCAAACACCAAGAAATTTGATATCATAGCCCATGTTTAATGTTACTTATCTAAGTTTGAAGATTTCGAGGAACAATCTCAAAGCATTTTTAATATAAAAAATGATTCTTTGAGCAAACTTGTTCATAATCAGAGGAATGAGGATAGCTTTTGTGAAATGTTATTGCCGTTTTCCTTGAATTTAAATAAAATTTAAAATAAATGTAGTTTTTATTTTAAATTCCTTCTCGTTATCTTGATGGATATTCACAATAAATTATTGGTCTCAACTGTTTATTATAGGCTCATGTACAGCATCTTGTATAACTGTTATTTTATAAGACTACAAATTGAGATTTGTTATCATGTAACAATGAAATATCTGATTTTAAATCAATAATATTGTTAAGCCTATCGTTACTATAGTTATATGAAAAAATGTATATGCTGTAACTCTACAGACACCACTCCTTCCATTGCTTGGGCTATTCAGCCATTTGGGCCTATATCATTTAAAATAATGTTGAGGTATTGTGTAATGAATATGAGGTGCAATAAAAGGGTTTTTAAGTTTGAATTGTAAGGAGCTGTTTTTTATTTAACAGCAAAAAATATCTTTGTAAATTTATACCTCTTTATTAGTAATTTTGTTCATTATAATTTTTTCAATTGTGGTTCAGCTTATTCAGTTTTGCTGTGATTCCAGTATTCAGACTTTTATCATTCACCTTTGCCGAGGAACGATTTGGAACAATTCAAACGTAATCACTGGAAGTCACAATTCAAACCAAAACACGAGAAATCACATTTAAAAGCTGAGCATCAACATTTAAGAGCAAAATAAACTATAATAACTCGAAATCACAATTCGAATCTGGGACCACGCAAAACAACATAAGAACATCGGCAGAGGCGCAATCAGCAGGATAAGCTCGGTGGAATGTAAAGTAAGTTAAAGCCGAAATTTTTCGTGCTGTCTGAGAGACCGATGCTTGTGTTTACCGGTTAAAATTTTGTTACTCCTCAATTGATTCATTTATCAGTGTTTTGATAAAAAATCGAAGTTAAGCCGCGGGTAACGTCGGAAACCGCGAAACTGACCGCAGTTGACAAGGTCGGCTTTGGCTTAAGAGTAATTTGATTTTTTCCTTCCAAAATTTTGGATCTCTGTCCTCAGCGACCTCCTATGGTCGACGTAAGGTACTAATCATTTTCTTCGTCAAGATGTAACTGTGACCGTAGGTGCTTGGGAAGCAGCGGTCCCTGTTATAAGTATTAATGTTATAGGTATGTCAACAGCCGTATTTAAATATTTTTAGTTTGTATTTGGTTACATTTTTACAAGAATTAATGCAAACAATTATCGCTATATGTTGACTTTTTATTAAAGGTTTTGGCTAGTAAGACTTGTAATAATGTCCAACATTACTCCTTCAATCTTTGCAGTAGTGTAAATTTCATTGTGCTCGTATGGAATTTTTGGCTAATCGACCTCCTGGATTATTATACCATTGTGTCCGTGATACAGCTGTTCTGTGATGAAGTCCATAATCGGGGTGGTCATCTTAAGAAATGTATTTCTAGCACCCTAGAGAGTGATATCCCACCACCGAAGGATTTTTCTCTGTAAAGGTAAGGAAACTGAACTAACTTCTCTTTTCAATGTAAATTGGGTAAACTGTAATTCATGGAAGACATCGCATCTTATGGAATCAATTGCAATTTACTATTGAATATGGGAGTTATAGTGTACTTGGGTTTGAACGTCTTTACAAGATTCCGCAGATTGCTTACTCACTTGAAACTGTGTTTGGTAAAAATCATCTTTATTCTCATCTCTCTCTCATGGTTATGGTAGACATGCAACTATTCTTTGTATGACAGTTTTTTGAGAGTTCTTAATGTGTAACAAGGCAACAAGGAAACCCAAGTGGTTAACATTTAGTCTCGCTTATGTGGATTTTGATTATTTTGCCATATTAATATTGAATCACTTAAAGCAAAGCTAAGTAAAGAGAAATTTTGCTTGCCATTACAGCTGGATTTACTTGAATACATCCTAAACACTACACCAGCCTTTTGCGCATTGCTTGTTAGGAGTTTAGATTTCTGGTCTCCTCTTACCCATCGAACCAAGTGAATAAAAACTTAGTAAATGCTAAAAGAAAGCACCAGAAGCAATTGCTAAAAGAATCTCTATTTTGAGTGTATAAAAGTTTGCTTATAATAAGCATTTACTGTTCAGTTTTAAGCAAATGCTTAATTATTATGTAAATGAACACATTTTATCTTTCCATCAATCAGAATGACAATAATATCTCAATAAATATGGAAGATAGGGCACCCAAATTTTAAGGCTAAGCTTTTCTTACCTTGTGCTCAACATGTTAACATCTTTGTTTAGTTATCATTAGCTTGTAGTGGTTAGGTATTAGTATATTGAATAAATAAATTATTTGTATTACATAAGATTTATATTACATAAGATGGTGAACACTGGAGAATCATTACTGTGTCACACTTGCAAAAAACCGTTTTCTATTTAACTTGTGGTGGTGGTTGCAACCAGATTTTTCATTTGAAGTGTGCTGGACTTTCCGAAATTGAATTTCTGGTGGTTTCAACAAATAGTTAGTTTATTTGGAGATGTGATGCATGTTGTATTATTATTATTTATTTTTAATTCCATAAAAATTGCATACACAAAGCATTACAATTGTCAGGAGCCGTCATAGAGGACATTCACAACATATATATATATATATATATATATATATATATATATATATATATATATATATATATATATATATATATATATACTATGGGAGCTACATATCAAAGCAAACATACAAAAAATACAGAGTGAGTACATAATACATATGCTACATTTTCTTATATGTTCTATGTTTCATATTTTATAATTGTGCAACTAGCCTTCATCAAAAATCATCATATATATTTGAAAGTAAGAAAACATATTAAAACTACAATCTAAAATTACAGCAATATTTAAATATAAAACAAATAAATTACATGTTAGAGTTTCTTCCTGTTACTTCTTTTTGGAGTAGCATACATCAATAAATTCTTTCACTGAGTAAAAAGCATTCTCCATTAGGAATTTGTACATTTTGTTCTTAAAGTCTTTTTCTGATCTGCTAGACTTAAGGTTGGGAGATAAAATATTGAACCATTGAATACCTTTATATTTGGGTAGGCTTTCATACAATTTTAGTCTATGTTGGATAAGACGGTAAGAGGATTTGCCTCTAGTGAAGTGTTCATGGACATCTTTATTACATATTATATCATCCAAAGTAGCTAAATATAGCAATGTCCTATATATTACAATGGAGGGGAGTGTCAGTAGCTTAAGGTCAAAAAAAGCCTGCCTACATGTTTGTTTCAGGGGTAAGTTTGCTATATAGCGTATTGCTTTCTTTTGTAAAATGAAAAGCTTCTGTAAATTTGTTTTACTAGTGTGCCCCCATAATTCAATTCCATAGACAAGGTATGGGTAAATCAGTCCAAAATAAGCAGTTTTCATAACTCCTTGTGTACAGCGATATTTTAGGTTCCTTAAGACGTAAATATTTCTGCTAATTTTATGCGATATTTCATCTATATGGTAATTCCAGCTTAGTTTTTCATCAACAACTAAACCAAGAAATTTTGTGCATTGGTTTTTCATTATCATGATATCTCCTACAAAGTAGCTATTTTCTGAGTCATATAAGCGTGGGGAGAATTCTATAAAGCATGATTTTTCAGTGTTTATTGTGAGAAGGTTTTAATTATAATATTGTGCAATGCTGTTTAAGACAACATTTCCCTTTATTTCCAGTTGAGAGTACAGCTTATCAGCTATTGTGATAGAAGTATCATCCGCATACAAAATTATGTTTCATATCAAGGATCATACACATCCTACCAGTAGTATGCACAGTAGTATGATAGTTTCATCCGTTCCTTGGACTCTGGATGATATTAATAATAATTGGGATATTTCGGGAAAAATTGTGGAAAGCATATTCAATTCCACCCATCCAGCCAATTCCTCATTGTAAGCAGAAGACAATAGTGTGGCAAATTCTAATTTTTCCGACCATTCCCCTTCTGACAACAATGGTTTAAATTCCTCTGTTTTACTTGGCCATTGTAGTTATTGCTATAGCCATTGTAATGTTTGTATGCATGATAAAACCTCATTCATGGGATCTATTAAAATTATGCGCATTGAATATGCAGACGATTATGCAAAGTGCAATGACGGCTTTTGATGCTCAACTGTTTGAATTACAGTAAAACTTTACGTGGAATGTGTTTAATTATAAAAATGCAATTTCTTAAGGCAATATAAATGCTAATTTCATTGGAAATGATAGACTTGAATTAAAAATTATCTTGACGAGGTCAGTATTGCTTTATTTGACCTTTTGTGGAAATAAAGAAGAATTAAATTATCCTCACTGAATGTGGAACATTGTTCAACGATGGGAAATTATTAATTGGAGTAATATTTCAAATGTCAGCAACTAAACCATTTCCCTGGCACACTTCAGCATAAAATCTACGAAATTAACTTTTTTGTCAAAAAAATTGTGGTTGTTTTTGGGATGTCGGCTTCTATTCAGGCAGATATGGTGTGTCAAAAGATGTTCCTCTCCAAAGTTCATCTAAAACAGCACCAAACGAGACATTTGAAAGCTATAAAAAGTGCATTATGTATAATGCTTCGATTGTTAGCCTGACAAGAATCATATAGAACAGTGTTTCTCAAACTGTAGTCCCACCGTGGGCCACAAAATAATTTCGGAAGCGAGGTGAAATATCGAAAAATAAAGTTTTCATGAATAATAAAATTTTATCAGGGAACTTTAGGAAATACTATATAATGGAAGTTATTAATAGTTATGTAAAGTGAAGAAATTTACAATAAAGTCTCATTATTACTATTTACAATTAAAAGGGGGTTGTGTGATATTCAAGGGGGCTGGAAAAATTGAAAAATTTCATCTTCGTATAAATAAATAAAATATTATATTTCAACCGTGTCGACTAAACAGGGCTATCACAATATCAAGGTTAGAATTTTTCGGTAACTATGAATTTGAAAGGTATTAACTGAACCAATTTCAAAGAAATTTCATTTGCAGGACCAGTATAGAACGGGATAACGAGATGAATATGTTTAGAATGGATCTAAAATGCAGGACTACCACAATATATGGAAAAATAATTTTTTGATTTCAAAGCGAATACATTAGTATACCATTATATTTTGGCGAATTTGACGAAAAGCCCTTATAGACCACGGGAAACCCGTGTACACCCGTACTTGTTTATATCTCTTGAAGTGTGGGAAGATGTTGAGCTCGGTGAAATTCCGAAAAAGCCTAATGACGTCACCGTCAGACTTCAAAGAAGTAATGTGACTCGTGGTGAGTTATTAAAAGAATGGTACAAATTAAAAGAAGTTTTAGAAAAAATAACGAGAAAAGATCGCGGCAGAAATAAAAAGATCGGTGGACAAAAGGGAATAGAGTCGATTAAAAATGATATATTCCTAGCTAAAATTTATGCTGGTGCTCGATTTTGTTGACTCATGGGTAATTTGTACTTGCCAAAGAGGTTTGAAAGCTGTTGCGCAACTAATTTTGAAAAGGGAGACGGAAAATACTTTGGAAATGGCTGAAATAACAATAGGGCAAACAGAAACTGGAGACAGCGCGGAGCCGGAGTCATGGTCCTGAATCTCAGCTCCAAAGCCCTGGTGGGAAACCTAATACAGACTCGTAATATGAGTATCCTTTGACATATGTTAACCCGCAGTACAGGTAAGTATTTGCGGATTGCAAGTATGTCAGGGGCTGAGATATTCTTGTAGAGCGGGTCACCCAGGGGGTCGGCACAGCAAAACTGGGACCGTCTGGAGCCAGGGTGGGGGTAATATAACAAATCGCTTGAGGGGAAGTATGGGAGTTGGGGAAGTAGGTAGCGGCGGCTTACGCTTGTTTGCTGTTTGCGCGCGCATTCCAACGGTTACTACGGATTTGAATCAGCGTGTGTTGTGTTGTTGGGAAGTGTTGCAAATTTCGTCATGGTTTGGCCAACGTGTTGCATCCCCAGTTGCAGGGAAAAGGAGGTTACTCGAGTTAGGTAAGTATTTTGACATCGTTAATTTATTCAAGGTATGCAAATGAATGTAGCTCGTAAAGCATTCAATGGGTTGCCTTTAACCATCATAGTAAGAATATGATGCCACCGCGATTCTCGTTGTGGCATCGAAATTGTATCGAGGTGCATTAATTTTTAATAGGTTAATATATCTATTCCCTTATCGCCTACGGATAAGTACATGCATGAAATCTTTATGTGTTTGGACGTTTGAACGAGCATTCACATTTCGAACGGTGGCGTTATTACAATCATCATTAATAAAACTCAAAATAAATGTTTCTCATCGGAGAAACAGAAAAGTGTGAGGACATTTGGACCCATTATGATGTTTATTAATATTTAGAAAAGCCTGAGTGAGAATGTATATCTTAAAATGATTAATCCAGGTTCCCTCAACCCACTTCCGACTCAAATCTGCGATTCAATGTTTGGATGAAGCTGATTGGGGATCCTAAGCTACTAAGCATGGACCCAATGAATGTCTACAAAAACAGAAGAGTTTGCCTGAAGCATTTCTCGCGGGAGTATTTTATTGAAGGCACCATGAATGGATATAGCCACAAAGCTCCAACCATTAAGATTATGCTTTGTAGTTCTCGAGTTATAGAATCACACACATACATACAAATGCTTACTTTTATAGATATATAAGATAAGATTTTATGCAAGTTGGGACATTGCAATGTACATTTCACAACTTCCTTTAAAATAAAGATTTTGTTGCAAATCCCTCAAAACATTTCAAAACTCAGCTACTAATTGTTTATTATTTATTTAAAACTTTGTGCTACATGTTGGCAATCTGCCAGGTGGTAACATAAAGAAACCTTGGTAGGTCTCTCACGCATCCAACAACGAGATCTAAAGACAAACAATGAGACAGCAATAAAAAGATCTATAGTAATGACATAACAAAAATATTACTCACAAGAAATATCACTGCAAACAAGAAAATCCAAAAGTTTCAAAAAGGAAGGAGAAATGATAAAAAGAATCACAAAATCACAGAAAAATCACAAAACAGCTTTACATCTGTTCCTAAAAACATTGACACTCTTTGGGAAGGGCTCAAATAGTTCAGCAGGCAACTTATTCCAGTCAACAATAGTTCTGTTTAAATATGAATATTTTTTTTCTACACTTAAATTTGTATTTGTGATAATTTTTCCATTTAAAAGATGGTTCTTCCACCCCCTTGTGTAACTCACTCCATGCTGCCTCCATATTTATTACATTAAAAATTGGATGAAGTTATCAGCATTTCGGGAAAAATATTGACATTTTAGAATGCTCTGGGTGTGATACACCCAGGTGACCATGCTCAAGGGTTAGTTTAAATTGTATTTTGTTTCATACAAAAAAACTAGACTATTGCGTATTTGTTGATCATCCATACTCTGCGAGCTACTCTATCTCTGGATCAGCAATATGACACAACCACGATTTTGAGCAGGTCACTGCGAAACATGTGAAAATCACCGGAGGAGTTGTGGAGTAGTGGAATCTATTTTTATCAGGACATCTACTCTTATTCCATGAGACGACAAGTGAAGTAGGAAAAATTGGTATGCCAAGATGCTGATGCAATTAAAATAGCATTGCTTTGGTCTTACATAATACTCCAATGTTCAAAAAATTTTAGCCATATTAACTTTCATATATTGTATATTTTAAAAAAAATATTTTTTCAGATGGAGATTTTGTAGTTGATCACCAAAGAGATAAATTTTACTTGAACCAAATTTGTGTAAGCCCTTTTGCCCATATTAACCTTTTTGCTGCTATGGACTTTAAGCTTCTGCGTCAGCCGTGCGTGCTGAATTTAGTGACCTTGAAGCACCCCTGTGCTGGATACTTTCCCTAAGAGCTCCGCGTCTACGTTCATTCGTTCGTCTTTTAGTCTCTTTATATTTTACAAGTTATTTTGTCAATCATTTACATTCATATTGATTATTAACCATCTCGAAAAAATATTTTCATCTTTTTTGTTGATTCTTTTTATTAATAGCAAAAGAAAACGAAATAATCTAAATGCGACTAAAAAACATGGTTTGAGAACGGGATGTATTACGTACGAAAGCTGACACAAAACTGAATATATTTCTGGCTTTTTTTCGTCTGTTTTAGGCCTTTTAGGGAATAGGGGGTGAGAAAAGTGATGGCCAAGGGACAAAAAAGGTTTTATGCGGGTGCAAAAAGCCCGGGGAAACGAAGTAGAAGCAGCCTTTTTCATCGTCCAAGGTTAGACTAAAAACAGCTTGAAAATATATGTCTACGCCATCTACAGAGTGCCTAAAACATCTGTTAGTACCACAAAAATCCACGGCACTTCATTAGCATCGATATGACTGAATGCGTTTTGAGCAGCGAACGAAAAAGCTTGAAACGCATAAATGCGTCATTAGCAGTCAAGGCACTGCTCTGCTCGCCCGCATATATGTGTCGATAGCAGTAGCGGCTGTGCGCTAACTCGACGCATATGTGCGTCGATAGCAGCAAAAGGGTTAAGATGGAGTCAGAAAAGTAAAGGCATACAAAAACTTTGTCAGGTAATGATGGTGATGATGTGGAAGAGAAAGGCATTAAAAGCTATTACACTCATTTTGATGATAATTGGTTGCTGGAGAGTAGTTATAAAAACCGGCTGTAAAAGAAAGATGATTATACTGCTTGGTGCAGTAAGTGTAGAGTAAGTAACATTTAGTATATGCCATGATGGAGAGAGGGCAGTTAGAAAACCCATACCCAGTAAAACCCATTACGCAAATGTTAGTTTGGTATCGCAAATTCAAGTGAAGAACCAGTTACTTCTTCTGAAGTCAATTACTAATGTCTCTTTAAAAGTCACTGCAATTGAAGCTCAAATGTACCATTGTATTCAACATCATCATTCCTACAAAAGTATTGAAGGTGGCAGCAAATCAAACAAAGTATTATTTTCTGATTCAAATTTTGCTAAGACGTTTAGTTGTGGAAGGACTAAAAGTGAAACTATAGCAAAAAATCTTATGTGGCCACCACATGACTTTCTCCATATCTGTAATATTTCTAAAAATTCCAAGATAATAAATAATAAAAATTTTAAGAAACTGGGAGAAAATTTTAGACTTTACAAAGAACAGAAATAAACTCAAACCATAGCCTTCTATATTGGATATAGCCACAAAGGTCCAGAAATTAAGAAAAGTAAAAGGAGCATTACTAAGACATAAGTAAGCATGAATTGTTTACAATAGTTGTCGGTAGATGGTGCGGTGGTGGCAGCTAAAAATATAAGATATCTCTTAAACAATGTATTATATGGAAAAATGTTTTATACAAAGGTTGTAGAAAATTAAATTTCCCACATCTTTTATTCCAATACATTTTTACATTTATCAAATATTAAAGAAAATAATTCAAAATAATGGATAAGTGACAAGAGTAAACACCCACTTCCGGTTGACCAATTTTTACCAAAAACTAATCAATTCTTGGGACTTTTAGAAAAATGGTTAATCTACAATTTCGCATTGACCTGATAATAGTTTTTGAGTTAGAGCACCAACAAAAAGCTATCACATACACGCACAGACATCATTGAGAAAATGGTCAAAACGTGTATTTCCATTGAAATCTTGAATTCGATTTTTTTCATGAAAACAATACTTTCCCCATATACTACATATATGGAGGAAGTAAAAATTCAATAGAATTAGCCAAAACTCTAAATAACAAACTAATTCCCACCAATGCAAAATTTATGTCATTTGATATAGGAAGAAAACTAACTATCATACCTTGAACTTAGCCACCGACAAAATTATTTTCTGTTTAATGGAAAATTCTATCAACAATTAGATGTATTAGCTATGGGGTCCCCATTGTCCTCCCTCCTCGCCGTGATTTTTCTCAATACACAATTTAAAAACAAAACTGTTCGATTCTGGGCACCAATGTTTAAAATCAGTGCAATATTGGTATAGATTCATTGATGACGCCCTTCGCTTGTTGACAGTTATTGAAAGACAATTGCATCTATTCCTTAATCATCTTAATTCTTTACATAAATCTATTTCCTTCACCATGGTAAACAAAATTGCTGGCTCTCGCAATTTCCTTGATTTGACCAGTTCCAATAAGAACAATCAGGGCCTGCTTAAATGTGGGTGCGAAGCACCCAGCGCAAAGTTTTCAGGGGCGCAAAACTCAGGAACTAAGACACGAAAATATTTTTCTTTATTTGACATTAAAATGAAGGTTAAAATAGAAATCCCAGAGAAATTATATTCTTAGAGGGAACAGTAATATACTATTACAACGTAACGAAGTAAAGCTTCCAAACTTGATGTACAGATGACAAAACAAAACAAATGAAATGTGATCAGCGTGGCCAACTTTACCTCGTATTGCCAATGTAACCACGTTTTACGGTAGCTAAAATCAAATGTGTAACCTTTGCAAATAGTGAGTTATTGCGCTGTTAACACATGAAGAAAAAAGGATATTTGTGGTGATAGTTTGTGTTCAGAACTTAAACTAATGTCCAGTGGCGGCTCGTAGCTAAAATTAGTGGGGGTGCTGCTCCAGAAAATTTTTAGCCTTTGTTTTAAAATTGTGTAAAAGGAAAAAAAACATGCATAAAAAGAAAATTTGTTCAGGAACTTGATAAAATCTTAACAAAAAAACCAAACATTTTTTACTTACTTTAACTTAAATTGTTACAGTTCAAGCTTGATCTGTTCATTTAAAAATGAAATCCATAAAAGAACTGAAAAAAAATGAATCAAATAGAATAGCTGGAAGCAGAATAATAATCTAATTCTACACTTTATCACATTAAAGAATATGGTACACGGTTTTTAAGCACAACACACGCTGAGTAAAAAAAAACTTCCTTCCACCATGACGCCAGAGCCGGCACTGCGAGATCAACAGTGCTCTCTCTACCTGGCAGTCCCGCCTTCCTCCCCACCCCCCCTCCTATGTGCGCATGCGCACAACAGTCAAACACCGCGTCGCTGGCACTGTGAAGCGCACAGTTCCATACAAAGATTTTTGTATCTTTTTCATAAACTGGGGGATGGCTACTGAAGTACTGACATTAAGCTTAAGGAATGTATATTGTACTACAAAAATAAAGAAAGAATTAAAGAAAAAAGGACTCAATATATTAAAAGTTATCGATAATATCAAGTGGAAATAGGGGGTGCTGCAGTTCCGCAGTGCCTATACACGAGCCGCCACTGCTTATGTCACACAGAACATTCTACTCCTTTGAATGTGTTATTTTATATTTGTGAAAACCAAATCAAAGAAATTTTTCCAAATATTTATATTTTTAAAGAATTCTATTAACTTTACCTATTACTGTGGCTAATGGCAAAAGGTCATTTTCAAAATTAAAGTTGATAAAAATGTATTTGCGCTCCACAATGGGACAAAATTGACTGAAAGACTTTGCAATAATTAGTATAGAGAATGAAACGGAAAGAGAAATTAATATGGACAAATTAAGAGAAAAATTTTCCAGGTTAAAATCTCAAAAAGTTCCATTTTGTAAAATAAATTTTTTATAGTAAAATTTTTATTGCCTGTAATTCAATGCGCAAAAAGTTTTGGAAATTTAGTAATGAAAAATTGTAAAAATATAGAACTTGGAAAAAGGGCGCAAAAATGTTTTTCCGCACCCTTCACATTTTCACGTTGGGCCGGCACTGAGAACAATAAACTCGACTTTGCAGTAAACAGGAAACCCACTTTCACCAAAAATATAATTCTGGCTAACTCTTCCCATCATTTCTCCCAAAAAAAACACTGCTCCATCGTAAATGTTTCTTTGTCTCAAGCTAATTACAACTTAGAACTTAAAACTATAAAGCGAGCTGCCTCTAATAATGGTTAAAATACTGATTTCATTGAAAAAATATTAATAAGGAAATTAAAGAAAATAGCCAATAATAATACGACTGCATTGGCACCCACGAAACTGAATGAATGACCAAAATGGCGCAGGCTACCCTTTGTGGGTCATTTATATAATAAACTCTCCAATAATTTACCTGGTTCCCTTAAAGCAACTTTTTATCCCACGAAAACACTAGCTACCATAGACAAAATAAAAATTTATCGTAAAATGGAATACCAAATTCAAAAATTATTTTGTTAGCCCGGAGACACCACGTCAAACCCAGTGAGGTGGCAACTCTAATCCTGGGCCCCTTCACCATTACTTGGTTAATTTAACACGGATATAAATAAGTGATTCTTGCCCTCTTTCGCCCCCTTCAGTTCTTCTAAAATCCCCATGCCAAGGGTTTCTGTCAAAAGATTATTGATGTTCATTTATTTATTTAAATGAGCTCAATGCCGAATTTTACATTGACTAATAAAAAATGCGTTTTAAATGCATGGTGGTGCATGGCAATGACTCTTATTTGCTTATTTTGCACCTCGTAACCAAGACGACTCTTTATGTCTTTATGAGGCATTCCTGAAAAATTAAAATTTTTTATATTGATTCTTTATGGATTTTCTAGAGCGTGACCAACCAACCAACACTTGTTCTTTATATATAGATAGATGCCATTGATTTAAAACGTAAACTTATGAAGATGTCATAATCCTGAAACACGAAAATTTACCATAACGTGGAACATTTCAAGTAGGTACTGAACGAGAGAATTGAAATATGGTTTGACAAAACTGTGGAAACAGTAATGCTTCTCTTAATAACGACGTCAAACTATAATGATGTTAAATGTAGTTTGCGATTGGTTTATCGAGATACGCACGAAAAAGCACGAATCCTGACGTATGAATCCTAAAAAAAACCAAATATCCTAATTTTTAAAATTAATTTCGGTGAAGCACCTAGGCTATTGGGTCGAGTGAATAAAAACTAAGCAAATGCTTAAAGCATTAAGCAAAAGCATAAGCATTTGCTAAAAGTTTGCTTTTGCTTATAAGCATTTGCTACTCAGTTTTAAGCAAATGCTTAAATTTTACGGAAGAAAGCTCTTTGCAACTCTTCCTTCACTTGTTTTTGTTTACATTTAAAGTTTTGCATAGTTGAATTTCAAACTAAAAACATAAATATATTGGGTAATATTTTTTAAAAAGTTAATTAATAATTTTTTAAAACTATTTCTTTTATAACTGAATTCGATAATATCACAAATCATGGGTGTATTTTTATTCAATTAGTTATATTAATTTTATCCAGTCATTTGCCTTTATAGTGATTTTGGACGCCACAAATATTTCTATCTTACATCACTTAAGTACCTTAAAAATATTTCTATCTTCTGTTTGGATGACAGTACCCCGCCACGTCTCTCTTGATATTCTCCGAGTAACAGATTTGAAATATAGGTACTTAACATTTTCTTCAGAGAAACGATATAAATTTTTATAACGTTGAAACTATTCTTGTATTTTTTAACCTTTCGTGTCACCATAAATTACCATTTTTATATTTAGGATCAATTATCATGAAAATAGAGTACTTGGAAATATTTTAGCAAGCCCTTTACCTCACTTAAAAAAGTTTAAGCATATGCTTAAAGCATTAAGCAAAAGCTCGGTTTTATTCACACAATTTTAAGCAAATGCTTAAGAAAATTCCTAAAAATAAGCAAATGCTTATTCTTTCTAGCAAAAGCAAATGCTATTTTTTTATTCACCCCAAATTAAGCATTTGCTTAAAAAGTGAGGTAAATCTTAAGCATAAGCATTTGCTTATTTTTTATTCACTCGACCCATTGTGTTAATGATTAATATATCTTTGGAAATGAACAAATTATCAAAGGAACAGTTCTTCCACCAGTGTTTGAACCAAGCATCTCCGCAACCTATCCCAACTTAGAATGGGATTGGGAAAAAATCTACATCTCGCTTTTGAGTCTTAAGGAACTACCTTTAATAATAATTATTGTAATTTAATGATAGAAACTGATGGAATGAAATGATCATATAACCCTAAGCAGACAGGCATTTGCTGTAAAGTTGGGAATAATTTTGAAACGAAAATAAAATTCTGTCTAATAGTAAGAAAAACATCCGCGTTCAGAAACGAGAGAATTAATCTAATAAGATAGTTCAGTGGTAGAATATCCGCCCGGAAAGTGGAAGACCAAGGTTTCGATTCCAGGTTATAACAATTTTTCTAGCATCAAAATTATTCCAATCATTTTATGATTTGAAAAGCGTAAATATTTCTATCGCGAGGGCTAGCGATACATATCGATTCATTAGAGTTCGATTCTCGCAATCGAGAGAGCTGTTCTGAGGTGCGATACTTGGTTAGTCGAATTCGAATGGTAAATTTCCAAGTTTGAACGTGTCCTAAAATCATGGAGTTATCCAGCTGTTTATCAAAATGCAGGCTTTGTCTCTGCGGTGGTGAGAATTATGTTCACATTTTCAATGCAAACGTTGAGACGAGTTACACGGTGGCGGACCTAATCTCGGATTTGCTTCAGTTGGAGGTATTTATCTCGTGTTTGCAATGTTTGGATGGATATGTTGATTTGTTGATGGATATTTCTTAAACGTTGCAGAATATATTGAAAGGGCGAATCTGCTACTTGACTGTTAATTTTACAAATCGTGTTGTGTTGGTGACCTATGTTATAGATGTTATTTTATGAGAATATGGAATGTTTAAAATAAACAGTTGATTATGATAACATAATAGGTGTATATTTTCTCTGAGTATTGTACATAAATTACTATTATAAATATGCATTTTGTGGGATAACTTGACGAAATTGATTTCTGTACGTTCTGAAAATTATTGGAATTCAACGTCAACGATAATTTAAAAGTTATTTTGATATTTGCCAACAACCATCTCGAGCCAGACAGCACGTAACCACGTACTTTACTTTGAATCTCTTCCTGAATAGGCTACCCGGATGGACGGATATCCTCCATTTGTGTGCAATGCATGTTTCCGCAAGCTGACGGAATTCAAAATATTCAAGGAACAATGCAAAGCGTGTAAAGCGTCCTACGACGATGATTATATTAAACGTGAGATCGTTGTGGACGAGCCAAACATCTTGGAGGTGAGTCGATTGTTGTGATGCTTCTATTTGTAAGACATTTTTTCGTCAACGAAATGTTTTTCGGGTGGATTATTTGGAAAGTATATATTTTATTCATTCAATCTCCAACTTTAAAATTGTGATTTTTCTCGGGAAAGGTTAAATGTTGTGAGAAATAGATACAAGTGCATACCTTTCCACCGATAAATTATTAATGAAATGTAATCGTCAGAAATTCAGTATTTTTTACCCGGAGAATTTTTTTTTTCTTTTCTCCTATCAATAGATGTATTAGATAGATACTAGATAGATGTATTATATTAGTTTACTTTAATGTACTCCTCTTAATGTGTCACTTGTGCTTTGATTATGCCTTCCAGAGTATGCATCGTCCAATCAAATTGGAAGAGGAGTTGGGTGCGCAATACATCCCTGTGGTAAGTACTAACATCTCCTCCAGTAAATAAGTTGTTCATTTATCCGTATATTCAATTCTGTGCCATTAAAATTTCGTTTAAATAATTCGAAAAACTAGTCGCAAGCATATGATAATGGAATTTAGAATATTTTCTCACTGTAGAAATCCTTAACCCTTCAGCGCCGATCTCAGTGCGTCGTAGCGACCTCGATTTCTTCACATGCCCCGGACCTCGGTGCAGGGTATCATCCCACGTCATACTTGTGTTAATTTATTCTTATGAGAGGAGTTTTTGATCAATTTTCAAATTGTTTTTACTTTCTCCGTATAGTATAGGGTCAAGTATTGTATTCATGAAAAAAGTCGACTAAGATTTCAATGGAAATACACGTTTTGACCATTTTCTCAATGATGTCTGTCTGTATGTGTGAGTGTGTGTGTGTGTGATAGCTTTTTGTGGGTGCTCTAACTCAAAAACTATTAATCAGGTCAACGCGAAATTTCATATTTAACATTTTTATAAAAGTCAGAAGTACTGATTAGTTTTTGGTAAAAATCGGTCAACCGGAAGTGGATGTTTATTCTTGACGCTTATTCGTTATTTTGAAGTATTTGCTTTAATATTTGATAAATTTAAAACTCTGGTGTGGCCACCACATGACTTTCTTCAGATCTGTAATATTTCTAAAAATTCCAATTAAGTTACATAATAAAAAATATTTTAAGAAACTGCGAGAAAATTTTAGACTTTACAAAGAACGGAAATAAACTCAAACCATAGCCTTCTGGTATTGGATATGGCCACAAAGCTCCAATAATTAAGAAAAGAAAAAGGAACGTTACTAAGCGTCAACAGTTAACAATAGTCGTTGGTAGGTGGCGTGGTGGTGGAAGCTAAAAATATAAGATATCTCTTAAACAATGCATTATATGGAATAATGTTTAAAAGAAAGGTCGTAGAAACTTAAATTTCCTACAACTTTTCTTCCAATACATTTTTACATTTATCAAATATTAAAGCAAATATTTCAAAATAACGGATAAGCGACAAGAGTAAACACCCACTTTCAGTTGACCGATTTTTACCAATAACTAATCAGTTCTTGTGACTTTTATAAAAATGTTAAATATTAAATTTCGCGTTGACCTGATTAATAGTTACCGAGTTAGTGCACCCACAAAAAGCTATCTTACACACGTGCACACACACACACACACAGACATCAATGAAATGGTGAAAACGTGTTCAGCGGACCTCAAAATGTACATTTCCATTGAAATCTCGAAGTCAATTTTTTTCATGAATACAATACTTCCCCCTAAACTACGTATATGGAGAAAGTAAAAAGAAAGGTTTTTGTGGTATTAGCAGTTTTCATCACTTGATTAGGCTACCAACCAATTACCACTTTAATGTACAGAGAGAATTTTAAAACTTTTTGTGAGCTTTTGGACATAAGATTAAGATGAAAAAATTATGTATACCATATTTATGGAAAAAGTATTTATTTAGGAATTAGGAAAAATTCTGAAACATTTGATACCAGTTATATTCCATTACCACATAACTATGGATGAGACGTTCATGTACACCTATTCTTTTAATTTTTTATGCGTAATTGCTTATTCTTGAAAATATTAAAAAATATATTACTTGAATTATACTGATATTTTAATTATTTTTAACTAATAAGTTTTTCAAATATTAACCTATCATTTTTGAATAGGCTTATGATATGACAGTCCAAACCAGAGAAGTTAAACCAACGTTGCCCGAGGTTCCTGTGCCTAGATTAAGTAGCTTGCGTAAGAGGAAAATAAAGAGACTTTTGGACATTGGAGAGAAGATGCAGAAAACGGAGAAGGAAGTAGAGAAAGAGACGGAGAAGGAAGAGGATCGGAGGCGGAAGGCGTACAAGTGCCCCCATTGTAAGAAAGAATTCTCGAGGAACTACAATTTAAACCGACATTTGAAGGTCCATGGGACGGAGAAACCTTTCATGTGTTCCACCTGTGGAAACAGGTTCCGCCGGAAGCATCACCTAATGGATCACCTGAGGACACATGGAAAGAAAAAAGATTTTTCATGCAAAGAATGTTGCAAGGAGTTCCATATGACGCAAGACCGGTTTAATGAGCACATTTTGATGCATACTGGAAGAAAGCGATACAGTTGTGCTTACTGCTATAAGAAATTCGAGAGGAAGATTGAGCTGAACAATCACCAACCTACGCATGATGGGAAGAGAGTGTTGCAATGCAAGAAATGCAGGAAGGGATTTACAAAGTGGAAGGATTTAGTGAATCATCGAAAGTCTCATTTGCCGGAGTTTGTCTGCGACATATGCAAAAGGAAATTTTTTTATAAAAGCCAATTAAGGAGACACATGATGAGTCACATGGGCATAAAACTGCACGAGTGCCGCATTTGTGAAAAGCGGTTCTCGAGAAGAGTTGGACTCGAATACCACATGATAAGTCATACTTGTTAGGGGATGTTCTCTTGCAAAGTATGCGGAACGGGTTTCCAGCAAAAGAATAAGCTTGTAAGTCACAATAAGATCCATACAGGAGAACGTCCATACTCTTGCAAATTTTGTGAAAAGGCATTTAAGGAAAAGGCAAAATTGGTTTATCATGAGGCACTGCATTCAAAGGAGAAGCCATTTTCGTGTGATCTATGACTAAAGAAATTCCCTGCCAATAGTCATCTTCAAAAACACCGAAGAATACATTTGAAAGATACAAAAAGTGCATGAATAATGGATTTGATTATTAGCATAACAAAAATCATATAGAACATCTTTGTTGGAGATTTATGCCTTTCCCCTTTTTTAAATCAAAATAAAACTACTTTTTTGTTCAAATTAATTATTCGTTTTTATTCCAGTATTTATAAATAAATACTAATAGAAGGTGCTTGCATTCTGCAAGCATATCATCTCACCTTGAAAAAACATTAATTCTTCAGAGAGATAATTCATCATTAGAAACATTTTTTTAATTCTAAAGATATCACCTCCGCAGCGATTTTCGTTTTTCTCTTATGTGAAAATAATATATTAAAACAATCCACAAACTTCGCAATTTTAATAATTTTATACTTTCTCCATTATGGGGTACTAATGCTACACATTTTTGCCAAATATTCAAGTTGTACCACTTCTAGAAGCGAAATAATATTTTTCTAATTGTTAGAATTTTAAAAATTTTTAACGGCCGCCGCAATATATTGATGGAGAGATTCAAATGTTTATTTGTGCAAATACACTACTCTGTAAATAAGTTGAAAATTTCAGATTTCTAGCTCATTCCGTAGTACCTAAACAGTTATGTAATTGTTTAAACTTTAAGAATTTTTTAACGGCAACACAAATTAAAATTTCTATAATCCCTATTTCGTTTTTTTACAAATCCTATGTCTAAAAATAATTTCAGCTCCGTAGCTCATTCGGAAATACATAAACCCTGAAAATTTGTTGAAACAATTGCGAATTTTTAGCAGCCGCATTGCTTATTGAGAACAAATTTTTCGTAGAGTTACAAGATATTCATATATTTATTTATCAGTGTTTAGAATTGAAAAAAAATTTAATTGAAACAAGGATTATTTTTTCAAGAATTAATTTATCGGTATTGCAATTTTAAAGACTTAAAAAATATGAAATATTTAAAAAATTGAACAATTTATATGCTAATCAACTCTTCTACAAACCAGATCTCTCTCAGTAATGATGTATTTGTCTTAGAAGACATTTTATATCCACTCTGGTTAATTGTTAAATAATTCAGTCAAATATATTCTCTACTATTTAACACATTCAGTATATATATATATATATAAATATAAACTTCAGGAAAAGAAAAGGTAGTGATGAGGGAGGCAACAAGGTGTTGAAGGAAGCCCAGCGGACACTTACCAAGTTGGCAGGCTGTTGGGGGCATCGAAGAGACACGTACAACACACAAACACAAAAAAACACGCAAGCTTATCGGGCCTATGCCCTTCTTCAGCGAAAGAGTAACATAAAGTGACACACTGGGCGGGGAATGACAGGGTGATGTGGGAAGGTTGATGATTGGAGGAGGCGGGGAGTAGGAAGGGTGGATAGCCAATAAGGAGGGAGTATGGTGAGGTAAAGGGCGAATAGCTACAATGTAACAGAGGAGACATTGTAAGGGGGTTAATAGGGTTAGCTGAGTTTGAGGCCAGGTGGGGAGAAAGAGTCAATAAGATGTATATGTGCTAGTTCCCAGTGTCAGAGAAGGGGGGCAGGAGTGTCATTGGGTAAGGCCTGAATAACCCTTACAATGTAGCAACTATTGAAGGGGACATTGTGGGTATTGGCGTGTAATGCAACTGGGAGGGGGCATCTGAGAGAAACGCTATTCCGGTGACCGTTCATGCGGATGTTTAACGGATTGCTGGTGAGGCGTACGTAAAACCTGGGACAAAGGGTGCAGATAGGGAGGTAAATGACGTTACGGGTGGTGCAGTTGCTTCTAGAGGTGATGGGATAGGTGATGTTGGTGGAGGGACTCGAGAACAAAGATGAGGGTAGGTGGATAGGGCAAGTGAGGCAGCGAGGTTTGCCGGGTGAGACCCTATGGCAAGAGGCATGGTAGAAGTGGGAAGTTCCTTCATCCACAAGATATTTCCCAAATTGGGAGGCCTGCGGAAGGAGAGGAGCGGGGGATTGGCAAAAAGGTTGGTAAAGAGGGACTGGTAGGAGGAAGAGGTAAGAATTGGGTGGGCAGCATGGAGGATTGTTTTGAGGGCTTCGTGGATACCAGGAAGGAAAAGTGTAGTAAGAGTTAGTGGAGGGATTGATGCAGGGATACTAGGTGTATGAGAGTTCTCTCTCTGTAGCTGAAGAAGGAGTAGTTCCGAAAGCTTTACGTTTGTGATGTTTCTGTGTTTTTGTGTTATTTTACGTGTGTCGCTTCGACATCCCCGGGGCCTCGCCAACCTGAAGTCGTCTGATTGGTGAGTGCTCACTGGGTTTCCTCATCCCAACACCTTGTTGACATCCATATATTCATTTTACCTTTCCTTTTCCGTAAGTTGTTATATATATATATATGATGCCTTTGAGTACGCTGGGAGTTTATGCTTCTTGTATAACTAAATAAAGTTACCATTCCCTACCTACCTACTGGTGTTCTGCGGAACACTGGTGCTCTGCTGGGATTGCCCAAGTGTTCCGCGAAATATTCTACCGAAAATAAATCTTCCATAAATTTAGATTTCTTAATGAATTTAAAAATAATAAGCACAGGTAAATAGAGTTGCCACCTGTTCGGTTTTCACCCGAACTGTTCGGTAATCAGGCAAACTGTTCGGTGTTCGGCACCGATGCTATACTGAACACCGAACAGTTAGGTAATTTGGAAAATTGTAGGTGTTTGGTATGCATCATACATAGTAAACCCATAGATTGCTTGCGTGGAAGGAGGATAAGTGAATTCATTACTGATAAGAACTGAGAAAGTCATCTATGCTAGCATTAAAGAAATGCTACAGAATCAGAGATTCAAGAGGTAACTTTAAATTTTTCTTTGCGCAGTTTATCCTCTTTCGCGACGAAGAATAAATCAGAAATTCTCCTTTCCTCGGTTAAATTACATCTTTATTTTTCTTATAAAAACGTGATTTTCATTTAATTATTTACTTGACAAATAAATATTCATTTATTATATGTTAAGCGATAGTTTATCACTCTAGGTCAGTGGTGCCAAACCTATGGTGCACGCACCACTTTTGGCACATCCATCTCTCAAATGTGGCGGCTTAAAACAATTTTAAAGATAATTTCGTTTTTCCACCGTTGAAATATCTGAAATTTAAAAGAATTATCTCAAAATTTTATTGCATTTGCGTCGATATATCGCTTTAGTTTGTGAGGTTTGAATGAATAAATGGATTTGAAAGTGATGAATTTAGTGGTCGAGTGATTATAAGGAAGCCTTGTCATGTCCGATGGCTCGGGGACCCAAAATTTTATTCCAATGAAAACCTATTTCGATATATTCATTTCTAAAGAATGTTAAAAATCTTTCTTTTGAATATTTATATTGGGCTGTGTATTAGCATCTTTGTAAAGGATTTCTACAGCTTACTCGGGTAGAGCAGTTTTTGCTACAGAATTAAAGGTGTATTTTATTTGCATCGGGTAAAAGATTGTCCTGATTGCAAAAGTTTCCTTTTGGCTCCTTTTTAAAATAATTTCGTTGAATAGTCTCGGAAAGATGTGTGTAGAAACTTCTACGTGGTATAATTACGCGCAAGGTCGAGCGTCATGTTGAAATGTTGAATTCGTCAAATAAAGAGTAATTTGTGTCGTTTAAACTTAATAGATGTACACACACATTAGAATTTTCCGTGTCCATATTCCATAACTTTCGGTATTTTGTTTACTTTTAATATCCCTGGTTACGTGAAAAAATATTCAAAGGATCGTCAATATCAGTATTATGTTGGAACACAATTTTCAGGAAAACGAAAGAGGCTATAATTTTTTTAAAATTAGCAAATAAACGTTTGCTCGATTGATAACGTAATGATTCTCTTTGTTTTTCTTCCATCTGCCGTTTTAGCGGCTGGTAATCGTCCATAGTCTTCTTCTACGATACCAAAGCATTTGTTTATTCGACATGGAGACGCCGTGTTGTTACCACGATCGAGATTACAAAACGTATTAATATTTTGTTATCTGTTGTCTCTTTGTTTGAGAATGCAAAGATATATTAATCGTTTATCACGAGAGTTTATTTTTAGCCCGGGATTACTAACCATTCGTCTAACACACTACCCCATACTAATATCTTTTAATAAAAGAAGAAAAAGGTCCTTATATAATAATTCTCGATCGTCCGTCTGTGCCAAACCTATAACTCAAAAATATGGAGTAGGGGGTGTATATTTGTTTTTGCCATCGTCCGCCAGGCGAATGGTCAGTAATCTAGGGTTAAACGTATTCATCTTTTACGGAATATTCCCCGTATTTATAAACGCAGGGACTGATAAATATAACCTATTGCTTCCTCACAGGGAGCTTCATACGCAGATACATTACGTTTTTAATGAAATACTAGTAGAAGGTGCTTGCATACTGCAAGCATTTCGTCTCACCTTGAAAAAACATTAATTTTTCAGAGTTATATTTCATCATGAGAAATGTTTCTTTAATTCTAAAGATTTCTCCTCTGGAGGGGTTTTTGTTTTTTCATTGTGGAACAATAATGGAGTAAAACAATCACTAATTTTTGCAGTTTTCGAAATATTATACTATTCCCACATTGAGTTAATAATACCACATATTTCTGCCAAATTTTAAATTTATAGTACAGCTAGAAGTGAAATAGCATTTATCTAATTGTTTAAATTTTAATAATTTTTAACGGCCAAAATAACGATTTTATGGATAAATTTAAATAATTATTCGTTTACATAGACTAGCCTCTTAGTAATTTAAAACTTTTAGCTCCCTAACTTACGGCGTGGTGTCTAAGCATCTAACTATTTGTTTAAACTTTAAGAATTTTTAACTGCCGAACAAATGTAAATATCAAAATTAGTATAATCCCTATTTCGTTTTTTTTTTACAAATCCTACCTCTAAAAAAATTTCAGCTCCGTAGCACATTCGGAAATACACAAACCTTGAAAATTTGTTTAAACAATTGCGAATTTTTAACGGCCGCATTGTTGCACTTTTTCAAGGTTTTCGTTTTTCCTAGTCGGTTTTGCACAAAATCCTACCTAAGAAAAAAATTTCGAATCTCGAGCTCATCTGGAAGTGCCTAAACATTAGTATCCTCCTATATGTCATATGTTATCTTCTCCTCCTCCTCTGTAAGAAACGTCTATATATAATGATAAGGCATGACGTCACGCGTACGTATTGCTGTTACGGTAACATTGTTCTTGCTACGTTGCTACTCTTCTACTCTACCCCTCTCCTAGTGACCACTGCGCCGGTGATCTGCGCAACCCCACCTCCTCACTTCCCCTCAAGCTTGGCTCAGCGATAAGCTTTGTACGGACAAGGTCACGCGTCGAACGAAAGTTCGCAGCGTATTACTCGCGTAAACATGTTAATAATGTATTTCTTACTTTTCAGGATATTATCCAGGATGATAAAGGACGATTTTTGAAGAGAAACTTTCGGATCAGACATGTTGGAATATAATATACAGCAAGTTTTACGACGAACCGCTCCTTTCTCCAAGTCTTTTCTTCGTTCATTAATGGGATTTATATATATATTTTATGTATTATGACTATAAAGTCATTGAGAGAATCAATAAAATATTATTTGTAAATATGTATTGTGCTTTTATTTCGCATGAAACCCAGCTTATGACATCGGCTGGCAGAATCATATATCAGGTCGGGTTATTTCTCAATAAATCAGTCGAAAAAATAAAATATTCTTCTTCAATTTCTGCCACGGAAGAGAATATATTTTCACTTGTTTTCAAGTTTCCACGGAGAGAAAGAAAACGAACCCCGGCCTTTCCCGTGGCAAAACAGTGCCTTACCACTGGACTAGAGACTCAATTCGTGAAATAGAGCAGAGATGAGGCTTTGAATGACGTAAGGGTACCAATGTGGAGGGGGAAGGGAGGGGCGGAAGAGGCCTTGCAGCGTCCTTGACGACCGCTTTCACTTTCGTTCTCGTGTTTTTCGCTGCAAAACGCGAAAAACCCAGATTTGTCCTACAAAACCTCCGAAAACGCACTGCGTACAAGCGGTCAAGTTGATGTGTGGTGAGCGTTTCGGGATCACATTCTCAGATTCGTGGGTTCGAACCCCGCCGACGGGATATTTTTCATAGCTTAGAATTTTGTTATAAACCGTAGTCAAGTGCGCATTTATGAATTAGTGAAGACTTGACCGAATAAATTTTTTTAAATGTCTTTTTAAACGTGAAATAAATTAATCATAATATCTGTATGCTGACAATCACAAGCTGGAATGTCGGGGATCAAAGCCCCTCGTTCTGAGCCGATATTATCGATCTGGCGTGATAGCTCAGTTGTTAGAACGTCCATCCGGCAAATCGGTTAAGAACCGGGCTCGGTTCCTGTCAAGGAAGATTTTTATTCGTCTCGCTAGTGTAATACTTTTATAAAATCTTTCGAAAATAAAACTCATACTGAATGAAACAGAAGAATGATAAGTTTTTAAATTTCTTTATTGTATAAATATATGCACATGCTAACAACACAGTTTTTAACAGATTTCTTGCGACAACTCGCGGGACTCCAGCCCAATTCTTATTACGCAACACACTGAGCATTGTCTTCAATTTTTCGTAATGAAGTGTTCATAGATGCGGCCGCCATTTTCGTTGGATCAGAGCGTTGCTATGGCGACGGTGACGTCATCATCTTCCTCGAGGAGGTTCACGCACGAAGCCGCACGACGTTAGTTCTCTCAGCCGCCGCTACGCTGCGCCCTGAAACAGAAAGTGACACTTTAAAAAAAATTTCCTTCCACATTCTCTCGAAATTTCTGGCTTCGTTTTTGAACGAACCAGATGGGAAATTAGATGTTTCACGCCTCACGAATACGCGGAAAAAGACCGTAATGGAGTTTGCCCGGCGTATCTCATTGCACAGTTCATGTTTATCATTCACTACTGTGACGGGACTGGTTCAATTCAAGGAGTATTTCTTCCATGCATCTGATTTACATAGGATAGCGTGTAGAATATATTTACTTGTCCTATTAAGACTTCTCGAATCAAACAGCGAAATTGAGACAGAGGCATCTACGCGTGAACGAACAAAATTTATTTTTATCGACGAAAGAAATTGACTCCGCGGCGAATTAACGTAAAATTATTTTTTAGACCGAAGACCCAGGATTTTTCAGGTTCTTAGGCGATATTTACCAGCGAAGAGGCAGTATCGGAACGCCTTATGGTAACGTATCCACCGCCCGCATGTTTAATCTCCTAAACTACATCTACATCTACAAGTTACCCTGCAATTCACCAAGTTGGTGGGTGGCAGGGGGTGCAATGCACCAAATCCTACCTAAAGATTGTCTAACGCAATTCGAAATTTCCTATTGTGATCTCGTATTGTCCTCGGAAAGAACGAGCCTAGATAACGCTCCGTCCTACAATCGATCTCACGTATTTTATCGTCTCGATCATTTCTACCTATAATATACGTTGGTGCCACAATTATTCCTACAACCTCCTCTTTTAGACATTCCGACCTATATTTCTCCAGAAGTTTCAACCTTGAGTCCAATCTACGGTCCTCCAGTGATACCCAGTTCAAATCGCTCAATAAAGAGGTGACGCTTTCCTTATGTTCGTACTTTTGTTTTACAAATCTGGCTGCTCTGCGCTGTACTCTTTCTAGTTGAATTATGTGTCCCTTCTCGTACGGATCCCATAGGCTCGCTGCGTATTCCTATTGCGGTCTTACCAGTGATAAGTAGCATGTTTCACGTACTCCTCTGTAGTGTTCCGTACTATTCTACCTATGAATGCCAGTTTCTTGTTGGCCGCGCCTATAACTCGACGAATGTGCATGTCCCACGAAAGATCTCGACAAATGGTTACTCCTAAATATTTTACACGCTCAGCTTGTCGAATGCTCATTTCATCTATTTAATATTCGAAACCTAAATCTTTGTTCTTGCTTTTCCAGAACGTGACTGCGGCACATTTAGTATAATTAATTTCGATTTGCCATTCTTTGCACCACGCTGAAATGGCTCTTAAGTCTTCACGCCGCGACTGGGGCGGATTTAAAATAAATTAAGTGCTAATGATCCTTATTAAAATTCATCGCCGAATTACGGTTTTGAACTGAATCCGTGAATTACAACCGGAGCCGTCTCTAAGCCTAATGCCTATTAACTACGAAATCTCCACACCCGATTTCTTTTCTAACAAATGAGTAACGTTGGAGCGTACTCGTTCGCTCCTCGATGTCAATAATTTGAAATTAATTGTCACGCAATAAAAGTACGCATGATATAAATATAGTGCTTAAATTCTGCTGGTGATAATTTTTCGGTTATGTTTAATGTTACCTCATTAAAACAACTCCATTGTAATATAACTTATCTATTGAAATACTGCCAACAAAAAATTTTCCTATGTTCAGATTGTACGTATTACCGTTTTACAGGAAATACCAGTTTTAATAGGCGGTGTGATTTAAATTTGTCTTCCTGTACTTTCAAAATTTTCCATATTGCCACTTTAACATCACAACAAACCATTATGGTTTGGCGTCGAACCTTCAATTAATTAAATGTGTGCAGGGTGATTCATGTAGAACAAAACCCTAATATTTGGGCACCGATTTCCATCAAATTGCTTGTCAATTTTACTTTCTAATTTAAATTTGTGGGCATTTCCAGCAAGATGGCGCGACATGCCGCACGACAAGGGAGTCCATGGAGATGATCCCCGGAGTTTCTTCGAGGATCAACTGCTTTCCAAGAATCTGCTGCCACCGCAGTCCAGACGTGCCTGGAGGAGTACGATGGTCACTTCCAGCTAGGGATGCCAGACGTCCCGCAATGCGTGTGGGACAGTCCCGCGCAACAAAGAGTTGTCCCAAGTCCCGCACGACATTCAAATTTCCCGCCAAACCATTTTGAAACTAAAGATTTAAATCCACCCACTATAAATAGAAAGCTTTAGTGCGTTGGTATGAAGTCATATTGATTTTTAAGAAGTGAAGGCACTAATGTTTTTAAAAAGATCAAGTCAAATGAAAGTATAACAATAAAAAAATTTAAGAACTTTTTAATTTTGTTTTATCTTTAAATATTCTTTAACATATACGTACCTGTGGAAATTTGCTATTTGCCGGTTTCCTTAGAGAGAATGTGACGAAAATACGAATAGACGGTTGTTTTACATGTGCTTTTGGCGTTATATTGACATATTTTGTGATTTTTCTAAAACTTTATTATTGTCGAGCTCGTGGCTGTACTACGTAATGCCGATTGCAAATAAATAAACGTTTTCGCTTTCAAAAGTAAGGTGTTGGTATTATTTCAACGTTCTGCTGTTTCGGTAATATTTTATTCCTTTTTTTTCCCACGCGTAAAAAATGTCCCGCACATAGTTTCGGAAATCTGGCAACCCTGCTTCCAGCGCATGATGTGACGTCACTTTGTTCAGCTTGAAACAACAACATCACATTTCGTCCACCCGCTCGTGATCTGCAGCCATGGGTTTCGTTCTATGTGAACGACCCTGTAGAATATAATGAACTTACTTATGAAAAAGTAATATTACAGAATTGAAATAAAGAAAGTAGATCTTTTCTTTTAGTCAATTGTTAAAGACATCCACAGTCAACATGCAAATTACTGAATAATAATTATCTGCAATTATTAATGTTGCAACATGTTTTTTGACGTTGCTACAACAGTAATTTCGATGCTTCAATAAAAAGAGTGAAGGAAATAATGCAATTATTTCATCTATTTGAAGGTTTAATAGACGATAATTGAATCAGAAGCAATTATTAATGTTGCAACCTGTTGTTTGACGTTGCTACAACAGTAATTTCGATGCTTCAATAAAAAGAGTGAAGGAAATAATGCAATTATTTCATCTATTTGAAGGTTTAATACACGATAATTGAATCAGAAGCAACAATACAAAAGCATTGTGGAAGCAACAGAAAAAACCTTGGCAACGTCCGGAAAGAGTACAGAAAAGTGATAAAATTTCAAAAAGAAATCCGTATTTATGATAAACTCTTCTGTGTAACATCTAAACATCACAAGAATAACAAAATTTATAGTTTTAACAATTGAATAAAGCAAAAATCGAGAAAATTGGTCCATATTTACGTATTTTGACGAATTAAGGAAAAAATCTTGCACCTTGAAAAATCGAAATCTCATGTAAACTTATGGGAAAATATAATCGTCACCTGGAGTCAAATCCGGGACTTTTTCCGGGATGTTTGATTTTTCTAAGGACCACCTCATGGAGGTATAACGATTTTTAAAGTTTCAGCTGTTAATTCTATTGTGAAATGTCCAAAAGTACCTTGACAAACAGACAGACGGGCAGGTACTTGAGAATTTATACATACTGAGTGTTCATTCTGTTTGTAACAATTTTTAAATTATATGATGACCTTAAGAAAAGACATTGGCAGCGCTATAATGGAAAAGATCTATTATATTTCTATCATTTAATTATTTGTGGGCCAATCGCATCCATAGCATAGTGCTTCAGCGACGAGAAAAATGTTCAGTGAGAAGAAAATTTATTATTTTTTAAAAAAGATTTTGAATTTGATAAACCTTTACTAAAACAGAATATACGTAGAGTAACAGATTCAGGTCCAAAATACCCATTATGATGTTGAATGCAAAACATTTTTTTTACTCTTTATTCATCACAATATCAAAATAAAACAAGTTACACATCCAGCATAATTCAGGACATTTATTTATTTAGTTTCAAAAACAGCACAGAGGCCACATTACATTGAAACATATAACTGTAACAAATAATACAACATTAAAATAAATAACTATAATAAATACGAGACAACAATATTATACAGCAATTGAAATGATCATAACAAAACAGCGCCAGAAATGAGGGAAATGTAGGATTACGTAGTAGGTAGTTGATTACGGAAAGAAGTGGGTAAGAAGATGTCAAGATTCGGACGTGAAGCCAGTAAGGAATTATATGCAAATGGGAGGCGGTAAGAGTGAGTGAGTTGGGAGACGGAAAGTCGAAATTTTGGTAAATGAAAAAGATTTTGAAGGCGAGTGGAGCGAGATGGAACACGGAGAGAAAAATAGGATGAAAGTAATGGGGAGCGATAGAAACCATTGATGATAGAATGAAGGTAATTAAGATCCGTAATAAGACGATTATGAGAAAGGGATGGGATGATTAAAGATGGCACTCTACCTCAAACTCAACTGGCGTAGTACTCTATACCCATTACCAGCACTGTAACTAGCTATTTGAGCACCCGGGGCAAACTACCAAATATGCACCCCCTCCATAGAAAATTCTCTAATACCTATTTTTTTAATATATGGATTATGGGTGAACAATTAATAAATATAAATAAACTATTAAAGATATAATTTCTCAGTATAAATGTACATCATTTAAATACATAACTATAAATATTTTAATATTAAAGAGTTATTCTATGTGATTTTAATGCAACAAACTCATCAATAACATCATAGAAATTTATAATTTCTGCTATGTGTAATGTCTAGAACAAGTATAGCAGTGAAATCGCTCTCGTCCTTGTGCCCGGGGCTTTTCTTTGGATTTTCTTCGTCATCACCTTAAAAGGTGTGAACCGAGCATTTCATCCAAAACAACATCGAAATTTCGTGAATACGTTGATAATTTATTTTCATTACCGTTGTATTATACATCGCAACCAAAGTATTGTTTAAATTTCAAAACGGCGTTGAAAATAGTATTACAATGCTGAATCTGATTCGATTGAACGGTACATCAACGCTGTGACTTTTTCCTGTGACTTCATGCAACATACCACGAGTTCAGAAAACTATGGTTTTGGAACGAGCATGAATTTACCCCTCAAGTGTGATTTAAAAATGAATCCCTTGGGTGTTTAAAATACTCCAGAATGTGTCATTTTAATTTATTTCTCGGAAAATATTAAAAATAAAAATCTGAAAAAATAAGTAATATTTAGCTGTTTATTAATTAATTTAGACTTATACTTTATAATTTCAAATATCTATCGTATTTACAACTTTACTCTGCAATATTGGATAATGAGTGATGCATTTGAAAACATGACATAACAGACACAGGATTTCCAGGGCAGTTTTTACATCTGTAGACTGTCTCCTTCCCTATTCCCTTCTTTGTGCAAACAATGCGCTTCCTTAGTCCGACTTCTCTTGCCTGAAGAGGGATTCTCTGCTGGGAAAAGACACCCAGTTGCCAGTGTGTCAATTTGAGTTGGCCTTGCATTTTTCTTTTCGAACCCATCCTCTAAATATTATTAACATAACTACAAATTATCTCTTTGTCATTATTATCCACAAAATGCAGAAACCACAATGGAAGAGAAAATCTTTCCTCAGGCATCCAATAAAAATGGGATTGCAATAAGAAATACATCTTTATGTTTGTTTTAGAAATGATGCCCATTAGGAGATACCTATATTCCCAACAGAAGTCTTATTTCATTAGGAGAGGTGGGATACCACTTTGAAAACCTAGACTTACGTAATGAAAAATTTTCTTTTTCTTTCACCAAATACCAGCTTTCGTACCTATTAGCCCCTTCAACATTTAGTTTTATAAGATCATCATCAAAATGACTTTCAAAGTAATCTAGTGGGCTATCACTCAAAATTTTAAGGTTCACGGCACTTTAACATCCACAATCAAAAGGAGAAACTACATTTGCAGTATCAATATTATTCCAATGAAAAACACGGGCAGTCAGTTCATTTCGATCTTCAAATCTCTCACAACTAATAACCTCATCTTCAATTTCACTTTCTGACGTTAACAAATATACTTACGAAGCCTCACTCGTAAAAGAAACAGTACTTTCATCACTAGCAATTAAATTCAGTGATTCTGCATCAGTAAGCAACTTACTTGTTGACATAACGGTCATAGACTGAACGAGGGGAAATGTATTCGTGAAAAAAATTTTCCAGTCGTAAGAGAGAGGTAATGTTTGTTTAGGAGCATTCCCGGACTAATGATGTTTGCATGGATATGTCATTTGCCGCGGTGACTCAACGAACAAAGGAGATAGGAGCTGAAACAGGATGCTTCATTGGACGACATATGTCGTTGTACACGCTCGAGGGGTTAAGCTACACACTGGCAGACTTGCCTGTACACCGTGACTGGACTGAACAAAAATCGAGCTGCGACAGATTTCTTTCGTTCCAGTCCATTCTTCCAGACTTCCCCTACACACTCTCTGTTTTACCTGTATGGGTAAAACTGTTAAAAAAACTGAGTGAAGAGTGCCCTTAATGCAAAAGTTGTAGGCATCTCAACATGTATGCAATCTATAAACAACGTGTGAAACTGCATCTCAGTTTTTGTTGTTATACTTATTGTTCAAATTTGATACTTCATGTCTCTGTTAAAAACACGGAAATGAGAAGGTGATGTGCAAATTCAAGTGTCTGCACTGCAAGCATTCGTTGACACTTCTCCCTAGTGGTCGGTGGACTACAGACGCCTTCGTTGTCACGGTCATCATTGCTTGTTATATTATATAACATTGATGACTTTCTAGACAATTTTTTGCATGCAATGTCAAATGATTTTATATTAAAACACATTAGAGTATGAGTTATAATGCAATAGATATGATGAAAATAATCGTTTATTGTCCTAATGTTATACAGGATGATTCAAAAGTCGCGCAACCCAACATTTAGGTGTTTGGCAATCCATGTCAACATGTTGGAAATTTTCATGCCGGCAACAGTTGGTGCCATCTGTGTCACGATGACACAGTCGCTGATGGGTAGTATCATGTGTCCCATCCAGCACCAGTAGTGCTTTGTTTGCAGCGGGAGCATCATTTCATTTTCCCAAGTGCAGCGAACGGTCATAACTGAACATTATTTCGCAACTCGGTCGTATGCACAAGAAGCATTTCAGGGGAGGTATGCTTATGCTACTGTCCCTCATAAGATGACGATTTCGCAACTTGTCGATTGTTTTCGTTTAACACTTAAATGCATGGTTGCGTGACTTTTGAATCACCCTGCATAACGCATGCCGCTATATGAGCCTGGTACTTTTCTGAAATGCCCTACACCAGTGATGGCGAACCTTTTCTAGCTCCCGTGCCAAAATTATCTTAATAAGAGAAAATTTGCCTCTTCGCGTGCCAGTACCATAAAAAATCTTATCTGTATATTCGTAGAATATAGCATGAATGCTTACACAATTATACTGCAGGTCTGTAGAATGAGAAAAGAGATGGTACGGCTATTTTATAATTTTGGGGGAGGCTTTTTAATCCTTAAAATGAACAAAAGGATGTTAGATAAACTAACCTACCATAATGAAATTGAAAGAACCCTAAATTTGACATAATTTTGGTGTAAAAAACATCTGAACATTATACATAGTTTATGCAGTAAAAAAAATCAGATTTATATTTTTTTAATTAAAACGATTCTCCTCCCCCCAAAATCATAATATAACCGATAGTAAACGAAGCCACTCTTTCGCATCGTTTCAATATCTGCATTAATTAGATTTCTGGAGTGATTTCTGCCATGCTGCCGTATGAGTGGCATCTTTTTTTCTTATTCCATTTTGTGGCGTGCCAACCAAAATCGTTCCGCGTGCCATAGGTTCGCCATCACTGCCCTATACAGTCGCCCACCGATTTTCTGGCACCCTCGGGACCAGAGCCGTGCTGGATTAACCATTTTGCCAGGCCACCGGTGGATATAATAACCTTATCATCATTTAACCCAAATATTGACAAGGTCGGGGCGGTGATAGTGTCGGAAGGGTTCACTAGGGGGATAAATGAAAAGGTGTTACAGCAGACGATGTGATTATGTCGGAATTAGAACTAATTAGAACGAATGGGAATGGAAACCAAATACAGAGACGAAAAGATGACCGAATCTCAGTGTGTACTTGGGATCATTCGTTTAGGTATCTTCGGACATGTAACAACGTTGAATGTAAATGAGCTGGAACCAGAACATCATTCCAGTTGATCAGTCACGTCGATTGTACCGTTCCATTATGTCAGACATTTGGAAATGCCTTTCCTTATAATAAGCTTTCTGTTTCGTAAAATATTCCATTACTAACGCGCGTTCCATTTAGTAAAATTTGCGATTTCGATAATTCCGTAAACTGAACATAAACAGTACGTAATATTAAAGTAAATATTTCTGCATCTAACTAATTGTAGGAGAAATGTTGGGAAATAAACACAAATACACTGGGTTAAACCTACCTCAATGACAGCGGAAGGTTAGCGAACTATTCTAAGTGATTGCGGGAAATTTGAAATGTCGTCACGGAAATCTGTCCGAATCAGCGGAGGTGCCGAAACAGTGATTGCCGGAAAATCGGCGGGCAACTGTGTCGAAAGACACGTTCAATAGTTCTATTTTTTGTGTTTTCCATTTACGTGGCCGTTTCCAGGAACGTAGCATAACTACGAGAACTAGATGTACATTGCATATAGACGGACGATGAAAGAGGAAGGAGGATTTAACCCTTTCGCTGCTATCGACGCATATGTGCGTCGAGGTAGCGCACAGCCACTACTGCTATCGATGCATATATGCGGGCGGGCAGAGCGGTGCCTTGACTGCTAACGACGCATATATGCGTTTCAAGCTTTTCCGTTCGCTGCTCAAAACGCATTCAGTCGTATCGATGCTAGCAAAGTGCCGTGGGTTTTTGTGGTACTAACAGATGTTTTAGGCACTATGTAGATGGCGTAGACATATATTTTCAAGCTGTTTTTAGTCTAACCTTGGACGACGAAAAAGGCTGCTTCTACTTCGTTTCCCCGGGCTTTTTGCACCCGCATAAAACCTTTTTCGTCCCTTGGCCATCACTTTTCTCACCCCCTATGCCCTAAAAGGCCTAAAACAGACGGAAAAAAGCGAGAAATATCGTCAGTTCTGAGTCAACTTTCATACGTAATACATCCCGTTCTCAAACCAAGTTTTTTTAGACATGTTTAGATTCTTTCGTTTTCTTTTGCTATTAATAAAAAGAATCAAAAGATGAAAATATTTTTTCGAGATGCTTAATAATCAATATGAATGTAAATGATTGACAAAATAACTTTTAAAATATAAAGAGACTAAAGAGAAAGTATTCAGCACAGGAGTGCTTCAAGGTCACTGAACTCGGCGCACACAGCTGACGCAGAAGCTTCAAGTCCATAGCAGCAAAAGGGTTAAAGACATTCCTAGATCCATAAACCCTCATGCATATGTCCCTTTGAAAAAATTTGATGGCCACTTATGAAGATTTATCATGTTTCATTTTTGATGAAATAACTTTCTCTCAATTTATAATCATAACAATCACCACTAGCGATGAATGGGATTCATAAAAAAGTCCTCCCATTAATAAAGAAACAAGTAAAAAGGTTTACATTGCTCATAAATCTTTAATGCATTAACTTAAATTCATGTAACAAATTATGAACTTTGAATATCTCTAGATTATTTTTATTGATAAATGAAACCTCCCACTTTTATAGACAAATTTTTACATAAGCAGCAATGGTGTTCTATAAGATTTTTGTTACGCTGATAATGAAAGCAATATATATCATGCAATTTTTATGCCTTTGAAATGTGTTTTTTGGTGATTTTTTAGATGAGCTTTGGAGGGGTACATCTTTGGACATACGTTGCATGAAAATGTCTTCTCCATCGAATGAGATGCCTCGTGATAAACCATTCTCCCCTTATACTTAAATGTTTTGTGACATAATTTGCAAGAGTATGGATGTTCTCCAGTATGGATTCTATTGTGAATGGCAAGGTAACTCTTTACCTGGAAACTCTTTCCGCATACATCACAAGAGAAGAGGCCTTTGCCGGTGTGAAGTTTTGTGTGCATGCTGAGTCCTGTGCTTCTCGAGAACCGTTTCCCGCAAACGTTGCACTCGTGCGGTTTTATATTCATGTGACCCATTACATGCAGTCTCAAATCGCGTTTAACAGCAAACTTCCGTCTGCATATGTCACAAGCAAACTTTTTCTCTTCCAAATGACACTTGCGATGCATCGCTAAATCCTTCCACTTCTCAAATCCCTTCCCGCATTCCCTACATTCCCACTCTCTCTCTCCATCGTGGGCGGATTGGTGGTCGTCCAGCGCTAACTTCCTGTCGAAGTTCTTGTCGCAGTAAGAGCACTTGTAAGGCCTTCTTCCGGTATGCACCAGCATGTGCTTACCTAGGTATCTCTTCATAATGAACTTCTTACCACATTCCTTACATTCAAAATCCTTCTTCTTTTCGTGCGTCTGGTGATGCTGCTTCAAGTGATCCTTCAGGAGGAACTTCTTCCCACACGTAGAACATACGAAGGGTCTTTCCGTCCCGTGGATCTTCAAGTGTTGTTTTAAATTCCCGTTCCTCGAAAATTCTTTCCCACAATGATGGCACTTGTGCACCATCTTGTCCTTCCTTATCTCTCTTACACCAGAAGCCTATCCAAAATGACAGAGTTTAAGTATTAAAAAATTCATAAACATGAATCAAAATATTAGTATAACTAGCCGATTTTCCCGTCAAATATGACGGGAGTAAGTATAAAATAATGCAATATCTCGGCTCAATATCGATTAAAATTATTGAATTTTTCCATTAAATCAAGTTTTATGGCAAAGTAATTTCCCTTATCTTTCCTTCAATGAAATACCTAATTTTAAAGGTACCTACTTCAAATCTAATCACGTACATATATTATGTAAACAAATTTTAAACAACAATAACAATAAATAACACCATCAATATTCTTATTGTTTATTTAAAAAATTTTTTCCCATTATTTTAAAATTTCATGTTTGTATTTATAATTTATACTAGCAGAAATGTCCGGCTATGCTTGGGAAAGTTTCTTTTAACTTGCAAACAATTTTTATTATTTATTAATTGTGGTAGCTCTGCTCTTAAGTTCTGCTTTAAAAATCTCGATTTCATTATGGCATTTTGTAAAAACCATATATAAAATGCAGTTCACATTTGTTGAGCCAATTCCTTCCAAATCCATAGTTACTGAAAGTTTAATTTGTAATTGTAGCATCCCTGTTTAGTTGATCCGGTCCAAATATGATATTATAGCTATATATATATATATATATATATATATATATATATATATATATATATATATATGTATGTATGTATGCATGTGTGTGTACATAATAAGTATTATAATATGCTTAAAATCGATGTGGACAGTTCAACACAAACACTTACAAAAAATTTTTTATTACTTTTATTTTGGCAGCCCTGCTTTTTATATCTATCCTAAAAATCTTATTTTTGTTTTTTTTATCTTGCACAACTCCTTCATACAAAATTTTGTTGAAATCGGTTTTGCCAATTCCTTCCAAAAGCATAATTACCGAAAAGTTTAACTTTGCAATTGTGGCACCCCTACTTAGTTAATCGGGTCGAAGTATGGCATTTTGGCCATGAATTTCTGCGAAAATTCTATGTACCAAATTTGGTTGAATTCGGTTTGGCCATTTCCTTTCAAAAGCGTAACTGCAGAAAATTTTATTTTGTAATTGTGGCACCCCTGCTTGGTATATCTGGTCCAAATATGTCGTTTTGGTCATGTATTTATGTGAAGATTCTATGTACCTACGTATTTTGGTTGAAATCGATTCAGCCAGATCTTCCCTGATATATATGCACAGGCAGATGGACGTTGCCGAAATTTGGACCGACTGTTCCATGGGGACCCCTCGAAATCGTGAAATTTGGATCTACCCTACCTTATGATCCTTGACCCCGTAGACCGATTTTATCCATTTTAGGCTCAAAAATGTATCTCATCAAAACATTGACATTAGTCAATTGGTTGCTGAGATATCTTAAAAAACCAGCACTTGGACCAACAATGGGGACCCTTAGGCCCCCGTGGGCTGATTTGAATTATTTTTGGCACTGCAACTCTCAGGATCAACCTGAAGCTGCTGCCAAATTTTGAAGCTCCTAAGTTTATTTTCTGAAGAGTTATGGCTGCCACAGACAGACATTCTCTTTTATTTATAGGATATGCAATTTTAATTGCTTACGAAAAAGATAATGTTCCAGCATTGAAATAAAAGAAGATTTTTTCTTTTGGTCAATCATTTAAATGCCCACAGTCCACATGCAGTTTACCGAATAATTACATAATTATTATCTGCAATTATTAACTTTGCAATCTATTAAGTTTGACATTGCTACAACTATAAATTTCACGCTTTATAAAAACTGAGAAGTGAATAGAATAATTCATTCATCTATTTGAAGGCTTAATAGATGCTAATTCAATCAGAGACAACAATGCGGGTTGCCTTGGCAACATCCAGAAAGAGTACAAAAAGGTCATCAAGTTTCGAAATGATACGAGTATTTCTGTCAAATTCTTCCGTGTAACATCTAAGCATTGCAAGAATAAGATATTTTGTAGTTTTAGCCATCATCCATCAATTAGAACTCCCACTTTATATAAGTACTTAAATTAACTTATATCTCGTGAAACGGCATCCATAAAGCAACAATTAAATACCATATTTTTTCTCCTAGCTTTTATATGATCTGTAAGGTATTGATTAAAAAATATGACAGGACAAAGAACATGTACCACAAAACAGTTCACAAGACCACATAATTATGTTTTCGGCGATAAAAATTCGAGAAAATCACAACCGAAACATTACATATTTTATTTATTTATTTATTCATTAGCACAACTTCAGAAACAGCACCAGGCCAATTAAACTGAATGTATTAACATACAAAAAATAATAAACTAAAATAAATATAAATGAAATAAATATAAATAAAACATTAACATACAGAGAAAAAAGATAATTACAAAAAGGAATATTAAATAAATAAATGCAAAATATTACAATAACATGAAACACAGAGCTATTATTTTAAATGAGGGATGACTGATGAAGAAAATCCATTTCTACTCTGAAATATGTCAATATCGTAGCCGCCTGATAATTTATTGTACATATTTGGAAGTCGGAAGAATAGAGAGCGTTGAATAATGGAAAGTCGAGGTTTAGGTATATGGAAGAGTGTAGAAAGCCTGGTAGTTCTGGAGGGAATTCTTAAAGAGGAGGAGGAGAGAAGAAGGGAGGAGCATAGGTTGCCGTTCATAACACTGTACTGAAAAGACACGTCAGATTTACTTCTACAATAGGAAATAGTTGGGAGGTTTAGGGAAGCTATGATATCGACCTTGGACAATTGACGCAAGTGTGGGAAGCGATAACGGACTATGGCCAAAAAGAAAGACATTATGCGCTCCAATTTGTTGAGGTGAGTTTTGGAGGCCATATTCCAAATGGGTGAGCAATATGTAGCAATAGGCAGTATACACCCAACAAAAAAGAACGAAAGGATACCACATGATTAAGACTGGTGTGCCTATAAATAATACCCATGAGAGACATGCATTTTTTTACAGTGTAGTCAATGCGATTGCAGAATTGTTTACATCGATCGCTAACGACGATTACAAGTCCATGTTTTTCTTCCCCATGCTCTTATATGATCTGTGAGGTATAGATTAAAAAATTTATTGAAATAAAGGACAATATTTCGCGACAAAAATGTCCCAACGACCACATAATTACAACTTATAGTTTCAGAGATAAAAATTCCAGAACCACCCAATCTTGCGATAGCATTTTGTACGTATTTCCCATAAAGAACATCCATTTATCGAATATACTATTCCATCTTGTTGACCATACTTATGGCATGGCAAGTTTGAAAGAAAATGGAGAGAATTACCATACTGACCATAATAAAAGGCGATGTTTTTTTCTGTAATGACATTGTAAAAGTAACACTCGTGTTATATTCAAAGACTAATGATTGTTTTAATAGTAAAAACACTTTAATCTCCATCCATATGTTTAAGAGGTAAACAGGCAGAACAATGATTTCTGGGCCCCCATCTATATAAAAAAATTATATATAATTAATTTGGTATGGTTTTAATTTTCAATTAAATGCAACGCAGCTCATCATGAAATGTGGCTAAAATGAAGTAATTTTGACGCTTTTCAACATTAATTTCAACCCGAGAGTTTACTTAGAGCTATTTGGAGCATGAATATTGAGTGCTAAACCCAAAGACTTTGGGCAAAACCCACCGAGTTGGCAACCCTAGTCCCCCACGATACCCAAAACACTTCTAACTAATAATCTAAGAACGGGAACTTCCCTACACAGATGGAGAGTTTTTTCGCATAGCGTCTTACGATTATTTACTTATTCTAAATTTTTGTAGTTGTATGGACAAATAACAAATGAAACATGTTGTGGTTTGTAGCTAAGCTGTTGTGACGAGAGTTCCTGTGACTTGAAGTCAAGAAGTTGTATATAGTGTATAGGAACTACTATCAAAAAAGGTTATATTTTTGTATTATGTAAATTTAATTGTTATTATGTAATTTGGGCATTATGCATTGAGTGATACCTAAGCTGTTGTGACGGGAGTTCCTATGACTTGAAGTCAAGAAGTTGTATACAGTGTATAGGAAATGGTATCAAAAACGTTATATTTTTGTATTAAGTAAACCCGATTTTTATGATGTAATTTGGGTATTATGCATTGAGTTGTGATGGGGACCCGCTGCCACCGGGACCTGCTCCCAATTGTAGCGTTTATGTGAATAATAATAATAATAAACATTAAAAGGTTAGGAACGAACCAGCCGAAACGCTTGAGATGAGAATTTCCGTCTTCCTTTCGAATGATGAAATCTTTCATTTGCATCAAAATTTCACCACTCCGAACACCTTGAAGTGGATGACGGAAAAGGACCAAACTTGCACCTACCTTTTCTCCAGCTGGCAAACCCTCAGTATTCATTGAACTATAGCTAAGTCCGCATGTTCTTTCTGCTTACTTTTGAGAGTATTTGCACATTGGATTTTTGTATGTATGATGATCAAGCTAAGAGTGCAGCTGATCATATTGAGAAGAAAGGTTTGCCTAAATCCCAGATTAAGAAAATAATTCAGGTGAAAGTACGATATGAATTTTAAAATGCTCGTAGCTCAAGAGGGAAAAAGTAACAATATTCAGGCTTCGAAGAAGTACAGTATCCCTGAAGTCAACATACATCTACGACATAAAAATTTAGCAAAGTACACCCAATCTCTGAATAACATGAATTCTACCAACATAATTTTGGTTTAACATGATTTTAAAAGTAGGGCTGGTTTTTAACTAACATGACTGGTCATTCGATTTCTCCATGACTTCTCTATGATTGTGAAATGGGTATTATGTAATTTAACTCCCAACATTTTCACTCCGGTAATTTGACTCCCGGCAAGTTGACTCCCGGTCATTTTCACTCCCACTGACTTCATTATTTTTGTAAAACAGCACTAAATGTATCATTGATTTAAAACTAGTTAATGATATACATGAATATTAACCCTTTTGCTGCCAGCCTCCATCAAGTGGTATATGCGAAAAATGCCAGGGCTTTTTTGATGAATATGCACGTTTTCGGATAGAAATTTATATAAAAGCTCATATTAATTTTCTGGAGCTAAATTTTATTATTTATTCTCTTTAAACATGCAGGATACAGAGTGCAATTTAATTATGTTGTTTTCACTGCGTTTAAATTTAGGAAAAATATTTTATTCATAAGTTTAATTATAAAAAATATCAACCTTTACATTTAGATTATAAAAATTGTGCATAGAAAATTATTGTCGTTAGCAATTTTGTTAATATTAGTTATTGATATTAGTTCTTAACCTGAAAACAAATTTTTATGAACGTGGCATAATTTTTGCAATAATTACACTTAATTTAATTAAACATTGCGCCCATCACCCACACATATTTTATGTAATTATATGTATTCTAAAATACTAATAAATTATGGTGTAGATTATATAATATATGTACATATTATTTATATATATTTGTATATTACAAAACCAATGAGAATATTTAGGCTCGTCCAAAAAAATATTTAAAACTTATATTAGATTATTCGTGGTACTTTGCGAAAATTATTTTTAAAAACACGGAATTACATTACCTATTATTACTGGAAATTAAGTAACTCCTTTCCCGTATCCAAAAATCAAATATCAATTGGCTAAAAGTAACTATTACAGGCAAGATAAATCACTGCTACGACCTTTTCTAAGAAACACCAGATGAGCTACTGCGGAAAAAACAGCCGATGTTCTTCAAGTCGAAAAATAAAGCAAGTATCACAATTCTATTGAGATTTTCATTGACAGAGATGAGTAAGCATCAGAAATAACGGATAAGGGTTTACAAAAGCCATCTGACTCACAGAGACGAGAGGGACAGAACGTAAACAAACGTGACCGATAGATCGGCCGATGGCAGTTTTCGCACATACCCCAAGGGCCAATATATCGGACGACTGGCAGTATAAGGGTTAATCACACTAATAGCCTATAATCTGAATTTGTTAAAGGTAATGATTAACGTAGTTTAAAAGTAAAAAACTTGAAAAGGCAATTATTATTGACTTGGTTAAGCTTTTAATTTTTAAAATCCGACTGTCCGCATGGAAATTGAGTAGTGATTCAAGGGTAGGCCCTTTAATTTAACAGCTTACTTTTTTAAAAAATTGCTATCATTGAATGATAAATACACTAATCTGTTTAAAGAAATATATTTATCATAGAATGTTAAAAACACTTAACATCTCAAAGAATACACTTAAGAAAGTTGCAATCATTGAATGATAAATACACTAATTATCTATAAAAATTACATTTATTTGGAGGTGTAGCAATATTGAATGTGAAATTCATGAATCATCTTAAATAACGCATGTATATTAAGAACATACCATCGTTATAAATCAAATTTACTAAGCAGGTTGAGAAGTATCAACTATTAAAATTGATGCAAATTATACGCAATCCCTCTTAAAAAGTCCATTTTCTTATTTGGATTGTACTCTTCAATAAAAACTTTAAGCCATTTGCTCGCATCCTTATATTTCTTCTTTTCGTTCAATTCACCCCTCTCAAATTGAATTTTTTTAAACTGAGCTAAACCCTCTTCTTCCTTCAAAGTTGAAATCAATTTCCATATACTCAGATCCATGCAGGATACGGAACTTTGGAGTGCCTTGTGGTACCCGCCCACACTGTTGTTCGTTCGTGGCATCTCTTGCTCAGTTCTTGCACGGACATTCCAAGTGTCTACTGGAAAAATTGGAGTAATTCTTCTTCTTCCAACACCTCGACCTCTTTCGCACCCAATATAATTCATTTCGAAATACGTCACTAGTTCTTGAGGAAGATCGTCGTCATCAACCAGCTCCACAAATCCATCTATAACGTCTCCAACAGGTAGGAATGCTAGAGATATAAAGCATCTAACCTTTATGCTAAAATCTGCAACTAGGCGGTATCTTTCCTTTAAACCTATATCAACCACTTTCCGGTAAATATTCTGGGCGAGGTGAAACAGGCAGCAAGACACGGAAGCAGTCGGAAAAGTCGAGGAAAATCCGTTTACATGGGATTCTTCCAAGTCCATCACCAAACTTTCAGGATTCACCCCTGGACGTAGTTCTAATACCTTTCTGAAGAGTCGAGCGTACGTCTCCTTTCTCTTGTTTGGAAGAAGCGCAAACAACCTTGGAATGCTGAATGACCCGACCTGAACGTGAAGAACGTACAGCTGATAATATATATTTGGGCAACACTTAAGAGTTCCGTCACCTGCCCAATGTTTTATCTGTTCTAGGTCACCCAACCCCTTTTCTGTTGCAAACACAAGTAATCTATTTTCGTCACTCTCGCCGCTATCAAACTGTAAGAAGAGTTCGCCAGTATTTAGAAATTTGAATTCATCGGGAATTTCGTAGCCAGTCCTATTCTGAGGGATTGGAGGGGCACACGCTGCTGCCTGTCGCCAATTTCTTATATTTCGGTTTAATTGTGAAGTAGACGGCAGCTCCGACATTTCACCTTCTTCCAGGTTTGCAGTGGCTGCAGCAATTAACGACCGAGACGAAACGTGAGAAGAGATTGCGGTAGCCTTCAAGTTATCTAAAGTCTTGCGAATCTTTGGTTTAACGGCAGAAGAACTATGATGATGTTCACCGACACGTTTTATAATGGAGTGATTTTTATTATTCGTCCAAGTGTGCACTCGAGCCTTGCAAGACTTCATTTCGCATTTCCAGTATGTCTTCTTCCCGTCAAAATTTTTTTTCTGCTCAACGTAAATATAATCCATTTCATCAACAAGTTTTTCCCTTCCCCTGGTGCTTTTAATCACGTGCGACATGGTGGAAAGCAGATTCTAAAAATAAAATAAGAGTTGAAATAATAAACATAAAATAGCATAATACAAGAAACAGAGTAAATAAGATGAAATATGCTGTTTTATTTTCACGACATATATATGAAGAAGTACTAACCTGTAACAAGTTATAATGAATGCAGGATAATTCAAAAGCACTTTGAAAACCAGAGTAATCGTTCTCCCACAGCAACTAAGGAAAGACTGGTGGATTGGGCTAACAACTCATATAGTAAAATGACGGATATTAATTGAAATTTAATTGTTTTAATAGTTTAATAGTGCTAACACTGTGATCCCAGCAACACGACGTTAGTCTTAGTTAATTAATTAATTAACGTTGTATGTAATTGCGAGTTTAAATGGGTTGGAAGCTTTTAATTAGATTAACCCAAAGTTTTCATTTTGTTATTATGAGTATAAACTCTTCATTGTCTAGCATGATTTAGATAATATCGGTCTTAAAAGTATTATAGGGAGAGATTTTTGAAAAGGTATAGAGAGTTTTATAAACACTAGTATTTGGTGCTTGCATTATGCAAGCATATCATCTCAAAATAAAAAAACATTCATTTTTCATATTTCATCATTACAAATATTTTTTTAATTCTAAATATTTCACCTACGGAGCGATTTTCGTTTTTCCCATATGTAAAAATAATACATTAAAACAATCCCAAAACTTTGCAATTTTAAGAATTTTATACTTTCTCCATTATGGGGTACTAATGCTACACATTTCTGCCAAATTTTAAGTTGTAGTACTTCTAGAAGGGAAATAATATTTTTCCAATTGTTTAAAATTTTAACATTTTTAACGGCCGCCTCAATATGTTTATGGAGAAATTCATATGTTTATTTGTGCAATGTACATAACTTGAAAATTTCAACTTCCTAGCTCATCCCGTAATTTCTAAACAGCTATCTATTTGTTTAAACTTTAAGAATTTTTAACTGCCAAAAAAATTAAAATATCAAAATTTGTATAATCCCTATTTCGTTTTTTTAAGAATTCTACTTATTAAAATAATTTTCCAGCACTTCCAGAAGTGCTGGAGATTCGAAATTTTTTTCATAGGTAGGATTTTGTGCAAAACTGACTAGAAAAAACGAAAATCATGAAAAAGTGCAACAATGCGGCCGCTAAAAATTCGCAATTGTTTAAACAATTTTTCAAGGTTAATGTATTTCCGCATTTGCTACGGAGTTGAAATTTTTTTAATAAGTAGAATTCGTAAAAAAACGAAATAGGGATTATACAAATTTTGATATTTTAATTAGTTTGGCAGTTAAAAAATCATAAAGTTTAAACAAATAGATAACTGTTTAAACATTACGGGATGAGTTAGGAAGCTGAAAAATTCAAGTTATGTACAGAGTAGTGCATTTGCAGAAATCTACATTTCAATTTTACCATATATGAATTGCGGCGGCCGTTAAAAATTATTTAAATTTAAACAATTAGAAAAATATTATTTTACTCATAGAAGTGCTACAACTTTAAAATTTGGCTAAAATGTGTAGCATTAGTACCTTATAATGAAGAAAGTGTAAAATTTTTAAAATTGCAACATTTGGGGATTGTTTTAAACTATTATTTTTACATAAGGGAAAAACGAAAATCGCTCCAGATGTGAACTATTTAGAATTAAAAAAATATTTGTAATGATGAAATATGACAAATTAATGTTTTTCAAGGTAAGATGAAATGCTTGCCGTATGCAAGCACCTTCTACTAGTATGTTATATCCTCCTCCTCCTCTGTAAGGAACGTCTATATATAATGATACGGAGAGGGACGGAGGGAGGGTTACATGACTATTAGGCAGGAGAGTGAATATAAAATCAGTAACGAGATAATTGGAAGACAATCATAATGTAGAAATTACAAATTAATATGACATCAATTCAATTAGTTGTGTATGACAATAATATAAGCAAGGTATAACACAGGGCATCGAGCCGAAAATATTTTCGCTCCGGTTCACACAAAACAAAAAATTCGGCTCGGTCTAAAATAATCTTTATTTATCAATGTTATTTTTATTTAAACTAAACTCATTTGTCTGTAATGAGGTCAGGCTCAACTATGTGAAATTTACTCATATTGAAAAAAGAACAATGTTATTTCCGCTAAATTTAATTTCAATTTGCGAAATCATCATAGTTCCTTCAAACCCTAAATTCCTCCACTTTGAAATTAAAGGTCGCAAATTGGATGCTCTCGAACAGCTAGAGATAATTATTTGTGAAGACTCGCTTCTCTTAAATGAATAACTTTTCCGCAATCATTCTCCTCTATTTAGCTTACCGAATATTTTGTAAATACTTTGTATCGACATTGTTTTCTTTGGCCTTTTTACCAAGTTTTTTTAACATTTTGCTACTATGTTACTTTCGCCTTCCTTTCCCAACTGCTTATTCAATTACCTTCCATTCGTTTTCTTTGTAACCCCTCCTGTCTCCCTATCCCTCCCTCATTTTACCCCATATACATGGAACGATTTTTATATTTTATCACCTCATGAGGCTACGATTGTAGTGAAACCAGTCGTTTTCAAATTAAATTTTGTGGAAATGACATTGTTCTTGGAAATATGGGGTCAAATGAAAATAGGAAGATTATGCACCCTCGTATAACACGCATCCTAATTTTTAACTCAAATATTTCGATACATTCAGATGTAAATTAATATTATTGTACCCGTTCAAGTACGTGCGTGAATATTATTGGAGTAAATTGATTATGATAATGAAATTATCTGCTTATATTTGAATTGTAAAATCAAATGTTGACTTTTGAAAGAATAACAACAGTCTTACATCAAATTAAAGACTAAAAATAAATAACATTTTAATAGATTTTGTACGTGCTAAAAAGGAAAAAAATAAATTTTAAATTCCTCTAGAACAGTATTAGATGGGGTCATATAAAATGAGTCGTTTACAAATTGAACAAGATTGGAAAGGTGTACTCCATGTCGGAGTACAGTTTCCAAATGCGTACTTTGAGATTTTACAATGCTCTCAATATTGTTCGCTTAGATGAGTATTTAACAAGAAGATAGCAAGGTATGTTGTAAAATACATGTAAGTCCTTATGTAAAGTTGTCATTATTATTGTCTGATTTTAACCAAATTGGAATCGGTTGACAAATTTTAGTAAAACTCCCCAATACCAAATTTTATCAAAATACGTCCATTGGTTCCCAAGTTGAAACAGGAACATTGTAAACATGTAGGTCTTCATGTGACGTAGTCGTAATTATTGTCCGATTTTAATCAAAATTGGAATCATTCAATTTCTTTTAACAAAACTCACCAATACCTAATTTCATCTAAATGCATCTGGCGGTTCCCAAGTTGAAACAAAGGAACATTGTAGGTCTCGATGTAAAGTGGTCATAATTGTTGTCCATCTTTAACCAAAATTGGAATTGGTTGACCAATTATAGCAAAACTCTCCAATACCAAATTTCATTAAAATACGTCCTGCGGTTCCCGAGTTGAAACAAAGGAACATTGTAAAACACATGTAGGTCTTCATGTAAAGTGGTCGTAATTGCTGTCCAATTTTTACCAAAATTAAAATTGTGGGACCAATTTTACTAAAACTCCCCAACACCAAATTTCATAAAAATACGTCCAGCGGTTTCCAAGTTTTAACATGTGGACGGACGGACGGAAACGACCTCCCCTATATGCGTTCACTTCGCGCAGAGATCACAATAATGAAAAATGTAAGAAGGGAATTCATACATTTTACTGTTCAATACATGGTGCTTGTGAGATGTTACGTGCAGATATTTATTTTTGTCTTCTTGACTTTCGATAGTGAAGACGTATTTGGTTTAAATAAAAAATAACATTAATAAATTAAGATTCTTTTGGAATTCTCTTGAAATGTTTCCCAAAATATTCAAAGTCAGTGTGAGAAAACCAGTTCGAGGCAGTCCAATGGCGGTGGAGAGAAACTGGAACCGAAATATTTTTTGTATGAGCAGGAACAAAAACCAGAGCAAAAAAAATTTCAGTTCGATAACCTGCTTTTAACTTACGTTAATCAATACTTTTAACAGATTTAGATTGCAGGATATTAGCGTGATTAATGTTCAAGCGCATCATACACGTTTTAAATCAATGATACATTTAGTGCTGATTTACGAAAGTAATGAAGTCAGCGGGAGTGAATTTACCGGGAGTTAAATTGACCGGGAGCGAATTTACCGGAATTGACCTGGAGTCAAATTACCAAAGTGAAAATGTTGGGAGTGAAATTACCAGGAGTCAAATTACCGGTCATGTGCGAAACAGTCTAGAAATTGAAAACGGAAGCCTTGCTCTTTATTAACTGTGTTTAACAATGAGCCCATTATCGTAACATCTGATCCAGAGGATGAATTTCGCAATTTCTATTAGTCCGATGCAGAAGGCGAGGGATTTTGTGGTTTTAAAACTGCAACGTAGAAAAACACCATTCTTGAACCTCTTTAAATTCCCTTCGACCATTTCTGTAATTTTCTACAGATCGTATGCTGTTACTTTTGAAAAATTACTTCGCGTATTAAAACAAAAATGTTTAATCCTTAGTTAATTGTTGTTTAAAATTATCATTTTACAAATATTCTAAATAACGTCTGCTAACTATGTGGTAAACAGTTGAAAAGCTGATTCAATATGGCAGTCACCTACAGTGAAAAATATGCCGGGGTTAATGGTTCACATTTTACTGGTGGTGGGAGTAAGAAACTGAGAAAAGTTACATCGCTAGAGCAAAAAATAGATTTTCTTGAGCGCTATGAGGACAATGAACAAACAGGTGATACCGTTTGTCATACAGGTCTTAACAAGGCAATGCTCTGAACCGTCAGCATTATTTCTTTCCTGTAAAAATGAGTTAAATGTAAGAAATATACATAAACAAAAAACACATAACCAACATATGGTCATAATTACTATAATAAAAGCGTAGATGGTGGGGTTTGTGCCTAACGCTGACATCAACAATGGTACTTTTTGACGCGTTTTTAACAAACTTCCCGATTAGGTGGAAGGTTGAAATTTCGCAGAAACGTATGATTCGGATATAAAAATTAAATGACAAAAAAATATGACAAAAGGGCCGGGTTCGACTCCATGGGGGGGCGATTACCGTTTCCCGTAAGATAACACGCAAAAATCGACTTTTAAAAGTGCAGGCGATTATTATTTTGGGAATTAAAACGAGGAAGAATCGGCGTATGATCTTCGAATTTGAACTATGGTTTAGGAAAATTAATGAAGTTTCTTATTGTATTCACCTTTTTCCGCCAACCTTTTGAAATCACAGAGGGAGGGAGACAGAGGGAGGGAGAGAGGGACGGCGAGAGGGAGGGAGGGAATACTATTATTTATCCAACATATGACGGGCAATACACTAGTAAAGGAATAAAATTTAAAATATGCCAATCAGGTTAGGATGCTGAAACACATCCCACCAATTTACAATATTTCTTAAGAGAAATTCCTGTCCAACTAGCACGATTTAACCTTAAACAAAATTTTTTAAGAATGCATCCATCGCATTAGTCAGGAACTGGGTGTACCAGTGTGCTAATTCAACTAAAAATGCATTTAGGCGGTTATCAGATGAAAGATTTGAAGAAATTGAGAATCGTGCTTTCGATTTCGTTTTAGAAATGGGATAATTGATAGTAGCTCAATAACTTTGGCTAAGATTAATAAAGGTGAAATACTCCTTTAGCTAAACAATTAATTATTAATTGTTTGGCTAAAGGAGTATTTCACCTTTATTAGAAATGGGAGGTGAAGGTTTTCCGAACGCTCGTAATTTGATAACGTTGAAGCCATTGGAAGTGGCGAAAGAATTAAAAATTCCACAAAACAAATTTATGGCAAGCGTGGGCGACCACGATGACTCGGAACCTGCCACAACTTCAAGCGATAAAGAGATAGGAGAGGAAGGGGATTCAGATTACGTAGTTACCTAGTTAATTGATTAAGGCTTTTGCTATTATTATTATGCATTATATAATGTTTTTGGGTGACTGAAGAAGACTCAGGAAATGTAGGTGAGACGTTGGCGAGAGCCTAATTATAAGTAAGGGTTACCCATTAATACAGTGCATGAAATTAATAATCGGTTTATTAATTATTTAAAGGCGAAACAATATTTTTGTGGTTTTTAAACCTTTTTCCAGAATTTTTTAACTCAAAATTAGGGATGGGACATTCGATTCCTTGAATCCTCGAATCCCGCGAATCTTGAAAAAGATTCGAGATTCGAAAACCCGAATCTTCGTGCTTTTTTCGTCATTCGAATCCTAACCTAAAAAACCGTTAAACATTTTAACTCGAAACTTTTGGAAAGATTAGTTTTATCGACGTCCAATTGAAGCGTTCATTAAAAAAGAACGCGATTGTTGCAATTTCAGTGGTACCCGGATCATCAATATCACCTCGTGGCGACCCAGAGCGAGTTCGAATGCTAGTTTCCTTAAATAAAAATCTCCATCGAAGATTTCTGCTCTTTTAGATTGTCCTAAAAGTGTTCAGTGCTTTTACGAACTCTTAAAATAAACAAGTTTTTGATTTTTCTTAATTTTCTGGAGAGAATTTAGTGTTCCATGTTCAGTGTTTATCTATGTTAACTCTTGAAATAATCCTCCCCCCTCTACACTTGCTTATATTTAAAAAGGTTTGGAAAAATGTAAAAAATTTGAACTGATACTCAAATATTTTTGTCAAATTATGTTGAGAAAACGAACCTCGAGATTCAAGAGTTTTAATTATGTACTTCACTAACAAAATTTCATTTGTATTTTCTTAATAAATATAGGTGTAGTTTTAAAAACTGTATTCTTAAATTTATTTTTCATTAAACGCTGATTTCAAATTTTGCTTTAATTAAAAACTGATAATTTTAAGTAAAAGTTTTTTCTTTTTTCTTCTTATTATTATTCTTATATGAAGGATTCGAGAACCTTTTAGGATTCGGGTTCGGATTCCAGAAAATTTTGGATTCGCCCCATCTCTACTCAAAATCTTAGGGTTCATGTTATATTTGGGCTAATAAGTTACTTTGTGAAGATTTCTATCTATTATCCATATAATATTTCATACGAGTATTTTTCAGGTATTTTTAGCACACATTTTCAAAATATTTCAGCTGAGTATGCGTGGTTGAACGTCTTTTCCTCTAAAATGCGGCATAAAAGAGTAACTTGAAGTATAGACTGGGAAATTCGGGATGTTCACCCAAGGCTGTTTTTCCCACTCAGAGGTGTTCATTAATCGCAAACTAAGCGTTCACTTCAGCTGTTTGAATTCGTCGAGTGTACTAACTTGTAAGGCTGATTCATTTGTAGCTGAAGAGAATTAGCTATTCAAGTATCGGATAGTAAAAAAAGTTTGATTTTTATGACGGTTCGTATATTCCAAAGTCATATTTTTTTGGTCCCTTGAACTTCGAAATAACAAGGTTTTACTGGAATATGATCTTTATTCCCTTTTGAAAGTAAACAATGTATTTACGCTTTGCTATTACTTTCTCCATGTACGTAGTATGAGAAAGTATTGTTTTCATGAAAAAAATCTAACTTGAGATTTCAACGGTAATACATGTTTTAAGGTCTCCTGAACACGTTTTGACTATTTTCTCGATGATGTCTGTGTGTCTGTTGGTCTGTATGTGATAGATTTTTGTGGGCGCTCTAACTCAAAAACTATTAATCAGGTCAATGCAAAATTTGATATTTAACATTTTTATAAAAGTTAGAAGATCTGATTAGTTTTTCGTAAAAATCGGTCTACCGGAAGTGGGTGTTTACTCTTGTCACTTAATCGTTATTTTGAAATATTTGCTTTAATATTTGATAAATGTAAAAATGTATTGGGATAAAGATTGTAGGAAATTTTATTTTCTACAACCTTTGTTTGACACATTTTTCCATATAACGCATTGTTTAAGAGATATCTTATATTTTTAGCTGCCACCACCACGCCACCTACCGAAGACCATTGTTAACAATTGACGCTTAGTTACGTCTTAGTAACGCTCCTTCTTCTTTTCTTAATTGTCAACCAGAAGTAAATATTGACAACGATCCCAGAGCTAACAACATGTAATTTGCCACATAAATATGGAGAAGGTCATGTGTTGCCTACATCAGTTTATTTTTTGTTGGAGCAATATGTAAAAAATGAAACATCACCATAATAACAGGCCCATATACATAGATAGTTCATAAGTGTTTCTTTCTTAAATCCTGCTGAAACGCAAAGGGACAGATAGATGGACTCCAAAATCAATGGGATTTATGCCTTTCACCATGAAAAACTATCCTATCCTATCATAGCTTCCCAGCTCTTCTTGTACCAAACAATGCAAAAACATCGAAACTTAACAAGTGAAATATAGACAGAAATCAAGCATGAATAGATTAGAAAATAAGTCGGTGATTGAAAATTTAATCATTTCCGATATCATTTTCAGTATTTAGGCGTTAAAATTATGTGAATACATTTATTAACCCTTAACTGGGCGTGTCTAAGAATTTCACGCAACTGGTCGCGTTGGCATACCGAGTGCGCCATCGCATTATGTGGAAAATGCAGCCGTAAATAATAATAATAATAACAATAAATTCATTCTAAATTTTTGTTTATTCGGTATTTTAATGCATTTCGCGATTTGTAATTCTCGTGGTTAAAATTATCGTTTATATTTTCGACATTATATACGAGTTAAATTTTCATGATATATTTAGGAAAATATGAAATTATAGTATTAAAAAATTTATTGCTATAAAATATTAAAATAAGGGCCACTTTAGGCTAAACATTGTAACAACCGAAGAAATGATGATCGAAAAATAACGTTATTGAAATATTCAAACGTTTACAGACAAATTGCGATGGGTATAAAGCATGGGTGGCCAAAACCCAGCTCGCGAGCCGCATGTGGCTCTTTTAACTTAATTTACACTCAAGGGCTTATCAAGGTTTATCACGTCAGAAAGGAATAACGCGGTGCGAGTAACACCTTTTGGGGATGCTTAATGGACATGCAGTCTCTCTGTATTGCATTGAATAGAAGTTAAACTGACGCCTAGAGGCAAAAGGAAAGGACGCTAAGACGAGACGGTCCCCCGCCCGAACCGTTAGAACCAGACGTGACACAATGACGGGAATTCCAGTCATGAGTCACGGGGGAGCACCCCTCACGACGGGAAATCCACTCATGCCGCATTGAACGCGTTAATAAATTAACAAAACTACGAGATCTGTATTACCTCAGGGTTTTCCCCGAAATCATTGGAAGGTTCCTCTTTTACTGCCATCGCCTCATTCTGGAATGGGAAGATAAAAGAACAAATAAGTATATATTTTCCATCAAATCTCCATACTTACAATATTTTAAGAATTTTCAATTTAAGACATTTAAGTTCCAGATTTCCTGAGGTTTTGTTGCAAGCACATTCTTTTCAACTGAGCTTATGGCTTCATTCGGTACAAAAACTGGAATTTTACAGCAACATCAGCTGAATAATCTATCTGAAGCTGAGTTTGATGATCCAATTACAGCAACAAGCAAACATTTATGAAATGGCTTCTGAAAATTATTTTAAATACTTTTTTAACATACGTAATCATGAAAAATTGACATCCATTGCCATTATTACATGGAGACAACTCTTAAACCTATTTTGGAGTCTAGCTCCTTAAACTCGAAGATGCACTGCAACCTGGTTACGTAGGGGCATTTCTCACGTTTCGGTAGATAAAATATTTTACTTGCAGCTTTCCGACAGTTATTTAGTGACACATTTCCATCGCAAAATTGTGTTCTTTGTTTTATACAGAGTAATTGCTGGTAGCTCAATAACTTTGGCACAGATTATTAAAGGTAAAGTACTCCTTTAGCCAAACAATTAGAGGGTTACAACACCCAATGCATTTCGCCCACAAGGTGGGCATCTTCAGGGGCAAAACCTGTCTCAACAGTGACTGGGAGTCGACTGCCTATAATTTTTGGAATTTTCATCGAAAAATTCAATGGATTTTTCAATGTCTGTGATTAATTCATCTACAGGTGGTTTCCTTGGTGGGAAAGCAAATTTCAGTCGACTCCCAGTCACCGTTGAGACGGGTTTTGCCTCTGAAGATGCCCACCTTGTGGGCGAAATGCATTTGGTGTTGTAACCCTCTAATTGTTTGGCTAAAGGAGTACTTTACCTTTATTAATACAGAGTAATAAACGTAAAGCAACTTCTCATATAATGCACGCCCGCATAGCACATTTTCGAAATAACACGATTTATTTTTTAGGGACAATTTTTTACAAAGCAAAAAAATTGGGCGGCTGACTATTTCGTGGAGTGGTGTAAGTTGGTGTAAAATTTTAAATGGTGGGAATACAGTTCCGTGCACATTTTATATATACTAGTAGAAGGCGCTTGCATTCTGCAAGCATATCATCTCACCTTGAAAAAGCATTCATTTTTCAGACAGATATTTCATCATTACAAATATTTCTTTTAATTCTAAAGATTTCACCTCCGCAGCGCTTTTCGTTTTTCCCTAATGTAAAAATAATAGATTAAAACAATCCGCAAACTTTGCAATTTTAAGAATTTTATACTTTCTCCATTATGAGGTATTAATGCTACACATTTCAGCCAAATTTTAAACTTCTAGAAGTGAAATAATTTTTTTCTAATTGTTTAAATTTTAAACATTTGTAACGGCCGCCACAATATATTTATGGAGAGATTATAATGTTTATTTGTGCAAATGCACTACTCTGTAAATAACTTGAAAATTTCAGCTTCCTAGCTCATCCCGTAGTACCTAAACAGTTATCTATTTGTTAAAAATTTACAAATTTTGAACGGCAACACAAATTAAAATATCAAAATTTCTATAATCCCTATTCCGTTTTTTTACAAATCCTACATCTAAAAAAATTTCAGCTCCGTAGCACATTCGGAAATACATAAACCTTGAAAATTTGTTTAACTTCAAGTCTCAGAACAAGATGGAGAGTTGCATTGAATCATCCTCCTGCTGAACGCACTATATGATTCGCGCATAGAAAAATGAATCATGAAAGCTACAAATGCGCAAACTAGCTACACGTGCAGTGATTCGATTTTTGTTCTATTGTAACTATTATCATCCCTTATGATGAGTGGAAAAACTTGTGCAAAGTGATATCAATGCTAACAAAAAATTGCTAATACTTAATACTACATCTGACATATAAAAGGCAAAAATCAAAAATCCACTTCCAACCAAAATATCTCCGGAAAAAACCAACCGATTTTAATCAATCTTTTTTTAGGCGACAGGGCAGGCCCCAAAGTAGGTTTGGATACAACTCTTAACCCCCTCGACCCTCGCGCTGCACAGCCCTGGTGAGAAATCCGTTTCTGTCTGTCTGTCTTTAACTATGTTCTCTTATAACTCGAGAATGGCTTAACCGATTTGCACCATTCTTTCACTAATTTGTTAAGCTTTACAACAAACAGGCATACGTAAAAAAATACAGAATATACAGTGTGTTTAAGGCAAATAACGTTTTTACCTATAGTGTAAATACGTTTCACGTGCAAAAACATACGAATATACAATCTGATCGAAAGTTATGACATTTTTTCAAGAACCCTTTTACGGGACAAAATACTTCTCTGTAGGTCATTTTTAGAAGCAATGCTTTGTATGTTGAGCACGTGGGCGGTGCGAGGGTATATAAGTTTGTGCAATCCCGAATCGCACCCGGGCAACGCCGGGTCACACAGCTAGTAATACATACATACTAGCATGATAACATATATTTATATACATGGAAACACATACTCTACATGAAAATAACAATAATAAAATAAAATAAAGGTGTGAAATGACGGCCAAAAATGCAACCCACCCCTTTTCCATTATTTTTATAGGGAAAATTGTCGCCACTTAAAACATTTTCGCTTAGCGTGCAAGTTTTTACAAACATTACTATCGTGTTCTTTGAGGAATTACTGTACACTCATAACCCATGCATATTATGCCTACAGAAAAAAACACCTATTCATTACCTCATGCAGTATTGAGTAGGCATTTCACGGGTGGCCTACCCTCAACAGATGAATGGTCAAATCTCGTGTAACTTCCGCACCCCCTCTTTCGATTGGAACTTTTGGGGAAAAAGTGCGGGTATTACGTGAGTTAATATGGTATTTATGCTTTGCTTTCATTCTTCTAGCAATGTAAACAAAATGAAACTTTACCATAGCAACGGACCTGTATAGATAGTTCATAAGGAGAGTTTCGAAATCCTGCTAAATGGCAAACGGACTGACGAATGGACACCAAAATCAATAGGGTTCATGTTTGTCACCAGCCAAAACTATTCTGAAAGGCTAAGCTTCCCAGCTTTTCTCATTGCTAAATATTTTTGCCCACAGACGGACAAAGTAAGAACAAGGGATTTTTAAAAAGCTAAAAATAAACAAATTAACAGATTTTCAGCCTAAACAACTTCATACTATATTGCATTACACAATCAGAAATGTAGTAAACCCTGGATAAATTTAATCATACTGATTAATATGATATCCCTAAATCAAAGAAGCAGAGGAGTCCTTAATAGCATTATGATATTTGTCTTACCTCAGTCTCTACCTCGAAATAATCACATGGTTCCTCTTTCACTGGCATTGATTCTATCTAGAATGGAAAGATCAAAAACAAATGAATACATTATCATTACAAATAGCTGCTTCTTACATATACAGGGTGTACCGTTTAACATGAGCATAATTTCTGGTGGTGAATCCCTGGCTTATCCTGCGCAAAAATATTTATATCAACATGGGTTGAAATCTCAACCGTTACAGAACTAAGAGCACTTGAATTTCAAGCTCTAATTTTTGTTTTGTGAAAAACTTATGTGCATTGCACAAATACATTATTTATACCTCTGGACGTAGATTAAAGAGACACATCTTTCTATATAAGGAAATGTGAGTTTCAAAGATCAACGCTATAGGAACACTGGGTCAAAGTCATGTCTCGAATGCACCTGAGAATTTGCAGATGGAGTTGATTGAGCTCTCAGAAGATAACATTCTGAAGCCTCTATTCGACAGTAAAAAGGATCCCATTGAGATATGCAAGAATGTTGTTGAATACCCACAACTGCGTCAATATGCTCGTCGTTTACTCTCGTTTTGGCACAACCTATTGTTGTGAATCAACATTTTCACATATGGCTCAAATCAAGACGTGTCTGAGATCACAGATGACAAACACTCACCTGGAAGACCAATTGAGGCTAAAGACGACAATGCGGGAACCAAATATCAAGTTCTTAGGTCACAACAAACATTTGCAAAAAAGTCATTATGAATGTGATTGAATGCAACATTTTATTTACATTTCCTTAATTTGTTTTAACTTCTTTAAAGTTTATTAATATGCTAGCAAATATGAAAATTTAAATTTTTTGCATTAGATTAAAAAGTCATTACATTGTGATAAAGCCTTCAAAGTTTTTAAAAATATTAGCGAATATGAAGAATTGAAATCTTTATTCGTTAAATTAAAAAGCCATTGAATTGTGTTTGCATCTTTATTATTTCAATTTCGATAAACGTGAATGTATGCAACGTGCGGCCTGATGAGGTCTCCGTTAAGTAACATTTGGCCTTCCAATGAAAAAAAGGTTTCCCACCCCTGGTATAAACAAACACTCATTGAAATAATTCATTGCTGAAAGAATCGAGCTAAGTGGTTGATGTTTCAGCTGATAGTGCGATTCATTCGCTGGCATAAATGTATATACTATCTAACGTACAGTGTTATTATCGTGAACAACTTCACTCTATTTAGCCACCTAGTGGACAAAGGCTTAACTTCTACGGAGTGATTAATGCTGCTCTGGGTTACTATTCCACACTGCCTTGCAATGCCATCTAGTGCACATAGTGTAAACTTCTACGTAGCAGCGTGACTCACAAATAGTGATTAAGCTTTCTATATAGGGGCATATGCATAGCTATGAGAAACAAAAGAAAATATCCACTAGCATTTAGAAAAGAAAGAACAAGTTACAATGGTAACAAAACAGGAAATTCTAAATTCAATATTCTAGCTTCATTAATATTCATCGTAGGTCAAATATTTACTTTATAACAAATATAGTACCACAATTTGAATGCGACAGCAATGAGAGACGCCCTGCCGTCTATGGATGACTACGAGACTTAACCCTAACCTCAAACTTTTTCTCGGACTGACATTTAAGCCAAGGGATGATTTTTTCATTATAGATGTTGACAAAAAACATTGGCTTGTATTCTGACAGATACAGTAGTTGCATCAAAATTAAATAACAGCTAATTCCTCTTGCATTTTATCAGTAACTTTTATATTATCTTCAAAATCTATTATAATAAAAGCCAGTTGTATGCTTATAACATGCATAAATTTTTTGAATGACATACACGGGACTCAATTCATGAATTTCTGAAACTCTAACATAGGTTAAGCTTAAATGAATATATATATCTACCTGATAATGGACTTCAATACCCGTCGATACCTCCACGAGTTTTACTGGTACAGGTTCTGCAGTCTGCTGAAACAGATATATTAATATTAATACAATGTCTACACAGAGTAAAGATGGTATGTACAGTAAAACCTCGAAAACCCGGCAACCTCGGGGCCTAACGCTTGCAGGGTTTTTGAATGACACGAAAAATTCATAAGTATGGAATTTATATTTTCTCTGAACGAATTACTTTATTCAAATGACAGATAGGTACGTAATATAGGTTTTTACTTTCAATGAAATGTACATAGAATTAATACTGAGTTACGTATCAAAAAGTAAATAAAAACAAAAACGAAGAATTTTTAATACAATACAATACATTTTCATTTCTCGTTATTCTGAGCAATTTTCTCAAACAAATCAACAAACCTAGATTGCTTCATGGATTTTGATTTTTCTTTCTTGAGTTTGTCTTGTATCCTATATAAACACATATCATCATGAAAATCTACATAAGAACGCTGTTCTAGTGCAGATATAGCGTCTGTTACCAACTGTACACAGCAATCTAGCGAAGGCTTGTCCTTAACTATCTCATGATCACTGTCACTAAGTTCCTCATCATTTCATGCTGCTTTTATAAATAAACGGACGTGGGCAACGCATGACTTTCTCCATATTTATATGGCAAATTACATGTTGTTAGCTCTGGGATCGTTGTCAATATTTACTTCCGATTGACAATTAAGAAAAGAAAAGGAGCGTTACTAAGACGTAACTAAGCGTCAATTGTTAACAATGGTCTTCGGTAGGTGACGTGGTGGTGGCAGCTAAAAATATAAGATATCTCTTAAACAATGCATTATATGGGGAAATGTATCAAACAAAGGTTGTAGAAAATGAAATTTCCTACAACTTTTATTCCGATACATTTTTACATTTATCAAATATTAAAGTAAATATTTCAAAATAACGATTAAGTGACAAGAGTAAACACCAACTTCCGGTAGACCGATTTTTACCAAACACTAATCAGATATTCTAACTTTTATAAAAATGTTAAATATAAAATTTTGCGTTGACCTGATTAATAGTTTTTGAGTTAGAGCGCCCACAAAAATCTATCACATGCAGACAGACACACAGACATCATCGCAAAACTAGTCAGAACATGTTCAGGGAACCTTAAAACATGTATTTCCATTGTAATCTCGAGTTTTTACTGTATATCATATTATATAACTAGCTGTATTACCAGGCATTGCCTGGGACGTCAAGTAGTTCACATTAGTTCAACGCTTCTTTGTACACGATATTTTTGGTCTTTTCATCGGGGGCAAAAACAAACGGATCCCTGGTACTACTCCACCCTCGAGCACGCCACATAAAGCTGCCTGTGTGAGAAGCAGCTTGATCGTAAGTCAACACCTGCTATTCGGAGTATCTGCTCCTGTGCCTTATTAATCATCAAGGTGAAACAGACAGTTAAGAGACCGATAGTTCATCCAGTATGGAGGTTAGATGAAGAGTGAGCCCTAAGCCACAGCAAGCTAGTGTATGGTCATCCCCCACTCCGCCGTCACCCCCTACTCTGTCATCCAGCCCCCGAGTTTTGATCTCGCACATTGGTCAGACAAAGTAACAAAGTGTATAAGAAAGTTACATTTTTGGATTCAGCTCTTCAAAAACCGTTAAAATGATGTGCCACAAATCACGGATAAATTAAAGTGTGTAAGAAAGTTACATTTTTGTTTGTATGTTGAGAGTCCTTTTTGAGAGGCTTACAACTTTGCCGTTGTTTGCCATATTTTTTAAGTAATACGCATAAATTCTGCAGATCAAAAACTACTTTTACTTCATGAAACATTCAATTATGTGACTTTTACATTAATTGTTTACTTTTTAGCGCATATAATGGTTGATTTCGTAATTTTTTATTTAACTTAATGTTTAATTCATACATATCCATAACTTTTGAAGGACAGTTACTGTAGATAATGTTTATACAAATGCAGGAATTAATAATGATGTAATATAATAATATATTTCATGAAGAATATGTGGAACAAAAGTTTTTGTTCGCAGAAATACCGATTTGAAGCGCAACTTTTTACGGCTCGACTTTTTTACTTTCCCCATACATACGTAATATTGGGGAAAGTATTGTATTCATGAAGAAAATCAACATCGAAATTTCAACGGAAATACATGTTTTGAGGTCCCCTGAACACGTTTTGACCATTTTCTCGATGATGTCTGTGTGAGAGATAGCTTTTATGTGGGTGCTCTAACTCAAAAGCTATTAATCAGGTCAACAGAAAATTTTACATTTAACATTTTTATAAAAGTCAGAAGAACTGGTTAGTTTTTGGTAAAAATCAGTCGACCGGAAGTGGGTGTTTACTCTTGTCACTTATCCGTTATTTTGAAATATTTGCTTTAATATTCGATAAATGTAAAAATATACTGGAATAAAAGTTGTAGGAAATTTTATTTTCTACAACCTTTGTTTGATACATTTTCCCATATAATGCATTGTTTAAGAGATATCTTATATTTTTAGCTGCCACCACCATGCCACCTACCGATGACTATTGTTAACAATTGACGCATAGTTACGTCTTAGTAACGCTCCTTTATATTTTCTTAATTGTTGGAGCTTTGTGGCTATATCCAATATCAGATGGCTATGGTTTTAGTTTATTTCTGTTCTTTGTAAAGTCTAAAACTTTCTCGCAGTTTCTTAATACATTTATTATTATGTAACCTATTCGGAATTTTTAGAAATATAGTATAGTACGGGGGAAAGTATTGTTTTCACGAAAAAAATGGAATTCGAGATTTCAATGTAAATACAGGTTTTGAGACCCCCTGAAAATGTTTTGAACATTTTCTCGATGTCCGTGTGTGTGACAGTTGTCTGTGGGTCCTCAAACTCAAAAACTATTAATCAGGTGAATGCAAAATTTTATATTTTACATTTTTGTTAAAGGCAAAAGCTTTAATATTTGATAAATGTAAAAATGTATCAGAATAAAGGTTGTAGGAAATTTAATTTTCTACCTTTGTTTAATACATTTTCCCATATGTTTATTCCTGTTCTTTGTAAACTCTAAAATTATCTCGCAGTTTCTTAAAATATTTATTATTATGTAACCTATTTGGAATTTTTAGAAATATTACAGATATGGAGAAAGTCATGTGGTGACCACATCAGATTTTTATAAAAAAATACTAATAGTTACCTCGACAGGAATATCGTCTGTTATAATCTCCTCTCCTGGTATAGTTGAACAGAACGGGAACTGAAATTAAATGATAAAATTAGATTAATATGGAAGAAAAACAATGCCCTTTGTGATAAACCAATAAAAACATCATCTCTTATAAACACATGCTTCTCATACAAATAAATATATAGGACTAACTCATATACTCTGGGAATTATGTTTTTTTACTTTCTCATATACTTAGTGTATAAAGAAAATACTGCAATTGCAAAAAATTCAACTTGGAGATTTTGATGGAAATACATATTTTAAATACCTCCTATATGTGTTAGATGTATGTTATATCCTCCTCTGTAAGGAACGTCTATATATAATGATAACATATAGGAGGATACTTATGTTTAGACACTTCCAGATGAGCTGGAGATTCGAAATTTTTGTCTTAGGTAGAATTTTGTGCAAAACCGACTAGAAAAAACGAAAATCTTGAAAAAGTGCAACAATGTGGCCGCTAAAAATTCGAAATTGTTTAAATAAAATTTCAAGGTTTATGTATTTCCGAATGTCCTACGGGGCTGACATTTTTTTTTAGAGGTAGGATTTGTAAAAAAAAACGAAATAGGGATTATACAAATTTTGATATTTTAATTCGTTTGGCAGATAAAAATTCCTAAAGTTTAAACAAATCGGTAAATGTTTAGATACTACGGGGCGAGTTAGAGAGCTGAAATTTTAAAGTTATTTAGAGTTTAGTCTATTTAAATGAATAAACATTTCAATTTATCCATGAAATCATTATTGCTGCAGTAAAAAATTATTTGAATTTAAACAATTAGATAAATGTAATTTCACTTCTAATTGTGCTATAAATTTTAAATTTGGCAGAAATGTGCGGCATTATTAACCCAATGTGGCAAAAGTATAATATTTCGAAAATTGCAAAAATTAGTGATTGTTTTACTCCATTATTGTTCCATAATGAAAAAACGAAAACCCATCCAGAGGAGAAATCATTAGAATTAACGAAATATTTCTCATGATGAAATATCTCTCTGAAAAATTAATGTTTTTTTCAAGGTGAGATGAAATGCTTGCAGTATGCAAGCGCCTTCTACTAGCAAGTGAATAAAATTATGATATCGGTATTACCTGAGGATTGACTTGATAATCGTCGTCAGGAGGTTCCTCTTTGAAATGCGTTAAATCCATCTGAAATGGAAATAAGGTCAAAAACGCAAGAATATATTAATATAATATATTAATTCTTGACACAGCAACCGTGGATTTTTCCACACTTGGGCTATGATTGCTTTGCACGAATCACATCAACACACTCGAGCAGTGATGGCGAACCTATGGCACGCGTACCAAGGGAAAAACGAAATAAAATGTGCCTCTCGCTAACACAGCGACATGCAAAAATGACCCCAGAAATCTAATAAATGTAGGTATTAAGACGATGCGAAAAAGAGGCTTTGTATGATTATTCGCCGGCGGCCCAATCTGCCCCTGGCATCAGCACTAAATTTAATATTTGACATTTTTATTAGTATACCTATCGTTAACATTGATAAGTTTTTAATTGGAATTTGTCGAACGGAAGTTGATGCCTTGGATCACTCCGCTCATGTCATTCATCTTCCTCATTACTTAATTGACGTCATTTATTAAATCATTATTACGTATAACGATTTTTCGTGAGATACCTAATTGTTTCTTCTAAGACAGTGCCACCTCCACCAAAGATAACTCCGTTAACGTTATCCGCTATTTTGTTGTCGATATATCATTTGAATCATTTCGTATATATGTCTTCCTGTGCGTAAAAAGACATACTATGCACTATATTATACGAATATACACAAATTTGTTGTGATAGGTACTGGCACGCCAACAGGCAAATTTTCTCTTATAAGGTAATTTTGGCATGCATGCTATAAAAGGTTCACCTCCACTGCACTAGAGCATCTACCCTCTTTGCTAGCTCACTGGAATTCTATTTGTATCACATCCAGAACTTTTAAGGGAAATCCATAGGAAAATAGAATTTCATTACATTATAATCAAAGGATAATTATCTATTTACCTGATCAGAAGAATCATCCGTCAGGATTTCTTCCTTTGGTGAAACAGGAGGAGAGAAAGCCATCTGAAAAGTAAATATTATTTGTGATTAGTTTTGAAATTAATAAATACAGTAAACACTCGATTCTCTGGACTGCATGGGAGGAAGGTGTGTCCGGTTATGGTGACGATCCAGAATATTGAGGTGAAAAACACGTGCTCATATTAACAACTGAAATGAGTTCATAAAACCAGTTCGTACTCCTGTCATAGAGGACTTTTCTCGACGAGGCAGAATAGGGTAGCCTGTTATACATATTAATTAGCGAAAACAGGTTCTTAACCTTTATCGTATAGAATTTAAATGCTATCATATAGAATTTAAATGCCATTGTGGTGTCTCGGGGCCAGATTGACTTGGTTATATCTCTTTAAATAATGAGCTAAGAAACCTGGCATCGCTCGACTAACATGAACTATTTATGCCTGAATGTAACGCTATATTTAACAAACTTTCCAAGTCGGTGGAAGAAATATGATAAAAAGTTTTGGTTCTTAAATTAAAATGTTTTCACAAAGGAAAATATCCAAAAAAAGATCAGAGACTGACTCTGATAGATCATTTCTCTTTCCCATAAAATAACGTGTAAAAATCGATTTTTCGACATACAGGCTTTTACTCTTTCGCGAATTCAAATTAGGAAGAATTAACCTACGATCGTCGGACCTAAACCGCTTTAAAGAAAAATAAATGTTGTTTCTTATTCTTATCATAGCATATCCCCTACGATTCAAAATCACTCAGGTAATATGTTTAAATCACATTTATTTTTGAAAAATTTAAGCGTTTTAACGATATGTTGCCTTGCCGACCGTGACATTGCTAAACACTGAAATATTATTGTCATCTCAATCCTTATACCACGTACGTAAGGAGAGAGGTTGCTTTGAATGCATTAATAGGGGAGAGAGAGAGGAAGAAAAAAGAAGAGAGAAATAGGGAGGAGGGAGATAGAGATAATGGTCTTTATTAGGGCAAGATTGAGACTAGGAAGTACATTTTTCCAGAGAGTGAGGGAGGAGGATGTGAGAGAGGAAGAGAGAAAAGGAGGAAGAATGGGAAGTGCCTTAAATTTAATATTTAATCCAAGCATACCCATTATATTTGATAGACAATTGTTAGTTTAAATATAATGAGGTTATGTTTGAATAAATTCCCATATTGGATGTTGATGTAATTTGATAAATGATGGAGTGAAATGATCATAAGATCCAATGCTGACAGGCATCATTATAGAGGGTGTCCCAGAAGTCCCGCCACATGGGACAACTTTGTTATTTTGCAGAATATCTAAAAATAATAAGAGATCAAAGTTGTTTGCAATAGGTTATTTTTCGGGAGAAATGTTGATTTTTTTTGTCTAGGGCCTTCCGTTCGACGGCTACCCTCTTGGCTCCTCAATGGTTAAGCGACTCTGCGGAAATTCCTACGTCCAAATAAAGGAGCTAGGAGCCGGATATGTGAATAGGAGTTGCAACAAAAATGAATAAAAAGTCTAAAAGCTCATGCAGCAGTGTTTATTGCACATTTACAATAAATTTTCAAATTGGTATCCATGCTGGCGAAGTTCTTCAAGGCTTCTTGGCCTGCTGTAGTAAACAACTGATTTCAAGTGTCCCCAAAGGAAGAAATGAAGGGGTGTAAGGTCAGGAGGCCACTCCACTGGGCCCATTCATCCGATCCATTTTCCTGGCAGAAACGAATCTAACCATCTGCGCACCGTGTTTGAATAATGAGGAGGCGCTCCATCTTGTTGGATGTAAAACTTCAGACGCTAATCCCAATTTCTTGGGAAATTTTACGGGTGGATCGTCGAGGACTGGCGGCAACATTAGCGAGGACAGCCAGTGTGTCTTCAGCCCCAGTAGAACTTCACGGCCGTCCTGCACGAGGCCTGTCATTAACGCTTCCAGTTTCGTTGAAGCGATTGAAAGCATTGCGTAACATTTTCACTGACAGTTCCGGTTGCTCCGGATGACGACGGTGATACTCCCTTGCTGCTCTACGAAGGCTCAAGCCGGGCAGGTAAAGAATCATCATTTCCGCCTTATCACGCGCTGCGTACATTTCTCCGCCTGAACTCCAGAACTGCAACTTGAAAACTGAAATTTCCGGTGTGACTGCCACGTCTACAAACGCCAACAATGAAAAATGAACGTTAAAATGAGGCGGCAACATCAACAATCACAGTTTCCACCGAAATCACCAGTAAATTAATTAATTCATTGTTAGGCATTAGCGGCCACACTAATCCATTTTAATGCCAGCAATTGATGTCAATTGTTGTTGACATTTGACAAATGCCACACTCTCTTGCATAATTCACACTTCTTGCCTCCTCACATAGCTCCTTTATGTGGACGTAGGAACTTCCGCAGAGTCACTTAACCATTGATGAGCCAAGAGGGTAGCGGACGAACGGAAGGCCCTAGACAAAAAAAATCAACATTTCTCCCGAAAAATAGCCTATTGCAAACAACTTTGATCTCTTATTATTTTTAGATATTCTGCAAAATAACAAAGTTGTCCCATGTGGCCGGATTTCTGGGACACCCTGTATACAGATGTTCCTTAGAGAGGAGTAACATATAACATATATACAGGAGGATCCTAATGTTTAGGTATTTCCAGAAAAGCGTCAGACACGAAACTTTTTTGTTGCAAGGATTATGTGCAAAACCGACTAGAAAAAACGAAAATCTTTAAAAAGTTCTACAATGCGACCGCTAAAAATTCTAAGTTCTTTAAACATATTTTCAAGGTTTATGTATTTCCGAATGTGGCACGGTAATGAAATTATTTTAATAGAGAGAATTGGTAAAAAAAAACGAAATAGGGATTATACAAATTTTGATATTTTAATTTGTTTGGCAGTTAAAAATTCTTAAAGTTTAAACAAATAGGTCAATGTTTAGATACTACGGGGCGAGTTAGAGAGCTGATATTTTCAAGTTATTTAGAGCTTAGTCTATATAAGCGAATAAAAATTTCAATGTATCCAAGAAATTATTATTGCGGCAGTTAAAAATTATTTAAATTTAAAACAATTAGATAAATGTTATTTCATTTCTAAATGTGCTACAAATGTAAAATTTGGCAGAAATGCATGGCATTATTAACCCATCGTGGAAAAAGTTTAATATTCCTAAAATTGCAAATATTAGTGATTGTTTTGCTCCATTATTGTTCCATAAGGAAAAAACGAAAATCAATCAGTGCAGAGAAGAAATATTTTGAATTAAGAAAATATTTCCCATGATAAAATATCTCTCTGAAAAATTAATTTTTTTCAAGATGAGATGAAACGCTTGCAGAATGCAATCACCTTCTACTAGTAATCTATAAAGCTGCGAATAATTTTGAAACAAGACAAAATTCTGCTATGCCTGGGAACCAAACCCGGGTCTTCCTATTTCTGGGCAAATATTCTATCACTGAACTATCAGAGCAGAATACTAAGAAACTCAGAAGAACACTTACATCCAGAAATGGGAGAATTAATCTGCTAGGACAGTTCAATGGTAGAATATAAGACTGGTAAATGGAAGACACGGGTTTAATTCCTGCTAATACCAGAATTTTTTCTCGTTTCAAAATTATTCCTTTGTAATTTAGAATTTAGGACGTTACAGCAAACAATAGGAAAATGATATATTATTATTATTCACATAAACGCTACAATTGGGAGCAGGTCCCGGTGGCAGCGGGTCCCCATCACAACTCAATGCATAATACCCAAATTACATAATAAAAATTGGGTTTACTTAATACAAAAATATAAGATTTTTGATATAAATTGTACACATAGCCTAATAATGAATGCCACCTAGCAACCACCATAAGTACAATCTTTTTAATTTTGATATTGAAATTAAATTTTTAAACCTGGGAAATACCAACAAAGTGGAATTCCACCAATTTATTCGTAGTTTAACAAGTTAACTTTTGTTTCAAATGCTTCTTACTTACCATGTTTGGCTGCCGAGAATCTTCCATCGGGACAATTTATTCCTCCGAAATAAGCTTCAACGTGCGTTCTGACACTCAACTGATGGCATAATCGGAAGAAAGCACCACAAAAACATCTATCTGGTCACAATATCTGTAAAATGGAAGATAAATTAATTTTCACTAACTCTTAAAGCGTTTGCATATGTCGTGAGCCTTCCTTATGACCATGGGTCAAGGCGATCAGAACCAAGATTTTCGGACATATTACATAAATTGTATTGAGGAAACAAAAATGTTCGTAAAAACATTCCCTTGCTCCTCCCGATAATTAAAAAGTATGAGTGAAACAAATTTAGTTCTTACGTACATAAAAAACTAAAAAAAGCTGTTTTAACAGATTAAAAATTGTTATCCGAAATTTTCGTTAGGTTATCGTCATGTTTTAAAATTAGGAATAGTTAATTAAGAACTTATTGTCGGGAATTAGTAATAAATGTAACACACAAAAACTGACAGAGCCTTAAGGGACCCGAATTTTATAAATGAATTTAGCAAGCGATACATTTTTTTACAACTGACAGTTGAACAGCTACTGCATGTTTTATTTTTCATTTCCAACGCATTGTTACTGTCAGTTTATACTTTGACGATGAAACCTTTTTCTTTAGGACAACTTTTCATAGCTTGCGGTTTTTGTCAGCAATTTGCTAAAAACTAATTCATGGTCACTCAGTTTCGAAAAATCTGCGTCTTTATTCCATCCTTCAACGTAAGTAATTTCTTCATCATCAGCGAATAATTTTGCCGCAATATCAGCAAAATTATAAACATCATGCTGGACGTATAAAAACCAGATTGAACCCACAGATGCGGTTTTATATGAGTCACAAAATATAAAAACAAACCACTTATTCGCTGCGAGATACAGAGAAAAATAGTAAAAGGAGTCTAATTAAAGGATGGATAGAGGGAGGAGTACGTATGGCTTGCAATTTAAGTTACTTGAGTTTATTTTAATCGTCAGATGAGAGTTAAAGTGACAAAACATGATACAATTTACTAACCTCGACACCACATCGGGTCGTTGTATAATGATTTCATCAAAACATATAACTGTCAGAATAACAGCCTTCCACGATGTGATTTTACAGGATATACAATTCACCATCCATGAAATGACAACACTAACCATTTATAATGAACCTACAATGTTTTTCATAAACAATAACATAACAATCTCGGAATCAATACAGAATAACAAACAATGCGTGAAATCTTTGAAGACGGCTACACTTCCGTTCTGAATACTTCGAGGTTTTTATTATTATTACCACTTAATGACGTGAGAGGCAGTACCTATCACGGTTGTCGGAGATGCAATAGCTATCTACGATAAGAAATTTATCTGTAAACATTTTGACAGCGCGAAAATGTTTGTGCCGGTTACAATTGAATTGACTATCGCCTGTCTGAAATATAGCGCTAATTAACGAGTTTTTCGGTTGTTTAATATGCTTCTAAATCCCAACCGCATTGTTGCTGGTTTAGCGAAATTAACATTCTTTAATGAAGCAGTTAAAAAATACATAGGTGAATTCTAAATGTTTTTCTGATGTTGACGAATTTCTCACATGTGAAAGATGACGTCTTCTTTTGATTTTATTATTACTGTATCGAGGCTATGATATATTTTTTACTTTCACGTTCATTCATGAAGTTAACAGAATCTGGTATAACATTGTGCAAAAGCATTTCTATGAGTGCTTTTATTACAATTTTAGCGCCGTTTATGCCTTCGTAGTAAATTATTAATTTAATTTCACTAAAAAGAATTTTGTGCACGAAAAGTAAAAAAAATCATGCGACCAGAGATTAGGGGCTTCATGAAGAGGCAATGTTTTGATTTCACGGCACTTTTGCGTATACACAGGCCCGACAAGAGGGGATCTACAGTACACGGGCCCTCAATTCTTCACGGAAATAATTGTCTCAATCTTTTTCGTGCATCGATACACTTGAAGGACCCGACACACATTCATGCGAATACCAGAATTTTATTGAAATAACAATAAACAAGCGTCAATGAAATATATTATATTATTAAGGTTTACAGATGAATTGTACACTGTGAAAGGTTGGCCTATCTCTCCCGCATATGGATTCTAGAAAATAACCAGCCGGAGAATAGAATTTCCCCTCCGTGACTTTCTTTGTATTACATTCTAAATGCGAAAGCTGTGTGAATGGGTGCATATGAACTAATTGTAAGCTGTAACCACGGAACTGGCCGAGAGCTAAACAATAATGTTGCCGCGGAAGAGACTGCGTGAGCTATATAGACGGGTCAAGACCGTGCGGTTTCGCTTATTTCTGCCTTTTGTTAAAATTACAGGATTATTATTATAATATAATTTCTCGCGACACATCGTTTAAGAATCGCTGTGACGTAGACAGTTCACTGGAAAATTTTGTTTCAAAATACGAGGGGTAAGTACATATATTCTATAGTATAATTACGTAATAATTTGCGGTTTTATCTGAGCGTTCTCATTAATTTAGAATATTTTTTTCTTTTGTTAAAGAAATTCACAAGATATTATTCGGCGAGATTTTATTTTGATTCCTGGAATTTCGCCACATTGACTAAAGTTTCTGCCATACGAACCTTTATAATTTACTGTATCTACTTGGTAAGTAACGATTAGTGTTTGCTGTGTTGACATTGCTACGTGTGTGAATTTTAAAACGCTAATATTTTCTGATATGGTGGAACAATATATCATTCAACTGTTTCATTTTGCACATTCTAAGGATGGAAAACTTGGTTGTAGAGTGACTGATTCCGTAAAACAGGGGTCGGCAACATACGGCCCGCGGGCCGGATGCGGCCCCCGAGGGCGCTTTATGCGGCCCGCAAAGCCATAATGAAAAAGTGATCGGTACAATTTAACCGGAAATTTCGTATATTTTCAGTAAAATTTTGGTCTCGAAACATTTTCTGATGAATATTTATCGCTGGTAAATTATTTATATATGATTTTTGCTAATGTGAGACCACAGAATCTCTTGATAACTTCGGAAGTAAGTACTCAACCGGCCCGCTGAAGCTCTCGTGACTTTCAATGCGGCCCTCCGAAGCATTCATATTATGAATGCGGCCCGTCATGCAGAAAGGGTTGCCGACCCCTGCCGTAAAATCTAACAGAATTAAGCTTCCTTGGCGACAAACTTCCGGTATCTGGTGAGCCATATTTTGAATTTATTAGTTTTTCATATAGATATTTTTCCAAAATACCGTTTCAATTTGGAGATCGTAGTCATTTATAAATATTATACTATAATAGATGAATTTCTCATGGTAGATATCTCCGACAACCATGGCAGGTACTGCCTCTCATGTCATAAAATGGTACTGACAATAAGAACCTCGAAGTATGTAGGGCAGAAGTGGACTCATCTTCAAAGTTCACATGCATTGTTATGTTGAATTGATTCCAATGATGTTTGTGTATCGTTTATCAAAAGCGTTGTAGGTTCGTTATAGATGGTTCAAGTTGTCTTTCCATCGTTGGTGAATTCTATAACCTGTAAAATCACATCGTGGAAGACTATTATTCTGACAGTTATATGTTTTGATCCATAATCCATGAAACCGTTATACAACGACCAGATGTGGTGTCGAGGTTAGTAAATTGCGTCATGTTTTGCAGCTTTAACTCTCAACTGAAGATAAAAATAGACTCGAGTAACTCACTTTGTTTAAATATCGATCCTTTAATTAGACTCCTGTTACTATTTTTCTCTGTACCTCTCAGCGAATAAGTTGTTTTTTTTTATATTTTGTGACTCGTGTAAACTGCATCTGTGGGGGTCAAGATTGCATGATGTAAATGGAAAAAGAAAATCGTAAATTTCCACTAATAACTAACACATACTGTTATACAAAGCCGTTTGAATTGATGTCATTCACTTTGTAATTTCTGTTTTGATTGTTTTCAAATTATGTATCTCATTAATGATTGTATGTTCTCCCTCCTGCCTATTATTATTCATTTAACCATCCTGCCCTACCTCCTCCTTCCTCCGTATATACAGAACCCTCGGCCAAGCTTTCGTCACCTGATGATGATGTAACAGACAAACCGGTCGGAATAAATTCGTTAATGCAAATTTACAATTTTCTTTTTTCATTTACATGAAATTACTTATGTTGAAGGCTGGAATTTAGACGGAGATTTTTCGAAACTGAGTGAACATGATTAGTTTTGAGCAAATTGCTGACAAAAGATCGCAAGCTATGAAAAGTTGTCCTAAAGAAATGTATAAGCTGACAGTAACAATGTGTTGGAAATGAAAAATAAAACCATGCAATGGCTCTTCAACTGTTAGTTTTAAAAAAAATATAGCTTACTTACTAAATTCATACATAAAATTCGGGTCTCTTAAGGCTTTGTCTGTTTTTGTTTGTTACATTTATTACTAATTCCCGACAATAATTCCTAATTTGAAAACATGACGATAACCTAACGAAAATTTCGGATAACAATTTTTAATCTGTTAAAACAGCTTTTTTTAGTTTTTTATGTACGTAAGAACTAAATTTGTTTCACTCATACTTTTTAATTATCGGGAGGAGCAAGGGAATGTTTTTATGAACATTTTTGTTTCCTCAATACAATTTATGTAATATGTCCGGAAATCTTGGTTCTGATCGCCTTGACCCATGGTCATAAGGAAGGCTCACGACATATGCAAACGCTTTAAGAGTTAATGAAAATTAATTTATCTTCCATTTTACAGATATTGTGACCAGATAGATGTTTTTGTGGTGCTTTCTTCTGATTATGCCATCAGTTGAGTGTCAGAACGCACGTTGAAACTTATTTCGGAGGAATAAATTGTCCCGATGGAAGATTCTCGGCAGCCAAACATGGTAAGTAAGAAGCATTTGAAACAAAAGTTAACTTGTTAAACTTCGAATAAATTGGCGGAATTCCAGTTTTTTGGTATTGTCCAGTTTTAAGAATTTAATTTCAATATCAAAATTAAAAAGATTGTACTTATGGTGGTTACTAGGCATTCTTTACAAAAGTAAACAAAACCCAAGTGATGCATGCAAACATGTTAGGCAGAGCTGCTCTTTCTGATTTACGTAATCATGTCAAATCAAATTAGGAGTTTAAAAAAAGCTCCCTGGATAAAATGTTTGAACTATTGTTTGATTTAACGCAAACTGAAAAATTTTAAAAATGATTTTTGTACAATCAGAAGTTGATATTAACATATAAGCCATTTTGGTGTAAGTAAAGTGCTTTATAACCATTCATTTCAATCTAAAATTCAACCAAATAAATAAGTATTGAGAGATAATACGCAATTATATTAATTTTGAATAAGTTTTGTTTAACCTGGAATTTATTAATGTTTAAATATTTTACTTTATTTTATAATAAACAAAATTAAGCTGAATTGAAGAATATTCGTCAAGTTTCGAAATTTTCTGTATGATATTTTGTGGAATTTGAAGTTTAATTAATCAATTTCTGGGTTTAAAAAAATATATATTTGAGTGTCGTCGAGAATACCGTAAAGTGTATAAAATAAAGATCACAATAAGGTTAAGTGAAATAAAACATAAGTATTTATGACTTGTTGTAATGTCTAAGCACTTTAAAACAATATCAGAATTTGTCAAGGAAATATTGAGGTTTTGATTTACCAATTTATTTCATAATCAGTAGTAATTAATGAAAGAATGGAAAATTGTTTAAAACATACCTAACTTAAAATGAGCAGTAGTAATATTTGCATTCAAATTCTTTCCTTAATCGTAAATTATCCATTTATTTTCACTTACAAAAGCTGTGTGTATACATGAGGAAAATAATCATTTAATTTCATCACTTCTTTCTGGTTAATCCATTTACTTTATGCTGTAAACACATAAAGGGAAATTAAACCTATTTATATTAGATCTTGTTTACTTCAGTCTCGACGAAGTTTATTTAAGTTAACAACAATTTTAATGAGTTCAAAGTGAGTTGTGTGTTTCCGATTTCATTTTCTTGAAGATACTCTTTCGATATAAATGTGTTGAAGAAAACATATTGTTTGACTAGTTCTACAAATTTTGCCTGAAGACCTTTTGATATAATAGTAATATTTTACAAGATATGACTGAAAGTTCGTTTTATTCGTTCTTTGCACTAAGTTAACGCATATAGGAGAGGTCGTTTCTCTCCATCTGCCCATCCATCCGTCCATATGTTAAAACTCGGGAATTGCTGGAAATATTTTTGTGAGATTTGATATTGGGGAGTTTGCTAAAATTGGTCAACCGATTCCAATTTTGGTTAAAATCAGACAACAATTAACAATTATGACCACTTACGTGAAGACCTACAATGGACCTGTTTCAACTCTGGAACTGCTGGACGTATTTTGATGAAATTTGGTATTGGAGAGCTTTGCTAAAATTGGTCAACCGATTCCAATTTTAGTTAACATCGGAAAATAATTATGACCACTTTATGTGAAGACCTACAATGGACCTGTTTCAACTCTGGAACTGCTGGACGTATTTTGATGAAATTTGGTATTGGAGAGTTTTGCTAAAATTGGTCAACCGATTCCAATTTTGGTTAAAATCAGACAACAATTAACAATTATGACCACTTACGTGAAGACCTACAATGGACCTGTTTCAACTCTGGAACCGCTGGACGTATTTTGATGAAATTTGGCATTGGGGAGTTTGCTAAAATTGGGTAACCGATTCCAATTTTGGTTAAAATCGGACAATAATTATGACCACTTTACATGAAGACCTACAATGGTTCATTGTTTCAACTCTGGAACTGAAAGATGTATTTTGATGAAATTTTGTATTGGGGAGCTTTGCTGAAATTGGTCTGCTGATTCCAATTTTGGTTAGAATCGGACAGCTATTACGACCACTTTACATGCAGTTTACGATATTCCTTTGTTTCAACTTCGGAACTGCTGGATGTATTTTGATGAAATTTGGTATTAAGGTGTTTTGGTAAAATTGGTCAACCTCTTCCAATTTTGGTTAAAATCGGACAACAATTATGACCACTTTATGTGAAGACCCACAATGGTCCATTGTTTCAACTCTGGAACTAAAGGATGTATTTTGATGAAATTTTGTATTGGGGAGCTTTGCTAAAATTGGTCAGCTGATTCCAATTTTGGTTAGAATCGGGCAACTATTACGACCACTTTACATGCAGTTTACGATATTCCTTTGTTTCAACTTAAGAACCGCTGGACGTATTTTGATGAAATTTGGCATTGGGGAGTTTGCTAAAATTGGGTAACCGATTCCAATTTTGGTTAAAATCGGACAACAATTATGACCACTTTATGTGAAGACCCACAATGGTCCATTGTTTCAACTCTGGAACTAAAGGATGTATTTTGATGAAATTTTGTATTGGGGAGTTTTGCTAAAATTGGTCTGCTGATTCCAATTTTGGTTAGAATCGGACAACAATTACTACCACTTTACATGTAGTTTACGATGTTCCTTTGTTTCAACTTCGGAACCGCTGGATGAATTTTGATGAAATTTGGTATTGGGCAGTTTTGTTAAAATTAATCGGCCGATTCCAATTTTGGTTAAAATCGGACAATAATGAGTCCATTTACGAATTTATTTTTAATACAGTATTAGATTCGATTTTTTCTTAAAATGACGATGTTTTTTTTCCGCGAATTTGTGTGAAAATATTTCGCTGAGAAAATGACATCAGAAGTTTGAACTGAATCGTTTGGCGCGAAAACGCGCAGTATCTCCGCCATTTTGATGTGACGTCACTTGTATATAATAAGTACTGGCAACTTTCACCGCTGTCTCAAGTGAATGCTCGTAACACCTCACGATTGTTTTAAACGTGTTTTTTGTAATTTTTAAAGCGCAAACATGGATGATAGTGGTAAAAAAATACTCTATAAGTATTGTTTTGTACCACAATGCAGTAATACATCGGTTACCACGCCGGAAAAGTTGTTTTTTCATTTGCCAAGCAACAAGTTTCAAAGGGAAGCCTGGTGTAAAGCAGCAGGAAGAAAATTCAAGATTTCTGCCAACAGTAAAAATGTTTACTGCTGTGAAGACCATTTTGTGGTAAGTAAAGTTCTGTATTTGGCGATAATAGTAAGTTTTGACGGATAGTTATGGGAATAAGTGGAAAATAAGCTTGAGTACATCTAGCATGTAGACTACGAGAGCATCATTCTCCATTTTTTAATGTTATAACTTAGAGACAGACATATTTTAAAGAACATAGTTTCTATCAGTAAAGAGAAATTCCATAATAATTATAAATTAAATACCTATCATTTCAGAATACAAGCATTTGAGATTTATAGTTGATAATTTGTTTTTGCTCATTGGAAGCTAGTAGATCTATAAATACTGATGTATTAACAGTAACGATAATAATAGTCATTTATTTCCATTTAGTAGTATAATTAAATAGTTATATAATACAAGCATTAATATATCGCAATTATTATATTCCAGCTGAAAGAGGACACCAACAATTGGATGAGAGTGCAACTACAACAAAATGTTAGACTCACTTTAAAAAGTAAAATTGTTCCTCATGTATTTAACTGCCAAGAAACACGTAAAACAATGCATAGAACTGAAGCACCCAGATCAGCTGCTATTAAAAGAAAAAGATTGAGTGACATACAGGAGGCACTGAAGATGGTAGAACAACAACCTGCAAGCACAGAATTTGAAATGAGTGATGTGGACGCCAACTCAACTGATATTTCAAATCAACTTGCTGATGAAAAAATGTTTGAAGATACCACACAACAGAAGGTGGATGTCTGTGATGTAAGCATGCAGGTAAATATAAAAATATTTTGAGTGCCCTTGCTCTGATTTTTATAAAGTATTAAATAAATAAATAAGGTTTTTGGTACTCAACTTAAAAAAATACTAATACAATGAAAATAATAAATCTAATTTCTTTTGTTAACTGGTTAATATTCGAGCTAATTTCAGAAGCAAAGCAGTACAATGTGGGCCATTAATGGTTCAACAAAGTTGTTCACCAAAAAAAGGTGTTCTTAAAAATAGTGCAACCAATTCAGCAAGAATTAACAAAAGAAAAGGATGACATAGAAGACAGTTATTCTGGACATAGTGACTCTGTTATTGAATCACCAAGTGATGAGAGTTACACGTTAGATGAAGATGGCAAGAATGAGCTATCAGATTATGAAGATGGAAATGATGAAGCAATGAGGCAATCTATGCTAAAGGCCACAATTTTTACCATGAAAAAACATCCCAAATTATATACAGGTTTGCCTGAAGAATGTTTATTTATAGTAGATGAGCTTTCTGAAGTACTCAAGTGCGAAGAAGAAAATATTTTGATGGTACTAAAAAAAAATTAGGATGAATCCCTCGCATGAAGTACTAGGGCATGATTTTGCAATAAGTCCAAGTAAAGTGTGTCAAATTTTCCAAAAACTCGTTCCTCCATTGGCAAAATGCTTTAAAAATTTTATTATTTGGCCTACTAATGATGAGGTAAAAATAAATTTACCAATTCCTTTCAGAGCTCGGTATAGCCATGTTCAGTCATTAATAGACTGCCTGGAAAAAGAAAAACCAAGCAATCCGATGAACCAGGCATTAACATGGTCTGATTATAAGAAGTGTAATACACTAAAATATCTGATTGCAAGCACTCCAGATGGGTTAATAACTTTTATCTCACAAGGCTATGGAGGCAGAACAAGTGACTCACAAATCGTTATCGACTGTGGTTACTTGGACAAATTGTCTTCTGGTATGGCTATAATGGCAGATGGAGGTTTTAAACATATTGAGTCTAAATTAAATGAAAAAAATTGTGTACTAGTTAGGCCACCTACTGTATCAAATGATGGGAAAAGCAGTGTAGCAGAAGTTAGGCTGACCAAGCAAGTTGCAAGTTTGCGCATTCATATAGAAAGAGTAATTGGACGATTGAGAGACTTTAGTTTATTAGGGCCCCATGCCCGTATTAACTACCAGCTGATTTCAACAACAGATTATATAATAATAATTGCTTGTGGAATAATTAATTGTCCAAGGTATTTCATTAAATAAATTTTTGTCTGAAAACTAGTAAAAATATTTGTCTATTTGCAAGCCTTAACTTGATTGATGATATTTTGTACTTGTTTCTCCTTTGTACAGATACTTATAAATTGAAAAATCCTATGGTAATTTTTTGTCACCCATAAGAACAGGAAAGATGGCATTAGCCCAGAAAATTAAAGCTTTTTCAATCATCTCAGAAAAAAATGTTGGATCAAAATCAATACAAATTATTTCTACTTGCTTTGACTGTTCAAAATCAGGAAAAGCAACACAAAATAATCCCTTTTTCCTATCAGCTAAGAGCATTTGCAATTGAATTTGAGCGAGATACTTGTCCTGTATTTTCTTATCACAGGTTATATAATTTTGGAAAGTTTTTGCCTTTGATGGACATTTAATTTCCAAAACGTAATCAGCATTGATGCCATCAGGAGAAACTCCCAATAATGGAAATTTGGGATTAATAAATAGTCCACATTTTTCGAACCTTTTCCCAAGCTTGTTTTCAACAGCCTGGAAAACAAAATTTTCTAATTCGGCCCCTAGCCACGGAAACAGTGTCTTTTATTTTTTTGGCACCCAGAATTATTTCACATAGTGCTCCCTCAGATGTACGACAATGAGCGACCTCATACAGCTTTAGATGCTGTTATTCTGCCATATCGCAGCTCATACCACAAAGAATTGTCAGCTTGATTTTTGGTCTCACTTTGTATTTGATGACATAAATCAAATGGAATAGCATTAGAATGGTAATATATGAAGGACTGGAAACTGCTATCATCAAAAATTTGTTTTTTAAACTCTATAACTAAATAATGTAAAGAAATAGGATGTGCAGTTGGTGTAAGATACTTGTTGATCTGACATTTTAAGCCTTCCTTCCGAAACTTGGCAGCACATCTCTTAAAAAAAGTCTTGCCATCTACATCAGGCTGCACAATCGGTTTTTTTAACTCGAAGTCACTTGCTTTTACAAACTTCACTGATGACCCCACTCTCGACAGTTTAGATTTTTTCCAGTAGCAAACTTTAGATGTCACAGAAGGTTCTTCGCTTCTTCTGTGAAGCCACATTATGAAGGCACTTGCATGTTTACATCCACCTGTAACAAGTGCATAAAAGCAAATAATGTTAAGTAGAAATTAAGGTAGGAATCAACTCAGAATCATTGAAAATGTCTTTTGTTATGAGTAAGTTTCTAAACAATTTCTTAATCCATAAAGCTTCCTGGATAGGAGTAACTTAAATAAGATGATGCCCTTGCATACATTATGTTCAACTCATTTACAACAAGATAAAATTTGGAAAAAGAAAAGAATAATAAAATCTCACCAATAGATGCTGCACAATCTAAACATTCAGTAGATATAACTTCATTCTGCATTTCATCAATTACAGCCACAACAGAGTAACATTTTTGACGAACTCGATGTTCAGGAGTAATTCTCGCTTTTATAGTAACACAACCACCACTCCTTCTCAACTGAACATATCCAATGGCATTGTCTCCATAAGTTGATCTACCAGCTCTGCGAGGAAAACATACAGATTACACTGTACCTTAAATTAGATAATGAATGTAGTGCTGATCTAACTGAAGCATTTTAGTTCTTAAACAATGATACTTATCTTGTTTTTCTGTTATTAAACTGCTGCACTTAATTTCGTCATTTCAGTTATTAAATTATTCCACTCAACTCATTGTTTGCTCCGTTGTTTAATTAGTTTATAAGATTAGTACTTAAGTTTTAGTTCATCAGCATATAAAATGAATTCAATAGTTCCAACTACAGACAAAAGAATGAGGTTCGGTTTACTCGTTTAATGACTGGAATAGCGAGATTAAGTGTAGCAGTTTAACAACTGAAAGGAAAGGCTCCGTACTGCTGATTAATAACTAACATTATCTGATTACTTAAAAAAAATAGTAAACAACCAAAGAACATATATAGTTTTAAATGAATAAGAAAAATAATACTTACTTGGCAGTTTTTATTCCTCGCATTTCAGCCGACACATATTTCGAGTTTCGGCTAAAAAAACTCGCTACCATCATAGAATCAACTAGAGGCAAATTGTCGGATTGACCTTTAACAAAACCTTCCTCAGTCATCACAAAGGTCTGCTTCGTTTAAATAAAAGTGCACAGATTGAACTCTTCAACAACACTTCAGCATTCAATGACTTCCTTTTCGTCGCACCGGAACCTGAGCGCTCAATGCCGGGATGCCGAAACTATAATATACTGGTGACGTCACGCTAAGCTCTGGCCAATCACGGCTCGTTTTAGATAAGGTACCATTTCCTAGGATAATGTGTATTTTTAATTGAAAATAATGACCTTTATGTTGAGAATTGGATTTTCGGAGTACGATTTTTTAAATCGCCGTACTATAACACTTGGGATTCAAGTATTTTTGCTCAAAAATAAAATTTCGTAAATGGACTCATTACGACTACTTTACTTGAAGACCTACATGTATTTTCTGATCTGAATGAAACATACTGAGAGCATTGTGAAATCTCGAAGAACGAATTTGGAAACTCAGTGCACTCAGACATGGAGTACACCTTTCCAATCTTGTTGTCACCATTAAAGTGGCATTCGTTATTAGGCTGTGTAAAATTTATATCATTTTTTTATTTTGTTTGCCTTAAAGTCCAAAATACTAAATTACAAAGGAATAATTTTGAAACGAGAAAAAATTCTGGTATTAGCAGGAATTGAACCCGTGTCTTCCATTTACCAGGCTGATATTCTACCATTGAACTGTCCTAGCAGATTAATTCTCCCATTTCTGGAGGTAATTGTTCTTCTGAGATTCTTAGTATTCTGCTCTGATAGTTCGGTGATAGAATATTTGCCCAGAAATAGGGAGACCCTGGTTTGGTTCCCAGGCATAGCAGAATTTTGTCGTTTCAAAATTATTCGCTTTACTGACATTAGAGATCCTGCATCGCTCAAGCTCTATTTTACCACAATTGTCCTTCCATTTTATTTCCTATTGCTCTCCGATATGGTCCATGTCTGCCATTTCCAATGTTTCTTCTCTTAACAAAAGTGGAATACTCCTTTAGCCAAAACAACTAGAGGGCTGCAAAACCCAATGCATTTCGCCCACAAGGTGGGCATCGTCAGGGGTAGAACCTGTTTCACCAGTGACTGGAAGCCAACTGCCAGGTTGAAACGGAAAGTATTAAGAAGACGACCGAGAAACAACAACAATTAATAAATTAGTGAGAAAACATAACTTTAATAAAACTTTGTCCAATGCCACTTCCCTTAAATTAGACACCAAAAAAGAGGACAAATTTGTAAAATTGCCTTATTTTCCACCATTAAACAGAGGCTTGAACAAAATTTTTAAACATAAGAATTATACCATAACATATACAAATCCTTTTAATTTGAAAAATTTACTGGGCAGTACAAAAGACAGAACAGAATCTTTGAACAAGTCCGGTATTTATAAAATACAATGCTCACACTGCGACAAAAAGTACATAGGACAAACAAGAAGGAAACTAATAACACGCTTCAAGGAACACATGGCTCACTATAAATATAATCGTTTTGAAAAATCAAGCGTTGCCAACCACATCTTTGAAACAGGTCATAGTATACACGTAAACGATTTAACACTGATAACTTCAGCCAATAACTCACTAAACTCGTTAGAAAACCTTCACATTTACAAAAACCGCGATACACTTATGAACACAGACACAGATTTCAACAAGACCCTATACAAATTGACAGATTTAAACGACACACGCCGAAAAATCTTTCCGCGTTTCGCTTGTTTCTCGGTCGTCTTCTTAATACTTTCCGTTTCAACCTGGCAGTTGGCTTCCAGTCACTGGTGAAACAGGTTCTACCCCTGACGATGCCCACCTTGTGGGCGAAATGCATTGGGTTTTGCAGCCCTCTAGTTGTTTTGGCTAAAGGAGTATTCCACTTTTGTTAGTTTTGGCCAAAGTTATTGAGCTACTATCAATTTTCTTCTCTTAATCAGGTTTTTAATTTCTTCTTAAAAATTGTAAAAACCCGTGTGCCCTCTCTTCGCCATGCCTCTACTGACGCTATACTGTCCTCCCTCTCCCTTAATCGCCTTAAAGCTACCCCGATTAAATCCGATCTCTCCCTTATCTATAATACTTTAAACTCTATTACTGACAGTCCTGAATTAGTCACCTTACTTAATTTCCGAGTTCCATCAAAAGTTACTACATCTACCCACTTACTTAATGTTCCTTCATTTAAAATTTCTCTTGCCTCTTCTATCGACTTCCCTCCCTTTTAAATTCCTTACCGCCAAACAGATCCTTTCTCTCTCTCTCTTATAACTCCTTCTTAACCCTTTGTGGTCCAGATATTTTTTGTTTTCGTACCTGTTGGTCCGAATTAATTTTGCTAGGCGTGGTGAAGCATCAGGTCGCAACTGGTCATTCAAGGGGAAAAAACCTCTAAATTAAATGAAAATATATTTGTATCACTGTCAGACCATCTACTGTGCAGAAAATACATCATGTACATACATTCAGTATTCTAAATCATCCAGAGATGGCATAAATCATCATAAAGTCGGGTGTCGAGTCCACCTCGACATAGGACCACAAAGGGTTAAAAGCAGTCCTGAGTAATATTTTTGTAAATAGATGAAATAATATTGTTTTTATAATTTTTTTTGCACATTACTTGTTATTAATTGGTGTTCATTGTCCTGCTTGTTTGTACCTAATTATATTTTATATATTATATTTTATTGTTCACTGTAAATTGGCGATAACGCTGTATGTGAGCCTATTTTAGCAAATAAATAAATAAGTAAATAAACTTTATAGATTATGCCTGTCTGCATAGGATCTTACGATAATTTCATTCCATCAGTTATCAAATTATGTGAAAATCCAATATGGGAATTTATTCAAACATAACCTCATTATATTTAAGCTATCGTAATTGCCTATCAAATATGATGGATTTGCATGGATTAAGTATTAAATTTAAGGCACTTCCCATTCTTCCTCCTTTTCTCTCTTCCTCTCTCACATCCTCCTCCCTCACTCTCTGGAAAAATGTACTTCCTAGTCTCAATCTTGCCCTAATAAAGACCATTATCTCTATCTCCCTCCTCCCTATTTCTCTCTTCTTTTTTCTTCCTCTCTCTCTCTCTCCTATTAATGCATTCAAAGCAACCTCTCTCCTTACATACATGGTATAAGGATTGAGATGACAATAATATTTCCAAGTTTAGCAATGACACGGTCAACAAGGCAACATATCGTTAAAACGCTTAAATTTTTCAAAAATAAATGTGATAGCCCGATGAATCAAGGGTCTTTGTTTGTTTCAAAACTAATTACAAATGATATTTGTTTTCAGATGCCTTTCCATCCCCCTGTTTCCCCAAAAGAAGAAATCCTGACAGATGATTCTTCCGATCAGGTAAATAAATAGATTAATATATTTTAATTATAATGTAATGAAATTCTACTTCCTTAGAGAGACTTTCCTAATAAGTACAGGATGTGATACAAATAGAATTCCAGCGAGCTAGCAAAGAGAGTCAATGCTCAAGTGTGTTGAGGTGATTCATGCAAAGCAATTGTACCCTTAGTGTCGAAAAATCGATAGTTGTCCCTTTAAGGATTAATGTATTATATTAGTATATTCTTGTGTTTTTGATATTTTCATTTCAGGTGGATTTAACGCATTTGAAAGAGGAACCTCCTGATGACGATTATCAAGTCCAGCCTCAGGTAACACCAATATCATAATTTTATTCACTTACTAACATTATGAATCATCTTTTATTTGATGGATAACTATATTTATTAGGCGTTCTTTACCATTGATGCCATAGTAGCGGAATGTCTTATGGGCACATCTCCTTTCTCCATCTGTCCACGTGTCCGCAAGAGAAAGATCCTTGTTTGCATCCCATTCCAAGGGACCAAGTTCGATTTTAGTTAAAGATAATCGGATGATTCAATTTATGAAGTAATCACACTTATTCCACATCGTCAAACCAAAAAAATCGACATTCATAATTCCTCGAATAAAAAGACTTGGAAGGTATATAGGTTACCTTCAATTGACACGGCACTTGAATTATGCAGTTTCGGCTTTACATGGTTGAAAAATGGAAGCGGTTTTGAATAACACGATTTGAGAATTGGTTTTACATTTTCACTTATTTCATTTCCGGATCCGAAAAATAAAAACCAGGGAAGATGTCATTTTTCATTAAACAGTTAACCATTATTTAAATTTAACAGTTAGATGTGCATACGTTAACGAGTTAGATATTCGTACAGTGTACCACATGTGGGCACGTTTCGTGCGATGAAGTGTTCCAAACAACGATATGCTTTGAACGAATGCACTCCGTAAAACAATAACTCAACGACTTCATTATATATCTCTGTCTACTAAAAATTTCTTCCCTTCCCTTGGTTGTTGCATTAATAAACGTATTTGTGTAATTTTAAGATGACTAAATACTGTAAAATTATATATGAAAAATAATGCCATGGGAATATTAATGCTTTATTTATTGATTTATTTCTTAAGCACTTGTAATTATTGAAAATATGAAAAAAACATACCTCGATTGAATTGAGGAATAGTAGTATATATACGTTTATATTCTTTGTCATAGATAATCCATTTCCTTCTTGCTACAAAATTTCTCAGGTGCACGTTACGATATTAAACATATTTTCATAATTATAACAGATCTTATTCACTTCGCTTACTGCAAAGATTGTATACATTGACAACAGGTTTCCATGAAAAGTTTATAGCGAATTACAATTCTCTTGTTTGATTATCTTGAAAACGACTCCTCCTCTGATAAAAATTTAATTAGTAAGAAATATTCCATTTGTCTCATGATAAAAATGTACTGTATTGTCCCGAATATAAAGTGACCTCGAATATAATGTGACCCTAGGATTTTGGCAAGTTTTTCAAGAAAAAGCTAAGCTAAACTTCGAATATAACGCGACCCCAAAGAACCATCAGCCAATCTAACACAAGTTCCTCGTTCATCAATCCATTCTCCTGCGAGTGAAAGATTTACACCTGACGGTAACGTCTCCTTTGGCAGCCTTTTACCATTTAAAATATCCTAGGGAGTCAGTTTTCTCCCATCGGCCGAGACTGTGAGCATAACAGTTATCCTTGATTTCTCGTTTCCGGTGGGTTTTAACAGCGCCAATTTTGCTACAACTATTTTTAAATTCGTGTGATAACTTAGTTGGGTTTCTCTGTTAACCTGGGATTTGGAAGAACCTTTTTTCTCAACATGATCAGCATCCTTTTTGTCACCCATTGTTAAGGTAACGGATGGTTAAAATGTCGCTATGGTAATTACAAAGAATATGCCGACACACTTATAGCTTCAATTCGATGACTATTGAGGTGTTCAGCCTCCGATTGAACTCGATCTATTCTCGGATGCTTTTCAAGTACAATGTAATGTACGCCTAATGTGTCTACAATGTAACAAGTATCTTGTATCTCCTAAACAGACGTGCGGAATGTATGGTGATTTTTGAAACGCGATTTTACGATCTTTTGAAATCACTAGTACTCAAATAAAACGCAGGGGCTACTTTTAAAATTTCATTTTTTGGAAAAAAAACATGACATTATATTCAGGACAATACAGTAGTTATGTTGCAAGTTACATCCCTCTCCCTGAAACCTCCTCGTTGCTCATTCCACGTACCTACACTCCCATCCAGATATTTCTTTACATTCTTTCATTCTTATTTTTTACATTACACCTTGCGTCAGTTTTCCAGAACCAATTATTTGCGAAGTTCAAAAAGATTGTGTATTACAATTTGAATTTTCAGTGACGTTGAGTTGATGTTGATGGAAAAATTGTTCTCATTCTACGCGAATTTGATTTATGCAATAGTTTTCAGGAACACATTAACCGCACAAATCGAGAACTACCTGTACAATATTTTTACTTTCTCCATATACAAAGTATAGAGAAAGTATCATTTTCATGAAAAAAATCAAATTTGAGATTTCAACGGAAATGCGTGTTTTAAGGTCCCCTGAACACGTTTTGACTATTTTCTCGATGATGTCTGTGTGTCTATCTGTATATGATAGATTTTTGTGGGCGCTCTAACTCAAAATCTATTAATCAGATCAACGCAAAATTTTATATTTAACACTTTTATAAAATTTAGAAGACCTGATTAGTTTTTGGTGAAAATTGGTCGACCGGAAGTGGGTGTTTACTCTTGTCACTTATCCGTTATTTTGAAATATTTGCTTTAATATTTGATAAATGTAAAAATGTATTGGAACAAAAGTTGTAGGAAATTTAATTTTCTACAACCTTTGTTTGATACATTTCCCCATATAATGCATTGTTTAAGAGATATCTTATATTTTTAGCTGCCACCACCACGCCACCTACCGACGACTATTGTTAACAATTGACGCTTAGTTACGTCTTAGTAACGCTCCTTTTTCTTTTCTTAATTGTCAACCGGAAGTAAATATTGACAACGATCCCAGAGCTAACAACATGTAATTTGCCATATAAATATGGAGAAAGTCATGTGTTGCCTACATCAGTTTATTTTTTTATACTAAGTATATAAGAAGGTAAAAAACATAATTCCCAGGGTGTATAAAATAGTCCTATATAGTTATTTGCATAAGAAGCATGTATTTATAATAATTGATGTTTTTATTGGTTTTTCACAAAGGACATTGTTTTTCTTCCATATTAATTTAATTTAATGGTTTAATTTCAGTTCACCTTTTGCCGAACAATACCTGGAGAGGAGATTATAACAGACGATATTCCATTGGAGGTAAATATTAAGTATTTTTATAATAACATCTAGCTGTAAGAAGTCACACTTTAAATTTCTGTTGACAAAAACTTTTTGTTTTGTATATCCTTCATGAAATGTATCACCATATTAAATCCTTATATAATGATTCTCAAGTGTCCGTCTGTCTGTCCCAGTATTTTTGGACATTTCCCAATGGAATTATGAGCTGAAACTTTCACAATCGTTAAACCCCCATGAGGTGGTCTCTAGAAAAATCAAACATCCCGGAAAAAGTCCCGGATTCGACTCCGGGAGACGATTATATTTTCCCATAAGTTTCCACGGGATTTTCGATTTTTCAAGATGCAAGGTCTATTTCCTTCATTCATTAAAATAAGTAAATATGGACCGAATTTCTCCATTTTTGTTTTATTCGATGGCTGAAACTATAAAATATATTAATCTTGCGATGTTTAGATGTTACATTAAGGAATTTGTCAGAAACACGCATTTCTTTTCGACATTTTATGGCTTTTTCGTACTCTTTCCGGGTTTTGCCAAGGCGAACCTCATTGTTGCCTCCGATAAATTAGCGTCCATTAATCCTTCAAATAGACAAAAGAATTGTATTATTTGCTTCGCGCAATGTCAAACTTAATAGATTGCAAAGTTAATAATGGAAGAATATTATTATTCGGTAAACATACGAAGAGGAAGAATAACGGAGCCAAAGAGTGGAAAATCAAGTCTTATATTGATGCCAGGATGTAATAAATTTCAAGCGCTTCATTTTCTGGGAGAATTCAAATGATTGTCAGGAATTTATTAATTAATCAAGCAAGTACATCATATTATATATATATATATATATATATATATATATATATATATATATATATATATATATATATATATATATATATATATATAAAATCTAGAAGTGCCTAAACATTAGTATCCTCCTCCTCCTCTGTAAGAAACGTCGATATATAATGATATTTGTTTCAGCAGACTGCAGAACCTGTACCAGTAAAACTCATGGAAGTATCTACGGGTATAGAAGTCCATTATCAGGTAGATATGTATATTTATATAAGTTTAAACTATGTTAGAGATACAGAAATTCATGAATTGAGTCCTGTGTATGTCATTCAAAAAATGTACGCACATTATAAACGTACAACTGGATTTTATTATAATAGATTTTGAAATTTGTATAATACTTACTGATAAAATTCAAGGGAAATTGGCTGTTGTTTAATTTTGATGCAACTAATTGTCCAATGATTTTGTCGTATTCTTTCAGCCAAACTTCAGCTCATCTGACACGGCAGAAGTAAGCGATTGCACTAAGGTGTGTATTATATCAACAAATGAATTTTAAAGAGCATTTCATTTTCTAAATGCACCTACTACGTTTTCGCTCTGTCTGTCCGTCTGTGCAGTCAATTAAATTAAAATATCAAGTAGGCATTTTGTGCTGTAATTTCACCTTAGTAAAAGGATGAGCACCAATACTTTTGTCACCCATGCCAACAGATGATAATTTATTGTTTGTTTTTCAAACCAAAAATTGACACAAATTTTTTTTCAATTTGAAATTGATTCGGTGCGCTTAAGAATTATTCACAAGTGTAATTTCCCATGGCTATTCCTTGAGGATGCTATTGATGAAATCAACTTCCAAGAACTATTACAATCAAATTCGTTAATCTAATGACATTCGCTACCAAAAAAACACTCGTACAAAACTGAAATATGCCAGACAAAATATCAATACATGAAATAATCTTGGATTTCATATATTCCTAATGCTTGGTTTCCATTAATATAAATTTCAGAAGCCATCATGTTAGCGAAATTTTAACACAAGTGGAAACAGTCGGTGAAATCTCGTCTTCTTTCGGACGACATGTTGGCTGCGAAAACTCGCTGAATTTATTGCGTTTGGTTTTATTTGTAAAGTGGAAACACTTGCCCGACATGTCGGCAGGGTTTGCAGATGTACAAGGTCAGTCTATTCATCTGTCAACAAACGCTTGCTGTTTATTGCTCGCTGCTGTCGGTCTTCAGTTGCTCGGCAAACCTAAGTTCGCACGCATATCTGTAGTTATGGAGTGGACAAAAGCAAACACAATTAATCTAATTGAACTTCATGAAAAATATTCAGCAAATAGTTGAATTGATGCGCTAAGAGTAATCGGGTCAGAGTTTAACTGCGATATTAATTACATAGAAAAAAATCTGCTGTGGCAACCACGTGACTTTCTCCATATCTGCAATAATTCTAAAAATTCCAAATAGGTTACATAATAATATTTTAAGAAACTGCGAGAAAATTTTAGACTTTACAAAGAACAGAAATAAACTCAAACCATAGCCTTCTGATATTGGATATAGTCACGAAGCTCCAGCAATTAAGAAAAGAAAAAGGAGCGTTACTAAGACGTAACTAAGGGTCAATTGTTAACAATAGTCGCCGGTAGGTGGTGGTAGCTAAAATCAATTTTTAAAATATCTCTTAAACAATGCATTATATAAGAAAATATTTCAAACAAAGATTGTAGAAAATTAAATTTCCTACAACTTTTATCCAAGTACATTTTTACCTATATAAAATATTAAAGCGAATATTTCAAAATAACAGAAAAGTGTTGGGGGTAAACACCCACTTCCGTTTGATTGATATTTACCAAAAACTAACCAGTTCTTGTGACTCATAAAAATGTTAAATATTAAATTTCGCATTGACCTGATTAATAGTTTTTGAATTCGAGCGCACACGAATAAGCTTTCACACCCAGACATCATCGAGAAAATGGTCGAAACGTGTTCAGGAGACCTCAAAACGTGTATTTCCGTTGAAATCTCGAAATTGATTTTTTTCATGAAAACAATACTTTCTCCTATACTACGCGTATGGTGAAAGTAAAAAATTGCAAAGAAAGTAAGTAATTTCCAGCGTAAATTACAAATGCGGAGGATGCAACTAATGCCACTTCGTCCATCGTCAAGAGTTCGATCACTACTAAACCAAGAAAGCGTCCGCGTTCAGAAACGAGAAAATTGATCTACTACGATAGTTCAGAGGCAGAATATCTGCCTGGCAAGTGGAAGACCCGGGTTCGATTCCCGGTCATAGCAGACTTTTTTCTCGTTTCAAAATTATTCCCAACTTTACAGCTTATGCCTGTCTGCATAGGATCTTCGGATCACTTCATTCCATCAATTTACTACTAAAGAAAAATGAAAGTTTCAGTGGAAGATTTAAGCCAGCACGTCAACTCCGCAACATGCTGTCGACTTTTTTTATTAATGGAAACTTAGCTTAAGAATGTTTTGGAGAAGTTAAGATTCTGAGCAAATGTTTACAGATTAAAAAGGTGAAATTTTTAAATTAATTATTGCGAATAAATTACTTTATCTCGTGTAATTTTGGTACTGAATTTATAAAGAACTTTAAGTTTACAATTCCAATAAAAATTAAAACTTTTTCATATTCCATCAGCTAATTAAGCTCCCGTATTTAATTTTCTCATCTAGGTGGAGTCGATCTCTTTGAAAGTGGAACTTCCAGATGATTTCGAGGCACGGCCTGAGGTAACACAAATATAATGCTAATCATTTATTAAGAACTCGTGTAGTTGTCAAAATAATGGGTCTGCATGACTTGTATATTAAATTAAAACAAATTTCAAATACAAAAAATAATGGGACCAACTTTTATATGCAATAAAAAGTGAACAATAAATGTAGAAATTCACATAACTGGATGTTCCATGAAGTGAAAATAGTTTTGGATGCATAACATTTATTTGGAAAAGAAATATTAACGAATATTTATTGTTTGAACGTAATGCTGGATATCTTTCATAAAAGCAAAACTTTTTCACTCTCTGGATCATTCAATTATGTCAATTTTAGATTTAGTTTTTACTTTCAATGCATATAAAACGTGATTCTAATTGTTGCACTAAAAAGTAAACAATATAAATTCCGTAATGACATCAACATTGTTGTCTTTGGCCCTTTTACCAAGTTTTTGTAACTTTTTCTAACATTTTGCTACTATGTTGCTTTCGCCTTCCTTTCCAACCCCTTCCTTTTCCTAACCGTTTATTATATTTATATATATTATTATTATTATTTATATATATTTATTTTTATATATTTATACTTGTAGCTTTAAAAAAATAACTGCGTATTGGCGCGTTTCATGACGCGTGTTTCAGCGCGTCTGTTTATAATTGCTACGTTGTAAGTGAATTGGGCGTTCATGTCACGATACTACATTGTACAGATATACTCGGTAGGGGTCTGAGGAGACTTGAAAATAGATCAAGGTCAAATTGCAGCAACCGCAGTGTGTCGGCACAACTATACGCAGGGTCGCGACACTCAGCGTCAGAAAACGAGGACCGTCTAAACGTTACGTCACATTACCCCACTTTAATACACAATTCTCGAGTTTACGGATAATTTTAATGTGTAAAATAGAGAAAATTAAATGTTTTTTCTAAAATTCCTTTCAAAATACTTGGGGTCGCACTATATTCGGGCTAATATGGTATATGGAACGATTTTTATATTTTATCACCTGATGATGCTTCTATCGTAGTGAAACCGGTGGTTTTTAAAATTAAATTTGTGGAAGTAACCAAGTTCTTTTTTCAATATAATATAAATTCTGATAATTCAAATAATTCCCCAATGTAAACAATTTTTGTAAAAGTTATGGTTGTAACTTGTAATAATTAGGGATGTGCAAACATCAAATTTTCAACTCGTGTCGAGTTCGAGCTGAACATTGCTGAAAAATTCGAGTTTCGAGCTGAGCTCGAGGCTATTTAAAAAGTAATGAAATTAACCATTTATTTTTGGTAGCATAAAATCATTTACAAAGCCTTTTTTCATTTAACTTTCTCGGATTGGGGTATTTACGATGAAGAAGGGCTAACAGATTAGTAAACCTCCAACATAAAACATCCTCAAAGAGGCATCGCGGAAAAAACCCCTACTTGAACTCAAGAAAGTGAGTTGTTTTCAATCTAATAAGAAACAAAGGTGTTGAGATGACTTGTTATGCATGCTCGCATAAATCTGAAATTAAGTTTAGGACTTTGAGAAGTACAGGATTTTTTCTCCTTCTCATCGTCATAAATTTAATTTCAGATTTATGCGAGCATGCATAACAAGTCATCTCAACACCTTTGTTACTTACTAAAACAAGTGTTTGTGTTAACTGATTACTTGAGTTCTCGGTTCCCGAATTTTGTTCGAAGTTTGCCTTAAGATAATTTCGTGTTAAGCAACCAACTCGCATACATAAATCCATATATTCAGGGCCAGGGAAAATATTTGTCGGTAGTAACAGTGTTCATGTTAGCCAAGTTTGTGTTAATGAGGGTTTACTGTATCATTATATATAGACGTTTCTTACAGAGGAGGATATAACATACATATAACAGATATATAGGAGGATACTAATGTTTAGGCACTTCCAGATGAGCTGGAGATTCGAAATTTTTTTCATAGGTAGGATTTTGTGCAAAACCGACTGGAAAAAACGAAAATCTTGAAAAAGTGCAACAATGCGGCCGCTAAAAATTCGCAATTGTTTAAACAAATTTTCAAGGTTTATGTATTTCCGAATGTGCTACAGAGCTGAAATTTTTTTTAGAGGTAGGAAATTAAAAAAAAACGAAATAGGGATTATACAAATTTTGATATTTTAATTTGTTTGGAAGTTAAAAATTCTTCAAGTTTAAACAAATAGGTAAATTTTTAGATACTACGGGAAAAGTTAGAGAGCTGAAATTGTCGAGTTATTTAGTTTAGTCTATATAACGGAATGAACATTTCAGTGTATGCATGAAATTCTTATTGTGGCCGTTAAAAATTATTTAAATTTAAACAATTAGATTAGATTCGAAATCCTTTCTTAGGTAGGATTTTGTGCAAGACTGACTAGAAAAAACGAAAATCTTGAAAAAGTGCAACAATGCGGCCGCTAAAAATTCGCAATTGTCTAAACAAATTTTCAAGGTTTATGTATTTCTGAATGCGCTACGGAACTGAAATTTTTTTTAGAGGTAGGATTTGTAAAAAAACGAAATAGAGACTACAGAAATTTCGATATTTTAATTTGTTTGGCAGTTAAAAATTCTTAAATTTTAAACAAATAGATAACTGTTTAGGTACTACGGGATGAGGTAGGAAGCTGAAGTTTTCAAGTTATGTACAGAGTAGTGCATTTGCGCAAATAAACTTTTGAATCTCTTCATAAATATATTGCGGCGGCCGTTAAAAATGTTTAAAATTTAAACAATTAGAAAAATATTATTTCACTTCTAGAAGTGCTACAACTTTAAACTTTGGCAGAAATGTGTAGCATTAGTACCCCATAATGGAGAAAGTATAAAATTCTTAAAATTGCAGTTTGGGGATTGTTTTAATCTATTATTTTTACATATGGGAAAAACGAAAATCGCTGCGGAGGTGAAATCTTTTGAAATAATGTAACATTTCCAATGATGAAATATCTCTCTGAAATATGAATGTTTTTAAGGTTAGATGAAATGCTTGCAGTATGCAAGCACCTTCTACTAGTATCCTAGATATGTAAGAAGCAGCTATTTATAATGATAATGTATTCGTTTGTTTTTAATCTTTCCATTCTAGATGGAGTCAATGCCAGTGAAAGAGGAACCACGTGATGACTTCGAGGTAGAGGCTGAGGTAAGACTAATATCATAATGCTATTCATCTATTAAGGACTCTGCTTCTTTGATTTAGAGACCTCATATTAATCAGTATGAATAAATTTATCCATGGTTTACTGCATTTCTAATTGTGAAATACAATATTGTATCAAGTTGTTTAGGCTGAAAATCTGTTTATTTGTTTATTTTTAGTCTTTTAAAAATATTTAGCAATGAGAAGAGCTGGGAAGCTTAGATTTTCTGGTGTCAGACATGAACGCTATTGATTTTGGTGTCCATTCGTCTGTCCGTTTGCCATTTAGCAGGATTTCAAAACTCTCCTTATGAAACTACCTATACAGGTCCGTTGCTATGGGAAAGTTTCCTTTTGTTTACATTGCTAGAAGAATGAAAGCAAAGCATAAATACATTCAATTTACTTTTGAAAAAGGATGAAGAGATATTGTAACTGCTTAACTTGATTTTTTTCACTGTCACTACAAACAACATATACAGTACATTACTGTATATACCCTAATCCAAGACGAGGGTTTTTTCCAAATTCCAGCTAGCTAAAATCGGGGATCATCTTAAATTCAGGTATAAAGTAGAGTTACACGTTTAATCAATGTTTTTACTTTCTCCATATATGAAGTATAGAGAAAGTATTGTTTTCATGAAAAAAATTGAATTCGAGATTTCAACGGAAATACATGTTTTAAGGTCCCCTGAACACGTTCTGACTATTTTCTCGATGATGTCTGTGTGTCTGTCTGTGGCAGATTTTTGTGGGCGCTCTAACTCAAAAACTATTAATCAGGTCAATGCAAAATTTCATATTTAACATTTTTATAAAAGTTAGAAGATCTGATTAGTTTTTGGTAAAAATCGGTCGACCGGAAGTGGGTGTTTACTCTCGTCAATTATCCGTTATTTTGAAATATTTGCTTTAATATTTGATAAATGTAAAAATGTATTGGAATAAAAGTTGTAGGAAATTTAATTTTCTACAACCTTTGTTTGATACTTTTTTCCATATAATGCATTGCTTAAGAGATATCTTGTATTTTTAGCTGCCACCACCATGCCATCTACCGAAGACTATTGTTAACAATTTATGCTTAGTTACGTCTTAGTAACACTCCTTTTTCTTTTCTTAATTGTCAACCGGAAGTAAATATTGACAATCCTAGAACTAACAACATGTAATTTGCCATATACATATGGAGAAAGTCATGTGTTGCCCATACCAGTTTATTTGAACATATGAGACGTACGATAAAACAATTATATCTACTGATATTTTTCATTGAAAACTTAATGATCCAGATTTAAATTAATACAGTATTATTTTTTTTTTAATACTGTATATACCTGAATACAAGATGACTCTGATTATAAGATGACCACACATTTTTAATTCCTAATGAACACAATGACAGGTTTATTATACCATTGAATAATAAACATTGAACCAACTGAAATAGGCAATTTTGATTGGAACTAGGGGCCTGTCGCAGTATTTCCTGCAAACATCTAGAGACCCTTGCATGAAGTGACCCGATGCGATTGTTCCCATGGCAAAAAATTGTTAAATTAGTTAAACCACTTTTATTCCCCCTCTTAAGTCTGCGGTGTCAGGAGCTGGGGTGCTCCTGCAATTACTGACGGTTGAAAAATTAACGCGAGTACCACAGGGTTAACTTCATGGAAAAAGATCTTAATTTCAACTAAGCATTCAACAAAATGAAATAACATTTAGCCTACTCAGCTACCGAACATTGCAGTGCATTACAAGGTCACCGTAATTGGTTTCTGTTTCTTCTAAGAGAGATTTGAATTGCTTGTGTGTGACAAGTGAGGGATAGTTGTATTAATTATATTTACTACCACGGACATAATATTATTTAAAACATTTGGAGAAATTTTACAGCATAAATTTTCTTTGTAAATTATGCATTGTAAGGCTGAAATAGACCTGCCTTACTCTTCTTGCAGTAGCTGAACAAAACCTACATTTTTAGCTATCATTGCAGGTGAACCGTTGATAGTCTAAGAAAAATGTTATTTTATGACCTACCTTGAAAAGTACAGTCTGGCCAACAGGTGGGAACATTACAAGAAAATACTTTGGTGCAGGCAAAGTTTAATGACTGAAGCCTAAACTCGACTAAAATATTCACCGATCACGGAAAAATGGGCAAAATTGTAGCTTTATATTTTTCAAAAACTTAAATCGATCAGAAAACACACTAAATTTCAAATGTAAATAATAATTCGTTAAATCATATGATATTTAAATTTATAAACACTGCACTTGAACATATGTAGGAAGAACTGGTGCTGTATAATTAGAAGACACATGTTTGTAAACATTGCTAAATTTACATAAAAATGGTCATTAACGCAACAGTAAAATTTTGTATTTTAGTAACGCTTATGATGTTAAGTAGGTACGTATTGTAAATTAAATAAATAATGTTTCAGATCTTGTTAAGAGATATTTAAGAACCATACAAAAAAATACAACTATTTTTTTAACATGCTATTCTCTCAACATACTGTATTTGTGACAAATTTATATTGCACCAAGCACTTTCATTCTAAATATGCATAAATACACCGAGGAGACACTGTATAAATCGATTAAGTAATAGTTAACATCATACCGAGTGAATAAATTTCATAATATTGACGCTTTAAGTATTTATGTCGACATCACTAGTTTCACTACAACCAGATCACTAAAGTTCAATTCACCAGCAATAATTACATAAATAGATATAGATTAAATTAATAAGTAGCGTATTTAAACCAAAGAATACCTGCTCTTAGCCATTTTCACGTTTATGTTGTCTCTTCTCCGGCATGCTCGAATCCATGTTTCTTGAATGGACTTTTCTTGGGGAAATCGAAAAAATCTCACACTACCATTACACTTATTGTAGCTGTTGTTACAACCAAATACCGCACAAGACGTTATTTCACTGAGAAAGCCACAGTTCAAGAGAAAAGATAACAATTTCCAAACCAGCGACCACAGTCAATGATAAATCATGGGCGGCAAGCGCAATATATATGCCATGTGACATCACACGCTCGCCTGAGATGCGCAATGACCTACCTCCCTTACTAGTACCATGTAAATGATGTTAATTTGAACAAATTTAAATGAAATTTTAAAGTGATGTGTTGTAGCTTAGCAATTCTTCTGCTAACTATACTTATACAGTTTTTTTATATGGATGGTTGATGTAATGCTAGGAAAAGAACAATTTATTATTTTTGTCATTTAAGTTAGGTGACTAAAATATGAAATAGTTCCACTCCTAAAGCTGAATTACTCTGAACTAGCAGTATATTTTCATTGATTTTAAGCAATATGAATGGATAAGTCAGTATTTCCATTAATGAAACAAAAGATACTATCAAACTTCTTACTACTTATATACCAAACATTCTTACGTTTGCCACAGTTCTCTACTTCTGTCTGCCATTCTCTCAAGTGTAAAGAGATTAAAGGTTAAATATAGAGATCCCCACATCACTCAACAGCATGTAGATGATTTTTCTACTTTTTACGCCCATGAAAGCAGAAAGGTTATTATAATTATATTATAGAGTTTATTCGTATTAAAGTATTAACTATATAAAAATTCATTTTTATATTTTCACTTGTTTTTAAACGCCCTACCTCTTTCATTTTGGATAGGTTTGTGATGTGACAGACCCAACCAAAGATGAGGATCCGTTGTCCGAGATGCCAGCACCTAGATTAAGGAGAGTGCAAAAGACAGACACACGATCAAATGCTGGAGAGCAGGTGCAGCACATGAAAAGGGTGGTAGAGGAGGAGGTGGAGAACGACAAGGACAATGGCCGCAAGTCGTACCAGTGCCACCATTGTGGGAAAGAATGCTCAAGGAAGTGGGATTTAAGTCGGCACATGAAGATCCATGGCACGGAGAAACCTTTCGCGTGTTCCACCTGCGGGAAGAGATTCCTCGAGAAGCACTACCTCTTGGCGCACCAGAAGATACACGGAAATAAGATGTATTTCAAATGCAAAGAGTGCGGGAAGAGGTTCCTCGTGAGGAAATATCTGATTAAACACATGTTGGTGCACACCGGTAGAAAGCCATTTAAGTGCGCTTACTGCGACGAAAGCTTCAAGAGGAAGCTTGAGCTGGACGACCACCAACCTTCGCACGATGGTGAGAGATTGTGGGAATGCGAGGAATGCAGGAAGGGATTCGAGAAGTGGAAGGATTTGGTGAATCACCGCAAGTCCCATTTCGGAGAGAAAAAGTTGGTATGTGACTTGTGCGGATGGAGGTTTGCTATTAAACGTAATTTAAGAAGGCACTTAATGAGTCACATGGGTATAAAACCACACGAGTGCCACTTTTGCGGAAAGCGGTTTGTGAGAAGCTCGGAACTCGGTTTGCACATGAAACTCCACACGGGTGAAGGGTTGTTCTCTTGTCATGTATGTGGAAAGAGTTTCCAGCAAAAATCTAAACTTGCCATTCACAATAGGATCCACACAGGAGAACAGCCATACTCTTAAAATAACAGCAAAGCATAAATACTTTAACTTTAAAAAAGAAATAGAGACGATATTATAATTACTTAACTATGGTGAGGTGTTGTAAATTTAGCTTTGATTGATTTTGAGTTTTGTTTGGTTTTTAATGTTAAGTTTTTAATGAAAATACAGTACTGTATTGACCCGAATATAGTGCGATTTTTTTTCCCCCTCAATATGTACCTTTGAAAGTCTCATTCGCACTATATTCGAATACTTGTATCTTTAAAAAATTGGCGCGTTTCATGACGTGTGTTTCAGCGCATATGTTTATAATTGTTACATTGTAAGTGAATTGGACGTTCATGTTACGATGCTACATTGTACAAATATACTCGGTAGGGGTCTGAGGAGACTCGAAAATAAATCAAGGTCAAATTGCAGCAACCACAGCACCGGCACAACTTCACGCAGGGTCGCGACACTCAACGTTAGAAAAATAGGACCGTCTAAACGTGGCATCACATTACCCCCCTTAAGTACATATTTCATGAGTTTACAGGTAATTTAAGTGTGCAAAATAGAGAAAATTAAATGTTTTTTCGTTTTTTCTAAAATTCCTTTCAAAATACTTGGGGTCGCATTATATTTGGACTAATACGGTATTTCTTCATAATAATGCAGTTTGATGACTAATTCTAAAGTTTTTAGCCATACATCTATGTTAAATATTCTGAAAATTTATGTGGACATTTTAATGTGTGCTATTGGAATCTGGGCATGCATATTAACTTGTTTACCATTGACTATTGCCATCCAAGGTCTTCAGCTTCAATGTCATTAGTTTAGTTTTGATGCACCGTAGTTGTTTTGCTTCATTTCTGTTGCCAAATGAATATTTAACAGTAAAAAAACATCCTTTGAGGTACATAAAGTGCTTTGAAGGGGTTTAACACAAAGTTGATTATGCTGATATTTTCATTACTCTTGATTAAGAACTTTTTTAAATACTCTACCTCTGTCATTTTGGATAGGCTTGTGATGCGACAGACCCGACCAGAGAAGAGAATCCGTTGTCTGAGGTGCCTTTGCCTGGATTAAGGAGCTTGCGGAAGAGGGAGACACAATCAAACATTGGAGACGAGATACAGAAGATGGAAACAGAGGAAGGGATAGAGACTGATCGGGGATGGAAGGTACACAAGTGCCGCCATTGTGAGAAAGAATTCACAAAGAATAGTTATTTAAAGAATCACATGAGGATCCACGGAACGGAGAAACTTTTCATGTGTTCTACATGTGGGAGGAGGTTCCTCCTGAAATACCATCTAACGCGGCACCAGAAGACTCACGAAATGAATAAGGAATACGAATGTAAAGAATGTGGGAAGAAGTTCAGTAGGAAGGAGAACCTGATTAAACACAGGATGGTGCATACCGGTAAGAAGCCATACCAGTGCACTCACTGCAACATGAACTTCAAGAGTAAAGTCAAACTGGACGATCACCAATCCGTGCATGACGGGGAGACGGTGTGGGAATGTAAGGATTGCAAGAAGGAATTTGAGAGGTGGAAGGATTTAGTGGATCATCGCAAGTCTCATTTCGGGGAGAAGAAGTTGGTCTGCGACATCTGCGGACGAAAGTTTGCTTATAAATACTATTTGAGGAGACACGTAAATAGTCACATGGGTATAAAAGCGCACGAATGCGACGTTTGCGGAAAGCGGTTCTCGAGTCCTGATTGTCTCCGTTTGCACACGAAACTTCACACTGGTGACGGGATGTTCTCTTGCGATGTATGCGGAAAGAGCTTCCTGCAAAAGTACAGATTTGTCATTCACAATAGGTCCCACACAGGAGAACGTCCGTACTCTTGCAAATTTTGTCACAAGTCATTTAAGGCAAAGGGGGTATTGGTTTTTCATATGGCAGCTCATTCGAATGAAAAGCCATTTTCATGCAGTGTGTGTTCAAAGGAATTCCCCACCAAAGGTCATCTAAAACAGCACCAAAGAGTCCACTTACATAAAAAAATAAAATAAAATATATTACTATATTATTAAATATATAGATAAATCGCCATTGATAAGTCTCAAGGCCAAACTTGGGAAAGAGTTGGGATTTACTTAAAAGAAAATGTTTTTTGTCATGGACAGTTATATGTCACCACGTCCAGAGTAACTAAACGATATAATCCACGTTTTGCCTTTGCAAACTACCCTGACACAACAACTGCCAACATGTATTTAAAGAGACTATCTTAACTAAAGCTATTGAACATTTAAAAACACTTGTTTCTCATCTAATTCTATCAATAAAAATTTCGAAATTTCCCTTAAGAAATCTTTTTTATAAAATTTAAAAGCAAGCGGAAGATGCTTTTAACCTTAAAACGGGCAAGTGGGGTCATATTCGACCCCACTCAGTTGGATTGCTTATTATTGTGAAAAGTTGTACTTTATGCAATTCCTCGATTTTTGTGTTTGTTTATTTATTACTAAGTTCTTTCTGTGTGAATGAAAATTATTATAATTTGTTTCATATGACAAGATAAATAATAAATGTAGGATTGGGGTCTTTATTGACCCCACTACTAACTATATGTAATTAGTGTAAGAATTTTAAATGGATACAGTATACAGGTATAATTGTGGAGATAATATATATTATTGTTAAGTGTAAAAAAATGTTACATAAAAATTGTTAATTGTTGTAGTCATTTTCATACCATTATATGTGAGATATAATATACAGGCATATGTCTGTTACCAAATCCTCTGGCAATTAAGTTTCTGACAATATAGATTACACTCTGTATAATCAGGTACAACTTGGATTAATAATAAAAAAGTTTTTCTTATTTGGGTTATTTTAAAACTTATTTGGAAAACGATTAAAATGTCCCACAAAAATGTTAAAGTAACCGAATTACCTACAAGTGTAAGTTTAGGAATATTAAAAATTCCATTTGTACCCTTAGGATTATTGGTTGAAAATATCATTATTTACCAGTTTCTTGTAATTTCTAAAAAACACTCAGCCCTACGATTAAAATTGAAAATACAACCTGCCACGAAATAAAAAACAATCATGAATGAATAATGATGAAGATATACACACGCTATACAATTCTTATACACCCAAAATTATTTTTAATTTCCTAAACATTTAATTTTGTCCCTCTTGCCTGTTTAGAATATCAACTCTTCAGTAATTAATTTTAAATTCAGTCAGATTTTTAAGGTGCTAACATGGCATTGGTTAATGGACATTCTTTTCGCTTACATTCAAACTTATTCTATTGTTTATTATTTCTTAGTACAATTAAAATCATGACCATTTTTTAATGTAACAATAATTGTACCAATGTTTATGTATTATGGAATGGTTTTTGTCAGAATATTCATGCCAACGTTAAATTAATTGGAATACGTATGCATATTCCAATAGTATCACACTGGTCTTTATTTGGGATTGTTATGTCTGTGAGTTAGACCTTTTTCCTTGAATATTTTACTCAGTTATTAATATTGTACATAATGTTGCCGTTAGTAATATTTGAGTAATGTCATAATAATCATAACTTCATATTGTTTTTTACTGTGTCAACTAAGGCAACAATTTAATTTTTTAAAATTATTATTTCAATATACAATGCAAGTGGGCGCCTGGCCTGGTGGCAAGGTTACAAAATTAACATATAAAAAACATATTAAGAAGATTCAGTTTACAATATTTCACATACCACATACAATATTCTATCCATATATTTTTCCTGTTAGGAGCTTCGAGTTCGAGCTCCTTCGTTAATTAATTCATCTTACAATATTATTTAACAATAAATTAACTAAAAGTAATGAATATCGTTCCCAGTGATATTGTTTACACTTGATTTAAAGGTTTTAACATTTCTAGGGAAGGGTACACAAATGGAAACATCACGTATCACTCAAAAGTTCGTCTTTAGAATTACCCATAACTATTATGCATTTTGAATGCTATTTAACTTCGCTCTAAAGAGACCTATGCGGGAAGGGAATGGCTTGAAGACCTCTGCAGGTAATGCGTTCCAATGCTCAATTCCTCTATTAAGAAACAAGAATTTTCCCGTTTGTTTTTTGTGGAGGAGGCTCCATTTTGTGCTCATGATCCCAGCGTCCATGATAAGAAGGTTTTTTAATCCTATCACAAATATCTGCCCAAGCTGGCTTTTCCGTATTTACAAGTCCTGTATTTGATTGCATAGTGCACGTTGGTCTCGATCAACACTTGAGTTGAATTCAAGTTACCTACCACCTTTAGAAGTTGTAATTCTCTTTCTTTGAGTGATTGATGTCGTGGAAAGAAGGAACATAAATGAGCCTGATAGAGATTCTTGATAAAACAGAAATTGGAGAAATATGTATCGGAAAAGTGAGGCTTTTCTATCCTTGCTATTGGAGAAAAACTAATCCGAGTTTGTATAAAAATTGATAACATTTTGTGAGAAACACTCCTTGAAAAAGTTTTCTATATTACGATGTTTGTTTACCATGTCCACAAATAACTTCCTTGGTTTTAGAATCCATTTAATGGAAGTGTCATTGGAATTTCAAATCCCACCAATAATTATACTGATTTCCGTTTCGTTTGAAAATTGGAAAGATGTATTTTGGGTCAAGCAACTGGATCATGTCAAAAATGTACTAATTATTAATTTTTTACTGATATATTACAGGTCTTGATCATTATCAGATTACAATGAAGTAGGACATCTTCACAAGAGAGTTAGAATGGGAATTTTTAAAGAAATGTATGTTGGGAATAATTTTGAAACGAGAAATCAGTCTTCCACTTGCCGGGCGGATATTCTACCACTGAACTATTGTAGCAGATCAATTTTCTCGTTTCCGAGTGCGGATGTTTTCTTGGTATCATATAGTATATGTTGGATAGTTTAGCTTTCAAGTATTTTGGGAATTACACTTGACTTTATGGGCCTTCTCTTGTTGGTATTCCATCTTAAAAATCATGACAAATGTAACTTACACAAGAGCACAATTTTAATTCAGAAAGTTTATGACACAGGTTTCGATGATTGGCATCATCATCGGGTTACAAAGGGGTGAAAACATGCTATATATAGGTTGGGTTTGGGGATAAGGTTAAGGCAGTCAGGAGAAGAAGGAATAAGAATGACATTATTGGCTAGAGTTGGGGAGTTTATGTGGTCTCATGCTGATTAACGACAGCCAAATTTTCATAACAAAACTACTTACTACCATGTTTATAAAATATCTTGGCAAAGTGGAAGTTGGAGTGGAGGTAAATCTGGAAGGCCTTCAACTATTCTTTGTACCTAATGTTGAATCTTCTCTCAGTCTGTTATACAGACATAACATTAGTCTTCGCATAGATTCCATTTCTGTCCATTTTTCTATGCTGTCCTTACAGTGAACAAATAAATTCTTAAATTTAACGGGATTTATGACCAATTTCATAATGGTCCTTGGGAAACCAGTTGGCAATGCTGTAGCAAAGACTGCCAAGGAAACTTAGGCTGCAACATCTGTGTCAGTCACCACCACTGCTAGAAGAAAAGATGATGGCTGCATTTTTCCATTTCTTTTTACTCAGTTTATTCACCAAGTTGACCTGAAAACCATTGAGAAAGTCGATGCGCTTTATAATTCTAATTTCTTTTAAAAAATTTGATCTGAGAGGTAATGTTTAAAAGTCGGTCGGTCATAAAATGAAATGAAGCTCACTTTTTTAAGAAATTATGCTTAAAATGAACACTGATAACATTATCGGTAAAAGAGGGTTTGTGGGTCGTGAGTATTGTAAATAAAAATTGTTTTAAAAGTTATATTTGTCGTGTTTTTTGTGGTAATGATTGCAATGTTTGGTTAAGTTGGAAAAGTTTTGTGGGCAGTTGCAACTAGAACTGTAAGATATTTAGATTTTTCAGGGGCTCAGCTTTATTCTAAGTTAGGTCCATCTGAAATATTTAAGAACATTTCGTTCCCTCCATAGTCGTGAAGTGAGACATAATTTTTGTGTGTGTAAGAAATCCAAGTGTCACCCTACCAACATAATGATAAAATCATCGGTCACCAGATATCTACATATTTTTATAATAATTGGTCATTGATATGTATAATAGGTTTTCTCTGTTATGAATATTTTCTAGACATCCAAACAAGTATTCATTAAATCTTACATAAGATTAAGACTTGGCATTGCTCTTAGTGACAGGACAGCCTTCAAATCATTTAAAATAAATCAGGCATATTAATGCAATTAAATTGAATGAATTTGTATAGGTTCTGACGAGGTGCAAAATTGAATTGATGTACTGTTGTCCATTTCTAATCTGAAATTAAGTTTTCCAGAAAAATTCCTTATATGCAATGTTTGTTGAATTTGCACCCATCTGGAAAAACTTCTTCGTTCTGTTAATGTGTGTTGTGGATGATCTATTTTCTCATTCTCTGCATTCCCTCGTCTTATGAATGTATTTTTAAAATGTTGAAATCATCCATGAATTATGAAAACTATTTCATCTATGATTCCACTGGATTCGGTTGAAATTATAATTACTGGCCTTGGACGAAGGGTGGCTAGCATATCTGGCTTCCAATCCTAGGGTCGCGGGTTTGAGTTCTGCGGAGGGCATGGTTGTATTTGTTCGTCTTTGTTAACGTTATTATGCTCATTGTAAAAGGCCATTAATGGCTGTTTATGGGCTAATATAAAATAACTAAAACCTCGTGTGAATCCAAATTTCCTTTCTCCCTATTCATTATAGAGAAAGTATTGTTTTTGTGAGAAAAATGAAACTCGAGATTTCAATGTGTTTTAAGGTTCCCTGAATACGCTCGCATTATTTACTCGATGGCATCTGTGTGTGGTGGGAAATTTGTGGACGCTCGAATGAGCAAATTATTGATCATTTCAAAAAAAAAACTTAATATTTTAAGGTCTGATTAGATTTAGACGAAGATTGTTCTATCAGATGTATAGGTTTATTCTTTTCATTTTTCCATCAAATATTACTTTTGTTTATATTGTTTATGCTGTGGGCGATATTATTTTCTTCAACCTTGGGAACATTTATTTCTAAAAACGGATTATTTTTGAGTTATTTTGATTATCTGTGTGTATTATTCTTTAACATGTGACACCTTTGTTTCTGTTGCTATGATGATATTTTCCAGTTGTTGTTAGCGGCACCTACACTGCCAAGGGTAATTTTAATTACAGTCAAAATTGTTCTACTAGCATCTAGCACAGGTTCCCAAAGTTTACATGGTCATTCACCCCCTAAATATCTTTCGAAGAACCAAGCACCCTCTCATTAAAAATCACGTGAAGAACCCCGCCAAAATAAATGAGAGATGAAATAAATCATTTACTTTATCATTTATTCAAATTTAATTACAAAACAAATAATGTAATAATTAAGGTAATGAACAGTAGTCAATCGATTGGTTCTGTGAATTACTTCACATAATACTTTTTTTAGAATTCTCTCGATGGACCCCACTTTGGGATCCGCTGATCTAGCATCGTATTTTGGGAACAAATTCTCTTTTAAATACTGACAGCGATGAAGGGAGGTAACTAGCATTCCTACTTTGTGGGGAGGGGAGGCAGCATGCACAGTAGTGGAGCCAGAATGATTGTAAAAATATTTGGATGGGCACACCAGAATATATAAATACCTTAAAAGTAACATGAAAAAATTTATTAAACCATTTTTCCTCCACTTGTAACACTTATGGAAGGTAATTATTTATTAAGAATAAATAGATAAATACTTCTTTAATTCATTTTAAGAAGTACAGTATTCAGCAGGTGTGCTGGAGGACTTATAAAGGGGGCCCAGGACCTCCCCAGGCCCTCCCCTAGTTATGTTCCTGTAGCGATGCCAGTACCTACAACAGCAATTTTTTCACGAATATTTTCTGGAATAATTTGACCAATGGAGTAGGAGATGCATTTATACTTTGTTATCCGTAGCAACAAATAACAATTTCATCTAATATTTCATTTTCAAGGAATGAAGAGAGAAGGGGGGGGCAGTGGGGATCGCTGCTCTGGGGCCCAAGGATCCTCATGGGGCCCGGACCGGAGATTTGGGTACTAATATCTTAATGACTGCTTTATTAGAAAACTCATCATCTGTAAATAATTATTATAAATTTAACACATATGCCATGCCTAGATTTATTTATGAGATTAATTCTGTTGCAGGAAACATTTTATTACTATATAGTAAAACTCCGTTATAACGAAGGTTTTGGGAGACAGAGTGAACACCCGCGTTATCAGCAACCCGCGTTATTTCGGGAAATTTCCCAGAAAATAATTTTTTTAAACATGAAAGTACATACATGCTCCCTCTCCTATATGTGTTCACTTCGTGCACTTAATGCAAAGAATGCATAATAATCGTAATTTTTCTTCTTCTTTAATCCAACCACGAATTGTTTCTTCAGGAACGCAAAACAAATAAAAATATCAAAATTTCTTTAACCTCTATTTCGTTTTTTTACAAATCCTACCTCTAAAAAATATTTCAGCTCCGTAGCACATTCGAAATAACATAAACCTTGAAAATTTGTGTAACAATTGCAAATTTTTAGCGGCCGCATTGTTGAACTTTTTCATGATTTTCGTTTTTTCTAGTCGGTTTTGCACAAAATCCTACCTAAGATAAATATTTTGAATCTCCAGCTCATCTGTAAGTGCCTAAATATTAGTATCCTCCTATATATTATCATTATACATGGACTCTCCTTACAGAGGAGGATATAACATACTAGTAGAAGGTGCTTGCATACTGCAAGCATTTCATCTCACCTTGTAAAAACATTCATTTTCAGAGAGATATTTCATCATTAAAAATATCTTTTTAATTCTAAAGATTTCACATCCGCAGCGATTTTCTTTCTTCCCTTATGTAAAAATAATAGATTAAAACAATCCTGAAACTTTGAAATTTTAATAATTTTATACTTTCTCTATTATGGGGTACTATTGCTACACATTTTAAAGTTGTAGTACTTTTAGAACTAAAAAAATATTTTTCTATTTGTTTAAATTTTAATCATTTTTAAAGGCCGCCACAATACATATATGGAGAGATTCAAATGTTTATTTGTGCAAATGTACTATTCTGTAAATAACTTGAAAATTTCAGCTTTCTAGAACATCCCGTAATGTCTAAACAGTTATCTATTTGTTTAAACTTTAAGAATTTTTAACTGCCAAACAAATTAAAATATCAAAATTTCTATAACCTCTATTTCGTTTTTTTACAAATCCTACCTCTAGAAAATATTTCAGCTCCGTAGCACATTCGGAAATGCCTAAACCTTAAAATTTTGTTTAAACATTTTCGAATTTTCAGCGGTCGCATTTTTGCACTTTTCAAGATTTTCGTTTTTTCTAGTCGGTTTTGCACAAAATTCTACCTAAGAAAAAAATTCGAATCTCCAGCTCATCTGGAAGTGCCTAAACATTAGTATCCTCGCATATAGTTTTCAAGATAAAAATTATTAAACTTTAATGTTCAAATGGGGTTAAAACAACCCCTAAAAATTAACAATTTTAACATTTTCGATTTTTATAGTTGGTTATGAGAAACGTTCTTTAATGTTGAAAAAAGTCAGCTTCCTAAACACTCTGGATTGCGTTTTCCCATGCTAACTTATGGTAGATATTCCGGGGTCTCTGGAGTCGAACCCAAGGCACTGTAAGCAAAAGTGACAATAATTCCTAATGGATATTGCGGCCATCTAGCAACACTGAAAATTTCATTTTTCTAGCCTACCGGCAAGTGCCCATTATTAATTTACAAAAATGGCGCAATGCTTTCCTTATGGGGAAAAACGCAACTTTCGGAATTTCTGGAGTGGAACTCATGTCACTTAGGTAAGAAGTCTCATTTTATCTGTAGGTTCCTCCATCGTATCTACAAAAACTAAAACTTTCAGCTCTCTAGCTCTTCTAGTTTGGGCTGGACATTAGATTCAGATTCCTAGCTAATCCCGTATTATCTAAACAGTTATCCATTTGTTTAAATTTTAAGAATTTTTAACTGCCAAACAAATTAAAATATCAAAAGTTCTATAATCCCTATTTCGTTTTTTTACAAATCGTACCTCAAAAAAAAGGTCAGCTCCGTAGGACTTTCGTAAATGCATTAACCTTGAAATTTTGTTTAAACAATTGCGTATTTTTAGCGGCCGCATTGTTTAACTTTTTCAAGATTTTCGTTTTTTCCTGCGGTTTTGCAACAAAGCCTACCTAATAATAATATTTCGAATCTCCAGCTCATCTGGAAGTGCCTAAACAATAGTATCCTCCTATCATTATATATAGACGTTTCTTACAGAGGAAGAGGATATAGGAGGATACTAATGTTTAGGCACTTCCAGATTAACTGGAGAATCGAAATTTTTTTCATAGCTAGGATTTTGTGGAAAACCGACTAGAAAAAACGAAAATCTTGAAAAAGTGCGACAATGCGGCCGCTAAAAATTCGCTATTGTTTAAACAAATTTTCAAGGTTTATGTACTTCCGCATGAGCTACGGAGTTGAAAATTTTTTTATAAGTAGAATTCCTAAAAAACGAAATAGGGATTATGCAAATTTTGATATTTTAATTTGTTTGGCAGTTAAAATTTCCTAAAGTTTGAACAAACAGGTAAATGTTTAGATACTACGGAATGAGCTAGGAAGCTGAAATTTTCAAATTATTTACAGAGTAGTACATTTGCACAAATATTTCAAACTCTCCATATATGTATTGCGGCGGCCGTTAAAAATTATTTCAATTTAAACAATTAGAAAAATATTATTATACTTCTAGAAGTGCTACAACTTTAAAATTTGGCTAAAATGTGTAGCATTAGTACCCCAATATGAAGAAAGTGTAAAGTTTTTAAAATTGCAACATTTGGGGATTGTTTTAAACTATTATTTTTACATGTGGGAAAAACGTAAATCGCTGCGGAGGTGAAATATTTAGAATCGAAGAATATTTATAATGATGAAATGTCTGTCTGAAAATTGAATGTTTTTTCAAGGTGAGATGAAATGATTGCAGTATGCAAGCACCAACTACTAGTAATGATATGTAATTGTTTGATTAATTAATAAATTCCTGACAGTCATTTGAGTTCTCCCAGAAAATGAAGCGCTTGAAATTTATTACATTCTGGCACCAAAATACGACTAGATTTGCCACTTTCTGGCTCCGTCATTCTTCCTCTTCGTATGTTTACTGAATAATACTATTCTTCAATTATTAACGTTACAATCTATTAAGTTTGACGTTGCGCGAAGCGAATAACGTAATTATTTCGTATATTTGAAGGATTAATGGACATAATAATAATAATAATAATAATTTATTTACTGCAGTGACCCCTGTATGGGGCATTACATTGTCAAGGTCATAGTAAAAATAAAAGAACAGTAGAATACAATATATAGAAAAGTGCACAAACATGACAATACAGTACAAAAGACACCATTTGTGTAGATTTTTACAATTTTTCAGAGATAAACTCATTGATGCTATAGTAAGCCCCCTTTAACATCATATCCCTGACATTTCTTTTAAATATAATTGCAGGCATAGATTTAAAATTAATAGGGAGTGAATTGTACAATTTTTTACTAGAATATTCATAATTTTTTTGGCTTGTAGCAAGCCCACAGTATTTCATATCAATATTAGTACAATACCTAGTTTCATATTTGTGAATATCACCACGTAAAATATTTTTGAAGCCCGAGTGAACATAACAGGTAGCTTCCAAGATATAGACAGAGGGTAATGTTAAGATATTGCTACATCTAAAAACATCTCTACAATGTTCTCTTGGTTTGAGATTATGTATGATTCTTATTGCCTTTTTCTGCATAATAAATATCTTTTTACTAGCACTTGATGCTCCCCATAATAGAATACCGTATGACATAACACTATGAAATAGAGTTAAATAGGCACATCTGAGGGTATCATAGGATACCTCAGTCCTTAGTCTTATTAAAAGATATATTAATTTTGCCAATTTATTTTCTAAATATTCAATGTGCTTCTTCCAAGTTAGTCCAGGGTCCAAAACTATGCCTAACAGTTTGCCTGTTTCATTTCTGTTTGAGAAGCTTTTAGATGGATTAAAATGTATATGTTGGTTTTTGGTAGCATTGAGGCTTAATTTATTGCAGGCAAACCATGCCTCCAATTTCTCCATAGATTTTTTGATTTCCCTTTTGTTTTCCTCAGGATTTGAGTTTTTAACAAAAAAACTAGTATCATCGGCAAATTGGAGGGTATATGACGTAATATTTCCTGGGCAGTCATTAACATATAATATAAAAAGAAGCGGACCGAGTATTGAGCCCTGAGGCACACCATGGATATGGTTAAAGTTTTCGGATTTACCATTTTTAGTTACCACAACATGAAGTCTATTGCTTAGGAAAGATTTGATTAAATCATGAATTTTGCCTCTGAAACCATAATGATTTAATTTGGCAAGAAGAATCTCATGCGATAAGCAGTCAAAAGCTTTTGTGAGGTCACACAGAATACCTTCAATATGATGCTTCTCCTCAAAGCCATTTACTATAAATGACATGGCTTTAGCTACAAGATCTATAGTATTTCTACCTTTTCTGAAACCAAACTGCCTGTCATTTAGTATGCCCTGTATTTCAATAAATTTATTCAATCTGCTTATTATAGCCATTTCATACACTTTGGACAAGATAGGGCTTATTGCTATTGGTCGGTAATTTGCAGGATCATTTATTGGACCCTTTTTATAGATAGGCAGCACTTTTGTTTTTTTCAAAGCAGATGGATAGATACCTGTCATAAAAGAGTTATTGATTAGTTTAGTTAAGGGTTTATTTAGAAATTCCCTAGCATGCTTTACAACTTTAGAGTTTATCCCATAAATATCACAGGTATTCGAATTACTTAGCTTTTGAATAATGGTATTTACTTCTTCTTCCGTTACTGGATGGAGAAAAAATGATTTGCCACAATTTCTAGCATTTTTGCGATTTATGTAGCTTAGTTTATCATTTTTAAGATAGGAGGCAACATCATTTGTATTTTGAGTAAGATTTTTATGTATATTTGTAGCAGATAATTCCCAATGCTTAGCAAAAACCTGTGGTGACAAGGAATTTTGCTTGGATTTTATACTTTTTATAGAGTTTATAATAGACCAACTTTGCTTAGATTTATTATTGGCTGTAAGTATCAACCTGTCATTAAAATCTAGCTTTGCTTTATTTATTGCTAATTTATATTCTTTCGTAAGTTTCCGTAATGATTCGTGTGTGCTTTGACAGTTATGTTCAGATATTTGCCTCAAAATTTCTAAAATATTTTCTTTCTTTAATTTTAAATCGTCTGTATACCAGGGTAGCCTTTTCTTTTTGTTTAATATTTTTTTAGTAGTCTTATAGGGAAAAAAGAACTCAAAGCTACCCATAAAAATATTCCAAAATTTCATGAAATAACGTTCCGAATCCTCACCATCCTCATGGATTTCATTCCAATTTAACGTACTCAAGTGCTTACAAAACTTATTTATGTTACTTATATTTAAGTCCCTACACATCCTGATGGGGGTTTTTACTTCCAAAGTTTCCTTTGTATAGTTGAAAATAATGGGGTAATGGACGCTAATTTATCGGAGGCAACAATGAGGTTTGCCTTGGCAAAACCCTGAAATAATACGAAAAAGCCATAAAATGTCGAAAAGAAATTCGTGTTTCTGACAAGTTCCTTAATGTAACATCTAAACATCGCAAATTAATATGTTTTATAGTTTCAACCATCGTATAAAACAAAAATGGAGAAATTCGGTCCATATTTACTTATTTTAATGAATGAAGGAAATAAACCTTGCATCTTGAAAAATCGAAAATCCCGTGTAAACTTATGGGAAAATATAATCGTCTCCCGGAGTCGAATCCGGGATGTTTGATTTTTCTAGAGACCACCTCATGGGGGTTTAACGATTGTGAAAGTTTCAGCTCTAAATTCCGTTGGGAAATGTCCAAAAATACCGGGACAGACGGACACTTGAGAATTATTATTTAAGAATGCTAGCGTAATTGTCCTTCATGCATGACGGGGTAAGCGTGAATTAAGTATTAAGCCGATAACACGTCCTAGGACGGAATTGTTGCAGTAGTACTGAAAAGAAGCGATGCTTGTATATATATTTTTTTTAATTTTGTTTCCAAGCAAACTTAAATCTAATTTTTATTCGTTAATTTTGGAAGGCTTCTTTTGCAAAACAACGTTGTTTGTAATCCATTCGTTAGTGCCAAGCAGTCGACCTTGTACAAACTATTACTAATGCAGGCTGGTATCCCGAAGTTGACGTCCGGAATTCATTACTTATATTGACAGGAAATGTTTCAGTATGTATTGGTCATTCCAAGGAATTCTAATACCATAGATACCATTTGTAATTCATAGCTTATCAATGATAGAGAAAAATTGGAAAACAAATTACTACAGTATTATAAGGTTTTAAATAATAAAAGCAATGTCAAAATCTCTTTCTGACATTATATTCAGCATGTGTTTTGTTAAATAAACGAATTTAATAAATGTTACTGTTTATAATATATAAGGAGCGGATAGGAGAGAATGGGAGGGAGAGAGAAAGAGGGATTATTCCCATCATTTAATGACTTCAAAAGAGTACAAGTTTTTATTACGACGTCCAGCGATATATATCGATTCTTTCGAGTTCGATTCTCGCATTCGAGAAAGTTGTTTCTGGATTGCGATTGAAAAGAATACGAATTGTAGATTACCGCGCTTGGATCTGTCGTAAACTCATGGAGTTATCCAACGGTTTATATAAATGCAGGCTTTGTCTGTGCGGTAGTGGGAATTTTGTTCACATTTTCAACGTGAACGTTGAGACGAGTTGCACGGTGGCGGACCTAATCTCGGATTTGCTTCAGTTAAAGGTATTTATCACGTGTTTGCAATGTTTGGATGGGTATGTTGATTTGTTGATGGATATTTCTTAAACGTTGCAGAATACATTGAAAGGGCGAATCTGCTACTTGACTGTGTTAATTTTACAAATCGTGTTGTGTTGGTTACCTATGTTATAGATGTTATTTTATGAGGATATGGAATGTTTAAAATAAACAGTTGATTATGATAACATAATAGGTGTATATTTTCTCTGAGTATTGTATTACTATTATAAATATGCATTTTGTGGGATAACTTGACATAATTGATTTCTGTACTTTCTGAAAATTATTGGAATTCATCGTCGGTGATAATTGAAAAATTATTTTGATATTTGTCAACAACTATCTCGTGCACCTACTGTACTTTGGATCTCTTCCTGAATAGGCGACCCGGATGGACGGATATCCTCTATATGTGTGCAGTGCATGTTTCCGCAAGCTGACGGAATTCAAAATATTCAAGGAACAATGCAAAGCGTGTAAAGCGTCCTACGACGATGATTATATTAAACGTGAGATCGTTGTGGACGAGCCAAACATCTTGGAGGTGAGTCGATTGTTGTGATGCTTCTATTTGTAAGACATTTTTTCGTCAACGAAATGTTTTTCGGGTGGATTATTTGGAAAGTATATATTTTATTCATTCATTCTCCAACTTTAAAATTGTGATTTTTCCCGGGAAAAGTTAAATGTTGTGAGAAATAGATACAAGTGCATATCTTTCCACTGATAAATTATTAATGAAATGTAATCGTCAGAGATTTATTTTTTATCTGAAGAAATTTTTTGTTTCTTTTCTATTATCAAAATAATATTCTTTTTTAATTATTATATTAATTTACTGTCATGTACTGCTCTTACTGTCTCACTTATAACTTGATTATCCCTTCTAGTCAATGCATCGGCCAATCAAATTAGAAGAGGAGTTGTGTGCGCAATACATAACCATGGTGAGTACTAAAATTGGGTCTTGTCTGTTATCTGCCGCCCATGCAGGTAATATACGCAGCACCCTAACGCAATGAAGTGGTGAGATATGGAACTGCATGGAGGTTAGCTGCAGGATAAAAAAATAAGCGTGGGACTGTGTTGGGTAAGTTAGTTAATGCGTTTTTGGTTTCTTCCCATGTTCTTTGCGCCACCCCCTTCTTGGGGGTGAGTTGGAGTATGTTGTAGCCCAAGCACTCATATCCCATGCTAGTTCCACATCCCGCCACCAGAAGGGCGCTGCCTGCATTAACTTTGGTGGGTAGCAGATAATATACAAGATCCCTAAAATCTCCTCCAGTAAATAAATTATTTAGCCTTATATTCCATTCTATTCCTTTGAAATTCCATTTAAGTAATTTGAAAAACTAGTTGCAAGCAAATGATAATGGAGTTGAGAAGTATTTTCTCCCTGCAAAAAAATTTAATATTTTTTAAAAAATGTTTCTTTATTCTAAAACTATGTTATTGATGCGATTGTCTGTCATTTTATCAAGGAGAAGAGGATAAAGAAGTTGCCCTTACTATTTTTAGATAAAAATGGAAACATTAAATGTCTACGTGAAATAACGTTGTTTTCTAAATTATTTTCTCTTAGAATCGGCTTGTGGGTGCGAGTGATGAGTTACCAATGGAGAGAGATGTGGAGGAAGAATGTTTGGATGACGGAAGAGACGCTCGTTCAGAGGTAAATGACACACTAGACCTTGGTGCTATTTGTCTGCTATTTTAACATAGTTACAAATACATACAGTCAGGCCTCTTATGAATAGCTTAGAAAAATTGAAGTGTTGATAAAAAGCCAGACTTTTGTGAAATCATTTATAAGTATTTTCCTCAAAGTAGTGTCATTCTGATTAAATTCTATTCTAAAATCTCTTTTCTATCAGTGGCATTTTAAATGTGTGGTGGATAATGTCATTAGACGAGGTCTAATCATGTGCAATGGTGCATGGCAAGAGCTTCTCATTATTCATGGTAAAGTAATTACTGTATTGTCCCGAATATATATAACGCGATGTGTTTTTCCAAAAAATGAAATTTTAAAAGTAGCCCCGAGTTATATTCAACTACTAGTGATTTTAAAAGATCGTGTTTTGAAAAATCACTGTACATTCCGCACGTCTGTTTATGAGATAAAATATACTTGTTACATTGTAGACACATTAGGCATGTGTTACGCTGTACTTGAAAGGCTCTTCTAACTCCCTTCGACCTCCCATGAAGTTAGTTCCATTGTCACTGTAGATATTGGTGCATCTTCCCCGGCGAGCCATTTAGCATCTCAAGCAGTGCTGTAGTGGAGGCTATACGGTGGTATACGCCGTATACCCTCTGCTTTTTTCGAATGAATAGGGTATATACCCTCTGCTTTTTCAAACAAATAGCGTTTACCCTGGCCTTATGAGAAATTATACAGGTTGATTTAAAAAACAGCTAATTCCTCCTTTTTTCGTGCCCCAAATGTTGCACCTGTGATCCTTGAAAATCTGCGGATCACAGGTTTAATATCAATATTCTAATACTTCTTTTGTTTCGATCAAATTGAAAATAAATACTGTACTTCTTATTTATATATATGTCACTAAAATATAATTGAAATAAAATTTTTAAGGAATCTAAAAGTAAGCTCATATGTTTTCTCCTGCCATCGTAACATTATAGTCGTGTAATTTGCTCTTTAAAAAACTTGGTAAGATCCCCCCCCCTACATCCGTATACGGTATACCGTCTTCTTTTTTACGACTACAGCACTGATCTCGAGGCTGCTAAAAATGTTAATGTAGTCGATTCAGATACCAATTCCAAATGAATGGCCTTAGCGGATAAACAAATAAATAGCGAGATACAGGTGAGCCTCGCTTAACGCGGGGGATGCATTACTAAGCGAAAATCCGCGTTTGCCGGTGCACAGTATTCTTGAGGCATCCAGAGGGAAATAACTTTCTTGATGGTATTTCTGGACACACATTCAATGTAAAACATTTCCACCAGACTTTTAGAATGTAAATTATTAAAAAAACTATAATATTACCTAGTCAACAGTGAGACAAAAAAGATTTTTAGAGTTATATGTATGTAATTTCAAAATATTTTTGGAACACCTATGAAGTTTTATTTTTAAAAAAGTCCAGGTTTGACTACTTAGCTTATTTTTGCTTATTACGTAGAACTTGTCGGTAGCATTCAAATAGTCCAACGCAGACCCGCTTTGCGGCACTCACAAGTGTGAAGTCATTTTAAGCCATCCTAAAGACTAACTGTTTAATTAATAAAGAGTGTACATAAAGAGTGAACAGCAGTGGGACTTTGTAGTGTGATTAAAATATAACCTCTGAGGTGTGTGTGTAAAAACATATATATATAGTAAATGTGATTGTTTGATTAATTAATAAAATACGAATTATCTGAACTGGCAGTATATTTTCGTTGATTTTAAGCAATATGAATGGAATAGTCAGTATTTTCATTAATGAAACAAAAGATACTATCAAACTTCTTACTACTTATATACCAAACATTCTTACGTTTGCCACAGTTCTCTACTTCTGTCTGCCATTCTCTCAATTGTAAAAAGATTAAAGGTTAAATATAGAGATCCCCACATCACTCAACAGCATGTAGATGCTTTTTCAAGTTTTTACGCCCATGAAAGCAGAAAGGTTGTTATAATTATATTATCGAGTTTATTCGTATTAAAGTATTAACTATATAAAAAGTCATTTTTATATCTTCACTTGTTTTTAAACGCTCTACCTCTCTCATTTTGGATAGGCTTGTGATGTGACAGACCCAACCAAAGATGAGGATCCGTTGTCCGAGATGCCAGCACCTAGATTAAGGAGAGTGCAAAAGAGAAACACACGATCAAACGCTGGAGAGCAGGTGCAGCACATGAAAAGGGTGGTAGAGGAGGAGGTGGAGAACGACAAGGACAATGGCCGCAAGTCGTACCAGTGCCACCATTGTGGGAAAGAATGCTCAAGGAAGTGGGATTTAAGTCGACACATGAAGATCCATGGCACGGAGAAACCTTTCGCGTGTTCCACCTGCGGGAAGAGATTCCTCGAGAAGCATTACCTCTTGGAGCACCAGAAGATACACGGAAGGAAGATGTATTTCAAATGCAAAGAGTGCGGGAAGAGGTTCCTCGTGAGGAAATATCTGATTAAGCACATGTTGGTGCACACCGGTAGAAAGCCATTTAAGTGCGCTTACTGCGACGAAAGCTTCAAGAGGAAGCTTGAGCTGGACGACCACCAACCTTCGCACGATGGTGAGAGATTGTGGGAATGCGAGGAATGCAGGAAGGGATTCGAGAAGTGGAAGGATTTGGTGAATCACCGCAAGTCCCATTTCGGAGAGAAAAAGTTGGTATGTGACTTGTGCGGATGGAGGTTTGCTATTAAACGTAATTTAAGAAGACACTCAATGAGTCACATGGGTATAAAACCACACGAGTGCCACTTTTGCGGAAAGCGGTTTGTGAGAAGCTCGTTTCTCGGTTTGCACATGAAACTCCACACCGTTCAAGGGTTGTTCTCCTGTGACGCACGTGGAAAGAGTTTCAAGCAAAAACCTAAACTTGCCATTCACAAGTAGAACAGCCATACTCTTAAAATAACAGCAAAGCATAAATACATTAACTTTCAAAAAGGGATAGAGACGATATTATAATTACCATATTTGACGGAATATAAGACGCACTGGCATATAAGACGCATCCCCATTTCAGCAGGGCATATTCAGGAAAAAAAGTTTTTACTTTAAAACCTGCAGTAGACGATTTTGGGATCAGTATGGTCTATTTTTAAAAACTCTGTTTCAAAGGGGAGACATTTTCGTAACATTACGGAAATATTACACTTTATTGGCAAAGTTCTTGCAAATGTGTTATAATCTGTATTGGAATAATATGCCATATACTTAGTGTTTGTTAGTTTTGTCTGGTTTTACCAGTTAGGGGCATGGTTTTCCAAAGTCGTATATGGAGACTGTTAGTTCTTAAGTGGACAAAGTTTCAGAAAAGCCCCACGTGAGACTAGGTCCCGCTGCTTCTTGCAATTGCTCGCACCTCCAAGAGAGTTAGAAACGAAAAGGGTAAAATTAGGGAATAGGAAGGACACTGAATTACCTCTGGTGAAATGGTTTAATCTGCGAGACATGGCATCTACGCTTAGGTTCGTCCATCCCCAGATCGAGTGGACATACATTAGCGAAGTCCAGTACCAAGAATACGTAAAGGCTCACTCAAGGCTCATCCAACAGGGTTTACATTGTTCCCCCATGCTTCTCGGCACTGTCTATCTGCACTGATCCGCAAATCGGATGATATCAAAGACTTGCAGGCTTCGCCCCATTGATGGTATTTCAGTTTAGCAGATCACAGAATACGAGCACTTAAATATGCTTTCAACAACACGTTGGTGTACAGCAACAATGGGTCAGTTGCAGCTGCCACCTTTAACTGCCCTGGGCAGAAGAAGGAAATGATGGCACTCCAATTCGTTCAGGTGATCCATGTGCCGGACAAGTGCTCCCTCTTCTTGAGTGATATTGTCATGCTAGTACCCTTCCAAGCAAGCCTGGAGACCTCGAATTTCACTTAGGATCTCTATATCCATGTAATCGCCCTAGGACTGAACGTCACACTCAAAGCCCGGCCTTCTCATGTTTCGGTTCCTCTGGTAGATCATGAACAGTGGAAATCCCAGTTGGGGTATCACCATATCCAACAGATGATCTCCGATGACAATGCCGTTGTGGGCACTATGATCCAAAAAAGCCAAGCTCAATTTTCAGACCTCCAGAAACAACAAGTGAAATTGGCAAAGGAACTGCAACATGCAATCGCTGGCATAGGTAACACCTGGACATTGGGGGGGCAAACCCTTGGCTATTGAATATGCAGGTGGTCTTATCTCCAACCTCCTGAGCCGGCGAGCAAGAAACAAGCAGCAGCGTCGAGGAGTCACCTGGTCACGGGCGCATCCGGTCGCCACGGCGCTCAGACAAAAACAGGCCTCGAGGTCGTCCCCTCGATGGCTTTTATAGGGCCTGACCAGTGGCGGGCCCATTAAGCGATTCCGTCACAGGCCACAGCCACAATTTCGATGTAGCTGAAACCAAAAGCAATTTGTTATGGAAACACTTTATTTAAAGCAAGCTACCACTACCGCTGAACATAAAGATAAAAATTGAGGAGGTGTGGGGAAAAACATTTACCATTCTGGAACTAAAACTTTAATTATCTAGCTAGTATTGACCACCTGGGTTAAAATTAGCCTACAGCGGTGAGCTTGGGGGATGACTTTAGGGTGCGGAAGGTCTCGCCTTCGCATATAAGACCCGGGGGTGATTTTTGAGCCATTATTTTTGGGAATAAAGTGCGTCTTATATGCCGTCAAACACGGTACTTAACTATGGTGAGTAGCTGTAATGTTAGCTTTGATTGATTTTGAGTTTTATCTTTGGTTTTTAATGGTAAGTTTCTAATGAAAATACAGTATTTCGTCGTAATAATGCAGTTTGATGACTAATTCTAAAGTTTATAGCCATACATCTATGTTAAATATTCTGAAAATTTATGTGGACATTTTAATGTGTGCTATTGGAATCTGCGCATGCATTTTAACTTGTTTACCATTGACTATCGCCATCCAAGGTCTTCAGCTTCAATGTCATTAGTTTGATTTTGATGCACCGTAGTTGTTTTGCTTCATTTCTGTTGCCAAACGAATATTTAACAGTAAATAAACGTATCCCCGGAGGTACACAAGGTGCTTTGAAGGGGTTTTACATGAAATTGATTACCGTAAATATCCGCGTATAATGCGCACTTTTTTTTCGAAATATTTGGGATGAAAATTAGGGTGCGTGTTATACGAGGGTACATAATCTTCCTATTTTCATTTGACCCCACATATCCGTAATTTCGGCAAATTAATTACTGCCCAGTTATCCTCATAATTCTATTGATGGTTTTTACGAAAAGTAAGATAGATAATAGTGAACATTTATTAACTAATTCTGTAAACATACATTAATTACATATGAAAAGAATGAATTCAGTTTTTATTCATTTTAAAAGTCGACAAATTCTTCGTCACTGGACCATTCTTCTTTGATGTTGTTATAGGAATCGTCATCTTACTCATGATGTCACCCTACATCGGCGCCTGGCCTGGTGTTGAGGTAATAGTACTACTTACAATTAGAAGCAATGGCATCTGATGCCTTTGAGTACGCTGGGAGTTGATGCTTCTTGTAGAACTAAATCAACTCATCGTTCCCTACTTTTCTCTCAGCATTCATATGTGATTTATTCTTGATTCTTTGAGTCTGTAGTTAATTATGTTTATTTGCTATCGTTTTTACATGCTCCAGTGTGTTCTAATCAGGGTGAAACTGAAGGTTGAGCAAACTCGTCCACACGACAAAAGCGTGTGTACAAAACTTCGACATAGGATTATCGTCATTCCTTCATTTTATTAGCTCAAACAATGTCATATGCCCTACTTTGAAAATAATATAATTGGATTTATTGTGTATATCCTAATATCACCTTGTAAGTAAACAGAGTATGTAATGATTGAGTTGCCTGAAGTTCTTTTGGAATGTTATTAGAAAATTTCATTTCGCACTTTCATATTATTACCAATTCATAATACCAATAATTTGATCATTGCCTTAGAACACGTTACACCGTCTACTTTATTCTGGAACGGTAACGCTAAAAAAAATCTGTGTGCACTATACGCTTGTATGTAGAAAAATCATAGATTACGAGGCTGAAAACCCCCTGTGCATTATGTGAGGGTGCGTATTATACGCGGGTATTTACGGTATACTGATATTTTCATTACTCTTGATTAAGAACTTTTTAAATACTCTACCTCTGTCATTTTGGATAGGCTTGTGATGCGACAGACCCGACCAGAGAAGAGAATCCGTTGTCTGAGGTGCCTTTGCCTAGATTAAGGAGCTTGCGGAAGAGGGAGACACGATCGAACATTGGAGACGAGATACAGAAGATGGAAGCAGAGGAAGGGACAGAGACGGATCGGGGATGGAAGGTACACAAGTGCCGCCATTGTGAGAAAGAATTCCCAAGTAATAGTTATTTAAAGCAACACATGAGGATCCACGGAACGGAGAAACTTTTCATGTGTTCTACATGTGGGAGGACGTTCCTTCTGAAATACCCTCTAACGCGGCACCAGAAGACTCACGAAATGAATAAGGAATACGAATGTAAAGAATGTGGGAAGAAGTTCAGTAGGAATGAGAACCTGATTAATCACAGGATGGTGCATACCGGTAAGAAGCCATACCAGTGCACTCACTGCAACATGAACTTCAGGAGTAAAGTCAAACTGGACGATCACCAATCCGTGCATGACGGGGAGATGGTGTGGGAATGTAAGGATTGCAAGAAGGAATTTGAGAGGTGGAAGGATTTAGTGGATCATCGCAAGTCTCATTTCGGGGAGAAGAAGTTTGTCTGCGACATATGCGGACGAAAGTTTGCTTCTAAACAGCAATTGACGAGACACATAATTATTCACATGGGTATAAAAGCACACGAATGCGACGTTTGCGGAAAGCGGTTCTCGAGAGGCGATCATCTCAGTTTACACACGAAACTTCATACTGGTGACGGGATGTTCTCTTGCGATGTATGCGGAAAGAGCTTCCTGCAAAAGTACAGACTTGTCATTCACAATAGGTCCCACACAGGAGAACGTCCGTACTCTTGCAAATTTTGTCACAAGTCATTTAATGAAAAGGGGGTATTGGTTTTTCATATGGCAGCTCATTCGAATGAAAAGCCATTTTCATGCAGTGTGTGTTCAAAGGAATTCCCCACCAAAGGTCATCTAAAACAGCACCAAAGAGTCCACTTGCATAAAAAAATAAAATAAAATATATTACTATATTATTAAATATATAAATAAAATTTATTACTTTAATTATTGGCATAAAAGCAAACCTATAGAACATCATTGCTGCTTATGTAAAACGTGTGTGTATGAATGTGGAAAATTTTATTTATCAATAAAGATAATAAAAAAAGTGGAATACTCCTTTAGCCAAAACAACTAAAGGAGTATTCCACTTTTGTTAGTTTTGCCATGATAGTTGACACAGAACTGAAGATATTTCAGGCTTTTTCCATCTGTTTTAGGGCATAGGGGGTGAGAAAAGTGACGAAAAAGGTTTTATGCGGGTGCAGAAAGCCCGGGGAAACGAAGTAGAAGCAACCTTTTTCATCGTCCAAGGTTAGACTAAAAACAGCTTGAAAATCCATGTCTACGCCATCTACAGAGTGCCTAAAACATCTGTTAGTACCACAAAAATCCACGGCACTTCGTTAGCATCGATACGACTGAATGCGTTTTGAGCAGCGAACGGAAAAGCTTGAAATGCATTCATACGTCGTTAGCAGTCAAGGCACCGCTCTGCTCGCCCGCATATATGCGTCGATAGCAGTAGCAGCTGTGCGCTACCTCGACGCGTATATGCGTTGATAGCAGCAAAAGGGTTAAGAAATCTATTTTATAAAATTTAAAAGCAAGCGGAAGATGCTTTTAACCTTTAAACGGGCAAGTGGGGTCATATTCGACCCCACTCGGTTGGATTGCTTATTATTGTGAAAAGTTGTACTTTATGCAATTCCTCGATTTTTGTGTTTGTTTATTTATTACTAAGTTCTTTCTGTGTGAATGAAAATTATTATAATTTGTTTCATATAACAAGATAAATAATAAATGTAGGATTGGGGTCATTATTGACCCCACTACTAACTATATGTAATTAGTGTAAGAATTTTAAATGGCTACAGTATACAGGTATAATTGTGGAGATAATATATATTATTGTTAAGTGTAAAAAATGTTACATAAAAATTGTAATTGTATTTTGTAGTTAATTTTATACCATTATGTGTGAGCTACAATATACAGGCATATGTCTGTTAACAAATCCTCTGGCAATTAAGCTTCTGACAATAAAGATTATACTTTGTATAATCAGGTACATCTTGGATTAATATTATAAAAGTTTTTCTTATTTGGGTTATTTTAAATCCTATTTGGAAAACGATTAATATGCCCCACAAAAATGTTAAAGTAACCGAATTACCTACAAGTGTAAGTTTAGGAATATTAAAAATTCCATTTGCACCCTTAGGATTATTGGTTGAAAAAATCATTATTTACCAATTTCTTGAAATTTCTACAAAACACTTAGGCCTACGATTAAAATTGAAAATAGCATCTGCCACAAAATAAAAAACAATCAACTCAAACATTGAATCGATAATTCTGTTGTAAGGATCTCATTAATTTGGAGTAATTTCAATTAAAATAAAAATGTCAATAATATAGATCAGGGGTCAGCCAACTTCTTACTGAAAGGGCCACATACGGCATTTCAAATGACTGATCAGGCTGCGTAAAAATCTCAAAGAGCAAGTTTTGAGAATTTTTTTCGATTATGTAATAGGCAATTCGCTTGTATTAAAAGTAGATTTCACCGAAGCATTTGGAAAATGTCGTTTAGATACTATAAATGATATCTAATAAATACTGTTGCTGATAAGGTGGGCCGGAAGTGGCCTGCGGGCCGTAGTTTGGGGACCCCTGATCTAGATGTTAATGGAACTGAATTTCCATAATCCAGATTGGAACAGGATTATGGCTTAGGCATATGTCTACTATTGGGAAATAGAAACTATTGTCTCTTTCTCTAATTTTAATAGAATGCAAATAATTCTGCAAATTAAATACGGATGAAATTATTTCAAAGTTAGCTAACAATATTTTACAAAAACTCGGATGTAATTCCAATATAAATAATGTAATTTTTCAAAAAGGTGAACCTTATTTCCAGAATAAATTTTCTTGAGAAATCGACATTAATTTTCCCCATATGAACATCATCCTGCATTAAAAAGCAAAGGTCAAACAGTGCCTAGGGTGTATGGAACCCTTAATCCGGCCCTTATCTAGATCACACCACACATTAACAGAACGAAGAAGTTTTTCCAGATGGGTGTAAATTCAACATCCATTTCAAAAAAAGAATTTTTCTGGAAAACTTAATTTCAGATTAGAAATGGACAACAGTACATCAATTCAATTTTGCACCTCGTCAGAACCTATACAAATTCATTCAATTTAATTGCATTAATATGCCTGATTTATTTTAAATGATTTGAAGGCTGTCCTGTCACTAAGAGCAATGCCAAGTCTTAATCTTATGTAAGATTTAATGAATACTTGTTTGGATGTCTAGAAAATATTCGTAACAGAGAAAACCTATTATACATATCAATGACCAATTATTATAAAAATATGTAGATATCTGGTGACCGATGATTTTATCATTATGTTGGTAGGGTGACACTTGGATTTCTTACACACACAAAAATTATGTCTCACTTCACGACTATGGAGGGAACGAAATGTTCTTAAATATTTCAGATGGACCTCACTTAGAATAAAGCTGAGCCCCTGAAAAATCTAAATATCTTACAGTTCTAGTTGCAACTGCCCACAAAACTTTTCCAACTTAACCAAACATTGCAATCATTGCCACAAAAAACACGACAAATATAACTTTTAAAACAATTTTTATTTACAATACTCACGACCCACAAACCCTCTTTTACCGATAATGTTACCAGTGCTCATTTTAAGCATAATTTCTTAAAAAAGTTAGCTTCATTTCATTTTATGATCAACCGACTTTTAAACATTGCCTCTCAGATCAAATTTTTATAAGAAATTAGAATTATAAAGCGCATCGCCTTTCTCAATGGTTTTCAGGTCAACTTGGTGAATAAACATTAAAAAGAAACGGAAAAATGCAGCCATCATCTTTTCTTCTAGCAGTGATGGTGACTGACACAGATGGTGCAGCCTAAGTTTCTTTGGCAGTCTTTGCTACAGCATTGCCAACTGGTTTCCCAAAGACCATTATGAAATTGCTCATAAATCCCGTTAAATTGAGGAATTTATTTGTTCACTGTAAGGACAGCATAGAAAATGGACAGAAATGGAATCTATGCGAAGACTAATGTTATGTCTGTATAACAGACTGAGAGAAGATTCAACATTAGGTACAAAGAATAGTTGAAGGCCTTCCAGATTTACCTCCGCTCCAACTTCCACTTTGCCAAGATATTTTATAAACATGGTAGTAAGTAGTTTTGTTATGAAAATTTGTCACTCTGCTAGAGAAAGACTCGATATTAACACTTTCGAGCAATTATAAATTTTAAAAGATAACAATATAATGGTGTTAAATGAGTATTTGTAACAATCCTTTCCTATATTGGCTGTCGTTAATCAGCACGAGACCACATAACCTCCTCAACTCTAGCTAATAATGTCCTCCTCATTCCGTCTTCTCATGACTGCCTCAACCTCCCCCCCCTCTTCCATGCCTAACCTATATATAGCATGCTTTTAACCCCTTTGCAACCCGATGATGTTGCTAAGCATCGAAACCTGGGTCATAAACTTTCTGAATTAAAATTGTGCAAGTTACATTTGTCATGTTTTTTAAGATGAAATACCAACAAGAGAAGGCCCATAAAGTCAAGTGTAATTCCCAAAATACTTGAAAGCTAATCTATCCAACATATACTATATGATACCAAGAAAACATCCGCACTCGGAAACGAGAAAATTGATCTGCTACAATAGTTCAGTGGTAGAATATCCGCCCGGCAAGTGGAAGACTGATTTCTCGTTTCAAAATTATTCCCAACATATACTTCTCTAAAAATTCCCATTCTAACTCGCTTGTGAAGATGTCCTACTTCATTGTAATCTGATAATGATCAAGACCTGTAATATATCAGTAAAAAATTATTAAAGTACATTTTTGACATGATCCAGTTGCTTGACCCAGAAATACTACTTTCCAATTTTCAAACGAAACGGAAATCAGTATAATTATTGGTGGGATTTGAAATTCCAATGACACTTCCATTAAATGGATTCTAAAACTAAGGAAATTATTTGTGGACTTGGTAAACAAACATCGTAATATAGAAAACTTTTTCAAGGAGTGTTTCTCACAAAATGTTATCAACTTTTTTACAAACTCGGATTAGTTTCTCTCCAATAGCAAGGATAGAAAAGCCTCACTTTTCCGATACATATTTCTCCAATTTCTGTTTTATCAAGAATCTCTATCAGGCTCATTTATGTTCCTTCTTTCCACGACATCAATCACTCAAAGAAAGAGAATTACAACTTCTAAAGGTGGTAGGTAACTTGAATTCAACTCAAGTGTTGATCGAGACCAACGTGCACTATGCAATCAAATACAGGACTTGTAAATACGGAAAAGCCAGCTTGGGCAGATATTTGTGATAGGATTAAAAAACCTTCTTATCATGGACGCTGGGATCATGAGCACAAAATGGAGCCTCCTCCACAAAAAACAAACTGGGGAAAATTCTTGTTTCATAATAGAGGGATTGAGCATTGGAACGCATTACCTGCCGAGGTCTTCAAGCCATTCCCTTCCCGCATAGGTCTCTTTAAAGCGAAGTTAAATAGAATTCAAAATGCATAATAGTTATGGATAATTCTAAAGACAAACTTTTGAGTGATACGTGATGTTTCCATTTGTGTACCCTTCCTTAGAAATGTTAAAACCTTTAAATCAAGAGTAAAAAATATCACTGGGAACGATATTCATTACTTTTAGTTAATTTATTGTTAAATAATATTGTAAGATGAATTAATTAACGAAGGAGCTCGAACTCGAAGCTCCTAACAGAAAAAATATATGGATAGAATATTGTATGTGGTATGTGAAAAATTGTAAACTGAATCTTCTTAATATGTTTTTTATATGTTAATTTTGTAACCTTGCCACCAGGCCAGGCGCACACTTGCATTGTATATTGAAATAATAATTTAAAAAAATTGTTCCCTTAGTTGACCCAGTAAAAAACAATATGAAGTTATGATGTTATACATTACTCAAATATTACTAACGGCAACATTATGTACAATATTAATAACCGAGTAAAATATTCAAGGAAAAAGGTCTAACTCATAGACATAACAATCCCAAATAGAGACCAGTGTGATACTATTGGAATATGCATACGTATTCCAATTAATTTAACGTTGGCATGAATATTCTGACAAAAACCATTCCATAATACATAAACATTGGTACAATTATTGTTACATTAAAAAATGGTCATGATTTTAATTGTACTAAGAAATAATAAACAATAGAATAAATTTTAATGTAAGCGAAAAGAATGTCCACTAACCAACTCCATGTTAGCACCTTAAAAATCTGAATGAAATTAAGATTAATTACAGAAGAGTTGACATTCTAAACAGGCAAGAGGGACAAAATTAAATGTTTAGGAAATTAAAAATAATTTTGGGTGTATAAGAATTGTATAGCGTGTGTATATCTTCATCATTATTCATTCATGATTGTTTTTTATTTCGTGGCAGGTTGTATTTTCAATTTTAATCGTAGGGCTGAGTGTTTTTTAGAAATTACAAGAAACTGGTAAATAATGATTTTTTCAACCAATAAGAAATTTTTAATTTTTTAATATTCATAAACTAACGGTTACTTTAACATTTTTTGTGGGGCATTTTAATCATTTTCCAAATAAGTTTTAAAATAACCCAAAAAAGAAAAACTTTTTATTATTAATCCAAGATGTACCTGATTATACAGAGTGTAATCTTTATTGTCAGAAACTTAATTGCCAGAGGATTTGTTAACAGACGTATGCCTGTATATTGTAGCTCACATATAATGGTATGAAAATAACTACAAAATACAATTACAATTTTTAACAATAATATATATTATCTCCACAATTATACCTGTATACTGTAGCTATTTAAAATTCTTACTCTCATTACATATAGTTAGTAGTGGGGTCAATAATGACCCCAATCCTACATTTATTATTTATCTTGTTATATGAAACAAATTATAATAATTTTCATTCACACAGAAAGAACTTAGTAATAAATAAACAAACACAAAAATCGAGGAATTGCATAAAGTACAACTTTTCACAATAATAAGCAAACCAAGTGAGTGGGGTCGAATATGACCCCACTTGCCTGTTTAAAGGTTAAAAGCATCTTCCGCTTGCTTTTAAATTTTATAAAATAGATTTCTCAACCCTTTTGCTGCTATCAACGCATATATGCGTCGAGGTAGCGCACAGCCGCTACTGCTATCGATGCATATATGCGGGCGGGCAGAGCGGTGTCTTGACTGCTAACAATGCATATATGCGTTTCAAGCTTTTCCGTTCGCTGCTCAAAACGCTTTCAGTCGTATCGATGCTAACGAAGTGCCGTGGATTTTTGTGGTACTAACAGATGTTTTAGGCACTCTGTAGATGGCGTAGACATGGATTTTTGTGGTTTCTGATTAAAAACACATTTTCACACCGATTCGTCTCGGATTCGAATTCTCTCTTCAAGAAAATCAAACTACATTCTTTCATCCTGAGAATGGTTTATGTCCCGAATTCGTATCTTAGTTGTAACTAATTTAAAAAAGCAAATTTATGAAGCCCTGCGCAGTTTTCAATGCTTTTCTTATGGGTGTTTAAAATTAAATATTGGGGTCTCGGATTCTTTTTCCGAGGTTGTATCACATGACCTATCTTCCATCCAAATTTCAGCCCTGTAGCAGTTCTAGAAGTACTTTTTTTAGGTTTTAATCCTGTATTTTGAAGCGTTACGTGACGGAGAAAGTTTTACAATTCATCATGAGATGTAACAAATTACGAACTTGGATTATTATTAGATTATTATCTTTATTGATAAATAAAATTTTCCACATTCATACACACACGTTTTACATAAGCAGCAATGATGTTCTATAGGATTGTTGTTATGCCAATTATGAAAGTAATAAATTTTATTTATATATTTAATAATATAGTAATATATTTTATTTTATTTTTTTATGTAAGTGGACTCTTTGGTGCTTTTTTAGATGAACTATGGTGGGGAATTCCTTTGAACACAGACTGCATGAAAATGGCTTTTCATTCGAATGAAGTGCCATATGTAAAACCAATACCCTTTTTTCATTAAATGACTTGTGACAAAATTTGCAAGAGTACGGACGTTCTCCTGTGTGGGACCTATTGTGAATTACAAGATTGTTCTTTTGCAGGAAGCTCTTTCCGCATACATCGCAAGAGAACATCCCGTCACCAGTGTGAAGTTTTGTGTGCAAAGGAAGATAATCGGGTCTCGAGAACCGCTTTCCGCAAACGTCGCATTCGTGTGCTTTTATACCCATGTGAATAATTATGTGTCTCCTCAATTGCTGTTTAGAAGTAAACTTTCGTCCGCATATGTCGCAGACCAACTTCTTCTCCTCGAAATGAGACTTGCGATGATCCACTAAATCCTTCCACCTCTCAAATTCCTTCTTGCAATCCTTACATTCCCACACCGTCTCCCCGTCATGCACGGATTGGTGATCGTCCAGTTTGACTTTACTATTGAAGTTCTTGTTGCAGTGAGTGCACTGGTATGGCTTCTTACCGGTATGCACCATCCTGTGATTAATCAGGTGCTCCCTCCTACTGAGCTTCTTCCCACATTCTTTACATTCGTGTTCGTTATTCATTTCGTGAGTCTTCTGGTGCCGCGTTAGATGGTATTTCAGGAGGAACCTCCTCCCGCATGTAGAACACATGAAAAGTTTCTCCGTTCCGTGGATCCTCATGTGATTCTTTAAATAACTATTCTTTGTGAATTCTTTCTCACAATGGAGGCACTTGTGTACCTTCCATCCCCGGTCCGTCACTATCCCTTCCTCTGCTTCCATCTTCTGTATCTCTTCTCCAATGTTCGATCGTGTCTCCCTCTTCCGCAAGCTCCTTAATCTAGGCAAAGGCACCTCAGACAACGGATTCTCTTCTCTGGTCGGGTCTGTCGCATCACAAGCCTATCCAAAATGACAGAGGTAGAGTATTTAAAAAAGTTCTTAATCAAGAGTAATGAAAATATCAGTATACCGTAAATACCCGCGTATAACGTGTACCCTCATATAACGCACAGGGGGTTTTCAGCCTCGTAATCTATGATTTTTCTAAATACCCGCGTATAGTGCGCAGATTTTTTTTAGCGTTACCGTTCCAGAATAAAGTAGATGGTGTAACGTGTTCTAAGGCAATGATCAAATTATTGGTATTATGAATTGGTAATAATATGAAAGTGCGAAATGAAATTTTCGAATAACGTTCCAAAAGAACATCAGGTAACTCAATCATTACATACTCTGTTTACTTACAAGGTGATATTAGGATATACACAATAAATCCAATTATATTAATTTCATAGGAAGGGCATATGACATTGTTTGAGCTAATAAAATGAAGGAATGACGATAATCCTGTCGAAGTTTCGTACATACGTTTTTGTCGTGGACGAGTTTGCTCAACCTTCAGTTTTACCCTTATTAGAACACACTGGAGCATGTAAAAACGATAGCAAATAAACATAATTAACTACAGACTATAAGAATCAAGAATAAATTACGTATGAATGCTGAGAGAAAAGTAGGGAACGATGAGTTGATTTAGTTCTACAAGAAGCATCAACTCCCAGCGTACTCAAAGGCATCAGATGCCATTGCTTCTAATTGTAAGTAGTACTATTACCTCAACACCAGGCCAGGCGCCGATGTAGGGTGACGTCATGAGTAAGATGACGATTCCTATAACAACATCAAAGAATAATGGTCCAGTGACGAAGAATTTGTCGACTTTTAAAATGAATAAAAACTGAATTCATTCTTTTCATATGTAATTAATGTATGTTTACAGAATTAGTTAATAAATGTTCACTATTATCTATCTTACTTTTCGTAAAAACCACCAATAGAATTATGACGATACCTGGGCAGTAATTAATGAGCCGAAATTGTGGATATATGGGGTCAAATGAAAATAGGAAGATTATGCACCCTCGTATAACACGCATCCTAATTTTCATCTCAAATATTTCGAAAAAAAAAAGTGCGCATTATACGCGGGTATTTAAGGTAATCCATTTCATGTAAAACCCCTTCAAAGCACCTTGTGTACCTAAGGGGAGACGTTTATTTACTGTTACATATTCGTTTGGCAACAGAAATGAAGCAAAACAACTACGGTGCATCAAAATCAAACTAATGACATTGAAGCTGAAGAACTTGGATGGCGATAGTCAATGGTAAACAAGTTAAAATGCATGCCCAGATTCCAATAGCAAACATTAAAATGTCCACATAAATTTTCAGAATATTTAACATAGATGTATGGCTATAAACTTTAGAATTAGTCATCAAACTGCATTATTTTGAAGAAATACTGTATTTTCATTAGAAACTTACCATTAAAAACCAAAGATAAAACTCAAAATCAATCAAAGCTAAAATTACAGCACCTCACCATAGTTAAGTACCGTGTTTGACGGCATATAAGACGCACTTTTTTCCCAAAAATAATGGCTCAAAAATCACCCCCGGGTCTTATATGCGAAGGTGAGACCTTCCGCACCCTAAAGTCATCCCCCAAGCTCACCGCTGTAGGCTAATTTTAACCCAGGTGGTCTGTACTAACTAGATAATTAAAGGTTTAGTTACAGAACGGTAAATGTTTTTCACCACTCCTCCTCAATTTTTATGTTTATGTTCAGTGGTAGTGGTAGCTTGCTTTAAATAAAATGTTTCCATAACAAATTTCTTTTGCTTTCAGCTTCATCGAAATTGCGGCTGTGGCCTGTGACGGGGGGACGACCTCGAGGCCTGTTTTTGTCTGAGCGCCGTGGCGAATGCATGCGCCCGTGACCAGGTGACTCCTCGATGCTGCTGCTTGTTTCTTGCTCTCCGGCTCAGGAGGTTGGAGAAAAGACCACCTGCCAGTCTCACTGTAACCTCTGGGTTCCTTGTTCGTTAGGTTATAGTACAGAATTTGTAATTACGTTAGTGTTATTAAATGGTTTTGGGATTGTCATTTACGCTGTTTTATTAAGAATTCTCACGTTTTCTTAGAAATAGTTCAACGGTAGCAGAGCGTGGTTGCAAGAGGCATTGACCCGGCTATTAGAGCAGCTTGTGGTGCGGCTCTCATCCTGATAAACATACCGCATTTCCACAGGAGAAAAATGGTGAGGCTCCCTACAAGGATTAAACATATCCAATTGCCAAGGGTTTGCCCCCCCAATGTCCAGGTGGTACCTATGCCAGCATTTGCATGTTGCAGTTCCTTTGCCAATTTCACTTGTTGTTTCTGGAGGTCTGAAAATTGATCTTGGCTTTTCTGAATCATAGTGCCCACGACGGCATTGTCATCGGAGATCATCTGTTGGATATGGTGATCCCCCAACTGGGATTTCCACTGTTCATGATCCACCAGCGGAACCGGAACATGAGAAGGCCGGGCTTTGAGTGTGACGTTCAGTCCTAGGGCGATTACAGGGATATAGAGATCCTTAGTGAAATTAGAGGTCCCCAGGCTTGCTTGGAAGGGTACTAGCTTGACAATATCACTCAAGAAGAGGGAGCACTTGTCTGGCACATGGATCACCTGAACAAATTGGAGTGCCATCATTTCCTTCTTCTGCCCAGGGCAGTTAAAGGTGGCAGCTGCAACTGACCCATTGTTGCTGTACACCCACGTGTTGTTGAAAGCATATTTAAGTGCTCGTATTCTGTGATCTGCTAAACTGAACTACCATCAATGGGGCGAAGCCTGCAAGTCTTTGATATCATCTGATTCATGAATCAGTGCAGATAGACAGTGCCGAGAAGCATGGGGAACCATGTAACCCCTGTTGGACAAGCCTTGAGTGGCGCCTTTACGCATTCTTGGTATTGGACTTCACTCATGAATGTCCACTTGTTGGGGTTGGTGGCCCAGACTACATACTCCTCTATACCGGTGAAGCTCCACCATGCATCTCCTATAAAGATGGGGATTTTTGTAATCTAAAACAGATTGTACGTCTCATACTGCCGCTTCATATAGAAGATGGTGCGAATGTGTACCTCTGCTCTTGTGCCGGTTACAACAGAGGTGCGCTCAGTAAACATGGTTGCTGTTGTATAGGTCACTAGCAATCTATAACCTCGTGGTATGGATGTCTCGACAGTTCGTAGGATCTCTTCCATCTCAATTGGAGCTATTAGAATGGGTGAGATAATTCCGCTTTGAAGTAACTGTATCACAGCTTCCATGCATGCCCTTTTTGTCTGAATCAAAAACTCTACTTCTGAAATGGTGTTCATCACCATCATCATTGCTTCATTCACTGCAGTAAACGAACGTGTCTCAACCTGCATCTGTGAAGTCCGATTCTCCACTGCGCGAGTTTGCTCAACCAACGCATTCTTAACTGCAGTCATCCGATCATTCACTGATGTAATTTCCCTTGTCATCTGGCCTCATAAAGTTACCGCCATAGTCTCCACGTTGTCCTGAATAACTTGCAGCTGATTTTGTGTTGTATCCTGCTGCTTGGCTACAATTTCCAGGGCCCTTTACATCCCAGCTATTTCATCCTCTGTAGCCACACCCCACAGAGATTTTAGCACTCTGCCCCAGGGTGGGAATAAAGCTCGCTTGTTTCTATGGTCAAGCCTAGAGGGACAAAGTGCAACAGGCATAACTCCAAGTCCAGTGACGGTCGAGTTGGGCGATCTGGGGACGGACGAACCTAAGCATAGATGCCATGTCACGCAGATTAAACCATTTCACCAGAGGTAATTCAGTGTCCTTCCTATTCCCTAATTTTACCCTTTTCGTTTCTAACTCTCTTGGAGGTGCGAGCAATTGCAAGAAGCAGCGGGACCGAGTCTCACGTGGGGCTTTTCTGAAACTTTGTCCACTTAAGAACTAACCGTCTCCATATACGACTTTGGAAAACCATGCCCCTAACTGGTAAAACCAGACAAAACTAACAAACACTAAATATATGGCATATTATTCCAGTACGGATTATAACACATTTGCAAGAACTTTGCCAATAAAGTGTAATATTTCCGTAATGTTACGAAAATGTCTCCCCTTTGAAACAGGTTTTTTAAAATAGACCCTACTGATCCCAAAATCGTCTACTGCAGGTTTTAAAGTAAAAACTTTTTTTCCTGAATATGCCCTGCTGAAATGGGGATGCGTCTTATATGCCAGTGCGTCTTATATTCCGTCAAATACGGTAATTATAATATCGTCTCTATCCCTTTTTGAAAGTTAATGTATTTATGCTTTGCTGTTATTTTAAGAGTATGGCTGTTCTACTTGTGAATGGCAAGTTTAGGTTTTTGCTTGAAACTCTTTCCACGTACGTCACAGGAGAACAACCCTTGAACGGTGTGGAGTTTCATGTGCAAACCGAGAAACGAGCTTCTCACAAACCGCTTTCCGCAAAAGTGGCACTCGTGTGGTTTTATACCCATGTGACTCATTAAGTGTCTTCTTAAATTACGTTTAATAGCAAACCTCCATCCGCACAAGTCACATACCAACTTTTTCTCTCCGAAATGGGACTTGCGGTGATTCACCAAATCCTTCCACTTCTCGAATCCCTTCCTGCATTCCTCGCATTCCCACAATCTCTCACCATCGTGCGTAGGTTGGTGGTCGTCCAGCTCAAGCTTCCTCTTGAAGCTTTCGTCGCAGTAAGCGCACTTAAATTGCTTTCTACCGGTGTGCACCAACATGTGCTTAATCAAATATTTCCTCACGAGGAACCTCTTCCCGCACTCTTTGCATTTGAAATACATCTTCTTTCCGTGTATCTTCTGGTGCTCCAAGAGGTAATGCTTCTCGAGGAATCTCTTCCCGCATGTGGAACACGCGAAAGGTTTCTCCGTGCCATGGATCTTCATGTGCCGACTTAAATCCCACTTCCTTGAGCATTCTTTCCCACAATGGTGGCACTGGTACGACTTGCGGCCATTGTCCTTGTCGTTCTCCACCTCCTCCTCTACCACCCTTTTCATGTGCTGCACCTGCTCTCCAGCGTTTGATCGTTTGTCTCTCTTTTGCACTCTCCTTAATCTAGGTGCTGGCATCTCGGACAACGGATCCTCATCTTTGGTTGGGTCTGTCACATCACAATCCTATCCAAAATGAGAGAGGTAGAGCGTTTAAAAACAAGTGAAGATATAAAAATGACTTTTTATATAGTTAATACTTTAATACGAATAAACTCGATAATATAATTATAACAACCTTTCTGCTTTCATGGGCGTAAAAACTTGAAAAAGCATCTACATGCTGTTGAGTGATGTGGGGATCTCTATATTTAACCTTTAATCTTTTTACAATTGAGAGAATGGCAGACAGAAGTAGAGAACTGTGGCAAACGTAAGAATGTTTGGTATATAAGTAGTAAGAAGTTTGATAGTATCTTTTGTTTCATTAATGAAAATACTGACTATTCCATTCATATTGCTTAAAATCAACGAAAATATACTGCCAGTTCAGATAATTCGTATTTTATTAATTAATCAAACAATCACATTTACTATATATATATGTTTTTACACACACACCTCAGAGGTTATATTTTAATCACACTACAAAGTCCCACTGCTGTTCACTCTTTATGTACACTCTTTATTAATAAAGCAGTTAGTCTTTAGGATGGCTTAAAATGACTTCACACTTGTGAGTGCCGCAAAGCGGGTCTGCGTTGGACTATTTGAATGCTACCGACAAGTTCTACGTAATAAGCAAAAATAAGCTAAGTAGTCAAACCTGGACTTTTTTAAAAATAAAACTTCATAGGTGTTCCAAAAATATTTTGAAATTACATACATTTAACTCTAAAAAGCTTTTTTGTCTCACTGTTTACTAGGTAATATTATAGTTTTTTTAATAATTTACATTCTAAAGGTCTGGTGGAAATGTTTTACATTGAATGTGGGTCCAGAAATACCATCAAGAAAGTTATTTCCCTCTGGACGCATCAAGAATACGGTGCACCGGCAAACGCAGATTTTCGCTCAGGAATGCATCCCCCGCATTAAGCGAGGCTCACCTGTATCTCGCTATTTATTTGTTTATCCGCTAAGGCCATTCATTTGGAATTGGTATCTGAATCGACTACATTAACATTTTTAGCAGCCTCGAGATCAGTGCTGTAGTCGTAAAAAAGAAGACGGCATACCATATACGGATGTAGGGGGGGGGGATCTTACCAAGTTTTTTAAAGAGCAAATTACACGACTATAATGTTACGATGGCAGGAGAAAACATATGAGCTTACTTTTAGTTTCCTTAAAAATTTTATTTCAATTATATTTTAGTGACATATATATAAATAAGAAGTACAGTATTTATTTTCAATTTGATCGAAACAAAAGAAGTATTAGAATATTGATATTAAACCTGTGATCCGCAGATTTTCAAGGATCACAGGTGCAACATTTGGGGCACGAAAAAAGGAGGAATTAGCTGTTTTTTTTAAATCAACATGTATAATTTCTCATAAGGCCAGGGTAAACGCTATTTGTTTGAAAAAGCAGAGGGTATATACCCCATTCATTTGAAAAAAGCAGAGGGTATACGGCGTATACCACCGTATAGCCTCCACTAAAGCACTGCTTGAGATGCTAAATGGCTCGCCGGGGAAGATGCACCAATATCTACAGTGACAATGGAACTAACTTCATGGGAGGTCGAAGGGAGTTAGAAGAGCTTTTTAAGTACAGTGTAACACATGCCTAATGTGTCTACAATGTAACAAGTATCTTGTATCTCATAAACAGACGTGCGGAATGTACAGTGATTTTTCAAAACACGATCTTTTAAAATCACTAGTACTTGAATAAAACTCGGGGGCTACTTTTATAATTTCATATTTTGGAAAAACACATCCCGTTATATATATTCGGGACAATACAGTAATTACTTTACCATGAATAATGAGAAGCTCTTGCCATGCACCATTGCACATGATTAGACCTCGTCTAATGACAATATCCACCACACATTTAAAATGCCACTGATAGAAAAGAGATTTTAGAATAGAATTTAATCAGAATGACACTACTTTGAGGCAAATACTTATAAATGATTTCACAAAAGTCTGGCTTTTTATCAACCCTTCAATTTTTCTAAGCTATTCATAAGAGGCCTGACTGTATGTATTTGTAACTGTGTTAAAATAGCAGACAAGTAGATCCAAGGTCTACAGTATGTCATTTACCTCTGAACGAGCGTCTCTTCCGTCATCCAAACATTCTTCCTCCACATCTCTCTCCATTGGTAACTCTTCACTCGCACCCACAAGCCGATTCTAAGAGAAAATAATTTAGAAAACAACGTTATTTCACGTAGACATTTAATGTTTCCATTTTTATCTAAAAATAGTAAGGGCAACTTCTTTATCCTCTTCTCCTTGATAAAATGACAGACAATCGCATCAATAACATAGTTTTAGAATAAAGAAACATTTTTTAAAAAATATTAAATTTTTTTGCAGGGAGAAAATACTTCTCAACTCCATTATCATTTGCTTGCAACTAGTTTTTCAAATTACTTAAATGGAATTTCAAAGGAATAGAATGGAATATAAGGCTAAATAATTTATTAACTGGAGGAGATTTTAGGGATCTTGTCTATTATCTGCTACCCACCAAAGTTAATGCAGGCAGCGCCCTTCTGGTGGCGGGATGTGGAACTAGCATGGGATATGAGTGCTTGGGCTACAACATACTCCAACTCACCCCTGGGTTAGGTAAGTTAGTTAAGTGTTTTGGTTTCTTCCCACGTTCACTGTCCCGCTCCCAAGAAGGGGGTGGCGCAAAGAACATGGGAAGAACGCAGTCCCACGCTTATTTTTTTATCCTGCAGCTAACCTCCATGCAGTTCCATATCTCACCACTTCATTGCGTTAGGGTGCTGCGTATATTACCTGCATGGGCGGCAGATAACAGACAAGACCCAATTTTAGTACTCACCATGGTTATGTATTGTGCACACAACTCCTCTTCTAATTTGATTGGCCGATGCATTGACTAGAAGGGATAATCAAGTTATAAGTGAGACAGTAAGAGCAGTACATGACAGTAAATTAATATAATAATTAAAAAAGAATATTATTTTGATAATAGAATAGAAACAAAAAATTTCTTCAGCTAAAAAATAAATCTCTGACGATTACATTTCATTAATAATTTATCAGTGGAAAGATATGCACTTGTATCTATTTCTCACAACATTTAACCTTTCCCGGGAAAAATCACAATTTTAAAGTTGGAGAATGAATGAATAAAATATATACTTTCCAAATAATCCACCCGAAAAACATTTCGTTGACGAAAAAATGTCTTACAAATAGAAGCATCACAACAATCGACTCACCTCCAAGATGTTTGGCTCGTCCACAACGATCTCACGTTTAATATAATCATCGTCGTAGGACGCTTTACACGCTTTGCATTGTTCCTTGAATATTTTGAATTCCGTCAGCTTGCGGAAACATGCACTGCACACATATAGAGGATATCCGTCCATCCGGGTTGCCTATTCAGAAAGAGATCCAAAGTACAGCTGGTGCTCGAGATAGTTGTTGACAAATATCAAAATAATTTTTCAATTATCACCGACGATGAATTCCAATAATTTTCAGAATGTACAGAAATCAATTATGTCAAGTTATCCCACAAAATGCATATTTATAATAGTAATTTATGTACTATACTCAGAGAAAATATACACCTACTATGTTATCATAATCAACTGTTTATTTTAAACATTCCATATCCTCATAAAATAACATCTATCACATAGGTCACCAACACAACACGATTTGTAAAATTAACACAGTCAAGTAGCAGATTCGCCCTTTCAATATATTCTGCAACGTTTAAGAAATATCCATCAACAAATCAGCATGTCCATCCAAACAATGCAAACACGTGATAAATACCTCCAACTGAAGCAAATCCGAGATTAGGTCCGCCACCGTGTAACTCGTCTCAACGTTCACGTTGAAAATGTGAACAAAATTCCCACTACCGCACAGACAAAGCCTGCATTTAGAAAAACCGTTGGATAACTCCATGATTTTACGACAGATCCAAGCGCGGAAATCTACAATTCGTATTCTTTTCAATAAAAAGTTGTTTCTCGATTGCGAGAATCGAACTCAAAAGAATCGATATATATCGCTGGACGTCGTAATAAAAACTTTTGAAAACTTTTGAAATCATTAAATGATGGGAATAATCCCTCTTTCTCTCTCCCTCCCATTCTCTCCTATCCGCACCTTTAATTCCATGTCCATCCATGAGGTTTTTCATTCAGGAGAGCTTCATAATAACAACCGGCTCTCCCTATAATCTCAAGGCAGACCCGTTATAAGTCGCGTTTCTATATATATGTTATATCCTCCTCTGTAAGGAACGTCTATATAGAATGATTTGGCGAAGATGGAAGTCCCGGGTTCGATTCCAGGAACGTTTTCACTGTATTTGTTTTACGCAGAAATCTCAATTACATCTTGCATAGATGTTTTCTCTAATATTTAAAAATATATTTAAATTGTGGTATCGGAGAGATATTAGCACTGTTCTAATCGCCGGAAATTGATAATTTTCTCGAATTTCTAATAAAACGGTGTTTTTGCGTTTTAAATCGCATTTTATCGGATTGTTGCTATGGAGACGAATATCAACGGACTCGGCTTGAGCGTAGACTAGTGAACAAATGGGTTATCTCCTTTTCCACTCGACTACCCTTCAGCAATGGACAGTTGATCCATACATATTACCGTATTATAAACAGTAACATTTATTAAATTCGTTTATTTAAAAATACACATGCTGAATATAATGTCAGAAAGAGATTTTTACATTGCTTTTAGTATTTAAAAACCTTATAATACTGTAGTAATTTGTTTTCCAATTTTTCTCCACCATTGATAGACTATGAATTACAAATGGTATCTATGGTATGAGAATTCCTTGGAATGAACAACCCATACTGAAACATTTCCTGTCAATATAAGTAATGAATTCGGGACGTCAACTTCGGGAAACCAGCCTGCATTAGTAATAGTTTGTACAAGGTCGACTGCTTGGCACTAACGAATGGTTTACAAACAACGTTGTTTTGCAAAAGAAGCCTTCCAAAATTAACGAATAAAAATTAGATTTAAGTTTGCTCGGAAACAAAATTTAAAAAAAAATATATATACACCATCGCTTCTTTTCAGTACTACTGCAACAATTCCGTCCTAGGACGGGTTGACGTGTTCTATGCATTATTTTGTAATGTCTTTTTGAACAAACAAACTTATTATTATTATCGGCTTAATACTTAATTCACGCTTACCCCGTCATGCATTAAGGACAATTACGCTAGCATTCTTATATAATAATTCTCAAGTGTCCGTCTATCCCGGTATTTTTGGACATTTCCCAATGCAATTAAGAGCTGAAACTTACACAATCGTTAAAACCCCATGAGGTGGGCTCTAGAAAAATCAAACATCCCGGAAAAAGTCCCGGATTCGACTCCGGGAGACGATTATATTTTCCCATAAGTTTACATGGGATTTTCGATTTTTCAAGATGCAAGGATTATTTCCTTCATTCATTAAAATAAGTAAATATGGACCGAATTTCTCCATTTTTGTTTTATTCGATGGCTGAAACTATAAAATATATTAATCTTGCGATGTTTAGATGTTACATTAAGGAACTTGTCAGAAACACGCATTTCTTTTCGACATTTTATGGCTTTTTGTACTCTTTCCGGGTTTTGCCAAGGCGAACCTCATTGTTGCCTCCGATAAATTAGCCTTCAAATACAATAAATAATTACGTTATTCGCTTCGCGCAACGTCAAACTTAATAGATTGCAACGTTAATAATTGAAGAATATTATAATTCAGTAAACATACGAAGAGGAAGAATGACGGAGCCAGAGAGTAGCAAATCTAGTCGTATATTGGTGCCAGAATGTAATAAATTTCAAGCGCTTCATTTTCTGGGAGAATTCAAATGATTGTCAGGAATTTATTAATTAATCAAACAATTACATATCATTACTAGTAGTTGGTGCTTGCATACTGCAAGCATTTCATCTCACCTTGAAAAAACATTCAATTTTCAGACAGGCATTTCATCATTATAAATATTCTTCGATTCTAAATATTTCACCTCCGCAGCGATTTACGTTTTTCCCACATGTAAAAATAATAGTTTAAAACAATCCCCAAATGTTGCAATTTTGAATATTTTACACTTTCTCCATTATGGGGTATTAATGCTACACATTTTAGCCAAATTTTTAAGTTGTAGCACTTCTAGAAGTAAAATAATATTTTTCTAATTGTTTAAATTGAAATAATTTTTAACGGCCGCCGCAAGACATATATGGAGAGATTGAAATGTTTATTTGTACTACTCTGTAAATAATTTGAAAATTTCATCTTCCTAGCTCATTCCGTAGTATCTAAACATTTACCTGTTTGTTCAAACTTAAGGAATTTTTAATGCCTATTTCGTTTTTTAGGAATTCTACTTATAAAAAAATTTCAACTCCGTAGCTCATGCGGAAGTACATAAACCTTGAAAATTTGTTTAAACAATAGCGAATTTTTAGCGGCCGCATTGTCGCACTTTTTCAAGATTTTCGTTTTTTCTAGTTGGTTTTGCACAAAATCCTAGCTATGAAAAAAATTTCGAATCTCCAGTTCATCTGGAAGTGCCTAAACATTAGTATCCTCCTAAATCCTCTTCCTCTGTAAGAAACGTCTATATATAATGATAGGAGGATACTATTGTTTAGGCACTTCCAGATGAGCTGGAGATTCGAAATATTATTATTAGGTAGGCTTTGTTGCAAAACCGCTAGAAAAAAACGAAAATCTTGAAAAAGTGCAACAATGTGGCCGCTAAAAAACGCAATTGTTTAAACAAAATTTCAAGGTTTATGCATTTACGAAAGTGCTACAGAGCTGACCTTTTTTTTGAGGTACGATTTGTAAAAAAACGAAATAGGGATTATAGAACTTTTGATATTTTAATTTGTTTGGCAGTTAAAAATTCTTAAAATTTAAACAAATGGATAACTGTTTAGATAATACGGGATTAGCTAGGAATCTGAATCTAATGTCCAGCCCAAACTAGAAGAGCTAGAGTGCTGAAAGTTTTAGTTTTTGTAGATATGATGGAGAAACCTACAGATAAAATGAGACTTCTTACCTAAGTGACATGAGTTCGACTCCAGAAATTCCGAAATTTGCGTTTTTCCCCATAAGAAAAGCATTGCGCCATCTTTGTAAATTAATAATGGGCACTTGCCGGTAGGCTAGAAAAATGAAATTTTCAGTGTTGCTAGATGGCCGCAATAACCATTAGGAATTATTGTCACTTTTGCTTAGAGTGCCTTGGGTTCGACTCCAGATACCCCGGAAAATCTCCCATAAGTTAGCATGGGAAAACGCAATCCAGTGTGTAGACCAATCTAATAAGTTTAGGATGCTGAAATTTTGCAAGATTATAGAACGTTTCTCATAACCAACTATAAAAATCGAAAATGTTAAAATTGTTAATTTTTAGGGGTTGTTTTAACCCCATTTGAACATTAAAGTTTAATAATTTTTATCTTGAAAACTATATGCGAGGATACTAATGTTTAGGCACTTCCAGATGAGCTGGAGATTCGAATTTTTTTCTTAGGTAGCATTTTGTGCAAAACCGACTAGAAAAAACGAAAATCTTAAAAAGTGCAAAAATGCGACCGTTAAAAATTCGAAAATGTTTAAACAAAATTTTAAGGTTTAGGCATTTCCGAATGTGCTACGGAGCTGAAATATTTTTTAGAGGTAGGATTTGTAAAAAAACGAAATAGAGGTTATAGAAATTTTGATTTGTTTGACGTTCCTGAAGAAACAATTCGTGGTTGGATTAAAGAAAAAGACAAATTACGATTATTATGCATTCTTTGCATTAAGTGCATGAAGTGAACACATATAGGAGAGGGAGCATATATGTACTTTCACGTTAAAAAAAATTATTTTCTGGGAAATTTCTCGAAATAACGCGGATGTTCACTCTGTCTCCCAAAACCCGCGTTATAACGGAGTTTTACTATATAGCAACAAAATGTTTCCTGCAAGAGAATTAATCTCATAAATAAATCTAGGCATAGAAAAATGGACAGAAATGGAATCTATGGGAAGACTAATGTTATGTCTGTATAACAGACTGGGAGAAGATTCAACATTAGGTACAAAGAATAGTTGAAGGCCTTCCAGATTTACCTCCGCTCCAACTTCCACTTTGCCAAGATATTTTATAAACATGGTAGTAAGTAGTTTTGTTATGAAAATTTGGCTGTCGTTAATCAGCACGAGACCACATAAACTCCCCAACTCTAGCCAATAATGTCATTCTTATTCCTTCTTCTCCTGATTGCCTTTACCTTACCCCCAAACCCAACCTATATATAGCGTGTTTTTGACCCCTTTGTAACCCGATGATGATGCTAATCATCGAAACCTGTGTCATAAACTTTCTGAATTAAAATTGTGCTCTTGTGTAAGTTACATTTGTCATGATTTTTAAGATAGAATACCACCAAGTGAAGCCCCATAAAGTCAAATGTAATTCCCAAAAAACTTTAAAGCTAAACTATCCAACATATACTGTATACCAAGAAAACATCCTCACTCAGAAACGAGAAAATTGATCTGCTACAATATTTCAGTGGTAGAATATCTGCCCGGCAAGTGGAAGACCCGGGTTCGATTCCCAGTCATAGCAGACTTTTTTCTCATTTCAAAATTATTCACAACTTTACAGCTTATGCCTGTCTGCATAGGATCTTGAAATCGCCTCATTACATCTCACCATTTGAGACGGAGGAGTTTTCTTCGATGTATCTCTTTGAGGACATCCGATGGGGCACTTTGATACTAGCTTGGCTGGTTCCATCCAAGCCAAAAAAACATCCGTGTTAAGAAACGAGAAAATTGATCTGCTACAATAGTTCAGTGGTAGAATATCCACCCGGCAAGTGGCAGACTTTTTTCTCGTTTCAAAATTATTCCCAACATATAGTTCTCTAAAAATTCCCATTCTAACTCGCTGTAGAAGACGTCCTACTTCATTGTAATCTGATAATTATCAAGACCTGTAATATATCAGTAAAAAATTAATAATTAGTACATTTTGACATGATCCAGTTGCTTGACCCAGAAATACATCTTTCCAATTTTCAAACGAAACAGAAATCAGTATAATTATTGGTGGGATTTGAAATTCCAATGACACTTCCATTAAATCGATTCTAAAACTAAGGAAATTATTTGTGGACTTGGTAAACAAACATCGTAATATAGAAAACTTTTTCAAGGAGTGTTTCTCACAAAATGTTATCAACTTTTTTACAAACTCGCATTAGTTTTTCTCCAATAGCAATGATAGAAAAGCCACACTTTTCCGATACATATTTCTCCAATTTCTTTTTTATCAAGAATCTCTATCAGGCTCATTTATGTTCCTTCTTTCCACGACATCAATCACTCAAAGAAAGAGAATTACAACTTCTAAAGGTGGTAGGTAACTTGAATTCAACTCAAGTGTTGATCGAGACCAACGTGCACTATGCAATCAAATACAGGACTTGTAAATACGGAAAAGCCAGCTTGGGCAGATATTTGTGATAGGATTAAAAAACCTTCTTATCATGGACGCTGGGATCATGAGCACAAAATGGAGCCTCCTCCACAAAAAACAAACTGGGGAAAATTCTTGTTTCTTAATAGAGGGACTGAGCATTGGAACGCATTACCTGCCGAGGTCTTCAAGCCATTCCCTTCCCGCATAGGTCTCTTTAAAGCGAAGTTAAATAGCATTCAAAATGCATAATAGTTATGGGTAATTCTAAAGACGAACTTTTGAGTGATACGTGATGTTTCCATTTGTGAACCCTTCCTTAGAAATGTTAAAACCTTTAAATCAAGTGTAAACAATATCACTGGGAACGATATTCATTACTTTTAGTTAATTTATTGTTAAATAATATTGTGAGATGAATTAATTAACGAAGGAGCTCGAACTCGAAGCTCCTAACAGGAAAAATATATGGATAGAATATTGTATGTGGTATGTGATATATTGTAAACTGAATCTTCTTAACATGTTTTTTATATGTTAATTTTGTAACCTTGCCACCAGGCCAGGCGCACACTTGCATTGTATATTGAAATAATAATTTAAAAAAATTAAATTGTTCCCTTAGTTGACCCAGTAAAAAACAATATGAAGTTATGATGTGATACATTACTCAAATATTACTAACGGCAACATTATGTACAATATTAATAACCGAGTAAAATATTCAAGGAAAAATGTCTAACTCATAGACATAACAATCCCAAATAAAGACCAGTGTGATACTATTGGAATATGCATACGTATTCCAATTAATTTAACGTTGGCATGAATATTCTGACAAAAACCATTCCATAATACATAAACATTGGTACAATTATTGTTACATTAAAAAATGGTCATGATTTTAATTGTACTAAGAAATAATAAACAATAGAATAAATTTTAATGTAAGCGAAAAGAATGTCCATTAACCAACTCCATGTTAGCACCTTAAAAATCTGAATGAAATTAAGATTAATTACAGAAGAGTTGACATTCTAAACAGGCAAGAGGGACAAAATTAAATGTTTAGGAAATTAAAAATAATTTTGGGTTTATAAGAATTGTATAGCGTGTGTATATCTTCATCATTATTCATTCATGATTGTTTTTTATTTCGTGGCAGGTAGTATTTTCAATTTTAATCGAAGGGCTGAGTGTTTTTTAGAAATTACAAGAAACTGGTAAATAATGATTTTTTCAACCAATAAGAAATTTTTAATTTTTTAATATTCATAAACTAACGGTTACTTTAACATTTTTTGTGGGGCATTTTAATCATTTTCAAAATAAGTTTTAAAATAACCCAAAAAAGAAAAACTTTTTATTATTAATCCAAGATGTACCTGATTATACAGAGTGTAATCTTTATTGTCAGAAACTTAATTGCCCGAGGATTTGTTAACAGACGTATGCCTGTATATTGTAGCTCACATATAATGGTATGAAAATAACTACAAAATACAATTACAATTTTTAACAATAATATATATTATCTCCACAATTATACCTGTATAGTGTAGCTATTTAAAATTCTTACTCTCATTACATATAGTTAGTAGTGGGGTCAATAATGACCCCAATCCTACATTTATTATTTATCTTGTTATATGAAACAAATTATAATAATTTTCATTCACACAGAAAGAACTTAGTAATAAATAAACAAACACAAAAATCGAGAAATTGCATAAAGTACAACTTTTCACAATAATAAGCAATCCAACCGAGTGGGGTCGAATATGACCCCACTTGCCCGTTTAAAGGTTAAAAGCATCTTCCGCTTGCTTTTAAATTTTATAAAATAGATTTCTTAACCCTTTTGCTGCTATCGACGCATATATGCATCGAGGTAGCACACAGCCGCTACTGCTATCGACGCATATATGCGGGCGGGCAGAGCGGTGTCTTGACTGCTAACAATGCATATATGCGTTTCAAGCTTTTCCGTTCGCTGCTCAAAACGCATTCAGTCGTATCGATGCTAACGAAGTGCCGTGGATTTTTGTGGTACTAACAGATGTTTTAGGCACTCTGTAGATGGCGTAGACATGGATTTTTGTGGTTTCTGATTAAAAACACATTTTCACACCGATTCGTCTCGGATTCGAATTCTCTCTTCAAGAAAATCAAACTACATTCTTCATCCAGAGAATGGTTTATGTCCCGAATTCGTATCTTAGTTGTAACTATGTTAAAAAAGCAAATTTATGAAGCCCTGCGCAGTTTTCAATGCTTTTCTTATGGGTGTTTAAAATTGAATATTGGGGTCAAAAACACCCCTTGAATATAATTTTTTCTGGAGTCTCGGATTCTTTTTCCGAGGTTGTATCACATGACCAGTCTTCCATCCAAATTTCAGCCCTGTAGCAGTTCTAGAAGTACTTTTTTTAGGTTTTAATCCTGTATTTTGAAGCGTTACGCGACGGAGAAAGTTTTACAATTCATCATGGGATGTAACAAATTACGAACTTGGATTATTATTAGATTATTATCTTTATTGATAAATAAAATTTTCCACTTTCATACACACATGTTTTACATAATCAGCAATGATGTTCTATAGGATTGTTGTTATGCCAATTATGAAAGTAATAAATTTTATTTATATATTTAATAATATAGTAATATATTTTATTTTATTTTTTTATGTAAGTGGACTCTTTGGTGCTGTTTTAGATGACCTTTGGTGGGGAATTCCTTTGAACACACACTGCATGAAAATGGCTTTTCATTCGAATGAGCTGCCATAGGAAAAACCAATACCCCCTTTGCCTTAAATGACTTGTGACAAAATTTGCAAGAGTACGGACGTTCTCCTGTGTGGGACCTATTGTGAATGACAAGTCTGTACTTTTGAGGGAAGCTCTTTCCGCATACATCGCAAGAGAACATCCCGTCACCAGTGTGAAGTTTCGTGTGCAAACGGAGACAATCGGGACTCGAGAACCGCTTTCCGCAAACGTCGCATTCGTGCGCTTTTATACCCATGTGACTAATTACGTGTCTCCTCAAATAGTATTTATAAGCAAACTTTCGTCCGCAGATGTCGCAGACCAACTTCTTCTCCCCGAAATGAGATTGCGATGATCCACTAAATCCTTCCACCTCTCAAATTCCTTCTTGCAATCCTTACATTCCCACACCGTCTCCCCGTCATGCACGGATTGGTGATCGTCCAGTTTGACTTTACTCTTGAAGTTCATGTTGCAGTGAGTGCACTGGTATGGCTTCTTACCGGTATGTACCATCCTGTGTTTAATCAGGTTCTCCTTCCTACTGAACTTCTTCCCACATTCTTTACATTCGTATTCCTTATTCATTTCGTGAGTCTTCTGGTGCCGCGTTAGATGGTATTTCAGGAGGAACCTCCTCCCACATGTAGAACACATGAAAAGTTTCTCCGTTCCGTGGATCCTCATGTGATTCTTTAAATAACTATTCCTTGTGAATTCTTTCTCACAATGGCGGCACTTGTGTACCTTCCATCCCCGATCTGTCTCTGTCCCTTCCTCTGCTTCCATCTTCTGTATCTCGTCTCCAATGTTTGATCGTGTCTCCCTCTTCCGCAAGCTCCTTAATCTAGGCAAAGGCACCTCAGACAACGGATTCTCTTCTCTGGTCGGGTCTGTCGCATCACAAGCCTATCCAAAATGACAGAGGTAGAGTATTTAAAAAGTTCTTAATCAAGAGTAATGAAAATATCAGTATACCGTAAATACCCGCCTATAATACGCACCCTCACATAACGCACAGGGGGTTTTCAGCCTCGTAATCTATGATTTTTCTACATACCAGCGTATAGTGCACACAGATTTTTTTTAGCGTTACCGTTCCAGAATAAAGTAGACGGTATAACGTGCTCTAAGGCAATGATCGAATTATTGGTATTATGATTTGGTAAGATAATGAAAGTGCGAAATGAAATTTTCTAATAACATTCCAAAAGAACTTCAGGTAACTCAATCATTACATACTCTGTTTACTTACAAGGTGATATTAGGATATACACCATAAATCCAATTATATTATTTTCATAGTAGGGCATATGACATTGTTTGAGCTAATAAAATGAAGGAATGACGATAATCCCATGTCGAAGTTTTGTACATACGCTTTTGTCGTGTGGACGAGTTTGCTCAACCTTCAGTTTCACCCTGATTAGAACAAACTGGAGCATGTAAAAACGATAGCAAATAAACATAATTAACTACAGACTTAAAGAATCAAGAATAAATCACATATGAATGCTGAGAGAAAAGTAGGGAACGATGAGTTGATTTAGTTCTACAAGAAGCATCAACTCCCAGCGTACTCAAAGGCATCAGATGCCACTGAATTCATTCTTTTCATATGTAATTAATGTATGTTTACAGAATTAGTTAATAAATGTTTACTATTATCCATCTTACTTTTCATAAAAACCATCAATAGAATTATGAGGATAACTGGGCAGTAATTAATGTGCCGAAATTACGGATATATGGGGTCAAATGAAAATAGGAAGATTATGTACCCTCGTATAACACGCACCCTAATTTTCAACTCAAATATTTCGAAAAAAAGTGCGCATTATACGCGGGTATTTACGGTAATCAATTTCATGTTAAACCCCTTCAAAGCACCTTGTGTACCTCCGGAGATACGTTTATTTACTGTTAAATATTCGTTTGGCAACAGAAATGAAGCAAAACAAATACGGTGCATCAAAATTAAACTAATGACATTGAAGCTGAAGACCTTGGATGGCGATAGTCAATGGTAAACAAGTTAAAATGCATGCCCAGATTCCAATAGCACGCATTAAAATGTCCACATAAATTTTCAGAATATTTAACATAGATGTATGGCTATAAACTTTAGAATTAGTCATCAAACTGCATTATTATGAAGAAATACTGTATTTTCATTAGAAACTTACCATTAAAAACCAAAGATAAAACTCAAAATCAATCAAGGCTAAAATTACAGCACCTCACCATAGTTAAGTACCGTGTTTGACGGCATATAAGACGCACTTTTTTCCCAAAAATAATGGCTCAAAGATCACCCCCGGGTCTTATATGCGAAGGCGAGACCTTCCGCCGCCTAAAGTCATCCCCCACGCTCACTGCTGTAGGCTAATTTTATCCCAGATGGTCATTACTAAATAGATAATTAAAGGTTTAGTTACAGAACGGTAAATGTTTTTCCCCACTCCTCCTCAATTTTTATGTTTATGTTCAGCGGTAGTGGTAGCTTGCTTTAACATAACAAATTGCTTTTGGTTTCAGCTACATCGAAATTGCGGCTGTGGCCTGTGACGGAATCGCTTAATGGGCCCGCCACTGGTCGGGCCCTATAAAAGCCATCGAGGGGACGACATCGAGGCCTGTTTTTGTCTGAGCGCCGTGGCGACCGGATGCGCCCGTGACCAGGTGACTCCTCGACGCTGCTGCTTGTTTCTTGCTCGCCGGCTCAGGAGGTTGGAGATAAGACCACCTGCATATTCAATAGCCAAGGGTTTGCCCCCCTAATGTCCAGGTGGTACCTATGCCAGCGATTGCATGTTGCAGTTCCTTTGCCAATTTCACTTGTTGTTTCTGGAGGTCTGAAAATTGAGCTTGGCTTTTTTGGATCATAGTGCCCACGACGGCATTGTCATCGGAGATCATCTGTTGGATATGGTGATCCCCCAACTGGGATTTCCACTGTTCATGATCCACCAGTGGAACCAGATCATGAGAAGGCCGGGCTTTGAGTGTGACGTTCAGTCCTAGGGCGATTACAGGGTTATAGAGATCCTTAGTGAAATTAGAGGTCCCCAGGCTTGCTTGGAAGGGTACTAGCTTGACAATATCACTCAAGAAGAGGGAGCACTTGTCCGGCACATGGATCACCTGAACGAATTGGAGTGCCATCATTTCCTTCTTCTGCCCAGGGCAGTTAAAGGTGGCAGCTGCAACTGACCCATTGTTGCTGTACACCCACGTGTTGTCGAAAGCATATTTAAGTGCTCGTATTCTGTGATCTGCTAAACTGAACTACCATCAATGGGGCGAAGCCTGCAAGTCTTTGATATCATCTGATTCATGAATCAGTGCAGATAGACAGTGCCGAGAAGCATGGGGAACCATGTAACCCCTGTTGGACAAGCCTTGAGTGGCGCCTTTACGCATTCTTGGTATTGGACTTCACTCATGAATGTCCACTCGTTGGGGTTGGTGGCCCAGAATACATACTCCTCTATACCGATCAAGCTCCACCATGCATCTCCTATAAAGATGGGGATTTTTGTAATCTGAAACAGATTGTACATCTCATACTGCCGCTCTATATAGAAGATGATGCGAATGTGTACCTCTGATCTTGCGCCGGTTACAACAGAGGTGCGCTCAGTAAACATGGTTGCTGCTGTCAATATAAGTAATGAATTCCGGACGTCAACTTCGGGATACCAACCTGAAATGTTTCAGTATGTATTGGTCATTCCAAGGAATTCTAATACCATAGATACCATTTGTAATTCATAGCTTATCAATGATAGAGAAAAATTGGAAAACAAATTACTACAGTATTATAAGGTTTTAAATAATGAAAGCAATGTCAAAATCTCTTTCTGACATTATATTCAGCATGTGTTTTGTTAAATAAACGAATTTAATAAATGTTACTGTTTATAATATATAAGGAGCGGATAGGAGAGAATGGGAGGGAGAGAGAAAGAGGGATTATTCCCATCATTTAATGATTTCAAAAGAGTACAAGTTTTATTACGACGTCCAGCGATATATATTGATTCTTTCGAGTTCGATTCTCGCATTCGAGAAAGTTGTTTCTGGATTGCGATTGAAAAGAATACGAATTGTAGATTACCGCGCTTGGATCTGTCGTAAACTCATGGAGTTATCCAACGGTTTATATAAATGCAGGCTTTGTCTGTGCGGTAGTGGGAATTTTGTTCACATTTTCAACGTGAACGTTGAGACGAGTTGCACGGTGGCGGACCTAATCTCGGATTTGCTTCAGTTAAAGGTATTTATCACGTGTTTGCAATGTTTGGATGGGTATGTTGATTTGTTGATGGATATTTCTTAAACGTTGCAGAATACATTGAAAGGGCGAATCTGCTACTTGACTGTGTTAATTTTACAAATCGTGTTGTGTTGGATACCTATGTCATAGATGTTATTTTATGAGGATATGGAATGTTTAAAATAAACAGTTGATTATGATAACATAATAGGTGTATATTTTCTCTGAGTATAGTACATAAATTACTATTATAAATATGCATTTTGTGGGATAACTTCACATAATTGATTTCTGTACTTTCTGAAAATTATTGGAATTCATCGTCGGTGATAATTGAAAAATTATTTTGATATTTGTCAACAACTATCTCGAGCACCAGCTGTACTTTGGATCTCTTTCTGAATAGGCAACCCGGATGGACGGATATCCTCTATATGTGTGCAGTGCATGTTTCCGCAAGCTGACGGAATTCAAAATATTCAAGGAACAATGCAAAGCGTGTAAAGCGTCCTACGACGATGATTATATTAAACGTGAGATCGTTGTGGACGAGCCAAACATCTTGGAGGTGAGTCGATTGTTGTGATGCTTCTATTTGTAAGACATTTTTTCGTCAACGAAATGTTTTTCGGGTGGATTATTTGGAAAGTATATATTTTATTCATTCAATATCCAACTTTAAAATTGTTTTTTCCCGGGAAAGGTTAAATGGTGTGAGAAATAGATACAAGTGCATACCTTTCCACCGATAAATTATTAATGAAATGTAATCGTCAGAGATTTATTTTTTAGCTGGAGAAATTTTTTGTTTCTTTTCTATTATCAATATTCATAATAGTCTTTTCATTTTTATATTAGTTTACTGTCATGCACTGCTCTTACTGTCTCACTTATACCTTGATTATCCCTTCTAGTCCATGTATCGTCCGATCAAGTTAGAAGAGGAGTTGGGTGCGCAATACATAACCATGGTGAGTACTAAAATTGGGTCTTGTCTGTTATCTGCCACCCACGCGGGTAATATACGCAGCACCCTAACGGAATGAAGTGTTGAGATATGGAACTGCGTCGGGGTTAGCTGCAGGATAAAAAAATAAGCTTGCGACTGGGTTGGGTAAGTTAGTTAATGCGTTTTTGGTTTCTTCCCATGTTCTTTGCGCCACCCCCCTCTTGGGAGCGGGACAATGAACGTGGGAAGAAACGAAAACACTGACTAACTTACCTATCCCGGGGGTGAGTTGGAGTATGTTGTAGCCCAAGCACTCATATCCCGTGCTAGTTCCACATCCCGCCACCAGAAGGGCGCTGCCTGCATTAACTTTGGTGGGTAGCAGATAATAGACAAGATCCCTAAAATCTCCTACAGTAAAGAAATTATTTAGCCTTATATTCCATTCTATTCCTTTGAAATTCCATTTAAGTAATTTGAAAAACTAGTTGCAAGCAAAAGATAATGGAGTTGAGAAGTATTTTCTCCCTGCAAAAATATTTAATATTATTTTTTTAATGTTTCATTATTCTAAAACTACGTTATTGATGCGATTGTCTGTCATTTTATCAAGGAGAAGAGGATAAAGAAGTTGCCCTTACTATTTTTAGATAAAAATGGAAACATTAAATGTCTACGTGAAATAACGTTGTTTTCTAAATTATTTTCTCTTAGAATCGGCTTGTGGGTGCGAGTGAAGAGTTAACAACGGAGAGAGATGTGGAGGAAGAATGTTTGGATGACGGAAGAGACGCTCGTTCAGAGGTAAATGACATACTGTAGACCTTGGATCTACTTGTCTGCTATTTTAACACAGTTACAAATACATACAGTCAGGCCTCTTATGAATAGCTTAGAAAAATTGAAGGGTTGATAAAAAGCCAGACTTTTGTGAAATCATTTATAAGTATTTGCCTCAAAGTAGTGTCATTCTGATTAAATTCTATTCTAAAATCTCTTTTCTATCAGTGGCATTTTAAATGTGTGGTGGATAATGTCATTAGACGAGGTCTAATCATGTGCAATGGTGCATGGCAAGAGCTTTTAATTATTCATGGTTAAGTAATTACCGTATTGTCCCGAATATATATAACGCGATGTGTTTTTCCAAAATATGAAATTATAAAAGTAGCCCCCAAGTTATATTCAAGTACTAGTGATTTTAAAAGATCGTGTTTTGAAAAATCACTGTACATTCCGCACGTCTGTTTATGAGATAAAATATACTTGTCACATTGTAGACACATTAGGCATGTGTTACACTGTACTTGAAAGGCTCTTCTAACTCCCTTCGACCTCCCATGAAGTTAGTTCCATTGTCACTGTAGATATTGGTGCATCTTCCCCGGCGAGCCATTTAGCATCTCAAGCAGTGCTGTAGTGGAGGCTATACGGTGGTATACGCCGTATACCCTCTGCTTTTTTCGAATGAATAGGGTATATACCCTCTGCTTTTTCAAACAAATAGCGTTTACCCTGGCCTTATGAGAAATTATACAGCTTGATTTAAAAAACAGCTAATTCCTCCTTTTTTCGTGCCCCAAATGTTACACCTGTGATCCTTGAAAATCTGCGGATCACAGGTTTAATATCAATATTCTAATACTTCTTTTGTTTCGATCAAATTTAAAATAAATACTGTACATCTTATTTTTATATATATCACTAAAATATAATTGAAATAAAATTTTTAAGGAATCTAAAAGTAAGCTCATATGTTTTCTCCTGCCATCGTAACATTATAGTCGTGTAATTTGCTCTTTAAAAAACTTGGTAAGATCCCCCCCCCCTACATCCGTATACGGTATACCGTCTTCTTTTTTACGACTACAGCACTGATCTCGAGGCTGCTAAAAATGTTGATGTAGTTGATTCAGATACCAATTCCAAATGAATGGCCTTAGCGGATAAACAAATAAATAGCGAGATACAGGTGAGCCTCACTTAACGCGGGGGATGCATTCCTGAGCGAAAATCCGCGTTTGCCGGTGCACCGTATTCTTGAGGCGTCCAGAGGGAAATAACTGGTATTTCTGGACCCACATTCAATGTAAAACATTTCTACCGGACTTTTAGAATGTAAATTATTAAACAAACTATAAAATTACCTAGTAAACAGTAAGACAAAAAAGCTTTTTAGAGGTAAATGTACGTAATTTCAAAATATTTTTCGGAACACCTAAGAAGTTTTATTTTTTAAAAAGTCCAGGTTTGACTGCTTAGCTTATTTTTGCTTATTACGTAGAACTTGTCGGTAGCATTCAAATAGTCCAACGCAGACCCGCTTTGCGGCACTCACAAGTGTGAAGTCATTTTAAGCCATCCTAAAGACTAACTGCTTTATTAATAAAGAGTGGAATTACCCATTGAACATCAGTGGGACTTTGTAGTGTGATTAAAATATAACCTCTGAGGTGTGTGTGTAAAAACATATATATATAGTAAATGTGATTGTTTGATTAATTAATAAAATCCGAATTACTCTGAACTAGCAGTATATTTTCGTTGATTTTAAGCAATATGAATGGATGAGTCAGTATTTTCATTAATGAAACAAAAGATACTATCAAACTTCTTACTACTTATATACCAAACACTCTTACGTTTGCCACATTTCTCTACTTCTGTCTGCCATTCTCTCAAGTGTAAAGAGATTAAAGGTTAAATATAGAGATCCCCACATCACTCAACAGCATGTAGATGATTTTTCAACTTTTTACGCCCATAAAAGCAGAAAGGTTATTACAATTATATTATAGAGTTTATTCGTATTAAAGTATTAACTATATAAAAATTCATTTTTATATCTTCACTTGTTTTTAAACGCCCTACCTCTTTCATTTTGGATAGGATTGTGATGTGACAGACCCAACCAAAGATGAGGATCCGTTGTCCGAGATGCCAGCACCTAGATTAAGGAGAGTGCAAAAGAGAGACACACGATCAAACGCTGGAGAGCAGGTGCAGCACATGAAAAGTGTGGTAGAGGAGGAGGTGGAGAACGACGAGAACAATGGCCGCAAGTCGTACCAGTGCCACCATTGTGGGAAAGAATGCTCAAGGAAGTGGGATTTAAGTCGACACATGAAGATCCATGGCACGGAGAAACCTTTCGTGTGTTCCACCTGCGGGAAGAGATTCCTCGAGAAGCATTACCTCTTGGAGCACCAGAAGATACACGGAAGGAAGATGTATTTCAAATGCAAAGAGTGCGGGAAGAGGTTCCTCGTGAGGAAATATCTGATTAAGCACATGTTGGTGCACACCGGTAGAAAGCCATTTAAGTGCGCTTACTGCGACGAAAGCTTCAAGAGGAAGCTTGAGCTGGACGACCACCGACCTTCGCACGATGGTGAGAGATTGTGGGAATGCGAGAAATGCAGGAAGGGATTCGAGAAGTGGAAGGATTTAGTGAATCACCGCAAGTCCCATTTCGGAGAGAAAAAGTTGGTATGTGACTTGTGCGGATGGAGGTTTGCTATTAAACGTAATTTAAGAAGACACTCAATGAGTCACATGGGTATAAAACCACACGAGTGCCACTTTTGCGGAAAGCGGTTTGTGAGAAGCTCGTTTCTCGGTTTGCACATGAAACTCCACACCGTTCAAGGGTTGTTCTCCTGTGACGCACGTGGAAAGAGTTTCAAGCAAAAACCTAAACTTGCCATTCACAAGTAGAACAGCCATACTCTTAAAATAACAGCAAAGCATAAATACATTAACTTTCAAAAAGGGATAGAGACGATATTATAATTACCATATTTGACGGAATATAAGACGCACTGGCATATAAGACGCATCCCCATTTCAGCAGGGCATATTCAGGAAAAAAAGTTTTTACTTTAAAACCTGCAGTAGACGATTTTGGGATCAGTATGGTCTATTTTTAAAAACTCTGTTTCAAAGGGGAGACATTTTCGTAACATTACGGAAATATTACACTTTATTGGCAAAGTTCTTGCAAATGTGTTATAATCTGTATTGGAATAATATGCCATATACTTAGTGTTTGTTAGTTTTGTCTGGTTTTACCAGTTAGGGGCATGGTTTTCCAAAGTCGTATATGGAGACTGTTAGTTCTTAAGTGGACAAAGTTTCAGAAAAGCCCCACGTGAGACTAGGTCCCGCTGCTTCTTGCAATTGCTCGCACCTCCAAGAGAGTTAGAAACGAAAAGGGTAAAATTAGGGAATAGGAAGGACACTGAATTACCTCTGGTGAAATGGTTTAATCTGCGAGACATGGCATCTACGCTTAGGTTCGTCCATCCCCAGATCGAGTGGACATACATTAGCGAAGTCCAGTACCAAGAATACGTAAAGGCTCACTCAAGGCTCATCCAACAGGGTTTACATTGTTCCCCCATGCTTCTCGGCACTGTCTATCTGCACTGATCCGCAAATCGGATGATATCAAAGACTTGCAGGCTTCGCCCCATTGATGGTATTTCAGTTTAGCAGATCACAGAATACGAGCACTTAAATATGCTTTCAACAACACGTTGGTGTACAGCAACAATGGGTCAGTTGCAGCTGCCACCTTTAACTGCCCTGGGCAGAAGAAGGAAATGATGGCACTCCAATTCGTTCAGGTGATCCATGTGCCGGACAAGTGCTCCCTCTTCTTGAGTGATATTGTCATGCTAGTACCCTTCCAAGCAAGCCTGGAGACCTCGAATTTCACTTAGGATCTCTATATCCCTGTAATCGCCCTAGGACTGAACGTCACACTCAAAGCCCGGCCTTCTCATGTTTCGGTTCCGCTGGTAGATCATGAACAGTGGAAATCCCAGTTGGGGGATCACCATATCCAACAGATGATCTCCGATGACAATGCCGTCGTGGGCACTATGATCCAAAAAAGCCAAGCTCAATTTTCAGACCTCCAGAAACAACAAGTGAAATTGGCAAAGGAACTGCAACATGCAATCGCTGGCATAGGTAACACCTGGACATTGGGGGGGCAAACCCTTGGCTATTGAATATGCAGGTGGTCTTATCTCCAACCTCCTGAGCCGGCGAGCAAGAAACAAGCAGCAGCGTCGAGGAGTCACCTGGTCACGGGCGCATCCGGTCGCCACGGCGCTCAGACAAAAACAGGCCTCGAGGTCGTCCCCTCGATGGCTTTTATAGGGCCCGACCAGTGGCGGGCCCATTAAGCGATTCCGTCACAGGCCACAGCCACAATTTCGATGTAGCTGAAACCAAAAGCAATTTGTTATGGAAACACTTTATTTAAAGCAAGCTACCACTACCGCTGAACATAAAGATAAAAATTGAGGAGGTGTGGGGAAAAACATTTACCATTCTGGAACTAAAACTTTAATTATCTAGCTAGTATTGACCACCTGGGTTAAAATTAGCCTACAGCGGTGAGCTTGGGGGATGACTTTAGGGTGCGGAAGGTCTCGCCTTCGCATATAAGACCCGGGGGTGATTTTTGAGCCATTATTTTTGGGAATAAAGTGCGTCTTATATGCCGTCAAACACGGTACTTAACTATGGTGAGTAGCTGTAATGTTAGCTTTGATTGATTTTGAGTTTTATCTTTGGTTTTTAATGGTAAGTTTCTAATGAAAATACAGTATTTCGTCGTAATAATGCAGTTTGATGACTAATTCTAAAGTTTATAGCCATACATCTATGTTAAATATTCTGAAAATTTATGTGGACATTTTAATGTGTGCTATTGGAATCTGCGCATGCATTTTAACTTGTTTACCATTGACTATCGCCATCCAAGGTCTTCAGCTTCAATGTCATTAGTTTGATTTTGATGCACCGTAGTTGTTTTGCTTCATTTCTGTTGCCAAACGAATATTTAACAGTAAATAAACGTATCCCCGGAGGTACACAAGGTGCTTTGAAGGGGTTTTACATGAAATTGATTACCGTAAATATCCGCGTATAATGCGCACTTTTTTTTCGAAATATTTGCGATGAAAATTAGGGTGCGTGTTATACGAGGGTACATAATCTTCCTATTTTCATTTGACCCCACATATCCGTAATTTCGGCACATTAATTACTGCCCAGTTATCCTCATAATTCTATTGATGGTTTTTACGAAAAGTAAGATAGATAATAGTGAACATTTATTAACTAATTCTGTAAACATACATTAATTACATATGAAAAGAATGAATTCAGTTTTTATTCATTTTAAAAGTCGACAAATTCTTCGTCACTGGACCATTCTTCTTTGATGTTGTTATAGGAATCGTCATCTTCCTCATGACGTCACCCTACATCGGCGCCTGGCCTGGTGTTGAGGTAATAGTACTACTTACAATTAGAAGCAATGGCATCTGATGCCTTTGAGTACGCTGGGAGTTGATGCTTCTTGTAGAACTAAATCAACTCATCGTTCCCTTCTTTTCTCTCAGCATTCATATGTGATTTATTCTTGATTCTTTGAGTCTGTAGTTAATTATGTTTATTTGCTATCGTTTTTACATGCTCCAGTGTGTTCTAATCAGGGTGAAACTGAAGGTTGAGCAAACTCGTCCACACGACAAAAGCGTCTGTACAAAACTTCGACATAGGATTATCGTCATTCCTTCATTTTATTAGCTCAAACAATGTCATATGCCCTTCCTATGAAAATAATATAATTGGATTTATTGTGTATATCCTAATATCACCTTGTAAGTAAACAGAGTATGTAATGATTGAGTTACCTGAAGTTCTTTTGGAATGTTATTAGAAAATTTCATTTCGCACTTTCATTATGTTACCAATTCATAATACCAATAATTCAATCATTGCCTTAGAACACGTTACACCGTCTACTTTATTCTGGAACGGTAACGCTAAAAAAAAATCTGCGCACTATACGCGGGTATGTAGAAAAATCATAGATTACGAGGCTGAAAACCCCCTGTGCGTTATGTGAGGGTGCGTATTATACGCGGGTATTTACGGTATACTGATATTTTCATTACTCTTGATTAAGAACTTTTTAAATACTCTACCTCTGTCATTTTGGATAGGCTTGTGATGCGACAGACCCGACCAGAGAAGAGAATCCGTTGTCTGAGGTGCCTTTGCCTAGATTAAGGAGCTTGCGGAAGAGGGAGACACGATCGAACATTGGAGACGAGATACAGAAGATGGAAGCAGAGGAAGGGACAGAGACGGATCGGGGATGGAAGGTACACAAGTGCCACCATTGTGAGAAAGAATTCCCAAGTAATAGTTATTTAAAGCAACACATGAGGATCCACGGAACGGAGAAACTTTTCATGTGTTCTACATGTGGGAGGAGGTTCCTCCTGAAACACCATCTAACACAGCACCAGAAGACTCACGAAATGAATAAGGAATACGAATGTAAAGAACGTGGGAAGAAGTTCAGTAGGAAGGAGAACCTGATTAAACACAGGATGGTGCATACTGGTAAGAAGCCATGCCAGTGCACTCACTGCAACATGAACTTCAGGAGTAAAGTCAAACTGGACGATCACCAATCCGTGCATGACGGGGAGACGGTGTGGGAATGTAAGGATTGCAAGAAGGAATTTGAGAGGTGGAAGGATTTAGTGGATCATCGCAAGTCTCATTTCGGGGAGAAGAAGTTGGTCTGCGACATCTGCGGACGAAAGTTTGCTTATAAATACTATTTGAGGAGACATGTAATTAGTCACATGGGTATAAAAGCGCACAAATGTGACGTTTGCGGAAAGCGGTTCTTGAGAGGCGATCATCTCAGTTTACACACGAAACTTCACACTGGTGACGGGATGTTCTCTTGCAATGTATGCGGAAAGAGCTTCCTGGAAAAGTACAGACTTGTCATTCACAATAGGTCCCACACAGGAGAACGTCCGTACTCTTGCAAATTTTGTCACAAGTCATTTTATGAAAAGGGGGTATTGGTTTTTCATATGGCACTTCATTCGAATGAAAAGCCATTTTCATGCAGTCTGTGTTCAAAGGAATTCCCCACCAAAGTTCATCTAAAACAGCACCAAAGAGTCCACTTACATAAAAAAATAAAATAAAATATATTACTATATTATTAAATATATAAATAAAATTTATTACTTTAATTATTGGCATAAAAGCAGACCTATAGAACATCATTGCTGCTTATGTAAAACGTGTGTGTATGAATGTGGAAAATTTTATTTATCAATAAAGATAATAAAAAAAAGTGGAATACTCCTTTAGCCAAAACAACTAAAGGAGTATTCCACTTTTGTTAGTTTTGCCATGATAGTTGACACAGAACTGAAGATATTTCAGGCTTTTTCCATCTGTTTTAGGGCATAGGGGGTGAGAAAAGTGACGAAAAAGGTTTTATGCGGGTGCAGAAAGCCCGGGGAAACGAAGTAGAAGCAACCTTTTTCATCGTCCAAGGTTAGACTAAAAACAGCTTGAAAATCCATGTCTACGCCATCTACAGAGTGCCTAAAACATCTGTTAGTACCACAAAAATCCACGGCACTTCGTTAGCATCGATACGACTGAATGCGTTTTGAGCAGCGAACGGAAAAGCTTGAAATGCATACATGCGTCGTTAGCAGTCAAGGCACCGCTCTGCCCGCCCGCATATATGCGTCGATAGCAGTAGCGGCTGTGCGCTACCTCGATGCGTATATGCATTGATAGCAGCAAAAGGGTTAAGAAATCTATTTTATAAAATTTAAAAGCAAGCGGAAGATGCTTTTAACCTTTAAACGGGCAAGTGGGGTCATATTCGACCCCACTCGGTTGGATTGCTTATTATTGTGAAAAGTTGTGCTTTATGCAATTTCTCGATTTTTGTGTTTGTTTATTTATTACTAAGTTCTTTCTGTGTGAATGAAAATTATTATAATTTGTTTCATATAACAAGATAAATAATAAATGTAGGATTGGGGTCATTATTGACCCCACTACTAACTATATGTAATGAGAGTAAGAATTTTAAATAGCTACACTATACAGGTATAATTGTGGAGATAATATATATTATTGTTAAAAATTGTAATTGTATTTTGTAGTTATTTTCATACCATTATATGTGAGCTGCAATATACAGGCATACGTCTGTTAGCAAATCCTCTGGCAATTAAGTTTCTGACGATAAAGATTACACTGTATAATCAGGTACATCTTGGATTAATAATAAAAAAGTTTTTCTTATTTGGGTTATTTTAAAACTTATTTGGAAAACGATTAATATGCCCCACAAAAAATGTTAAAGTAACCGAATTACCTACAAGTGTAAGTTTAGGAATATTAAAAATTCCATTTGCTCCCTTAGGATTATTGGTTGAAAAAATCATTATTTACCAATTTCTTGAAATTTCTACAAAACACTCAGGCCTACGATTAAAATTGAAAATAGCATCTGCCACAAAATAAAAAACAATCAACTCAAACATTGAATCGATAATTCTGTTGTAAGGATCTCATTAATTTGGAGTAATTTCAATTAAAATAAAAATGTCAATAATATAGATCAGGGGTCAGCCAACTTCTTACTGAAAGGGCCACATACGGCATTTCAAATGACTGATCAGGCTGCGTAAAAATCTCAAAGAGCAAGTTTTGAGAATTTTTTTCGATTATGTAATAGGCAATTCGCTTGTATTAAAAGTAGATTTCACCGAAGCATTTGGAAAATGTCGTTTAGATACTATAAATGATATCTAATAAATACTGTTGCTGATAAGGAAGTGGCCTGCGGGCCGTAGTTTGGGGACCCCTGATCTAGATGTTAATGGAACTGAATTTCCATAATCCAGATTGGAACAGGATTATGGCTTAGGCATATGTCTACTATTGGGCAATAGAAACTATTGTCTCTTTCTCTAATTTTAATAGAATGCAAATAATTCTGAAAATTAAATACTGATGAAATTATTTCAAAGTTAGCTAACAATATTTTACAAAAACTTGGATGTAATTCCAATATAAATAATGTAATTTTTCAAAAAGGTGAACCTTATTTCCAGAATAAATTTTCTTGAGAAATCGACATTAATTTTCCCCATATGAACATCATCCTGCATTAAAAAGCAAAGGTCAAACAGTGCCTAGGGTGTATGGAACCCTTAATCCGGCCCTTATCTAGATCACACCACACATTAACAGAACGAAGAAGTTTTTCCAGATGGGTGTAAATTCAACATCCAATTCAAAAAAAGAATTTTTCTGGAAAACTTAATTTCAGATTAGAAATGGACAACAGTACATCAATTCAATTTGGCACCTCGTCAGAACCTATATAAATTCATTCAATTTAATTGCATTAATATGCCTGATTTATTTTAAATGATTTGAAGGCTGTCCTGTCACTAAGAGCAATGCCAAGTCTTAATCTTATGTAAGATTTAATGAATACTTGTTTGGATGTCTAGAAAATATTCGTAACAGAGCAAACCTATGATACATATCAATGACCAATTATTATAAAAATATGTAGATATCTGGTGACCGATGATTTTATCATTATTTTGGTAGGGTGACACTTGGATTTCTTACACACACAAAAATTATGTCTCACTTCACGACTATGGAGGGAACGAAATGTTCTTAAATATTTCAGATGGACCTCACTTAGAATAAAGCTGAGCCCCTGAAAAATCTAAATATCTTACAGTTCTAGTTGCAACTGCCCACAAAACTTTTCCAACTTAACCAAACATTGCAATCATTACCACAAAAAACACGACAAATATAACTTTTAAAACAATTTTTATTTATAATACTCACGACCCACAAACCCTCTTTTATCGATAATGTTACCAGTGCTCATTTTAAGCATAATTTCTTAAAAAAGTTAGCTTCATTTCATTTTATGATCAACCGACTTTTAAACATTGCCTCTCAGATCAAATTTTTATAAGAAATTAGAATTATAAAGCGCATCGCCTTTCTCAATGGTTTTCAGGTCAACTTGGTGAATAAACATTAAAAAGAAACGGAAAAATGCAGCCATCATCTTTTCTTCTAGCAGTGATGGTGACTGACACAGATGGTGCAGCCTAAGTTTCTTTGGCAGTCTTTGCTACAGCATTGCCAACTGGTTTCCCAAAGACCATTATGAAATTGCTCATAAATCCCGTTAAATTGAGGAATTTATTTGTTCACTGTAAGGACAGCATAGAAAAATGGACAGAAATGGAATCTATGCGAAGACTAATGTTATGTCTGTATAACAGACTGAGAGAAGATTCAACATTAGGTACAAAGAATAGTTGAAGGCCTTCCATATTTACCTCCGCTCCAACTTCCACTTTGCCAAGATATTTTATAAACATGGTAGTAAGTAGTTTTGTTATGAAAATTTGTCACTTTGCTAGAAAAGGACTCGATATTAACACTTTCGAGCAATTATAAATTTTAAAACGTAGCAAAGATAACAATATAATGGTGTTAAATGAGTATTTGTAACAATCCTTTCTTATATTGGCTGTCGTTAATCAGCATGAGACCACATAACCTCCCCAACTCTAGCCAATAATGTCATTCTTATTCCTTCTTCTCCTGACTGCCTTAACCTTACCCCCAAACCCAACCTATATATAGCGTGTTTTTGACCCCTGTGTAACCCGATGATGATGCCAATCATTGAAACCTGTGTCATAAACTTTCTGAATTAAAATTGTGCTCTTGTGCAAGTTACATTTGTCATGATTTTTAAGATGGAATACCAACAAGAGAAGGCCCATAAAGTCATGTGTAATTCCCAAAATACTTGAAAGCTAATCTATCCAACATATACTATATGATACCAAGAAAACATCCGCACTCGGAAACGAGAAAATTGATCTGCTACAATAGTTCAGTGGTAGAATATCCGCCCGGCAAGTGGAAGACTGATTTCTCGTTTCAAAATTATTCCCAACATATACTTCTCTAAAAATTCCCATTCTAACTCGCTTGTGATGTCCTACTTCATTGTAATCTGATAATGATCAAGACCTGTAATATATCAGTAAAAAATTAATAATTAGTACATTTTTGACATGATCCAGTTGCTTGACCCAGAAATACATCTTTCCAATTTTCAAACGAAACGGAAATCAGCATAATTATTGGTGGGATTTGAATTCCAATGACACTTCCATTAAATGGATTCTAAAACTAAGGAAATTATTTGTGGACATGGTAAACAAACATCGTAATATAGAAAACTTTTTCAAGGAGTGTTTCTCACAAAATGTTATCAACTTTTTTACAAACTCGCATTAGTTTTTCTCCAATAGCAATGATAGAAAAGCCACACTTTTCCGATACATATTTCTCCAATTTCTTTTTTATCAAGAATCTCTATCAGGCTCATTTATGTTCCTTCTTTCCACGACATCAATCACTCAAAGAAAGAGAATTACAACTTCTAAAGGTGGTAGGTAACTTGAATTCAACTCAAGTGTTGATCGAGACCAACGTGCACTATGCAATCAAATACAGGACTTGTAAATACGGAAAAGCCAGCTTGGGCAGATATTTGTGATAGGATTAAAAAACCTTCTTATCATGGACGCTGGGATCATGAGCACAAAATGGAGCCTCCTCCACAAAAAACAAACTGGGGAAAATTCTTGTTTCATAATAGAGGGATTGAGCATTGGAACGCATTACCTGCAGAGGTCTTCAAGTCATTCCCTTCCCGCATAGGTCTCTTTAGAGCGAAGTTAAATAGAATTCAAAATGCATAATAGTTATGGGTAATTCTAAAGACGAACTTTTGAGTGATACGTGATGTTTCCATTTGTGTACCCTTCCTTAGAAATGTTAAAACCTTTAAATCAAGAGTAAAAAATATCACTTGGAACGATATTCATTACTTTTAGTTAATTTATTGTTAAATAATATTGTAAGATGTATTAATTAATTAAGGAGCTCGAACTCGAAGCTCCTAACAGGAAAAATATATGGATAGAATATTGTATGTGGTATGTGAAATATTGTAAAATGAATCTTCTTAATATGTTTTTTATATGTTAATTTTGTAACCTTGCCACCAGGCCAGGCGCCCACTTGCATTGTATATTGAAATAATAATTTAAAAAAATTGTTCCCTTAGTTGACCCAGTAAAAACAATATGAAGTTATGATTATTATGACATTACTCAAATATTGCTAACGGTAACATTATGTACAATATTAATAACTGAGTAAAATATTCAAGGAAAAAGGTCTAACTCATAGACATAACAATCCCAAATAGAGACCAGTGTGATACTATTGGAATATGCATACGTATTCCAATTAATTTAACGTTGGCATGAATATTCTGACAAAAACCATTCCATAATACATAAACATTGGTACAATTATTGTTACATTAAAAAATGGTCATGATTTTAATTATACTAAGAAATAATAAACAATAGAATAAATTTTAATGTAAGCGAAAAGAATGTCCATTAACCAATGCCATGTTAGCACCTTAAAAATCTGACTGAATTTAAAATTAATTACAGAAGAGTTGATATTCTAAACAGACAATAGGAACAAAATTAAATGTTTAGGAAATTAAAAATAATTTTGGGTGTATAAGAATTGTATAGCGTGTGTATATCTTCATCATTATTCATTCATGATTGTTTTTTATTTCGTGGCAGGTGTTATTTTCAATTTTAATCGTAGGACTGAGTGTTTTTTAGAAATCACAAGAAACTGGTAAATAATGATTTTTTCAACCAATAAGAAATTTTTAATTTTTTAATATTCATAAACTAACGGTTACTTTAACATTTTTTGTGGGGCATTTTAATCATTTGCCAAATAAGTTTTAAAATAACCCAAAAAAGAAAAACTTTTTATTATTAATCCAAGATGTACCTGATTATACAGAGTGTAATCTTTATTGTCAGAAACTTAATTGCCCGAGGATTTGTTAACAGACGTATGCCTGTATATTGTAGCTCACATATAATGGTATGAAAATAACTACAAAATACAATTACAATTTTTAACAATAATATATATTATCTCCACAATTATACCTGTATACTGTAGCTATTTAAAATTCTTACTCTCATTACATATAGTTAGTAGTGGGGTCAATAATGACCCCAATCCTACATTTATTATTTATCTTGTTATATGAAACAAATTATAATAATTTTCATTCACACAGAAAGAACTTAGTAATAAATAAACAAACACAAAAATCGAGGAATTGCATAAAGTACAACTTTTCACAATAATAAGAAAACCAAGTGAGTGGGGTCGAATATGACCCCACTTGCCCGTTTAAAGGTTAAAAGCATCTTCCGCTTGCTTTTAAATTTTATAAAATAGATTTCTTAACCCTTTTGCTGCTATCAACGCATATACGCATCGAGGTAGCGCACAGCCGCTACTGCTATCGACGCATATATGCGGGCGGGCAGAGCGGTGTCTTGACTGCTAACAATGCATATATGCGTTTCAAGCTTTTCCGTTCGCTGCTCAAAACGCATTCAGTCGTATCGATGCTAACGAAGTGCCGTGGATTTTTGTGGTACTAACAGATGTTTTAGGCACTCTGTAGATGGCGTAGACATGGATTTTTGTGGTTTCTGATTAAAAACACATTTTCACGCCGATTCGTCTCGGATTCGAATTCTCTCTTCAAGAAAATTAAACTACATTCTTCATGCAGAGAATGGTTTATGTCCCGAATTCGTATCTTAGTTGTAACTATGTTAAAAAAGCAAATTTATGAAGCCCTGCGCAGTTTTCAATGCTTTTCTTATGGGTGTTTAAAATTGAATATTGGGGTCAAAAACACCCCTTGAATATAATTTTTTCTGGAGTCTCGGATTCTTTTTCCGAGGTTGTATCACATGACCTATCTTCCATCCAAATTTCAGCCCTGTAGCAGTTCTAGAAGTACTTTTTTTAGGTTTTAATCCTGTATTTTGAAGCGTTACGTGACGGAGAAAGCTTTACAATTCATCATGAGATGTAACAAATTACGAACTTGGATTATTATTAGATTATTATCTTTATTGATAAATAAAATTTTCCACATTCATACACACACGTTTTACATAAGCAGCAATGATGTTCTATAGGATTGTTGTTATGCCAATAATGAAAGTAATAAATTTTATTTATATATTTAATAATATAGTAATATATTATATTTTTATATGTAAGTGGACTCTTTGGTGCTTTTTTAGATGAACTTTGGTGGGGAATTCCTTTGAACACAGACTGCATGAAAATGGCTTTTCATTCGAATGAAGTGCCATATGTAAAACCAATACCCCCTTTTCATTAAATGACTTGTGACAAAATTTGCAAGAGTACGGACGTTCTCCTGTGTGGGTCCTATTGTGAATGACAAGTCTGTACTTTTGAGGGAAGCTCTTTCCGCATACATCGCAAGAGAACATCCCGTCACCAGTGTGAAGTTTCGTGTGCAAACGGAGACAATCAAGACTCGAGAACCGCTTTCCGCAAACGTCGCATTCGTGCGCTTTTATACCCATGTGACTAATTACGTGTCTCCTCAAATAGTATTTATAAGCAAACTTTCGTCCGCATATGTCGCAGACCAACTTCTTCTCCCCGAAATGAGACTTGCGATGATCCACTAAATCCTTCCACCTCTCAAATTCCTTCTTGCAATCCTTACATTCCCAAACCGTCTCCCCGTCATGCACGGATTGGTGATCGTCCAGTTTGACTTTACTCTTGAAGTTCATGTTGCAGTGAGTGCACTGGTATGGCTTCTTACCGGTATGCACCATCCTGTGATTAATCAGGTTCTCCTTCCTACTGAACTTCTTCCCACATTCTTTACATTCGTATTCCTTATTCATTTCGTGAGTCTTCTGGTGCCGCGTTAGAGGGTATTTCAGAAGGAACCTCCTCCCACATGTAGAACACATGAAAAGTTTCTCCGTTCCGTGGATCCTCATGTGTTGCTTTAAATAACCATTCTTTGTGAATTCTTTCTCACAATGGCGGCACTTGTGTACCTTCCATCCCCGATCCGTCTCTGTCCCTTCCTCTGCTTCCATCTTCTGTATCTCGTCTCCAATGTTCGATCGTGTCTCCCTCTTCCGCAAGCTCCTTAATCTAGGCAAAGGCACCTCAGACAACGGATTCTCTTCTCTGGTCGGGTCTGTCGCATCACAAGCCTATCCAAAATGACAGAGGTAGAGTATTTAAAAAAGTTCTTAATCAAGAGTAATGAAAATATCAGTATACCGTAAATACCCGCGTATAATACGCACCCTCACATAACGCACAGGGGGTTTTCAGCCTCGTAATCTATGATTTTTCTACATACCCGCGTATAGTGCACACAGATTTTTTTTAGCGTTACCGTTCCAGAATAAAGTAGACGGTGTAACGTGTTCTAAGGCAATGATTGAATTATTGGTATTATGAATTGGTAACATAATGAAAGTGCGAAATGAAATTTTCTAATAACATTTCAAAAGAACTTCAGGTAACTCAATCATTACATACTCTGTTTACTTACAAGGTGATATTAGGATATACACAATAAATCCAATTATATTAATTTCATAGGAAGGGCATATGACATTGTTTGAGCTAATAAAATGAAGAAATGACGATAATCCTATGTTGAAGTTTTGTACATACGTTTTTGTTGTGGACGAGTTTGCTCAACCTTCAGTTTTACCCTTATTGGAACACACTGTAGCATGTAGAAACGATAGCAAATAAATATAATTAACTACAGACTCGAAGAATCAAGAATAAATCACGTATGAATGCTGAGAGAAAAGTAGGGAACGATGACTTGACTTACTTCTACAAGAAGCATCAACTCCCAGCGTACTCAAAGGCATCAGATGCCATTGCTTCTAATTGTAAGTAGTACCATTACCTCACCACCAGGACAGGCGCCGGTGTAGGGTGACGTCATGCGTAAGATGACGATTCCGATAAAAACATCGAAGAAGAATGGTCCAGTGACGAAGAATTTCTCCACTTTTAAAATAATTAAAAACTGAATTCATTCTTTTCATATTTAATTAATGTATCTTTACAGAATTAGTTAATAAATGTTTACTATTATCTATCTTACTTTTCGTAAAAACCACCAATAGAATTATGAGGATAACTGGGCAGTAATTAATGTGCCGAAATTACGGATATATGGGGTCAAATGAAAATAGGAAGATTATGTACCCTCGTATAAAACGCACCCTAATTTTCATCGCAAATATTTTGAAAAAAAAAAGTGCGCATTATACGCGGGTATTTACGGTAATCAATTTCATGTTAAACCCCTTCAAAGCACCTTGTGTACCTCCGGAGATACGTTTATTTACTGTTAAATATTCGTTTGGCAACAGAAATGAAGCAAAACAACTACGGTGCATCAAAATCAAACTAATGACATTGAGGCTGAAGACCTTGGATGGCGATAGTCAATGGTAAACAAGTTAAAATGCATGCACAGATTCCAATAGCACACATTAAATGTCCACATAAATTTTCAGAATATTTAACATAGATGTATGGCTATAAACTTTAGAATTAGTCATCAAACTGCATTATTATGAAGAAATACTGTATTTTCATTAGAAACTTACCATTAAAAACCAAAGATAAAACTCAAAATCAATCAAAGCTAAAATTACAGCACCTCACCATAGTTAAGTACCGTGTTTGACGGCATATAAGACGCACTTTTTTCCCAAAAATAATGGCTCAAAGATCACCCCCGGGTCTTATATGCGAAGGCTAGACCTTCCGCACCCTAAAGTCATCCCCCAAGCTCACCACTGTAGGCTAATTTTATCCCAGATGGTCAGTACTAACTAGATAATTAAAGGTTTAGTTACAGAACGGTAAATGTTTTTCCTCACTCCTCCTCAATTTTTATGTTTATGTTCAGCGGTAGTGGTAGCTTGCTTTAAATAAAATGTTTCCATAACAAATTGCTTTTGCTTTCAGCTTCATTGAAATTGCGGCTGTGGGGTGTGATGAAGCCCTATAAAAGCCATCGAGGGGACGACCTCGAGGCCTGTTTTTGTCTGAGCGCCGTGGCGACCGGACGCGCCCGTGACCAGGTGACTCCTCGACGCTGCGGCTTGTTTCTTGCTCGCCGGCTCAGGAGGTTGGAGATAAGACCACCTGCCAGTCTCACTGTAACCTCTGGGTTCCTTGTTCTTTAGGTTATAGTACACAATTCGTAATTAAGTTAGTGTTATTAAATGGTTTTGGGGTTGTCATTTACGCCGTTTTATTAAGACTTCTCATGTTTTCTTAGAAATAGTTCAACGGTAGCAGAGCGTAGTTGCAAGAAACGTTGACCCGGATATTAGAGCAGCTTGTGGTGCAGCTCTCATCCTGATAAACATACCGCATTTCCACAGGAGAAAAATGGTGAGGCTCCCTACAAGGATTAAACATATCCAATTGCCAAGGGTTTGCCCCCCCAATGTCCAGGTGGTACCTATGCGAGCGATTGCATGTTGCAGTTCCTTTGCCAGTTTAACTTGTTGTTTCTGGAGGTCTGAAAATTGAGCTTGGCTTTTCTGAATCATAGTGCCCACGACGGCATTGTCATCGGAGATCATCTGTTGGATATGGTGATCCCCCAACTGGGATTTCCACTGTTCATGATCCACCAGAGGAACCGGAACATGAGAAGGCCGGGCTTTGAGTGTGACGTTCAGTCCTAGGGCGATTACAGGGATATAGAGATCCTTAGTGAAATTAGAGGTCTCCAGGCTTGCTTGGAAAGGTACTAGCTTGACAATATCACTCAAGAAAAGGGAGCACTTGTCCGGCACATGGATCACCTGAACGAATTGGAGTGTCATCATTTCCTTCTACTGCCCAGGGCAGTTTAAGGTGGCAGCTGCAACTGACCCATTGTTGCTGTACACCCACGTGTTGTTGAAAGCATATTTAAGTGCTCGTATTCTGTGATCTGCTAAACTGAACTACCATCAATGGGGCGAAGCCTGCAAGTCTTGATATCATCCGATTTGCGAATCAGTGCAGATAGACAGTGCCGAGAAGCATGGGGGAACAATGTAAACCCTGTTGGATGAGCCTTGAGTGAGCCTTTACGTATTCTTGGTACTGGACTTCGCTAATGTATGTCCACTCGATCTGGGGATGGACGAACCTAAGCGTAGATGCCATGTCTCGCAGATTAAACCATTTCACCAGAGGTAATTCAGTGTCCTTCCTAATCCCTAATTTTACCCTTTTCGTTTCTAACTCTCTTGGAGGTGCGAGCAATTGCAAGAAGCAGCGGGACCTAGTCTCACGTGGGGCTTTTCTGAAACTTCGTCCACTTAAGAACTAACCGTCTCCATATACGACTTTGGAAAACCATGCCCCTAACTGGTAAAACCAGACAAAACTAACAATTACTAAATATATGGCATATTATTCCAGTACGGATTATAACACATTTGCAAGAACTTTGCCAATAAAGTGTAATATTTCCGTAATGTTACGAAAATGTCTCCCCTTTGAAACAGGGTTTTTAAAAATAGACCCTACTGATCCCAAAATCGTCTACTGCAGGTTTTAAAGTAAAAACTTTTTTTCCTGAATATGCCCTGCTGAAATGGGGATGCGTCTTATATGCCAGTGCGTCTTATATTCCGTCAAATACGATAATTATAATATCGTCTCTATCCCTTTTTGAAAGTTAATGTATTTATGCTTTGCTGTTATTTTAAGAGTATGGCTGTTCTACTTGTGAATGGCAAGTTTAGGTTTTTGCTTGAAACTCTTTCCACGTACGTCACAGGAGAACAACCCTTGAACGGTGTGGTTTCATGTGCAAACCGAGAACCGAGCTTCTCACGAACCGCTTTCCGCAAAAGTGGCACTCGTGTGGTTTTATACCCATGTGACTCATTAAGTGTCTTCTTAAATCACATTTAAAAGCGAACCTCCATCCGCACAAGTCACATACCAACTTTTTCTCTCCGAAATGGGACTTGCGGTGATTCACCAAATCCCTCCACTTCTCGAATCCCTTCCTGCATTCCTCGCATTCCCACAATCTCTCACCATCGTGCGAAGGTTGGTGGTCGTCCAGCTCAAGCTTCCTCTTGAAGCTTTCGTCGCAGTAAGCGCACTTAAATGGCTTTCTACCGGTGTGCACCAACATGTGCTTAATCAGATATTTCCTCACGAGGAACCTCTTCCCGCACTCTTTGCATTTGAAATACATCTTCTTTCCGTGTATCTTCTGGTGCTCCAAGAGGTAGTGCTTCTCGAGGAATCTCTTCCCGCAGGTGGAACACGCGAAAGGTTTCTCCGTGCCATGGATCTTCATGTGTCGACTTAAATCCCACTTCCTTGAGCATTCTTTCCCACAATGGTGGCACTGGTACGACTTGCGGCCATTGTCCTCGTCGTTCTCCACCTCCTCCTCTACCACACTTTTCAAGTGCTGCACCTGCTCTCCAGCGTTTGATCGTGTGTCTCTCTTTTGCGCTCTCCTTAATCTAGGTGCTGGCATCTCGGACAACGGATCCTCATCTTTGGTTGTGTCTGTCACATCACAAGCCTATCCAAAATGAAAGAGGTAGGGCATTTAAAAACAAGTGAAGATATAAAAATGACTTTTTATATAGTTAATACTTTAATACGAATAAACTCTATAATATAATTGTAATAACCTTTCTGCTTTTATGGGCGTAAAATGTTGAAAAAACATCTACATGCTGTTGAGTGATGTCAGGATCTCTATATTTAACCTTTAATCTTTTTACAATTGAGAGAATGGCAGACAGAAGTAGAGAACTGTGGCAAACGTAAGAATGTTTGGTATATAAGTAGTAAGAAGTTTGATAGTATCTTTTGTTTCATTAATGAAAATACTGACTCATCCATTCATATTGCTTAAAATCAACGAAAATATACTGCCAGTTCAGATAATTCGTATTTTATTAATTAATCAAACAATCACATTTACTATATATATATGTTTTTACAGACACACCTCAGAGGTTATATTTTAATCACACTACAAAGTCCCACTGCTGTTCACTCTTTATTAATAAAGCAGTTAGTCTTTAGGATGCCTTAAAATGACTTCACACTTGTGAGTGCCGCAAAGCGGGTCTGCGTTGGACTATTTGAATGCTACCGACAAGTTCTACGTAATAAGAAAAATAAGCTAAGCAGTCAAACCTGGACTTTTTTAAAAATAAAACTTCTTAGGTGTTCCGAAAAATATATTGAAATAACGTACATTTACCTCTAAAAAGCTTTTTTGTCTTACTGTTTACTAGGCAATATTATAGTTTTTTTTAATAATTTACATTCTAAAAGTCCGGTAGAAATGTTTTACATTGAATGTGGATCCAGAAATACCATCAGGAAAGTTATTTCCCTCTGGACGCCTCAAGAATACGGTGCACCGGCAAACGCAGATTTTCGCTCAGAAATGCATCCCCCGCATTAAGCGAGGCTCACCTGTATCTCGCTATTTATTTGTTTATCCGCTAAGGCCATTCATTTGGAATTGGTATCTGAATCGACTACATCAACATTTTTAGCAGCCTCGAGATCAGTGCTGTAGTCGTAAAAAAGAAGACGGTATACCGTATACGGATGTAGGGGGGGGATCTAACCAAGTTTTTTAAAGAGCAAATTACACGACTATAATGTTACGATGGCAGGAGAAAACACATGAGCTTACTTTTAGTTTCTTTAAAAATTTTATTTCAATTATATTTTAGTGATATATATAAAAATAAGAAGTACAGTATTTATTTTCAATTTGATCAAAACAAAAGAAGTATCAGAATATTGGTATTAAACCTGTGATCCGCAGATTTTCAAGGATCACAGGTGCAACATTTGGGGCCACGAAAAAAGGAGGAATTAGCTGTTTTTTAAATCAACATGTATAATTTCTCATAAGGCCAGGGTAAACGCTATTTGTTTGAAAATGCAGAGGGTATATACCCTATTCATTCAGAAAAAGCAGAGGGTATACGTCGTATACCACCGTATAGCCTCCACTACAGCACTGCTTGAGATGCTAAATGGCTCGCCGGGGAAGATGCACCAATATCTACAGTGACAATGGAACTAACTTCATGGGAGGTCGAAGGGAGTTAGAAGAGCCTTTCAAGTACAGCGTAACACATGCCTAATGTGTCTACAATGTAACAAGTATATTTTATCTCATAAACAGACGTGCGGAATGTACAGTGATTTTTCAAAACACGATCTTTTAAAATCACTAGTACTTGAATATAACTCGGGGCTACTTTTAAAATTTCATTTTTTGGAAAAACACATCGCGTTATATATATTCGGGACAATACAGTAATTACTTTACCATGAATAATGAGAAGCTCTTGCCATGCACCACTGCACATGATTAGACCTCGTCTAATGACAATATCCACCACACATTTAAAATGCCACTGATAGAAAAGAGATTTTAGAATAGAATTTAATCAGAATGACACTACTTTGAGGCAAATACTTATAAATGAATTCACAAAAGTCTGGCTTTTTATCAACCCTTCAATTTTTCTAAGCTATTCATAAGAGGGTTGACTGTATGTATTTGTAACTGTGTTAAAATAGCAGACAAGTAGATCCAAGGTCTACAGTATGTCATTTACCTCTGAACGAGCGTCACTTCCGTCATCCAAACATTCTTCCTCCACATCTCTCTCCGTTGTTAACTCTTCACTCGCACCCACAAGCTGATTCTAAGAGAAAATAATTTAGAAAACAACGTTATTTCACATAAGCGTTTAATGTTCACATTTTTATCTAAAGATAGTAAGGGCAACTTCTTTATCCTCTTCTCGTTGATAAAATGACAGACAATCCCATCAATAATGTAGATTTAGAATAATAAAACAATTTAAAAATAATATTAAATATTTTTGCAGGGAGAAAATACTTCTCAACTCCATTATCATTTGCTTGCAACTAGTTTTTCAAATTACTTAAATGGAATTTCAAAGGAATAGAATGGAATATAAGGCTAAATAATTTCTTTACTGGAGGAGATTTTAGGGATCTTGTCTATTATCTGCTACCCACCAAAGTTAATGCAGGCAGCGCCCTTCTGGTGGCGGGATGTGGAACTAGCATGGGATATGAGTGCTTTGGCTACAACATACTCCAACTCACCCCTGGGTTAGGTAAGTTAGTCAGTGTTTTGGTTTCTTCCCACATTCACTGTCCCACTCCCAATTAGGGGGTGGCGCAGAGAGCATGGTAAGGAACCAAAAACGCATTAACTAACTTACCCAAACCAGTCCCACGCTTATTTTTTTATCCTGCAGCTAACCTCCATGCAGTTCCATATCTCACCACTTCATTGCGTTAGGGTGCTGCGTATATTACCTGCATGGGCGGCAGATAACAGACAAGACCCAATTTTAGTACTCACCATGGTTATGTATTGTGCACCCAACTCCTCTTCTAATTTGATCGGCCGATGCATGGACTAGAAGGGATAATCAAGGTATAAGTGAGACAGTAAGAGCAGTGCATGACAGTAAACTAATATAAAAATTAAAAAAGACTATTATGAATATTGATAATAGAAAAGAAACAAAAAATTTCTCCAGCTAAAAAATAAATCTCTGACGATTACATTTCATTAATAATTTATCGGTGGAAAGGTATGCACTTGTATCTATTTCTCACACCATTTAACCTTTCCCGGGAAAAATCACAATTTTAAAGTTGGAGATTGAATGAATAAAATATATACTTTCCAAATAATCCACCCGAAAAACATTTCGTTGACGAAAAAATGTCTTACAAATAGAAGCATCACAACAATCGACTCACCTCCAAGATGTTTGGCTCGTCCACAACGATTTCACGTTTAATATAATCATCGTCGTAGGACGCTTTACACGCTTTGCATTGTTCCTTGAATATTTTGAATTCCGCCAGCTTGCGGAAACATGCACTGCACACATATAGAGGATATCCGTCCATCCGGGTCGCCTATTCAGGAAGAGATCCAAAGTACAGTAGGTGCTCGAGATAGTTGTTGACAAATATCAAAATAATTTTTCAATTATCACCGACGATGAATTCCAATAATTTTCAGAACGTACAGAAATCAATTATGTCAAGTTATCCCACAAAATGCATATTTATAATAGTAATTTATGTACTATACTCAGAGAAAATATACACCTACTATGTTATCATAATCAACTGTTTATTTTAAACATTCCATATCCTCATAAAATAACATCTATAACATAGGTCACCAACACAACAGGATTTGTAAAATTAACACAGTCAAGTAGCAGATTCGCCCTTTCAATATATTCTGCAACGTTTAAGAAATATCCATCAACAAATCAGCATGTCCATCCAAACAATGCAAACACGTGATAAATACCTCCAACTGAAGCAAATCCGAGATTAGGTCCGCCACCGTGTAACTCGTCTCAACGTTCACGTTGAAAATGTGAACAAAATTCCCACTACCGCACAGACAAAGCCTGCATTTAGATAAACCGTTGGATAACTCCATCATTTTACGACAGATCCAAGCGCGGAAATCTACAATTCGTATTCTTTTCAATCGCAATCCAGAAACAACTTTCTCGAATGCGAGAATCGAACTCGAAAGAATCGATATATATCGCTGAACGTCGTAATAAAATGTAAGCGAAGGAAATTCTCCAAAGCCAGTCAAACTGATAAAACCCGGTTAAAAGGCCGGATAAAAACAGTGGAACCCCGGATAAAAACCCAATACGTATTTCGTAATAAAAACTTGTACTCTTTTGAAATCATTAAATGATGGGAATAATTTAAGTGTGCAAATTAGAGAAAATTAAATGTTTTTTCGTTTTTCTAAAATTCCTTTCAAAATACTTGGGGTCACATTATATTTGGACTAATACGGTATTTCTTCATAATAATGCAGTTTGATGACTAATTCTAAAGTTTATAGCCAAATATCTATGTTAAATATTCTGAAAATTTATGTGAACATTTTAATGTGTGCTATTGGAATCTGGGCATGCATTTTAACTTGTTTACCATTGACTATCGCCATCCAAGGTCTTCAGCTTCAATGTCATTAGTTTAATTTTGATGCACCGTAGTTGTTTTGCTTCATTTCTGTTGCCAAATAAATATTTAACAGTAAAGAAACATATCCCCTGAGGTACATAAAGTGCTTTGAAGGGGTTTAACACAAAATTGATTATGCTGATATTTTCATTACTCTTGATTAAGAACTTTTTTAAATACTCTACCTCTGTCATTTGGATAGGCTTGTGATGCGACAGACCCGACCAGAGAAGAGAATCCGTTGTCTGAGGTGCCTTTGCCTAGATTAAGGAGCTTGCGGAAGAGAGAGACACGATCGAACATTGGAGACGAGATACAGAAGATGGAAGCAGAGGAAGGGACAGAGACGGATCGGGGATGGAAGGTACACAAGTGCCGCCATTGTGAGAAAGAATTCACAAACAATACTCATTTAAAGAAACACATAAGGATCCATGGAACGGAGAAACATTTCATGTGTTCTACATGCGGGAGGAGGTTCCTCCTGAAACACCATCTAACGCGGCACCAGAAGACTCACGAGATGAAAAAGGAATACGAATGTAAAGAATGCGGCAAGATGTTCCGTTTGAGGCAATACGTTATTAAGCACATGATGGTGCATACCGGTAAGAAGCCATACCAATGCACTCACTGCAACAAGAACTTCAAGAGTAAAGTCAAGCTGGACGATCACCAATCCGTGCATGACGGGGAGACGGTGTGGGAATGTAAGGAATGCAAGAAGGAATTTGAGAGGTGGGAGGATTTAGTGGATCATCGCAAGTCTCATTTCGGGGAGAAAATGTTGGTCTGCGACATCTGCGGACGAAAGTTTGGTTATAAAAACCATTTAAGGAGACACGTAATTAGTCACATGGGTATAAAAGCGCACGAATGCGATGTTTGTGGAAAGCGGTTCTCGAGACGCTACCATCTCAGTTTGCACACGAAACTTCACACTGGTGACGGGATGTTCTCTTGCGATATATGCGGAAAGAGCTTCCAGCAAAAGAACAGTCTTGTAATTCACAAAAGGTCCCACACAGGAGAACGTCCGTACTCTTGCAAATTTTGTCACAAGTCATTTAAGGAAAAGGGGGTATTGGTTTTTCATATGGGAGCTCATTCGAATGAAAAGCCATTTTCATGCAGTCTGTGTTCAAAGGAATTCCCCACCAAAGGTCATCTAAAACTGCATCAAAGAGTCCACTTATATAAAAAAATAAAATAAAATATATTATTAAATATATAAATAAATCGCCATTGATAAGTCTCAAGGCCAAACTTGGGAAAGAGTTGGGAGTTACTTAAAAGAAAATGTTTTTTGTCATGGACAGTTATATGTCACCACGTCCAGAGTAACTAAACGATATAATCCACGTTTTGCCTTTGCAAACTACCCTGACACAACAACTGCCAACATGTATTTAAAGAGACTATCTTAACTAAAGCTATTGAACATTTAAAAACACTTGTTTCTCATCTAATTCTATCAATAAAAATTTCGAAATTTCCCTTAAGAAATCTTTTTTATAAAATTTAAAAGCAAGCGGAAGATGCTTTAACCTTTAAACGGGCAAGTGGGGTCATATTCGACCCCACTCAGTTGGATTGCTTATTATTGTGAAAAGTTGTACTTTATGCAATTCCTCGATTTTTGTGTTTGTTTATTTATTACTAAGTTCTTTCTGTGTGAATGAAAATTATTATAATTTGTTTCATATAACAAGATAAATAATAAATGTAGGATTGGGGTCATTATTGACCCCACTACTAACTATATGTAATGAGTGTAAGAATTTTAAATGGATACAGTAATCAGGTATAATTGTGGAGATAATGTATATTATTGTTAAGTGTAAAAAATGTTACATAAAAATTGTTAATTGTATTTTGTAGTTATTTTCATATCATTATATGTGAGCTACAATATACAGGCATATGTCTGTTACCAAATCCTCTGACAATAAAGATTACACTCTGTATAATCAGGTACAACTTGGATTAATAATAAAAAAGTTTTTCTTATTTAGGTTATTTTAAAACTTATTTGGAAAACGATTAATATGTCCCACAAAAATGTTAAAATAACCGAATTACCTACAAGTGTAAGTTTAGGAATATTAAAAATTCCATTTGCTCCCTTAGGATTATTGGTTGAAAATATCATTATTTACCAATTTCTTGTAATTTCTAAAAAACACTCAGGCCTACGATTAACATTGAAAATACAACCTGCCATGAAAGAAAAAACAATCATGAATGAATAATGATGAAGATATACACATGCTATACTATTCTTATTCACCCAAAAGTATTTTTAATTTCCTAAACATTTAATTTTGTCCCTCTTGTCTGTTTAGAATATCAACTCTTCAGTAATTAATTTTAAATTCAGTCAGATTTTTAAGGTGCTAACATGGCATTGGTTAATGGACATTCTTTTCACTTACATTAAAATTTATTCTATTGTTTATTATTTCTTAGTACAATTAAAATCATGACCATTTTTTAATGTAACAATAATTGTACCAATATTTATCTATTATGGAATGGTTTTTGTCAGAATATTTATGCCAACGTTAAATTAATTGGAATACTTATGCATATTCCAATAGTATCACACTGGTCTTTATTTGGGATTGTTATGTCTATGAGTTAGACATTTTTCCTTGAATATTTTACTCGGTTATTAATATTGTACATAATGTTGCCGTTAGTAATATTTGAGTAATGTATCACATCATAACTTCATATTGTTTTTTACTGGGTCAACTAAGGGAACAATTTAATTTTTTTAAATTATTATTTCAATATACAATGCAAGTGGGCGCCTGGCCTGGTGGCAAGGTTACAAAATTAACATATAAAAAACATATTAAGAAGATTCAGTTTACAATTTTTCACATACCACATACAATATTCTATCCATATATTTTTTCTGTTAGGAGCTTCGAGTTCGAGCTCCTTCGTTAATTAATTCATCTTACAGTATTATTTAACAATAAATTAACTAAAAGTAATGAATATCGTTCCCAGTGATATTTTTTACTCTTGATTTAAAGGTTTTAACATTTCTAGGGAAGGGTATACAAATGGAAACATCACGTATCACTCAAAAGCTCGTCTTTAGAATTACCCATAACTATTATGCATTTTGAATGCTATTTAACTTCGCTTTAAAGAGACCTACGCGGGAAGGGAATGACTTGAAGACCTCTGCAGGTAATGCGTTCCAATGCTCAATCCCTCTATTAAGAAACAAGAATTTTCCCCAGTTTGTTTTTTGTGGAGGAGGCTCCATCTTGTGCTCATGATCCCAGCGTCCATGATAAGAAGGTTTTTTAATCCTATCACAAATATCTGCCCAAGCTGGCTTTTCCGTATTTACAAGTCCTGTATTTGATTGCATAGTGCACGTTGGTCTCGATCAACACTTGAGTTGAATTCAAGTTACCTACCACCTTTAGAAGTTGTAATTCTCTTTCTTTGAGTGATTGATGTCGTGGAAAGAAGGAACATAAATGAGCCTGATAGAGATTCTTGATAAAACAGAAATTGGAGAAATATGTATTGGAAAAAGTGAGGCTTTTCTATCATTGCTATTGGAGAAAAACTAATGTGAGATTGTATAAAAGTTGATAACATTTTGTGAGAAACACTCCTTGAAAAAGTTTTCTATATTACCATGTCCACAAATAATTTCCTTAGTTTTAGAATCCATTTAATGGAAGTGTCATTGGAATTTCAAATCCCACCAATAATTATACTGATTTCTGTTTCGTTTGAAAATTGGAAAGATGTATTTTGGGTCAAGCAACTGGATCATGTCAAAAATGTACTAATTATTAATTTTTTACTGATATATTACAGGTCATGATCATTATCAGATTACATTGAAGTAGGACATCTTCTACAGCGAGTTAGAATGGGAATTTTTAAAGAAATATATGTTGGGAATAATTTTGAAACGAGAAAAAAGTCTGCCACTTGCTGGGCGGGTATTCTATCACCAAACTATTTTAGCAGATCAATTTTCTCGTTTCCGAGTGCGGATGTTTTCTTGGTATCATATAGTATATGTTGGATAGATTAGCTTTCAAGTTTTTTGGGAATTACACTTGACTTTATGGGCCTTCTCTTGTTGGTATTTCATCTTAAAAAACATGACAAATGTAACTTGCACAAGAGCACAATTTTAATTCAGAAAGTTTATGACCCAGGTTTCGATGCTTAGCAACATCATCGGGTTGCAAAGGGGTTAAAAGCATGCTATATATAGGTTAGGCATGGAAGAGGGGGGGAGGTTGAGGCAGTCATGAGAAGACGGAATGAGGAGGACATTATTAGCTAGAGTTGAGGAGGTTATGTGGTCTCGTGCTAATTAATGACAGCAAATATAGAAAAGTATAGTTACAAATACTCATTTAACACCATTATATTGTTATCTTTGCTACGTTTTAAAATTTATAATTGCTCGAAAGTGTTAATATCTAGTCCTTTTCTAGCAAAGTGACAAATTTTCATATCAAAACTACTTACTACCATGTTTATAAAATATCTTGGCAAAGTGGAAGTTGGAGCGGAGGTAAATCTGGAAGGCCTTCAGCTATTCTTTGTACCTAATGTTGAATCTTCTCTCAGTCTGTTATACAGACATAACATTAGTCTTCGCATAGATTCCATTTCTGTCCATTTTTCTATGCTGTCCTTACAGTGAACAAATAAATTCTTCAATTTAACGGGATATATGAGCAATTTTATAATGGTCTTTGGGAAACCAGTTGGCAATGCTGTAGCAAAGACTGCCAAGGAAACTTAGGCTGCAACATCTGCGTCAGTCACCACCACTGCTAGAAGAAAAGATCATTGCTGCATTTTTCCGTTTCTTTTTACTCAGTTTATTCACCAAGTTGACCTGAAAACCATTGAGAAAGGCGATGCGCTTTATAATTCTAATTTCTCATGATCTGAGAGGTAATGTTTAAAAGTCGATCGATCATAAAATGAAATGAAGCTAACTTTTTTAAGAAATTATGCTTAAAATGAGCACTGATAACATTATCGGTAAAAGAGGGTTTGTGGGTCGTGAGTATTGTAAATAAAAATTGTTTTAAAAGTTATATTTGTCGTGTTTTTGTGGTAATGATTGCAATGTTTGGTTAAGTTGGAAAAGTTTTGTGGGCAGTTGCAACTAGAACTGTAAGATATTTAGATTTTTCAGGGGCTCAGCTTTATTCTAAGTGAGGTCCATCTGAAATATTTAAGAACATTTCGTTCCCTCCATAGTCATGAAGTGAGACATAATTTTTGTGTGTGTAAGAAATCCAAGTGTCACCCTACCAACATAATGATAAAATCATCGGTCACCAGATATCTACATATTTTTATAATAATTGGTCATTGATATGTATCATAGGTTTTCTCTGTTACGAATATTTTCTAGACATCCAAACAAGTATTCATTAAATCTTACATAAGATTAAGACTTGGCATTGCTCTTAGTGACAGGACAGCCTTCAAATCATTTAAAATAAATCAGGCATATTAATGCAATTAAATTGAATGAATTTGTATAGGTTCTGACAAGGTGCAAAATTGAATTGATGTACTGTTGTCCATTTCTAATCTGAAATTAAGTTTTTCAGAAAAATTCTTTTTTTGAAATGGATGTTGAATTTACACCCATCTGGAAAAACTTCTTCGTTCTGTTAATGTGTGGTGTGATCTAGATAAGGGCCGGATTAAGGGTTCCATACACCCTAGGCACTGTTTGACCTTTGCTTTTTAATGCAGGATGATGTTCATATGGAGAAAATTAATGTCGATTTCTCAAGAAAATTTATTCTGGAAATAAGGTTCACCTTTTTGAAAAATTACATTATTTATATTGGAATTACATCCGAGTTTTTGTAAAATATTGTTAGCTAACTTTGAAATAATTTCATCCGTATTTAATTTGCAGAATTATTTGCATTCTATTAAAATTAGAGAAAGAGACAATAGTTTCTATGCCCAATAGTAGACATATGCCTAAGCCATAATCCTGTTCCAATCTGGATTATGGAAATTCAGTTCCATTAACATCTAGATCAGGGGTCCCCAAACTACGGCCCGCAGGCCACTTCCGGCCCACCTTATCAGCAACAGTATTTATTAGATATCATTTATAGTATCTAAACGACATTTTCCAAATGCTTCGGTGAAATCTACTTTTAATACAAGTGAATTGCCCATTACATAATCGAAAAAAATTCTCAAAACTTGCTCTTTGAGATTTTTACGCAGCCTGATCAGTCATTTGAAATGCCGTATGTGGCCCTTTCAGTAAGAAGTTGGCTGACCCCTGATCTATATTATTGACATTTTTATTTTAATTGAAATTACTCCAAATTAATGAGATCCTTACAACAGAATTATCGATTCAATGTTTGAGTTGATTGTTTTTTATTTTGTGGCAGATGCTATTTTCAATTTTAATCGTAGGCCTGAGTGTTTTGTAGAAATTTCAAGAAATTGGTAAATAATGATTTTTTCAACCAATAATCCTAAGGGAGCAAATGGAATTTTTAATATTCCTAAACTTACACTTGTAGGTAATTCGGTTACTTTAACATTTTTTGTGGGGCATATTAATCGTTTTCCAAATAAGATTTAAAATAACCCAAATAAGAAAAACTTTTTTATTATTAATCCAAGATGTACCTGATTATACAGAGTGTAATCTTTATCGTCAGAAACTTAATTGCCAGAGGATTTGCTAACAGACGTATGCCTGTATATTGCAGCTCACATATAATGGTATGAAAATAACTACAAAATACAATTACAATTTTTAACAATAATATATATTATCTCCACAATTATACCTGTATAGTGTAGCTATTTAAAATTCTTACTCTCATTACATATAGTTAGTAGTGGGGTCAATAATGACCCCAATCCTACATTTATTATTTATCTTGTTATATGAAACAAATTATAATAATTTTCATTCACACAGAAAGAACTTAGTAATAAATAAACAAACACAAAAATCGAGAAATTGCATAAAGCACAACTTTTCACAATAATAAGCAATCCAACCGAGTGGGGTCGAATATGACCCCACTTGCCCGTTTAAAGGTTAAAAGCATCTTCCGCTTGCTTTTAAATTTTATAAAATAGATTTCTTAACCCTTTTGCTGCTATCAATGCATATACGCATCGAGGTAGCGCACAGCCGCTACTGCTATCGACGCATATATGCGGGCGGGCAGAGCGGTGCCTTGACTGCTAACGACGCATGTATGCATTTCAAGCTTTTCCGTTCGCTGCTCAAAACGCATTCAGTCGTATCGATGCTAACGAAGTGCCGTGGATTTTTGTGGTACTAACAGATGTTTTAGGCACTCTGTAGATGGCGTAGACATGGATTTTCAAGCTGTTTTTAGTCTAACCTTGGACGATGAAAAAGGTTGCTTCTACTTCGTTTCCCCGGGCTTTCTGCACCCGCATAAAACCTTTTTCGTCACTTTTCTCACCCCCTATGCCCTAAAACAGATGGAAAAAGCCTGAAATATCTTCAGTTCTGTGTCAACTATCATGGCAAAACTAACAAAAGTGGAATACTCCTTTAGTTGTTTTGGCTAAAGGAGTATTCCACTTTTTTTTATTATCTTTATTGATAAATAAAATTTTCCACATTCATACACACACGTTTTACATAAGCAGCAATGATGTTCTATAGGTCTGCTTTTATGCCAATAATTAAAGTAATAAATTTTATTTATATATTTAATAATATAGTAATATATTTTATTTTATTTTTTTATGTAAGTGGACTCTTTGGTGCTGTTTTAGATGAACTTTGGTGGGGAATTCCTTTGAACACAGACTGCATGAAAATGGCTTTTCATTCGAATGAAGTGCCATATGAAAAACCAATACCCCCTTTTCATAAAATGACTTGTGACAAAATTTGCAAGAGTACGGACGTTCTCCTGTGTGGGACCTATTGTGAATGACAAGTCTGTACTTTTCCAGGAAGCTCTTTCCGCATACATTGCAAGAGAACATCCCGTCACCAGTGTGAAGTTTCGTGTGTAAACTGAGATGATCGCCTCTCAAGAACCGCTTTCCGCAAACGTCACATTTGTGCGCTTTTATACCCATGTGACTAATTACATGTCTCCTCAAATAGTATTTATAAGCAAACTTTCGTCCGCAGATGTCGCAGACCAACTTCTTCTCCCCGAAATGAGACTTGCGATGATCCACTAAATCCTTCCACCTCTCAAATTCCTTCTTGCAATCCTTACATTCCCACACCGTCTCCCCGTCATGCACGGATTGGTGATCGTCCAGTTTGACTTTACTCCTGAAGTTCATGTTGCAGTGAGTGCACTGGTATGTCTTCTTACCAGTATGCACCATCCTGTGATTAATCAGGTGCTCCCTCCTACTGAACTTCTTCCCACATTCTTTACATTCGTATTCCTTATTCATTTCGTGAGTCTTCTGGTGCTGTGTTAGATGGTATTTCAGGAGGAACCTCCTCCCACATGTAAAACACATGAAAAGTTTCTCCGTTCCGTGGATCCTCATGTGTTGCTTTAAATAACCATTCTTTGTGAATTCTTTCTCACAATGGCGGCACTTGTGTACCTTCCATCCCCGATCCGTCTCTGTCCCTTCCTCTGCTTCCATCTTCTGTATCTCGTCTCCAATGTTCGATCGTGTCTCCCTCTTCCGCAAGCTCCTTAATCTAGGCAAAGGCACCTCAGACAACGGATTCTCTTCTCTGGTCGGGTCTGTCGCATCACAAGCCTATCCAAAATGACAGAGGTAGAGTATTTAAAAAGTTCTTAATCAAGAGTAATGAAAATATCAGTATACCGTAAATACCCGCGTATAATACGCACCCTCACATAACGCACAGGGGGTTTTCAGCCTCGTAATCTATGATTTTTCTACATACCCGCGTATAGTGCGCAGATTTTTTTTTAGCGTTACCGTTCCAGAATAAAGTAGACGGTGTAACGTGTTCTAAGGCAATGATTGAATTATTGGTATTATGAATTGGTAACATAATGAAAGTGCGAAATGAAATTTTCTAATAACATTCCAAAAGAACTTCAGGTAACTCAATCATTACATACTCTGTTTACTTACAAGGTGATATTAGGATATACACAATAAATCCAATTATATTATTTTCATAGGAAGGGCATATGACATTGTTTGAGCTAATAAAATGAAGGAATGACGATAATCCTATGTCGAAGTTTTGTACAGACGCTTTTGTCGTGTGGACGAGTTTGCTCAACCTTCAGTTTCACCCTGATTAGAACACACTGGAGCATGTAAAAACGATAGCAAATAAACATAATTAACTACAGACTCAAAGAATCAAGAATAAATCACATATGAATGCTGAGAGAAAAGAAGGGAACGATGAGTTGATTTAGTTCTACAAGAAGCATCAACTCCCAGCGTACTCAAAGGCATCAGATGCCATTGCTTCTAATTGTAAGTAGTACTATTACCTCAACACCAGGCCAGGCGCCGATGTAGGGTGACGTCATGAGGAAGATGACGATTCCTATAACAACATCAAAGAAGAATGGTCCAGTGACGAAGAATTTGTCGACTTTTAAAATGAATAAAAACTGAATTCATTCTTTTCATATGTAATTAATGTATGTTTACAGAATTAGTTAATAAATGTTCACTATTATCTATCTTACTTTTCGTAAAAACCATCAATAGAATTATGAGGATAACTGGGCAGTAATTAATGTGCCGAAATTACGGATATGTGGGGTCAAATGAAAATAGGAAGATTATGTACCCTCGTATAACACGCACCCTAATTTTCATCCCAAATATTTCGAAAAAAAAGTGCGCATTATACGCGGATATTTACGGTAATCAATTTCATGTAAAACCCCTTCAAAGCACCTTGTGTACCTCCGGGGATACGTTTATTTACTGTTAAATATTCGTTTGGCAACAGAAATGAAGCAAAACAACTACGGTGCATCAAAATCAAACTAATGACATTGAAGCTGAAGACCTTGGATGGCGATAGTCAATGGTAAACAAGTTAAAATGCATGCGCAGATTCCAATAGCACACATTAAAATGTCCACATAAATTTTCAGAATATTTAACATAGATGTATGGCTATAAACTTTAGAATTAGTCATCAAACTGCATTATTACGACGAAATACTGTATTTTCATTAGAAACTTACCATTAAAAACCAAAGATAAAACTCAAAATCAATCAAAGCTAACATTACAGCTACTCACCATAGTTAAGTACCGTGTTTGACGGCATATAAGACGCACTTTATTCCCAAAAATAATGGCTCAAAAATCACCCCCGGGTCTTATATGCGAAGGCGAGACCTTCCGCACCCTAAAGTCATCCCCCAAGCTCACCGCTGTAGGCTAATTTTAACCCAGGTGGTCAATACTAGCTAGATAATTAAAGTTTTAGTTCCAGAATGGTAAATGTTTTTCCCCACACCTCCTCAATTTTTATCTTTATGTTCAGCGGTAGTGGTAGCTTGCTTTAAATAAAGTGTTTCCATAACAAATTGCTTTTGGTTTCAGCTACATCGAAATTGTGGCTGTGGCCTGTGACGGAATCGCTTAATGGGCCCGCCACTGGTCAGGCCCTATAAAAGCCATCGAGGGGACGACCTCGAGGCCTGTTTTTGTCTGAGCGCCGTGGCGACCGGATGCGCCCGTGACCAGGTGACTCCTCGACGCTGCTGCTTGTTTCTTGCTCGCCGGCTCAGGAGGTTGGAGATAAGACCACCTGCATATTCAATAGCCAAGGGTTTGCCCCCCCAATGTCCAGGTGTTACCTATGCCAGCGATTGCATGTTGCAGTTCCTTTGCCAATTTCACTTGTTGTTTCTGGAGGTCTGAAAATTGAGCTTGGCTTTTTTGGATCATAGTGCCCACGACGGCATTGTCATCGGAGATCATCTGTTGGATATGGTGATCCCCCAACTGGGATTTCCACTGTTCATGATCTACCAGCGGAACCGAAACATGAGAAGGCCGGGCTTTGAGTGTGACGTTCAGTCCTAGGGCGATTACAGGGATATAGAGATCCTAAGTGAAATTCGAGGTCTCCAGGCTTGCTTGGAAGGGTACTAGCATGACAATATCACTCAAGAAGAGGGAGCACTTGTCCGGCACATGGATCACCTGAACGAATTGGAGTGCCATCATTTCCTTCTTCTGCCCAGGGCAGTTAAAGGTGGCAGCTGCAACTGACCCATTGTTGCTGTACACCAACGTGTTGTTGAAAGCATATTTAAGTGCTCGTATTCTGTGATCTGCTAAACTGAAATACCATCAATGGGGCGAAGCCTGCAAGTCTTTGATATCATCCGATTTGCGGATCAGTGCAGATAGACAGTGCCGAGAAGCATGGGGGAACAATGTAAACCCTGTTGGATGAGCCTTGAGTGAGCCTTTACGTATTCTTGGTACTGGACTTCGCTAATGTATGTCCACTCGATCTGGGGATGGACGAACCTAAGCGTAGATGCCATGTCTCGCAGATTAAACCATTTCACCAGAGGTAATTCAGTGTCCTTCCTATTCCCTAATTTTACCCTTTTCGTTTCTAACTCTCTTGGAGGTGCGAGCAATTGCAAGAAGCAGCGGGACCTAGTCTCACGTGGGGCTTTTCTGAAACTTTGTCCACTTAAGAACTAACAGTCTCCATATACGACTTTGGAAAACCATGCCCCTAACTGGTAAAACCAGACAAAACTAACAAACACTAAGTATATGGCATATTATTCCAATACAGATTATAACACATTTGCAAGAACTTTGCCAATAAAGTGTAATATTTCCGTAATGTTACGAAAATGTCTCCCCTTTGAAACAGAGTTTTTAAAAATAGACCATACTGATCCCAAAATCGTCTACTGCAGGTTTTAAAGTAAAAACTTTTTTTCCTGAATATGCCCTGCTGAAATGGGGATGCGTCTTATATGCCAGTGCGTCTTATATTCCGTCAAATACCGTAATTATAATATCGTCTCTATCCCTTTTTGAAAGTTAATGTATTTATGCTTTGCTGTTATTTTAAGAGTATGGTTGTTCTACTTGTGAATGGCAAGTTTAGGTTTTTGCTTGAAACTCTTTCCACGAACGTCACAGGAGAACAACCCTTGAACGGTGTGGAGTTTCATGTGCAAACCGAGAACCGAGCTTCTCACAAACCGCTTTCCGCAAAAGTGGCACTCGTGTGGTTTTTTACCCATGTGACTCATTAAGTGCCTTCTTAAATTACGTTTAATAGCAAACCTCCATCCGCACAAGTCACATACCAACTTTTTCTCTCCGAAATGGGACTTGCGGTGATTCACCAAATCCTTCCACTTCTCGAATCCCTTCCTGCATTCCTCGCATTCCCACAATCTCTCACCATCGTGCGAAGGTTGGTGGTCGTCCAGCTCAAGCTTCCTCTTGAAGCTTTCGTCGCAGTAAGCGCACTTAAATGGCTTTCTACCGGTGTGCACCAACATGTGCTTAATCAGATATTTCCTCACGAGGAACCTCTTCCCGCACTCTTTGCATTTGAAATACATCTTCTTTCCGTGTATCTTCTGGTGCTCCAAGAGGTAATGTTTCTCGAGGAATCTCTTCCCGCAGGTGGAACACGCGAAAGGTTTCTCCGTGCCATGGATCTTCATGTGTCGACTTAAATCCCACTTCCTTGAGCATTCTTTCCCACAATGGTGGCACTGGTACGACTTGCGGCCATTGTCCTCGTCGTTCTCCACCTCCTCCTCTACCACCCTTTTCATGTGCTGCACCTGCTCTCCAGCGTTTGATCGTTTGTCTCTCTTTTGCACTCTCCTTAATCTAGGTGCTGGCATCTCGGACAACGGATCCTCATCTTTGGTTGGGTCTGTCACATCACAATCCTATCCAAAATGAAAGAGGTAGGGCGTTTAAAAACAAGTGAAGATATAAAAATGAATTTTTATATAGTTAATACTTTAATACGAATAAACTCTATAATATAATTATAATAACCTTTCTGCTTTCATGGGCGTAAAAAGTTGAAAAAGCATTTACATGCTGTTGAGTGATGTGGGGATCTCTATATTTAACCTTTAATCTTTTTACAGTTGAGAGAATGGCAGACAGAAGTAGAGAACTGTGGCAAACGTAAGAATGTTTGGTATATAAGTAGTAAGAAGTTTGATAGTATCTTTTGTTTCATTAATGAAAATACTGACTCATCCATTCATATTGCTTAAAATCAACGAAAATATACTGCTATTTCAGAGTAATTCGGATTTTATTAATTAATCAAACAATCACATTTACTATATATATATGTTTTTACACACACACCTCAGAGGTTATATTTTAATCACACTACAAAGTCCCACTGATGTTCAATGGGTAATTACACTCTTTATTAATAAAGCAGTTAGTCTTTAGGATGGCTTAAAATGACTTCACACTTGTGAGTGCTGCAAAGCGGGTCTGCGTTGGACTATTTGAATGCTACCGACAAGTTCTACGTAATAAGCAAAAATAAGCTAAGCAGTCAAACCTGGCCATTTTTAAAAATAAAGCTTCTTAGGTGTTCCGAAAAATATTTTGAAATTACGTACATTTACCTCTAAAAAGCTTTTTTGTCTTACTGTTTACTAGGTAATTTTATAGTTTGTTTAATAATTTACATTCTAAAAGTCCGGTAGAAATGTTTTACATTGAATGTGGGTCCAGAAATACCATCAGGAAAGTTATTTCCCTCTGGACGCCTCAAGAATACGGTGCACCGGCAAACGCGGATTTTCGCTCAGGAATGCATCCCCCGCGTTAAGCGAGGCTCACCTGTATCTCGCTATTTATTTGTTTATCCGCTAAGGCCATTCATTTGGAATTGGTATCTGAATCGACTACATCAACATTTTTAGCAGCCTCGAGATCAGTGCTGTAGTCGTAAAAAAGAAGACGGTATACCGTATACGGATGTAGGGGGGGGGGATCTTACCAAGTTTTTTAAAGAGCAAATTACACGACTATAATGTTACGATGGCAGGAGAAAACATATGAGCTTACTTTTAGATTCCTTAAAAATTTTATTTCAATTATATTTTAGTGATATATATAAAAATAAGAAGTACAGTATTTATTTTAAATTTGATCGAAACAAAAGAAGTATTAGAATATTGATATTAAACTTGTGATCCGCAGATTTTCAAGGATCACAGGTGCAACATTTGGGGCACGAAAAAAGGAGGAATTAGCTGTTTTTTAAATCAACCTGTATAATTTCTCATAAGGCCAGGGTAAACGCTATTTGTTTGAAAAAGCAGAGGGTATATACCCTATTCATTCGAAAAAAGCAGAGGGTATACGGCGTATACCACCGTATAGCCTCCACTACAACACTGCTTGAGATGCTAAATGGCTCGCCGGGGAAGATGCACCAATATCTACAGTGACAATGGAACTAACTTCATGGAAGGTCGAAGGGAGTTAGAAGAGCCTTTCAAGTACAGTGTAACACATGCCTAATGTGTCTACAATGTGACAAGTATCTTGTATCTCATAAACAGACGTGCGGAATGTACAGTGATTTTTCAAAACACGATCTTTTAAAATCACTAGTACTTGAATAAAACTCGGGGGCTACTTTTAAAATTTCATTTTTTGGAAAAACACATCGCGTTATATATATTCGGGACAATACGGTAATTACTTTACCATGAATAATGAGAAGCTCTTGCCATGCACCATTGCACATGATTAGACCTCGTCTAATGACAATATCCACCACACATTTAAAATGCCACTGATAGAAAAGAGATTTTAGAATAGAATTTAATCAGAATGACACTACTTTGAGGCAAATACTTATAAATGAATTCACAAAAGTCTGGCTTTTTATCAACCCTTCAATTTTTCTAAGCTATTCATAAGAGGCCTGACTGTATGTATTTGTAACTGTGTTAAAATAGCAGACAAATAGCTCCAAGGTCTAGTGTGTCATTTACCTCTGAACGAGCGTCTCTTCCGTCATCCAAACATTCTTCCTCCACATCTCTCTCCATTGGTAACTCTTCACTCGCACCCACAAGCCGATTCTAAGAGAAAATAATTTAGAAAACAACGTTATTTCACGTAGACATTTAATGTTTCCATTTTTATCTAAAAATAGTAAGGGCAACTTCTTTATCCTCTTCTCGTTGATAAAATGACAGACAATTGCATCAATAACGTAGTTTTAGAACAATGAAACATTTAAAAAATAATATTAAATATTTTTGCAGGGAGAAAATACTTCTCAACTCCATTATCATTTGCTTGCAACTAGTTTTTCAAATTACTTAAATGGAATTTCAAAGGAATAGAATGGAATATGAGGCTAAATAATTTATTTACTGGAGGAGATTTTAGGGATCTTGTCTATTATCTGCTACCCACCAAAGTTAATGCAGGCAGCGCCCTTCTGGTGGCGGGATGTGGAACTAGCATGGGATATGAGTGCTTGGGCTATTACATACTCCAACTCACCCCCGGGATAGGTAAGTTAGTCAGTGTTTTGGTTTCTTCCCACGTTCACTGTCCCACTCCCAAGAGGGGGGTGGCACAGAGAACATGGGAAGAAACCAAAAACGCATTAACTAACTTACCCAACCCAGTCGCAAGCTTATTTTTTTATCCTGCAGCTAACCCCCACGCAGTTCCATATCTCACCACTTCATTCCGTTAGGGTGCTGCGTATATTGCCCGCGTGGGTGGCAGATAACAGACAAGACCCAATCTTAGTACTCACCATGGTTATGTATTGCGGACACAACTCCTCTTCTAATTTGATCGGCCGATGCATGGACTAGAAGGGATAATCAAGTTATAAGTGAGACAGTAAGAGCAGTGCATGACAGTAAACTAATATAAAAATTAAAAGACTATTATGAATACTGATAATAGAAAAGAAACAAAAAATTTCTCCAGCTAAAAAATAAATCTCTGACGATTACATTTCATTAATAATTTATCGGTGAAAAGGTATGCACTTGTATCTATTTCTCACAACATTTAACCTTTCCCGGGAAAAATTACAATTTTAAAGTTGGAGAATGAATGAATAAAATATATACTTTCCAAATAATCCACCCGAAAAACATTTCGTTGACGAAAAAATGTCTTACAAATAGAAGCATCACAACAATCGACTCACCTCCAAGATGTTTGGCTCGTCCACAACGATCTCACGTTTAATATAATCATCGTCGTAGGACGCTTTACACGCTTTGCATTGTTCCTTGAATATTTTGAATTCCGCCAGCTTGCGGAAACATGCACTGCACACATATAGAGGATATCCGTCCATCCGGGTCGCCTATTCAGGAAGAGATCCAAAGTACAGTAGGTGCTCGAGATAGTTGTTGACAAATATCAAAATAATTTTTCAATTATCACCGACGATGAATTCCAATAATTTTCAGAAAGTACAGAAATCAATTATGTCAAGTTATCCCACAAAATGCATATTTATAATAGTAATTTATGTACAATACTCAGAGAAAATATACACCTATTATGTTATCATAATCAATTGTTTATGTTAAACATTCCACATCCTCATAAAATAACATCTATAACATAGGTAACCAACACAACACGATGTGTAAAATTAACACAGTCAAGTAGCAGATTCGCCCTTTCAATGTATTCTGCAACGTTTAAGAAATATCCATCAACAAATCAACATACCCATCCAAACATTGCAAACACGTGATAAATACCTTTAACTGAAGCAAATCCGAGATTAGGTCCGCCACCGTGTAACTCGTCTCAACGTTCACGTTGAAAATGTGAACAAAATTCCCACTACCGCACAGACAAAGCCTGCATTTATATAAACCGTTAGATAACTCCATGAGTTTACGACAGATCCAAGCGCGGTAATCTACAATTCGTATTCTTTTCAATCGCAATCCAGAAACAACTTTCTCGAATGCGAGAATCGACCTCGAAAGAATCGATATATATCGCTGGACGTCGTAATAAAAACTTGTACTCTTTTGAAATCATTAAATGATGGGAATAATCCCTCTTTCTCTCTCTCTCCCATTCTCTCCTATCCGCTCCTTATATATTATAAACAGTAACATTTATTAAATTCGTTTATTTAACAAAACACATGCTGAATATAATGTCAGAAAGAGATTTTGACATTGCTTTTATTATTTAAAACCTTATAATACTGTAGTAATTTGTTTTCCAATTTTTCTCTATCATTGATAAGCTATGAATTACAAATGGTATCTATGGTATTAGAATTCCTTGGAATGACCAATACATACTGAAACATTTCCTGTCAATATAAGTAATGAATTCCGGACGTCAACTTCGGGATACCTGCCTGCATTAGTAATAGTTTGTACAAGGTCGACTGCTTGGCACTAACGAATGGATTACGAACAACGTTGTTTTGCAAAAGAAGCCTTCCAAAATTAACGAATAAAAATTAGATTTAAGTTTGCTTGGAAACAAAATTAAAAAAAATATATATACAAGCATAGCTTCTTTTCAATACTACTGCAACAATTCCGTCCTAGGACGTGTTATCGGCTTAATACTTAATTCACGCTTACCCCGTCATGCATGAAGGACAATTACGCTAGCATTCTTAAATAATAATTCTCAAGTGTCCGTCTGTCCCGGTATTTTTGGACATTTCCCAACGGAATTTAGAGATGAAACTTTCACAATCGTTAAACCCCCATGAGGTGGTCTCTAGAAAAATCAAACATCCCGGATTCGACTCCGGGAGACGTTTATATTTTCCCATAAGTTTCCACGGGATTTTCGATTTTTCACGATGCAAGGTTTATTTCCTTCATTCATTAAAATAAGTAAATATGGACCGAATTTCTCCATTTTTGTTTTATTCGATGGCTGAAATTATAAAATATATTAATCTTGCGATGTTTAGATGTTACATTAAGGAACTTGTCAGAAACACGGATTTCTTTTCGACATTTTATGGCTTTTTCCTATTCTTTCCGGGTTTGCCAAGGCGAACCTCATTGTTGCCTCCGATAAATTAGCGTCCATTACCCCATTATTTTCAACTATACAAAGGAAACTTTGGAAGTAAAAACCCCCATCAGGATGTGTAGGGACTTAAATATAAGTAACATAAATAAGTTTTGTAAGCACTTGAGTACGTTAAATTGGAATGAAATCCATGAGGATGGTGAGGATTCGGAACGTTATTTCATGAAATTTTGGAATATTTTTATGGGTAGCTTTGAGTTCTTTTTTCCCTATAAGACTACTAAAAAAATATTAAACAAAAAGAAAAGGCTACCCTGGTATACAGACGATTTAAAATTAAAGAAAGAAAATATTTTAGAAATTTTGAGGCAAATATCTGAACATAACTGTCAAAGCACACACGAATCATTACGGAAACTTACGAAAGAATATAAATTAGCAATAAATAAAGCAAAGCTAGATTTTAATGACAGGTTGATACTTACAGCCAATAATAAATCTAAGCAAAGTTGGTCTATTATAAACTCTATAAAAAGTATAAAATCCAAGCAAAATTCCTTGTCACCACAGGTTTTTGCTAAGCATTGGGAATTATCTGCTACAAATATACGTAAAAATCTTACTCAAAATACAAATGATGTTGCCTCCTATCTTAAAAATGATAAACTAAGCTACATAAATCGCAAAATGCTAGAAATTGTGGCAAATCATTTTTTCTCCATCCAGTAACGGAAGAAGAAGTAAATACCATTATTCAAAAGCTAAGTAATTCGAATACCTGTGATATTTATGGGATAAACTCTAAAGTTGTAAAGCATGCTAGGGAATTTCTAAATAAACCCTTAACTAAACTAATCAATAACTCTTTTATGACAGGTATCTATCCATCTGCTTTGAAAAAAACAAAAGTGCTGCCTATCTATAAAAAGGGTCCAATAAATGATCCTGCAAATTACCGACCAATAGCAATAAGCCCTATCTTGTCCAAAGTGTATGAAATGGCTATAATAAGCAGATTGAATAAATTTATTGAAATACAGGGCATACTAAATGACAGGCAGTTTGGTTTCAGAAAAGGTAGAAATACTATAGATCTTGTAGCTAAAGCCATGTCATTTATAGTAAATGGCTTTGAGGAGAAGCATCATATTGAAGGTATTCTGTGTGACCTCACAAAAGCTTTTGACTGCTTATCGCATGAGATTCTTCTTGCCAAATTAAATCATTATGGTTTCAGAGGCAAAATTCATGATTTAATCAAATCTTTCCTAAGCAATAGACTTCATGTTATGGTAACTAAAAATGGTAAATCCGAAAACTTTAACCATATCCATGGCGTGCCTCAGGGCTCAATACTCGGTCCGCTTCTTTTTATATTATATGTTAATGACTGCCCAGGAAATATTACGTCATATACCCTCCAATTTGCCGATGATACTAGTTTTTTTGTTAAAAACTCAAATCCTGAGGAAAACAAAAGGGAAATCAAAAAATCTATGGAGAAATTGGAGGCATGGTTTGCCTGCAATAAATTAAGCCTCAATGCTACCAAAAACCAACATATACATTTTAATCCATCTAAAAGCTTCTCAAACAGAAATGAAACAGGCAAACTGTTAGGCATAGTTTTGGACCCTGGACTAACTTGGAAGAAGCACATTGAATATTTAGAAAATAAATTGGCAAAATTAATATATCTTTTAATAAGACTAAGGACTGAGGTATCCTATGATACCCTCAGATGTGCCTATTTAACTCTATTTCATAGTGTTATGTCATACGGTATTCTATTATGGGGAGCATCAAGTGCTAGTAAAAAGATATTTATTATGCAGAAAAAGGCAATAAGAATCATACATAATCTCAAACCAAGAGAACATTGTAGAGATGTTTTTAGATGTAGCAATATCTTAACATTACCCTCTGTCTATATCTTGGAAGCTACCTGTTATGTTCACTCGGGCTTCAAAAATATTTTACGTGGTGATATTCACAAATATGAAACTAGGTATTGTACTAATATTGATATGAAATACTGTGGGCTTGCTACAAGCCAAAAAAATTAGGGATATTCTAGTAAAAAATTGTACAATTCACTCCCTATTAATTTTAAATCTATGCCTGCAATTATATTTAAAAGAAATGTCAGGGATATGATGTTAAAGGGGGCTTACTATAGCATCAATGAGTTTATCTCTGAAAAATTGTAAAAATCTACACAAATGGTGTCTTTTGTACTGTATTGTCATGTTTGCGCACTTTTCTATATATTGTATTCTACTGTTCTTTTATTTTTACTATGACCTTGACAATGTAATGCCCCATACAGGGGTCACTGCAGTAAATAAATTATTATTATTATTATGTCCATTAATCCTTCAAATATACGAAATAATTACGTTATTCGCTTCGTGCAACGTCAAACTTAATAGATTGTAACGTTAATAATTGAAGAATATTATTATTCAGTAAACATACGAAGAGGAAGAAGAACGGAGCCAGAGAGTGGCAAATCTAGTCGTATATTGGTGCCAGAATGTAATAAATTTCAAGCGCTTCATTTTCTGGGAGAACTCAAATGACTGTCAGGAATTTATTAATTAATCAAACAATTACATATCATTACTAGTAGTTGGTGCTTGCATACTGCAATCATTTCATCTCACCTTGAAAAAACATTCAATTTTCAGACAGGCATTTCATCATTATAAATATTCTTCGATTCTAAATATTTCACCTCTGCAGCGATTTTCGTTTTTCCCACATGTAAAAATAATAGTTTAAAACAATCCCCAAATGTTGCAATTTTAAAAACTTTACACTTTCTTCATATTGGGGTACTAATGCTACACATTTTAGCCAAATTTTAAAGTTGTAGCACTTCTAGAAGTATAATAATATTTTTCTAATTGTTTAAATTGAAATAATTTTTAACGGCCGCCACAATACATATATGGAGAGATTGAAATGTTTATTTGTGCAAATGTACTACTCTGTAAATAATTTGAAAATTTCAGCTTCCTAGCTCATTCCGTAGTATCTAAACATTTACCTGTTTGTTCAAACTTTAGGAATTTTTAACTGCCAAACAAATTAAAATATCAAAATTTGTATAATCCCTATTTGGTTTTTTAGGAGTTCTACTTATAAAAAAAATTTCAACTCCGTAGCTCATGCGGAAGTACATAAACCTTGAAAATTTGTTTAAACAATAGCGAATTTTTAGCGGCCGCATTGTCGCACTTTTTCAAGATTTTCGTTTTTTCTAGTCGGTTTTCCACAAAATCCTAGCTATGAAAAAAATTTCGATTCTCCAGTTCATCTGGAAGTGCCTAAACATTAGTATCCTCCTATATCCTCTTCCTGTGTAAGAAACGTCTATATATAATGATAGGAGGATACTATTGTTTAGGCACTTCCAGATGAGCTGGAGATTCGAAATATTATTATTAGGTAGGCTTTGTTGCAAAACCGCAGGAAAAAACGAAAATCTTGAAAAAGTTAAACAATGCGGCCGCTAAAAATACGCAATTGTTTAAACAAAATTTCAAAGTTAATGCATTTACGAAAGTCCTACGGAGTTGACCTTTTTTTTGAGGTACGATTTGTAAAAAAACGAAATAGGGATTATAGAACTTTTGATATTTTAATTTGTTTGGCAGTTAAAAATTCTTAAAATTTAAACAAATGGATAACTGTTTAGATAATACGGGATTAGCTAGGAATCTGAATCTAATGTCCAGCCCAAACTAGAAGAGCTAGAGTGCTGAAAGTTTTAGTTTTTGTAGATACGATGGAGAAACCTACAGATAAAATGAGACTTCTTACCTAAGTGACATGAGTTCCACTCCAGAAATTCCGAAAGTTGCGTTTTTCCCCATAAGGAAAGCATTGCGCCATTTTTGTAAATTAATAATAGGCACTTGCCGGTAGGCTAGAAAAATGAAATTTTCAGTGTTGCTAGATGGCCGCAATATCCATTAGGAATTGTTGTCACTTTTGCTTACAGTGCCTTGGGTTCGACTCCAGAGACCCTGGAATATCTACCATAAGTTAGCATGGGAAAACGCAATCCAGTGTGTTTAGGAAGCTGACTTTTTTCAAGATTATAGAACGTTTCTCATAACCAACTATAAAAATCGAAAATGTTAAAATTGTTAATTTTTAGGGGTTGTTTTAACCCCATTTGAACATTAAAGTTTAATAATTTTTATCTTGAAAACTATATGCGAGGATACTAATGTTTAGGCACTTCCAGATGAGCTGGAGATTCGAATTTTTTTCTTAGGTAGAATTTTGTGCAAAACCGACTAGAAAAAACGAAAATCTTGAAAAGTGCAAAAATGCGACCGCTAAAAATTCGAAAATGTTTAAACAAAATTTTAAGGTTTAGGCATTTCCGAATGTGCTACGGAGTTTCTTTGGCAGTCTTTGCTACAGCATTGCCAACTGGTTTCCCAAAGACCATTATGAAATTGCTCATAAATCCCGTTAAATTGAGGAATTTATTTGTTCACTGTAAGGACAGCATAGAAAAATGGACAGAAATGGAATCTATGGGAAGACTAATGTTATGTCTGTATAACAGACTGAGAGAAGATTCAACATTAGGTACAAAGAATAGCTGAAGGCCTTCCAGATTTACCTCCACTCCAACTTCCACTTTGCCAAGATATTTTATAAACATGGTAGTAAGTAGTTTTGTTATGAAAATTTGTCACTTTGCTAGAAAAGGACTCGATATTAACACTTTCGAGCAATTATAAATTTTAAAACGTAGCAAAGATAACAATATAATGGTGTTAAATGAGTATTTGTAACAATCCTTTCTTATATTGGCTGTCGTTAATCAGCACGAGACCACATAAACTCCCCAACTCTAGCCAATGATGTCATTCTTATTCCTTCTTCTCCTGACTGCCTTAACCTTACCCCCAAACCCAACCTATATATAGCGTGTTTTTGACCCCTTTGTAACCGGATGATGATGCCAATCATCGAAACCTGTGTCATAAACTTTCTGAATTAAAATTGTGCTCTTGTGTAAGTTACATTTGTCATGATTTTTAAGATGGAATACCAACAAGAGAAGGCCCATAAAGTCAAGTGTAATTCCCAAAATACTTGAAAGCTAATCTATCCAACATATACTATATGATACCAAGAAAACATCCGCACTCGGAAACCAGAAAATTGATCTGCTACAATAGTTCAGTGGTAGAATATCCGCCCGGCAAGTGGAAGACTGATTTCTCGTTTCAAAATTATTCCCAACATATAGTTCTCTAAAAATTCCCAATCTAACTCGCTGTAGAAGACGTCCTACTTCATTGTAATCTGATAATTATCAAGACCTGTAATATATCAGTAAAAAATTAATAATTAGTACATTTTTGACATGATCCAGTTGCTTGACAGAGAAATACATCTTTCCAATTTTCAAACGAAACGGAAATCAGTATAATTATTGGTGGGATTTGAAATTCCAATGACACTTCCATTAAATGGATTCTAAAACTAAGGAAATTATTTGTGGACATGGTAAACAAACATCGTAATATAGAAAACTTTTTCAAGGAGTGTTTCTCACAAAATGTTATCAACTTTTTTACAAACTCGGATTAGTTTTTCTCCAATAGCAATGATAGAAAAGCCACACTTTTCCGATACATATTTCTCCAATTTCTTTTTTATCAAGAATCTCTATCAGGCTCATTTATGTTCCTTCTTTCCACGACATCAATCACTCAAAGAAAGAGAATTACAACTTCTAAAGGTGGTAGGTAACTTGAATTCAACTCAAGTGTTGATCGAGACCAACGTGCACTATGCAATCAAATACAGGACTTGTAAATACGGAAAAGCCAGCTTGGGCAGATATTTGTGATAGGATTAAAAAACCTTCTTATCATGGACGCTGGGATCATGAGCACAAAATGGAGCCTCCTCCACAAAAAACAAACTGGGGAAAATTCTTGTTTCATAATAGAGGGATTGAGCATTGGAACGTATTACCTGCAGAGGTCTTCAAGTCATTCCCTTCCCGCATAGGTCTCTTTAGAGCAAAGTTAAATAGCATTCAAAATGCATAATAGTTATGGGTAATTCTAAAGACGAGCTTTTGAGTGATACGTGATGTTTCCATTTGTGTACCCTTCCTTAGAAATGTTAAAACCTTTAAATCAAGAGTAAAAAATATCACTGGGAATGATATTCATTACTTTTAGTTAATTTATTGTTAAATAATATTGTATGATGAATTAATTAACGAAGGAGCTCGAACTCGAAGCTCCTAACAGGAAAAATATATGGATAGAATATTGTATGTGGTATGTGAAAAATTGTAAACTGAATCTTCTTAATATGTTTTAAATATGTTTTTTATATGTTAATTTTGTAACCTTGCCACCAGGCCAGGCGCCCACTTGCATTGTATATTGAAATAATAATTTAAAAAAATTGTTCCCTTAGTTGACCCAGTAAAAAACAATATGAAGTTATGATGTGATACATTACTCAAATATTGCTAACGGTAACATTATGTACAATATTAATAACTGAGTAAAATATTCAAGGAAAAAGGTCTAACTCATTGACATAACAATCCCAAATAGAGACCAGTGTGATACTATTGGAATATGCATACGTATTCCAATTAATTTAACGTTGGCATGAATATTCTGACAAAAACCATTCCATAATACATAAATATTGGTACAATTATTGTTACATTAAAAAATGGTCATGATTTTAATTATACTAAGAAATAATAAACAATAGAATAAATTTTAATGTAAGCGAAAAGAATGTCCATTAACCAATGCCATGTTAGCACCTTAAAAATCTGACTGAATTTAAAATTAATTACAGAAGAGTTGATATTCTAAACAGGCAAGAGGGACAAAATTAAATGTTTAGGAAATTAAAAATAATTTTGGGTGTATAAGAATTGTATAGCGTGTGTATATCTTCATCATTATTCATTCATGATTGTTTTTTATTTCGTGGCAGGTTGTATTTTCAATTTTAATCATAGGCCTGAGTGTTTTTTAGAAATTACAAGAAACTGGTAAATAATGATTTTTTCAACCAATAAGAAATTTTTAATTTTTTAATATTCATAAACTAACGGTTACTTTAACATTTTTTGTGGGCATTTTAATCATTTTCCAAATAAGTTTTAAAATAACCCAAAAAAGAAAAACTTTTTATTATTAATCCAAGATGTACCTGATTATACAGAGTGTAATCTTTATTGTCAGAAACTTAATTGCCAGAGGATTTGTTAACAGACGTATGCCTGTATATTGTAGCTCACATATAATGGTATGAAAATAACTACAAAATACAATTACAATTTTTAACAATAATATATATTATCTCCACAATTATACCTGTATACTGTAGCTATTTAAAATTCTTACACTCATTACATATAGTTAGTAGTGGGGTCAATAATGACCCCAATCCTACATTTATTATTTATCTTGTTATATGAAACAAATTATAATAATTTTCATTCACACAGATGGAACTTAGTAATAAATAAACAAACACAAAAATCGAGGAATTGCATAAAGTACAACTTTTCACAATAATAAGCAAACCAAGTAAGTGGGGTCGAATATGACCCCACTTGCCCGTTTAAAGGTTAAAAGCATCTTCCGATTGCTTTTAAATTTTATAAAATAGATTTCTTAACCCTTTTGCTGCTATCAACGCATATATGCGTCGAGGTAGCGCACAGCCGCTACTGCTATCGACGCATATATGCGGGCGGGCAGAGCAGTGTCTTGACTGCTAACAATGCATATATGCGTTTCAAGCTTTTCCGTTCGCTGCTCAAAACGCATTGTCGTATCGATGCTAACGAAGTGCCGTGGATTTTTGTGGTACTAACAGATGTTTTAGGCACTCTGTAGATGGCGTAGACATGGATTTTTGTGGTTTCTGAATAAAAACACATTTTCACACCGATTCGTCTCGGATTCGAATTCTCTCTTCAAGAAAATCAAACTACATTCTTTCATCCAGAGAATGGTTTATGTCCCGAATTCGTATCTTAGTTGTAACTAATTTAAAAAAGCAAATTTATGAAGCCCTGCGCAGTTTTCAATGCTTTTCTTATGGGTGTTTAAAATTGAATATTGGGGTCTCGGATTCTTTTTCCGAGGTTGTATCACATGACCAGTCTTCCATCCAAATTTCAGCCCTGTAGCAGTTCTAGAAGTACTTTTTTTAGGTTTTAATCCTGTATTTTGAAGCGTTACGTGACGGAGAAAATTTTACAATTCATCATGAGATGTAACAAATTACGAACTTGGATTATTATTAGATTATTATCTTTATTGATAAATAAAATTTTCCACATTCATACACACACGTTTTACATAAGCAGCAATGATGTTCTATAGGATTGTTGTTATGCCAATAATGAAAGTAATAAATTTTATTTATATATTTAATAATATAGTAATATATTTTATTTTCTTTTTTTATGTAAGTGGACTCTTTGGTGCTTTTTTAGATGAACTATGGTGGGGAATTCCTTTGAACACAGACTGCATGAAAATGGCTTTTCATTCGAATGAAGTGCCATATGTAAAACCAATACCCTTTTTTCATTAAATGACTTGTGACAAAATTTGCAAGAGTACGGACGTTCTACTGTGTGGGACCTATTGTGAATTACAAGATTGTTCTTTTGCAGGAAGCTCTTTCCGCATACATCGCAAGAGAACATCCCGTCACCAGTGTGAAGTTTTGTGTGCAAAGGAAGATAATCGGGTCTCGAGAACCGCTTTCCGCAAACGTCGCATTCGTGTGCTTTTATACCCATGTGAATAATTATGTGTCTCCTCAATTGCTGTTTAGAAGTAAACTTTCGTCCGCATATGTCGCAGACCAACTTCTTCTCCTCGAAATGAGACTTGCGATGATCCACTAAATCCTTCCACCTCTCAAATTCCTTCTTGCAATCCTTACATTCCCACACCGTCTCCCCGTCATGCATGGATTGGTGATCGTCCAGTTTGACTTTACTATTGAAGTTCTTGTTGCAGTGAGTGCACTGGTATGGCTTCTTACCGGTATGCACCATCCTGTGATTAATCAGGTGCTCCCTCCTACTGAGCTTCTTCCCACATTCTTTACATTCGTGTTCGTTATTCATTTCGTGAGTCTTCTGGTGCCGCGTTAGATGGTATTTCAGGAGGAACCTCCTCCCGCATGTAGAACACATGAAAAGTTTCTCCGTTCCGTGGATCCTCATGTGATTCTTTAAATAACTATTCTTTGTGAATTCTTTCTCACAATGGAGGCACTTGTGTACCTTCCATCCCCGGTCCGTCACTATCCCTTCCTCTGCTTCCATCTTCTGTATCTCTTCTCCAATGTTCGATCGTGTCTCCCTCTTCCGCAAGCTCCTTAATCTAGGCAAAGGCACCTCAGACAACGGATTCTCTTCTCTGGTCGGGTCTGTCGCATCACAAGCCTATCCAAAATGACAGAGGTAGAGTATTTAAAAAAGTTCTTAATCAAGAGTAATGAAAATATCAGTATACCGTAAATACCCGCGTATAACGTGTACCCTCATATAACGCACAGGGGGTTTTCAGCCTCGTAATCTATGATTTTTCTAAATACCCGCGTATAGTGCGCAGATTTTTTTTAGCGTTACCGTTCCAGAATAAAGTAGATGGTGTAACGTGTTCTAAGGCAATGATCAAATTATTGGTATTATGAATTGGTAACAATATGAAAGTGCGAAATGAAATTTTCGAATAACGTTCCAAAAGAACATCAGGTAACTCAATCATTACATACTCTGTTTACTTACAAGGTGATATTAGGATATACACAATAAATCCAATTATATTAATTTCATAGGAAGGGCATATGACATTGTTTGAGCTAATAAAATGAAGGAATGACGATAATCCTGTCGAAGTTTCGTACATACGTTTTTGTCGTGGACGAGTTTGCTCAACCTTCAGTTTTACCCTTATTAGAACACACTGGAGCATGTAAAAACGATAGCAAATAAACATAATTAACTACAGACTATAAGAATCAAGAATAAATTACGTATGAATGCTGAGAGAAAAGTAGGGAACGATGAGTTGATTTAGTTCTACAAGAAGCATCAACTCCCAGCGTACTCAATGGCATCAGATGCCATTGCTTCTAATTGTAAGTAGTACTATTACCTCAACACCAGGCCAGGCGCCGATGTAGGGTGACGTCATGAGTAAGATGACGATTCCTATAACAACATCAAAGAATAATGGTCCAGTGACGAAGAATTTGTCGACTTTTAAAATGAATAAAAACTGAATTCATTCTTTTCATATGTAATTAATGTATGTTTACAGAATTAGTTAATAAATGTTCACTATTATCTATCTTACTTTTCGTAAAAACCACCAATAGAATTATGACGATACCTGGGCAGTAATTAATGAGCCGAAATTGTGGATATATGGGGTCAAATGAAAATAGGAAGATTATGCACCCTCGTATAACACGCATCCTAATTTTCATCTCAAATATTTCGAAAAAAAAAGTGCGCATTATACGCGGGTATTTAAGGTAATCCATTTCATGTAAAACCCCTTCAAAGCACCTTGTGTACCTAAGGGGAGACGTTTATTTACTGTTACATATTCGTTTGGCAACAGAAATGAAGCAAAACAACTACGGTGCATCAAAATCAAACTAATGACATTGAAGCTGAAGAACTTGGATGGCGATAGTCAATGGTAAACAAGTTAAAATGCATGCCCAGATTCCAATAGCAAACATTAAAATGTCCACATAAATTTTCAGAATATTTAACATAGATGTATGGCTATAAACTTTAGAATTAGTCATCAAACTGCATTATTTTGAAGAAATACTGTATTTTCATTAGAAACTTACCATTAAAAACCAAAGATAAAACTCAAAATCAATCAAAGCTAAAATTACAGCACCTCACCATAGTTAACTACCGTGTTTGACGGCATATAAGACGCACTTTTTTCCCAAAAATAATGGCTCAAAAATCACCCCCGGGTCTTATATGCGAAGGTGAGACCTTCCGCACCCTAAAGTCATCCCCCAAGCTCACCGCTGTAGGCTAATTTTAACCCAGGTGGTCAGTACTAGCTAGATAATTAAAGGTTTAGTTACAGAACGGTAAATGTTTTTCACCACTCCTCCTCAATTTTTATGTTTATGTTCAGTGGTAGTGGTAGCTTGCTTTAAATAAAATGTTTCCATAACAAATTGCTTTTGCTTTCAGCTTCATCGAAATTGCGGCTGTGGCCTGTGACGGGGGGACGACCTCGAGGCCTGTTTTTGTCTGAGCGCCGTGGCGAATGCATGCGCCCGTGACCAGGTGACTCCTCGATGCTGCTGCTTGTTTCTTGCTCTCCGGCTCAGGAGGTTGGAGAAAAGACCACCTGCCAGTCTCACTGTAACCTCTGGGTTCCTTGTTCGTTAGGTTATAGTACAGAATTTGTAATTAAGTTAGTGTTATTAAATGGTTTTGGGATTGTCATTTACGCTGTTTTATTAAGAATTCTCACGTTTTCTTAGAAATAGTTCAACGGTAGCAGAGCGTGGTTGCAAGAGGCATTGACCCGGCTATTAGAGCAGCTTGTGGTGCGGCTCTCATCCTGATAAACATACCGCATTTCCACAGGAGAAAAATGGTGAGGCTCCCTACAAGGATTAAACATATCCAATTGCCAAGGGTTTGCCCCCCCAATGTCCAGGTGGTACCTATGCCAGCATTTGCATGTTGCAGTTCCTTTGCCAATTTCACTTGTTGTTTCTGGAGGTCTGAAAATTGAGCTTGGCTTTTTTGGATCATAGTGCCCACGACGGCATTGTCATCGGAGATCATCTGTTGGATATGGTGATCCCCCAACTGGGATTTCCACTGTTCATGATCTACCAGCGGAACCGAAACATGAGAAGGCCGGGCTTTGAGTGTGACGTTCAGTCCTAGGGCGATTACAGGGATATAGAGATCCTAAGTGAAATTAAAGGTCTCCAGGCTTGCTTGGAAGGGTACTAGCTTGACAATATCACTCAAGAAAAGGGAGCACTTGTCCGGCACATGGATCACCTGAACGAATTGGAGTGCCATCATTTCCTTCTTTTGCCCAGGGCAGTTTAAGGTGGCAGCTGCAACTGACCCATTGTTGCTGTACACCCACGTGTTGTCGAAAGCATATTTAAGTGCTCGTATTCTGTGATCTGCTAAACTGAACTACCATCAATGGGGCGAAGCCTGCAAGTCTTTGATATCATCCGATTTGCGAATCAGTGCAGATAGACAGATAGCATGGGGGAACAATGTAAACCCTGTTGGATGAGCCTTGAGTGAGCCTTTACGTATTCTTGGTACTGGACTTCGCTAATGTATGTCCACTCGATCTGGGGATGGACGAACCTAAGCGTAGATGCCATGTCTCGCAGATTAAACCATTTCACCAGAGGTAATTCAGTGTCCTTCCTAATCCCTAATTTTACCCTTTTCGTTTCTAACTCTCTTGGAGGTGCGAGCAATTGCAAGAAGCAGCGGGACCTAGTCTCACGTGGGGCTTTTCTGAAACTTCGTCCACTTAAGAACTAACCGTCTCCATATACGACTTTGGAAAACCATGCCCCTAACTGGTAAAACCAGACAAAACTAACAAACACTAAATATATGGCATATTATTCCAGTACGGATTATAACACATTTGCAAGAACTTTGCCAATAAAGTGTAATATTTCCGTAATGTTACGAAAATGTCTCCCCTTTGAAACAGGGTTTTTAAAAATAGACCCTACTGATCCCAAAATCGTCTACTGCAGGTTTTAAAGTAAAAACTTTTTTCCTGAATATGCCCTGCTGAAATGGGGATGCGTCTTATATGCCAGTGCGTCTTATATTCCGTCAAATATGGTAATTATAATATCGTCTCTATCCCTTTTTGAAAGTTAATGTATTTATGCTTTGCTGTTATTTTAAGAGTATGGCTGTTCTACTTGTGAATGGCAAGTTTAGGTTTTTGCTTGAAACTCTTTCCACGAACGTCACAGGAGAACAACCCTTGAACGGTGTGGAGTTTCATGTGCAAACCGAGAAACGAGCTTCTCACAAACCGCTTTCCGCAAAAGTGGCACTCGTGTGGTTTTATACCCATGTGACTCATTGAGTTTCTTCTTAAATCACATTTAAAAGCAAACCTCCATCCGCACAAGTCACATACCAACTTTTTCTCTCCGAAATGGGACTTGCGGTGATTCACTAAATCCTTCCACTTCTCGAATCCCTTCCTGCATTCCTCGCATTCCCACAATCTCTCACCATCGTGCGAAGGTTGGTGGTCGTCCAGCTCAAGCTTCCTCTTGAAGCTTTCGTCGCAGTAAGCGCACTTAAATGGCTTTCTACCGGTGTGCACCAACATGTGCTTAATCAGATATTTCCTCACGAGGAACCTCTTCCCGCACTCTTTGCATTTGAAATACATCTTCCTTCCGTGTATCTTCTGGTGCTCCAAGAGGTAATGCTTCTCGAGGAATCTCTTCCCGCAGGTGGAACACACGAAAGGTTTCTCCGTGCCATGGATCTTCATGTGTCGACTTAAATCCCACTTCCTTGAGCATTCTTTCCCACAATGGTGGCACTGGTACGACTTGCGGCCATTGTCCTCGTCGTTCTCCACCTCCTCCTCTACCACACTTTTCATGTGCTGCACCTGCTCTCCAGCGTTTGATCGTGTGTCTCTCTTTTGCACTCTCCTTAATCTAGGTGCTGGCATCTCGGACAACGGATCCTCATCTTTGGTTGGGTCTGTCACATCACAATCCTATCCAAAATGAAAGAGGTAGGGCGTTTAAAAACAAGTGAAGATATAAAAATGAATTTTTATATAGTTAATACTTTAATACGAATAAACTCTATAATATAATTGTAATAACCTTTCTGCTTTTATGGGCGTAAAAAGTTGAAAAAGCATCTACATGCTGTTGAGTGATGTCAGGATCTCTATATTTAACCTTTAATCTTTTTACAATTGAGAGAATGGCAGACAGAAGTAGAGAACTGTGGCAAACGTAAGAATGTTTGGTATATAAGTAGTAAGAAGTTTGATAGTATCTTTTGTTTCATTAATGAAAATACTGACTCATCCATTCATATTGCTTAGAATCAACGAAATTATACTGCTATTTCAGAGTAATTCGGATTTTATAAATTAATCAAACAATCACATTTACTATATATATATATGTTTTTACACACACACCTCAGAGGTTATATTTTAATCACACTACAAAGTCCCACTGATGTTCAATGGGTAATTCCACTCTTTATTAATAAAGCAGTTAGTCTTTAGGATGGCTTAAAATGACTTCACACTTGTGAGTGCCACAAAGCGGGTCTGCGTTGGACTATTTGAATGCTACCGACAAGTTCTACGTAATAAGCAAAAATAAGCTAAGCAGTCAAACCTGGACTTTTTAAAAAATAAAATTCTTAGGTGTTCCGAAAAATATTTTGAAATTACGTACATTTACCTCTAAAAAGCTTTTTTGTCTTACTGTTTACTAGGTAATTTTATAGTTTGTTTAATAATTTACATTCTAAAAGTCCGGTAGAAATGTTTTACATTGAATGTGGGTCCAGAAATACCATCAGGAAAGTTATTTCCCTCTGGACGCCTCAAGAATACGGTGCACCGGCAAACGCGGATTTTCGCTCAGGAATGCATCCCCCGCGTTAAGCGAGGCTCACCTGTATCTCGCTATTTATTTGTTTATCCGCTAAGGCCATTCATTTGGAATTGGTATCTGAATCGACTACATTAACATTTTTAGCAGCCTCGAGATCAGTGCTGTAGTCGTAAAAAAGAAGACGGCATACCGTATACGGATGTAGGGGGGGGGATCTTACCAAGTTTTTTAAAGAGCAAATTACACGACTATAATGTCACGATGGCAGGAGAAAACATATGAGCTTACTTTTAGTTTCCTTAAAAATTTTATTTCAATTATATTTTAGTAACATATATATATATAAGAAGTACAGTATTTATTTTCAATTTGATCGAAACAAAAGAAGTATTAGAATATTGGTATTAAACCTGTGATCCGCAGATTTTCAAGGATCACAGGTGCAACATTTGGGGCACGAAAAAAGGAGGAATTAGCTGTTTTTTAAATCAACATGTATAATTTCTCATAAGGCCAGGGTAAACGCTATTAGTTTGAAAAAGCAGAGGGTATATACCCCATTCATTTGAAAAAAGCAGAGGGTATACGGCGTATACCACCGTATAGCCTCCACTAAAGCACTGCTTGAGATGCTAAATGGCTCGCCGGGGAAGATGCACCAATATCTACAGTGACAATGGAACTAACTTCATGGGAGGTAGAAGGGAGTTAGAAGAGCTTTTTAAGTACAGTGTGACACATGCCTAATGTGTCTACAATGTAACAAGTATCTTGTATCTCATAAACAGACGTGCGGAATGTACAGTGATTTTTCAAAACACGATCTTTTAAAATCACTAGTACTTGAATAAAACTCGGGGGCTACTTTTATAATTTCATATTTTGGAAAAACACATCGCGTTATATATATTCGGGACAATACGGTAATTACTTAACCATGAATAATTAGAAGCTCTTGCCATGCACCATTGCACATGATTAGACCTCGTCTAATGACATTATCCACCACACATTTAAAATGCCACTGATAGAAAAGAGATTTTAGAATAGAATTTAATCAGAATGACACTACTTTGAGGAAAATACTTATAAATGATTTCACAAAAGTCTGGCTTTTTCAAATTACTTAAATGGAATTTCAAAGGAATAGAATGGAATATAAGGCTAAATAATTTATTTACTGGAGGAGATTTTAGGGATCTTGTCTATTATCTGCTACCCACCAAAGTTAATGCAGGCAGCGCCCTTCTGGTGGCGGGATGTGGAACTAGCATGGGATATGAGTGCTTGGGCTACAACATACTCCAACTCACCCCTGGGTTAGGTAAGTTAGTTAAGTGTTTTGGTTTCTTCCCACGTTCACTGTCCCGCTCCCAAGAAGGGGGTGGCGCAAAGAACATGGGAAGAAACCAAAAACGCATTAACTAACTTACCCAACACAGTCCCACGCTTATTTTTTTATCTTGCAGCTAACCTCCATGCAGTTCCATATCTCACCACTTCATTGCGTTAGGGTGCTGCGTATATTACCTTCATGGGCGGCAGATAACAGACAAGACCCAATTTTAGTACTCACCATGGTTATGTATTGCGCACACAACTCCTCTTCTAATTTGATTGGCCGATGCATTGACTAGAAGGGATAATCAAGTTATAAGTGAGACAGTAAAAGCAGTACATGACAGTAAATTAATATAATAATTAAAAAAGAATATTATTTTGATAATAGAAAAGAAACAAAAAATTTCTTCAGCTAAAAAATAAATCTCTGACGATTACATTTCATTAATAATTTATCAGTGGAAAGATATGCACTTGTATCTATTTCTCACAACATTTAACCTTTCCCGGGAAAAAACACAATTTTAAAGTTGGAGAATGAATGAATAAAATATATACTTTCCAAATAATCCACCCGAAAAACATTTCGTTGACGAAAAAATGTCTTACAAATAGAAGCATCACAACAATCGACTCACCTCCAAGATGTTTGGCTCGTCCACAACGATCTCACGTTTAATATAATCATCGTCGTAGGACGCTTTACACGCTTTGCATTGTTCCTTGAATATTTTGAATTCCGCCAGCTTGCGGAAACATGCACTGCACACATATAGAGGATATCCGTCCATCCGGGTCGCCTATTCAGGAAGAGATCCAAAGTACAGTAGGTGCTCGTGATAGTTGTTGACAAATATCAAAATAATTTTTCAATTATCACCGACGATGAATTCCAATAATTTTCAGAAAGTACAGAAATAAATTATGTCAAGTTATCCCACAAAATGCATATTTATAATAGTAATTTATGTACAATACTCAGAGAAAATATACACCTATTATGTTATCATAATCAACTGTTCATTTTAAACATTCCATATCCTCATAAAATACCATCTATCACATAGGTCACCAACACAACACGATTTGTAAAATTAACACAGTCAAGTAGCAGATTCGCCCTTTCAATGTATTCTGCAACGTTTAAGAAATATCCATCAACAAATCAACATACCCATCCAAACATTGCAAACACGTGATAAATACCTCCAACTGAAGCAAATCCGAGATTAGGTCCGCCACCGTGTAACTCGTCTCAACGTTCACGTTGAAAATGTGAACAAAATTCCCACTACCGCACAGACAAAGCCTGCATTTAGAAAAACCGTTGGATAACTCCATGATTTTACGACAGATCCAAGCGCGGAAATCTACAATTCGTATTCTTTTCAATAAAAAGTTGTTTCTCGATTGCGAGAATCGAACTCAAAAGAATCGATATATATCGCTGGACGTCGTAATAAAAACTTTTGAAAACTTTTGAAATCATTAAATGATGGGAATAATCCCTCTTTCTCTCTCCCTCCCATTCTCTCCTATCCGCACCTTTAATTCCATGTCCATCCATGAGGTTTTTCATTCAGGAGAGCTTCATAATAACAACCGGCTCTCCCTATAATCTCAAGGCAGACCCGTTATAAGTCGCGTTTCTATATATATGTTATATCCTCCTCTGTAAGGAACGTCTATATAGAATGATTTGGCGAAGATGGAAGTCCCGGGTTCGATTCCAGGAACGTTTTCACTGTATTTGTTTTACGCAGAAATCTCAATTACATCGTGCATAGATGTTTTCTCTAATATTTAAAAATATATTTAAATTGTGGTATCGGAGAGATATTTGCACTGTTCTAATCCCCGGAAATTGATAATTTTCTCGAATTTCTAATAAAACGGTGTTTTTGCGTTTTAAATCGCATTTTATCGGATTGTTGCTATGGAGACGAATATCAACGGACTCGGCTTGAGCGTAGACGAGTGAACAAATGGGTTATCTCCTTTTCCACTCGACTACGCTTCAGCAATGGACAGTTGATCCATACATATTACCGTATTATAAACAGTAACATTTATTAAATTCGTTTATTTAAAAATACACATGCTGAATATAATGTCAGAAAGAGATTTTTACATTGCTTTTAGTATTTAAAAACCTTATAATACTGTAGTAATTTGTTTTCCAATTTTTCTCCACCATTGATAGACTATGAATTACAAATGGTATCTATGGTATGAGCATTCCTTGGAATGAACAACCCATACTGAAACATTTCCTGTCAATATAAGTAATGAATTCGGGACGTCAACTTCGGGAAACCAGCCTGCATTAGTAATAGTTTGTACAAGGTCGACTGCTTGGCACTAACGAATGGTTTACAAACAACGTTGTTTTGCAAAAGAAGCCTTCCAAAATTAACGAATAAAAATTAGATTTAAGTTTGCTCGGAAACAAAATTTAAAAAAAAAATATATATACAACCATCGCTTCTTTTCAGTACTACTGCAACAATTCCGTCCTAGGACGGGTTGACGTGTTCTATGCATTATTTTGTAATGTCTTTACTGAACAAATAAACTTATTATTATTATCGGCTTAATACTTAATTCACGCTTACCCCGTCATGCATGAAGGACAATGACGCTAGCATTCTTATATAATAATTCTCAAGTGTCCATCTATCCCGGTATTTTTGGACATTTCCCAATGCAATTAAGAGCTGAAACTTTCACAATCGTTAAAACCCCATGAGGTGGGCTCTAGAAAAATCAAACATCCCGGAAAAAGTCCCGGATTCGACTCCGGGAGACGATTATATTTTCCCATAAGTTTACACCGGATTTTCGATTTTTCAAGACGCTAGGTTTATTTCCTTCATTCATTAATATAAGTAAATATGGACCGAATTTCTCCATTTTTGATTTATACGATGGTTGAAACTATAAAACATATTAATTTGCGATGTTTAGATGTTACATTAAGGAACTTGTCAGAAACACGAATTTCTTTTCGACATTTTATGGCTTTTTCGTATTATTTCAGGGTTTTGCCAAGGCGAACCTCATTGTTGCCTCCGATAAATTAGCCTTCAAATACAGTAAATAATTACGTTATTCGCTTCGCGCAACGTCAAACTTAATAGATTGCAACGTTAATAATTGAAGAATATTATAATTCAGTAAACATACGAAGAGGAAGAATGACGGAGCCAGAGAGTGGCAAATCAAGTCGTATATTGGTGCCAGAATGAAATAAATTTCAAGCGTTTCATTTTCTGGGAGAATTCAAATGATTGTCAGGAATTTATTAATTAATCAAACAATTACATATCATTACTAGTAGTTGGTGCTTTCATACTGCAAGCATTTCATCTCACCTTGAAAAACATTCAATTTTCAGACAGACATTTCATCATTATAAATATTCATTTGATTCTAAATATTTCACCTATGCAGCGATTTTCGTTTTTCCACATGTAAAAATATTAGTTTAAAACAATCCCCAAATGTTGCAATTTTAAATATTTTATACTTTCTCCATTATGGGGTATTAATGCTACAAATTTTAGCCAAATTTTTAAGTTGTAGCACCTCTAGAAGTAAAATAATATTTTTCTAATTGTTTAAATTGAAATAATTTTTAACGGCCGCCACAATACATATATGGAGAGATTGAAATGTTTATTTGTGCAAATGTACTACTCTGTAAATAATTTGAAAATTTCAGCTTCCTAGCTCATCCCGAAGTATCTAAACATTTACCTGTTTGTTCAAATTTTAGGAAATTTTAACTGCCAAACAAATTAAAATATCAAAATTTGTATAATCCCTATTTCGTTTTTTAGGAATTCTACTTATAAAAAAAATTTCAACTCCGTAGCTCATGCGGAAGTACATAAACCTTGAAAATTTGTTTAAACAATAGCGAATTTTTAGCGGCCGCATTGTCGCACTTTTTCAAGATTTTCGTTTTTTCTAGTCGGTTTTCCACAAAATCCTAGCTATGAAAAAAATTTCGAATCTCCAGTTAATCTGGAAGTGCCTAAACATTAGTATCCTCCTATATCCTCTTCCTCTGTAAGAAACGTCTATATATAATGATAGGAGGATACTATTGTTTAGGCACTTCCAGATGAGCTGGAGATTCGAAATATTATTATTAGGTAGGCTTTGTTGCAAAACCGCAGGAAAACACGAAAATCTTGAAAAAGTTAAACAATGCGGCCGCTAAAAATACGCAATTGTTTAAACAAAATTTCAAGGTTAATGCATTTACGAAAGTCCTACGGAGCTGACCTTTTTTTTGAGGTACGATTTGTAAAAAAACGAAATAGGGATTATAGAACTTTTGATATTTTAATTTGTTTGGCAGTTAAAAATTCTTAAAATTTAAACAAATGGATAACTGTTTAGATAATACGGGATTAGCTAGAAATCTGAATCTAATGTCCAGCCCAAACTAGAAGAGCTAGAGAGCTGAAAGTTTTAGTTTTTGTAGATACGATGGAGGAACCTACAGATAAAATGAGACTTCTTACCTAAGTGACATGAGTTCCACTCCAGAAATTCCGAAAGTTGCGTTTTTCCCCATAAGGAAAGCATTGCGCCATTTTTGTAAATTAATAATGGGCACTTGCCGGTAGGCTAGAAAAATGAAATTTTCAGTGTTGCTAGATGGCCGCAATATCCATTAGGAATTATTGTCACTTTTGCTTACAGTGCCTTGGGTTCGACTCCAGAGACCCCGGAATATCTACCATAAGTTAGCATGGGAAAACGCAATCCAGAGTGTTTAGGAAGCTGACTTTTTTCAAGATTAAAGAACGTTTCTCATAACCAACTATAAAAATCGAAAATGTTAAAATTATTAATTTTTAGGGGTTGTTTTAACCCCATTTGAACATTAAAGTTTAATAATTTTTATCTTGAAAACTATATGCGAGGATACTAATGTTTAGGCACTTCCAGATGAGCTGGAGATTCGAATTTTTTTCTTAGGTAGAATTTTGTGCAAAACCGACTAGAAAAAACGAAAATCATGAAAAAGTTCAACAATGCGGACGCTAAAAATTTGCAATTGTTACACAAATTTTCAAGGTTTATGTTATTTCGAATGTGCTACGGAGCTGAAATATTTTTTAGAGGTAGGATTTGTAAAAAAACGAAATAGATGTTATAGAAATTTTGATATTTTAATTTGTTTGGCAGTTAAAAATTCTTAAAGGTTTAAACAAATAGATAACTGTTTAGATATTGCGGGATGTTCTAGAAAGCTGAAATTTTCAAGTTATTTACAGAATAGTACATTTGCACAAATAAACATTTGAATCTCTCCATATATGTATTGTGGCGGCCGTTAAAAATGATTAAAATTTAAACAAATAGAAAAATATTTTTTTAGTTCTAAAAGTACTACAACTTTAAAATTTGGCAGAAATGTGTAGCAATAGTACCCCATAATAGAGAAAGTATAAAATTATTAAAATTTCAAAGTTTCAGGATTGTTTTAATCTATTATTTTTACATAAGGGAAGAAAGAAAATCGCTGCGGATGTGAAATCTTTAGAATTAAAAAGATATTTTTAATGATGAAATATTTCTCTGAAAATGAATGTTTTTACAAGGTGAGATGAAATGCTTGCAGTATGCAAGCACCTTCTACTAGTATGTTATATCCTCCTCTGTAAGAAGCGTCCATGTATAATGATAATTAATAGGAGGATACTAATATTTAGGCACTTACAGATGAGCTGGAGATTCAAAATATTTATCTTAGGTAGGATTTTGTGCAAAACCGACTAGAAAAAACGAAAATCATGAAAAAGTTCAACAATGCGGCCGCTAAAAATTTGCAATTGTTACACAAATTTTCAAGGTTTATGTTATTTCGAATCTGCTACGGAGCTGAAATATTTTTTATAGGTAGGATTTGTAAAAAAACGAAATAGAGGTTAAAGAAATTTTATTATTTTTATTTGTTTTGCGTTCCTGAAGAAACAATTCGTGGTTGGATTAAAGAAGAAGAAAAATTACGATTATTATGCATTCTTTGCATTAAGTGCACGAAGTGAACACATATAGGAGAGAGAGCATGTATGTACTTTCATGTTTAAAAAAATTATTTTCTGGGAAATTTCCCGAAATAACGTGGGTTGCTGATAACGCGGGTGTTCACTCTGTCTCCCAAAACCTGCGTTATAACGGAGTTTTACTATATAGTAATAAAATGTAAACAGAATTAATCTCATAAATAAATCTAGGCACGGCATATGTGTTAAATTTATAATAATTATTTACAGATGATGAGTTTTCTAATAAAGCAGTCATTAAGATATTAGTACCCAAATCTCCGGTCCGGGCCCTATGAGGATCCTTAGGCCCCAGAGCAGCGATCCCCACTGCCCCCCCCCTTCTCTCTTCATTCCTTGAAAATGAAATATTAGATGAAATTGTTATTTATTGCTACGGATAACAAAGTATAAATGCATCTCCTACTCCATTGGTCAAATTATTCCAGAAAATATTCGTGAAAAAATTGCTGTTGTAGGTACTGGCATCGCTACAGGAACATAACTAGGGGAGGGCCTGGGGAGGTCCTGGGCCCCCTTTATAAGTCCTCCAGCACACCTGCTGAATACTGTACTTCTTAAAATGAATTAAAGAAGTATTTATCTATTTATTCTTAATAAATAATTACCTTCCATAAGTGTTACAAGTGGAGGAAAAATGGTTTAATAAATTTTATCATGTTACTTTTAAGGTATTTATATATTCTGGTGTGCCCATCCAAATATTTTTACAATCATTCTGGCACCACTACTGTACATGCTGCCTCCCCTCCCCACAAAGTAGGAATGCTAGTTACCTCCCTTCATCGCTGTCAGTATTTAAAAGAGAATTTGTTCCCAAAATACGATGCTAGATCAGCGGATCCCAAAGTGGGGTCCATCGAGAGAATTCTAAAAAAAGTATTATGTGAAGTAATTCACAGAACCAATCGATTGACTACTGTTCATTACCTTAATTATTACATTATTTGTTTTGTAATTAAATTTGAATAAATGATAAAGTAAATGATTTATTTCATCTCTCATTTACTTTGGCGAGGTTCTTCACAGTTTTTTAATGAGCGTGTCCATGGCTCCTCGAAAGATATTTAGGGGGTGAATGACCACGTAAACTTTGGGAACCTGTGCTAGATGCTAGTAGAACAATTTTGACTGTAATTAAAATTACCCTTGGCAGTGTAGGTGCCGCTAACAACAACTGGAAAATATCATCATAGCAACAGAAACAAAGGTGTCACATGTTAAAGAATAATACACACAGATAATCAAAATAACTCAAAAATAATCCGTTTTTAGAAATAAATGTTCCCAAGGTTGAAGAAAATAATATCGCCCACAGCATAAACAATATAAACAAAAGAAATATTTGATGGAAAAATGAAAAGAATAAATCTATACATCTGATAGAACAATCTTCGTCTAAATCTATTCAGACCTTAAAATATTAAGTTTTTTTTTTGAAATGATCAATAATTTGCTCATTCGAGCGTCCACAAATTTCCCACCACACACAGATACCATCGAGTAAATAATGCGAGCATATTCAGGGAACCTTAAAACACATTGAAATCTCGAGTTTCATTTTTCTCACAAAAACAATACTTTCTCTATAATGAATAGGGAGAAAGGAAATTTGGATTCACACGAGGTTTTAGTTATTTTATATTAGCCCATAAACAACCATTAATGGCCTTTTACAATGAGCATAATAACGTTAACAAAGACGAACAAATACAACCATGCCCTCCGCAGAACTCAAACCCGCGACCCTAGGATTGGAAGCCAGATATGCTAGCCACCCTTCGTCCAAGGCCAGTAATTATAATTTCAACCGAATCCAGTGGAATCATAGATGAAATAGTTTTCATAATTCATGGATGATTTCAACATTTTAAAAATACATTCATAAGACGAGGGAATGCAGAGAATGAGAAAATAGATCATCCACAACACACATTAACAGAACGAAGAAGTTTTTCCAGATGGGTGCAAATTCAACAAACATTGCATATAAGGAATTTTTCTGGAAAACTTAATTTCAGATTAGAAATGGGCAACAGTACATCAATTCAATTTTGCACCTCGTCAGAACCTATACAAATTCATTCAATTTAATTGCATTAATATGCCTGATATATTTTAAATGATTTGAAGGCTGTCCTGTCACTAAGAGCAATGCCAAGTCTTAATCTTATGTAAGATTTAATGAATACTTGTTTGGATGTCTAGAAAATATTCGTAACAGAGAAAACCTATTATACATATCAATGACCAATTATTATAAAAATATGTAGATATCTGGTGACCGATGATTTTATCATTATGTTGGTAGGGTGACACTGATTTCTTACACACACAAAAATTATGTCTCACTTCACGACTATGGAGGGAACGAAATGTTCTTAAATATTTCAGATGGACCTAACTTAGAATAAAGCTAAGCCCCTGAAAAATCTAAATATCTTACAGTTCTAGTTGCAACTGCCCACAAAACTTTTCCAACTTAACCAAACATTGCAATCATTACCACAAAAAGCACGACAAATATAACTTTTAAAACAATTTTTATTTACAATACTCACGACCCACAAACCCTCTTTTAACGATAATGTTATCAGTGTTCATTTTAAGCATAATTTCTTAAAAAAGTTAGCTTCATTTCATTTTATGACCGACCGACTTTTAAACATTACCTCTCAGATCAAATTTTTAAAAAGAAATTAGAATTATAAAGCGCATCGACTTTCTCAATGGTTTTCAGGTCAACTTGGTGAATAAACTGAGTAAAAAGAAACGGTATATCTTCATCATTATTCATTCATGATTGTTTTTTATTTCGTGGCAGGTTGTATTTTCAATTTTAATCGTAGGCCTGAGTGTTTTTTAGAAATTACAAGAAACTTGTAAATAATGATTTTTTCAACCAATAAGAAATTTTTAATTTTTTAATATTCATAAACTAAACATACTTTAACATTTTTTGTGGGGCATTTTAATCATTTTCCAAATAAGTTTTAAAATAACCCAAAAAAGAAAAACTTTTTATTATTAATCCAAGATGTACCTGATTATACAGAGTGTAATCTTTTTTGTCAGAAACTTAATTGCCAGAGGATTTGTTAACAGACGTATGCCTGTATATTGTAGCTCACATATAATGGTATGAAAATAACTACAAAAGACAATTACAATTTTTAACAATAATATATATTATCTCCAAAATTATACCTGTATACTGTAGCTATTTAAAATTCTTACACTCATTACATATAGTTAGTAGTGGGGTCAATAATGACCACAATCCTACATTTATTATTTATCTTGTTATATGAAACAAATTATAATAATTTTCATTCACACAGAAAGAACTTAGTAATAAATAAACAAACACAAAAATCGAGGAATTGCATAAAGTACAACTTTTCACAATAATAAGCAAACCAAGTAAGTGGGGTCGAATATGACCCCACTTGCCCGTTTAAAGGTTAAAAGCATCTTCCGCTTGCTTTTAAATTTTATAAAATAGATTTCTTAACCCTTTTGCTGCTATCAACACATATATGCGTCGAGGTAGCGCACAGCCGCTACTGCTATCGATGCATATATGTGGGCGGGCAGAGCGGTGTCTTGACTGCTAACAATGCATATATGCGTTTCAAGCTTTTCCGTTCGCTGCTCAAAACGCATTCAGTCGTATCGATGCCAACGAAGTGCCGTGGATTTTTGTGGTACTAACAGATGTTTTACACACTCTGTAGATGGCATAGACATGGATTTTTGTGGTTTCTGATTAAAAACACATTTTCACACCGATTAGTCTCGGATTCGAATTCTCTCTTCAAGAAAATCAAACTACATTCTTTCATCCAGAGAATGGTTTATGTCCGGAATTCGTATCTTAGTTGTAACTATGTTAAAAAAGCAAATTTATGAAGCCCTGCGCAGTTTTCAATGCTTTTCTTATGGGTGTTTAAAATTGAATATTGGGGTCAAAAACACCCCTTGAATATAATTTTTTCTGGAGTCTCGGATTCTTTTTCCGAGGTTGTATCACATGACCTATCTTCCATCCAAATTTCAGCCCTGTAGCAGTTCTAGAAGTACTTTTTTTAGGTTTTAATCCTGTATTTTGAAGCGTTACGTGATGGAGAAAGTTTTACAATTCATCATGGGATGTAACAAATTACGAACTTGGATTATTATTAGATTATTATCTTTATTGATAAATAAAATATTCCACATTCATACACACACGTTTTACATAAGCAGCAATGATGTTCTATAGGATTGTTGTTATACCAATTATGAAAGTAATAAATTTTATTTATATATTTAATAATATAGTAATATATTTTATTTTATTTTTTTATGTAAGTGGACTCTTTGGTGCTTTTTTAGATGAACTTTGGTGGGGAATTCCTTTGAACACAGACTGCATGAAAATGGCTTTTCATTCGAATGAAGTGCCATATGTAAAACCAATACCCTCTTTTCATTAAATGACTTGTGACAAAATTTGCAAGAGTACGGACGTTCTCCTGTGTGGAACCTATTGTGAATTACAAGATTGTTCTTTTGCAGGAAGCTCTTTCCGCATACATCGCAAGAGAACATCCCGTCACCAGTGTGAAGTTTTGTGTGCAAACGAAGATAATCGGGTCTCGAGAACCGCTTTCCGCAAACGTCGCATTCGTGTGCTTTTATACCCATGTGAATAATTATGTGTCTCCTCAATTGCTGTTTAGAAGCAAACTTTCGTCCGCATATGTCGCAGACCAACTTCTTCTCCTCGAAATGAGACTTGCGATGATCCACTAAATCCTTCCACCTCTCAAATTCCTTCTTGCATTCCTTACATTCCCACACCGTCTCCCCGTCATGCACGGATTGGTGATCGTCCATCTTGACTTTACTATTGAAGTTCTTGTTGCAGTGAGTGCACTGGTATGGCTTCTTACCGGTATGCACCATCCTGTGATTAATCAGGTGCTCCCTCCTACTGAGCTTCTTCCCACATTCTTTACATTCGTGTTCCTTATTCATTTCGTGAGTCTTCTGGTGCCGCGTTAGATGGTATTTCAGGAGGAACCTCCTCCCGCATGTAGAACACATGAAAAGTTTCTCCGTTCCGTGGATCCTCATGTGATTCTTTAAATAACTATTCTTTGTGAATTCTTTCTCACAATGGAGGCACTTGTGTACCTTCCATCCCCGATCCGTCACTATCCCTTCCTGTGCTTCCATCTTTTGTATCTTGTCTCCAATGTTCGATCGTGTCTCCCTCTTCCGCAAGCTCCTTAATCTAGGCAAAGGCACCTCAGACAACGGATTCTCTTCTCTGGTCGGGTCTGTCGCATCACAAGCCTATCCAAAATGACAGAGGTAGAGTATTTAAAAAAGTTCTTAATCAAGAGTAATGAAAATATCAGTATACCGTAAATACCCGCATATAATGCGCACCCTCATATAACGCACAGGGGGTTTTCAGCCTCGTAATCTATGATTTTTCTATATACCCGCGTATAGGGCACAGATTTTTTTTAGCGTTACCGTTCCAGAATAAAGTAGATGGTGTAACGTGTTCTAAGGCAATGATCGAATTATTGGTATTATGAATTGGTAACATAATGAAAGTGCGAAATGAAATTTTCGAATAACGTTCCAAAAGAACATCAGGTAACTCAATCATTACATACTCTGTTTACTTACAAGGTCATATTAGGATATACACAATAAATCCAATTATATTAATTTCATAGTAGGGCATATGACATTGTTTGAGCTAATAAAATGAAGGAATGACGATAATCCTATGTCGAAGTTTTGTACATACGCTTTTGTCGTGTGGACGAGTTTGCTCAACCTTCAGTTTCACCCTGATTAGAACACACTGGAGCATGTAAAAACGATAGCAAATAAACATAATTAACTACAGACTCAAGGAATCAAGAATAAATCACATATGAATGCTGAGAGAAAAGTAGGGAATGATGACTTGATTTAGTTCTACAAGAAGCATCAACTCCCAGCGTACTCAAAGGCATCAGCTGCCATTGTTTCTAATTGTAGGTAGTACCATTACCTCACCACCAGGCCAGGCGCCGGTGTAGGGTGACGTCATGAGTAAGATGACGATTCCGATAACAACATCAAAGAAGAATGGTCCAGTGACGAAGAATTTCTCGACTTTTAAAATGAATAAAAACTGAATTCATTCTTTTCATATGTAATTAATGTATGTTTACAGAATTAGTTAATAATTGTTTACTATTACCTATCTTACTTTTCGTAAAAACCACCAATAGAATTATGACGATACCTGGGCAGTAATTAATGAGCCGAAATTGTGGATTTATGGGGTCAAATGAAAATAGGAAGATTATGTACCCTCGTATAACACGCATCCTAATTTTCATCGCAAATATTTCGAAAAAAAAAGTGCGCATTATACGCGGGTATTTACGGTAATCCATTTCATGTAAAACCCCTTCAAAGCACCTTGTGTACCTCCGGGGAGACGTTTATTTACTGTTAAATATTCGTTTGGCAACAGAAATGAAGCAAAACAACTACGGTGCATCAAAATCAAACTAATGACATTGAAGCTGAAGACCTTGGATGGCGATAGTCAATGGTAAACCAGTTAAAATGCATGCCCAGATTCCAATAGCACACATTAAAATGTCCACATAAATTTTCAGAATATTTAACATAGATGTATGGCTATAAACTTTAGAATTAGTCATCAAACTGCATTATTTTAAAGAAATACTGTATTTTCATTAGAAACTTACCATTAAAAACCAAAGATAAAACTCAAAATCAATCAAAGCTAAAATTACAGCACCTCACCATAGTTAAGTACCGTGTTTGACGGCATATAAGACGCACTTTTTTCCCAAAAATAATGGCTCAAAGATCACCCCCGTGTCTTATATGCGAAGGCGAGACCTTCCGCAGCCTAAAGTCATCCCCCACGCTCACCACTGTAGGCTAATTTTAACCCAGGTGGTCAGTACTAACTAGATAATTAAAGGTTTAGTTACAGAACGGTAAATGTTTTTCCCCACTCCTCCTCAATTTTTATGTTTATGTTCAGCGGTAGTGGTAGCTTGCTTTAAATAAAATGTTTCCATAACAAATTGCTTTTGCTTTCAGCTTCATCGAAATTGCGACTGTGGCCTGTGACAGGCCCTATAAAAGACATCGAGGGGACGACCTCGAGGCCTGTTTTTGTCTGAGCGCCGTGGCGACCGGATGCGCCCGTGACCAGGTGACTCCTCGATGCTGCTGCTTGTTTCTTGCTCTCCGGCTCAGGAGGTTGGAGAAAAGACCACCTGCCAGTCTCACTGTAACCTCTGGGTTCCTTGTTCGTTAGGTTATAGTACAGAATTTGTAATTAAGTTAGTGTTATTAAATGGTTTTGGGATTGTCATTTACGCCGTTTTATTAAGAATTCTCACGTTTTCTTAGAAATAGTTCAACGGTAGCAGAGCGTGGTTGCAAGAGGCATTGACCCGGCTATTAGAGCAGCTTGTGATGCGGCTCTCATCCTGATAAACATACCGCATTTCCACAGGAGAAAAATGGTGAGGCTCCCTACAAGGATTAAACATATCCAATTGCCAAGGGTTTGCCCCCCCAATGTCCAGGTGGTACCTATGCCAGCATTTGCATGTTGCAGTTACTTTGCCAATTTCACTTGTTGTTTCTGGAGGTCTGAAAATTGATCTTGGCTTTTCTGAATCACGACGGCATTGTCATCGGAGATCATATGTTGGATATGGTGATCCCCCAACTGGGATTTCCACTGTTCATGATCCACCAGCGGAACCGGAACATGAGAAGGCCGGGCTTTGAGTGTGACGTTCAGTCCTAGGGCGATTACAGGGATATAGAGATCCTTAGTGAAATTAGAGGTCTCCAGGCTTGCTTGGAAGGGTACTAGCTTGACAATATCACTCAAGAAGAGGGAGCAATTGTCCGGCACATGGATCACCTGAACGAATTGGAGTGCCATCATTTCCTTCTTCTGCCCAGGGCAGTTTAAGGTGGCAGCTGCAACTGACCCATTGTTGCTGTACACCCACGTGTTGTCGAAAGCATATTTAAGTGCTCGTATTCTGAGATCTGCTAAACTGAACTACCATCAATGAGGCGAAGGCTGCAAGTCTTTGATATCATCTGATTCATGAATCAGTGCAGATAGACAGTGCCGAGAAGCATGGGGAACCATGTAACCCCTGTTGGACGAGCCTTGAGTGGCGCCTTTACGTATTCTTGGTATTGGACTTCACTCATGAATGTCCACTCGTTGGGGTTGGTGGCCCAGAATACATACTCCTCTATACCGATCAAGCTCCACCATGCATCTCCTATAAAGATGGGGATTTTTGTAATCTGAAACAGATTGTACGTCTCATACTGCCGCTCTATATAGAAGATGATGCCAATGTGTACCTCTGCTCTTGCGCCGGTTACAACAGAGGTGCGCTCAGTAAACATGGTTGCTGCTGTATAGGTCACTAGCAATCTATAACCTCGTGCTATGGATGTCTCGACAGTTCGTAGGATCTCTTCCATCTCAATTGGAGCTATTAGAATAGGTGAGATAATTCCGCTTTGGAGTAACTGTATCACAGCTTCCATGTATGCCCTTTTTGTCTGAATCAAAAACTCTACTTCTGACAAGGTGTTCATCACCATCATCATTGCTTCGTTCACTGCAGTAAACGAACGCGTCTCAACCTGCATCTGTGAAATCCGATTCTCCACTGCGCGAGTTTGCTCAACCAACGTATTCTTAACTGCAGTCAGCCGATCATTCACTGATGTAATTTCCCTTGTCATCTGGCCTCATAAAGTTACCGCCATAGTCTCCACGTTGTCCTGAATAACTTGCAGCTGAATTTGTGATGTATCCTGCTGCTTGGCTACGATTTCCAGGGCACTTTTCATCCCAGCTATTTCATCCTCTGTAGCCACACCCCACAGAGATTTTAGCACTCTGCCCCAGGGTGGGAATAAAGCTCGCTTGTTTCTATGGTCAAGCCTAGAGGGACAAAGTGCAACAGGCATAACTCCAAGTCCAGTGACGGTCGAGTTGGGCGATCTGGGGACGGACGAACCTAAACGTAGATGCCATGTCTCGCAGATTAAACCATTTCACCAGAGGTAATTCAGTGTCCTTCCTATTCCCTAATTTTACCCTTTTCGTTTCTAACTCTCTTGGAGGGGCGAGCAATTGCAAGAAGCAGCGGGACCAAGTCTCACGTGGAGCTTTTCTGAAACTTTGTCCACTTAAGAACTAACCGTCTCCATATACGACTTTGGAAAACCATGCCCCTAACTGGTGAAACCAGACAAAACTATCAAACACTAAATATATGGCATATTATTCCAATACGGATTATAACATATTTGTAAGAACTTTGCCAATAAAGTGTAATATTTCCGTAATGTTACGAAAATGTCTCCCCATTGAAACAGGTTTTTTTAAAATAGACCCTTCTGGTAGCAAAATCGTCTACTGCAGGTGTTAAAGTAAAAACTTTTTTTCCTGAATATGCCCTGCTGAAATGGGGATGCGTCTTATATGCCAGTGCGTCTTATATGCCGTCAAATACGGGATTATTATATCGTCTCTATCCCTTTTTGAAAGTTAATGTATTTATGCTTTGCTGTTATTTTAAGAGTATGGCTGTTCTACTCATGAATGGCAAGTTTAGGTTTTTGCTTGAAACTCTTTCCACGTACGTCACAGGAGAACAACCCTTGAACGGTGTGGAGTTTCATGTGCAAACCGAGAAACGGGCTTCTCACAAACCGCTTTCCGCAAAAGTGGCACTCGTGTGGTTTTATACCCATGTGACTCATTAAGTGTCTTCTTAAATCACATTTAAAAGCAAACCTCCATCCGCACAAGTCACATACCAACTTTTTCTCTCCGAAATGGGACTTGCGGTGATTCACTAAATCCTTCCACTTCTCGAATCCCTTCCTGCATTTCTCGCATTCCCACAATCTCTCACCATCGTGCGAAGGTTGGTGGTCGTCCAGCTCAAGCTTCCTCTTGAATCTTTCGTCGCAGTAAGCGCACTTAAATGGCTTTCTACCGGTGTGCACCAACATGTGCTTAATCAGATATTTCCTCACGAGGAACCTCTTCCCGCACTCTTTGCATTTGAAATACATCTTCTTTCCGTGTATCTTCTGGTGCTCCAAGAGGTAATGCTTCTCGAGGAATCTCTTCCCGCAGGTGGAACACGCGAAAGGTTTCTCCGTGCCATGGATCTTCATGTGTCGACTTAAATCCCACTTCCTTGAGCATTCTTTCCCACAATGGTGGCACTGGTACGACTTGCGGCCATTGTCCTCGTCGTTCTCCACCTCCTCCTCTACCACCCTTTTCATGTGCTGCACCTGCCCTCCAGCGTTTGATCGTGTGTCTCTCTTTTGCACTCTCCTTAATCTAGGTGCTGGCATCTCGGACAACAGATCCTCATCTTTGGTTGGGTCTGTCACATCACAAGCCTATCCAAAATGAGAGAGGTAGAGCGTTTAAAAACAAGTGAAGATATAAAAATGAATTTTTATATAGTTAATACTTTAATACGAATAAACTCTATAATATAATTATAACAACCTTTCTGCTTTCATGGGCGTATAAAGTTGAAAAAGCATCTACATGCTGTTGAGTGATGTGGGGATCTCTATATTTAACCTTTAATCTTTTTACAATTGAGAGAATGGCAGACAGAAGTAGAGAACTGTGGGAAACGTAAGAATGTTTGGTATATAAGTAGTAAGAAGTTTGATAGTATCTTTTGTTTCATTAATGAAAATACTGACTCATCCATTCATATTGCTTAAAATCAACGAAAATATACTGCCAGTTCAGATAATTCGTATTTTATTAATTAATCAAACAATCACATTTACTATATATATATATATATGTTTTTACACACACCTCAGAGGTTATATTTTAATCACACTACAAAGTCCCACTGCTGTTCACTCTTTATGTACACTCTTTATTAATAAAACAGTTAGTCTTTAGGATGGCTTAAAATGACTTCACACTTGTGAGTGCCGCAAAGCGGGTCTGCGTTGGACTATTTGAATGCTACCGACAAGTTCTACGTAATAAGAAAAATAAGCTAAGCAGTCAAACCTGGACTTTTTTAAAAATAAAACTTCTTAGGTGTTCCGAAAAATATATTGAAATAACGTACATTTACCTCTAAAAAGCTTTTTTGTCTTACTGTTTACTAGGCAATATTATAGTTTTTTTTAATAATTTACATTCTAAAAGTCCGGTAGAAATGTTTTACATTGAATGTGGATCCAGAAATACCATCAGGAAAGTTATTTCCCTCTGGATGCCTCAAGAATACGGTGCACCGGCAAACGCAGATTTTCGCTCAGGAATGCATCCCCCGCATTAAGCGAGGCTCACCTGTATCTCGCTATTTATTTGTTTATCCGCTAAGGCCATTCATTTGGAATTGGTATCTGAATCGACTACATCAACATTTTTAGCAGCCTCGAGATCAGTGCTGTAGTCGTAAAAAAGAAGACGGTATACCGTATACGGATGTAGGGGGGGGGGGATCTAACCAAGTTTTTTAAAGAGCAAATTACACGACTATAATGTTACGATGGCAGGAGAAAACACATGAGCTTACTTTTAGTTTCTTTAAAAATTTTATTTCAATTATATTTTAGTGATATATATAAAAATAAGAAGTACAGTATTTATTTTCAATTTGATCAAAACAAAAGAAGTATTAGAATAATGGTATTAAACCTGTGATCCGCAGATTTTCAAGGATCACAGGTGCAACATTTGGGGCCACGAAAAAAGGAAGAATTAGCTGTTTTTTTAAATCAACATGTATAATTTCTCATAAGGCCAGGGTAAACGCTATTTGTTTGAAAAAGCAGAGGGTATATACCCTATTCATTCAGAAAAAGCAGAGGGTATACGGCGTATACCACCGTATAGCCTCCACTACAGCACTGCTTGAGATGCTAAATGGCTCGCCGGGGAAGATGCACCAATATCTACAGTGACAATGGAACTAACTTCATGGGAGGTCGAAGGGAGTTAGAAGAGCTTTTCAAGTACAGCGTAACACATGCCTAATGTGTCTACAATGTAACAAGTATATTTTATCTCATAAACAGACGTGCAGAATGTACAGTGATTTTTCAAAACACGATCTTTTAAAATCACTAGTACTTGAATATAACTCGGGGCTACTTTTATAATTTCATATTTTGGAAAAACACATCGCGTTATATATATTCGGGACAATACAGTAATTACTTTACCATGAATAATGAGAAGCTCTTGCCATGCACCATCGCACATGATTCATCATCATCATGAGGTGTTCTGCCTCTAGGCAGGTCCCTGGCACCAGCGTTGTCTCCACTCATTTCTGTTCCTTGCCATTTCTTTCATTTCCTGATACCCTCCCCTTTCTTTCAGATCGTCAAACATTTTTATTCTTCTACGTCCCCTTTTCCTTTCACCTTCTACTGATCCTTCCAACACCATCAATAGTAAACCTTCTCCTCTCAAGATATGCCCTAACCAGTTACTTTTCCTCCTCTGAATTGTTTCAAGTAATCTTCTCTTCTCATTCACCCTTGTTAGTATTGCTTCATTCCTTATCTTATCCATCCACTTAACCTTCTCCATCCGCCTCCACACCCACATTTCAAATGCCTCTAGTCTTTCTTTCTCTCTTTTCTTTAACGTCCATGTTTCACACCCATAAAGCAATACACTCCAAACATAGCACTTCACAAGACGTTTCTTCAGATTTAAATCCATTTTACCACATAGTACCCGTTTTTTCCTATTAAATGTTTCTTTTGCCATTGCTATTCTTGTTCTTATTTCTTTTTCACTTCTCCAGTCTTCAGTTAGCATGCTTCCCAAATATCTATACTGTTTTACTTGCTCCACTCTTCCATCCTTTATTGACACATTCATAATCTCTCTATCCCCTATTCTCATCACCTTTGTTTTCTTTATGTTCATTTTCATTCCATATTCCATCATCCTGTCTTCTAGCTTTGTAACCATTTCCTGAATATGCCTCGTTTCATCTGCCAAAATTACCATGTCATCAGCAAACCTTATACAATTTATTATTCTACCCCCAATACTAATTCCTTTATCATTCCCTATTCCATTGTCAATCATTTCTTCAGCATATATATTGAACAGGGTTGGCGATAAGCAACAACCTTGCCTTACTCCTCTTCCTAGATCATACCATTCGGTCTGTGCATCTTTTATCCTCATAGCTGCTTTCTGTTTCATATACAGCTCTTTAATTAACCTTCTATCTTTCCAGTCTACTTTTTTTGCTTTTAGTATTTCCATCAGTTTTTCCCAGTTCACTCGGTTGAATGCCTTCTCCATATCTATGAAGCACAGACTAATTCCTTTACCCCTTTCTATATATCTCTCTCCACTCATTCTTATCAATCCTATTGCATCTCTTGTACCTCTACTCTTTCTAAATCCAAACTGTTCCTATGCAACATTTCTTCCATTTTGCTAATTAGTCTCCTGTTCATAACCCTAAGTAGAACCTTTGCTGCATGTGTAATTAAACTGATTGTTCTGTGTTCACTGCATTTTCTTGTTCCTTGCTTTTTCGGAATTGGAATCATAATTGTTTTGACGAAATCCTCTGGCCACATCCCCTCGTCATAGATTGCATTACACAACTTCACTATTTCTTCCAGTCCTTCCTCATTAAGACACTTAAATAATTCTATCGGTATCTCATCTACCCCCATTGCCTTCCCATTCTTCATATCCTTTATTGCTTGTAGCACCTCTATTTTCAATATCGAAACCCCTGTTTCGTCATTATTTATTTCATCCTGCTCTTCAATACGGAGATCCTTTGGTTTTTCATTTGATTTGTACAACTCCTCCATGTATTCTCTCCATCTATTAAGGACCTCCTCTTCCTTATATAGAACTTTATCTTCTTTACTTGCAATCTCTTTCACACATGCACTTGTTCTCCATCTATCCCACGTTACATTTTTTACTTTCTTATACATCAAGTCATACATTCCTTTTCTCTCTAGATCTTCTATATCTGAGCATTCCTCCTCTAGCCATCTCTCCCTTGCTTTTTGGGTTTCTCTTCTTAGTTCATTATTCAGTTTCCTGTATTTCCTTTTTCCATCTTCATCAGTCCTGCTTTTGTATTGCCTTCTTTCTTCCATCTTTTCTATCATTTCCTTTGTCACCCATGGCTTTTTTATTCTTTTTCCTTTGAAAACCCCAATAGCCTGTTCTGCTGTTTTCCTTATAGCCTTCTTTATCCTATTCCATGCTTCATCCACATTTTCCTCCGACACATTTTCTCTTTTGATTGCCTGAGCTAATTTTTCTCCTATTCTTTCTTTTCCTACTGTGGCTATATTCTCTAAATCCCATTTCCTAACTATCTTAGCCTTCTTAACCTTCTTCAAGGCTAGTTTTATTTCGGCCATGAGGAGCACATGATCACTGTCAATGTCTGCTCCTGGAAGTCCATATGCCTTTTTTACTCCATTTCTATATCTTTCTTCCACTAGAATATAACCTATTTGATATCTGGCTCCATCTCCTGGTGATTTCCACGTGTATAGCCTTCTCTTATGATTTTCAAACCAAGTATTTGATATAAACATCCTCTTCTCTTTACAGAACTCAACAAGTCTTTCACCTCTTTCATTTCTTTTCCCTAGTCCAAATTTTCCTACTACTTGGTCTTCTCTTCCCTCTCCTACCACAGCGTTCCAATCGCCCATCACTATCTTGCAACAGTTTTTACCTTCCTCCTCCATAATATTTTCTATCTTCTCGTATATTTCTTCAACAGCCTCATCTTCATGTTGGCTGGTCGGCATATAAACTTGTATCAACAGTAGATCTTTTGGGTGCATTCCTATTCTAAGACCAATTGCTCTATCATTTACAAATATCACCCTCTGTACACAATTTGCTATTTCCTTATTCAAAATTACCCCTACTCCATTCGTTCCTCTAGTACCTCCTGAATAGTACACCGTGATGTCATCACTTTTTATTTCCCCTCTTCCTTCCCATCTCATTTCACTTAAGCCAATCATATCCATTCTATTTATTTTCATCTCTTTCTTTAAATTTTCCAACTTCCCTGCTCATAGGAGTGTTCTAACATTCCACGTGCCAATTCTCAACTTCTTTCCAGCTTCCTTCCTTCCTTGTGATAAACGGAACCTCTTGTGTTGTCCACCCCGGAGATCCGAGCGGGGGACCATTTTGCCTCCGGAATATTTAACAAGAGAAGACTCCGTCATGATGCCTCTACATGAGATATATTGTGGCGGTGGTTACCCATTGCCTTCCGCCTATATATTCAGCCGCCCCTAACATGGGGAACAGACGCTGTTTGCAGCCGCCCCTAATATGGAGAACAGACGCTGCTGCCTGTTGGTCCGCGGGAGGTATTTTATTTCCCTCCTACCCTACATATCTGTAGAGCATTCCCCTATCCGCCACCTGGGGACGCGCCCTCTAGAGGTTACAGGCTCCTCCGAGATGGTGGATATTGTCATTAGACCTCGTCTAATGACAATATCCACCACACATTTAAAATGCCACTGATAGAAAAGAGATTTTAGAATAGAATTTAATCAGAATGACACTACTTTGAGGCAAATACTTATAAATGAATTCACAAAAGTCTGGCTTTTTATCAACCCTTCAATTTTTCTAAGCTATTCATAAGAGGGCTGACTGTATGTATTGGTAACTGTGTTAAAATAGCAGACAAATAGCTCCAAGGTCTAGTGTGTCATTTACCTCTGAATGAGCGTCTCTACCGTCATCCAAACATTCTTCCTCCACATCTCTCTCCGTTGGTAACTCTTCACTCGCACCCACAAGCCGATTCTAAGAGAAAATATTTTAGAAAACAACGTTATTTCACGTAGACATTTAATGTTTCCATTTTTATCTAAAAATAGTAAGGGCAACTTCTTTATCCTCTTCTCCTTGATAAAATGACAGACAATCGCATCAATAACGTAGTTTTAGAATAATGAAACATTTTTTAAAAAATATTAAATATTTTTGCAGGGAGAAAATACTTCTCAACTCCATTATCATTTGCTTGCAACTAGTTTTTCAAATTACTTAAATGGAATTTCAAAGGAATAGAATGGAATATGAGGCTAAATAATTTAATTACTGGAGGAGATTTTAGGGATCTTGTCTATTATCTGCTACCCACCAAAGTTAATGCAGGCAGCGCCCTTCTGGTGGCGAGATGTGGAACTAGCACGGGATATGAGTGCTTGGGCTACAACATACTCCAACTCACCCCCGGGATAGGTAAGTTAGTCAGTGTTTTGGTTTCTTCCCACGTTCACTGTCCCGCTCCCAAGAATGGGGTGGCGCAGAGAACATGGTAAGAAACCAAAAACGCATTAACTAACTTACCCAACCCAGTCGCAAGCTTATTTTTTTATCCTGCAGCTAACCCCCACGCAGTTCCATATCTCACCACTTCATTCCGTTAGGGTGCTGCGTATATTGCCCGCGTGGGTGGCAGATAACAGACAAGACCCAATTTTAGTACTCACCATGGTTATGTATTGTGCACCCAACTCCTCTTCTAATTTGATCGGCCGATGCATGGACTAGAAGGGATAATCAAGGTATAAGTGAGACAGTAAGAGCAGTGCATGACAGTAAACTAATATAAAAATTAAAAAGTGAAAAGGTATGCACTTGTATCTATTTCTCACAACATTTAACCTTTCCCGGGAAAAAACAATTTTAAAGTTGGAGATTGAATGAATAAAATATATACTTTCCAAATAATCCACCCGAAAAACATTTCGTTGACGAAAAAATGTCTTACAAATAGAAGCATCACAACAATCGACTCACCTCCAAGATGTTCGGCTCGTCCACAACGATCTCACGTTTAATATAATCATCGTCGTAGGACGCTTTACACGCTTTGCATTGTTCCTTGAATATTTTGAATTCCGTCAGCTTGCGGAAACATGCACTGCACACATATAGAGGATATCCGTCCATCCGGGTCGCCTATTCAGGAAGAGATCCAAAGTACAGTAGGTGCTCGAGATAGTTGTTTACAAATATCAAAATAATTTTTCAATTATCACCGACGATGAATTCCAATAATTTTCAGAACGTACAGAAATCAATTATGTCAAGTTATCCCACAAAATGCATATTTATAATAGTAATTTATGTACAATACTCAGAGAAAATATACACCTACTATGTTATCATAATCAACTGTTTATTTTAAACAGATTACATATCCTCATAAAATAACATCTATAACATAGGTCACCAACACAACACGATTTGTAAAATTAACACAGACAAGTAGCAGATTCGCCCTTTCAATGTATTCTGCAACGTTTAAGAAATATCCATCAACAAATCAGCATGTCCATCCAAACAATGCAAACACGTGATAAATACCTTCAACTGAAGCAAATCCGAGATTAGGTCCGCCACCGTGTAACTCGTCTCAACGTTCACGTTGAAAATGTGAACAAAATTCCCACTACCGCACAGACAAAGCCTGCATTTAGAAAAACCGTTGGATAACTCCATGATTTTACGACAGATCCAAGCGCGGAAATCTACAATTCGTATTCTTTTCAATAAAAAGTTGTTTCTCGATTGCGAGAATCGAACTCAAAAGAATCGATATATATCGCTGGACGTCGTAATAAAAACTTTTGAAATCATTAAATGATGGGAATAATCCCTCTTTCTCTCTCCCTCCCATTCTCTCCTATCCGCACCTTTAATTCCATGTCCATCCATGAGGTTTTTCATTCAGGAGAGCTTCATAATAACAACCGGCTCTCCCTATAATCTCAAGGCAGGCCCGTTATAAGTCGCGTTTCTATATATATGTTATATCCTCCTCTGTAAGGAACGTCTATATAGAATGATTTGGCGAAGATGGAAGTCCCGGGTTCGATTCCAGGAACGTTTTCACTGTATTTGTTTTACGCAGAAATCTCAATTACATCGTGCATAGATGTTTTCTCTAATATTTAAAAATATATTTAAATTGTGGTATCGGAGAGATATTTGCACTGTTCTAATCCCCGGAAATTGATAATTTTCTCGAATTTCTAATAAAACGGTGTTTTTGCGTTTTAAATTGCATTTTATCGGATTGTTGCTATGGAGACGAATATCACCGAACTCGGCTTGAGCGTAGACGAGTGAACAAATGGGTTATCTCCTTTTCCACTCGACTACCCTTCAGCAATGGACAGTTGATCCATACATATTACCGTATTATAAACAGTAACATTTATTAAATTCGTTTATTTAAAAATACACATGCTGAATATAATGTCAGAAAGAGATTTTGACATTGCTTTTAGTATTTAAAAACCTTATAATACTGTAGTAATTTGTTTTCCAATTTTTCTCCACCATTGATAGACTATGAATTACAAATGGTATCTATGGTATGAGCATTCCTTGGAATGAACAACCCATACTGAAACATTTCCTGTCAATATAAGTAATGAATTCGGGACGTCAACTTCGGGAAACCAGCCTGCATTATTAATAGTTTGTACAAGGTCGACTGCTTGGCACTAACGAATGGTTTACAAACAACGTTGTTTTGCAAAAGAAGCCTTCCAAAATTAACGAATAAAAATTAGATTTAAGTTTGCTCGGAAACAAAATTTAAAAAAAAATATATGCAACCATCGCTTCTTTTCAGTACTACTGCAACAATTCCGTCCTAGGACGGGTTGTCGTGTTCTATGCATTATTTTGTAATGTCTTTTTGAACAAACAAACTTATTATTATTATCGGCTTAATACTTAATTCACGCTTACCCCGTCATGCATGAAGGACAATGACGCTAGCATTCTTATATAATAATTCTCAAGTGTCCATCTATCCCGGTATTTTTGGACATTTCCCAATGCAATTAAGAGCTGAAACTTACACAATCGTTAAAACCCCATGAGGTGGGCTCTAGAAAAATCAAACATCCCGGAAAAAGTCCCGGATTCGACTCCGGGAGACGATTATATTTTCCCATATGTTTACATGGGATTTTCGATTTTTCAAGATGCAAGGTTTATTTCCTTCATTCATTAAAATAAGTAAATATGGACCGAATTTATCCATTTTTGTTTTATTCGATGGCTGAAACTATAAAATATATTAATCTTGCGATGTTTAGATGTTACAATAAGGAACTTGTCAGAAACACGAATTTCTTTTCGACATTTTATGGCTTTTTCGTATTATTTCAGGGTTTTGCCAAGGCGAACCTCATTGTTGCCTCCGATAAATTAGCCTTCAAATACAGTAAATAATTACGTTATTCGCTTCGCGCAACGTCAAACTTAATAGATTGCAACGTTAATAATTGAAGAATATTATAATTCAGTAAACATACGAAGAGGAAGAATGACGGAGCCAGAGAGTGGCAAATCTAGTCGTATTTTGGTGCCAGAATGAAATAAATTTCAAGCGCTTCATTTTCTGGGAGAATTCAAATGATTGTCAGGAATTTATTAATTAATCAAACAATTACATATCATTACTAGTAGTTGGTGCTTTCATACTGCAAGCATTTCATCTCACCTTGAAAAACATTAAATTTTCAGACAGACATTTCATCATTATAAATATTCTTTTGATTCTAAATATTTCACCTATGCAGCGATTTTCGTTTTTCCCACATGTAAAAATATTAGTTTAAAACAATCCCCAAATGTTGCAATTTTAAATATTTTATACTTTTTCCATTATGGGGTATTAATGCTACAAATTTTAGCCAAATTTTTAAGTTGTAGCACCTCTAGAAGTAAAATAATATTTTTCTAATTGTTTAAATTGAAATAATTTTTAACGGCCGCCACAATACATATATGGAGAGATTGAAATGTTTATTTGTGCAAATGTACTACTCTGTAAATAATTTGAAAATTTCATCTTCCTAGCTCATCCCGTAGTATCTAAACATTTACCTGTTTGTTCAAACTTTAGGAATTTTTAACTGCCAAACAAATTAAAATATCAAAATTTGTATAATCCCTATTTGGTTTTTTAGGAATTCTACTTATAAAAAAAATTTCAACTCCGTAGCTCATGCGGAAGTACATAAACCTTGAAAATTTGTTTAAACAATAGCGAATTTTTAGCGGCCGCATTGTCGCACTTTTTCAAGATTTTCGTTTTTTCTAGTCGGTTTTGGACAAAATCCTAGCTATGAAAAAAATTTCGAATCTCCAGTTAATCTGGAAGTGCCTAAACATTAGTATCCTCCTATATCCTCTTCCTCTGTAAGAAACGTCTATATATAATGATAGGAGGATACTATTGTTTAGGCACTTCCAGATGAGCTGGAGATTCGAAATATTATTATTAGGTAGGCTTTGTTGCAAAACCGCAGGAAAAAACGAAAATCTTGAAAAAGTTAAACAATGCGGCCGCTAAAAATACGCAATTGTTTAAACAAAATTTCAAGGTTAATGCATTTACGAAAGTCCTACGGAGCTGACCTTTTTTTTGAGGTACGATTTGTAAAAAAACGAAATAGGGATTATAGAACTTTTGATATTTTAATTTGTTTGGCAGTTAAAAATTCTTAAAATTTAAACAAATGGATAACTGTTTAGATAATACGGGATTAGCTAGGAATCTGAATCTAATGTCCAGCCCAAACTAGAAGAGCTAGAGAGCTGAAAGTTTTAGTTTTTGTAGATACGATGGAGGAACCTACAGATAAAATGAGACTTCTTACCTAAGTGACATGAGTTCCACTCCAGAAATTCCGCAAGTTGCGTTTTTCCCCATAAGGAAAGCATTGCGCCATTTTTGTAAATTAATAATGGGCACTTGCCGGTAGGCTAGAAAAATGAAATTTTCAGTGTTGCTAGATGGCCGCAATATCCATTAGGAATTATTGTCACTTTTGCTTACAGTGCCTTGGGTTCGACTCCAGAGACCCCGGAATATCTACCATAAGTTAGCATGGGAAAACGCAATCCAGAGTGTTTAGGAAGCTGACTTTTTTCAACATTAAAGAACGTTTCTCATAACCAACTATAAAAATCGAAAATGTTAAAATTGTTAATTTTTAGGGGTTGTTTTAACCGCATTTGAACATTAAAGTTTAATAATTTTTATCTTGAAAACTATATGCGAGGATACTAATGTTTAGGCACTTCCAGATGAGCTGGAGATTCGAATTTTTTTCTTAGGTAGCATTTTGTGCAAAACCGACTAAAAAAAACGAAAATCTTGAAAAGTGCAAAAATGCGACCGCTAAAAATTCGAAAATGTTTAAACAAAATTTTAAGGCTTAGGCATTTCCGAATGCGCTACGGAGCTGAAATATTTTTTAGAGGTAGGATTTGTAAAAAAACGAAATAGATGTTATAGAAATTTTGATAGTTTAATTTGTTTGGCAGTTAAAAATTCTTAAAGTTTAAACAAATAGATAACTGTTTAGACATTACGGGATGTTCTAGAAAGCTGAAATTTTCAAGTTATTTACAGAATAGTACAATCTCTCCATATATGTATTGTGGCGGCCGTTAAAAATGATTAAAATTTAAACAAATAGAAAAATATTTTTTTAGTTCTAAAAGTACTACAACTTTAAAATTTGGCAGAAATGTGTAGCAATAGTACCCCATAATAGAGAAAGTATAAAATTATTAAAATTTCAAAGTTTCAGGATTGTTTTAATCTATTATTTTTACATAAGGGAAGAAAGAAAATCGCTGCGGATGTGAAATCTTTAGAATTAAAAAGATATTTTTAATGATGAAATATCTCTCTGAAAATGAATGTTTTTACAAGGTGAGATAAAATGCTTGCAGTATGCAAGCACCTTCTACTAGTATGTTATATCCTCCTCTGTAAGGAGCGTCTATGTATAATGATAATTAATAGGAGTATTCTAATATTTAGGCACTTACAGATGAGCTGGAGATTCAAAATATTTATCTCAGGTAGGATTTTGTGCAAAACCGACTAGAAAAAACGAAAATCATGAAAAAGTTCAACAATGCGGCCGCTAAAAATTTGCAATTGTTACACAAATTTTCAAGGTTTATGTTATTTCGAATGTGCTACGGAGCTGAAATATTTTTTAGAGGTAGGATTTGTAAAAAAACGAAATAGAGGTTAAAGAAATTTTGATATTTTTATTTGTTTTGCGTTCCTGAAGAAACAATTCGTGGTTGGATTAAAGAAGAAGAAAAATTACGATTATTATGCATTCTTTGCATTAAGTGCACGAAGTGAACACATATAGGAGAGGGAGCATGTATGTACTTTCATGTTTAAAAAAATTATTTTCTGGGAAATTTCCCGAAATAACGCGGGTTGCTGATAACGCGGGTGTTCACTCTGTCTCCCAAAACCTGCGTTATAACGGAGTTTTACTATATAGTAATAAAATGTAAACAGAATTAATCTCATAAATAAATCTAGGCACGGCATATGTGTTAAATTTATAATAATTATTTACAGATGATGAGTTTTCTAATAAAGCAGTCATTAAGATATTAGTACCCAAATCTCTGGTCCGGGCCCCATGAGGATCCTTGGGCCCCAGAGCAGCGATCCCTACAGCCCCCACCCTCTCTCTTCATTCCTTGAAAATGAAATATTAGATGAAATTGTTATTTGTTGCTACGGATAACAAAGTATAAATGCATCTCCTACTCCATTGGTCAAATTATTCCAGAAAATATTCGTGAAAAAATTGCTGTTGTAGGTACTGGCATCGCTACAGGAACATAACTAGGGGAGGGCCTGGGGAGGTCCTGGGCCCCCTTTATAAGTCCTCCAGCCCACCTGCTGAATACTGTACTTCTTAAAATGAATTAAAGAAGTATTTATCTATTTATTCTTAATAAATAATTACCTTCCATAAGTGTTACAAGTGGAGGAAAAATGGTTTAATAAATTTTTTCATGTTACTTTTAAGGTATTTATATATTCTGGTGTGCCCATCCAAATATTTTTACAATCATTCTGGCACCACTACTGTACATGCTGCCTCCCCTCCCCACAAAGTAGGAATGCTAGTTACCTCCCTTCATCGCTGTCAGTATTTAAAAGAGAATTTGTTCCCAAAATACGATGCTAGATCAGCGGATCCCAAAGTGGGGTCCATCGAGAGAATTCTAAAAAAAGTATTATGTGAAGTAATTCACAGAACCAATCGATTGACTACTGTTCATTACCTTAATTATTACATTATTTGTTTTGTAATTAAATTTGAATAAATGATAAAGTAAATGATTTATTTCATCTCTCATTTATTTTGGCGGGGTTCTTCACGTGATTTTTAATGAGAGGGTGCTTGGTTCTTCGAAAGATATTTAGGGGGTGAATGACCACGTAAACTTTGGGAACCTGTGCTAGATGCTAGTAGAACAATTTTGACTGTAATTAAAATTACCCTTGGCAGTGTAGGTGCCGCTAACAACAACTGGAAAATATCATCATAGCAACAGAAACAAAGGTGTCACATGTTAAAGAATAATACACAGATAATCAAAATAACTCAAAAATAATCCGTTTTTAGAAATAAATGTTCCCAAGGTTGAAGAAAATAATATCGCCCACAGCATAAACAATATAAACAAAAGTAATATTTGATGGAAAAATGAAAAGAATAAATCTATACATCTGATAGAACAATCTTCGTCTAAATCTAATCAGACCTTAAAATATTAAGTTTTTTTTTGAAATGATCAATAGTTTGCTCATTCGAGCGTCCACAAATTTCCCACCACACACAGATACCATCGAGTAAATAATGCGAGCGAACTTGAAAACACATTCAAATCTCGAGTTTCATTTTTAAAATACATTCATATGGTGAGGGAACGCAGAGAATGAGAAAATAGATCATCCACAACACACATTAACAGAACGAAGAAGTTTTTCCAGATGGGAGCAAATTCAACAAACATTGCATAAAAGGAATTTTTCTGGAAAACTTAATTTCAGATTAGAAATGGACAACAGTACATCAATTCAATTTGCACCTCGTCATAACCTATACAAATTCATTCAATTTAATTGCATTAATATGCCTGATTTATTTTTAATAATTTGAAGGCTGTCCTGTCACTAAGAGCAATGCCAAGTCTTAATCTTATGTAAGATTTAATGAATACTTGTTTGGATGTCTAGAAAATATTCGTAACGGAGAAAACCTATGATACATATCAATGACCAATTATTATAAAAATATGTAGATATCTGGTGACCGATGATTTTATCATTATGTTGGTAGGGTGACACTTGGATTTCTTACACACACAAAAATTATGTCTCACTTCATGACTATGGAGGGAATGAAATGTTCTTAAATATTTCAGATGGACCTCACTTAGAATAAAGCTGAGCCCCTGAAAAATCTAAATATCTTACAGTTCTAGTTGCAACTGCCCACAAAACTTTTCCAACTTAACCAAACATTGCAATCATTACCACAAAAAACACGACAAATATAACTTTTAAAACAATTTTTATTTACAATACTCACGACCCACAAACCCTCTTTTACCGATGTTATCAGTGCTCATTTTAAGCATAATTTCTTAAAAAAGTTAGCTTCATTTCATTTTATGATCAACCGACTTTTAAACATTACCTCTCAGATCAAATTTTTTAAAAGAAATTAGAATTATAAAGCGCTTCGACTTTGTCAATGGTTTTCAGGTCAACTTGGTGAATAAACTGAGTAAAAAGAAACGGAAAAATGCAGCCATCATCTTTTCTTCTAGCTACAATATTTCAGTGGTAGAATATCTGCCCGGCAAGTGGAAGACCCGGGTTCGATTCCCGGTCATAGCAGACTTTTTTCTCATTTCAAAATTATTCACAACTTTACAGCTTATGCCTGTCTGCATAGGATCTTGAAATCGCCTCATTACATCTCACCATTTGAGACGGAGGAGTTTTCTTCGATGTATCTCTTTGAGGACATCCGATGGGGCACTTTGATACTAGCTTGGCTGGTTCCATGCAAGCCAAAAAAACATCCGTGTTAAGAAACGAGAAAATTGATCTGCTACAATAGTTCAGTGGTAGAATATCCACCCGGCAAGTGGCAGACTAATTTCTCGTTTCAAAATTATTCCCAACATATAGTTCTCTAAAAATTCCCATTCTAACTCGCTGTAGAAGACGTCCTACTTCATTGTAATCTGATAATTATCAAGACCTGTAATATATCAGTAAAAAATTAATAATTAGTACATTTTTGACATGATCCAGTTGCTTGACCCAGAAATACATCTTTCCAATTTTCAAACGAAACAGAAATCAGTATAATTATTGGTGGGATTTGAAATTCCAATGACACTTCCATTAAATGGATTCTAAAACTAAGGAAATTATTTGTGGACTTGGTAAACAAACATCGTAATATAGAAAACTTTTTCAAGGAGTGTTTCTCACAAAATGTTATCAACTTTTTTACAAACTCACATTAGTTTTTCTCCAATAGCAATGATAGAAAAGCCACACTTTTTCCAATACATATTTCTCCAATTTCTGTTTTATCAAGAGTCTCTATCAGGCTCATTTATGTTCCTTCTTTCCACAACATCAATCACTCAATGAAAGAGAATTACAACTTCTAAAGGTGGTAGGTAACTTGAATTCAACTCAAGTGTTGATCGAGACCAACGTGCACTATGCAATCAAATACAGGACTTGTATATACGGAAAAGCCAGCTTGGGCAGATATTTGTGATAGGATTAAAAAACCTTCTTATCATGGACGCTGGGATCATAAGCACAAGATGGAGCCTCCTCCACAAAAAACAAACTGGGGAAAATTCTTGTTTCTTAATAGAGGGATTGAGCATTGGAATGCATTACCTGCCGAGGTCTTCAATCCATTCCCTTCCCGCGTAGGTCTCTTTAAAGCGAAGTTAAATAGCATTCAAAATGCATAATAGTTATGGGTAATTCTAAAGACGAGCTTTTGAGTGATACGTGATGTTTCCATTTGTATACCCTTTCTTAGAAATGTTAAAACCTTTAAATCAAGAGTAAAAAATATCACTGGGAACGATATTCATTACTTGTAGTTAATTTATTGTTAAATAATATTGTAAGATGAATTAATTAACGAAGGAGCTCGAACTCGAAGCAGGAAAAATATATGGATAGAATATTGTATGTGGTATGTGAAAAATTGTAAACTGAATCTTCTTAATATGTTTTAAATGTTTTTTATATGTTAATTTTGTAACCTTGCCACCAGGCCAGGCGCCCACTTGCATTGTATATTGAAATAATAATTTAAAAAAATAAATTGTTCCCTTAGTTGACCCAGTAAAAAACAATATGAAGTTATGATGTGATACATTACTCAAATATTGCTAACGGTAACATTATGTACAATATTAATAACCGAGTAAAATATTCAAGGAAAAATGTCTAACTCATAGACATAACAATCCCAAATAAAGACCAGTGTGATACTATTGGAATATGCATACGTATTCCAATTAATTTAACGTTGGCATGAATATTCTGACAAAAACTATTCCATAATACATAAATATTGGTACAATTACTGTCGCATTAAAAAACGGTCATGTTTTTAATCGTACTAAGAAATAATAAACAATAGAATAAATTTTAATGTAAGCGAAAAGAATGTCCATTAACCAATGCCATGTTAGCACCTTAAAATTCTGACTGAATTTAAAATTAATTACTGAAGAGTTGATATTCTAAGCAGACAAGAGGGACAAAATTAAATGTTTAGGAAATTAAAAATAATTTTTGGTGTATAAGAATTTTATAGCATGTGTATATCTTCGTCATACTATTTCCATTCGCCAAAAATTATTTTTCTCTCCTATCATTATCATTATATAGCGACATTTCTTACAGCGGAGGATATATATAACATACTAGTAGTTGGTGCTTGCATTCTGCTAGCATATCATCTTAACATAAAAAAAAGATTCATATTTCATCATTACAAATATTCTTTTAATTCTAAAGATTTCACGTCCGGAGCGATTTTTGTTTTTCCCCTAATGTAAAAATAATTGATTCAAACCATCCCCAAACGTTGCAATTTTAAGAATTTTATGTTTTCTCCATTATGGGATACTAATGCTACACATATCTGCCAAATTTTAAAATTGTAGTACTTCTAGATGTAAAAAAATATTTTTCCAATTGTTTAAATTTTTAACATTCGGAAATACACAAACCTTGAAAATTTGTTTGAAAAATTACGAATTTTTAGCAGCCGCATTCTTGCACTTTTACAAGATTTTTATTTTTTCTAATCGGTTTTGCACAAAACAATACCTAAAAAAATTTTCGAATCTCCACCTCATCTGGAAGTGCCTAAACATTAGTATCCTCCTCTGAAAGAAACGTCTATATATAATAATAACATATAACAGGAGGATACTAAAGTCCAGCCCAAACTAGAAGAGCTAGAGAGCTGAAAGTTTTAGTTTTTGTAGATATGATGGAAAAACCTAAAGATAAAATGAGACTTCTTACCTAAGTGACATAAGTCCAGAAATTCCGAAAGTTGCGTTTTTCCCATAAGAAAAGCATTGCGCCATTTTTGTAAATTAATTTTGGGCACTTGCCCATAAGGTAAAAAAATGAAATTTTCAGTGTTGCCAGATGGCCGCAATATCTATTAAGAATTATTGTTAGTTTTGCTCACAGTGTCCTGGGTTCGACTCCAGATACCCCGGAATATCTCCCATAAGTTAGCATGGGAAAAAGTTATCCCAGTGTCTAGACCAATCTAATGGGTTTAGGAAGCTGAAATTTTGCAGGTCTATAGAATTTTTCTCATAACCAACTATAAAATACGAAAATTTCAAAATTGTTAATTTTTAGGGGTTGTTTTAACCCCATTTGTACATTAAAGTTTAATAATTTTTATCTTGCAAACTATATGCTGTAGGTTCGACTTTTTGAAATCATTTTGTAGCAAATTATACATAGAAAAAAAGAAAATTCTGAAAAAGTTCAAAAATTCGACAATCAATAATTCGCAAATGTTTAAACATATTTTAGCACCTTAAAAATCAGACTGAATTTAAAATTAATTACTGAAGAGTTGATATTCTAAACAGACAATAGAAGCAAAATTAAATGTTTAGGAAATTGAAAATAATTTTGGATGAATAAGAATTGTATAGCGTGTGTATATCTTCATCATTATTCATTCATGATTGTTTTTTATTTCCTGGCAGGTGTTATTTTCCATTATAATCGTAGGACTGTGTGTTATTTAGAAATTACAAGAAAGTAGTAAATAATGATTTTTTCAACTAATAAGGAATTTTTAATATTCTTAAACTTACACTTGTAGGTAATTCGGTTACTTTAACATTTTTGTGGGCATTTTAATCATTTCCCAAATAAGTTTTAAAATAACCCAAAAAAGAAAAACTTTTTATTATTAATCCAAGATGTACCTGATTATACAAAGTATAATCTTTATTGTCAGAAGCTTAATTGCCAGAGGATTTGTTAACAGACATATGCCTGTATATTGTAGCTCACACATAATGGTATAAAATTAACTACAAAATACAATTACAATTTTTATGTAACATTTTTTACACTTAACAATAATATATATTATCTCCACAATTATACCTGTATACTGTAGCTATTTAAAATTCTTACTCTCATTACATATAGTTAGTAGTGGGGTCAATAATGACCCCAATCCTACATTTATTATTTATCTTGTTATATGAAACAAATTATAATAATTTTCATTCACACAGAAGGAACTTCGTAGTAAATAAAAGAACACAAAAATCGAGGAGTCGCATGAAGTACAACTTTTCACTATAATAAGCAAACCAAGTGAGTGGGGTCGAATATGACCCCACTTGCCTGTTTAAAGGTTAAAGCATCTTCCGCTTGCTTTTAAATTTTATAAAATAGATTTCTTAAGGGAACGTTCGTCACACTTTGATGCAGTAGAGAAGGAGCAGTATTTTTCTGACCAAATTTATGCTTTGCATATATTTTTTTGGCAAATAAAATTATTTAGATGAGAATTATTTAGATGAGAAACAACTGTTTTTAAATGTTCAATAGTTTTAATTAAGATAAAGTCTCTTTAAATATAATGTTGGCAGCCGTTGTGTCAGGGTATTTTGCAAAGGCAAAACGTGGATTATATCGTTTAGTTACTCTGGACGTGGTGACATATAACTGTCCATGACAAAAAACATTTTCTTTTAAGTAAATCCCAACTCTTTCCAGAGTTTGGCCTTGAGACTTATCGATGGCGATCCCTTACGCCGATCTCACTGGAAACTTATGTCTCTGCCACTCAAAAGGAAAATCAGTGTCGGTAGGTTGAAGATTGACACGTGGTATTAAAACAATTGAAAGGCATTGGATCGTTGCCATGGTAGTTAATATTTTTCATTGTTATAAAATTGAAAAAATACCCTTATTTTCTGATTAAAATCACATTTTCACAACGATTCGTCTCGGATTCGAATTCTCTCTTCAAAAAAATCAAACTACATTCTTTCATCCAGAGAACGGTTTATGTCCCGACTTCGTATCTTAGTTGTAACTAATTTAAAAAAGCAAATTTATGAAGCTCTGCGCAGTTTTCAATGCTTTTCTTATGGGTGTATAACAATTGAATATTGGGGTCAAAAACACCCCTTGAATATAATTATTTCTGGAGTCTCGTATTCTTTTTCCGAGGTTGTATCACATGACCTATCTTACATCCAAATTTCAGCCCTGTAGCAGTTCTAGAAGTACTTTTTTTAGGTTTTAACCCTGTATTTTGAAGCGTTACGTGACGGAGAAAGCTTTACAATTCATCATGAGATGTAACAAATTACGAACTTGGATTATTATTAGATTATTATCTTTATTGATAAATAAAATTTTCCACATTCATACACACACGTTTTACATAAGCAGCAATGATGTTCTATAGGATTGTTGTTATGCCAATAATGAAAGTAATAAATTTTATTTATATATTTAATAATATAGTAATATATTTTATTTTATTTTTTTATGTAAGTGGACTCTTTGGTGCTGTTTTAGATGACCTTTGGTGGGGAATACCTTTGAACACAGACTGCATGAAAATGGCTTTTCATTCGAATGAGCTGCCATATGAAAAACCAATACCCCCTTTTCCTTAAATGACTTGTGACAAAATTTGCAAGAGTACGGACGTTCTCCTGTGTGGGACCTATTGTGAATGACAAGTCTGTACTTTTGCAGGAAGCTCTTTCCGCATACATCGCAAGAGAACATCCGGTCACCAGTGTGAAGTTTCGTGTGCAAACTGAGATGATCGCCTCTCGAGAACCGCTTTCCGCAAACGTCGCATTCGTGTGCTTTTATACCCATGTGAACAATTATGTGTCTCCTCAATTGCTGTTTATAAGCAAACTTTCGTCCACATTTGTCGCAGACAAACTTCTTCTCCCCGAAATGAGACTTGCGATGATCCACTAAATCCTTCCACCTCTCAAATTCCTTCTTGCAATCCTTACATTCCCACACCGTCTCCCCGTCATGCACGGATTGGTGATCGTCCAGTTTGACTTTACTCCTGAAGTTCATGTTGCAGTGAGTGCACTGGTATGGCTTCTTACCGGTATGCACCATCCTGTGATTAATCAGGTTCTCCTTCCTACTGAGCTTCTTCCCAAATTCTTTACATTCGTATTCCTTATTAATTTCGTGAGTCTTCTGGTGCCGCGTTAGAGGGTATTTCAGAAGGAACCTCCTCCCACATGTAGAACACATGAAAAGTTTCTCCGTTCCGTGGATCCTCATGTGTTGCTTTAAATAACCATTCTTTGTGAATTCTTTCTCACAATGGCGGCACTTGTGTACCTTCCATCCCCGATCCGTCTCTGTCCCTTCCTCTGCTTCCATCTTCTGTATCTCGTCTCCAATGTTTGATCGTGTCTCCCTCTTCCGCAAGCTCCTTAATCTAGGCAAAGGCACCTCAGACAACGGATTCTCTTCTCTGGTCGGGTCTGTCGCATCACAAGCCTATCCAAAATGACAGAGGTAGAGTATTTAAAAAAGTTCTTAATCAAGAGTAATGAAAATATCAGTATACCGTAAATACACGCGTATAATGCGCACCCTCACATAACGCACAGGGGGTTTTCAGCCTCGTAATCTTTGATTTTTCTATATACCCGGGTATAGTGCGCACAGATTTTTTTTTAGCGTTACCGTTCCAGAATAAAGTAGATGGTGTTACGTGTTCTAAGGCAATGATCGAATTATTGGTATTATGAATCGGTAACATAAAGAAAGTGCGAAATGAAATTTTCGAATAACGTTCCAAAAGAACATCAGGTAACTCAATCATTACATACTCTGTTTACTTACAAGGTGATATTAGGATATACACAATAAATCCAAAGATATTATTTTCCTAGTAGGGCATATGACATTGTTTGAGCTAATAAAATGAAGGAATGACGATAATCCTATGTCGAAGTTTTGTACATAAGTTTTTGTCATGGACGAGTTTGCTCAACCTTCAGTTTTACCCTTATGAGAACATACTGGAGCATGTAAAACCGATAGCAATTAAACATAATTAACTACAGACTCGAAGAATCAAGAATAAATCACGTATGAATGCTGAGAGAAAAGTAGGGAACGATGACTTGACTTACTTCTACAAGAAGCATCAACTCCCAGCGTACTCAAAGGCATCAGCTGCCATTGTTTCTAATTGTAAGTAGTACCATTACCTCACCACCAGGACAGGCGCCGATGTAGGGTGACGTCATGAGTAAGATGACGATTCCGATAACAACATCGAAGAAGAATGGTCCAGTGACGAAGAATTTCTCCACTTTTAAAATAAATTAAAACTGAATTCATTCTTTTCATATTTAATTAATGTATCTTTACAGAATTAGTTAATAAATGTTTACTATTATCTATCTTACTTTTCGTAAAAACCACCAATAGAATTATGACGATACCTGGGCAGTATTTAATGTGCCAAAATTGTGGAAATATGGGGTCAAATGAAAATAAGAAGATTATGTACCCTCGTATAACACGCACCCTAATTTTCAACTCAAATATTTCTAGAAAAAAGTGCGCATTATACGCGGGTATTTACGGTAATCAATTTCATGTTAAACCCCTTCAAAGCACCTTGTGTACCTCCGGAGATACGTTTATTTACTGTTAAATATTCGTTTGGCAACAGAAATGAAGCAAAACAACTACGGTGCATCAAAATCAAACTAATGACATTGAGGCTGAAGACCTTGGATGGCGATAATCAATGGTAAACAAGTTAAAATGCATGCCCAGATTCCAATAGCACACATTAAAATGTCCACATAAATTTTCAGAATATTTAACATAGATGTATGGCTATAAACTTTAGAATTAGTCATCAAACTGCATTATTATGAAGAAATACTGTATTTTCATTAGAAACTTGCCATTAAAAACCAAAGATAAAACTCAAAATCAATCAAAGCTAAAATTACAGCACCTCACCATAGTTAAGTACCGTGTTTGACGGCATATAAGACGCACTTTTTTCCCAAAAATAATGGCTCAAAGATCACCCCCGGGTCTTATATGCGAAGGCGAGACCATCCGCAGCCTAAAGTCATCCCCCACGCTCACCACTGTAGGCTAATTTTATCCCAGATGGTCAGTTCTAACTAGATAATTAAAGGTTTAGTTACAGAACGGTAAATGTTTTTCCTCACTCCTCCTCAATTTTTATGTTTATGTTCAGCGGTAGTGGTAGCTTGCTTTAAATAAAATGTTTCCATAACAAATTTCTTTTGGTTTCAGCTTCATTGAAATTGCGGCTGTGGGCTGTGATGAAGCCCTATAAAAGCCATCGAGGGGACGACCTCGAGGCCTGTTTTTGTCTGAGCGCCGTGGCGACCGGATGCGCCCGTGACCAGGTGACTCCTCGACGCTGCGGCTTGTTTCTTGCTCGCCGGCTCAGGAGGTTGGAGATAAGACCACCTGCCATTCTCACTGTAACCTCTGGGTCCCTTGTTCGTTAGGTTATAGTACAGAATTCGTAATTAAGTTAGTGTTATTAAATGGTTTTGGGGTTGTCATTTACGCCGTTTTATTAAGACTTCTCACGTTTTCTTAGAAATAGTTCAACGGTAGCAGAGCGTAGTTGCAAGAGGCGTTGACCCGACTATTAGAGCAGCTTGTGGTGCGGCTCTCATCCTGATAAACATATCCAATTGCCAAGGGTTTGCCCCCCCAATGTCCAGGTGGTACCTATGCCAGCATTTGCATGTTGCAGTTCCACGACGGCATTGTCATCGGAGATCATATGTTGGATATGGTGATCCCCCAACTGGGATTTCCACTGTTCATGATCCACCAGCGGAACCGGAACATGAGAAGGCCGGGCTTTGAGTGTGACATTCAGTCCTAGGGCGATTACAGGGATATAGAGATCCTTAGTGAAATTAGAGGTCTCCAGGCTTGCTTGGAAGAGAACTAGCTTGACAATATCACTCAAGAAAAGGGAGCACTTGTCCGGCACATGGATCACCTGAACGAATTGGAGTGTCATCATTTCCTTCTACTGCCCAGGGCAGTTTAAGGTGGCAGCTGCAACTGACCCATTGTTGCTGTACACCCACGTGTTGTTGAAAGCATATTTAAGTGCTCGTATTCTGTGATCTGCTAAACTGAACTACCATCAATGGGGCGAAGGCTGCAAGTCTTTGATATCATCTGATTCATGAATCAGTGCAGATAGACAGTGCCGAGAAGCATGGGGGAACCATGTAACCCCTGTTGGACAAGCTTTGAGTGGCGCCTTTACGCATTCTTGGTATTGAACTTCGCTCATGAATGTCCACTTGTTGGGGTTGGTGGCCCAGACTACATACTCCTTTATACCGGTCAAGCTCCACCATGCATCTCCTATAAAGATGGGGATTTTTGTAATCTGAAACAGATTGTACATCTCATACTGCCGCTCTATATAGAAGATGATGCGAATGTGTACCTCTGCTCTTGCGCCGGTTACAACAGAGGTGCGCTCAGTAAACATGGTTGCTGCTGTATAGGTCACTAGCAATCTATAACCTCGTGCTATGGATGTCTCGACAGTTCGTAGGATCTCTTCCATCTCAATTGGAGCTATTAGAATGGGTGAGATAATTCCGCTTTGGAGTAACTGTACCACAGCTTCCATGTATGCCCTTTTTGTCTGAATCAAAAACTCTACTTCTGACAAGGTGTTCATCACCATCATCATTGCTTCGTTCACTGCAGTAAACGAACGTGTCTCAACCTGCATCTGTGAAGTCCGATTCTCCACTGCGCGCATTTGTTCAACCAACGCATTCTTAACTGCAGTCAGCCGATCGTTCACTGATGTAATTTCCTTTGCCATCTCGCCTCATAAAGTTACCGCCATAGTCTCCACGTTGTCCTGAATAACTTGCAGCTGATTTTGTGTTGTATCCTGCTGCTTGGCTACGATTTCCAGGGCCCTTTTCATCCCAGCTATTGCATCCTCTGTAGCCACACCCCACAGAGATTTTAGCACTCTGCCCCAGGGTGGGAATAAAGCTCGCTTGTTTCTATGGTCAAGCCTAGAGGGGCTAAGTGCAGCAGGCATAACTCCAAGTCCAGTGACGGTCAAGTTGGGCGATCTGGGGACAGACGAACCTAAGCGTAGATGCCATGTCTCGCAGATTAAACCATTTCACCAGAGGTAATTCAGTGTCCTTCCTATTCCCTAATTTTACCCTTTTCGTTTCTAACTCTCTTGGAGGGGCGAGCAATTGCAAGAAGCAGCGGGACCGAGTCTCACGTGGGGCTTTTCTGAAACTTCGTCCACTTAAGAACTATCCGTCTCCATATACGAATTAGGAAAACCATGCCCCTAACTGGTAAAACCAGACAAAACTAACAAACACTAAATATATGGCATATTATTCCAATACGAATTATAACATATTTGTAAGAACTTTGCCAATAAAGTGTAATATTTCCGTAATGTTACGAAAATGTCTCCCCATTGAAACAGGTTTTTTTAAAATAGACCCTTCTGGTAGCAAAATCGTCTACTGCAGGTGTTAAAGTAAAAACTTTTTTTCCTGAATATGCCCTGCTGAAATGGGGATGCGTCTTATATGCCAGTGCATCTTATATTCCGTCAAATACAGTAATTATAATATCGTCTCTATCCCTTTTTGAAAGTTAATGTATTTATGCTTTGCTGTTATTTTAAGAGTATGGCTGTTCTACTTGTGAATGGCAAGTTTAGGTTTTTGCTTGAAACTCTTTCCACGTACGTCACAGGAGAAGAACCCTTGAACGGTGTGGAGTTTCATGTGCAAACCGAGAACCGAGCTTCTCACAAACCGCTTTCCGCAAAAGTGGCACTCGTGTGGTTTTATACCCATGTGACTCATTAAGTGTCTTCTTAAATCACATTTAAAAGCAAACCTCCATCCGCACAAGTCACATACCAACTTTTTCTCTCCGAAATGGGACTTGCGGTGATTCACCAAATCCTTCCACTTCTCGAATCCCTTCCTGCATTCCTCGCATTCCCACAATCTCTCACCATCGTGCGAAGGTTGGTGGTCGTCCAGCTCAAGCTTCCTCTTGAAGCTTTCGTCGCAGTAAGCGCACTTAAATGGCTTTCTACCGGTGTGCACCAACATGTGCTTAATCAGATATTTCCTCACGAGGAACCTCTTCCCGCACTCTTTGCATTTGAAATACATCTTCTTTCCGTGTATCTTCTGGTGCTCCAAGAGGTAATGCTTCTCGAGGAATCTCTTCCCGCAGGTGGAACACACGAAAGGTTTCTCCGTGCCATGGATCTTCATGTGTCGACTTAAATCCCACTTCCTTGAGCATTCTTTCCCACAATGGTGGCACTGGTACGACTTGCGGCCATTGTCCTCGTCGTTCTCCACCTCCTCCTCTACCACCCTTTTCATGTGCTGCACCTGCTCTCCAGCGTTTGATCGTGTGTCTCTCTTTTGCACTCTCCTTAATCTAGGTGCTGGCATCTCGGACAACGGATCCTCATCTTTGGTTGGGTCTGTCACATCACAAGCCTATCCAAAATGAGAGAGGTAGGGCGTTTAAAAACAAGTGAAGATATAAAAATGATAATACGAATAAACTCTATAATATAATTATAATAACCCTTCTGCTTTCATGGGCGTAAAAAGTTGAAAAAGCATACATGCTGTTGAGTGATGTGGGGATCTCTATATTTAACCTTTAATCTTTTTACAATTGAGAGAATGGCAGACAGAAGTAGAGAACTGTGGGAAACGTAAGAATGTTTGGTATATAAGTAGTAAGAAGTTTGATAGTATCTTTTGTTTCATTAATGAAAATACTGACTCATCCATTCATATTGCTTAAAATCAACAAAAATATACCGCCAGTTCAGAAAATTTGTATTTTATTAATTAATCAAACAATCACATTTACTATATATATATGTTGTTACACACACACCTCAGAGGTTATATTTTAATCACACTACAAAGTCCCACTGCTGTTCACTCTTTATGTACACTCTTTATTAATAAAGCAGTTAGTCTTTAGGATGGCTTAAAATGACTTCACACTTGTGAGTGCCGCAAAGCGGGTCTGCGTTGGACTATTTGAATGCTACCGACAAGTTCTACGTAATAAGCAAAAATAAGCTAAGCAGTCAAACTTGGACTTTTTTAAAAATAAAACTTCATAGGTGTTCCGAAAAATATTTTGAAATTACGTACATTTACCTCTAAAAAGCTTTTTTGTCTTACTGTTTACTAGGTAATTTTATAGTTTGTTTAATAATTTACATTCTAAAAGTCCGGTAGAAATGTTTTACATTGAATGTGGGTCCAGAAATACCATCAGGAAAGTTATTTCCCTCTGGACGCCTCAAGAATACTGTGCACCGGCAAACGCGGATTTTCGCTTAGTAATGCATCCCTCGCGTTAAGCGAGGATCACCTGTATCTCGCTATAAATTTGTTTATCCGCTAAGGCCAATCATTTGGAATTGGTATCTGAATCGACTACATCAACATTTTTAGCAGCCTCGAGATCAGTGCTGTAGTCGTAAAAAAGAAGAGGGTATACCGTATACGGATGTAGGAGGAGGGGGGGGGGGGGGATCTTACCAAGTTTTTTAAAGAGCAAATTACACGACTATAATGTTACGATGGCAGGAGAAAACATATGAGCTCACTTTTAGATTCCTTAAAAATTTTATTTCAATTATATTTTAGTGATATATATAAAAATAAGAAGTACAGTATTTATTTTAAATTTGATCGAAACAAAAGAAGTATTAGAATATTGGTATTAAACCTGTGATCCGCAGATTTTCAAGGATCACAGGTGCAACATTTGGGGCACGAAAAAAGGAGGAATAAGCTGTTTTTTTAAATCAACTTGTATAATTTCTCATAAGGCCAGGGTAAACGCTATTTGTTTGAAAAAGCAGAGGGTATATACCCTATTCATTCAGAAAAAGCAGAGGGTATACGGCGTATACCACCGTATAGCCTCCACTACAGCACTGCTTGAGATGCTAAATGGCTCGCCGGGGAAGATGCACCAATATCTACAGTGACAATGGAACTAACTTCATGGGAGGTAGAAGGGAGTTAGAAGAGCCTTTCAAGTATAGCGTAACACATGCCTAATGTGTCTACAATGTAACAAGTATCTTGTATCTCATAAACAGACGTGCGGAATGTACAGTGATTTTTCAAAACACGATCTTTTAAAATCACTAGTACTAGAATATAACTCGGGGGCTACTTTTAAAATTTCATTTTTTGGAAAAACACATCGCGTTATATATATTCGGGACAATACAGTAATTACTTTACCATGAATAATGAGAAGCTCTTGCCATGCACCATTGCACATGATTAGACCTCGTCTAATGACAATATCCACCACACATTTAAAATGCCACTGATAGAAAAGAGATTTTAGAATAGAATTTAATCAGAATGACACTACTTTGAGGCAAATACTTATAAATGAATTCACAAAAGTCTGGCTTTTTATCAACCCTTCAATTTTTCTAAGCTATTCATAAGAGGCCTGAGTGTATGTATTTGTAACTGTGTTTAAATAGCAGACAAATAGCTCCAAGGTCTAGTGTGTCATTTACCTCTGAACGAGCGTCTCTTCCGTCATCCAAACATTCTTCCTCCACATCTCTCTCCATTGGTAACTCTTCACTCGCACCCACAAGCTGATTCTAAGAGAAAATAATTTAGAAAACAACGTTATTTCACATAAGTGTTTAATGTTCACATTTTTATCTAAAGATAGTAAGGGCAACTTCTTTATCCTCTTCTCGTTGATAAAATGACAGACAATCCCATCAATAATGTAGATTTAGAATAATAAAACAATTTAAAAATAATATTAAATATTTTTGCAGGGAGAAAATACTTCTCAACTCCATTATCATTTGCTTGCAACTAGTTTTTCAAATTACTTAAATGGAATTTCAAAGGAATAGAATGGAATATAAGGCTAAATAATTTATTTACTGGAGGAGATTTTAGGGATCTTGTCTATTATCTGCTACCCACCAAAGTTAATGCAGGCAGCGCCCTTCTGGTGGCGGGATGTGGAACTAGCACGGGATATGAGTGCTTGGGCTACAACATACTCCAACTCACCCCTGGGTTAGGTAAGTTAGTTAAGTGTTTTGGTTTCTTCCCACGTTCACTGTCCCGCTCCCAAGAAGGGGGTGGCGCAAAGAACATGGGAAGAAACCAAAAACGCATTAACTAACTTACCCAACGCAGTCCCACGCTTATTTTTTTATCCTGCAGCTAACCTCCATGCAGTTCCATATCTCACCACTTCATTGCGTTAGGGTGCTGCGTATATTACCTGCATGGGCGGCAGATAACAGACAAGACCCAATTTTAGTACTCACCATGGTTATGTATTGCGCACACAACTCCTCTTCTAACTTTATTGGACGATGCATGGACTAGAAGGGATAATCAAGATATAAGTCCGACAGTAAGAGCAGTACATGACAGTAAATTAATATAATAATTAAAAAAGAATATTATTTTGATAATAGAAAAGAAACAAAAAATTTCTTCAGCTAAAAAATAAATGTCTGACGATTACATTTCATTAATAATTTATCAGTGGAAAGATATGCACTTGTATCTATTTCTCACAACATTGAACCTTTCCCGGGAAAAATCACAATTTTAAAGTTGGAGATCGAATGAATAAAATATATACTTTCCAAATAATCCACCCGAAAAACAGTTCGTTGATGAAAAAGTGTCTTACAAATAGAAGCATCACAACAATCGACTCACCTCCAAGATGTTTGGCTCGTCCACAACGATCTCACGTTTAATATAATCATCGTCGTAGGACGCTTTACACGCTTTGCATTGTTCCTTGAATATTTTGAATTCCGTCAGCTTGCGGAAACATGCACTGCACACATATAGAGGATATCCGTCCATCCGGGTTGCCTATTCAGAAAGAGATCCAAAGTACAGCTGGTGCTCGAGATAGTTGTTAACAAATCTCAAAATAATTTTTCAATTATCACCGACGATGAATTCCAATAATTTTCAGAAAGTACAGAAATCAATTATGTCAAGTTATCCCACAAAATGCATATTTATAATAGTAATTTATGTACAATACTCAGAGAAAATATACACCTATTATGTTATCATAATCAACTGTTTATTTTAAACATTCCATATCCTCATAAAATAACATCCATAACATAGGTAACCAACACAACACGATTTGTAAAATTAACACAGTCAAGTAGCAGATTCGCCCTTTCAATGTATTCTGCAACGTTTAAGAAATATCCATCAACAAATCAACATACCCATCCAAACATTGCAAACACGTGATAAATACCTTTAACTGAAGCAAATCCGAGATTAGGTCCGCCACCGTGCAACTCGTCTCAACGTTCACGTTGAAAATGTGAACAAAATTCCCACTACCGCACAGACAAAGCCTGCATTTATATAAACCGTTGGATAACTCCATGAGTTTACGACAGATCCAAGCGCGGTAATCTACAATTCGTATTCTTTTCAATCGCAATCCAGAAACAACTTTCTCGAATGCGAGAATCGAACTCGAAAGAATCAATATATATCGCTGGACGTCGTAATAAAAACTTGTACTCTTTTGAAATCATTAAATGATGGGAATAATCCCTCTTTCTCTCTCCCTCCCATTCTCTCCTATCCGCTCCTTATATATTATAAACAGTAACATTTATTAAATTCGTTTATTTAACAAAACACATGCTGAATATAATGTCAGAAAGAGATTTTGACATTGCTTTTATTATTTAAAACCTTATAATACTGTAGTAATTTGTTTTCCAATTTTTCTCTATCATTGATAAGCTATGAATTACAAATGGTATCTATGGTATTAGAATTCCTTGGAATGACCAATACATACTGAAACATTTCCTGTCAATATAAGTAATGAATTCCGGACGTCAACTTCGGGATACCAGCCTGCAATAGTAATAGTTTGTACAAGGTCGACTGCTTGGCACAAACGAATGGATTACAAACAACGTTGTTTTGCAAAAGAAGCCATCCAAAATTAACGAATAAAAATTAGATTTAAGCTTGCTTGGAAACAAAATTTAAAAAAAAATATATACAACCATCGCTTCTTTTCAGTACTACTGCAACAATTCCGTCCTAGGACGTGTTATCGGCTTAATACTTAATTCACGCTTACCCCGTCATGCATGAGGGACAATTACGCTAGCATTCTTAAATAATAATTCTCAAGTGTCCGTCTGTCCCGGTATTTTTGGACATTTCCCAACGGAATTTAGAGCTAAAACTTTCACAATCGGTAAACCCCCATGAGGTGGTCTCTAGAAAAATCAAACATCCCGGAAAAAGTCGCGGATTCGACTCCGGGAGACGATTATATTTTCCCATAAGTTTACACCGGATTTTCGATTTTTCAAGACGCTAGGTTTATTTCCTTCATTCATTAATATAAGTAAATATGGACCGAATTTCTCCATTTTTGATTTATACGATGGTTGAAACTATAAAACATATTAATTTGCGATGTTTAGATGTTACATTAAGGAACTTGTCAGAAACACGAATTTCTTTTCGACATTTTATGGCTTTTTCGTATTATTTCAGGGTTTTGCCAAGGCGAACCTCATTGTTGCCTCCGATAAATTAGCGTCCATTAATCCTTCAAATATACGAAATAATTACGTTATTCGCTTCGCGCAACGTCAAACTTAATAGATTGTAACGTTAATAATTGAAGAATATTATTATTCAATAAACATACGAAGAGGAAGAATGACGGAGCCAGAGAGTGGCAAATCTAGTCGTATATTGGTGCCAGAATGTAATAAATTTCAAGCGCTTCATTTTCTGGGAGAATTCAAATGATTGTCAGGAATTTATTAATTAATCAAACAATTACATATCATTACTAGTAGTTGGTGCTTGCATACTGCAAGCATTTGATCTCACCTTGAAAAAACATTCAATTTTCAGACAGACATATCATCATTATAAATATTCTTTTGATTCTTAATATTTCACCTCCGGAGCGATTTTTGTTTTTCCCACATGTAAAAATAATAGTTGAAAACAATCCCCAAATGTTGCAATTTTAAAAAATTTACACTTTCTTTATTATGGGGTACTAATGCTATACATTTTTAATTTAAATTTTAAAGTTGTAGCACTTCCAGAAGTAAAACAATATATATATCCCGAAGTTGACGTCCGGAATTCATTACTTATATTGACAGGAAATGTTTCAGTATGTATTGGTCATTCCAAGGAATTCTAATACCATAGATACCATTTGTAATTCATAGCTTATCAATGATAGAGAAAAATTGGAAAACAAATTACTACAGTATTATAAGGTTTTAAATAATAAAAGCAATGTCAAAATCTCTTTCTGACATTATATTCAGCATGTGTTTTGTTAAATAAACGAATTTATTAATGTTACTGTTTATAATATATAAGGAGCGGATAGGAGAGAATGGGAGGGAGAGAGAAAGAGGGATTATTCCCATCATTTAATGATTTCAAAAGAGTACAAGTTTTTATTACGACGTCCAGCGATATATATTGATTCTTTCGAGTTCGATTCTCGCATTCGAGAAAGTTGTTTCTGGATTGCGATTGAAAAGAATACGAATTGTAGATTACCGCGCTTGGATCTGTCGTAAACTCATGGAGTTATCCAACGGTTTATATAAATGCAGGCTTTGTCTGTGCGGTAGTGGGAATTTTGTTCACATTTTCAACGTGAACGTTGAGACGAGTTGCACGGTGGCGGACCTAATCTCGGATTTGCTTCAGTTAAAGGTATTTATCACGTGTTTGCAATGTTTGGATGGGTATGTTGATTTGTTGATGGATATTTCTTAAACGTTGCAGAATACATTGAAAGGGCGAATCTGCTACTTGACTGTGTTAATTTTACAAATCGTGTTGTGTTGGTTACCTATGTTATGGATGTTATTTTATGAGGATATGGAATGTTTAAAATAAACAGTTGATTATGATAACATAATAGGTGTATATTTTCTCTGAGTATTGTACATAAATTACTATTATAAATATGCATTTTGTGGGATAACTTGACATAATTGATTTCTGTACTTTCTGAAAATTATTGGAATTCATCGTCGGTGATAATTGAAAAATTATTTTGATATTTGTCAACAACTATCTCGAGCACCTACTGTACTTTGGATCTCTTCCTGAATAGGCGACCCGGATGGACGGATATCCTCTATATGTGTGCAGTGCATGTTTCCGCAAGCTGGCGGAATTCAAAATATTCAAGGAACAATGCAAAGCGTGTAAAGCGTCCTACGACGATGATTATATTAAACGTGAGATCGTTGTGGACGAGCCAAACATCTTGGAGGTGAGTCGATTGTTGTGATGCTTCTATTTGTAAGACATTTTTTCGTCAACGAAATGTTTTTCGGGTGGATTATTTGGAAAGTATATATTTTATTCATTCGATCTCCAACTTTAAAATTGTTTTTTCCCGGGAAAGGTTAAATGGTGTGAGAAATAGATACAAGTGCATACCTTTCCACCGATAAATTATTAATGAAATGTAATCGTCAGAGATTTATTTTTTAGCTGGAGAAATTTTTTGTTTCTTTTCTATTATCAATATTCATAATAGTCTTTTCATTTTTATATTAGTTTACTGTCATGCACTGTTCTTACTGTGTCACTTATACCTTGATTATCCCTTCTAGTCCATGTATCGTCCGATCAAGTCAGAAGAGGAGTTGGGTGCGCAATACATAACCATGGTGAGTACTAAAATTGGGTCTTGTCTGTTATCTGCCACCCACGCGGGTAATATACGCAGCACCCTAACGGAATGAAGTGTTGAGATATGGAACTGCGTGGAGGTTAGCTGCAGGATAAAAAAATATGCGTGCGACTGGGTTGGGTAAGTTAGTTAATGCGTTTTTGGTTTCTTCCGGAAGTGAACAGGGACAGTGAACGTGGGAAGAAACCAAAACACTTAACTAACTTACCTAACCCAGGGGTGAGTTGGAGTATGTTGTAGCCCAAGCACTCATATCCCATGCTAGTTCCACATCCCGCCACCAGAAGGGCGCTGCCTGCATTAACTTTGGTGGGTAGCAGATAATAGACAAGATCCCTAAAATCTCCTCCAGTAAATAAATTATTTAGCCTTATATTCCATTCTATTCCTTTGAAATTCCATTTAAGTAATTTGAAAAACTAGTTGCAAGCAAATGATAATGGAGTTGAGAAGTATTTTCTCCCTGCAAAAATATTTAATATTATTTTTAAATTGTTTTATTATTCTAAATCTACATTATTGATGGGATTGTCTGTCATTTTATCAAGGAGAAGAGGATAAAGAAGTTGCCCTTACTATTTTTAGATAAAAATGGAAACATTAAATGTCTACGTGAAATAACGTTGTTTTCTAAATTATTTTCTCTTAGAATCGGCTTGTGGGTGCGAGTGAAGAGTTACCAACGGAGAGAGATGTGGAGGAAGAATGTTTGGATGACGGAAGAGACGCTCGTTCAGAGGTAAATGACACACTAGACCTTGGAGCTATTTGTCTGCTATTTTAACACAGTTACAAATACATACACTCAGGCCTCTTATGAATAGCTTAGAAAAATTGAAGGGTTGATAAAAAGCCAGACTTTTGTGAATTCATTTATAAGTATTTGCCTCAAAGTAGTGTCATTCTGATTAAATTCTATTCTAAAATCTCTTTTCTATCAGTGGCATTTTAAATGTGTGGTGGATATTGTCATTAGACGAGGTCTAATCATGTGCAATGGTGCATGGCAAGAGCTTCTCATTATTCATGGTAAAGTAATTACTGTATTGTCCCGAATATATATAACGCGATGTGTTTTTCCAAAAAATGAAATTTTAAAAGTAGCCCCTGAGTTATATTCAAGTACTAGTGATTTTAAAAGATCGTGTTTTGAAAAATCACTGTACATTCCGCACGTCTGTTTATGAGATACAAGATACTTGTCACATTGTAGACACATTAGGCATGTGTTACGCTATACTTGAAAGGCTCTTCTAACTCCCTTCGACCTCCCATGAAGTTAGTTCCATTGTCACTGTAGATATTGGTGCATCTTCCCCGGCGAGCCATTTAGCATCTCAAGCAGTGCTGTAGTGGAGGCTATACGGTGGTATACGCCGTATACCCTCTGCTTTTTTCGAATGAATAGGGTATATACCCTCTGCTTTTTCAAACAAATAGCGTTTACCCTGGCCTTATGAGAAATTATACAAGTTGATTTAAAAAACAGCTAATTCCTCCTTTTTTCGTGCCCCAAATGTTGCACCTGTGATCCTTGAAAATCTGCGGATCACAGGTTTAATACCAATATTCTAATACTTCTTTTGTTTCGATCAAATTTAAAATAAATACTGTACTTCTTATTTTTATATATATCACTAAAATATAATTGAAATAAAATTTTTAAGGAATCTAAAAGTAAGCTCATATGTTTTCTCCTGCCATCATAACATTATAGTCGTGTAATTTGCTCTTTAAAAAACTTGGTAAGATCCCCCCCCCCCTCCTCCTACATCCGTATACGGTATACCCTCTTCTTTTTTACGACTACAGCACTGATCTCGAGGCTGCTAAAAATGTTGATGTAGTCGATTCAGATACCAATTCCAAATGATTGGCCTTAGCGGATAAACAAATTTATAGCGAGATACAGGTGATCCTTGCTTAATGCGGGGGATGCATTCCTGAGCGAAAATCCACGTTTGCTGGTGCACCGTATTCTTGAGGCATCCAGAGGGAAATAACTTTCCAGATGGTATTTCTGGACCCACATTCAATGTAAAACATTTCTACCGGGCTTTTAGAATGTAAATTATTAAACAAACTATAAAATTACCTAGTAAACAGTAAGACAAAAAAGCTTTTTAGAGGTAAATGTACGTAATTTCAAAATATTTTTGGAATACCTATGAAGTTTTATTTTTAAAAAAGTCCAGGTTTGACTGCTTAGCTTATTTTTGCTTATTACGTAGAACTTGTCGGTAGCATTCAAATAGTCCAACGCAGACCCGCTTTTCGGCACTCACAAGTGTGAATTCATTTTAAGCCATTTTAAAGACTGCTTTATTAATAAAGAGTGTAATTACCCATTGAACATCAGTGGGACTTTGTAGTGTGATTAAAATATAACCTCTGAGGTGTGTGTGTAAAAACATATATATATAGTAAATGCGATTGTTTGTTTAATTTATAAAATCCAAATTATCTGAACTAGCAGTATATTTTCGTTGATTTTAAGCAATATGAATGGATGAGTCAGTATTTTCATTAATGAAACAATAGATCAAACTTCTTACTACTTATATACCAAACATTCTTACGTTTGCACAGTTCTCTACTTCTGTCTGCCATTCTCTCAACTGTAAAAAGATTAAAGGTTAAATATAGAGATCCACACATCACTCAACAGCATGTAGATGCTTTTTCAACTTTTTACGCCCATGAAAGCAGAAAGGATTTTATAATTATATTATAGAGTTTATTCGTATTAAAGTATTAACTATATAAAAAGTCATTTTTATATCTTCACTTGTTTTTAAACGCCCTACCTCTTTCATTTTGGATAGGATTGTGATATGACAGACCCAACCAAAGATGAGGATCCGTTGTCCGAGATGCCAGCACCTAGATTAAGGAGAGTGCAAAAGAGAGACACACGATCAAACGCTGGAGAGCAGGTGCAGCACATGAAAAGGGTGGTAGAGGAGGAGGTGGAGAACGACGAGGACAATGGCCGCAGGCCGTACCAGTGCCACCATTGTGGGAGAGAATGCTCAAGGAAGTGGGATTTAAGTCGACACATGAAGATCCATGGCACGGAGAAACCTTTCGCGTGTTCCACCTGCGGGAAGAGATTCCTCGAGAAGCACTACCTCTTGGCACACCGGAAGATACATGGAAAGAAGATGTATTTCAAATGCAAAGAGTGCGGGAAGAGGTTCCTCGTAAGGAAATATCTGATTAAGCACATGTTGGTGCACACCGGTAGAAAGCAATTTAAGTGCGCTTACTGCGACGAAAGCTTCAAGAGGAAGCTTGAGCTGGACGACCACCAACCTTCGCACGATGGTGAGAGATTGTGGGAATGCGAGGAATGCAGGAAGGGATTCGAGAAGTGGAAGGATTTAGTGAATCACCGCAAGTCCCATTTCGGAGAGAAAAAGTTGGTATGTGACTTGTGCGGATAGAGGTTTGCTATTAAACGTGATTTAAGAAGACACTTAATGAGTCACATGGGTATAAAACCACACAAGTGCCACTTTTGCGGAAAGCGGTTTGTGAGAAGCTCGGATCTCGGTTTGCGCATGAAACTCCACACCGTTCAAGGGTTGTTCTCCTGTGACATACATGGAAAGAGTTTCAAGCAAAAACCTAAACTTGCCATTCACAAGTAGAACAGCCATACTCTTAAAATAACGGCAAAGCATACATACATTAACTTTCAAAAAGGGATAGAGGCGATATTATAATTACCATATTTGACGGAATATAAGACGCACTGGCATATAAGACGCATCCCCATTTCAGCAGGGCATATTCAGGAAAAAAAGTTTTCACTTTAACACCTGCAGTAGACGATTTTGGGATGAGTAGGGTCTATTTTAAAAAAGCCTGTTTCAAAGGGATGACATTTTCGTAACATTACGGAAATATTACACTTTATTGGCAAAGTTCTTACAAATGTGTTATAGTCCGTATTAGAGTAATATGCCATATATTTAGTGTTTGTTAGTTTTGTCTGGTTTTACCGGTTAGGGGCATGGTTTTCCAAAGTCGTATATGGAGACGGATAGTTCTTAAGTGGACAAAGTTTCAGAAAAGCCCCACGTGTGACTTGGTCCCGCTGCTTCTTGCAATTGCTCGCCTCTCCAAGAGAGTTAGAAACGAAAAGGGTAAAATTAGGGATTAGAAAGGTACACTGAATTACCTCTGGTGAAATGGTTTAATCTGCGAGACATAGCATCTATGCTTAGGTTCGTCCGTCCCCAGATCGCCCAACTCGACCGTCACTGGACTTGGAGTTATGCCTGCTGCACTTAGCCCCTCTAGGCTTGACCATAAAAACAAGCGAGCTTTATTCCCACCCTGGGGCAGAGTGCTAAAATCTCTGTGGGGTGTGGCTACAGAGGATGAAATAGCTGGGATGAAAAGTGCCCTGGAAATTGTAGCCAAGCAGCAGGAAACAACACAAAAACAGCTGCAATGTATTCGGGATAACGTGGAGACTATGGCGGTAACTTTATGAGGCCAGATGACAAAGGAAATTACATCAGTGAACGATCAGCTGACTGCAGTTAAGAATGCGTTGGTTGAGAAAACTCGCGCAGTGGAGAATCAGACTTCACAGATGCAGGTTGAGACACGTTTGTTTACTGCAGTGAACGAAGCAATGATGATGGTGATGAACACCTTGTCAGAAGTAGAGTTTTTGATTCAGACAAAAAGGGCATACATGGAAGCTGTGATACAGTTTCTCCAAAGCGGAATTATCTCACCTATTCTAATAGCTCCAAATGAGATGGAAGAGATCCTACGAACTGTCGAGACATCCATAGCACGAGGTTATAGATTGCTAGTGACCTATACAGCAGTAACCATGTTTACTGAGTGCACCTCTGTTGCAACCGGCGCAAGAGCAGATATACACATTCGCACAATCTTCTATATAGAGCGGCAGTATGAGACGTACAATCTGTTTCAGATTACAAAAATCCCCATCTTTATAGGAGATGCATGGTCGAGCTTGACCGGTATAGAGGAGTATGTAGTCTGGGCCACCAACCCCAACAAGTGGACATTCATGAGCGAAGTCCAATACCAAGAATGCGTAAAGGCGCCACTCAAAGCTTGTCCAACAGGGGTTACATGGTTCCCCCATGCTTCTCGGCACTGTCTATCTGCACTGATTCATGAATCAGATGATATCAAAGACTTGCAGCCTTCGCCCCATTGATGGTAGTTCAGTTTAGCAGATCTCAGAATACGAGCACTTAAATATGCTTTCGACAACACGTGGGTGTACAGCAACAATGGGTCAGTTGCAGCTGCCACCTTTAACTGCCCTGGGCAGAAGAAGGAAATGATGGCACTCCAATTCGTTCAGGTGATCCATGTGCCGGACAAGTGCTCCCTTTTCTTGAGTGATATTGTCAAGCTAGTACCCTTCCAAGCAAGCCTGGAGACCTCTAATTTCACTAAGGATCTCTATATCCATGTAATCGCCCTAGGACTGAACGTCACACTCAAAGCCCGGACTTCTCATGATCTGGTTCCACTGGTGGATCATGAACAGTGGAAATCCCAGTTGGGGGATCACCATATCCAACAGATGATCTCCGATGACAATGCCGTCGTGGGCACTATGATTCAGAAAAGCCAAGCTCAATTTTCAGACCTCCAGAAACAACAAGTGAAATTGGCAAAGGAACTGCAAGATGCAATCGCTGGCATAGGTACCACCTGGACATTGGGGGGGCAAACCCTTGGCAATTGGATATGTCTAATCCTTGTAGGGAGCCTCACCATTTTTCTCCTGTGGAAATGCGGTATGTTTATCAGCATGAGAGCCGCACCACAAGCTGCTCTAATAGCCGGGTCAACGCCTCTTGCAACCACGCTCTGCTACCATTGAACTATTTCTAAGAAAACGTGAGAAGTCTTAATAAAACGGCGTAAATGACAACCCCAAAACCATTTAATAACATTAACTTAATTACAAATTCTGTACTATAACCTAACGAACAAGGAACCCAGAGGTTACAGTGAGACTGGCAGGTGGTCTTTTCTCCAACCTCCTGAGCCGGCGAGCAAGAAACAAGCCGCAGCGTCGAGGAATCACCTCGTCACGGGCGCATGCAGTCGTCACGGCTTTCAGACAAAACATGCCTCGAGGTCGTCCCATCGATAGCTTTTATAGGCCCCGAGCCGGTGGCGATTCCGTCACAGGCCACAGCCGCAATTTCGATGAAGCTGAAAGCAAAAGCAATTTGTTATGGAAACATTTTATTTAAAGCAAGCTACCACTACCGCTGAACATAAACATAAAAATTGAGAAGGAGTGGGGAAAAACATTTACCATTCTGGAACTAAAACTTTAATTATCTAGCTAGTACTGACCATCTGGGATAAAATTAGCCTACAGCGGTGAGATTGGGGGATGACTTTAGGGTGCGGAAGGTCTCGCCTTCGCATATAAGACCCGCGGGTGATTTTTGAGCCATTATTTTTGGGAAAAAAGTGCGTCTTATATGCCGTCAAACACGGTACTTAACTATGGTGAGTAGCTGTAATGTTAGCTTTGATTGATTTTGAGTTTTATCTTTGGTTTTTAATGGTAAGTTTCTGATGAAAATACAGTATTTCTTCATAATAATGCAGTTTGATGACTAATTGTAAAGTTTATAGCCGTACATCTATGTTAAATATTTTGAAAATTTATGTGGACATTTTAATGTGGTCTATTGGAATCTGCGCATGCATTTTAACTTGTTTACCATTGACTATCGCCATCCAAGGTCTTCAGCCTCTATGTCATTAGTTTGATTTTGATGCACCGTAGTTGTTTTGCTTCATTTCTGTTGCCAAACGAATATTTAACAGTAAATAAACGTATCCCTGGAGGTACACAAGGTGTTTTGAAGGGATTTAACATGAAAATGATTACCGTAAATACCCGGGTATAATGCACACTTTTTTTTTCGAAATATTTGAGTTAAAAATTAGGATGCGTGTTATACGAGGGTACATAATCTTCCTATTTTAATTTGACCCCATATTTCCACAATTTCGGCACATTAATTACTGCCCGGGTATCCTTATAATTCTATTGGTGGTTTAAAAGTAAGATAGATAATAGTAAACATTTATTAACTAATTCTGTAAACATACATTAATTAAATATGAAAAGAATGAATTCATTTTAAAAGTCGAGAAATTCTTCGTCACTGGACCATTCTTCTTCGATGTTGTTATCGGAATCGTCATCTTACGCATGACGTCACCCTACACCGGCGCCTGGCCTGGTGGTGAGGTAATGGTACTACTTACAATTAGAAACAATGGCAGCTGATGCCTTTCAGTACGCTGGGAGTTAATGCTTCTTGTAGAACTAAATCAAGTCATCATTCCCTACTTTTCTCTCAGCATTCATACGTGATTTATTCTTGATTCTTTAAGTCTGTAGTTAATTATGTTTATTTGCTATCGTTTTTACATGCTCCAGTGTGTTCTAATAAGGGTAAAACTGAAGGTTGAGCAAACTCGTCCACACGACAGAAGCGTATGTACAAAACTTCGACATAGGATTATCGTCATTCCTTCATTTTATTAGCTCAAACAATGTCATATGCCCTACTATGAAATTAATATAATTGTATTTATTGTGTATATCCTAATATCACCTTGTAAGTAAACAGAGTATGTAATGATTGAGTTACCTGATGTTCTTTTGGAACGTTATTCGAAAATTTCATTTCGCACTTTCTTTATGTTACCAATTCATAATACCAATAATTCGATCATTGCCTTAGAACACGTAACACCATCTACTTTATTCTGGAACGGTAACGCTAAAAAAAAATCTGTGCGCACTATACATGGGTATATAGAAAAATCATAGATTACGAGGCTGAAAACCCCCTGTGCGTTATATGAGGGTGCGCATTATATGCGGGTATTTACGGTATACTGATATTTTCATTACTCTTGATTAAGAACTTTTTTAAATACTCTACCTCTGTCATTTTGGATAGGCTTGTGATGCGACAGACCCGACCAGAGAAGAGAATCCGTTGTCTGAGGTGCCTTTGCCTAGATTAAGGAGCTTGCGGAAGAGAGAGACACGATCGAACATTGGAGACGAGATACAGAAGATGGAAGCAGAGGAAGGGACAGAGACGGATCGGGGATGGAAGGTACACAAGTGCCGCCATTGTGAGAAAGAATTCACAAAAAATAGTTATTTAAAGAATCACATGAGGATCCACGGAACGGTGAAACTTTTCATGTGTTCTACATGTGGGAGGAGGTTCCTTCTGAAATACCCTCTAACGCGGCACCAGAAGACTCACGAAATGAATAAGGAATACGAATGTAAAGAATGTGGGAAGAAGTTCAGTAGGAAGGAGAACCTGATTAAACACAGGATGGTGCATACCGGTAAGAAGCCATACCAGTGCACTCACTGCAACATGAACTTCAGGAGTAAAGTCAAACTGGACGATCACCAATCCGTGCATGACGGGGAGACGGTGTGGGAATGTAAGGATTGCAAGAAGGAATTTGAGAGGTGGAAGGATTTAGTGGATCATCGCAAGTCTCATTTCGGGGAGAAGAAGTTGGTCTGCGACATATGCGGACGAAAGTTTGCTTCTAAACAGCAATTGAGGAGACACATAATTGTTCACATGGGTATAAAAGCACACGAATGCGACGTTTGCGGAAAGCGGTTCTCGAGAGGCGATCATCTCAGTTTGCACACGAAACTTCACACTGGTGCCCGGATGTTCTCTTGCGATGTATGCGGAAAGAGCTTCCTGCAAAAGTACAGACTTGTCATTCACAATAGGTTCCACACAGGAGAACGTCCGTACTCTTGCAAATTTTGTCACAAGTCATTTAATGAAAAGGGGGTATTGGTTTTTCATATGGCAGGTCATTCGAATGAAAAGCCATTTTCATGCAGTCTGTGTTCAAAGGTATTCCCCACCAAAGGTCATCTAAAACAGCACCAAAGAGTCCACTTACATAAAAAAAGAAAATAAAATATATTACTATATTATTAAATATATAAATAAAATTTATTACTTTCATTATTGGCATAACAACAATCCTATAGAACATCATTGCTGCTTATGTAAAACGTGTGTGTATGAAAGTGGAAAATAAAGATAATAATCTAATAATAATCCAAGTTCGTAATTTGTTACATCTCATGATGAATTGTAAAACTTTCTCCGTCACGTAACGCTTCAAAATACAGGATTAAAACCTAAAAATTGTACTTCTAGAACTGCTACAGGGCTGAAATTTGGATGGAATATAGGTCATGTGATACAACCTCGGAAAAAGAATCCGAGACTCCAGAAAAAATTATATTCAAGGGGTGTTTTTGACCCCAATATTCAATTTTAAACACCCATAAGAAAAGCATTGAAAACTGCGCAGGGCTTCATAAATTTGCTTTTTTAAATTAGTTACAACTAAGATACGAAGTCGGGACATAAACCATTCTCTGGATGAAATAATGTTGTTTGATTTTTTTGAAGAGAGAATTGGAATCCTAGACGAATCGGTGTGAAAATGTGTTTTTAATTAGAAATAAGGGTATTTTCAATTTTATAACAATGAAAAATATTAACTACCATGGCAATGATCCAATGCCTTTCAGTTGCTATAATACCACGTGTCACTCTTCAACCTACCGACACCGCTTTTCCTTTCGAGTGGCAGAGACGTCTGTTTCCAGTGAGAGCGGCATTAGGGATCGCCATCGATAAGTCTCAAGGCCAAACTCGGGAAAGAGTTGGGATTTACTTAAAAGAAAATGTTTTTTTCATGGACAGTTATATGTCACCACGTCCAGAGTAACTAAACGATATAATCCATTTTTTGCCTTCGCAAACTACGCTGACACAACGGCTGCCAACATTATATTTAAAGAGACTTTATCTTAATTAAAGCTATTGAACATTTAAAAACACTTGTTTCTCATCTAATTCTATCAATAAAAATTTAGAAAATAATTTTATTTGCCAAAAAAATATATGCAAAGCATAAATTCGGTCAGAAGAATACTGCTCCTTCTCTACTGCATCAAAGTGTGACGAACGTTTCCTTAAGAAATCTATTTTATAAAGTTTAAAAGCAAGCGGAAGATGCTTTAACCTTTAAACGGGCAAGTGGGGTAATATTAGACCCCACTCAGTTGGTTTGCCTATTATAGTGAAAAGTTGTACTTCATGCAATTCCTCGATTTTTGTGTTTGTTTATTTACTTCTAAGTTCCTTCTGTGTGAATGAAAATTATTATAATTTGTTTCATATAACAAGATAAATAATGTAGGATTGGGGTCATTATTGACCCCTCTACTAACTATATGTAATGAATGTAAGAATTTTAAATAGCTACAGTATACAGGTATAATTGTGGAGATAATATATATTATTGTTAAGTGTAAAAAATGTTACATAAAAATTGTAATTGTATTTTGTAGTTATTTTCATACCATTATATGTGAGCTACAATACACGGGCATACGTCTGTTAACAAATCCTCTGGCAATTTAGTTTCTGACAATAAAGATTACACTCTGTATAATCAGGTACATCTTGGATTAATAATAAAAAGTTTTTCTTTTTTGGGTTATTTTAAAACTTATTTGGAAAATGATTAAAATGCCCCACAAAAATGTTATAGTAACCGAATGACCTACAAATGTAAGTTTAAGAATATTAAAAAATTAAAAATTCCTTATTAGTTGAAAAAATCATTATTTACCAATTTCTTGTGATTTCTAAAAAAAGACTCAGGCCTACGATTAACATTGAAAATATAACCTGCCACGAAATAAAAAACAATCATGAATGAATAATGATGGAGATATACACACGCTATACAATTCTTATACACCCAAAATTATTTTTAATTTCCTAAACATTTAATTTTGGCCCTCTTGCCTGTTTAGAATGTCAACTCTTCAGTAATGAATTTTAAATTCAGTCACAAAATAAAAATCGATCAACTCAACGGGTTATCGGCTAATGCTTGATTCACGCTCACCCCGTCATGCATGAAGGACAATTACGCTAGCATTCGTATATAATAATTCTCAAGTGTCCGTCTGTCCCGGTATTTTTGGACATTTCCCAATGGAATTAAGAGCTGAAACTTTCACGATCGTTAAAACCCCATGAGGTGGTCTCTAGAAAAATCAAACATCCCGGAAAAAGTCCCGGATTCGACTCCGGGAGACGATTATATTTTCCCATAAGTTTACACGGGATTTTCGATTTTTCAAGATGCAAGGTCTATTTCCTTCATTCATTAAAATAAGTAAATATGGACCGAATTTCTCCATTTTTGTTTTATTCGATGGCTGAAACTATAAAATATATTAATCTTGCGATGTTTAGATGTTACATTAAGGAACTTGTCAGAAACACGATTTTCTTTTCGACATTTTATGGCTTTTTCCTATTCTTTCCGGGTTTGCCAAGGCGAACCTCATTGTTGCCTCCGATAAATTAGCGTCCATTAATCCTTCAAATATACGAAATAATTACGTTATTCGCTTCGCGCAACGTCAAACTTAATAGATTGTAACGTTAATAATTGAAGAATATTATTATTCAGTAAACATACGAAGAGGAAGAATGACGGAGCCAGAGAGTGGCAAATCTAGTCGTATATTGGTACATATCATTACTAGTAGTTGGTGCTTGCATACTGCAAGCATTTCATCTCACCTTGAAAAACATTCAATTTTCAGACAGGCATTTCATCATTATAAATATTCTTCGATTCTAAATATTTCACCTCCGCCGCGATTTACGTTTTTCCCACATGTAAAAATAATAGTTTAAAACAATCCCCAAATGTTGCAATTTTAAAAACTTAACACTTTCTTCATATTGGGGTACTAATGCTACACATTTTAGCCAAATTTTAAAGTTGTAGCACTTCTAGAAGTAAAATAATATTTTTCTAATTGTTTAAATTGAAATAATTTTTAACGGCCGCCACAATACATATATGGAGAGATTGAAATGTTTATTTGTGCAAATGTACTACTCTGTAAATAATTTGAAAATTTCAGCTTCCTAGCTCATCCCGTAGTATCTAAACATTTACCTGTTTGTTCAAACTTTAGGAATTTATAACTTCCAAACAAATTAAAATATCAAAATTTGTATAATCCCTATTTCGTTTTTTAGGAATTCTACTTATAAATAAATTTCAACTCCGAAGCACATTCGAAAATGCCTAAACCTTAAAATTTTGTTTAAATATTTCCGTATTTTTAGCGGTCGCATTGTTGCGCTTTTTCAAGATTTTCGTTTTTTCTAGTCGGTTTTGCACAAAATCCTAGCTATGAAAAAAATTTCGAATCTCCAGTTCACCTGGAAGTGCCTAAACATTAGTATCCTCCTAAATCATCCTCCTCTGTAAGAAACGTCTATATATAATGATAGAATACTATGGTTTAGGCACTTCCAGATGAGCTGGAGATTCGAAATATTATTATTAGGTAGGCTTTGTTGCAAAACCGCAGGAAAAAACGAAAATCTTGAAAAAGTTAAACAATGCGGCCGCTAAAAATACGCAATTGTTTAAACAAAATTTCAAGGTTAATGCATTTACGAAAGTCCTACGGAGCTGACCTTTTTTTTGAGGTACGATTTGTAAAAAAACGAAATAGGGATTATAGAACTTTTGATATTTTAATTTGTTTGGCAGTTAAAAATTCTTAAAATTTAAACAAATGGATAACTGTTTAGATAATACGGGATTAGCTAGGAATCTGAATCTAATGTCCAGCCCAAACTAGAAGAGCTAGAGTGCTGAAAGTTTTAGTTTTTGTAGATATGATGGAGAAACCTACAGATAAAATGAGACTTCTTACCTAAGTGACATGAGTTCGACTCCAGAAATTCCGAAATTTGCGTTTTTCCCCATAAGAAAAGCATTGCGCCATCTTTGTAAATTAATAATGGGCACTTGCCGGTAGGCTAGAAAAATGAAATTTTCAGTGTTGCTAGATGGCCGCAATAACCATTAGGAATTATTGTCACTTTTGCTTAGAGTGCCTTGGGTTCGACTCCAGATACCCCGGAAAATCTCCCATAAGTTAGCATGGGAAAACGCAATCCAGTGTGTAGACCAATCTAATAAGTTTAGGATGCTGAAATTTTGCAAGATTATAGAACGTTTCTCATAACCAACTATAAAAATCGAAAATGTTAAAATTGTTAATTTTTAGGGGTTGTTTTAACCCCATTTGAACATTAAAGTTTAATAATTTTTATCTTGAAAACTATATGCGAGGATACTAATGTTTAGGCACTTCCAGATGAGCTGGAGATTCGAATTTTTTTCTTAGGTAGCATTTTGTGCAAAACCGACTAGAAAAAACGAAAATCTTAAAAAGTGCAAAAATGCGACCGTTAAAAATTCGAAAATGTTTAAACAAAATTTTAAGGTTTAGGCATTTCCGAATGTGCTACGGAGCTGAAATATTTTTTAGAGGTAGGATTTGTAAAAAAACGAAATAGAGGTTATAGAAATTTTGATTTGTTTGACGTTCCTGAAGAAACAATTCGTGGTTGGATTAAAGAAAAAGACAAATTACGATTATTATGCATTCTTTGCATTAAGTGCATGAAGTGAACACATATAGGAGAGGGAGCATATATGTACTTTCACGTTAAAAAAAATTATTTTCTGGGAAATTTCTCGAAATAACGCGGATGTTCACTCTGTCTCCCAAAACCCGCGTTATAACGGAGTTTTACTATATAGCAACAAAATGTTTCCTGCAAGAGAATTAATCTCATAAATAAATCTAGGCATAGAAAAATGGACAGAAATGGAATCTATGGGAAGACTAATGTTATGTCTGTATAACAGACTGGGAGAAGATTCAACATTAGGTACAAAGAATAGTTGAAGGCCTTCCAGATTTACCTCCGCTCCAACTTCCACTTTGCCAAGATATTTTATAAACATGGTAGTAAGTAGTTTTGTTATGAAAATTTGGCTGTCGTTAATCAGCACGAGACCACATAAACTCCCCAACTCTAGCCAATAATGTCATTCTTATTCCTTCTTCTCCTGATTGCCTTTACCTTACCCCCAAACCCAACCTATATATAGCGTGTTTTTGACCCCTTTGTAACCCGATGATGATGCTAATCATCGAAACCTGTGTCATAAACTTTCTGAATTAAAATTGTGCTCTTGTGTAAGTTACATTTGTCATGATTTTTAAGATAGAATACCACCAAGTGAAGCCCCATAAAGTCAAATGTAATTCCCAAAAAACTTTAAAGCTAAACTATCCAACATATACTGTATACCAAGAAAACATCCTCACTCAGAAACGAGAAAATTGATCTGCTACAATATTTCAGTGGTAGAATATCTGCCCGGCAAGTGGAAGACCCGGGTTCGATTCCCAGTCATAGCAGACTTTTTTCTCATTTCAAAATTATTCACAACTTTACAGCTTATGCCTGTCTGCATAGGATCTTGAAATCGCCTCATTACATCTCACCATTTGAGACGGAGGAGTTTTCTTCGATGTATCTCTTTGAGGACATCCGATGGGGCACTTTGATACTAGCTTGGCTGGTTCCATCCAAGCCAAAAAAACATCCGTGTTAAGAAACGAGAAAATTGATCTGCTACAATAGTTCAGTGGTAGAATATCCACCCGGCAAGTGGCAGACTTTTTTCTCGTTTCAAAATTATTCCCAACATATAGTTCTCTAAAAATTCCCATTCTAACTCGCTGTAGAAGACGTCCTACTTCATTGTAATCTGATAATTATCAAGACCTGTAATATATCAGTAAAAAATTAATAATTAGTACATTTTGACATGATCCAGTTGCTTGACCCAGAAATACATCTTTCCAATTTTCAAACGAAACAGAAATCAGTATAATTATTGGTGGGATTTGAAATTCCAATGACACTTCCATTAAATCGATTCTAAAACTAAGGAAATTATTTGTGGACTTGGTAAACAAACATCGTAATATAGAAAACTTTTTCAAGGAGTGTTTCTCACAAAATGTTATCAACTTTTTTACAAACTCGCATTAGTTTTTCTCCAATAGCAATGATAGAAAAGCCACACTTTTCCGATACATATTTCTCCAATTTCTTTTTTATCAAGAATCTCTATCAGGCTCATTTATGTTCCTTCTTTCCACGACATCAATCACTCAAAGAAAGAGAATTACAACTTCTAAAGGTGGTAGGTAACTTGAATTCAACTCAAGTGTTGATCGAGACCAACGTGCACTATGCAATCAAATACAGGACTTGTAAATACGGAAAAGCCAGCTTGGGCAGATATTTGTGATAGGATTAAAAAACCTTCTTATCATGGACGCTGGGATCATGAGCACAAAATGGAGCCTCCTCCACAAAAAACAAACTGGGGAAAATTCTTGTTTCATAATAGAGGGATTGAGCATTGGAACGCATTACCTGCCGAGGTCTTCAAGCCATTCCCTTCCCGCATAGGTCTCTTTAAAGCGAAGTTAAATAGCATTCAAAATGCATAATAGTTATGGGTAATTCTAAAGACGAACTTTTGAGTGATACGTGATGTTTCCATTTGTGAACCCTTCCTTAGAAATGTTAAAACCTTTAAATCAAGTGTAAACAATATCACTGGGAACGATATTCATTACTTTTAGTTAATTTATTGTTAAATAATATTGTGAGATGAATTAATTAACGAAGGAGCTCGAACTCGAAGCTCCTAACAGGAAAAATATATGGATAGAATATTGTATGTGGTATGTGATATATTGTAAACTGAATCTTCTTAACATGTTTTTTTATATGTTAATTTTGTAACCTTGCCACCAGGCCAGGCGCACACTTGCATTGTATATTGAAATAATAATTTAAAAAAATTAAATTGTTCCCTTAGTTGACCCAGTAAAAAACAATATGAAGTTATGATGTGATACATTACTCAAATATTACTAACGGCAACATTATGTACAATATTAATAACCGAGTAAAATATTCAAGGAAAAATGTCTAACTCATAGACATAACAATCCCAAATAAAGACCAGTGTGATACTATTGGAATATGCATACGTATTCCAATTAATTTAACGTTGGCATGAATATTCTGACAAAAACCATTCCATAATACATAAACATTGGTACAATTATTGTTACATTAAAAAATGGTCATGATTTTAATTGTACTAAGAAATAATAAACAATAGAATAAATTTTAATGTAAGCGAAAAGAATGTCCATTAACCAACTCCATGTTAGCACCTTAAAAATCTGAATGAAATTAAGATTAATTACAGAAGAGTTGACATTCTAAACAGGCAAGAGGGACAAAATTAAATGTTTAGGAAATTAAAAATAATTTTGGGTTTATAAGAATTGTATAGCGTGTGTATATCTTCATCATTATTCATTCATGATTGTTTTTTATTTCGTGGCAGGTAGTATTTTCAATTTTAATCGTAGGGCTGAGTGTTTTTTAGAAATTACAAGAAACTGGTAAATAATGATTTTTTCAACCAATAAGAAATTTTTAATTTTTTAATATTCATAAACTAACGGTTACTTTAACATTTTTTGTGGGGCATTTTAATCATTTTCAAAATAAGTTTTAAAATAACCCAAAAAAGAAAAACTTTTTATTATTAATCCAAGATGTACCTGATTATACAGAGTGTAATCTTTATTGTCAGAAACTTAATTGCCCGAGGATTTGTTAACAGACGTATGCCTGTATATTGTAGCTCACATATAATGGTATGAAAATAACTACAAAATACAATTACAATTTTTAACAATAATATATATTATCTCCACAATTATACCTGTATAGTGTAGCTATTTAAAATTCTTACTCTCATTACATATAGTTAGTAGTGGGGTCAATAATGACCCCAATCCTACATTTATTATTTATCTTGTTATATGAAACAAATTATAATAATTTTCATTCACACAGAAAGAACTTAGTAATAAATAAACAAACACAAAAATCGAGAAATTGCATAAAGTACAACTTTTCACAATAATAAGCAATCCAACCGAGTGGGGTCGAATATGACCCCACTTGCCCGTTTAAAGGTTAAAAGCATCTTCCGCTTGCTTTTAAATTTTATAAAATAGATTTCTTAACCCTTTTGCTGCTATCGACGCATATATGCGTCGAGGTAGCACACAGCCGCTACTGCTATCGACGCATATATGCGGGCGGGCAGAGCGGTGTCTTGACTGCTAACAATGCATATATGCGTTTCAAGCTTTTCCGTTCGCTGCTCAAAACGCATTCAGTCGTATCGATGCTAACGAAGTGCCGTGGATTTTTGTGGTACTAACAGATGTTTTAGGCACTCTGTAGATGGCGTAGACATGGATTTTTGTGGTTTCTGATTAAAAACACATTTTCACACCGATTCGTCTCGGATTCGAATTCTCTCTTCAAGAAAATCAAACTACATTCTTCATCCAGAGAATGGTTTATGTCCCGAATTCGTATCTTAGTTGTAACTATGTTAAAAAAGCAAATTTATGAAGCCCTGCGCAGTTTTCAATGCTTTTCTTATGGGTGTTTAAAATTGAATATTGGGGTCAAAAACACCCCTTGAATATAATTTTTTCTGGAGTCTCGGATTCTTTTTCCGAGGTTGTATCACATGACCAGTCTTCCATCCAAATTTCAGCCCTGTAGCAGTTCTAGAAGTACTTTTTTTAGGTTTTAATCCTGTATTTTGAAGCGTTACGCGACGGAGAAAGTTTTACAATTCATCATGGGATGTAACAAATTACGAACTTGGATTATTATTAGATTATTATCTTTATTGATAAATAAAATTTTCCACTTTCATACACACATGTTTTACATAATCAGCAATGATGTTCTATAGGATTGTTGTTATGCCAATTATGAAAGTAATAAATTTTATTTATATATTTAATAATATAGTAATATATTTTATTTTATTTTTTTATGTAAGTGGACTCTTTGGTGCTGTTTTAGATGACCTTTGGTGGGGAATTCCTTTGAACACACACTGCATGAAAATGGCTTTTCATTCGAATGAGCTGCCATAGGAAAAACCAATACCCCCTTTGCCTTAAATGACTTGTGACAAAATTTGCAAGAGTACGGACGTTCTCCTGTGTGGGACCTATTGTGAATGACAAGTCTGTACTTTTGAGGGAAGCTCTTTCCGCATACATCGCAAGAGAACATCCCGTCACCAGTGTGAAGTTTCGTGTGCAAACGGAGACAATCGGGACTCGAGAACCGCTTTCCGCAAACGTCGCATTCGTGCGCTTTTATACCCATGTGACTAATTACGTGTCTCCTCAAATAGTATTTATAAGCAAACTTTCGTCCGCAGATGTCGCAGACCAACTTCTTCTCCCCGAAATGAGACTTGCGATGATCCACTAAATCCTTCCACCTCTCAAATTCCTTCTTGCAATCCTTACATTCCCACACCGTCTCCCCGTCATGCACGGATTGGTGATCGTCCAGTTTGACTTTACTCTTGAAGTTCATGTTGCAGTGAGTGCACTGGTATGGCTTCTTACCGGTATGTACCATCCTGTGTTTAATCAGGTTCTCCTTCCTACTGAACTTCTTCCCACATTCTTTACATTCGTATTCCTTATTCATTTCGTGAGTCTTCTGGTGCCGCGTTAGATGGTATTTCAGGAGGAACCTCCTCCCACATGTAGAACACATGAAAAGTTTCTCCGTTCCGTGGATCCTCATGTGATTCTTTAAATAACTATTCCTTGTGAATTCTTTCTCACAATGGCGGCACTTGTGTACCTTCCATCCCCGATCTGTCTCTGTCCCTTCCTCTGCTTCCATCTTCTGTATCTCGTCTCCAATGTTTGATCGTGTCTCCCTCTTCCGCAAGCTCCTTAATCTAGGCAAAGGCACCTCAGACAACGGATTCTCTTCTCTGGTCGGGTCTGTCGCATCACAAGCCTATCCAAAATGACAGAGGTAGAGTATTTAAAAAGTTCTTAATCAAGAGTAATGAAAATATCAGTATACCGTAAATACCCGCCTATAATACGCACCCTCACATAACGCACAGGGGGTTTTCAGCCTCGTAATCTATGATTTTTCTACATACCAGCGTATAGTGCACACAGATTTTTTTTAGCGTTACCGTTCCAGAATAAAGTAGACGGTATAACGTGCTCTAAGGCAATGATCGAATTATTGGTATTATGATTTGGTAAGATAATGAAAGTGCGAAATGAAATTTTCTAATAACATTCCAAAAGAACTTCAGGTAACTCAATCATTACATACTCTGTTTACTTACAAGGTGATATTAGGATATACACCATAAATCCAATTATATTATTTTCATAGTAGGGCATATGACATTGTTTGAGCTAATAAAATGAAGGAATGACGATAATCCCATGTCGAAGTTTTGTACATACGCTTTTGTCGTGTGGACGAGTTTGCTCAACCTTCAGTTTCACCCTGATTAGAACAAACTGGAGCATGTAAAAACGATAGCAAATAAACATAATTAACTACAGACTTAAAGAATCAAGAATAAATCACATATGAATGCTGAGAGAAAAGTAGGGAACGATGAGTTGATTTAGTTCTACAAGAAGCATCAACTCCCAGCGTACTCAAAGGCATCAGATGCCACTGAATTCATTCTTTTCATATGTAATTAATGTATGTTTACAGAATTAGTTAATAAATGTTTACTATTATCCATCTTACTTTTCATAAAAACCATCAATAGAATTATGAGGATAACTGGGCAGTAATTAATGTGCCGAAATTACGGATATATGGGGTCAAATGAAAATAGGAAGATTATGTACCCTCGTATAACACGCACCCTAATTTTCAACTCAAATATTTCGAAAAAAAGTGCGCATTATACGCGGGTATTTACGGTAATCAATTTCATGTTAAACCCCTTCAAAGCACCTTGTGTACCTCCGGAGATACGTTTATTTACTGTTAAATATTCGTTTGGCAACAGAAATGAAGCAAAACAAATACGGTGCATCAAAATTAAACTAATGACATTGAAGCTGAAGACCTTGGATGGCGATAGTCAATGGTAAACAAGTTAAAATGCATGCCCAGATTCCAATAGCACGCATTAAAATGTCCACATAAATTTTCAGAATATTTAACATAGATGTATGGCTATAAACTTTAGAATTAGTCATCAAACTGCATTATTATGAAGAAATACTGTATTTTCATTAGAAACTTACCATTAAAAACCAAAGATAAAACTCAAAATCAATCAAGGCTAAAATTACAGCACCTCACCATAGTTAAGTACCGTGTTTGACGGCATATAAGACGCACTTTTTTCCCAAAAATAATGGCTCAAAGATCACCCCCGGGTCTTATATGCGAAGGCGAGACCTTCCGCCGCCTAAAGTCATCCCCCACGCTCACTGCTGTAGGCTAATTTTATCCCAGATGGTCATTACTAAATAGATAATTAAAGGTTTAGTTACAGAACGGTAAATGTTTTTCCCCACTCCTCCTCAATTTTTATGTTTATGTTCAGCGGTAGTGGTAGCTTGCTTTAACATAACAAATTGCTTTTGGTTTCAGCTACATCGAAATTGCGGCTGTGGCCTGTGACGGAATCGCTTAATGGGCCCGCCACTGGTCGGGCCCTATAAAAGCCATCGAGGGGACGACATCGAGGCCTGTTTTTGTCTGAGCGCCGTGGCGACCGGATGCGCCCGTGACCAGGTGACTCCTCGACGCTGCTGCTTGTTTCTTGCTCGCCGGCTCAGGAGGTTGGAGATAAGACCACCTGCATATTCAATAGCCAAGGGTTTGCCCCCCTAATGTCCAGGTGGTACCTATGCCAGCGATTGCATGTTGCAGTTCCTTTGCCAATTTCACTTGTTGTTTCTGGAGGTCTGAAAATTGAGCTTGGCTTTTTTGGATCATAGTGCCCACGACGGCATTGTCATCGGAGATCATCTGTTGGATATGGTGATCCCCCAACTGGGATTTCCACTGTTCATGATCCACCAGCGGTACCGGAACATGAGAAGGCCGGGCTTTGAGTGTGACGTTCAGTCCTAGGGCGATTACAGGGTTATAGAGATCCTTAGTGAAATTAGAGGTCCCCAGGCTTGCTTGGAAGGGTACTAGCTTGACAATATCACTCAAGAAGAGGGAGCACTTGTCCGGCACATGGATCACCTGAACGAATTGGAGTGCCATCATTTCCTTCTTCTGCCCAGGGCAGTTTAAGGTGGCAGCTGCAACTGACCCATTGTTGCTGTACACCCACGTGTTGTCGAAAGCATATTTAAGTGCTCGTATTCTGTGATCTGCTAAACTGAACTACCATCAATGGGGCGAAGCCTGCAAGTCTTTGATATCATCTGATTCATGAATCAGTGCAGATAGACAGTGCCGAGAAGCATGGGGAACCATGTAACCCCTGTTGGACAAGCCTTGAGTGGCGCCTTTACGCATTCTTGGTATTGGACTTCACTCATGAATGTCCACTCGTTGGGGTTGGTGGCCCAGAATACATACTCCTCTATACCGATCAAGCTCCACCATGCATCTCCTATAAAGATGGGGATTTTTGTAATCTGAAACAGATTGTACATCTCATACTGCCGCTCTATATAGAAGATGATGCGAATGTGTACCTCTGATCTTGCGCCGGTTACAACAGAGGTGCGCTCAGTAAACATGGTTGCTGCTGTCAATATAAGTAATGAATTCCGGACGTCAACTTCGGGATACCAACCTGAAATGTTTCAGTATGTATTGGTCATTCCAAGGAATTCTAATACCATAGATACCATTTGTAATTCATAGCTTATCAATGATAGAGAAAAATTGGAAAACAAATTACTACAGTATTATAAGGTTTTAAATAATGAAAGCAATGTCAAAATCTCTTTCTGACATTATATTCAGCATGTGTTTTGTTAAATAAACGAATTTAATAAATGTTACTGTTTATAATATATAAGGAGCGGATAGGAGAGAATGGGAGGGAGAGAGAAAGAGGGATTATTCCCATCATTTAATGATTTCAAAAGAGTACAAGTTTTATTACGACGTCCAGCGATATATATTGATTCTTTCGAGTTCGATTCTCGCATTCGAGAAAGTTGTTTCTGGATTGCGATTGAAAAGAATACGAATTGTAGATTACCGCGTTACCGCGCTTGGATCTGTCGTAAACTCATGGAGTTATCCAACGGTTTATATAAATGCAGGCTTTGTCTGTGCGGTAGTGGGAATTTTGTTCACATTTTCAACGTAAACGTTGAGACGAGTTGCACGGTGGCGGACCTAATCTCGGATTTGCTTCAGTTAAAGGTATTTATCACGTGTTTGCAATGTTTGGATGGATATGTTGATTTGTTGATGGATATTTCTTAAACGTTGCAGAATACATTGAAAGGGCGAATCTGCTACTTGACTGTGTTAATTTTACAAATCGTGTTGTGTTGGATACCTATGTCATAGATGTTATTTTATGAGGATATGGAATGTTTAAAATAAACAGTTGATTATGATAACATAATAGGTGTATATTTTCTCTGAGTATAGTACATAAATTACTATTATAAATATGCATTTTGTGGGATAACTTGACATAATTGATTTCTGTACTTTCTGAAAATTATTGGAATTCATCGTCGGTGATAATTGAAAAATTATTTTGATATTTGTCAACAACTATCTCGAGCACCAGCTGTACTTTGGATCTCTTTCTGAATAGGCAACCCGGATGGACGGATATCCTCTATATGTGTGCAGTGCATGTTTCCGCAAGCTGACGGAATTCAAAATATTCAAGGAACAATGCAAAGCGTGTAAAGCGTCCTACGACGATGATTATATTAAACGTGAGATCGTTGTGGACGAGCCAAACATCTTGGAGGTGAGTCGATTGTTGTGATGCTTCTATTTGTAAGACATTTTTTCGTCAACGAAATGTTTTTCGGGTGGATTATTTGGAAAGTATATATTTTATTCATTCAATATCCAACTTTAAAATTGTTTTTTCCCGGGAAAGGTTAAATGGTGTGAGAAATAGATACAAGTGCATACCTTTCCACCGATAAATTATTAATGAAATGTAATCGTCAGAGATTTATTTTTTAGCTGGAGAAATTTTTTGTTTCTTTTCTATTATCAATATTCATAATAGTCTTTTCATTTTTATATTAGTTTACTGTCATGCACTGCTCTTACTGTCTCACTTATACCTTGATTATCCCTTCTAGTCCATGTATCGTCCGATCAAGTTAGAAGAGGAGTTGGGTGCGCAATACATAACCATGGTGAGTACTAAAATTGGGTCTTGTCTGTTATCTGCCACCCACGCGGGTAATATACGCAGCACCCTAACGGAATGAAGTGTTGAGATATGGAACTGCGTCGGGGTTAGCTGCAGGATAAAAAAATAAGCTTGCGACTGGGTTGGGTAAGTTAGTTAATGCGTTTTTGGTTTCTTCCCATGTTCTTTGCGCCACCCCCCTCTTGGGAGCGGGACAATGAACGTGGGAAGAAACGAAAACACTGACTAACTTACCTATCCCGGGGGTGAGTTGGAGTATGTTGTAGCCCAAGCACTCATATCCCGTGCTAGTTCCACATCCCGCCACCAGAAGGGCGCTGCCTGCATTAACTTTGGTGGGTAGCAGATAATAGACAAGATCCCTAAAATCTCCTACAGTAAAGAAATTATTTAGCCTTATATTCCATTCTATTCCTTTGAAATTCCATTTAAGTAATTTGAAAAACTAGTTGCAAGCAAAAGATAATGGAGTTGAGAAGTATTTTCTCCCTGCAAAAATATTTAATATTATTTTTTTAATGTTTCATTATTCTAAAACTACGTTATTGATGCGATTGTCTGTCATTTTATCAAGGAGAAGAGGATAAAGAAGTTGCCCTTACTATTTTTAGATAAAAATGGAAACATTAAATGTCTACGTGAAATAACGTTGTTTTCTAAATTATTTTCTCTTAGAATCGGCTTGTGGGTGCGAGTGAAGAGTTAACAACGGAGAGAGATGTGGAGGAAGAATGTTTGGATGACGGAAGAGACGCTCGTTCAGAGGTAAATGACATACTGTAGACCTTGGATCTACTTGTCTGCTATTTTAACACAGTTACAAATACATACAGTCAGGCCTCTTATGAATAGCTTAGAAAAATTGAAGGGTTGATAAAAAGCCAGACTTTTGTGAAATCATTTATAAGTATTTGCCTCAAAGTAGTGTCATTCTGATTAAATTCTATTCTAAAATCTCTTTTCTATCAGTGGCATTTTAAATGTGTGGTGGATAATGTCATTAGACGAGGTCTAATCATGTGCAATGGTGCATGGCAAGAGCTTCTAATTATTCATGGTTAAGTAATTACCGTATTGTCCCGAATATATATAACGCGATGTGTTTTTCCAAAATATGAAATTATAAAAGTAGCCCCCAAGTTATATTCAAGTACTAGTGATTTTAAAAGATCGTGTTTTGAAAAATCACTGTACATTCCGCACGTCTGTTTATGAGATAAAATATACTTGTCACATTGTAGACACATTAGGCATGTGTTACACTGTACTTGAAAGGCTCTTCTAACTCCCTTCGACCTCCCATGAAGTTAGTTCCATTGTCACTGTAGATATTGGTGCATCTTCCCCGGCGAGCCATTTAGCATCTCAAGCAGTGTTGTAGTGGAGGCTATACGGTGGTATACGCCGTATACCCTCTGCTTTTTTCGAATGAATAGGGTATATACCCTCTGCTTTTTCAAACAAATAGCGTTTACCCTGGCCTTATGAGAAATTATACAGCTTGATTTAAAAAACAGCTAATTCCTCCTTTTTTCGTGCCCCAAATGTTACACCTGTGATCCTTGAAAATCTGCGGATCACAGGTTTAATATCAATATTCTAATACTTCTTTTGTTTCGATCAAATTTAAAATAAATACTGTACATCTTATTTTTATATATATCACTAAAATATAATTGAAATAAAATTTTTAAGGAATCTAAAAGTAAGCTCATATGTTTTCTCCTGCCATCGTAACATTATAGTCGTGTAATTTGCTCTTTAAAAAACTTGGTAAGATCCCCCCCCCCTACATCCGTATACGGTATACCGTCTTCTTTTTTACGACTACAGCACTGATCTCGAGGCTGCTAAAAATGTTGATGTAGTTGATTCAGATACCAATTCCAAATGAATGGCCTTAGCGGATAAACAAATAAATAGCGAGATACAGGTGAGCCTCACTTAACGCGGGGGATGCATTCCTGAGCGAAAATCCGCGTTTGCCGGTGCACCGTATTCTTGAGGCGTCCAGAGGGAAATAACTGGTATTTCTGGACCCACATTCAATGTAAAACATTTCTACCGGACTTTTAGAATGTAAATTATTAAACAAACTATAAAATTACCTAGTAAACAGTAAGACAAAAAAGCTTTTTAGAGGTAAATGTACGTAATTTCAAAATATTTTTCGGAACACCTAAGAAGTTTTATTTTTTAAAAAGTCCAGGTTTGACTGCTTAGCTTATTTTTGCTTATTACGTAGAACTTGTCGGTAGCATTCAAATAGTCCAACGCAGACCCGCTTTGCGGCACTCACAAGTGTGAATTCATTTTAAGCCATCCTAAAGACTAACTGCTTTATTAATAAAGAGTGTACATAAAGAGTGAACAGCAGTGGGACTTTGTAGTGTGATTAAAATATAACCTCTGAGGTGTGTGTGTAAAAACATATATATATAGTAAATGTGATTGTTTGATTAATTAATAAAATACGAATTATCTGAACTGGCAGTATATTTTCGTTGATTTTAAGCAATATGAATGGAATAGTCAGTATTTTCATTAATGAAACAAAAGATACTATCAAACTTCTTACTACTTATATACCAAACATTCTTACGTTTGCCACAGTTCTCTACTTCTGTCTGCCATTCTCTCAATTGTAAAAAGATTAAAGGTTAAATATAGAGATCCCCACATCACTCAACAGCATGTAGATGCTTTTTCAAGTTTTTACGCCCATGAAAGCAGAAAGGTTATTACAATTATATTATAGAGTTTATTCGTATTAAAGTATTAACTATATAAAAATTCATTTTTATATCTTCACTTGTTTTTAAACGCCCTACCTCTTTCATTTTGGATAGGATTGTGATGTGACAGACCCAACCAAAGATGAGGATCCGTTGTCCGAGATGCCAGCACCTAGATTAAGGAGAGTGCAAAAGAGAGACACACGATCAAACGCTGGAGAGCAGGTGCAGCACATGAAAAGTGTGGTAGAGGAGGAGGTGGAGAACGACGAGAACAATGGCCGCAAGTCGTACCAGTGCCACCATTGTGGGAAAGAATGCTCAAGGAAGTGGGATTTAAGTCGACACATGAAGATCCATGGCACGGAGAAACCTTTCGTGTGTTCCACCTGCGGGAAGAGATTCCTCGAGAAGCATTACCTCTTGGAGCACCAGAAGATACACGGAAGGAAGATGTATTTCAAATGCAAAGAGTGCGGGAAGAGGTTCCTCGTGAGGAAATATCTGATTAAGCACATGTTGGTGCACACCGGTAGAAAGCCATTTAAGTGCGCTTACTGCGACGAAAGCTTCAAGAGGAAGCTTGAGCTGGACGACCACCAACCTTCGCACGATGGTGAGAGATTGTGGGAATGCGAGGAATGCAGGAAGGGATTCGAGAAGTGGAAGGATTTAGTGAATCACCGCAAGTCCCATTTCGGAGAGAAAAAGTTGGTATGTGACTTGTGCGGATGGAGGTTTGCTTTTAAATGTGATTTAAGTAGACACTTAATGAGTCACATGGGTATAAAACCACACGAGTGCCACTTTTGCGGAAAGCGGTTTGTGAGAAGCTCGTTTCTCGGTTTGCACATGAAACTCCACACCGTTCAAGGGTTGTTCTCCTGTGACGCACGTGGAAAGAGTTTCAAGCAAAAACCTAAACTTGCCATTCACAAGTAGAACAGCCATACTCTTAAAATAACAGCAAAGCATAAATACATTAACTTTCAAAAAGGGATAGAGACGATATTATAATTACCATATTTGACGGAATATAAGACGCACTGGCATATAAGACGCATCCCCATTTCAGCAGGGCATATTCAGGAAAAAAAGTTTTTACTTTAAAACCTGCAGTAGACGATTTTGGGATCAGTATGGTCTATTTTTAAAAACTCTGTTTCAAAGGGGAGACATTTTCGTAACATTACGGAAATATTACACTTTATTGGCAAAGTTCTTGCAAATGTGTTATAATCTGTATTGGAATAATATGCCATATACTTAGTGTTTGTTAGTTTTGTCTGGTTTTACCAGTTAGGGGCATGGTTTTCCAAAGTCGTATATGGAGACGGTTAGTTCTTAAGTGGACAAAGTTTCAGAAAAGCCCCACGTGAGACTAGGTCCCGCTGCTTCTTGCAATTGCTCACACCTCCAAGAGAGTTAGAAACGAAAAGGGTAAAATTAGGGAATAGGAAGGACACTGAATTACCTCTGGTGAAATGGTTTAATCTGCGAGACATGGCATCTACGCTTAGGTTCGTCCATCCCCAGATCGAGTGGACATACATTAGCGAAGTCCAGTACCAAGAATACGTAAAGGCTCATCCAACAGGGTTTACATTGTTCCCCCATGCTTCTCGGCACTGTCTATCTGCACTGATTCGCAAATCGGATGATATCAAAGACTTGCAGGCTTCGCCCCATTGATGGTAGTTCAGTTTAGCAGATCACAGAATATGAGCACTTAAATATGCTTTCAACAACACGTGGGTGTACAGCAACAATGGGTCAGTTGCAGCTGCCACCTTAAACTGCCCTGGGCAAAAGAAGGAAATGATGGCACTCCAATTCGTTCAGGTGATCCATGTGCCGGACAAGTGCTCCCTCTTCTTGAGTGATATTGTCATGCTAGTACCCTTCCAAGCAAGCCTGGAGACCTCGAATTTCACTTAGGATCTCTATATCCCTGTAATCGCCCTAGGACTGAACGTCACACTCAAAGCCCGGCCTTCTCATGTTTCGGTTCCTCTGGTAGATCATGAACAGTGGAAATCCCAGTTGGCGGATCACCATATCCAACAGATGATCTCCGATGACAATGCCGTCGTGGGCACTATGATCCAAAAAAGCCAAGCTCAATTTTCAGACCTCCAGAAACAACAAGTGAAATTGGCAAAGGAACTGCAAGATGCAATCGCTGGCATAGGTACCACCTGGACATTGGGGGGGCAAACCCTTGGCTATTGAATATGCAGGTGGTCTTATCTCCAACCTCCTGAGCCGGCGAGCAAGAAACAAGCAGCAGCGTCGAGGAGTCACCTGGTCACGGGCGCATCCGTTCGCCACGGCGCTCAGACAAAAACAGGCCTCGAGGTCATCCCCTCGATGGCTTTTATAGGGCCCGACCAGTGGCGAGCCCATTAAGCGATTCCGTCACAGGCCACAGCCACAATTTCGATGTAGCTGAAACCAAAAGCAATTTGTTATGGAAACACTACCGCTGAACATAAAGATAAAAATTGAGGAGGTGTGGGGAAAAACATTTACCGTTCAGTAACTAAAACTTTAATTATCTAGCTAGTACTGACCACCTGGGTTAAAATTAGCCTACAGCGGTGAGCTTGGGGGATGACTTTAGGGTGCGGAAGGTCTTGCCTTCGCATATAAGACCCGGGGGTGATTTTTGAGCCATTATTTTTGGGAAAAAAGTGCGTCTTATATGCCGTCAAACACGGTACTTAACTATGGTGAGGTGCTGTAATTTTAGCCTTGATTGATTTTGAGTTTTATCTTTGGTTTTTAATGGTAAGTTTCTAATGAAAATACAGTATTTCGTCGTAATAATGCAGTTTGATGACTAATTCTAAAGTTTATAGCCATACATCTATGTTAAATATTCTGAAAATTTATGAGGACATTTTAATGTGTGCTATTGGAATCTGGGCATGCATTATAACTTGTTTACCATTGACTATCGCCATCCAAGGTCTTCAGCTTCAATGTCATTAGTTTGATTTTGATGCACCGTAGTTGTTTTGCTTCATTTCTGTTGCCAAACGAATATTTAACAGTAAATAAACGTATCTCCGGAGGTACACAAGGTGCTTTGAAGGGGTTTAACATGAAATTGATTACCGTAAATACCCGCGTATAATGCGCACTTTTTTTTCGAAATATTTGGGATGAAAATTAGGGTGCGTGTTATACGAGGGTACATAATCTTCCTATTTTCATTTGACCCCATATATCCGTAATTTCGGCACATTAATTACTGCCCAGTTATCCTCATAATTCTATTGATGGTTTTTACGAAAAGTAAGATAGATAATAGTGAACATTTATTAACTAATTCTGTAAACATACATTAATTACATATGAAAAGAATGAATTCAGTTTTTATTCATTTTAAAAGTCGACAAATTCTTCGTCACTGGACCATTCTTCTTTGATGTTGTTATAGGAATCGTCATCTTCCTCATGACGTCACCCTACATCGGCGCCTGGCCTGGTGTTGAGGTAATAGTACTACTTACAATTAGAAGCAATGGCATCTGATGCCTTTGAGTACGCTGGGAGTTGATGCTTCTTGTAGAACTAAATCAACTCATCGTTCCCTTCTTTTCTCTCAGCATTCATATGTGATTTATTCTTGATTCTTTGAGTCTGTAGTTAATTATGTTTATTTGCTATCGTTTTTACATGCTCCAGTGTGTTCTAATCAGGGTGAAACTGAAGGTTGAGCAAACTCGTCCACACGACAAAAGCGTCTGTACAAAACTTCGACATAGGATTATCGTCATTCCTTCATTTTATTAGCTCAAACAATGTCATATGCCCTTCCTATGAAAATAATATAATTGGATTTATTGTGTATATCCTAATATCACCTTGTAAGTAAACAGAGTATGTAATGATTGAGTTACCTGAAGTTCTTTTGGAATGTTATTAGAAAATTTCATTTCGCACTTTCATTATGTTACCAATTCATAATACCAATAATTCAATCATTGCCTTAGAACACGTTACACCGTCTACTTTATTCTGGAACGGTAACGCTAAAAAAAAATCTGCGCACTATACGCGGGTATGTAGAAAAATCATAGATTACGAGGCTGAAAACCCCCTGTGCGTTATGTGAGGGTGCGTATTATACGCGGGTATTTACGGTATACTGATATTTTCATTACTCTTGATTAAGAACTTTTTAAATACTCTACCTCTGTCATTTTGGATAGGCTTGTGATGCGACAGACCCGACCAGAGAAGAGAATCCGTTGTCTGAGGTGCCTTTGCCTAGATTAAGGAGCTTGCGGAAGAGGGAGACACGATCGAACATTGGAGACGAGATACAGAAGATGGAAGCAGAGGAAGGGACAGAGACGGATCGGGGATGGAAGGTACACAAGTGCCACCATTGTGAGAAAGAATTCCCAAGTAATAGTTATTTAAAGCAACACATGAGGATCCACGGAACGGAGAAACTTTTCATGTGTTCTACATGTGGGAGGAGGTTCCTCCTGAAACACCATCTAACACAGCACCAGAAGACTCACGAAATGAATAAGGAATACGAATGTAAAGAACGTGGGAAGAAGTTCAGTAGGAAGGAGAACCTGATTAAACACAGGATGGTGCATACTGGTAAGAAGCCATGCCAGTGCACTCACTGCAACATGAACTTCAGGAGTAAAGTCAAACTGGACGATCACCAATCCGTGCATGACGGGGAGACGGTGTGGGAATGTAAGGATTGCAAGAAGGAATTTGAGAGGTGGAAGGATTTAGTGGATCATCGCAAGTCTCATTTCGGGGAGAAGAAGTTGGTCTGCGACATCTGCGGACGAAAGTTTGCTTATAAATACTATTTGAGGAGACATGTAATTAGTCACATGGGTATAAAAGCGCACAAATGTGACGTTTGCGGAAAGCGGTTCTTGAGAGGCGATCATCTCAGTTTACACACGAAACTTCACACTGGTGACGGGATGTTCTCTTGCAATGTATGCGGAAAGAGCTTCCTGGAAAAGTACAGACTTGTCATTCACAATAGGTCCCACACAGGAGAACGTCCGTACTCTTGCAAATTTTGTCACAAGTCATTTTATGAAAAGGGGGTATTGGTTTTTCATATGGCACTTCATTCGAATGAAAAGCCATTTTCATGCAGTGTGTGTTCAAAGGAATTCCCCACCAAAGTTCATCTAAAACAGCACCAAAGAGTCCACTTACATAAAAAAATAAAATAAAATATATTACTATATTATTAAATATATAAATAAAATTTATTACTTTAATTATTGGCATAAAAGCAGACCTATAGAACATCATTGCTGCTTATGTAAAACGTGTGTGTATGAATGTGGAAAATTTTATTTATCAATAAAGATAATAAAAAAAAGTGGAATACTCCTTTAGCCAAAACAACTAAAGGAGTATTCCACTTTTGTTAGTTTTGCCATGATAGTTGACACAGAACTGAAGATATTTCAGGCTTTTTCCATCTGTTTTAGGGCATAGGGGGTGAGAAAAGTGACGAAAAAGGTTTTATGCGGGTGCAGAAAGCCCGGGGAAACGAAGTAGAAGCAACCTTTTTCATCGTCCAAGGTTAGACTAAAAACAGCTTGAAAATCCATGTCTACGCCATCTACAGAGTGCCTAAAACATCTGTTAGTACCACAAAAATCCACGGCACTTCGTTAGCATCGATACGACTGAATGCGTTTTGAGCAGCGAACGGAAAAGCTTGAAATGCATACATGCGTCGTTAGCAGTCAAGGCACCGCTCTGCCCGCCCGCATATATGCGTCGATAGCAGTAGCGGCTGTGCGCTACCTCGACGCATATATGCATTGATAGCAGCAAAAGGGTTAAGAAATCTATTTTATAAAATTTAAAAGCAAGCGGAAGATGCTTTTAACCTTTAAACGGGCAAGTGGGGTCATATTCGACCCCACTCGGTTGGATTGCTTATTATTGTGAAAAGTTGTGCTTTATGCAATTTCTCGATTTTTGTGTTTGTTTATTTATTACTAAGTTCTTTCTGTGTGAATGAAAATTATTATAATTTGTTTCATATAACAAGATAAATAATAAATGTAGGATTGGGGTCATTATTGACCCCACTACTAACTATATGTAATGAGAGTAAGAATTTTAAATAGCTACACTATACAGGTATAATTGTGGAGATAATATATATTATTGTTAAAAATTGTAATTGTATTTTGTAGTTATTTTCATACCATTATATGTGAGCTGCAATATACAGGCATACGTCTGTTAGCAAATCCTCTGGCAATTAAGTTTCTGACGATAAAGATTACACTCTGTATAATCAGGTACATCTTGGATTAATAATAAAAAAGTTTTTCTTATTTGGGTTATTTTAAAACTTATTTGGAAAACGATTAATATGCCCCACAAAAAATGTTAAAGTAACCGAATTACCTACAAGTGTAAGTTTAGGAATATTAAAAATTCCATTTGCTCCCTTAGGATTATTGGTTGAAAAAATCATTATTTACCAATTTCTTGAAATTTCTACAAAACACTCAGGCCTACGATTAAAATTGAAAATAGCATCTGCCACAAAATAAAAAACAATCAACTCAAACATTGAATCGATAATTCTGTTGTAAGGATCTCATTAATTTGGAGTAATTTCAATTAAAATAAAAATGTCAATAATATAGATCAGGGGTCAGCCAACTTCTTACTGAAAGGGCCACATACGGCATTTCAAATGACTGATCAGGCTGCGTAAAAATCTCAAAGAGCAAGTTTTGAGAATTTTTTTCGATTATGTAATAGGCAATTCGCTTGTATTAAAAGTAGATTTCACCGAAGCATTTGGAAAATGTCGTTTAGATACTATAAATGATATCTAATAAATACTGTTGCTGATAAGGAAGTGGCCTGCGGGCCGTAGTTTGGGGACCCCTGATCTAGATGTTAATGGAACTGAATTTCCATAATCCAGATTGGAACAGGATTATGGCTTAGGCATATGTCTACTATTGGGCAATAGAAACTATTGTCTCTTTCTCTAATTTTAATAGAATGCAAATAATTCTGAAAATTAAATACTGATGAAATTATTTCAAAGTTAGCTAACAATATTTTACAAAAACTTGGATGTAATTCCAATATAAATAATGTAATTTTTCAAAAAGGTGAACCTTATTTCCAGAATAAATTTTCTTGAGAAATCGACATTAATTTTCCCCATATGAACATCATCCTGCATTAAAAAGCAAAGGTCAAACAGTGCCTAGGGTGTATGGAACCCTTAATCCGGCCCTTATCTAGATCACACCACACATTAACAGAACGAAGAAGTTTTTCCAGATGGGTGTAAATTCAACATCCAATTCAAAAAAAGAATTTTTCTGGAAAACTTAATTTCAGATTAGAAATGGACAACAGTACATCAATTCAATTTGGCACCTCGTCAGAACCTATATAAATTCATTCAATTTAATTGCATTAATATGCCTGATTTATTTTAAATGATTTGAAGGCTGTCCTGTCACTAAGAGCAATGCCAAGTCTTAATCTTATGTAAGATTTAATGAATACTTGTTTGGATGTCTAGAAAATATTCGTAACAGAGCAAACCTATGATACATATCAATGACCAATTATTATAAAAATATGTAGATATCTGGTGACCGATGATTTTATCATTATTTTGGTAGGGTGACACTTGGATTTCTTACACACACAAAAATTATGTCTCACTTCACGACTATGGAGGGAACGAAATGTTCTTAAATATTTCAGATGGACCTCACTTAGAATAAAGCTGAGCCCCTGAAAAATCTAAATATCTTACAGTTCTAGTTGCAACTGCCCACAAAACTTTTCCAACTTAACCAAACATTGCAATCATTACCACAAAAAACACGACAAATATAACTTTTAAAACAATTTTTATTTATAATACTCACGACCCACAAACCCTCTTTTATCGATAATGTTACCAGTGCTCATTTTAAGCATAATTTCTTAAAAAAGTTAGCTTCATTTCATTTTATGATCAACCGACTTTTAAACATTGCCTCTCAGATCAAATTTTTATAAGAAATTAGAATTATAAAGCGCATCGCCTTTCTCAATGGTTTTCAGGTCAACTTGGTGAATAAACATTAAAAAGAAACGGAAAAATGCAGCCATCATCTTTTCTTCTAGCAGTGATGGTGACTGACACAGATGGTGCAGCCTAAGTTTCTTTGGCAGTCTTTGCTACAGCATTGCCAACTGGTTTCCCAAAGACCATTATGAAATTGCTCATAAATCCCGTTAAATTGAGGAATTTATTTGTTCACTGTAAGGACAGCATAGAAAAATGGACAGAAATGGAATCTATGCGAAGACTAATGTTATGTCTGTATAACAGACTGAGAGAAGATTCAACATTAGGTACAAAGAATAGTTGAAGGCCTTCCATATTTACCTCCGCTCCAACTTCCACTTTGCCAAGATATTTTATAAACATGGTAGTAAGTAGTTTTGTTATGAAAATTTGTCACTTTGCTAGAAAAGGACTCGATATTAACACTTTCGAGCAATTATAAATTTTAAAACGTAGCAAAGATAACAATATAATGGTGTTAAATGAGTATTTGTAACAATCCTTTCTTATATTGGCTGTCGTTAATCAGCATGAGACCACATAACCTCCCCAACTCTAGCCAATAATGTCATTCTTATTCCTTCTTCTCCTGACTGCCTTAACCTTACCCCCAAACCCAACCTATATATAGCGTGTTTTTGACCCCTGTGTAACCCGATGATGATGCCAATCATTGAAACCTGTGTCATAAACTTTCTGAATTAAAATTGTGCTCTTGTGCAAGTTACATTTGTCATGATTTTTAAGATGGAATACCAACAAGAGAAGGCCCATAAAGTCATGTGTAATTCCCAAAATACTTGAAAGCTAATCTATCCAACATATACTATATGATACCAAGAAAACATCCGCACTCGGAAACGAGAAAATTGATCTGCTACAATAGTTCAGTGGTAGAATATCCGCCCGGCAAGTGGAAGACTGATTTCTCGTTTCAAAATTATTCCCAACATATACTTCTCTAAAAATTCCCATTCTAACTCGCTTGTGATGTCCTACTTCATTGTAATCTGATAATGATCAAGACCTGTAATATATCAGTAAAAAATTAATAATTAGTACATTTTTGACATGATCCAGTTGCTTGACCCAGAAATACATCTTTCCAATTTTCAAACGAAACGGAAATCAGCATAATTATTGGTGGGATTTGAATTCCAATGACACTTCCATTAAATGGATTCTAAAACTAAGGAAATTATTTGTGGACATGGTAAACAAACATCGTAATATAGAAAACTTTTTCAAGGAGTGTTTCTCACAAAATGTTATCAACTTTTTTACAAACTCGCATTAGTTTTTCTCCAATAGCAATGATAGAAAAGCCACACTTTTCCGATACATATTTCTCCAATTTCTTTTTTATCAAGAATCTCTATCAGGCTCATTTATGTTCCTTCTTTCCACGACATCAATCACTCAAAGAAAGAGAATTACAACTTCTAAAGGTGGTAGGTAACTTGAATTCAACTCAAGTGTTGATCGAGACCAACGTGCACTATGCAATCAAATACAGGACTTGTAAATACGGAAAAGCCAGCTTGGGCAGATATTTGTGATAGGATTAAAAAACCTTCTTATCATGGACGCTGGGATCATGAGCACAAAATGGAGCCTCCTCCACAAAAAACAAACTGGGGAAAATTCTTGTTTCATAATAGAGGGATTGAGCATTGGAACGCATTACCTGCAGAGGTCTTCAAGTCATTCCCTTCCCGCATAGGTCTCTTTAGAGCGAAGTTAAATAGAATTCAAAATGCATAATAGTTATGGGTAATTCTAAAGACGAACTTTTGAGTGATACGTGATGTTTCCATTTGTGTACCCTTCCTTAGAAATGTTAAAACCTTTAAATCAAGAGTAAAAAATATCACTTGGAACGATATTCATTACTTTTAGTTAATTTATTGTTAAATAATATTGTAAGATGTATTAATTAATTAAGGAGCTCGAACTCGAAGCTCCTAACAGGAAAAATATATGGATAGAATATTGTATGTGGTATGTGAAATATTGTAAAATGAATCTTCTTAATATGTTTTTTATATGTTAATTTTGTAACCTTGCCACCAGGCCAGGCGCCCACTTGCATTGTATATTGAAATAATAATTTAAAAAAATTGTTCCCTTAGTTGACCCAGTAAAAACAATATGAAGTTATGATTATTATGACATTACTCAAATATTGCTAACGGTAACATTATGTACAATATTAATAACTGAGTAAAATATTCAAGGAAAAAGGTCTAACTCATAGACATAACAATCCCAAATAGAGACCAGTGTGATACTATTGGAATATGCATACGTATTCCAATTAATTTAACGTTGGCATGAATATTCTGACAAAAACCATTCCATAATACATAAACATTGGTACAATTATTGTTACATTAAAAAATGGTCATGATTTTAATTATACTAAGAAATAATAAACAATAGAATAAATTTTAATGTAAGCGAAAAGAATGTCCATTAACCAATGCCATGTTAGCACCTTAAAAATCTGACTGAATTTAAAATTAATTACAGAAGAGTTGATATTCTAAACAGACAATAGGAACAAAATTAAATGTTTAGGAAATTAAAAATAATTTTGGGTGTATAAGAATTGTATAGCGTGTGTATATCTTCATCATTATTCATTCATGATTGTTTTTTATTTCGTGGCAGGTGTTATTTTCAATTTTAATCGTAGGACTGAGTGTTTTTTAGAAATCACAAGAAACTGGTAAATAATGATTTTTTCAACCAATAAGAAATTTTTAATTTTTTAATATTCATAAACTAACGGTTACTTTAACATTTTTTGTGGGGCATTTTAATCATTTGCCAAATAAGTTTTAAAATAACCCAAAAAAGAAAAACTTTTTATTATTAATCCAAGATGTACCTGATTATACAGAGTGTAATCTTTATTGTCAGAAACTTAATTGCCCGAGGATTTGTTAACAGACGTATGCCTGTATATTGTAGCTCACATATAATGGTATGAAAATAACTACAAAATACAATTACAATTTTTAACAATAATATATATTATCTCCACAATTATACCTGTATACTGTAGCTATTTAAAATTCTTACTCTCATTACATATAGTTAGTAGTGGGGTCAATAATGACCCCAATCCTACATTTATTATTTATCTTGTTATATGAAACAAATTATAATAATTTTCATTCACACAGAAAGAACTTAGTAATAAATAAACAAACACAAAAATCGAGGAATTGCATAAAGTACAACTTTTCACAATAATAAGCAAACCAAGTGAGTGGGGTCGAATATGACCCCACTTGCCCGTTTAAAGGTTAAAAGCATCTTCCGCTTGCTTTTAAATTTTATAAAATAGATTTCTTAACCCTTTTGCTGCTATCAACGCATATACGCATCGAGGTAGCGCACAGCCGCTACTGCTATCGACGCATATATGCGGGCGGGCAGAGCGGTGTCTTGACTGCTAACAATGCATATATGCGTTTCAAGCTTTTCCGTTCGCTGCTCAAAACGCATTCAGTCGTATCGATGCTAACGAAGTGCCGTGGATTTTTGTGGTACTAACAGATGTTTTAGGCACTCTGTAGATGGCGTAGACATGGATTTTTGTGGTTTCTGATTAAAAACACATTTTCACGCCGATTCGTCTCGGATTCGAATTCTCTCTTCAAGAAAATTAAACTACATTCTTCATGCAGAGAATGGTTTATGTCCCGAATTCGTATCTTAGTTGTAACTATGTTAAAAAAGCAAATTTATGAAGCCCTGCGCAGTTTTCAATGCTTTTCTTATGGGTGTTTAAAATTGAATATTGGGGTCAAAAACACCCCTTGAATATAATTTTTTCTGGAGTCTCGGATTCTTTTTCCGAGGTTGTATCACATGACCTATCTTCCATCCAAATTTCAGCCCTGTAGCAGTTCTAGAAGTACTTTTTTTAGGTTTTAATCCTGTATTTTGAAGCGTTACGTGACGGAGAAAGCTTTACAATTCATCATGAGATGTAACAAATTACGAACTTGGATTATTATTAGATTATTATCTTTATTGATAAATAAAATTTTCCACATTCATACACAAACGTTTTACATAAGCAGCAATGATGTTCTATAGGATTGTTGTTATGCCAATAATGAAAGTAATAAATTTTATTTATATATTTAATAATATAGTAATATATTATATTTTTATATGTAAGTGGACTCTTTGGTGCTTTTTTAGATGAACTTTGGTGGGGAATTCCTTTGAACACAGACTGCATGAAAATGGCTTTTCATTCGAATGAAGTGCCATATGTAAAACCAATACCCCCTTTTCATTAAATGACTTGTGACAAAATTTGCAAGAGTACGGACGTTCTCCTGTGTGGGTCCTATTGTGAATGACAAGTCTGTACTTTTGAGGGAAGCTCTTTCCGCATACATCGCAAGAGAACATCCCGTCACCAGTGTGAAGTTTCGTGTGCAAACGGAGACAATCAAGACTCGAGAACCGCTTTCCGCAAACGTCGCATTCGTGCGCTTTTATACCCATGTGACTAATTACGTGTCTCCTCAAATAGTATTTATAAGCAAACTTTCGTCCGCATATGTCGCAGACCAACTTCTTCTCCCCGAAATGAGACTTGCGATGATCCACTAAATCCTTCCACCTCTCAAATTCCTTCTTGCAATCCTTACATTCCCAAACCGTCTCCCCGTCATGCACGGATTGGTGATCGTCCAGTTTGACTTTACTCTTGAAGTTCATGTTGCAGTGAGTGCACTGGTATGGCTTCTTACCGGTATGCACCATCCTGTGATTAATCAGGTTCTCCTTCCTACTGAACTTCTTCCCACATTCTTTACATTCGTATTCCTTATTCATTTCGTGAGTCTTCTGGTGCCGCGTTAGAGGGTATTTCAGAAGGAACCTCCTCCCACATGTAGAACACATGAAAAGTTTCTCCGTTCCGTGGATCCTCATGTGTTGCTTTAAATAACTATTACTTGGGAATTCTTTCTCACAATGGCGGCACTTGTGTACCTTCCATCCCCGATCCGTCTCTGTCCCTTCCTCTGCTTCCATCTTCTGTATCTCGTCTCCAATGTTTGATCGTGTCTCCCTCTTCCGCAAGCTCCTTAATCTAGGCAAAGGCACCTCAGACAACGGATTCTCTTCTCTGGTCGGGTCTGTCGCATCACAAGCCTATCCAAAATGACAGAGGTAGAGTATTTAAAAAGTTCTTAATCAAGAGTAATGAAAATATCAGTATACCGTAAATACCCGCGTATAATACGCACCCTCACATAACGCACAGGGGGTTTTCAGCCTCGTAATCTATGATTTCTCTACATACCCGCGTATAGTGCACACAGATTTTTTTTAGCATTACCGTTCCAGAATAAAGTAGACGGTGTAACGTGTTCTAAGGCAATGATTGAATTATTGGTATTATGAATTGGTAACATAATGAAAGTGCGAAATGAAATTTTCTAATAACATTCCAAAAGAACTTCAGGTAACTCAATCATTACATACTCTGTTTACTTACAAGGTGATATTAGGATATACACAATAAATCCAATTATATTATTTTCATAGGAAGGGCATATGATTGTTTGAGCTAATAAAATGAAGGAATGACGATAATCCTATGTCGAAGTTTTGTACATACGCTTTTGTCGTGTGGACGAGTTTGCTCAACCTTCAGTTTTACCCTTATTAGAACACACTGGAGCATGTAAAAACGATAGCAAATAAACATAATTAACTACAGACTCAAAGAATCAAGAATAAATCACATATGAATGCTGAGAGAAAAGAAGGGAACGATGAGTTGATTTAGTTCCACAAGAAGCATCAACTCCCAGCGTACTCAAAGGCATCAGATGCCATTGCTTCTAATGGTAAGTAGTACTATTACCTCAACACCAGGCCAGGCGCCGATGTAGGGTGACGTCATGAGTAAGATGACGATTCCTATAACAACATCAAAGAAGAATGGTCCAGTGACGAAGAATTTGTCGACTTTTAAAATGAATAAAAACTGAATTCATTCTTTTCATATGTAATTAATGTATGTTTACAGAATTAGTTAATAAATGTTTACTATTATCTATCTTACTTTTAAACCACCAATAGAATTATGAGGATACCCGGGCAGTAATTAATGTGCCGAAATTACGGATATATGGGGTCAAATGAAAATAGGAAGATTATGTACCCTCGTATAACACGCACCCTAATTTTCATCCCAAATATTTCGAAAAAAAAGTGCGCCTTATACGCGGGTATTTACGGTAATCAACTTCATGTTAAACCCCTTCAAAGCACCTTGTGTACCTCCAGGGATACGTTTATTTACTGTTAAATATTCGTTTGGCAACAGAAATGAAGCAAAACAACTACGGTGCATCAAAATCAAACTATTGACATTGAAGCTGAAGACCTTGGATGGCGATAGTCAATGGTAAACAAGTTAAAATGCATGCGCAGATTCCAATAGCACACATTAAAATGTCCACATAAATTTTCAGAATATTTAACATAGATGTATGGCTATAAACTTTAGAATTAGTCATCAAACTGCATTATTACGACGAAATACTGTATTTTCATTAGAAACTTACCATTAAAAACCAAAGATAAAACACAAAATCAATCAAAGCTAACATTACAGCTACTCAACATAGTTAAGTACCGTGTTTGACGGCATATAAGACGCACTTTTTTCCCAAAAAGAATGGCTCAAAAATCACCCCCGGGTCTTATATGCGAAGGCGAGACCTTCCGCACCCTAAAGTCATCCCCCAAGCTCACCGCTGTAGGCTAATTTTAACCCAGGTGGTCAGTACTAGCTAGATAATTAAAGTTTTAGTTAATGAACGGTTAATGTTTTACCCCACACCTCCTCAATTTTTATCTTTATGTTCAGCGGTAGTGGTAGCTTGCTTTAAATAAAGTGTTTCCATAACAAATTGCTTTTGGTTTCAGCTACATCGAAATTGTGGCTGTGGCCTGTGACGGAATCGCTTAATGGGCCCGCCACTGGTCGGGCCCTATAAAAGCCATCGAGGGGACGACCTCGAGGCCTGTTTTTGTCTGAGCGCCGTGGCGACCGGATGCGCCCGTGACCAGGTGACTCCTCGACGCTGCTGCTTGTTTCTTGCTCGCCGGCTCAGGAGGTTGGAGATAAGACCACCTGCATATTCAATAGCCAAGGGTTTGCCCCCCCAATGTCCAGGTGGTACCTATGCCAGCGATTGCATCTTGCAGTTCCTTTGCCAATTTCACTTGTTGTTTCTGGAGGTCTGAAAATTGAGCTTGGCTTTTTTGGATCATAGTGCCCACGACGGCATTGTCATCGGAGATCATCTGTTGGATATGGTGATCCCCCAACTGGGATTTCCACTGTTCATGATCTACCAGCGGAACCGAAACATGAGAAGGCCGGGCTTTGAGTGTGACGTTCAGTCCTAGGGCGATTACAGGGATATAGAGATCCTAAGTGAAATTCGAGGTCTCCAGGCTTGCTTGGAAGGGTACTAGCATGACAATATCACTCAAGAAGAGGGAGCACTTGTCCGGCACATGGATCACCTGAACGAATTGGAGTGCCATCATTTCCTTCTTTTGCCCAGGGCAGTTTAAGGTGGCAGCTGCAACTGACCCATTGTTGCTGTACACCCACGTGTTGTTGAAAGCATATTTAAGTGCTCGTATTCTGTGATCTGCTAAACTGAACTACCATCAATGGGGCGAAGCCTGCAAGTCTTTGATATCATCCGATTTGCGAATCAGTGCAGATAGACAGTGCCGAGAAGCATGGGGGAACAATGTAAACCCTGTTGGATGAGCCTTGAGTGAGCCTTTACGTATTCTTGGTACTGGACTTCGCTAATGTATGTCCACTCGATCTGGGGATGGACGAACCTAAGCGTAGATGCCATGTCTCGCAGATTAAACCATTTCACCAGAGGTAATTCAGTGTCCTTCATATTCCCTAATTTTACCCTTTTCGTTTCTAACTCTCTTGGAGGTGCGAGCAATTGCAAGAAGCAGCGGGACCAAGTCTCACGTGGGGCTTTTCTGAAACTTCGTCCACTTAAGAACTAACCGTCTCCATATACGACTTTGGAAAACCATGCCCCTAACTGGTAAAACCAGACAAAACTAACAAACACTAAATATATGGCATATTATTCCAATACGGATTATAACACATTTGCAAGAACTTTGCCAATAAAGTGTAATATTTCCGTAATGTTACGAAAATGTCTCCCCTTTGAAACAGGCTTTTTTAAAATAGACCCTACTGATCCCAAAATCGTCTACTGCAGGTGTTAAAGTAAAAACTTTTTTTCCTGAATATGCCCTGCTGAAATGGGGATGCGTCTTATATGCCATTGCATCTTATATTCCGTCAAATACAGTAATTATAATATCGTCTCTATCCCTTTTTGAAAGTTAATGTATTTATGCTTTGCTGTTATTTTAAGAGTATGGCTGTTCTACTTGTGAATGGCAAGTTTAGGTTTTTGCTTGAAACTCTTTCCACGTGCGTCACAGGAGAACAACCCTTGAACGGTGTGGAGTTTCATGTGCAAACCGAGAACCGAGCTTCTCACAAACCGCTTTCTGCAAAAGTGGCACTCGTGTGGTTTTATACCCATGTGACTCATTAAGTGTCTTCTTAAATCACATTTAAAAGCGAACCTCCATCCGCACAAGTCACATACCAACTTTTTCTCTCCGAAATGGGACTTGCGGTGATTCACTAAATCCTTCCACTTCTCGAATCCCTTCCTGCATTTCTCGCATTCCCACAATCTCTCACCATCGTGCGAAGGTTGGTGGTCGTCCAGCTCAAGCTTCCTCTTGAAGCTTTCGTCGCAGTAAGCGCACTTAAATGGCTTTCTACCGGTGTGCACCAACATGTGCTTAATCAGATATTTCCTCACGAGGAACCTCTTCCCGCACTCTTTGCATTTGAAATACATCTTCTTTCCGTGTATCTTCTGGTGCTCCAAGAGGTAATGCTTCTCGAGGAATCTCTTCCCGCAGGTGGAACACACGAAAGGTTTCTCCGTGCCATGGATCTTCATGTGTCGACTTAAATCCCACTTCTTTGAGCATTCTTTCCCACAATGGTGGCACTGATACGACTTGCGGCCATTGTCCTTGTCGTTCTCCACCTCCTCCTCTACCACACTTTTCATGTGCTGCACCTGCTCTCCAGTGTTTGATCGTGTGTCTCTCTTTTGCACTCTCCTTAATCTAGGTGCTGGCATCTCGGACAACGGATCCTCATCTTTGGTTGGGTCTGTCACATCACAAACCTATCCAAAATGAAAGAGGTAGGGCGTTTAAAAACAAGTGAAGATATAAAAATGAATTTTTATATAGTTAATACTTTAATACGAATAAACTCTATAATATAATTGTAATAACCTTTCTGCTTTTATGGGCGTAAAAAGTTGAAAAAGCATCTACATGCTGTTGAGTGATGTGGGGATCTCTATATTTAACCATTAATCTTTTTACAATTGAGAGAATGGCAGACAGAAGTAGAGAACTGTGGCAAACGTAAGAATGTTTGGTATATAAGTAGTAAGAAGTTTGATAGTATCTTTTGTTTCATTAATGAAAATACTGACTCATCCATTCATATTGCTTAAAATCAACGAAAATATACTGCTATTTCAGAGTAATTCGGATTTTATTAATTAATCAATCACATTTACTATAAATATATATGTTTTTACACACACACACCTCAGAGGTTATATTTTAATCACACTACAAAGTCCCACTGCTGTTCACTCTTTATGTACACTCTTTATTAATAAAGCAGTTAGTCTTTAGGATGGCTTAAAATGACTTCACACTTGTGAGTGCCGCAAAGCGGGTCTGCGTTGGACTATTTGAATGCTACCGACAAGTTCTACGTAATAAGCAAAAATAAGCTAAGCAGTCAAACCTGGACTTTTTAAAAAATAAAATTCTTAGGTGTTCCGAAAAATATTTTGAAATTACGTACATTTACCTCTAAAAAGCTTTTTTGTCTTACTGTTTACTAGGTAATTTTATAGTTTGTTTAATAATTTACTTTCTAAAAGTCCGGTAGAAATGTTTTACATTGAATGTGGGTCCAGAAATACCATCAGGAAAGTTATTTCCCTCTGGACGCCTCAAGAATACGGTGCACCGGCAAACGCGGATTTTCGCTCAGGAATGCATCCCCCGCGTTAAGCGAGGCTCACCTGTATCTCGCTATTTATTTGTTTATCCGCTAAGGCCATTCATTTGGAATTGGTATCTGAATCGACTACATCAACATTTTTAGCAGCCTCGAGATCAGTGCTGTAGTCGTAAAAAAGAAAACGGTATACCGTATACGGATGTAGGGGGAGGGGGGGGGGGATCTTACCAAGTTTTTTAAAGAGCAAATTACACGACCATAGTGTTACGATGGCAGGAGAAAACATATGAGCTTACTTTTAGTTTCCTTAAAAATTTTATTTCAATTATATTTTAGTGACATATATATAAATAAGAAGTACAGTATTTATTTTAAATTTGATCGAAACAAAAGAAGTATTAGAATATTGGTATTAAACCTGTGATAGCGGATAGGAGAGAATGGGAGGGAGAGAGAAAGAGGGATTATTCCCATCATTTAATGATTTCAAAAGAGTACAAGTTTTTATTACGACGTCCAGCGATATATATCAATTCTTTCGAGTTCGATTCTCGCATTCGAGAAAGTTGTTTCTGGATTGCGATTGGAAAGAATACGAATTGTAGATTTCCGCGCTTGGATCTGTCGTAAAATCATGGAGTTATCCAACGGTTTATATAAATGCAGGCTTTGTCTGTGCGGTAGTGGGAATTTTGTTCACATTTTCAACGTAAACGTTGAGACGAGTTACACGGTGGCGGACCTAATCTCGGATTTGCTTCAGTTGGAGGTATTTATCACGTGTTTGCATTGTTTGGATGGACATGCTGATTTGTTGATGGATATTTCTTAAACGTTGCAGAATATATTGAAAGGGCGAATCTGCTACTTGACTGTGTTAATTTTACAAATCGTGTTGTGTTGGTGACCTATGTTATAGATGTTATTTTATGAGGATATGAAATGTTTAAAATAAACAGTTGATTATGATAACATAATAGGTGTATATTTTCTCTGAGTATTGTACATAAATTACTATTATAAATATGCATTTTGTGGGATAACTTGACATAATTGATTTCTGCAATTTCTGAAAATTATTGGAATTCATCGTCGGTGATAATTGAAAAATTATTTTGATATTTGTAAACAAGTATCTCGAGCAACTACTGTAGTTTGGATCTCTTCCTGAATAGGCGACCCGGATGGACGGATATCCTCTATATGTGTGCAGTGCATGTTTCCGCAAGCTGGCGGAATTCAAAATATTCAAGGAACAATGCAAAGCGTGTAAAGCGTCCTACGACGATGAATATATTAAACGTGAGATCGTTGTGGACGAGCCAAACATCTAGGAGGTGAGTCGATTGTTGTGATGCTTCTATTTGTAAGACATTTTTTCGTCAACGAAATGTTTTTCGGGTGGATTATTTGGAAAGTATATATTTTATTCATTCATTCTCCAACTTTAAAATTGTGATTTTTCCCGGGAAAGGTTAAATGTTGTGAGAAATAGATACAAGTGCATATCTTTCCACCGATAAATTATTAATGAAATGTAATCGTCAGAGATTTATTTTTTAGCTGGAGAAATTTTTTGTTTCTTTTCTATTATCAATATTCATAATAGTCTTTTCATTTTTATATTAGTTTACTGTCATGCACTGTTCTTACTGTCTCACTTATACCTTGATTATCCCTTCTAGTCCATGCATCGGCCGATCAAATTAGAAGAGGAGTTGGGTGCACAATACATAACCATGGTGAGTACTAAAATTGGGTCTTGTCTGTTATCTGCCACCCACGCGGGCAATATACGCAGCACCCTAACGGAATGAAGTGGTGAGATATGGAACTGCGTGGGGGTTAGCTGCAGGATAAAAAAATATGCGTGCGACTGGGTTGGGTAAGTTAGTTAATGCGTTTTTGGTTTCTTCCGGAAGTGAACAGGGACAGTGAACGTGGGAAGAAACCAAAACACTGACTAACTTACCTATCCCGGGGGTGAGTTGGAGTATGTTGTAGCCCAAGCACTCATATCCCATGCTAGTTCCACATCCCGCCACCAATAGGGCGCTGCCTGCATTAACTTTGGTGGGTAGCAGATAATAGACAAGATCCCTAAAATCTCCTCCAGTAAATAAATTATTTAGCCTCATATTCCATTCTATTCCTTTGAAATTCCATTTAAGTAATTTGAAAAACTAGTTGCAAGCAAATGATAATGGAGTTGAGAAGTATTTTCTCCCTGCAAAAAAATTTAATATTTTTTAAAAATGTTTCTTTATTCTAAAACTACGTTATTGATGTGATTGTCTGTCATTTTATCAAGGAGAAGAGGATAAAGAAGTTGCCCTTACTATTTTTAGATAAAAATGGAAACATTAAATGTCTACGTGAAATAACGTTGTTTTCTAAATTATTTTCTCTTAGAATCGGCTTGTGGGTGCGAGTGAAGAGTTACCAATGGAGAGAGATGTGGAGGAAGAATGTTTGGATGACGGAAGAGACGCTCGTTCAGAGGTAAATGACACACTAGACCTTGGAGCTATTTGTCTGCTATTTTAACACAGTTACAAATACATACACTCAGGCCTCTTATGAATAGCTTAGAAAAATTGAAGGGTTGATAAAAAGCCAGACTTTTGTGAATTCATTTATAAGTATTTGCCTCAAAGTAGTGTCATTCTGATTAAATTCTATTCTAAAATCTCTTTTCTATCAGTGGCATTTTAAATGTGTGGTGGATATTGTCATTAGACGAGGTCTAATCATGTGCAATGGTGCATGGCAAGAGCTTCTCATTATTCATGGTAAAGTAATTACTGTATTGTCCCGAATATATATAACGCGATGTGTTTTTCCAAAAAATGTAATTTTAAAAGTAGCCCCCGAGTTATATTCAAGTACTAGTGATTTTAAAAGATCGTGTTTTGAAAAATCACTGTACATTCCGCACGTCTGTTTATGAGATACAAGATACTTGTCACATTGTAGACACATTAGGCATGTGTTACGCTATACTTGAAAGGCTCTTCTAACTCCCTTCGACCTCCCATGAAGTTAGTTCCATTGTCACTGTAGATATTGGTGCATCTTCCCCGGCGAGCCATTTAGCATCTCAAGCAGTGCTGTAGTGGAGGCTATACGGTGGTATACGCCGTATACCCTCTGCTTTTTTCGAATGAATAGGGTATATACCCTCTGCTTTTTCAAACAAATAGCGTTTACCCTGGCCTTATGAGAAATTATACAAGTTGATTTAAAAAACAGCTAATTCCTCCTTTTTTCGTGCCCCAAATGTTGCACCTGTGATCCTTGAAAATCTGCGGATCACAGGTTTAATACCAATATTCTAATACTTCTTTTGTTTCGATCAAATTGAAAATAAATACTGTACTTCTTATTTTTATATATATCACTAAAATATAATTGAAATAAAATTTTTAAGGAATCTAAAAGTAAGCTCATATGTTTTCTCCTGCCATCGTAACATTATAGTCGTGTAATTTGCTCTTTAAAAAACTTGGTAAGATCCCCCCCCCTCCCCCTACATCCGTATACGGTATACCGTCTTCTTTTTTACGACTACAGCACTGATCTCGAGGCTGCTAAAAATGTTGATGTAGTCGATTCAGATACCAATTCCAAATGAATGGCCTTAGCGGATAAACAAATAAATAGCGAGATACAGGTGAGCCTCGCTTAACGCGGGTGATGCATTCCTGAGCGAAAATCCGCGTTTGCCGGTGCACCGTATTCTTGAGGCGTCCAGAGGGAAATAACATTCCTGATGGTATTTCTGGACCCACATTCAATGTAAAACATTTCTACCGGACTTTTAGAATGTAAATTATTAAACAAACTATAAAATTACCTAGTAAACAGTAAGACAAAAAAGCTTTTTAGAGGTAAATGTACGTAATTTCAAAATATTTTTCGGAACGCCTAAGAAGTTTTATTTTTTAAAAAGTCCAGGTTTGACTGCTTAGCTTATTTTTGCTTATTACGTAGAACTTGTCGGTAGCATTCAAATAGTCCAACGCAGACCCGCTTTGCGGCACTCACAAGTGTGAAGTCATTTTAAGCCATCCTAAAGACTAACTGCTTTATTAATAAAGAGTGGAATTACCCATTGAACATCAGTGGGACTTTGTAGTGTGATTAAAATATAACCTCTGAGGTGTGTGTGTAAAAACATATATATATAGTAAATGTGATTGTTTGATTAATTAATAAAATCCGAATTACTCTGAACTAGCAGTATATTTTCGTTGATTTTAAGCAATATGAATGGATGAGTCAGTATTTTCATTAATGAAACAAAAGATACTATCAAACTTCTTACTACTTATATACCAAACACTCTTACGTTTGCCACAGTTCTCTACTTCTGTCTGCCATTCTCTCAATTGTAAAAAGATTAAAGGTTAAATATAGAGATCCCCACATCACTCAACAGCATGTAGATTCTTTTTCGACTTTTTACGCCCATAAAAGCAGAAAGGTTATTACAATTATATTATAGTTTATTCGTATTAAAGTATTAACTATATAAAAATTCATTTTTATATCTTCACTTGTTTTTAAACGCCCTACCTCTTTCATTTTGGATAGGTTTGTGATGTGACAGACCCAACCAAAGATGAGGATCCGTTGTCCGAGATGCCAGCACCTAGATTAAGGAGAGTGCAAAAGAGAGACACACGATCAAACGCTGAAGAGCAGGTGCAGCACATGAAAAGTGTGGTAGAGGAGGAGGTGGAGAACGACGAGAACAATGGCCGCAAGTCGTACCAGTGCCACCATTGTGGGAAAGAATGCTCAAGGAAGTGGGATTTAAGTCGACACATGAAGATCCATGGCACGGAGAAACCTTTCGTGTGTTCCACCTGCGGGAAGAGATTCCTCGAGAAGCATTACCTCTTGGAGCACCAGAAGATACACGGAAGGAAGATGTATTTCAAATGCAAAGAGTGCGGGAAGAGGTTCCTCGTGAGGAAATATCTGATTAAGCACATGTTGGTGCACACCGGTAGAAAGCCATTTAAGTGCACTTACTGCGACGAAAGCTTCAAGAGGAAGCTTGAGCTGGACGACCACCAACCTTCGCACGATGGTGAGAGATTGTGGGAATGCGAGAAATGCAGGAAGGGATTCGAGAAGTGGAGGGATTTGGTGAATCACCGCAAGTCCCATTTCGGAGAGAAAAAGTTGGTATGTGACTTGTGCGGATGGAGGTTTGCTTTTAAATGTGATTTAAGAAGACACTTAATGAGTCACATGGGTATAAAACCACACGAGTGCCACTTTTGCGGAAAGCGGTTCGTGAGAAGCTCGGTTCTCGGTTTGCACATGAAACCACACCGTTCAAGGGTTGTTCTCCTGTGACGTACGTGGAAAGAGTTTCAAGCAAAAACCTAAACTTGCCATTCACAAGTAGAACAGCCATACTCTTAAAATAACAGCAAAGCATAAATACATTAACTTTCAAAAAGGGATAGAGACGATATTATAATTACCATATTTGACGGAATATAAGACGCACTGGCATATAAGACGCATCCCCATTTCAGCAGGGCATATTCAGGAAAAAAAGTTTTTACTTTAAAACCTGCAGTAGACGATTTTGGGATCAGTATGGTCTATTTTTAAAAACTCTGTTTCAAAGGGGAGACATTTTCGTAACATTACGGAAATATTACACTTTATTGGCAAAGTTCTTGCAAATGTGTTATAATCTGTATTGGAATAATATGCCATATACTTAGTGTTTGTTAGTTTTGTCTGGTTTTACCAGTTAGGGGCATGGTTTTCCAAAGTCGTATATGGAGACGGTTAGTTCTTAAGTGGACAAAGTTTCAGAAAAGCCCCACGTGAGACTAGGTCCCGCTGCTTCTTGCAATTGCTCACACCTCCAAGAGAGTTAGAAACGAAAAGGGTAAAATTAGGGAATAGGAAGGACACTGAATTACCTCAGGTGAAATGGTTTAATCTGCGAGACATGGCATCTACGCTTAGGTTCGTCCATCCCCAGATCGAGTGGACATACATTAGCGAAGTCCAGTACCAAGAATACGTAAAGGCTCACTCAAGGCTCATCAAACAGGGTTTACATTGTTCCCCCATGCTTCTCGGCACTGTCTATCTGCACTGATTCGCAATTCGGATGATATCAAAGACTTGCAGGCTTCGCCCCATTGATGGTAGTTCAGTTTAGCAGATCACAGAATATGAGCACTTAAATATGCTTTCAACAACACGTGGGTGTACAGCAACAATGGGTCAGTTGCAGCTGCCACCTTTAACTGCCCTGGGCAGAAGAAGGAAATGATGGCACTCCAATTCCTTCAGGTGATCCATGTGCCGGACAAGTGCTCCCTCTTCTTGAGTGATTTTGTCAAGCTAGTACCCTTCCAAGCAAGCCTGGAGACCTCGAATTTCACTTAGGATCTCTATATCCCTGTAATCGCCCTAGGACTGAACGTCACACTCAAAGCCCGGCCTTCTCATGTTTCGGTTCCTCTGGTAGATCATGAACAGTGGAAATCCCAGTTGGGGGATCACCATATCCAACAGATGATCTCCGATGACAATGCCGTCGTGGGCACTATGATCCAAAAAAGCCAAGCTCAATTTTCAGACCTCCAGAAACAACAAGTGAAATTGGCAAAGGAACTGCAAGATGCAATCGCTGGCATAGGTACCACCTGGACATTGGGGGGGCAAACCCTTGGCTATTGAATATGCAGGTGGTCTTATCTCCAACCTCCTGAGCCGGCGAGCAAGAAACAAGCAGCAGCGTCGAGGAGTCACCTGGTCACGGGCGCATCCGGTCGCCACGGCGCTCAGACAAAAACAGGCCTCGAGGTCGTCCCCTCGATGGCTTTTATAGGGCCCGACCAGTGGCGGGCCCATTAAGCGATTCCGTCACAGGCCACAGCCACAATTTCGATGTAGCTGAAACCAAAAGCAATTTGTTATGGAAACACTACCGCTGAACATAAAGATAAAAATTGAGGAGGTGTGGGGAAAAACATTTACCGTTCAGTAACTAAAACTTTAATTATCTAGCTAGTACTGACCACCTGGGTTAAAATTAGCCTACAGCGGTGAGCTTGGGGGATGACTTTAGGGTGCGGAAGGTCTCGCCTTCGCATATAAGACCCGGGGGTGATCTTTGAGCCATTATTTTTGGGAAAAAAGTGCGTCTTATATGCCGTCAAACACGGTACTTAACTATGGTGAGGTGCTGTAATTTTAGCCTTGATTGATTTTGAGTTTTATCTTTGGTTTTTAATGGTAAGTTTCTAATGAAAATACAGTATTTCGTCGTAATAATGCAGTTTGATGACTAATTCTAAAGTTTATAGCCATACATCTATGTTAAATATTCTGAAAATTTATGTGGACATTTTAATGTGTGCTATTGGAATCTGCGCATGCATTTTAACTTGTTTACCATTGACTATCGCCATCCAAGGTCTTCAGCTTCAATGTCAATAGTTTGATTTTGATGCACCGTAGTTGTTTTGCTTCATTTCTGTTGCCAAACGAATATTTAACAGTAAATAAACGTATCCCTGGAGGTACACAAGGTGCTTTGAAGGGGTTTAACATGAAGTTGATTACCGTAAATACCCGCGTATAAGGCGCACTTTTTTTTCGAAATATTTGGGATGAAAATTAGGGTGCGTGTTATACGAGGGTACATAATCTTCCTATTTTCATTTGACCCCATATATCCGTAATTTCGGCACATTAATTACTGCCCAGTTATCCTCATAATTCTATTGATGGTTTTTACGAAAAGTAAGATAGATAATAGTGAACATTTATTAACTAATTCTGTAAACATACATTAATTACATATGAAAAGAATGAATTCAGTTTTTATTCATTTTAAAAGTCGACAAATTCTTCGTCACTGGACCATTCTTCTTTGATGTTGTTATAGGAATCGTCATCTTCCTCATGTCGTCACCCTACATCGGCGCCTGGCCTGGTGTTGAGGTAATAGTACTACTTACCATTAGAAGCAATGGCATCTGATGCCTTTGAGTACGCTGGGAGTTGATGCTTCTTGTGGAACTAAATCAACTCATCGTTCCCTTCTTTTCTCTCAGCATTCATATGTGATTTATTCTTGATTCTTTGAGTCTGTAGTTAATTATGTTTATTTGCTATCGTTTTTACATGCTCCAGTGTGTTCTAATCAGGGTGAAAATGAAGGTTGAGCAAACTCGTCCACACGACAAAAGCGTGTGTACAAAACTTCGACATAGGATTATCGTCATTCCTTCATTTTATTAGCTCAAACAATGTCATATGCCCTACAATGAAATTAATATAATTGGATTTATTGTGTATATCCTAATATCACCTTGTAAGTAAACAGAGTATGTAATGATTGAGTTACCTGAAGTTCTTTTGGAATGTTATTAGAAAATTTCATTTCGCACTTTCATTATGTTACCAATTCATAATACCAATAATTCAATCATTGCCTTAGAACACGTAACACCATCTACTTTATTCTGGAACGGTAACGCTAAAAAAAAATCTGTGCGCACTATACATGGGTATATAGAAAAATCATAGATTACGAGGCTGAAAACCCCCTGTGCGTTATGTGAGGGTGCGCATTATACGCGGGTATTTACGGTATACTGATATTTTCATTACTCTTGATTAAGAACTTTTTTAAATACTCTACCTCTGTCATTTTGGATAGGCTTGTGATGCGACAGACCCGACCAGAGAAGAGAATCCGTTGTCTGAGGTGCCTTTGCCTAGATTAAGGAGCTTGCGGAAGAGGGAGACACGATCAAACATTGGAGACGAGATACAGAAGATGGAAGCAGAGGAAGGGACAGAGACGGATCGGGGATGGAAGGTACACAAGTGCCGCCATTGTGAGAAAGAATTCACAAAAAATAGTTATTTAAAGAATCACATGAGGATCCACGGAACGGTGAAACTTTTCATGTGTTCTACATGTGGGAGGAGGTTCCTTCTGAAATACCCTCTAACGCGGCACCAGAAGACTCACGAAATGAATAAGGAATACGAATGTAAAGAATGTGGGAAGAAGTTCAGTAGGAAGGAGAACCTGATTAATCACAGGATGGTGCATACCGGTAAGAAGCCATACCAGTGCACTCACTGCAACATGAACTTCAGGAGTAAAGTCAAACTGGATGATCACCAATCCGTGCATGACGGGGAGACGGTGTGGGAATGTAAGGATTGCAAGAAGGAATTTGAGAGGTGGAAGGATTTAGTGGATCATCGCAAGTCTCATTTCGGGGAGAAGAAGTTGGTCTGCGACATATGCGGACGAAAGTTTGCTTCTAAACAGCAATTGAGGAGACACATAATTGTTCACATGGGTATAAAAGCACACGAATGCGACGTTTGCGGAAAGCGGTTCTCGAGAGGCGATCATCTCAGTTTGCACACGAAACTTCACACTGGTGACCGGATGTTCTCTTGCGATGTATGCGGAAAGAGCTTCCTGCAAAAGTACAGACTTGTCATTCACAATAGGTTCCACACAGGAGAACGTCCGTACTCTTGCAAATTTTGTCACAAGTCATTTAATGAAAAACGGGTATTGGTTTTTCATATGGCAGGTCATTCGAATGAAAAGCCATTTTCATGCAGTCTGTGTTCAAAGGTATTCCCCACCAAAGGTCATCTAAAACAGCACCAAAGAGTCCACTTACATAAAAAAAGAAAATAAAATATATTACTATATTATTAAATATATAAATAAAATTTATTACTTTCATTATTGGCATAACAACAATCCTATAGAACATCATTGCTGCTTATGTAAAACGTGTGTGTATGAAAGTGGAAAATAAAGATAATAATCTAATAATAATCCAAGTTCGTAATTTGTTACATCTCATGATGAATTGTAAAACTTTCTCCGTCACGTAACGCTTCAAAATACAGGATTAAAACCTAAAAATTGTACTTCTAGAACTGCTACAGGGCTGAAATTTGGATGGAATATAGGTCATGTGATACAACCTCGGAAAAAGAATCCGAGACTCCAGAAAAAATTATATTCAAGGGGTGTTTTTGACCCCAATATTCAATTTTAAACACCCATAAGAAAAGCATTGAAAACTGCGCAGGGCTTCATAAATTTGCTTTTTTAAATTAGTTACAACTAAGATACGAAGTCGGGACATAAACCATTCTCTGGATGAAATAATGTTGTTTGATTTTTTTGAAGAGAGAATTGGAATCCTAGACGAATCGGTGTGAAAATGTGTTTTTAATTAGAAATAAGGGTATTTTCAATTTTATAACAATGAAAAATATTAACTACCATGGCAATGATCCAATGCCTTTCAGTTGCTATAATACCACGTGTCACTCTTCAACCTACCGACACCGCTTTTCCTTTCGAGTGGCAGAGACGTCTGTTTCCAGTGAGAGCGGCATTAGGGATCGCCATCGATAAGTCTCAAGGCCAAACTCGGGAAAGAGTTGGGATTTACTTAAAAGAAAATGTTTTTTTCATGGACAGTTATATGTCACCAAGTCCAGAGTAACTAAACGATATAATCCATGTTTTGCCTTCGCAAACTACGCTGACACAACGGCTGCCAACATTATATTTAAAGAGACTTTATCTTAATTAAAACTATTGAATATTTAAAAACAGTTGTTTCTCATCTAATTCTATCAATAAAAATTTAGAAAATAATTTTATTTGCCAAAAAAATATATGCAAAGCATAAATTCGGTCAGAAGAATACTGCTCCTTCTCTACTGCATCAAAGTGTGACGAACGTTTCCTTAAGAAATCTATTTTATAAAGTTTAAAAGCAAGCGGAAGATGCTTTAACCTTTAAACGGGCAAGTGGGGTAATATTAGACCCCACTCAGTTGGTTTGCCTATTATAGTGAAAAGTTGTACTTCATGCAATTCCTCGATTTTTGTGTTTGTTTATTTACTTCTAAGTTCCTTCTGTGTGAATGAAAATTATTATAATTTGTTTCATATAACAAGATAAATAATGTAGGATTGGGGTCATTATTGACCCCTCTACTAACTATATGTAATGAATGTAAGAATTTTAAATAGCTACAGTATACAGGTATAATTGTGGAGATAATATATATTATTGTTAAGTGTAAAAAATGTTACATAAAAATTGTAATTGTATTTTGTAGTTATTTTCATACCATTATATGTGAGCTACAATACACGGGCATACGTCTGTTAACAAATCCTCTGGCAATTTAGTTTCTGACAATAAAGATTACACTCTGTATAATCAGGTACATCTTGGATTAATAATAAAAAGTTTTTCTTTTTTGGGTTATTTTAAAACTTATTTGGAAAATGATTAAAATGCCCCACAAAAATGTTATAGTAACCGAATGACCTACAAATGTAAGTTTAAGAATATTAAAAAATTAAAAATTCCTTATTAGTTGAAAAAATCATTATTTACCAATTTCTTGTGATTTCTAAAAAAAGACTCAGGCCTACGATTAACATTGAAAATATAACCTGCCACGAAATAAAAAACAATCATGAATGAATAATGATGGAGATATACACACGCTATACAATTCTTATACACCCAAAATTATTTTTAATTTCCTAAACATTTAATTTTGGCCCTCTTGCCTGTTTAGAATGTCAACTCTTCAGTAATGAATTTTAAATTCAGTCACAAAATAAAAATCGATCAACTCAACGGGTTATCGGCTAATGCTTGATTCACGCTCACCCCGTCATGCATGAAGGACAATTACGCTAGCATTCGTATATAATAATTCTCAAGTGTCCGTCTGTCCCGGTATTTTTGGACATTTCCCAATGGAATTAAGAGCTGAAACTTTCACGATCGTTAAAACCCCATGAGGTGGTCTCTAGAAAAATCAAACATCCCGGAAAAAGTCCCGGATTCGACTCCGGGAGACGATTATATTTTCCCATAAGTTTACACGGGATTTTCGATTTTTCAAGATGCAAGGTCTATTTCCTTCATTCATTAAAATAAGTAAATATGGACCGAATTTCTCCATTTTTGTTTTATTCGATGGCTGAAACTATAAAATATATTAATCTTGCGATGTTTAGATGTTACATTAAGGAACTTGTCAGAAACACGATTTTCTTTTCGACATTTTATGGCTTTTTCCTATTCTTTCCGGGTTTGCCAAGGCGAACCTCATTGTTGCCTCCGATAAATTAGCGTCCATTAATCCTTCAAATATACGAAATAATTACGTTATTCGCTTCGCGCAACGTCAAACTTAATAGATTGTAACGTTAATAATTGAAGAATATTATTATTCAGTAAACATACGAAGAGGAAGAATGACGGAGCCAGAGAGTGGCAAATCTAGTCGTATATTGGTACATATCATTACTAGTAGTTGGTGCTTGCATACTGCAAGCATTTCATCTCACCTTGAAAAACATTCAATTTTCAGACAGGCATTTCATCATTATAAATATTCTTCGATTCTAAATATTTCACCTCCGCCGCGATTTACGTTTTTCCCACATGTAAAAATAATAGTTTAAAACAATCCCCAAATGTTGCAATTTTAAAAACTTAACACTTTCTTCATATTGGGGTACTAATGCTACACATTTTAGCCAAATTTTAAAGTTGTAGCACTTCTAGAAGTAAAATAATATTTTTCTAATTGTTTAAATTGAAATAATTTTTAACGGCCGCCACAATACATATATGGAGAGATTGAAATGTTTATTTGTGCAAATGTACTACTCTGTAAATAATTTGAAAATTTCAGCTTCCTAGCTCATCCCGTAGTATCTAAACATTTACCTGTTTGTTCAAACTTTAGGAATTTATAACTTCCAAACAAATTAAAATATCAAAATTTGTATAATCCCTATTTCGTTTTTTAGGAATTCTACTTATAAATAAATTTCAACTCCGAAGCACATTCGAAAATGCCTAAACCTTAAAATTTTGTTTAAATATTTCCGTATTTTTAGCGGTCGCATTGTTGCGCTTTTTCAAGATTTTCGTTTTTTCTAGTCGGTTTTGCACAAAATCCTAGCTATGAAAAAAATTTCGAATCTCCAGTTCACCTGGAAGTGCCTAAACATTAGTATCCTCCTAAATCATCCTCCTCTGTAAGAAACGTCTATATATAATGATAGAATACTATGGTTTAGGCACTTCCAGATGAGCTGGAGATTCGAAATATTATTATTAGGTAGGCTTTGTTGCAAAACCGCAGGAAAAAACGAAAATCTTGAAAAAGTTAAACAATGCGGCCGCTAAAAATACGCAATTGTTTAAACAAAATTTCAAGGTTAATGCATTTACGAAAGTCCTACGGAGCTGACCTTTTTTTTGAGGTACGATTTGTAAAAAAACGAAATAGGGATTATAGAACTTTTGATATTTTAATTTGTTTGGCAGTTAAAAATTCTTAAAATTTAAACAAATGGATAACTGTTTAGATAATACGGGATTAGCTAGGAATCTGAATCTAATGTCCAGCCCAAACTTAGGTAAGAAGTCTTATTTTATCTGTAGGTTTCTCCATCATATCTACAAAAACTAAAACTTTCAGCTCTCTACCTCTTCTAGTTTGGGCTGGACATTAGTATCCTCCTATCATATATATAGACGTTCCTTACAGAGGAGGATATATATAACAGGAGGATACTAATGTCCAGCACAAACTACAAGAGCTAGACAGCTGACAGTTTTAGTTTTTGTAGATATGATGGAGAAACCTACAGATAAAATAAGACTTCTTACCTAAGTGACATGAGTTCCACTCCAGAAATTCCGAAAGTTGCGATTTTTCCAATAAGAAAAGCATTGCGCCATATTTGTAAATTAATTATGGGCACTTGCCGGTAAGCTAGAAAGATGAAATTTTCAGTGTTGCTAGATGGCTGCAATATCTATTAGGAATTTTTGTCACTTTTGCTTACAGTGCCTTGGGTTCGACTCCAGATACCCCGGAATATCTCCCATAAGTTAGCATGGGAAAACGCAATCCAGTGTGTAGACCAATCTAATAAGTTTAGGATGCTTAAATTTTGCAAGATTATAGAACGTTTCTCATAACCAACTATAAAAATCGAAAATTTTAAAATTGTTAATTTTTAGGGGTTGTTTTAACCCCATTTTAACATTAAAGTTTAATAATTTTTATCTTGAAAACTATATGCGAGGATACTAATGTTTAGGCACTTCCAGATGAGCTGGAGATTCGAATTTTTTTCTTAGGTAGCATTTTCTGCAAAACTGACTAGAAAATACGAAAATCTTGAAAAAGTGCAACAATGCGACCGCTAAAAATTCGAAAATGTTTAAACAAAATTTTAAGGTTCAGGCATTTTCGCATGTGCTACGGAGCTGAAATATTTTTTAGAGGTAGGATTTTAAAAAAAACGAAATAGAGGTTATAGAAATTTTGATATTTTTATTTGTTTGGCAGTTAAAAATTCTTAAAGTTTAAACAAATTGGTAGATGCTTAGACACTACGCCGCAAGTTAGGGAGCTAATATTTTAAAATTATTTAGAGGTTAGACTATGTAAACGAATAAACATTTCAATTTATCCATAAAATTTTCATTTTGGCCGTTATAAATTATTTAAATTTAAACAATTAGATAAATGTTATTTCAGTTCTAATTGTGCTATAAATTTAAAATTTGGCAGAATTGTGTGCCATTATTAAGTTATATTTGTTGTGTTTTTTGTGGGAATGATTGCAATGTTTGGTTATGTTGGAAGGAGTTTCGTAGATGATATCAATTAGAACTGTGAGATATTTAGGTTTTTCCCAGTGGTTCAGCTTTATTCTAAGTGAGGTCCATCTGAAATATTTAAGAACATTTCGTTCCCTCCATAGTCGTGAAGTGAGACATAATTTTTGTGTGTGTAAGAAATCCAAGTGTCATCCTACCAACATAATGATAAAATCATCGGTCACCAGATATCTATATATTTTAATACTAATTGTTCATTGATAGGTATCATAGGTTTTCTCTGATATGAATATTTTCTAGACATACAAACAAGTATTCATTAAATCTTGCATAAGATTAAGACTTGACATCGCTCTTAGTGGCTAGACAGCCTTCAAATCATGTAAAATAAGTCAGGCACATTAATGCAATTAAACTGAATGTATTTGTGTAGGCTTTGTCGAGGTGCAAAATTTAATTGATATACAGTTTTACCTTTCTAATCTGAAATTAAGTTTTCAGAAAAATTCCTCTTATGAAATGGTTGTTGAATTTGCACCAATATGGAAAAACCTCTTTGTGCTGTGGAATATGTCTCTATTTTCTCATTCTCTGTGTTCCCTCGCCTTATTAATGTATTTTTAAAATGTTGAAATCATCCATGAATTGTGAAAATGCTAATTCATCTATGATTCAACTGAATTAGCTAAACCAAACTGTTTTGTATGACAAATCTCATGAGTATCCATATTTCTTTTCTGCCTATTTAGTATAGAGAAAATATTGTTTTCGTGAGAAGAATGAAACTAGATTTCAATGTGTTTTAAGGTTCCCTGTATATGTTCTCATTATTTTCTCGATGGTATCCATGTGTGGTGGGAAATTTGTGGATGCTCAAATGAACAAACTATTTATCATATCAACACAATATTTTAAGGTCTGGTTTGATTTTGATGAAAATTGGTCTACCAGAAATATAGGTTTAATCTTCATTATTCTGTCAAATCTCTCTTTTGCATATATTGTTAATATTCTTTATGTTGTAGGTGATATTATTTTCTTCAACCTTGGAACATTTTTTTCTAAAAACAGATTGTTTCCGAGATATGTTGATTATCTGTGTGAATTATTGTTAATATGTAACGCCTTTGTTTCCGCTGCTATGATGATATTTTCCGGTTGTTGTTAGTGGCACCTACACTGCCGAGGGTAATTTAATTACAGTCAAAATTGTTCTACTACCATCTAGCACAGGTTCCCAAAGTTTACGTGGTCATTCACCCCCTAAATATCTTTCGAGGAACCATGGACCGCTCATTAAAAAATGTGAAGAACCTCGCCAAAGTAAATGGAAGTTGAAATAAATCATTTATTCGAATTTAATATAAAACAAATAATGTAATAATTAAGGTAATTTACAGTACAGTCAATCAATGGGTTCTGTGAATTATTTCACGTAATACTTTTCTTGGACCCCCTAGAATTTTCTCCATGGACCCTTAAGGCATTGTAAAAATAAAGAAACAAAATAATATGAAAATAAATTATATTTTTCCGGCACTTGCCTCACAAATGTAAGGTAAATATTTATTAGGAATAAAAATATGAAATAATATTAATCCGTTTAAAAAAATACATATAGTATTCAGCAGGTGGACTGGAGGACTTAATAAAGGGGGCCCAGGGACCCCTCCCCAGACCCTCCCCTAGTTACATCCCTATAGCAATGCCAATACCTTCAACGGCAATTTTTTCATGAATATTTCCTGGAATAATTTGATCGTTGGAGTAGGATATGCATTTATATTTTGTTATCCATAGCAAAAAATGACAATTTCATGTAATTATTGCATTTTCAATAAGAAAAGCGATTCCAAGTATTTTCAAAATTTAAGAAATGTTCATGATTGTAATTGTTGATAGTTATACAGTCAAACTCGTTTATAACGAGCACGGTTGTAACGAGGTCACGGCTATAGTGAGCAAATGCTACCTCCAAGATAAGTTTACGAGCATTTACATACAAATATTTCACGTATATAACGAGCACGCTTCACGGATATCTCAAGCAAACTTTGACCACTTCTCACTGTCTCAAACGCGGCGGCGGTCAGCCCCTTCAATCCTCATAGTGACCCAAAATATGTAACCTTGTGTTCTCGAGTCCAGCCTCTACACCCTATCCCTCGGGGAGGTTAAAGACCGCGGCGTTGTTGTAAAAAATAATCCCTTCGTCCAAACCAAGAATTCCCAACTTGCAGGTACAGTGGCACTCGCGGAGGTCCTTTGTCCTCTCCTCCCAACCCCCAGCTCTTTTACAGCCAGGAGGTTGTGTTTGGAAGGGGGTAAGGGGTAAGGGCATGTACAATGGCGCCCACCCCCGTCGCTCAGCCGAATGCACCCAACACCCTTTCCCACGTAAAGATGGGAAATCCCACGTTTAATCCGTCTCCTCATTAACTCTTCCTGGAATTGGTATGCTCACAGTTTGCAAAGAAAGTTCGTAGCGTTGATCACAAAAATCAATTGAGATTTTGCACTTGAACGAGTAACATGTCCGTACATAAAAGGAAGTGTTTGTCTATTCGCGAAAAGGTTGATATTATTCGAGAGTTAGAGCGTGGTAAAAAAATGTTGAAGTGTGTAAAAAAATTAATTTATCGTCGTCTACGGTTTCAACCTTATGGAAAAACAAAGAAGCGATTTTATCTGCACTAGAGAACAACCTAACAACGAACAAGAAAATGAGGAAGTGCGACTTGGGTACTGTTGATCAAGCACTTCTGGAGTGGTTTAAGATGCAGAGAAATGCTGGTTTCCCCATCAACGGTACAGGAAGATAAATTTGCAAAACAGCTAGGACACGAGAACTTCACATGCAATAACGGGTGGCTTGATCGTTTTAAAAATCGGCATAACATTGTTTATGCGAAAGGCCCTGTCAGCAGATTCAAAAACGGCAAGTGAATGGGTGAAAAGTGTTTGGGAGGAGTGTCGAAAAGGTTACAGAGAAGAAGACATCTACAATGCCGACGAAACTGGACTGTTTTACAACATGATGCCTGATGCAACGTTTAAATTCAAAGGTGACAAATGTGTTGGTGGCAAAAGACCTAAGAACCGTTTAACAGTTTTAATGTGCGCAAACATAAATGGGACAGACAAAAAAAAACTTTTTGTTATTGGTAAGTCACAAAAGCCACGTTGTTTCAAAAATGTAAAGAAGCTTCCCGTTGAATATGCAGCTAATAAAAAGGCATGGATGACTTCCAATATTTTTCAGAAATATGTAAGTCAGTGGAACAACTAGTTACGGAGGAAAAATAGAAACATTCTACTCCTTGTCGATAACTGTCCTACGCACCCACATATGCAGGAGTTATCCAATGTAAAACTGGTGTTTTTGCCTCCAAATACGACTTCTATTTTGCAGCCAATGGACATGGGGATAATTAAAAGTTTTAAATGCCATTTCAAGCGATTTTTTGTTCTGCAGTTGATTGAAAAGGAGGGAAAGAGGTTTAGATTTGATAACAGATGCATGTTTCACCTACAACGATCATAAACTGTTTTCGAAAGTCTGGTTTAATATCGGGAGAATTTTTGATTGATAACCATAACATTGATGAAGATCAGAATGGCTTAAAGAAAATGGAATTGTGAATTTTGACCATGTAAATGACATTGACAATTTTGTTCATGTTGATGATGATTTGATTACCAGTGGAATTCCTACGGAGAGTGAAATAATAGAGACAGTACAAAACACAGCAGACAGTGATGAAGACATTGTTGAATGTGTCGAAGACACAATCCCGACGAAAGCCGTGCCAACTTACTCTCAAGCTCAGGATGCTGTGGAAATATTAAATGATTTTTTTTAAAACATTGACATTTCCGATGGAGTTTTTAGTGCACTAAGTGTAATAAGAAGAAACTTAAGAGACTTCAAAGTGAAATCTATGAAACAGGCTACTATTCAAAGTTATTTTTGTACAAAGGGGAGTGATTAAGGATGCAGCTGTGAGTAAATTTTATATTTACGTATGTTTACTTTAAATTTTCTAGTTTATTTTCATTTTTAGGTTTTTTCATAAATTTACTAAATAAACTTTCTGTTTATATATTCACTTTTACTTCTTATGTCTTATTCCACCTTACGCATGCATGCTTTTGCCTTCACGGATATTAAGTTTAACGGCTATAATGAGCAAAACTAAACGGTCCCGTGGCGCTCGTTATAGCAGAGTTTGACTGTACTTCCTTATGATGCTGTTGTCGAGAGTAACTTGTAAGAGTCATTGTAATTATATTCATAACTCTGTATGGAGAAAGTTAAGAGATTGGGAAATCACATTTTCTATATCATTTTAAATTTTTTTCTGCTTCATTTACTCTTATCGTTTTGAGAAAGATGAAAAATCTTGGTTTAGATTCCAAGTCCCATACATTATGCTGCATACCACGGAGTACTTTCCCAACAGCATTTCCTTCAAATTATCAAAAGTTGTTTTGGCATTAGTGGAGCATAAATTACATTTAGCCACAGAGGAAGAAGTCAAAGGTGATGGAGCCGGCCTAGGAATTGGCTCTACATGAAGGGACAATTGCTCATTGATGAATGTTGTTAATCTCATTGTGAAGAAAATGGCAACTTTCGCTAGCTTAAATACTATTTCTTGAGTTTATCTTTCTGAATATATCTTGCTTTTATCGTATCTTCCATAGTTTTTTCATAATATATTATTAAAATCAAAATTCTATAGTCGAGAAGATCTATGGTCTCGTGTTATCTGGATAAGGGCTGGATTAAGGGTTTCGTATACCCTAGGCACTGTTTGTCCTTTGCCTTTTTATGCAGGATGATGTTTAATTGGAGAAACATATGGGGAAAATTAATGTCGATTTCTCAAGAAAATTTATTCTGGAAATAAGGTTTACCTTTTTGAAAAATTACATTATTCACATTGGATTTACATTCGAGTTTTTGTACAATTTTGTCAGCAAATTTTGAAATAATTTCATCAGTATTTATTTGCAAAATTACTCACATTCTATTAAAATTAAAGAAAGAGGTAATAGTTTCTTTTGCCCAATAGTGGACCTATGAAATAACATTTATGTTAACATAATTTTTGTGGCAGATTATAGCTCACAGATTCATTATAGTATTACTCATAAATTTTAGGCTTGTGCCTAATAAATTTTCCCTCTGATGTTGATGCACTTCAATGTTTTCCTCTCTGTTGTGGCTGAGAGAGGACGTCCACTGTCCATCTTCCAAACTCTCTCTCTCTCTCTTCCCCTTTTCAAATTTCCCACACACTCCTTCACTCTTGATTAACCCTTTCGTCCCGAGTGGTACACATATGTACCATAAATATTTCAAATTACCGGAAAGCTAGAGAATGCATTACAGACAAGTGAATATTGTACCACGCCGGGATTTTTTGTTACCGCTTGCTGAGATGCTAGCACTTTGGAGACTGGATGGACACTTTCACCGACTGCTAAATTTTAGTGTTTTAGGTAAGAGTATATTTGAGTGAAAAAAGTGACATATTCATGAAATAAACACACAAACACACACATCCTCCTCACCCCCAATGAATAACTTCATTTATTTCACTAAAAATTGTCAATTTGACTTTGAAACAGCCGACCTGTGCATTATCTTGGATTTAGGGAAAAAATTTATATTCAGAGACGAAAGGGGTAAATGTGTGCATTATTTCCCAACATCTGCTGCATATCTGAATGGACGTATTTAAAGACTAAATCTTTCAGAAAAAGATAACGAATCACAGCTTGGTGCTCTCAAATTTGAAATTTCGTTATAATATGAATATTTACTGGCAATTGTGCCTTTTATGTAATATACATTCAATCTTATTATTCTTTTTCTTTTAAATATAAAAGTCTTATGTATTTTTTGGTGGTCCTTATAGAAATTCCAGTGCTGTATATTTATTATGAGAGGATGTTTCTGTATTTTATAGTTCACGAAATCAAATTAATGCAATCCACAAGAACTATTTATATTAATAATTTATATATTAATGGAATTCCCTCATTAAATTTTTCTTTGCATTACAATGCTCAATCAAATGGCAGGCATTACGTTTTCCCGTCAAGTGTTTCTGATCGCTGAATTTAAAATATTCGAGCATTAATTATTGAGAATAAAAACTTTTTTATTTTCATCCAAATAATCGCATGTTACGAAGATATTTGTGTTTTTACCATGCCTACCCCTTTAACTGTTGTCTTTGTGATATCTCGCTGAATCTATTTACGTAATCTGTATATCATTGCTGCCTTTCTTTTTGGAATTTTTATAAATATTACAGGTGTGGAGAAAGTGGCCACATCAGATTTTTTAGCTTTGATTTTCCAGACAGCTTGCAACATATCAAACTCTTCACTGAAAATTAGAATCACTTTTTTCTCCTTAGTATCTTTGATGTGTATAAGAAATTTGGGGACAAGTCGTCCATCAAAAGCACCAAATACTTGCACGCCTTAAATGCATTGAGAATGCTTTCCTGATTACTTTTGAATCATTGTAGTTCAGAGAATAGGCAATACCTATTCGGATGAAATTGGTAGATGTCCTTCAACTCATTGTACACATGCCAGGAACACAGTTTCGTGTTGGATATGACGAGTGTCGAAATATTGTTAAAAGAATTCAAGGAACCATCGAATTTCTCATCCAATTTCCCGAAAGGAGAAATTCCTTCTTCAATTTCTTGTATCAAACCACGACTCTTCTGCAATGCCTCGATCGAGCAAAGAGGTTTCTCGAAAAATGTGTTCTCTGTGTACTTCTCGCAATCAGGAATGACTGATCTTGTGTAGAATTCAAGCAGTCCTGGAGGCTGATTATGAAGTAGCCTCATTCTCTCTTTCTCGCCGTGCATTCCCAAGATGTGAGGCACCCTGACAATCAGCTCTGCTTCCAAAGTCTACTCTTCTTAGTCAAAAACTCTCTTTATCACTTCGTCATTGTCTTTAGGTTTCTCATTACATACTCTTTCAACGCCTCGCACCTACATATATCCTTCGGGTTTCACTATCTGCCAAACCGTATGTTTCTGCACGAGTATTCGGTGGAATACGATCGACTTCGTAGGAATCAAAATCAAAAATCAATCTACATCTTCATTTTTAAGAACTTTCATTGCCAAGGCGATGTACTGGCATTCATTGAGTTTCTTCTACAAACTAGCCATGATTTTCTTTCTTTCATACGTGTCATTAATTAAAGAACATGTGAATATTCATCGTCTGCAAAGTATGTGCTTGCAGCTGCTAGTAGCTACTGCTGTTTACCGATTCTAATTATGCATTTAAATTTCATCTTCTCATCCCTCCAAAATTTGACCCCCAAGAGCTGTAGGTAAGCACAGATCTTGAATTCTCCTTAGCTGCACAATAAACAGCTGATTTATTGCAGATGTTGAAATGGAATGATGATTTGCTGGATTTGGTGAGCTCTTTTATGGATTCCAAATATCTTTTTTGATATGATTGTGCAAGGCCAGTCTTTGCTCAATAAATTGCATCAATTCCATCCCTCCAGTTTCCGTATCTTCCGCCGCAACCTCATCAAAGTATTTTGGAAACACAGAATCAGCCTCTAATATCTTCAGGAGGCAGATGTTCTTATTCCTATCATAAGCAAAGTCAGCTGCCATCTTCCCTTTCTGGGAGGTCGTGTTCACCTGCAATCACTAGCATTTCAATAGAAAGACCTCTGCTTCTCCTCGTCCTGCGAACTTCATCAAAATAGTGTTAACCTCACTGTCACAGGGTCGGTTCAAGTATTCCAACACCTCTTCTTTAAGAATGCTTTCCTGATACAGCGGAATATCTACTCGTAACTTTTTCGCTAAAGATTCTATACTTTCATTTTCCATGTCTATGCTTAAATTGAGATCTTTATGACATTCTTTTGCTGGTGGCTCTGAACAGATTTCCTCGACATTCTCTGTGATGCATCCTATGGAATCCCCGCCTTCCCCTGGCATCCCAGAAATGGATGGTTGCAACGCAGACAGTTCTGTTGCCTGCGAGGATGGCAGACAATGGATCTCCTCTACTTCACTCGACAAAGGCGAATTTATGCCTCCTGGGGCCCCTGGCACTAAATATTTGGGGTCCCCTGGCTTGAAGCATTTGGGGGCCCCTGGCGCTAAGCAGTCGGGGGCTCTGCAATCTAAATATATAGTGAAAACGCTACTAACGACTACCCTCTTTTGTGATACCTCTTAACAATTGTTTTTCTATGGAATCATAGAGAGGTTCCACTGGTTTTAAAATAAAGACATTTAATGTTTCTGAGATTATATACACGAACATTTTTTCGGGCCCCTTACTTCAAGGGGCCCTTCACACGTCAAGACCGACTACCCTTAAATCCGCCACTGACAATGAGTATGAGGGAGAAATTCAAGATTAAGGGTAACTTAGCGGTAGGAAAATCTTGCCATTTTCCCCATTTTTGCACATCCACACAGAAACACAATCTTTCGCGGAACCCTAGGGTTCCACGTAACCCAAGTTGAGGAGCACTGCCAGACGTAACGGGGCCCCATATTTCATGGGGTCCCATACTTCACGGGGTCCCTGGCACGTGCCATGTGTGACCCCCCATAAATCCGCCACTGTCACTCGAGCAGCATGGTTGAAGGGAGCCAGTCTCAGCCAATGAGAGAGGAGCCTCTCCCTCATCATTCTCTATGGCGATACTGGCTCCCCTCTCCTGTAGCACCTTCACCTGACCCAAGTTTCCGGAACTGACGGCGATGTGTAGCAGGGTGTTGTTGCTGTCGTTACCGTCCTTGATGGAATCGACGTCCTCCACTACATCCAGATAACTCTTAAATTTCTGAGCTGTTTCCTCTGTCTCAACTTCGTTGGCCCAGTAAATCAGAAATGATTTAAGTTTTCCGTTCTGATTTGTTTTAATTTTTGACGGCACCTGTCATATAATTTTCGCCTAAGCAGTCCCTATATAATGACTTTGTCCTAACTACAGAAAGATTTCGATACTTAGGTTTGGATTAAACCAGGGTGGGTAGGTTACTCAATTTACTGAGTGGTCTAATAAATACACCTTCCCCGTCAGCCGTCCAGAATCAGTTCTTCTGTGTCCTGAATGATTAGGATGGTTAGTCCTCTGTCAGTTAGACACTGTTGTTGGGCTTCAAGGCGGGCTCCTGGTTTAGGAAGAGGTCTCCTGGATACACACATGATGCGTCCTCTCTTCTCGGAATGTTACGGAGTCAATCTACGAAGAAACACGCCAAAATATTAAAACACTGTTTCGTAATCATACAACAGAAATTGGACATAGATTATACCATTTTTGCACCCATTTTAAATAGTTATTCGAATTTAGAATTAAAACCAATCAAATCATTAGCACTTGATTATAATATTTCATAGGAAGAACTTGCATCATGATACCATCTTTTTTATGGATTATACATTGAAATAGTAATCTATTTAGCTCACATTAGTATTGAGGATTGAATATTATTTTTTGTTAGTGCATATATTCAGACATTAATAGAGGACAAATTTCGCAAGCAACAACATTGAAAATTGCCACAACTCATTGTTCATCGACTTTGACGCTATGGTCAGCATGACAAAAAACTTCTGTCTCTTATATGATTACTAGCAGGAGTGCCCAGCATTGTTCGGGTTTAAGGTTAAGAATAAATAATCAATGCAGAGTATACAAAAACACTTTAAGTAAGAAAAAGTTGCAAGTTATTTGACTCAATTCAACGTTGGTCGGGTTTCTGATTCAATATTGATATGAAAATAATATTTGAATGTTAATCATTAATGCATTAATACAATATATAAAATTTAGCAAAGATTCTTTTAACAAAATAACTTCAAATTATGACGATGTTCTCCGAAACTTTCTTTTACAGATATAAATAATAAGATAACAAAAATATATAAGAAATAAGGGTAAGATCAAATAAGAAGAGAAAGATATGAGAAAAAGAAATATTAAAAATCTGATGTGGCCACCACATGACTTTCTCCATATCTGTAATATTTATAAAAATTCCAAATAGATAATAATAAATATTTTAAGAAACTGCGAAAAAATTTTAAACTTTACAAAGAACAGAAATAAACTCAAACCATAGCCTTCTGATATTGGATATAGCCACAAAGCTCCAACAATTAAGAAAAGAAAAAGGCATTATTAAGAAGTAACTAAGCGCCAATTGTTAACAATAGTCGTCGGTAGGTGGCATGTTGGTGGCAGTTAAAAATATAAAATATCTCGTAAACAATGCATTATATGGAAAAATGTATCAAACAAAGGTTGTAGAAAATTAAATTTCCTACAACTTTTATTCCAATAAATTTTTAGATTTATCAAAAAATTACAGCAAATATTTCAAAATAACGGATAAGTGATAAGAGGAAACACCCACTTCTGGTTGAGCGATTTTTACCAAAAACTAATCTATTTTCATGATAATTGATCCTAAATATAAATATAGTAATTTATAGTGACACGAAAGGTTAAAAAATACGAGAAAAGTTTCAACGACCAACGGTTATAAAAAATTATAACGTTTCTCTGAAGAATATGTTCAATGCCTATATTTCAAATCTGTTACTCGGAGAATATCAAGAGAGACGTGGCGGGGTACTGTCTTCCAAACAGAAGATAGAAATATTTTTAAGGTATTTCAAATAGGAGTCGGGGAAGATCACCACATACAATGCAAAACTGTATGTAAGACAGAAAAATTTGTGGCGTCCAAAATCACTAGAAAGGCAAATGACTGGATAAAATTACTATTACTAATTGAATAAAAATGCACCAATGATTTGTAATATTATCGAATTCAGTTATAAAAGAAATAGTTTTAAAAAATTATTAATTAACTTTTTAAAAAATATTACCCAATATATTTATGTTTTTAGTTGGAAATTCAACTATGTAAAACTTTAAATGGAAACAAAAACAAGTGAAGGAAGAGTTGCAAAGAGCTTTCTTCCGTAAAATTTAAGGATTTGCTTAAAACTGAGTAGCAAATGCTTAAAAGCAAACTTTTATTCACTCAATATGAAGCAAATGCTAAAAGCATTTACTGTTTGCTTTAAACATTTGCTTAATTTTTATTCACTAGACCCATTGTCGCGTATTTTGAACACGAAATGTTAACTTTCTTACGCTAGGTTTTGATTTTGTGTTATACATTTCTAACGTAATTACTTTATAATGCTAGTGTTTTTTTTTGCGGCTGGAAATGTTTGTTGCTGAATCAAGGAAAACATTCGTGCATGATGTACTCAACATTCCATTTCAGTAGTTCAATTTAAATTAAACCATTTCCTTAGAATGAACAAAAGAAGATCGAAAATCGCATGCGAAATTGTGTTCGAGGTAAACTGTATACGTGCGAAAAGAAATGTGTTTGTTATGCTGGGTTTTCATTTGCTATTACCCATTTTGATGGTAATTAAAAGCATTTTTTTACTTTATAATGCCAGGTTTTTCATTTGCGGTCACGTTTTCTTTTATTTTCGGTTAAACTGGATTATTTATGATGAAAAAGTGAATTTTTTTTTAAGGTTGGCTGGGAACCGCTCGATCGTAATAACATGGCGTCTTATGAAAAATGGGACTTGCACTTCGCGAATTCGCATTTCGCGTCTGTTTTCCAAAACAAATTATTCGCGAAGTTTGAAAAGGTGGTGTATAAGATAAGATTATGTATGATATTATTCACAATTAAATTTTTAGCCTCTGTAGCAAGTAACAAAACTCATCTTATAAAATGAACATAAAAAGAAATAAATTTTCGCGTAATTGTGAATATGTCGGAGCTTTCGGGGTGTGAAGTTATGGCCGAAAATCTAGCTCATATCATGAATATACAGGGTGTCTCAAAAGGTATATTACAACTTTAACAGGCTATAAAACATGTTGTATGCAAGTTGCAGCAACACTTCTTGCTGTGTATGATACATGATAACTCAAAAGTTTTTTTTTGATATAACAAGGGAAATTCAACGTGATAGCCATAAAGTTAATGAATGTGTGGTCCTGTCTCGTGCACGAACGAATAATTGGACCATTATTTTTCGCGGAGCCGACGGTCACAGCGACATATTATTGTGACATGCTGGAACTGTTTCTCTTACAACAACTGGCAGATCGGCGGCCTCCAATGATGTTCCAACACGATGGAGCACCTCTGCATTGGGCCAAGATTGTGCGTGACCTGCCAAATGAACACTTTCCAGGCCGTTGGATTGGCAGGGATGGTCGCATTCCATGACCTTTAAGATCTCCTGATGTGACACCACTGAACTTTTTCTTGTGGGGTTATGTTAAAGACTTATGCCCGAGGGCACCAACGTAGGTTAAATCAACCGTTAGTTGATCGTGGTTAAAACTAAACGGCGGTTAAATCAAACAAACAACAACATTAAAAACGCTTTTGTAATCGTGGTTTACTCGTTGATTGCTACGCTCAGCGCTGTTGCCACGTTTATCGCGATACAAAGTGGTAACAAAAACACACACGTTGGATGTCGTGATTCATTTGTCTAGGTACAATTAGAGGCGGGAAAATAATACATTGGGTCGAGTGAATAAAAAATAAGCAAATTCTTAAAGCAAACAGTAAAAGCATTTGCTTCATATTGAGTGAATAAAAGTTTGCTTTTGCTTATAAGCATTTACTACTCAGTTTTAAGCAAATGCTTAAATTTTACGGAAGAATGCTCATTGCAACTCATCCTTCACTTGTTTTTGTTTACATTTAAAGTTTTACATAGTTGAATTTTTGAATTTCAAACTAAAAACATAAGTTACCACATTTCTATTTAGGATCAATTATCATGAAAATAGAGTATATCTTAGGAACCACTTTACCTCACTTAAAAAAGTTTATGCATATGCTTAAAGCATTAAGCAATAGCTCGGTTTTATTCGCACAATTTTAAGCAAATGCTTAAGAAAATTCCTAAAAATAAGCAAATGCTTATTCTTTCTAGCAAAAGCAAATGCTATTTTTTTATTTACCCCAAATCAAGCATTTGCTTAAAAAAGTGAAAGAAATCCTAAGCATAAGCATTTGCTTATTTTTTATTCACTCGACCCAAGGTCTTGAGAAAGGGAACATTAAGGCAATAAATAATATGGCAGGCTACATGACACTACAAAGCAAATCTGAAAAAGAAAAAAATTAAATTTATGCTCGGATTGGCTGTGCAGACCAAATAAGAGTTGAATGAAGTTGTCAGTACCTTCGAAAGTTATCTGGATGCAGTGGAGGACGTCAATTACATCAGAGACGGTAGCGACGGCGACAACACCCTGCTCCACATCGCCGTCAGTTCCGGAAACTTGGGTCAGGTGAAGGTGCTTCTGGAGAGGGGAGCCAGTATCGCCTCAGAGAACGACGAGGGAGATACTCCTCTCTCATTGGCTGAGACTGGCTCCCTTCAACCATGCTGCCCGAGGGAAGTGGTGGGGATCCATCAACTCCTAGATGTGGAATGTCGCAAAGAATGTCAAAATTACTCGAGAACGGCAGAATATAATGTAATAATTTTTTCAGATTTATAGAGACCGGACATTAAAGAGGCTTTTGGACAGACATTGTTCGATATAACGGCTCGCGTTCGATTCCAGGGTCATTTTCATTCTTACATTCAATCGATACGGGAATGGCTACAGTTAGGGATACGAAAAAAGTATCGATACTTCACTCAAATCGGTAATTCCCTTTCGATACCAAGTGCTTTCGTACTAGATTCTTTTCTTTCGATTTTCTAGTGATATCGGTACTTTCGGTCCGATACTTTTGTGGTATCGATACCTTCCATTCGACGTAACATATGAGTAAGGTAACGACACTTTCGTTTCGGTTTCGTATCCTTAGACACGAAAAAAGTATCGATACTTTACTCAAATCGGTAATTTCCTTTCGATACCAAGTACTTTCGTACGCGATTCTCTTCTTTAGATTTTCTAGTGACATCGGTACTTTCGGCACGTTACTTTTGTGGTATCGATGCTTTTCATTCGACATAACATATGAGTAAGGTATCGATACTTTCGTTTCGATTTCGTATCCTTAGACACGAAAAAAGTATCGATACTTTACTCACATCGGTAATTCCCTTTCGATACCAAGTACTTTCGTACTAGATTCTTTTCTTTCGATTTTCTAGTGACATCGGTACTTTCGGCCCGATACTTTTGTGGTATCGATACTTTTCATTCGATACATCATATGAATACGGTATCGATACTTTCTTTTCGATTTCGTATCACTAGATGTAATCGAGTCGTCGGTGTTTTGCTGCGTAATGGCGTGCTTTCGTTTAAATGATATCGTTCACTTTCAAATAGTCCATCTCACGAAACTCGCCTATTTGTGATACAACTGTACGCTTTCCTAACTTGTTTATTATCCACAGCAACAGATAACGATTTCGTTGCTTATTGTCTTTACTTCCTCCACATACGTAGTATAGGGGAAAGTATTGTATTCATGAAAAAAATCGACTTCGAGATTTCAACGGAAATACATGTTGTGACACGTTTTTACCATTTTCTCGATGACGTGTGTGTGAGTGATAGTTTTTTGTGGATGCTCTAACTCAAAACCTATTAATCAGGTCAATGCGAAATTTTATATTTAAAATTTTTATAAAAGCCAAAAGAACTGAGTAATTTTTGATAAAAATCGGTCTACCGGAAGTGGGTGTTTACTCTTGTCACTTATCCGTTATTTTGAAATATTTGCTTTAATATTTGATAAATGTAAAAATGTATCGGAATAAAAGTTGTAGGGAATTTAATTTTCTACAACCTTTGTTAGAATTTTTTTTCATGTACTGCATTGTTTAAGATATATCTTATATTTTTAGCTGCCACCACCGCGCCACCTACCGAAGACTATTGTTAACAATTGACGCTTAGTTACGTCTTAGTAACGCTCCCTTTTCTTTTCTTAATTGTTGGAACTTTGTGGATATATTCAATATCAGAAGGCTATAGTTTGAGTTTATTTCTGTTCTTTGTAAAGTTTAAAACTTTCTCGCAGTTTCTTAAAACATTTATTATTATGTAACCTATTCGGAATTTTTAGAAACATTACAGATACGGAGAAAGTCATGTGATGGCCACACATCAGATTTTATTTAAAAGCACTGTAGTCTTCAATGTCATATTACAGTTCAATTAGCTCATGTTGCGGACGATCTGGTGCAGAATTAAGTGTCCACAATCAATGGGTCTGATAAGATAAGAGATAACGTAGGCTTAGTTTATTCCACGGATGCCTTTACCAAGGGCGGGGATGGCAAAATGGCGGCCCTTGGACAACTTAACAGCGGCACGCGATCAGATTTATAAATCACGATCGAGAACAGTCTCCGGCAAGGAATTGATATAAAGGCAAAGTAATTAGCGGCGGTAAGACGGATATAAGTTAATGAGTTAGTAAAATTGGCGCGTTGGCACTACGAAATACATATTTCAAGTGTTGTATGTGCCTTATATCTGTTTAACCCATTCTCTGCGCCTCTTAAGACGTCTTCTGGTTCTCGAATTTACGAAGAATTTTCGTATGCGGTTCCATGAGCATAGGGCTACCAGACGTCCGGTTTTTCCCGGACATGTCCTCCTTTTCAAGGTGTCCGTGGACGTCCGGGCGGGATTTTAACACCTGTCCGGAATTTGAATATTTTCTTCTACTGTACGTTTTTTAAGTTATTTACCTTGATTTTTGGGAAATATGAAACCTGTCTTCGGACAGCAGCGTGATGATGATGATTGCAGCTTGTGATTTTAACGTTTTAATCCCTAATTATATCGTGAGATATTAAGTATCATTTTTGACACTTGACTCCATCATTTTGCTTTAAATTTATAAATGAATCCTTCCGCAAACCGCGGTAATAATATAATGTGTCATATTATTATTCCTTAATAATCAGTTTAACCTTTATTTCCAAATTAATTAATAAACTTAGGTTTAGAGTTTATATTTTTGTACATATTATTAAAGACGCATAAAAAGTTGTATATTCCTACATATTATTTACATATTTAGTCTGCATCGTCAGAATTATTATTGTTTCGGATAACAAGTCATAATAACGTATGGGGTTATAAGTATTGTTGCATTTTGTTTTTATGCGTAAACGTTTAAGTAATAAAAACATTTACGTTCGAAAATTATCTTTAATAATATTTAATTATATTTCCTTTATTGATATAACACCACGGTACAATTTTTTGTGCTTAAAAAGATAAATTTTAAAAGTCCGGGTTTTGTCCGGATTTTTGTGTTCTTGTTGTCCGGGAAGTAAGATTAAAAATATGGTAACACTACATGAGTATCAAGTTTGGCCACGCCAGATCAAGGTAAAAATATGAAAGTTTACCTTTACGTAGGAACCGGTGGGTATGGTAAAGCACCCTACTTCCCTGTTGAAAAATTTAACAATAAGGTTTTTCCAACCCTGTGACGTAAGTGGTTTTTAAAAAATTCTTAATTTCCACGAACAACATATATCATAACATCGTAGGGCGCCTGAAGCGATGGATTATAATATTCTAGAAGACTCCTTTGCTCATTAACCCTTAACTACTACAGTATGGGTGAAAAAACATCCAGAGCAGATGTGTTTATTTATATTAAGAATGTGCGGAGTAAGCATCCTTCCCCATTAGATATGTCTTCCTCTAAATCTCTCTTACTGTGGTCACTTTGCTTTTAGAGCTTGACCATAGCGTGCCGTAGCATTCGAGATCTTCCTATAGCGGAGCTCAGAGCATTTATGGGGATTTTATATATTACCGCTGCGAAGAAAGATAATCACGTTTTACACAAACTATATTCGGTTAAGTGCACATCATGCAAGCAGTTTGCTTGTGATCAACATCGCAATACAACCTGTGATAACTGTATTAGAAATAGATCAGAAGATAGCTGTGATTTTTTATATTTTTTGTTAAAATTCATTTTGTTTCGACAACAATTTTGCGCTACTTATGTGTGCAGTACAAGATATGAACATTTTTAATAAATGCACCGGTGCTTGTTGTTAAAAAAATTCATGCGCAAACGAATGCCGTTGGGTGAAAATTCGCCCATGTATAGTAGCAGCGTGGTTTTTTAGAAGTGTAGTCTTTAAGGGTTAATAACATTTAGCTCGAGGAATGAATTCTGCATCACTCACCTTTCTATGTGTGGCAGCAGTCGGAAGTTGATCTCTCCTATTCAAGAAGGCTCCTTTGGTCCTTGAAACAAAAGGAAGAACATGATATTCCGGTATATGTGTTTTAAATGTAGGATTCAAGTTTTCCGAATCCAAAGTCCAACGTATATCGGACGGAGAGATAATGAGGACAAGATTCGCGAAATAGATAGTGATAGAGGTATAAGGAGTCCTTTTTCCCTAGGACAATACGTGACCACAATAGATAACAGTGGATAATAATTAGTTAGGAACTTGGTGCGCGGCACCCCCTGCCGTCCACCGTCAAGGTGACTTGCAGGGTAATGTGTAGATGTAGATATATGTCGCGGTAAATGGGCGTAGTCCGGTAAATGTGTACATTTCCCTGGTTAATGTGCACATGTACCACCAAATGTAAGTATAACATATTTTTACCGATTGGATTGGGGAAATGTACACATTTACCTGGAGACACTGGTAAATGTGGATAAACGTCGCAACATAGGCCACAACTTGGCGGCGTCGCGAACATCTGCTGCAGTTTAGAAGTACGGTAAATGTGTAAATTTCCTGTTAATGTGCACAACTAACTAAACTAAATTTGAACATGATGGGAAATTTTACTCGGCCCCACCGGGTTGGGTAAGTTAGTCGAAGTGTTCTCGGTTCCTCCTCACGTTCAGTGCGTTTCCCCCTCGGGTTGGAAAGCGTTCATCTTAATATACATCAGTAGAGCAGAACCCTCTATGATTTTTATTATAAATTAACGTAATTATTAAAGCGTAGCATTTCTCATTCTTACTTATTTCCACATTTACCAAGGCACATCGGTAAAAGTGCACATTTACCGGGAAATGTGCGGATAATCCGTATTTCTGGAAACTTACACTTACATTTGGTCACGGTGCACATTTACCGGTAAATGCACACATTTCCCGATTACTTACCTTTACGTAACATATACATAACTATATAGTCGGGAAAACTGGGTTGGACATTACCTGAGGTGAGAGAGTATGATTAAAGACTACCTATGATGATGATACTCACTGTGGAGTGTCGATGTGGAAGTTTGAAGCAGAAAGTACGCACGGGATCAAAGGGAGAGATTCTCCTGCCTGATATTGAGTCAACTGTGTGCATCGGTCTTCGTAGTATATGTGGAAGAGAGAGGAAGGGAGGGTGGAATGAGGAAGGAGGGAGGGAGAAAGTGAGGAAAGGGGGGGTGAGGTGGAGCGACGAGTTGCGAGTTGAGTGGCTTGGAGTGGCCTTGGGAGTAAAGAAATTTCGACGAAGGGGGAGAGGGGAAGTGGTGGGTGGAGGGGGGTAAATGGCGGGAGGGGGGTAAATGGTGGGAGGGGGGGATGAAGAAGAAGATTGAGGGGAAAGCGGGAATAATGTTTGAGCCCTCCAAACATCGCTCCCAGTTTATCGGTCTCTCCACGTGACGATTATGAGCAGCCCTCGCGAATTTCCAAGTACCTAAAGATGTACTACGTACTGCATGTCGGAGGACAGCGTTTCCGAAGGCCTATCTTAAGATATACGTTATCATGACAAATAAAGATAAATTTTAACGGCTTAATCTAATGTGTAAGCAATAGAAAACGATCTATCAGAGGCGACATCAAGGAAATATCGATTTTCTCCCTCTCTCTACCTCCCTCCATCTCCCTCTCTCTACCTCCCTCTCACGCTCCATCTCTCTTCCTCCCTCTTTCTCCCTCCCTCTCCCTCACTTCCCATCCCTCTCCATCCCTTCCCATACCTCGCCCTCATTTCCAATTCCTCTCCCTCCCTTCCCACCACTCTCCCACCCTTCCCGTCACTTTCCCTCTCTTCCCAACTCTCTCCGTTCCTTCCCGTCTCTCTCCCTCCCTTCCCGTCACTTTCTCTTCCTTCCCATCTCTCTCCCTCCCTTCCCATCTCTCTCCCCTTTCCCATCTCCATCACTCTCTTCCCATCTCTCTCCCTCTCTCCCTTTCTTCCCACCTCTCTCTCCCCATCTCTCTCCCTCCCTTCCCATCTCTTTCCTTCCCTTCCCATCTCCCGCCCTCCCTTCCCATATCCCTCCCTCCTTTCCCATCTCATTCCCTGCCTTCCCATCTCTCTCCCTTCTTTCTCATTTCTCTCCCTCTCTTCCCATCTCTCGCTCTCTCTACCTTCCCGTCCCTCTCCCTGCATTCCCATCTCTCTCCCTCCCTTCCCAACTCTTTTCTTCCCTTCCCATCTCCATCACTCTCTTCCCATCTCTCCCATCCGGCGAGGCCCCGGGGATGTCGAAGCGACACACGTAAAATAACACAAAAACACAGAAACATCACAAACGTAGAAGCTTTCGGAACTACTCCTTCTTCAGCTACAGAGAGAGAACTCATCCCAACACCTTGTTGACATCCATATATATATATATATATATATATATATATATATATATATATATATATATATATATATATATATATATTCGTTCGTGTGTTTTACGTGTCCTCAACTTGGTGAGTGTCCGCTGGGCTTCCCTCAACACCTTGTTGCCACCCTCATCACTACCTTTTCTTTTCCTTCAGTTAATATATATATATATATATATATATATATATATATATATATATAACTATATATATATATATAACTTTACGTTACTCTTTCGCTGAAGAAGGGCTTAGGCCCGATAAGCTTGCGTGTGTTTTTGTGTTCGTGTGTTTTACGTGTCTCTTCGACGCCCCCAGCAGCCTGCCAGCTTGGTCCTCAACTTGGTGAGTGTCCGCTGGGCTTCCCTCAACACCTTGTTGCCACCCTCATCACTACCTTTTCTTTTCCTTTAGTTAATATATATATATATATATATATATATATATATATATATATATATATATATATATAATCGTCTTTAGGGATGAATTGGCTGAAACGATTTCAACCAAATTTAATGCATACAATCTTCACATAAAATAATGACCAAAATGACATGCTCAAACGGGATCGGCTCAACAGGGGTGCCACAATTGCAATTTCAAACTTTTCGGTAATTATGAATTTGTAAGGAATTGGCGTACCCGATTTCAAAGAAATTTTGTTTTGAGTGGTCATGCAACACAAAATAACGAAATCAAGGTTTTAAGCATAGATATATAAAGCAGGGCATCCACCATAAAAGGAAAAACAAATTATTTTACCCTTATTCATGTTGAACTGTCTCCATCAATTTTAAACAAATTTAATACTTATAATGTACACAAATATACAAAACGTCAACATCGTATTTGGTCCGCATCAGCCAAGCAGGGATGCCAAAATTACAAATTAAACTCTTTCAGTAATTTTGGATTTGGAACGAAATGGCTGAACGGATATCAATTAAATTTTGTGTATATGATTTGTACAACATACCATAATGAAACAAAGATGTTTAAAGTGGAGCTAAAGAGCAGGGCTACCATAATAAAAAGTAAAATAATATTTCTTTTGCACAAATTTCTAGAGAGCTGACCTAACGGCTTTAAACCAAATATGGTATATATATTCTTTATATAAATAAATAGCCAAAATATATTTCAACCGGGTCAATTACACGGACTACCACAATATCAAGGTTAGAATCTTTCTGTAACTATGATTTCGGAAGGTATTGGTTGAACGGGTTTCAAATAAATTTCAGATGTAGTGCGGATATAGGATGAGAAAACGAAATATGTTTAGAACTGATCAAAAAGGCAGGGCTACCACCATATAAGGTAAATAATTTTCTGATTTCTAAGCAAATACATTAGTTTGCGTTTATACTTTAAAAAATAAACGTATACTAATGAATAGTTAATAAAATGCTATGTATGGAGTGTAGTTTTGTATGGGGCAGAAATATGGACGCTATGACATCAAAAACTTGGAAATATTTGAAAGGTGGACCTGGAGGAGAATGCTGAAGATAAAGACCATAATAGGAAAACATAACGTAGGAAAACTATGGACCCTTGGTGCACTGCACCCCCTGCCATCCACCAAAAAGGTGACTCGCAGGGTATAATGTAGATGTAGGTGGCGTGGTTGTGGCAGCTAGATATATAAGATATCTGTTAAACAATGCATTATATGGAAAATGTATCAACGGCATGTTGTGGAAAATTAAATTTCCTACAACTTTTATTCCAATATATTTTTATATTTATCAAATATTAAAGCAAATATTTCAAAATAACTGACAAGTGACAAGAGTAAACACCCACTTCCGGTGGACCGATTTTTACCAAACACTAATCAGTTCTTTGGACTTTAATAAAAATGGTAAATATAATATTTCGCGTTAACATTATTAATAGTTTTTGAGTTACAGCACCCACAAAAAACTATTGCACACACACACACACACACAGAGACATAATCGAGAAAATAGTCAAGGCGTGTTCAGGCGCTAAAGCGGCAACACTGCCTGGCGTTTGGGAACTACAGGGAAATTTCTTAGAACAATCGAAAGGAGCTATTTATAGCGAAAGGGAGAGAGTTTGAGAGAAAATGGAGAGAGGGAGATGGAGGGAGGGGATGGAGAAGAGATAGAGATGGAAGTAGAGGAAGGGAGGGAGAGGAGAGAATGGGTGGGGGAGGGGGGGGGGTTATCAGGCGCTCGACGTGACTACACTCATTCACTCCCGACGCATCTTTTCCCCCTATGGTAATCGACACCTCTCTTCCGAACTCTCTTGAGCATATTTATATCACTTTTAGATCCCACGTCAGCAGAATTTAGCCCGTGAAATTTCAAAAAAGGATCTTTCTGGGTTGTATCAGTCACCCCGAGCCCTTCCACGTTACGTTTCTTATTGTTCATTCTATATCTGGCCGTGACTTTCATAAATCGGCGGAATCTATTTACAATCGACCAGTTTAATGTGTCTATCCTCCCTTTACGTCTTATCAGGCAGGTGAACGTTTCGATTTGCATCTCGCCTTGGAGAACATCCGTGAATTTCTTCTCCATAGTTACGTAACGTTTCTATCGAATAACCCAAACACAGCGCTCCAAATGAGTAATTCCGTAACCAGCAGTCATTTCTCGGTTTCAACGCAAAACCTTACCAAAGAGACTAACGGAATTGGACCAAAAAGAGGATGTGTTTGGGGAGCCCGATCCATCTGTTTATTTAATTTATTTTCCTGTATCATAATGACGATGTAATCAACCAGGCATATCTTACCCTACAATCCCTGTTCCCCTCTCACCCCCCCCCCCTCCCTTATATGGATATAAATGTATGTACATATGTTTGTATTTATGAATGTTTTTTCCCCCTGTTTCTCATATTATTGATTTTTTTTTCTTTTCCTTCCCCCGAACTATTTCAGAAATTTTCGCGGTTTTTTACACCTCTCTTCTCTTCGTAGGTGTTTTCCGCAGTGGGAATTTTTCTGTGTTAAAACATAACCGATACACAGTTTTTTATGACCCAGAAAACTAACATTCTTTGGAAATGCTCTGTTATCTACCGACAAATATATTAACTTGTAATTAATATGCATTTTGTTGAAATCTGTATGTAATTAATGTATATTATTTTGTAAATATTGTAATTACTTATATGACGAAAGGGTTAAATGTAAGAAGGGACTACATAGTCTCAATTTCGCCCTAATAAAGTCGTTTGTCTTGTCTTGTCTATATCTGCAAAATTACTCTTACATTTAACCCTTCGTGAATGTTACGTTACATTATATTAAAATACCTTAAATCAAATCAAAAACGATTAAGATAATAAAATACCATTACAGAGAGAGAGAGAGAGATAGAGAGGGAGGAAGGGAGGGAGGGAAGGCGAGGGAAGAGGGGGTATTGATTGATGTGGTCTTTATTTGGGGCGAGATTGATACTAAAAAGTCCCATCTTCCACCTAACCCCTCATCATGAAATATATACAATAATACATAGCACTTTATGTAAATTCAAGTAGCGATAAAAATACAAGAATTGGAAAAGAAGAGATGTAATATTGTGGTGAAAAAATAGGGACTGCTGAATAATGAAATCCGTGTAAAAATCCCACAGCAGGAAAACACCCACACCCGCGAAACCTACTGTGATTCACTAAAGACGTTAATGACTGATATTTAGAACAAAAGATGAATACACGAAAAACTTAAATCTATGCATCAATAAAATTTTGGCGCAATACGAATACGTCATTGATGGAATGAACGTATGAAAATGACAAAATGAATAGATAATAACACTGTTATGACTGAACAAAAAACAGAGGAGAAAAAATAAGTAAATGAATAAAACAAAAAAGTAAACATCATGCGCAATGAGTATTGTTTTGTCAAAATCAAGATTGAGAAACAATTGAAGCGTTAAGTGCGTTTAACCGTTCCTTTGAAAGGATAAAAGAGATAGCAGTGTCGTTCGAATGATGAGAGGGAGGGAGGGATAGATAGATAGATAATCGTCTTTATTCGGGCGAAATTTATACCAGAAGTTAGATAGATAGGTAGGTACATATTCAGGAAAACTTCTAAGAAATACAAGGTATTTGTGGGAAAACCTATGGAAGGACATGGCTTGGCCAACCTAGTATAAAAACCTTGCAGGAAAACACCCACGAAGTGAAGAGGGGTGGAAAAAATTGTACGAAAAACACTGGATACATTGAAGAACAATATGAACTATACAATAACACACAAACAAAAGAAAGTGAAATATCGAAATTTATATATTAAGATAGCAGGTTAAAATAATAATAATAATAAATAAACGAAAAAATATTTAAGATAATATGTCAATGAATGAATAAAAGACCTATTCATCGATCGAAAATAATAAACAATATATAAGTGGAACTTCCATAAGTCGAACTTCAAGGGAAACGTTAAAATATTCGAGTTATAGAAAATTCGACCTATGGAAATACGTTTTTCGCCTTTTTATTTTGTCCGGTAAATTTAATTCACTGAGAGTTACGGAAAATTCGGGTTATAGAAGTTTGATGGAAGTTCCACGGTATACGTAATAAATGCACAGGGGGAGGGAGAAAGAGAATGGGAGAGTTGTGGAGGGGGAGAATGGGAGAGGGAGGGAGGGATAAAGAGGGGAGAGAGACGTACACAGAGAGAGAGAGGGAGAAAATGGGAGAGGGGGGAATAAAGAGGAGAGATTGAAAGCGAGGAAGAGAAAGTTAGGGAGGTGTATAGTAAATTGGAATGAGAGATCGAGGTTTGGGGATGGCCGCAGTTAAGGACTTTTACGGAAATAAGTGTTTAAAAAATTCATTCGCGGTATCAACATTTTTACTTCCTCCATATACGTAGTACGAGAAAGTATTGTTTTCATAAAAAACATCGAACTCGATATTTCAACGGTAATACATGTTTTAAGGTCCCCTGAACACGTTTTGACTATTTTCTCGATGATGTCTGTCAGTCTGTATGTGATAGATTTTTGTGGGCGCTCTAACTCAAAAACTATTAATCAGGTCAACGCAAAATGTTAAAATTAACATTTTTATAAATGTTGGAAGGTCTGCTTAGTGTTTGGTAAATATCGGTGTAACGGAAGTGGGTGTTTACTCTTGTCACCTATCGGTTATTTTGAAATGTTTGCTTTAATATTTGATAAATGTTAATATGTACCAGAATAATCGTTGTAGGAAATTTAATTTTCTACAACCTTTGTTCGATACATTTTTCCATATAATGCATTGTTTAGGAGATATCTAATATTTTAACTGCCACCACCATGCCACCTACCGACGGCTATCGTAAACAATTGACGCTTAGTTACGTCTTAGTAACGCTCCTTTTTCTTTTCTTAATTGTCAACCGGAAGTAAATATTGACAACGATCCCAGAGCTAACAAAATGTAATTTGCCATATAAATATGATAAAGTCATGTGCTGCCCAAACCAGTTTTTTTACCCTCACATTGGTCAGTTACCTATGCGAGGCATTCTCGTTTACGTGACTCTCTCTCTTGAATGGTTTGGTAAGTAATTTTACCACAATCAACCGGAAGTGGGTGTTTACTCTTGTCACTTATCCGTTATTTTGAAATATTTGCTTTAATATTTGATAAATGTAAAAATGTATCGGGATAAAAGTTGTAGGGAATTTAATTTTCTACAACCTTTGTTCGATACATTTTTCCATATAATGCATTGTTTAGGAGATATCTAATATTTTAACTGCCACCACCATGCCACCTACCGACGGCTATCGTAAACAATTGACGCTTAGTTACGTCTTAGTAACGCTCCTTTTTCTTTTCTTAATTGTCAACCGGAAGTAAATATTGACAACGATCCCAGAGCTAACAAAATGTAATTTGCCATATAAATATGATAAAGTCATGTGCTGCCCAAACCAGTTTTTTTACCCTCACATTGGTCAGTTACCTATGCGAGGCATTCTCGTTTACGTGACTCTCTCTCTTGAATGGTTTGGTAAGTAATTTTACCACAATCAACCGGAAGTGGGTGTTTACTCTTGTCACTTATCCGTTATTTTGAAATATTTGCTTTAATATTTGATAAATGTAAAAATGTATCGGAATAAAAGTTGTAGGGAATTTAATTTTCTACAACCTTTGTTTGATACATTTTTCCATATAATGCATTGTTTAAGAGATATCTTATATTTTTTAGCTGCCACCACCACGCCACCTACCGAGGACTATTGTTAACAATTGACGCTTAGTTACGTCTTAGTAACGCTCCTTTTTCTTTTCTTAATTGTCAACCGGAAGTAAATATTGACAACGATCCCAGAGCTAACAAAATGTAATTTGCCATATAAATATGAAGAAAGTCATGTGTTGCCCACACCAGTTTTTTTACCCTCACATTGGTCAGTTACCTATGCGAGGCATACTCCTTTACGTGACTCTCTCTCTCTCTTGAATGGTTTGGTAAGTAATTTTACGACAATCAACCGGAAGTGGGTGTTTACTTCTGTCACTTATCCGTTATTTTGAAATATTTGCTTTAATATTTGATAACTGTAAAAATGTATCGGAATAAAAGTTGTAGGGAATTTAATTTTCTACAACCTTTGTTTGATACATTTTTCCATGTAATGCATTGTTTAGGAGATATCTTATTTTTAACTGCCACCACCACGCCACCTACCGAGGACTATTGTTAACAATTGACGCTTAGTTACGTCTTAGTAACGCTCCTTTTTCTTTTATTAAGTGTAAAAAATTGTTAGCAAAGGTCGTCGGTAGGTGGCGCGCTGGTGGCAGCTAAAACTATTACATATTTCTTAAAGAATGCATTATATGGAAAAATGTTTCAGAAAACGGTTGTAGAAACTAAAATTTCCTACAACTTTTATTCCGATATATCTTTATATTTAGCGAATATTAAACCAAATATTCCAAAATAACGGATAAGTGACAAGAGTAAACACCCACTTCCGGTCCACCGATTTTTACCAAAAACTAAACAGTTCATCTGAATTTTATAGAAATGTGAACTATAAAATACAGCGTTGATCCGAAAAATAGTTTTTGAGTTAGAGCACCCACAAAAAGCTATCACACACACACACACACACACACACACACACACACACACATCATCGAGAAAATGGTCAAAACGTGTTCAGGGGTCCACAAAACTTGTATTTCCGTTGAAATCTCGAAGTCAATTTTTTTCATGAATGCAATACCTTCCCCTATACTACGTATATGGAGAAAGTAAAAGACAGCCATCATTTTATTATCCAAGTTAAAGGCATAATGCTACAGGTCAGTGAAATTTTAGTTCCCATTTATGTTCCATCTCTCTTTCCCAGTGTCCCCATTAATGAAACCTCACAATACGTACATGGTACGGTTTGGCAGAAATTCAGGAAAATACGACAAATAATTTTTTGCGATATGAATTAAAATCTACATTCTTTTCCCTTTAGGACAGTACGATCCTCGCCCAGATATCACAATTTGAAGATATTTTATTGTACTGTTATATAAAACATCTTTGCACGATGGATTTGAGACTTCCCACGTAAAACAAATAGGGAAAAAACGTTCCTGGAATCGAACCCGGGACTTCAATATAGGCGAAATAAAGTATAACCCGGGAGGTGGGCCCTGGAAGCCTCGATGCTAAGTTTCAAGAAAATCGGTCCAAAGGCTGTTAGTTGGGAACACACACAGATAAGGGAATCTCGTTAGCCAATGTTCCTTTGGAAATCTGCCAAAAACCGTACCTCAGCCGTTTTCAGTTACGTTCTCCGCCTCTTATCACTCCGGAATGTCATATTTAGGAAGGAGGACTACGGCTCGACCAATCGAATTGCATTCTGAGAGTTCAAGTGGGAGTCCTCTTTCCTTCCTCAGGATGACACTTACATAACCTTCCTTTATCATCTCTTATTACTCCTTTACTTTTTTCTTCCGGCTTTCACTTTCTCTTTCTCTGCCACTCTCCCATGCTTCCACTTCCCATCTCTCTCCCTCCCTTCCCAGCTCTTTCCTTCCCATCCCATTTCCCTCTCTTCCTTCCCATCTCTCTCCCTCCCTTCTCATCTCTTTCCCTAACCTTCCATCTCTCCCCGTCCCTTCCTCTCACTTTCCCTCCCTTCCCATCTCTCTCCCTCACTTCCCATCTCTCTCCCTCCCATCCCCTCTCTCTCCCTCCCTTCCCATTTATCGCCCTCCCTTCCCATCTATCTATATACCTCCCGTCTCCCTCCCTCCCTTCCCGTCTCTCTCCCTCCCTTCCCATCTCTCTTCCTCCCTTCCCGTCTCTCTCCCTCCCTTCCCAACTCTTTCCCTCCCGTTTATTTAACTCCGTTTTCCTCCAGGTGTTTGTTTTATTCATGAGACCACAGGTAAACAACCGCCTTGCCCAGATATCTCAACGCAGGCATCCGTTCTTTCTTTGTCACCGTACTATACTTAGGTCTACCACGTTCAAAAGAGCATTTTGGGTGTACAGTGGATGTGTCCTAATCCCACACTCCACTTGGAACCCTCCCCTCTCGCCCTTCCTTGTATCACGGGTTATCGCTGTCTCGGTCCATCTCTAAATACACTGTTGCCCCTAGTAACAACTTTTGCATCAATGGACCGATTTTCATGAAACTTGGGCTGTGAGGTTTGTGTTGCCAGGGCCCACCTCCGAGCTATACTTTATTTGTTGAAGATTGTAGTCCCGGGTTCGATTCCAGGAAAGTTTTTTCCCTTTTTGGTTTACATAGGAAGTCTCAGATTCATCGTGCAGAGATGTATTCTTTAATATTTTAAAATTTCTTAAAATTGCGATATCGGAACGAGGTTTGTACCGATCTAAGGGGAAAATAATGTAGATTATAATTCTTATCGCAGAATTTTGATAATTGTTCAAATACTCTTGCGTTTTAAATCGCATTTTATGGGATTGTTGCCATGGAGACGATTGTTACCGAGCTCGGCTCGAGCATAGACGAGTGAACAAATGGGTTATTTTCTTTTCCGCTCGACTACTCTACAGCAATGGACAGTTGATAGAGACATATTAGCGTATAAACAATAACATTTATAACTCCGTTTTTTTAGAAAACAATACATGCAAAATATAATGTCAGAAAGAGATTTTGATATTGTTTTTAGTATTTAAAACCTGATAATGTTCTACTAATTCGTTTTATCCAATTTTCTCCATCACTGATAAACTACGAACTCCATTGGTATTTATTGAACGAGAGTACATACATACTGAAATATTTCCCGTCAATATAAGCAATGGATTCGGGACGGGGAAACCATCCTGCATTAGTCCCGGTTTGGACCAATTGTTATACAAGAAATCAAATTCGAAATTATGTGATCTCGCGGAACATTTTGAGGCAACTGTTTTCCTCTATCCAAATAATCTTTAGCCTGCTTTCCAGAATTGAAATTGACTAATAGTTTCCTCATCGTGTCTGTCCGCCCGCCCTTCCAATTAACTTTTGAACCAATGTACCGATTTTCATGAAACTTGGTGGAAACCTCTCGCTACATGGGTCGAGCTCACGAGGATAGTTTTAGTCGCGACGATTCAAGCCCCAGGTTCTATTCCAGGAACTATCTTTCCCATTTGGTATATTAGCATATTTTATAATTGAAAATCTATAAGTATCAATGCTATAATGAAGAACATGATGCATCATCCTTGGAGGGGCTTAACTCGGCCTCTGAAGTACAAAAACCATTTTCACAAATGAGTTATTTTTTGCTTTCTTCACATACGTAGTATAGGGGTAAGTATAGTATTCGTGAAAAAATCGACTTCGAGATTTCAACGGAAATACACGTTTTGATGACCCCTGAACACGTTTTGACCATTTTCTCGATGTCTCTGTGTTTGATAACTTTTTTATGGGTGCTTTAACTGACAAACTATTAATCAGGCCAACGCGAAATTTTATATTTAACATTCTTATATAAGTCAGAAGAAATGATGAGTTTTTGGTGAAAATTGGTCAACTGGAAGTGGGTGTTTCCTCTTGTCACTTATCCGTTATTTTGAAATATTTACTTTAATATTTGATAAATGTAAAAACGTACTGGAATAAACGTTGTAGGGAAGTTAATTTTCAACAACCTTTGCTTGAAACAATTTTCCGTATAATGCATTGTTTAAGAGATATCTTATATTCTTAGCTGCCACCCCCATGCCACCTTCCCACGACTATTGTTAACAATTGACGCTTAGTTACATCTTAGTTACGCTACTTTTTCTTTTCTTAATTGTTGGAGCTTTCTGACTAAATCCAATATCAGAATGCTATGGTTTGACTTTATTTCTGTCCTTTGTAAAGACCAAAATTTTCTCGCAGTTTCTTAAAATATTTATTATTACGTAACCTATCTGGAATTTTTAGAAATATTACAGATATGGATAAAGTCATGTTGTGGCAAAATCAGATTTTTATGTATTGAAAACAAACGAAATTATATCTCAGTAGTGATTAATTAGTACTTAAACAATTAAGATATGCGCTACATGTTGTCTGAATGTTTTAATACACATACGTAATTGCAGATAAAATAATGTAGAGTGCTAACTTATATATATATATATATATATATATATATATATATATATATATATATATATATATATATATATATATATATATAAAGAGCACAAAATAAAAACGCTGTTATTATTAATATCCTCCTTTATGGAAATTGGTGGAATAAAGTGATCCGACAGGCAATATTTTCTTTACATACTAAGTATACGAGAAAGTTAAAAAACATTCGTGATTCCCAGGGTACATCAGCTAGTCCTATATATTTATTTATTTGTGTAAGAAGCATGTGTTTATAATGTATGATGTTTTTATTAGTTTTTCTCAAAGTGCATTGTATTTCTTCCACATTAATGTGATTTTATGGCTTAATTTCAGTTCACCTTCTGTCCAACTATACCAGTAGAGGAGATTGTAACAGACGATATTCCATTGGAGGTAAATATTATTTTTATAAAACATCTGAAGGAAGTCACACTCTTCTAATCCTAGCATTTGTATGGACAAAAATTTTATATACCGTAAAGACCTGAGTATAGGACGTGGGGGAGGGGGGGAGTTCGGCTCAAATTCTGAGAATTTTCTGTTCCCATGCATAGGACGCAAGAAAATTCTAGGAATAAACAATAAGTCTCAATAAAAGATTCATATCCATTCTATTAGATGATTTCTGAGAATAATTTTGAAACGAGAAAAAAGTCTGCTATGACCCAGAATCGAACCCGGGTCTTCCACTTGCCGGGCGGATATTCTACCATTGAACTATCTTAGCAGGTCATTTTTCTCGTTTCTTAACGCGGATGTTTTCTTGGTTGGGACGGAACTAGCCAAGCTAGTATAATAAAATATTCGTAAAAATAATTAATTTTTACTTTCTTCATTGGGGAGGGTATTGTTTTCATTAAAAATTCGACTTCGAGATTTCAACGGAAATACACGTTTTGAGGACCCCTGAACACGTTTTGACCATTTTCTCGATGATGTATGCGTGTGTGTGTGTGTTAGTGGGTGTATGTCATAGCCTTTTTGTGGGTGCTCTAACTCAAAAACTATTAATCAGGTCAACGACAAATTCCATATTCAAATTTTTATAAAAGTCAGGAGAACTGATTAGTTTTTATTAAAAATCGGCCATCCGAAAGTGGGTGTTTACTTCTGTCACTTGTCCGTTATTTTGAAATATTTTCTTTAATATTTGATAAATGTAAAAATGTGGTGGAATAAAAGTTTAATAAAAATTTAAACGAAAGTAAATTTTGACAAAGATCCCAGAGCTAACAACATGTAATTTGCCATATAAATATGGAGAAAGTCATGTGTTGTCCACAACAGTTTATTTTTATTTCAATCCTTATGGGTGGAAACGTGCTTTGAATGCTCTTACAGTTAGTACGAGAGAGAGATGAGAGAGAAATTCTTTTCATAGCAACCAATGTAAACAACATTCGTTGCGTTATTTACGGGAAGGAATACATTTGAATGTAGAACATTAATCATTCGCATATTACAATTGGGTACTTGGAATCATCGAAGGAGTTCGAAACTTGAAACAACGAACGCCTAAAAGAACGAAAGTTGGTTTTCTTGCCATGCAAAGAAAGTCAAGGTATATTTATGTTCATTTTTTATTTCACAAAAACCTTGACCGTTGAATTTCAACGGGCATCTCCCTATTTATATGATAATATCTATCGTTTTCTGAACCCCAGGTCTAAGAATAAATGAACAAATCACACTATAAAATTGATTATTTTTGTACGGATTTTAATTTGGCGCGTAAGTTAAAAAATCTGACGTGGCCACCACGTGACTTTCCCCATATCTGTAATATTTCTAAAAATTCCATCAAGGTTACATGATAATGAATATTTTAAGGAACCGCGAAAAAAATTTAATGACTTCACAAAGAAGAGAAATAGACTCATACCGTGGCTTTCTGATATTGGATATAGCCAGAAATCTCTAACAATTAAGAAAAGAAGAAGGAGCGTTACTAAGACGTAACTAAGCGTCAATTGTTAACAATAATTGCCGGTAGCCGGTGTTTGAAACAAATCAATATTTTTAGAATACATATGGAGAGCAGAGCTGCCACAATATAAGGAATAAAAACATATCTATACTAAAAATATTGATTGTATTTTCATTTCTATCACTTCTCCTTCATACAAACCTTCGTCGAAATTGGTGTGGCCAATTCCTTCCAAATTCATAATTACCGAAATGTTGAACTTTGCAATTCTGGCATCTCTGCTTCGTCGATCTTGTCGAAATATGCCATTTTGGTCCTATATTTATGTGAAGATTCTATGTACCAAATTTGGTTGAAATCGTTTCTGCCAATTCTTCCCTGATATATACCGGATATATATATATATATATATATATATATATATATATATATATATATATATATATATATATATATATATATATATATACACACACACACAAACACACAAATAAACAGAACCCGCCCCCGCTCAGTTTCGAACTAGGTCCCCTGCTATTGAGCTTCGGCACATTATCAAGCTTCCAAGGACAACTCTGAGGGGGGGAGTATTTAATCGCGACATTCCAAGAAACAGCTGTCCCCTACTTTCCGTCGCTCGTCGTAGTTACGCGAGTCCTCACCGCGGCGCCACCAGTCTTCACGGAGCGCCTCTTCCGATCAAGTTAGTTCCAGTATCTCGAGTATCTTTCCATATCTCTCCCTCCCTCTCGCTCACCGACTCAACCCTCTTGCCAAGCGGTCTTCAATCCTCGCTCGCCGAGCAGCATCTTCCGCCTACCTAAGGTCTATTATTCCTTTCTAAACTTATATTTAAAAGAGCGATGCATAATCTCTGCGTCATTTGTTTACTTCCATCTCCGCATGTGGTCTTTCAGCAGCGGTATCTCCAGCCGGAAGCGTTTCTTCCGAAGCGGCAATTCGCCTGCTATCGCTGTGACTTTCTGGCCAAAGGAAACATGGACTTATGAAACGGTCCTGTCTGTGTGTATGTATGTTTGCGTGTCCCCTATTAACAACTTTTGCACCAATGGACCGATTTTCATGAAACTTGGTATGAGGATCTTGCTGCCAGGGCCCATATCCGGAAAATATTTTATTTCGCGAACATTGAAGTCCCGGGTTCGATTCCAGGAACGTTGTTTCCCTTATTTGTTTTACATAGGACGTATACACCGTGCAGAGATATTTTATTTAATATATTAAAATATACTAAAATTATGATATCGGAGCGATGTTCGTAATGTTCTAAGGGGAAAGGAATGTAGATTCTAATTCTTATCACCGAATACTGATAATCGATCGTATTTTCTTGAATTTTTAGTAAAATTTTGCGTTTTTGCGTTTTAAATCGCATTTTATCGTATTGTTGCCATGGAGACGATTGTTACCGAACTCGGCTTGAGCCTAGACAAGTGAACATAATGGGTTATTTTCTTTTCCGCTCGACTACTCTTCAGCAATGGACAGTTGACCCCTACATATTAGCGTACAAAAAGTAACATTTATTAAATTAATTTATTTAAAATAAACTGACGTGGGCAACACATGACTTTTTCCATATTTATATGGCAAATTACATGTTGTTAGCTCTGGGATCGTTGTCAATGTTTACTTCCGGTTGAAAATTAACAAAAGAAAAAGGAGCGTTACTAAGACGTAACTAAGCGTCAATTGTTAACAATAGTCTTCGGTAGGTGGCGTGGTGGTGGCAGCTAAAAATATTAGATATCTCTTAAACAATGCATTATATGGAAAAATATGTCAAACAAAGGTTGTAGAAAATAAAATTTTCTACAAATTTTATTCCAGTACATATTTACATTTATCAAATATTAAAGCAAATATTTCAAAATAACGGATAAGTGACAAGAGTAAACACCCACTTCTGGTGGTCCGATATTTACCAAAAACTAATCGTTTCTTGTAACTTTTATAAAAATGTTAAATATAAAATTTTGCGTTGACCTGATTAATAGTTTTTGAGTTAGAGCGCCCACAATCATCTATCACATACAGACAGACACACAGATATCATTGAGAAAATAGTCAAAACGTGTTAAGGGGACCTTAAAACGTGTATTTCCGTTGAAATCTCGAATTCGATTATTTTATGTATGGAGAGAGTAAAAATTACATGCAAAATATAATTTCAGAAAGGGATTTTTACATTGGTCTTAGTATTTTAAAACTGATAAAGCTTTTGAATTTGTTTTTCCAATTTTCTCTATCATCGATAAACTATGAACTACAAGTGGTATTTATGGTATGAGAATTCCTTGGAATGACTAACACATGCCGACACATTTATTTTCAATATAAGCAATCGATTCCAGACGTCAACTTCAGGAAACCAGCCTGCAATTAGTCCTGGTTCGGACTTCTCGTTCGTATTCGATGGAGGTGCAACTTGTGACCACTTCCAAAGATTTTAGGCGAGTTTCGATTCCTGCAAAAGCGCCCATTGTGTATTGGCTTCGGTTTGTCCGCCTGTCCTCATGTTCCTTCTCGGCTTCTACTGAACGGATTTTCATAAAATTTCACATTAAGGATTCACAGTGAAAGACGATGAGAAATCCGCACTTATGAATCACGTCAGCCAATCAGGGAAACCGCTTTACTCGTGACAAAAGATAAACTTGGCGTTGATGATATGATTAAGTTTTCCGAGTTTGATCAAAGTTATTTATTTATTTATTTGTCCCGAAAACAGCACAATGGCCCAATTACATTGGAAACAGTAAACAAATATAATACAATAATATACAATATAATATAGTAAGAAATAAAATAACAACATCAATATAATACATAGCTTGACATTAAGAGAATAAAAGTTCTGCTAACTGTTTTTGAAGTAATTACCTGAAAATATGTCAACACCTGGGTAATGCTGATTTTATTTCTTCTTATAGATATATTGCTTTACGCGGTAAGGAGAAGAATTATTTCTTTTATAATGTAGTGTCACGTGATGTGTTTTCACAAACACAAGCCTCAAATCAAACGTGGTTGATGTTTCGCGTTTCCATTATCCTACTGATGCGTCTCTCGGGTCGAACTCTTGGGGATGGCACTCTGCCAAGTTATATTAGATGCATTGGGGGATGATATCGTCAGTTGGCGTGTAGCCTTGGAGAGGAACACTTTGTCTGTTGTCTTCGTCTACCATCTCCATTGTTTTTTGCGTTTTCGTGAGAAGTTGTTTTTGAGTGAATTACGTGTGCATTTGGTAGAGTTGTTCCCTGACATTCACACAGATCTTCAGGCGGTTAAGTCTGAGAGGTCCTGTTTGAAATATATATATCGAAGGAAGATCGCAATCTTTTGACTAATATATCTGTGAGTAAGTTAAACTTTACTTATCAAGTTTATCATTGGGCTTCTAGCAATAGGATTTTTAGTTTTACTCATCCTTTTGTAGTTGAGCATCGTAATTATTATAATTTTTTGTTGAAATATCATATGGATTTATGGTTTGATCGTAATATTAGTATAAGTTTACGTAAGGTTGATATAAGTTATTTAGGGTGGCCTATGAGGGTTGCGGAATGTTTTAATGGTATGTGTGATAGTTTTAAGCATAAAAGGCGCCACTTTTATCTTTGGGGAGGAAGTAACGTTGGGAAAACTACATATATAGAGTCATTATTAAGGGGATAACATGATTCTGTATTTATGCCTGATGTAGGTAAATTTGCCTACATGGGTTTGATTCCAGCTATCCACAAAATAATACTGTTTGAGGAATTTGAAATGCAATACCATTGTCAAGGTATGCTTAAGCGTTTGCTGGAGGGCAAACCATTTTTCGCCCCAGTTAAATGTGAACAGTGTAGAGTAGTGACATTTACAGGGTTAGTTATTTTTGTGTCTAATAATTATGAAATCTCTGATTCAGCAATAAGGAATCGATTGACCGTTATCGAGGCAGATGTACCATTCTGGTCGCTTCCGAAGGCGGTGGTTCCCAAGGAGGAGGTTGAGGACGAGGTTGATGCGATGGAAACCCCGGAGGTCGTTGAGATTTCGTCGGAGGAGGAGGATTGCGAGAAAGAGAACACCTCGACGAATGTTTAGGAAGATATCTTATTTGGCTCCGAAATCTGTTATTAAATTTAGGCATGACTTTATGAATATTATAGATGTTCCCTATGTGTATCACAATGTTAATGGTATTTGGATGAATCAATTTTCTTGGGAAAAGGCTTTCATCGGACCTAGTGATGTTTTGAAAGGACTAACGAAGATGTATTCTAAATTTATCGTTAGTAATATATATGTTAAAATTCAGATTATCGATCATGAAGATTAGGACTATTACTTTTCCGGTGCGAAAAATGAGGAACTTGCTTCGTTATTTGCTCATTATTTACAGAGTGGTACGACTAGGCCTGCTATTCCTAAAGATAATGAAGTACATATTGAGCCAATAGATAAAATACTACGAATATCAAAGTTTATAAGTCGTAGTTATACAGCTGTGGATTTTGTTAATAAAAAGGTTCCTGATAGATTTACAAATGAGGCTAATGCTATGGATAATTTAACTCTGAAAAGACGTTTGTATAAAAAAATGTTCTTAAAATTAAGCCTGGTATGAGAAAATATTTGTCATCCTCTATTTTAACTTCTCCTGATGTTAATGTATATTCTAATATTTATAAATGGTTGTTTGATGGTGAGGCTAAGAGGACTATTCCCGCTATTTATTTTCAATGTATGCCTGCTGATACATCTGTTTAATATAACCCTGCTAGTATAGAGTTTCATAATGTTAGGATTAAGGTAAATTGTTCAATGTTAATAACTCTTGCTGGTCGTGGTATGGAAAATCACATGTGATCTATTTAGAAAAAATAAAGCCACTCTTAAACTAAATGTTTCTTTGTCCTTTACTGTTCCCAGACTTAAACCTTACTGACATTCTGATATCGCGGCAGCACAATGTCAACCACTCGTACCATTCTCTGAAGAGGATCGCCGTATTGACAGAGGTGTGCGGCGTTTGGGAGTTTTGTTCTCAACACCCATCTATTTACGACGTGACATTTTCTTCAATGGCATTAATCCAGAGGATGTAAATTTAAAACTGGATAGAGTACAAAGATTTGTTCTAATGCCTAGTTTAGGGCCGTTGAATCATATCAATTCTAAAACTGGCGCCAATTAGAAATATTTGCCTTCATATATATTGGATTTGTTATTTTGTACTAGATTGTCACATGTATCAAGGATGAAAATATGTTGTCATTTATACGGTAATGGAATAGATATTAACTTGTCTTTGGCGTTGATGTTCAACGGGTAATTCCTCTGGTTTTCAAATAAAACTCGTAGAACTAGTAACGTAGATGATTTCTTTTCCTATGCATTTTTGTTGTAGGGGTATCCGTTAAGAAGAAAATCGTAAAGGAGAGCCGTAATTCGCCTTGAACTTGGAAAAATTGAGGCATGGCTACCCAATTGTCGTCAACGTAAACAATCTTATTGGTTACTGAAGTAAATGAGATCTGCATCTGCATAATAACAAAACACATTTAATTCCTTACGCGTGCATGACAGGTTTTTGTAATCGGAAGGATATGGATTCTCTACCTTCTCTACGGCGAAGAGAAGAACGTAAAGATTACAACTACTTTCTGAACTCATGCGACGTATGTTCTAAATAATTTTCGATTGTTTGGTTGGTTAAAACTAATTAGAAAATAAATTTCTAGATTTACACTGAATCTCTGTTGATTAACACTGAAAATGACAGTGATTGAGGATAAATTTATCGGAGTTTTCCTTAAATTACTTTCTCAATTATGCAATTAAATGTATTTCTTTGCTAAATAATCTTTTCATCCATTCGATGTTGAAGTTTCCACATTTTCACGAAGTGTTTGTTTATTTGCTATTAAGCGCCATTTTCTTTAACGTTTACGCCATCATTACTTCCGAGTTCAAGTTTCTTTTATAAATGCGAAGGTTCACTTATGTAACGCTTATATTATTACGATCTTTCGGTGCATGCATACTGCAAGCGCATAAAAAAATCACGATACGCATGGAGAAAGTAAAAATCGACCACTAACATTGTTTGTTACTTTCTCCACATACGAAGTATACGTCACTGAAAATGATTATCCTGACAAATTTGATGTAAAAAATATAAATAGTGAATACTTCAGTTGGTTAAATATAGAAAACATCGAAATGGAATTGGTAGATTTCCAATTTAGTGCCATTTGGTAGCAAAAATTTGCCGGCTTGCGAAACAATATTGAAAATAGAGAAATAAAACGAATGGGGTGGAGAAATTTCCAATGTCGAAAATGAGATTTTAAAAGTTTGGAAAAGTATGGCTGAGCAGTTTATTTATTTAAAAAAAATTCCGTTGTCACTCCCAAGTTTTTTTTCTTCGACCTATTTTTTGTGGAATCCTCTTTTCTAAAATGAATTTAATAAAAAACCGAATCAGGATGACAGATGTGGTCTCAAATGCTTGCATTTCTCTGTTTTCCACCAGGTATAAACCCAACATTAAAGAACTGGCGTCTAATGTGATCCAAAAACGTTCCAACAATGAAATATAATCAATTAAATAATAAGTCAACACAGCAATTGCCGTCTTTCTGAATCATAATAAAAAGAGACTTTTTCATTTTCCCTTTGCTTGCTTTAATGGCAAAGACTTTTTACTTTTTAGTAAATAATGCAGTATTGAAAACAAAATTACAACGGTTACTTATTGTATTTCGTGATACGAAAGCAATCATATTCTTGTTTCTCTCATCCTTTGCAATATTTCATTATTGCTGAATAAATAATATGAAAAGACCAAGTATTGACATTTTTAAAATTTGTATATTATATATCAGAGATGTAAAATACATAGGCAATCAGGAGAGTTATACACACACACACTATCACACACACACACACACACACATATATATATATATATATATATATATATATATATATATATATATATATATATATTGTTATGTTTCTGTTGTTTTAATGTTCTTTTACGTGTGTCGCTTCGACATCCTCAGGGCATCGCCAACCTGAAGTCGTCCGATTGGTGAGTGTTCACTGTATTAAATTCAGGAAAAAAAGGTAGTGATGAGGGTGGCAACAAGGTGTTGAAGGAAGCCCAGCGGACACTTACCAAGTAGAGGACCAAGTTGGCAGGCTGCCGGGGGCGTCTAAGAGACACGTAAATAAACACGCACACAGAAAAAACGAAAGCTTATCGGGCCTATGCCCTTCTTCAGCGAAGGAGATAGAGTAACTGAAAGTGACATATATATACCAAGTATTGATAATTTTTCAATTGGTACATTATTTGCCATCACTGACCTAATGTATGAATGAATATTCTGACAAAAAATATCTCGCCTTGTTGAGTAACAAACGACTATGAATGCGGAAAAGGCCCGGAGCGCGCATATGGAACGACGCTCCTTCGACTTCAATGCAAAAGAAACTTAAGCACGGGAGACACCCACCCTCTCGGATGGATTACATAAATTTCACGATAGGGTGCTTTTGGAAATTCCACAAAGCCATCTGAGCACTCATTTTTCAGTCCGAGGAAGCCTTAGAGATCGGCAGATGATATCCTCAAAACATAAATCATCATCCAACATATTTGGAATTTTTAGAAATATTACAGGCACGGAGAAAGACACGCGGCGGCGACGAACTTATTTCTACTTCCTTCCGTTTTCCGGCGCATCAGATTCACTCGAGCACAAGAGCTGGGCCATATCTCGATTGGCGACCCATTCGTCCAACTGATGGAACTTTTTCCCTTCGCAGTCTGAGACCCGGATCAACTCCGCGAATCTCTCACCCTCCAACGACTTCCTGCATATGTCCAAGACGGCCTTCACTGTCGACACGTCCTTGCTGAGCACCGCCAGATGGAGCGCCGTGCGACCGGAATCATCCACCATCGTGAGAAGCTTGGTCCTTTCCTCCTGATCCAGCACCTGGTTGAAAAACGTCGACAGGCAATAAAGGATACTGTAAATGAACCTACCTATCGGCAAGGTAAACAACGTTCCGCCGGACTCTTCTTGCTGCAACATCATCCTCACCACCTTTTCCCTACCTAGCACTTCCACCCCATATTCATAAACGTTCTTTATCAAGTAAATGTTATGGGTCCTCACAGCACGATGCAAGACGCTGCAATGGCGCTTACTCTCTGAAGACAGGAGAAGCTCCGTTTCCCCTCTGTTCAGCGCATCTCTCAACGCACCGTGTACGTTTTGCACTGTTTTGAGGACGGCCCTTGATATCGCGAAATGATAGAAGTTTAACCCCTTGTAATCGGCGGCGAGTAACAATTCCAGAAATTTCTCCTCGGGAAGGGCTTCCTTGCAAATGTTCAACACCTCTCTCCCGAATGCAAAGTTCTTCCTGCCCGCTGATCGGTGAAGCACAGTCTGGTTCTTTTCGTCCGCCATCTTCAGAAGATATATCTTTCCTTGGCGCGTCAGGATCTTCGTAATAATCGACCACATATACCGGAGGGTATTAGAGTTCGATTTCTCTACCGCGCAGTGTAGCAGCGTGTAACCCTTGCTTTGCTGTTGCAGGATCATTTCCAACACGTCTGCCTCCTGTAGAATTCCGCTCGCGTGTTCGAAAACGGATTCTACCACGCCGCTTTTATTTGTTTTGACTGCTTGACAGAGGATCGTGTCCCCGAGTTTGTTTTTGGAACAAAGGATGACCTTGTACATGACCCTGTCGAGGAGACTTTTAAGCGATTCTTGCACGGTTCGGATTATTTCCAAGTTCGTGAACCTTACGGCAAAGTGATATAAGGTCTGCCCTTTATAATCAGCCAATAGGATCAAATCCAGGAAATCCTCTTCGTTGAGCGTTTCTTTGCTTAGCTTGAACATGTTCATAATCAAAGACGTTTCACCGTTACTGAAACCGTGGGAGAGTGCGCGGCTAAAGACAGTCTCCCCTCCATACGTACTCTCCACGAGCATTTTCCTAACTAATTCCCGACCTATGGTTTCGCCTAGGCTATCAATCATAGGCCTCAACTCCTCCCCCCTGCAATTTTCAACCGCATAATGGAGGAAGTTCCTCCCTTCTTCGTCCAAGCCCTTCGTCAATTCAACGCGGGTAACCGCATTCTCAAACAACTCCATCTCTTTCAAAACAGTGACGACCTGTCCTATCCCGTTCTCCCCGGCGAAATGTAAGATGGTTTTACCGCGCGCCGCCCTGGTTTCGGCCAGCTCTCCGACCCCTTTATCACCCACGATCTCCTTGGTGAATGCCAGAACGACAGGAAACACTTGCCTGTCGCTGTTCTTGCAGGCGCAATGGAAGATGTTCATCCCATCCGCAACCCTAGTCCCGAGCAGTATCAATGCTTGCTTCGTGATCCGAGCATCGGTGACTTTCTCAAATGAACCATCCATCTCCTCCCGGCTGTGACATCTCACTTCGCTCGAGGGACGGTTTTGAATGTCGCCGTAAATCCTGTGATACAAAACTCTCTTTATAGCGCACAGCAGCCCGGATAAATATCCCACGGGAACCTGACGCGCGGCCTGTATCAAGACGTCCACCGAAAGCGAACCTAAAAATTTGAAATAGAACGCATCACCGAGACAGAAGTCGAGTAATCCGAGGGCGGCCACTAGCCTCTTCCCATCCAATTGCTCGAGCTTATGGTTCAGGATAGAGATAAATTCCCTTTCCAACGAATCGGAACGCGCTTTTTCTAAGCTTCCCATCCAGTCCTTCCAAACATTCCTGCAGCACTCCATGTCTTCAGCGGGTGTTTCTTCGACGTACCTCACAAAAACCCTTATCACGTCCAAAGACTTCATTAATTTGCCTAGAAACGAAGCCTCTTTCTTCTGGAACGCGCAATCCACGAATCTTCGAACCACGTCGAATCCTGGGTCAAGCAGAACCCTCTCGAACGAATCCTCCTCCGCTTCCCCGCGATTTATCCCGTCTAACATCCACGATGCGAAGAAGAACTCCGCGAACGTTTTGTGCTGGAACTCTATGCGATCGTGGGATTTGGTCACGATGCCGATGTTGTGGACGATCTTCTTCAGCCTGTCGCTCTGCAGGGCGTCCCACTTGTGCTTATCAGGCATCAAGACAGACTGCGAGAGCTTCTGGTGAAACTTCCATATCTCTTTCTTCATCTCTTCCATGTGATTCTTCACGTCGTTGGTGATCTGCATAAACCTGCATTTTTCCCTGAAGTATATCCGCATTTTGCCTTCCACGAAACTGGAAAATAGGTTGTGAACGTCCGAGCAGACGTCGGTTCTCAGGTTTTCGTCGAAGGCTAATTCACCCAGCATGAAGAGATACAGGGGCGATCCCTTAAACAGGTCGCCGTAACCCTTGATGGAAACCAGCGTTTCGTCCAGGAGAGCTCGGGCTGAGGAAATGAAGTTCACTCGGTCTATTCTCGATCGCAAACCATCAATCTCATCCGGAAACGCCGTTTTCCGTTCCCTTCTCCGTTTCCTTTCGCTCAAACTTCTCAGCGACTCGATAAACTGCCGGTCGCGTCTCTTTACAGGATCCAGCTCCGCTTCCGAGAGGATCGCTTCGATTTTGTCGCGGATCTCCTTCATCACTTTCCCTCCTTCTTCCGACGGACAGTCCGAGCCCGCCCGTTTAAGCTTTTGCTTCCATAACCCGTCCAAAAGTTTCTCTTGGTCTTTCCTGGTCAACAGCTTTATCCTGTACGACAGCACGCTCATTTCCGATTCCAAATCCACCTCTTCGTGTTTCCTCGTGCATATCCACATCTGCAGGTTCGTCTCGTCCTTAAGCGTCCGCAATAGGACCAGGACGTTTTCCTTGTACAAAGGACTGATCTCGTCGAAACCGTCGAAGAATATCTTCTTCTCCCAGCAGCCCTTTAAAAATTCCTCGAACAGCGCCGCCTCGAGTTTTCCCTCTTGCCCGAAGATCCTGCAGAATAACGCGACGGCTTTTCTCGGATCCTCCTCAATCTTGGCCAAACCCAGAGGATTGTTCGGGTCGTCGTCTGCGTACTCGTTCAGGTTGATCCTTCCGATCCAGCAGCCGGGTCGTTCGGATTTGATTTTGTCGAGGAGGTCGCTTAAAACGGTCGTCTTCCCGGTTCCGGGGTCGTCGGATATCAACACCACCCTATCGTTGCGACTGTGCGATGCTTCTACCAATTCCGTCTCCGAGAAGGTGTCCTCTTTAAGATGCTCCCTCAGCAACAGCTCGCCACCTATCGACGATTTCCAGAAGAATTCTCCCTTCCGAAAATGGAGCCAGTGTCCCGCGCCGAACCTTTTCTTCCACTTCCTGAAAAAACCATGGAAAATTTTGCTCCCTTCCCTCTCTTCTCGGAGCAAAAACACGCTCTTCCCATCGACGAACTTGTCGCCCCCGCCTGAAATCCACTGCATTTTCTTTTCTTTTATTCCGGCTGCGAGAAGATCCGACTTACTAGATCCCGTGATGAATAACGCGCAAGAAACTGGAATGACGTCGAATAAGGAACTGTTCACGGTGGTTTTCACGAAGGACCTCTCTATGTAGCAATTTTTGTCGTATCCTTTGGAGAGAAGATTTTTGCCGTCGTCGAATACGATGTCGCCTCCGGAAGTCAAGCGCAACAGACCATACGGCTGGACGAACCTCGACAGTTTAGATTGGTTGATCAGGGCGCTGAGAATATAGCTCTTCCCCTTAATCACCACCTTTTTCTTCATCAGCGCTTCTTTATACGAATCGGAGAAGTCGTTCCAGTGGTAGTGGAGGACCTTCTCCTTGCAACCGTCCAGAAATCTCTTCCCCAAGCTTTCCGGCTGCACGATCACGATCACTTCCTTCTTATCGCCGAGTCCGACGTCCTCGAATTCCAGCGATATATCTCCGAGATCCGGTGTCATGTCATTCGTCACCAGGATCAGTTTTTCGCAGGCTTCGCACTTGAAGGCCTTCAGAATTATATCAGAGTTCTCCTCGAAGCATCTCAACTCGAAAAAGAGGCATCTTTTTTCGAAGTGAAACCGATACATCTCTTTCAACTCGAAGAATACTTGCAGGCAGGTCAGCTTGGTGTTGGTCGTGACCAGTATCGACAGGTTATGAGACGATACCATCGAAATGTAGAAGCTCTTGCAAGATTTCTTAAGAGGTGGGTTCTGCCTGTCCGTTTCTTTAATGCATCCCAGATATTTTTGCAGGTGCTGGATCGAGCAGAGAGGTTTCTTAAAAAAGGTGTCTTTGGAGTAATTCGCGCAAGCGGGGACAACGTTCTTCACGTAGTATTGGAAGAGTTCTGAAACCTGCTCGCGGAGGAGTCTTTCCCCGTCTTTCTCTCCGCGCATAGATACAATGTGTGGCACTCTGGCTATCAACTCGGAATGCCATTTTGTCCTGTCGTAACCGAATACCAACGTAATTATTTCATCAACACCCTCCTGTCTTCCTTCAATATCCTGCGCAATCCTATCAAACTCACCCTCTTTCTCGACATCTCCATCTTTGTAAGGCATTGCCCTGTCCCCGTGCAGTACGCCGAGAGCCATGTGGCATAGCTCGTGTGCCAACGTGCCAGCGACGTTCATGAAGGAAGACTTTTCGGAATCGCAACCCTTCGCACCTATGTAAATTCTACGCTTAGTTGGAACGGTTAAACCGTAGACTTCTCCCCTCGCCGTGTAACATATGCGTTCCACGCATTCCGACCCGAAATCAAACACTATTTCGACGTCTTCGTACTCCACCGCTTTCATCAGGGGCGCCACCAAACTCGACGAATTCAGATGTTCGTAAAGTTCCCTCGTTGCGTTTATCTGCCCGGCGTCGTAGTCCCCGCGCACTTTGGTGGAACCTATCAATTTGATGACGTGGGAATCCTTGTGCGTGATGAAATACTCTTCCAGAAAAGAGTCCAGTTTATTCTTTTGCACCGAGTTGAACTTACATTCGCCTTTCCTCTCCTCCTCCTCGTCCCTGAAAGATGCTCCCAGAGACCACAGGAATGCGAACACCTCGAGTTTCTTATGCTTGGCGGCCTGATAAAGCGCCGAAACGTTCTTAACGCTCAGATAAAGGGAAGACTTGATGCATTTCGTAGCCTCTTTCACGGAGTCCAAATTTCCGGACGAGATGTGACCGTGCAGTTTGCGTCTTTCTTCCACGAAATCCCATAAATCTTTTCCTCCCGCTTCCGCCACGTCGATCTCATCTGATTCGATGTCGCTGGGAAACAGCGAATCACCTTGCAGCAGGATGAGTAAGCAGGTGTAGCGTTTCCCGGACCACGCTAGGTCCGCGGCCGTCTTCCCTAATACGTTCTTGGAGTACAATTCGAGTCCATCGCACCGCAACAAGAATTCCACGAGGTCTGCTTTTCCCCTCCCCGCAGCCGCCATCAGGAGAGTGTTCCCTTCGGGACAGCGATGGCTGTTCAGGTACTCCAGCTGATCCTTGCCCACCACCACCGTCTCGGCATCGCGCGGAATTTGGGCTCCCAACTTGGCCGCGAACGTCTCCAAGTCGTCGTTTTCTAGGTCGCATCCCGATCCAGGAGGCGCTCCGCCATCTTGGCTCCGTGGGCGCGACAAAGGCGTCGGTGTCTCCATGTGGGACACGTCCATTCTGCTTTCTCCTTCGAGAGAGTCGAAATAAGACGGTTAGATGAGTGATTTCCAAAATGCGCGTCGCGGCACGACAGTGTCCGTCGGGAATGGGACGGTTCGGCGCAGGGTCAGGTCATCGCAGACACTAGTATCTCTAATATATTGTACAAGGTGAGGTGACAAGCCCAGTTGGTTTTCAAAACCTTCTGTAGAGGGTGTGGAGTAACAGTGGACTGCTGCAACCTGGCGGAACACTTTATAACTAATAGAAGTCGCGTTCAGCTTATCTCTAATATATTTTACAAGGTGAGGTGAAAAGCGCAGTTGGTTTTCAAAACCCTCTGTAGAGGGTGTGGAGTAACAGTGGAGTGCTGCAACCTGGCAGAACACTTTATAACTAATAGAAGTCGTGTTCAGCTTATAAATGTATATTTTTGTATGGTTACTAACAACAGTATATAGTTAGTAATGTTAGTAAATAAACTTTCATGTTCGCTTCGTTTAACAATTTACACATTGAAGCTTCACTTACGTATCGGAAAGAATTAAAATCAGAATTTCTTTACTACATGGAAAAGTACAGAAAGATTCAACATATACAACACGCTATATTAATTTTAGTTGGTATTTAAATGAAAGTCTAACGTTATATTGTTAAATAAAATTGATATAGATGCTGTATACGTACAAGTTTCATTTGATTTTAGGAATTTATATTTAATTTCGATTTTATTCCAATTAAAGTTGCTATACAATGAAGTTCATTGAATCTGAGAGAAGACATTATAGTTTAACTCGAGAACCGAGTGCGCCATTATTTAACCTAAATAAGAGACACGTCGCTTGAGTTATGATTGGAAAATGTGAGAGATTAATTAAATGTGATTAATAAATAGATTAATTATTGGAAGTCATTACTGTTTTCATGGCTGGAATCACCCGCTTTATCCCACGTGTAAAAATTGACACGCCAAATGATCCAGCAATTCCTTTTAACATGCGTTGCAGACAATTCGCGATCAAACTGTCTCATTCCATGACAATAAATAAATCGCAATGCCAAACCTAAGCCAAAGTTGGAATTTTTACGCCTGAATCTGGATTTACACATGGAAATATGTGGGGTATTCAAGAATTCGAACACTAAATTGTATATGAAGAAATATTGAGAATTAAATAATAATATAGTCTATCTATACTATACAAACAGCTATACAAATCCACACGCTTGATCCTAGAGCGACCAAACATGACATGCTATCTAATCGGATCAAAAGGAAGGGCGTGGTCAGGTTTTGGGGACGAAATTTGTCTGTTTGTAATGCTCTTTGAACGGCTTTAACTCCACCAATTTAGCTTCATATCTAACCAAATCTTGTATTTAGACTTACACTGAACGGATCAACTGGAAAATTGAAACATTATCGGTATTTTCTGTGGCCAGCACACGACTTTCCGATTATTAAAATTGAGAAGGAACGGAAGAACCTACCGATGTATATGACGGCTCATTTGAAAGCCTAAGTCGCTTTTTATTTCCTCCATATACGAAGTATAAAGAAAGTATTGTTTTCATGAAAAAAAATGGAATTCGAGATTTCAACGGAAATACACGTTTTAAAGTCCTCTGAACACGTTTTGACTATTTTCTCGATGATGTCTGTCTGTCTGCATGTGATAGGTTTTTGTGGGCGCTCTAACTCAAAAACTATTAATCGTGTCAACGCAAAATTTTATATTTAACATTTTTATAAAAGTTTAAAGATCTGGTTAGTTTTTGGTAAAAATCGGTTGACCGGAAGTGGGTGTTTACTCTTGTCACTTATACATTATTTTGAAATATTTGCCTTAATATTTGATAAATGTAAAAACGTATTGAAATAAAAGTTGTAGAAAATCTTATTTCCTACAACCTTTGTTTGGTACTTTTTTCCATATAATGCATTGTTTAAGAAATATCTTATATTTATAGCTGCCACCACCACGCCACCTACCGAAGACTATTGTTAACAATTGGCGCTTAGTTACATCTTACATCTTAGTAACGAAGTGGAGACAAGCTGATGGATTTCTGTCGATGCATCCCAGGACGAACCGATTGAAATAATTCGTTGCACAAATATAAAGATAAGCATGTAACATAACATCCGCTTGAACGAAACTTATAAAACTGGCCGCACATTTCGTTAAAAGCCAATAAATAACCTGTCCCGTTACCTTGGTGATCAATCAGATAATCCGAACTCCAAAACTACGATGGAATGACCACCATTCCACCAATCCTCGTTCTTCTAAATAAAGGAACCCTTCTTTCGTATTCAAAGGTTATATTGTGCATAAATCGATAAATTTACGTGAGCTCGATAAAAGGACCGAATACAGGAGTACATTACTGTAAACTCACACTTCAAAAATCTGATGTCGTCACACATGACTTTCTCCATAAGTGTAATATTTCTAAAAATCCAAAAAGGTTACATAATAATAAATATTTTAAGAAACCGAGAAAATTTAGACTACGAAAAACAGAAATAAACTCAAACATTAGTATCCTCCTATATGTTAGCATTATATATAGACGTTCCTTACAGAGGAGGAGGAGATAACATATAACAGGAGGATACTAATGTTTAGGCACTTCCAGATGTGCTGGAGATATGAAATTTTTTTCATAGGTAGGATTTTGGACAAAACCGAATAGAAAAAACGAAAATCTTTAAAAAGTGCAACAATGCGGCCGCTAAAAATTCGCAATTGTTTAAACAAATTTTCAAGGATTATGTCTTTCCGAATGTGCTACGGAGCTGAAATTTTTTTTAGAGGTAGAATTTTAAAAAAAGAAGTAGGGATTATACAAATTTTGATTTATTTTGATGTTAAAAATTCTTAAAGATTAAACAAATAGATAGCTGTTTAGATACTACGGGATGAGCTAGGAAGCTGCAATTTTCAAGTTATTTACATAGTAGTGCATTTGCACAAATGAACATTTGAAATTCTCAATAAATATATAAATGTTTAAAATTTAAAAAATTGGAAAAATATTATTTCACTTCCGGAAGGGCTACATCTTTAAAATTAGGCAGAAATGCGTAGCATTAGTACTCCATAATGGAGAAAGTATAAAATTATTAAAATTGCAAAGTTTGGGGATTGTTTTAATCTATTATCTTTACATAAGGGAAAAACGAAAATAGCTACGGAGGTGAAATCTTTAGAATTAAAAAAAATATTCGTAATGATGAAATATCTGTATGAAAAATGAATGTTTTTTCAAGGTGAGATGATATGCTTGCAGAATGCATGCACCTTCTACAAGTATGTTATATCATCCTCCTCCTCTGTAAGGAACGTCTATATATAATGATAAAAGCAAATATTAAAAAAACGGGAAGATTACAAGAGTAAACACCCACTTCCGGCTAACCGATTTTTACCAACAACTAATCAGCTCTTTCCTTTTAATAGAAATGTCAAATATTAAATTCCACAGCGACCTGATTGTTATTATTTGATTTAGAGCCCCAACAATATTCCGGTCACAGAAACACACACACACACACGCTATCTCTCTCACACACACGCTATCTCTCTCTCTCACACACACACAGGCATCATCGAGAAAATGGTCATAATGCGTTCAAGAGACCTCAAAACGTGTATTTCCGCTGAAGAACTTCGTATATGGATACAGTAAAAACCCATCGGGTGTTAGAAAACGGGAAAAATCGGGATTAATACGAAAAATACATTTCCTGCACGTAACGCTTGCCCCGGTTCGCGGAAGGTGTATAATTCTAGGGGCATTTCCCAGTGCAATTCATTCGTCTGACAACGATCACACTCACCTACATTAACTCGATTAACGCTGATACTTCGCTCAAGATGGCTGTGATTACGGAAGAGGCGCTTGACCCAGCTTGGTCCTCGCAAGCGTCGGGCGGACTGTCGAACTTGGCTTTTTTCAACTGATAAGGATATCTTCGCGTCAAAAGGAACTTCCGAAAACCCACACAAGATGGAACCACGGATCGGTGCGCTCCACAGGTTATGTGTATCTTATTTGATCTTTGGGTGGTCCCACGTTCAAGGGCGTCGAGAGCCAACGCGGACGCCGGCGAGAAGTGTGTGACGGGCTCCCCTTGGTGTGTGTGTGTGTACAGCTGTCTGCTTGCGTGCGTGTCCGCATGTACATATATCAGGTTTAAAAGCAACAAGTCATTTCTGGTAAAAACTGTCCATATTTATTGAAAAAATAACGTGTTAATCTTAAATAGCCGAGACAATTTAAAGAATGTGACATAAAAATCTGATGTGGCCACCACATGAATTTCTCCGTATCTGTAATATTTCCGAATAGGTTACGTAATAATAAATATTTTAAGAAACCGCGAGAAAATTTTGGACTTGACAAAGAACAGAAATAAACTCAAACCATAGCATTCGGGTATTGGATATAGCCACAAAGCTCCAACAATTAAGAAAAGAAAAAAGAGCGTTACTAAGTTGTAACCAAGCGTCAATTGTTAACCAAAGTCGTCGGTAGGTGGCGCGGTGGTGGCAGCTAAAAATATAAGATATATCTTAAACAATGCATTATATGGGAAAACGTTTTAAACAAAGGTTGTAGAAAATTAACTTTCCTACAACTTTTATTCTAGTACATTTTTGCATTTATCAAATATTAAAGCAAATACTTCAAAATAACGGATAAGTGACAAGAGTAAACACCCACTTTCGGTTGACCGATATTAACCAAAAACTAATCAGTTCTTCTAACTTTCATAAAAATGTTAAATATAAAATTTCGCGTTTACCTGATTAATACTTTTTGAGTTAGACAGCCCACAAAAAGCTATCACATTCACACACACACATCATCGAGAAAATGGTCATGAAAGCAATACTTTCCCCTATACTACGTATATTGAGAAAGTAATAACGAGCAGCACTGAACAAAAGGTTTTGAAATTATTTTTAGAAATGCTGCCGTAAGTAATTTTATATTCATACACATTCGTGGTTGTGATGCGAAGTGATATGGAGAAATTAAACGTCGTCGTACTGAACTGTCGCAGCATCCGTAGGAAAATTGCCGAGTTCGAGCATATCATTCGCAGTCTGCACGCCGACGTCGTGATACCCACGGAAAGTTGGTTAAAGGATGAGATTCAGAGTCAGGAGATATTTCCCAGAGATTATCTGGTCTATAAAAAAGATGGCGCCAATAGACCGGGCGGGGGGGTTTCCATATCAGTTAGCGATAAGTACGATAGCAGTGAGATTCCGGTAAGTGACGAGGATATCGAGAGTGTTTGGTGCCGCATAGGTAAAGAAGGCTCCCAAAAAAGGTGCTCATATGCTCGCTTGACAGGACACCTAACGCTGGTGTAGATCGTATTTTAAATCTCGAGAAGCAACTATCAAAGCTTAGACTGATAAATCGAGATGGTATCGTTATAGTCGGTGGTGACTTTAACTTACACTCAATTGATTGGGAAAACCTATGTTTCGAATCTAGAGGTAAAGAACGCGAATCCTGTGAGGCATTAATCGAAACATTCTGCGAGCGCTCTCTCCTTCGATTAGTCAGAAAGCCAAAGCGATCGGGAAACATATTAGATTTATTGGCAACTAACGTCCCAGAAAGAATAAACAAAGTCACCATTGAAGGTGGGATAAGTGATCATCTGGCCGTATATGCAGAGTGTAAGTTGGAAATCGATAGGCACCCTAAGCCTCAAAGAAAGTTTTATATATTTGCTAAGGCAAACTTTTCAAGCTTCAGGTCGCGCCTACGAGAAATACTACCTGGCTTCCGTGATATGGCCGAACGATCAGGTGCTGAGTCGTCATGGAAACTATTCAAGGATATAATGCCAGAGGGCATCGATAAGTACGAGATAAAGTAACGGATAAGTGACAAGAGTAAACACCCACTTCCGGTTTACCATAAACTAATCAGATCTTTTAACTTTTATAAAAATCTTAAATATAAAATTTTGCGTTGACCTGATTAATAGTTTTTGAGTTAGAGCGCCCGCAATAATCTATCACACACAGACAAACACGCCTCATCGAGAAAATAGTCAAAACGTGTTCGGGGGACCTTAAAACTTGTATTTCCCTTGAAATCTCGAATTTGATCTTTTTCATGAAAACAATACTTTCTCTATACTACGTATACGGAGAAAGTTAAAAACAGTATACTTGTCATATAAGTTTATTAAGTTTAATATCTTGATATAAAATGTTAATAAATACTCGTACGCGTAAAGAATATATGCCGAAATTTAAAAAACACTATTGCTGAATATCCTACGGATAGAATTAGGAACGTAAAATAAAAAATATGATATGGAAAAATTCATAAACCAAGACCGCGCACGTAATTGGTGGGCCATTGCGGACACAACGCATACTGCTTAGTGCAGCCGGTCGCCGCAGTGGCGTCCAAGGTGTGCCAGAGAAAATTACCCTGCACGATGGACATCATATTTCCCTTGTAAATCAAACGGGAAGGAATATTTCCCGGAATCGATCCCGGGACTTCAACCATCATCGCAACAATAACTATCCTCGGGAGATATCGGCCACAGTAAGATTCCCACCGAGTTTCGTGAAATCGGTCCATCCGTTCAAAAGTTAATAGGGGAGTTGGACAGACAGACAGACGGACGGACACGACGACGAAACTGTAAGCCTATTTCAATTTCTGAAAAGTAAGCTAAAAAGCCTTCAAGCAAATTAGCAGGTTTCGTTATATTATGTTTTTATTGAAAGAGGAGCCGATTTCAAAGAAAGCGATAATTCGTTTTGAACTAGGAAATTTATTGCAGTGTTGTTACTTTCTCCACATACGTAGTATAGGGGAAAGTATTGTAGGTATTCGTGAAAAAATCGACTACGAGATTTCAACGGAAATACACGTTTTGAGGTCCCCTGAAAAGACGTTTCGACCATTTTATTGATGATATCCGTGTGTGTGCGTGTGTGTGTGTGTGTGCGTGTATTAGCACCGAAATAACGAAGTCGAATTTTTTTACGAAAACAATTGATGCTTTACCCTATACTTCGCAAGAATAAAGTAAAACCCTGGTGTATTCCTGACATTTCTTCACCGATTGATGGCAATAGTAATTGCAAGTTACTTTCGGCAACATCTTCACTGCGGCATCTATCAGGAATTTCAATCGTAAATAAACTTTTAACATTATGTAACGACTCTCGCTTAAAAAATGCATTCGGTCAAAAGTTTTATTCGTTGCCGCGGTGAGCATCCTACGTATGACCTCGCAAATTATTTCGCAATATATTCGTTATCTAAATTACTCTCGGAGACGCTCTAATAGCAGCAAATATTTACAACAAAAATTGTTTAGAATATATGAGGATGATAGGGTGTAAAGATTAATTGTTACCGCAATTTATATTCCCGTTGAAGTTGCTATCAGTAATTTCAAACTATCTCCATAGCAACCATAACAAATTTTATCAAACTACGAAATTAGATTTATAAAAGTTATATGTGATTAAGCAAATATATATAAAATAATTAAAAATTTATTAGTTATAATTTTTAATAGAAATCTTAAATACAATATTCTGTAGTGATTTGAATGGCAGTTCTTGAGTCAGCGGACCCACAAAAATTCCTAACGAACATAAATATTCAAGAAAAAGGTAACCATGGACAAAGGGTATATTATAACAAATGTAATTCACTTGAAATCCGATTTTTTTCATGGAAACTATACTTTAGACAGAACAGGGTGGGTGGAAAATATTTTAAAGAGACAGCGCTGCCATCTATCGTGACATTGAAGAATCTACCATCTACTACGGCAATAGACGTGTTGGTTGGTGATAATTTTAAATCGATCATATCTCAATAATTATAGGTTCTAAATTCTCCAGGATTGCTTGATTCATTCATTAATCCTTTGGTGATGGCGAATCTTTTTATTTCCGTCCTTTTTATGGGGTATACGACATTTCTTTCCTGAAGTTCTTTTTCCAACGCGTTTAAGAAGGAATGGTCGATGTCGTAATGCGTCATGGAAAGTCTAGCGCTTAATATTTGCATTTTAGACGCAGCGGCACCTTCCACGAGGTAAAAATCTATCCTCGGCTAAACAAAAATTTGAACTTCACGTCTACGCCGCCTATTAAATGTCCGGGTTGAATGCACACGTCCGTGTCTACCTTTCTCACCAATCGACGACGCTCCCCATTTTAACGTACTTAATTTCGAATATTTCGCGAGTAAAATTTCGAGCGTAACCCTCTGCGAAAGGCATTCTTCCCTTGCTGATTCTGACGTGATCAACAGGTTTTTTAAATTTAATATTCTTGCCGAGGCGCTTCGCCACCCGGAATGAGTTGGAAATGGATACACGGGAGGGTTCCACACCCGTCCAAGAGCGCACGGTATCGTAGTAACGAATCGACTTGTTTCTGAAAAACGTTCTCGTATTTCATCGTGCTGCCCCTCCCGTGAAATATTTGTACATTTTTTGATTTCGAAGTCCTGTCGAACCGCTCGACCACCGACGCTTTCACGTCTGGATTTCTCGTGGTGTAAAATTTAATTCCGCGACTCGTCAAAAACTCTTCGAAGTGTTTATCGCTCTGTATCTTTAACGGTTTCCTCCCTTTTAAGAAAATCTTTTCGAAAGCGCCGATTATGGTTTTAGAGGTTTTTACTCTCCGAAGGAATGGCCCACGCATACTTTGAAAATAAATCTGTATCCCTAACCGCAAGGATCTTTCGTGGCGTCCTCGTGCGCCGTCTGTGATTCGCCTGGTTTGGCAGGATGCACCTGCCTCGCTAGGTGGAAAAAACTGCAGAGTATCGCTTGGATTCGTGAACTCGACGATGTACTTGGGGGATATGCTTCTCGATCGAGGGCTTTGGCAGAAGACGTTCCGCGTTATGAGAATCGCCGAAATGTTCGAATGATGAGAACCTCTGGTAAACAATAGACTGACCTCTTTGTCGTAACATTCGTGCATCGAATCATCCAGCGCGTATAAGGCGGGAATTCCTAGCGGAGTTTCGAACGAAGGTAATTCGTTGACACATTTTACTCCAAACGATTTGCCGATACCCCCAAATTCTTCAGAAAAGTAGATGTCTTACCGCACGAAGAAGGTCCCGCTACTGTGCAAGTAGGGATACGAAAAAAGTATCGATACTTTACTCGTATCGGTAATTCCCTTTCGATACCAATTACTTTTGTAGTTGATTCTTCTCTTTCGGTTTTCTAGTGATATCGGCACTTTCGATCCGATACTTTTGTGGTATCGATACTTTTCATTCGATATAACATATGAGTAAGGTATCGATACTTTCGTTTCGATATCGTATCCCTATATGCAAGTAAATGGATGCTTCCACCTCAAAGGCATGTGGTCTAATGACTGCCTTTTTTTAATGCCCTCTCATATAAACGAGCGAGATTAATTTATAGCGAATCGAAACCCGACACCGCTTGCTTCAAATCGCGCGCGATTTGTAAAAACGAGGAGGGAACGTAACCGCACTCTATACCGAACAGCGATAGTGCGTTTTTCCCAGCTCGGACTAGAGTGTTTTTTAAATTCGTCAAATGTTTCGTTTTTGAAAAAGCACAGCATGCCGTTCGTGTACCTAAATTCGAAAAATATTCCCCGAGGCAAAGCGGGGAATACTTCGTACGTGCGAAAGTAATATTTCGCGCGAAACAGACATTCATTCAATTCCATCATGTGCACATCTTTGTAAAAAAGTAACATTAGACCCTTATAAGTGTTAACGGCGGCCTGGACTGGCATATTATTCGGCAAACCGATCTTTGTAATCATTCGCGGAAATGATGATGTCAGTTTTAAAATAGATATTTCGAACATGTACGCGTTTTTACCCGCGAATAAGACGACCTCACCCGAGGGTCTTTGATATATAGCGGTGATGTTTTTAATTAATATTATAATAAGAAATAAATAAATAATTTTAATATATATATATACAGTCAAACTTGTTTATAACGAGCACGGTTGTAACGAGGTCACGGCTATAGTGAGCAAATGCTACCTCCAAGATAAGTTTACGAGTATTTACATACAAATATTTCACGTATATAACGAGCACGCTTCACGGATATATCGAGCAAACTTCGACCACTTCTCACTGTCTCAAACGCGGTGGCGGTCAGCCCCTTAAATCCTCATAGTGACCCAAAATATGTAACCTTGTGTTCTTGAGGAGTCCAGCCTCTACACCCTATCCCTCGGGGAGGTTAAAGACCGCGGCGTTGTTGTTAAAAAATTATCCCTTCGTCCAAACCAAGAATTCCCAACTTGCAGGTACAGTGGCACCCGCGGAGGTCCTTTGTCCTCTCCTCCCAACCCACAGCTCTTTTACAGCCAGGAGGTTGTGTTTGGAAGGGGCTAAGGGCATGTACAATGGCGCCCGCCCCCGTCGCTCAGCCGAATGCACCCAACACCCTTTCCCACGTAAAGATGGGAAATCCCAGATTTAATCCGTCTCCTCATTAACTCTTCCTGGAATTGGTATGCTCGCAGTTTGCAAAGAAAGTTCGTAGCGTTGATCACAAAAATCAGCTGAGATTTTGCCCTTGAACGAGTAACATGTCCGTACATAAAAGGAAGTGTCTGTCTATTCGCGAAAAGGTTGATATTATTCGAGAGTTAGAACGTGGTGAAAAAAATGTTGAAGTGTGCAAAAAATTTAATTTATCGTCGTCTACGGTTTCAACCTTATGGAAAAACAAAGAAGCGATTTTATCTGCACTAGAGAACAACCTAACAACGAACAAGAAAATGAGGAAGTATGACTTGGGTACTGTTGATCAAGCACTACTGGAGTGGTTTAAGACGCAGAGAAATGCTGGTTTCCCCATTTAAAGGTACAGGCAGATAAATTTGCAAAACAGTTAGGACATGAAAACTTCACATGCAATAATGGGTGGCTCGATCGTTTTAAAAATCGGCATAACATTGTTTATGCGAAAGTCAGTAAAGAGGCCCTGTCAGCAGATTCAAAAACGGCAAGTGAATGGGTGAAAAGTGTTTGGGAGGAGTGTCGAAAAGGTTACAGAGAAGAAGACATCTACAATGCCGACGAAACTGGACTGTTTTACAACATGATGCCTGATGCAACGTTTAAATTCAAAGGTGACAAATGTGTTGGTGGCAAAAGACCTAAGAATCGTTTAACAGTTTTAATGTGCGCAAACATAAATGGGACAGACAAAAAAAAACTTTTTGTTATTGGTAAGTCACAAAAGCCACGTTGTTTCAAAAATGTAAAGAAGCTTCCCGTTGAATATGCAGCTAATAAAAAGGCATGGATGACTTCCACTATTTTTCAGCAATATGTAAGTCAGTGGAACAACGAGTTACGGAGGAAAAATAGAAACATTGTCGATAACTGTCCTGCGCACCCACATATGCAGGAGTTATCCAATGTAAAACTGGTGTTTTTGCCTCCAAATGCGACTTCTATTTTGCAGCCAATGGACATGGGGATAATTAAAAGTTTTAAAGTCCATTTCATGCGATTTTTTGTTCTACAGTTGATTGAAAGGAGGGAAAGAGGTTTAGATGGCAACGTCTCTGTATTGGATACAATTCATTTGATGACAGATGCATGGGACAATGTTTCACCTACAACGATCATAAACTGTTTTCGGAAGTCTGGTTTAATATCGGGAGAATTTTCGATTGATAACCATAACGTTGATGAAGATGATCTACCTCTGTCAGAATGGCTTAAAGAAAATGGAATTGCGAATTTTGACCATGTAAATGACATTGACAATTTTGTTCATGTTGATGATGATTTGATTACCAGTGGAATTCCTACGGAGAGTGAAATAATAGAGACAGTACAAAACACAGCAGACAGTGATGAAGACATTGTTGAATGTGTCGAAGACACAATCCCGACGAAAGCCGTGCCAACTTACTCTCAAGCTCAGGATGCTGTGGAAATATTAAATGATTTTTTTGAAAACATTGACATTTCCGATGGTGTTTTTAGTGCAATAAATGTAATAAGAGGAAACTTAAGAGACTTCAAATTGAAATCTATGAAACAGGCTACCATTCAAAGTTATTTTTCTAAAAAGGGGAGTGATTAAGGATGCAGCTGTGAGTAAATTTTATATGTACAAATGTTTATTTTAAATATTCTAGTTTATTCTCATTTTTATGTTTTTCCATAAATTTACTAAATAAACTTTCTGTTTATATATTCACTTTTACTTCTTATGTCTTATTTCACCATACGCATGCATGCTTTTGCCTTCACGGATATTAAGTTTAACGGCTATAACGAGCAAAACTAGACGGTCCCGTGGCGCTCGTTATATCCGAGTTTGACTGTATAAGCGTTATTTGAAAACCTCACTAACGCGAGATATGAGGGCAAGTTAGTTTTTTTGATCCCAGCAATGTGGCTGCCCTGAATGAGCTGTGTGAAACGTCGATGCCAACTTCTCAGTATTAGGCTATAAATCCTAAATACAAAATTTCATTTAAAAAATCCGTTATTGTGTCGTGCGGACGGACAAACCGAGACTAATAGGCGTTAATGCTTGAAACGAAACGCGTCTTATAACGGGCCTGCCTTGAGATTATAGGGAGAGCCGGTTGTTATTATTAAGAAACAAACAATTTAAAACTGTATGCATATACTGTAAAATTAATCTCTGGCTTCAAATACGGGACATACATCTTTGAATTGAAGTTTCAGTTTACAAAGTTTTTTATTTGTTTGCCCCTGGACCGTAGGCAATTTACAGAGACCGTCTACGTTTCAGCTGCTAATTCCTATAAATTGAGACTTCTTACGGAGTTCTGCACAAATTCACAAACAGTGGAGAAAATGGTTGTGTGTCTTTTATATTAAAAATTACTTGAGGAAAATTCTTCTAAAAATGGTGTCTAAAAATATAAATATTGTTAGCATTATGCATTTAAATTAAAGAGTGAACCATTATTCCAGTGTTTTTAACACTTCTAATGTAGTGTGATTTTACTTAAGCAATTTTTTCTCAGAGGAGTGCACACAACCGAGAAATTTAAGGAACAATGTCTTTTCTAAATACCTTCAACTTGCTTGTGAATTTCTAACTCCAAACATAATAAATTATTACATCATCCGTTAATATATATTTTTAGACCAAACTGAATTAATTCTGACATTTGTTTGTGGCTGATATCTGTGTCTCTGAAATGAGTGAATAGTTCCACCAAGCGTTGGTATCTTACAATTAGATGCATTGCAAACACCTCAAACTGAATCAGAGATAGACGCCACCTACGGCGATACCGATACCATACAAACCATGGTATACTACTAAAGGAGGTAGGGCGTTCCGGTGGACGAAAACACGTCCAGTTCGCGCATGACGTCACGTAGCATAAGCTTTGTAGCGGGAGGCTTAAAATTTGTATAAAAATTAACCTAAATCGGCAGCTGATATCCGTCTTTTTATTTCTTCACCCTTCGTTATTATAAATAGTGCATTTATAAGTCACGCTATAAAATCCCGGGACGTTAATTTGTATATACAATGATTTTTTAACGAATTACCGGAATCGGAAAAAGTTCAAGTTTGTTAAGAACATTCAAGTGAGCTTCGAAGAAGGGAAAAGACTTCTAAGAAAGGTCTCGAACTGATCTCAAAGAGAAGGGCTTTATTTTACGTATGATTCTCACTCAAAGGCCGATTTTTCCCAAGTTAAATATTAGTTTTTTCGTCATTGATTTCTTCGAATTTCGCGTAAACACTGGCGTTTTTATCACTCACTAGCGTAATTGCCCTTCAAATATGACGGGTATGCGTGAATTAAATTGAAATAAAAAGATTAATGATACCAACTTTTAGATACACTAAAAAGTAAACAATAAATATAAAATTCACATAATTGAGTGTTCCAGAGATAAAAAATAGTTATGGGTGAATGGAAATTGCATGACAAAGAAATAGATCACGGTACACAATTCTTTTACGTCCAAAATTATTAATTATAATTAAGATGGGTTGTAGGGAAAATAATTTAAAAGCAGAATAAAATATTTATTGATAAATGCAAAAATTTGTTGGATTCAGAAATTTATTTTGTAATCATAAACAACACATCTGGTCCAAACATGGACCATATGTTACATAACAAAATATGGTACAAACTTTCTTACCATTAACTCCATTGGCATTTTGTCACCGATATAAAATCAATATTAACAATATTGTGACCAAACAATTACTTGTAAAAGCTAAGATTGATTGATGAGAATATGAAAACCACTGATGATGCACAGAGCAAATTCATACTGCAAAAATTTATAATTAATTAAATAATTGATACATAAGCAGTTGATAATGGCTAATTAATTAATGGAAATGATTGTAAAACGTCAATAGTATGATGGGCTTAGCCACAGAGTCAAAAATATTTTATGACCTACCTTTAAAAGCACAGTCTGGCCAACAGGTGGGAACATTACAAGAAAATACTTTGGTGTAGGCAAAGTATGCATAAATCTACCAAAACGAAACTGTATAAATCGATTAAGCAATAGTTAACATCATACGGAATGAATAAATTTCATAATATTGACGCTTTCACTATTTATATCGACATCACTAGTTTCACTACAACCAGATCACTGAAGTTCAATTCACCAGCAATAATTAAATAAATAGATTTAGATTAAATTAATAAGTAGCATATTTAAACCAAAGAATACCTGCTCTTACCTGTTTTCACGTTTATGTTGTCTCTTCTCCGGCATGCTCGAATCCATGTTTCTTGAATGGACTTTTCTTGGGGAAATCGAAAAAATCTCACCCAACCATTACACTTTTTGTAACTGTTGTTACAACCAAATACCGCACAAGACGCCATTTCACTGAGAAAGCCACAGTTCAAGAGAAAAGATAACAATTTCCAAACCACAGTCAATGGTAAATCATAGGCGGCAAGCGCAATATATATGCCATGTGACGTCACACGCTCGCCTGAGATGCGCAACGACCTACCTCCTTTAGTTTAGATACAAACTTTACGACACGTTTGAATAAGGGGAATCCCGATTAATTACGTCGTCCTTTTTTTGACATAGTTTTTGGGGGATAGCGGGACATTCTGCTCAAAAGCGGGAGTGTCCCGCCGAAATCGGGACGTCTGGTCACCTTGTATTAAGCACTCCTGAATGAAAAACCTTATGGATAGACATGGAATGAAAGGAGCGGATAGGAGAGAATGGGAGGGAGTGTGGGAGAGAGAAAGAGGGGGGAGAGGAAGAGGGAGAGAGAGGAAGAGGGATTATTCCCATAATTTTATGATTTCAAAAGAGTACAAATTTTTATTACGACGTCTAGCGATATATATCGATTCTTTCGAGTTCGATTCTCGCATTCGAGAGAGCTGTTTCTGGATTGCGATTGAAAAGAGCACGAATGGTAGATTTCCGCGCTTGGATCTGTCGCAAAATCATGGAGTTATCCAACGGTTTATATAAATGCAGGCTTTGTCTGTGCGGTAGTGGGAATTTCGTTCACATTTTCAACGTGAACGTTGAGACGAGTTACACGGTGGCGGACCTAATCTCGGATTTGCTTCAGTTGGAGGTATTTATCACGTGTTTGCAATCTTTGGATGGATATGTTGCTTTGTTGATGGATATTTCTTAAACGTTGCGGAATATATTGAAAGGGCGAATCTGCTACTTGACTGTGTTAATTTTACAAATCGTGTTGTGTTGGTGACCTATGTTATAGATGTTTTTTTATGAGGATGTGTAATCTGTTTAAAATAAACAGTTCATTATGATAACATAATAGGTGTATATTTTCTCTGAGTATTGTACATAAATAACTATTATAAATATGCATCGTGTGGGATAACTTGACGTAATTGATTTCTGTACGTTCTGAAAATTATTGGAATTCAACATCGTCGATAATTTAAAAGTTATTTTGATATTTGCCAACAACCATCTCGAGCCAGACAGCATGTAACCACGTACTGTACTTTGGATCTCTTCCTGAATAGGCGAGCCGGATGGACGGATATCCTCTATATGTGTGCAGTGCATGTTTCCGCAAGTTGGCGGAATTCAAAATATTCAAGGAACAATGCAAAGCGTGTAAAGCGTCCTACGACGATGATTTTATTAAACGTGAGATCGTTGTGGACGAGCCGAACATCTTGGAGGTGAGTCGATTGTTGTGATGCTTCTATTTGTAAGAAATTTTTTCGTCAACGAAATGTTTTTCGGATGGATTATTTGGAAAGTATATATTTTATTCATTCAATCTCCAACCTTAAACTTGTGATTTTTCACCGTAAAGGTTAAATGGTGTGAGAAATAGATACAAGTGCATACCTTTCCACTGATAAATTATTAATGAAATGTAATCGTCAGAGATTTATTTTTTAGCTGAAGAAATTTTTTGTTTCTTTTCTATTATCAAAATAATATTCTTTTTTAATTATTATATTAATTTACTGTCATGTACTGCTCTTACTGTCTCACTTATAACTTGATTATCCCTTCTAGTCCATGCATCGGCCAATCAAATTAGAAGAGGAGTTGTGTGCGCAATACATAACCATGGTGAGTACTAAAATTGGGTCTTGTCTGTTATCTGCCACCCACACGGGTAATATACGCAGCACCCTAACGGAATGAAGTGGTGAGATATGGAACTGCATGGGGGTTAGCTGCAGGATAAAAAAATAAGCTTGCGACTGGGTTGGGTAAGTTAGTTAATGCGTTTTTGTTTTCTTACCATGTTCTCTGCGCCACCCCATTCTTGGGAGCGGGACAGTGAACGTGGGAAGAAACCAAAACACTTAACTAACTTACCTAACCCAGGGGTGAGTTGGAGTATGTTGTAGCCCAAGCACTCATATCCCGTGCTAGTTCCACATCCCGCCACCAGAAGGGCGCTGCCTGCATTAACTTTGGTGGGTAGCAGATAATAGACAAGATCCCTAAAATCTCCTCCAGTAAATAAATTATTTAGCCTTATATTCCATTTTATTCCTTTGAAATTCCATTTAAGTAATTTGAAAAACTAGTTGCAAGCAAATGATAATGGAGTTGAGAAGTATTTTCTCCCTGCAAAAATATTTAATATTATTTTTAAATTGTTTTATTATTCTAAATCTACATTATTGATGCAATTGTCTGTCATTTTATCAAGGAGAAGAGGATAAAGAAGTTGCCCTTACTATTTTTAGATAAAAATGGAAACATTAAATGCTTACGTGAAATAACGTTGTTTTCTAAATTATTTTCTATTAGAATCGGCTTGTGGGTGCGAGTGAAGAGTTACCAACGGAGAGAGATGTGGAGGAAGAATGTTTGGATGATGGAAGAGATGCTCGTTCAGAGGTAAATGACACACTATTCCTTGGAGCTACTTGTCTGCTATTTTAACGCAGTTACAAATACATATTGTCAGGCCTCTTATGAATAGCTTAGAAAAATTGAAGGGTTGATAAAAAGCCAGACTTTTGTGAAATCATTTATAAGTATTTGCCTCAAAGTAGTGTCATTCTGATTAAATTCTATTCTAAAATCTCTTTTCTATCAGTGGCATTTTTAATGTATGGTGGATAATGTCATTAGACGAGGTCTAATCATGTGCAATGGTGCATGGCAAGAGCTCATTATTCATGGTAAAGTAATTACCGTATTGTCCGGAATATAACGCGATGTGTTTTTCCAAAAAATGAAATTTTAAAAGTACTAATGATTTTAAAAGATCGTGTTTTGAAAAATCACTGTACATTCTTCATGTCTGTTTACGAGATACTAGATACTTGTCACATTCTAGACGCATTAGGCATGTGTTACACTGTACTTGAAAGGCTCTTCTAACTCCCTTCGACCTCCCATGAAGTTAGTTCCATTGTCACTGTAGATATTGGTGCATCTTCCCCGGCGAGCCATTTAGCATCTCAAGCAGTGCTGTAGTGGAGGGTATACGCCGTATACCCTCTGCTTTTTTCGAATGAATAGGGTATATACCCTCTCCTTTTTCAAACAAATAACGTTTACCCTGGCCTTATGAGAAATTATACAGGTTGATTTAAAAAAACAGCTTATTCCTCCTTTTTTCGTGGCCCCAAATGTTGCACCTGTGATCCTTGAAAATCTGCGGATCACAGGTTTAATACCAATATTCTGATACTTCTTTTGTTTCGATCAAATTGAAAATAAATACTGTACTTCTTATTTTTATATATATCACTAAAATATAATTGAAATAAAATTTTTAAAGAAACTAAAAGTAAGCTCATATGTTTTTTCCTGCCATAGTAACATTATAGTCGTGTAATTTGCTCTTTAAAAAACTTGGTAAGATCGCCCCCCCCCCCTCCCCCTACATCCGTATACGGTATACCGTCTTCTTTTTTACGACTACAGCACTGATCTCGAGGCTGCTAAAAATGTTGATGTAGTCGATTCAGATATCAATTCCAAATAAATGGCCTTAGCGGATAAACGAATAAATTGCGAGATACAGGTGAGCCTCGCTTAACGCGGGGATGCATTCCTGAGCGAAAATTCGCGTTTGCCAGGGCACCATAATCTTGAGGCGTCCAGAGGGAAATAACTTTCCAGATGGTATTTCTGGACCCACATTCAATGTAAAACATATTTCTAACGGACTTTTAGAGTGTAATTTATTAAACTATAAAATTACCCAGTAAACAGTAAGTCAAAAGAGCTTTTTAGCTGTAAATGTACATAATTTCAAAATATTTTTTGGAACATCTATGAAGTTTTATTTTTTAAAAAGTCCAGGTTTGACTGCTTAGCTTATTTATTACGTAGAACTTGTCGGTAGCATTCAAATAGTCCATCGCAGCCCCGCTTAATGGCACACCTGTGAAGTCATTTTAAGCCATCGTAAAGACTAACTGCTTTATTAAGCCGAATTACCCATTGAACATCAACGGGACTTTGTAGTGTGATTAAAATATAACTTCTGAGGTGTGTGTGTAAAAACATATATATATATATATATATATATATATATATATATATATATATATATATATATATATATAGTAAATGTGATTGTTTGATAAATTAATAAATTCCTGACAAACATTTGAATTCTCACAGAAAATGAAGCACTTGAAACTTATTACATTCTGGCATCAATATATGACTCGATTTGCCACCATTTGGCTCCATTATTCTTCCTCTTCATATGTTTACTGAATAATAATATTCTTCAATTATTAACGTTGCAATCTATTAAGTTTGACATTGCACAAAGCATATAACACAATTCTTTCGTCTATTTGAAGGCTTAATAGACGCTAATTTATCAGAGGCAACAATGAGGTTCCCCTTGGCAACACCCGGAAAGGATATGAAAAAGCCATAAAATTTTGAAAAATGCGTGTTTCTCACAAATTCTTCCATGTAACATCTAAACATCGCAAGAATAATATATTTTATAGTTTTTGCCACTGAATAAAACAAAAATGGAGAAATTCGGTCCATATTTACTTATTTTAATGAATGAAGGAAATAAACCTTGCACCTTGAAAAATCGGAAATCCCATGTAAACTTATGGGAAAATATAATCGTCTCCCAGAGTCGAATCTGGGACTTTTTCCAGGATGTTTGATTATTCTAGGGGCCACCTAATGGAGGATTAACGATTGTAAAAGTTTCAGCTCTTAATTCCATTGCGAAATGCCCAAAAATACCAGGACAGACAGACACTTGAGAATTATTATATAAGGATAATTTGTGTAGACACAGGCATAGAACGCTGATTCAAATCTTCTATCCATTTACCTAATAAATTTTCCATTTCTTACATTAATGAATGACTGAATGGCGTAACACTCTCTCCAGGCTTTAGTAATTTGTCTTTGCTTTTCATAATTGTCCTGACTATAGACTCTGCCAAACCATAATCCCTACCAACTGCTGTAACGCCATTGCCTACCTATCCTTTTTCAATAATTTTTAATTTCATTTCCAAACTCACCTCGCGTGAATTCTTTTTGCTACTTCCGTCATTATAGCTTATACTTGACCTCTTCGACTTTATAAAGTTTAACAGCGTGTTAAAGAGTAAATTTTAGGTTTTAAATAACTCGGTGCACAGAGATAGTGACTACAACTGAGAAAAGTCGAACATTTCAACTGCTAAAACCCAGGCCATCGTAGATCTAGACACATTAAGAGGTGGAATAATGGGAGGGAGGTAATAGCCAATGGGGAAGAGCAACGATCCACTTGCAGCTCTCCTTATAGATATAAACTCATGGTAGTGTGCGTTGGGTTTTCTGCACTTTATATATTATTATATATTATAAGCATTTTAACATTAAGATCCCTCCGTGCGCACCAAGTTTTTTCATACCTATGTAAAAAGTATTTTTTGATGCGTAGCATTATTGCTTTATTATTATTTATAATGATATGTTAACACTGTAAATTAACATTGTAATAAAGTAATTGTCGAAAATTATAAATTTAAAAAATATAAATCATCAAAAACATTCTTTACGATCCAATGTTGCCAAAGAAACATGAATCATATTTCAATTTCCGTTTTTCAAATGTTTTCCGCCTTAGGAGATATACTTTTTGTGTTAGGCCCGTGAAATTCACTGGGGAAAGAATGGAATTGGCCACCGGACGAGGCAATATTATGCAACACTGCTGAAATATCACAGTATTTGGGATACTTGATGAAATTTGATTAGTGATAAATTTAAAAAATCATAAGATATTATATTCTAAATATTTCTAAAAATTCCAAATAGGTTACATAATAATAAATATTTTAAGAAACCGCGAGAAAATTTTAGACTTTACAAAGAACAGAAATAAACTCAAACCATAGCCTTCTGATATTGGATATAACCCCAAAACTCCAACAATTAAGTAAATAAGAAGGAGCGTAACTAAGCGTCAGTTGTTAACAATAGTCGTCGGTAGGTGGCATGGTGGTGACAGCTAAAAATATATCTCTTAAACAATGCATTATATTGAAAACGTTTCAAACAAAGGTTGTAGAAAATTAAATTTTCTAGGTTTATCCCAGTATGTTTTTAAATACAGTAAAGCCCCGTATTTACGTTATCGGAATGTACATTTTCCCGCTGTTTACAACAATTATTTTAGGTCCCGTCAATATATTTGTGTATAAGTCGATCTCGGGTATAGGTCAACCCCCGAATTTTTCATAAAATCTTTTGCTTTTTCGTATTTCTCGTGTATAAGTCGACTCCAGATTGTCGGGTGTAGTAGAACGAATTTTTTGTGTTCAATACGTGTTGATCCATTAAGTTCCCTTTAGTTGTGTCAAAGCAGCAGTGAAGCAGTCTGATGTCTCCTCCAGCACCACTGCATAACATCAAAGCCGTAACATTGTATACGCCTTTTTAATAGATCGAATGATTCAGGATAGACTTCGTATTTCGTCCCGGCGTTCATTCAGAAGCTATCTTTGTAAAGAACGGGTAACAAAACTGACGTTTGACCGCAGAGGATAGGTGATGCCAAAATTGACGATAAATCGGCGGAAAAATGACCTACGTGGTCCTAGGAAATCCGTTTCTCACGTTTTTGGACGAGGAACGAAGGAACCTAAACCTCGGAAAGCACAAGTTTCGTACATGGAACGGTTGAGAAGATTACTTTTAAGAAAGAGAAACGTAACGATAACGCTAATTATTTTTTACGATGATAATTATATTTGACGAAATTCTAGCTTACAAAAATATATATTTACGTTTGTCTTCCGTTTTTCCACATTTCCTCCCGGTAGTTCCATTCTTGTCGCTTTATCAGTGTCGCCTTGTTTACCTTTGCCTAGGTTATGCGCACAGTACCATAATTTTTATACCATAAATACTTCAGCGATACTAATTTAATCGGCAATGCTTAGAGGTATGCGTTGCCTTTCTGCAAATTACTACTGATGATGCATTTCTTTATTTGCATTTTACAGAGTTACCATATTGCGCATTTGTCTTGCCGCGTTCACATTACCGTATGTTAGGTTTACCAAAATTGCTTAATTATTTGCAGATCATCAGAGATCAACGTAAGATCGCCAAATTATATGGTAATTTACTCTTCCTGTACATCGTTATTTAAATATTCGATAGTTATCGATACAGTTAAAGTACAACAAGAGTGTAAATTCTGTCAAATTTTAATAACCACAGGCAAATAAAGTCATGGTTTTAAACTTATCGAAAATATTTCTTGTTTATAAGTCGACCCTTGAGTTTTTCGCTAATAATCTGGTCCTAAAACCTTGACATATACATGAGTATATATGTATAGTGTAAAGTGTTTACAATAGTCGCCCGTAGGTGGTGGTAGCTAAAAAATATAATTTTCAAATATCTCTTTAAAAATCCATTATATGGGAAAATGTTTCGTACAAAGTTTGTAGAAAATTAAATTATCTAGAACTTTTATTCCAATAATGTTTTTCATATTAATCGATTAGGGACGGAGCATCACCACGGTGGTGTTAGGGTGCCGTCCTCTTCTGCCCTCTCGTGTGGGGCGTGTTAGTTACCTGTAGTTCCTTTTTTTTGCTAGCAGCTTACGGACAGTTTTAGGTTTCATCTCGTGAAGTTGCAAGCGTTTTTCTTAAGTGGTTACCATTTTACGTGTTTTTAAACTTGGCCCTTTTTTAATTTGACAGTGGTGGCCAAGAGAAAACGGTGTGAGGATCACAAACTAGATTTATTGTTTTCTATACCAGATGTTGGAGTAAAAAGTGATATATCCTCTATCGATAGTGAGAGTGATATTCAGGAGGAAGCAATTCCTGAACCCTGTGAAAATATTTCACCTATACCTTCAGACAATGAGTCTGATGGTAAAATAGAAGAGACAGTTCAACAGGCTAATAGAAGCAGATTGACTTGGTCCAGAAGAGGTTTGATAGAGTTAGGCACTAGTCTCTCTCAGTTTACACCTGGTCATAATACTTACTTACCAGAAAATTCTTCACCTTTAGATTATTTTATGTTATTTTTTACGGGCGATATGTTGGACCATTGCGTCAAGCAGACTAATTTGTATGCCTCGCAAAAAATGTCAACTGCGGGCGGAGGTGGAAATATTTGGGAAGATCTTACATTAGATGAGTTGAAAGCTTGGTTAGGTGTTATTTTTACGATGAGATTTCATGATCTTCCAAGCCTGAAAGACTATTGGTCCACAAATAAGGCATTGAATGTACCAGGTGTATCAGAAATCATGGCAAGGGATCGATTTTTGTCAATTTTGCGGAATTTTTACATAAATGATAATTCACGGCAGCCTCTACAAGTTAGCTTAGATTTTGATAAACTCTACAAAATTAGACCTATTCTGGATAGTTTGAATTGCAATTATCATTATATAGCGACGTTTCTTACAGAGGATAGAACATAGATATATATATATATATATATATATATATATATATATATATATATATATATATATATATATATATATATATATACTAGTAGTTGGTGCTTGCATACTGCAAGCATTTCATCTCAACATAAAAAAACATTCATTATTCATATTTCATCATTACACATATATTTTTAATTCTAAATATTTCACCTCCGCAGCGATTTTCGTTTTTCACACGTAAAAATAATAGTTTAAACAATCCCCAAATGTTGCAATTTTAAAAATTTTACACATTCTTCGTTATGGGGTACTGATGCTACACATTTTAGCCAAATTTTAAAGTTGTAGCACTCCTAGAAGTAAAATAATATTTTTGTAATTGTTTAAATTTAAATAATTTTTAACGGCCGCTGCATATCGTATGTGGTAAAATTGAAATGTTTATTTATGCAAATTTACTACTCTGTAAATAATTTGAAAATTTCAGCTTCCTAGCTCATTCCGTAGTACCTAAACAGTTATCCAATTGTTTAAACTTTAAGAATTTTTAACTGCCAAACAAATTAAAATATCAAAATTTGTATAATCCCTATTTCGTTTTTTTAAGAATTCTACTTACAAAAAAAATTTCCACTCCGTAGCACATGCGGAAATACATAAACCATGAAAATTTGTTTAAACAATTGCGAATTTTTAGCGGCCGCATTGTTGCACTTTTTCAAGATTTTCGTTTTTTCTAGTCGGTTTTGCACAAAATCATACCTTTGAAAAAAATTTCGAATATCCAGCACATCTGGAAGTGCCTAAACATTAGTATCCTCCTGTTATATGTATGTTATATCCTCCTCTGTAAGAGTCGTCGATATATAATGATTACATATAGGAGGATACTAATGTTTACGCACTTCCAGATGAGTTGGAGATTCGAAATTTTTTTCTTAGGTGGGATTTTGTGCAAAACCGACTGGAAAAATCGAAATTCATTAAAAAGTGCAACAATGCAGCCGCTAAAAATTCGCAATTGTTTAAACAAATTTTCAAGGTTTATGTATTTCCGCATGAGCTACGGAGTTGAAATTTTTTTATAAGTAGAATTCGTAAAAAAAAACGAAATATGGATTATAGAAATTTTGATATTTAAATTTGTTTGTCAGTTAATAATTCTTAAAGTTTAAACAAATTGATAACTGTTTAGACATTACAGGATGAGCTAGGAAGCTGAAATTTTAAAGTTATATACTGAGTAGTGCATTTGCACAAATAAACATTTGAATCTCTCCATAAACATATTGCGGCGGCCGTTAAAAATGTTAAAAATTTAAGCAATTGGAAAAATATTTTTTTACTTCTAGAAGTGCTACAACTTTAAAATTTGGCTAAAATCTGTAGCATTAGTACTTGATAATGAAGAAAGTGTAAAATCTTTTAAATTGCAACATTTGGGTATTGTTTTAATCCATAATTTTTACATAAGGGAAAAACGAAAATCGCTCCGGAGGTGAAATATTTAGAATTAAAAAAATATTTGTAATGATGAAATATGAAAAATGAATGTTTCTTTTTATGTTGAGATGATATGCTTGCATAATGCAAGCACCAACTACTAGTATTCACAAATGCATATTCATATTTTTATTGTATAAATGCAAAATAAGGAAGAAAGTAATAAATATTTATTATTACCTTAACGAAGATACATAGATATTGCACTAACATTTGCTGAGATGGCTTGATAGTACATTTAGCCAACCCAAGTCGTCAACCAATATCTGTGATTCGTTCACCTTTTTCGAGACGATTTATTACATCTAACTTCAGTTTAAGTGTTATTGTTTTTATTTATCTCTTCATTGCGGTTGCAGCAGGATACAAAGATTTGAGTGATATATTCATTTTCCGAATCCACCCAACCTTTAATTTCTTATACATAATTGCTTATTCTTGAAAATATTTAAAAAATCACTACTTGAATTGTAATGATATTTACATTATTTTTAAATAAGAGTTTTGTTTTAATTCTCAACCTGTGTCATTTTGGATAGGCTTGTGAAGCGACAGTCCAAACCAGAGAAGAGAATCTAGTGTTGTCTGAGATGCCGGCAGACAGCTCGAGTACGCGAAAGAGGGACACCCATTCAAACATTGAACAGTGGCAGCTCAACTTAGGAAGGAAAGCGGAGGAAGAGACGGAGGAGGTGAAGGGACAGAAGTGCCAACATTGCGGGAAAGAATTCTGGAGGATGCGGAATTTAACCCAGCATTTGAAGATCCACGGGACGGGGAAACCTTTCGTGTGCACAACATGTGGGAAGCGGTTCCTCCGGAAGGCTGAACTATCGCGGCACCGGAAGATTCATGAAAAGATGAAGGATTTCGAATGCAAAGAATGCGGGAAGAAGTTCCTTATGAGGGACTACCTGATTAAGCACATGGTGGTGCATACCGAAAGAAAGCCATACGAATGCACCTCCTGCAATAAGAGCTTCAAGAGGAAGTTCGAGCTGGTTTATCATCAATCTTCGCACGATGGGGAGAGAATGTGGGAATGCGAGGAATGCAGGAAGGGATTCGAGAAGTGGAAGGATTTAGTGAATCATCGCAAGTCTCATTTGAGAAAGAGGAAGTTGGTCTGCGACATATGCGGGCGGAAGTTTGCTTATAAAGACCATTTGAGGAGACACATAATTAGTCACACTGGTATAAAACCGCACGAGTGCCACGTTTGTAGAAAGGGGTTCATGAGCAACGCTGGACTCGGTATGCACATGAAACTTCACACAGGCGATGGAATGTTCTGTTGTGATTTATGCGGAAAGAGTTTCCAGAGGAAGAATAACCTTGTTGTTCACAACAGGGTACACACGGGAGAACATCCGTTCTCCTGCAAATTTTGTGCGAGGGCGTTTAAGCACAAGGGAAATTTGGTTTATCATATGGGAAGTCATTCAAAGGAAAAGTCATTTTCTTGCGATCTGTGTCCAAAGAAATTCCCCTCCCGATTTCATCTTAAAAAACACCAAAGAATGCATAACAAAGATATTAAAAGAGCTTGAAACATGGATTTAATGATTAGCATAACAAGAATCATAGAATATCATTGCTTGAGATTTATGCTCCCCCATTGTCCCCTTTTTTAAATTAAAACTCATTTTTTTATTCAATTTGTAATTCATTTTTATTCCAATATTTCTAAATAAACATCATATTAACAGTTTTTAATCATATTTTTTTAATATGATCCAATAATAAGTATAAAATATTACGTAAAATGGAGAATATGTGCTCCACCTAATTGTTTGTACCTTCAGGCATTGCCTTAACCTTTAAATGCCTGGCGTTTCTGTATGGGAACGCAAAATTTTTCCGTTTGATGCCTGCCGTGCCCATACCGGCACGCTGACTTTTGTTAGCGGTCTGCAAATGATTAATTCGTCATAGAGTTGTGAAATTTTCGGGGTGTCATCCAAGAAGCCTCTTCTGACGGTAAGATAAAGAAAACATCACGTGTTTCCAGAACTGGGGTGGGGAGATCTCAAATGGTGACTAGGGTAGAGAGATAAGCTCGCCGAGCTCGAACCCTCCGACCCAAATCACTTCACACCCCATGAGTAGGCACCAAAAAAAACTCCTTACGGAACTCAATGAATATCCTCCTCTGCAACCTTTTTTCTTTGGCGTTCTTAGGCTGGGTATATTCAGTCGTTTCGCAGACCGAGCGTTGATATGGAGCATTTTTTCTCATAAGGACAAGTGAGAATTTTCATATTCTTTCCTTGGTAAGTTTATTTTTTTATTCATTCTCCCTATTCCCTTATTATTTCTAGACTTATACCCTTTCTTTAGAAATGACATCGAGGCATAGATTATCAGGCGTTGAGATAGAAGATGAACTCGATGCAGATTCATCAGAAAGAATGGCAGTGTCATCCACTTGGGTGCCTACACGTGAACGTCGACGACATGTCTGTAATGTTCAACCCTTCACTTGTGCTCCACCTGGTATCAGGACCAACGAAGCTAAAGGAGTAACAACTTATTCATCTCCGGTGAGTGTTTTCCTGTTTTTTTTCGCAGAAATTATCCAATTTCTGGTGGATGAAACGAATAGATATTACCGTCAATATATCGATAAATTAGGCAATGGACAATCTCCACAGACTGATGTGACCAAACATTAAATGTTTCTCTTTTTGGCAACGTTAGAGGCATGCTAAGGGACTACTGGATGACAAAAGAACAATTTTACACCCCTTTTTACAGTGCAGCCATGAAACGCGACCGATTCCTTCACATTTTACGATATCTTCACTTTACTGACAACAGCAACGAACCTGACGAAAATTATGACAGACTATGGAAAGTTAGAACACTCTTTGAAATGCTCAATGAAAGCTATGCCAAGTATTATAACCCTTCTGAGCACTTGAAACGAGGTGACTTTCATGTAAGAGTACGAATGATTTGACAGCATTGGTGTGGAAGGACAAGAGAGAAGTGTTCATGTTGACAAATATACACCGGAAGGAGGAAATTTCTGCGATGAGCAGGGGAAAAGCTCTGAGGCCGCCGGAGATTGTTGAGAATTACAATCGTGACATGGGATATATGTGGACAAGGGAGACCGGATGGTGACTAGCTACGACATTAGTCACCGTAGCTGGAAGTGGACGAAGTAGCTCTTCTTCCATCATTAGAAGGAAAAAGACACTTCTGACACAGATTCAAGGGTAAAAACAAAAGCCGATCGTAATTCGGATTATTTGGCGGTGGATATGTAGTTTTTACTTTCTCCATATGCGTAGTTCGAGAAAGTATTGTTTTCATGAAAAAAATCTAACTCGAGATTTCAACGGTAATACATGTTTTAAGGTTCCCACGTTCTGACTAGTTTTGCGATGATGTCTGTCTGTCAGTCTGTATGTGATGGATTTTTGTGGGTGCTCTTAACTCAAAAACTATTAATCAGATCAACGCAAAATTTTATATTTAACATTTTTATAAAAGTTAGAAGATCTGATTAGTTTTTGGTAAAAATCGGTCGACCGAAAGTGGGTGTTTACTCTTGTCGCTTATCCGTTATTTTGAAATATTTGCTTTAATATTTAATAAATGTAAAAATGTATGGAATAAAAGTTGTAGGAAATTTCATTTTCTACAACCTTTGTTTGATACATTTTTCCATATAATGCATCGTTTAAGAGATATCTTATATTTTTAGCTGCCACCACCACATTACCTACTGACAACTATTGTTAACAATTGACGCTTAGTTACGTCTTAGTAACGCTTCTTTTTCTTTTCTTAATTGTCAACCGGAAGTAAATATTGACAACGATCCCAGAGCTAACAACATGTAATTTGCCATATAAATATGGAGAAAGTCATGTGTTGCCCACATCAGTTTATTTATTTTGAGTCTTTCTGTGGGCAAGCAAACTATGAACTGAAGATGGCGGCGGAGTTTAAAAATATTTCGGGGCCTATGGGTGGAATTGGAATTGGGGATTTTTTTAAGGTTGTAATTAAACGGAAGAGAATAAATGAAAGAATATTTTTTTTAATGAGGTTGATCTTTTTGACATATTCATAATTATTCTCTTACGTGAGTAGGTTTTTTACTTACATAGTTGGTATAAAGTAATGTCAGTCTCACACACATTAAAAGACGGAAATCTTCCTCGTTTGAGGCTTTTCTACTCTCAAAATGAATTGATATTTTGTCAGCGAACATCCTGCGATGCAATCACTGTCACGATATTTCACTCGGGAAGCACGATGATCGGTGGCGCACACTGCTTTACCGAATCCACCATCAGTATGATCGGCAAAGCACGTTGCTGCACTGAAGCCTCGGTCGTGAGCGATATTACGGATTGGCTGGATACATTCATGCACGTCGGCCTTAGTGATGGGTTGTTGGTCCTCCGCTTCCTCGATCTGCTTCCGATCCGTGAGATTCAAATGTTCCATATCTGAAATGTTGAATCTGCTAACGACACCATTCTCATCTTTGAATCCCGAAAATTGAACGGTAGATCCCGCTGGTCCTATCTTTCGATCTGAAAAAAGAAACTTGGAAACATATTCATTGTTAAATTTGAGGGTCAGGCTCGTATGTTCTTGTCGCAGTCATCCAATCGGTCTTTGGGTATGTGTATCGTGAAGTCGTTTATTCTGTTCACGTCCAACTGAAGGTTGCTCTTGGAAATTCGATCAACTTCAACTTCTCCGTCGAAATTTTATTACCCTCCATCTCTGATCCCTCGGTGGAGTACTGCCAACGTTTCTAATAGTAGTTCTCTCTTATATGGGAGAGAAATTTCGATTGCGTGCGTTCCAGAGTCGTCATCTGTTCATGGGGCCGGTCTCTCTATAATCATCGGTTTTTAGTAGGTAAAAAATGAAACAAATACTTAATTTTGAATGAATAATTGCTTAAATTTATAAAATACTAATAATTTCGAGTATAAATTACCTCCGATACATGCTATGATTCCTTGGAGGATTCAGGATTCTCTGCTTCCTTCATCATCACAGGTAGTCTGTCCGTAGACAGGTCCGTGATTATTCTTGGTTAAACCTGGTTCTCCATATACTCCTATTTTCCGCTGTCCTCTTTATATCTTGATAACTCTCTTTCCCTTTCAAATTGTCTATCAGCTGAAACCTTTTCCTACCTCTTTCCCTTTTTCCATCTAGTTTTCCTTCTAACACGTCTTTAATCATACTCTCTCTCTTCTCAGGTAATGTCCAACCCAGTTAGCCTTCCTCTTTTTGATAGTCTGTATAATCATTCGCTTCTCTCCTATTCTTCGTAGCACTTAATTGTTTTTCATCCTATCTGTCCATTTTATCTTCAGCATTCTCCTCCAAGTCCACATTTCAAAGCTTTCCAAGTATTTGATGTCATTTTTCCTTAGCGTCCATGTTTCTGCCCCATACAATGCTATACTCCATACGTAGCATTTTATCAAATTCTTGCGGATATCTTCCCTTGTATTTCCTGTAAGTAGTTGTTTCTTTCTCCTGAAAGCCGCTTTTGCTTTTCCTATTCTAGTTCTGATCTCATCCGTACATTTTGCTTCTTGTGTTATGATGCTTCCAAGGTATTTATATTCTGAAACTCGTTCTAAAGGCTTTCCCCTAATACTTATGTTCAGATTCTCTTCTTTGCCCGATATTCGAATGACCTTGGATTTTTCTGTATTTATTTCCATACCGTATTTTCTACCTGTTATCACTAGTCTATTTATCATTTATTGTAGCTCCTCTTCCTTTCTTGCTAGAAGTACTTGATCATCTGCGTATTTTACTGTTCTTATAATCATTCCTCCAATTTTGAAATCTCCTGTGCCTTTTAAAGCTTCTTGCATTAGACTTTCTCCATATATATTGAATAGGGCTTCCATAGAGGGTTCCTTTTTCTGCTTTTCTTCTTCTTCCTTCTTTACGAATTCTTGGATTAGCTCCCATAAGAAAGAATGGGTAGATGGAATTCCCTTTCCTTCTTCATCCTTTGCGATATCTTGTGTAATAACTCCCGTAAGAAAGAATGTTTCCTTTTTCTGCTTTTCATCTCCTGTCTGGTTTTTCCCAATCTTTTTCCTTCTAATTTCGAAGGTGATATCAACTTCAGTATTGGCGGAGGAATCATCGCTCTCTGCTAGGATTTTATTCATACCTTCTTTTATGAAGTGTTCGATTCTACTTGCAAGATTACATGATGAAATTTCGGCCATCTCGTACGAAGTGTCGAGCTGAAATGAATTTTTCGTTCGTTGCAACGGGGGGAAAAACCTCCAGTTTCTGATAATGAGACAGATAAGCTGAAAGCGTGAGGTTGTGCAAAATAAATAACAAGTTGTAACTTGTCAAAAGTATAATAATAATAACTTGAAATTAGAGGTGGGACGAATCCAAAATTTTCTCGATTCCGAATCCTAAAGGGTTCTCAAATCCCTCGAATCTCAAATCTCTCGAATCCTTCATATAAGAATAATAATAAGAAGAGAAAAGAAAAAACTTTTACTTAAAATAAACAGTTTTTAATTAAAGCAAAATTTGAAATCTGCGTTTAATGAAAAATAAATTTAAGAATACAGTTTTAAAAATACACCTATGTTTATTAAGAAGATACAAATGAAATTTTGTTAGTGAAGTACATAATTAAAACTCTTGAATCTTGAGGTTCATTTTCTCAACATAATTTGACAAAAATATTTGAGTGTCAGTTCAAATTTTTTTACATTTTTCCAAAACCTTTTCAAATCAAAGCAAGTGTAGAGGGGGGAGGATTATTTCAAGAGTTAACATAGATAAACACCAAACATGGAACACTAAATTCTCTCCAGAAAATTAAGAAAAATCAAAAACTTGTTTATTTTAAGAGTTCATAAAAGTACTGATCACTTTTAGGACAATCTAAAAGAGCCGAAATCTTCAATGGAGATTTTTATTTAAGAAAACTAGCATTCGAACTCGCTCTGGGTCGCCACGAGGTGATATTGGTGATCCGCATACCACTGAAATCGCTTCAATCGCGTTCTTTTTTAACGAACGCTTCAATTGGACGTCAATAAAACTAATCTTTCCAAAGTTTTGAGTTGAAACGTTTAACGGTTTTTTAGGTTAGGATTCGAATGACAAAAAAACTCGAAGATTCGAGTTTTCGAATCTTTTTCAAGATTCGCGGGATTCGAAGAATCGAAAGCCCCATCCCTACTTGAAATATAAATTGTATCCATTACCTTTAGAGAGTGATCTGATGTGTAGAAGATCTAGATGTTTCTTCTTCTTTATTTTTTTACGAAAGGTCTCGTCATCTGAATCAGTACCATCTTCTGGATCTGAAACTTTGAAAAATAAAGTATCGATTCCTCGGTGAGACTTCTTACGGTATTCTTTTATAAGTTTCCCGTTCTTTTTTAATGCACACACGAGCTATTGCGTTACTATCTCTAGAATCATCGAAGTCAGTGCATGCTTCAAAACTTATTTATTTCATTAACGGTCCATCATCGTCTAAATCAGTATCGTTTGAATCGCTATCATCTTCTTCTTGATCACGAAAGGCTGCATGTAGTCAAAGGATACTTTCACTCGTGCTTTTGAATCTGGAACTTTGAAAGTTAAATAATCAATTCCTCTTCCGTAAGAATCCCTATGGTATTCTTTTATAAGTTTCCCGTTCTTTATAATGAGCACATGAGCATGAACTACCTCGTAGCACATCTCGTAGTGCGTCATGATCCATCCGTCCTCAGCCGAGTCTCAGATCTGAATGATTCGTTTGAGGATGTGACGTATGAGAAAACCCATCTTATCCCTCACGATTCAACAAGTCATGACTTATTGTCGAAGGTTGATTGGAAGGTGAAATAAAGACCGAGTCTCAGATCTGAATGATTCGTTTGAGGATGTGAAGTATGAGAAAACCCATCTTATCCCCCATGATTCAACAAGTCGTGACGTATTGTCGAAGGTTGATTGGAAGGTGAAATAAAGACCGATTCTCAGATCTGAATGATTTGTTTGAATTTAAATCTCCCCAATATTATGCTAAAGATTTTGTTGAGAATACTGTACCTGCTACTATACCATTATATAACTATGATGTAATTGATAATTCCAAATATTCTAAAACTTTTAATTTGAATTTTTCCGTATATCCCGATATGAGGAAGTATTTGCCAACGAAATTGATATTATCAGATAATATAGCTGAGTATAAAGGAATATACAAGTGGTTTAATGATTCAGGATCCATGAAATGTGTTCCCGCTTACTATATTAGTTGTTTACCTCCCGATCAATCAATAATAATAATAATAATGTTATGATCATGAAGTGGGGAGATAAAAAACCGGTGACATTCATTTCGACCTTGCATACCAACAAAAAAGACGGAGACGGAGTTTCTAAACCAGTATGCATTTTAGAATACAATACAGCAATGGGAGGGGTTGATCTAAAAGATCAGAAATTACAGCCCTACCTACTTGAATGCAAAAAAAAACAATAAATGATACATTAAATTATTCAGACGATTGTTAAATGTTTCAGTACACAATGCACTGGTAACCTTCAATAGTTCTCAAAATAAGATGGACCATCTCAGCTTTTGCCTTCTGCTAATAAGTCAGATTCTAGAAAAATTTGGGACTATTTCCGAGTCACCAAGCGCCAGACGACCCCCCGTAAATCCGTCACCACGCCGTTTACTCGAAAGGCATTTCGTAGAAAAACTACCACCGACCAGGAAAAAAGCAAGGCCACAAAGAAGATGCACAGCATGCTCGGCTAAAGGGAAAAGAAAGGACACCATATACTGGTGCTCTGACTGTGATGTGGGCCTGTGTTTAGAGGAATGCTTTACAAATTACCACACCAAGGTAAATTTTTAAGCACAGAATCAAATGTCAAAGACTGTACGCTGAATACAACTCCCAGTATATCATAAGTAAATCCTTTTTTATATTCATTAATCATTTTTAAATAACCTGCAAAAGTTTTACATAATTTAATGAGTAATTAAATTTTCGCGAAATTTAACTACCGCAAACATGACCTCCGCGTGCAGAAATCTCGACCGGCTTGAAGGGTTAATAAAATTAGTTATTTGTCACCTAAACCAGTACTAAAATTTCGTCATAATTTTATGAATATAATAATGCTCCATGTGTCTTTCATAATGTAAATGGTATATGGATGAATCGATTCAACAGATTTTCCTGGTAGAAGGCTTTTTTGGGTCCTAGTGATGTTTTAAAGGGTTTGTGTGAAATGTATAGTAAGTTTATTGTTAATAGTGTACTTGTAAAAATTCAGATTATTGATCACGAAGATGAAGACTACTATTTTTCTGGTCCCCAAAATGAAGATTTGGCTTCGAAATTTGCTATATACCTTCAAAGTGGTACTACGTGTTCTCCAATTCTTCAAAGCAATGTTCATATCGAGCCTATTGATCAAGTTCCTCGTATATCTAAATTTGTAGATAGGAGCTGTATTGCTGGTGATTATGTAAATAAAAAGGTTGTTGATAGATTTACCAATGAAATGAATGCCATGGATAATGTAACAATTACGCGTAGACTATATTCTAAGAATGTGCTAAAAATTAAACCTGCTATTAGGCGTTATTTATCTTCTGAAGTGTTAAAGTGTTAACGTATATTCAAATATATTTAAATGGTTATTTGATGAAGATGCTCTACGTACAATTCCTGTTGTTCATTTTCAGTATATGCCAGCCGATATTTCTGTAAAATATAATTTGTCTTCTATTGAATTTCATAATGTAAGGATTAAGGTTAGTTGTAGTATGTTGTTAACTTTGGCTGGAAGACGAATGGAGATTCGTATGTAACTATTTTAAAAGCAATAAAGTAACCGTCGAATTAAATAGCTCTTTCTTATTTATTTATTCCTTTAGAGAAATCTTAGATACATCTGTTGATATGGAGGCAACTGGATGGCCAGGTGTTCCACCATTCGCTGAAGAAGTTCGCCGTGTTGATCGAGGTGTGCAGCATTTGGGAATATTGTTTAGAATTCACTCTAGTTTACGAGCTGACGTTCGTTACCCAAGTGTTGATTCAGAGCATGTAAATGTAAAGTTGGATAAGATTCAGAGATTTGTTTTGATGCCTAGTATAGGTCTTTTGAATCATTTAAATTCAACTTGAATAATATCTTAGGACAAGGGTCCCTCGCCCTCAAAGACTAATGCGGTCGCTCTACCACCCCATTAAATTGAAAAAGAAACTAATTTTACGAAAACCAATAAATTTCTCCTCATTCGCTGTCGTCTTCAGTGCCACGAACAATTTCACCAACTGAGATCCAGTGTAAATCGAGGGATAGGTGTATATATGATAATCTTACATGCATTTATTTGCTAAGCATAACGTGAGGCAACTTTTATACTCTTGAAACTATTTTATCTTTCTGGAACATATTATTATGTGGATTTTATATTATTTACTATTCTAATTTGATCTGAAATGAAACTTATAAAAATTCATTCAGGCTCAGTGGTTTTATCCAGCTTCACATATTTCTTTAAGTTTCGTGTACTCGCTAGTTATAGTTTTCTTTAGATATCGTACATGATATCTAAACGATTTTTTTCGAGTACTTGGATGCAATATACCTTTAATATGATATAGGCCAGTGATGGCGAACCTTTTCTTAGCTCACGTGCCAAAATTACCTTAATAAGACAAGATTTGCCTGTTGGCGTGCCAGTATCATAAAAAAAATCTTATTTGTGTCTATTCGTAGAATATAGCATATAGGGTCGAGTGAATAAAAAATAAGCAAATGCTTATGCTTAAGATTTCTCTCACTTTTGAAGCAAATTCTTAATTTGGGGTGAATAAAAAAATAGCATTTGCTTTTGCTAGAAAGGATAAGCATTTGCCTATTTTTAGGATTTTTCTTAAGCATTTGCTTAAAATTGTGTGAATAAAACCGAGCTTTTTGCTAAATGCTTTAAGCATATGCTTAGACTTTTTTAAGTGAGGTAAAGGGCTTGCTATGATATTTCCAAGTACTCTATTTTCATGATAATTGATCCTAAATATAAATATAGTAATTTATGGTGACACAAAAGGTTAAAAAATACGAGAAAAGTTTCAAAAACCAATGGTTAAAAAAATTTATATCGTTTCTCTGAAGAAAATGTTAAGTATATTTCAAATCTGTTACTCTGAGAATATCAAGAGAGGTGTGGCGGAGAAATATTTTTAAGGTACTTAAGTGATCCCGGATTTCTCTATAAAGGCAAATGACCGGATAATATTACTATAAATGAATAAAAATGCACCCATGACTTGTGACATTATCGAATTCGGTTATAAAAGAAATAGTTTTAAAAAATTATTAATTAACTTTTTTTTTAAATATTACCCAATATATTTATGTTTTTAGTTTGAAATTCAACTATGTAAAACTTTAAATGTAAACAAAAACAAGTGAGGGAAGAGTTGCAAAGAGCTTTCTTTCGTAAAATTTAAGGATTTGCTTAAAACTGAGTAGCAAATGCTTATAAGCAAAAGCAAACTTGTATTCACTCAATATGAAGCAAATGATTTTAGCATTTGCTTATGCTTTTACTGATTGCTTTAAGCATTTGCGTAATTTTTATTCACCCGACCCATAGTATGTCCTTTCCCACTACTTAAATAGCGAAATTGCCCATCAAAAATGGCGGGTTCAAATTAATAAAAAAACGGAACTAAAATTTGTAAATTTAAATAAATGATTTTAACAATAATTATTTATATTGATTTTGTTTCTAACAGCAATCGGTTGTCAAGATGAACAAATGAGCCATTTCGAAAAAGCATTTTTATATTTGAATAGGTTATTTCTACCAATTTTCAATTTTCTATATACATCCTTGAGTAAGTTATTCGCGTTTTAGATTCCTGGGGTAATTTTTGTCACGTCGCTGTATTAAAGAGTGGCACATTTTATTTCTTATTCCATCTTGTGCCGTGCCATAGGTTCGCCATCACTGATATAGGCGAATGACGTACTATTACAAAATCGAAAAAATCCCCCAAATTTGATCTTTGAAATTTTCAAAAGGACCAATCAGTAATTTGAAAGGAATCGCCAGGCCCGCACAGTGATTCAGAAAGCTTCACGTGTCTCTTTCAGCGAAAAATTTGGTTATAGCTCTACCGCGTAGAGAACGACCTGCGCGAGAATCGGCCGCGCATCCCGAGCGAGGAGGGGTATACCCCCACTCCCCTTCCCATCCCTCCCTCCCTCCCACATGTCTTCCGCCTTGAGCTTCAGTTGCCTGTTTGATATAGCGATGTTTCTACTCCATTTTGTGTAAACACGTGTTTTGTCAATATAATTATTCAGCTGAATTCAGTGATTAAAGCAATGAGGACATGTCAACGTTAGAAGAGAGTGACGTATTAAATATTACAATATTGGAATATCAGAAAAAATAAATGATTTTAATAAACTAGGCGGAAGAAGTTTCTCGCGCTTAAATGTAAAATTCCATATCTCGAAAACCAATGAATATATTGAGTTCATTCTTCTTTCAAAAATAACTTTAATCTTTTCTGACCATTTCATGCACATATATTACCCACCTATTCCTACATATTACGTAAGTTAGCAAGAGAGTGAAAATTTCGTGCGCTAATGCAGAATGTGAGTCTCTGTCGGTTTTATTTAATTTTTAACAACAATGAATTGCATTACATGTTCCTTTTAATGATACGTGTGGCTTATGGAACACTTTCAAAAGCTACAGAAAAATGTTTGCGTGATTTCAGCGAATAGACTGCGAGATTTGGCCGTTCAAACATGAATGCGGCGGAAAAAACTTCGATTAAAACGCGGGAACTATTGTTTAACCATGCAAAAACGGGGATTTTTCGGTTTAAAAAGTATTTAGTTTATTTTATTACTCATTTTGTTAATTTCCCATCCTTCGTTAGGTGTTTAAGTGAGTAATTATGTCAAAAATGACGAAAATCTGTATTTTGCCCGAATAGGCAATGCCGAGAATTAGCATTATTGGGAAATAACATGGGATAGCGATTCTCCCATAAGAACACGTAGTGGGGGAAGGCTATTGCAACCTAAGCTCCGCCCACTGGTCGCCAAAAATGTCGTTTTAAACGCGGTAGAACTATACCCTGATATGAGTATCCTTAGACCTCTGCTGCCCCGCAGTACAGGTGAGTATTTGCGGGTTGCCGTCGTTTCAGGGGCTATGGTGTTATAGCAAGGCTTGGTAGAATTCTCCTTTTATTTTTTTAATTCATTTAAATCGACGTTTATATTCCAGAGAGATTATCGACGCTTAAAATTACTACTTGGTAGAAATCTACTTCTATTTTCTTTTAAATCGAGGTTTGTTTTCCGGAGATTCTCGACGAATTTCAACGCCTCAAATAATTATTACTACCGACATATATGGCTGGAAGATTTTGACCTTTCAATTCCGTGATTTAAATTTACTTTTTATTTCGAAATTCTACGTAATATTTACGTTTATTTTACAATCTTTTTATCATCTATTTAAATTTTTACAGGAAGTTAAATTTGTATGTAAAAATTTATTGGACGGATTATGTTTCATGAATCTTATTTTATTTATTTACATTTACACTTTTCTTCATTTTTAAATGTTAATATTAAAGAAAACACTCAATAAATTAATTAAAATGTTCTATATTTTACTTGGAGAAAAAAAATGTACAGTACAAACTAAGAAATATGCTTAAATTGTTACTTTGATATTTTACTATTGAAAAAAGACGAACTTTGTATTTCCACAAAATTTTTATTTTAAACATGACCAGTTTAACTACGATCGTAGCATCATTAGGTGATGAAATATAAATCGTTCCATATATAATAATAATAATTACTTAATAATAATTAATTATTAATATTAATAATTAATGATCTTTTACTAATTAAATCCTGACTTTTAACCAATAAATTTACATTTGAGCCGGGCAAGAGATTTTGCGTTCTTCTTTTAATTTATGACAAAATGTTCAGAAACTGAGTGTAGTATGGCGATCTGAATTTGGTACACAATGAGTTAATGTAACATATGCACAGTGTACGACCAAGCTTATTTATTTATGTAACAAAAATAGTTAGTGCAGAAAAAAGTTCATTGTGCGAACACGAAGTGGTATTTCTTGTTCTTGTATTTTCACTCCTTTCCTTAGAAATGTTGTCCAACGTGATGATTTCGACAACCAAACTATATGAGAAAACATATATTAATAGTTTATTCACGCCATTTACTAACTGATTCTTGATGATTAAGCCAAATTAACACGTTGCATATTGGTCACAAGAATATTATTGTTGTTCTACAACATTGAAATTTATTGTTAGTGTATTATTAATCTCAAATATCGTAAGTTGGTATTTTCAAATCTATATATTTTTGATTTTGTATAAATTTCCAATTGCATCATTGACAAATATATTATATCGCGAATGTAGGTAGTAAATTATGCTTTACCTCTTGAAATTCTATAATTAAACCTAGAAAACGTTTAATTTAAGAAATCTGCACAATATGCTGTTGCATTTGCCAAGAAACATTCTTAAAAAAGAATTTGCGAGTTCAGCTTAAAGACTTTTAGACATTTGTTGATTCAAATTAACAACTAATTAAGCAAAAAACATTATTGATATAATTGTCGCAATAATATTTTAGCTGTCTCCTTTGAACTTTATGTTAACATAACTGTCAACTTAAAATGAACTCTATACTCAATTTTTCAGATTTATACCATATAAAAGTTCATGAGATCTATTTGACCCCATTTAGGCTAATATGTCAGTGTAAAAAATTCTCACTTTTTTATAATCATGACAATAAGTTTTTTTTAATTTTCAGACTAAATATACCATATGAATATATATATATCCCTCCTTATTGGCTATCCACCCTTCCTACTCCCCGCCTCCTCCAATCATCGACCTCCCCACACCACCCTGTCATTCCCCACCCAGAGTGTCACTCTCAGTTACTCTATCGCTGAAGAAGGGCATAGGCCCGATAAGCCTGCGCGTTTTTTTGTGTTTGCGTGTTGAACGTCTCTTCCACGCCCCCAGCAGCCTGCCAACTTGGTCCCCGACTTGGTGAGTGTCCGCTGGTCTTCCTTCAACACCTTCACGTGCAATTTAATACCATTCCTAGATCCATAAACCCTCATACAAATGCTCTTTGAAAATATTTGTTGACCTCTGATGAAGACCTACCGTATTTTATTTTGGACGAAATATTTATTCTCAATTTAAAATCTTAACAGTCATCAATAGCGATGAATAGGATTTGTTAAAAAGTCCTCCCGTTAATAAAAAACAAGAAATTAAAAAGGCATAGATGACTCATAAATCTCGAACATATTACCATATATCTCCAAGTCTAAGTTTTGACTAAAAATTCATTTTTTACGTTTGCCATTTAAATCAAGTCACTTTTCGCTCAATATATCTTATAATCAGTAAAGTGGTCAGGACAGTATAATAATTGTTAACCTTCCAATTAATTTTATGTTGGAAGATGTCGAATCGTCTCTTTGATATCTTTATATGATCGTCATTTATTGTGGATTACAATGAGCCTGATATCATAACATGTTCCAGAGGATGAATTTGACAATTTCCACAAGCCTGATGCGGAAGGCGAGGGATTTCATGACTTTTAAACTGCAATGCAGAAAAATACCATTCTTGAATGTTTTTAACATTTCCTCCGACTAGTTTCATAATTTTCTATAGAATATATATATGTTATTTATTGAAAAATTATTTCATGTATCAAAACAAACATTTTTAACTCTTATTTATTTGTTGTTTTGAATCATCATTTTACAAATTTTGTAAATTATGCCTGATAAATAAATGGTAAACAATTGAACAGCTGATTCAAAATGGCAGTCATCCACATTGAAAAATACACTGGAATTTATGGTTCACATTTTATACCTGGTATGTAACACGACTCCAAGATTTTACAGGATTTTCTTAAGCTTTAAAGGTTGACTTTTAGACCGGCATAAATGGTAATTTAAATTCATGAAACAAATTATGAACATTGAATATTGCTAGATTATTACCTTTATTGAAGAATAAAATCTTCCACTTTTATACACACAAGTTTTACATAAGCAGCAACGGGGTTCTATACAATTCTTGTCAAACTAATAATCAAACCAATATTTCATGACCTCTGAAATGTATTTTTTTGGTGGTGTTTTAGATGATGATTGGAAGGGAATTTCTTCAGACACATATCACACGAAAACGGCTTTTCCTTCGAATGAAACGCCTCGTGATAAACCAAACTCGCCTTATACTTAAACGCCTTGTCGCAAAATTTGCAAGAGAATGGACATTCTCCCGTGTGGATCCTATAGTGTTTGACAAGGTTGTGCTTTCGCTGGAAACTATTTCTGCATACATCGCAAGAGAACAAGCCTTGGCCGGTGTGGAGTTTCATGTGCAAATTGAGTCCGGTGCTCCTCAGGAAACGCTTCCCGCAAACGTTGCACACGTTTGTTTTCACACCCATATGACTCATTATGTGTCTTCGCAAATCATGTTTCGTAGCAAACTTGTGTCCACACATGTCACACACCAATTTCTTATCTCCCAGATGAGACTTTCGATGCTGAACGAAATCCTTCCACCTCTCAAATTCCTTCTTGCATTCCTCGCATTCCCAAATCCTTTCCCCATCGTGCGCGGATTGGTGCCCATCCAGCTCCAACTTACTCTTGAAGCTCTTCCCGCAGTAAGCGCACTTGTGTGGATTTCTTCCGGTATGCACCAACATGTGCCTACGTAGGTATTGCCTCATAATGAACTTCTTCCCACACTTCTTGCATTCAACGTTCTTCTTCTTTACGTGCGTCTTTTGGTGGAACGAGAGGTACTTTTTCAGGTGGAACCTTTTCCCACAGGTAGAACACATGAAAAGTTTCTCCGACCCATGGATCACCATGTGTTGTTTCAAATTCCACATCCTCGCGTATTGTTTCCCGCAATGGGGGCATTTGTATGCTCTGCGGCCCTCCCCCGTCTCCTCCACTGCTTCCTGTTCGATGCGTGATGGTGCGTCTCTCTTCCTCTTATCCCTCGAGCTATCTGCAGGCGTCTCAGACAACGATGGATTGTCTTCTCCGGTTCGGACAGTCACTTCGCAAGCCTATCCAAAATGACACAGGCAGAGTATTTTAATAAAATTCATAATTAAGAATAACGAAAATATCAGTATACCGTATTTCACCGCATAATAGTCGCAGATTTTATGCCAAATTATTTTGCAAAAAAGCGGGGTGCGACCATTATGTGAAGCTTTTTTAAAAAAAAAATTGTCCCGGTATTACTTTAAAATCATTTATTACTAAACTGTCTTTGGTGCAAGATTAGGACGCACGGAATACTCGTGAACGTTAAAATTGAATAGTCCAAATCGACGCACATCATTTCTTCGTGACAGTTTAGAGAACATTTTTCCAGTCTGAAAAAAGTTAACACATTAGTTGTTATTGATTTGTGCATTATAGTCGAAATATTACACTTGAGAAAATTTACTACAGTGTCGCGAAGTACGGACTTACAAAATTTAATCTTCTGTGTCCGCGAGAGATGCGTATCCATATGCCACTGGTGAATACATTGCTGCTCTATTTACCTTTTAAGCGGCGTGACGAACAGAACTATACCATGAGACGATTATGCGGTGAAATACGGTAATTCAAGTTATGTTATTTTAACATTTTCAAGAATAAGCAATTGACTATGAAAATTAACAAACAAGTACACATGAACGCTCATCCATAGATCTATGGTTGGGAAATGCCTGGTTTCAAACGTTTCAGAATTTTGCCTAATTCAAAAATAAATCCTTTTGCCATAAACATGGTATAGATCAGGGGTGGCAAATCTTTTTTGGCCCGCGCGCCAAAAAATCATATACGTTATTATGTAAGAATTGATGCGTACCATGTTTATTTTTTGCAACAAGTATTTGTGTTGTCTTCTGTTTTTAGCTTCGTATGACTTGACATGCCTATAATATTCACGTAAATGTATATAAATTTATTAATAAATGTCAAAGCGAAAATGAGTTATTGGGTACAAGCTTAAAAACACAGTAGGGCAAGATCCACTGAACGAATAATAATAATGAAGGTCAGAAATTATTAGACAAGAAAATAAATATAATTAGTTTTAATTTGAAAAATGTATGCAAAACTACAACAATAAAATTGAGTCATTATTATAAACAACAACTAAATTATAGGTTAGGACTCGTATAAATTTTGTTGCACTGTCAATTGATAAAGCAAGAATGACAAATTGCAAAAAGATTAATCATAGACACACAATCTGTGATTTTACGTAGTACTTGAAATTTTAAAAAACTTACCTCGGTCGGATATTATTAAATTTGAATAATAAATGTTATAATATCTAAAACAACCAGCACTTAAACAAAAAGCACGTGACAATAACAAGTTAACACTTCTGCTTATGGTCCGCTGGCTACTGTGCATGCGCAGAAACTTGTGCGTGCAGCTGCAAAGCAGTTCAAATCAATGTCTATATATATTCAATATTTTTTAATAAAAAATTTGTATTAAACATTATATTTTTTGTCATGCCATGTGCCCAATCAGCTGTTTTGACGTTGACGCTCTCCTATGAAGTGATGAACGAAGGATCGCGCGGTAATGGAAGGGAATGTTTACAGAAATGTTTTTACTCGACCTAATTCCATTCTTCATGAATTGCATTGTAAACATTTGTAATAAGCTGTACATAGACAGAGATAAGATGTTTTCCTTTCTTTCTTTACATAACGAGGAAGACCTTTGTCGCATGACATAAGCCAAATGTATCAACCAGGAAAATAGAGGAGAAAAAACGTGCTCTCCTTTGAAATGATACACAGTTCCTACATTGCATTTCAAACACCAAGGAAAGGTTCCTTGCTGCATTGAAAAGCGACTTTTATACGGAGGAACACCATCATATCATAGCAAAATTGAAAATTCTATCGCAAAATTCAACGTTGATTATATATTTTTTAAAAGAGAAAAAAAATACAGGACAAACATAGATAGGAAGTCCAAAGCTTCCTCTTTCAAAATATATATAGGTTATTTAAATTTAAAGAAGTCTCTAGCATCAAAAGATAAAATAAATTAGGGCCTAACGGCCGATTGGACAGTTTTTGCAGGACGTATTAGTACGTCTGATGGCGTTGAGGGGTTAACTATGGACATCTGGTCATCACAAGCACAAGACACTACATTTCTCTTAACTGCCATTTTATAAAGAAAGATTTTTTGACGGAACGCAATTTTCTTGCCATTTTGCATTTGCTAGTCGGCATTCTGGATCAGCGTTGTTAGAAAAATTGAATTCTGTTCTGAAGGAATGGAATTTAGAGGATTGTTAGAGAAGTCTTTGTGTTCTGGTTTAATTTTCAGTTATAGCTTTGTAGTTTTTGGAAGAAACTAATAAAAATAAAGAATACATGTTAAACGAAAAAAGGCTTTGTAAATGATAATGAAAAAAGAACTTTGTTATTTTCACAAATTTTTAATTTAAAAATGACCAGTTTCACTACGATCGTAGTTGACCGAGTTGAGCCTGACCTTATTACTGATCTTTGTAAATGACTTTATGCTACCGAAACTCGAATTTTTCAGCAATGCTCAGCTCGAACTCGACTAAAAAATTTGATGTTCGAACATCCCCAATCATTACAAGTTACAACCATAACTTTTACATGTCAAAAATTGTTTACTCTGTGGAATTATTTGAATTATCAGAATTTATACAGTTTACTTCTTAGCGCAACAAATGGAATCACATTTTATATGCACTGAAAGTAAAAACGAAATCTAAAATTCACAAATTGAAGGCAAAGCAAAGTAAAAAAGTTTTGGTTTTATGAAAGTTATCTAGCATTATGTTCAAACAATAAATACTCGTTAATATTTCTTTTCCAAATAAATTTTACACATTCAAAACTATTTTCACTTTCTGGAACATCCAGTTATGTGAATTTTTACATTTATTGTTTACCTTTTATTGCATATAAAAGTTGGTTCCATTAATTTCTGTACTTCAAATTTATTGTAATTTAATATATATGTCACGCAAGCACATTATTGTTGACAACTACACAAGTTCTTAATAAATGATTAGCATTATATTTGTGTTACCTCAGGCCGTGCCTCGAAACCATCTGGAGGTTCCACTTTCAAAGCCATCGACCCCACCTAGATAAGAAAATTAAATACGGGAGCTTAATTTGCTGATGCAATATGAAAAAACGTTTTAATTTTTATTAGAATTGTAAACTTCAAGTTCTTTATAAATTTAGTAACAAAAGAAGATGATCCAAACAGAACTTATGATGACTACTTTCCATTTATGCAATTATTTAATAGGTACTTGTATTGGCTTTAATAGCTTTAATGTCATCGCAGATATATAGCACTTTGTGATCTTAAATTTCACAATTTACCATTATATAAAATACTAATAGAAGGTGCTTGCATTCTGCAAGCATATCATCTCACCTTGAAAAAACATGAATTTTTCAGACAGATATTTCATCATGAGAAACATTTCTTTAATTCTAAATATTTCTCCTCTGGACCGGTTTTCGTTTTTTCCTTATGGTACAATAATGGAGTAAAACAATCGCTAATTTTTGCAATTTTAGGAATATTATATATGTTCCACATTTGGTTAATAATGCCACACATTTATGCCAAATTTTAAATTTGTAGCACATTTAGAAGTGAAATAACATTTATCTAATCGTTTAAATTTAAATAATTTTTAACGTCCGCAATAAGAATTTCATAAATACTCTGAAATGTTTATTTGTTTATAAAGTCTAAACTATATATAACTTAAAAATTTCAGCTACCTATCTTGCCCCGTAGTATGTAAACATTTACCTATTTGTTTAAACTTTAAGAATTTTTAACTGCCAAACAAATTAAAATATCAAAATTTCTATAATCCCTATTTCGTTTTTTTACAAATCCTACCTCTAAAAAGAATTTAAGCTCCGTAGCACATTCGGAAATACTTAAACCTTGAATATTTGTTTAAACAATTGGAAATTTTTAGCGGCCGTATTGTTGGACTTTTTCAAGATTTTCGTTTTTTCTAGGGGGTTTTGCACTAAATCCCACCTAAGAAAAAAATTTCGTATCTCCAGCCCATCTGGAAGTGCATAAACATTAGTATCCTCCTATATGTAATATCCTACTCCTCTGTAAGGAACGTCTATATACTAGTAGTTGGTGCTTGCATACTGCAAGCATTTCATATCACCTTGAAAAAACATTCATTTTTCAGGCAGACATTCCATCATTACAAATAGTCTTTCAATTCTATAGATTTCACCTCCGCAGCGATTTCCGTTTTTCCCACATGTAAAAATAATAGTTTAAAACACTCCCCAAATGTTGCAATTGTAAAAATTTTACACTTTCGTCATTATAAGGTACTAATGCTACACATTTTAGCCAAATTTTAAAATTGTAGCACTTCTAGAAGTAGAATAATATTTTTCCAACTGTTTTAAATTTAAATAATTTTTAACGGCCGCCGCAATTTATATAAGGTTAAATTGAAATGTTTATTTGTGCAAATCCTTTACTCTGTAAGTAATTTGAAAATTTCAGCTTCCTAGCTCATCCCATAGTACCTAAACAGTTATCTATTTGTTTAAATTTTAAGAATTTTTAACTGCCAAACAAATTAAAATATCAAAATTTGTATAATCCCTATTTCGTTTTTTTAAGAATTCTACTTATAAAAAAAATTTCAGCTCCGTAGCACATTCGGAAACGCCTAAACCCTTAAAATTTGTTTAAACAATTGCGAATTTTTAGCAGCCGCAATGTTGCACTTTTTCATGATTTTCGTTTTTTCTAGTCGGTTTTGCACAGAATCCTACCTAAGAAAAAAATTTCGAACCTCCAGCACATCTGGAAGTGCCTAAACATTAGTATCCTCCTATATGTTATATCCTCCTCTGTAAGAGTCGTCGATATATAATGATAATGATAACAAATACATTCAAATGGAAAATTAAATTGATCACACATATTTGTGCAGCAAAAATAACGCACGTACATATTAGAATATACTGAATCTGAGTCCAACAATAGTTGTTGCTATGGCAACACTCTCGTAATGAGTGATAAAAACTGCAAAATCGCCAGTATTTACGCAAAATTCTAAGAAATACAATCGATAAGCAAAATTCTACGATAAAAATTAGAATCTTCAGTCCTTTCCTCAGAGAATAGTACAGAACTCGCTCCGATATTACAATTCTAAGATATTTTAACGTGCAAGAGAAAATTCCCCTGCATGATGGATTTCAGATTTCTCATGCAAATCAAATGGGAAGGATAATTCCTGGAATCGAACCCTGGACTTCAATCTTCGCAACAAAAACTATCCTCGGGAGCTCGGCCCACATAGCAAGAGATTTCCACCAAGTTTCATGAAAATCAGTGATATTGGTTCAAAAGTTAATAGGGAGGACGGACAGACAGACAACAACAAAACTATAAGCCTATTTCCATTCTGTAAAGTAGGCTAATTGTATGAGATAAAGTAATTTATTTACAATAATTAATTTAAAAATTCCAATTTTATATCTATAAACATATGCTCAGAATCTTAATTTGAAAATTATGAAGTTATCCACCGATTTCTCCAAAACATTCTTAGGAATATTTCAAATCCAAGATTATTTCACGTAATGATATTTTATTTGGCATATTTCAGTTTTGCTTTGTAGTGAATGCCATTAGATTAACGAATTTGATAGCAACAGTACTTAGAAGTCGCTTCCAACAATAGCATCCTAAAGGAATATCTAACGGAAATTACACCTGCGAATAATTTTTAAGGACATCGAATAAATTTCAAATTGGAAGAACTGCGAACCGCTCTTTGCTTTGAAAAAACAATAAGTAAATGAAATTATCATCTGTTGCTACGGGCGACAAGTGTTGGTGCTCGTCCTATTACTAAGGTAAAATTATAGCACAAAACATCTAATTGTTATTTTTATTTAATTGAATGCACAGACGGAAAAACAGCAAAAACATACTAAGTGCATTTATAAAATGAAATGTTCTTAAAAGATCATTTGTTTAACTCATACACACCTGAGTAGAATTGCTTACTTCTGCCATATCAGATGAGCTGAAGTTTGGCTGAAAGAATACGACGAAATCGTTAGACAATTAGTTGAATCAAAATTAAACAACAGTTAATTTCTCTTGCATTTTATCAATAACTATTATACTAATTTCAAAACCTATTATAATAAAAGCCAGTTGTATGTTTATGATGTGCATAAATTTTTCGAATGACGTACAGAGCTCTTAATATATCAATTTCTGAATCTCTAAAATTGGTTAAACTTAAATAACTAGTGTACAGGGTGATTCTGAACTCTAGCAACATGTAGAGTATGACACGCCTTGTCCCAGCTAAGGGAACCACTTAGCATCCAAGATATGAGGTTTGGAAGTTGACCCCCTGCACCTTGAGGCAGACAACTCGGTTACGTGGGGAACTGGACAATTACCTCATCGGACCACAGATCCTTCCTCCTCGTTTGACGGGGATCTGTATCATGAAGTTTTTAATCAAACCCTGCCTCAGTTACTGGAAGATGTTCCTCTGGAGATCCGCTAGCACGTGCGGTTCCAGCATTATGGTCCCCTTGCCCATTTCGGCTTGGTCGTGCATAACCATCTGGATTCGAGGTGCAGCATCCAACAGTTTATTGAGTTCTCCATCAGTTCCAGCAAATGACGCACCCCTGTATACGCACACAACCCTGACATACGCTTGTACTCAGCTTATGCGAGTACTCGGCTTTGCGCATATGTCCAGTCTCTACTTTTATAGGCAACAGACATTAACCCAGAAGAGAACGCTACGATCATGCGAATTAACCAATAGACTTTCGCGAGAGGTACCCCTCTTCTCGAGAACAGATCGAACTTCCAAGCTGGCAACATTGCAGAACATGACGCAGAGGAGGTGCGCTAGCGAGGCAGTTACGAGAGTTGAACCAGAGAGAGAACGAGAGGACGAGCAAGCAGCCTAAACCAGCAGGGAGAATTTCCTTATCCTTTCAAGGGACATTTTTGTATCATTTATTATCCCTCCAAGTGGACAGTTCTATTGAGTTCTATTTTTATAATTTCACTCAAATATAGTTGTAAGCATTTCCTTGTCACTTTACCATTGTGTTACATTTGATTGCCTGTTGGCAGCAGCAGTGCCACTTAAGAAGAGTCGTACCGTTTTTGTATCTAACGCATCTTGTGAATTAAGAGAGATTAACGTAAATGAGAATTGCGTATCAGAGGTACCGCAAGAAACGAATTGGGAATGGTGGTCCTGTGCCATGGCTGGCATGGTCCCCTGACTTGAATCCAGTGAATTATGTTTTGTGGGGACATCTCAAGGCCCTAGTGTACGACACAGCTGTGGAATGCGAGGAAGATCTCGTCCCCCGCATTCACACTGCCTATGATGAAATTAAGAACATGCACAAAGAGCCAGTTACATTCACTCTTATCTTCTTGTACCTCACAGCAAAGAGATGCCAAAAATCGCATACATTTGACTCATCATATGACCAAGTTCCCTACCTCAAGGCGTCAACTTCCAAACCTCATATCTCGGACGTTAAATGGTCCCAGAAGCTGGGACAAGGCATTTCGTGCTCTATGCAAACCTCCCTAATACCTCTATAATTTTGTCGGTAGAGTTCAGAATCACCCTGTATGTATTTACCTGATAATGGACTTCTATACCCGTCGATACTTCCATGAGTTTTACTGGTACAGGTTCTGCAGTCAGCTGAAACAAATATATTAATATCAATACAATGTATACACAGAGTAAAGATGGTACGTACATCTTATTATTATTATTAATAGTCTAAATTTGTTTTTGTCTGGAATGCTCCCCTGTGAAGTGGCGCCATTTCTATAGAGTGGGAGAATCAAGAACTTAGATACAATTTTCGGACATGGTCATTTCAAAACTTAAACTCGTAAATCAAAACTTTCCACTCTTTTTCGATCAAATTTTCAGGGATTACTTGGCAATTACACTTTTCAATTTTAAGCAGCTCACGGTCAACACTGAAGTAATGAGTTTGATTCCAGAAGCGCAGTGATGAGGGTAGCATAATAATCGTTTGCATTTTTTAATTATACTGTATATGCCCCTCTACAAGATGACCTTTGAAGCTTAAAATAATCCTGTAAAATCTTGGGGTCGCCTTACACACCAGGTATAAAATGAGAACCATAAACTCCAATGTATTTTTCGATGTTGATGACTGCCATTTTGAATCAGCTGCTCAAACTTTTACCATTTATTGAGCAGACGTACTTTATAAGATATGTAAAAATGATAATTTTAAACAAGAAACAACTTAGGATTAAAAATTTTCGTTTTAATACATGAAATAATTTTTCAAAAAATAACTTTATACCATTAGCAAGAAACTTACAAAAATGGACGATAGAAAATTTAAAAGCATTCAAGAATTATAGAATATTTTTCTACGTTGGAGTTTAAAAACCATCAAATCCTTGTCTTCAGCATCCAACTCGTAGAAATTGTCAAATTCATACTCTGCATCAGATGTTACGACATATGGCACATTGTGATCTGCAGTAATTGAAGAGCAACGACGTCTTCCAATATTAAATTAATCGGAAGGTTAACAATTATTGTTCTGTCATAACTACTTTAGTGATTACTAGTAGAAGGTGCTTGCATACTGCAAGCATTTCATCTCACCTTGAAAAAACATTCATTTTTCCATGAGATATATAATCATGGGAAATATTTCTTTAATTCTAAAGATTTCTCCTCTCGACGGGTTTTCGTTTTTTCATTATGGAACAATAATGGAGTAAAACTTTCGCTAATTTTTGCAATTTTAAGAATATTATACTTTTCCCACATTGAGTTAATAATGCCACACATTTCTGCCAAATTTTAAATTTATAGTACAATTAGAAGTGAAGTAACATTTATCTAACTGTTTAAATTTAAATAATTTTTAATGGCCGCAATAAGAATTTCATGGATACATTGAAAACTTTATTCGTTTATATAGACTAAAATCTAAATAACTTAAAAATTTCTGCTCTTTAACTTGCTCTGTAGTTTCTAAACATTTACCTATTTGTTTAAATTTTAAGAATTTTTAACTGCCAAACAAATTAAAATATCAAAATTTCTATAATCCCTATTTCGTTATATTACAAATCCTACCTCTAGAAATAATTTTAGCTCCATAGCACATTTGGAAATACATAAACCTTGAAAATTTGTTTAAACAATTGCGAATTTTTAACGGCCGCATTGTTGCACTTTTTCAAGATTTTCTTTTTTTCTGGTCAGTTTTGCACAAAATCCTAACTAAGAAAAAAAAATTGAATCTCCAGCTCATCTGGAAGTGCCTAAACATTTATATCCTCCTATATGTATGTTATAACCTCCTCCTCTGTAAGAAACGTCAATATATAATGACTAGTAGAAGGTGCTTGCATACTGCAAGCATTTCATCTCACCTTGAAAAAACATTAATTTTTCAGACAGATATTTCATCAATACAAATATTCTATTAATTATTAAGAATTCACCTCCGCAGTGATTTTCTTTTTCCCACATGTAATAATAATAGTTTAAAACAATCCCCAAATGTTGCAATTTTAAACATTTTACACTTTCTCCATTATGGTGTACTAATGCTACACATTTCAGCCAAATTTTAAAGTTGTAGCACTTCTAGAAGTAAATTGTTTAAAATTTAAACATTTTTAACGGTTGCCGCAATATATATATGTTTATTTGTGCAAATGCACTGTTCTGTAAATAATTTGAAAATTGCAGCTTCCTGGCCCATCCCATAGTACCTAAAAAATTATTAAACTTTAATGTTCAAATGGGGTTAATACAACCCCTAAAATTTACAATTTTAAAATTTTCCATTTTTATAGTTGGTTATGAGAAAAGTTCTATAATCTTGCAAAATTTCAGCTTCCTAAACTTATTAGATTGGTCTACACACTGGATTGCGTTTTCCCATGCTAACTTATGGGAGATATTCCGGGGTCTCTGGAGTCGAACCCAAGGCACTGTAAGCAAAAGTGACAGTAATTCCTAATGGATATTGCGGCCGTCTAGCAACACTGAAAATTTCATCTTTCTAGCTTACCGGCAAGTGCCCAAAATTAATTTACAAAAAAGGCGCAATGCTTTTCTTATGGGAAAAAACGCAACTTTCGGAATTTCTGGAGTGGAACTCATGTCACTTAGGTAAGAAGTCTCATTTTATCTGAAGGTTTCTCCATCATATCTACAAAAACTAAAACTTTCAGCTCTCTAGCTCTTGTAGTTTGGGCTGGACATTAGTATCCACCTATATGTTATATATATCCTCCTCTGTAAGAAACGTCGATATATAATGATAAGATATATTGAGTGAAAAAGTGACTCAGCATAAATGGCAAATGTAAAAAGCATGGTTGACTGGGTTGTCTTAGAGGCCGGCATATATGGTACTGAGAATAATTCTAGGAGTTCGTGACTCAAAACATCGAATGCCAAAAATAACACAATTGAGTTTTCCTGGCTTTGATTTTTTAATATATGTTGAATCGGTCATTAAATTAGTTTTTAATCTCAAAATTTAATATTTTTGGGTAAAAATCTTTTTTCATCGGCATTTTTGCCGATATCATGTAAATTCACCTATTTGCAAAATTTCAACGCTGTTTTCAAAGTTTAAACTATAACCAGTAACTGTAAACAATGTGATGGTGTTGAAAATAAATAAATATTCCATTACTAATAATAAAACATTCTAGTTCTATGTGTTTGTTTGTCTGTTAAGTCTTTTTAATAGGCTTACAACTCTGCCGTTGTTTGACATATTTTTTAAGTACTACGCATAAATTCTGCCTGCCAAAAAATACTTTTACTTTATGGAACATTCAATTATTGAATTTTACATTAATTGTTTACTTTATAGTGCATATAATGGTTGGTTTCATAATTTTTTATTTAATTTAATGTTTAATCCATACATATCCATAATTTTTGAAGGACAATTATTGTAGATAATGTTTATACAAATGCAGGAATTGATTATGACATAGTATGATGATACATTTCATGAAAGATATACAGATATATAAAATTTTTGTCCGCAGAAATGCTAGGATTTGAATTGTCTGACTTCTTATCACTCGACTTTTTTATTAAAATACTTAATATTTACCTCCAATGGAATATCGTCTGTTATTATCTCCTCTCCTGATATTGTTCGACATAAGGGGAACTGAAATTAAACAATGGAATTACATTAATATGGAAGAATAACAATATCATTTGTTAAAAACCAAGAAAAACATCATATATTATAAATAAATGCTTCTTACGCAAATACACATATAGGACTAGCTGATACACTCTGGGAATTAGGAATGTTTTTTACTTTCTCATATACTTAGTATATAAAGAAAATATTGTAATCGCAAAAAATTCAACTTTGATATTTTGATGGAAATACACATTTTGGGTGTCTCCGAGTTCCAAAAAAGTGCCTTTCGCCATGCTTAGGGCTTCCGGACCGGTTATTACCATACCCTGTTAACCGGTTAATCGTTGACTGTTCTCACTATTCATTAACCGGATGATTTCGTCCGATTAACTGTCTTCTGGACACGAGAAAAATTCTTCCCAAAATCACTATGAAAAATTAAAGGTAAACAAACTGTTTAAAATAAATGCTTGTTTATAAATTTTTGCCAATTTTTCATGAATTTCTTTTTTGGCATTTTTTCCCGAATTTATTTTTCCCCTTAATTTGATATTCAAAAAAGAAGTGTTATTCATCAAATAAAAGATGATTCATATTGCTAGTAAGTGAATAAAATTATGATATTGGTGTTACCCGAGGATTGACTTGATAATCGTCATCAGGAGGCTCCACTTTCAAAGGCAGTAAATACATCTGAAATGGAAAGAAGATCAAAAACAGAAGAATATATTAATATAATCTATTAACTTCTTAAGTGGCAACTATTGATTTTTTGACACTTAGGCTATGATTCCTTTGCATGAATCGCATCAACACACTCGAGCATTTACTCTCTTTGTTAGCTCACTGGAATTCTATTTCTATCACATCTAGAACTTTTAAGGGAAGTCTCTAAGGAAGTAGAATTTCATTACATTACAATTAAAGGATATTAATGTATTTACCTGATCAGTAGAATCATCTGAGAGGATTTCTTCTTTGGGTGAAACGGGACGGAAAGCCATCTGAAGTTAAATATCACTCGTAATTAGTTACGAAACAAACAAACACAGTAAACCCTTGATTCATCGGACTATATGGGGGGGAAGGGATGTCCGATCTTGTCAAAAATCGAGGTGAAAAGAACATGTTCATACTAATCGATCAAATAATTTCATAAAACCAGTTCGTGCCCCTGTCAGAGGGAACTTTTCCTTAGGAGGCAAACTAGGGGACCATGTTATACATATGAATTAACAAAAATAAGTTCTTAACTTTTATAATACGGCATGTTAATGTCATTGTGCAGTATAAGGGCCAGATTAACTTGGGATATTCAAATATACCGTAAATACCCGCGTACAATGCGCACTTTTTTTTTCGAAATATTCCAGTTAAAAGTTAGGATGCGTGTTATACGAGGGTACATAATCTTCCTATTTTCATTTGACCCCATATTTCCACAATTTTGACACAGTTATTACTGCCCGGGTATCCTCTTATTTTTATTGATGATTTTTACGAAAAGTAAGATAGATAATAGTTGAAATTATTAGCTAATTCTATCATCATTCCATTTTATTAGCTCAAAGAATGTCATATGCCATACTATGAAATTAATATAATTCGATTTATTGTGTATGTCCTAATATCACCTTGTAAGTAAACATAAAATATGTAATGATTGAGTTAGCTGACGTTCTTTTGGAACGTCATTCGAAAATTTCATTTCGCACTTTCATTATGTTACCAATTCATAAAACCAATAATTCGATCATCGCTTTAGAACACGTTACACCGTCTACTTTATTCTGGAACGGTAACGCTAAAAAAATCTGTGCGCACTATATGCGGGTATATAGAAAAATAATAGATTACTACGAGGCTGAAAACCCCCCCTGCGCGTTATACGAGGGCGCGCATTATACGCGGGTATTCACGGTAGTCTTTTTTCTGATGACAGTTTCACTGCCATTCCAGGTAGCATCTTCAGGTCGAAGCGGCATGCCGATTATTTCTCTCTATACAGCGCAATGAAAAAATCGCGGACACAGACTCCACCACGTTATTCATTTTTTGTAAATACTTTGTATCAACATCGCTGTCTTTGGCCCTTTTACCAAGTTTTTGTAACCTTTTGCTACTGTGTTGCTTTCATCTTCCTTTTCCCTTTGGGCATTGGGCTGCGGACTGTTCGGTACCAATGCTTTACCAAACACCGAACAGTTAGATAATTTGGAAAAATTTTAGGTGTTCGGTATCCATCATATGTACTACACCCAAAGATTGCTTGTGTGGAAGGAGGATAAGTGAATTCATTAGTGAGAAGAATTGAGAAAAATCATCTACGCTAAGGAAATGCTACAGCATCCGGTAAATACGAAATAATGTTTTTGAAGGGACTGACTTAAATCTACATAAATCAGAGAAAATATACAAGGAAAAATCAATACACGGCATGTTTTGTAAGTTTCCTCATACAAATATTGTTATAATAGATCCATGTGAGATATCAATGAAATGTGTAACGCACAAAAATGAAATCTAAATCAATTTTTATTCCATTTTCTCCATCGTATCGGCTCTCTTGGAGCATATGGTCAACATTTTGAATTCAGTAACAGCTTTTTTGTGATGTCTAGCACTTTCAAAGTCGAAAATGCTATGATAAAACCTCTTTATATTTAATAAACAAACTAATAAATTGCAAATATAGAGGTGAGTCGACCTCCTCAGGCGCCTATCCAAACGGGCACCAAAATTTGATACCAATGAAAACCTATTTCGATATATTCACTTCGAAAGAATGTTAAAAAGATCCATCTTTTCGATGTTTATATTGGGCATTAACAGTTTTTTTGCTACAAAATTAAAGGTGTATTTTATTTGCACCAGGTGAAAGATTGTCCAGACTGCAAAAGTGTTGTTTACCTGTCTCCTTTAAAAATTGTTACTATTTCAATAATTCTTAATGATTAGTCACAGAAAGATGTGCAGAAACTTCTAAATAGTACAATTAATCCAGTTAGGAAACGTAATTTACACTGTTCGGTTTTGTTCGTAGTTTTTTAGAAATGTTATTAGAATGTTCGGGAATCGGGTCCAAAACAGGTGGCAACCATAAGTACAGTCTTTAAAATGTTGATAATGAAATTAAATTGTGAAACTTGGGCTATACAAGCAACAATAATGCCGTAAAGTGGAATTCCACCAATATATTCACAGATTAACAAGCTCATTTTTTTCAAACGCATTTTACTTACCATGTCCGGCTGCTGAGAATCTTCCATCGTAACCAATTATTCCTCCGAAATAAGTTTTGTTCGTTCCGACAGTCAACTGACGGCAATATCCGGAGGAAGCATCACGAGAACGTCCATCTGGTCACAATATCTGTAAAATGGAAGATATTATTATTATTCACATAAACGCTACAATTGGGAGCAGGTCCTGGTGGCAGCGGGTCCCCATCACAACTCAATGCATAATGCCCAAATTACATAATAAAAATTGGGTGTACTTAATACAAAAATATAACCTTTTTGATAGCATTTCCTATACACTATATACTACTTCTTAACTTCAAGTCACAGGAACTCCCGTCACAACAGCTTAGGTATCACTCAATACATAATGCCCAAATTACATAATAACAATTGAATGTACTTAATACAAAAATATAACCTTTTTTGATAGTAGTTCCTATACACTATATACAACTTCTTGTCTTCAAGTCACAGGAACTCTCGTCACAACAGGTTAGCTACAAACTACAACGTTTCATTTGTTATTTGTCCATACAACTACAAAAATTTAGAATAAGTAAATAATCTTCTTCATGAATAAAAAAAATAATAATTCGACCATAATTTGACATTAGATAGTTATTTGGAGTATTGTGATTAAATTATAACCCTACTATGTTTATTTACAATAATTAATGCCGCTTGGTGGCGCAAGTCCTATAAAAAAATAAATAAAATACTAACCTACAAATACTCATATTAAATACTAAAGTTTTTAACAATTTTACTTTTAAATGCTTTCTCGGTTTGAGGAAAGGGCATAAGAATATTGCAATAACTTCTTTATATAATTTATATGTATCAGAAAATAAAAAACTAAAAAACCATTATCGACAATTAATTTAATTTTAATTGACACTTAAATCATTAGCATGTCGTGCACTATTCCTGGAGACCATTGGTCAAGTTGACCTGAAGCAAGATATTCGAACATATGTCAATTTTATTGAGGAAATAAAGGTGTTAATATGAAACTTTCCTTGCTCCTCTCAATAATTAAAAATATAAGTGAAATTAAATTAAAAATTTTACGCATATAAAAAATTTAAATAAGCTGTTTTAACAAAGATTAAAAATTGTTACCAAAAATTTTGGTTTGGTTTTCGTCGTTTGAAATTATAAATGGTTAATAAACAACTTATTGTCGGGAATTAGTAATACATGTAACGCACAAAACTGACAAGGCCTTAAGAGATCTGAATTTTATGAACTTAGGCATTAAATTTTCTTACAACTAACAGATGTTAGTTAGTTACCGAATGTTGTTTTTATTACATTTCCTACACATTGTTGCTGTAAGCTTATACATTGAAAATGACACCTTTTTATTTAGAACAACTTTTCATAGCTTGCGAATATTTTTCAGCAATTTGCTCAAAACTAATTCATGGTCCCTCAATTCGAAAAATCTTCTCCATCATCAGCTAATCATTTTGCCACATTATCAGCTAAATTAGAAACATCAAGTTTGGCGTATAAAGACGAGATTTACACGACAGATGCGGTTTACACGAGTCACATAATATAAAAACAAACTTGTTCCCTGCGAGTCCAAGAGGAAATAACAGGAGTCTAACTAAAGGATGGATATAGCGGGGAGTACGTATAGCTATAAATTTAAACAAAGAAAGTTACTCAAATCAATTTTGTTCACCAGTTGAGTGTTAAAGAGGCAAAACATGACACAATTTACTAACCTCGACAGCAAATAGGGTCGTTGTAGAACGATTTCAGGAATGACGCATCAAAGCATATATGTCAGAATACTATTCTTTGACGATGTGATTTTACAAGATATACAATTTACCACCCATGAAAAGATAACATTAACTATCTATAATGCACCTGCATCGCTTCTGATAACCGATAATTTACCAGCCGTGTAATCAAAACAACAAAACAAACCGAGCATATAGTCTTTCAAGACGGCTACACATCCTATCCGCAAACTTCGAGGTTCATATTCTTAGTACTAATGAACGACGTGAGAGGCAGTACCTATCTTGGTTGTCGGAGAAGCAATAGATATATCTACGATAAGAAATTTATCTGTAAATATTTTGACAGTGCGAAAATATATTTGTGTCAATTAGAATTGAATTGATTAGTGACTGTCTGAAATATAGCATAATTTAACGAATTTTTCGGTTGCTTAATATGTTTCTAAATTCGAACTCTGATATAGCGAAATTTACAATCTTTAAAAAAGTAGTTAAAAATACTTTAGTTCTAAATGTTTTTCTGATATTGACGAGTTTCTCACATGTAAAAGATTCTTCTTTTTATTTTATTAATATACTAGCAGAATTTACAATTATTTCCACTACTTATGAGCATGCTACGTAAAAATTTCGGTGATCGTAGATGTACTACCGTATTCAAACCCCGTAACAAATTTTCCAGATATAAAGAGAATTATTGACATCTACTTCTTCATTGGATTTTAAAATCTCTTTTAAAATCTTAAAATGAAGATACGACGTCGGGACTTTGACGTAGGAATGCATAAATAATTAAAATTTTGTTTTCTTATAGCCAAAATAAATATGGCAAGTAATTAGGCTTGTAAATCGACATAAACCAAAATATATTGGAATTTTTGATTGATCATTAAGGTAATTTTTCCATTTAAATAACACGGGAAAGAGCGTATTGTTGGATTAACAACCGTTATAAACAATACTTAATCTCTATCATAAATATTTTGAAGTTTGTTTGTGCATTTATAACACAACAACTACAGAACGTAGAAGCAAGATGAAGGTGTTTTGGCCGCAATATAAGTTAAGCAAAATGGAAGGGTTTTTTAAGCGATTTGAACTATATTTTTCATTTAATAAATTTTATTCTTTTAATTTTTCTCATTTAAATAACACGGGAATGAGCGTATTGTTGGATTAACAATCTACTTGACAACAGTTATAAACAATACCTAATATTAACCAAAGGAAATAATATATATAAATACCTAATATAAATTAACTATCATAATTGCCCGTCAAATATGACGGGATTATCATAAAAGTATTCCAAATATATATGATTTCGATATGAAAAATCAGTTAAGATATGCTATGATCTGGTTTGGCTTTCATGTACAATCAAGTCAGTGTTTTTGAAAGTTATCTTTGTTTGAATTATACTGTTTTAGTAATTATTATTAGAGAGGCCAAATGATTATTCAAATATTTGCTGAAAATAAGAGGAAAATTGAAATAATGAGATATAATGCATAAAGATGTCGTTGAAATTTACTTGAAATATTTGAGCAAATTATAACTTATTTAAAACGTATTTAACTTGATAAATTAATTATTTTACTCTTATTAACTCGTAAAAAACAGGATAAAATGTGAACGAACTGTCAATTTACCATTAAAGGAAACACGTGTAGTGACTTACTTACTATTAACTAAATACTTGCATGAACTGCAATGAGTTTTAACTATATTTTATGATCACAATTTTCTTTTAACTACATATAGTAATTTTGATTTTTTACTGAAAATTGGTTTTATTGAAAGAAATTTAAATAAAAGTCATAAAATGCTATTTTATCATTCCTATTAGAAATTCGGTTCGAAATATTTGCTGTATTATCGTTTAAAGTAATCCATTGAAATTATGTTACCTATCTTTTAGTTTTATGAATTCCTATCATTTGGCAATGGCGCATGATTCAATAGTATAACATTTGTTATAATCATTATAACTTATTATTGTTATTTTTGTACAAATGCTACGTCCTCTTCCTCGGTATATGCTCATTCCCATTCTCTTTTCCTTCCTCCATCTAATTATTTAATAGATTCAGTAAATAAGTTATACCCATGCATAAAAGTCTGACCCGTGTTAAAGTTGGTTAAAACACTAAGTTGGTGCATTTATTATGAGGCCAAGAATAGAATTCGACAATTGGGACAACAATGGTCCAATATAAACAAAATGCATGAAAACGTGAAAAATCGTATTAAAACGTAATTTTTGGAGATTTACGAATGAGATTTAAATTCTTCTCTTCGTATAACTAATGTAAGTTAAATACCTCATCCTTGAAATTTTTTTAAATGTAAACGAAAAAGGTCTGCATGTCAAGGAATGGCTTTTTGCGTGATTCATATATGCGATGCGAATTTATAACTCCGGTTAATTATAAGATGGACTGCAAAAAAAAACTATGAAAATGACTATAAAAATAGTTACTTACCAAACATTTCAATAGGAAGTTATCTGATAAGAAATTAATGAGAAACACGATTTTAATTATAAATAATTCGGGCGCCTTCTCTCTCTCGTACTAAAGCATTCAAAACACTTTTCTTACGCATATAAGGACGACAATACAATCTCGAAGTTTAACAATGACACGGCCGGAAAGACAACATATCTTCCTTCCTTCCAAATCGAGACATTTTTTCACCCACTTCTTTCCGTAATCTACTACCTGCTGCGTAATTCTGTTTCTCTCTAATATTTGGCGCCCTCTGTGTTATGATCATTACAATTGCTGGTAATATTGTTAACTTCTTATTTTAGTTATTTATTTTAATGTTATATTATTTGTTATGGTTTTATGTTTCAATGTAATGAGGCCTCTGTGCTGTTTTTGAAACTGAATAAATAAAATAAAAAATATCTTTAAAAAGCTTAAAATTTTCCAATAAATGTGATTTAATCGTATAACTTGAGCGATTTCCAACCGAAGGCAAAAGTGGAAAATAAGGATAATAATTTGTGTTTATTTTTCTTTAAAATAGTCTAGGTCCGAAGATCGTAGGTCAATTACTTCTAATTTATTTCGCAAAATAAAAAAAGTCTGCAGGTGAAAAAAGGTATTTTTAAGCGTTCTCTTATGGGGATTTCTATAGAGCGTTCCGGCGGACCAACAGAATTAGGATATTATGTATATAATGTAGGAAAGACAGAAACACAAAGGTTATTCAAAGAAGGTCAGTCACCGAAAAACTATAAATCTGGCTATGTTTCGAAAAGTAGGTGGAAGATAGTTTTAATGTGCAATTTTAAGAGCTTTCGTTCTTTAAAAGCGTTCTATGTATTCTGCTTAAACTCTATACTTCATAGACAGCGAAATTTGTTTTCCATTAACATTGAAACTTAATAGGTGAAAGATATCTCAGAAGGCACAATCAGAAAACTTCTATAACAGTTCTTTAATTTCGGCCAAAATTTATAATCGTTAACTCTCCTTGCCTTGAATGACCATTTTCTTTCATTTTAGCTGAACATTTGTACGCACCAATTAAACCAATTGAACTTATTACATTAAAACACCTTCAGTCTCGTACTAACATACTTTTTATCGCCTAAATGGATTTCGAAGTCCGGAAACTCATTTTGTTTCGTAGTTCTGATATATTTTTATTATATTCACGTGACAAATTAGACCCACAAAATCAGCCATTGCGTGGGATAACATATGGGTGAGCTAAATTTGAATATATGTATCTTCAAACTTGTTTCCACCGGTTGCATCCCTGGAGATTTTAATTACTGCCCAATTTTTAAATGTTTATGAGATTCATGACCACGTAATATCATGCAGTTTCTTCTACTGGAACTTAATTTGAGTGAAATAACTATATTTTAAAAGTGATTCCATCTATTGTTTATTATTATTATTTGATAAAAAATACAGCAGCCAAATTTACTTATCGATAAAGGATGCAGGAAAATTTATTTATTTGGGCATAAGATGGGAGCACAAGAAATATTACATACCATTATTACTTGGTTTTATTCTCAAATCTTCTTCAATATTTTTTGTTTAGACATAAAAACCCGAGTTCCGCCGGGTAAAATCAGCTAGTATCATTATATATAGACGTTCCTTACAGAGGAGGAGGATATCATTATATATAGACGTTCCTTACAGAGGAGGAGGTGGAGGAGGAGGAGAATATAACATATAGGAGGATATTAATGTTTTGACACTTCCAGATGAGCTGGAGATTCAAAATTTTTTTATTAGGTAGGATTTTGTGCAAAACCGACTAGAAAAAACGAAAATCATGAAAAAGTGCAACAATTCGGCCGCTAAAATTCGCAATTGTTTAAACAAATTTTCAAGGTTTATGTATTTCCGAATGTGCTACGGAGCTGAAATTTTTTTAGAGGCATGATTTGTAAAAAAAACGAAATAGGGATTATAGAAATTTTGATATTTTAATTTTTTTGTCAGTTAAAATTCTTAAAATTTAAACAAATAAGTAAATGTTTAGACACTATGCGGCGAGTTAGGGAGCTGAAATTTTTAAATTACTTAGAGTTTAGTCGATATAAACGAATAAACATTTCATTGTATCCATGAAATCGTTATTGCGGTCGTTAAAAATTATTTAAATTTAAACACTTACATAATTGATATTTCACTTCTAATTGTGCTATAAATTTAACATTTGGCAGAAATGTGTAACATTGTTAACCCAATGTGGGAAAGGTATAATATTCCTAAAATTGAAAAAATTAGGGTTTGTTTTACTCCATCCTGCCATCCACCAAAAAGGTGACTTGCAGGGTATAATGTAGATGTAGATTATTGTTCCATAAGAGAAAAACGAAAACCGGTCCAGAGGAGAAATCTTAAGAATTAAAGAAATATTTCTCATGATGAAATACCTCTGAAAAATTAATGTTTTTTTCAAGGTGAGATGAAATGCTTGCAGTATGCAAGCACCTTCTACTAGTAACATATATATAACATATGAGGTAATTTGCCTCTCTCTATTGCCGACAAAAGTCCAATCCACGTGTTTAATTGTCGACATTCCAACTTGCGCACTTTAGCATACAGAACGTATGATCAATTTATTTAATCTTCCAAACAAATTTAAGAAACTTATATCCAGTCATGTCTTAACATTTTGCTGCTGACTACAGTTTATGATAAGATTATAAGCTATGAAAAATGTCCTCAACAGTGGGGTTTGAACGTTCGAAGTCCCAAGCCTAACAACTTAACCTAAGCCAGACTCGATCACCTCACACCCACTTGACCACGTGTGATTGATTGATTGATGTGGTCTTTATTTGGGGCGAGATTGAGACTAAGATGTCCCATCTTCCACCTAATCCCTCGTCATGAAACATATACAATAATACATACCACTTTATGTAAATACAAGTAACAATAAAAATACAAGAATTGGAAAAGAAGAGATGTAATTTTGTGGGGAAAAAAATAAGGAATGCTGAAATAATGAAACCCACAGCAGGAAAACACCCACACAAGAAGGGGGGTGTTAAAAACCTGCGAAACCCACTGAGATTCACTAAAGACATTAATAACTGATATTTATAACAAAAGATGAATACACGAAAAACTTGAAGCTATGCATCAGGAAAATTTTGGCACAATACGAATACATCATTGACGGAATGAACATATGAAAATGACAAAATGAATAGATAATAACACTGTTACGACTGAACAAAAAATAGAGGAGAAAAAACAAATGAATAAATAAAATAAAAAAGTATAAATCATGCGCAATGAGTATTGTTTTGTCATAATCAAGATTGAAAAACAATTGAAGCGTTAAGTGTGTTTAACTGCTCCTTTGAAAGGATAAGAGAGATAGATAACAGTGTCGTTCGAATGATGAGAGCGAGAGCAAATTTTTTATTGTTTGGGGAAGTCCGTTCCATAGTCTGCAAGCAGTTGCAACGGACTTGTTGAATATTACCGTTCTGTGCTGAGGAATAAGGAGTGCGGGTAGTCATTGAAATCAAACACGGGTAGGTAATTGTGTAGTCACCGGGGAATCAATTTATTTCGTCTTTTTCAAGAATCATATTTTAAAATTTTATATGCAATCTCGGATGGGTTCAGAACCCCCGACCTTTGTAACTGGAGCCAGATACGCTCACCAAACATCCACTTGACTAAGTAATGGTATTATTTAAAAACAAACATAGGTATGTAATTGTGTGGTCAGCTGGGGAATTCCTTTTCCAGGCCAACCGAGGCTGCAGAAGGCTCGACCCTGGGGTTGCAAGACCTCAGGGCTAACTAGAGCTCGTTCACGGTCACATTCCAGTGGGGTGTGAGTTCCCGGGGCTCTCTGGATGTAGGTCAAGGCCAAAATCCGGAGGGGGGCGAGTTTTCGGCGGCCAAATAGCTGTTTTTCACGTTTTGCAGCGCTAAAACACGAAAACGACAGTGGAAAATGTCGTCAAGGCCACTGCAAGGCCTCTTCCATCCCTCCCTTCCCCCTCCACATTGCTACCCTTACGTCATTCAAAGCCTCGCCTCTACAATAACTCATAAATTGAATCTTATAGATAGGTGAGGCACTGCACGGCCACAGCGCCAACGCCGGGGTTCTAATCCCATCAAATCTTTCGTTTTCGTAATCCACGAAAACGGTTGAAAACAAGCGAAAATATATTCTGTTACGTAAGATGAACATTTTAATTTTTTCGACTGATTTATTGAGAAATAACCCGACCTGATATATGATTATACATAAAATATATACACATCCCATTAATGAACGAGGGAAAGACTTGGAGAAAGGCTTCTTCGGGAGCGGTTCGTCGTAAAACTTACTGTATTTTTAATTAATTAATTAAATTAATGTCGGATCCGAAGGTTTCCCTTCGAAACACCTCCCTTTTCATACTGGATAATATCCTGAAAAGTAAGAAATAATGCATGTTTACGCGATTAATATGCTGCGAGCTCCCGTATGAATCGTGTCCGTAGGAAGCTTTTCGCCGAGCCAGACTTGAGGAGGTGGGGTTGCGCAGATCACCGGCGCAGTGGTCAATAGGAGAGGGATCGAGTGAAAGACGCGAGAATAACGTTACCGTAACAGAAATCCACACGCATGTTGCATCTTATAAATATTTTAGAGCGTGTGTTCTTTATACGTTTTTACACCGTTAAAGCTATTGAATTCAAGTTTCATGGACCAAAGGAAGAACTTGGTCTAGGTTTGCAGACTGGGGTGTCTTATATACCCCATGGGGGTCAACAAAATACTATTTCTATAAGAATGCATGGGAAATGGTGTGGAGAAGTCTCAAAATGTTATCTTCTCGTCTCATTATGAAGCTTTTTTGTTAGAGAAACTCGCTTTATTCAATATCACTATCTGTATCATCTAAATCAGTATCACTAGAGGATACCTCATTCTCACCTCTATTTTCTCTGTGATCTATCCGCAGTGTTATTTTCCCTTTTGTGTTGTATTCTTATTATTATTCTCTGTACTTTTCCTGTTTTTATTCGCTCTTATTTATACTCATGATGTTATATATTTCACTCTAAAATGGCGAATGCTGTACGTGAAATTTTTAGTTAAATAAAAAAAAAGTTTCGGAATCATCATAGGGGAGACATTCTACTTATCACTGGTAAGACCGCAATTGGAATACGCAGCGAGCATATGGGATCCGTACGAGAAGGGACACATAATTCAACTAGAAAGAGTACATCTACATATTACCCTGCAAGTCACCTTGACGGTGGATGGCAGGGGGTGCCGCGCACCAAGTTCCTAACTAATTATTATTCACTGTTATCTATTGTGGTCACGTATTGTCCTAGGGAAAAAGGGCTCCTTATACCTCTCTGTCCTACTATCTATTTCGCGAATCTTGTCCTCATTATCCCTCCGTCCGATATACGTTGGTTGTCGAATAATATCCTTCATTTAATTTACGAATATCTCCGACCTATATTTATCTAGAAGTTTAAGTCTCGCCTGTAATCTACGATCTTTCAACGATGGCCAACTCAACTCTTCAGTGAGTAACGTAACGCTCTGTTTTTTATCGTAATTCTTTTTCACGAATCTAGCTGCTCGCCGCTGTATTTTTCTAAATCCTTTATGAGTCCCCTCTGATATGGATCCCAAACCGCTGCTGCGTATTCCATTTGAGGTCTAACCAACGATAAATAACAGGATTCTCTCACCTTTTCCGTGCTTTTCCTGACTATCCGACGTACAAAAGCCAACTTCTTATTTGCCGCACCTATCACTCGTCTTATATGGGTGTCCCATGACAGGTCACGATTCAAGGTTACCCCGAGGTATTTCACGCAGAGCAGCCAGATTTGTAAAACAAAAGTACGAACAGAAGAAAAGCGTCACCTCTTTACTGAGCGATTTGAACTGGGTATCACTGGAGGACCGTAGATTGGACTCAAGGTTGTAACTTCTGGAGAAATATAGGTCGGAATGTCTAAAAGAGGAGGTTGTGGGAATAATTGAAGCACCAACGTATATAGGTAGAAATGATCGAGACGATAAAATACGTGAGATCGATTGTAGGACGGAGCGTTATCTAGGCTCGTTCTTTCCGAGGACAATACGAGATCACAATAGGAAATTTCGAATTGCGTTAGACAATCTTTAGGTAGGATTTGGTGCATTGCACCCCCTGCCACCCACCAACTTGGTGAATTGCAGGGTAACTTGTAGATGTAGATTCTTCTACTTTTTCTTTGTAGGTTCTTATATAAGGACTCACGTAGTCCAAAGGATAATTTCACTTCCGCTTCTGGAACTTTGAAATCGAAAGTTTCGCGTCCTCTATTACAATTCAACCAATATTCTCCTTTAAATTTCCCATTCTTTACAATGCGTACATGGATTACGAAATCGGTATCCATGATACGCCCGCCTTCCACCGAGTTTTAGATTAGAATGATTCACATGAGGATGAAAAAAACTTATCTCTGAAGGAGGTCGTAGCTTGAAGGTTGATTTGGAGGGGAAATGAAGTGAAATAAAAGACGATTTAAGAAATCTTCAAGACTCCATCTTTCTTTATTACTGAATATTTGACAATAGTTTGCGTATTGTACGCTTCAATCTCATCTTCCGTTACTACTACGGAATATCGTTTGGGGAGGAAGATTTTCTTACGATATTAGGGCCACCAACGCTGGACCATATCGGGCAGGTATCCTCTCCATTTTGTTGATGGGACAGCCCTCCTCCAACTCTTCGGGTTTAACGAATACTGCTACCGTCTCCCCCTTTGACATAGACAGTTTGCCCTTGAGAGACTCCATCTGAAAAATCAGAGAGAGAAAATGTAAATAGAAAAATAATGACACAATTGAAATAGGCAATAAATAAACGTTTAGTTTACAGATTTTAAACATTGTGGAATTATTAAACTAATAACTTACATCTACATATTACCCTGCAAGTCACCTTGACGGTGGATGGCAGGGGGTGCCGCGCACCAAGTTCCTAACTAATTATTATTCACTGTTATCTATTGTGGTCACGTATTGTCCTAGGGAAAAAGGGCTCCTTATACCTCTCTGTCCTACTATCTATTTCGCGAATCTTGCCCTCATTATCCCTCCGTCCGATATACGTTGGTTGTCGAATAATATCCTTCATTTCATTTAGAAGGAGGCAGGAATGGCAGCTAGAAATCAATCAGAAAAAGAGTAACGTTCTAAACTTTTGGAAATCTAGAAGCCCATCGTCCGTGTTTACCTACTCGATAGATGGTGAGATCATTCCTGTTTCGGAATCCGTGAAATACCTCGGGGTAACCTTGAATCGTGACCTGTCTTGGGACACCCACATAAGACGAGTGATAGGTGCGGCAAATAAGAAGTTGGCTTTTGTGCGTAGGATAGTCAGGAAAAGCACGGAAAAGGTGAGAGAATCCTGTTATTTATCGTTGGTTAGACCTCAAATGGAATACGCAGCAGCGGTTTGGGATCCATATCAGAGGGGACTCATAAAGGATTTAGAAAAAATACAGCGGCGAGCAGCTAGATTCGTGAAAAAGAATTACGATAAAAAACAGAGCGTTACGTTACTCATTGATGAGTTGAGTTGGCCATCGTTGAAATATCGTAGATTACAGGCGAGACTTAAACTTCTAGATAAATATAGGTCGGAGATATTCGTAAATGAAATGAAGGATATTATTCGACAACCAACGTATATCGGACGGAGGGATAATGAGGACCAGATTCGCGAAATAGATAGTAGGACGGAGAGGTATAAGGAGTCCTTTTTCCCTAGGACAATACGTGACCACAATAGATAACAGTGAATAATAATTAGTTAGGAACTTGGTGCGCGGCACCCCCTGCCATCCACCGTCAAGGTGACTTGCAGGGTAATATGTAGATGTAGATAGATGTAGATGTATGAATATCTCCGACCTATATTTATCTAGAAGTTTAAGTCTCGCCTGTAATCTACGATCTTTCAACGATGGCCAACTCAACTCTTCAATGAGTAACGTAACGCTCTGTTTTTTATCGTAATTCTTTTTCACGAATCTAGCTGCTCGCCGCTGTATTTTTTCTAAATCCTTTATGAGTCCCCTCTGATATGGATCCCAAACCACTGCTGCGTATTCCATTCGAGGTCTAACCAAGGATGATGGCGAAGGCGACGAGTTGTATGTAAAGCTTGCAGTCAAGTCTCTTGTGATGGCACAGACCGTGGACGCAGCATACAACTGATGCCATTCTGACAATTCTCAGCAGTTATATATCTGAGGAGAATAAAGGGGAGTGTATTTATCAAGCGTTCCCAGAGCGGCCATGGCTGCAGCTGTTGGAATAATCAATGCTTCGAGAGACTTCTACATCTACATTATACTCTGCAAGTCACCTTTTTGGTGGATGGCAGGGGGTGCAGTTCACCAAGGGTCCATAGTTTCCCTACGTTATCTTTTCCTATTATGGTCTCTTATCGTCCTAGGGAAAAACGATCCTCTATATCGCTCCGTTCTACAGTCTATCTCGCGAATCTTATCCTCACTGTTCTGCCTTCCGAGATACGTCGGGCTTCTGATAAGTCCTACTACCTCATTCGCTAGTCCCTCCGACATAAATTTTTCCAGTAGTTTAAATCTAGCCTGCAGCCTACGATGTCCATTTCAGATTTTCTATTAATGATGTTACGCTTTGTTTGCTATCGTAATTCCTCTTTACAAATCTAGCTGCCCTGCGCTGAACCTTTTCCATCTCGTTAGTGAGTCCCTTTTCGTAGGGATTCCACACAGCTGAAGCATATTCGACCTGCCGTCGAACCAAGGATAAATAACATAATTCTTTCACTTTTTCGGAGCCATTTCGAACTATTCTTCTTTTTGTTAGCGGCACCTATCAACCGGCGAATGTGGGTGTCCCACGAGAGATCACGATGGATCGTGACTCCGAGATATTTAATCGAGTCTGAAACTGGAATCTCTACACCGTCCAACGAATAACTATTATCCAACGAGATACTCTTTGTTCTCCAGAAGTTGATGACGCAGCTTTTCTTTTGGTTGATCTCTAACTGCCATTCCTTACACCATGCAGAAATAGCTTCTAGGTCATTTTGGAGATACTGGTGGTCTTCCGGATTGCTTATTTCTCTATAGATGACGGTGTCGTCCGCAAAAAGCCTAATTTTACTTCGCTAAGGGGGTGAATTTCTCAAGGATTTCCGGAGCGGGTGTGGGAATGTTGTTTATGAAACATTTCCAGGGCGACCTTGGTTGCAGCCGTTGGAATAATCAACGCTTCGCGAGACTGCGCGATTTATTTTTCCACCCCTCCTTCGTCGGTGACTTTAAAAGTGTGTACGCGTACCGCTCCCTACATATTTTCCTTATAAATTCTGAGTTGGAAGTGTTCGAAGGTAGTTTGGAGATAGCAGTCCCCGGAGACTCGAGAAATTCATCGCGCAACGGCGAGCTTTTGTAACGTTTGCTATACTTATTACAACTCCCGCTACCAGGCTCTCCACGAGATGACGGACGTCCACCATCGGCATGCAATTCGACAGGATGGGGGAGACAGGCGACCTATAATTGAAATCATCTCGGCAGTCCGAAACCGGTTGAAAACCTATTGGGTAAGTGGATACGAAGTGCATAGAGATGTAGTATTATTTCTCGATTCCATCAGAGAGATGATTTCCGCAAAGAACAGAGAACGTTTAGACAACACAGCTCTCAAAATTAATATTTTAGTAAAATCGAAATTTGTGAAAGAGGAGGAGACTAAGAATGTTCTAGTCTTCCAGACCGATGACGTAAATGGAATTTTGGATGGTCTTTTCGGAAAATTGTCGAAGGAAAAATCCGAACATCAGGCTAAAGGATCAGGTCGGTCTTTGAGTGGGATTCTCGGCCTCGAGCTGAGAATCAATAAATACACTCCTTTGAGGGGGTCCACCTTTACCGAGTTGCCGCCAAAATTAAAAAACACTACATCAATCTTTAATATTGTTAATTCTGATGTTTTTTTGTATTAAATACGCCATCTGGGCTAAAAACATTAATCGAAATCCTCGACGTGTTTCAAAATATTGTACCGAGGAGTTTCACCAGGGATATCGATGGTGTTGGAGCGGTTATCCCGTTGAAGTTTCTCAGATTTCGATGTTTGAAAAGTTAAATAACATTTCGATTAATGTTTTCGGTCTTGATGAGGAAAATAATGAGTACCCTCTTAAAGTAGTGGATAATGAGCTCGAAGACCATCGCGACCTTTTGTTCTTGTCCGGAGGTGAAAAGAGGCATTATTGTTATATTACAAATGTTGAGAGGTTGGTTCACGATCAATTAACAAAACATCATAATACAATTTACATTTGTAGGCGTTATTTTGCCCACTTCCCCGGTGAGGATAAGCTCACTGGTCATAAACGAGATTTTAGTATCAATGCCCCCTCAAAGATTGTGCTCCCTACAGATGACGGCAAATGGTTGAAATTTAAGAACTTCGGACACAACATGCGTGTTCCTTTTACTTTTTTTTCCTGCTGTGGGTTTTTACATGGATTTCATTAATTCAGAGCCCTTATTTTTTCCCACAAAATTACATCTTTTCTTTCCCAATTCTTGTATTTTTAAATTTACTTGTATTTACATAAAGTGCTATGTATTATTATATATGTTTCATGACGAGGGGTTAGGTGGAAGATGGGACATCTTAGTCTCAATCTCGCCCCAAATAAAGACCCAATCAATCAATCAAAACGACAGTAGGAGCCCTCATCGGAACTGGAACGGGAGGAAGAAGAGGACAGCACTTCCTTAGTACTTCACTTAAAACACCAGCGGGAGAAACTGCCATCAAGGTTGAAGCGACAATCGGTGGAGGATTGCGCCCCCAACGAACGACGCCGCAAGACATCACCTTCACTGTTACAGCAGCTTAAATCGCCAACTTCTCCTGAGACGAAGGATAATCCCCAACCACCCCCACGCAAACGTATCTATCCCATACCAGCCAAGAGAACTTGGAAGGAAGTTTTCGCACCGCCAACTTTGCAAAAGATCCCGCGCTATGACGTGTACCAAAAAAGTTCGATGTGAAACCACCTTTATTGCACACTTCTTACTGCTTGAACAATAATGGAACAAAGTATCAGTTTCTTTAAGTGACTCTCAGTGGTGTGACCGCATTGATAGACCTCAAGACATAACAGATTATTTTATTTCAGGAGTGAAACCTACCTTCTCAAGATCCCCGTTTAAATTTCCAACTTATTTTGGTGTTAGACATATAACAATAAAAGACAATTCCTCGATTACCTTAAATGCTTATGATTGGGATCAACTTTCAACATTTATTAAACCTTTGAATCATATAATTAAACTCCTGACAGCTGAACTTGATAATATTAATAACTATATTAAAAAGTTAATCATTCATGGTGATGCTTTTACCATTGATTCACCTTCAAATAGTAAAATAGATTATGAGATGTTAAAGCTGGAAATCCATTCATTGACCAATAATTGTTTCTTGGAGGAACGGTCCCTGGCGCAAGGTAACTCTTCGTAAACCGGACTCTACGAAAATGGCGTATCGAAAATGCATTGTAGATTTCCAAGCTTGTGTTCACAAGGATGTGAAATATATAATTTAGGGATTATCCATTGTTGACCTCGAAAATGACCAACAGCGGTCGTGGGTTTTCAAGTGTCCAGAATGGTATATCCTGAATAAAGAAAATACCTGGCTAGTATTTAATTTTCACGGTATTAAGGAAACCGATGGTGACATTGAATATGAAAAATTTGAAGAAATCCTTAAAAAATATACAATAAACTTTGATTTAATTTTCGTCAAGGGTTTACAAAAATATCAATTCCTTAAAAGCATTTTAGGCAATCGAGTGATTGACTTAGAGCTCTTTGGTTGTCCATCACTTAAAAAACTACCTTGCAATGAATAAGTTGCTTACTGCCTATTCACAGAACAATATACTACACATGTGCTTCAGGAAACTGTCAAAAACTTAAACAGTGGTTCATGCAACATATTGATCACATAAACTCAAACCTTTATATAAATATATAAATAAGAAAAAAAAGTGTAATCTTGATAAATAAACCTGTTCAAACCTGTCTGATGTTTTTTGTGTTTTATTCAAACCTCATCCAAATCCTATCAAATGAATATAAATTTCATTTATCATTAAAAGAGATTTATTACTTTCATAGCATTAAAATCATTACATTATTTTCATAAGACTAGCATTAAAATCATTACAATCCGAACAATTCAAATGATCTTTGATTGCCTTTGCAATACCACTAATATATTCCTTAGAATCATCATCGCAGTCGTAAAATTGGTAAATCATTTCAGAAGAGATGTTAAATAAATTCCTTTTTTCACCTCGTAGACAACAAATTCTTATGTCTTGCGAATTCTTAGCGCAGCAAAGGGGAAAAGTAACATTCACCGGCACATGGTAGCTTTCCATGACATCCATCGTAAAGGTCCATTCCTTCAAAGTTGTAATGCTCGCATCCCTCAGCTTTCTTGTTCCCGATACTCGCTCCACAATCATTCAAATTTATCATGTTCTATAATCCTTGAAGAAAACATATCTTGTGCACCAGTTTTGCACGAAACGCACTCCCACTTCGGGTGAGAACAGTTAATGACATCACACTTACTGCAAGCAATGGAAGTCGTCAACTTTGATCGATTGACTGATTTAGGGTAGCATAGATGACCCTATATAACATCTCCGATTTGATTTAAATCAGGCAACACCGGAACCAGTCCTATAAGAGAATGGGAGAAAAATATATGGATTTTTAATTGTTGTTTGCTGAGAGAACCGTCTTAGCGATCAATGTAAACAAAATATGCGATGTGAGAATAACTTTGAAACAAAAAATTCTGCTATGACTGGGAATCGAACCCGGGTCTTCCACTTGCCGGGCGGATATTCTACCTCTGAACTACCGTAGCAGATAATCTTTCCTGTTTCTGAACGCGGGTGTTTTGCTCGGGATTTTCTCGAATTTCTATCTCCGAAACCATAACTCGTAATTATGTGGCCTCACAGACTTTCTTGTAGTAAATGTTGTTCTCTATCTGAATAAATTTTTTAATCTATACCTTACAGATCATATAAGACCTAGGGAAATAAAAGTTTGATATTAGTGAAAACAGCTAGCTAAATCCTGACCGTGCACATTTCAATAAGTGCTAGACGAATTATAGAAAACGTGTTCGGAATTTTGGCCAATCGATTTCGTGTTTCAAACATCAATTGGTGTTTCATTAGAGTCTATAGTGATGGCTGCTTGCGCACTACACAATTTTTTACCTACAGCAACGAATTTTTGAATTATAATGATGTATCTGACGATGAATCCGGATTAAGTAACTCGGAAATATTTACTCCATTATGAAGAGGAAACAACTCAAGCAGCAGTGAAGAAGGAAATCAAGGGCGAGACTTATATTTGGAATATTTTAAAAATGCATAAATTAATTTGTAAGGAATTAATGCAAATACAATAATGACTAAACCAAAAAATTGGTTATCCTGTATTTTAGAGTGCTCAATTATGCTATGGAATTTTAACATTGTTATTTTATTAAATTTTGTGGTACTTGTCGGTTATTCCGGACCATTTTTCAAAAATGGAAAAACGGGCCAATGGTGATACTTGATAGGCATTGTAATGCAAACTAATGTAGAGGAAGAATACTCGCTCAACCCAAGGCGAGGGAAATGACACAGTGTACATGGGGAGAAACCATACCTTTAAAGCAAACCACCCCAACCCGAGGGGAAGAACACATTGAAAGTGGGTTTCTCCCCATGCACACTGTCATTTCCCTCGCCTTGGGTTGAGCGAGTATTCGTCCTCTACATTAGTTCGCATTACAATGCCTATCAAGTATCACCATTTTTGAAAAGTGGTCCCGTATAACCTACAAGTACCCAGCTTTTTTATTAAGTTGTTTCATTTAAATAAATATAATTATGTCTACTGCATCTGATTCTTTTCTAATATTTCTAAAGATTCCTTAATTTAGCAGGCTAAAATCATGAATAAAATAGTATTCATAATTTATCACTCTAAAATACTGAATAACGTCTATAATTTAGCACTCTAAAACACAGGATAACTGAAAAATTGACTGAAGTTAAAAAATACAAACATATAATTTTATTTACTTACCTCCTTTTCCTCCTCTGTGTCTACCTCGTCCGCTGTCATATTCGACTTGCTTTCTCTCATGGAGACGGTTTGTAACTATCCCCACACTTCCTTAGCTCATTTCAATTTTTTTCACTTCTTTCCTATATGAACATCTCATGTTGTTTATTTTCTCTACCACGCTGTCCTTTTATACTTCGTGCATTTTATCCACTAGCTTCGAATAAGCAGCTGTTTTTAATTGCTTATTGGAATACTGCTTGCTCTTCACGTCATAAAGACAAGGCAGTGACCTGTATAATTGTATGAATTCAGTGATGAATTCATGCGGCCAGGTTCTCATATCGGTCATAATAAAAATAACAAGCAACAAAAATAACAAGCAACAAAAATAACAAGCAACAAAAATAACAAGCAACAAAAATTACAAGCAACAAAAATAACAAGCAATAAAAATAACATGCAACAAAAATAACAAGCAACAAAAATAACAAGTAACAGAAATAACAAGCAAAATAACTAACAAGCAAACAAAATAACAAGAATAAAAAATAACAAGCAATAAAAATAACAACTAACAAAAATAACAAGCAACCAAAATAATAAGCAACCAAAATAACAAGCAACAAAAATAACAAGCTACAAAAATAACAAGCAACCAAAATAACAACTAACAAAAATAACAAGCAACCAAAATAACAAGCAACAAAAATAACAAGCAACAAAAAATAACAAGCAACCAAAATAACAAGCAACAAAAACAACAAGCAACAAAGAATAACAAGCAACCAAAATAACAATTAACAAAAATAACATCATCATCATGCTGCTGTCCGAAGACAGGTTTTAACTGAATCGCTGCCTCCATTTCTCTCTCTCCCTAGAAGCCTCTTTTATATCTCTATAAGTACTATATTCCTGCTTTATATTCTCTAATATTCCTATTCTTTTTCTCCCTCTTCCTCTTCTTCCGCTAATTTTTCCCTCTAAGATCGTCCTTTGTAAACACTGTCTTCTCAATATGTGCCCTATCCAATTTGCTTTTCTTTTCCTGATTGTTTTTATCAGCATCCCTTCTTCTCCCACCATTTCTAATACTTCTTCGTTTCTCTTCCTCTCTGTCCATTTCACTTTCGTCATTCTTCTCCATATCCACATCTCAAAACTTTCTAAATATTTTTCCTCCTTCCTCCTTACCGTCCACGTCTCTGCACCATAAAGAGCTATGCTCCATATGTAGCGTTTTGATAATTTCTTCCTTGTTTCTAAATTTATTTTCTTGCTTGTGAGAAGCTCCTTCTTCTCGTTAAATGCTGCTTTTGCCATTGCAATCCTACTTCTGATGACCTGTGTACTACTTCCACCCTGCGCTAAAATACTGCCAAGATATTTGAAATGTTTTCACATTTTTAATGCTATTTATAAATCTTTCATTGACTAGTATGTAATCTATCTGGTATCGTCTCTGGTCTCCTGGGCTTCTTCATGCGTAAAGTCTCCACTGGTGATGCTTAAACCATGTATTAGTTATAATCAATCTATTTCTATGGCAGAATTCCACAAGTTTATCCCCTCTTTCATTTCTCTTCCCTAGTCCATATTTTCCCACTATGTTATCTTCCTGGCCCTCTCCGACTGCACTGTTCCAGTCTACCATTACTATGGTGTTAACCCTTCTTTTTCCCTCCTCCTCCAATATCTCCATAATCTGTTCATACATTTCACCTACTTGGTTGTCACCAGCATTAGCTGTTGGCATATACACTTGAATTATAAGCATTTCCGCTAGCTCCATCTGAAGTTTTACGGCTATTAATCTATCATTAACTCTCACTACCTTGCTAATTCTTTCAGCTATCTCTTTTCTCATTATAATCCCTACTCCTTTCCTTTTTCTCTCCTCCCGAGTAAATAATCTTAAATTCGTCTGAATTTATCTCGCCTTCTCCTTCCCACCGAACTTCACTAAGACCTACTAAACCAACATTATTCCTTCTCATTTCCCTTTTTAAGTTCTCTAGTTTACCCTCTAAATTCATAGTACTAACATTCCATGTGCCTATTCTTAATTTCTCACTACTTGCTTTCTTCTTATTAATGTTACCTTTCCTCTGAGCATCCCCTAGGGTAGTCCCCACCCAGAGATCCGATTGGTGGACTATTTTACCCCTGGAATACTTCAAAGAATTAAATATAATGGTAAATGTCCAAAAATTGGAAAAAGTAGTTTCAAATATCTTGGCAGTATCTTAGCACAGGATGGAAGTAGTACACAGGACATCAGAAGTAGGATTGCAATGGCAAAAGCAGCATTTAACGAGAAGAAGGAGCTTCTCACGAGCAAGAAAATAAATTTAGAAACAAGGAAGAAATTATCAAAATGCTACATATGGAGCATAGCTTTTTATGGTGAAGAAACGTGGATGGTAAGGAGAAAGGAGGAAAAATATTTAGAAAGTTTTGAGATGTGCGTATGGAGGAGGATGATGAAAGTGAAATGGACAGAGAGGAAGAGAAATGAAGAAGTATTAGAAATGGATGGAGAAGAAAGGACGGTAATAAAAACAGTCAGGAAAAGAAAAGCAAATTGGATAGGGCACATATTGAGAAGACAGTGTTTACAAAAGACAATCTTAGAAGGCAAAATTAGCAGAAGAAGAGGAAGAGGGAACAAAGAATAGGAATATTAGAGAATTTAAAGCAGGGTTATAGAAATTATAGAGGTATAAAAGAGGCTTCCAGGGCAGCGATTCAACTAAAACCTGTCTTCGAACAGCAGCATAATAATGATGATGATTATCTCTTATATTTTTATATATAATTACTCAATGTCTGTCCATCCATTTCTCCGTCCCCCCTTTTATCTCTTGAACAGTTTGTCATAGAGAATGCTTTAAATGCCATTTTGTTTCTGCGAACTAGGAGACCTTGTGATGACTGTTTACACAGATTTGATTTTTCAATGTCCAAGTTTTTTTCCATCATTCATTAAAATACATAAATATGGACCGAATTTCTCCGCTTTTGCTTTATTCAACAGCTAAAACTATGAAATATCTTACTTTAGCAATGTTTAGATGTTACATGTAAGAATTTGTCAGAAATATGCATTTCTTTTTGAAATTTTATGGCTTTTTTTGCACTCTTTCCGGGTGTTGCCAAGGCAACCCACATTGTTGCCAAGGCAACCCACATTGTTGTCAAGGCAACCCGCATTGTTTCCTCCGATTCAATCAGCCTTCAAATAGACAAAAGAATTGCATTATTCGCTTTGAGCTTATTATGAAGCATCGAAATTATAGTTGTAGGAACGTCAACCTTAATAGATTGCAACGTTAATAATTGCAGATTATTATTATTATCCAGTAAATTACGCGTGGGCTGTGGGAATTTTTAACGACTGACCAAAAGAAAAAAATCTTCATTCTCTATTTCAATACTGGACAAACATGAAATTCAAAATGTAAGCAATCTAATTTTATAAGGAGAAATGGGCTAGTATTAATTTTAAACGTGCAGATTTCCGACTGACTTCGCAAAAGTTTTTATCAGGTACCACTGGTTATTACCATATCTGACAATAATATTTACTATTTACAACAACAGTTTCAATTTACAACAAAAGTTACAATTTGCAATTATAGTTATAATTTACAATGATATTTACAATTTACATCATTAATAATTGTTTCGAGAAGTATCATCAAAATTACGTGTAAATATAGATAAATTTAACCTTTTCGCTGCTATGGACATTAAGCTTCTCCGTCAGCCACCCGTGCCGAGTCCAGTGACCTTGAAGGCACCCTTGTGCTGAATACTTTCTCTAGGAGCTCCGCATCTATGTTCATTCGTTCGTCTTTTAGTCTCTTTATATTTTACAAGTTATTTTGTCAATCATTTACATTCATATTGATTATTAACCATCTCGAAAAGATATTTTCATTTTTTTTGTTGATTCTTTTTATTAATAGCAAAAGAAAACGAAAGAATCTAAATGCGACTAAAAAAATTTGGTTTGAGAACGGTATGTATTACGTATGAAAGTTGACACAGAACTGAAGATATTTCTGGCTTTTTTCCGTCTGTTTTAGGCCTTTTAGGGCATAGGGGGTGAGAAAAGTGATGGCCAAGGGACGAAAAAGGTTTTATGCGGGTGCAAAAAGCCCGGGGAAACGAAGTAGAAGCAGCATTTTTCATCGTCCAAGGTTAGACTAAAAACAGCTTGAAAATATATGTCTACACCATCTAGAGAGTGCCTAAAACATCTGTTAGTACCACAAAAATCCACGGCACTTCGTTATCATCGATACGACTGAATGCGTTTTGAGCAGCGAACGGAAAAGCTTGAAACGCATATATGCGTAGTTAGCAGTCAGGGCACCCCTCTGCCCGCCCTCATATATGTGTCGATAGCAGTAGCGGCTATGCACTACCTCCATGCATATATGCGTCGATAGCAGCGAAAAGGTTAATAAAAAATTTAGCATATTATCAAATTTTTCTACATATACATCATTTTTCGATGGTATTCCTGGAAACAATTTGTCAAACAGAGTCCTGGCTCACCTTCACAATCCCCGCAGTACGTAGAAACAACTTTGCGTACTTTATTGCTTGTGCAAACCCTGCAAGCCTTTTGCCTTCTCCTTGCCCCAGGTTCAGCTTGAAATTCTTTAATGAAATGTGAATCTATGGTGATAACGGATGAGGTGGACGGTTGCGAGGTAGGTTTTGCAAGCAAGGGCGGCCGAGCTTTCTTGCACAGGTAGTCAATTATGGACAAACGAAATGAATAGAAATCCATACGTCTCCCACTGTATCGTTGGTACAGAAAATAAGAGTTCAACAACATCATTTCGATGATGTGAAGTCCCAGTTTTTTGTACCACTCCAGGGTCTTGTGTTCCGAAACGTAGTGTGATAAAAACCTATCCACCAGATCAATACCCCCCATGTATTTGTTATATTTAACGATACGTTGGGTTTTTTTTACAAGACGGGAAGGAGAAGAGGTAGTTTCGACGAGATCCCCTGAAAACTCGGAGGATATCTTTAAAATCTCCCGTTTGTCCTTCCATTTCGAAACATTCACCCCTTCGGCGGTCCGCTGATGCACCGTTTCGTTTCTCCATAATTTTTTCAGTGCAACCTTTTTAGATCTGCCTTTTCTGTTGGCTCTTAGAGTTCCAGTACAATAAGACTGCTCATTGTCTAGGAGCTCTCGAGTCAGGCCAACGCTGTTATAAAAATCGTCCACATATAATGAGTGGCCAGTCCCCAGTCCCTCCATCAGTTGATGGACAATTTTATTAGCGTGGCCTTTCCTGGCAAGATTTTCATCCATAGCCCCCGCATAGATCAAAAACTTATGAATCAGACCATCCGGTTCCATCAACATATAAAGCCTTATGCCATATTTAAGCTTTTTCAGTTTCATAAATTGACGAAACGACAATTGCCTCTTCCAAGGCACCATATATTCACCAACAGATAACTCTTTACCCGGGAGATGAATCCTCCCCATTGTCTTATGGAAAAATTCCATAAAAGGCCTTATTTTGAACAGAGGGTCTGCTGAGATAGGCTCGTCGGCTCCTGGATTTTCGACAAAATGCAAAGTTTGTAGAATGTTTAAGAATCTATCCCTCGACATTCTAGACGAAAAATATTTCAAATTGAATTTTTCGTTACTGTTCCAGTAATCGACTACCCTATTCAGCTGAAAGATTCCCATATGGAACTTGAGTCCTAAGAATACTTTTAACTCCTCTTTTTCAAGATTTTTCCAATCGGTAATGCGGGATCTCGGGGACACTCCTCGGAGGAAGAGCTCCTCGGCAAATTTATTTGTTTTCCGCAGGACCAATTCGAAAAAATCGTCGTTAAACACTAAATCAAAGTAGTCTTCGGGAGCATTACCATCTGGGAGGGCTTTCAAACCGCCCTGCCCAAGAAAAGTAATATGGCGAGAAACCTGAGGAGTTTCAACCCAGGAAAGTGTTTGCGGAGGAGAAGGAAGCAACGCTGGGGAAGATGGAGGAGGAGAAACTGGAGGAGGAGGAGAAATCGGAGGAGTAGGCTGTAAGGTCGGATTTGGTTGGGGCAGGTACCGTTGGGTCAGTGGAGCGGGCTGGAGTTCACCAGGTACATGTGGGAGGGAATCTGGCGAAGGGACATCGGGCAGCATTGTGTGGTTACTCGCAAGGGATGTTTGTGCTTCTAATGTAACAACAACTGTACTATCTGCTGGGAGTCGGGCAGGATCGTCGCCTTCTGCTTCCAAACGGGAAACCCCATCGTCGTTGATGTCCGAACCGTCCGAGTCTCCAGCTTTCCCGCATTCCTGAAGGAGATGCTCAATTTCTTCCGATGAAAGTTCAGAAATTATAAACTTCTCCTCCTCCAGTTTGCACCTCTTCGATGGATGAACATCTTCAATAAAAATTTCGTTTCGTAATTATGTATTTACAAAACAAACTTACTTACAAATTGTTTATTACAAAAATTAAACATACCAGGAGATAGGACATCTTGCGCGTAGGACGTCGAAAGTTGGGGTTCCACGCGTGCATCCAGTGACAACTAAACAAAAACCATTTTATTCTATATAAAATTCTTTGTTACTAAATTGTAGAAACTATATAATAAAACCAAAACATGCAAGTGAATAGCACTTACTTCGATCAAGTTCGAAGGTTGTTTGAGTTTGACGATCTGTTTAATTCCAAAACTAAAACTATAAAAAATTGATGTAGGTACTTTTTCAAATGTAAATATTTTGACACATTTCCACAACTAAAGAAATAAACTGACGTGGGCAAAACATGACTTTCTCCATATTTATATGGCAAATTACATGTTATTAGCTCTGGGATCATTGTCAATATTTACTTCTGGTTGACAATTAAGAAAAGAAAAAGGAGCGTTACTAAGACGTAACTAAGAGTCGATTGTTAACAATAGTCTTCAGTAGGTGGCGTGGTGGTGGCAGCTAAAAATATAAGATATCTCTTAAATATGGAAAAATGTATCAAACAAAGGTTGTAGAAAATTAAATTTCCTACAACTTTTATTCCAATACATTTTTACATTTATCAAATATTAAAGCAAATATTTCAAAATAACGGATAAGTGACAAGAGTAAACACCCACTTCCGGTGGACCGATTTTTACCAAAAACTAACCAGATCTTCTGACTTTTATAGAAATGTTAAATATAAAATTTTGCATTGACCTGATTAGTAGTTTTTGAGTTAGAGCGCCCACAAAAATCTATCACATACAGACTGACAGACATCATCAAGAAAATAGTCAAAACGTGTTCAGGGGACCTTAAAACATATATTTCCATTGAAATCTCGAATTCTATTTTTTTCATGAAAACAATACTTTCTCTATACTATGTACATGGAGAAAGTAATAAAAGAAAAGGTTTTCCCACTTTTTCAAAGTAAACATTTAGATATTACATTAAAATAACAAAGGAAATTAAAAACACCTATGGGCATAAAAAATAAAAATAGGAATCACCCGAAATTTCCCACAAAAAATCCAAAAACTGGTTTTCTAATGAATGGTGCACTCGACTAAAGATGCACACGTTTTGAAAGCCAACAAGGCACTGAGTCTAAACTCTCCTTCGGCCTTATTCCTGAAGTCAAATCCTCAACACGGGAGAGAAAGAAGTAAAGTAGAAAAAGCCTTGAGAGGGAACATTATATGCTGTCACCCATCACTGCGCTAGGGCAAGACGACATCATTTGATATCTTCCGCAACGAACGTGTTAAGTGAGATGAGTCATCAGCAAATAAAACATGTTGTCCGTTATTTAGGTGATGCGGAAAAAAGCAAGGGTCCTATGGTTCTATTAAGATAGATAAGCCATGTATCTAGTGGCGAACTTCTGCCTAGGCAAACTAGGCAGCTGCCTAGGGCCCCAACCTCGGCGGGGTCCCGACCAGGGGCCGAAATGGTACACATTGAGGACACAGGACACGGAAAATAATATGTCAATCTTTCCGAACGAAATAGAAAATAATTTACCATAGTTAATTTTTTGACAAGTGTTTGTGTTCTTTGTTTGTTTTGCATCGCACCTGACTTCATTCTATAACTTGTCACTACTTGTCAGTTCGCGTTGAAAGTGTGTGTTAGAAAGTTGTATCAATTTCAATTTTGCGGCTCAAAGGTTTTATCTTCCACGCGAATTTGCTGAGGTTAGTTAAGGTTACGATACGAGTAGTGTTGTCAACGGAAGCTAAAGAATGTGATAGAATTTTCTAGTGTATAGTGTCTTAAGATTTTATAGAATAATCCCGTAAGATAGAATATTCTGGAAATGATTAGTGAATGGTAGTACAGGAACATTCTCGAAGGTTCTAGATATTTCGATATTGTATGCGTATAGAAAGTTCTCGAAAGTCCTGGAAAACTCTGGAAAAGTGTCGAATGTTCTAGAACTCTGTGGAAGACTATGGAACATTCAAGAATGTTCTAGAATGTCATGGACCTGTATTCTAGAATGTTCGATTAGGGAACGTTCAGGAATATTGTAGATACTACCATGTATTCTGATTGGTCGAACCCACACCAACTTCCACTATCCTGGGACTATATAAGCAGAGGGCTCAGCCCACAAGGACACAGTTTAAAGTAAGATCAAGAGAAGAGATCAAGCAGAGAAGAAAGTTCGTCGTGTGGCAATGTAATCTTGTAATTAAATGTAAATATTATAATGTGTAAAAAAGTATAGTTGGTACTTGTCTATTTCATTTCTAAGTCTGCTTGTCTATTTTCTAAAGTCAAAGTACGTTAAATAAATAAAAAATAAAAGTAAAGTCTGTTAACTGCCTAGGGGCCCTGGGTCTCTATGTCCGGGTTTGCATGTATCATCATCATAGGTAGTCTGTCCGTAGACAGGTCCGTGATTATTCATGGTTAAACCTGGTTCTCCATATACTCCTATTTTCCGCTGTCCTCTTTACATCTTGATAACTCTCTTTCCCTTTTAAATCGTCTATCAGTTGAAACCTTTTCCTACCTCTTTCCCTTTTTCCATCTAGTTTTCCTTCTAACACGTCTTTAATCATACTCTCTCTCCTCAGCTAATGTCCAACCCAGTTTGCCTTCCTCTTTCTGATAGTCTGTATAATCATTCGCTTCTCTCCTACTCTTCGTAGCACTTCATTGTTTTTCATCCTATCTGTCCATTTTATCTTCATCATTCTCCTCCAAGTCCATATTTCAAATCTTTCCAAGTATTTGATGTAATTTTTCTTTAGCGTCCATGTTTCTGCCCCGTACAAAGCTATACTCCACACAGCATTTTATCAACTTCTTGCGGATATCTTCCCTTATATTCCCCGTAAGTAGTTGTTTCTTTCTTCTGAAAGCCTCTTTTGCTTTTCCTATTCTAGTCCTGATCTCATCTGTACATTTTGCTTCTCTTGTTATGATGCTTCCAAGGTATTTATAGTCTGAAACATGTTGTTCAATATTTATGTTCAGATTCTCTTCTTTGCCTGATATTCGAATGACCTTGGATTTTCCTGTATTTATTTCCACATTTTCTACCTGTTATTACTAGTCTAATTATCATTTTATGGAGTTCTTCTTCCTTTCTTGCTACAAGTACTTGACCATCCTGCTTTCCTATATTTAATTTTTAATTTGTGTATATTAAACAGTATGATATATAAATTTGATGGCAATAGTACCTAGAAGTTGCATCCGACAATACCATCCTCAAAGAATAGGTAACGGAAATTACACTTGAAAAAAATTCTTAAGCACATCAAATAAATTTCAAATTGGACAAAACTTTGAATAACTTTTTGCTTTTGCAGCGTTTTACCCTCTGACAGTTTATCGAGTTCCCCCTCACGAACTCCAGCAAACGACGAACCCCTGCAAACGCATGCACCCCTGCAAACACATGCACCTTTATAAGCAACAGACCTCATCCCAGAAGAGAATGCTACCATCGTGAGATCCAACCAATAGACTTTAGCGAAGAGGTGTGCCCTCTTCCCGGAGAACAGACCGAACTAGTGGACTTCTGATCTGACAACATCACGGACAGGCAGCCAGCAGAGTCACGAGTGAGAGACGGAGAGAGAGAACGAGTAAGGGTACACGGCGGGAGACGAACCTTGAACCGGACAGAGGAAGATTTCCCTGTTAGTCCATTACTTTTTGCATCGTTTGTTATCCCTCCAAGTGGACAATTCTATTAAGTATCTTTGTATATTTCTGCTTTGTATAATGTCACTCCAATATAGTTGTAAGCATTTCCTTGTTATTTTGCCATTGTTATATATTTGATTTCCTGTTGGCAGGAGCAGTGTCACCTAAGAGATATTGTATAGTTTTTCTATTCAAGTACTTGGCGAACTATGAGAGATTAATGTAAAATGAGATTGTTGCGTCTCACTTTGAAAAAACAATAATTGAACAAAATTACCATTTATTGATATGTATGACAAAGTATTGATGCTCTTCCTATTACTAAGGTAAAATTATAGCACAAAACATCTAATTCCCATTTTTATTTAATTGAATGCACAGACGGAAAGACAGTGAAAACATAGTAAGTGCATTTATAAAATGAAATGTTCTTAAATAATCTTTTGTTTAACTCATACACACCTGAGTAGATTTGCTTACTTCTGCCGTGACAGGTGAGCTGAAGTTTGGCTGAAAGAATACGACAAAATCGTTAGGAAATTAGTTGCATCTAAATTAAATAACAGCTCACTTCTCTGGCATATTATATATAACTTTTATATTAACTTCTAAATCTATTATAATAAAGGTCAGTTGTATTTTATAATGTGCATACATTTTTTGAATGAAGTAAACAGGACTCAATTCATGAATTTCTGAATCTCTAACATAGGTTAAACTTAAATAAACAGTATATAAATATCTACCTCATGATGGACTTCTATACCCGTAGATACTTCCACGAGTTTTACTGGTACAGGTTCTGCAGTCTGCTGAAACAAATATATTAATATCAATACAATGTCTACGCAGAGTAAAGATGGTATGTATATCTTATTATTATTATTAATAGCCTAGATTTGTTTTAGTCTGGAATGTTCTCCTGGGAAGCAGCACTTTTTCCATCAAGTCAGAGAGAATCAAGAATTTAGATAAAATTTGCAGACATGGCTGTTTCAAAAGTTATGCTTATAAATCAAAAACTTTCCACTCTTTTTCGATCAAATTTTCAGGGATTACTTGGCAATTATACTTTTCAATTTTAAGCTGCCCACAGTCTACATTGAAGTAATGAGTTTTATTCCAGAAGCATGTTTTTTCTCCATCCCATACATTAAATGGGGATGTTTTGCCGTGTGTCACAAAATATCATACATAACACTATAGCGTGTTTTAACAAACTTCCCAAGTAGGTAGAAGATTGAAATTTGGTAGGAATGCTTCAAACACGCATATCTGAGTTTGACTATGGGAGCTAATTTCAATTTCCCATAAGATAACACGTAAAAATCCATTTGTTTACATGAAGACTTCTTTTCTTTTGCAAATTAAAATTACAAATAATTGACTTGCAATCTTTGGACCCCGACTGTTTTAAAAGAAAACTGATAAAGATTCTTATTTATATCTTTGATTTCTCTGTATGGGCTGAATCGGTCCACAAATAATGTTTTAACTTGAAAACATTAAGTTAATAAATGTGAAAATCTTTGGTTGTTAATTACATTACTGTGGAATTGGTGAAATTATTTATATTAAACTGGATTATATGGAAAATGAGATGTATATATTAAGTGGAGATATTCCCTATGTTAAGCATAGGTCTACCTGAAGGAATCTGTATTTAAAATTGGGCTACTTTAAATATTTGCCTCTAGAACCCGGGGGCCGCATTGAGGCACTGCACCAGTCTGCGGTTCGCACACTTTCCCAATCATCACGCTGTTCCATATTCGTTGGACATCCATTCCCCAAGGGAGAAATCACTCAAATCCTTTGAAGCGGCCTTAAACCCATTCATTACAAAATTGCTACATTCGGCATCAGGAGTTAGGTTCTTTTGGACACGAAAGAAACACGTTTTTAGGATGCTGGAACACATCCGCCCCTATTTACATCATTTCTTATGAGAAATTCATTTCAGACTAACACGATTTCACCTTACACAAACACTTGTAAGAATGCATTTATCATGTTAGTCGGGGACTGGGTGTACAATTATTATGCAGAAATTCTGTAATCTAATCAAATTCTGTAGTAAAACTGCAATAATTAGGCCTTTTCTGGAAAAAAATTACTTTAGAATTGCCATAGAATTCACGGGAATTTTCTAGTTTCACTGCATTACCAATATTTTTATTAAAATTGTTACCAACACTCCAGCTTTACCTCTTACAATAATACAACATTGCCACGATCTATTGTCAAGCATCCATTAAATTTGGTAACTCCCTCCTCAGCAGTATATGTCCTGTTAACAAGATCAGAGGAATAAATGTAATGGTGTGCATTCGTGCAAAGTATATTGTTTTAAATGCTTCATTGCACAAAATGTGGAAATTTGTGATACACTGTATTCTAATCTAACTTGTTAACTTATGAACACGTAACCATTTAATTAAAATTCTAATAACGGTTAAATGTTTAATAAAAAATCTGATGTGGCCACCACATGACTTTCTCCATATCTGTAATATTTCTAAAAATTCAAAATAGGTTACATAATAATATTTTAAGAAACTGCGAGAAAATTTTACTTTGCAAAGAACCTAAATAAACTCAAACCATAGCCGTCTGATATTGGATATAGCCACAAAGCTCCAACAATTAAGAAAAGAAAAAGGAGCGTTACTAAGACGTAACTAATTGTTAGCATCAATTGTTAACGATAGTCGTTGGTAGGTGGCATGGTGGTGGCAGCTAAAAATAGAAGATATCTCTTAAATAGTGCATTATATGGAAAAATGTTTCAAACAAAGGTTGTAGAAAATTAAATTTCCTACAACTTTTATTCCAGTATATTTTTATATTTATCAAATATCAAATCATGTTATTCAAAACCGCTTCCATTTTTACTTTTTCCATATACATAGTATAGGGGAAAGTATTGTATTCATGAAAAAAATCGACTTCGAGATTTCAACGGAAATACACGTTTTGAGATCCCCTGAACACGTTTTGACCATTTTCCCGATGATGTCTGTGTGTGTGAGATAACTTTTTGTGGGTGCTCTAACTCAAAAACTATTAATCAGGTCGACGCAAAATTTTATATTTAGCATTTTTATAAAAGTCGGAAGAAGCCCTGAGAAACAAAAAAAATATCCAATAGCATTTATAAACTATTTTAATTTCCAAATGAAAGAATAGGTAACAACTGTAACAAAACACAGTTACTGCTAAATTCAATATTCTAGCTTTATTATTTATTCATTAATATTCATCGTAGGTAAAATATTTACTTTATGAAAAATATAGTAGTCATTTGAACGTGACAGCAATGAGAGATGTGCTGCCATCTATGGGTGACTACGGGACTTAACGCTAACCCCAAATTTTTTCTCGGACTCCAATTTAAGCCGAGAGGTGATTATTTCACGATAGATTTTGACAAAAAACATCGGCTTGTATTTGGGCAGATACGGTACTTCACAAGTTGTTTCATCTGACTTTTTCTAATTAAAATCGAACTTAGTCTCTCGGAATGGGATGCAATCATGCATCTTTCGCCTCCAGACATGCGGACCCACAGAGAAAGGATATGTGTCCATAATCCATTCTGCTACTATCACTTTACTGGTAAAGAACGCCTAATAAATATAGTTATCCATCAAATAAAAGATGACTCATAATGTTAGTAAGTGAATAAAATTATGATATTGGTATTACCTGAGGCTGGACTTGATAACCATCATCAGGAGGTTCCTCTTTCAAATGCGTTAAATCCACCTGAAATGAAAAGAACAAAAACAAGAATATATTAATATCCTAATATAATAATTCTCAAGTCTGTCTGTCCCCGTATTTTTTGACATTTCCCAATGGAATTAAGAGCTGAAACTTTCACAATCGTTAAACCCCCATGAGGTGGTCCCTAGAATAATCAAACATCCAGGAAAAAGTCCCGGATTCGACTCCGGGAGATGGTTATATTTTCCCATAAGTTTACACTGGATTTTCGATTTTTCAAGGTGCAAGATTTTTTCTTTCATTCATTAAAATATGTAAATACGGACCGAATTTCTCCATTTTAGTTTAATTTGATGGCTAAAACTATAAAACATCTTATTCTTGCAATTTTTAGATGTTACCTGGAAGAATTTGTCAGAAACACGCATTTCTTTTCGAAATTTTATGGCTTTTTCGTCCTCTTTCGGGTGTTGCCAAAGCAAACCTCATTGTTGCTTCCGATAAATTAGCGTCCATTAAGCCTTCAAATAGACGAAAGAGTTGTGTTATTTGCTTTGCACAATGTCAAACTTAATAGATAGAAACGTTAATAATTGAAGAATATTATTCAGTAAACATACGAAGAGGAAGAATAAGACCCAATGAGTGGCAAATCAAGTCGTATATTGATGCCAGAATGTAATAAATTTCAAGCACTTCATTTTCTGGGAGAATTCAAATGATTGTCAATAATTTATTAATTAATCAAACAATTACATTTACTATATATATATTATAAATAGCTGCTTCTTAGGGAGGATATATTATACTAGTAGTTGGAGCTAGCATTCTGCAAGCATTTCATCTCACCTTGAAAAATAATTCATTTTTCAGACAGACATTTCATCATTACAAATATTCTCTTAATTCTAAAGATTTCATCTCCGCAGCGATTTTCGTTTTTCCCACATGTAAAAATAATAGTTTAAAGCAATCCCCAAATTTTGCAATTTTAACAATTTTACACTTTCTCCATTATGGGGTACTAATGCTACACATTTTAGCTAAATTTTAAAGCTGTAGCATTCCTAGAAGTATAATAATATTTTTCTAATTGTTTAAATTTAAATAATTTATAACGGCCGCCGCAATTCATATATGATAAAATTGAAATATTTATTTCTGCAAATTCACTACTTTGTAAATAATTTGAAAATTTCAGCTTCCTAGCTCATCCTGTAGTACCTAAACAGTTATCTATTTGTTTAAATTTTAAGAATTTTTAACATCAAAACAAATCAAAATTTGTATGATCCCTATTTCATTTTTTTACAAATCCTACCTCACAAAAAAATTTCAGCACCGTGGCACATTCGGATATACATAAACCTTCAAATTTTGTTTAAACAATTGCGAATTTTTAGCGACCGCATTGTTGCACTTTTTCAAGATTTTCGTTTGTTCTAGTCGGTTTTGCACAAAATCCTACCTAAGAAAAAAATTTCGAAACTCCAGCTCATCTGGAAGTGCCTAAACATTAGTATCCTCCTATATCCTCCTCCTCCTCCTCTGTAAGAAACGTCTATATATAATGATATGATATAAAACCGAAGGTACTTCTAGATATTCCACAGAGCTGAAATTAGGAGGGAAATTTGGTGTTGGTTCAAAACCACAAGGAAAAATCGAAAATTCCTAAATTTCCCTTTACACCCAAAAATGTTCATTTTCAAGTCCCATTAGAAAACCATTTAAATCCGTACAAGCCTTTTTATAATTGCATTTTTAAATTACTTTTAATTAATGTACAAACCCCGGACCTGAATTAGGAGACGGGAAAAAGAACGAAGATTATTTTTACCTGAAAGTAGAACACGAATCCGTGCCAAAATAGTCCAATTATTCGATTTTTACTGCATAAAAACGGGTTTTGATACAATTTATAACAATGGTCCAATATTTCTGTCATGACTACGAGACAATGCTTTTCTTCGGAAATTTATTTTACGTGTTAATAAAACTGAGCAAGACCTTAGTGCCACGAGCTGAAAAGTTGCTTAGTGCCATGACGTCACTCTCAGACCGTGACATTTAAAAGCAAAGGAAAAACATATTTGGGTGCGCAGACAATACTAAGAGGAATATCGCGCTGAAACTTTCAGGGTATGCAGATGTCATGAGTAGGCCTTCGGATAATATGAGACATCGTATGTATATGTCCTCGGTTCGACTCCAGGCACTCCGGAAGTTGAGTTATTTTTCCGCAAGAAGAATTAATTTAGACAACTTCCCGATATGTTACAAAAATGAAAACGACTTCAAAATTCAAAACCAGGAAACATTACAGAATTATGGAAGATAGTGATGTGACCATTGCAACTATCTCAAAATTTTACCAATGCTTGCAGTATGCAAGTATGTGTGTGTGTGTATATATAATATAACAATACAGAAAAAGAGATAATATGATAAAATACAAGCAACGAGAGGTTGAGAGGGATAGGAAGGAGCCAGTGAACACTTACCATATGGTTTTAGACGTCCACAGCGATGGAGGAAGGCTTGTAATTAGAAGTTTTCGGGCCACACACGCCCTTCTTCAGCGAGAGAACAACAGAAACTAAAAGTAAGCATAACACTGGAGGTAGGGGTTCGGGAAAAGAGGGAGAAGGGGAAAGAGGGGTAAGGGGAAAGGAAAAAGAGGGGTGATTGGAGTGGAAGTGTTAATGAAGGTTTAAACCTGGTAAGGAGAGGGAGCGGAGGATGTCAATATGGGCTAGTTCCCATTGACGGAGTTGTGGTGCGGAGAAACTACTTGGAAGAGCACGAATAGTTTTTACTGTGAAGCAGCTATTGAAGGGAAGGGAGTGGGTTAACGCATGGTCGGCCACCGGAAGGGGGTGCCTAAGAGAGACGCTATTCCGATGGCCGTTCATGCGGATGTTAAGGGGTGTGGTTGTGAGGCCTACGTAGAACGCAGGGCATTGTGTGCAGGTAAGAAGATATATTACGTTTTTGGAGGTACAAGTGCTGCGGGATAAGATTGGATAGGAGATTTGGGTAACAGGGCTGGTAAATGAGGATGAAGTATCTAAGATGGGGTAAGTGAGGCAACGTGGTCTTTTACAAGGGGAGGACCCTGCGGGGGAAGGTGGAGGACTGGTGGGGAGTTCCTTGCGCCATACCAGGTCGCCAAGATTCCTAGGTCGGCGGAAGGATATGATAGGGGGCTTAGGGAAGAGTAGCATAGTTGTGGGTGTGTTAAGGAGAATTGGATGGGCGGCCGTGAGGATGTTATTTAGGGCTTCGTGCGTTCCCGGGTGAAAGGTTGTAGTGAAAGTCAGAGGGACTTCTGTCTTCGAGGGTGGGTTCAAGATTGGTGGGTGTCTGGAGGGGGTGGAGACTGTGCGATGTATGTATGTATATATGTATATATATCCAAAAGCTTCTACGTTTGTGATGTTTCTGTGTTTTAGTGTTCTTTTACGTGTGTCGCTTCGACATCCCCGGGGCCTCGCCAACCTGAAGTCGTCTGATTGGTGAGTGTTCACTGGGTTTCCTCATCCCAACACCTTGTTGACATCCATATATCCATTTTACCTTTCCTTTTCCATAAGCTGTTTTATATATATATATATATATATATATATATATATATATATATATATATATATATATATATATATATATATATATATATATAGGCCATTAATCTATTTACCTGATCAGCAGAATCATCCGTCAGGATTTCTTCTTTTGGTGAAACAGGGGGAGAGAAAGCCATCTGGAATTAAATATCATTTGTAATTAGTTTTGAAACAAACCCTTGACTCTCTGGAATATATGCGGGGAAGGGATATTTGCTTTTGGGGACAATTCGGAAAATCAAGGTGAAAAGAAGATGTTCATACTAATCGATCAAATAATTTCATATAACCAGTTCGTACTCCTGTCATGGAGGACTTTTCTTGAGGCGGCAAACTAGGGGACCCTGTTATACACATGAATTAACGAAATAGTTCTTAACCTTTATCATAAGGCATTTTAATGGCATTGTGGAGTATAAGGGCCAGATTGACATGGGATATTTAAATATAATATGTTTATGTTTGAATAAATTCTACGTAAATTGTACGTTCATGCAATTTTTTAATTGATAGAATGAAATTATCATAAGATCCTACGCAGACAGGCATAATCTGTAAAGCTGGTAATGATTTTGAAACGAGAAAAAATTCTGCTATGACAGGGAATCGAACCCGGGTCTCCCACTTTCTGGGCACATATTCTATCACTCAACTATCGTAGCAGAATACTAAGAAACTAAGAAGAACACCCACATTCAGAAACAGGAGAATTAATCTGCTATGATAGTTCAATGGTAGAATATGTACCCGGCAAATGGAGGACACAGGTTCATTTTCTGGTTATAGCAGAATATTTTCTCATTTCAAAAATATTCCTACGTAATTTAGTACTTAGGACTTTAAGGCAAAGAAAATTATACAAATGGTTCACATAGCATAACCAGGAGTGGCACTTTAATGGTGACAAAAATGAACTTTCAGTCATATCTTGTAAAATATTACTTATACCAAAAATGTTTTCAGGCAAAATTTCTAGAACTAGTTAAAATACGTTTTGTCCAACACATATAAACACAGCTTTTGCAAGTGAAAGGATATGGATAATTTATGACGAACGAATTGATGTGAACAAAAAGATTACTACCACTCATTTCAAGTGAGGTATCTTTTGAATAATTTTCCATTCTTTTGTTAATTGATACTGATTATAAAATAATAAGGTAAATCAAAATCTCAATATTTCCTTGACATCAATTCTGATTCATCGTTTTACAGTGTTTATACACTACAATAAGCCATAAATATTTGTTTTAAAATGTTTCAATTCATCTAACCTGATTCTCTTTATTGTACATTTACATTACACTTCTTACAAATAATTATAAAGTGACTGTAATGATAATTAATTCAATAAAAAAGCAAAAAATGTGTTTAAAGATGTAAATATATTATTTCAACTCAACATTTGGGGGCCCCTAAAAATCGGGGGCCCGGATGCCTCGCATCCGCTGCACCTCCCACTTGGCCAGCCCTGGGCTTACCTATGCCTTACCTTACCTATGGCATCATATTTTGGGGCAATGTCAGCTACCCCAACAAAGTCTTTTCTTTACAAAAGCACGCTATCAAGGCAATGTTGCAATTACCTTACTGAACTCCTGGCAAGCCATTATTTCACTCCCTTAGTATATTAACTCTCCCTTTAATCTATATTTTAAATTGTGCTACTTTTGTTAAACAACACCCTCACCTTTTCCCGACAAATTCCAACTACCACTCGCATCATACTCGCAAAAGACTAAACATTCATTTAAATGAGTATCACTTGTCCCTTTCCCTAAAAGGACCTCACCATGCTGCCTCCATTATATTTAATAAGTTACCCTCTAGGATTAAGTCAACCTCCTGTACCTTGTCTTTCAAGAGGCAATTGAAGTGCTATCTAATAAGTAAAAATTACTATAGTGTCTCTGAATACTTGACTGATATTGATTTGTAATGTGGCAATAATACCGGCTAATTTTCTTCTCTGTTTTCATTTCAGTTTTTGTATTGTATTGTCTGTGGTTTTTTGTTTTATTATGACCTATTCCATGTCTATGTAGACCTACGGAATCAATAAAATTTCATTTCATTTCAAGACTTTGTATCCTTGTTGTCTTTGGCCCTTTATACGAAGTTTTTGTAACATTTTGTGACTTTATTTTGCTTCCGCCTTCCTTTTCCTATCCGTTTATTCAATTACCTTCCATTCGTTTTCTGTGTAACCCCTCCTGCCTCCCTCCCCCTTTTTTTCCCTATATCTATGGAACGATTTTTATCATTTTTCACCTGATGATGCTACGATCGTAGTGAAACCGGTCGTTTAAAATTAAATTTGTGGAAGTAACTAAGTTCTTTTCTTTTTCTCGATGAGTCAATTCCACAGGGTCGAGCCTGACCTCATTCTTGATATTTGATTAATTAAACTTAAATTTTTACAAAATATCATACAAACCTTCAAAACTTTACAAATATTCTTGTTAAGATTAATTTTTTTTATTAAAGATATATTAAAATACTTAACAATTATTAAATACCAGGATAAAAAACATTCTAAATTAATATAATTGCTTATCGTCTGTCAATTCCTTCTTATTGGTTTGAATTACACAGTGAAACGAGTAATTATGAACTATTTTACTTTACCATGGTGTTTTAATATGCTAATATTAAGGTCTGCGAGTTAAAAAATCAATTTTTCAGTTTGCTTTAAATTAAACAATAATTCAAACATTTTATCCTGGGAGTTTTTTTAAACTCTTAATTTCATTTGACATAATAATGTAAATCGTAAAGAGCAGCTCAGACTTTCATTAATGCACACATCTTTTTAAGTGATTATAATGGCATAAAATAGCGAAACCTGGACAATAACGTCAAATTCCACCAAAATATTTCATTTAACAAGCTATCTTTTGTTTCAAATGCATTTTACTTGCCATGTCTGACTGATGAGAATTTTCCATCGGAGCAAATTATTCCTCCGAAATAAGTTTCGTTTGTTCCGACAGTCAACAGACGGCAATATCGGGAGGAAGAGCAACGAAAACATACATCTGGTCACAATATCTGTAAAATGGAAGATATCTCGTCAATATTGCAATAACTTCTTTATATAATTTATATCGGGGAAAAAAACTAAAAAACCACTATCGAGGATTGAATTTATTTTAATTGACGCTTAAATTGTGTGTATATGTCGTTGAACTATTCCTGAAGACCATTGGTCAAGTTGACCCGAAGCAAGATTTTCGAACATATTACGTTAATTTTGAGGAAATTAAAATGTTCATATGAAACTTTCCTTGCTTCTCTCAATAATTAAAAATATAAGCGAAATTGCATTAAAATTTTCGCGTGTATAAAAAATTTTAAAAAATCTTTTTTAACCAAGATTAAACATTGTTACCAAAGATTTTGGTTTGGTTTTCGTTTGAAATTAGAAATAGTTAATAAAGAACGTATTGTCGGAAATTAGTAATACATGTAACACACAAAACCGACAACCCCTTAAGAGATCTGAATTTTATGAATGAATTTGGCAACTAGACGTTACATTTTTTACAACTAACAGATGAACAGTTACTGAATGATGTTTTTTTACATTCCTACACATTGTTGCTGTAAGCTTATACTTTTTCTTTGGACAACTTTTCATAGTTTGCGAATTTTTGTCAGCAATTTGCTCGAAACTAATTCATGGTCACTCAGTTTCGAATAATGTCTAAATTCCAGCCTTCAACAAAAGTAATATCTTCTCCATCATCGGCTAATCATTTTTCCGCAATATCAGCAAAATTATAAACATCAAGTTGGACGTATAAGGACCAGATTTACACGAATCACATAATATAAAAACAAACTTGTTCCCTGTAAGTCCCAGCGGAAATAACAGGAGTCAAACTTAAGGATGGATATAGCGGGGAGTAGGTATGGCTGGAAATTTAAACAAAGAAAGTTACTCAAATCAATTATGTTCACCAGTTGAGTGTTAAAGAGGCAAAACATGACACAATTTACTAACCTCTACACCACATAGGGTCGTTCAGGGATGACGCATCAAACCATATATCTGTCAGAATACTGTTCTTTGACGATGTGATTTTACAGGATATGCAATTCACCATCCATGAAAAGATAGCATTAACCATCTATAATGCATCTACACCGTTCCTGATAACCGACAACTTACCCATCCGTGGATTGAAAACAAAAACAGCATGCTATATTTCAAAACTGCTACACTTCCGTCTCGCAAACTTCGAGGTTTGTATTGTTAGTGCACGACGTGAGAGGCAGTACCTACCTTGGTTGTCGGAGAAGCAATAATAATAAAAAATTCTCCGCAAACATTTTGAAAGCGCGAAAATATGTTTGTGTTAGTTAGAATTTAATTGATTAGCGCCTGTCTGAAATAAAGCGTTATTTAACGAGTTTTTCGGTCGCTTAATATGTTTCCAAATTCCAACTCTGATTTAGCGAAATTAACAATCTTTAAAAAAGTAACTAAAATACTTTATTTCTAAACGTTTTTCTGATATAGACGAATTTCTCACATGTAAAAGATTACGTCTTCTTTTTATTTTATTATTATACTAGCAGAATATACAAATAATTTACGCCCCTGTCGCTAAACATTTTGGGGCCCGTCGCTAAACATTTGGGGCCCCTGGCGCTAAGCAGTCGGGGGCCCTAAAAATCTAAATATATAGTGGAACCGCTCCTAACGGCTACCCTCCTTTGTGGCACCTCTTAATTGATCTATGGAATCAGAGAGGTTCCACTGATTTTTAAATTGAGACATTTTATATTTCTGAGATTATATACACGGACATTTTTTCGGGGCCCCTGGCGCGCGCCATGTGCGACCGACCCCCCTTAAATCCACCACGGAGACCCAGAAGTCAATAGGGGAAAATCTCACTTTTAACAATAATCCCGTAAAGCTTAACATTAACTTTCAATCCAGGTTAAAGGCAGATAAAGTGTAAATGCACCATCAAGAAATTCGCAACTGTATGATTTTAACAATTTACAAATTAAAATGTTTTCCTCGATACAAAATCAATATTCATACATAAAAAATAAACAATGATACACTCAGAGGCGGAACTGTGGCATGTCCTTGAGGCCTCAAAATATAATGAAATACTCTCCCTCCTACAGAGAATACTACACTAAAAATTTTCAACAATTTGTCCATTGTATTTCATGCACATTTTCTCACAGTCGAGACGTTACTTAATTCCTAATTCTAAGAAATACCCCGTGCGGTAACAGTCAGGGCCGTGCCTAGGGTGTTTGGGGCCCAGGTATAAGATATCTCTGTGGCGTCCCCAGCTAGCAAAGTTTTGTGGTATGAACAAACATGACTTTTTTCATAGATAGAGAGCGGAGACAAGCTGATGGATTTCTGTCGACGTATCCCAGAACGAACTGATTGAAATAATTCGTTGCATATATATATATATATATATATATATATATATATATATATATATATATATATATATATATATATATATATAACAGCTTACGGAAAAGGAAAGGTAAAATGGATATATGGATGTCAACAAGGTGTTGGGATGAGGAAACCCAGTAAACACTCACCAATCAGACGACTTCAGGTTGGCGAGGCCCCGGGGATGTCGAAGCGACACACGTAAAAGAACACTAAAACACAGAAACATCACAATTACTGGGTTTCCTCATCCCAACACCTTGTTGACATCCATATATATATATATATATATATAATTTAATATCTGCTTGAAGGAAACTTATAAAACTCGCCGAACATGTGATTAAAAGTCAATACTCTATCCCGTAACCTTAATGACCAATCAAAAATTCCAATATATTCGATTTACAAGCCTAATTACTTGCAATATTGATTTTGACTATAAGAGAACAAAACTTTAATTATTTACGCATTCCTACTTCCCTAAGTCCCGACTTCGTATTCTCATTTTAAAATACTTATTTTAAAATCTAATGAAGAAGTAGACGTCAATAATTCTCTTATTAATTGGAGAAGTTGTTATGGGATTTGAATTCGGTACATCTACAATCACCGAAATAATAATATAATTTATTTCACCGTTGGCAAATACAATTCACTGAATTTCTTTCATAATTAACAATTGTATTTCCACTGCTTACTATATGATCTGCAATTAACTGTACAAACATGTCTAAGTGTATGTATGCATTGCATTTTTATTTGATAGCATTATATTATTGACATCATTGTATTAACTATGTATATATATTTCTCCTCCACCTGTTCCAGGTTTGTTAATTTTAATTTGTATGACTTGTCCTATATTTACCTGTACAAACCAACTGGACCAATAAATTCCATTCTATTCTATCTCATCATCAGGTCCCAAAGTGTTCCTGATTTATATTTTAAATATAAATTTGTTGACTCTAATCTTCATGGCGCATACTTATATGGCCTAAAGGACTTTAGAATACACTCATTAGCTGAGAGAAAAGCTGCAAATGTTAACTACATTAATAAATCCAAAAATATGATCCACGTATCATGGAACATTATCAAACTAAATTCCAATGCTGCAATCAACAACCTAAGTCAGGGGTCGGCAACCTACGCCCCGCAAAGCTGTAATGAAAAAGTGATCAGGAAAATTTCTCATGTGCAATTTTATATTTTTCGAGTAAAATTATGGTCTCAAAAGCCTTTTCTGGTGAAGTTTTAATGCTAGTAAATTATGTAGACTTGATTTCGTTCATATGAAACCACAGAATCTCTAGAAAACTTCTGATTTATTCGCTCATCTGGCCCCCCGAGGCTTTCTTGACTCCCAATGTGGCCCTCCGAAGCATTCACAACTGCAAATGTGGCCCGCCATGCAGAAAAGGTTGACGACCCCTGACCTAAGTCCTTCTTATATCGAATTCAATGGGATACCAGTTTATGACCCAATGGGTATAGCTATGAATTTCAACAGTCAATTTTGCAATATTAATTACTAATGCAGCATCTTCTCCTGAATACCCCTCCAGTAATACCAGCTCGGTTTTCACACATTCTGTTTTTCTTCACTCCACTGATCCCTATGAAATATTAGGTATCATTAAATCTTTTGAAAATTCCTCTTCTTGTGGTATAGACGATATTCCTATGATTGTTGTTAAGGAAAGCTCTTATATCATTGCACCTATCTTATCTGACATAATCAATCTATCCTTCAGCTCTGGCCAGTTCCCTACTAATTTAAAATTTACTCGTGTGTCTCCAATACTAAAATAAACTGATGTGGGCAACACATGACTTTCTCCATATTTATATGGCAAATTACATGTTGTTAGCTCCGGGATCGTTGTCAATATTTACTTCCGGTTGACAATTAAGAAAAGAAAAAGGAGCGTTACTAAGACGTAATTAAGCGTCAATTGTTAATAATATTCGTCGGTAGGTGGCGTGGTGGTGGCAGCTAAAAATATTAGATATCTCTTAAACAATGGGAAAATGTTTCAAACAAAGGTTGTAGAAGATTAAATATCCTACAACTTTTATTCCACCACAAGAAACGCCCTCTTGATTTTTATTCTGAAATCAGTTTATGATATAAGTAGGTGTCGTTAATATTTTGTATGAGATATTTTGCAAATCTAATAATCACATTTTGAAGTGCAGAAAATAAGCTTTAATTTGACTCCAAATTCAACTACATCGCGGAAAAATAAGTAAGTCACAGCTAACTTAGATAAATCGTGTCTGACTGCCGTGAATGCTAAAAGCATGAAATGCCATTTTTTCAAAATGGCCTAACAAAGCCATTTATGGACAAAAAAATAAAAAAATTACACAAACATAACTCATGGGTCCCTACATAGGAAAAATTAAAAAAAAACCGATACTTACCTAGTAGCAAATACGGTTGGATGATTTGGCGTGTGTGAAAATCGCGAATTGAGACTAAATTTCGACTCCTTTTTACAAGAAGCAAAAGATCTTGCCCGAAAGATGAACATTTCCAAGAATTTTCCCGAGAAACGTCACAGAAAGAAACCAATAATGCCTGACGAATTATCAACAGGTAAAGTAAGCGCTAATCTTGTGACTGAATTCAAAAATAATTTCTACTTTGTTTAAATTGATAGAGCTATTGCGCAAAATAGAGGAGAGATTCGAAATTATTCCCAAAATTATATCTCATTTGAAGTTTATAACTGATATCAAAGCGATGGGAAAAGATTTTAAAAACATGTATGTACTGGATTACATAATTTTCATAATAATGACGTTAATGTGGATCTTTTGGGTGAAATTTTTACATTACAAACGTTGTTAGAAACTGAAAGAATAACTTTAGTAGAGGACATAATGCAATTTATTTTAAATAATAATTATAGCGAAATATTACCTAATATAGTAACAGCTGTTAGATTATTTTTTCGTTGCCAGTAACTGTAGCTAGTGCTGAGCGCTCGTTCAGTAAATTAAAATTTGCTTGAGATCTAGCGTGTGAGGAGTGCTTAAATTCTAGCCTCCTGTTAAGGAGCGAACGAGATTTAGCTAATGAATGTGATTTTTCAGACGTTATAGAAAAATTTTCTTTATCCAAGATGTTTAAATATTAACGTAACATCTAAAAATTACATTGCATAATGTATACGCATAACGTATATACCTAATTTTAAAAGCATATGTTTATAATAAAATATTTATTTATCCTGGGGGCAGAGAAATGTGGGCCGCCTGGTGGAAAATCGCAGGGTATTGATATGATGGGTATTGGGGAGAGTACGTATGCTTTGTAATTTAAACAAAGAAAGTCGTTCGCGTCACTCTTGCTCACCAGTTGAGAATTAAAGCGGAAAAACAACACAATTTACTAACCTTGACACCATATTCTAGGTTCGTTGTAGAACGATTTCACAGATACGCATCAAATCATGTAACTGTCAGAATACTGTTCTTCGATGGCGTGGTTTTAAAGGATACACAATTTCCCATCCGTGAAAATACTATAATAACCATTAATAATGCCCCCACACTACTTTTAATACACGATAACTTCCACTCTTTATTCAAAACAAGTAAACACGTAACCTTAAAGATGATTATACTTTAGTCTTTCAAACTTCGAGGTTCTAATTCTTATGTTAGTACTAATTAACGTCATAAGAGGCGGCACCTATCACTGTTGTCGGAAATGCAATAATCGTTAAATAAAACAAAAAATCAGAAAGTTTCTAGCCATTTCAATTAAAACTCGTACAAACTTATTTTTTCGCCGTCAAAATATTTTCTTAACATATATCTATAGCTTTTTTTTTCGACAACAGCGATAGGTGCATGCTCTCACGACGTTATGTAGTACTAACAATTAGAACTCGAAGTTTGCAAGACGAAAGTGTAGCCATCTCGAACGTTTACGTGCTTATTTGTTTATAATTTAAACAGTGTTATCGTTTGTGAAAAGCAGTGTTGGTTCATTACTGGTGTTTGACATGGTATTATCATGGATGAGAAATTGTATATCCTTTAAAACCACATCATCTAAGAACAGTATTCTGGCAGTTACATGATTTGATGCGTCATCTGTGAAATCGTCCTACAACTCCTACAACGAACATAGAATATGGTGTCAAGGTTAGTAAATTGTGTTATGTTTTTCCTCTTTAACTCTCAACTGGTGAGCAAGATTGACTCGAACGACTTTCTTTATTAAAATTGCAAGGCATACGTACTCGCAGCGAACAAGCAGTTTTTATGTTTTATGACTTGTGTAAATAGCATTTGCTGAGTTATTCTGGTCTTTATTTCATACAAGTCGATGTTTATAAAATTTCTGATATAGCGGGAAAATGATTACCTGAAGAAGAAAGTACTGATGTTGAAGGCAGTACCGATTTTTCGAAACTGAGTGACCATGAATCAATTGATGAGCAAATTGCTGACGAAAATTACCAAACTATGAAATGTTGACCTAAAGATTAAGGTGTCATATCTACCCATCGTTACAGGATAAACTAACAGCAAGTGTTCATGAAAAATGTAAAAACAAACCTGTTGTAAATGTTCATGTTTGTTGTAAAAACGTATTACGGAGTTTCGAAATTCATTCTTAAAATTCAGGGTTATTAAATCCGTGTCAATTTTTTGTGTGTGACATTATTGTTATTCCCGACAATATGTTGTTTCTTAACTTTATAATTTCAAAACATGACGGAAAACCAAAATTTTTTGTATCAATTTTTAATCTTTGTTAAAACAGCTTTTGTAAATTTTTATATACTTAAGAACTTTAATTTTGTTTCACGCATATTTTTTAATCAGTGAAGCAAGGAAAATTTCGTATGAATATTTTCATTTCCTCAATAAAAGTAACCTAATATGTTCGAAAATCTTGGTTCAGATCAACTTGACTCATGGTCAGCAGGAATAGTTCGTAACGTAATGCAAACGATTTAAGGGTTAATAAAAATTAATTTAATCATCGGCAGTTGTTTTTATTTTCTCACGTATATAAATTATATAAAGAAGTTATTGCAATATTGACGAGATATCTTCCATTTTACAGCTATTGTGACCAGATGGACGTTCTCATGATACTGCCTTCCGATATTGCAATCAGTTGACTGAACGAAGATTGAAACATTTCAGAGGAATAATTTGTCCCAATGGAAGTTTCTCAGCAGCAAGACATGGTAAGTAAAATGCATTTTAAACAAAAATTAGTTTCTTAAACCAAATATTTTGGTGGAATTCGACGCTATGGCATTATTGTTGCCCAGGTTTCACTATTTAATGACGTTTTCATCACCTAAAAAGATTGTGCATACATGAAACTCCGAGCTGCTCTTTAAGATTTACATTATTATGTCAAAGCAAATTAAGAGTTGAAAAAACTCCCAAGATAAAATGCGTGAATTATTGTTTAATTTAAAGCAAACTGAACGCAGACCTTGTTGTTAGCATATTAAAACATTTTGGTGAAGTGAAATAGTTTATAACCATTAATTTCACTGTGTAATTCAACCCAATAAAAAAGTATTGACAGATAATAAGCAATTATATTAATTTAGAATGTTTCGTTCATGCTGGAATTTTATAATTGGTAAATGTTTTAATATATTTTTGATAAAATTAATCTTTATAGAAGAATATTTGTAAAGTTTTGAAATTTTGTATGGTATTTTGTGGAAATTTAAGTGTAATTAATCAAGTTTGTGTTTTTCAATATCGTATCTGTCCGAATACAAGCCGATTTTTCTTGTCAAATTCTATTATGAAGAAGTCACTCATCGATGGAAATACGAGTCAGAGAAAAAATTTGGAGTTTGGGTTAGGTCTTGTAGTCACCCATAGATGGCAGCACATCTCTCATTGCCATTTGCCATTCGTATAGTTCGCTACATGTACGTACGATATTTAGCAGCGCAGGGCTCAACAAATCCCAGGTCGCCATGGCTGGCGACTACATATTGTATGTGCGTGCTGTAGTTAGCTTTTGGCTTTACTGTATTCACGCGCTGTAGTCGTATTGACGGGCTCAGCAGTTGGAGCAGCAAAATATAATATATTTTGTTGATTTTTATTTTACTGCATTTTTATTTATTCAAGCCACAAGCAGTTTCAGTTTTTATTCGACAATTTTACAAAATAATTGTATATTCAAGTTTGGTTTAGCGGTGAATCGTTCAGTGGCGAATTGTCCTTCCGGCGAATCGGTCGAGGCAAATTGGCAGTGGCGAGTTGTCCCATTCCGGCCTAGAAGAAGCTGAACGAAACAACAGTAAAAGGGTCGTCTTCTTACTGCCGTCAGTCTTCTTATCGGCAGCTTTATGTTTTGAGATACTTATATGCCGCAAGACAAAGTTATTTTTTCTACGAATTCACCGACTTTTCACAACGTTTACAAAAAAGCACAACCATCTGTTGAGAAAACATCAACACCAGACTCTTTAATGATAGTGCTCAGTCTCTGTTTGATGGAAACGCTCATTTTAGGCATTGTGGCCTCTAGAATGGAAGTGTCACATTCACCGCACAAACAATTGGTTAATAAACGACTGTTTTGAACTGAGGAATTTTTCTCGGGTCATGACTGACGTTTCGGCATCTGACTTCGATGCCATCTTCAGGGTTACTGATGCCGATGTGGATGGTTTAGTCCGGGTTTATATACTCGTCTCGTCCGTTGCTCCAAGCCCATTGGTGGAGGTGAGTGGCCAATCCGGGAGATCATGGGATTCCAAGCTTTGCTCAGGAGGAAACCCATTTCCCTGTTGAGATTTTTTGGGTTGAGCCGGACCTCAATTGCCTCTTTAAAGACAACAGTATATAAACCCGGACTAAACCGTCCACATCGGCATCAGTAACCCTGAAGATGGCGTCGAAGTCAGACGCCGAAACATTGGTCCTGAACGACGGCATGACCCGGGCAGTAACCCGAGAAAAATTTCTCATATTCTTTCACTGGGAAAACTTCCAATCTTTCGACTGTTTTGAGCTGTTTGAAAGCCAAAAGACAACCGAGGGATGCTAGGACTGAAAGGGAGGGTCCATTAGGCCTTCCCGAGCCATGGGTTTCCCAAAACTGAACTCGGGTCAATAGCAGTGGTTGGATTAAGATAAAGGCATAGCTGCGCCAGTGATCAGAATTTTATATGATACTTAACCCAGGGTGGGTAAAAACTGTCCCTGCATAGACAAACAAAAAAATATAGTGGCCAAATTTAAGAGATTTGCCAGAAAGGAATGACATTTTGCAAATATTGAGTTAAATAGGAAAAAATAGGCATGTTTGGATAAAAAGGCATATTTGGAAAAAACACGAAAGTTGGCAATTTATGGGATTTTGCGTGAACTTCAGGGTTTTACTAATTGAAAATTATATTTGATTTCAGATGGCTTTTGTTCCCCCTGTTTCACCAAAAGAAGAAATCCTGATGGATGATTCTGCTGATCTGGTAAATAGATTAATATTAGTAGAAGGTGCTTGCATACTGCAAGCATTTAATCTCACCTTGAAAAAAATATTAATTTTTCAAAGAGATATTTCGTCATGAGAAATATTTCTTTCATTCTAAAGATTTCTCCTCTGGCCAGGTTTTCGTTTTTTCATTATGAAATTTCAGCTCCGTAACACATTCGGACATGCATAAACCTTGAAAATTTGTTTAAACAATTGCGAATTTTTAGCGGCCGCATTGTTGTACTTTTTCAAGATTTTTCGTTTTTTTTTACTCAGTTTTGTACAAAATCCTAGCGAAGAAAAAAATTTCTTATCTCCGGCTCATCTGGAAGTGCCTAAACATTAGTATCCTCCTATATGTTATATGTTAAATGTTATATCCTCCTCCTCCTCCTCTGTAAGAAATGTCGATGTATAATGATACTTTAATTATAATGTAATGAAATCCTACTTCCCTTGGGACTTTCCTAAATAGTCCATGATGTGTTACAAATAGAATTCCAGTGAGCTAGCAAAGAGAGTAAATGCTCACGTGAGTTGAGGTGAATCATGCAAAGACATCATGTCCTAAGTGTCGAAAAATTGATTTTCCACAACAAGGATTAATCTCTTAAGTGGGTGTGACGAGTGTTTTTGTCATGCATAGTTCTTGCCTAAAACGTAACGGGGAAGAGGAATATAATCGTCCTTTAGCATTCTTCGTCGAGTTAGCTCCTTCCTTGGCCTATAGGTGGCAGATCCATGCAGTATACGGGAAAAATAGCGTAGCGAGTCTCTACAAATCTTTCTCTTCGTGGAAACTCGGGTCCACGCTTTGCCCTTAAGTTTCAACATGGCGTCTAGAAAGCGGCCTCGTGTTAGCACAGAGCAGTTTGATACGGAAAGAGCAAGTGCCAGCAAGGTTGCTGCTGATGATTTCGACGATTCTTCTTCAGATGAAGACTAGATCTATACTTCTGTAAGTGTTTCTAGTTCAGAATACACTTACACAGTGAAGAGGACGACAGTGAATATGCTAAATAAACTTATGTGGGCAACACATGACTTTCTCCATATTTATATGGCAAATGCACATGTTGTTAGCTCTGGGATCGTTGTCAATATTTACTTCCGGTTGACAATTAAGAAAAGAAAAAGGAGCATAACTAAGACGTAACTAAGTGTCAATTGTTAACAATAGTCTTCGGTAGGTGGCGTGGTGGTGGCTGCTAAAAATATAAGATATCTCTTAAACAATGCATTATATGGGAAAAAGTTTCAAACAAAGGTTGTAGAAAATGAAATTTCCTACAACTTTTATTCGAATACATTTTTACATTTATCAAATATTAAAGCAAATATTTCAAAATAATTAATAAGTTACAAGAGTAAACACCAACTTCCAGTCGACCGATATTTACCAAAAACTAATCGTTTCTTGTAACTTTTATAAAAATGTTAAATATAAAATTTCGCATTGACCTGATTAATAGATTTTGAGTTTGAGCGCCCACAAAAATCTATCACATACAGACAGACGCAAAGACATCATCGCGAAACTAGTCGGAACATGTTCAGGGAACCTTAAAAAATGTATTAACGTTGGAATCTCAAGTTCGCTTTTTTTTTCATGAAAACAATACTCTCTCATACTACGTATGTGGAGAAAGTCAGATTTGTGGACAACGAAATCATTAGTAGAATCGTTGTGAAAACGAATAGGTACTTATGGCAGTTTATTATGAAACATGGAGAGAAATGTGAAGGTAGATCGCTAGTGCATAAGTGGGAGGACACTGACGGCGACGAAATAAGGACATTGTTTGGTCTTATTATTCTCCAAGGGGTGATTCAGAAGCCGGAAAATAAAATGTATTTTTCTCGAGTATCGGCACCTCTTTTTTCTTTACCATTATGTCGGAGTTACTATTCCATCTCCTACTGAAGTTCTTAAACTTTGTGGACAATGAAACATTCAGTGAAATTTACCCAAATAAAAGGCTTTTTAAAATTCAGTCTACTCCGGATTACTTTCCCGATAATTTCAGGAAAAATTGTGCCGCGAAAAAATGTGATGGCGGATGAGTCACCCCTTGGCTAGTCAGTATGCGTCCCGTTGAAGCGGAAACGTTTCGGAATAAAGCTGTTTGAACTCTGCGAAAGTATGTCGGGATATGTGTGGAATTTTATTTTGTATACAGGTGCCACAACAGACTGGGAAAAAATACAATGAGGAGCCGGTAACGGCGAAAATTGTTCTTGAACTCGCAGATCCTTCGTTAGATAAAGGATACACTATCTGGACAATTAGTATACAAGTCCTGACCTTGTTGATAAGCTCTGTAAAAGAAACACTGCGTAGGGACAATTCGTCTAAATAGAAAAGGTGTGCACGAGAGAGTGAAAGGGGAAAATTGAATGTGTTGCCGCATTCTGGAAGAAGTTGAGGGCAGGGGCGGATCCAGAAACTTCCCAAGGGCAGGGCAATCGCCGACGACCATACATTTTGAAAATTCCTATCCCCATCAGAACCTTTCTTTTCTTTGTCATACAGACTTAATCTTGGGTGTAGAAACAAGGAATGTTGCGCGGAATGAATTTAAGAATGTACCCAGTGGATGGCAATGGGGTCGTCCAAGGGGAGGGCGATCGCCCCTCCCTTGGATCCGCCAATGGTTGAGGGATAGGAAAGATGTGTCATTGGTAGGCTCTGTTCATGATGACAGGATAGTGAAAGTAGCCACGAGAAAAGGAGAAATAGACAAACCAATTTCCTGCATTATTATGCGACAGCCAGAACTCGCCTAAAAAAATATTACATGAAAATATTTTGTCATTTGTTGGACATGTGTGCCCTAAACGCATATCATGTATGCAGAAAACTAGGGGGGGAGAAAACCCAATTGTTGTTTTTGATTGAGTTAGGGGAAGGTCTTATAGAGAGGTACGGGAAACCGAGTCTTCCAGTGGTGACAGGGCACACATCTAAATCACCTAAACCTACCCGACTTCTTAAGAGGCATTTCCCAGGTTTGATCCCCTCCGACGTAAAAGAGGAACCCACCAGGAGATGTGTGGTACGTACTCGCCAAAACAGGAAAACGGAAGGAAACGAGATGCTGGCGCAGCGACTGTGGGAAAGGATTGTGCCCTGCACCATGTTTCCGCATCTTTCACACGGAAATTAATTATTAAACAGCATAATATAAAATATGTAATGTCATCTAATCTTGAAAAGTTTAAATAAAATGGTTGTAGTAAAAAATGTGTTCTTTTTACAACGTTAATTGCAGTAGCCCTTTTAATGAAAAAACCCGCTTAAGAAGTTAATATATTATATTAATATATTCTTGTGTTTTTGATCTTTTCATTTCAGATGGATTTACTGCCTTTGAAAGTGGAACCTCCTAATGACGATTATCAAGTCAATCCTCAGGTAATACCAATGTCATAATGTTATTCACTTACTAGCAATATGAATCATCTTTTATTTGATGAATAACTATATTTACTAGTGGTACCTGCAAAAACTTTTGCGGAGTCGTTCAGAAATCTCCATGTTTAAAAGTAATAATAGCCAATTTCTCCTTATAAAATTAGACAAGTGATATTTTGAATGTCATGTTTGTTTTTTATAATTTATATGTGCAATTTTAATTCTCTCTCTCATACGAAAAATGTCACTTTCCATAAAGAAAGAAGATTTTACCATCCGAAACATTGTTTATCTTCAAATAATATCAATAAATAAATGTGTGAATCATAATTTGCAATGAAGCATTAGTTTCTTGTAAAAACAAAGTGTTGAGTATGTGTAATAAATGGACCATGAGCAGTTATTATCATTTTAATTTTTGATGGTGATGCAAATAATTTTCTTTTAACTTCGTGGGAAAATTTTTTTCGCTTTGCATAATATCAAATAAACTTCCATCAAATTTTAAAACCCAAAAAAATCGAAAACGTGAAAGAATTCAAATATAAAAAATTTTTTAAAGAATACCAGTGCTGGGATCGAACTACCATAAAACACTTTCGTAACCGGGGAATTAGCCACTTAAGCCACCGCCTTCCATTGACCTCAGGTGTCATAGTAAGGTATACATTGGAACGCTAGATCGCTCGCCAAATTTGATCGCGAATATCTCGCAAATGCTTGAGAGGTGCAACGTCTGGCTTTGGCATTTTTCATCTCTAAGGAGGTACTACATGCTCACCAAGTTTCAACCAAATCGGTGACCAACATGTCGTAAGCTCCCCTTGTAAGCTAATAGGGGCAATTTCCTCTCTTCATAAATGGTATTAATACATTGATTATGTGATTTATGTGAAAATTAAACCTGATAAATAGTTACACCATACATAAATATATCAATTATTATGCAAATTGGCAAAGGCATATAGGCGCTAAAGCATTACTAATGGACGAAGATTGTTGGCAGAGCTTGGTGGTAGCTGGGTTTAAAGTCTATATACCATAACATCCACTGAATGCTATATAGTGATTTTTATGAAGTCGCTTATGCTTTATTATGCGTTCTTTGCACAAAATGAATACATATAGGGGAGGTTGTTTCTGTCCGTCCATCTATTTGTCTGCATGTTAAAATGTGGGAACCGCTGGACTTATTTTGATGAAATTTGGTATTTGGGAACTTTGCTAACATTGGTTGACCGATTCTGATTATGGTTAAAATCAGACAGTAATTACAACCACTTTACATGAAGACCTACATGTAGTTTACAACGTACCTCGCTAGCTTCTCATTAAGTACTCATCCGAGCAAAAAATATTGAGAACATTGTGAAATCCCAAAGAATGCATTTGGAGACTCTGCATACTCCGATATGGAGTATACCTTTCCAAACTTGTTATTTGTGATTACAAGCTCTATAACTGAGTGAATTGCAATCAAAATTATTAGAGAAATTTTTTCTTTCTCCATATACATTATATTAATAGGAAATAGGGAGTTTAGGTTCCCGAATTTCATATTCTAAACATTTTTTCAGAATATTCTTTTGACCAGTATTTAAATACATAAAATAATACCGTATTTATTAGCATAATCCCATAAATGGTACTTACAATATTAAATAAATCGTATTTTTACTTTCTCCATGTACGAAGTATAGAGAAAGTATTGTTTTCAAGAAAAAAATCGAATTTGAGATTTCAACAGAAATACATGTTTTAAGGTCCCCTGAACACGTACTAACTATTTTCTCGATGATGTCTGTGTCTGTCTGTATGTGACAGATTTTTGTGGGCACTCGAACTCAAAAACTATTAATCAGGTCAACGTGAAATTTTATATTTAAGATTTTTATAAAAGTTAGAAGATCTGATAAGTTTTTGGTAAAAATTGGTCGACCGGAAGTGGGTGTTTACTCTTGTCACTTATCCGTTATTTTGAAATATTTGCTTTAATATTTGATAAATGTGAAAATGTATCGGAATAAAATTTGTAGGAAATTTTATTTTCTACAACCTTTGTTTGATACATTTTTCCATATAATGCATTGTTTAAGAGATATGTTATATTTTTAGCTGCCACCTACCGAAGACTATTGTTAACAAATGACGCTTAGTTACGTCGTAGTAATGCTCCTTTTTCTTTTCTTAATTGTGAACCGGAAGTAAATATTGACAACGATCCCAGAGCTAACAACATGTAATTTGTCATATAAAGATGGAGAAAGTCATGTGTTGCCTACATCAGTTTATTGAATAAATTGACATTTTGTGAAAATCAACTAGAATAAATTACCCTTTATTAAAGCACTATATCATTCATCTCATCGTGGGTTATTTTCTGGGTAATGTTATGCTTAAATATAAGCATTCCATTTTATTTTGTTGAACCTTCTATGGTTTAGGGCCTTAAACGGACGGACAAACAGCATGGTGAAAACCACTCTTGAACTGAGAGACACCTAAACTGTGTATTTCCGTCAAAGTCCGTTCTATTTTTGTCATTATAATATTTTCTTTACATACTAAGTATACGAGAAAGTTAAAAAACATTCGTGATTCCCAGGGTACATCAGCTAGTCTTATATATTTATTTATTTGTGTAAGAAGCATGTGTTTATAATGTATGATGTTTTTATTGGTTTTTCTCAAAGTGCATTGTATTTCTTCCACATTAATGTGATTTTATGGCTTAATTTCAGTTCACCTTCTGTCCAACTATACCAGTAGAGGAGATTGTAACAGACGATATTCCATTGGAGGTAAATATTATTTTTATAAAACATCTGAAGGAAGTCACACTCTTCTAATCCTAGCATTTGTATGGACAAAAATTTTATATACCGTAAAGACCTGCGTATAGGACGCGGGGAGGCGGGGAGTTCGGCTCAAATTCTGAGAATTTTCTGTTCCCATGCATAGGACGCAAGAAAATTCTAGGAATAAACAATAAGTCTCAATAAAAGATTCATATCCATTCTATTAGATGATTTCTGAGAATAATTTTGAAACGAGAAAAAAGTCGGCTATGACCGGGAATCGAACCTGGGTCTTCCACTTGTTGGGCTGATATCCTATCATTGAACTATCGTAGCAGATCAATTTTCTAGTTTTTGAATGCGGATGTTTTCATGGTTGGGACGGAACTAGCCAAGCTAGTATCAAACTGCCCCAACGGATGTCCTCGAAGAGATACATCGAAGAAAACTCCTCCCTCTCAAATGGTGAGATTGCCAAGCAAGAAATTGATGGAATAAAGCGATCTTAATATCCTATGCAGACAGGCATAAGCTGTAAAGTTGGGAATACTTTTGAAATGAGAAAAAGTCTGCTTATGCCTGTCTGCATAGGATCTTAAGATCGCTTTATTCCATCAATTTAGATGATTTCTGTCGAATATATTTTCTGCTAAGTATGATCTGAAAAGTGAATGTTCCATCCCTTAATATTGACTATATTTTTCATGGTGCTTCCAAAAGATGCTTGAGGTGAAATAGAAGGTTCAGAGTCATTTAGAAATAAAATGGTGAAGTGTAGGCAGGTATGGTTATTCCTCTATCGAGTTCCCGCAGTTACCTATTTGACGTATTGAACATTAAAAAATACATTGATGCTACATTTGCGATACCCAGCTAATTCACACTTAAATTTCTTAAAGTATTACTATGTACGTAAAACAAACTTACATTCCTACTTTACAAATGACAGCATGGATTATTAATCACTTACTAATGGATTTTATTTTTACCCATATCTATTATAGAAACAATGAAAGTCAAGAGACGGTAAAATCGCAATATGGCCTTATCTGTTCTGCTGCAAAATGTATTCACCTTACAAGTTCATACTCACAGCGAATTTGTGAACAGAGCTGAAGTGACCACTTAATTCATGATTCACAAACACCACCACATGTGAAAAATAAGATCAAGTTAACATCCCAATTTTCCCAGTGTGTATTTCAAGTTACTCTTTTATGTCACGTTTTGGAAGAAAAGACTTTCAGCCACACGTACTCGATTACGAAAATGTATGCTGAAAAGATTGGAAAAATGCTTGTGTGAAATATTGTATAATAGATAGGAATCATCGCATAGTAATTCTTCCAATTTCGTTCAAACTTGCCATGCCATCGGTATGGTCAAAAATAATTAATTAATTCTTTATTAGCTCTAGGCAGTTTCATACATTGCATTTTAATTTTATTTCCATCCATATTACACAGCTGTGATAAATTATACATGCTCTCAAAATAACGTGGTCGTATTTGCTATGACAGGTGATGATTTTACAATTATGTACTTACGAATTCTTTTCTGCAATATGTACTCAACACATTCTCCCCTCGGGACTGCTGGCGAGGGGATTTAAATCCATGAATTGCATCATGCAGGCAGGAGGGAGGGGTTGGGGTTAAGCTTGGCGTAATGCGCTGAGTTTAAGGCAAGGGAAACCTAAAAAGGCAAACTTAAGCATTACATATTTCATAGACGATCTCTTAGAATTGTAAGAAATGCTCTCAACCCCTCAGCATCATCCTGTGAATCCAGTACGCAGGATGAAAACTTCATATGTGGTTGTACTGAGTACGCCATGGAGATCGCTAATTTCTATGCCACGGAGATGTATTTTTTGAAGCAATAAATTTTCTTAAATCTGTAAAACCTTGATATATTTCAAAACAGTAACCTTGGACGTTCCTATTGTGCTTAATTCTGTAATTTTTACCGTTTTCTTTTTACCTATATTGTACGTCAAATTATGTGATTGAATTTTCACGTAGTTATGCGAATTGTGGGTTTAAAAACCCCTATTCAATGCTGAGACTATCCGAATCTCTGCACGAAAGCTACTGTGTGGTGGAAGGGGATGCAGGCACTGTTTATCTGCTTTGTGATGTCTCTCACTCTTGAGATGAATATTTTTTCTTATCCGTCAACACTTGAGAGATATATGGAAAGGGAGGAGGAATGGTCTTCGGATCTGGGCTAGTGCTTGGTTCAGCATTTCTTAAGAACAATATTATGAGAGAGAGAGAAACACTTATCTGACATCAATGCACAAACAAGCCCATTCAAAGATATTTACGATGTTACCTCTTGACCAAAAATGTGATAAGAGTACATTGGAAGTGCTTGGATCACACAAAAAATATTCTCTTGCCATTCTGAGAGAAACTTATACACTGTATGGAGGCAGCTATTGTTTGTTATTTTCTGTTGTTACTTTTGTTTAAATTCTAAGAGATTGAAAGAGTCGAACTTATCATGGTGTCAACCAATAGAAAAACACAAACAATATCTGGTGATGAAAAGTAGACTGAAATCTTACTTGAAAGAGTTTTGGAAGAAAGTGTCAGTTCAGAGAGTGATACTGAGAATAACGTTGAAGATGATGCTCAAATTACTAAGGAAAAACCTACATTTTTTGTCATTTTTTTGTTGAGTGGGCAAATACGAAACATCATCTCTCCTGTCCCTGCGCGATTCTAGCATCGTTGTTTATCCTTATTTGAAGTATTTTTCCAAAAAAATTATCTACGATAAAGCAGTATACGTGAAGTAATCCAAGAACTTGGAATAAAGAAGGTCTAGTGATGCAAGGATAAGACGATTCGTCTATTTGTTTCATCTACAATTTTATTTCACGTTGACTATTAAATGAGTAAAAAGAAGTTACCTGTTTGGGGGCAATGTATATTTTGTTTGCGAGAAATGGAGAACAAAAACGCAATGCCTTTGTCATGTGCGCACATGAACTTTCCACTTAAACACACGATATGGGTCAAGGTTTCGAATTGAACGAAATGTTCGCAAGTCACCATACCAGATCATGACTTCGAATTTCATTGTAGATGTATTTCGAATAATTCGTGGTAAAAAGTATGCAAAATCCTATGGTGTTGGCTGGGGACTATTCTTAGCTTTAAATTACATGCTACTTCGAATTATCCGGGATCGAAATAACGAGGTTTTACTGTATATGAGTAAAACAATAAATTTAAATAAACGATTAATTATATCAACCATTATACACACTAAAAAGTGAACAATTGATACAATATATGGAAGAATGGAGTGGGAAATGGTGTAGTTGTTGACATTTGAAATATTACTCCAATTAATAATTTTGCATTGTTGAATAATGTTCCACATTCAGTAACGATAATTTCATTCATCTTCATTTTCACAGTAGGTCATATAAAGCAATAGCGACCTCACAAAGATAATTTTTAATCCAAGGGTATTTCCAACAAAATTAGCATTTACATTGCCTTAAGAAATTGCATTTTTATAATTATACACGTTCATGTAAAGGTTTACCTTAATTCAAACAGTTGAGCATCAAAAGCCGTCATCTCATTTTATGTACTCGTCTGCATGGCCAATTTACGTAATTTTAATAGATTCCATGAATGAGGTTTTAACATGCATACAAACATTACAATGGCTATAGCAATAACTACAATAGCCAAGTAAAACTAATAGGAACTTCTTTTAATGTATAATAAAAAATAATACAAATTGCTAACTATTCTTAATGATACATATGCATAGCCCTGATAAACGAAAGAAAATATTCAATAGCATTTAGAAACAAAAGAACACATAACAACAGTAATATATCTCAGGTACTGCTAAATTCAATATTTTAGCTTTATTATTTATTCATTAATATTCATCGCAGGTAAAATATCATTGCAGGTAAAATATTTACTTTACGAAAAATATAGGACTATCATTTGAACGTGACGACAATGAGAGACGTGCTGCCATCTATGGGAGACTACGAGACTTGACCCTAACCCCAAATTTTTCTCGAACTAGCATTTAAGTAGAGGGGTGATTTTTTCATGATAGATTTGGACAAAAGAAATCGGCTTATATTCAGGCAGTTATGGTACGTAATTGAATGTTCTACAACCTGTAAAAGGTATGCGTATTACTTAATACAAATATCCCAAACTATGGCATGGTTATAAGCCTCTCAAAAGCATTCCAGACAAAGAAACACACACAGAACTGGAATTTTATATTATTAATAATGGAAAATGTATTTATTTTCATCACCATCGCATTATTTATACTTACCAGTTATTGTATAAACTTTGAAAATGGCATTGAAATTTCATGAATATGTGGATGGATAGGACGTGAATTTATAATCCCAGTTAGTCATAAGAATACAATGCAAATCACCTCGATAGCGACAGATTTTTATCCAAAAATATAAAATTTTGGCATTAAAATCTAATTTATGTAGCGATTCAACATATATTATAAAATTGATGGAAGGAAAACTAAATTGCGTTCTTGTATGCTACACTCCTCCCAGTGTTAACCCAACTAATAGGCCATGACACAGCTACGCTTGCGTATGTTTAAAAAAATATTGTTGTTTACATTTTTTTAGTATAGTTGGTTATTCACATTGGTTAGTACATTGCTATTTTATTTATTGAAAATATTTTTTAAATCAAGGCATCATGATAGACAACATTTTTGGTTAATGTAATAGGATAATCAGGTAAAGCAAATGTGATATTTGTAGGGTTATAACTCTATTGCAGGGATCTCAAACTCGTGCTCCTAGTATTACATTTCTGCGGCCCACGAAGTAAGCTATTTTACACTAGACAGCCTAAACTCAAATGTGTTTCTTATAAAATCATTCTCACAAATCTAAGAAATTTAAGTCAGCACTTTTAAAATATATGCAGTTTATTGCTCATTCCGATTTATAAAAATTCTGACAGGTGTGGTACTAAGTATGTTCTTTCCGCTGCGAGCATGTTTCTTGCATGTCAAAAGAACCTAGCTCTTGATGCCGAATGTAGCAATTTTGTAATGAATGGGTTTAAGGCCACATCAAAGGATTTGAGTGATTTCTCCCTTGGGGAAGGGGAAAATTAATGTCCAACGAATATGGAACAGCGTGATGACTGGGAAAGTGTGCAGACCGCAGACTGGTGTGGAGCCTTAATGCAGCCCCCAGGTTCTAGAGGCAAATACCTAAAGTAGCCCATATATAAAAACAAATTCCTTCAGGTAGACCTATGCTTACCCTAGGGAATATCCCCACTTAATATATATATCTCATTTTCCATATAATGCAGTTTAATATATGTAATTTCACCAATTCCACAGTAATGTAATTAACAACCAAACGTTTTCACATTTAATAACTTAATGTTTTCAAGTTAAAACATCATTTGTGGAGCGATTCAGCCCATACAGAGAAATCAAAGATAAGAATAAGAATCTTTATCAATTTTCCTTTAAAACAGTCGGGGTCCAAAGATTGCAAGTCAATTATTTGTAATTTTAATTTGCAAAAGAAAAGAAGTCTTCATGTAAACAAATGGATTTTTACGTGTTATCTTATGGGAAATTGAAATTAGCTCCCATAGTCGAACTCAGATATGCGTGTTTGAAGCATTCCTACCAAATTTCAATCTTCTACCTACTTGGGAAGTTTGTTAAAACACGCTATTGTGTTATGTATGATATTTTGTGACACACGGCAAAACATCCCCATTTAATATATGGGATAGAGAAAAAACATGCTTCTGGAATTGAACTCATTACTTCAATGTAGACTGTGGGCAGCTTAAAATTGAAAAGTGTAATTGCCAAGTAATCACTGAAAATTTGATCGAAAAATAGTGGAAAGTTTTTGATTTATAAGCATAACTTTTGAAACAGCCATGTCCAACAATCGTATCTAAGTTCTTGATTCTCCCACTCTATAGAAAAGGCGCCACTTCACAGTGGAACATTCTGGACAAAAACATCTAGACATAATAAGATGTACATACTCTGCATAGACATTGTATTTATATTAATATATTTGTTTCAGCAGACTGCAGAACCTGTACCAGTAAAACTCGTGGAAGTATCTACGGGTATAGAAGTCCATTATCAGGTAGATATTTATATACTGTTTATTTAAGTTTAACCTATGTTAGAGATTCAGAAATTCGTGAATTTAGTCCTGTGTACATCGTTCAAAAAATGTATGCGCATTATAAACATACAGCTGGCTTTTATTACAATAGATATTGAAGTTAATATTAAAGTTATTTATAATATGCAAGAGAAGTGAGCTGTTATTTTGATGCAACTAATTTCCTAATGATTTTGCCGTATTCTTTCAGCCAAACTTCAGCTCATTTGACACAGATTCTACACAAGTGTGTATGATTTAAACAAACTATTGTTTTACATTCCTATTTTTGACTGGACCCCACCTCGGACACTAAATTACTTTTATATATAGTATTATTATAAGTTTACTATTCTAAATAAAAATCAACAAATGATACATGATTTTTCATATTGCTTCAGCAAATTAAGCTCGTATCCTTAATTTTCTCTTCCAGGTGGGGTCGATGGCTTTAAAAGAGGAACCTCCATGTGATTTTGAGGTACGGCCCGAGGTAACACAAAATATTATAATGTTTGAGACTAAACTGTCTCATTTTACATTAATCTCTCCTAATCCTCAAAGTACTTGAAATGGAAAAACAATACGATACTCCTTCGGTGACACTGCTGCTGCCAACAGAAAAATCAAATATAATACACTGGCAAAATGACAAGAAATATGCTAACAAGTATATTGGAGTGACATAATACAAAGCAGAAATATAGTAAGGTACTTAATAGAAATGTCCACTTGGAGGGATAACAAACGATACGAAAAGTATTCGACTCGCAGGGAAATCTTCCGCAGGCCGGTTGAGTTGCACGTCTCTCTCCAAGTCCTTCCTCGTTCTCTCTCCCTCTCCATCCGTCTCTCTCTCGGCTGCCCGTCCATGATGTTGTCAGGTCGGAAGTCTCCTAATTCGCACTGTATTGCGAACAGAGGGTACAGCACTCGCGAAAGTGTATTGGTTCGATCGCCTGATGGTAGCGCTCTCTTCTGGGCTAATGTCTTTTGCTGTAAAAGGAGAAACTCTGTACGTATGTGCAAAGCCAAAGTACTTGCGTATGCCGAAGTACGAGCATTTGCCGAAGTGCGTATGTTTGCAGGGGTGCATCATTTGCTGGCGAACACGAAAAACTGATGGGGAACTTGATAAATTGTCAGAGGGAAAAATGCTGCAATATTAATCAGTTATTAATGCCTCAAACACAGAGGACATTGATAAAAATCCTATCCCAGATGTTGAAGATGTGATGCAGGCAATAAAATTACACAAAAATATAAAAACTCATAATTTTTCACCTTTTTATTGGGCTTTTGAGGATTTACAACATAATAACATGATGTTTCAAAATTATAACTTTCGTGCTATCTTGAAATAAGTAGAGACTCGTTGCTGGAGAGAACCGATCCATTACCTATCCAGTGCATGCCTGCACTTTCATACAATAATAAATATCACTAAAACTAAATAAGTTATTGGCGTGCCACCTTCTTCAAAGATAAGTTGACACTATTCTAAAAATTTAATTTGCTACGTGTACCCCTTTTAATGAATTAGGGAAAATGTTTCCCACAAGTCGACTTTTTCGTGTCTCGACTGAAAATTTTAGATGAATGTTACGATGGTTATTTTTTTTTAAATGCAGCTTTTATTTATTCTTTAGTCACTTGGTCGTTATACGGAATCATTTCAGAAGTCACCGAAAATTGTCCCTTTTTATTCAATAGAAGTCGGGGATATGACGTTGCATCGTTATTCGCGAGGAAGGAATCGCATGGCCACAAGAAAAGGATTCACAAAATTTCAGCTCTTTATAAAAAAAAAGAAATACCATAAAAATTGATGAATAAAATATAGTTATTAAGGCCAAAACTTCCTCTTTTGATTTATACCAAGGTTTTTAAGGTAGAATAATTTACAGCATGGCAAAAAATTATTAAAGCAATGACACTCGACTTACTATCACATCAGATGGCTTCATGTTAAGTTTTCGCTGGACGTAATGACGCGTCGGTCGGCATTGAAGGGTGAAGAACTTGCGTAATTGCCCATCAAGAATTATTGCTATGCATGATGTATACATTAAGTTAGAATAAAATTTACCTTATATACTCGTGTATAGTTCGACCTCCGCTTTCTCGGCGAAAAAGTTAGATTTTTTTCATATATCTCGTGTATAATTCGACCCTAGCTTTCTACTTACTCTTTTACTCTAGATTTCCGTCAGGATCGACATTTTTCGTTTCGATATCTCGAAGCTCTCAATCAAGGTATATAGAACGATCTTGGTTTTCGACAGCTTTTAGTATCATAATAATACTATACTAATAATAAACTGTAAACATCGTAAACCTATTGCACGATCTTGAGAAGACAAATATTTATTACTTTTTAACTACGAGATGTGACATACGAATGGTGGCAGAATTTCTAGCAAACAGACGAAAATGAACCCTTTTGCTGCCAGCCTCCATCAAGTGGTATATGCAAAAACCCAGAGCGAGTTCGAATGCTAGTTTTCTTAAATAAAAATCTCCATTGAAGATTTCTGCTCTTTTAGATTGTCCTAAAAGTGTTCAGTGCTTTTATGAACTCTTAAAATAAACAAGTTTTTGATTTTTCTTAATTTTCTGGAGAGAATTTAGTGTTCCATGTTTAGTGTTCATCTATGTTAAGTCTCGAAATAATCCTCCCCCCTCTACACTTGCTTTGATTTAGAAAGGTTTTGGAAAAATGTAAAAAATTTGAACTGATACTCAAATATTTTTGTCCAATTATGTTGAGAAAATGAACCTCGAGATTCAAGAGTTTTAATTATGTAATTCATCAACAAAATTTAATTTGTATCTTCTTAATAAATATAGGTGTATTTTTAAAAACTGCATTCTTAAATTTATTTTTCATTAAACGCAGATTTCAAATTTTGCTTTAATTAAAAACTTAATTTTAAGTAAAAGTTTTTTCTTTTTTCTTCTTATTATTATTCTTATATGAATAATTCGTGAGATTCGAGAACCTTTTAGGATTCGGGTTCGAATTCGAGAAAATTTTGGATTCGTCCCACCTCTAATTGTAATGTATTCATTTGTTTTTAATCTTTCCATTCTAGATAGAGTCAATGCCAGTGAAAGTGGAACCACCTTATGACTTTGAGGTAGAGACTGAGGTAAGACAAATATCGTAAGGCTATTAATTTATTAACCCTTTCAACATGGCCCCAAAATCCAGTTTCTTACGGGTGACTGAATTGAATTCTCGCCGTTTTTCATTATGTTACATTATTCTTACTTTTCCAAGTCTTTCTTAAAAGTAGGATGTTCAGGACAATTTATCCTCGATACTACAATAAAAATAACTGCTTAGAAGCATATTAAATGCATAATAAACAATTATAAAGTCCTGGTAGAAAGCACTCGGTATTACTGCAGGACATTTTGAAAAACGTCAAAAAAAATATTGCAGTAAACTAAGAATGAACAGAAAAGAAGAACCAAACGTTGGGGGAGAGTGGGAAAATGAGGAACAATCAAATAAGAACTATGATAAAACCATGAAGCCGAACAAAAATGATAAAGGTCAAAGGTAAAGTTACCGGCAGGTGTAATCTTTCGTGCGCAAAAGGGATGGATGAACGAGGAACTTGTGTTAGATTGGCTGAAGGTTGTTTGGGGTCGCGTTATATTCGAGGTTTAGCTTATTCTTGAAAGACTTGACAAAAAAATTAGGGTCACGTTATATTTGAGGTCGCTTTATATGGCAAATTACATGTTGTTAGCTCTGGGATCGTTGTTAATATTTACTTCCGGTTTACAATTAAGAAAAGAAAAAGGAGCATTACTTGTAATTATCTTTTATATAGTTTTACAAAATTGTTTTTAAGTTATTTTAATTGTGGTAGGATGTGGCCCGTGCATAACTCTCCTATCCATTTTATATAAGTATAAGATTTTAGCGACCATAACGGGTCATTTCACATCCTTGTTTTAATTTTATTTATTATATTATTGTCGGGAGACCCTTATGCAGCCTCGCCGACATTTTATTTCACAGATTGTGGGAGGCCCCTTTACAGTCTCCCTTCAATCTGGTTTTAACGAATTTATTATTTATTTATGTAATAGATGAGACATGGGGATAGTTTTATTTTATTTTATTTTGTCTCATCTAAAAATTTGTGTCGTGTGGAACTTAGATGTGTCGCAAAAATGAACGAGTCATGACAGTAAGGGTACGGCGATATTAGCCCATGAGGCTGATTCGCCATTCAACACACACACACACTAAGATGTAATTAAGCGTCAATTGTTAACAATAGTCTTTGGTAGGTGGCGTGGTGGTGGCAGCTAAAAATATAAGATATCTCTTAAACAATGCATTATATGGAAAAATGTATCAAACAAAGGTTGTAGAAAATGAAATTTCGTACGACTTTTATTCCAATATATTTTTACATTTATCAAATATTAAAGCAAATATTTCAAAATAACGGATAAGTGACAAGAGTAAACGCCCACTTCCGGTCGACCGATTTTTACCAAAAACTAATCAGATCTTCTAACTTTTATGAAAATGTTAATTTTAAAATTTTGCGTTGACCTGATTAATAGTTTTTGAGTTAGAGTGCCCACAAAAATCTATCACATATAGACCAACAGACAGACATCATCGAGAAAATGGTCAAAACGTGTATGTGCGTTGAAATCTCGAAATCGATTTTTTTCATGAAAACAATACTTTCCCTTATACTACGTATGGAGGAAGTAAAAATCGATCAAATTTTTTAATGCTTTGCCACTTTTTATGATTTCTATTTTAGTATTTTGCAACATCTTACTATCTTTATTTTAATTAGAATATTTTACCGTATTAACAAGAAAATTCAGTCCTTTTAAACATATAGACCATTGAAAACTTCGTTGGTATCAACAGTTTCATTCCTACTAGTATCTAAAGCTGAATTACTCTGAGCTAGCAATATATTTTCGTCGATTTTAAGCAATATGAATGGATAATTCAGTATTTTCATTAATGAAAGAAAATATACTATCAAACTTCTTACTACTTATATACCAAACATTCTTACGTTTGCCACTGAGTTCTCTACTCCTGTCTGCCATTCTCTCAACTGTAAAAAGATTAAAGCTTAAATGTAGAGACCCTCACATCGCTCAAAAGCTGGCAGACACTTGCAACTTTTTCCGCTCATGCAAGCAGAAAGGTTATCGTAATTATATTATAGAGTTTATTCATATTAAATTATTAACCATATAAAAGTTGGTTATAAAAATTCATTTTTATATCTTCGCTTGTTTATTATATTAACACATTAAAAGTTGAATTATATTAATATTTTGATTTGTATTCATTAAGAATCTTTTTTTAAATACATTTTTTTTTTCTTAATACTTATATACCAAACATTCTTACTTTTGCCACTGAGTTCTCTATTGCTGTCTGCCATTCTCTCAACTGTAAAAAGATTAAAGCTTAAATATGGAGACCCCCACATCACTCAAAAGCTGGTACATGCAACTTTTTCCGCTCATGCAAGCAGAAAGGTTATCATAATTATAATACAGACAGACAGACAAACGACTTTATTAGGGTGAAATTGAGACTAGTCCCTTCTTACATTTAACCCTTTCATCATATAAGTAATTACAATATTTACAAAATAAGAGAAATTAATTACATACAGATTTCAACAAAATACTAATATTAATTACAGAGTTTATTCATATTAAATTATTAACTATATAAAAGTTGGTTATAAAAATTAATTTTTATATCCTCGCTTGTTTATTATATTGACACATTAAAAGTTGAATTATAGTAATATTTTGATTTGTATCCATTGAGAATCTTTTTTAAAATACCTTTTTTTATTTTTGATAGGCTTGCGATGCGACATACCAAACCATAGAAGAGATTCCATTGTTGTTTGAGATGCCCGCAAACACTTTAAGAATCGTGCAAAGGAGGAAGATGGGGAGACTCCCAGAGCAGATACAGAACACGGAAAGGAAAGCGGCGGAAGGGAGGAAGGAGGAGTATTATCAGGCCAGGATGGTTTACAAATGCCGCCATTGCGGGAAGGAATGCTCAAATAAATGGAATTTGAAGCGGCACTCGAAGATCCACAGAACGGAGAGGCCTTTCCTGTGTTGTATCTGTAGGAGGAGGTTTCGCCTGAAGGAGAACCTCTTACAGCACGAAAAGATGCACAAAAAGAAAAAGCTTTTTGATTGCAAGGAATGCGGGAAGAAGTTCCTTATGAGCAAGTACCTGATTAAGCACATGTTGGTCCACACCGGGAGAATGCAGTATAGGTGCGCTTACTGCAGCATGAGCTTCAAGAGGAGGTTTGAGCTGATTGAGCACCATTCCGCGCACGACGGGGAGAGAATATTAGAATGCGAGAAATGCAGGAAGGGATTTGAGAAGTGGAAGGATTTCGTGGCGCATCGCAAGTCCCATTTCGGGGAAAGGAAGTTGGTGTGCGACGTGTGCGGACGGACGTTTGCTTATAAATGCCATTTGAAGAGGCACGTGATGATTCACACGGGTGTAAAACCACACGAGTGCCGATTTTGTGGAAAGCGGTTCTTGAGGAGCTGGGGACTCGATATGCACATAAAACTTCACACTGGTGTAGGGTTGTTCTCTTGCGATGTGTGCGGGAAGAGTTTCCAGCAAAAGAATGACCTTGTCATTCACAATAAGACCCACACGGTAGAATGTCCGCACTCTTGCAAATTATGTGACAAGACATTTAAAGGAAAGAAGGGATTGGATTACCATGTGGCATCTCATTCAAATGATAAAACATTTCCATGCGATCTATGTCCAAAGATGTTCCACTCCAAAGTTCATCTGAAATATCACCAAAGAATACATTCCAAAGATTCAAACAGTGCTTTGATTATTAGCTTACCAGGATTCCTATAGAACTCCATTGCTGCTTATGTAATGGTCTGTGCAAAAGTGGAATGTTTTGTTAAATAATAAAAATAATCCTTATATAATAATTCTCAAGTGTCCGTCTGTCTGTCCCGGTATTTTTGGACATTTTCCGAATGTTTAATAGTAGACGTCTTTTTGCTTTTTTAAAAATCATTAATCAAACTTTGTACATTGTTTCAATGAACTTTTCCGAAATTTGCATCAGTTGCGGTGTTGAGTTGAGAAGTTGATTCTCTTTGGAGATGATAAATCCAATTCAAACCTGGTTCTGAGAAATTCTTCCAACTCTTCTTCAGTTTCAAGATGCTTATCTTCAGCAACAATAGCGCTATATCCATCAAAAACATTCCAACAAAAATAATTTATCTAGAAAATTTTCAACTTCAATGATGTCTTTACACTGTACGCTAGCATGAGCATTGAAACTTAAAAATGAATTATTTTGAACTAATCTTTCATATACTAACTATACTAATATACTGTCGAAATTAAATATTTTTTACTACTTACTCATTCCACGCCGAATTACATCTCTTTCCTCTGATGTCGGGAACAATTAGTATTTCACTCCGATGGCTAAATATTTTGACATAAAATGAAAATAACATAAGAATATATAATTCTTGTCCACTTTTAGAAATGATGTTTATCAAATATAATAACATTAATGTTAGATGTATGAATAGATCGTCATAAAACGCTACTAACCTACGCCAAAGACGAATATAAAAAAGCACAATACAAAACCGTGGAGTGTTCCTTCTTCTGTAACTAGTAAGACAAGACTGGCGGAGGGTGCACTAAATACGTTTACTTGGACTGGCGATGAAAGGTTATGGCCAATAACCTCGAGAGAAAACGTCACACTGGAAAAACCTCTCTAAAGCAATTCAGAAATGACCCTTCATATGGCGCTTGGTGGACAAAATGTTATCTTTAGTAGAGGCTGCGGACATTCCCTTCTCACTCTAAGCGCTCTGCAGGAATTCTCGAAAGGGCCAATCCTGCCATTGGAGGGGGTCTTTTCGGCATGCGATATCTTAAGGAAATGGTGAAGGACACATTCGGGTAGCTACCCGAAGCTGTTGAGGATTAGTGGCACGGCTAAAAGTAGACCTTTCTATTTCTTTTGTTCTTTACTGGTGCATTTGGACCCCGTGACCACGCTGCGTGGTTATAGCGAGAGATGAATGCAAGATGAGGCGAGTCTCCTGGCCGTAGGGAAATCTTCCTTAATTTTGCTTTCTCCTACGCAAATGTTTATACGAAACCCATGCAGCAGTAAAAATGCCAGAAAAATCACATCCGATATCCTTGGTCCTTATTTGTCATAGAATCTGCATTCCGAAATAACTCTTCATTTGGAATATGCACGGTTATAGCACTCTAAGCATTAATATTTAGCCACAACTTCGCAGATTTTCATTCTGCAGCAAGTAGAAAACTGTTTTTACAGGCCTTCAGAGTCGTAGCAATATGAAAAATATTAAGGCTTTCCTTAAACTTTCCATAAAGTTTCACGGACCGGTGCCGGTCCACAGACTGGCGGTTGAGAAACACTGGTATAGGGGAAAGGATAGTTTTCATGAAAAAAATAGAATTCGAGACTTCAACGGAAACACTTATATTATATAGGGGTACTAGTCTTTGGATCGAATTATTGGTATTATGTATTGGTCACATAATGAAAGTGCGAAATGAAATTTTCGAATAACGTTCCAAAAGAACGTCAGCTAACTCAATCATTGCATACTCTATGTTTACTTACAAGGTGATATTAGGATACTAGTAAAAGGCGCTTGCATTCGGCAAGCATATCATCTCACCTTGAAAATACATTAATTTTTCAGAGAGATATTTCATCATGAGAAATATTTCTTTAATTCGAAAGATGTCTCCACAGGACCGATTTTCGTTTTGAAATGACATTTATCTAATTGTTTAAATTTAAATAATTTTTAATGGCCGTAATAAGAATTTTATAACTACTCTGAGATGTTTATTTGTTTACAAAGACTAAACTTTATATAACATGAAAATTTCAGCTCACTAACTCCCCCGGTAGTACCTAAACATCTATTTGTTTAAGCTTTAGGAATAAATCTTTTCGTAAAAATCACCAATAAAAATATGAGGATTTCCGGTAAATTTCCCTCGCCCTTCAAAATTTCTTGACTAGCGCCAGGGGGAGGGAACTCTTATGGGGCGATTTGGTTCTCGTCAGATAGATCACGTTGGTGCAGGCACCGTGAAAGCGAAAGGTTGAGCGCTGTCGTCGCTCTAATTTGAATGGTAAGACAACCAATGAGTGAGCGCCAAGCGGCCAAGCCGATCATGTGATCATGTTGAGTAGTTGTGACTGTTGAACTAGGTAACTGCGTAACTGTAAGTTTATCCGCCATTACGGGAAATCTTGGGAAAGTGTTATTTTTTAGTACAGGTAAGGATGTTTTGACTATAGAGGAGTATATGAATGAATGGTTAACAACTTCATATATGCTGGTGATACATGTGACTCTCTGTGTGTGTTAATTAAGTTATTTTCTGTACGTTGCAACGTTTCCACTAGCTTGCAAAAATGAATCAACCAGAGAAGATGGTGCGTTCACGTAAGTGCTACGCACTAAACTGCAATCATACGAGGGGAACGACCGGAGATCTAAAGTTGAAATTACATTCGTTTCCTCGCACGGAATCTACGTAAGTACTATTAGCTATATTTGTAAAAATATTTTTGTAAGTCGACAGAATTGTATGCAGTAATACCTCGATATACGAAGTAGAAGCGCTCCGTGAGTTGCTTTCGAGTATTGAAACAATATATCGATTAATTAATGTACTTCTGTATTTTATTACCTACAGTACTACATATTGTGTAATAATAATACGTACCGAGAAAAATAAAGAATGAGTTACGTTTCTTTTTGAGATTAATCTTACTATGGTTGTGTTTACGTATGTGAAATTATATCCAGATTGCAATTTGGAACACACGAACCTTGTTCTACCGCCCAACTCAGCTTAGTTGTTATTTTTGATCCTTTAAGTGACTGAGAACCTTCTCTCGGATGTGTTTGTTTATTCCTAAGAAAGGCTGTGGCCTTATATCTATTGCATAATAAGTACAGCCAATTTGACATCCTATACATATATGTATATGTCCTGGGATGAATAACAATTATTATTGTTATGGGATTGCAATTTTTAACTTGAAACCTCTCGTTTCGAGATACGGCGGGTATATCGTGGACTACCTGTAGTAAAAAGGTCACTTATTTAGTGTACAGATTATTCGCATATCGAGTTATTACTGTAGTTAGATATGTATCTCAGCATTTTCAACTTTAATAATAGTAACCATTTAACGAGATACTTCACTGTTTTGTTTTCATGTGATGCATATCTTCACTTTAGGCTCTTTAGGAGCAAAGTTGTATTTGATGCATATGTTGAAGTGTTAATAATTCTGTAATGTTATCATTCCAGGTGCCGAGAATGGGTTGCAAGGGCTTCAGCTTGGCAAACATAAAGCCACTGTTATTGAAGATGCTTGATGGACATTGCATGAACCTTATACAATAATTGCCCTCTTGCCTTTCCCTTAATTGAGGCTGACTGGCTGATTTCATGTTGGTCCATATGTACTTTATCAGGTGTGCATTAGTGGTAAAATACTTCATATACTTAATGGTTGGTGACTAACTTGAATGTTTCATCGCTATTTCAATCAACATTTGCTTTGATTCCTATGCTTATTGATTCATTGAGACTGGCAAAAGTCACTTCTGTTCATACTTTGTCATGACTTGTTTCTTTATTATTGTTATGATGTTTGTCTGGTGGCTGGCTTCTGCAGCTTTCATATGTTAATTATTCTTTCGTCTGTTACAAACATTTTACTGTATTATTTTTTCAATGTGTGCATGTTTCCTATATTTATTGAACAATAATTGATCTATGTGGTTCAATTCCATTTAATATCTGTTATATGTAAATATGTACAATATTTGTTCTGCAATAAAACTATTTAAATTTAAATTATTATTCTTTCTATTCTCACCCATTACTCCTCTGGTTACGTTATTCGTAAAAAGGTTTGATTTGCTAAATAAAAAAATTAGCGTAATTTATTGAAAAATAATGAATAAAACTAAATTGGTGTATGATTTTTGAAAATTGCGCTCGCCGTCTGTACGAAGCTGCTATTGGCTGCTGAAATTCGTCTGCTAGCTGCCTGTTCTCCGCTTCGATTGGCTGTAAAAATGACGTCATACGTCAACGCAACAGCAGCGCCAGCTAGCCAGTGCCTGCACCAACGTTTTGTACTAGCCAGCTAAGACCACGATTTTAACATGGGAGTTCCCTCCCCTTGCTAGCGCTGTTGACAGGATTGCCCCCACTTTCCTCGATCAGTGATTCAGTATCACTTGTGCCTCGTGCTTCCGTAGTGGTTTCTCGGCGAATATTTTTGAGTAGTTCGGTTTATATACTTTTCTTTTGTCATTTATAGTATCCGTAGTTTACATAGTTATATATTTTACTGATTATTTTTCATCATTCCGTATATTTTAATTATTTCTTTTTTTAGTATACCTAGTTATTAACTTTTAATGTTTAGTTCTTTCAATTAGATAGGTATAGTTTTGCTTTTTTCATTATAGGTCTATATTTTTTGTTTTCACATAACCAAATAAGTTAGTGATTTTATCATTATACTTAATTATAAATTCATATTTCACTATATTTGATATCTGCCAAACAAAAGACTAAGGTTTGGCGCGTTAAAAACGAGACGATTTCATTACAATTTATAGATGACTTTGTAAAGCTAAGAATGAAATTTGGAGCTTTTCATCTCCAGTTATTATAAAAATTTTTTCTTCCTTGAGTGAATTTTTGCCAACCAAAATTTACGGCATTTTATTGAAAATCTCGAGTATTTCTTTCCATTTTATCATCATGCCATGACAGTGAATTTCATTTCGAAGTCTTAACAGATTCATAATGGTTGCACTTGTTTTATATAATTTTTGGCCATTAAAAATAAACAAAATGAATGTTTTTGTAAATATTTTTATTACTTTATTCCAAATTCTTGTCAGCATACAACACAATTCACGAAACATACATTTTAAAAGTTATGTTGGACAGAAAAAATTTCAATTTCAAAAATCATAGGCCAAATATTTAGAAAAATCATTTTACAACATTTTTAATGTATAGCAATAGCTCCAATTATACAACTATTTCATTCCACAAATATATGGATAAATTATATAGATTATAACGACATTGGTTGTGCCAGGAGTCTTCCTTCTTCCACCTATCTTGTAAAGAAATTCGTGCCGTTTATTTAACGTACTTAAATATAACACAAAAAAATTACAGACATTTTAAAAGAATTGGCCAAATAAATTTCTTGCGCTGAATTTATATTGATTTTTTAGTGCTTTTCGTCAATGCTGAAAAGCACTATTATCTTCGTGATGTCCCTCCGCCCGTACGCGTATATCAGGGAAGAATTGGCTGAACCGATTTCAACCAAATTTGGTACGTAGAATATTCACATAAATTAATGACCAAAGTGACACATTTGAACCGACGCAGCAGGGCTGCCACAATTGAAACGTTTATCTTTTCGGTAATTGTGAAATTGGAAGGAATTGCCCCAACCGATTTCAGGAAAATTTTGTGTGAAGGAGGTGTGCAACATAGAAAAATCAATATGTTATGTGTAGATATATAAATCAGAGCTGCCACAATCAAAGTAATAAAAAAATTACTTTTACACGTATTTGTGTTGACTTATAAAAATCAATTTTAACGAAATTTAGTATTTATAATGTCACATATAGACTAAACCATAATAGCATATTTGGATGTCATCAGCCAAACGGTGGTGCCACAATTTCAAATTAAACTATTTCAGTAATAATGGATTTGGAGAGAATTGGCTTGACGGATTTCAAATAAATTTTGCATATAAGATTCGATCAACATATCATAATGAAATCGAGATGTTTAAAGCGGAGCTGAAGAGCAGGGCTACCACAGTAAAAAGTTAAATGATATTTCTTTTACACGTTTTTTTCGAGAACTGACAATATGGATTTTAACCAAATGTGGTATGTATAATCTTCATATAAATAAATAACCAAAATATTATATTTCAACCGTGTCGACTAAACAGGGCTGCCACAATATCAAGGTTAGAATTTTTCGGTAACTATGAATTTGGCATGTATTAGCTGGACGGATTTAAAATAAATTTCGTTTTTTGGAAGAGTATAGAACGGAAAAACGAAACGAACATGTTTAGAACGAATCTAAAAATCAGGGCTACCACAATATAAGGAAAAATAATTTTCTGATTTCAAAGCAAATACATTAGTAAGTATACGATTACTTAATATTTTTATATAGACTTTGTAATAATGGTATCAACTGCCCAGATTTAGTTAAGTTGCTTACCTTCAATGTCCCCAGTGTAAACACCAGAAGCGCTAAGTGTTTCAATGTTAAATTCTGTGGAAAGAATTATATAATTCATTCTCCACTAGTGACAATGATGATGCAGTTTAACAATATCTGTAGAGTTACATAATATATCTGTATTTAGAAACCAGGCAATTAAATATGTATTATAGTAAATATTAGCATTACGCCTGTTTGTGTGCAATTTAATATGATACGACAGCAATTTTATATAATTTCGATATGAATTGTAGTTCTCAACATGTATTGGAGAAATTTTTAACATTATATTTGTTTATGTGCAATTTAACTTTATGATATGACTATGCAATATTATCTGCAGTACAAATATTTATATTTTCTTTTTGTAAAGAGGGTTAAGCCCGTTAATAATAATAATAATAAACAATAGAGCGAATTTGACGAAAATCACTTTTGTTCAACGGGAAATTCGTGTACAACAATTAATGAAATTTCAAAAAATATAAAAGTTGTATCTACATTTTGTACAGGACAATACGACCGTGTCCTCGGTTGTCTTATAACGCTGGTTGCCCCTACTCCCGCGTTATAACCGGGGATTGGTGTATCTGCCTGTAGATAATCAGTGATGAAAAAATGGTGGTTTTATTGTATTGACTTTGATGTTTAATCCAGGATTTATAAACTAAAACTGGGTAACATTATGAGACCATTTGTAAGGAAATACATCAGGTAATGAGAGATATTTTCAGCTGGTTGTTTCTTAGGTCTCCCTAGCTACAGTATATAATAAGATTCGAACGTCGGCTGGAATTTAGTATTCCGCACAGGAAGAGGCTCAGAAGCAGAAAAGAAGCACAAGAGCATGGGTAATTTCCTCTGGCCTAGACGGTAGGTGCACAACCCCATAGGCAATCGAGTGCCGTGAGAGGTTTGCAGAGTCGGTGGTTGGTGGGTCAGGTGTCGGGTCCTGATTGAATGTTTTTGTGGGGCCAGTGAGAGCTGCACTCTTTCACCAAGGTTGATATCACCGGTTTCCAAGCATCGCTTAGGAGGAAGCCCATGTCTCTGTCGATGTTTGGTTTTTCAAATTTGATTTCGATGGCCTCCTTGACTAGCCAATCGCAAAAGCCCTTGGCCATCGAAATTAATTTGGTCTCCAGGAACTGGTGTCCTTGGACAAGGCTGTGTTCAGCCACTGCAGATTTATCAGGATGGAGAAGTCTGTGCATGTCTCGATGGTGCAGCCCGTTTGTCCGATATATGCCTTGCCATATTCACATGGGATCTTATACATGCCAGGAGTTTTCAGGCCTAGGCTATCCTTTACAGGGTGTAGAAAACTCCAGAGTTTTCAAGGCGGCTTGTGGATGGTTTTAATGCAGTGTTTGGACAGTATTCATGATATTCTTCCAGAAACCATGGAGTTGTAAGGCAGGCAAGCTGTGACTTTTGGTTTTTCCATGTCCAGGTCGTTTCTGTTAGGTTTGCGGTCGGCCCTTTTCAGGGTTGTTGATATCCTGGTCTTTATGGCCATTTTGTTTGGTGGTCTGAAGGTGTTGTAGTTCGGCAGGCTGGCTTCTCTAGTCAGAAATTGTCATCGCCCAGTAGACAAGGGTTGACACAACTTACCGGTGTTGAGGGATGGTGATGGCTGTTCCCATTGAGGTAATGATCAGTGTGTTTTCTGTAAATACTGTGGCCTAGGCTGCCATCTAGTTGGCGGCGGATCAGAATGTCTAGGAAAGGAATACAGCCATCTTTTTCCATCTCCATGGTGAACTGGATGTTCAGACATAGGCTACGTTTCAAGAAATCTTGAAGGGCTGCAGGTCCATGAGGCCAAATTACACATGTATTGTCTACGTATCTATAAAAGAATTTTGGGCATAGAGGTGTTGAATTGAGGGCTTTTTCCTAAAGGTCCTCCATGAAGAAATTGGCTACCACCGGGGAGGGTGGAGAGTCCATAGCTATGCAATCAACTTGCTTGTACAACTGTCCTTTGTAGAGGAAATATGAAGAATATAGGGTGTGCCAAAATAGGTTGATGATCCCGGTTTTGAAATGGGATTCCATAAGTCTCAATGTGTCCTTGATGGTAACCCCCTGATGAATAGTAACACTACGTTGAAGCTTACAAGGATATCATTCAGGTTGACTTTGGAGTTGACAGGGTTTTGACAAATTCAGGCGAGTTCTTCACATGAAGCCCACATTTTCCAGTGAGAGAGTTAAGGAGCTTGGTCAAATATTTATCCAGTCAGTAGGTTGGAGAATCTATGGCACTGACAATTGGTCACAGTGGTACCTCCTTCTTGTGAAAGGGGGTATGGCTGCCTGTGGTAGGACTCCTTAAGATGGCGACAGAGAGTCGCCGAAATGTCGGCAGAGATCATGGCAACAACCCGGCTTGTAACCCAAGAACACTTCACTCACAACATACGTCGGGAAAGCACCAAGTCTTTCTTCATTGATACATACAATTTTTAATATCTTGTCACTCTTTGAAAAATTTGTCTTCCATAAATTGATCATTCCCGATTTTCGATAAACTGGTTTTTAAAAAACTGAATTTGACAATCATTATTCAATAAATTGATTTTGGAAAAATTTGCCTTGAAGTAATAGTGGATTTAACTTAAGGCAGTCCATGATATTTTATATTAATTATTTGAATATAGTAAAAATGATTAAAAACAGTTAGTATGTTTATTTAGAAATATTAGAATAAAAATGAATTACCATATTTACCCATATCCAAGAAGTGGTTTTTTTCCAAATTTCACCTTGCGAAAATCAGAGGTCATCTTAAATTCGAGTACCAAATCATATATCATTAACACACCAGTCAATTGATTGCATGTAAATTTGCCATGCTTCAATTTGTCACACAATAAACTCATCAAGCATCAATACATCACTCGACAAACTCAACACATGTCAATTCATCGCTACACTAATTTGTCGTGACAATTTCGTTGTGAGACAAATTCGTCGTGAGACATTCGCCACAAGTCATTTGTCGCGAGACAAATTGAAAGGCAAGACTCCATGACGAATTTGTCAAGGAACGAATTGACGTGTGATGAGTTTTTCGTGCTATGCATTGACGCGCGACTAACTAAACAATGAATTGATGCAGAACAAAACGACCACGACGAGTTGTCATAGAACCATAGGAAGTATGGTTACACATTTGATCAATGTTTCCTTAAAAAATGAAACAAGATAAAATAATTGTATTTTTAACTGCAAACTAATGATCCGGAATTCAATTAATAAACTTAATTTTTTAAATTCTTTTTTATTTCAGAAAAAAATTGTTACAAACCAATTCAATTTCAAACTTTTTCGGGAGATTGTCCTTGTCAACATCTGACCAAATCCAAGAAGTTAGTATAGTTACCAGATGAACCCGTCGTCACTTTCGTCTTCACTCTTGAATTCACTGCCGGTCTCTTGAGGTAGGTCAACACACGCAAATTCAACCTCGATTTCGCCGAGTCGTCACTGCTGGAAGCACTTGGTAATTCACTTTCCTCATGTTCAACAAGAAATGGTGTATCTTCTTCACCCAGAAGATGGACGGTACGGCATACTGACACCCACGAATAGGGGCCTTCTCTCGCAACGGTGCCACATACTGACACCTGCACCAAGGGGTTAATGAATGAACAAGTATTTTTTCGGAAGATTGTCCTCGTCAACATCTGACCAAATCCAAGAAGTTGGAAAAACTTCAGCCCTATCAGATGAACCGTCGACACATTCATCTTCACTTTCGTCATCACTCTCTTATTCACAGTCGGGCTCGAGGTAGGTCAACAGTAAATACGGTATAAACTTGAATGAAAAAGGAGTTTTATTTTAACATAAAAAAGGGGATAATGGGAGGCATAAATCTCTAGCAATAACGTTCCATACGGTTCTTGTTACGCTAAACACCAAACCCATAATTCACGCACTTTTTAAACCTTTGAAGTGTATCCTTTGGTGATTTTTAAGATGACGTTTAGAGGGAAATTTCTTTGGACAGAGATCGCATGAAAACGGCTTCTCCTTCGAATGAAGCGCCTCATGATAAACCAATTTCGCCTTTTCCTTAAATGCCCTTTCGCAAAATTTGCAAGAGTACGGACGTTCTCCCGTGTGGATCCTACTGTGAACAACAAGGTGGTTCTTTTGCTGGAAACCCTTTCCGCATACGTCGCAAGAGAACATCCCCTCACCGGTATGAAGTTTCACGTGCAAACTCAGTCCGTAGCTTTCCAGGAACCGCTTCCCACAAAAGTGGCACTCGTGTGCTTTTATGCCCACGTGACTTATTATGTGTCTACTCAAATCGCGTTTGTAAGCAAACTTCTTTCTGCATACGTCGCACACCAATATCCTCTCCCCCAAATGAGACTTGCGATGATTCACTAAATCCTTCCACTTCTCGAACCCCTTCCTGCATTCCTCGCATGCCAACACTCTCTCCCCATCGTGCACGGATTGGTGATCGTCAAGCTCATACTTCCTCTTGAAGCTCTCGTCGCAGTGAAAACACTTGTAAGGATTTCTTCCGGTGTGCACCAACATGTGCTTAACAAGATACTCCCTCGTAAGGACCTTCTTCCCACACTCTTCGCATTCGATATCCTTTTCCTTTCCATGTGTCTTCTGGTGCTGCGTTAGGTGATGCTTCCGGAGGAACCTCTTCCCACAGGTGGAACACATGAAAGGTTTCTCCGTCCCGTGGCCCTTCAAATGTTGGTTTAAACTCCCTTTAGTCGAGTATTCCTTCCCACAATGTTGGCACTTGAATACTTTCCATCCCTGATCCTCCTCAGCCATCTCTTCCTCAACTTTCCTTTCCCCATTCTTCCGCTCTCCGACGTTTGAAAGTCTGTCTTTCTCCCTCTTCTGCACTCCCCTTAATCTAGGCACAGGTGTCTCGGACAACGATGGAATCACTTCTATGGTTTGGACTGTCACTTCACAAGCCTATGCAAAATGACACAGGTTGAGAATTAATAGAAAATTCTTAGTTAAAAGTAATGAAATTATCAGCGTAATTCAAGTTATGTTTTAGAGAAATATTTTCGAGAGTAAGCAATTATGTATAAAAAATGAAAAAGTGCACACAAAAATCTCATTCATAGTTCTGTGGTTGAGAAATATACCTGGTTTCAAGTGATTTAGAACAGCGGTGCCCAAACTACGGCCCGCGAAGCTTAGGCGAAAAATCAATTCGAAAAATTTAACACACAAATTCATACATTTTTTGAAAATTTTCATAATAAAACTTTAAATATTGAAATGTTAGCCATGAAAATTTTATTTAGACATGATGTTCACTTAATGGCATCTCAGAATATATAGAAATTTTCCGATTTAAACTCTAATCCGGCCCGCCGAAGAATTGACAACTTCCAATGCGGGGCCCGCCAAGGGATTTGCAACCATTGATGTGGCCCGCCATTAGAAAAGTTAGGGCACCGCTGATTTAGAATTTTGCCTAATTAAAAAAATATACTTTTTTCACAAATATGGCATACATCATATTTTGATATTAATCTATGTTCATAAGCTTATGAAAAGATTTAAAAATCTCTCTATATATTAATGTAGTAGTAGTTGGTTGGTAGCCTAATCAAGTGATTAAAACTGCTAATAACTCAAAAATCTTTCTTTATTTTTTGATCAGACTTTCAGAAATACCTTATAAATTTTAATCTGCTCACTGTCTACAAAGAATTAATGGGATAGATTCTAGGAGTGTTTATATCCTCCAATCGATTAACATGTTGATAATTGTAGCACAATAATAATAATAATACCGTAAGGTGTGTGCACGATGGGCGGCTCGTACGTTAAGAGACAAAAAAATTATTCCCAAGAGTGATGGTCAGTTTGAGTGTCCTACAGCGTTATGTAGTACAGGGACAATCCTTTCTGCATCAAGTCGTTACAGGGGATGAGACATGGCTCCATCACTTCACTCCAACCATTAAGCGATCAAGCATGGGCTTCACTTCTTTATTTGAAAAAGATACGCTTCCCGTATTTGGACCCTGATTTTGCTTTGCGAGTTGCATTTCCGTTACCCAAATTTTAAAATTAAAAAAATTTGTTATTTATAATATTATTATTTATTCATTTTGTAAAAACTTAGTAATTGCGTAAATTTTTAATGCCCTTATACCATACTTTAGGAATTTGTGTTCATTAAATATTATTAACAATTTAAAATTTTATTGTAATAATAAATATATATTAACATTTTAATTGATGTCTTGTGGTACAAATAGTTGAAGACTTGAGTTTTAAGAATAAATCAAATACTGAACAGTTAACATATTTTTAAATTGATTTCGGAATAGATTCACCTCAATTGCAATTTAAATGCCAATCTCCATTTTTGAAAGATTAAATACCCAGATGAGTGGTTCGAGTTTAATACTAGTAGAAGGTGCTTGCATACTGCAAGCATTTCATCTAACCTTGAAAAAAATTCATTTTTCAGAGAGATATTTCATCATGGGAAATATTTTTTTAATTCATAAGATTTCTCCTCTGGACCGATTTTAGTTTTTTCCTTCTGGAACAATAATGGAGTAAAACAATCACTAATTTTTGTAATTTTATGAATATTATAAATTTCCCACATTGGGTTAATAATGCCACACATTTCCGCCTAATTTTAAATTTGTAGCACATTTAGAAGTGAAATAACATTTATCCAATTGTTTAAATTTAAATAATTTTTAACGACCGCAATAAGAATTTCATGGATACATTGAAATGTTTATTCGTTTATATAGACTAAACTCTAAATATCTTTAAATTTTCAGCCTCCTATCTTGCCCTGTAGTATCTAAACATTTACCTATTTGTTTAAACTTTAAGAATTTTTAACTGCCAAACAAATGAAAATATCAAAATTTGTAAAATCCTTTTTCGTTTTTATTACAAATTCTACCAATAAAAAAATTTCAGCTCCGTAGCACATGCGAAAATACATAAAACTTGAAAATTTGTTTAGGGGATGAAATTTTTAAGTTATTTAGAGATTAGTCCATACAAACGAATAAACATTTGTGTACCCATGAAATTGTTATTGCGGCCGTTAAAAATTAATTAATTTTAAACAATTAGATAAATGTCATTTCACTTCTAAATGTGATACAAATTTAAAATTTGGCAGAAATGTGTGGCATTATTAACCCAATAAGAGAAAAGATGCAGCATTTTTCCAGTTTTGACAATTTATCGAGTTCCCCATCAGTTTTTCGCAAATGACGCAACCCCTGCATGCGCTCGCACTCCGGCTTGCGCGAGTACTCCGGCTTTGCACGTACGTACGGAGTTCCTTCTTTTATACCAACGGACATTAGCCCGGAAGAGGACACTACTAGCAAGACCATGGAACCAATTACTGTTCGCGAGTGCAGTACCCTCTACTCGAACTTCACCACGAACTAGAGGTGATTCCCGATCCGACAACCTCGCGACGAGGAGTGAGCCGAGAGAGAGATAGAGACGGAGAGTGGGAGAGAACGAGAGAGGACTCAGAGAGAGGTGAACGCACCTGCGAGAGATTACCCAGCGAGTCGAATTCTTTCCATATTATTTGTGATTCCTCAAGTGGACATTTCTATTAAGTATTGCACTATATTGTTGCTTTGTATTATGTCACTGCAATATAATTGTTAGCATATTTCGTGTTATTTAGCCAGTGTAAGGTACTTGATTTGTTGTTGGCAGCGGCGGTGTCACCAAAGGGGTATCGTATCGTTTAACTATTTTCAAGTACTTCAAGGATTACGAGAGATTAATGTAAAATGAGACAGTTTCGTCTCAAAGTATAATATTCCTAAAATTGCAAAAATCAGTCATTGTTTTACTCCATTATTGTTCCATAATGAAAAAACGAAAATCGGTCCCGAGGAGAAATCTTTTGAATTAAAGAAATATTTCCCATGATGAAATATCTCTCTGAAAAATGAATTTCTTTCAAGGTGAGATGAAATGCTTGCAGTATGCAAGCACCTTCTACTAGCATGTTATATCCTCCTCTGTAAGGAACGTCTATATATATAATGATTTTCTGGAATTTCGAACTATTTCTCGAGGTTGTACCCAATGACCTATTATATTCAGGCCAAATTTCAGCTCTGTAGCACTTCTAGAAATACCTTAGGTTTCATGTGATATATCCAATATATGTAAGAAGCAGCTATTTATAATGATACAGAGAGAGATATAATAGGATCACAGTGTATTTCTGTTTTATTGTATGTGTTTGTTCAAACTGCATCGTTTCAAATACCCCATAAAATTTGTGATACACTGTAAACTTCCATGACCTGTTTTCTAGAAATTTTATTTTAAGCAATTCACACCCATCATTTATAACGAGCAATTACAAAACCCCTTAATAAACGAATAACGCTATTTATTATACACGGCGCGGCGGAAGGAACTCCCCGATTTGGGAAGCTAATAAAAACTAAACCAGGCAAGCTGTGGGGGGAACGTTCCGAAGGAGTTCTCGACACAAAGTTGTACGGGTTTCATAATCTCTTTCACTCAGTTCTTGTGCAATCACAATTTTTTAGGTGTGCATTTCGAGATCTCGACGCAGAATTCTCCGAACACTTCGATCTGATAACCGTAGAGCAGCCGCGTGTTTCCGTGCAGAACGCCGTGGAGATTGCTCAATCGAAGCTCTCACAGCGGCCACATTTTCCGGTCCTGTTGCGGTCCGAGGTCGGCCAGTAGATTTCCTTTTTAACGCAGAACCTGTTTGTCTGAAGTTTGACACCCAATTGCGAATTGTTTTTTTATCGGGAACGGGACCACGTCGACCGAGCGCGAAGTGGTTGCGAAAGGCACGCTGCGTCGTTATCGCCGAACCGCCATTTTGAATGAACTCCTGGACAACAAAAGCGCGGTGCTCTCCCGACCACGCCCTGGTGTGAACTGAAATCCTCCTCTGTAAGAAACGTCGATATATAATGATAACATACATATAACAGGAGGATACTAATGTTTAGGCACTTCCAGACGAGCTGTCGATTCGAAATTTTTTTCTTAGGTAGGATTTTGTGCAAAACCGACTAGAAAAAATGAAAAACTTGAAAAAGTGCAACAATGCGGCCGCTAAAAATTCGCAACTGTTTAAACAAATTTTCAAGGTTTATGTATTTCCGAATGTGCTATGGAGCTGAAATTTTTTTTAGAGGTAGGATTTGTAAAAAAAAACAGGGATTATAGAAATTTTGATATTTTAATTTGTGTTGCCCTTAAAAATTCTTCAAGTTTAAACAGATAACTGTTTAGGTACTATGGGATGAGCTAGGAAGCTGAAATTTTCAAGTTATTTACAGAGTAGTGCATATGCACAAATAAACATTTGAATCACTTTATAAATATATTGCGGCGGCAGTTAAAAATGTTTAAAATTTAAACAATTAGAAAAATATTATTTCACTTCTAGAAGTGCTAAAAATTCGCAATTGTTTAAACAAATTTTCAAGGTTTATGTATTTCCGAATGTGCTACAGAGCTGAAGTTATTTTTAGAGGTAGGATATGTAAAAAAACGAAATAGGGATTATACAAATTTTGATACGTTAATTTGTTCGGCAGTTAAAAATTCTTAAACTTGAAACAAATAGGTAAATGTTTAGATACTACAGGGCAAGATAGAGAGCTGAAATTTTCAAGTTATTTAGGGCCGTATTCATAGTTCTGTTAGTCCAGGTCTAAGGATGGTATTTTACCGTCCATAGACCTGGACAGAACTATGAATACGGCCCTTAGAGATTAGTCTATATAAAAGAATAACCATTTCATTTTATCTATGTAATTCTTATTGCGGTAGTTAAAAATTATTTTAATTTAAACAATTAGATTAATGTTATTTCACTTCTAAATGTGCTACAAATTTAAAATTTGGCAGAAATGTTTGGCATTAGTATAAAATTCTTAAAATTGCAAAGTTTTGGGATTGTTTTAATCTATTATTTTTACATAAGGGAAAAACGAAAATCGCTCCGGAGTTGAAATATTCAGAATTTAAAAAATATTTGTAATGATGAAATATGAAAACTGAATGATTTTTTATGTTGACATGATATGCTTGCAGAATGCAAGCACCAACTACTAGTATGTTATATCCTCCTCTGTAAGAAACGTCTATATATAATGATATATAGGAGGATACTAATGTTTAGGCACTTCCAGATGAGCTGGAGATTCGGAATTTTTTTCATAGGTAGGATTTTGTGCAAAACCGACTAGAAAAAAAGAAAATCTTGTAAAAGTACAACAATGCCACCGCTAAAAATTCGCAATTGTTTAAACAAATTTTCAAGATTTATGTATTTCCGCATGTACTATGGAGCTGAAATTTTTTGTAGAAGTAGGATTTGTAAAAAAAAATAAATAGGGATCATACAAATTTTGATATTTTAATTTGTTTGGCAGTTAAAAATTCTTAAAATTAAAAAAATAGGTAAATGTTTAGAAAATACAGAGCGAGTTAAAGAGCAGAAATTTTTAAGTTATTTAGATTTTAGTCTATATAAACAAATCAAGTTTTCAATGTATCCATGAAATTCTTATTGCGGCCATTAAAAATTATTTAAATTTAAACAATTAGATAAATGTTATTTCACTTCTAAATGTGCTACAAATTTAAAATTTGGCATAAATGTGTGGCATTCTTAGCCCAATGTGAAAAAGTATGATATTCCTAAAATTGCAAAAATTAATGATTGTTTTACACCATTATTGTTCCATAAGGAAAAAACGAAAATCGGTCCCAAGGAGAAATCTTTTGAATTAAAGAAATATTTCCCATGATGAAATATCTTTCCAAATAAATGTTTTTTCAAGGTGAGATGAAATGCTCGCAGTATGCAAGCACCTCCTACTAGTTTATAATATTATTATTTTTTCATTTTGTAATCACTTAGTAATTGCGTAAATTTTTAATGTCTTTATACCATACTTTAGGAATCTGTGTTCATTAAATATTATTAACAATTTAAATTTTTAATGTAATAATAAATGTATATTAACATTTTAATTGATGTCTTGTGGCGCAAATAGTTTAAGACTCATGTTTTAAGAATAAATCAAATACTGAATAATTAATGCATTTTAAAATTGATTCACCTCAATTGCAATTTAAATGCCAACCTCCATTTTCCAAAAATTAAATACCCAGATTAGTGGTTATATATAATATTTTCTGGAATTTCGGATTGTTTCTAGAGGTTGTGCCCAATGACCTATATTCGTGCCAAATTTCAGCTCTGTAGCACTTCTAGAAATACCTTAGGTTTTATATGATATATCGTATATCCTAAATATGTAAGAAGCAGCTATTTATAATGATACAGAGAGAGATATAATAGGGTCACAGTGTATTTCTGTTTTATTGTATGTGTTCGTTCAAACTATATTGTTGTTTCAAATACCCCATAAAATGAAATACGCCTATTTGCGATACACTGTATACTTCCATGGCCTGTTTTTTATGAATTTTATTTTAATTTTATGTTTAACCCTTTCACGACCGGAACGCCCGTAATTACGGCTGCTGTGATCGGCCGAAACGCCCGAAACCGCCTGAAAATGTCTCTTTCGAAATTACCTCCGAAAACTCGGATTGGTCGACGTGTCTCGTTGAAATGGCTTGTTTCCCATGTTAACAAAAGAATAATGAAATCAACTAGATTGTTGGCGTCCTCATTGGAGTTTGCGTACACGTGTTTCTTCGAAGTTTTTGATCGACATTTTTTCCGTTTTCTTCGCGAGTAAAGTCACCCCAAATGGCTGACGATAACTCAAATTATGCCAATTTGAATTGGAGTTTGAATTCTGATGGTTCAAGCGATGAATTCTTGGGATTCAAAGTGGAAGACGATAGTTTCGGTGTAACTTCAGGTAATGCTCGACGAGGTTTGGAAGGCGAGTCAGACATCGAAGTGTCTGATTTTTCGGATGATGATAGTTTATCCGGAGATGAAACGCAAAATATTTTGTCTGATGAGGGAGATTCCATAAATATTCATGCTTAACTATCATAATGCTGTCTTTAACATAAAAGATTTTTTTTCTTTAAATGTCTTTTTTAGTCAATAAATAGCCTTTTAAGTGAATGTTGCATTGTTTTACTAAATCTGACCCTAATTTTGGCAGCCATTTTGGATTTTTCTGGACTTTTGGGGTCAGACTAACTACAGCATCTCCGGTCTTGAAAGGGTTAATAAATCAATGACACTATGATATATTTATTACCTCAGGATTTTCCTCAAAATCATCTGAAGGTTCCTTTTTCACAGCCATTGCCTCATTCTGAAATGGAAAGATAAAAAACATAAGTATATTTATGTATCTCAGATCAAATATCCATAATTATAATATTTCAACAATTTTCAAAGGTTTTCATAAATTTAAGTTCCCGATATTTTGTGGTTTTGTGTCCAGTATGTTTTTTACAAATTAGCTTATTGGCTGTATTATAATACTAGTAGAAGGTGCTTGCAGTATGCAAGCATATCATCTCACCTTGAAAAAACATTCATTTTTCAGACAGATATTTCATCATTACAAATATTTTTTTAATTCTAAATATTCCACCAGCGATTTTCGTTTTTCCCTTATGTAAAAATAATAGACTAAAACAATCCCCAAACTTTGCAATTTTTAGAATTTTATACTTTCTCAGTTATGGGGTACTAATGCTACACATTTCTGACAAATTTTAAAGTTGTAGCACTTCTAGAAGTGAAATAATATTTTTCTAATTGTTTAAATTTTAAACATTTTTAACGGCCGCCGCAATATATTTATAAAGTGACTCAAATGTTTATTTGTGCAAATGCACTACTCTGTAAATAACTTGAAAATTTCAGCTTCCTAGCTCATCCCGTAGTACCTAAACAGTTATCTATTTGTTTAAACTTGAAGAATTTTTAAGGGCGACACAAATTAAAATATCAAAATTTCTATAATCCCTGTAAGTTTTTTTTACAAATCCTACCTCTAAAAAAAATTTCAGCTCCGTAGCACATTCGGAAATACATAAACCTTGAAAATTTGTTTAAACATTTGCGAATTTTTAGCGGCCGCATTGTTGCACTTTTTTAAGATTTTCGTTTTTTCTAGTCAGTTTTGCACAAAATCCTACCTAAGAAAAAAATTTCGAATCTCCAGCTCATCCGGAAATGCGTAAACATTAGTATCCTCCTATATGTTATCTGTTATATCCTCCTCCTCTGTAAGGAACGTCTATATACAATGATATGTCTTAGTTAGTCTTAGTAACACTCCTTTTTATTAATTGTCGGAGCTTCGTAGCTATATCCAACATCAGAAGGCTTTGGTGTGGTTTTATTTCTGTCCATTGTAAAATACGAATTATTCTCACAGTTCCTTAACCCTCTGGCACTCGCACGGGGTGGATTTCTACCCCACCACTCACAATTTTTGATGGTTTCCCTCCCATTTGTTTTTCGCTGTCTCCTCCTATTCAGCTGGAATGACACGTGTGGAAGGTTTTTAAGGGAAAAAGGTCTAGCATTGCATCAACCGTTATCGAGTAAGAAAGCTTTTACTTAGACGGTGCATGGCGATTTGAGACAAACACCCGTGATATATCCTTGCGTGGAAAATATTGTCGCTGTTTTGGTGAATTAATTTTAAACGCAGCAATTCACAGTTTTTTCACGTTTCTGTAGCTCACTCGACAAATTTTAACCGATACCTATAATTTCTGAGGTGAGGAAAAGAACTTACGAACCTTTCACTTTTTCTCTCCATATTGAAAGTAAATAATTAAATTTTTATACACTAATTGTCTCACATTATTTAATTTATACAGTGGTTATTATTCACATAAATGCTACAATCGGAAGCAGGTCCTGGTGGCAGCGGGTCCCCATCACAACTCAATGCATAATACCCAAATTACATAATAAAAATCGGGTTTACTTCATACAAAAATATAATCTTTTTGATACCATTTCCTATACACAATATATTACTTCTTAACTTCAAGTCACAGGAACTCTCGTCACAACAACTTAGGTACCACTCAATGCATAATACCCAAATTACATAATAAAAATTAAATGTATGTATGAGGCATCTGTACAAAATTCTGAGACATCATGAGAAAAATGGATGTGTATGAAACATCGGAGAAAATGAGGACTCTTTCGAAAAATAGTAAAATTGACATGGTGGTGATTTCCGGGATTCTGCCGTGTTGATCCATTTCCTGGACGATATTTCGCAGGCGTTCCAGTCGGCTTCTTCAGGTCCGAAGCGTCAGTGCAGATTTCTGGTCGTCTTTATATAGGAAGGTTCCGTTTAATCCGGTGCGTTCTGGTTTCTTTTACTATAATTTGTGCATTGTCGAAGTCGATGTCGCATCCAGGATCGGTCCACGTGTGTCCTGCTATGGCAGAAAGGCAGAGTTGTTTGTGGTTGCCCTCTGGTGTTCTTTCAGGCGGCACTTGAGAGATCTCGAGGTTTGGCCGATGTATGACTTCCCGCAGCTGCACTTGACTTTGTACACGCCCTCATAGATATTTTCGGGTAAGTGGTCTTTGGCGGTGCGGAGGAGGTCGGCTGTCTTCGTCATGCAAAATAAAAAAAATCGTTATTTCCCGAGACTCATCAGGGAGGCGATCGAGATTACAAAACAGCCGAACAATTTTAACCGAGAGGACGGCTACAGGCTGTCCAACACATGGAAGAGAGTCTTCCATAAGACCAACCCAACAACAGCCAATCCGAACGCACCGAATTCGGCGACCAACCAGAACGCACCGGGTTAGACGGAACCTTCCTATATAAAGACGACCAGAAATCTACACTGACACTTCGGACCTGAAGAAGCCGACTGGAACGCTGGCGAAATATCGTCCAGGATTTCGAACAACGCGGCAGAATCCTGGAAATCACCACCATGTCAACAGCACGCAGTGGAAGCCTTCGTACTAAATAGTAAAATTATTACAATCGTACTTTTATAGACTTTTATGCATTTATTATACATTTATATTAAAAAGTAATTGAAAGTTTAACCATTTTTTACCAAATTTCATTTTGTATTTTGTTTTCGCATGCCAAAAAATATATGTTCGCTCTTTTTGAGACCTGTCATCACTGATTATGTTTTTTTCATTTTTTCACAACACAATAATGCCTCATTTATCTATTAACTATATTTCATGCGAAATAAATTGCTTTTTCCATGTTTTTAAATTTATTTGTTCACCTGCTTTCCTATATTAAATTTTTAATTTGTGTATATTAACAGTATGATATATAAATTTGATGGCAATAGTAGCTAGAAGTTGCGTCCGACGATAGCATTCTCAAAGAATAGGTAACGGAAATTACACTTGCGAAAAATTCTTAAGCACATCGAATAAATTTCAAATTGGACAAAACTTTGAATCACTTTTTGCTTTGAAAAAACAATAAGTAAACAGAATTACCATTTATTGATATGAATGACAAAGTATTGGTGCTCTTCCTATTACTAAAATGAAATTATAGCACAAAATATCTAATTGCTATTTTTATTCAATTGATTGCACAGATGACAGACAGAGCAAAAACATAGTAAGTGCATTTATAAAATGAAATGTTCTTAAAAAATCATGTTTAACTCATACACACCTGAGTAGAATTGCTCACTTCTGCCGTGTCAGATGAGCTGAAGTTTGGCTGAAAGAATACGACAAAATCGTTAGGAAATTAGTTGCATCAAAATTAAATAACAGCTCACTTATCTGGCATATTATATATAACTTTTATATTAACTTTTAAATCTATTATAATAAAAGTCAGTTGTATTTTATAATGTGCATACATTTTTTGAATGAAGTAAAAAGGACTCAATTCATGAATTTCAGAATCTCTAACATGGTTTAAACTTAAATGATTATATATATAATCTACCTGATAATGGACTTCTATACCCGTAGATACTTCCACGAGTTTTACTGGTACAGGTTCTGCAGTCTGCTGAAACAAATATATTAATATCAATACAATGTCTACGCAGAGTAAAGATGGTACGTATATCTTGTTATCATTATTAATAGTCTAGATTTGTTTTTGTTTTTAATGTTCCCCTGTGAAGCGGCGCCATTTCTATAGAGTGGGAGAATCAAGAACTTAGATACAATTTTCAGACATGGCTGTTTCAAAAGTTATGCTTATAAATGAAAAACTTTTAACTCTTTTTCGATCGAATTTTCAGGGATTACTGGGCAATTATACTTTTCAATTTTAATCTGCAATGAGTTTCACTTTAGAAGCCTGTATTCTCTCCTTCCCATATACTGTATTAGCCCGAATATAATGCGACCCCAAATATAGTGCGACCCCAAGTATTTTGAAAGGAATTTTAGAAAAAGATGAAAAAACATTTAATTTTCTCTATTTTACACATTTAAATCACCTGTAAACTCATGAATTATGTACTAAAGGGGGGTAAATGTGATGCAACGTTTAGACCGTCCTCGTTTTCTAATGCTTGAGTGTCATGACCCTGCGTGAAGGTGCTGTGGTTGCTGCAATTTGACCTTGATCTATTTTCTAGTCTCCTCAGACCCCAACCGAGTATATCTGTACAATGTAGCATCGTAACGTGAACGCCCAATTCACTTACAATGTAGCAATTATAAACATATGCGCTGAAACACGCGTCATGAAACGTGCCGATACGCAGTTATTTTTTAAAGATACAAGTATTCGAATATAGTACGAATGCTACTTTCAAAGGTACATATTGAGGAAAAAAACATCGCACTATATTCGGGTCAATACGGTATTGCATGGGGATGTGTGTTAGGCAGTGTATCAAAAGATAGCATATGTAACATTATAGTGTGTTTTAAGCATACTTCTTAAGTAGGTAGAAGAGTGAGATTTTGTAGGAATGCCTCAATCATGCATTCAAAGTCGATGATGAAAAAAAGTCCCTAAAAAAGATATCATATCATATACTTATTATTTACTGGGATTATAAATTTATGTAATGTCCGTACATATATTCGTGAAATTTCGATGCCGTTTTCAAAGTTGATACAATAACTGATAACTTGATAACTATAAATAATGCAATGGGGATGAAAGTAAATAAATAATCAATTACTAATAATATAAAATCCCAGTTCCATATGTGTATTTGTTTGTATAGAATGCTTTCGAGAGGGTTACAACTTTGCCATTGTTTGGCAATTTTTATTAAGTAATAACGTATACATTTTACGGGTCATAAACCACTTTTAATTTGTAGAACATTCAATTATGTGAATATTGTAATGATTGATCACTTTTTAGGGCATATAATGGTTGGTATAATTAATTTTTCATTTAAATTTTATTTTAATTTAATGTTTAATTCATATGTTCCAATAGTTTTTCAAGGGATATTATGCTAGTTTATGTTTGCGCAAATGCAGGAAGTAACAATGATCTAATATGATAATGCAAATCACGACGGATATACAGATATATAAAATTTTTGTCAACAGAAATTCTATCATTTGAAGAGCATGATTGCTTCAAATAGACATTTTTATAAAAAATACTAATATTTACCTCAACCGGAATATCGTCTGTTATAATCTCCTCTCCTGGTAGAGTTGGACAGAAGGTGAACTGAAATTCAACCATAAAATAAGATTATAAAGTTTGGTGGCTTGATTAACTTATGGCTCAATTTACATAGGTGGGAAAACTCCTTAAGCCATAAAATTTTATAACTACCCGATGCATTTTGCCCACTAAGTGGGCATCTTCAAGGTCGTACTTCACACGACAGTGACTGAAATCTCGTCATGTATTGATCATGATGGTAAAGCGAATGGGTAGTGATCCGTAAAATTATGTTCGTGAAGAATTACGGCGAAGAATTACAGTTAAGAATTACGATGAAGAAAATAGTAGTTATAATGCATGGAATAAATTTTTTAAAAATGTTGTGCAAGTTTTATCAACGATATGCAGGAAATTGCGAAAAAAAAATTTTAAAAAATCAGAAAAAAATTTTGGTCCCTTCGGGAATTGAACCTTGGCAAAAATATTTGAAACCCAGCTCGTTTCCCCTAAACCAACGCTCCTAGATAATTAACAGAGGAATTTTAACATTCTTATTACGTTGGCTCTCGGATCACGATTTTCAAAGGGCATTTTCTCGTAAACGACTTCGAGTTGGCACCTAGGTAGAAATAGGAGTCCGTTATTTTACAAATACTTTCATTCTGCCAAGTCTCGATCCGATGCGAGTGTCACACCTTGGGGGCTTCCCTTGTAAGTGTTAGCGAAACCGGTCGTCTGTTCTGTGAGAGTTATTCAAATGGATTCTTTACTAAACATTTTATTCATTTTCCAGATGGCAATCTGAAACATGAAACTGGAAATTCGAAATGTTGGATGCGAGCCGATTGCCGGAGAATTAAGAAATTCTGTATAGATGCCTTAACCTTTTCGCTGCTATGGACTTTGAGCTTCTGCGTCAGCCGTGTGCGCCAAGTTCAGTGACCTTGAAGCACCCCTGTGCTGAATACATTCCCTAGGAACTCCGCGTCTACGTTCATTCGTTCGTCTTTTAATCTCTTTATATTTTACAAGTTATTTTGTCAATCATTTACATTCATATTGATTATTAACCATCTCGAAAAGATATTTTCATCTATTTTGTTGACTCATTTTATTAATAGCAAAAGAAAACGAAAGAATCTAAACGCGACTAAAAAAACTTGGTTTGAGAACTGGATGTATTACGTATGAAAGTTGACACAGAACTGAAGATATTTCTGGCTTTTTCCCGTCTGTTTTAGGCCTTTTAGGGAATAGGGAGAGAGAAAAGTGATGGCCAAGGGACGAAAAAGTTTTATGCGGGTGCAAAAAGCCCGGGGAAACGAAGTAGAAGCAGCCTTTTTCATCGTCCAAGGTTAGACTAAAAACAGCTTGAAAATATATGTCTACGCCATCTACAGAGTGCCTAAAACATCTGTTAGTACCACAAAAATCCACGGAACTTCGTTAGCATCGCTACGAATAAATGCGTTTTGAGCAGCGAACGGAAATGCTTGAAACGCATATATGCGTCGTTAGCAGTCAAGGCACCGCTCTGCCCGCCCGCATATATGCGTCGATAGCAGTAGCGGCTGTGCGCTACCTCGACGCATATATGCGTCGATAGCAGCGAAAGGGTTAATTTAGCAGAAAAGGAGATGTGCCTACCAGTTATCCCACTACTATCACTTCACTGGCAAAGAACGCCTAATAAATATAGTTATTCATCAAATAAAAGATGATTAGTTTTGTTTATGAGTGAATAAAATTATGATATCGGTATTACCTGAGGCTGGACTTGATAATCGTCATCAGGAGGTTCCTCTTTCAAAGGCAGTAAATCCATCTGAAATGGAAAGATCAAAAACACAAGAATATATTAATATAATATACTAACTTCTTAAGTGGCAACTATTGATTTTTCGACACTCAGGCTATGACTGCTTTGCATGAATCACAGCAACACACTCGAGCATTTACTCTCTTTGCTAGCTCACTGGAATTCTATTTGTATCACATCTAGAACTTTTAAGGGAAGTAGAATTTCATTACATTATAATCAAAGGGTATTAATCTATTTACCTGATTAGCAGAATCATCTGTAAGGATTTCTTCTTTTGGCGAAACAGGGGGATGGAAAGCCATCTGAAATCAAATATCATTTTCAGATAGTAAAACCCAGAAGTTCACGCAAAATGCCATAAATTGTTTTTTCCAAATATGCCTTTTTTAACCAAAAACGCCTATTTTTTCCTATTTAACTCAATTTCTGCGAAACGTCATTCCTTTCTGCCAAATATTTTGAATTTGGCCACCTTATTGTTTTGTTTGTCTCTGCAAGGACAGTTTTTACCCACCCTGGTTTCAGTATCATATAAAATTCTGACAAATGGTGCAGCTATGCCTTTATCTTAATCCGACCACTGCTATTAACCTGAGTTCACTTTCGGGAAACCCATGGCTCGGGAAGGCCTAATGAACCCTCCATTTCACTCCTAGCATCCCTCAAAACAGTCGCTCACTAACAAATTGTTTGTGTGGTGAACGTGACACATCCATTGTAGCGGACACAATGCCTAAAGTGAGCGTTTCCATGAAACAGAGACTGAACAATTTCATTAAAGAGTTTGGTGTTGATATTTTCTCAACGGATGGTCGTGCTTTATTGTAAACTTTGTGAAAAGTCGGTGAATTCAGAGAAAAGGTACTTTGTCTACCAGCATATAAGTACCTGAAAGACATAAAGTCGCAGCCGATAAGAAGACTGACAGCAGTAAGAAGACGACCCTTTTACCATTGTTTTTTTCCGCTTATTCTAGGCAGTCGGAGTTTTTCTTCGACTCGCATAAATGTCTGTATTACAAATATTCATCCATTAAGATTAATTTTGTTCATTAAAAATATATTAAAATATTTAACAATTATTAAATTCCAGGTTGAACAAAACATTCTAAATTAATATAATTGCTTATTGTCTGCCAATACTCTTTTATTGGGTTGAATTACACAGTGAAACGAATGGTCATAAACTATTTCACTTCACCAAAATGATTTAATATGCTAACGGCAATAATTCAAACATTTTATCTTGGGAGTTTTTTTAACTCTTAATTTGATTTGACATAATAATATAAATCGTAAAGCGCAGCTCGGACTTTCATGTATGCACACATATTTTTAGGTGATGAAAACGTCATTAAATAGTGAAACCTGGGCAACAATGATGCCATAACGACGAATTCCACCAAAATATTTGTTTTAAGAAACTAATTTTTGTTTCAAATTCATTTTACTTACCATGTCTTGCTGCTGAGAATCTTCCATTGGTTCAAATGATTCCTCTGAAATGTTTCAATCTTCGTTCAGTCAACTGATGGCAATATCGGAAGGCAGTACCATGAGAACATCCATTTGGTCGCAATAGCTGTAAAATGGAAGATATCTCGTCAATATTGCAATAACTTCTTTATATAATTTATATACGTGAGAAAATAAAAAACAGTCGAGGATTGAATTAATTTTGATTAACCCTTAAATTGTTTTCCTTATGTTATGAGCTATTCCTGGTGACCATGAGACAAGTTGATCTTAATAGCCCTGAATTTTAAGAATGAATTTCGAAACTACGTGATACGTTTTCACAACAAACAAATGAACATTTACATTTTTTTACAGTTGCTGTTAGCTTATCCAGTAACGATGGGTAGATATGACACCTTTATCTTTAGGTCAACATTTCATAGTTTGGTAATTTTCGAGAGCAATTTGCTCATCAATTGATTCATCGTCACTCAGTTCCTAAAAATCTGTCTAAATTCCTGCCTTCAACATCAGTACTTTCTTCTTCAGGTATTAATTTTTCCACTAAATTTCATTAACATCGAGTTATAAGAAATGAAGACCAGATTGACACAAGTCATAAAACATAAAAACAGCTTGTTAGCTGCTAGGTCCGGGAGGAAATAGCATTTAAGGATGGATATTGGGGAGAGTACGTATAGCTTACAATTTTAACAAAGAAAGTCGCTCGAGTCAATCTTGCTCACCAGCTGAGAGCTAAAGCGGTAAAACATAACACAATTTACTAACCTTTACATCATATTCTAGGTTCGTTGTAGAACGATTTCACGGATGACCCATCAAATCATGTAACTGTCAGAATACTGTTCTTCTATGATGTGGTTTTAAAGGATATACAATTCCTCATCTATGAAAATACAATTAAAACCACCAATAATGCCCCAATACTGCTTTTCATTAACGATAACGTAAACAGTTCGGCAACCATTTTGGATCAAAGACTACTCTACACCAGTCTGGACATAGCCCCTAATGGATTAAAACAAATGATGTAAACGTCAAGATGGCTACACTTTCGTCTTGCAAACTTCGAGATTCTAATTCTTAGTACTACTTAGCGACGTGAGAGGATGCACCTATCGCTGTTGTGGGAGAAGCTGTAGATATGATAAAAAAACATTTCGACGGCAAAAAAATAAGTTTGTGCGAGTTACAATTGAATTGACTAGCGCATTGCTGACTTTTTTGTTTTATTTAACGCATATTGCATTTCCGACAACAGCCATGCCATTATGTGGTACTAATAATTAGAACCTCGAAGTTTAAAAAACGGAACGGAGGGGGGCGCTGGAGTGCAATCTCGCCCCGGGCGCCAAAATTCGTTGGGCCGCCCCTGCATATAACTAATATAAAACTTGTTTGTACATGTCTTTACTCTTTATGTTCAACTCCAATTTTTTAATTAACCTATGACTTCTTTTTTTACTTGATGGATGTGTATGTTCTTATCGTTCTTGTAAATTGCGTTAATGTTCGAATTTTATAATTTTACGTAGTATTATCACGTTACATAAAATTGTGTTTGTTGATCCTTAAATACGAAGGTTACAATTCCGTAAGCTTACATTTTCTCACTTTATTAGTGGATCACCGTTTATACTAGCTTTTAAAGACTAAACCTTTACTAAACTATAGTTTTAATAATGTCAAACACCGAAACAAAACTAATAAATGTAACATGATATTGCGTGAATTTTGCCTTATGCCTTCTTTATTTCGGTGATCGTAGATTTACCGAATTTAATTCCCATAACAACTTCTCCAAATAATAAGAGAATTATTGACATCTAATTCTTCATTGGATTTTAAAATAGGTATCTTAAAATGAAAATACGAAGTCGGGACTTAGGGAAGTAGGAATGCGTAAATAATGAAAGTTTTGTTTTATTAAAGCCAAAATAAATATTGCAAGTAATTAGGTTTGTAAATAGACAAAAAAAACTTTATTGGAATTTTAGATTGGTCATTAAGATTAAGGGACAGAGTATTGACTTTTAATCAAATGTGCGGCTAGTTTTATAAGTTTCCTTCAAGCAGATATTAAATTATATGTTTATCTTTATATATATGCAACGAATTATTTCAATCAGTTCGTTCTGGGATACGTCGACAGAAATCCATCAGCTTGTCTCCGCTCTCTATCGATGAAAAAAGTCATGTTTGTTCATACCACAAAACTTTGCTAGCTGGGGACGCCACAGAGATATCTTGCACCCGGGCCCCAAACACCCTAGGCGCGGCCCTGGCCGTTACCGCACGGGGTATTTCTTAGAATTGGGAATTAAGTAACATCTAGACCGTGAGAAAATGTGCATGAAATAAAATGGACAAATTATTGAAAAATTTTAGTGTAGTATTCTCTGTAGGAGGGAGAGTATTTCATTATATTTTGAGGCCCCAAGGACATGCCACAGTTCCGCCTCTGAGTGTATCATTGTTTATTTTTTATATATGAATATTGATTTTGTATCGAGGAAAACATTTTAATTTGTAAATTATTAAAATCATACAGTTGTGAATTTCATGATGGGGCATTTACACTCTTTCTGCCCTTAACCTGGATTGAAAGTTAATGTTAAGCATTACGAGATTATTGTCAAAAGTCAGATTTTCCCCTATTGATTTCTGGGTATTCTTCTGTACTTATGTTCAACAAAATATCCTAAGGCGTTTAGTAAAGAAATGAAAACTGGGGAAGATGGATATCCTGCCTATAGAATGAAAAGTCGGCACGATGGAGAGTTCACTGTTGAAAAAGATGTGACTTAGGTGAGAAATGCTTTTCTCACGGTCATTTTGACGTAGCATGCTCAAGAGTAAGTACTGGAAATAATTTGTATATTCTGCTAGTATAATAATAAAATAAAAAATGTGAGAAATTCGTCAATATCAGAAAAACATTTAGAACTAAAGTATTTTAACTGCCTTTTCAAAGGTTGTTAATTTCGCTAAATAAAAGTTGGAATTTAGAAACATATTAAGCAACCGAACAACTCGTTAAATAACGCTGTATTTCAGACAGGCGCTAGTCAATTCAATTCTAACTGACACAAAAATTTTCGCGCTGCCAAAATGTTTACAGAGAAATTTCATATTATAGATTTCTATATAATACCTCGCCGACAAACGTGGTTGGTACTGCCCGTGCTGCCTCTCACTGCGTTAGGCAGTATGTACTAACAATAAGAATCTCGAAGTTTGCGAGACGGAAGTGTAGCCATCTTGAAAGATGACACGCTTTTGTTGTTTTGGTCAAACGGATGTAAATTAACGTGTATCAGAAGCGGTGTAGGTACATTATAGATGGTTAATGTTATCTTTTCATGAATGGTTAATTGTATATCCTGTAAAATCACATCGTCAAAGAATAGTATTCTGACAGTTATATGCTTTGCTCCGTCATCCCTGAAATCGTTCAGCGACCGTATATGGTGTAGAGGTTAGTAAATTGTGTCATGTTTTGCCTCTTTAACACTCAACTGGTGAACAAAATTGGTTTGAGTAACTTTCTTTGTTTACATTTCCAGCAACACGTACTCCCCGCTATATCCATCCTTTAATTAGACCCCTGTTATTTCCTCGGGGACTCGCAGGGAACAAGTTTGTTTTTATATTTTGTGACTCGTGTAAACCGCATCTGTCGTGTAAATCTGGCCTCGATACATCCAACGTGATGTTTATAATTTAGCTGATAATGCGGCAAAATGATGAGCCGATTATGGAGAACATATTACTTATGTTGAAGGCTGGAATTGAAACAGGTTTTATGAAACTGAGTGACCATGAATTAGATTTGAGCAAGTTGCTGACAAAAATTCGCAAGCTGTAAAAAGTTGTCCTAAAGAAAAAGGTGCCACCCTCAATGTATAAACCTTACAGCAACAATGTGTAGGAAATGTAACAAGCATCATTCAGTAACTTCCCCTGTTAGCTGTAAAAAAATGTAATGCCTAGTTCATGACATTCAGATCTCTTAAGGTATTGTCAGATTTGTGCGTTACATTTATTACTAATTTCCGGCAATGAGTTGTTTATTAACTATTTCTAATTTTAAACCATGAAAACCAAACAAAAATTTTTTCTAACAATTTTTAATCTTTTTTATATTTAATTTAATTTCACTTATATTTTTAATTATTGAGAAAAGCTCGGAAAGTTTCATATGAACATTTTTATATAAAATTAACCTAATATTTTCGAAAAATCTTCCTTCGGGTCAACTTGACCAATTGTATACAGGAATAATTCACGACATAGGCAAATGATTTAAGGGTTAATTAAAACTAATTTAATCCTCGATAATGGTTTTTTTATTTTGTTATATATAAATTATATAAAAAGCTATTGCAATATTGACGAGATATCTTCCATTTTACAGATATTGAGACCAGATGGACGTCTTCGTAGTTCTTCCTCCCGATATTGCCATCAGTTGACTGTCGGAACGAACGATGAGACTTATTTCGGAGGAATTATTTGTCCCCATCGAAGATTCTCATCAGCCAAACATGGTAAATAAAATGCGTTTGAAACAAAAATTAGTTTGTTAAACCAAATATTTTGGTGGAATTTGACGTTATGGCATTATTGTTGCTGTTACTGCCCAGGTTTCACTATTTAATTTCATTATTAACATTTAAAAGATTGTACTTATGTACAAATATAAACAAAATGCATAAAAAGCATAGCCACTCTTCCCGATTTACGTAATCGTGTCAGATAAAGTTAGGAATTAAAAAATACTCCTGGAATAAAATGTTGAATTGTTTAATTTAAAACATTAAAAAGTTGATTTTTGACGTAGAACTACGTCCTTCCCCGAGTCTGGGTGAGGGGGTACGTACGGATTTTCGGATGTCCCAAAAAGTGCAAAATTTGAAACGCTTACTGCACGGAAACTATAAGAGCTACGTTGATGATTTATATACCGTTGGATAGAGGGCAGATGTCGCTTCCTAATAATATGTAAACCGGTTGTGCCAGATGGGGGAGGGGGTGCGCGGCGGAAATGGCGAACTTTCTCTTTTTTCTTCTCGACGGTCATGTGATGTCATGACGTAACTGTAATGGCAAGCAGGCGAGAAGTGCCGGCAAGGAGTGTTTGTAGTCGAAAGTCATACTGAAGAGCGAGTGCATTGCGCTATTTGGCGTTTCTACTGTGTTCTGTTTTGTTTCTACTTTGCTGATATTATTGTGTTTTCTAAAAATGGAATGTGCAGTTGCCACATGCAAGAATTATTGGAGAGTAACCAAAGACAATAAAGATATAGTGTACCATGCGTTTCCGAAAGACATGGCGATTCGCAGAGCCTGGTTGGTAAAATGTAAGCGCGCGGATAAGGTGAACATAGCTAATGCAAGAATATGTTCCATCCATTTTAAGAGTGGTGATTACTATCGTGATTTAGAGCACGAGTTATTAGGACTTCCACCAAGAAAGCAAAGACGTCTGCAACCAGATGCTCTGCCTAGCCTAAACTTGCCTCAATGCAATGGTGGAGGAAGTCATATCTCTACAGTGCAAAGTTGCCTCGGTACATGTGATTGTGAAAGCTCCAGTTCAACAAGACAGGTGAGAATAAGTCAAGTTTACCTCGTAAAATTTCAGTTAAGATATCTTTGTTGTAAACGAATGACGGTGGTTTTTCTTTTTTGAATTCACTTTATAAAGTTAAAAAATTTTCTTTAATACGACACACTCGACCTAATCCTAACCTCGTCGCTTTTAAATATATATCTTGATGTGATTATCTCAAACCATAAAATAGAACAAGTTTTTTATTTTAAACAGTGTACTGTTCATTAGCATCGATTTTGCTTTTCTGATTACTTGATTGTAATTATTAAACTTTCAGTTGACATACACCTTCATTTCAGTGTAATGCCTGTAACTGCATTTATTCTCATCGGAAGATCAAAATTACATAATTTCTATTCTTAGTGAATATTGCATATGATAATATAGGAAGATTTTAAGGTGTTTCTTTGGCAGGAGGCTGTTTCTACCAGGGGGATTGCTTTACCTAGTGGGAGGGTGATTCAGAAAGAGATAATACAAAAATTAATTGAAGCAGATTCAGGAGAAATTAAGATACTACCAAAGTTAACACAACTGCATGTCACATGTAAAGGTCGAGATAGACAGCGAGCAAGATTAGCTGCACAGCTTTTTTCCAATGCCACTGCTTAAGCTCTGCATCTTGTTTTTGACGACATTGGTGAGATGCTTACCTTTTTTGAAGTAATTAACGATACTTTTGATATTTTTAACTCACGTATACCTGATAACATTGGTGTGAAATCTGGTTTTGGCAAATGCTTGAAGCAACAACTTCATGTTTTAAACAAATTTGAGAGCTTGTATGCGTGTAGTAGGAAAAAGAAATTTAATGCCATTCCGAAAGGGTTTACTTACGAGTCTAAGGTCTTTAAAAGGGTTATATGAATACTTAACGTTACAAGGCTTCCAGTATATATTAACTGCCAGGCTCAATCAATATTGCTTGGAAAATTGTTTTTCTCAAATTCGTGGACTTGGTCGCTTCTATGACCATCCCATGCCAGTGGAAGTGAAAAATAGAATCCGCCTTCTACTTTTAAGTTCAGATGTGGAAAACATTCCATTATCAACTGCCACTGCTGTAACGAAAGTAGATGATAACGAGGAATACTTTCTTACTCATCGTCTTTTTGATGGGATAGCTGACGAAAATGACATGGCTTCACTCTTGGAAGGGCAGAATTGTGTAAGAGATTTATGTGTACATAATACCATTGAAGGTGAAAAAGAAAGTATTCCATCCCAAGTTGATTTACCTTTAGAAGGCCTTAGGTATCTTGCTGGCTATATTGCATTCAAATGCAAGAAATACGACTGCAACTTAGGTCATCCAACTCGACAGCATCTTCAAACAAAGGAAGATGCATTTTCCAACTTGAGTTGGATTCAAATCCTTTCAAAAGGTGTTCTAACCGAGCCAAACCATCAGTGGTTTTATACGGTGCAATTATTTGAAGTAATTTTTGACAATTTTCATGGTGGAAATTTGGCAAAATCCCCCCAAGTTATACGATCACTTACTAGGATATTGCAAGAATAATTTCCACTTGTTAATAGAAATGTTGTCATGTTTTATGCGAGGACAAGAACATTCATTAGAATTCGCTTTTTAAACACACTTGCATGCCGTAGGCAAGCTGGGAGATCAGCTGCAAAGAAAGGATTGAAGTGGGCAAAGTTTACTGTGCAATTGTTTTATGTTATGAGTTTTCTTTTGGGAATAACTTTGTATATTGTTTATATATTTTCTGTATTATGTTTCTTATACATTACATAAATAAATGAAAATTTAAAAAACTCTCCAGTCACGTAGTTAGACGTTTCTCTTCTATCCTTTTCCCTACGCTTGCCATTATAGCTATGTCACAGGCAGGGCCGGCGCTAGGTTGTTCAGCGCCCGTCTGCAAAATAGCTGTGAGCGCCCCTTTAGAAAAAAATCGTCGAAAAAGATACATTTCACATTTTAGTATAACATGAATAGAATATTAGAATAAATAAATAAATATGAAATTTTATTTGAAACAAGTTTATTCACAAAATTTTTATTTTTCTCGATTTCATAGTTACAAAATTAGAAATAATTTCCTTTACATCTAATTCAGCACGTACATCATTTTCAATCGCTATTAATGCAAGGTTTACAAGCCTCTCTTGTGAAATACTCGTTCATAAATACGTCTTAATTAATTTTAATTTAGTAAATGAACATTCGCTGCTTGCTACACTAACAGGAATGGTCAATAATATTCTCAAAGCAATCATTAAGTTAGGCAAGGATAAATTATTAGATACAATAAACTGAAGAACATCGAAAGGGTTTTGAATTTTTAATTTATCATTACTGAAAATGTCTTTATAAGAAACTATCTCGTCATAGAGTTCTGTACCATTTATATCTTTGTTATCACCGTATTTTAAAAGATTCTCTAAATCATCACAGCTTTTTCTTAGATTTTCATTATCAGTTTCTGAGAAATTATGTAAAAAACTGAAATGATCATTATGGATTTTCAGTTGTTCAAAACGTTCATTCAACGATGCCCCAGCAGTATCCAAAATCGTATTAAAACATTGACTCTGAATCTATCATTTGGCGTTTGCGGTGATTCGTCATGATGTTCATATTGAAATTGACGTTTCTTTTGTCTTCGGCAAAGTTCAACTATAGATTTAAATTCTGGTTCTCCATCCACATCTTCACTAAGTTTTTTTGCCGTTTCAAGAACATCCTTGTAATTTGAATTTGATCGATATTCCAGTACGAATTATTTGAAATTGCCAATTGATTCTAAGACAAGTGCAATGTGCATATTTTTATCTTGAAGTTGTTTGCAGATAGGATTTATTCTATTAAGAATATCATGCCAAATTATCAAGGAACAAATAAATTTATAATCTTTTATTTTAACACATAAACTTTGTGCTTCATGTTGTATTTCTTTATTGAAGTTGTCGTGGTCCATAATTTCATAGAGCGCGTCATAAATTTCTCCTATTTGATATCATAGAGGCCGGATTGCTTCAATTCTACTTTCCCATCGGTTGTCTGAAAGTTGAAAATGTTAAGTTTGAGATGTTCTTTAAATGAATTGTCCAACGCTTTGGAGAAGATGAAAAGAAATTATATAATTCTTGCACAGTTGCAAAAAAACTAATTGTGTCTGCATTGACTTTTGCTGCGTCATTCATCATTAAATTTAGAGGATGAGCAGCATAGGGAACGTAAAAGGCACGAGGATTTGTGTTTAAGAGCAAACTTTGGAGCCCATTTCTTTTCCCTTTCATATTCGCCCCATTGTCGTACCCTTCACCCCTCATAACCTCAATGGGAATGCCCCATTTTTCCAATAATTTAATTATGGTTTAGTATAAACCGTGCCCTGTAGAGTCATCAGCTTCCACAAAACCTAAAAAGTTTTCCCTGATTTCGACTTTTCCATCGGTGTAGAAAACAAAACGTATGATAATACTCATCTGTTCTGTTTTACTTGCATCAGGTGTGCAGTCCAAGATCATTGAATAGTATTTAGCCTTTCGAATCGACAATAAAATTTTATCCCTTATTCCATTGCCTAAAATTTGCAATATTTCATTTAAATAGTGAACGCAACATTTTTGCCGTAGAGCTCTTTCAACGTGGGTTTCCATAACTGGGTCAAACTTAGCAAACAGCTCGTCTAATTTTAAAGAGTTTCCATTATCCTTTTGATATAATGTATCAGATGATCCTCGAAATGCTAAATGTCGGCCACCGAGGAATTTTGCTATTTCAATCGATCTTTCTAAAACATTTGACCAATGTTTCTTTTCATTTCGTACATGTTTTGTGTTTGAAAGTCAATAGTTATTTTATTCTTAGGTCGTTCTGAAGTTCCTTCCATTTAAAACAATTTTTCATGTGATTCGTACTGGTCTCGTGTCTATGGAAAGTTTGGATATGTTTCCCCGGTCATCACATCCTTTTACGAGGCTACTACTCTCAGCAGGTGTTAAAAGCTTACAAGAAAAACAGAAAACAGAATTGGCGGTTAACGAATAAATAAGCCATGTCTGTGTTACAAACTCTCCGTTTTCCATTTTGCTATTATAATATGTATCGCTAAATTTACGTCCATTCGTATCTCTCGGATATATTAAATTTTTCTTTTTAATAGGTCCCATTTCTGATAAAACTATTCGTAATTTGTCGTCAATATTTGGCCATTTTGCTGGATCTTCTAAATTTCCATTAACTAAAGTTTTTTCATTTATAACAATGTCTTTCTCCGAATTGTCTCGAAACGATTCTTCACTTAAGACGTTTTCCATGTCATGATTTAAATAATTTTTAATTACCTCGAGATCTGGTTCAGAAATTAATTCCTCATTGTCTTGATCTGTCGTTGTAATATTCTCATTTAATCTGGCTGATGAACTTGGGTTGGATGCCTCTTTGTCAACAATTGGTTCTGATGATGTGTCAAGTTGGCTACAGTCTAAGTCGGAAGTATTCTTCACTTTTTTAATGAAATGAGCTAGTGTACCGGCTTGTTTTTGAATGGCAGCATCTTTCGCGGCCTTACGTTTACCGGTCGTTTAAAATTAAATTTGGGGAAATAACTAAGTTCTTCTTTCATGATAATCATCTTCTATTTAACCTTTTCGCTGCTATGGACGTTAAGCTTCTCCATCAGCCATCTGCGCCGAGTCCAATGACCCCTGTGCTGAATACTTTATCTAGGAGCTCCGCGTCTACGTTCATTCGTTCGTATTTTAGTCTCTTTGTATTTTACGAGTTATTTTGTCAATCATTTACATTCATATTGATTAGTAACCATCTCGAAAAGATATTTTCATCTATTTTGTTGACTCATTTTATTAATAGCAAAAGAAAACGAAAGAATCTAAACGCGACTAAAAAACCTTGGTTTGAGAACGGGATATATTATGTATGAAAGTTGACACAGAACTGAAGATATTTCTGGCTTTTTTCCGTATGTTTTAGGCCTTTTAGGGCATAGGGGATGAGAAAAGTGATGGCCAGGGGACGAAAAAGGTTTTATGCGGGTGCAAAAAGCCCGGGAAAATGAAGTAGAAGCAGCCTTTTTCATCGTCCAAGGTTAGACTAAAAACAGCTTGAAAATATATGTCTACACCATCTAGAGAGTGCCTAAAACATATGTTAGTACCACAAAAATCCACGGAACATCGTTAGCATCGCTATGACTAAATGCGTTTTGAGCAGCGAACGGAAAAGCTTGAAACGCATATATGCGTCGTTAGCAGTCGGGGCACTGCTCTGCCCGTCCACATATAGGCGTCGATAGCAGTAGCGGCTGTGCGCTACCTCCACGCATATATGCATCGATAGCAGCGAAAAGGTTAAATATCCCACGTCAATCGGGGCTTGAGACACCACAATGGCATTTAAATGCCGTACGATAAAGGCTAAGAAGTAAGTTTCACTAATTGATATGTATAACAGGGTCCCCTAATTTTCCTCCTCAAGAAAAGTCCTCCATGACAGAAATACAAACTGGTTTTATGAACTTATTGGATCTGTTATTATGAACATGTTCTTTTCATCTCGGTTTTCCGAATTGTCGCCAAAAGCAAACACCCCTTCTTCTCATATATTCCAGAGAGTCGAGGGTTTTTTTCAAAACTAATTACAAATGATATTTAATTTCAGATGGCTTTCTCTCCCCCTGTTTCACCAAAAGAAGAAGTCCTGACGGATGATTCTGCTGATCAGGTAAATAGATTAATGTCCTATATGTTGTGACGAAACGAAATTCGCAATGTTCAAAAACACCGCCGAAGTAGAAAGGTTCCCCGACCCTCTGCTAGGGGGACCTATAAAAGGCGTGACCGGAAAGCAACTGGGCCTTTTGTCACGGCACCGTTCGCCGGCCATTAGTCCATTAAAACTCGACAATCGCTAACGGCGTCAGATAGCGTTAGACGGTTATTTGCCATTGTACTTACTAAGAATTGTTATTTGCCATTGTATTTGCTCATTTGCCCATTGAATGTGTTTTTTTGCTTTTGTGTTTTTTTCTCTTTGTTTTTTCTGCGTTTTGTGTGCTTTTGCTTGTCTCTTACGCATGAGAAGCATGTTTTTTGATGTCCAGTCCTCATTGTTTAGTAAATTCTTTTTTGTTTCTTGAATTTAAGCTTAACCCGATGTTATCTTTCCCACCCAATCGCTTTCAGAGGTATTAAGCTATATGTTCTCAGTACGAGTACCGTACGTCCTATTTTCCCAACAACCCACCATAGTCCGCACGCGACGGGTTGTGTTTGGAAGAGTCCTTTTTGGCCTGCGGGTCATCAAGAAGTCTCGAGTCCACCTCCGTACGATACTTTCAAAAAGAGAAAGGGAACAAAAAGGGGGGGAGATCGTGAGAATATACACACACACACACTAGTAGTCGGTGCTTGCATTCTGCAAGCATTGGTAAAATTTTGAGATAGTTGCAATGGCCACATCACTATCTTTCATAATTCTCTTATGTTTCCTGTAAATAGATTAATATCCTTTGATTACAATGTAATGAAATTTTACTTCCTTAAAAGTTCTAGGTGTGATACAAATAGAATTCCACTGAACTGGCAATGAGAGTAAATGCTCGGGTGTGCTGACGTAATTCATGCAAAACAATCATTACCTAAGTGTCGAAAAATCAACATTTGGCGCCTCGAGGATGAATACCATATCTGGCCGAATATAAGCTGTTTTTTTGTCAAAATCTCTCATGAAAAAATCATCCCTCGGCTTAAATGCGAGTTCGAGGAAAAAATTTGGGGTTAGGATTAAGTCTCGTAGTCATCCATAGATGGCAGCACATCTCCCATTACCGTCACATTCAGATGATAGTACTATATTTTTCGTAAAGTAAATATTTTGCCTGCGATGAATATTAATGAATAAATAATAAAGCTAGATTATTGAATTTAGCAGTACATGTGTTTTGTTACCGTTGTTACCAGTTCATTTGTTTCTAAATGCTATTGGATATTTTCTTTCGTTTCTCAGGGCTATGCATATGTATCATTAAGGATAGTTAGTAATTTGTATTATTTTTCATTATCCATTAAAAGAAGTTCCTATTAGTTTTACTTGGCTATTGTAGTTATTGCTTTAGCCATTGTAATGTTTATATGCATGTTAAAACCTCATTCATGGAATCTATTAAAATTACGTACATGGACTACACCATCGATTACACAAAATGCGATGATTGCTTTTAATGCTCAACTGTTTTACTTATGGTAAAATGTGTGTGTGTGGTTATATATGATATATCAATATGAACATGTATAATTATAAAATGCAATTTCTTAAAGCAGTGTAAATTGTAATTGCACTGGAAATAGACTTGGATTAAAAATTATCTTTGCGAGGTCGCTATTGCTTTATTTGACCTTGCGTGAAAATGAAGATGAATGAAATTATCGTTAACTGAATGTGGAACATTATTCCACAACGCGAAATTATTAATTGGAGTAATATTTCAAATGTCAACAACTAAACCATTTCCCACTCTATTCTTCCATCTCCGATAATGTGCCTGGCACACTTCAGCATAAAATCTACGAAATTTGCTTTTTTGTCAAAAAATGGTGGAAATTTTTGGGGGGTCGGCTTGCATTCGGGCAGGTACGGTATATTAGTATCATTATATATATAGACTTTCCTTACAGAGGAGGAGTATTCTAATGTTTAAGCATTTCCAGATGAGCTGGAGATTCGAAATTTTTTCTTAGGTAGGATTTTGTGCAAAACCGACTCGAAAAAACGAAAACCTTGAAAAAGTTCAACAATGCGGCCGCAAAAAATTCGCAACTGTTTAAACAAATTTTCAAGGTTTATGTATTTCCCAATGTGCTACGGAGCTGAAATTTTTTTTAGAGGTAGGATTTGTAAAAAAAACGAAATAGGGATTATAGAAATTTTGATATTTTAATTTGTTTGGCAGTTAAAAATTCTTAAATTTTAAACAATTAGGTAAATGTTTAGATACTACAGGGCGAGTTAGAGAGCTGAAAATTTTAAGTTATTTAGAGTTTATTCTAGATAAATGAATAAACATTTAAGTGTATCCATGAAATTATTTTTGCGGCCGTTAAAAATTATTTTAATTTAAACAATTAGAAAAATATTATTTCACTTCTAGAAATGCTACAACTTTAAAATTTGGCAGAAAGGTACAGCATTATTACCCCATCATGGCGAGAGTATAAAATTCTTAAATTTGCAAAGTTTGGGGATTTTTTTAATCTATTATTTTTACATAAGGGAAAAACGAAAATCGCTTCGGAGGTGAAAACTTGGTGCAGAGGAAAAACTTTAATTAAAGAAACATTAGAATGATGAAATCTTATGAATCAAAGAAATATATGTAATGATGAAATATCTCTCTGAAATGTGAGTGTTTTTTCAAGGTGAATGAAATGCTTGCAGTATGCAAGCACCTTCTACTAGTATTAATATACTCTTGTGTTTTTGATCTTTTCATTTCAGGTGGATTTATCACATTTGAAAGAGGAACCTCCTGATGACGATTATCAAGTCCAGCCTCAGGTAATACCAATATCATAATTTTATTCACTTAGTAGCAATATGAATCGTCTTTTATTTGATGAATAACTATATTTATTGGGTGTTCCTTACCAGTGAAGCAATAGTAGCTGAATGGATTATGGACACATCTCCTTTCCCCATCTGTTTGCAGGTCTGCATAAGAAAGATGCATGTTTGACTTCCATTCCAAGGGACTAAAAATTGATGGAATAATGCGTTCTAAAGATGTTTCAAAGTTATTCTCAAAAGTACAGATTATTCCTATCTGCATAAGATCTTGAGATCACATTATTCCATCAATTTCTAGCTTCGCGATCTTACCATTTGGAAGGGAGGGGTTTTCTTCATCCTATGTCTTATAATACATCCATCGGGGCTGTTTAAAACTAGCTTGGCTAGCCCTGACCCAACTAAGAAAAACACCCGCATTCAGAAACAGGAAAAATAATCTGCTATGATATTTCAGTGATAGAATATCTGCCCGACAGGTGGAAGACCCGGGTTCGATTCCCGGACATAGCGGTATTTTTTCCTGTTTCAGAATTATTTACATTTACTGTTGTTTGAATTTTAATAAAATGGTTACATATACATAAGTTAACAACTTAGATAAGCATACATTGTATCACAAATAGGCGTGTTTTGTGCAATGAAGTATTTAAAACAATACACTTTGAAAGTTTGCACAACATAGAACAGAGCAAAACCATGACTTGATTGTCTCTTTGTCTAGTAAAAATGTCTTCTTTTCCTAGGTTGACGCATTAATAATCGTATTTCCGTAATGTTAGTGGCATGACTAACTACTGCGAAACGATATATCAAAAATATACAAGGGTGATGTTAAATTTTTCTTTACCAGTTAATTTTTTTACCGCTTGTAATTCATTGAAAAATATTTCAAACATACTTTGATTGAATTGGTCATTAGAAAATTAAACATTGGCCCAAATATCTTGAAATCTTTTTGTAAATTCGGATTCCAGGTCTTGCGTGTAGGTTTCAATCTCATGTTTGTGTGTGTATGTGATAGCTTTTTGTGGGTGCTCTAACTCAAAAACTGTTAATCAGGTCAATGCAAAATTTTTTATTTAACATTTTTATAAGAGTCAGAAGAACTGATTAGTTTTTGGTAAAAATCGGTCTACCGGAAGTGGGTGTTTGCTTTTGTAACTTATCCGTTATTTAGAAACATTTGCTTTAATATTTGATAACTGTAAAAATGTATCGGAATAAAAATTGTAGGGAATTCAATTTTCTACAACCTTTGTTTGTAACATTTTCCCATATATTTCGCCGTTTAAGAGATATCTTACATTTTTAGCTGGCACCATTGCAGAAAAAGGAGAGAAAAATGTAATAATTTGAAATAAAAAAACTTCATCAGAAATGTCAAAACTATAAAGTTAAAAACTTGAAACATTTGCCCACATCAAAATAAATAATATTTTATTATGTTGGATGTAACATTATTAACAAAGTTTCAAAAAATTCTGAAAGTTATTCAGTAATTCAAAAAAATTGTGTTTATTTTGGAAAATTAGCGTTTATTAATGGAAGTCGCATATCAAATTCGCAAGATTGGCTCTCAAAAAGTTTGCTATCTTTGACAGTGAGCCCAACTCACTGGGTCTTCGCTGATGTTGAAATCGCGAGCTGAAATTCTCTAACGGGTAATTCCCCTGGCCCAAATGTATACCCTTAATTATTTAATCACATTGTGCCAGCGAAGACAACTTTACTTAAATTTGCAAGAAAATGTGATGTATGATCCTAATAAACTCCGCCCGGGCCTTCATGGAGAAATTACTGTTTTTCATAGCTTCCCTCTTCACTGTCATAATTTTAACTTTTTACTTTCTCCATAAACAAAGTATAGAGAAAGTATTGTTTTCACGAAAAAAATCGAATTCGAGATTTCAATGGAAATTCATGTTTTAAGGTCCCCTGAACATGTTTTGACTATTTTCTCAATGATGTCTGTCTGTATGTGATAGATTTTTGTGGGCGCTCTTAACTCAAAAACTATTAATCAGGTCAACGCAAAATTCTATATTTATCATTTTTATAAAAGTTAGAAGATCTGATTAGTTTTTGGTAAATATCGGTAAACCGGAAGTGGGTGTTTACTCTTGTCACTCATCCGTTATTTTGAAATATTTGCTTTAATATTTGATAAATGTTAAAATATATCAGAATAAAAGTTGTAGAAGATTTTATTTTCTACAACCTTTGTTTGATACATTTTTCCATATAATGCATTGTTTAAGAGATATCTTACATTTTTAGCTGCCACCACCACGCCACCTACCGAAGACTATTGTTAACAATTGACGCTTAGTTACGTCTTAGTAACGCTCCTTTTTCATTTCTTAATTGTCAACCGGAAGTAAATATTGACGACGATCCCAGAGCTAACAACATGTATTTTGCCATATAAATATGGAGAAAGTCATGTGTTGCCCACGTCAGTTTATTTTGTTAAAAGAATCTTTCCTAAATTTCATATATTGTATTAATAGAGGACTGTTATGTAATTGAAGATTGAATGATTAACACTCAAATGTAATTTTCTTATCAATATCGAATGAGAAACCCGAATAACATTGAATTGAGTCAAATAACTTACAACTTTTTCGTACTTAAAGTGTTTCTCTATACTCCGCGTTGATTATCTGTACTTAGCCTTAAACCCAAGCAATATCCGGGTACTTCTGATAGTCCTATATATTTACTTGTGTAAGAAGCATGTATTTATAACATGTTTTTATTGGTTTTTAGCAAAGGGCATTGTGTTTCTTCCATATTAATGTGATTTTATGGTTTAATTTCAGTTTACCGTCTGTCCAACTACACCAGCAGAGGAGATTATAACAGATGATATTCCAGTCAAGGTAAATATTAAGTATTTTTTTATAAAACATCTGAAGGGATTGATTCTGGATATCCTAGCATTTCTGTGGACAAAGATTTTATGTATCCATATATCCCTCATGATATGCGTTAATATATTAGGTAATCAATAATTCCCGCATTTGTATAGACCTTTCAACACCGAATATGCCCCTATGGGCTAACAAAATGCAATAACTCACGGACGTATACTTTTCATGATATTCCTTCGACATGTTTCTTTCCCATACCCAACAGAAGTGTGCAATTCATTATTTTTATAATAAACTAGTAGTTGGCGCTTGCATACTGCAATAATTTCAGCTCAACATTAAAAAACATTCATTTTTTATATTTCATCATTACGCATATATTTTTAATTCTAAATATTTCACCTCCGCATCGTTTTTCGTTTTTCCCACATGTAAAAATAATATTTTAAAACAATCCCTAAATGTTGCAATTTTCAAAATTGTACACTTTCTTCATTATGGGGTACTGATGCTACACATTTTAGCCAAATTTTTAAGTTGTAGCACTTCTAGAAGTAAAATAATATTTTTCAAATTGTTTAAATTTAAATAATTATTAACGGCCGCCGCAATTCATATATGGTAAAATTGAAATGTTTATTTGTGCAAATTAACTACTCTGTAAATAATTTGAAAATTTCAGCTTCCTAGCTCATCTCGTAGTACCTAAACAGTTATCTATTTGTTTAAACTTTATGAATTTTTAACTGTCAAACAAATCAAAATATCAAAATTTGTATAATCCCTATTTCGTTTTTTTAAGAATTCTACTTATAAAAAAAAATTTCAACTCCGTAGCACATGCGGAAATACATAAACCTTGAAAATTTGTTTAAACAATTGCGAATTTTTAGCGGCCGCATTGTTGCACTTTTTCATGATTTTCGTTTTTTCTAGTCGGTTTTGCACAAAATCCTAAGAAAAAAATTTCAAATATCCAGCACATCTGGAAGTGCCTAAACATTAGTATCCTCCTGTTATATGTTATATCCTCCTCTGTAAGGAACGTCTATATATAATGATTACTTTTTATTTGAACATTTTAGTACAATAATTCATGATATACACAATTTTTCCGTAAAATGAACAAAAATTCTCCAAAATAAATCCGGCGTTTAAAGGTTAACCCATTCGCTGCTATGGACTTGTAGCTTCTGCATCAGCCGTGTGCGCCGAGTTCAGTGACCTTGAAGCACGCCTGTGCTGAATACTTTCTCTAGGAGCACCGCGTCTACGTTCTTTCGTTCGTCTTTTAGTCTCTTTATATGTTAAAAGTTATTTTGTCAATTCATTTACGTTCATATTGATTATTAACCATCTCGAAAAAATATTTTCATCTTTTTTTGAGCAGCGAACGGAAAAGCTTGAAACGCATATATGCGTCGTTAGCAGTCAAGGCACCGCTCTGCCCGCCCGCATATATGCGTCGATAGCAGCGAAAGGGTTAACTAGCATAATTGCCCTATAAAATTATTGGCACATGTGAATTAAACATTATATTAAAATAAATAAATAAAAAATTAATTGTACCAACCATTATATGCCTTAAAAAGTAAGCAATTAATCCAATATTTACATAATTGAATGATCTACAAATTAAAAGTGGTTTTAGACCTGTAAAATGTATGTGTATTAGTTAATAAAAATATGCCAACGGCAAATTTGAAAGCCCCTCAAAAGCATTCTAAACAAACAAACATATAGAGCTGGGATTTTATATTATTAGTAGCGGAATATTTATTTATTTTCATCACATTATTTATAGTTATCAGTTGTTCTTTAAACTTTTGAAAACAGCATCGAAATTTCACGAATGTGTGGACGGGAATATGGCGTAAATTTATAATCCCAGTTAATCATAAGAATACAAGGCATATAGCCCCAACGGCGAATGATGTTTATCCAAAAATATATAAAATTGGGGCATTGAAATCTGATTTATGGACCGATTTGACATATATTAAAAAATCGATGGCAGGAATACTAAATTGTGTTCATTTAGTCTCTCATTGTTTTGAGTCTCGAACTCTCGCAATGACTCCGAGTACAATAGAACTTCATAAATCTGGCATTGAAGAATCCGGAATTATAAAAAATCCTGCAGTTTTTGAGAGGAGTTGCCTCCCATCTCAGGTGCATTTCGAAAGGACTGATATTCGACTGCAAATATAATTTATCCAAGAGCCTTCTGTATCCTTCACCCTCGTAAAGATGTCCTTATGTAATAATTCTCGATTTTCTGTCTGTCTGGCCCAGTAGTTTTGGACATTTCACAATGGAATTTAGAGCTGAAACTTCCACAGTCGTTAATCCCCCATGAGATGGTCCGTAGAAAAATCAAACTTCCCAGAAAAAGTCCCGGGAGACGATTATATTTTCCCATAATTTTACACGAGATTTTCGATTTTTAAGGGTTAAGGTTTATTTCATTCAGTCATTTAAATATGGACCGAATTTCCCCGTTTTTGTTTTATTCGACGGCTAAAACTATAAAATATCTTATTCTTGCGATGTTTAGATGTTACACGGAAGAATTTGTCGGAAACATGCATTTCTTTTCAAAATTTTATAACTTTTTCGTACTCTTTCCAGGTGTTGCCAAGGCGACCCGATTGAATTAGCGTCTATTAAGTCTTCAAATGAACGAAATAATTGTGTTATTTGCTCCGCGAGTTTTATGAAACATCGAAATTATTGTTGTAGCAACGTCAAGCGTAATAGATAGCAACGTAAATAATTTCAGATAACCTATAAAGCTCATTTGTATCCATTCGAGGGTCAAACCAGTGCAAAGAGTGCACGTTGCGGAATAGCCCCTACAATCGCATTTTACACGGTGATATAAAGTTGCCTGTTCACATTTGTAGCAATCGTGTAATTTTAATAGTGTGACTGTTATGTCAATAGTGTGTGATCGAGGAACAATCTCCGATGCCAGTCAGTAATAATAAAAGTAAAAACCCGGATAAAAGACCAGATAAAAAATAAGAACGGCCAGATAAAAAACCGGATAAAAATGGCGATATGTATTTCGGTTACCAAGTCTTTGGCCATGATGATGGTTACTTGATAACCGAAATACGCATCGCCATTTTTATCCGGCCGATCTTATTTTTTATCCGGGTTTTTACTTTTATTATTATTGACTGGCATCGGAGATTGTTCCTCAATTACATTCTTACCAGCCAGTGTTAGCTCAAATTCTTCTTATTGTTCATGTCAATAGTGTGATTAGTGCTAAATTTAATATTAGAATGGCTTAAAAAATGCGGAAAACCTCTACAGTAGCATTATTTACATACGAGAAAGGGCATGAAAAAACACTTCCTTTCCTTGATTTACTCATAAAAAGCCTTGGCGAGCGGCTAACATTTAACGTCTACCAGAAACCCACACATGCATATACATATGTGCCACATGATTCCCGAACTTGCCCACATCACAACACTTAATAGTTACGACAATCATATAGTAGAAAATATATTACGAAAACATAAACACCAACTCCATGTCAAAAATCACACAACACTCACAAACATTAACACCAAAAATTCAAAATACATTTCACTCTCGGCATCACCAATAAACTCGGTAGCATGTTTTCAGAACACTATTTTAAGACTGTACAAGTTAACAGCAATAAACTCACCAACCTTCTTCACAACCCAAAAGACACAATTGCGCCTTTGCAAAAATCTGGAATTTACAAGATTTCTTGTGGAACATGTGATAGGAGATATAGGAAAGACAAAACGTAACTTAGAAACTGCTTCAAAGAGCACTTGGCACACTTTAGACATAACAGGATTAACAATTCGAGCATAGCCGCTCATATACCAGAAAACAACCACCCTATCACTATCCAGAAATTAACACTGTTCATCTACATCTACAGTTTACCCTGCAAGCCACCGCAAGGGTGTGTGGCAGGGGGTGCATTAACACCAAGGGGAAAACTCCAAAATTAGGTCTGGGTTTATGCCCCTATGCGAGGTTACTTTTGATCGCGAGTTTTATTCTGCTCGGCTATCTCTCTTATTTTACGAGGATGGTCCATTCTACCGATATAGGTTGGAGTTCTTATTATTTCTTCGACGTCGCTGGAGAAAGTACACGTCCTAAATCTTTCAAGAAGTTTTAACCTAGCACGTAATCGGTGCTCAGCTAGTGATTCCCATCCCAAGTCCTGTATCAAGCCTGTAACGCTTTTATTTCTATCATAACAATTTTTGACGAATCTAGCAGCTTTTCACTGCACTTTCTCTTACTCGATGATTAATCCTTTCTCGTACAGATCCCATATGCTCGACACATACTCTAGCAGCGGTCTAACTAAAGAAAAGTAACATGTCTCTTTGACTTTTTCTTCGCTTTTACCTACTATCCGTTTGATGAATCCTAGTTTCTGCTTAGCTTTCCCGGATATATTTCGTATGTGTGTGTCCCACGAGAGGTTACTTGTTACTATTAAAATCAATATGCGAAGAAAACAAATTAGATGCATATGAGAGCCTTTTCATCAACAAATTCAAAAAATACTGTTATGAATATCGATTGCGGCCTGGCATCTTATCCCCCCCCCCCTCTACAGTTTAATGGTTCCTCCATCCCCTCCTCTCACTCCTCTCCCACCCACTTTCACTCTCTTGCCAACAGACAACAGTTTAAATTCACACATGCCAACCAACACACTCCACTCGACAGCAGCTACTGATGATGAGAGCCTGGCTCTCAAAATACTTATTTAGCGCTCTGTTCTTCTCACTAAATTCCTTTGTTGTTTTACGGTCGGAGTCAAATCTTCAATTCATGGATTTTTACATGCTATCTTATGGGAAATATACTTCCGAAGTCGATCCCATATCTTTATTAGGGACTTTTTTTTCATCATCGACTTTGAATGCATGTTTGAGGCATTCCTACAAAATCTCACTCTTCTACCTACTTAAGAAGTATGTTTAAAACACGCTATAATGTTACCATATGCTATCTTGTGATACACTGCCGAACACACATCCACATTTAATACCGTATTGACCCGAATATAGTGCGATGTTTTTTTCCTCAATATGTACCTTTGAAAGTCACATTCGCACTATATTCGAATACTTGTTGCATTCATACTATATTCGAATAATTGTATCTTTAAAAAATAACTGCGTATCAGCGCGTTTCATGACGCGTGTTTCAGCGCATATGTATATAATTGTTACATTGTAAGTGAATTGGACATTCATGTTACGATGCTACATTGTACAGATATACTCGGTTGGGGTCTGAGGAGACTAGAAAATAAATCAAGGTCAAATTGCAGCAACCACAGCACCGACACAACTTCACGCAGGGTCGCCACACTCAAGCGTTAGAAAACGAGGACGGTCTAAACGTGGCGTCACATTAACCCCCTTTAGTACATAATTCATGAGTTTACAGGTGATTTAAATGTGTAAAATAGAGAAAATTAAATGTTTTTTTGTCTTTTTCTAAAATTCCTTTCAAAATACTTGGGGTCGCACTATATTCGGGGTAGCATTATATTCGAGCTAATACGTTATATGGGAAGGAGAGAATACAGGCTTCTGAAGTGAAACTCATTGCAGATTAAAATTGAAAAGTATAATTGCCCAGTAATCCCTGAAAATTCGATCGAAAAAGAGTTAAAAGTTTTTCATTTATAAGCATAACTTTTGAAACAGCCATGTCTGAAAATTGTATCTAAGTTCTTGATTCTTTCACTCTATAGAAATGGCGCCGCTTCACAGGGGAACATTAAAAACAAATCTAGACTTTCAATAATGATAATAAGATATACGTACCATCTTTACTCTGCGTAGACATTGTATTGATATTAATATATTTGTTTCAGCAGACTGCAGAACCTGTACCAGTAAAACTCGTGGAAGTATTGACGGGTATAGAAGTCCATTATCAGGTAGATATTTATACAAGTTATTTAAGTTTAACCTATGTTAGAGATTCTGAAATTCATGAATTGAGTCCTTTTTACTTCATTCAAAAAATGTATGCACATTATAAAATACAACTGACTTTTATTATAATAGATTTAAAAGTTAATATAAAAGTTATATATAATATGCCAGATAAGTGAGCTGTTATTTAATTTTGATGCAACTAATTTCCTAACGATTTTGTCGTATTCTTTCAGCCAAACTTCAGCTCACCTGTCACGGCAGAAGTAAGCAATTCTACTCAGGTGTGTATGAGTTAAACAAAAGATTTTTTTAAGAACATTTCATTTTATAAATGCACTTACTATGTTTTCGCTCTGTCTGTCCGTCTGTGCAATCAATTGAATAAAGATAGCAATTAGATATTTTGTGCTATAATTTCAACTTAGTAATAGGAAGAGCAGCAATACTTTGTCATCCATACCAATAAATAATAATTTTGTTTACTTACTATATTTTCAAAGGAAAAAATGATTCAAAGTTTTTTCCGATGTAAAATTTATTCGATGTGTTCAAGAAATATGAGAAATTAAAAAAAAAACCAGCGCTGGGATCGAACTGCCGTCTAACACTTTTGTAGCCGAGGATTTAGCCACCTAGGTCACCGCCTTCCGTTGACCTTCGGTGTCATAGTAAGGTATGCATTGGAACGCTAGATCACTCGCCAAATTTGATCGTGAATATCTCGCGAATGCTTGAGAGGTGCAATGTCTTGCTTTGACATTTTTCATCTCTAACAGGTACTACATGCTCACCAAGTTTCAACCAAATCGGCGACTAACATGTCGTAAGGTCCTCTTGTGAGTGAAAAAATAAAATAAACTGGAATTATTCATCTTCAATGGAGTATTTGGGAAATATTTTAAGGTAAAAAGAAACCGGAGAAAGATTTTTCTCAGGCGTTAATGGGTTAATTTAGCTAGCGATGACGCTTGACGTACTTAACACATCAGGATGGCATCATGTGAAGTTTTTGCTGGACGTAATGACACGTCGGTCGGTGTTGAGAGGTGAAGAACTTGCGTAATTGCCCATCAAGAATTATTGCTATGCATGATGTATACATTAAGTTAGAAAAAAATCTGATGTGGCCACCACTAAACTTTCTCCATTTCTGTAATATTTCTAAAAATTCTAAATAGGTTACATAATAATAAATATTTTAAGAAACCGAGAAAATTTTAGACTTTGCAAAGAACAGAAATAAACTCAAACCATATACCTTCTAATATTGGATATAGCCACAAAGCTCCAACAATTAAGAAAAGAAAAAGGAGTGTTAATAAGGCGTAACTAAGCGTCAATTGTTAAACAACAGTCGTTGGTAGGTGGCGTGGTGGTGGCAGGTAAAAATATAAGATATCTCTTAAACATTGCATTATATGGGAAAATGTGTCAAATAAAGGTTGTACAAAATTAAATTTCCTACAACTTTTATACCAGTAAATTTTTACATTTATCAAATATTAAAGTAAATATTTCAAAATAACGGATAAGTGACAAGAGTAAACACCCACTTCTGGTCGACCGATTTTTACCAAAAACTAACCAGGTCTCCTGACTTTTATAGAAATGTTAAATATAAAATTTTGCGTTGACCTGATTAATAGTTTTTGAGTTAGAGCGCCCACAAAAATCTATCACATACAGACAGACATCATCGAGAAAATAGTCAAAACGTGTTCAGGGGACCTTAAAACATGTATTTCCATTGAAATCTCAAATTCGATTTTTTTCATGAAAACAATACTTTTTCTATACTTCGTTTATGTAAAAATTAATGAAATGAATTTCGATATGCACTGAAAAGTAAACAATGAAAGAAAAACTTGCATAACGGAATGTTCCAGAAAGTAAAAATAATATCGGACATATAAAATTATATTATAACGTATTAATTTGCTTTTAATCTTTCCATTCTAGATGGTGTCATTGACAGTGAAAGAAGAACCTCGAGATGATTTCGAGGTAGAGACTGAGGTAAGACTAATATAATATTGCTATTCATTTATTAAGGACTCTGCTTCTTTGATTTAGAGACCTCATATTAATCATTATGAATAACTTTTTCCATGGTTTACTACATTTCGAAAAGTGTAATACAAAATGGTATCAAGTTGTTCTGGCTGAAAAAATTATGTATACAGTCAAATCCCATATTTACGTTATCAGAATGTATGTTTTCCTGCTATTTACAACATCATTATGAGTCCCATCAAATTTTCTATGACTCCAATGCAAGCAAAACCCTGTATTTACATTATTTCTACTAAGTTTTCCTGCTATTTGCATCATTTTATGTTAGAATTTCCAAATTTTTAATGCAATTCCCAACAGTTTTTAAAATTTTTCGGCTTAACTTTGCGAAAAATCCAAATTCTTTTGGGTGAAGATTCCAGAAATGGTGGCAGAGTAGGAACAGCGCCCCTAGAGGAAGATACATGAACTATTTCTTTCGGAAACCACTCGCGTTAACGGATGCTATTCAGGAACAGCATACTTGGAGACGAAATTATGAACTCTTTTGGGTGAAAACTTAAAACCTCGTATGCAAATTGCACTAGCGGAGCATAAACTGTGCACCTAGATATGGAAATGCAGTCAGTCCTGGACTTAAGACTAACGATGCTCCGGACATACGGCATTTACAAATTTAGGATCAGGCTCCGAACTTAAGATGCCACTCCACACTCAAGTCATTGTCTCCTTAAATCCCTTCTACACGAGTTATTAGATTTCGGACGACGAAAGACAGAGTGATTCCAAGTGTAATTAAAATGAAAAAAGGGGGATGATGAGACTACGGTGGATAGGTGAATTTAAAATTATTAACTCCAAACCGTCAAGTTTAACCAGAGAAGCGCTCAAAAGAACAAGTACTAAATATGTATTTCGAGAGCTACGCTCCCATCTTCAGTAGCTGAAGTCGTACGTATGACTTGTTCCAGAGAAGTTTTTCTTTATTTGTGCAGTGCTCGTGCTTTTATTTTTCCCTTTTAGGCTTAGGTTTTGACCACAAGTCCCTGTTAGGCCATTGTCCAGCAAACTTGTAAGTATTTTTGTTTATTTTTTTATTTTAAACCTTTTCTTTCGAGCGCTTCTCTGGGTAAACTGTACAGTTTGGAGTTAGTAATTTTTAATTCAAGTGTAATTAAAACCAGAAGTAGAAGTGATGGATGTAGTATCGATAAAATGTATTTTAAGCACGTAGGGTAATTTAAATGAAAAAGATACTTGTAAATGTCCACTAACAATTTTAATATCCGACCGGTTTCACCTGTTATCAGGTGACGAAGGCTTGGCCAAGAGTTCTATATATACCAGACATGGCCAACGCATGGCTCGCTGTTTTTAGTCTAACCTTGGACTATGAAAAAGGCTGCTTCTACTTCGTTTCCCGGGCTTTTTGCACCCGCATAAAACCTTTTTTGTCCCTTGGCCATCACTTTTCTCACCCCCTATTCCCTAAAAGGCCTAAAACAGAAGGAAAAAATCCAGAAATATCTTCAGTTCTGTGTCAACCTTCATACGTAATACATCCCGTTCTCAAACCAAGGTTTTTTAGTCGCGTTTAGATTCTTTTGTTTTCTTTTGATATTAATAAAAAGAATCAACAAAAAAGAAGAAAATATTTTTTCGATATGGTTAATAATCAATATGAATGTAAATGATTGACAAAATAACATGCAAAATATAAAGAGACTAAAAGACAAACGATTGAACGTAGACGCTGAGCTCCTAGGGAAATTATTCAGCACCGGGGTGCTTCAAGGTCACTGAACTCGGCGCACACGGCTGATGCAGAAGCTTCGAGTCCATAGCAGCAAAAGGGTTAATATATAGGTTCTAGAAGAAAAGCTTTCTTCATACTTTCATACTAAGATGATATGACTCGCATACCGATAATGTATAAATGAGTCACATGTTAGATGCACTGTTCAAAAAATATTCTTATAACCGAAAATCTGATTCCAATAAACGTTGAAAATATAGTGTATTTTTATGATTTGAATCCGTTCTATGAAGCGGGTGATTCTGATAACCAGTGATCACATTAAGCGGCGCCTAGTGTAATTACATAAATGCATATACTAATTTCTGGAACCATTCGATGCATATTCAATAATTGGCAGCAGGTAAAATGAAATTTCATTCAAGTGTCAAGCTCCTACGATGATTCTAAGTAATTTTAAAATGCAAATGATTATTGTGCTACAATTATCAACATGTTAATTCATTGGAGAATATAAACACTCCTAGAATCTATCCCATTAATTCTTTGTAGACAGTGAGCAGATTAAAATTTATAAGGTATTTCTGAAAGTCTGATCAAAAAATAAAGAAAGATTATTGAGTTATTAGCAGTTTTCATCACTTGATTAGACTACCAACCAACTACTACTTTATTGATTACTAAATAAAAATCTTGTAATTTTCCACTATTTTTTTCATCACCTGATGATGACGCTAAGCGTCGAAACCTAGGTCGTGTCCTAATAAAAATAGTGGAAAATTACAAGATTTTTATTTAGTAATCAATATGGAATTATTCCACCACATCACGCCTTCAACGGTTGAATCAACTACTACTACTTGAATATATAGAGAGATTTTTAAATCTTTTCATAAACTTTTGAACATTGATTAATATCAAAATATGATGTGTGCCATATTTGTGAAAAAAGGTATATTTATTAATTAGGCAAAATTCTAAATCACTTGAAACCAGATAGTTTCCCAAGCACAGAACTATTGATGAGACGTTCATATACACTTATTCTTTAATTTTTACTTTCTAATATCTGTAGTATGTTGAGAAAGTATTCTAATCGTGAAAAAAATTCAACTTAGAGATTTTGATGAAAATTCTACATATTTTAGGTATCCGCGAGTCCAAAAAAGTTGTTTTCTCCATGCTGTCTGTCTGTTCGCCATCCTAGGGCCCAAACGTGTACATTAAATCGAATGATATCTCATGTTTATGCAGTATATCATCTTTTGCAGACCCTTTCATAAAAATTATATTGCACTAAAAGGATAGTTTATTCTTGGCGATTTTTAGAATAATTTGATTTACTCAAAAATGGCTCCATAGAATTTGATTAAACTCAATCCAGTTGTAGAGCCTGATGTTGAAAATAATACTGCATAAGCCATATTTCTCAAAAAATCACCATATAGCATCCAGTGACATTACAATTTATGCTAAGCTACCTTACCTAAGCCCCATGACGTCACGCCCCTGCTGCGATCCACTCAAAACCAAAAAAAAACAAAACCAACCTTATGGTTAAACTAAATCGAATGATATCTCATATTGTGGATAGTATCATTCATGAAAGACCTTCTGAAGAGATGAACGATATTGCACAATAATTAAGGATACTTCTTGGATATTTTGGAAAAAAATTCGATTTACTCAAAAATGGCTATAAGGATTTTGATTAAAATCCAACCAATCATACAGCCTGATTTCACAAATAGTACTAATTAAGCCATATATCCCAAAAAATTACTAAATATCGACCAGTGGCATTAAAATATATGCTAAACCACAGTTAACTTTGAATTATAAGCATTACACAATGGACCAAACGTATATATGTGTATGAGAAAGTTTGTGCGATGTATATTGCGCCATTTATTTGTACTTGAAAATATTTTTTTTAAACATAACTTGAATTATATCGGTATTTTCATTATTTTTAACTAACATTTTTTTTAATTCTCAACCTGTGTCATTTTGGATAGGCTTATGATGTGCCAGTCCAAACCATAGAAGTTAATCCATCGTTGCCTGAGATGCCTGTGCCTAGATTAAGGAACGTGCAAAAGAGGAAGAGGGACAGACGTTCGAACGATGGAGAGCAGACGCAGAGCGAGGGAAGGAAAGCAGAGGAAGAGACGGAGAAGGAAGAGGACCGGGTCCAAAAGATATACAAGTGCCAACATTGCGGGAAAGAATGCTCGAGTAAACGGATTTTAAACGTACATTTTAAGATCCACGCGACGGAGAAAACTTTCACGTGTTCCACCTGTGGGAAAGGGTTCCTCCGGAAGTATCACCTAACGCGGCACCAGAAGACACACGAAGAGAAAAAGGACTTTGAATGCAAGGAATGTGGGAAGATGTTCTTAATGGGGGAATACTTGGTTAGGCACATGTTGGTGCATACTGGGAAAAAGCCTTACAAATGCTCTTACTGCGACAAGAGTTTCGAGAGGAAGTTCGAGCTGAGTGATCACCAATCCGCGCACGATGGGGAGAGAACGTGGGAATGCGACGAATGCAGGAAGAGGTTTGAGAAGTGGAAGGATTTAGTGAACCATCGCAAGTCTCATTTGAGAAAGAGGAAGTTTGTCTGTGACGCTTGCGGGTATAAGTTTGCCACTAAAAACCATTTGAGAAGACACATAGTAAGTCACACTGGTATAAAACCGCACGAGTGCGACGTTTGTGGGAAGCGTTTCTTGAGAGACAGCGACCTCAATTTGCACATGAAACTTCATACCCGCAAAGGCCTGTTCTCTTGCGACATATGCGGAAAGGGTTTCCAGGTAAAGAGTTACCTCGCCATTCACATAAGGATCCACACGGGTGAATGCCCGTACTCTTGCAGATTTTGCGAAAAGGCATTTAAGGAAAATACGAAATTGGTTTATCACGAGGCACTTCATTCGAAGGAAAGGCCGTTTTCGTGCGATTTCTGTCCAAAGAAATTCCCCTCTAAACATCATCTTAAAAATCACCAAAGAATACATATCAAAGGTTTCAAAAGAGCATGAAATATGGGTTTGATGATTGCCGTAACGAGAATCATATGGAACATTACTGCTCGTGCTTTATGCCCCTAATTTTTCCCTTTTTATGTTAAAATAAAACTTTTTATTCAATTTATAATTAATTTTTATTCCAATATTTCTAAACAAACAACAGTTTTTAATCATATTTTTTTACTATATCCTCTTCGGTCCACATGTGCACCTTTGGTTCTACATTAATTTTCCCGCCTATGTATGTATTTTGGTCTTTCTCACCTTATATGCATATGTGTGTACCTTCAGAGCCGTCTCAAAGACCCGCGGGGCTCCAGGCGAGAGGGTTGCCGTGGGGCTCCCTATTTATGCAAATCAAATTTCTCATTTGATTAAAATTTTATTATTGTTTTCAAGTTTGTTAGTTTTTTCTCTTAAAATACAGTAGAGAATGAAAAACGTGTCATCTGACGATAAACGTGTGTACTTGAATTTGGAGATTCGGCGGAAAGTGTTGTTTTGGCAGTTTTGGTGAAGGTTCCGACTTTAAAAGGTAAGTATGTCTAGGAAATGGAAATTATATATTACATATTTATTTTTCTATATTTAGTAATTGGAAATTACTGAGAAAAGTGTACGAGTATATATAAACAGTATACGAGTAAACGAACACCTATCTACTCTTCTCGAGACAATTTCCTGAGTACAATTTCTACTATAGCTCCTCATAGATGCGGGGCCCTCATAGGCACAGGGCCCTGGGCGACTGCCCACCCAGCCCCCCTCTTCAGATGGCCCTATGTGCCTTAATACTTCCGATTTGAACCACGTTTTAAAATGCAAATGAAAAATGTGCTGCGAACTGTGAAAACCGTGCAAACACGCTAAATTCTCTTTAATATATGTGTCACGGTAAATTTGCGTAGTCCCCGGTTAATGTGCACATTTACCACCAAGTTCGGTAAATGTAAGTAGAACACACTTTTACCAATTGGATTGGGGAAACGTGCACATTTACCTGGAGACACTGGTAAATGTGGATAAATGTCGCAACACAGGCCACAACATGGCGGCGTCGCAAACATCAGTTGCAATTTAGAAGTACGGTGAATGTGCATTGTCGAGTAAATGTGTAAATTTCGTGGTAAATGCGCACAACTAACTAAACTAAATTTGAACATGAAGGGAAATTATACTCGGCCCCACCAGTTTGGGTAAGTTAGTCAAAGTGTTTTTGGTTCCTCCTCACGTTCACTGTGTTCCCCTCTCGGGTTGGGAAGCGTTCATCTTAATATATACCAGTGGAGCCGAACCCTCGATGATTTTTGTTATAAATTAAGGTAATTATTAAAGTGTAGAATTTCCCATTCTTACTTATTTCCACATTTACCAAGGCACATCGGTAAAAGTGCACATTTACCGGGAAATGTACGGATAATACGTATTTCTGGAAACTTAAAACTTACATTTACCGAGCTTGGTGGTAAATGTGCACATTTACCGGTAAATGTACACATTTCCTGATTACGTACTTTTACCGTTACATATGTATTTGATGGAATTGGAATTGGAGATTAACTTAAAGTTATTCCCACCAAATCTAAATTCATACAGTTCACCCTTTGAACCAAACCGTACTCTTCCCAACCCATACCTGCAGTTTCCTTGGAGTACTCTTTGATTGCAAGCTCACCTTCACCTCACATATAGAAAAAAATTCTTCCAAATCCATGACTCTTGTCGGGCTGATATACAGATTCATCGAAATCAACAACCCACATGCATTAAAATCAGTTTTTTCGGCTTGTGTCCAACCACTACTTGAATATTGCTCCGCTATATGGTCCACGGCATCTCCCACCCCAACCTTAAGCTCTTAAATCCCCTTCTAAATTTCTTCCTAGTAATCGTATGCCATTGAATCCCTGCTTACCGTAACTCGTCTCACGAGGAATTACATTTAGCACTGGATATTTCGTCTCTCCAACTGCGTCGGAAAAAATTCCATCTAAAATATTTCCACGGAATGATAAATGGTAAATAGTGACCTCTTCTTCGTCCCAACCGCAACCCCAATCCCAACTTACCCGAATGCTGCCTTTCCGTCACCAATCTTTTAATTCCCTGGTGTGTTTTTCCCTAATATCGAATTGTTTTCCCCATCTCATCCTTCACTACATTAGTTACCCCCATCAATTTTGATTGTCCAATGCGTTTAATATGTTTGCGTTCATATATTTCTGTTTCATGTTTGGGATGATTTATCTTTTGTTCGACGATTCTTAATTTTAATTCCCACTGTTTTATTTGTTATTTTATACTGATGTATGTTAATGATCCATTGTAAAAAGCCAAATTTGGCTGTTTACGGACCTATTTAATTAAATAAATAAACATCCGCTGTAAATGGGGTCACTCAAAGCGAGGAATACCTGTATTTCCTTGACATTGCTTCTGATATATTATTTAGCGATGCTAAGACAATAGATTAATTAACTAATAGTGATCTTGATATTGAGCTCGTAAGTACTATTGCAATCACATTACCGTATTTACTCGAATCCAAGACAATTACATGTTGTTAGCTCTGGGATCGTTGTCAATATTTACTTCCGGTGAGAATTAGGTCATAAAATCTTTTTACTTTCTCCATATACGAAGTATAGAGAAAGTATTGTTTTCATGAAAAAAATTCGAGATTTCAACAGAAATACATGTTTTAAGGTCCCCTGGACACGTTTTGACTATTTTATCGATGTCTGTATGGGATAGATTTTTGTGGGCGCTCTAACTCAAAAACTATTAATCAAGTCAACGCAATATTTTATATTTAACATTTTTATAGAAGTTAGAAGATCTGATTAGTTTTTGGTAAAAATCGGTCGACCGGAAGTGGGTGTTTACTCTTGTCACGTATCCGTTATTTTGAAATATTTGCTTTAATATTGGATAAATGTAAAAATGTATTGGAATAAAAGTTGTAGGAAATTTTATTTTCTACAACCTTTGTTTGATACATTTTTCCATATAATGCATTGTTTAAGAGATATCTTATATTATTAGCTGCCACCACCACGCCACCTACCGAAGACTATTGTTAACAATTGACGCTTAGTTACGTCTTAGTAACGCTCCTTTTTCTTTTCTTAATCCAGAGCTAACAACATGTAATTTGCCATATAAATATGGAGAAAGTCATGTGTTCCCCACATCAGTATATTTTTAATTTGCAAGCCCATTGTTAAAATTAGCGTTTGTTAGGCTTTCTTTACCAGCGAATGGGCAATAGCGCAACGCCTTATGGGCACGTCTGGTCTGCCCGTCTGTCGAAACTTTCATCTCCTAAACCGCTGTGCGGATTTTACTTAAATTAAGTATGGGTGGTCGTTGTTAAAACTTATCTCCCAATTCTGATTTTTTCAACTGAACTCGTCAATTAGAAATTCCACTTTACATAATTACTTTAACAAACCTATACTCGTATCCGTCAAGCAACAATTAAATACCAAACTTTTCTCTCCCCAGGTCTTGTATGATCTGTAAAGGTATAGATTGGAAAAATTATTCTAATAGAGAAGAACATTTACTACAAGGAAGTCCGCGAGACTACGAAGTTATACTTTCGGAGATAGAAATTCTAGAAAATCCCGCGCAAAACATCGCTTATTTTGTTTTCATCTATTAAATTGTGTGGAAGTGTCCAAGTTGTTTCATTACATCTCATAATGAGCAAATTCCGCAAGGTTGAGCCTGACTTGGTTAACGATGTCGCATATTTTGTTTACATCGATCGCGAAGACAGTTACAACAATTAAAAATCCATATATTTCTCTCCCATGATATGTGAGGCATAGATTAAAAATATTATTTGGTTAGAGAACAACATTTACTACAAGATAGTCCCAGGGACCAAATAATTACGACTTACAGTTTCGGGAATAAGAAATTCGAGAATCGCCTAATCTTTCGATTGGAAATCTCTGTGTATTCCATTTATGGGGTATACTTTTCCATCTTGTTAGGTGCGTTTCGCTGTGTTTGTCCTTCCACGTGTTCGTTTTCGGCTTCTACCGAACGGATTTTTATGAAATTTGATACTAAGGACTGACAGCAAAAGAAGACAAGAAAATCACAAAAAAATTCACGTAAGTCAATCAGGGGCACCACTTTACTCGTGATAAAAAATGAACTTTCCTTTATATCCCGTAAATCTTTGGTCCAATTAAAATATTTTTTAAATGAACTCGTAGAACTAGCGACGTCGAGCATTTCCTTTCCTCTACCATTTTAATTTGACCAAATATACGCGAGATATATCGGAAAGTTCATTTTTTGTCACCGGTAAAGTGGTACCCCTGATTGGCTTTCGTGATTTATTTTTTTATTTTATTTTATCTTCTTTGACTGTCAGTCCTTAATATCAAATTTCATAAACATCCGTTCGGTAGAAGTCGAGAACGAACATACGGACAAACCGACGCTAATAGGCGCTTATGCTGAAAACGAAACACCTAAAAAAGGGAATCGAAAAAAAGGCGAGTCCATTGTTAACATTTTCATAGCTCGCCACTGATATAATGATTATTTTCACTTGTGTATACATATTTTTGTACTTTTTTATTTATACTAGAGGAATTACCCGTTGAACATCAACGGGACTTTGTAGTGTGATTTAAATTTAACTTCTGAAAGGTGCGTGTGTTTAACACTTATATATAGACACACACAGACTTTACTGTTGTTATATGCAACGGGTAATTCCGATAGTAAAAAGTAGTGAGTAAAATAAAAATAAAAACAAATATTCGAAAAAGATTTTACAGATTCATATAATATGTTCCAAAAAATCACGTAGTATTTCTTTATAAACAATATTTCTTGTGTGGAAACGACCATCTACACCTCGGATTTCAACAGTTTAGAAGAGGAAAATAAGATGTAAAAATTAACATGAAATAAACCTGAGCTGGCTGGGAATCACCATATGGAAAAATATGAGTGCAGAGGGTTAAAGGCTGCTACTTTAAATACATATCAATACAATGAGCTTTATAGGTTATCTGAAATTATTTACGTTGCTATCTATTACGTTTGACGTTGCTACAACAATAATTTCGGTGTTGCATAAAACTCGCAAAGCGAATAACGCAATTATTTCGTCTACTTGAAGGCTTAATAGACGCTAATTCAATCGGAGGCAACAATGTGGGTCGCCTTCACAACACCCGGAAAGAGTTCGAAAAAGTTATAAAATTTCGAAAAGAAACGCGTGTTTCTGACAAATTCTTCCATGTAAATCTAAACATCGCAAGAATAAGATATTTTATAGTATTATCCGTCGAATAAAACAAAAACGGAGAAATTCGGTCCATATTTACATATTTTATTGACTGAATGAAATAAACCTTGCGCCTTGAAAAATCGAAAATCCCGCGTAAACTTAGGGGGAAATATAATCGTCTCCCGGAGTCGAATCCGGGACTTTTTCCGGTATGTTCGATTTTTCTAGGGACCACCTCATGGAGGATTAACGATTGTGAAAGTTTCAGCTCTTAATTCCATTGCGAAATGCCCAAAACTACTGGGACAGTCAGACACTTGAGAATTATTATATAAGGATTATTGACAAAACCTTTTTGAAATACGTATTTTGTTAATGATGGAATAAATTATGATTATGAAATAATTTATGCGCAATTAGTTTGTCGACCCATGTGTTGACGCGCGATCAATTGACCGCTGTATTGATGGTACGTGACTTCACACTCGAATTTAAGACTACCCCCAATATTTTGCGAGCTGAAATTTGTGGGAAAAAACCTCGTCTTGGATTCGGATAAATAAGGTAATTATCCTGTATGAAGAAAGTCATGTGCTGGGCACGCGAGATTTTTCTCTTTTAGACTGGAAGATGGCTGCACGCAAGTGAAGACACCTGCCAACCGAGGGGTACTATCTGTCCACCAACAGGTTTTGTAGTTATTGTGTGTTTAAAATTATATATATATATATATATATATATATATATATATATATATATATATGCTTATATATATGCTTTTTGTGTTCGTGTGTTTCACGTGTCTCTTCGACGCCCCCAGCAGCCTGCCAGCTTGGTCCTCAACTTGGTAAGTGTCCGCTGGGCTTCCCTCAACACCTTGTTGCCACCCTCATCACTATCTTTTCTTTTCCTTTAGTTAATATATATATATATATATATATATATATATATATATATATATATATATATATATACACAAGAAATTTTTAGGGCATTATATTTCCATTATAGCAAAGCAAAAAATAGGGTTATTAATAAACAGAGAATGGAAAGTAACTATCTTGGTATTCTGCGGGTTAATGCATAGTAATGGCTTAAATATAGGTATTGGTGAGCATTTTTTGATTTAATTTTCTTTATTATTTTAATGCAATTCCTCTCCGTAATTTAAATCAAAAGTTAACGCTAAAATCTCAAGTATTAATGGAGAAACTAAATTTTTCCATGTGCCATTGACGGTGGTCACTAATGAATCAGTAAATGAGCATTATAGGATGTGATTTATTAAAGTTTCTTGCATTTACGAAGCATAAACTTAATTTTTAAATGCCAGTTAATGCATCCTTTATAACTTCATGAACTTTTGCGCATGTTAAAGTTTAAATCTAATCAAGTACACATTCTCAAAATTAATCAACAAATAAAAATACTCTTTTGAATTTGAATTGCTTGTGAAAAATACATGTTATATCATTAAAATTTTTCTAAATAATTAATAATACTCGACACTGTTTTAACTGTTTTGTGCAGTAAGTACAAATACATTTTTTTTAATCTTGCAGAATTCCAATGGAAGATTAACGATGGCATTGCAGTTGGCTTTTGAAAAATTATGAATTTTGAATGTCCGAGGCATGAGAAATCGGTATTTTTCGGATTGCAAACATTTTTGCATAAATCATGGACGGATTTAAAATTGCTCAAAGTTCAAATAGGATGGGATGAGAAGGTAAAAACTTGGTTATACTTTTTCTCATGCCTCCAATATGATGAAGAGTTGATTTTTCTATCTTAGACATTAGTTGATTCCATTTCTTTCATATTGTGAATTCTTAACTCGATTCCGTTGATCGCCAGGATAAAATTTATCATTTTTCTCAATACATTGCGTCTTAGAGGGAAATTGGACTTGTACTTCGCGAATTTGCTTTTCGCGGCAGTTTTCCGGAACCAATTATTCGCGAAATTCAAAAAGGTGGTGTATATGAGAGAAATACATTATGTACTTAACTCAATATGTGTAAATTGTGAGCATGTATTGTATTTTTAGTCTCTCTGAAAGCTAAGAGCATCAATCCCGAGATGTGTAGATGGGTTTTTCCTAGTTTGAAATATTTTTATCATGTTCTCTAAGAAGAAAAAAATTGTCAACTCTGCCTTTCTGTGAACAATGAACTTTTTAGCACATTTTTGAATTGCTTACGTATTGATTTAGTTCCTCCATCCCTCATTCTGATCAGCTATTTTCTCTCGAATCCTGCAACTTGGCAGAGACCAACTTTCAGGATAGAATGGTCTATTTTAGGGCTACACACGATACAAATTTGGTCGATCTTAAGATGAGATGCCGAGGAGTAATCAATGTCTTTCTCCGACCCCTTTTTTCAATTCTACACCTTTAATAAGAAAAGCATGGCATTGGTGCAGGCAGCGGCGAACTTCTCCCTAGGGCTCCAACCTCGTCGGGGGCCCCGACCAGGGGCCGAAATTGTACACATTGAGGACACAGGACACGGAAAATAATGTCAATTTTTCCGAACGAAATAGAAAATAATGGACCATAGTTAATTTTTTGACAAGTCAAGTGGCAACACTGTGTTTGTGTTCTTTGTTTGTTTTGCATCGCACCTGACTTCATTTTATAACTTGTCAGTTCGGGTTCAAAGTGTGTATTAGAAAGTTGTATCAATTTCAATTTTGCGAATTTGCTTTTCCGTAAGTTGTTATATATATATGTATATATATATGTATATATATAGATTTTTTTGTGATGTTTCTATATATATATATATATATATATATATATATATATATATATATATAACAACTTACGGAAAAGGAAAGGTAAAATAGATATATGGATGTCAACAAGGTGTTGGGATGAGGAAACCCAGTGAGCACTCACCAATCAGACGACTTCAGGTTGGCGAGGCCCCGGGGATGTCGAAGCGACACACGTAAAATAACACAAAAACACAGAAACATCGCAAACGTAAAGCTTTCGGAACTACTCCTTCTTCAGCTACAGAGAGAGAACTCATCCCAACACCTTGTTGACATCCATATATATATATATATTATATATATATATATATATATATATATATATATATATATAGAAACATCACAAACGTCTCTCTCTGTAGCTGATGAAGGAATAATTCCGAAAGTTTCTACGTTTGTGATGTTTCTGTGTTTTAGTGTTCTTTTACGTGTTTCGCTTCGACATCCCCGGGGCCTCGCCAACCTGAAGTCGTTTGGTGAGTGTTCACTGGGTTTCCTCATCCCAACACCTTGTTGACATCCATATATCCATTTTACCTTTCCTTTTCCATAAGCTGTTATATATATATATAATTATAATGTGTAAAAAAGTTTAATTGGTACTTGTCTATTTCATTTCTAAGTCTGCTTGTCTATTTTCTAATGTCAAAGTACGTTAAATAAATAAAAAATAAAAGTAAAGTTTGTTTTTTGCTAAATTGCCAAAAAGGGGGCCCCCGACTCTGTTAACTGCTTAGGGGCCCTGGGTCTCTATGTCCTGGCCTGGGTGCAGGGCCTTATAAATTTACATTTTAAAATTAGTTAAAATGAATAGAGAAGCTTGATACTTGAACAGTTCCGTAACTAAAAGAATGACGTTTTTATTTTTTGAAGACAGCATTCAAATCCATGTCGAATGAGAGCAAATCTTTTTAATCCAAAAAAGTGAAAATTTTACGATTTTTAATAATGGGAAATGAAATTCCATGTCAACGAGTCCACTGTTTTTAAATGAGAAACATAATAATATTACATACCATTGATATAATGCTTTTAAAGGGAATTAATAGACTATTATTATTCGACTAGGAAGATGCCCGTTGAAATTCAACGGGAAAGTTTTTAAAATGAAATTTCGTGAATAGATAGGACGCCAAGCTATTATCTAAGTCAATGTTACCCAATTACACGAAACCGGCAATAATGCGAATCGCTAACAATCCGTCAAATTCTCGCGTTAAGAACTGGTCTGTGTGATCGATTCATAAGTCGATGGCAGGAAAACAAACTTTCTTTTATTTATGCGTTCGTGGTTCCAATCCTTGAATTAACATGATTCAAGTAATTTTAATGTGCGGATGATTAATGCTCTGCATTCAAATGTATTCCTTCTCGTAAATAATGCGACCAATGTTTTTACTTTCTCCATGTACGAAGTATAGAGAAAGTATTGTATTCATGAAAAAAATCGAATTCGAGATTTCAACGGAAATACATGTTTTAAGGTCCCCTGAACAAGTTTTGACTATTTTCTCGTTGATTTCTGTGTGTCTGTCTGTATGAGATAGATTTTTGTGAGCGCTCTAACTCAAAAACTATTAATCAGATCAACGCAAAATTTCATATTTAACATTTTTATAAAAGTTAGAAGATCTGATTAGTTTTTGGTAAAAATCGGTCTACCGGAAGTGGGTGTTTACAAGTGTCACTTACCCGTTTTTTTGAAATATTTGCTTTAATATTTGATAAATGTAAAAATGTATTGGAATAAAAGTTGTAGGAAATTTCATTTTCTACAACCTTTGATACATTTTCCCATATAATGCATTGTTTAAGAGATATCTTATGTTTTTAGCTGCCACCACCGCGCCACCTACCGAAGACTATTGTTAACAATTGACAGTTACACTATTGTTAACAATTGACAGTTACGTCTTATAGTAACGCTCCTTTTTCTTTTCTTAACTGTCAACCGGAAGTAAATATTGACAACGATCCCAGAGCTAACAACATGTAATTTGCCATGTAAATATGGAGAAAGTCATGTGTTGCCCACATCAGTTTATTTACATTCAGATTTGATGATTGTAGGTTAATTCTCTCTCATTTATATCTCAAAAAGAATAAAAGCCTGCACCTTGAATGGCCGATTTTTACGTGTTATTTTATGGGATATAGAAATATGTCTTCCTTGTAGTCGAACCCGGGACATTTTCCCAAATATTTTTTCGTCATCGCCTTGAAATATGCGAATTTATTATTCCTCCCAAATTTTAAAAATATATCTTAATCTTTTATCGAGTTACTCGCATTTATATAGCGTGACAGATGCAGCCACAAAGGGACAGAAGTAGTCTTTTGTAAATTTTAGATGGACTCGTTAGGAATTTCACATTTTTAGAAGTATCACAAAAGCGACGAAATTGTAATTACTGTGAGCGGACAGTAAATAAGGAGCAATAATGAAAATCCCCCTTCAGAATTCACGTCGCCCAAGGTTTTACTGCATATATTAACAGTTTCTCACTATTTATGATGCATATTTGAATGAGTTTTCCGCGAATTACTGCCATTTTGGGGATCAGTGGTTTCCTGAGTGTCAGTAATGAATAGAGTAATAGTCTTACCTTCAGTATATAAGACGCAGGCTGATTTCGGCAGTCATTTTTTTCAGGAACAAAGTGCGTCTTATGGTCCGAACAATACGGTCTTTGATTTAATATGTCCGGTACATATATCTCTCTCCATGTTCTTTATCTGAAATATTTCCTTACAAATTGTCTCATAATGTCAGTCAGTTTTAGTCTAAACAGCCTTGATTAACTAACAAAATGAATACGATAAAACTGTACCCTTGACCGTTGATTATCTACCGGCAGATCCACCGATCCCCGGTTATTATGCAGGAGTAGCTGCAGCCCGTGTTATAATACAAACGACAAAATACAAAAAATCAATATAAATTCAGTACAAGGAATTTATTTGGTCAATTCTTGAAAAATTAAAATTTTTGTGTCGTAGTTTAGTACAGCGGTGACCAAACCTTTTACTGAAAGGGCCACATGAGGCTTCACGATCCACTGTGCGGGCCGCATACGGCATTTCAAATGTCTGATCGGACCGTGTAATAATTTCAAAGAATAAGTTTTGAGAATTTTTCCGATTCTGTAATATGTAATTCGCTTCTATTAAAAGTAGATTTCACCCAGATACTTGGAAAATGCCGTTTAGTTATCATAAATGATATCTAATGAATACTCTTGCTGATAAGGCTGGCCGGATGTGGCCCGCGGGCCGTAGTTTGGGGACCCCTGGTTTAGTACACTAAATAAGTGGCACGAACTTCTTTCCAAGATACGGGGAAGAGGGAAGACCCGTGGTATAGCCGATGGAGTTACAATCCGGGATCGGTGTACTTTATCCATATATTTGTGGATTGATTTACTTGTATAATTTGAGTTATTGCAATACATTAAAATGTAAAATGATTTTCCTGAATATTTGGTCTATGTCTTTTTCAATTAAAATTTTTTGTGTCCAATATAACTTTTAAAATGTATGTTTCATAAATTATATGTTGTGTGCTGACAAAAATTTGGAATAAAGTAATCAAAATATTTTTAAAAATATTCGTTGTATTTATTATTAAATGACCCAAAAATTATACAATAAAAGTGCAACCATTAAGTCTGTTGGACTCCTCGAAAAGAAATTCACTGTCATTTCATGATTAGAGGATTTAAAATGTAAAGAAATTACGAGATATTTTCAATTAAAAATCTGTAAATATTGGTTGGCAAAAATCCATCCAAGGAAGAAATTTTTATGATAACAGGAAATAGCTCAAATTTCATTCTTTACTTTACAAAGACATCTGCAGATTGTAATGAAATCATCTCGTTTATAGCGCGCCAAACCCCAGTCTTTTGTTTGGCAGATAAATAAACAAAAGTGGAATCATCTCGTTTATAGCGCGCCAAACCCCAGTCTTTTGTTTGGCAGATAAATAAACAAAAAGCCAAAAAGGAGTATTCCACTTTTGTTTAGTTTTGACCAAAGTTATTGAGCTACTATCAATTTGGCAGATAAATGCTTAAATTCTAGGCCGTGAAATTTAAAGTAATACAAATATTCGCAAAAACATTCATTTTGTTTATTTTTAATGGCCAAAAATCATATAAAACAAGTGCAACCATTATGAATCTGTTAAGACTCTTCGAAATGAAATTCACTATGTCATGGCATGATTATTAAATCTAAAGAAATTACGAGAGATTTTCAATAAAATGCCGTAAATTTTGGTCGGCAAAAATTCATCCAAGGAAGAAATAATTTTTATAACGAGATGAAAAGCTCCAAATTTCATTCTTTGCTTTACAAAGTCATCTGCAAATTGTAATGAAATCGTCCCGTTTATAACGCGCCATACTCGAGTCTTTTGTTTGGCAGATAAATGCTTAAATTCCGGTCCGTGAAATTTACTGTGAGAAAGGGTGTTTAATAATAATATTCTCTATTGAGCTCCTGCTGGATAATGAATACCCTCGTCTGCCGTTGTAGTTCAGTGGTACAGTAAGCGTCCAGGAATTTCAAAGGCTCGGGTTCAATTCCCGGTCGTAGAAACTCCCCCCCCGATTTATTACTATTTCTATATTCAAATGTAGGTATGCTTTTTTCATAGTAATATTCACTTCGTATCTATTTTGAGTTCAGTCCAACTTGGATTCATTTTTGTTTTTTATAGGCTTTCTTTTCTTGGATGAAACTTAACCTAGTCTCCGCCAGCCACAACAAAGCCCGAAAAACTAACCTCCGAACATTAAATGAATAGGTACACTGGATTCATTCATAACGTTTATTTGCACAAAACTCTGTACATATTAATTGGGAATAAGGTGCTACATGTAAAGAAAAGAATGTATGGTGCGTAGCGTAGGAGTTTCCTGGCTGGGCGATCTTTTTCGGCGGCATCACAGCTGGAGTCGTCCATTTCTGCGTCGGAAATTGACACGATGCATCACTTTCACCCGGTCTTCAATTCCAAATGGATCTGAAACAAAAAATACAAGAATAATTATTCACTGGGTTTCAGTGTCACCCACATAAGTAAATCTACATCTGCATGATACCCAGCAAGTCACCTTTTTGGTGGATGGCAGGGGGTGCAGTGCACCAAGGGTCCATAGTTTCCCTACGTAAATGTGTATGTAAATGGATCGTCATTGACGTGAATAGGCTAAGCGGGCGGCGAGAAGCATACCTAGCGAGAAATTTAAGATTAGGGCAGAGTTTAGGTTAGTTTTGGGAAGAGGGTTAACCGAAGCGTCCGTAGAAAATAAGTTGGTACCACGCGAGGCAATGTAACGGTAGAATATACTCCTAGCGTAAGGAAAATACACACAATACGAAAGATAAGAACGCAATTCATAGTAGGTAATAATGCGGTAGTGCGCGAGCTATTGTTTGCTTGTATTAGGGGGGATCTCTATTTCTCCTCTCTATCCCTCCCTCTCGCTCTTCCTTCCTCCATCTCTCTCCCTTCCTCTATCCCTTTCTCTCTCTCTCCCTTACTCTGTCTCATCCTGCCTCTCTTCCTTCCCACTCTCTCCCACCCTTCCTCGCTCTGTCTTCCTCTCCCTCTCTCCTTTCCTCTCTCTCTCCCTTCCCCTCTCGCTCCCTCCCTCTCTATATCCCTCCTTTTCTCGCTCTCTCTCCCTATTTCTATCCCTCCATCTCCCTTCCTCTCCCTCTGCGTTCCTCTCGATCTCTCCCATCCTATCTCTCGCTCTCTCTTCCACTCTCCCTCCATCTCTCTCTCTCCCTCCCTTCATCCGTCTCTCTCCCTGTCTCCCTCCATCTCTATCTCACTTCCTCTGAAATCTCTCCCATCCTCTCTCCCCCCTTCCTCTCTCCCTTCCTCTCTCGATCTCTCCCACCCTATCTCTCGCTCTCTCTTCCACCATCTCTCTCTCCCTCCCTTCCTATGTCCATTCCTCACTCTCTCTCCCTTCCCCTCTTTCTGGCCATTCCTCACTCTCTCTCCCTTCCCCTCTTTCTGGCCATTCCCCTCTCTCTCGATTCCTCGCTCTTCCTTACACTATCGCTCCCTACTCTCTCTTCCTCCCTCTCTCGCTCTCACCCAACCTCTCTCTCTTCCTCAGTCCCTTCCTCTCTCTCTCCTTTCCTCTCTCGCTACCACCCAACCTCTCTCTCGCTCTAACTTCCTCCCTCCAAGCCTCTCTCCCCCTTTCTCTCCCTTCCTCTCTCTCTTTCTGCATCTCACTACCTTTCTCTCTCTCTTCCTTCCTCTATCCCTTTCTCTCTCTCTCCCTTACTCTGTCTCTCCCTCCCTTTCTTCTCACGCTCACTTCCTCTCTCGCTCCCTTCCTCACTTTCTCCTTTCCTCTCTCGCTACCACCCAACCTCTCTCTCGCTCTAACTTCCTCCCTCCAAGCCTCTCTCCCCCTTTCTCTCCCTTCCTCTCTCTCTCTGCATCTCACTACCTTTCTCTCTCTCTTCCTTCCTCTATCCCTTTCTCTCTCTCTCCCTTACTCTGTCTCTCCCTCCCTTTCTTCTCACGCTCACTTCCTCTCTCGCTCCCTTCCTCGCTCTCTCCTTTCATCTCTCTCTCTACCTTCATCTCTCGCTCCCTCCCTCTTTCTTTCTCGCTCTCTTTCTATCCATCTCTCTCTCTTCCTCTCTAGCCCTCCCCCTCCCTCCCTCTCTAGCTCTCCCTCCATCTCTCTCCCTTCCTCTCTCTCTATCCCTCCCTCTCTAGCTCTCCCTTCCTCTCTCTCTCTCTCCCTTCCTCTCTTTACCGTCCTCATTTTCTCCCTTCCTCTCTTTACCGTCCTCATTTTCTCCCTTCCTCTCTCTTTCTCTCTCCATCCATCTCTCTCACTTCCTCTCTCGCTCCATACCTCTCTCCCCCTTCCTCACTCTTTCCCGTCCTCATTCTCTCCCTCTCTCTCCTTCTCCCTATCTATTTCCTTCCACATCTCTCCCTCCCTCTTTCTCTCCTTCCCTCTCTCCATTTCCTTGCGTCTCTCCTTCTCCCTCTCACCATTCCTCTATCTCTCTCCTTCCCTTCCTCTCTGTCATCGATCCCTCCTCTCTATTCTTCCCTCTCACTCCCTCTATCCAACCCCCCTCTCCCTCCCTGTCTCTCTCTTCATCCCCTCTCACTCAATTTCTCTTCATTCCATTCTATCCCTCTTTCTTCCTTCCTCCCTCCCCCCTCTCTCTCCATCTCTCATTCCCTCCCTCTCTCTACTGCTCCACTCTCAATCCTGCCTCTTGTATATCTTTCCATTAGACCTCATCTATTTCCTCGCAGTCCTTGACCCTTGAACGAGTGTCCCATAAGAAGCAGTTTTCCGAGTAATATTTAAGCACTCTCCACGCGCTGTTGCAATGTCGAACATTTTCCTTATTGTTCTTCGACCCAGAAAGTCCTTAGCACCCAACTTCGCGATAATCCACTCAATAAATGACTGGAGATGAAACATTGAAAGACAGACGCGGGTTGATTATAAGTTGGGTATGGGTTTTTCCGGTTTAAAAAAATATCACCGAGGGTAAATATCCGGTTTTATTATTTTCCTTTTCATTCGGGAATCGGGTGTAAATAAGTTAGTTTTTTGAGGTTAAAAAAAAGTTCAATCTCGGGTAATTTTCGGGTTTTATTATTTCGTAATTTTTAAATAAAAATCTTGTTCAAAGATTTAAAAGTTTTCTCAACAATCAAAACTTTTCACAATTCTTTAAGTATGGATGAGAGTATGATATTTTGTGTTAAACATCTCCAGGTGGAAAGGAACACCTCACAGTCTGCACAAATATCTTGCTTCCCCTTCAACTTCATTTGAAAACAAACCAAATATTAGTGTAATAATTTTTCTTTCGTAGTGTTTTCAACTAACAGACACTAGGGCTCTTTTTTCCTTATTCCATCGAAGATCTAACAGCGAATAGCTATGGCTTGACTATTCGTGGCAGGTGCAAACCAAGGAGATTAAGATTGTGTTACAACGTAAGCTTACGAATAAATTGTTTACAAAGAAAATAAACAGAATGACAACGAACATCCCGGACTGCACTCAAGTGCTGAGGTGCTTACAAGTGCCAGAATTGAAATTCCGTGACCAAATATAAAATAATTGTTTTTAAAGGCATTTAATAATTTCGGGTTCTTTCGGATTTTCCCGAAATTTAAAAAAGGCAAAAAATCTGGTAAAACCCGAGCAATCCATACCCTAATTACAAGGTGTCTATTTTTAGCCTACTTTCCAGAACGGAAATCTTACATATAGTTTTCCAGTTGTTTGCCGCTGACGTCATCAATGGCACTTTTTCACACGTTTTTAACAAACTTCCCGATTAGATGGAAGGATGAAATTTCGCAGGAATATTTTATTCAGATATGAAATTTAAATGACGAAATAAAATACGAAAAAACCGGGTTCGACTCCAGGGGAGTGATTTTCGTTTCCCGTAAGATAACACGTAAAAATCGACTTTTTAAAGTGCAGTTATTTATTGTGAGAAAGTAGTATTTTTTGCGAAGTCTGTCAGTTTTATTTTGGACTTTTTGTTGTATCACGGATTGAATTTCGTTCAGATGATCATCCCATATGGGAACTTCGAAACTTCAAACACAATAGATTTAACAGGTCTAGCGTCGCAATACACATACAGGAAAACAATCACCCGATTAAAATCGAAAACATGTCTCTCTTAAAATCAACACAAACCGACTGGAAACTAGACGCTTACGAGAGTATTTTCATAAACAAATTCAAAGAGACGGTTATGAATAACGACCGCGGACCTATCCCTTACTCACCCCTCTACTCGCTAACCGTTAAGAATTCCCCCACCCCTCTGCCCTCCTTTCACTTTTACCAGGAACACATAAATACACAAGACCAAACACAAACAATTCATACGACTTCAGCTACTGAAGATGGGAGCAAAGCTCCCGAAATACGTATCTAGAGATTTCCTGAGTGTTTGTGCGTGTGTTTTTCTTTTTCTTCTTTTTAGGCTAGTTTTTGACAACAGGTCCCTGTAGGCCATCATCGTCCTGCAAACTTGTAAGCATAATTTAATTTTCCTTATTTCTTATTGACGTGTGAGTGCTCTCTGGGTTAATTTACGGTTCAGGATTTTTAAATTTTTATCGCTTTTATAGCGTATTATAGTGTATAATTAAATTACGTGTTTTATAAACAATTGAATTTTCATCATTTTTGCACAATTTTTTATTTTGATTATATTTCTATCTAATAAAAACAAAATGAGTAATGTTATCAAGTTTTACTGAACCGGAATAAAACATGTTCCAAAAGTGCCTTGAGTTATTTATTTAACCTTGTTAGAATTATAAGTTTTACGTATTTTTTTATCAAAAAAACAGTAACCTACGCTACATCTGTGGGGGTATATAAAGATCAGAATCCTTCCCGAGGGTCATACGAGCAAGAAAACTATATTCTTAACTTAGGGGACGTGACCCACCGGTGTAACACGGCGGCTGCGGGCCCGATCGCCGGTGACCCACCGGGTGGTCACGATGCCTATGAGGAGAGACAAGCGTGACTCTGCCGAAGAACTAATAGAGGATTTGAAGAATGGTCCATTCCATGTCTTTGGAAGTCATGAAGGATGCCGAACCTACTTCTGCGACAATATCAACAAAGAGAAGGGGGCGCTTGATTCAAAGGAAGAAGCATTCATTGAAACAATTGAAGAGGCATTGAAGCCTTTGATTTGGAAAGCCGGCCAGTTACTGACTAACGACACAAGTAACTACGCAGAAAATTTTATGGCTTTAGTAGCAAAATTTGTTGGTGGAAAGCAGGTTAACAGATCAAAAAAGGATCATACCAGCACAGGGCTTACGGTGCTGGCCTCGATTTTCAGCTGGGGCCCATGTGGAGTTATGCGGCATGGAAAATTCTTGCGGGAAAAAGTCCCCATAAATCTCTGCGATCATCATGCCAACGCAAGTTGAAACGTCTACAGGCAGTAAAGAAGTGTCTAGACAGAAGGCAAAAGGGCAAACCCAAGAAGCGGATAAATTTCGAGGATGGCGCAAAGGATTACGGGGAAATGTTCCAAAAGTTGGACATGGACAACGACGAATTCGAGAAAGAGGCGTCTTTGTTTATTGAAAACTTGAAAGTGAATCAAGACTCAAGAGATGTCTTGCAGAGAGCCACGCAAGGTCAAGCTGCCAACGATAGGTGGTTTGAAGAAAGAAAAAAACAGACTGACTTCTTCTAACTTTGGCCTTGTCTGCAGAGAAAGACATCAAAGTGGAGCCCCTTTGTGAAGCGCCTATTGTACTCGATGCATTTTGAGAATGAAGCGACGAGGTATGGGCAGCTCCGAGAGAAAGATGCAATTAGGGAGTACGAGGCGATCACTGGGAGACGAGTATTCCCTTCAGGGCTCTTCGTGGACCTGGAGCACTCTTTCTTTGCTGCTTCACCAGACGGCTTGACTGACGACGGAGGCATTGTGGAAATAAAGTGCCCGAAATCGGCCGAAACCATGACAATAAATTGTGCCTCAGAAAATAGAAGTACTTTTGCCTAGACAAAGACCTTCAACTTAAAAAAAAGCACAATTACTACGACCAAGTTCAGGGTCAGCTCCATGTGACAGGCCTTCCCTTCTGTGATTTTGTGGTTTGGACTACAAAAGACTGCGTCGTGCGACGAATACTAAAAGACGATCTTTTTTGGAAAGAGAAGATGGAAAAAAACTAGTGTTCTTTTACACCAAAGTTCTTCTTCCGGAAATCGTCGACCCCAGAATGTGCAGGTCAATGGAGATACGTGAACCTGGAGATAAGCAGGAGTAATGTACATTTCATACGTTTCCTGAGAGCAGTGCCGTAACTAGGGCGGGGCAAGCGGGGCTTCTGCCCCGGGCGCAACTTTCTGTATTTATATTAAGTATGTAATCATTATGTATATAATTAATGAGGTCAGGCTCAACTTCGTGTTTAACAAGTTTTTGTAATTTTTGTAACAGTTTGCTACTATGTTGCTTTCGCCTTCCTTTCCCACCCCTTCTTTTCCCAACCACTCAATCAATTACCTCCCATTCGTTTTCTTTGTAACCCTTACTGTCTCCCTCTCCCCCATCATTTCACCCTATATATATGGAACAATTTATATTTTTTGCACCTGATGATACTACGATCGTAGTGAAACCGGTCGTGTTATATTAAAAGTTGTGGAGGCTACAAAGTTATCCTTACATTAATCACTATGTATTTAAATTATGTATGTATGTAATCATTATGTATTTAAATTATGCAAATTTATAGTGAAAAATTATATATTATTCTAGGCTAGGTCTTGGGGAAAAAAGTGTGGCGGATTCACACCTAAAGGTGCGGTGAGTGCAATCGCCGATGTCTCCGCCCGAAATCTAATCCTTTGTTATCATATACGGTCAGCCTACTCACGACAGAGCTAGAGGGGAGGATGAGGTTGACAGGCGCATTCAATCGCCAGAGAATATTTTCCCCGTGTGCCGGGCACTTCCCCTCCTTTGCTGATTAGGTCGGGGAAGGAAGAGGGTATCATCTTGGTTCTGCCCCACCCCTTCCACCTTCTTTTGGTTACGTCATTGGTGCGACAGGACTAATCCCTGCGTCCAAAATTCGAACTGCTAGTGCACGAAATCCGAGTGACCGCGGTGGCATCTTGCGTCCGATATTCACATTATGACTCAGTAGGCTTTACCCATAAGGGTCTACTGACATGTATAAAATTTTCTCACGACACAAGAGGGAACTTTTTACATTTTTCTTTCTCCGTATCCCAATGTACTTGTGTCTATTAAACAATTAGTATGACAATTTCTGAATAACAAATAAATACATGAGTTGCATATCTCTTTAAGATAGGTGAACAGCAAGTGGCAGAGAGACACCATAAAGAAGGAAGTCATGGCCTTCAGTTGCCACCAGGTGCAGCAGCTGTTTCTTTCACACCAAGGAGACCATTTACAGGAAGGAGCCATTATACACCTAGAACGCTTGGAAGAATTCAAAGGTATCGCAGCTGCATCACTGGTCTTCGAGCAAGACTGTTTCGCATGGGTACCTCAAAATCAATTAGCCGCTCCCAAGAAACGCAGGATATCATTAAAATTTCAAGGAGGTATCTAACAGAGGAACCATAAGTTGTTTATTGCTCAATTGAAATTAGGGCAAGTTAATAAGTTTGGAAGAAGATGGTCATCATCAATGAAAGACTGCTTTATCTTTATATTACCATGGTCCCCGATCTTATAGATATTTGCAAAAAAGCTTATGTCTGCCTTCTGTAAGGTCGTTGTTTAGGTGGCAAAAAAGGTTACAGTAAAGCCTGGCATTGACAGCAATGTTTTGGCTCCTTTAAAGGTAAAAGCTGACAACCTAGATATAGCTGATTTAGCCGTTGCATTAGTTGTGGACGAAATTTCCATTAAAGAGCATCTTCAATATGATTGCAGCACTGACACAATATTAGGGTTTTGCAATTCTGGACAATTTCCCAAGCCTAAACAAGGAACTCAGTGCTTAGTAGCTATGGCGAAAGGTATTAACAGAAATTGGAACCAATGCCTTGGATACTGGGTCACCCATGAAAGTACATCTGTTGATACACTGCAAGAAATAGTTATGCAGTGTATTGAAAGTATTCATTGCACTGGTTTCAGGGTCATTGCTTTGATATGTGACCAAGGGCCTCATAATCACATCTTTGTAGAAAGCTTGGGATTTCTCCTGCGAAATCTTATTTCATGTTTCGTGAAGAGAAATTTTTTTTTATGTTTGATCCCCCACATTTGTTAAAATGCTTTAGAAACAATTTAGTGAAATATGACTTTGACTTTGTTGGCAATGTATCTAAATGGAGTCATTTGAAAGAGTTATATGAGCTTCAAGATCCATTAAAGTTAAAAATTATCCCGAAAACTACACAATTTCGCATAGATACCTGAGCATTTAAAAAAATGAAAGTTAAACTAGCTTTACAAGTTTTTAGTAGAAGCGTCAGCATTGGCCTTTCCGTTTATGCCATGATGGGAAAAATAAGTAATAGAGCTATTCATACCGCTGAATTATTTGAATTTATTGATAAATTGTTTGATTCTTTTAATAGCATACAAAAAAAGGTAAATTCAGACAAATATCGGTTTGCCATGTCAGATGTGAGTCCTCATATGTCGTTTTTGGAAGAAGCTTTTGATAAGTTGAGCAGAAGTAAGTTTCTGGGCTGCAAAAGGCAACCTCCTTGCTTAAATGGCTGGTTAATTAGCATTAGGAGCTTAAAGAAGATATATATTCATCTAAAAGATAATTTCAGTATCAAAGAACTAACCACACGAGTATTAAATCAGGATGCCCTTGAAAATATGTTTGCAATTGTTAGGCAACAGCATGGATGTAATGACAATCCAACTGTGTACCAATTTGGGAGGGGATTCAAACACACACTGCTTACATCCATTCCTAAATTGTCTGACGAGAGCAATTGCGAGGTAGACGTCAATGGCATTTTAATTAAAATTAACGATTTCGTTGACAGTAGTAACTCATTAAATCATGATCATAATGTTGGCAGTGAGGTCCATGTTTCTGAAAATTAGGTAACAAATAGCGAGGCAATTAATTTTGAATTGGAAGAAAGGAATGTTATATACTACGCTTGTGGCTACCTTTGCACAAAATTCAATAAAATCCACATTTGTGATAAGCACAAGAGGTTTCTTCTTAGTGCCGAGAATTTCTTTGCTGAAGATTACCAGATACTTAGTTACTTGAAAAGTTATGGTGAGCCGGGGAAGGAATGCGATCAAATTTTTCTTCCATGCGGGGAAATCTTTTCAATTTCAGAGGACTGGGAGGTAGTTTTCCTTCAAGTTATTGGTAGGGTGATGGCGGAACAAAACCTTGCCAAGAAAATAAGGCTTTTACTCGGTGAGAGAGAAAATTTAAAAAATCTGACTCTCCCTTGAGCTAAAAGTAAGGACATTTTTCTCTCCTTGTATGTAAAAACAAGAATTTTTCGGGCTGTTAGCTTCCTCAATAGTCAAAGGGGAGATGAGGGTTATCTAAAATTAAACAATCCTTCCCATAAACTTAGAAAGGTTAGTCATTTATGAATTTCAGATAATTATTGAGAAAGACAATTGAAGGCGTGAAAATACAACCAGACCAGGAAAATTGAAATTTGGTAGGGATGCTCGATTCTTACAGTAGAAGCCATTTACGAAAAAAATCCTCAAAAAAGACCCAACTTCAACTCCAGTAGATAATTTCTATTTCCCATAGGATAACAAGTAAAAATCGATTTTTCGACTCGAAGGCTTTTACTCTTTTGCAAGTCAAAATTAGAAATAATTGGCCTACAAAGATTTAAGCTTGTTAACGATCTAGCCTTGCCAACCATGTCACTGTTAAACCTCAAGATTGTATTGCCATCTCAAGATAAGGAGAGAGATGTTGGCGAGGATAGATAGAGGTCTTTATTCGGGCAAAATGTGGACCATAAGGTCCACTCTTATATTGAACCTTTACTGGGAGAAGGAACGAGAGGAGGGAGACAAAGAAAAAGGGAGAGATAGATAGATAATGTTCTTTATTAGGGTGAGAATAAGACTAGGAAGTTTATTTTTCCAGAGGAGGGAGACAAAGAAAAGGGGAGAGATAGATAGATAATGTTCTTTATTAGGGTGAGAATAAGACTAGGAAGTTTATTTTTCCAGAGGAGGGAGACAAAGAAAAAGGGAGAGATAGATAGATAATGTTCTTTATTAGGGTGAGAATAAGACTAGGAAGTTTATTTTTCCAGAGGAGGGAGACAAAGAAAAAGGGAGAGATAGATAGATAATGTTCTTTATTAGGGTGAGAATAAGACTAGGAAGTTTATTTTTCCAGAGGAGGGAGACAAAGAAAAAGGGAGAGATAGATAGATAATGTTCTTTATTAGGGTGAGAATAAGACTAGGAAGTTTATTTTTCCAGAGGAGGGAGACAAAGAAAAAGGGAGAGATAGATAGATAATGTTCTTTATTAGGGTGAGAATAAGACTAGGAAGTTTATTTTTCCAGAGGAGGGAGACAAAGAAAAAGGGAGAGATAGATAGATAATGTTCTTTATTAGAGTGAGAATAAGACTAGGAAGTTTATTTTTCCAGAGCAGGGAGACAAAGAAAAAGGGAGAGATAGATAGATAATGTTCTTTATTAAACCAGCCATCCCATCACTATCAAAAACTTAACCCTGTTAACATAATGTATACAAATTAGACATGAAACATTGTACATATGCAAACACCAACAGACTGTCTCTACCATTCCTCTCTCTACAGTCTACCCATCGACCTCCCATTCCCCCCTTCACATTCACGCCATTAAATACCTCTCATGAGATTTCTTCCCCCTTCATTCACTATCATCTGCTGATGATGAGAGCTTCCTTTTCTCACTTAAATTTTTTTTAGATCTATGTGGTTGAGTTTGTGTGTGTTTGAATTTAGTCTGTTTGGTCCCTGTCGTTGTCGTGAGATGCACAAACCATCAGACATTTGTTTGAGATATCAAGTCCCTGGCGTGAAACAAAATTTTTCGTAAACTTGATATATTTTGTGATTGAGTGGAGTGCATGTGTGTGTTTGAATTTAGTCTGTTTGGTCCCTGTCGTTGTATGCACAAACCATCAGACATTTGTTTGAGATATCAAGTCCCTGGCGTGAAACAAAATTTTTCGTAAACTTGATATATTTTGTGATTGAGTGGAGTGCATGTGTGTGTTTGAATTTAGTCTGTTTGGTCCCTGTCGTTGTATGCACAAACCATCAGACATTTGTTTGAGATATCAAGTCCCTGGCATGAAACAAAATTTTTCCGTAAACTTGATATATTTTGTGATTGAGTTGAGTGCATGTATGTGTTTAAATTTAGTCTGTTTGGTCCCTGTTGTTGTCGTGAGATGCACAAACCATCAGACTAAGCCATACAATGGAGATGACACCACAAAAATGGACGAATATAAAAATGTTTTCAGTGTGGTTGAAAGAGGTTATAATGAGAAGCACAAAGACACTGACAAAGTGATAATGAGAGTTTTCGAATATGAAGAGGAGGCTTGGGAAGCAGAGCTGATTGTCAGGATGCCCCACATCTTAGGAATGTATGGCGAGAAAGTGGGAATGAGGCCACTTCGCAATCAGGCTCCAGAACTGCCTGAATTCTACACAAGATCAGTCATTCCTGATTGCGAGAAGTACACAGAGAACACATTTTTTGAAATACCTCTTTGCTTGATTGAGGCACTGCAGAAGAGTCATGGGTTGATACAAGAAATGGAAGGCAGAGTTTCTTCACTCAGGAAATTGAATGAGAATTTCGAAGATTCTTTGAATTCCTTTAAATATATTTCAATACTCGTCACATCCAACACGAAAGTTTGTTCCTGGCATGTGTATAATGAGCTGAAAGATATATACAAATTTCATCTGAATAAGTGTTGTCTGTTCTTTGAATTACAACGACTTCAAAGTAACATGGAAACTATTCTTAATGCATTTAATTGCAAGGCGTGCAAGTATTTGGCGCTTTTGGTGGACAAATTGTCTCCGAATTTCTTATACATATTGACATGACCATGAGGTGGTAAGCCTGTTTGCCCACCTAGCGAACAGCTGCAGAAACTAGAGACAAAAGAAGGGGCAGGTAGCGAGGTTGGCGGCAGTGCGCGCGGTGAAGTGAAGGGAGCAAGGGATTGCTTGAGATAATGGCAACATTATTTGCTCTCCTATTTGATTAAAGAAGAAAACATTCAATTTGGAGGTGGAAATCATCTATGCTCCCTGGAATATATTAAAGACTATTATACTGAAAGATCCTTTGTCAGAGAAACTGTGAACAAAGCAATTTGTGAGAAGGAACTATCTGCTTTATTTCATTGGTTGCACTTCGCAAATAATGCCTTCTACCATCGAATGTCAGAAGGTTGTAATGAATTCATAGAGAAGTACCTCAAGGAGGAGGAAATAGATGATAATCTGATACAGAAATCGAAAGACAACATGGAAAGAGTCATCCTTATATCCAGTGATGCTGGATCTGGAAAATCGACAGTAATATCAGAAGTGATAAGGAAGACAAAGGGGTCAGATGGATGGGCAGCCAGAGTCAATTTCAACGATTATGCCGAGTTCTAATAATCCTAATTCCCTGGAGGATATCAAAGAAGAAGGTGAAGCAAAGGACATCATTGAATACTTTGTCCAAATTCTAAATCTAAAAAATCCACTCGAGTTGTGCTTAGTGAAGTATTTCTTGACCCTTGAATGCAGAGTAAAAGTTTTTTTTGGATGGGTTTGATGAGATCACTCCACACTATAAGGAAAAGGCATTGTTGCAAACCCTTAAGAATGAAACAAACATTTAGATGTGGACCACTACAAGAGAACATGAGATAATAATAATAATTTATTGAACACAAACAGGTAACCCCAATTACATGCGTTATAATAAAAGAAAGGGAAAGCAGAGATAATCATTAAACATTTCCAAGAGTTTTATACAATTTCCTCTTAAATAATGCCAAGGAATCTTGGAAAATGCCACAGTCAACAGCTAATGTTAAAAACGCATTTGCCAATCTCATTATTCGCGACATAGGCTCGAACCGAGTAACCTCCACCCTTCCGAAGTGATCCCGAAAGAGTGAGGCATGCCAAGTTCTTCGAGTCGGGACATTAATATTAACTAAGCCAAGTAAATGCCAATGACTCCTATTTCTATATTACGGAGAAAGGTGATATCGGCAACTTTTAGTCGGACACTAAGAGGTGTTAGTTTAAACATCTTACATAAGTTGGGGTAGTCATTCTTGTTAAAAACAGTACCGTTATTTTTTAAACAACCATTTAACAAAGCGCATCTGTACTTTTTCAATAGCCTGGTCATAAGTAACATGATGTGGGTTCCAAAATACACACCCATATTCCAAATCAGGCCGAACAATGGCACAGTAAGATCGTACAATAGTGTTGACAGAGGAATTGGGTACATAGTTTCGCTTTAAAAATTCCAAAAGACGATAAGCTCTCGAACAGAGGGATCGAATATGCGAGCTAAAACTCAGCTTGGCATCAATTGTGACACCCAAGTCAGTGATTACAGTTACACGCTCAAGAGGAACAGCATCCATAGTACAGTTATAATTAACAGTATTTCTTTTCAGAGCAAAAGAGATAATTTTACATTTAGAAAGATTAGGGTATAAATTCCATTCACACCACAAATTAAAAAAGATATTCAAGTCATTCTGTAAGATATTACAATCATTCAATGATTTTATCCTAGTAGAAATCTTACAGTCATCTACATACAAAAGGCAGTCACATTTCAGACGACAAGGAAGATCATTAATGAAAACGTTAAAAAGCATTGGGCCAAGAATAGACCCTTGTGGCACACCAGATGTTACTCTAACAGAAGACGAGAGAAAAGCTTCAACAGCAACCCTTAGAAACCTGTCGCACAAGTACAACTGAAAAGTTTTGAGCAAGTCCCCACATATTCCAAAAGCCCTAAGATTATATACAATAAATGGTGGATTCGGAAACAGAACTGGAAGTTTTTTCGTACAAAATGAGGGCATGTTCATCCAAGGATCAAGTTTCCTACCTAGGAAAATTTTGGAAGAACAGACGGAGGTCATCGTGTTGTGAAATATCAGAATACAGCACAAAAGAAAGAGTAGAGAAGATTTAAAAAAAAATTAAAGGGATCATTAGTGAAATGAATCTCCCATTGATAAAAGAGGAACACAGGAAGATCGTACAATCATTAAGTGAGATGCTAAAAAACATCAAATACGAAGAAAGAAATGCCTCAAAATCAGCTTAAGAAGCTTAGATTGATGGTCAAAAAGTTGGATTTGATTACATATGCCCGAGTTTATCTAGACCGCATGAGTACTTCCATATACGACAAAGAACAAATTATCACTGGGCGGCCACTTCATCTCAACATGTTGGCTGAAGTGTCCTACCATGAAAACTTGAAAATTAGAGACCACTTTGATGTGTATCATCTTTATTCTCATTTGGTGGAAAAGAAATTCGAAATTCATCTGAAAGAGAAGTGTAGAATAATACTAGAAAAACCAGGAACAAAACCCTCAAACAAAAAATACTCAAGAATCACATGAAAATTTCTGTCTGTCATTGCGCCGGACAGATATCTACTTGATTCCATCAACTGTAACGTTTGAAGACTAGCGCGGGGTTCAGCGCCTGCCGTCCTTCAGCGAGAGGTCACCACCGGCGACCCGACTATATAAGCGAGCTCCCAGAAGAGAAAGAGACCTTTTTTCTGGGGGGAACTCGAACCTGGATGGCGGCCTCTACCGGCGTTATGAGGAGAGGGACGAGGGAAAGCACCTCTTTGGAGTACCGTTGGCATCTGCGTAAATTCGTCTGTGACTGAGAAACGCCACCGCTTTTCTGTTACTTAATTCTTTGTATTCGCCCCCTTCTCCCCCATTAAACCATAATCCAGATTCCTCTTTTCATTCATTTTTTTCTCTTCTCCGTGTGCAAGCGGAAATATCCCTTTTGGGGACACTTGCACTGGGCGCCCAAAGCTCTTTCCGTCCGGACCTGCGACCGAGCTAAGCGGAGGCACTGTCACACAACAAGCAAATTAACTGAAAATATTCACCGAATTGGTTTGGTGAGGGAAGGAGAGAATGACCACTTCCATTTTATACACCAAACTTTCGGTGAATATTTTTTCAGCGAGAGTATTGTAGAAAGCATCAGGCAGGATAGATTAAAGAAATGATGAAGGCTATTCTGCTAGATTCTGGGTATAAAGTGGTTAGAATTTTCATCAATTCTAAGTTATAATCAACGAAATCTGAGGAGCCTTCCGAGACGGTAACCTTGAGGAGTGCGACATGCATCAAAAGGCCCGATATACTGGGAGATAGGGTGTCAGCCTCAGAGCGCGCACAACGGAGTCTGAATCCTGAAATTCGGAAGGAAGAGACATCAGGTTTGGAATTCCACCAAGCTCTGAGCCGGCCGCAAACCTTAATACACCGGAAGACTGTGAGCAGCACCCCATCATTCCTCACCACGCCGTATTCTGTTAATCCGCGGGAGCTCGCATTGCGAAGATGCACTCTGAGTACGGGTATGCCGTCATGGACGGGTGCCGCACTCCTCTTCTCATGCCCTTGGAACTGGCAGTAGCATCCGCCCTCGGAATAAACCTGCTCCCACCGCTACCCTCGACGGAGGACCCGGTGCCGGCCAGGAGGCTGAATATGGAGGCCGCAACTCCCAGGAGGTCCAAGAGACTCCAGGGTCTAAGCCCCGACTCTCCGACCGCTGCCGCATCTGGAAGCCCTGCGCATGCGCCTCCGATCTCTCCGGGCGAACGTGAGAGGCGAATCATGCAACTAGAGAGTACAAGATGGGCTATCTGCGGAGTAAGAAGTGTTCCGCCCAAGAAACATATTCTCCAAACAAGGGAGATGGGCTGTCAAACCCCCTTTTGGATGCTGCGAGGAACCCCCGCCCCCACGAGACCGCCATTGACACCTCAGAGCGAGCGATGGAGGAAGAAGAAGCAGCGGAGACAACAAGAGAAGGCCCGAGAGAGGGTAGTGGAAATCGCCCATGACCAGAGAGCCCAACAGCCCCACCAACAACCCCAAAATGAAGGGGAACGGAGAACCATTGGAGGAGAACGAGGCACGACGTCCAGGAGAGAGGGCCGACGACGTAACCGTAACCGAAGGAACCATCCCCCCCGCCGCTAGAGGCGAGCCACGAAGGACGCAAAAGGCGCCAGCCCCCTCCACGGAGAGGCGCCCAACGCGAAGAACGTTCCCTATGCCAAACGCCCCAGAGACAAAGCAACAACCAAGCCAATGCTCCTTGGGGGCGGAGAAATAGACCCACAGGACAGCGCAGGTGGGAAATAAGACCTCCGACGTCTATAAGAGAAGATGCGGACAACCAGCACCCCGGGCAACCCCGTCCGTTGCCGGCCCGAACGGGGGGGGGGGGTGCACCAGCAGAACGGGGGGGGTGCACCAGCAGAACGGGGGGGTGCACCAGCAGAACGGGGGGGTGCACCAGCAGAACGGGGGGGGTGCACCAGCAGAACGGGGGGGGTGCACCAGCAGAACGGGGGGGGGTGCACCAGCAGAACGGGGGGGGTGCACCAGCAGAACGGGGGGGTGCACCAGCAGAACGGGGGGGTGCACCAGCAGAACGGGGGGGGTGCACCAGCAGAACGGGGGGGGTGCACCAGCAGAACGGGGGGGGGTGCACCAGCAGAACAGGGGGGGGTGCACCAGCAGAATGGGCAAGCAAGGAGATGGAACCAACGCCGACCGCAAAGGAAGGCGCCATGCCCTCACCGTGGAATTCAGCGCCAAGGGCGAGACGCGGAGTGGCAAGAATCCAATAGAGGGGGTGAGAGATGCTGGAGGCACCCGTAACTCTTCCTGCTAGCCCGGCCGCGACGGCACCTGCCGCCTCAACCGAGGCACAGATGGGATGGCTGGTGGAACTGGGCCTCATAGTGGGGGGCGAGGAAGGTCTGATAGACGGGATAATGAACAGCATGACAGAGGAAGCAAGGAGGATTTCAGGGGTGCGGCCACCCGACGGAGCAGTAAGGCGCCCGCAGCGGCAGGGTCCACCAAGACGGGTCCAAGCGCCTAACGAGGCACGGCGGCTTCAGTTCCTCTATAAAATCAACAGATCGAAAGCTTTCCGGAGCGTAATTGGGGCCGAAACAGACCATTGGCCAACCCCGATGGAAGAGGTACGGCGGCACCACCGTCAATCGTACCGGTATTTTCCTCTCCTCTAGCTGATCGCTGCCACATAGATCCTCGTATACCTCCCACTCAAACAATGGAGCGACCGTGCTAGAGCAGATGGTTAGGTCAATAGAAGAAAAGGACCCACCGCCAGCACTGAAGTGTGTGTCGCTACCATCGTTGAGTATCACCAGATCCAGGCTCGAGAATATCTCAGAAAGGCAACGTCCCCTAGGATCAGTCCTCTCCGACCCCCACTCTGAATTATGGGCATTAAAATCGCCCATAAGAATGAATGGGGGAGGAAGTTGATCTACAAGGTCAAAGATTGACCTATTTGTAGAATTTTCATTAGGAGGCAGATAGACTGAGCAGATCATCACCAGCTGAGGGAGAGCAACTCTAACTGCTACAGCCTGCAGCTGCTCGTTGAATCTTTCTTTATCTTCAGATTCGAGAATCGAATCGAGAAGTGGAGTGCAGTGTAAAATTCACCACATATTTTTATCAGGTCTTCGCCATTTAAAAGGTTTGTCACATTTTATCGTAATATATATAGAGGTTTATTTCCCTCGCAGTAATATCTGCGAATCTTTCTCTTCCGTCTGTTTCATGAAAGACATAAGAGACCGGCATATCTGTACAGTGTACGGCATAGAATAACGAGACTTCTGCTCGAATACCGGTTCTACATAAAACTTTATCTCGTTGGATCTTTCTTTATCTTCAGAATCGAGAATCGAATCGAGCAGTGGAGTGCAGTGTTGAATTCACCGCATATTTTTATCAGGTCTTCGCCAAATAAAAGGTTTGTCACATTTTATCGTAATATATAGAGGTTTATTTCCCTCGCAGTAATATCTGCGAATCTTTCTCTTCCGTCTATTTCATGAAAGACATAAGAGACCGGCGTATCTGTACAGTGTACGGCATAGAATAACGAGACTTCTGCTCGAATGCCAGTTCTACATAAAACAATATCTTGTTGAATCTTTCTTCATCTTCAGAATCGAGAATCGAATCGAGCAGTAGAGTGCAGTGTTGAATTCACCGAATATTTTTATCAGGTCTTCGCCGAATAAAAGGTTTGTCACATTTTATCGTAATATATAGAGGTTTATTTCCTTCGCAGTAATATCTGCGAATCTTTCTCTTCCGTCAATTTCATGAAAGCGATAAGAGGCTGAGGTATCTGTCCAGTGTACGGCATAGAATAATGAGACTTCTGCTTGAATACCGGTTCTACATAAAACTTTAGCTTGTTGAATCTTTCTTTATCTTCAGAATCGAGAATCGAATCGAGCAGTGGAGTGCAGTGTCGAATTCACCGCATATTTTTATCAGGTCCTCGCCAAATAAATCTGACGGATTAGTGGAACGATTTAATCGCACGTTGTTGAGTTATTTAGCGAAATTCGTAGACGAAAATCAAAATGACTGGGACCGCCTACTTCCACTAGCTATGCTATCCTATCGCACTGCCAAGAACGAGACATCAGGACAGACACCTAGTCGGATGATGTTTGGCCGGGAACTACGGCTTCCAGGTGACCTAGTGGTCGGCCGTTTCCCCGAGAAAGAGCAACCCGTGGACGAGTACCTACATGACTTAGAAAGCCGTTTGGAGATTGTGCATGACTTTGCGCATGCCCACCAGCGCACCGATAGTACTCGGCAAAAACAGCGATACGATCTGAGAAGCATGGGGCCGGCATATTCTCCGGGGGAAAAGGTCAGGCTATACAACCCCAAGAGATTGAGAGGCAGGAGCCTAAAACTGCAGCGGCCCTGGGATGGGCCGTACTCCGTCCAAGAGGCCCTGAACTACGTGGTGTATAGGGTGAAGATGGGTGGCCAGCGAGGGCGGGTGGTGCATTTCGACAGCCTGGCAACTTACCATGGAGGAGACCCGGCTCCTGTTCTGGGAGCGAAAACCAGTCGTCAGGAGGACGAGAATATAGCTGAACCAGACAACCCGAGGACGGACTGCTGTCCAAATGGGGGGACAGTGTAACGACGGCGGCAGCAATAGCTCTCCGGTAGCGCCATTTGACGTGCCCGGGGACTCGTTCTACGACCCGTCCGGAACATTCTCGACCGGCATTCGCAGCCCTTCCTGAACGTAGTAGTAGTAGTTCTTCATTTATACTGGTGCGTCGGCATCGAGGGTCATTTTGCACCTTCGTCAAAGGGTTAATATTTACAATTTAATGATTATATATACATATACACACACATATATATAAATAAATAATAAAATAAAAATAGAAAAGAATAGAATTTAAAATCGTTGGAAAAGTCCAGCCTCCGTTAAAAATAATAAAACTTCATTCATCCTAGTTGTGTCGTCACCTAGGATGTCTCTTATACATCCCCTGATATTGCATTTCCTACGCAACTCAAGGTATTTTTGGCATTCTGTCAGGAGGTGTCTTATGGTAAGAACAGTGTCGCAGTCATCACATCGAGGTTGTACACGTGGGGTAGTAAAAAGGTACGAGTGGGTTAAGGCACAGTGGCCTATCCTCAATCGCGTGATGACCACCTCCTCCCTTCTACTAGTCCTGACAGATGATTGCCATGCACCGGTACTGACCTTGATTGTGCGTAATTTGTTGTTTTCGAGGTTTTGCCATGAGGCTTGCCACTCCTTCTGCAGTGCGCCACAAAACATCGCACGAAGGTCTCTCCATGGCACGAGATCCATTTGCACCTCTGGGTTTCCCAGGGCATCCTTAGCAGCGAGATCAGCTGCCTCATTGCCTGCTATACCTACGTGGCTCGGCACCCATACGAACTTAATTTGCACACCTCGACTCTTCAAGATGATGAGGGAGGAGTGCACATCCTGGACCAAAGGATGTACTGGATTATAGCAGGCAATGGATTGTAATGCGCTCATTGAGTCGGAACATATCAAGTGAGATATATTCCGACGTTCAATGCTCTCCAGGGCCAGCTTAATAGCTGTGAGCTCCGCAGTGTGGATACCACATAACGGATTAAGCTTGAACCCGGAGGATGTGTGCAGGGATACAAAGGCGCATGCGCATTCTGTTGAGGACTTCGACCCATCCGTGAAGATAGGTGCGAATCCTGGACAGCGTGACAGGATTTCGGCGAATGCAACCTCGTGTTCTGCAGGAGGACACTCATTCTTGGGCCTTCGAGCTAAATCAAATAAGATTTCTGGCCTCGGGGTATTCCAAGGAGGGTTACGCGGAACTTGCAATCTATAAATCTGGGGTAAAGTTAAATTATTGCCTATAATATAATTATAAAAACGAATACCAAGGGGCTTCAGGGCCCGGGGTCTTCTGTTAAAAACGTCCATTAAACTACGGTTAAAAACAATTTTAAAACACGGGTGCGAAGGAAGGGCTAAAAGTTTGCTGACATAACTGCACATCAGGACATTCCTCCTGATTTCCAACGGTGGCTCTCCAGCATCACAATAAATGCTGGGGATGGGACTGGTTCGAAAGGCACCAGTCGCCAACCGTAGTCCGGCATTGTGCAGTGATGTCAGTGTACGCAGATAAGATGCCCGGGCAGCACCGTATATAAAACAGCCGTAGTCGAGCTTGGACCGAACCAATGCCCTGTAAAGGAGAAGCATTGATGTTCGGTCCGCACCCCACGAGCGGCCAGTCAATGCTCGTAATACACTGAGCGACATCTGGCACTTCACCTTAAGGGATTGAATATGGCTTCGCCAATTTAGCCGCTCATCAAACAGAACACCCAGGAAACGCACCGAGTCCACAAAATTCAACTGGTGGTTGCCCAGCCGAAGTATAGGTTTGGGGAATATACCCCTGCGCCTATTAAAATGGACACAACATGTTTTCTCTTCCGAAAAACGGAAGCCATTTCGGCGGGACCACTCGTGGAGACGATTGAGCGTAATTTGTAGCTGCCTCTCAGCCAGTGCTACCCTTGACGATCGACAAAATATTGCTAGGTCGTCAACAAACAGAGAGGCTTCCACAGGTGGTGTGATGGAATTTACTACATCATTGATCGCTATTGCAAACAGCGTTACGCTTAATATGGACCCTTGCGGAATTCCATTTTCCTGAGGATATGTGTCGGAAAATGAGTTTCCAATACGGACCTTAAAAACTCTATCCGATAAAAAATTTTGAATAAAGGTAGGCAGATTGCCTTTAAAACCCCACGACCTAAGACACTTTAAAATTTTAAAACGCCATGTCATGTCGTAGGCCTTCTCCAGGTCAAAGAAGACCCCCACAACATGCTGGCGATGGACAAATGCCTCTTGGATGAAGCTGTCAATCCTTACCAAGTGGTCGACAGTACTCCTATGCTGCCTGAAGCCACACTGGATGTTGGAGAGAAGATTACGGTTCTCAAGACACCAAACTAGCCTTCGGTTCACCATTCTCTCCATTAGCTTGCACAGGCAGGAGGTCAGAGAAATTGGCCTGTAGTTCCCGAGGAGAGTCTTGTCCTTTCCCTGTTTAGGGATCGGGACTACTATAGACTCTCTCCAACTCTTGGGAAAATCTCCATCTTGCCAGACTTTATTAAATGCATTCAACATCTCTCCTAAGATAGAGTTTGGCACACATCGCAGGAAGGCATTGTGGACACGGTCCATTCCTGGAGCGGTGTCCCTCAGATCAGCAATGGCTGACTCCAGCTCCCACAGTGTGAAGGGGTCATTGTAGCTAGCTCCGGCCAGGCCTGGTTCGAAGGGGCGGAAGCCTCCTTCTTCATGACGCTTATGCGACGCGAAGGCCAGATCGTAGTTGGCCGAGCTACTTATGGAAGCATAGTGATTTCCAAAAGCCTCAGCTACTGTGGCTGGCTCCATCACAATGGACCCATTCACAACAACAGATGGGGTGCCTGGGAGATGATAAACACCGGAGATACATTTCACTTTCCTCCAAACCTGTGCAATAGGTGTTCGGTGGGTGATCGAACTGACATACTTCATCCAAGAGTTCCTTTTTGCAGTTTTCACCACCTGACGAGCCTTCGCTCGCAGGCGCCGGAATGCCGCTAGATTCATACATGTAGGGTACTTGTTAAAAATGCGTAGGGCCTTCTTTCGTTTCTTGATTGCTTCAGCACATTCATCGTTCCACCAAGGCACTGGTGGACGACTTGCCTTGACAGCTGAAACAGGAACGCTCTTCTCTGCAGCATGCACTACTGCATTACGAAGGTCCTCTACGTTTTCAACGCCACTACGAGTCGAGTTAAAATTAAAATCAAGATTCTTTTTAAAATCCTCCCAGTTGGCTTTCTTTAAAAGCCATTTCTGGGGGCTGTTAAAATTTTCACAAAAAAAATTTTTACGGATAAGAAGGGGGAAGTGGTCACTTCCACAGAGATCGTCATGGACTTGGAGTTTAAAACGGGGAGCAATACTACTGCTGCAAATCAATAGATCTATTGAGGAGTATTCTCCTGTAAAAGAGTTAAAACGAGTCTTTTCTTTTTTATTAATTAAAATAAGATTAAAATTTGTTAAAAACTTTTCTAAAACACGCCCTCGCCGATTAGAACCACTCACAGTTTCTCCCCAAAGGGTGCTATGAGCATTAAAATCGCCCAAAAGGACGAATGGCTTGGGTAATTGCTCCACCAGATCCTGCAGGATCCTCATGGTGACTGGAGCCCACTCCGGAAGGTATACATTACAGAATGTAACCCTCTCCGGTATAGCTACCGTCACAGCTAGGGCCTGCAAGGGTGTCTGAAAGTCTACCCGGGAGGTGTATAGGGTCTCTCGGACAGCAGCAGCAACACCACCTTGCGCTCGTCGACCGCTAAGGTCATCTAGCCGCAGGATGCTGTACCCCTTCAATTTAGGCGTGTCGGTAACCTTAAAATGAGTTTCTTGTAAGAAAATACAGGACGGGTTAAAATGTGCAATTAAAACCTTCAACTCCTCTAGATGTTTAAAATAGCCATTCAAATTCCATTGAATGGCAAACATAAATATATATTTAAAATGATAAAAGTAAAAGACTCGCGATTAAAACCCATCTCTGTGGAAGGGAAGCTTATCGGTTAAGCTTCAACTTCCTACCCTTCTTCTGGTTCAGGAGGAGGATTTTGAGTTGGTCCTCCTCCAACTCGCCTTCCTCCATCTCCTCCTCGCTTAGTGCCATCGCATCACGAGGAGGAGATTGTGGTGGAGTTATCTCACGTCTCAGGACGTGAGCTTTTGTCTCTGTGTCATTTTCCTTTGGAGCAGTCTTCTTGGAAGATACCACACAGATGGTTTTATCCACATCCATGGATGTGGCAGTATTTTTCCCTGTTTTTCCTAAAGATTCCTCTACCTTTTTTCCCGTTTTTTTCCTTGGTTGCTGTCCCTGATTCTCTGTCTGTATTCCTATGCTGGCTGTTTTAATAGGAGTTGATGGTGTTGCTGCCGTTGCCGCATAGGACCTCGAAAAAGTTGGGGCTACGAGCACCTTATACTTCTTCCGGGCCTCAAAATATGGGATCTTCTCCGTCACCTTGATCTCCATGATCTTCCTTTCTTCCTGCAGCTTTGGGCAATCCCGCGAGTAGACTGGATGTGGTCCACCGCAATTGCCACAAAGGGCAGGAGAGGCACAAGAATCCCCATCGTGCTTATTCTTGGCACATTTTGGGCAGATAGATTCGCCCTTGCACCGAGGTGCAATGTGGCCAAATCTTTGGCATTGATAGCAACGCATGGGGTTCGGAATGAAGGGTCGGACTGGGCAAGACTCGTACCCAACGAAAACTTTTTCAGGAATTTTGTCACGTGCAAAGGTGAGTACCACCGAGGTGGTATTCATGGTCTCACCATTACGTTTAGTCGTGAGTCTACGACAGGAGATGACCCCTTGCGAAGCCATCTCCTTCGTTATCTCGTCGACTTCAATGTATAAGAGGTCATAACAAGAAATTATGCCTCGGCACGTGTTAAGGGTCTTATGCGGCTCAACGGTGATTTCTATGTCGTGAAGCTTCGTCATCGACAGCAACTTCTGGCTCTGCTTCTCTTCAGACGTTTCTATCAGCAGAGTACCGTCACGCAACTTTTTAACATTAATAGACCCAGGAACAGCATTGGTCAAAACTTTATGAATTAAGAAGGGAGATACCTTGGTGAGGTTCTCTCCCTCCTTCTTACATTTCATTATCAAATACTTGCGGCATGTGCCGACAACCATATCTCGCCCATCCGTTTCCGAACGGGGTCTTTTGGGAGGAGGTAGTCCTTTCATAATAAGGAAAAATTTTCATCTCTTGGTCTCCCCACCCACCACGGAGCCACACATTTGGGACGCCACACCGCAAACCGGTATGGTCGCCAGGGCTAACCAAGGGATATAGCACCCGCAGCTAGGCTGCCTGCTTCAGGTTAGGTCTCAGCACCCACTCCACCCACCATACATGGGCCTCCAACCCCATGCACCTTCGACCCCCCTCCACAGACCTCCATAGCCCAAAGCACTCGCCACCGGAACGCCGAAACGTGACGGAAGCCGATTGGCCAGGTGTGGCTAGCACCTGACCGCCCGTCTACAGTGAATCTGGGGCCTAAGTGGTGTATTACTCCATGGCCCTTCCAAGGCATCCGACCTCTTCCGGAACCAAGGAGCTCAACCACCAGGATCCCCTTCTCCCCCTTACGGGCCGCCGTGCACGGCAAACACACGGGTGGATTCTTAGCCAGATGTTGTGGCTTTATGCACAGATAGTGAACCCACCTACTATCTGGACACTGCCCTCGGCAGAAACTGGGGGTTTTTTAACGAGGTCTGCTCCTCGCCTCATTGGTCGCCTCTTACGACCAGCAGAGGGGCTGCGGGAGTATTCTCAATCCCCCTACCCGCAGGGGGTCTCTCCCTCTACTCTCTCACATTCTCTCCCTCCCTCTCACATTCCCTCGCTCCCTCTCCCATTCTCTCCCTCCTTCTCACATTCTCCCCATCCCTCTACCATTCTCTCCCTCCCTCTCATATCCCCTCCCTCTTCTCACATTCTCTCCCTCCATCTCACATTCCCTCGACCCCTCTCCCTCTTCTCTCTCACATTCTCGCCCTCCCTCTCCCATTCTCTTCCTCTCTCCCATTCTCTCTATCCCACTCCCTCCCTCTTCCTCTCACATTCTTTCCCTCTCGCATTCTTCCTCTCACATTCAATTCATACGACTTCAGCTACTGAAGATGGGAGCATAGCTCCCGAAATACGTATCTAGAGATTTCCTGAGTGTTTGTGCATGTGTGTTTTTCTTTTTCTTCTTTTTAGGATAGTTTTTGACAATAGGTCCCTGTAGGCCATCATCGTCCTGCAAACTTGTAAGCATAATTTAATTTTCCTTATTTCTTATTGACGTGTGAGTGCTCTCTGGGTTAATTTACGGTTCAGGATTTTTTAATTTTTATCGCTTTTATAGCGTATTATAGTGTATAATTAAATTACGTATGTTTTATAAACAATTGAATTTTCATCATTTTTGCACAATTTTTTATTTTGATTATATTTCTATCTAATAAAAATGTTCCAAAAGTTGGACATGGACAATGACGAATTCGAGAAAGAGGCGTCTTTGTTTATTGAAAACTTGAAAGTGAATCAAGACTCAAGAGATGCCTTGCAGAGAGCCACGCAAGGTCAAGCTGCCAACGATAGGTGGTTTGAAGAAAGAAAAAAACAGACTGACTTCTTCTAACTTTGGCCTTGTCTGCAAACGGAGAAAGACATCAAAGTGGAGCCCCTTTGTGAAGCGCCTATTGTACTCGATGCATTTAGAGAATGAAGCGACGCGGTATGGGCAGCTCCGAGAGAAAGATGCAATTAGGGAGTACGAGGCGATCACTGGGAGACGAGTATTCCCTTCAGGGCTCTTCGTGGACCTGGAGCACTCTTTCTTTGCTGCTTCACCAGACGGCTTGACTGACGACGGAGGCATTGTGGAAATAAAGTGCCCGAAATCGGCCGAAACAATGACAATAAATTGTGCCTCAGAAAATAGAAGTACTTTTGCCTAGACAAAGACCTTCAACTTAAAAAAAAGCACAATTACTACGACCAAGTTCAGGGTCAGCTCCATGTGACAGGCCTTCCCTTCTGTGATTTTGTGGTTTGGACTACAAAAGACTGCGTCGTGCGACGAATACTTAAAGACGATCTTTTTTGGAAAGAGAAGATGGAAAAAAACTAGTGTTCTTTTACACCAAAGTTCTTCTTCCGGAAATCGTCGACCCCAGAATGTGCAGGTCAATGGAGATACGTGAACCTGGAGATAAGCAGGAGTAATGTACATTTCATACGTTTCCTGAGAGCAGTGCCGTAACTAGGGCGGGGCAAGCGGGGCTTCTGCCCCGGGCGCAACTTTCTGTATTTATATTAAGTATGTAATCATTATGTATATAATTAATGAGGTCAGGCTCAACTTCGTGTTTAACAAGTTTTTGTAACAGTTTGCTACTATGTTGCTTTCGCCTTCCTTTCCCACCCCTTCTTTTCCCAACCACTCATCCAATTACCTCCCATTCGTTTTCTTTGTAACCCTTACTGTCTCCCTCTCCCCCCTCATTTCACCCTATATATATGGAACCATTTATATTTTTTTCACCTGATGATACTACGATCGTAGTGAAACCGGTCGTGTTATATTAAAAGTTGTGGAAGCTACAAAGTTATCCTTACATTAATCATTATGTATTTAAATTATGTATGTATGAAATCATTATGTATTTAAATTATGCAAATTTATAGTGAAAAATTATATATTATTCTAGGCTAGGTCTTGGGGAAAAAAGGTGTGACGGATTCACACCTAAAAATGCGGTGAGTGCAATAGCTGATGTCTCCGCCCGAAATCTAATCCTTTGTTATCATATACGGTCAGCCTACTCACGACAGAGCTAGAGGGGAGGATGAGGTTGACAGGCGCATTCAATCGCCAGAGAATATTTTCCCCGTGTGCCGGGCACTTCCCCTCCTTTGCTGATTAGGTCGGGGAAGGAAGAGGGTATCATCTTGGTTCTGCCCCACCCCTTCCACCTTCTTTTGGTTACGTCATTGGTGCGACAGGACTAATCCCCGCGTCCAAAATTCGAACTGCTAGTGCACGAAATCCGAGTGACCGCGGTGGCATCTTGCGTCCGATATTCACATTATGACTCAGTAGGCCTTACCCATAAGGGTCTACTGACATGTATAAAATTTTCTCACGACACAAGAAGGAACTTTTTACATTTTTCTTTCTCCGTATCTCAATGTACTTGTGTCTATTAAACAATTAGTATGACAATTTCTGAATAACAAATAAATACATGAGTTGCATATCTCTTTAAGATAGGTGAACAGCAAGTGGCAGAGAGACACCATAAAGAAGGAAGTCATGGCCTTCAGGTGCAGCAGCTGTTTCTTTCACACCAAGGAGACCATTTACAGGAAGGAGCCATTATACACCTAGAACGCTTGGAAGAATTCAAAGGTATCGCAGCTGCATCACTGGTCTTCGAGCAAGACTGTTTCGCATGGGAACCCCAAAATCAATTAGCCACTCCCAAGAAATGCAGGATATCATTAAAATTTCAAGGAGGTATCTAACAGAGAAGAACCATAAGTTGTTTATTGCTCAATTGAAATTAGGGCAAGTTAATAAGTTTGGAAGAAGGTGGTCATCATCAATGAAAGACTTTGCTTTATCTTTATATTACCATGGTCCCCGATCTTATAGATATTTGCAAAAAAGCTTATGTCTGCCTTCTGTAAGGTCGTTGTTTAGGTGGTAAAAAAGGTTACAGTAAAGCCTGGCATTGACAGCAATGTTTTGGCTGCTTTAAAGGTAAAAGCTGACAACCTAGATATAGCTGATTTAGCCGTTGCATTAGTTGTGGATGAAATTTCCATTAAAGAGCATCTTCAATATGATTGCAGCACTGACACAATATTAGGGTTTTGCAATTCTGGACAATTTCCCAAGCCTAAACAAGGAACTCAGTGCTTAGTAGCTATGGTGAAAGGTATTAACAGAAATTGGAAACAATGCCTTGGATACTGGGTCACCCATGAAAGTACATCTGTTGATACACTGCAAGAAATAGTTATGCAGTGTATTGAAAGTATTCATTGCACTGGTTTCAGGGTCATTGCTTTGATATGCGACCAAGGGCCTCATAATCAACGTCTTTGTAGAAAGCTTGGGATTTCTCCTGCGAAATCTTATTTCATGTTTCGTGAAGAAATTTTTTTTTATGTTTGATCCCCCACATTTGTTAAAATGCTTTAGAAACAATTTAGTGAAATATGACTTTGACTTTGTTGGCAATGTATCTAAATGGAGTCATTTGAAAGAGTTATATGAGCTTCAAGATCCATTAAAGTTAAAAATTATCCCGAAAACTACACAATTTCGCGTAGATACCCGAGCATTTAAAAAAATGAAAGTTAAACTAGCTTTACAAGTTTTTAGTAGAAGCGTCAGCATTGGCCTTTCCGTTTATGCCATGATGGGAAAAATAAGTAATAGAGCTATTCATACCGCTGAATTATTTGAATTTATTGATAAATTGTTTGATTCTTTTAATAGCATACAAAAAAAGGTAAATTCAGACAAATATCGGTTTGCCATGTCAGATGTGAGTCCTCATATGTCGTTTTTGGAAGAAGCTTTTGATAAGTTGAGCAGAAGTAAGTTTCTGGGCTGCAAAAGGCAACCTCCTTGCTTAAATGGCTGGTTAATTAGCATTAGGAGCTTAAAGAAGATATATATTCATCTAAAAGATAATTTCAGTATCAAAGAACTAACCACACGAGTATTAAATCAGGATGCCCTTGAAAATATGTTTGCAATTGTTAGGCAACAGCATGGATGTAATGACAATCCAACTGTGTACCAATTTGGGAGGGGATTCAAGCACACACTACTTACATCCATTTATAAATTGTCTGACGAGAGCAATCGTGAGGTAGACGTCAATGGCATTTTAATTAAAATTAACGATTTCGTTGCCAGTAGTAACTCATTAAATCATGATCATAATGTTGGCAGTGAGGTCCATGTTTCTGAAAATTAGGTAACAAATAGCGAGGCAATTAATTTTGAATTGGAAGAAAGGAATGTTATATACTACGCTTGTGGCTACCTTTGCACAAAATTCAATAAAATCCACATTTGTGATAAGCACAAGAGGTTTCTTCTTAGTGCCGAGAATTTCTTTGCTGAAGATTACCAGATACTTAGTTACTTGAAAAGTTATGGTGAGCCGGGGAAGGAATGCGATCAAATTTTTCTTCCATGCAGGGAAATCTTTTCAATTTTAGAGGACTGGGAGGAAGTTTTCCTTCAAGTTATTGGTAGGGTGATGGCGGAACAAAACCTTGCCAAGAAAATAGGGCTTTTACACGGTGAGAGAGAAAATTTAAAAAATCTGACTCTCCCGTGTGCTAAAAGTAAGGACATTTTTCTCTCCTTGTATGTAAAAACAAGAATTTTTCGGGCTGTTAGCTTCCTCAATAGTCAAAGGGCAGATGAGGGTTATCTAAAATTAAACAATCCTCCCCATAATCTTAGAAAGGTTAGTCATTTATGAATTTCAGATAATTATTGAGAAAGACAATTGAAGGCGTGAAAATACAACCAGACCAGGAAAATTGAAATTTGGTAGGGATGCTCGATTCTTACAGTAGAAGCCATTTATGAAAAAAATCCTCAAAAAAGACCCAACTTCAACTCCAGCGGATAATTTCTATTTCCCAAAGGATAACAAGTAAAAATCGATTTTTCGACTCGAAGGCTTTTACTCTTTTACAAGTCAAAATTAGAAATAATTGGCCTACAAAGATTTAAGCTTGTTAACGATCTAGCCTTGCCAACCATGTCACTGTTAAACCTCAAGATTGTATTGCCATCTCAAGATAAGGAGAGCGAGGATAGATAGAGGTCTTTATTCGGGCAAAATGTGGACCATAAGGTCCACTCTTATATTTAACCTTTACTGGGAGAAGGAACGAGAGAAGGGAGACAAAGAAAAAGGGAGAGATAGATAGATAATGTTCTTTATTAGGGTGAGAATAAGACTAGGAAGTTTATTTTTCCAGAGGAGGGAGACAAAGAAAAAGGGAGAGATAGATAGATAATGTTCTTTATTAGGGTGAGAATAAGACTAGGAAGTTTATTTTTCCAGAGGAGGGAGACAAAGAAAAAGGGAGAGATAGATAGATAATGTTCTTTATTAGGGTGAGAATAAGACTAGGAAGTTTATTTTTCCAGAGGAGGGAGACAAAGAAAAAGGGAGAGATAGATAGATAATGTTCTTTATTAGGGTGAGAATAAGACTAGGAAGTTTATTTTTCCAGAGGAGGGAGACAAAGAAAAAGGGAGAGATAGATAGATAATGTTCTTTATTAGGGTGAGAATAAGACTAGGAAGTTTATTTTTCCAGAGGAGGGAGACAAAGAAAAGGGGAGAGATAGATAGATAATGTTCTTTATTAGGGTGAGAATAAGACTAGGAAGTTTATTTTTCCAGAGGAGGGAGACAAAGAAAAAGGGAGAGATAGATAGATAATGTTCTTTATTAGGGTGAGAATAAGACTAGGAAGTTTATTTTTCCAGAGGAGGGAGACAAAGAAAAAGGGAGAGATAGATAGATAATGTTCTTTATTAGGGTGAGAATAAGACTAGGAAGTTTATTTTTCCAGAGGAGGGAGACAAAGAAAAAGGGAGAGATAGATAGATAATGTTCTTTATTAGGGTGAGAATAAGACTAGGAAGTTTATTTTTCCAGAGGAGGGAGACAAAGAAAAAGGGAGAGATAGATAGATAATGTTCTTTATTAGGGTGAGAATAAGACTAGGAAGTTTATTTTTCCAGAGGAGGGAGACAAAGAAAAAGGGAGAGATAGATAGATAATGTTCTTTATTAGAGTGAGAATAAGACTAGGAAGTTTATTTTTCCAGAGCAGGGAGACAAAGAAAAAGGGAGAGATAGATAGATAATGTTCTTTATTAAACCAGCCATCCCATCACTATCAAAAACTTAACCCTGTTAACATAATGTATACAAATTAGACATGAAACATTGTACATATGCAAACACCAACAGACTGTCTCTACCATTCCTCTCTCTACAGTCTACCCATCGACCTCCCATTCCCCCCTTCACATTCATGCCGTTAGATACCTCTCATGAGATTTCTTCCCCCTTCATTCACTATCATCTGCTGATGATGAGAGCTTCCTTTTCTCACTTAAATTTTTTTTAGATCTATGTGGTTGAGTTTGTGTGTGTTTGAATTTAGTCTGTTTGGTCCCTGTCGTTGTCGTGAGATGCACAAACCATCAGACATTTGTTTGAGATATCAAGTCCCTGGCGTGAAACAAAATTTTTCGTAAACTTGATATATTTTGTGATTGAGTTGAGTGCATGCATGTGTTTGAATTTAGTCTGTTTGGTCCCTGTCGTTGTCGTGAGATGCACAAACCATCAGACATTTGTTTGAGATATCAAGTCCCTGGCATGAAACAAAATTTTTCCGTAAACTTGATATATTTTGTGATTGAGTCGAGTGCATGTATGTGTTTGAATTTAGTCTGTTTGGTCCCTGTTGTTGTCGTGAGATGCACAAACCATCAGACTAAGCCATACAATGGAGATGACACCACAAAAATGGACGAATATAAAAATGTCTTCAGTGTGGTTGAAAGAGGTTATAATGAGAAGCACAAAGACACTGACGAAGTGATAATGAGAGTTTTCGAATATGAAGAGGAGGCTTGGGAAGCAGAGCTGATTGTCAGGATGCCCCACATCTTAGGAATGTATGGCGAGAAAGTGGGAATGAGGCCACTTCGCAATCAGGCTCCAGAACTGCCTGAATTCTACACAAGATCAGTCATTCCTGATTGCGAGAAGTACACAGAGAACACATTTTTTGAAATACCTCTTTGCTTGATTGAGGCACTGCAGAAGAGTCATGGGTTGATACAAGAAATGGAAGGCAGAGTTTCTTCACTCAGGAAATTGAATGAGAATTTCGAAGATTCTTTGAATTCCTTTAAATATATTTCAATACTCGTCACATCCAACACGAAACTTTGTTCCTGGCATGTGTATAATGAGCTGAAAGATATATACAAATTTCATCTGAATAAGTGTTGTCTGTTCTTTGAATTACAACGACTTCAAAGTAACATGGAAACTATTCTTAATGAATTTAATTGCAAGGCGTGCAAGTATTTGGCGCTTTTGGTGGACAAATTGTCTCCGAATTTCTTATACATATTGACATGACCATGAGGTGGTAAGCCTGTTCGCCCACCTAGCGAACAGCTGCGGAAACTAGACAAAAGAAGGGGCAGGTAGCGAGGTTGGTGGCAGTGAGCGCGGTGAAGTGAAGGGAGCAAGGGATTGCTTGAGATAATGGCAACATTATTTGCTCTCCTATTTGATTAAAGAAGAAAACATTCAATTTGGAGGTGGAAATCATCTATTCTCCCTGGGATATATTAAAGACTATTATACTGAAAGATCCTTTGTCAGAGAAACTGTGAACAAAGCAATTTGTGAGAAGGAACTATCTGCTTTATTGCATTGGTTGCACTTCGCAAATAATGCCTTCTACCATCGAATGTCAGAAGGTTGTAATGAATTCATAGAGAAGTAAGTACCTCAAGGAGGAGGAAATAGATGATAATCTGATACAGAAATCGAAAGACAACATGGAAAGAGTCATCCTTATATCCAGTGATGCTGGATCTGGAAAATCGACAGTAATGTCAGAAGTGATAAGGAAGACAAAGGGGTCAGATGGATGGGCAGCCAGAGTCAATTTCAACGATTATGCCGAGTTCTAATAATCCTAATTCACTGGAGGATATCAAAGAAGAAGGTGAAGCAAAGGACATCATTGAATACTTTGTCCAAATTCTAAATCTAAAAAATCCACTCGAGTTGTGCTTAGTGAAGTATTTCTTGACCCTTGAATGCAGAGTAAAAGTTTTTTTTGGATGGGTTTGATGAGATCACTCCACACTATAAGGAAAAGGCATTGTTGCAAACCATTAAGAATGAAACAAACATTTAGATGTGGACCACTACAAGAGAACATGAGATAATAATAATAATTTATTGAACACAAACAGGTAACCCCAATTACATGCGTTATAATAAAAGAAAGGGAAAGCAGAGATAATCATTAAACATTTCCAAGAGTTTTATACAATTTCCTCTTAAATAATGCCAAGGAATCTTGGAAAATGTCACAGTCAACAGCTAATGTTAAAAACCCATTTGCCAATCTCATTATTCGCAACATAGGCTCGATCCGAGTAACCTCCACCCTTCCGAAGTGATCCCGAAAGAGTGAGGCATGCCAAGTTCTTCGAGTCGGGACATTAATATTAACTAAGCCAAGTAAATGCTTAGAGTCAATGACTCCTATTTCTATATTACGGAGAAAGGTGATATCGGCAACTTTTAGTCAGACACTAAGAGGTGTTAGTTTAAACATCTTACATAAGTTGGGGTAGTCATTCTTGTTAAAAACAGTACCGTTATTTTTTAAACAACCATTTAACAAAGCGCATCTGTACTTTTTCAATAGCCTGGTCATAAGTAACATGATATGGGTTCCAAAATACACACCCATATTCCAAATCAGGCCGAACAATGGCACGGTAAGATCGTACAATAGTGTTGACAGAGGAATTGGGTACATAGTTTCGCTTTAAAAATTCCAAAAGACGATAAGCTCTCGAACAGAGGGATCAAATATGCGAGCTAAAACTCAGCTTGGCATCAATTGTGACACCCAAGTCAGTGATTACAGTTACACGCTCAAGAGGAACAGCATCCATAGTACAGTTATAATTAACAGTATTTCTTTTCAGAGCAAAAGAGATAATTTTACATTTAGAAAGATTAGGGTATAAATTCCATTCACACCACAAATTAAAAAAGATATTCAAGTCATTCTGTAAGATATTACAATCATTCAATGATTTTATCCTAGTAGAAATCTTACAGTCATCTACATACAAAAGGCAGTCACATTTCAGACGACAAGGAAGATCATTAATGAAAACGTTAAAAAGCATTGGGCCAAGAATAGACCCTTGTGGCACACCAGATGTTACTCTAACAGAAGACGAGAGAAAAGCTTGAACAGCAACCCTTAGAAACCTGTCGCACAAGTACGACTGAAAAGTTTTGAGCAAGTCCCCACATATTCCAAAAGCCCTAAGATTATATACAATAAATGGTGGATTCGGAAACAGAACTGGAAGTTTTTTCGTACAAAATGAGGGCATGTTCATCCAAGGATCAAGTTTCCTACCTAGGAAAATTTTGGAAGAACAGACGGAGGTCATCGTGTTGTGAAATATCAGAATACAGCACAAAAGAAAGAGTAGAGAAGATTTAAAAAAAAATTAAAGGGATCATTAGTGAAATGAATCTCCCATTGATAAAAGAGGAACACAGGAAGATCGTACAATCATTAAGTGAGATGCTAAAAAACATCAAATACGAAGAAAGAAATGCCTCAAAATCAGCTTAAGAAGCTTAGATTGATGGTCAAAAAGTTGGATTTGATTACATATGCCCGAGTTTATCTAGACCGCATGAGTACTTCCATATACGACAAAGAACAAATTATCACTCTCAACATGTTGGCTGAAGTGTCCTACCATGAAAACTTGAAAATTAGAGACCACTTTGATGTGTATCATCTTTATTCTCATTTGGTGGAAAAGAAATTCGAAATTCATCTGAAAGAGAAGTGTAGAATAATACTAGAAAAACCAGGAACAAAACCCTCAAACAAAAAATACTCAAGAATCACATGAAAATTTCTGTCTGTCATTGCGCCGGACAGATATCTACTTGATTCCATCAACTGTAACGTTTAAAGACTAGCGCGGGGTTCAGCGCCTGCCGTCCTTCAGCGAGAGGTCACCACCGGCGACCCGACTATATAAGCGAGCTCCCAGAAGAGAAAGAGGCCTTTTTTCTGTGGGGAACTCGAACCTGGATGGCGGCCTCTCCCGGCGTTATGAGGAGAGGGATGAGGGAAAGCACCTCTTTGGAGTACTGTTGGCATCTGCGTAAATTCGTCTGTGACTGAGAAACGCCACCGCTTTTCTGTTACTTAATTCTTTGTATTCACCCCTTATCCCCCATTAAACCATTATCCAGATTCCTCTTTTCATTCATTTTTTCTCTTCTCCATGTGCAAGCGGAAATATCCCTTTTGGGGACACTTGCACTGGGCGCCCAAAGCTCTTTCCGTCCGGACCCGCGACTGAGCTAAGCGGAGGCACTGTCACACAACAAGCAAATTAACTGAAAATATTCACCGAATTGGTTTGGTGAGGGAAGGAGAGAATGACCACTTCCATTTTATACACCAAACTTTCGGTGAATATTTTTTCAGCGAGAGTATTGTAGAAAGCATCAGGCAGGATAGATTAAAGAAATGATGAAGGCTATTCTGCTAGATTCTGGGTATAAAGTGGTTAGAATTTTCATCAATTCTAAGTTATAATCAACGAAATCTGAGGAGCCTTCCAAGACGGTAACCTTGAGGAGTGCGACATGCATCAAAAGGCCCGATATATTGGGAGATAGGGTGTCAGCCTCAGAGCATGCACAACGGAGTCTGAATCCTGAAATTCGGATAGAGGAGACATCAGGTTTGGAATTCCACCAAGCTCTGAGCCGGCCGCAATCCTTAATACACCGGAAGACTGCGAGCAGCACCCCATCATTCCTCACCACGCCGTATTCGGTTAATCCGCGGGAGCTCGCATTGCGAAGATGCACTCTGAGTACGGGTATGCCGTCACGGACGGGTGCCGCACTCCTCTTCTCATGCCCTTGGAACTGGCAGTAGTATCCGCCCTTGGAATAAACCTGCTCCCACCGCTACCCTCGACGGAGGACCCGGCGCTGCCGCCAGCCAGGAGGAGGCTGAATATGGAGGCCGCAACTCCCAGGAGGTCCAAGAGACTCCAGGGTCTAAGCCCCGACTCTCCGACCGCTGCCGCATCTGGAAGCCCTGCGCATGCGCCTCCGATCTCTCCGGGCGAACGTGAGAGGCGAATCATGCAACTAGAGAGTACAAGATGGGCTATCTGCGGAGTAAGAAGTGTTCCGCCCAAGAAACATATTCTCCAAACAAGGGAGATGGGCTGTCAAACCCCCTTTTGGATGCTGCGAGGAACCCCCGCCCCCACGAGACCGCCATTGACACCTCAGAGCGAGCGATGGAGGAAGAAGAAGCAGCGGAGACAACAAGAGAAGGCCCGAGAGAGGGTAGTGGAAATCGCCCATGACCAGAGAGCCCAACAGCCCCACCAACAACCCCAAAATGAAGGGGAACGGAGAACCATTGGAGGAGAACGAGGCACGACGTCCAGGAGAGAGGGCCGACGACGTAACCGTAACCGAAGGAACCATCCCCCCCGCCGCTAGAGGCGAGCCACGAAGGACGCAAAAGGCGCCAGCCCCCTCCACGGAGAGGCGCCCAACGCGAAGAACGTTCCCTATGCCAAACGCCCCAGAGACAAAGCAACAACCAAGCCAATGCTCCTTGGGGGCGGAGAAATAGACCCACAGGACAGCGCAGGTGGGAAATAAGACCTCCGACGTCTATAAGAGAAGATGCGGACAACCAGCACCCCGGGCAACCCCGTCCGTTGCCGGCCCGAACGGGGGGGGGGGGTGCACCAGCAGAACGGGGGGGGTGCACCAGCAGAACGGGGGGGTGCACCAGCAGAACGGGGGGGTGCACCAGCAGAACGGGGGGGGTGCACCAGCAGAACGGGGGGGGTGCACCAGCAGAACGGGGGGGGTGCACCAGCAGAACGGGGGGGGTGCACCAGCAGAACGGGGGGGGTGCACCAGCAGAACGGGGGGGTGCACCAGCAGAACGGGGGGGGTGCACCAGCAGAACGGGGGGGGTGCACCAGCAGAACGGGGGGGGTGCACCAGCAGAACAGGGGGGGTGCACCAGCAGAATGGGCAAGCAAGGAGATGGAACCAACGCCGACCGCAAAGGAAGGCGCCATGTCCTCACCGTGGAATTCAGCGCCAAGGGCGAGACGCGGAGTGGCAAGAATCCAATAGAGGGGGTGAGAGACGCCGGAGGCACCCGTAACTCTTCCTGCTAGCCCGGCCGCGACGGCACCTGCCGCCTCAACCGAGGCACAGATGGGATGGCTGGTGGAACTGGGCCTCATAGTGGGGGGCGAGGAAGGTCTGATAGACGGGATAATGAACAGCATGACAGAGGAAGCAAGGAGGATTTCAGGGCTGCGGACACCTGACGGAGCAGTAAGGCGCCCGCAGCGGCAGGGACCACCGAGACGGGTCCAAGCGCCTAACGAGGCACGGCGGCTTCAGTTCCACTATAAAATCAACAGATCGAAAGCTTTCCGGAGCGTAATTGGGGCTGAAACAGACCATTGGCCAACCCCGATGGAAGAGGTACGGCGGCACCACCGTCAATCGTACCGGTATTTTCCTCTCCTCTCGCTGATCGCTGCCACATAGATCCTCGTATACCTCCCACTCAAACAATGGAGCGACCGTGCTAGAGCAGATGGTTAGGTCAATAGAAGAAAAGGACCCACCGCCAGCACTGAAGTGTGTGTCGCTACCATCGTTGAGTATCACCAGATCCAGGCTCGAGAATATCTCAGAAAGGCAACGTCCCCTAGGATCAGTCCTCTCCGACCCCCACTCTGAATTATGGGCATTAAAATCGCCCATAAGAATGAATGGGGGAGGAAGTTGATCTACAAGGTCAAAGATTGACCTATTTGTAGAATTTTCATTAGGAGGCAGATAGACTGAGCAGATCATCACCAGCTGAGGGAGAGCAACTCTAACTGCTACAGCCTGCAGCTGCTCGTTGAATCTTTCTTTATCTTCAGATTCGAGAATCGAATCGAGAAGTGGAGTGCAGTGTAAAATTCACCGCATATTTTTATCAGGTCTTCGCCATTTAAAAGGTTTGTCACATTTTATCGTAATATATATAGAGGTTTATTTCCCTCGCAGTAATATCTGCGAATCTTTCTCTTCCGTCTATTTCATGAAAGACATAAGAGACCGGCGTATCTGTACAGTGTACGGCATAGAATAACGAGACTTCTGCTCGAATACCGGTTCTACATAAAACTTTATCTCGTTGGATCTTTCTTTATCTTCAGAATCGAGAATCGAATCGAGCAGTGGAGTGCAGTGTTGAATTCACCGAATATTTTTATCAGGTCTTCGCCGAATAAAAGGTTTGTCACATTTTATCGTAATATATAGAGGTTTATTTCCTTCGCAGTAATATCTGCGAATCTTTCTCTTCCGTCAATTTCATGAAAGCGATAAGAGGCTGAGGTATCTGTCCAGTGTACGGCATAGAATAATGAGACTTCTGCTTGAATACCGGTTCTACATAAAACTTTAGCTTGTTGAATCTTTCTTTATCTTCAGAATCGAGAATCGAATCGAGCAGTGGAGTGCAGTGTTGAATTCACCGCATATTTTTATCAGGTCTTCGCCAAATAAATCTGACGGATTAGTGGAACGATTTAATCGCACGTTGTTGAGTTATTTAGCGAAATTCATAGACGAAAATCAAAATGACTGGGACCGCCTACTTCCACTAGCTATGCTATCCTATCGCACTGCCAAGAACGAGACATCAGGACAGACACCTAGTCAGATGATGTTTGGCCGGGAACTACGGCTTCCGGGTGACCTAGTGGTCGGCCGTTTCCCCGAGGAAGAGCAACCCGTGGACGAGTACCTACATGACTTAGAAAGCCGTTTGGAGATTGTGCATGACTTTGCGCATGCCCACCAGCGCACCGATAGTACTCGGCAAAAACAGCGATACGATCTGAGAAGCATGGGGCTGGCATATTCTCCGGGGGAAAAGGTCAGGCTATACAACCCCAAGAGATTGAGAGGCAGGAGCCCAAAACTGCAGCAGCCCTGGGATGGGCCGTACACCGTCCAAGAGGCCCTGAACTATGTGGTGTATAGGGTGAAGATGGGTGGCCAGCGAGGCGGGTGGTGCGTTTTGACCGCCTGGCAACTTACCATGGAGGAGACCCGGCTCCTGTTCTGGGAGCGAAAACCAGTCGTCAGGAGGACGAGAATATAGCAGAACCAGATAGCCCGAGGATGGACTGCCTTCCAAATGGGGGGACAGTGTAACGACGGCAGCAGCAATAGCTCTCCGGTAGCGCCATTTGACGTGCCCGGGGACTCGTTCTACGACCCGTCCGGAACATTCTCGACCGGCATTCGCAGCCCTTGCCGAACGTTCTGGAATGCCTGGGCGATGGATATAAGAAGGCGAGCCACCGTGGCAGGGAGTGAGAGACGAGGCAGCGGCAAGGTCACTCAGCAGCGAATAAAGCGCTGCTTGGGATAAATCACGCGTTGTGTTTTCATTTCCCCAATCCCGAATCTTGGTACAATATAAATGCTATTTAGTTATTTTTTCAAATTTTTAATTTCATCTATTCGATATTTTTTCTGAAATTTTTAGGATCATCGTGGATAAACAAACTCAAACCGAGACAACAGAGCGCAACAGACATATTCAAACATCAAAAAGGAAGTGGACAATGAACCTAATCCAATTAATCGTAATAACGCACCTTCACCTTCATTCCCCTTGATTCCCACATGCCCTGGAACCCAAGCAAAGAGTATGTTATTCCCCATGGCCTCTAAAAGGGCAAGACGGGAATGAATAAACTGGACCAGAGGATTATAGGAATCAAAGGAAATAGAAATCCGAAGATTGATCAAAGTTGTTAACAAACGCATTAATTCTAGTGAGACTTGCCTTAATCATACCATGTCGTTTAATAAGATTTTTGTAAAGCGTCGTATCCATGTTAAAGGATAGGTGTGGGATTAATGAAAGGAGGGAACGAGCCGGACTTACCTTACTCTCTGTTGTGTGTGTGTTTATTGGCGCACCAACCGTTAGAGTTATAGGCGCCCTTACTCTCTGTTGTAAACGAACCAAGCCTTGGGACGATCCAGTGAAGCAATGCCGCTGCCCTTGCCCTGTCCTGCATAGTAGCACGAAGATCACTGGATGATGCAATCTTTGTCTCTGATGGCGTTTCTGTGTCGTTGTAAACTCCCATGAAACGTGGACTGGACTCGTTTCGTCGAGGCTGTTGTTTGATGTCAATCCCAGAATAAAATTTACTCATAGTAAATCTTACAAAAATGTGGATAAATAATACAATGATTATTGAAAAGCGACGAACATTACGAATGTTTATTATGACAACACGAAATTAGCCTAGCCTAATGAATCCGGTCCTAAGGAACAATTTTATGTTGCACCTTTGGTACTTACAACATAAATAAAAAAACAAAATACTGCCTAAAGGTAGTGGACTGTATTAATAAAATAAAATTTACATCAAAACACAAGACAACTCGCTGCACATCCACATGATGCCAACCCCCTTCGTCTCCTTGCCACTCTAATTGCTAAAGAGTGGCACTGATTTTCAGTTGTGCATGCTGGTGACATCTACACATCACATTAAATACTATTTATAATAGATACGTCATAACATTGCTAACAATTTATATAATAAATGAATGGGTTCCAGCATTCTGCCAGTAGAATTTCTCAAGCAAAACAATAAATTGGCAGTAGATAAGTAAAATGACAGTAGAAAAATAAAATGACAGTAAAAAAGGTAAACTGGCAGTATTCAAGCAGCAGTAACGAAATTGCAATTAGGGGGAACATTTTGCTCATCCTCACCAGGTTGGGCGAGTCAGTTGAAGTCTTTTTCGTTTCTCCTCAAAGGAACATTTTTTAGAAATTATTGGAACATTTTGTTTTGGGAAATTATTGTAGGGGAAATTACTCCACACCAGCGACCTAACATTCATGCAATTTCACTTGCTCTTCATGCTACTATTGGAAACCAATTGTATTTTTGTTCGAAGACGTTCATCAATAAATTGGCAAAAATGGTGCGAGTGGGTACCCAATTATGATGTTTGTAAAAATTTCTTTGAATAGGAAAAAACTTGGTTCCATGAGAGTTTAGAAAGGTTAACTCATTCAATAGATATGTCGGGAGAAATATCTATATTATTGAGCCACTCTTCGAGAAAAACTGTAGTATTTATTGGGATGATAGGAACGAGAGACGTGACATCGAAAGAAACTAACGCTTGGAAATCACCAAGTATTGAATTTTTGGGATTTTCAATGAAATCTTCATCATTTTTTGGTAGGATTTTTAATTTGTCAACTATCCATTTAAAAAGGAGGTGTGTGGAAATCGATACATGGAACAATAGGTATGGCGGACAATAACATAACATACTCATGTCACTCTTGCAAAAAACCGAATATTGCTCAATTATCATTGACCTGTGGAGGTGCTTGTGGGGCTTTTTATCATCGTGAATGCACCGATATTACTGAGATAGAATTTCTTGTTATTCGTAATAAAAAATCTATTAAGTGGCTATGCAATATATGTGCAGCTGAAGCGGAAACCACGAGAAAGTCACCTAAGGATGGATCAGAAGATATACTTATGATTCTTGAAAACATCACTAGACGATTAAGTGCAATTGAGAACAGCCAACGAGTGAAATCATCAAAGCAGCTGGTGAAAGGTGAATCGTTCCATGAAAATACGGAAAGCAACACATCCAAATACCAAAAAGGTAGTGGACAATGGACCTAATCCAATTAATTGTAATAACGCACCTTCCAAGGCCAGCGGTATGTAGAAATTTCCTTTGTAAATATCTCAAAAAACTTTTACGGGGGGAGTGATAAATGTCCCGGGGAGATAAATTCCTTGAGCCCGTCTCCTAGAATTGGAAAACGCTGACGTAGTCTTGATTTTATTTATTTATGCAATATTACTGGATTTAAATTGATTCATAGAATACCAAACGTGATGCATGATAATAAAGTAGTTAAAGTCACTTAAGTTACTTGGTAATAATATATTGAAATCCAGTTATAGGCTCTATTTTTCATTATTTAAAGTGATTTTTTTTATTTTTGAGTAATACTATGTGCCATATATTGATTTTTATACTATAATATTTCTTTTTGTTTGCAGATATCCCGCTGCAAAAGATGGGCAAGGGGTTAAACGACAAATACATGGCAAGACGCTAATAAGGGTTTCCTGGTGTAGTTTATAGCATAAAAAGTTAAATAAAATGTTTTAAACGGTTACAAGCTCTTTTCTTATTTAAAATCAATAAATTCAACCTATAACACTTAATATGCGTGAAAATATTTATTGCCGTCTTCGGCGTAGTTTCTATGATCATCTTAAATGGACATATTATCATCGAAGATAGTTGAAAATGAGTCACAATGCGGTACTTCCTTCTCCTGTGTGAACAGATTACAGTGAGTAAGGGCACAGTGCCCTATCCTCAAACGGGTCAGCACTACTTCCTCCCGCCTACTATTCCTGACAGAGGACCACTCCCCCCCCCCGCGCATGACATTAGCACGCAGTAAGATGCGGGAGGGGGGGGCCAAGAAGCATTTGCGGCCCTTGCCAAGTACAATTTTATTTCCTGCCTTTATGGCTACGTTATATAACATCACTTGCAAAACCAGGAGGCAGCCAGGTTCTCACGGGCCTCGGACTGCCACCTCAGCTGTTCTGTCATTGAATGCTCACCACCCCCCCTGGCCTAAGCAGCCATGAGGGGGGAGGAAATTCTGCTGACGACCGTTATAAATTGGTCAAAAGTGGGATTGAATTAATCAACCTGGGGATCATTTATATCGTGAGGGGAAGAGAATTTAAGTATCTATATGGGAGGTCGGGAGATAGGATTACAGGAGGCCATCGACGAATTCGGCAAGAGAATAACACAGTTGTCGAAAGAGAACCAGGCCTTTTGGGAAAGACTTGGTGAGGCTAGAGAATTGGGTCTGTCTGCTCTACTAGGAAGAAATTTTAGTCTCCCGAATACCATCAATATATTTTTCTATACAAATATAATTGTCATCTTGAAGTTGTAGAATATTTCTACATATTATTGTTTCTATTGTAATGTTAAATATTTAGTATAAGACTTGTGAGATTATGTAATTGATATATAGGAATGAGGAATGTAATTGTATGAGTATTGAAATTGATATTTTTATTTTTTTAGATACAATGTATATCAATTTAACCTCCTTTTTCCTAACCTGTATATATAAATTATTCATTTTTTTATTTCTTTCATTGTTTTTGAAACGGTTGCGATGGAAACACTTTTTGAGGTGTTTCGTATATTTTAACCCACGTTATCGTGTAGCGCATGAAATGAGCGACGTTTATATGCGACACGTGATACAGAGAGGTGGAAACCGAGTTGTAGATATAGAATCGGTTCCGTTACGTAGACGACATCCTTGCAATCTTTGACACGAAAGAATATAACATTGGCACGTTCGTAGAAGAACTTAACAGCATACATAAGTCCATAAACTTCACATGCGAAGTGGAGGAAAACAATGAAATCCCGTTTTTAGATATCAAAATAATCAGGACCCATAACAAAAAACTCGAATTCGATATATACAGGAAGTTTGTGAGGGGGATGGTTATAAGAGCTGATGTGCCACTCACCACATATCCTGATCCTCTCTCACTACCTGCCCTTGCCTTTTATCCTTCCCATCCATACAGCAGTTCTCATGCTCCCGAGTATCAACGTCGAGTGCTCTGGAGTGCTGGGTCAGAGGTATGCAGGAAGTGCCTTTCCCCTCCCTTCCCTGTTGGTGGCCTGAGAGAGTGGCAGCGTGCGGGACAGAGTTGGCAGTCCATGCGTCGGGGACAGAGAATAAACTAGTACAGACTCGGGCTAATTACTCTTCCTCGCATTCCCTTAAGAACACCTCGGCAGATCGATCAACATCCGTAACAGGAATACAAATATCCAATGTGTTGTTCACAGCTTTCAAGTTAATCAAATTTGAAGAAAGTGGATTAATGTACAAACTCTCTGCCAAAGTGGAGAAAAATAGCTTCATTTTTAACATCAAACACAAACAACATCCAATTGCCAGACCCTTCATATATGATGTAGTGAGAGAAGCCGCAAAGACATGTGGCTTGGAATTTCAAATCCGAAGGTAGCGGGTTCGAATCCCGCCTAGGTGGGTTTTCTCCACCTAGGGCATGGATGTTTGTGATCATCATTATCGTTATGTTGTTGGTATTTCACTTTAAATTGGCTATTACGCTGTATGTGAAATTATTGATAATAAATAAATAAAATATCATAGGGATTTATGGTTCGATCGTAATGTGTCCGTTAGTTTACATAAAGTAAAAATTAGTTATTTAGGGTGGCCTATGAGAGTTGCCGAGTGATTTAACGGCATGTGCAGTAATTATCGACACAAAAGGCGGCAGTTGCATTTATGGGGGGAAAGTAACATCGGTAAGACAACTTACATTGAATCATTGCTTAGGGGTTATCACAATTCTATTTTTATGCCGGATGTAGGCAAATTTGCCTGCATGAGTTTGAATCCAGCAGTCCACAAAATTATTTCGTTTGAGGAATTCGAAATTCAATACCATTGTCAGGGTATGTTGAAGTGACTGCTAGAGGGCAAACCTTTTTGCGCTCCTGTCAAGTGTGAACAGGGTAGAATTATTATAGTATGTTTCTCGTCTTATGAAGCTTGACCTTGAAAACCTCTGTGAGTGACTATTTCTGTATCCAATCAACGCTCGAGTAACGGGCGACGGAGAGGGGAGAAGCTCAGTCTCCCTCTCACCATCGTGTTGTTCACATCGCTCTTAGTTCGACTGTATTGCCAGCTCTACTGCGCCCACCCTTACGTTGCGATCTCTTTATCGCTTTCACTTTTCACCTTGTTACCATTCTTTATCTGTTGCTGCTAGTGTTATTAACAATCTGCAATGGCAAACAGGAAGGAAGTTTTACACCGGCAAGGACGCAAAATAATTTACAGTGTTCAGGATTATTTTAAAAGGGAGGCAGAAAACAACGGACCGCTAACTAACATCACGAAAGTGCAGGAAAGGGTAGCAGAGGCCTGCTCAGTGAGTAGAAGTACTGTGCAGCGGATTGTGAAAGAAGGACGCGATAGTTTTGAAGCCTCGGGATCCACCGTATTCAGGTCTCCCCGTAAATAGATGAAGAGGAAAAGAGACGCTTTAAGAATTGACGACTTCGATAAGGACATTATTCGCAGAAAGGTACTGAGTTACTACGAAAAGGGAGAATATCCTACTTTATAAAAAATACTGGCAGATATGAAAGCAGAAATGAACTTTCAGTGGCAAATTACGTCACTATGGAGGATTTTAAAATCAATGGGCTTTAAATATAGGAAGACTAACAACGGAAGGAAATTCCTTCTGGAAAGAATGGACGTAGTTATGGCTCGAGTTACATTTTTACGTACAATGAATGACCTCCGAAACAAAATCAACCCCAATGATCACAAAAGGATCACATTTTATTCGGATGAGACGTGGGTCAACAAGAACTACGCCCCAAAAAAGATATGGCAGAATGAAGATGGTGAGGGCGGATTGAAAGTCCCGATTGGAAAGGGTGGGAGAGTTATTGTGTGCCATGTGGGATCAGCAGAGACTGGTTTTTTAGAAGGATGCAAACTTGTGTTCCGGCCAAAAGTCAAGTCTTCCAGTGATGACTATCACGCAGACATGAACGCTAGTGTTTTCAAAACCTGGTTTTTGAAATTTTTAGATATTCTCGATGAGAGAGAAATAAAAGGTGCGACAATTGTTATGGATAACGCAAGTTATCATTCTGTTATCCTCGACAAAACGCCGTCTTCCAATACAAGAAAGGCTGACATTCTGGCATGGCTGTCGACACGAAATATACACCACGATGCGAATCAAACCCGGACAGAGCTGCTTTATTTGGTTAAATTACTGTAGCCAAGAACCAACTCTTATGAATTGGATTGTATTGCGCGGACAAGAGGTCATACGGTAGTACGTCTCCCTCCATATCACTGCCATTACAATCCTATTGAACTGATATGGGCGCAGGTGAAAGACCAAGTAGGAAAAAGGAATAACACCTTCCGGTTGGCCGATGTCGAGGTGTTGATGAATGAAGAACTGGAGAAAGTAACGAGAAGTGATTGGGAAAACTGTGTCAAACATGCGGAAAAGCTTCAAAATGACAATTTTCTAAGAGATATAGCGCTGGATTCCACAATGGAGCCAATAATTGTAAATCTCGAAGACGATAGCAGTGACACTGACTTCAGCGATGAATCAGACATCAACGATAGCTTTTAAAACAACGAAAGCTGAATGTAAATAAAATTTTATATACATAGTAGTATAATGTAGGTAGAAAATATTACAATGATGAGAAAAAAATTACAAAAACAATGAAAAACAAAAAAATATTTTTAACTTCGCCATTGCAGGTCCAAAGCCCTGATTAAAGAGAAGGATGGGAAATATTTTAACGCAATGGAAAATGGCCGGTAGTAATAAACAATGACCGTAAGTTTTTCTGCGACGCGTCGCCTTTCATTCGCAAGCAGATCATTTCAAGAGCGGATATCTGGCAATGCTGTTAGGTTTTTCCATGCATTTCGAAAGCCGCGGGTGACGGGGGAGAGGGAAAAGGGAAGAAGGGAAGAGGGAAGAAGGGAAGAGGGAAGAAGGGAAGAGGGAAGAAGGGAAGAGGGAAGAAGGGAAGAGGGAAGAAGGGAAGAGGTTCTCATTGGCTACTTGCTATGTGAAGGTCAAGCTTCATAAGACGAGAAACATACTATAATTTTACTGGACTTGAGATTTTTGTATGTAATGCATTTGACGTTTCTGATTCAGCGCTTAGAAATCGTTTACTCGTGATCGAAGCTGATGTTCCGTTTTGGACACTTCCGAAGGTGGTGGTTCCCAAGAAGGAAGCTAAGGATGAGGTCGATGCGCTGGAAGTCCCACCGATTGTTGAGATATCGTCGGAGGATTGCGAGAAGGAGAATTCCGCGCCGAATGTTAAGAAAGATTTCATATATATCACCAAAATCTGTTATAAAATTTAGAAACAACTTCATGAATATAATAGATGTACCTTATGTTTATCACAATGTAAATGGCATTTGGATGAATCAGTTTAATCGGTTTTCTTGGGAAAAGGCTTTCATAGGTCCAAGCGATGTATTGAAAGGTTTAACAGAAATGTATTCCAAATTTATTGTTAATAATATATATGTAAAAATTCAGGTTATTGATCATGAAGATGAAGATTATTACTTTTCCGGTCCCAAAAATGAAGACCTGGCTTCGTTATTTGCACAGTATCTACAGAGCGATACGACTAGGCCTGCTCTTCCTAAGGATAATGAGGTTCATATTGAACCTAAAGATAAATTACCTCTTATATCAAAATTTATCGATCGTAGTTTTACAGCTGTTGATTATGTTAATAAAAAAGTTCCTGATGGATTTAGTAATGAGATGAATGCTATGGATAATTTGACAATAAAGGTCATTAACACTTTCAATCCCAAGCCCGAGCATAGGTCGAGATAACTTCATTATCCCAAGCCCGAGTTTCCAGATACTGCACCTCAACTTCCAGTTCTTTAAAAAACAGCCCGGAATTACTGCAAATCTTGATGCACCTTCAACTCCGTACGACTGTTTTTCTATATTCTTCCCTAAGTCAATGGTGAGACATATCAAGAAGGAAACCAACAGGTATGCTGCTTCAATTATAGGCGCAACAACAGATTGAAACGTAACAGTTTATTTGCAAAGTGAAAACCCGTGAAATTGGATGAACTCGATTCATTTCTTTTCTATAATTTTTTACGTGTTTAGTCAAAAAAAGAACACTGAGAAATTATTGGACAAGGAAAATCTTTATGTCTACTCCATTACCATCATCATTGCTAAGTAGAAACAGATTTCTCGCCATTTTGTCGAACTTACACTTTATCGATAATTCCGCTTGTTTCTCGTGGTAAACCTAATTATGACCCTTTGCATAATCTGAGACCGTTTCTTGACCATTTGATTCAATCATTTTCATCTGCATACACTCCAAATATCAATTTGACAGTGGATGAAAAATAAGCCCCAAAAATACGGAATGAAATTGTTTGTAGTTTGTGATGCATCAACTGGTTATGTGCTAAATATGGAAGTGTACTGTGGAAAAGGGAATGTGGACAATTCTGCAATGGCTCTTTTACAAAGACTTTTAGCAAAGTATTTTGATAAGGGTCGTGCTGTTTTCATGGACCGATATTACAGTTTGCCTGCTGTGTTTGACTTTTTGTGGAATAAAAAAACTTTAGCAGTTGGCACCTGTATGCCCAATCATAGAGAATTGCCCAAAGACAATGTTGTGAATAAAAAAATTAAAAAAGGTGACATTGTATTTATGAGAAGAGAGCATTTGTTGTGTCTGAAGTGGAGTGTGGCGAGATGCAAGGAGGGTACAGTAAAAAAAAAAAACCAAACCAGATGCAGTCCTTGGCCACAGCATCTCCGACTACACTCAAGTGTCTTGATTGTCCATCGAATTTCTTCCTTGCGATCGCGAGGAACCGTGTTCCTGCCTTCCGTTTGCTAAGTAAACAAGGTGTTCTCGCCGCTCTTAAACTGCGTCCTCTGCATCTCAGGCGGCAATATTTTGATTTCCATTTCCTTCACACTGCGGTGAATGGTCTCTACAGGTCCACTGATATTTGCTTTTTTTTTCTCTACGTGTCCCATCACGTTCCACTCGTTTGTGCTCTCTCTTTCATCTTCCGCCTTTCCGGCTATCTATATCCCAAAGGTCGCTTTTTCACCGCATTTCCACCTAATTTAATACTTTACGAAAGGTAGCATCCTCGCTGGATATTACATGTAGGTCCTCGCTCCTCCGTGCCTCCACGGGTGGCGAATGTCTCCGAAAAGCTGTCTTGTTTCTGCAATTTTAATTCTCATTTCATCCATCTTATGTGTGTTAATTTCTGTATTTATATGTATTTTGATATGTATAGGCATTTTGTTATATATATATATATATTTTTATATTGTTTTGGGTGTATCCAATGTAAAGGCCAATGTGCTGTTTTTGGACAAAAATAAATAAATATCAATAAGAAAGGTGTGGACAGGAGTGATCAAATGTTAGCTTACTATCCCTTCATAAGGAAACAACTGAAATGGTGAAAGAAATTGTTCTTTCATACATTTATGATGGATTTTACCAATTCATACTTAATTTATCGTGAAACTCGCACCCCATCAGATAAGAAAAAATGCAACTTAAGTGATTATATGGAAGAACTTGGTGAAACTTTAGCTGCAGGAGGAAGTATGGAAGCACAAAATATACCTGGAATCAACAGTGGAAGTAACAGACTCCTTGGCAGACCTTTCCCTGAAAAGTTACCACCAACGGAAAAAATAGTCAATCCGACTAGAGTATGTCATGTGTGTTCGGAGAGGACCAGGAGGCCACCACAGGCAAATCTGGTAGAAAGGAGACTTCCTGGTAGGGTCCTACTTGTGAAATTGCTCTTTGTTTGCCAGTTTGTTACAAAGATTACCATACTAAAGCCCAGTATGTGTAAAACAATAAGAACCCTGACTTTTTTATTATGAAAAATTATTAATTTTCAAAATTCAATAATAAATCATTCATTTGACAAAAATTCGATCTATTTTCTTTCATAAATAAAATTGTGTTCCATCAAACTGCAGAATTGGAGTTATTGTGTTACTTTTTTATATTAAATTATATCCTTTCAAAAAACACTCAAATATGCTGGGTTTCTAGGCTCATGGGGCTATAAATTGAAAGGGATTGAAAGTGTTAAGCAAGTCTCTAAAGGCCGGTTCACATTGAATGTAAGAACTTAACATAAGACCTTAACTTAAGAAATGGGATGATGACCGGTATGCTTTTTAACGGGAGCGTTCACATTGCGTCTTAAGAACTTAACGTAACGCGAAAGATGGCTCATGTTCATCTTTTAAGTCCAAGTCGTTAAGTTGCCCAATCACGAGCGAGAACGAGTTCTTAAGTTCTCCAATCACGTACGTTCGTTCTCCAGCGCCACAAGTGACGAGAAATTGCAATACCTACGTAAACAGGCAATATTTTATCATGGAGTCTCAATTGATAGAGTTGGTGAGAGAAAAGCCATATTTATACAACAAAAGGAGCTCGGAGTTCAAAAATCAGAAAAAGAAAGCAGACGCGTGGACCGAGATAGGGTCCACTCTCGGGATTAGTGGTAAGTTAATAACTGTTAATTAATATAAATGTAATTTTTTAATTTCATGCCATGCATTGATATTGTATTTAATTTTAGATGTGGCATGAAGTAGGCACAACGTTATTATCCTTTACACAGATACGATTCTTATTCAATTTCAATTTTGTTTTTTTTTTAAATCGATGGTGTTGTTCGTTTATTTTTGCCGTAATAATATTTTGATTACGTCGTTCACCAGATAAATCCTGCCAGGTGTGGTGGAAGTCTCTTCGGGAGAGATACAGGAAAATGAAAACGGCCAGTCAGGGTAAAAGTGGCCAGGCCCTGATTGCTTCCAGCCCTTGGGAGCATTTTAATGCATTGTCCTTTTTAGAGGACCATATCCAACCAAGAAGGTGAGAAAAGATAAAATTCATTTTAGGGAAGTGTAGTTATATTTACTCCATTGATGACTGCTTTTAAAATTCAATTTCCGTGTTCTTCTGAGCGTGCTGTTGTATTGATTTGACAATATCTACAGCTTATTCCTTTTTACTTTTATAACTAAAATTTTAATTACAGAATTATTTTGCATTTGGTTTAAGATATTTGATTGTGGTTTGTGCTGCTTTATTTATTTCGTGGCTTTTATCAATTTGTTTTACTAATGTATTTCAATATTCTTTAATTATTAAAGATGAGAAGGTGAAGTAAGGGGTTACATTGTTAGTTGTCATGAAATGTGTTAATTAATTAAAGTATCCATGTAGCTTTTACTTTATGTGTATATGTATTAATCATTGGTTTCTTGTGATATTTTGTAGGAAGTAATATAAAGATATGTATTTAAAAGTATAAATATGTATAGGCTGATATGAAGCACTTTTGGACTTGATAAATTGCTGTTAATAATAGCAAATGGCATACCAGAGCATAGCTTGGGGATATCGTGTTGGGAAGTCAGCAGCATGCACAGTCATCAGGGAAACTTGTCATGCTATTTGGCGAATATTATCACCAATGTATCTTCTTCCACCTGATTCGACAATGAAGTGGACTAAAATTTCAGAGGAATTCCTCTCTGATTGGGACATTCCAAACTGTGTTGGTGCCATTGATGGCAAACATGTGTGCATTAAGGCCCCTAACAACTCGGGCTCCCAATACTATAATTATAAACACTTTTTTAGTATTGTCCTCCTAGCAGTGTGTGGTGCTAAGTATAAATTTACAATGGTAGACATAGGGGCTTATGGCTCCCAAAGTGATGGTGGGATATTTAGAAATTCAGTCTTTGGGCAGAAGTTGCTATCCAATTCCCTTGGTCTACCTGACAGTGGGACATTAAATAACTGTAATTTTGATGGGCCTTTCTTCTTTGTGGGTGATGAGGCATTCCCATTGAAGTGTTCATTAATGAGACCTTTTCCTGGCAGGAACCTTCAACTTCATGAAAGGGTATTTAATTATAGATTATCACAGTGATGATATCAATATTGTATTCAAATGGGGCTGTGATGGAAGTAGTGGTCAGAGACAGCACAAGCAGAAGTTCATGGATTGGCCTTCTGGAGATGGAACGATATACAGTGATTCAGCTACTGAAGATGAGAGCATAGCTCTCGAAATACGTATATAGCGAGTTTCCCAGAGATTTCCAGAGTGATTGTGCGTGTGTGTGTTCCTTTTCTTCTTCCTTTTAGGCTAGTTTTTGACAACAGGTCCCTGTAGGCCATCATCGTCCTGCAAACTTGTAAGTATAATTTTAATTTCCTTTATTTCTTATTGACGTGTGAGTGCTCTCTGGGTTAATTAACAGTTCAGGAGTTTTAAACTTTAATTCCAAGAGAGAAATTGACATAATAGAAACCCAAATAAAAGCACTGCAACCTACAGAAGTGGTTGTGGCCGGAAAATGCTTAGAGGTTTCACAAACACTTTGAATGACAATGGATGATGGAAAAGTTTGCAATGCTGAGACGAAAGTTTGCAATGCTGAGACGAAAGTTTGCAATGCTGAGACGAAAGTTTGCAATGCTGAGACGAAAGTTTGCAATGCTGAGACGAAAGTTTGCAATGCTGAGACGAAAGTTTGCAATGCTGAGACGAAAGTTTGCAATGCTGAGACGAAAGTTTGCAATGCCGTTACAAATGTTTCCATACAGAGACGCTACATCTGCGGTGCTTGTCCAAAACAAATCAATAAAATTGATTTTTCCACTAATACCGATACAAATATGTACTCATTTGGACTGTCCTGCTGTGGGTTTTTTACATGGATTTCATTATTCAGCAGTCCATATTTTTTCCCCACAAAATTACATCTTTTCAATTCTTGTATTTTTATCGTTACTTGTATTTACATAAAGTGCTATGTATTAATGTATATATTTCATGACGAGGGGTTAGGTGGAAGATGGGACTTTTTAGTCTCAATCTCGCCCCAAATAAAGACCACATCAATCAATCAATCATAGCATTCATTTTTTTGAGTGTTTATCGCACATCTCTTACAGACTTCAAATAAAAAATGGCAAGAGAGAAGCGAAGCAGAAAAGGCCATTTTTGCAGCCAGGAAAAAGAAAGTACAAAAACAGTTTCGAACTAAATTGTTGACGAGCTGAAACCTGGAGATAGCGGTACGTCCAACGGTGGCAATACCGCACATCGATTCTTCAATGATTCTGTTTTTTCTGCAATGATTACAGGAGTTAATGAACAGCTAATCAGACAGTTTTCAACCATCTTAAGAGCCATGTCAAGCAACTTTAAAATAAATGTAGAAGCTTTTCAGCAATATGCTCTAGACACCGCAAAGTTATATATTAATCTATATCCTTGGTACTATTTGCCTGCCAGGATTCATAAAGTACTGTAATGAGCCGGGTAAACGGCTGGACTGTCCCTCTAAATTTATGTAGTGTATTCGGAGAAGCGGCCGTTCTTCCCCTGCTGTGTTCTTCCGGGAAGGCATAGGCGGTTATGGTTTCACCACATAACCCTGGACCCTTTTGTGTTTCCGAGGATGGACCACCAAGACAAGAGACGAAGAGAAGGGGGCACCTTGACCCTTCCAGATGGTGGTGGAAAAGGACGCCTTCTCTCAAAAAGGGGTCATCGTGGACGAGAAGGCGGTGAGAGTGTCGAGAAGGCGGTGAGAGTGTCGAGAAGGCGGTGAGAGTGTCGAGAAGGCGGTGAGAGTGTCGAGAAGGCGGTGAGAGTGTCGAGAAGGCGGTGAGAGTGTCGAGAAGGCGGTGAGAGTGTCGAGAAGGCGGTGAGAGTGTCGAGAAGGCGGTGAGAGAGTGTCGGGACGGCGTGCGAAGGGAGCGGACCGAGGAGCGTTCGAGGAGAAGGGTGACTGAGTGTGGAGAGTATCGAGAGGCGGACCGAGATCGATCCGTGGAGTTCGCGAAGAGGAAGACGTGGTGCGGCACCATTTGGGAGGCCGTCATTCGCGGACTAAAAGGAGGAAGCAGTTTTTGTTTCTCTCTCTCACAACGCCCCCAGGGCAAGAACTCTCGCGAGGTCCTGACCCTCATTAAACCTCAGGTGGTGGCAGCAATCACGCCACTCCCGCCCGCGCGTTACATTACTATTTCGTGGTGCAAAAGTGATAGTCATCAATTTTGCCTATTGGCATGCTTTCAGAAGAGGCTCAGGAAGCCATGAATAAGCATTTTAAGGCTTACGGAGAAGGCCATACCCAGAAATTCTCCAGAAAATCAAATTTGGAAGATGTCTTGCATCTGCTACTGATATCATCTGACCCCTTGATCTCTCATATAAAACGCGCTAACATGAAAAAGAAAGTAAGTTTGCCTAATGAAGTCTTGCAACTATTGATGCAACCATTCGTAACATCGCTTGCAAACACCTCCTGGGAGTTGAGGCTTTGCTCAATACTATTGGGCCTCTGGCTGTAAAAACCAAAAACAAAATTCGCAAGAGACAACTTCTGAAAACACTTACGGCGCTGCGAACTTCGTCCGCTGAATCCTTCAAAGCAATTGACTTTCCTAAACCCTCAAGCCCGCAAAACTTCCAACAATAATTATGGAGGTAACAGAGAATACCGATCACCGAAATGCCCAACTTCGCGCCTTACACCCCCCTATGCCTCACCGTTCCTCGAACGCAGATCCTAATCTGAAAGTAGCGCACGTTAATGTCGAATCGCTACCTGTGCATTGGGATGAGTTTACCAAACTTTTTAAGGATGGAACTTTTGACATCATCACAATGTCAGAAACATTTCTAAAGCCCTCCCTAAGATCTGAATCTTTCCCCCTTACGAATTACACGCTCCTCAGAAACGACAGACTTGGCAAAGGAGGCGGAGGAGTAGGAGTATTTGTAAGAGACAGTTTACCCGCCAAAATTCTACACTCCTCGCCTGGTGAATACAGGAAGGCGGCAGAATTTCTACTCCTGGAAATAACATCCACCCGTAAATTTCTTCTAGGCGTTATTTACAACCCGCCCAAAGCCAAAGCACTTGACGGACTTTTTGAAATTCTCTCGAACTTTTTACCCCAATATGAAAACGTTCTCCTGATGGGCGACTTCAATATCCCTCTAAACTCTGACAAGCTGAGTTACGTAAGTAATCACCTACGAATGCTTCTCCACACCTACAACATAAGAAACCTTCCCCACCAACCCACCTTCCACACCCTAACATCTAGCAACCTTCTTGACCTCATTCTCACCAACAACCCAAAATTTATTAGCACCCATGGCCAATACCCAGTACCGGGGTTATCACGACATGACCTGATATACAGCATCATTGATACCGGAAGATTTAAGCCAAAAAACAAGATAATGACAAGCAGAAACCTCCGACGAATAAACGTAGAAGCCTTATTAGAAGACGCACTCGCCGCACAATGGCAAAGTGTATTCGAACACGACGCCTTGGAAAGCAAAATCGCAACATTCAACAGCTTGATCCTCCAAATTTACGATAAACACGCCCCAAAGACGCAACGCCGAGTACGTCGACCTCCAGCCCCGTGGATAAACACTGAAATTAGAGCCCTCATGCGCCAACGTGACGCAGCATATAAGAAATTCAAAAAAACCAGTTCGGAAGATAATTGGAAATTGTTCAAAGCCCTACGCAACAAAACCAAGCAAACCCTCAGAAACTCTAAAAGGAAACATTTCCTAAATTTACTAAACGAGGGACCGCCGACGAAAGAGATATGGACAATTTTGAGAAGTCAAGGCGTCACCAAGTCTAACTCTTTCCCCAAGGAACTAGCGGTACTACCTGACAGCCTCATCACGCACTTCTGCACCAACGATATCCCAGAAGCTTCTATGGACACTACCAACTACTATTCAAGCAAATCCCGCTCTGATCTACCCCAATTCCGACTGAAATATCTATCCACTAAAGAGGTTAAGGTCAACTTGTACAAGTTATCCTCAAAGGCAGTCGGACCAGACGAGATAGGAATAGACATGGTGAAACTTCTCTCCCCCGTCACTGTGAAAGTCCTCACGCATCTATACAACTCCTCCATCGAGAATGGAGAATACCCAGAAAGCTGGAAGCAAGCTTACATCCTATCGATCAACAAAATTAACACTCCTACCAAACCAAGCGACTACAGGCCAATTAGTACCTTAAACGTTGTCGCTAAGTTACTAGATAAAATGATTTTCCAGCAATTACTGTCACATGTAACGAAGTATAACTCTTTGGACAAATTCCAATCAGGATTCCGACCAGGCCACAGTACCGAGACGCAAGTGGCACAAAACACGTGCATACGTTACATTTTCCAGCCCGCATACGACGCCCACATGACCCCCTACTACATATCCCTGAAATGGCTGAAGGTATAAGAGAGACGGCTGTCAACTATCGGACTGCTGACCTACAAAACCCTTACATATGGGGTCCCTGCCTACCTCCTCGACGAGCTAGAGTTTGTTAACGCCACCCACGACAGAGACACACGCACATCCCGTAGGATGTTGCGCATTCCACTTCACCGCACGACCCTATACAGCCGATCCTTCGCACTGTCAGCAATTAAGCTCTACAATAAGCTCCCCGACGCCATAATTCAGGCGAGGACAGCCAGCTCATTCAAAAAAGTGGTGAAAAAATACCTATTGTCTAACTACGAGTAGTACCAACAAACTTTTAATAAAATCTCTACTAATATGTGTATGTGTAAAAATATTATATACAAATGTACCATATATTGTACCTGATTACAACTGATTAAGAGGGTAGAGGGGACCTCATGGTCTCACTCTAAACCAGGTTAAATAAATTAAATATCAAATATCAAACCAGAAATTCCTGTCACTAATTGTAGGCAAGGAGAAACAGACAATGCTGGTGATGAAGACTCCTCAGAAGACAGTGAAAGCTCTTGTGATAATTTAGAATGATAGTGAGGACTCTTAAAAAGACAGTGAAGTCGCATAAGTTGAGTTACATTAGTTTCTTTTTAATTTGTCTTAATAATTTTCAATATTTATTTTCTGCCAAAATACATGACATTTTCTCCAGAGAACCTGTTTTTTATTGCACTTGAAGACATAATAATAGACAAGTGTAAGGCTTTTGAACATATTTATGCATATTTACAATATTTGATACTACTTGACAACACAAAATGTGGTTACGATGCCATGGTAATTTTTTCCTGCTAGATTTAGCATTTGACCCACTGTGCAATGGTGTGAAAACGCACCATTTTGCATCTCCATTTCTATTGATAATATTGTAATTCTGAATGATAATCTATCTATTCTGATGTGAAATAACACAATAAATGAAATTGCCAAATTATTTTTTTTCAATCCTTGGCCGTTAATGGGTTAATAAATTCAAATCCCAAATGCCATCCTGGCTCATAACTAAAGCAATCTGTGTGCAAGGAGTTCGAGAGTGCCTGCTGAATGGAAGGATGGTGCAATTGTACCGTTCTACGATAGGACTGAATGTAAGAATTATACAGCGATTAGTTTGCTGAGTATACCTGGAAAGGTGTATGGGAGTTACCCACACCAGAACCAAAATACATAAAACAGAAATAAGTTTTGTCCGAAATTTTAGACATTCTAAAAGAAAAAGCCAAGTAGCCTACCAGCCCTTTCAGACAGCAGACTGAGTCACTGGCGACTGTAAGCACTCAGTAATGAATAGGGGCATTCAGATGGGAGACTTGTCTGCTTGAAATCTTTCAACGACTGAATCTTAGTCGTCCGCCCCCCTGGTGTCGCTCGGAGATGACGAGACTCTCAGAAGACTGCAGAACCACTCAGTTGTATGCGAGCTTTCACACGAGAGACAGAACATTCTAGCGATCATGAGTGGAAGTGATATTTTCGACACCGAGAAATTTATTCATGAAGTAAGGTTACGTCCAGTTTTGCGGAACTTATCTTGTGGCGGCTATTCTATTAAGTTTAAAAAGCAAGATGCGTGGCTGGAAGTCTGCAAGGAGCTATATATTATCTGAATTAAGGTGTCATTTGGTGGAGTTATTTCCTGACGTTCATTTAGATATTCAGTCTGTGAAATCGGAGAAGAGTTGTTTGAAGTATATATATCGCATGCGCTAACAATGGAGATCCCGCAGAAATAAGTCCACGGAAGGGATGTGGAGCTTTCGTACTTTATAATTTGAGTTGAGAGTTTTTAAAGGCGGTTTTGATTTAAATGTGTTTGAAGGCAGTTGAGTTATCAAAATGGTGGTTCTTTGTGATATTTGTTTGGTGTATTATAATCCCAACCACCGAATTGCTCACGAGATGACAGATGTACATCATCGGCATGCAATAAGGCAGGTTGGGGGTGAGAGACGTCCGATCATTGAGATCGCCTCGGCAGTTCGGAACCGATTCAAGACCTACTGGGTAAGTGGATATGAAGTGCATGGAGACTTGATCACATTTCACGATTCCATCCAGGAAGTTGTTTCCACGAAGATCAGAGAACAATTGCAAAACCACGGCCCTAAAAATTAATCTTTTAGTGAAAGCGAAATTTGTGAAAGAAGGAGAAACGGACGATAGGTGGTTCAAAGCCAAGAATGTTCGAGTCCTTCGGGCTGATGACGTAAATAAAATTTTGGATGATCTTTTCGGAAAATTGATCAAGGAAAAATCTGAATATCAAGCTTAAGGATCGGGGTGGTCTTTGAGCGAGATTCTCGGGCTCGAACTGAGAATCAACAAGTACACTCCTTTTAGGGGCTCCACTTTTATTGAACTTCCATCCAAAATAAAAAACACCCTTTCGGTTGTAAATGTGCGAAATTCTGATCTTTTTTGTTTTAAGTACTGAGCCGTATTTGACGACTCGGACTGCGACGGAGGCGGCGAGCTATGGAGGCACCCCGACTGCCCCTCGCCGCGGCGACTGGGTCGACTATATAAGCGAGAGTGCGGAGCACCGAGAGGGCTTTTTACCTGTTCCATTTTGTAGACACCTCGCCCACGGGCAGAATAAATTCATTATTTCTGAAACTGTCTTTTAATTTCACCAATCTGGTGCAGTACACGAATTGGGCAAAAAATGTTCAGAAAGATCCTCAACGCGTCTTCAAATACAACAACGAGGAATTTAGAAAAGGGTACGATTGGGATTGCATTGATTACTCCGTTGTGCACTCACAAATTTCTAAATTTGAAAACGTGAATAATATCTCGATTAATGTTTTCGGTCTCGATGAGAAAGATAACGTGTACCCCCTCAAAGTAGTGAACAAGGAGTTAGAAGACCATCCACTTCCAAGTCGCATCCACAGCATGCGCTAGCATTGGAGACCCCGCAGAAATAAGTCCACGGCCGAAAAAACAAAAGAAGTCTGAGGACAGTAGTAGGTTGGATCTTCAGAAATTGTGCGAGGTATTACATAAGAGTATTGCTCAGCTGATCAACAGAACTCGAACGACGAAGACCGACTTTTTCTACTCTCACTTTTAAAAGACTTAAAAGATATCCCAGAAGAACGGAATTTTATCCTGCAGGCTATACTGCCGTTTCACCAGTCCACACCTGGACCATCCACATCATTGGATGCAACAAGCATTCTAGATTCAATCTAAACTTAGGGTTAATTTGATTATTTCCTTCTACTGTATACATTTTTTGTTATTTACATTAATTTTTAGGGAATATATTTAGAATTAGTAGTAACATTTAATCACTCATCTGTGTATGCTGTATATATACGCCACAACTATTTTTAGCCTATTTGCTATGGGTATACCGTTATATCCCGTCACGCAGCTTTTCTTACTCATAGCGGCATCCTTTTAGTTTACCGTCTTGCCAGTAGATGGACTTTCCTTCCCTATTTCAGGAAGCTATACATCTCGTATCCAAAGCCTGAATTTGCCATGAGGGTTGCATATCCTCTGCTCCTATTTCTTTAAAAGTCGGAATTTGACATCTTTTATCTCACACCCTCATACGAAAAATTTGTTTGTCGCCGCCTGCATCTTACTTTCCTCAAACAGCATGCTACTTGTAAATCATTTATTTTTCATTTTCTGAATCGCAAGAAGGGTCGTTTTATGGCACCCAACTTTATATCCCCCACACTGACGGTTTTGCTCAAAGGAACCATTGTTTTTCTGTTTTTCCACCTTTCCTTGACATACCCTTGTAATCCCCCAGAGTGGGCGGTCTGCACAGATGTGCACATAGGAGAGTGGGTAAGTAATTGAAAAAGTTCAGTTGGCCTTTGAGCATCAGAGTAGACGGTTTGCGGTGTTATTTGGAGCTTTTATTCGTGAAAATTTTACTGTTCTTTTTGCAATAACTTTTAAATTATTTCAATCAAATTATTTTGTTTGAAATAATTTCTATTTCACCGCTGTGAAATGGCTTCATCCAGTAAAAGGAAACGTACTGAAGCAACAGAAGATGAAGCACTTCATTTATTGGAAGAGGGTGATGACGAAAGGCTTTCCAGTGAGTTTTTGGAGGATGTACATCAACACTGACGTAAGTGATAGTGAAACAGACAAGGAAATGGATCCATTCCGGGAAGAGGAGGAGGAGTTAACGAATCTGCCTGGACACCCTTACGTTTGGAATACACAGGAAGAAGTGCGAAACAAGTTTACATTTATAGGTAACCCCAGTTTAAATGTACAGGTTGAGGATGGAGATGATATACTTGAATCCTTTGAGCTATTTGTTGATGACGAACTATGTACAATGATAATACTTATGCCAAACAATTTCTTGATGCAAAATCTAGCCTAAAACCACGATCTAGAGCATGTAGTTGGGTGGAGACAACTGCAAATGAAATAAAAACTCTTCTTGGTATCTTTATACTCCAGGGAATTGTACTAAAACCGGATTATGCTATGTATTTTAGTAAACGAGAGAGCATTGCAAATCCTTTTTTCTCGAAAGTTTTCAGTGAAAAGACATTCCACCTCCTAAAGTTTTTGCATTTTGTGGACAACACCACTTACAACGCAGATTCCTGTAATAGAAAACTTTTTAAAATTGAGCCAGTGCTATTATATTTGAAAAATAAATTTTCCTCCATATATACTCCCGATCAGGCGATTGTTGTCGATGAATCCCTTCTCATGTGGAAAGGTCGGCTTTCTTAGAAGCTTAGCAAATTTGGCATAAAAATTTTTGTATGAAAGTTTTTGTATGGAATTTTTTGGTTTATACGGGAAAGGACACGATTTACAGCGAGTCTGGGTTTTGTCCAGATTTTTGTGTTCTGTTGTCCGGGGAGTCAGATTTAAAACATGGTAACTCTATGTAAACTAGCAGACCATTGCAGCTACGCTTGAAATTAATTTGTATAATCTTACCGCATCATTCTAGTGGTACGCGCACAAAATTATGTTAAGCCATTCAGAAGTCTGTCCGATGCTGAAAGCCCTGCCTCTGGAGAATAAGATACTTGTAGAAATTGAAATTCTACAAATGCTGCAAAAATGCACGTACACCCACGCAGCCATCACTCCACTAGTTATTCCCAATCATATAAGGATGGAAGCAATTTTACATTCAGGAAAGCCCACAAAAAATTTGTCCCCCTATGCAAATCCAACTCCGTCATGCTCGAACACGAAAGAAATGTATCACCCAAGTCCATCTCAGTATTCAAATGAGTCAGATTACATGACTCTGTATTGTAACGGAACGGGAACCTTCCGATTACATAACCGCGCGCAAGGAGAGTTGCGCGTTAGTTCGCGTGTTCGCCTGCAAGTACGCGTCGCGACGCTCAAGTCAGCTGACCAAAAAGTGAAAGTTCAAGGTTAAAAACCGAGAAAAAGAGTGAAGAGAGATAAGCCGGGTAGCAAGAGCGAGGAGGTTGACGAAAGAGTGTCTGGCGAACATGATGAGATAGAAGGGAGCTCGGAGCATTTGGTCAATGGTTACTGAACCTTGGAAACGAACTAAACACTATTGTGACGTAGATCAGAATTTTAAACTCCAGTCAAGGATTAGTTAATGGAACACAAATGATCATAAAAGCCTTACATGAATACTGTATAGCAGTGGAAGTTATCGGCACTGGAAAGACTATTCTCATACCAAGGGTTCAAGTATGCCATCAGATCCTACAATTCCTTTCAAACTGTGTAGAAGACAACTATCAAAACTGCATTTGGAATCAATAAGGCTCAAGAAAAGACACTTAAATGTGTTAGAATTTGAGTCAGATTCTCGGCTTCGGGCTGAGAATCAACAAGTACACTCCCTTAAGGGTGTTTCAGGTTTTGGGAATTACCACTGAAATTCAAAAATACCAGAGCAATCGTGAATGCTGGAAATATCGATGAATTAATGAATTAAATATGCCCTCTGGTCAAATAATATTTATATCCATCTTGAACGAGTATCAAATTATTACAATGCCAAGTCCAGAAATGCTTATCAGAGGGACTGTCTTGAGTATCCCGTGGAAGTTTCAGGAACTCAAAGATTATCATGACCTTATGCTCCTGATTAAAGGAGAAAAGGTTCAAATATCGAGTGCTTGATCCATGCTCAAATGACGAAAAACACGAGAGAAAATTATGTTTCCAAATGGTTTCACACACTTTCATGGTGAGGAAAGGTTTCTTGATCATAAACAGGAATGAAACACCAATGTTCCCTCGAAATCATGCTCCCCAAAAATTTTGGACACATCATGCAAGTCCCTTTCGACATGTATGCTGATTTTGAATGCATCCTTCCAAAATTTAATGCCAATGAACCTCTTGAGTGAGCATTTCTACTCAATATCCACCCAATATCATTATGTTATTTGGTTCATTCTCAATATCCTCAAAGGGAGAGATTATTGATCCCTGTTCACTATCGTGGTAAGGATTCGCAGAGGTTTCCATGAAAAATTTAAAAGAGGTCCTAGAGCTCATGTGTTGAGTGTACCCTTGCATTAATTAGTTCGGATTATAGACTTTGCACTGTATATATATGTTTATACATAACAGCTTATGGAAAAGGAAGGTAAAATGGATATTTGGATGGCTACAAGATGTTGGGATGAGGAAGCCCAGTGAACACTCACCAATCAAACGACTTCAGGTTGGCGAGGCCCTGGGGATGTCGAAGCGACACATGTAAAAGTACACAAAAACAACACAGAGACATCACAAACGTAGAAGCTTTCGGAGTTATTCCTTCATCAGCTACAGAGAGAGAAAAAAAATATATATATATATATATATATATATATATATATATATATATATATATATATATAATGTATATATGTTTTCTTTCATCCCATTTCAAAAATTAGCCAGGAAAAATATCTTTCAATTTATGGGCTCGAACCACAGAATCACAGCTTCATAGCCAAACGCGGTAACCATTATTCCCATTCATTTGTTAGTAACTTCGATGAAAGCAATGTTTTAAAATAATAAGCTAAGTTTGTCCATCATGCTCGACCGAGAATTATTTGTGACTATGCTACTTTAACAAACATTCTGAGTAGGTAGAAGATTAGAATTTGGTAGGAATGTTTGTCTCTTATAGTAAAAGCTATTTATGAAAATCCTCAAAAAAGATCAGTGTTCGACTCGAGTAGATAATTTCCATTTCCCATAAGATAAATTATAACACCAACATTGGAATATTCTACGAATGTTTATTTACTTTTTAGGGGATGCAAAACGTTATTTCACAGAACAAATTTAAATATTTTTTCTCTTTTTAGTATTCACAGTCGGTGGAATAAACCAAAGGGTCGAAAGACAAAGAAGACTGAACGTAGAGATGCACAGAAACGATGGGGAAAGTATTCCAATCTCGACGGTAACACTAAGGAAGATAACACCACCACTGTAACTGAAGTAGATCAACAGCCAGGTCCATCTTGTGAATCTGCTAATGAAACATCAACTCCTATAAGCACTGCAAGCATATGAAAACTAAGCAACTTTGAAGGCATAACAAGTGATTCTAGTGAAGTTGGTGTTGATGACTTCCTGCTTGTCCATCGCAACACTTTCCAGGAATCTAAAAAATCAGAAGTGCTCCGAGTGTGATTGTAAATCGTTTGTTAGTAACTTCGATGAAACCAATGTTTTAAAATAATAAGCTAAGTTTGTCCATCATGCTCGACCGAGAATTATTTGTGACTATGCTACTTTAACAAACATTCTGAGTAGGTAGAAGATTAGAATTTGGTAGGAATGTTTGTCTCTTATAGTAAAAGCTATTTATGAAAATCCTCAAAAAAGATCAGTGTTCGACTCGAGTAGATAATTTCCATTTCCCATAAGATAAATTATAACACCAACATTGGAATATTCTACGAATGTTTATTTACTTTTTAGGGGATGCAAAACGTTATTTCACAGAACAAATTTAAATATTTTTTCTCTTTTTAGTATTCACAGTCGGTGGAATAAACCAAAGGGTCGAAAGACAAAGAAGACTGAACGTAGAGATGCACAGAAACGATGGGGAAAGTATTCCAATCTCGACGGTAACACTAAGGAAGATAACACCACCACTGTAACTGAAGTAGATCAACAGCCAGGTCCATCTTGTGAATCTGCTAATGAAACATCAACTCCTATAAGCACTGCAAGCATATGAAAACTAAGCAACTTTGAAGGCATAACAAGTGATTCTAGTGAAGTTGGTGTTGATGACTTCCTGCTTGTCCATCGCAACACTTTCCAGGAATCTAAAAAATCAGAAGTGCTCCGAGTGTGATTGTAAATCGTTTGTTAGTAACTTCGATGAAACCAATGTTTTAAAATAATAAGCTAAGTTTGTCCATCATGCTCGACCGAGAATTATTTGTGACTATGCTATTTTAACAAACATTCTGAGTAGGTAGAAGATTAGAATTTGGTAGGAATGTTTGTCTCTTATAGTAAAAGCTATTTATGAAAATCCTCAAAAAAGATCAGTGTTCGACTCGAGTAGATAATTTCCATTTCCCATTAGATAAATTATTATAAATTATAACACCAACATTGGAATATTCTACGAATGTTTATTTACTTTTTAGGGGATGCAAAACGTTATTTCACAGAACAAATTTAAATATTTTTTCTCTTTTTAGTATTCACAGTCGGTGGAATAAACCAAAGGGTCGAAAGACAAAGAAAAGTGAACGTAGAGATGCACAGAAACGATGGGGAAAGTATTCCAATCTCGACGGTAACACTAAGGAAGATAACACTACCACTGTAACTGAAGTAGATCAACAGCCAGGTCCATCTTGTGAATCTGCTAATGAAACATCAACTCCTATAAGCACTGCAAGCATATGAAAACTAAGCAACTTTGAAGGCATAACAAGTGATTCTAGTGAAGTTGGTGTTGATGACTTCCTGCTTGTCCATCGCAACACTTTCCAGGAATCTAAAAAATCAGAAGTGCTCCGAGTGTGATTGTAAATCGTTTGTTAGTAACTTCGATGAAACCAATGTTTTAAAATAATAAGCTAAGTTTGTCCATCATGCTCGACCGAGAATTATTTGTGACTATGCTATTTTAACAAACATTCTGAGTAGGTAGAAGATTAGAATTTGGTAGGAATGTTTGTCTCTTATAGTAAAAGCTATTTATGAAAATCCTCAAAAAAGATCAGTGTTCGACTCGAGTAGATAATTTCCATTTCCCATAAGATAAATTATTATAAATTATAACACCAACATTGGAATATTCTACGAATGTTTATTTACTTTTTAGGGGATGCAAAACGTTATTTCACAGAACAAATTTAAATATTTTTTCTCTTTTTAGTATTCACAGTCGGTGGAATAAACCAAAGGGTCGAAAGACAAAGAAGAGTGAACGTAGAGATGCACAGAAACGATGGGGAAAGTATTCCAATCTCGACGGTAACACTAAGGAAGATAACACTACCACTGTAACTGAAGTAGATCAACAGCCAGGTCCATCTTGTGAATCTGCTAATGAAACATCAACTCCTATAAGCACTGCAAGCATATGAAAACTAAGCAACTTTGAAGGCATAACAAGTGATTCTAGTGAAGTTGGTGTTGATGACTTCCTGCTTGTCCATCGCAACACTTTCCAGGAATCTAAAAAATCAGAAGTGCTCCGAGTGTGATTGTAAATCGTTTGTTAGTAACTTCGATGAAGGCAATGTTTTAAAATAATAAGCTAAGTTTGTCCATCATGCTCGACCGAGAATTATTTGTGACTATGCTATTTTAACAAACATTCTGAGTAGGTAGAAGATTAGAATTTGGTAGGAATGTTTGTCTCTTATAGTAAAAGCTATTTATGAAAATCCTCAAAAAAGATCAGTGTTCGACTCGAGTAGATAATTTCCATTTCCCATAAGATAAATTATTATAAATTATAACACCAACATTGGAATATTCTACGAATGTTTATTTACTTTTTAGGGGATGCAAAACGTTATTTCACAGAACAAATTTAAATATTTTTTCTCTTTTTAGTATTCACAGTCGGTGGAATAAACCAAACGGTCGAAAGACCAAGAAAAGTGAACGTAGAGATGCACAGAAACGATGGGGAAAGTATTCCAATCTCGACGGTAACACTAAGGAAGATAACACTACCACTGTAACTGAAGTAGATCAACAGCCAGGTCCATCTTGTGAATCTGCTAATGAAACATCAACTCCTATAAGCACTGCAAGCATATGAAAACTAAGCAACTTTGAAGGCATAACAAGTGATTCTAGTGAAGTTGGTGTTGATGACTTCCTGCTTGTCCATCGCAACACTTTCCAGGAATCTAAAAAATCAGAAGTGCTCCGAGTGTGATTGTAAATCGTTTGTTAGTAACTTCGATGAAAGCAATGTTTTAAAATAATAAGCTAAGTTTGTCCATCATGCTCGACCGAGAACTATTTGTGACTATGCTATTTTAACAAACATTCTGAGTAGGTAGAAGATTAGAATTTGGTAGGAATGTTTGTCTCTTATAGTAAAAGCTATTTATGAAAATCCTCAAAAAAGATCAGTGTTCGACTCGAGTAGATAATTTCCATTTCCCATAAGATAAATTATTATAAATTATAACACCAACATTGGAATATTCTACGAATGTTTATTTACTTTTTAGGGGATGCAAAACGTTATTTCACAGAACAAATTTAAATATTTTTTCTCTTTTTAGTATTCACAGTCGGTGGAATAAACCAAAGGGTCGAAAGACAAAGAAGAGTGAACGTAGAGATGCACAGAAACGATGGGGAAAGTATTCCAATCTCGACGGTAACACTAAGGAAGATAACACTACCACTGTAACTGAAGTAGATCAACAGCCAGGTCCATCTTGTGAATCTGCTAATGAAACATCAACTCCTATAAGCACTGCAAGCATATGAAAACTAAGCAACTTTGAAGGCATAACAAGTGATTCTAGTGAAGTTGGTGTTGATGACTTCCTGCTTGTCCATCGCAACACTTTCCAGGAATCTAAAAAATCAGAAGTGCTCCGAGTGTGATTGTAAATCGTTTGTTAGTAACTTCGATGAAGGCAATGTTTTAAAATAATAAGCTAAGTTTGTCCATCATGCTCGACCGAGAATTATTTGTGACTATGCTATTTTAACAAACATTCTGAGTAGGTAGAAGATTAGAATTTGGTAGGAATGTTTGTCTCTTATAGTAAAAGCTATTTATGAAAATCCTCAAAAAAGATCAGTGTTCGACTCGAGTAGATAATTTCCATTTCCCATAAGATAAATTATTATAAATTATAACACCAACATTGGAATATTCTACGAATGTTTATTTACTTTTTAGGGGATGCAAAACGTTATTTCACAGAACAAATTTAAATATTTTTTCTATTTTTAGTATTCACAGTCGGTGGAATAAACCAAAGGGTCGAAAGACAAAGAAGAGTGAACGTAGAGATGCACAGAAACGATGGGGAAAGTATTCCAATCTCGACGGTAACACTAAGGAAGATAACACTACCACTGTAACTGAAGTAGATCAACAGCCAGGTCCATCTTGTGAATCTGCTAATGAAACATCAACTCCTATAAGCACTGCAAGCATATGAAAACTAAGCAACTTTGAAGGCATAACAAGTGATTCTAGTGAAGTTGGTGTTGATGACTTCCTGCTTTTCCATCGCAACACTTTCCAGGAATCTAAAAAATCAGAAGTGCTCCGAGTGTGATTGTAAATCGTTTGTTAGTAACTTCGATGAAAGCAATGTTTTAAAATAATAAGCTAAGTTTGTCCATCATGCTCGACCGAGAATTATTTGTGACTATGCTATTTTAACAAACATTCTGAGTAGGTAGAAGATTAGAATTTGGTAGGAATGTTTGTCTCTTATAGTAAAAGCTATTTATGAAAATCCTCAAAAAAGATCAGTGTTCGACTCGAGTAGATAATTTCCATTTCCCATAAGATAAATTATTATAAATTATAACACCAACATTGGAATATTCTACGAATGTTTATTTACTTTTTAGGGGATGCAAAACGTTATTTCACAGAACAAATTTAAATATTTTTTCTCTTTTTAGTATTCACAGTCGGTGGAATAAACCAAAGGGTCGAAAGACAAAGAAGAGTGAACGTAGAGATGCACAGAAACGATGGGGAAAGTATTCCAATCTCGACGGTAACACTAAGGAAGATAACACTACCACTGTAACTGAAGTAGATCAACAGCCAGGTCCATCTTGTGAATCTGCTAATGAAACATCAACTCCTATAAGCACTGCAAGCATATGAAAACTAAGCAACTTTGAAGGCATAACAAGTGATTCTAGTGAAGTTGGTGTTGATGACTTCCTGCTTGTCCATCGCAACACTTTCCAGGAATCTAAAAAATCAGAAGTGCTCCGAGTGTGATTGTAAATCGTTTGTTAGTAACTTCGATGAAAGCAATGTTTTAAAATAATAAGCTAAGTTTGTCCATCATGCTCGACCGAGAATTATTTGTGACTATGCTATTTTAACAAACATTCTGAGTAGGTAGAAGATTAGAATTTGGTAGGAATGTTTGTCTCTTATATTAAAAGCTATTTATGAAAATCCTCAAAAAAGATCAGTGTTCGGCTCGAGTAGATAATTTCCATTTCCCATAAGATAAATTATTATAAATTATAACACAAACATTGGAATATTCTACGAATGTTTATTTACTTTTTAGGGGATGCAAAACGTTATTTCACAGAACAAATTTAAATATTTTTTCTCTTTTTAGTATTCACAGTCGGTGGAATACACCAAAGGGTCGAAAGACAAAGAAGAGTGAACGTAGAGATGCACAGAAACGATGGGGAAAGTATTCCAATCTCGACGGTAACACTAAGGAAGATAACACTACCACTGTAACTGAAGTAGATTAACAGCCAGGTCCATCTTGTGAATCTGCTAATGAAACATCAACTCCTATAAGCACTGCAAGCATATGAAAACTAAGCAACTTTGAAGGCATAACAAGTGATTCTAGTGAAGTTGGTGTTGATGACTTCCTGCTTGTCCATCGCAACACTTTCCAGGAATCTAAAAAATCAGAAGTGCTCCGAGTGTGATTGTAAATCGTTTGTTAGTAACTTCGATGAAAGCAATGTTTTTAAATAATAAGCTAAGTTTGTCCATCATGCTCGACCGAGAATTATTTGTGACTATGCTATTTTAACAAACATTCTGAGTAGGTAGAAGATTAGAATTTGGTAGGAATGTTTGTCTCTTATAGTAAAAGCTATTTATGAAAATCCTCAAAAAAGATCAGTGTTCGGCTCGAGTAGATAATTTCCATTTCCCATAAGATAAATTATTATAAATTATAACACCAACATTGGAATATTCTACGAATGTTTATTTACTTTTTAGGGGATGCAAAACGTTATTTCACAGAACAAATTTAAATATTTTTTCTCTTTTTAGTATTCACAGTCGGTGGAATACACCAAAGGGTCGAAAGACAAAGAAGAGTGAACGTAGAGATGCACAGAAACGATGGGGAAAGTATTCCAATCTCGACGGTAACACTAAGGAAGATAACACTACCACTGTAACTGAAGTAGATTAACAGCCAGGTCCATCTTGTGAATCTGCTAATGAAACATCAACTCCTATAAGCACTGCAAGCATATGAAAACTAAGCAACTTTGAAGGCATAACAAGTGATTCTAGTGAAGTTGGTGTTGATGACTTCCTGCTTGTCCATCGCAACACTTTCCAGGAATCTAAAAAATCAGAAGTGCTCCGAGTGTGATTGTAAATCGTTTGTTAGTAACTTCGATGAAAGCAATGTTTTAAAATAATAAGCTAAGTTTGTCCATCATGCTCGACCGAGAACTATTTGTGACTATGCTATTTTAACAAACATTCTGAGTAGGTAGAAGATTAGAATTTGGTAGGAATGTTTGTCTCTTATAGTAAAAGCTATTTATGAAAATCCTCAAAAAAGATCAGTGTTCGACTCGAATAGATAATTTCCATTTCCCATAAGATAAATTATTATAAATTATAACACCAACATTGGAATATTCTGCGAATGTTTATTTACTTTTTAGGGGATGCAAAACGTTATTTCACAGAACAAATTTAAATATTTTTTCTCTTTTTAGTATTCACAGTCGGTGGAATAAACCAAAGGGTCGAAAGACAAAGAAGAGTGAACGTAGAGATGCACAGAAACGATGGGGAAAGTATTCCAATCTCGACGGTAACACTAAGGAAGATAACACCACCACTGTAACTGAAGTAGATCAACAGCCAGGTCCATCTTGTGAATCTGCTAATGAAACATCAACTCCTATAAGCACTGCAAGCATATGAAAACTAAGCAACTTTGAAGGCATAACAAGTGATTCTAGTGAAGTTGGTGTTGATGACTTCCTGCTTGTCCATCGCAACACTTTCCAGGAATCTAAAAAATCAGAAGTGCTCCGAGTGTGATTGTAAATCGTTTGTTAGTAACTTCGATGAAAGCAATGTTTTAAAATAATAAGCTAAGTTTGTCCATCATGCTCGACCGAGAATTATTTGTGACTATGCTATTTTAACAAACATTCTGAGTAGGTAGAAGATTAGAATTTGGTAGGAATGTTTGTCTCTTATAGTAAAAGCTATTTATGAAAATCCTCAAAAAAGAACAGTGTTCGACTCGAATAGATAATTTCCATTTCCCATAAGATAAATTATTATAAATTATAACACCAACATTGGAATATTCTACGAATGTTTATTTACTTTTTAGGGGATGCAAAACGTTATTTCACATAACAAATTTAAATATTTTTTCTCTTTTTAGTATTCTCAGTCGGTGGAATAAACCAAAGGGTCGAAAGACAAAGAAGACGAACGTAGAGATGCACAGAAACGATGGGGAAAGTATTCCAATCTCGACGGTAACACTAAGGAAGATAACACTACCACTGTAACTGAAGTAGATCAACAGCCAGGTCCATCTTGTGAATCTGCTAATGAAACATCAACTCCTATAAGCACTGCAAGCATATGAAAACTAAGCAACTTTGAAGGCATAACAAGTGATTCTAGTGAAGTTGGTGTTGATGACTTCCTGCTTGTCCATCGCAACACTTTACAGGAATCTAAAAAATCAGAAGTGCTCCGAGTGTGATTGTAAATCGTTTGTTAGTAACTTCGATGAAAGCAATGTTTTAAAATAATAAGCTAAGTTTGTCCATCATGCTCGACCGAGAATTATTTGTGACTATGCTATTTTAACAAACATTCTGAGTAGGTAGAAGATTAGAATTTGGTAGGAATGTTTGTCTCTTATAGTAAAAGCTATTTATGAAAATCCTCAAAAAAGATCAGTGTTCGACTCGAGTAGATAATTTCCATTTCCCATAAGATAAATTATTATAAATTATAACACCAACATTGGAATATTCTACGAATGTTTATTTACTTTTTAGGGGATGCAAAACGTTATTTCACAGAACAAATTTAAATATTTTTTCTCTTTTTAGTATTCACAGTCGGTGGAATAAACCAAAGGGTCGAAAGACAAAGAAGAGTGAACGTAGAGATGCACAGAAACGATGGGGAAAGTATTCCAATCTCGACGGTAACACTAAGGAAGATAACACTACCACTGTAACTGAAGTAGATCAACAGCCAGGTCCATCTTGTGAATCTGCTAATGAAACATCAACTCCTATAAGCACTGCAAGCATATGAAAACTAAGCAACTTTGAAGGCATAACAAGTGATTCTAGTGAAGTTGGTGTTGATGACTTCCTGCTTGTCCATCGCAACACTTTCCAGGAATCTAAAAAATCAGAAGTGCTCCGAGTGTGATTGTAAATCGTTTGTTAGTAACTTCGATGAAACCAATGTTTTAAAATAATAAGCTAAGTTTGTCCATCATGCTCGACCGAGAATTATTTGTGACTATGCTATTTTAACAAACATTCTGAGTAGGTAGAAGATTAGAATTTGGTAGGAATGTTTGTCTCTTATATTAAAAGCTATTTATGAAAATCCTCAAAAAAGATCAGTGTTCGGCTCGAGTAGATAATTTCCATTTCCCATAAGATAAATTATTATAAATTATAACACCAACATTGGAATATTCTACGAATGTTTATTTACTTTTTAGGGGATGCAAAACGTTATTTCACAGAACAAATTTAAATATTTTTTCTCTTTTTAGTATTCACAGTCGGTGGAATACACCAAAGGGTCGAAAGACAAAGAAGAGTGAACGTAGAGATGCACAGAAACGATGGGGAAAGTATTCCAATCTCGACGGTAACACTAAGGAAGATAACACTACCACTGTAACTGAAGTAGATTAACAGCCAGGTCCATCTTGTGAATCTGCTAATGAAACATCAACTCCTATAAGCACTGCAAGCATATGAAAACTAAGCAACTTTGAAGGCATAACAAGTGATTCTAGTGAAGTTGGTGTTGATGACTTCCTGCTTGTCCATCGCAACACTTTCCAGGAATCTAAAAAATCAGAAGTGCTCCGAGTGTGATTGTAAATCGTTTGTTAGTAACTTCGATGAAAGCAATGTTTTTAAATAATAAGCTAAGTTTGTCCATCATGCTCGACCGAGAATTATTTGTGACTATGCTATTTTAACAAACATTCTGAGTAGGTAGAAGATTAGAATTTGGTAGGAATGTTTGTCTCTTATAGTAAAAGCTATTTATGAAAATCCTCAAAAAAGATCAGTGTTCGGCTCGAGTAGATAATTTCCATTTCCCATAAGATAAATTATTATAAATTATAACACCAACATTGGAATATTCTACGAATGTTTATTTACTTTTTAGGGGATGCAAAACGTTATTTCACAGAACAAATTTAAATATTTTTTCTCTTTTTAGTATTCACAGTCGGTGGAATACACCAAAGGGTCGAAAGACAAAGAAGAGTGAACGTAGAGATGCACAGAAACGATGGGGAAAGTATTCCAATCTCGACGGTAACACTAAGGAAGATAACACTACCACTGTAACTGAAGTAGATTAACAGCCAGGTCCATCTTGTGAATCTGCTAATGAAACATCAACTCCTATAAGCACTGCAAGCATATGAAAACTAAGCAACTTTGAAGGCATAACAAGTGATTCTAGTGAAGTTGGTGTTGATGACTTCCTGCTTGTCCATCGCAACACTTTCCAGGAATCTAAAAAATCAGAAGTGCTCCGAGTGTGATTGTAAATCGTTTGTTAGTAACTTCGATGAAAGCAATGTTTTAAAATAATAAGCTAAGTTTGTCCATCATGCTCGACCGAGAACTATTTGTGACTATGCTATTTTAACAAACATTCTGAGTAGGTAGAAGATTAGAATTTGGTAGGAATGTTTGTCTCTTATAGTAAAAGCTATTTATGAAAATCCTCAAAAAAGATCAGTGTTCGACTCGAATAGATAATTTCCATTTCCCATAAGATAAATTATTATAAATTATAACACCAACATTGGAATATTCTGCGAATGTTTATTTACTTTTTAGGGGATGCAAAACGTTATTTCACAGAACAAATTTAAATATTTTTTCTCTTTTTAGTATTCACAGTCGGTGGAATAAACCAAAGGGTCGAAAGACAAAGAAGAGTGAACGTAGAGATGCACAGAAACGATGGGGAAAGTATTCCAATCTCGACGGTAACACTAAGGAAGATAACACCACCACTGTAACTGAAGTAGATCAACAGCCAGGTCCATCTTGTGAATCTGCTAATGAAACATCAACTCCTATAAGCACTGCAAGCATATGAAAACTAAGCAACTTTGAAGGCATAACAAGTGATTCTAGTGAAGTTGGTGTTGATGACTTCCTGCTTGTCCATCGCAACACTTTCCAGGAATCTAAAAAATCAGAAGTGCTCCGAGTGTGATTGTAAATCGTTTGTTAGTAACTTCGATGAAAGCAATGTTTTAAAATAATAAGCTAAGTTTGTCCATCATGCTCGACCGAGAATTATTTGTGACTATGCTATTTTAACAAACATTCTGAGTAGGTAGAAGATTAGAATTTGGTAGGAATGTTTGTCTCTTATAGTAAAAGCTATTTATGAAAATCCTCAAAAAAGAACAGTGTTCGACTCGAATAGATAATTTCCATTTCCCATAAGATAAATTATTATAAATTATAACACCAACATTGGAATATTCTACGAATGTTTATTTACTTTTTAGGGGATGCAAAACGTTATTTCACATAACAAATTTAAATATTTTTTCTCTTTTTAGTATTCTCAGTCGGTGGAATAAACCAAAGGGTCGAAAGACAAAGAAGATGAACGTAGAGATGCACAGAAACGATGGGGAAAGTATTCCAATCTCGACGGTAACACTAAGGAAGATAACACTACCACTGTAACTGAAGTAGATCAACAGCCAGGTCCATCTTGTGAATCTGCTAATGAAACATCAACTCCTATAAGCACTGCAAGCATATGAAAACTAAGCAACTTTGAAGGCATAACAAGTGATTCTAGTGAAGTTGGTGTTGATGACTTCCTGCTTGTCCATCGCAACACTTTACAGGAATCTAAAAAATCAGAAGTGCTCCGAGTGTGATTGTAAATCATTTGTTAGTAACTTCGATGAAAGCAATGTTTTAAAATAATAAGCTAAGTTTGTCCATCATGCTCGACCGAGAATTATTTGTGACTATGCTATTTTAACAAACATTCTGAGTAGGTAGAAGATTAGAATTTGGTAGGAATGTTTGTCTCTTATAGTAAAAGCTATTTATGAAAATCCTCAAAAAAGATCAGTGTTCGACTCGAGTAGATAATTTCCATTTCCCATAAGATAAATTATTATAAATTATAACACCAACATTGGAATATTCTACGAATGTTTATTTACTTTTTAGGGGATGCAAAACGTTATTTCACAGAACAAATTTAAATATTTTTTCTCTTTTTAGTATTCACAGTCGGTGGAATAAACCAAAGGGTCGAAAGACAAAGAAGAGTGAACGTAGAGATGCACAGAAACGATGGGGAAAGTATTCCAATCTCGACGGTAACACTAAGGAAGATAACACTACCACTGTAACTGAAGTAGATCAACAGCCAGGTCCATCTTGTGAATCTGCTAATGAAACATCAACTCCTATAAGCACTGCAAGCATATGAAAACTAAGCAACTTTGAAGGCATAACAAGTGATTCTAGTGAAGTTGGTGTTGATGACTTCCTGCTTGTCCATCGCAACACTTTCCAGGAATCTAAAAAATCAGAAGTGCTCCGAGTGTGATTGTAAATCGTTTGTTAGTAACTTCGATGAAAGCAATGTTTTTAAATAATAAGCTAAGTTTGTCCATCATGCTCGACCGAGAATTATTTGTGACTATGCTATTTTAACAAACATTCTGAGTAGGTAGAAGATTAGAATTTGGTAGGAATGTTTGTCTCTTATAGTAAAAGCTATTTATGAAAATCCTCAAAAAAGATCAGTGTTCGGCTCGAGTAGATAATTTCCATTTCCCATAAGATAAATTATTATAAATTATAACACCAACATTGGAATATTCTACGAATGTTTATTTACTTTTTAGGGGATGCAAAACGTTATTTCACAGAACAAATTTAAATATTTTTTCTCTTTTTAGTATTCACAGTCGGTGGAATACACCAAAGGGTCGAAAGACAAAGAAGAGTGAACGTAGAGATGCACAGAAACGATGGGGAAAGTATTCCAATCTCGACGGTAACACTAAGGAAGATAACACTACCACTGTAACTGAAGTAGATTAACAGCCAGGTCCATCTTGTGAATCTGCTAATGAAACATCAACTCCTATAAGCACTGCAAGCATATGAAAACTAAGCAACTTTGAAGGCATAACAAGTGATTCTAGTGAAGTTGGTGTTGATGACTTCCTGCTTGTCCATCGCAACACTTTCCAGGAATCTAAAAAATCAGAAGTGCTCCGAGTGTGATTGTAAATCGTTGTGTATGCAAACTAGGGAAAGGAAGGCGTTTTGTAGCAAACTAAAATGAAATGCGATAGCTGTGGTCATTGAAATTCATCCACCTACACAAGACCACGCACATATGCCAAGAATCAAAGACCACCTTTTGAAGTGAATAGAAAAATGGTTGATGAGTTTGCTAGTGTGGGCTTAGGTCATGCAGCTACGAATCAAGTTCACGTTGCTGTGGCAATGAGAGGCATGGAACGAGAGGCATGGAATGAGAGGCACGGCAAGAAAGACCTATGATGACCATTTTAAAACTTTAGTAGATGATGTAAAGCTTTTGAGGAATGACATTTTGAGTAAGTCTCGAGAAGCAGTTCCACAAGTAAAATCAAGCTCTTGATCCCTCTCTCAAAGAGAAAGTAATACACATTGCTGTGTCATGTGATGGTACTTGGCATAAAAGAGGACATACCTCACTCTATGGTGCTGGTGTAGTAATCCAGAGTGGTTCAATTGAAGCGAACGTTTAAGGTTGGTGACACTGAATAGTGGTTTGAATGGGGGTAATGAGAGAGGTGGCAATAGGCATTGTGTGACCTTGGATTCAGTCCACAATGGACCGTAGGCCGGTGCAGCAGCAGGTTTGCTACAGAACAGTTTATAAAAACAAACTCCATTTTGAAAGTTCAACGTGCATTTAGGCAGAAGTTTGGTGACGAGCGCGGTCGAGGACCAGCGCCATCATGCAAGACAATTCATGAGTGGGAAAATCAATGTCATGCAAGTGGATCAGTTCAGAATAAACCACACCCTCGTTTAAAAAGTCAGAACACCTGAAAACGTGGAGTGTGTGCGAGTTGCCTTAGAGCAGAGCCCGTGTCGTTCAGCCTGGCGACATGCCCGTACTCTGCAACTGTCTCGAGGTAGCCTGTCGAGAATTTTGCACTTTGATCTCCATTTACACCCATACAAAATTCAGTTAGTGCAAGAACTTAGCCAACATGACAAGGAAGTCCGATTGCGGTGATGTGAGAATTTAATGGACATGACAAATCAGAACAGAGATTTTCTTAACTCTGCTGTAATGACTGATTTCATCCTGAAAGGTTTTGTGAACAAACAAAATTTCTGATACTGGTCATCCGAAAATCCACGAGAAAATCACGAAAGAACAATTTATAGTAAAAAGGTTGTTGTATGGTGTGATGTTGGAACAATGGGGTGTCATTGGGCCTTATTTTTTCGAAAATGCTGACGGCCGAGCAACAACAGTGAACGCAGAGCGGTATGCAGAAATGGTGACAAATTTCCTTGTTCCAGAGTTACGTCAGCAATATTGTCAGCTTGAAAATGCACAGTTTCAACAAGATGGGGCCACTGACCACACGGATCGTGACAGCATGGAAACACTGTGCAGGTTCTTCCCAGGATGCATCATTTCCCGGTTTGGTGACATTCCGTGGCCTCCGCAGTCACCGGATTTAACAGCCCCTGATTTCTTCTTGTGGGGGTATCTGAAAGAGGTGTTCTCTTATCGACTCCATGATATTGAAGACCTTCAAGGCCAGAATTCACAAGGAGGTTGATGCCATTTCTCCAGATCTGCTTCGTAGGGCCATGCACAGCTTTCGCCAGAGATTGCAGCTGTGCATTGCAAAGAAGGGTGCACATATGAATGACAATTTTTAAACAGTAACTAATAACTTTTGTTTCCAAAGATTTTAAGAAACTTGTGAACTGTTTCAATAAAGATTTTGTCCATTTTATGAATATTTATTCTATTTTGAACATGGTTCCCTTTAATTGAACCACCCTGTAGATATCTTGACAGGGTTAGTTGTAGATTACGAGGTTTTATCAAAATATTGTCATATGTGTAGCACTACATCAATTGCACTGGGTTCAGATACACTCGAGTTTGCAGTGCGGCAGGAAGGACATCAAAGTAGTGATGATTGTAGCAGAAATTTTGATAGAACCTTAGGTACGATGGAGGTTGCAGCAGCAGACCTTATTTGGAAGCGATGTCACTGCGATACACTATTGTGTTGTCTGATGGTGACTCAAAGACATATCTGCACATCAAAAATGAAAAGGTGTATAGAGACTGCAGAAATGAGAAGGAAGAGTGCAAATCACATTTCAAACGGAATGGGCACAGGATTGAGGAATTTAGTGAAAGAATGGCGGGCAAAAGTAGTGAGGCTTGGAGGTCACACAGCTGGAGCACTATAAGAAAGTACCATCCTTTCACTCTTTCTACTAAAGAACTGCCATTTCTTCTAATATTCCAGATGTCATCAAAATGAAATCTATGCTATCCTGAGTCATTACATGTCGACAGATGACAACTCACAGCATTTTCGATGACCAGATGGGCCAGAGTCCTGGTATAAGCGTGAAGATGCTAAATGAGAAAAGTCTCAGTCACATAACAAAATGCACGTTAAATTGATAACTGAGGTAGTAAAAAAGATCATACCTGTAAAGAATGTTATTCTTTTGTTTTTTTCGCAAAAACATGGACTAGAGAGTAGCGTGGAATGGCTGCCATTGATGTTGTGAATGTATTCCTGTGTCTGAGCAGTAATAAACTGATATTATTTATGCCTAGACTATGAAACTGCCACCTGCCATTTGGGACCAGATCCAGTGGAAGAACTCCATACCACAGTGCTTTCAATTCACCAGCGACCCTGAGCTGAGATGGCAAATGAGGGAATTGGAGCACTCCATCACATGTTTCAGATGCTTCGCATGGGAAGCCAAGTTGTCAACCCTCAACGTGCAGGATGGCTCATTTTTGGAGGATTGCCAAAGCGCTGCACTCAGACACCGCCTTCGACCTGCCTCTACACACCGCCATCACCCTGGGGGACAAGGCTGAATTAATGGCCAATTATCAGAAAACTATCTTTCGGAATGCTGATGCGCAGACAGGAGATGATGGAAGTGGATGAAGAAGCTCTTCCTTCACTTCCTCATCATCAAGGTCCTCAATAGTTATGCTCTCCTGACGTCATCTGGAAGGCAGATGGTGCACCGAGAGTTTCGTCTCGCTATCGTGCGAAATCTGATCCAAGCTCTTCCCGCTGTTACTTTCCAAAGCGGACGACCCGAGCAGCACAAGCAAGACACAACTGCATTGCTTGGAGGCCAAAGAAAACAAACACTAGCCTGTAAAGGGATATCGCATTTGCTACCGTGTACTCCGAGAGGGAAAAATATACTAGAACAGTGGTTAAGTGCAAAATATGCGATGTAGCGCTCTGTATATTTTCGTGCTTTGAAAAGTGCCACACCAATACAATACTTTAAAAGTTGTATATATAATTCTTTGTAAAATATAAGAAAAAGTAGTGTTAGTTACGTTTTGTTATAATTTTTTTATACTTTATAATATAGATTTACTTGGAATTTGGGTTGTTTTCTTTTCTTTTATTATAAAGGTGCGGCATTTTTCCCTTTTTGACAATTTATCGAGTATCTATGTACTACCGATGATTCTTATCATCGCAACTAGCCCCCAGATGCAAATCTGGTAAAATAAATTGATATCTACTTGGCCAATTGCCACAATACTGCTCATTGCAGTCACATTTTCAGGCATCATAGATGGTCTCCAGACATCTATGTATGTCACATGGCACAAAATTCTCTTAATAACCTTGCCATGTAATGCCCATTGGTAATATCTACCACGGTTAGTGTACACTAGCCCCAGAGCAGCAGAGAGAGATAGACAGAGCGAGGAAGCACTTCGAGAGGCGCACACCTGATGATTACCCTGCGAGTCGAATACTTTTCGTATCGTTTGATTATCCCTCCAAGTGGACGTTTCTATTAAGTATTTTACTATATTTCTGCTTTGTATTATGTCATTCCAATATAGTTATAAGCATTTCCTTGACATTTTGCCAGTGTATTATATTTGATTTCCTGTTGGCAGCAGCAGTATCACCAAAGGAGTATCGTATCGTTTATCTATTTTCAAGTACTTGAGGATTACGAGAGATTAATGTAAAATGAGACAGTTGTGTTTCAAAGGACTTACAACTGTTATTACCAAAACAATTTTGCTAAATATTACTTTTTGTTGACTAATTTATCTCTTATGCTTCAGGAAATACAAGGTTTTATCTGATTGAAAGCAAGAGAAATTTAAATGGCAAAAAATAAGTCCGGCAGCGAGATTCGCCATAGGGACATTTAAAGTTTAATATTTTTTTGCCAACCCTGTATAAATAGTAAACCAAATGCTATAAAATCCTTCATGAGATCACAAACAAGACAAATCAATTGTCATATTTTGAATCAAAATGAAATGCAATGCCATTAAATTTGAACCATATTACAGTGCTCGTTAAGGCTTTGGAAAAATCAACCATAATTATTAGAAAACAATGCCTCTTATCAGATGGACTGCAGTGCCCAAAAGGACGGCTCAACCATTTCATGGCAACAGGATTCTTCCATAAACACATCAGAGAATAATCGACTTATCAGACAAAGTGTATACACATTCTTGTCTAAATGTGACAAATAATGCGATAAAAGCTCATCAAGTCAAGCACACTATATGGATTGTACATGTATAAACATTTCCCAACTTAGAAACAACAATTTTTCAATGCTTAATGCAACTTTGGAGGTACAACTACAATTTCCCTTAAAAACAGAGTAATGATCATTCCTAATCTGAGCAACACATTAAATCAACCATACAATAGCGGTGGATTTCTCTTTACAAAGAGCATATCTTTAAAAGATTCAATATCCAATCCAAATTTTGGAAGTACAACATACTGCCTTATAAATCACAGTATTAATTATAATTAATTTGAGTACACAGTAATTAAAGCATAGAGTTGGATTGGATTTCATTCCAGAAAGACGGGATCATCACAGCATATAATCTATTCCAAGAATAACTAAAAAAATTAATATTGACAGCAAAGATAAAAATCCCATCAAGAAATATCCACTTAGTAACTCTTTTAAAGACAAATTAAATATTTATAACATAATGTCTTTCCACAAAGACAACAAAAGCATGGTAACACATTTGCAATCAAGTGAATATAAATTTCTTAAAAACAACATTATAATCAAGTTGGTAAATAAATGCAGCTTTAGTTTTTTTATTTAGTTTTTTTTTGGTGCTACGATTACCCTTTCATTCCAGAATACATTAACACACTAACAAACTATCATTCCAAGATAGAATAGGACAGAGCATGCTTCTGTATAATGTAAAGTATACTGCAGATAAATAATTATCAGTGCTCTAAATTTACATTTAAGATTCAATAAATAAAGACAGCTTATGAAATACATATGAACAGAACCTTGTTGAATCAATATTAACAATAAGGGTTGCACACCATGACAACGTAATGTGGCATTTTTTCTAAAGAATTATTCCCAACAATTTTTCTTCAATGCAATATTAAACAATCAACAGCAGGAAGAGATAGAACTGTGGGGTTTCATAGTGATACATTAGTCATTTGTAGGGATAACTCCATAATCTGATATAATTTAGTTTTAGTATTGATTAGTTCATTTGCAGTTACCTTAGTTAAAACATCTTTTGATGAAATAAGAAATGTTTAAGCTCAAATGGATGTCATAATAGAAATTTTCAAAGGCTTCCTTAAAACAAAGGATTTAAAAATAAGAGGAACCTTATAGAGGAATTCTCCAGGTGAACAGGATTAAATATCTATTCTAAGACATCTTTCATAGAAGATCAATAAAACTGAAGATTTTAAGAATAAGTTCAACTTCATTTTATATTACCCCTCATTTTCCGAAGAAAGTTTACATTTCATTCCAACAAATTGAATTTATCAAGCTGTCTGGGATTGATACTGATGTAAATATTAGAAAGTCATTCATTAAATTACATAAGGTCTTGAATTTGATTTAGTGATTGCGACTTTTCCAATACGTTCTCCATGTGAGTGAAATAACCAAGAAATGAGAGCTTATTTCAACTCATTTCCTGTTAGTTATGTGGATGTAATCACAAACCATTCTCTGATGGATGGGATGAAGCTCAATGTTGCAATATATGATGAAACAGAAAATCAGAAAGACCTCCTTTCTTCAGAAGACACATATTACCAAGACACTAGCAAAAATAAACAAATGCAACATACAATCAAACAAGATTAAACTCTGTCACCCTACAATGTTAATTTTACCATTTCGAAGTGCTCTGATTCCAAAGACATATCTTCCTGTTTATTATTGCATCTTTTCTGTAAGCAGATTCAATTTGGAAGCTACTCTTCATAGGTGAGCAAATTACATCTCAAAATAATGTCAATTTCAACTTTGTTCTCAGAAGACAAGGTGAATTGGACACTTAACTTTTAAAATTTACTTTTCAGAAACAATGTTAGCATTATGAATGACAACATCATAAGCTTTACATCAATTTACAATCCTTCTTGAGACATTTCACATTTTTGTTACATAAATAATCATCATGGTTTTTTCTGAACACATTCCAAACCACATAATTTATACACCTGAATACACATTGAAATACTTGTGCGTATAACAATAAAATACCACAATATTTACGAAATTAAATAGGGTTGATGTCACAATCTCCAAATGATGCCAAAATAGAAAATGTTAAAAGCCTTCATCCCTCAGAAAATAGGTAATGAAGGGAAAAAAACTAAAGTACACAAATACAGCGTAGAAACACTCGAAAAAGATGATAAATGCATGTATGGAGGATAACGCCGCATGCAATACACGGCTCAATTGTCCTCCCAGGTTTCCGACCTTGCTGCAAGAGGTCTACACCAGACGGACGCGGAAGCCGGTGTGGGTGATGCTAGAGACACGAGTCGAGTGAAAGTCTCTCGAGCGTCGCCATCGGCAGCCATCTTGCTTCTGCCTCATTTCACGCTGTATTTACGATCTGCTTGTTTACAGTAATAAAACTTGATTACGAAAGTGGTGGGTTTTTATTGGCCGACGAACCCCTACACATGGTATTAATATCACCATCCAATTGTATAAATACTCTCAGGATACATTCTTGGTAAGAGTTGATAACTGCTCTTCAGAGAATTTTATCATTAAGATAATGTTACTCACTGGAATATTCATTGTCATTAAGACAACAAATATCTGAGAAAAGGATGATGTTGGACGTTCTTGCATTAAGTCAAAACACCAATTGAACATAACAATCACTATGAGAAGGAACTTCAGCGAAGAAAGGGTAAGAATATTCCAAGGAAGACAAAGACAGAAGTATTGATTGAAAGCAAGGATCGTGATGCATCCATTCCATTTTGTGGAAATGAAAATGTTGCAATAGTGTCACTCAGCTGCGAAAGCGACAAATTCCACCAATCGGGACAGTCCATAAAATGCCCTTTAATAGGCTTCCAGGATGCAGCTACGGCATACACTGTAGAAAACTAATCAAACAAACTATGTTTCAAATAGATTATCGGAAGACAGGAGCTTAATTAGAGTAATAACAGAAACTCAATATATGCTTCAAATTCGGAGAGGAACCCGTATGATGAAATAAGTCATAAATAAGCAACATTAAATGTATAAAAAGAAAGTGATAGAAATAAAGAAGGCTCTCATCAAGACAGTTTCTGTTGTTTATGAAATCACCCACAAAAAGGCAGACAACATAAGAGAAATAAACACATTGTGTTATTAAGAGGCAACAGAATTTACCGGAAATATAAGAACATGCCTATTTGGCCAACCATTTTGTTTACAAGGAAAACATCAAGCACCTTTCCACACAGACTCCAACAACAACGTTATCAATAGGAATAACAGTTACTTCTCAATGCAATTGACAAATAAGACTTCCATTCGCTAAGGGCAACAGAATTTACCAGAAATATAAGAACAATCCTATTTGGCCAACCATCTTGTTTACAAGGAAAACATCAAGCACCTTTCCACACAGACCTCCAACAACGACGCTATCAATAGGAATAACAGTTACTTCTCAATGCAATTGACAAATAAGACTTCCATTAGCTAAGATATCTTGGACCTCAACTGCAAAGAAATCCAAAAGGTAAAAATCCCCAGATAACACGGAGACCAAGTACAAAGACGAACAAGATGATGCAACCCGAAGAAGCCAGCTGTACTTCCGTCATCATGTCACACTTATGAAGCTTCTTATACAGAGCAATCTCTAGTATGTAAGCTCCACCATGAATCCTTTTGCTCAAAAGCCTTATGTCCCAGACTTCCATTACGACGCAAAGTAGAATGCTAACACAATTCATGAAAATTAATACACACACTCCGGAATGTAATTTTCTTAAACGAAAAAAATGCAAAAACTAAATGCAATGTGACTATGAGCAATATAAAACAAACAATATAGGTAATACACTGCAACGATAATTTTAACTGCACATGTCAACTTCATCAGGTACATATATGCGATCATAAACAGATTTCAAATATTTAAATCTGATAGCTACATCTCCATTACAAAATTCACTCAACTACAAGACCAAGTAGGCTGGTTATTGACCCAAAATTAAAAAAAATTTGCAAAATATGGGAGCAATACAGGAGTTTTAGCATGGGTCATTTTAAATAATCCTGGGAGGATCTCCAACCAATAAAAGAGGTATATGCATTTATATATGTTGTAAATGCAATCCAACATATATTACATGCACATAGTTCATTCATTGAGGAATGGGGATACCATAAAATATTCAATGCTTGTATTAAAACATACCATGATTTAGAGTTGCACTGATAAACATCAACTGGTGAACAAGAATATATAGTACCATAAGACATAATTTTTGTATTAAAGTATTCCATGGATTATAAATGTTTCTCTGACAACCAACTTTAAAATTTTTTTTCACATGCAGTATGTACAAAATTGAACAAAACCATTTCGCAAGCTATTGTTACTCCAGTTAATATCATCTTTTTGAGCAAATAATGAAGAATCAATGCACCAAAATGGTGAAATACCAAAGGAATTATAAAGAATACGAAAAATATCATTTCAAAACAAATGAAATAGCAATGCTCACTACTGTCGATGATAGAAGTGGTATTCAACACACTTCTACAAAACAGCCTATTCAAAGAATGATGTAAGAGTCACAAATCAATCTAAAATCAAACGATATCATCCCTACATTCAAAACACAGGGTTCAAGTTGAGGGACACAAGGAATTCTCTTCAGGAATGCATTCTTACCAATTACCACTGCATAAGAGTAAAAGAATTCCCAAAACGGAAAGTTGTCTCCAATTTATAACAACACTGAAGTTACATAATTAGAACACATTTCCAATCCATCATTCTTCCCTCGAAAAACACTTTTTGACTGAAAAAACGATGAATCAATGAACAAGAGTGGTGAAATATCCTAGTGATTACTAACATGATAACCCATGACAAATGAAAACACTTTAATAGTATATCCAATAAAGAATCACAAATCAGACAGACATCACATGATATCACTACAACAAGCGATCAAAAAATTACTCATGAACACAAAGATCAAAGCAGCTGACATAAATAATTCCCATAATTTTTTAACACTGCAATGACAAAAACTAAAGCTGTGACAGAATTAACAGTCAAATTTACATCTTAATCACATAAAATTCATTATTTCAAAATGCCTGTACCACAATACATTCCCAATTCAATTTCAAAATTTTGTTGCAAAAAAAAACCGACTACAATGCTCAATAATGCAAATTTTATCGGTAGATCACTAGTATGCTACCTTCGATGCAGGTGGAAAATAAAATAAATAAAAATACGATGTCTGCTCCAAGCAATAACGTTCATCCAAGTGCAGCAAAAATGTCTACCACAATGATGACTCAGAAAGCCCAAAAGGTGTCAAAAACAGAATAGGTGATTAAAAAAAACAACTTTATAGGCATTCATCATATCTAATATTAATGTTCTCGACACTTGGACCTCCAGATGATGAATTAGAACACCAGGATAGATTCAGATCCAATAGATAAATTGAGCCAAGTTAGTGCTGAGAATAAAAGCTTCCACACCAGACAAAAGGAGAGAAATTCAGCGCTCGATTTTCTTAAGTGCTAAGGACGTGTCTTCTCAGAAAATCCATCAGTTGCAGGTCCCACCAATTCTTCACCGTATACAACACCAAGAAGTACGCCACAATCTCAGAAACCTCACACTTCAGTGGACAAAATCTGTCACTGAGGACTACAACAAATATTAAGACTTTAATACAAAGGACATGTAGTCTGGTTTGCCAAACAAAATAAACAATTGCACACTATATTGGAGATAAGCAAAAGTTTTCCCATGGGCCACTTAAATAATTTTGGAAAGATAACCAGCTAATAAAACAGATGTGTGATTATGTTAACATCAGCAATGCAATCTAACATCTATCACACTCAGGCAATGCATCTATTGACTAATTCCAGTATCATAAAATTTTCAATGCTTGTATCAAAACATGTAATTACAAAGGATGCTCCGACATATATCGACTAATGTATAAGAATATACATTTTTACAAACAGGAAATTTTCACAATGCAGAATGTACAAATTCAAACCTGCCAAATTCCGACCCATCTTTCCTCCTGTGAAAATAAGCTTTTTGTACAAATAATGATAAACCAATGAACAACAATGGTGACATACCAAGGAAATTACAAAGAATACCAAGAAATGCTGATTCTTATCATGTGAAATAACAATGCTCGTTACTGTGAATGATAGACATGCTATCCAACACACTTCTACAGGGCAGTTGATTCAAATAATAACGTACGAGTCAAAAAACTATCTAAAATCAAATTATATCATCCCTACAATCAAAATATACTGATGAACACCAAGTTCAAGTTGATTGACACACACAAACATCCCCTGGAATGCCATCTCTCCAACTAACACTGCATAAGAGTAAAATATTTTTCAAAAAGGAAACCTTACTCAAACTTATAACAACACCGAAGGAACATATTTAAAACACATCTCCAATCCATCATTATTCCCTCGAAAAACACTTTTTTGACTGAAAAATGATGAATCAATGAACAACAGTGGTGAAATACCATGGAAATTACTAAAATGATAACCCATGACGAACGAATGATCATTGGTCAATATTGTGTATGCTGGAAATTCTGTCCAACAGTCTATCCAATTAAGGATAAGAATAAAGAATCACAAATCAGACTGACATCACATGATATTATTACAACAAGCGATCAAAAAATACTTATGAACACAAAATTTAAACAAGTTGACAAATAATTCCATAAATTTTTATCACTGCAATGACAAAAACTAAAGGTATGAGTGATAATTGCAGTCAAACTTACATTTTAATCACATTAAATGCTTTCTTGAAAATGCCTGTATCCAAATAAATTCCCAATTCCCTTTCAAAATATTGTTGCAAATAATAGACCACCTACAATCCTCAATAATACGAATTTTATTGATAGATCACTAGTACGCTACCTTCAATGCAGGTGGCTTGCATCGTAAACTTAATCGGACTCCGACTTTTAAAACATTTGACAACAAAAACACCTTTCATGATTTCAAGCATTTCTTCAAAGAGTTTACACCAAGTAATCGGATAATAATATCCACTTTTCAGAAGAATGCCCAAAATTTTACAAAATTCCAAAGTGAACAGTTGCAAAACAATTCCGAAAACAACTTCATCGATCAGCGTCTCATCAAAATATTGTACAATGTGCCATTCCTTACAATTAATTTAAACATCAAAGCGAATGCACAAAACGAAAACGGTAACATCAAAAATTTAACAACAAACTTAAAATTAGCAAGAAAATGAACTACAGACATGAACAAACGACAGCAGAAAAACCAATCCTTTGATTATTAACATTAGTAACACAATTTAAACACCATCTCGATATGACAATTTCACAAAAACAGATATGGACAATTTTAACAATGTCAAAACATAATAAAGGAATTCCAAGCGACATCAACTACTCTGAAATGTACATTTTATATACAAGTTAATTTTTATCTAGTTACTTCAAGGATCATTACAACATTTGCCAATAAAATACCAAAGCATATAATTGCATTTCTCTCAGTTAACCAAACGCCTATATGCAAGTATGAAAAATTTTCAGTGCCATAGAAAAGCATCAAAATACAATCGTTAACATATAAATGCCTTGCAAAGCACTTCATTGGATAAGAATGTCAACTTTCAAATGAATACCATAGATTTTACAAAATATCTAAATTAAACAGTTGCGAAACAATTCCCGAAACACCAGCGTCTCGTTAAAAAACTGTAAAATACACCGATATTCAAAATTACAATAAACACAGAATCTAATGCACAAAACGGTGACTGGAACGCCAAAATTTAACAAATGCGATAAAAATTGGAAAGAAAAAGCAACCATAAAAATGATGAGCAACCAATACAACAGAAAAAACCAGTTCTTTGTTAACTTTGACATCGGTAATACAATTGAAACAGCATTTCAATAAGACCATACATTCTAAAACAAAATCAGCCTCGTAGCACCTTGACCTCATCAAAATACAAACAAGGAACATCAAGAAAGTATGAATGAGCTCAACTTTACATTTTATATCCAAGATATTTCTTAATGGTTACTAAATAGATCAATACACGACATTCTGCAGTAAAATATCATGCTTATCTCCGCTTTAAATCTCTGACAAAGTACTATAACAGAGCATTTGAATACAATCGGTAAATACTAACTTTGTTGCAAAGCATTTTAGCAAACACACCTCAGATTGGATTGGTATTTACACTACCAAGTGCAACAATGAGACAGAATCACATTGCGATGTCAAATAAATGGCTCAAAATCTGACAGACAATAACTTCTTGCTATGGTACACAACTAAACATAAGGCTTACATTTGTCAATCATATAAATTATCCAATGGAATTTACATCTTTCCCAGCGGCCACTAAAGGAATTAGAATGCCAGGAACCACTCCAATATTTTTCTTCGTCAAAGTGATGCTACTTACAGCAATAGAAAGCCGCCCAACAAATCTCAACATCTGGTTGTGAGAACGAAACTTTCAAAGATGTCGCAGGCAATGGAAAAGGAGTTCACCTCATGTTGTCAAAGACAAAACTGACATCTGCTCCAAGAAATAATGTTCACCCAAGTGAAGCCGAAATGAATGTCTGATTTAGAAAGCCCCAAAGGTGTGTCAGAACAGGTCATTAAAATAACACTTGGAGCTTCAGATGAGGCATCTGGACACATGTAGATCTAATAGAACATTTTTAATTTATTCCGACTGTAATATTTCACATATTAAGCATTTCAAAACAGCAAAGAAGCCGTTTCAACTATATAATGTAAATTTCAACTAAGTATATAATTATGAAATAACAAAAGATATAGTAGACAATATGGTCCTGCAAAGCCAGTAGGCTTGTCTAGAGGTACCACTTCAATTTGGTGGCAGTTACATCACCTCGCATCATTTCACGACTTTCATCTCCAAAATTACATCACCTCCTATACAGAAATAATAATAATTACAACTATAGTTTCCCCACAGGGGAGGAGAAGCTAGCAGAGCAGATGGTCAGGTGCCCTGCCGAAGGGGCTGGATACCGCAACCTTAGGGCAACCCGATCACCACTCGGCTAGTTATTCACCGTGTCGAACAAACGTCATCACTTCACATCATCACCTTACATCAACAGAAAGTAAAAATAACAATACATGCCATTGTCTTGAAATATTAAATCAAATAACATTTAATTTAATTTATATTAAAGAAAATTACATGAGAATATGCAACATACACAGCCTTTAAAACAAAAGCAAACTTTGAACAAGAGAGTAAAGTTATAAGGTTAGCAAAGTTAGGTTTAAGAATGAAAGGTATCACACCAGGCAAAAGGACAGAAATTCAGTGCTCGAGTTCCTCCAGTGTTGAAGCCATGGCTTCTCCGACAATCCGTCATCTGCTGGGCCTACCAATTCTTCACAATACATAACAACACCAAGAAATCTCAGAAACTCCCCACTTCAGTAGACTAAATCCGTCAACCCTAACTTCAACCAAAATTAAATCTGGTATGCCAAAAAAAATAAAGATACTGCATACAAATTTGGAGAAAAACAGACGTTTTTACATGGGTCACTTCAAATAATTTTGGAAATATAACCAACCAATAAAACAGAAATGTGTGACTATGTTTACTGACATCATATGTAAAATTGCCTTATTTTCCACCATTAAACAGAGGCTTGAGCAAAATTTTTAAACATAAGAATTATACCATAACATATGCAAATCCATATAATTTGAAAAATTTACTGGGCAGCACAAAAGACAGAACAGAATCTTTGAACAAGTCCGGAATTTATAAAATACAATGCTCGCACTGCGACAAAAAGTACATAGGACGAACAAGAAGGAAACTAATAACACGCTTCAAGGAACACATGGCTCACTATAAATATAATCGTTTTGAAAAATCAAGCGTTGCCAACCACATCTTTGAAACAGGTCATAGTATACACGTAAACGATTTAACGTTGATAACTTCACCCCATAACTCGCTAAACTCGTTAGAAAACCTTCACATTTACAAAAACCGCGATACACTTATGAACACGGACACAGATTTCAACAAGACTTTATACAAACTGACAGATTTAAACAACACACACGCCGAAATATCTTTCCGCGCTTCACTTGTTTCTCCGTCATCTTCTTAATACTTTCCGTTCAAAACCTTGCAGTTGGCTCCCAGTCACTGTTGAAACAGGTTTTACCCCTGACGATGCCCACCTTGTGGACGAAATGCATTGGGTGTTGTAACCCTCTAATTGTTTGGCTAAAGGAGTACTTTACCTTTATCACATGAAAGCATTACAACAGACAAAAAATACTAATGAACGCAAAGTACATTTTGGAAAGATAACCAACCAATAAAACATATATGTATGACTATGTTTACTGACATCACATGAAAGCATTACAACAGACGAAAAATACTAATGAACACAAAGTTCATGTTGACTGACAAAATTAATTTTAATATATTTTCAACACTGCAATGACAAAAATTAAAGGTGTGACAGAGTATTGCAGTCAAATATACACATTACTCACATAAGTACATTAATCAAAAATGCCTATATCTCAATAAATTCACAATTCATTTTTAAAACATTGTCGCAGATAATAAAACCATTATAATGCTCAATAATGTGAATTTTATCGATACATCATTTCTTCGCAGACTCCACCAGTTGCTGAACCCACCAAATCTTCACCACACACAACAACATGAAGAAGTAATCCACTACCTCAGATAGCTCACACTTCGGTTGACCAAATCTGTCACTCCCGACTTGAACCAAAATTAAAAGATTTAAGAAAGAAACGGAAAACTTAGAAGCTATCACAGTCACCGAAGTAAGATACTGGAATACCAGAATTGGAATTGTTGGGAGCCACTGAATAGTTTAAGCCTTTATGGCCATGGAACATTCTTGAACAAGTAATCTAATTGCTAATTGAAATACCAAAATGTTGAGCAGATGAGAGAAATAAGTACAGAGATATAAATGGCACAAGGGCAGTTCAATGTGAAAAAGGATCACGTTCACGACTTGCATATTGTCAAGAGTAGCAAGGACCAAAGGATGGATAATTTTTCCTCTTCGGATTGGCAAAACACGTCTCAATCATCGTAAATTTCTTCTCTTGCTACGTCACCATTATGAAGATTTACCTTTTCATTAACAGAGCAGGAAAAATCATACACAGTAATGCAATTATAAAAATGCAACCATAAAAAATACCAAAAAATCGAACTTGCAAAGAAATAGAACAAACAAGTTAACAAATTGTATAAAAAACTGACAAAACAAGGTGAAGAAGGTGAAGTCAAAACTTCCTCAACTTTTTCACTCAAAAAAGGTGTCGTTCAGAAGTATTTTTTCCCACTTTGAAGCATCTCATAGGGAACTTGTCCCCAAATAATAAATGTTTGAGGTTATTTTATCCATAGAATATACGGTCCATGGACAAGGTGATCACTGCAAACCACTGATGAGACAGTCATACGCATTCTAGCTGCAAAGACAAACATATATCTCTTGAGGTTGCAGCATTTTTCCCACTAACAATTTATCTTGTTCTCCATTAGTTCTTCGAACTCCAGCAAACGACGGACCCCTGCAAACGTACACACTTCAGCAAACGCGAGTACTTCAGCTTTGCGTGTACGTACAGTTTCTCCTTTTATAGCAACAGACATTAGCCCAGAAGAGAACGCTACCATCGTGCGCCACAACCAATCGACTTTCGCGAGTGGGGTGCCCTCTTTTCGCAATACAGTGCGAACTAGGGGAGTTCCGATCTGACGTCAAGGACAGGCAGCCGAGAGAGAGAGATGGATGGAGAGAGAGAGAGGGAGAACGAGGAAGGACTTGGAGAGACGTGCAACTGAGCCATGGCCTGCGGAAGATTTCCCTGCGAGTCGAATACTTTTCCAATCATTTGTTATCCCTCCAAGTGGACATTTCTATTAAGTATCTTCCTATATTTCTGCTTTGTATTATGTAACTCCAATATAGTTGTTAGCATTTCCTTGTAATTTTGCCAGTTCATTATATTTGATTTTCTGTTGGCAGCAGTAGTGTCATCGAAGGGGTATCGTATCGTTTTTCCATTTCAAATGAGAGTTGCGTCTCAAGGTCGGTCGTTTCCCTTGGATTACTGCAGTCCGATCATTTCACCAAGTCATCCAGTCTATCATAGATTCCAAGCAGAGGAGTAGACAATCGGCTTTTGCTGTTTAATTGGAAAACCTGTGGGGAAAGTAGAAAATTTCTATTTTTAGACATTTTGCTAGACTTATATTTATTATGTTATACTTGAGGGATCTCTATCTATCCCAATTCTATAACAACGCTTGCATCAATTGCTTATAATATTCAAACCAATTTAACATAAACATTTGAATATTAACCCTTTCAGCGCAATGCCGATTTAGGTGGGTGTGCAAAAGTGCCATGGCTATTTCAGGAATGTAATATACACATACATGCTATTTATTCATATTATTGCCTGATTCTTTCAATAATAGCACAAATGATTACAAATATTAATCACATTAAGGAAATATTAAGTTCATCTTGTGATTTTTATTTTTTTAAATTTTGTTTTTAATTTTTTAAATAAAAAAATGAAAAGACAACTTAATATTGAATAAAGCCCGCAAAAAATATTTAAAGAATGAAATTACAGAAAAATATTACTTGCATAACTGCAATTTTAGCACTTTTTCATCAGTCGCTATGAAAAACCACATACACGCTATTTATTCATATTATTACGTGTTTCTTTCAGTAATTGCAGAAATTACTATATATTACATTCTATAAAACTATATATTCATAACATATTTATTTGTAAAATTAAAAAATATTTTGCTATGATTTAATATTTGAAAAAACAAAATTTTAAATCGTAAATATCTTTTAAAATCTCAAAATCTTTTCATCTCTAAATAAGATTCGTTGTCGCTTAATGAGTTTATATAACAAACCAACTCATCATCGTCAATTCTAACAGTGAAATTATCATTGCCTATAGATGTCATCTTGAAAGAATAGAGGAAATATTTCACAAAATTTAAAAAACCATAATGTAGCACGCGCCGGAATTATATGTCACTTTATGAGTAACAAGTATTTGGTCGAGATGTGACTATGTGTTGTGAATCATCGGCCTATGGATTGGGAGGCTGAGTGTGCAGACGGTGTTGACCCTTGCTTGGTTCGATGAGGTGTCCTCATGATAAGAACTGTAGACATACGCGATATGGAGGATGTCACAGAGATGGAGCGGACCTGGACCCTGCGGTAGAGAAAAAGCACCAAGGAAGAATCGCAGGAGGACCGACCAGTCGGGATGTGAAAGAGAGGATCAGAATCGGAGAAGGACTGGAGGGAGAGAAGGGGGAAACTTATTTCTGCAGCATTAAACTCTGTTATAAGCCACTGTGCCTTCTTGATTCTTTCGCCCAACTACCCTTCTTGTTTCTTTATTCCTAAGAGGCAGCCGCTCGACTCTGAGGGAGAATGCAAATACGTCGCGTAAGTCTCGCCACAGACGACAGGATAAGACAATAACATAACAAATAATCAACGTGAACCAAAAAGAACGGAAGACATGTGAACTAAATAGTCTCCTCTATCGATTGATACCATCATCTTTTGCCAAGTGTCATTTGCATGTTGAATTATTACGAGTTTACGCTTAGAATGGTGGACGATTTATCGTTGTTGGCATTTCGCGCTTAGGAAGCAAAGGACGATATATCATCCCGTGGCTCTGAAAGGGTTAAAAACATTTTTACTTTCACCATATACGAAGTATAGGGCAAGTTTTGTTTTCATGAAAAAAATCGACTTCGAGGTTTCAACGGAAATACATGTTTTAAGGTCCCCTGAACACGTTCTGACTAGTTTCGCGATGATGTCTGTCTGTATGTGATCGATTTTTGTGGGTGGTCTAACTCAAAAACTATTAATCAGATCAACGCAAAATTTTATATTTAACGTTTTTATAAAAGTTAGAAGATCTGATAAGTGTTTGGTAAAACTCGGTCGACCGGAAGTGGGTGTTTACTCTTGTCACTTATCCGTTATCTTGAAATATTTGCTTTAATATTTGATAAATGTAAAAATGTATTGGAATAAAAGTTGTAGGAAATTTCATTTTCTACAACCTTTGTTTGATACTTTTTCCATATAATGCATTGTTTAAGAGATATCTTATATTTTTAGCTGCCACCACCACGCCATCTACCCCTACCTACCTACCAGTACCCCGCCACGTCTCTCTTGATATTCTCCGAGTAACAGATTTGAAATATAGGTACTCAACATTTTCTTCAGAGAAACTATATAAATTTTTATAACCGTTGGTTGTTGTAACTTTTCTCGTATTTTTTAACCTTTTGTGTCACCATAAATTACCATATTTATATTTAGGATCAATTATCATGAAAATAGAGTACCTGGAAATATTTTAGCAAACCCTTTACCTCACTTAAAAAGTTTAAGTATATGCTTAAAGCATTAAGCAAAAGCTCGGTTTTATTCACACAATTTTAAGCAAATGCTTAAGAAAATTCCTAAAAATAAGCAAATGCTACTTTTTTTATTCGCCCCAAATTAAGCATTTGCTTAAAAAGTGAGGGAAATCTTAAGCATAAGCATTTGCATATTTTTTATTCACTCGACCCATGGTTTATTTATCAATCGTACAATGCGGGCATAAAAAGATATAGAGCATGGAGAGCATTACACGCTTGTCTTGAAGATACAATAAAAATATTTTTAATATGCATTAACCAGCACGAGTCCCCGTTCTTCGCTTCTAAGCCGTAACTCCGATTTCGTAGTCCACTCGCAAGAATCCAAGGCAAATCATCACGAAAGCATGAAAGGAGAGAAAACACTAACTAATACTAAGCCATATGTCTCAAAAATTTACTAAATATCGACCAAAGGCATTAAAACATACGCTACGCTACTACGTACGCTAAAGTACTTTGAATTGTAAGGGTTTTTATTTTACAAGCGTATACAGTGGACCAAACGTACATAAGAAAGTTGTGCAATGTATATTGCGCCGTATATTTACGTATGTAAGAGGCAACAATCGACTATTGCATGCAAGTATATATCAGATCTTAAGAAAACTATGCATATCAGCCACTAAAACTTGTAGCCTTAAAATTGTCGGCCATTACCACACAATTCCAGCGACTCGACTCCTCCTCTTCTAAATTTCCGAGTTACCTAAGGGTCGCGTGCTATACTAATATAAGATAATACCAAGAATTAAGTTAAAACAATATCACTGCACTAAGTAATAAAATTTTTACCTCTAGTATTTGCAACACAAGCCCAAAATGGCGAGTAATGCTCCTGAATACATTTTTCTTCTCCTCTAAATTACTGTTCAGTCTTCCTCTACAGGTTTCAGCTGCCACCATATTACGTTTTCAAATTATAGTATATCTGATATATTAACAACTCCAGTTCTAGGAAAACTATTAATTAATTGTAATCCGCTGAAACACAATAACTTAAAAATGAAACTCGATTGATCAATGACGATCATTACTATCGACTACTCGATTAAGTTCGACTTCCCGATCATAGAGTAATGACATACATAGAAAGAGAATGGTCTACTGCGCATGTGCTCCAACATAGGAAGCCGGTGATCACGTGACGTTTGGCAAGCTTCTGTAGTGTTTCGCTTGTACGCATGGGCATATGCAGGTGTGGTTATTTTATTAAGCAAATTTTTGTGTATTTGATTATTTAATCACAATGACAAGGGTTGTTTTGTGTTGTGCATGCAACTGCAAAGAAAGATTTGTTAAAGGAGGGCTGCTAACATTCCATAGGTAAGTAATACTGCGGCAATGTTAATGTGTGTAGTTGAGAAATCTTACGAGCTTACTTGAATGAATTTGTAATGCATAAAGAAATTAAAAACATTTAAATAACTTGGAGGTAAATAATTAGAAAGTTTATTCAGTAGTGGCTTTATGGATTTCAATAAGTTACACTAATAACTTAAGTACTGTTAAAATGTAAATATATTTATGTAACTTGCCTTTATCAAGGAAGAAATTATTGTTGGCTTTTATATTATTGTTTAGGTGAGGTTTATATTTGTAATTTGATTTTTAGTAGCTATACATCTAAATAAAATCGTATTCTTTAATTCGATAAATTATACAGGGAACACATCCCCATGGTATGGAAGTAGATAATTCTGTGTTGGTAAAATTTTGCTCAAAGGGCATAGTAATAAAGCTCTAATCTCCGACGCAGAAGTTATCCTTTTAAAAACGGGAACATATTTATCTTCAATAATAGTTAACCATATCGTTGATGTTGATATTTATTGTAGCTTTCCTAAAGGTGAACGTAGGAGGAAAGTGTGGACTGTGAATTTGAGACGGGAAAACTTTGTACCAACAGTAAGATCTAGACTGTGTTCCAAACACTTACAGAAGATTGTTTTGACCGAGAGAAATTGGGTGGTACTTGGTTAAAAACAGATGCTTTGCCAACAATTTTCGATTTTCCCAAACATCTTCTTCCTAAGCAACTGAAATGAAAGCTCCCTAAAGAAAGGACATTGAGTATCGACGTAAGTCCTTCTACTTCTTATTCATGGTAAGATGCTTCATCACTTGTGTTCCATTAACTATGTGTTTACATATTTCAAATTAATTTATGTGATAATGAATGACTGTATATTGTAACAAAAAATTGTCTATTTTTAACAACAGTAATTATGTAGCTTTTTTTTCTTTTATGTATTTCATTCTACTATTACTATTTGTCATCTAATGTAAAAAATGGTGATTGCCGTGTATATTTAAAATAAAATATTTTTTTTTACTATGTAGTCTTTTTTATTCTGACTTGTCCTACATTGATGTACTTTGATCTTTGGACCAATAAATTATTATTATTTGTACACTTTTCTATTAGGCTTTGGCTATTAACAAAATAAAAATATATCACAATGTAATATTGGTCATTTTCTAATATAGTGGCAATGTATGCTGCATCCTATACACTTAGTGTAAAATTGTTCTAGGTTGCTGTTTGTATTACACAAAAAACTGAAAAGCAGTTATTCTGTTGACCATTCTTTGTGTTCTGTCAGCGTGTTGCCAAAAGGAGATTCGAATAATCACCAGGTACGATAATGGTCTGCATTCGATTCCAAAAGTTTATCATCACTTCAATAACGTGGGAATGACTGTAGCATATTGGGTCGAGTGAATAAAAACTAAGCATTTGCTTCATATTGAGTGAATAAAAGTTTGCTTTTGCTTATAAGCATTTGCTACTCAGTTTTAAGCAAATGCTTAAATTTTACGGAAGAAAGCTCATTGCAACTCTTCCTTCACTTGTTTTTGTTTACATTTAAAGTTTTACAAAGTTGAATTTCAAACTAAAAACAAATATATTGGGTAATATTTTTTAAAAAGTTAATTAATAATTTTTTAAAACTATTTCTTTTATAACTGAATTCGATAATATCACATCATGGGTGTATTTTTATTAAATTAGTTATAGTAATTTTATCCAGTCATTTGCCTTTATAGTGATTTTGGACGCCACAAATATTTCTATCTTACATCACTTAAGTACCTTAAAAATATTTCTATCTTCTGTTTGGAAGACAGTACCCCGCCACGTCTCTCTTGATATTCTCCGAGTAACAGATTTGAAATATAGGTACTTAACATTTTCTTCAGAGGAACGATATAAATTTTTATAACGTTGAAACTTTTCTTGTATTTTTTAACCTTTCGTGTCACCATAAATTACCATATTTATATTTAGGATCAATTATCATGAAAATAGAGTACTTGGAAATATTTTAGCAAGCCCTTTACCTCACTTAATAAAGTTTAAGCATATGCTTAAAGCATTAAGCAAAAGCTCGGTTTTATTCACACAATTTTAAGCAAATGCTTAAGAAAATTCCTAAAAATAAGCAAATGCTTATTCTTTCTAGCAAAAGCAAATGCTATTTTTTTTATTCACACCAAATTAATCATTTGCTTAAAAAGTGAGGGAAATCTTAAGCATAAGCATTTGCTTATTTTTTATTCACTCGACCCATTATTCATTTGTATTTTAAATTTTATTAGAATCAGCATGAATTCAAGACAAACATAAAGTTTTTTTTCCTGTTCTCATGGAGATAGTGATAACGTGATTACTCTTAATGATGGAAAAATGTTGTCAATGTGGTAGAATCACAAAAATTCCTCTACAATTTGAAACATTTAAAATTATAAGACGCAAAAAAATACTAGATGTCTAACTTAGTTAAAAAATAAAATTAAAGCAGAAGGGGATTTTTGCTTAATAAAGACCTATTCATTTTAAAAGTTCCATAAAATAAATCACTTGACAATTGTGGTCTTTATACTTTTGACTGGCCTTACCCTGGACCTTGGGGGTTTTACATCCCCCTGTGCAAGGGCAGCAGCTTGCACAGTACCTCTGTAGGTGGTGATCATGTGGATCTGAACAGCTACAGATGGGTAATCACTCTGTGAAACTGCGATGAGGAAAGCAAGGGGAAACTACCTCATTATATTTCCCATGATAGGCTGAAAAGCTGAAGATGCCTCTATGGATCTTTCTGGGGTAAAATATTCCGGAGGTAAAATAGTCCCCCAATCGGATCTCCGGGTGGGGACTACCCTAGGGGATGCACAGAGGAAATGTAAGATTAATAAGAAAGCAAGTAGTGAGAAATTAAAAATAGGCACATGGAATGTTAGGACTATGAATTCAGGGGGTAAACTAGAGAACTTAAAAAGGGAAATGAGAAGGAATAATGTAGGTATAGTAGGTCTTAGTGAAGTTCGGTGGGAAGGAGAAGGCGAGATAAATTCAGACGAATTTAAGATTATTTACTCGGGAGGGGAGAAAAAGGAAAAGGGAGTGGGGATTATAATGAGAAAAGAGATAGCTGAAAGAATTAGCAAGGTAGTGACAGTTAATGATAGATTTATAGCCGTAAAACTTCAGATGAAGCCAGTGGAAATGCTTATAATTCAAATGTATATGCCAACAACTAATGCTGGCGACGACGAAGTAGATGAAATCTATGAACAGATTATGGAGATATTGGAGGAGGAGGGAAAAGGAAGGATCACCACCATAGTAATGGGAGATTGGAACAGTGTAGTCGGAGAGGGACAGGAAGATAACATAGTGGGAAAATATGGACTAGGGAAGAGAAATGAAAGAGGGGATAAACTTGTGGAATTTTGCCATAGAAATAGATTAATTGTAACTAATACATGGTTTAAGCCTCACCAGCGGAGACTTTACACATGGAGAAGCCCAGGAGACCAGAGACGATACCAGATAGATTACATACTAGTCAATGAAAGATTTAGAAATAGCATTAAAAATGTGAAAACATTACCAGGGGCAGATATCGATTCTGACCACAACCTTTTGGTGGCAAATATACAATGTAGACTGAAGAGCGTTAAGAGAAACATAAGAGTTAACAAGAAATGGAACTTAGAGGAACTCCTTAAAAACAAGAAGGCTATTATGACTGAGCTGGAGGAAAGGTTGGGGGAGAGAGCTGAAGAAAATAGGAAGAATGTAGATGAGGAGTGGAGATACATCCATAGCAGCATTAAAGATGTAATGGAAAAGAAGGTAGGAAAGATAACGGGTGAAAGAAACAAAAAACCCTGGGTCACAGCAGCCATGCTGCAAAAAATGGAAGAGCGGAGAAAGTGGAAGAACATAAACACTGAAGAAGGCCAAAGAAAGTACAAGGAGTTAAATAATGCTTTAAGAAGGGAAACAGATAAAGCAAGAGAACACTGGATAAATGAAAAATGCGAGGAGATTGTCGAATGTGAAAGATTTTGTAAAACAGACCTCATGTATAGCAAAGCAAGGGAACTATTCAAGAAAAAAGCAAGAAAGATAGGATGTAAAGGAATCATGAACAAAAGTGGTAAAATAGTATCGGAGCCAGACAATGTAAAGAATGTCTGGAAAGAATACATTGAGGTTCTCTATGACAAAGAAGGAAAGCCAAGAAATATTGAATTAAATGAAAAAGAGGATGTGGAAGAAGATCAGCTAGGACTAAGAATTCTCGAGTCTGAAGTTAAAAGAGCAATTGATGCCATGAAAAGAAGGAAGGCTGTTGGGAGTGATGATATACCCATGGACGTTCTTAAGGTTTTGGGGTCTAAAGCAGTTAAGCAACTCACAAAATTTTTTAACCAAGTATATGATACTGGCATATGGCCTGAAGATTTTTTAGATGTTGTGATGGTACCACTGGAGAAAAAGAACAATGCAAAATGTTGTAAGGATTACAGAACTATTAGTTTAATTTCTCATACAGCTAAAGTTCTAACCAGAATAATAACCAAAAGAATTGAATGTAAAATAGAAAAGGAGCTGCAAGATAATCAGTTTGGTTTTAGAAGAGGAAGGGGGACTAGAGATGCTATAGGATGTATGAGGATGATGACAGAAAGAGCGCTAGAAGTCAATAAAGGTATGTATTTTTGTTTTGTAGATTGGGAGAAAGCTTTTGACCAAGTGAAATGGGATAAAATGCTGGGTATTTTAAACAAAATAGGAATAGATTGGAAAGATAAAAGACTGCTTAAAAACCTTTACTTTGATCAAAAGATTAGAGTCAGGGTTGAAGGAGAAGAAACAGAAAGTACTTCAATAGGGAGGGGAGTGAGGCAGGGTTGTCCTATTTCACCAGCGATATTTAATATTTATGCAGAAACAATAACAGAAGAAGCGTTGATGGAAGAGAAAGGATTTAAGATAGGAGGTGAAAGTATTACCACCATTAAATACGCAAATGATCAGGGCTTAATAGCAGAAGGCGAGAAAGAGCTTCAAAGGATGACAGACAGACTAGTGGAGGTTGGCCAACAATATGGAATGAAGATCAATACAGAAAAAACGAAAGTCATGGTGGTTTCAAAGAAACATAAAGAATTAAATATAATGGTAAATGGCCAAAAATTGGAACAAGTAAGTAGTTTCAAATATCTCGGCAGTATTTTAGCACAGGATGGAAGTAGTACACAGGACATCAGAAGTAGGATTGCAATGGCAAAAACAGCATTTAACGAGAAGAAGGAGCTTCTCACAAGCAAGAAAATAAATTTAGAAACAAGGAAGAAATTAGCAAAATGCTACATATGGAGCATAGCTCTTTATGGTGCAGAGACGTGGACAGTAAGGAGAAAGGAGGAAAAATATTTAGAAAGTTTTGAGATGTGGGTATGGAGAAGAATGATGAAAGTGAAATGGACAGAGAGGAAGAGAAACGAAGAAGTATTAGAAATGGTGGGAGAAGAAAGGATGCTAATAAAAACAATCAGGAAAAGAAAAGCAAATTGGATAGGCCACATATTGAGAAGACAGTGTTTAGAAAGGACGATCTTAGAAGGAAAAATTAGTGGAAGAAGAGGAAGAGGGAGAAAAAGAATAGGAATATTAGATAATATAAAGCAGGGATATAATACTTATAGAGGTATAAAAGAGGCTTCTAGGGAGAGAGAGAAATGGAGGCAGTGCTTCAGTTAAAACCTGTCTTCGGACAGAAGCATGATGATGATGATACCCTGGACGATAACATATTTTCACCTATAAGACCGTCAAATTTTCTTGCTCAAAACGAATTTGTTACCCGAATCGTCGCGTATTAAAAAAACGACGGTAAGAAAATTATTTTTTATTCCTTTAGACCTACTACGGTTCAAGCCCCGAATTCGTACGATCAATGTACATAATTTTTAAATGCAAATGAAAAATACACGTGCCGTGCATAGCGGATACCGCATGTTGAGGCGACCTTACGACGAACTACATCGCTACAACATTATATTTAAAAATAGACATATGATTATATATGCTAATTATCATAAGAAAACGCAACTTGTGATTCAATTAAACATGACTATTATTTTCAAAAGCCGCAAAAACATAGCGCTCTCAATGTAGTGGCACGGTCTTTTGCCAGCAGTCACATGACTCGAGCGCTGACAGATGTTGGAGCAACTTTCTCTTCACTGCGCAGCCGGTAGACGGTCTCTATATATGTTATATGTTCCCGATTCTTGTTCGAGCAGTTTCATTTCCGTTTCGATTTCCAATGGCGTGGGGTATAACGGAACCACGCGGTCGTGGTTGAGGTTATTTCCACATTATTTAAAGAAAAAAATTGTTTATATATATATTTTGGCAACATAGTAGCTTTCTTTTTCCCATGTTTGAATCGTATTTACGGTGATTGAGTTCTCTCCACCAAATTATTGGAACAGTTGGACGGGTTTGTAGCGTTGTGATAGTCGTCACATGTCGAAGAAATTTTACTAATGTATAAAATGTACAGTTCCGAGCAGTTAATGTTTTTTTGGAAATTGTTAATTATATTTTGATGTTAAAATTGTCCAAATCTGTTTTTTTGTGAGGTGTGATGGTTGTATTGAGACGATGCATTTGTATTTCCGATGTTAGTTATCCAAGGATTGGTTGGACGTGGTCTGTTGGTAGTTTATCATATTTATAGTTACTTTTCTTGCCAATTTTAATACCATTTGTTTTGATATTACAGTTACCGCTTTGTGCATTTGATTTAATGGTTAATGTAACTTGAAGGATTGGTACATAATTATTTAAAACTTTTTAATTAAGGGCGAGATGCAATTGTATGCATTGGCATGTTATTGTAGACTTATATTGATCTGTTTAGTAACTGTTAAGACATAACTTGGATTAAAAAAATGTAAAGTTCAGGGAAGTAATATTTGTTTAGTGTTCCTTGTTTGTATTTTGATGCTGTTAAGGTTCTCCAAGCCTTTTTTTAAAAAGTTATGTTCGTCTTATTAAGATGCTGTTTTTAATTTACTACCAATTTCTGTAAGGAAGCAGTGGTTTCTTTCTCTGTGTTGGTAGTTGAATATGTTAAAGTTGCTTGTTCTTGCTAACTGTAATGCCAGTTATTACATTTCGACGTTACGTTTATCATTTTATGTATTTCATTCGATGTTAAAGGTAATTTTAAGGAATAGCATATTGTAGAATATTTCAGCGAAATGCTGATGGATGAAATTGTTTTGTAACCGTTTACTTTGGATCGTTGTAAAATTTTTATCCAATTACTTAGCATAAACTCGTTGAAGGTAGCATGTTGAAGAAATACTTGAAATCATGAAAGGTGTTTTTTTTGTCTGTTAAATGTTTTAAAAGTATGAGCCCAATTAGATATATGGCTACCTGCATTTAAAATACTCGAGTAGTCATAAATTCGTATTATTGAGGATTGTATGTGGTCTATTATTTGCAACAATATTTTGAAAATGAATTGGGAATTTATTTTGATACAGGCATTTTCAAGAAAGCATTTAATGTGATTAATATGTAAGTTTGACTGCAATTATCACTCAGACCTTTAGTTTTTGTCATTGCAGTGATAAAAATTTATGGAATTATTTGTCAACTTGTTTAAATTTTGTGTTCATAAGTATTTTTTGATCGCTTGTTGTAATAATATCATGTGATGTCAGTCTGATTTGTGATTCTTTATTCTTATCCTTAATTGGATAGACTTAGACAGAATTTCCAGCATACACAATATTGACCAATGATCATTCGTTCGTCATGGGTTATCATTTTAGTAATTTCCATGGTATTTCACCACTGTTGTTCATTGATTCATCATTTTTCAGTCAGAAAAGTGTTTTTCGAGGGAATAATGATGGATTGGAGATGTGTTTTAAATATGTTCCTTCGGTGTTGTTATAAGTTTGAGTAAGGTTTCCTTTTTGAAAAATGTTTTACTCTCATGCAGTGTTAGTTGGAGAGACGGCATTCCAGGGAATGTTTGTGTGTGTCAATCAACTTGAACTTGGTGTTCATCAGTATATTTTGATTGTAGGGATGATATAGTTTGATTTTAGATTGTATTTTGACTCGTACGTTATTATTTGAATCAACTGCCCTGTAGAAGTGTGTTGGATAGCATGTCTATCATTCACAGTAACGAGCATTGTTATTTCACATGATAAGAATCAGCATTTCTTGGTATTCTTTGTAATTTCCTTGGTATGTCACCATTGTTGTTCATTGGTTTATCATTATTTGTACAAAAAGCTTATTCTCACAGGAGGAAAGATGGGTCGGAATTTGGCACGGTTTGAATTTGTACATTCTGCATTGTGAAAATTTCCTGTTTGTAAAAATGTATATTCTTATATATTAGTCGATATATGTCGGAGCATCCTTTGTAATTACATGTTTTGATACAAGCATTGAATGTTTTATGATACTGGAATTAGTCAATAGATGCATTGCCTGAGTGTGATAGATGTTAGATTGCATTGCTGATGTTAACATAATCACACATCTGTTTTATTAGCTGGTTATCTTTCCAAAATTATTTAAGTGGCCCATGGGAAAACTTTTGCTTATCTCCAATATAGTGTGCAATTGTTTATTTTGTTTGGCAAACCAGACTACATGTCCTTGTATTAAAGTTTTAATTTTTGTTGAAGTCCTCGGCGACAGTTTGTCCACTGAAGTGTGAGGTTTCTGGGATTGTGGCGTACTTCTTGGTGTTGTATACGGTGAAGAATTGGTGGGCCCAGCAACTGATGGATTTTCTGAGAAGAGACGTCCTTAGCACCTGAGAAAATCGAGCGCTGAATTTCTCTCCTTTTGTCTGGTGTGGAAGCTTTTATTCTCAGCACTAACTTGGCTCAATTTATCTATTGGATCTGAATCTATCCTGGTGTTCTAATTAATCATCTTGAGGTCCAAGTGTCGGTCTCATTATAACATTAATATTAGATATGATGAATGCCTATAAAGTTGTTTTTTTAATGACCTATTCTGTTTTTGACACCTTTTGGGCTTTCTGAGTCATCATTGTGGTAGACATTTCTGCTGCACTTGGATGAACGTTATTGCTTGGAGCAGACATCGTATTTTTATTTATTTTATTTTCCACCTGCATCGAAGGTAGCATACTAGTGATCTACTGATAAAATTTGCATTATTGAGAATTGTAATGTTTTTTTTTGCAACAAAATTTTGAAATTGAATTGGGAATGTATTGTGGTACAGGCATTTTTAAATAATGCATTTTATGTGATTAAGGTGTAAATTTGACTGTTGATTCTGTCACAGCTTTAGTTTTTGTCATTTCAGTGTTAAAAAATTATGGGAATTATTTATGTCAGCTGCTTTGATCTTTGTGTTTATGAGTAATTTTTTGATCGCTTGTTGTAGTGATATCATGTGATGTCTGTCTGATTTGTGATTTTTTAATGGATATACTATTAAAGTGTTTTCATTTGTCATAGGTTATCATGTTAGTAATCACTAGGCTATTTCACCACTCTTGTTCATTGATTCATAATTTTTTCAGTCAAAAAAGTGTTTTTCGAGGGAAGAATGATGGATTGGAAATGTGTTCTAATTATGTACCTTCAGTGTTGTTATAAATTGGGGACAACTTTCCATTTTGCCGGAGCAGACATCGGATTTTTCTTTGGCAATGTCAGTTGAACTGCCTGCCTGCAATATATATGCTCTACTCGTGATATATCGATAAAATTTGCATTATTGAGCATTGTAGGCTGTTTATTATTTGCGACAATATTTTGAAAGTGAATTGGGAATTTATTGTGATACAGGCATTTTTGTTGAATGTACTTGATGTGATTAATGTGTTAATTTGACTGCAATACTCTGTCGTACCTTATGTTTTTGTCATTGCAGTATTAAAAATTAATGGGAATTATTTTCGTAAACCACTCTGATCTTTGTGTTCATAGGTGTTTTTTTGTGATTTGCTGTGATGATATCAAGTGATGTCAGTTTGAATTTAGATAAAATATTTATGAAATGGACAAATTGTGTTAGATAGAATTTCCAGCACACAACACCAGCTGAGGAACTTTCAGTTGTTTTTATTATCATTATGTTTGTAATTTCTTGGGTATTTCACCAATATTGTTTATTAAAATTTATTTTGATGGGAAGAGTGACGGCCTGGAAGAGTTTTTTTACCTTGTCTGTTGATATAAATTTTGGTAAATTTTCCTTGGTAATATTTTATTACTCTTATCCACTGGTAGTTGGACTGACTTCATTTTAAGGCAAAATTGTTTCTACCAGTCAACAAGAGTTTTGTGTTCATTAGTATATTTTGATAGTTGCAACGATATCATTTGATTTTAGATAGACACGTGTTATTCATTGAATAGACTTATGTTGTGGAAGTGTGTTGAATAGCATTTCTAGCATTCACGGTAGTGAGCATCGTTATTTCATTTGTTTTGAATCAACAGTTTTTAGTATTCTTTGTAATTCCTTTGGTATTCCATAATTTTGATGCAATGAAACTTCAATATTTGTGCAAAATGGTGATTTTCACAGGAGGAACAATGGTTTGGAAATTATTTTTGTTCAGTTTTGTACATTCTGCATTGTGAAAATTTTTTAAAAATATCCTGCTTGTAAAAATTTATATTCTTATTCAACGGTAGATATTTGTCAGAACATTTTTGTAAATTATGTAATGCTTGATTACAAGCATTTGATGTTTTATGATAGTGGAATCAGTCAATCAATGCATTGCCTCTGTGTAATAGGTGTTAGATTGCATGGCAGACGTAAACATAATCTGTTCATTGGCTTGTTATCTTTCCAAAAATATAAAATTGACCCATGTGAAAACTTTCGCTTTTCTCCAGTATTGTGTGCAATTTTTTATTTTTTTTTTCGGCAAACCAGACTACATGTTCTTGTGTTAGTGTTTTAATTTTGGTTAAATTTGGCAGTAACGAATCTGGCCCACCAAAGTGGGAGGTTTCTGAGCTTGTGGTGTACACTTGGGTGTTATGTATGGTGAAGAATTGGTGGGCCCTGCAGATAATGCATTTTCAGACATGACTCCAACACTCGAGAAACTTGAACACTGAATTCTTGTCTATTTGCCTGGCGTGGATCTTTTATTCTCTAAACTAACTTGGCTCGACTTATCTATTAGACCTGAATCTATCCTGGTGTTCCAATTGCCTCATCTGAAGATCCAGATGTCTGCCTCACATAAGCATTAATATTAGATGCAATTAATGCCTAAGAACTTGTTTTTTAATGACTTATTCTGTGTTTGACATACCTTTGTGCTTTGTGAGTCATCATCATTCATTTGGGTGAACGTTATTGCTTGGAGCAGACGTCAGATGGTTTGGTAATGTGTGCATTGAACTCCTTTTCCTTTGCCTGCAATGCATTTGAAACAGTTTTGTTCTCAACCAAATGTTTGTATCTGTTTCGCGGCTTTTCATTGCCGTAATGAGCGTCACTTAGGAAAAGATAAATATCGAAATGGTTCCTGGAATTCTATTTCCCGTAGTGGCAACTGGGGAAGAAGGAAATTCCATTAGGTAACTTATATAATTGTAAAGTGGAAGCCTTGTGTTAAGTTGTACACCATGATAAGAAGTTTTTGTTCTTCTGTCGTGTTTTTGAGCCTTTCATTTGGAGTTGCAGCGTGATTGTCTATTTGTTGCACTTGGTGGTGTAAATACCTATTCAATGTTTAGTATGTGTTTGCTACAATGCTTTGCAATAAAGTTAGTATGCACTGATTTTATGTTAATCAGTTGTAGCATCTTGTCAAAAATTTTAAAATGTCACGTAGCCGTTGAACTAAGTAAATGAGTAATTGTTTGCATTATTTTACTTGAAATTGAGTTACAGATCTATTTAGTAACTATTAAGAAATATCTTGGATATAAAATGTCAAGTTCTGCTCAGTTAAACTTGTTTGGTCATTGTTGTTTATATTTTGATGCTTCAAGCCAATATACTACCTATCTTAGTGGTAGTGTTTGAATGATTTTTTGTGTGACTTACGGCATTTACCTTGGGTAAGTTGAATTTTTATTGTTTGATTTAAATCACAGTTACCTTCAATTTTTAAATTTTTTGTTTCATTAAAAAAATTGTATTCTTAATTGTGTACATTCATTAACGTGAATTGTGTTAGCATTTTACATTACATCATAATGGAATACAAGAGATGCCGATGTTCCATATGCTGCTTAAGTGTTATATGATGAAGGTATTACAGCTGGCTTACCCTGGCATTGTCTTGTTTCTATTTATACTTAATCTCCATGTAATCTTTGTACTTAAGGATTATTACCCTTTGGATTTTTTTGCATTTGAGGTCGAAGGGATCCCGAAAAGTGTTTTTCTGAATGAAAGTTTAATTCGTCTATTACATTGGGAATTAAGGCTTTTCTTTGTTATTTCTATTGATAACCTTGTTAGAGGTCTGTGTGGATAGGCACTTCATGTTATCCTTGGGTTCAGTATGGCTGGCCAAATAGACCTTCTTATATGGCTGGTAAATTCTGCTCTCTTAATAACATCAAGCGTTTATTTCTCTCATTTTATATTTTATATCTTTTGTTGAGTTTTTGTCGTAACTAACGGAAACTGTCTTGATGTGAGCCTTTCTCTTCAAATGCCTTTGATTGATTGCAGGTCATTTTTCCGAATCCAATTTTTCGAATACAAGTTTTCCGCAAATTGAAATTCTGAATCCATTTTTCCGAATTTATATACTACACTGCTGAACGTTCCAATTCAGCGATGATGGTTTTGGAATCTGCTTGTTCTTGTTGAAACTCTTTCATTGTCGAATATAAATCTGGGTGGTCTTCCGACGACGATTCTGAATCTGTTGTGCCAACCTTCACTAATGTTATTCGTTCTGTAGGAACCATTAAGAGTTGCCTCATATTGGTTCCAATCATGTGCACTTGAGTTTTCAAATCGCGATCATTTGGGTCATTGTATGCTTCTTGGAGTCCTTCACTCTTAACTTTTCGGTAAACAGATTGGCCAAGGTGGAAAAAACAGCATGAAATTACTGTTTGACATTGACACTGTTTGTTTGTTGTTACCATGTTAACCGAAATTCGAATACGGTTATAAGGAATTGTGAATTAGGAAAAAATAAATATTCGGAAATACGGAATCGGAGAAAAGGCTGTTCGACAAAACGATATGTCGGAAAAACGGATTCGGAAAAGTGGCCGGATACCCTTTGCTTCCTTTCAATACACTTAATATTTTTAAAGACTTATATCAAAATACCATTGCCTCCCAGAATTTGTTCCAAGGAGTTTTAATGCTCTGATATTGTTTCGCCCCATGTCACAAATGGTGGACACAACGTGGAGCCCAGTCTTCTTAATGGCACAAAGAACTTCCTTTATTAGTTCTGCAAGAGTTGTGGCAGGGATTGACCCATGGCTAAGGTAATATGCTAGGGTTTGTTTCCACCTTACTCTTAAACATCGCACCATGAGCACAAGAGCCTGCTTAGCAACAGTGCCATCCCGTCCAAACTTTCCATGGTCAACATAGCCACATATCTCATCACTCTGAATGTTGTAAGGCAGTTGTGCTTTTAATCAAACGATATAAAAACTCCTTTAGCCAAAAACTGGAGGGGATTAAAGAACCCAATGCATTTCGCTCACAAGGTGAGCATCTTCAGGGGTAACCTGTCTTGACAGTGACTGGAAGTCGACTGGAGATTTGAGAGGATGGAATTATAAGGACGACCGAGAAACAAGTGAAGCGCAGAAAGATTTTTCGGCGTAGGTGTTGTTTGATTCAGTCAATTTGTATAAAATCTGGTTGAAATCTGTGTCCGTGTTCATAAGTGTGCTTCGGTTTTTGTAAATATGAAGGTTTTCTAACGAATTTAGTGAGTTGTTGGCTGAAGTTATCAATTTTAAATCGCTTAGGTGTATTCTGTGACCTGTTTCTAAAATGTGATTGGCAACGCTTGATTTTTCAAGTCGATTATATTTATAGTGAGCCATGTGTTCATTAAAGCGTGTTATTAGTTTCCTTCTAGTTTGTCCAATATACTTTTTGTCACAGAGTGAGCATTGTATTTTATAAATTTCGGACTTGTTCAATGTTTCTGTTGTGACTTTTGTACTGCCCAGTAGATTTTTCAAGTTATATGGATTCGTGTATGTTATTGTATATTTCTTATGTTTAAAAATTTTGTTCAAGCCCCTGTTTAATGGTGGGAAGTAAGGCAATTTTATATATTTGTTCTCCTTTTTATTGTCTAATTTGAGAGGTGGAATTGGACAAGGTTTTTTAAAGTTATGTTTTCTCGCTAATTTATTAATTAAATTGATATTGTATCCAAGTTTAGTGGCAATATGTTTTGTGTGTTTGAGTTCCTTTGCATATCTAATTTTATTAAGGGGGATGTTGCATAATCTATGTGTTAAAAATTGAAACGGCTATTTTTTGGTTCATAGGGTGAAAGGAGTTATTAGGGATGAAGTTATCAGTATGTGTAGGTTTTCTAAAAATGTCAAACTCAATGTGTTATTTATTATTTATGATTAATAAGTCCAAATATGGTAAGGTGTTGTTTTCTTGAAGTTCATAAGTGAACTTAATTGATGGATATATGTTGTTTAATTGGTTAACAAAATCTTCTACTTTTTGTTTCTTTAAATCAAAGATTGTGAATATGTCATCCACGTATCTCAACCATATTTCTGGAAAGTAGTGAAATTTTTCTTTACAATGCTTCTCCCACCCTCAGCTATTCATAGCACTCAATGCATCCCTCAAGGTCAGCGGCAAACATTCGACCTGCGGTGAAAGCTGAGGGAGAAGCGCATGGCTTAAGAAAAATCGTAGCATTCTCAATTTTGACGCTACAGTGGAACCTCGGTTTACGAACTTAATTCGTTCCGTAAAACTGTTCGTAAACCGAGTTGTTCGTAAACCGAAACAAATATTCCCATAAGAGTCAATGTAAAATGGATTATTCCGTTCAAGACCCCAAGAAAATGGCCCTTTGTTATCTTTATTTTCTACTTCATGCTTGAAATCCTATACAAAACAATGGAAATTCATAGTTTTAACTGAAAAGGAATTGGAAGTAATAAAATAAAAAGAATAAACGTAAAAACAAACTTTATTTCACTTTATCTTACAAAATAGTAAAGTGTTATTGTTTGGAAGGGGAGTCCCCTTCCATGAAAACATCGGGTGCTTGAAGTTCATCAGGTTTCTGTCTCACTAAAAACCTATCCAATGAGATTTGTTTCTTCTTGCTTTTTATAATGTTGCGGAAATGAGACATGACATTATCATTGAACAGATTTATAACGCGATTTGATGAAGTTTTATCGGGTTGATATCTTTCCACAAAACTTTGCACCTCACTCCATTTCGCACACATTTCGTGGATCGAGGACATAGGAACATCTCCATTCGTTCATCAGTCTCTGAAAATAATATTTCCTCTGTCACCGTCTTTTGCTGCTCATTAAGAAGCTGTTCCAGTTCTTCTGTAGTGAGTTCATTGCTGTGGTTCTCCACTAGCTCCTCCACATCAACATTATCAACTTCTAATCCAATCCTATTGCCTATATATACAATATCATCGACAATATCAACAGACTAAGTCTCATAGTCCTCAATGCCAGATATACAGTCTGGCCACAATTTCCTCCAGGCTGATTTCATAGTTCTGTGAGTCACTAGCCCCCAGGCTTTGTCAATGAAACTTAAACAATGGAGGATATTCAAATGTTTTTTCCAGAATTCTCTGAGTGTTAATTCTGTGTCAGAGGTTGCTTCGAAACACCTTTGAAATAATTCCTTGATGTACAGTTTCTTAAAGTTTGAAATGATCTTCTAGTCCATAGGCTGTATTAGGGGAGTCGTGTTAGGGGGCAGGAACTTCACTGTGATGAAACCAAACTCCTCAACCAACTCCTCTTGCAAGCCTAGAGGATGAGCAGGAGCATTGTCCATCACAAGAAGGCATTTTAGTGGCAATTCGTTTTCTTGGAGGTATTTTCTCACGCTTGGGACAAAGGCTTCATTGATCCACTCAATGAACAGTTGCCTGGTTACCCAAGCCTTACTATTAGCCCTCCACCTAACAAACCGTTTACTTTTCATTACATTATTTTTCTTAAACACCCTCGGATTCTCAGAATGGTAGACAAGCAATGGCTTGACCTTGAAGTCCCCACTTCCATTTCCACATAGTAAAAGAGTCAGCTGGTCCTTCATTGGCTTATGTCCAGGCAAAGTCTTTTCTTCCCGAGTGATGTAAGTCCTATTTGGTAATTTTTTCCAAAATATGCCAGTTTCATCACAGTTGAATACTTGCTGGGGAAGAAAACTCTCAGCTTTTACATAGTCATTAAATTCTTGTACATATTTCTTAGCAGCTTCTTGGTCTGAGCTTGCAGCCTCTCCATGCCTATTTACATTATGTATTCCAGTTCTCTTCTTAAACTTCTCAAACCATCCTCGGCTAGCTTTGAACAGTTCAGTATAAGTACTCGTACCAGGGTTTGTTATTAAAAGGTCATCATGTAATCGTTTCATTTTTGCACAAATTAGAGCTTCAAAAACGCTATCACCAGCTAACTTTCTCATTTATCCAATTCAACAGCAATTTCTCCACATCGTCAATCAATTGTGGTCTTTGTTTACTAATAACTTTTACTCCTTTCGCGACCTCAGCTTTCTTGATCGTCTCTCTTTTTTTAGTATAGTACAGATCGATGATTTCGCCATACCAAATTGCGTAGCAAGATCCGAGACATGAACACCATTTTCATATTTAGATATAATTTCTTTTTTCACCTCTATCGTGTTCTTATTTCTTTTCAATTTACTTTCATCGTTCTTTGGCTTCATGGTGGTCTAAAAAGATAATTTAATTAAGTGTAAATTAAACTTTGAAACAATAGCAACACGTATACAAAAACAATATAAGACTCACTCGAGCAGCAGTCCAATAAATACGACGCACTCGAACAGCAGTCTATCCTGAGTGAACGCTACCGCGAAACTAATACCCTCTTATTTCTCAGACTCAACGGCGCCAGCGCCGGTGCGTCTGTCCGGGGTTTTGCGCAGCGGTGCGCCGAGACGTCAGTCCGTGGAGCACGTGACTGCCTGTTCGTAAGCCGAAATTCTTTTCGCAAACCGAAGCATTTTTTCGTCGGGATTTTTGTTCGTAAACCGAATTGTTCGTAAACAGAGTCGTTCGTAAACCGAGGTTCCACTGTATATGCATGCGGTTTTTATTAAAATGAAGAGAAATAGATTGGCTATTCAAGAGATGAAAAATAAAAAATCAATTTTTTTGACCCTTAGAGCTGGGGTTGCCCCCTATTTCTGGAAAGTAGTGAAATTTTCTTTACAATCCTTTTCAAAAAAGTACATGAAAATGTTGGCTAGAAAAGGTGATAGGGGGTTTCCCATTGAAGTGCCTTGTGTTTGTTTGTAAATTCCTTTTTTGAATTGGAAATCAATCTGTGACATGCATAAATTAGTAAGTTTTCTCTAATTAATCTCCTCTCTTCCAATGCTCTATTCGAAACATTGTTTGTCAGACTATTTTTCTGTGGTGTATTCTGTAACCGCATCTTGGAAGTTTCTTAAAGGGCGTTTTATGGAATGTCCTGATTGGTGGAATCTGTTGCACTCGCAGCTAAGTGACACCATTGCAACAATATTTTCATTTCTTCAAAATAGGATGGATCAATCACTATCCTTGCTTCCAATCAGTGCTACTGTCTTTTTCTCCATAGAATATTCTTAACCATTCTTTGCCGCTGTTCCTTTTTAATGGTGATCATTATGTTCGATTGGTGTTTTGCCTTAAGGCAAGAGCTTCCAATATATTTCCTTTCTCACATATTTGTCGTAATAACGACAAATATTGCAGTGGGGCTTATCATATTAAGGATAAAATTCTCTGAAAATCAAGAATGTATCCTGAGAGTATTTATACAATTGGATGGTGATGTTAATACCATGCGTTTGTCATCTTTTTCGAGTGTTTCTATGCTGCATTTGTTTATTTGAGTTTTTTCCCCTTGATCACGTATTTTCTGATGGAAGAAGGGTTTTAATATTTTCTATTGTGGCATCAATTGGTGATTGTGACATCAACCCTATTTAATTGTATAAATATTGTGGTATATTATTGTTATAAGCACAGTCGTTTCAATTTGTCTTCATTTATGTATATTGTTATGGAAAGTGTTCAGAAAAAACGACAAATTTGGTGATTGTTTGTCTATTGAAAATGTGAAATGTTTTGCGAAGGATAGTAAATGGATGTAAAGGTTATGATGTTGTCATTTGTATTGCTTAATGAAAAAATGCAATAATTGAAGTGAAGATGTATGTCTTGTGTATCAAAGAACTTGCAAATGATAACAAGTTTCATTTAAGATCTTGTCAATTTATCTGCGTTTGCAGGGATATCGCCCATGCGATCTTCGTCTTCTACACCCTCTTCATTACTGCCTGCGTTGGAGGCCTCTGCGTTGTTCAATCGACGCGTGCGTGGCATCTTTTGGCTGAACGTAAGGTTTTGCGCGAAAGAAACGAGAGAGCTGGCGGCACGTTCCGACCTCGGTTAAAGTCAAGTTGCATTCTTAAAAACGTGATATTTCGCAAAAATTTGTTAAGCAAGGGATTTTAGCACAACAAAAAGCTAAAGCAATAAATTTGAATTTATGAACCCTGAACAAGGTCAGATTCGAATACTTATTGTCATGGAATCTGATTGAGTTTGTTTATTCATAGATTTTAAATTAATTCATTTGCCAAAATATACCTAATGCTTGGTAAATAGACTTTATATTGCAATTTATATTTTATACGTTAATTTGCGTAATATTTATTTATTATTATAACTGTCAAAGCGCGACCGAAAATGTACGAACAGGCAGAAACCTTTTATATAAACAGTTATTTTTCTAATGAAATTATTAAAATTACTAAGATTCAGCTATTATTAGTTAAATTAGAAAGCATGAGAATTTATTTATGATCCATGCTTTTCTCTTTAGTTTTTATTTACTTTTGGTGATGGGTGCTAAAGTGGCGTAACTACAAACTCTGGGCCCTCCCACGAAAGTTTTGAACGGGCACCCTTAAACAACCGTATTAAAAATCATTCTCCATTCGGTTCGAAAAATGTTGATATAAATGAAGAATGCTCAATAAAATACATATATAGTTTTATTAAATATTCATTATATTTTTAATTAGGTGATTTTCTTGTTCCTCTTTTTGAGATCTTCAGCTAATTTTCTTTCCTTGTCCTTTTCGCAGCGACGCTAGTTTATTTATTTATTTCCATGCGGCCCCTAAACAGCCGTAAACGGCCTTTTACAAGGGGCTCATTAACACAACAACAAGGAGGATTACAAACATTTATGCCCTAGGTGGAGAAAAAGGCACCTAGGCGGGATTCGAACCCACGACCTTCGGATTGAGAGCCATCCCCAGAGAGCCCAGGTACGACTCTACCATCTCTACGAGCTTCTGGCACGTTTCCTCGTCCCTACCCATTACCAGTAAATCATCAACATACGCTAGGACCGCAGAATCCCCACACGGAACTGCTGCTCCCAAGCCAGAAGATTCCAGCTGGCGCAGCAACGGATCCATCACTACGTTGAAAAGAAGAGGGCTGAGAGGGTCTCCCTGCTTCACACCCCGCCTGAGCGTGAGCCGGAAGACCTCCCCCGCCCCCCCTAACTCCGTCGTGACCCCCGTGTACATTTTCGAGACAAGTCTCAATAAGTGTGAGTGAACCCCCTGTGCCCTCAGGGCGTTTAAGATCGCGACGTGTGGCACCATGCAGAATGCTTTGGAAACATCTAATAGCGCACACGCCAGACCCGAATGACGTTTGGAGTAGGCTAGAATCTCCCTCAGAAGAAAGAGATTCGTACAACACCCGTCTTCTGACACGAACCCCTTCTCTATCTAAGTGTCAATGATTCCTCTCCTATGGGGAGGAGTCGAGCGGTCATAATCCATAAATACCGAAAGCATGTTGAGACTGCGTTTCATCGTATCCAGCGACACCATTCTGAGAAACGATTTCGACACAATTCCCAACTGCTTGAGGCTTTCTCTGGCGCTCTTTGGAAGAGCGCCACGGGCTCCGATCACTACCGGGAGGACCTTCGCCCTTGCCGCACCGAAGGTCGCGCGCACTTGAGGGAGCAGAGGAAGGTATTTTTCCATCTTCTCCTCGAACCCCTTCTCAATGGACCCAGGCTCTTCAATCCTTACAGTGACGTCTACTACGTAGACCGAGTTTCCTCGTGCCACTACTAAGTCGGGCCTGAGTCTCGCTCCATCCACCGAGAAGCTCTGCTCCCTGGCTATCTTTACAGTTGGGTCATTTCCGAGAGAGTCAGCGATTTCCTCTACGATGGAATCATGACGGCTCATAGGCAGGCTTTTTACTGCGATGCAGTTGCCTAAGATGTGACCCAGCGTTTCCACAGCTGAGTCACACCTGCGACACCGGACACTCGTGCCCGGCTCTCCTCTACCTCTCTGCATCGCTTCCCGCGTTGGTGTCGTGTTGGTTCGGAGTTTCAGAGCCTCGATCTCCCGCGAGGGGAGAAGGAGCCGATCCTCCATGAGCCAACAGTTGGCGACAGGATCTCCGGTGAAGTAGGAGATTCCTTTGCCCTGAGATTTCCTCGCTGACCACTCGGTCACTTCCCGCCTGCTCAGTAGCTCGTTGAGTTTTCTCGTCTCCAGCGCGCTTGACGGAAGGGGAACCCGCAGCGCCCGAGCCATGCTCTTCAAGCGTTCCCCTACCTCGTTTGCGGCAAAGATCGCCCTTACAACTTCGTCTTTGCTTTCCTGTAGCCGAAGGCTCGACTTTAATGTTGCCGCAAGTATGCATGAACGCATTCTCGGTAAACCTAATCCACCATCCCTACGCCTCGCATAGAAGACGTTCGATGTAATACAACTAGGGAGATGGTAAATTTCCCGGTAAATGTTCCTCAGACCTTGGTCCAGCTGATTTAATCGCGTGGCACCAGGCATACTTAGGCTCAGTCGGTACAGGAAAGCGGGAACTATAAACGAGCGAATCAGATTCATTTTCTCTGACGGTTTTAGAGGCAGCTTAGCCGCTCGTTTCACGCAAGCTTCCAGACTGCTTGCGGTTTCTGTGAAGTCCAGTCCGTACCACGGACTCACAGCCGTTCCCAAATATGCGACCGCCTTGGCGGCGTTGGTGAATAGAAGGGGTTTTCCCGCTGCCCTAAGGCCTGGGTCCCTTACACACCAGGACTTTCTCATTGTCTGGATTGAAAAACAGGCACACTTCTCTGCATTGAGAGCCATCCCCAGAGAACCCAGATATGACTCTACTATCTCTACAAGCTTCTGGCACGTTTTCTCGTCCCTACCCATTACCAGCAAGTCATCCACATACGATAGTACCGCAAGAGGCCCACCCGGAACCGCTGCGCCTAAGCCAGAAGATTCCAGCCGGCGCAGCAACGGATCTATCACTACGTTGAAAAGAAGAGGGCTGAGAGGGTCTCACTGCTTCACACCCCGCCTGAGCGTGAGCCGAAAGCCCTCCCCCGCCCCCCCCTAACTCCGTCGTGACCCCCGTGTACATTTTCGAGACAAGTCTCAATAAGTGTGAGTGAACCCCCTGTGCCCTCAGGGCGTTTAAGATCGCGACGTGTGGCACCATGCCGAATGCTTTGGAAACATCTAATAGCGCACACGCCAGACCCGAATGACGTTTGGAGTAGGCTAGAATCTCCCTCAGAAGAAAGAGATTCGTACAACACCCGTCTTCTGACACGAACCCCTTCTCTATCTAAGTGTCAATGATTCCTCTCCTATGGGGAGGAGTCGAGCGGTCATAATCCATAAATACCGAAAGCATGTTGAGACTGCGTTTCATCGTATCCAGCGACACCATTCTGAGAAACGATTTCGACACAATTCCCAACTGCTTGAGGCTTTCTCTGGCGCTCTTTGGAAGAGCGCCACGGGCTCCGATCACTACCGGGAGGACCTTCGCCCTTGCCGCACCGAAGGTCGCGCGCACTTGAGGGAGCAGAGGAAGGTATTTTTCCATCTTCTCCTCGAACCCCTTCTCAATGGACCCAGGCTCTTCAATCCTTACAGTGACGTCTACTACGTAGACCGAGTTTCCTCGTGCCACTACTAAGTCGGGCCTGAGTCTCGCTCCATCCACCGAGAAGCTCTGCTCCCTGGCTATCTTTACAGTTGGGTCATTTCCGAGAGAGTCAGCGATTTCCTCTACGATGGAATCATGACGGCTCATACGCAGGCTTTTTACTGCGATGCAGTTGCCTAAGATGTGACCCAGCGTTTCCACAGCTGAGTCACACCTGCGACACCGGACACTCGTGCCCGGCTCTCCTCTACCTCCCTGCATCGCTTCCCGCGTTGGTGTCGTGTTGGTTCGGAGTTTCAGAGCCACGATCTCCCGCGAGGGGAGAAGGAGCCGATCCTCCATGAGCCAACAGTTGGTGACAGGATCTCCGGTGAAGTAGGAGATTCCTTTGCCCTGAGATTTCCTCGCTGACCACTCGGTCACTTCCCGCCTGCTCAGTAGCTCGTTGAGTTTTCTCGTCTCCCGTGCGCTTGACGGAAGGGGAACCCGCAGCGCCCGAGCCATGCTCTTCAAGCGTTCCCCTACCTCGTTTGCGGCAAAGATCGCCCTTACAACTTCGTCTTTGCTTTCCTGTAGCCGAAGGCCCGACTTTAATGTTGCCGCAAGTATGCATGAACGCATTCTCGGTAAACCTAATCCACCATCCCTACGCCTCGCATAGAAGACGTTCGATGTAATACAACTAGGGAGATGGTAAATTTCCCGGTAAACGTTCCTCAGACCTTGGTCCAGCTGATTTAATCGCGTGGCACCAGGCATACTTAGGCTCAGTCGGTACAGGAAAGCGGGAACTATAAACGAGCGAATCAGATTCATTTTCTCTGACGGTTTTAGAGGCAGCTTAGCCGCTCGTTTCACGCAAGCTTCCAGACTGCTTGCGGTTTCTGTGAAGTCCAGTCCGTACCACGGACTCACAGCCGTTCCCAAATATGCGACCGCCTTGGCGGCGTCGGTGAATAGAAGCGGTTTTCCCGCTGCCCTAAGGCCTGGGTCCCTTACACACCAGGACTTTCTCATTGTCTGGATTGAAAAACAGGCACACTTCTCTGCATTGAGAGCCATCCCCAGAGAACCCAGATATGACTCTACTATCTCTACAAGCTTCTGGCACGTTTTCTCGTCCCTACCCATTACCAGCAAGTCATCCACATACGATAGTACCGCAAGAGGCCCACCCGGAACCGCTGCGCCTAAGCCAGAAGATTCCAGCCGGCGCAGCAACGGATCTATCACTACGTTGAAAAGAAGAGGGCTGAGAGGGTCTCCCTGCTTCACGCCCCGCCTGAGCGTGAGCCGAAAGCCCTCCCCCGCCCCCGCCTAACTCTGTCGTGACCCCCGTGTACATTTCTGAGACAAGTCTCAGTAAATGCGGGTGTACCCCCTGGGCCCTCAGACCGTTTAAGATCGCGACGTGTGGCACCATGTCGAATGCTTTGGAAACATCTAATAGCGCACACGCCAGACCCGAATGACGTTTGGAGTAGGCTAGAATCTCCCTCAGAAGAAAGAGATTCGTACAACACCCGTCTTCTGACACGAACCCCTTCTGCTGCGGTGACAGGGTCACTGTCTTGCTAAACCGGTCAGCAAGAATCCCTGTGTAGAGACGGCAGAGTAGCGAGGAGATCGTTACGGGATGCCAGTTTTCAGCTCGTGAGAGCTCCTTTCCCGCTTTCGGGAGGAGCGTGGTCCTGTTTTCTTTCCAGACTCTTGGAAAGGTTCCCGTACCCAACAGAATATTTAATAATTTCGCCAGAATAACGTCTATGCCTCGCACGCTCGTCAAGTGCGCTTTCTTTACTCCGTCGAGCCCTGGACTGCTCTTCGGCTGCACTTTTCCAATTCTCTTCCTCACCTCCTTGGGCGTAATATAGGAGAAGCCCTCCTTTAGGGGCTTCGCTGCGGTCTCATCGAAGCGGGTGTCGCAACTTCCCTCCTCTCCCCACAGCTTCGAGAATAGGCGGGCCACACTGTCTGCGCTGGGCCTCTGTTCCAGTTCTTCGTTCGCTTTGCCTATCTCGTTCACTCGGTCCTCTATTACTATGCGAGCTAACTTTTTGGGGCACTCCGCGTACATGGCGGAGCACCTTGCGTGCATAAAACGCTTTCTGGCGGCTGCCACGGCCTTTTTCTTCGGCGGGCCTTTTCGCCGAATTCTTTGGGTACGACTTCTCCCGGGATCTCTTTGCCTCATCGTCTTCGTCCGGAAGTATTTCCGGGAGAAGCCAGTCGCTAATGAAGTTGTTTATGTGGTATTTAATAAGTCCTCCATGCGTTCCTTGGAGAACTCTTCCGACCAAGCGGTTGAGTGTGCCACAGAGATCGTTTCTCGCCTTCCCTTGCGGGGTTCTGATCTCTCTGGCCCGCGTAAGGAGTTCGGTTTGCCATTCATCGCAGTCACCATGGGGTTCGTGCGAGTCCAGGCGACCCGTTCCCCCAGTCGGGAGATGGTGTTGTCTCGTCCGTGTATTTTCATACTGGACCCGTCCTTCTCGTTCTGGGGTTTCGCTATCCTCGGGAATGACCTCCAGCTCTCCTTCCCCGCGGGGGGACGGTTCTGGGGGACCTCCTTCGGGTTCGCTACTCCCTTGCTCCGAGTCGGTCTGCGATCCAGTATCTGTCAAGTCTGGTGGGTTGGTCACTTTTCGAGATGGCCTCCTACTAGGCAGACTCCGGCGTTTATCACTGATTTGCTTAGCCGTCTTGGAACCGAGTTCCTCGGCTATCAGTAGATTTATCCGACGGCTTCCAGCGAATTTCTCCTCCAGCTCTAGGAGCATCTGGGTTTCCCCTTCGCTCCAGACTGCGCTCTGCTTACTGCTCACCGCGGGGCGGTCCACGGCAGCTCGGCTCTGCGTGGCCATTCGCTTCGCATTACGTATTCCTGGATGGGCTGTACGCTCATGCGTGCTAAGACCGCGGGCAGAGGGGAATGACCGCGCGCAGCCGCTGCATTCAAAATCGCCTTTAGCCGGCATCCGGTTGTCCTCTTTCCCCCCTTTGCAGAAGGGAAAATGACAGGCCACTGCATGGTAGGTTCGGCGTGCAGTGGCGCATTTGGCACAGATGTACCTCGATGTTCTCTCCGGATGCGAGTCTCTTAAATGGCGCGAGAACTCCTTTGCGCTGGTGAAAACACCATTGCAGAAGGGGCATCCCGTGCCCGTCACAAATGGGTAGGAGATTTCCGTTATCGTATCCATGGTCGCCAAGGTCGTATCTGTGACCCCGCAAGGGGGTCGGTCCCGTCCGGCTATTTCTTTCGTTGTCTCGTCCATGTATGCTTAGGTTCGGGAGGAGGCCTTTACGCACGCCAGATTCCTCCCCAGTCTAAGCGTGCGGCAGGGGGTGGGGAAATCAGTAAAACCCTCTGCAGATGGCTGAAGTTTGCACTGATTATCTTGTTTCGTACTTGTTAACAATAGATACTCTTGAAACATAACAATTGTAAATGGGTTTCATTGGCATAGAACAATTTTGTGTGATGGTGAAAGAGATTGAAAGGACAGGTGATGGCAAGAAGTTAACAATAATGAGGAACATGAATGATGAGAAGTTGAAAGGATGGAAAGGGGCAACAAGGTATAGGATGAATCGCTGGGAACACTGGCCTTTACTGGCTGCGCATGGCCGTATTGGGTTCACTTTGCACTAGTGACCTTCACTTTACTTTTTTCCTTCTCTTCTTTTTGTGCGGATGCAGAGAGACCCCTGTAATGAGGTTGGAAGGGATGGGGCACCTTCGGTAATAGTTCAGCAGCGGGATGTCTGGGAAGTACATTTGGAATGTGCTGACCATAACCCTAGCTAATACAGTTCGATAGTAGGCGCGAGTTGTAGTAAGGAGCGCCTTCCTCTGCGAACTCAATAGCTGCCGTATCGTTTTGACTTGTCGTGCCAACCGGCTGCTGCGTACGTCACTATAAGCCTTTATAGATCGTGGCAAGGGGCCGGAATTTAATGCCCCAACCCATTTTGGCGATCTGGGCCGTCTGGTTTGACCAGGCCGTCGGTAGTCTCCCAGGCATTGTTATACGGACCTATATCACTAATGGAAAAAATTAAATTAAATTGGGATCGAAACCAAGTTTCTTTGCAGTTTGTTTTATATGTTTGAGTTCTTTAACATATCTATCTTTGTTAAGGCGGATGTTGCACAATCGGTGTGTTAAGAATTGGAAAACAGCTGTTTTTTTATTCATAGGATGGAAGGAGTTATTTGGAATATAATTGTCAGTGTGTGTTTCCTGAAAATATCAAACTCTATTTGTTGTTGGTTATTAATGATTAGTAAATCCAGAAATGGTAATATATTGTTCTCCTGAAGTTCAAAAGTGAATTTTATCGATGGATATATATTGTTTAATTGATCCACAAAGTCTTCTACTTTTTGTTTTTTAAATCAAAAATTGTAAAAATATCATCACCATATCTAAACCAACTTTCTGGAAAATAATGGAATTTATCTTTGCAAGTCTTTTCAAAATGTGACAAATATGTTGGCTAAAAAAGGGGACAAAGGGTTTCCCATGGAGGTACCTTGTGTTTGTTGATAAATTTCATGTTGAAATTGGAAGATGTTGTGTTGCATGTATAAGTTAGTGAGCCGTAGGTATTCGTGGACAACTTCGTCAGTAAAATTTTGTTTTAATAAAAGAGATTTTAAGATTTGGGATGTTTCATCTAAGGGTACACTTGGGAAAAGACTTTTCACGTCGAAAGAGACCAAAATCTCTGATTCTTTTATGGTTGTATTTTTCAATTTGTTAATCAGATCATAAGAATTTTTGACTGAGTGTTTGTCAAGGAATGACATCTGTTTGAATTCACTGTTTAGCCATTTGGTTAAATTTTAAGTAGGGCTATTGATCCCTGATGCAATTGGTCTCGTGGAGTTGTCGTTCTTATGGATTTTTGGAAGACAATATAGTTTAGGTATGTTTGGGTTGGAAGTATTTAATTTGAACCTTAATTTTTTGTCTATGATATTATTGCATCCTTTGATGATTGCTTTGGTTTTATTGATCATGGAATTTAATGGATTTTTATTTCATTTGATATATGGTCCATTGTTTAACATGGTTTGGACGTTGTCAATGTATTGTGCTTTGTCCATAATTACAATTTTGTTGCCTTTATCTGCTTTGATGTAAAAGCAATCTTTTCCTCTAAGTTTTTTAATGGTATTGGGGAAATTACTATTACTAGGATGAATCTTTGTAGGCTTGTTCAAGTTATCTTTTAATTGTAATAAACAAGCTTTTCTAATGTAATTTTTTGAATTTTCATTGAAAATTTTTATGGATTTTTCAATGTCGGTAATAAGTTCGTCTATAGGTAGTTTCCTAGGAAGCACACAAGCAAACAAACAAACCCTTTTGTAACCACAGAGAAGACAAGAGTTCTAGCGACAAAGGCAACTAATTAAGTAAGTTTCTGATATTATTTTTTACATATTAGTAATATAGGAATTTGTCTGGTGACAACGGTACCTCGAACTTTGAAAACAACTCAGAAATAACGAAGATAGCCGAATTTCAGAAATGTAACAAAATGGGGTATTAATGTTGCAGTTATAAAATAACGCTTTCAGATACTTATTCCTAATAGTTTGAGGTAAGTGCTATTAAAATTTAAAGTCGATAAATAGTCGAGTTTTTCGGATGTAAACATTAAAATTGATCTTATCGGATTTTCAGGTCTGAAAACCGCGTTTTTTTTTCAAATACAGCCCAATATAAAATATTTAAATATGGACTATAAATTTAAGATGCACATCAATTATTGTAAAAATAAATTCGCTAACCGCTACTTTTTACCCCATTAAAATCGTTTAGTCTGTTTTTGTGATAAACGGTTTCAAACTCGGGTATCTAGATTTTTTGCAAGGACAGTATACGCGTTCACTTCGAGCAAAGAACTCATCAAGTGTCCCTTAACTTTGAGTCTCCCCAAGTAAGATATTCACGTTACGCCACTGGTATTTATACCTAGTTGTGGGCATGACAAAGGGGGGGAGGTATGGGGGTTATGAAAGGGCGGGATCAGTTTGAAGAGAACGCCGTTGATTACCCCAAAGTCGTTGTTCATGAGTGCATGTCTGTATTTATGGATATAAAGACTTGGTCGCGTCCAATTTGGAATTTGGGGCATGTTTTAGCAATTTCAGGTTCTCAATACCTAATGGGTGATGGTTTTCGAGGATGTGTTTTGCAACGGCAGATTTTTCTATATGTCAATTACATTCTTACCAGCCAGTGTTAGCTCAAATTTTTATTGTTTAAGGTATTAATATTTACAGAAATGTCAGATTGTGAACATATGAACTCTCGCATGTTGTTAAGTAAAGATTCACTGTCCTCCCCTTCACAATTGGAGCCTTTCAAATCCCTGCTAATTAAACCCTAAATTAGGCATGTCTTCAATGTGGCTTCAAATTGTGTTACTGTGGGATTTTTGTTTGACCCACAGTTGGATCTGATCAACCCAAACAGGTGTTCCAGTGTATCCTGATTGAGTTGCCTCAACCGCAGATACTTAAAACCTAAAACCTAATTTTTTAAAAATATCCCATAAAAAACCTAATTTTTTAAAAATATCCCATAACAGCATAACCCCCCAATAGTTTGTAGCCACCCCTTCTGGGAAGAGGGGCTAAACATTTCTCCTTTATTGCCAATGTCACTGGTCTGTTTGGCTCTGATATACCTAAAACCTTTAATACATTCACATGACTCCCTCCAAAAATCCAAATGAAAGGACTCCCTTTCTTTTCTAAGGGTACATCTCAAACCTTGATTCTCCTCGGGTGACGGAGAAGTCCTATTATAGCAGTCACATAAGGAGTCCATAAATCCACAGAGCTTTTCTGTCCCCAGTGCCTATTCTGGAAGTTTGGCTGAAAAAAAACCAATTATAAATAACAATGTGTACATAAATTCATTTCAACAAATAACTATAATAAGCATAACTGAATATACCATAGGCTACATGGCAACTGATAGTGGAAGCCAAGAACGCACGCGGTGATACAGCTTCGCTGCATTTGTTCGACCGCCGAAGAAAGCGTCTCGGGGGTTGAGAGGCTCCTTGACGGCATAGGGGCGACAATCTAGAAACTTCTTTATCTCCGGGTTCGATTATAGGTATTCCATGAATTTGCACTCCCACATCTCAATTAATGAGCGTCCGCTTTTTAAAAGATGCTCGCGTCGGTATGCGGTGGCCTCGAACCTGGACCCCATTGTCTCATTTTGGTTATTAGAAATAGGGGTATAACGGTCAGGGAAACAATCAGGACACCCGTGCAATGCAAGTGTTACTAGCTTCATTTGTGATTACTTCGCCCGACTTCAAATTATATAGCATACATTTATATGCTATCGACATATAAATGCTGGTATCTCACAAAACACTCACTTTGTTCCAATATTCTCAATTAATATCTCACAAAACTAATATCTCAACTTATATTCCATGCTTGCATAATCACAATCGCAAAATTATAATAATTGTAATTTATTGCTGGAAAAGAAATATTTGTTCAGTAATAAGTAATACGTTGCACTTTTATGCACTTAAGTATTAATAGTGTAACGGCGCTTGAATCCCCTCTCCCCGGCTAGCTCGGGGTGTGGGGAGGGAAAACAATAGCACAGGAACCGAAGGAAAGTCAAGTCACTGTGGTATGTGGGCGCCAGTAAAGGAGTAAAAAAGGGAGACTATCCGCCTGTACCCGGACGAATGGGAGGGAAAAGATAAGGAAGGAGAAGGAACAAGGGAATCCCTTCTTCGTAATTCCCTCAGTGACTTTTACTCACACAAGTGATAAGTCGGAGATCATCCTTGGGAAATACGGGAAGGGAGGAGACGATAAAAGGAAAAGGAATGGAAAGAAAAAAAATGACGGAAAGGAAAAACAGAAGTTACTCGCTAACAAAATCGCAACTCGGACCACTATGCCGAGACCTCCACGGCTGACTCAGGACGGCGCAAGAAGACCCTTTTCTCTTATCCCGTCGTCCCTTATAAACCTTCCTCGACGCCGACAACACTCCTCGCGGCAAGTACGGGAAAATAAGATAAACAAAAGAAAATCTACCATCCGACGTTCGTCTTCTCGGCGCCAGCATTAAAAACGTTACAATAGCTTCATTTATTAATACTTCGTCTAACTAAATTATATAGCATAAATTCACATGCTATTTACTAAAACAGGTCATCAAAATTACAACATTTTCTGTTTTTATCCTTAGGTTAAATTCCGATGTTTAAACACCTCCAACTCCAGTTTGTACGTGCAAATTATCTATTTTGCAAAAATATGCTCAACTGCTTTCAATTCCATAAACGACTGTCTATTTTTAAACTCAAAAATTAAAAAACAACAACTATCAACCTGATAAACGCAACGTAGAGTGGGAAGCTCATTCGCTTTACTTTGTAAAAAAAAATCATGTCCTCTCACCACATATTCTTCTTTGGTGTAACAAAAGAGGAGGTCCTAGCAGATCCATGATATCAGCTGTGTGGTAGACTGCATGTTCCGAATCACCTTGTAATAGTCCACGCTTCTGAAACAATAATAATAAAATAAAAATTTTTGAATCACAGGAAGTCGTCATGTCTACTTCCTCAAGTTAAATAATTCTATAATTTTATTAGGGGGGATGTTGCATAATCTATGTTTTAAAAATTGAAACGGCTATTTTTTGGTTCATAGGGTGAAAGGAGTTATTAGGGATGAAGTTATCAGTATGTGTAGGTTTTCTAAAAATGTCAAACTCGATGTGTTATTTATTATTTATGATTAATAAGTCCAAAAATGGTAAGGTGTTGTTTTCTTGAAGTTCATAAGTGAACTTAATTGATGGATATATGTTGTTTAATTGGTTAACAAAATCTTCTACTTTTTGTTTCTTTAAATCAAAGATTGTGAATATGTCATCCACGTATCTCAACCATATTTCTGGAAAGTAGTGAAATTTTCTTTACAATCCTTTTCAAAAAAGGACATGAAAATGTTGGCTAGAAAAGGTGATAAGGGGTTTCCCATTGAAGTGCCTTGTGTTTGTTTGTAAATTTCATTTTTTAATTGGAAAACAATCTGTGACCTGCATAAATTAGTAAGTTTTCTTTTATTCTCTAATTAAGCTCCTCTCTTCCAATGCTCTATTCGAAACATTGTTTGTCAGACTATTTTTCTGTGGTGTATTCTGTAACCGCATCTTGGAAGTTTCTTAAAGGGCGTTTTATGGAATGTCCTGATTGGTGGAATCTGTTGCACTCGCAGCTAAGTGACACCATTGCAACAATATTTTCATTTCTTCAAAATAGGATGGATCAATCACTATCCTTGCTTCCAATCAGTGCTACTGTCTTTTTCTCCATAGAATATTCTTAACCATTCTTTGCCGCTGTTCCTTTTTAATGGTGATCATTATGTTCGATTGGTGTTTTGCCTTAAGGCAAGAGCTTCCAATATATTTCCTTTCTCACATATTTGTCGTAATAACGACAAATATTGCAGTGGGGCTTATCATATTAAGGATAAAATTCTCTGAAAATCAAGAATGTATCCTGAGAGTATTTATACAATTGGATGGTGATGTTAATACCATGCGTTTGTCATCTTTTTCGAGTGTTTCTATACTGCATTTGTTTATTTGAGTTTTTTCCCCTTGATCACGTATTTTCTGATGGAAGAAGGGTTTTAATATTTTCTATTGTGGCATCAATTGGTGATTGTGACATCAACCCTATTTAATTGTATAAATATTGTGGTATATTATTGTTATAAGCACAGTCGTTTCAATTTGTCTTCATTTATGTACATTGTTATGGAAAGTGTTCAGAAAAAACGACAAATTTGGTGATTGTTTGTCTATTGAAAATGTGAAATGTTTTGCGAAGGATAGTAAATGGATGTAAAGGTTATGATGTTGTCATTTGTATTGCTTAATGAAAAAATGCAATAATTGAAGTGAAGATGTATGTCTTGTGTATCAAAGAACTTGCAAATGATAACAAGTTTCATTTAAGATCTTGTCAATTTATCTGCGTTTGCAGGGATATCGCCCATGCGGGCTGCGTATCTTCGTCTTCTACACCCTCTTCATTACTGCCTGCGTTGGAGGCCTCTGCATTGTTCAATCGACGCGTGCGTGGCATCTTTTGGCTGAACGTAAGGTTTTGCGCGAAAGAAACGAGAGAGCTGGCGGCATGTTCCGACCTCGGTTAAAGTCAAGTTGCATTCTTAAAAACGTGATATTTCGCAAAAATTTGTTAAGCAAGGGATTTTAGCACAACAAAAAGCTAAAGCAATAAATTTGAATTTATGAACCCTGAACAAGGTCAGATTCGAATACTTATTGTCATGGAATCTGATTGAGTTTGTTTATTCATAGATTTTAAATTAATTCATTTGCCAAAATATACCCAATGCTTGGTAAATAGACTTTATATTGCAATTTATATTTTATACGTTAATTTGCGTAATATTTATTTATTATTATAACTGTCAAAGCGCGACCGAAAATGTACGAACAGGCAGAAACCTTTTATATAAACAGTTATTTTTCTAATGAAATTATTAAAATTACTAAGATTCAGCTATTATTAGTTAAATTAGAAAGCATGAGAATTTATTTATGATCCATGCTTTTCTCTTTAGTTTTTATTTACTTTTGGTGATGGGTGCTAAAGTGGCGTAACTACAAACTCTGGGCCCTCCCACGAAAGTTTTGAACGGGCACCCTTAAACAACCGTATTAAAAATCATTCTCCATTCGGTTCGAAAAATGTTGATATAAATGAAGAATGCTCAATAAAATACATATATAGTTTTATTAAATATTCATAATATTTTTAATTAGGTGATTTTCTTGTTCCTCTTTTTGAGATCTTCAGCTAATTTTCTTTCCTTGTCCTTTTCGCAGCGACTCGTTTATTTATTTATTTCCATGCGGCCCCTAAACAACCGTAAACGGCCTTTTACAAGGGGCTCATTAACACAACAACAAGGAGGATTACGATGGAATCATGACGGCTCATACGCAGGCTTTTTACTGCGATGCAGTTGCCTAAGATGTGACCCAGCGTTTCCACAGCTGAGTCACACCTGCGACACCGGACACTCGTGCCCGGCTCTCCTCTACCTCTCTGCATCGCTTCCCGCGTTGCCGTCGTGTTGGTTCGGAGTTTCAGAGCCTCGATCTCCCGCGAGGGGAGAAGGAGCCGATCCTCCATGAGCCAACAGTTGGCGACAGAATCTCCGGTGAAGTAGGAGATTCCTTTGCCCTGAGATTTCCTCGCTGACCACTCGGTCACTTCCCGCCTGCTCAGTAGCTCGTTGAGTTTTCTCGTCTCCCGCGCGCTTGACGGAAGGGGAACCCGCAGCGCCCGAGCCATGCTCTTCAAGCGTTCCCCTACCTCGTTTGCGGCAAAGATCGCCCTTACAACTTCGTCTTTGCTTTCCTGTAGCCGAAGGCCCGACTTTAATGTTGCCGCAAGTATGCATGAACGCATTCTCGGTAAACCTAATCCACCATCCCTACGCCTCGCATAGAAGACGTTCGATGTAATACAACTAGGGAGATGGTAAATTTCCCGGTAAACGTTCCTCAGACCTTGGTCCAGCTGATTTAATCGCGTGGCACCAGGCATACTTACGCTCAGTCGGTACAGGAAAGCGGGAACTATAAACGAGCGAATCAGATTCATTTTCTCTGACGGTTTTAGAGGCAGCTTAGCCGCTCGTTTCACGCAAGCTTCCAGACTTCTTGCGGTTTCTGTGAAGTCCAGTCCGTACCACGGACTCACAGCCGTTCCCAAATATGCGACCGCCTTGGCGGCGTCGGTGAATAGAAGGGGTTTTCCCGCTGCCCTAAGGCCTGGGTCCCTTACACACCAGGACTTTCTCATTGTCTGGATTGAAAAACAGGCACACTTCTCTGCATTGAGAGCCATCCCCAGAGAACCCAGATATGACTCTACTATCTCTACAAGCTTCTGGCACGTTTTCTCGTCCCTACCCATTACCAGCAAGTCATCCACATACGATAGTACCGCAAGAGGCCCACCCGGAACCGCTGCGCCTAAGCCAGAAGATTCCAGCCGGCGCAGCAACGGATCTATCACTACGTTGAAAAGAAGAGGGCTGAGAGGGTCTCCCTGCTTCACGCCCCGCCTGAGCGTGAGCCGAAAGCCCTCCCCCGCCCCCCCTAACTCTGTCGTGACCCCCGTGTACATTTCTGAGACAAGTCTCAGTAAATGCGGGTGAACCCCCTGGGCCCTCAGACCGTTTAAGATCGCGACGTGTGGCACCATGTCGAATGCTTTGGAAACATCTAATAGCGCACACGCCAGACCCGAATGACGTTTGGAGTAGGCTAGAATCTCCCTCAGAAGAAAGAGATTCGTACAACACCAGTCTTCTGACACGAACCCCTTCTGCTGCGGTGACAGGGTCACTGTCTTGCTAAACCGGTCAGCAAGAATCCCTGTGTAGAGACGGCAGAGTAGCGAGGAGATCGTTACGGGATGCCAGTTTTCAGCTCGTGAGAGCTCCTTTCCCGCTTTCGGGAGGAGCGTGGTCCTGTTTTCTTTCCAGACTCTTGGAAAGGTTCCCGTACCCAACAGAATATTTAATAATTTCGCCAGAATAACGTCTATGCCTCGCACGCTCGTCAAGTGCGCTTTCTTTACTCCGTCGAGCCCTGGACTGCTCTTCGGCTGCACTTTTCCAATTCTCTTCCTCACCTCCTTGGGCGTAATATAGGAGAAGCCCTCCTTTAGGGGCTTCGCTGCGGTCTCATCGAAGCGGGTGTCGCAACTTCCCTCCTCTCCCCACAGCTTCGAGAATAGGCGGGCCACACTGTCTGCGCTGGGCCTCTGTTCCAGTTCTTCGTTCGCTTTGCCTATCTCGTTCACTCGGTCCTCTATTACTATGCGAGCTAACTTTTTGGGGCACTCCGCGTACATGGCGGAGCACCTTGCGTGCATAAAACGCTTTCTGGCGGCTGCCACGGCCTTTTTCTTCGGCGGGCCTTTTCGCCGCATTCTTTGGTACGACTTCTCCCGGGACCTCTTTGCCTCGTTGCCTCGTCCTCTTTGTCCGGAATTATTTCCGGGAGAAGCCAGTCGCTTATGAAGTTGTTAATATGGTGTTCTATAAGTCCTTCATGAATTCCTTGGAGGACTCTTCCGACCAAGCGGTTGAGTGTGCCGTAGAGATCATTCCTCGCCTTCCCTTGCTGGGCCCCAATCTCTCTGGCCCGCATAAGGAGTTCGGTTCGCCATTCTTCGCAGTCCCCGTGGGGTTCGTGCGAGTCCAGGCAACCTGTTCCCCCGGTCGGGAGATGTTCAAGTGGTGGAGCTTGAGACCTCCTCCCCCATGCGAATGGTTGGGGAGGGAAGTCGGTTAGGCTCTTCCTCTGCCTCTCCGTCCAAGCGTTAGTGGAGGGGGGAGGGGCCGGCACAAATTGGGCGGAGGGCCCAGTAGTGGGAGGGGGAACCTCGCGTTCGCGCACGTGGCGATTTTAATTTTCGATGAACGCGGGGCAGCCTCTATATGTGGCCCGGTGCTGTCCTCCACAATTCGCACAAGATGGGAGGGTGGATCTCCCCCACTCGCAGAGCGAGATGGGATGATCTCCGCCGCATTTATTGCAGCGTGCGGGCATCCCGCACGTTGCGGCAACGTGTCCATACCGCAAGCAATTGTGGCACACTGCGGGACCTGCGGAGGTGATGAACGGCTCGATGTTTATGCGAACTAATAGTAACGATTTTAGTTTTAAAAGGGCCTCCTCCTGGGAGGGGTCCTAAGTGAGACTGAGAACGCTGCGGTTTTCCGCGCAGTCGACGGACGCGGAAAGATCGCGGGATTGGACCCCGCCCCTTCGCTCCTGGTGGTCAGGAGCTGCTTTACTAAATGGACCTTGAAGCCCTTCGCGGTGAGGTCCTCCGCGATTTCGCCCGGCTCCGTCAGGACTTCAAGTCCGCGAATAACAAATATTTTATTTTGGTCCGCCGGGAGGGTGTTGGTCCAGTAGTTGATCCGCATGTTGTCCAAATAGCGGCGTATATAGCGATAATCGGCCACACAGTGCACCTTAACCACGCACGATTTGCCAACGATTGAGTTAGTGGTGGCAAATCGGAGCTTGGGGGCCAAGACGCGGAGAATGGAGGCATATTTCACCTTCCTATCCGTGATGCGGATGGGAGGGATATGCGAATCGCGTTTCGCTTCAATAGAGTCTGCGGCATTAATCGCAGCAGTGCCGTCCAACACCTTATCAGAGGTTGCCTCTGAGGGAGGCGGGCGGGGAGGAGATGGCACAACAGTTATCAATAATTTCGTTAATACTAGAGCTACCTAAATTGAATTTGCCGTCAGCTCGGCTCCTGATATGGCTTACATGGCGGGGCACACTCTTTGAGGCAATATCAGATAAACAGTTAGCGACCGAGATCGACTTACCGTTGGCGTCATGCGATGGCGCGGAGGATGCGGGCAAAATGGCGGCGGCGGGAGACGCGTCCGCTGTGGCGGCGTCAGATGATGAGGTGAAGGCAGCGTCAGATGATGAGGTGAAGGCAGCGTCAGATGATGAGGTGAAGGCAGCGTCAGATGATGAGGTGAAGGTGGCGTCGGAGACGGAAGATGGGCCAGCTGATCCAACAGCTGCGTCATCGGAGGAGGCGGCGGTGGATGGCAGGTCGGGGGGTGGGAGGACCTGTGGCGGCAGAACACTTGCCGGCCGAGGGGCCTGCGGCAGGAGAGGAGGGTGGGGGGGCAGGTTTGCGGAGTTTTCCGCGAGCAGCTGCGCGAGTCGTCACAGGCGATTTTTTAACAACAGGCGCTTTCCTGAAGAAGGAAACGCCTCTCTCCTGGGCGCCGTTTGGGGGCGACAAAACTTTATACGCGGCTCTCTTTAATGCCGGATTGCGTGCTGGCACGCACGCGGCACTGGCGGCAACTTCATCCCGCTGCACGGTAGCACGGGGAGATCGGGGCACAGGGTCAGATGAGGGCGGCGTAATCAAGATGGTAGGGATGGGGGCGGTAACACACTCTCCCATGGAGGGAGTATTATCAACACAAATTACACTTCCATTTCCTCCCAGTGGAAGAGCGGGGAGAGGGTGAGGGGATATTCTCCTATATCACGACTCATGAGCCGGGATGACCCATATTCTGGCTGTTGGGGGAGAGGGGTAGGAGGAGAGGGAGCGGCACGAAACGCCCTATCAGCGCTATCCGGTGGGTGGGGGCGTGGGAAAGGCCGACCCTAAGGCGGCGGCAGCGGTAAAAATCCACAGAGGCCCTGTGAAGCGGCGGCAGAACCTTACAAAGGCCCGAATCGGCGGCGTGGCCTGACAAAGGCCCGGAGTGGCGGCGTGGCTTCACAGAGGCCGGAAGGGGGTGGTGGGGGGAGGCAAGAGAGAGCTTGCAACAATGGAGGGTGGGGTGGAACTACCGAACCTTTCATCAGGTTAGCGGCGGGCGAGCGCACAAAGGCCGTGATTTAGGCGGCTGGAGAAAGCACTAGGGAGAGCCCAGGCGAGGAGGTGGCGGAGCACTTCCGACCTTTCCAGGCAGCGGCCGTCACAAAGGCCGGAGAAGGCGGTGGACGGGCGCACAAAGGCCATAAAAGGCGGGGGACGGGCGCACAAAGGACTAAGCACAGAGGAGGCGGAGAAGGCACTCTCTGCACTTCCAGTGGTCCAGCAAAGATTCCTAGGCGGCGGCGTGGGTTCCACAAAGGCCTGGAGGAGGCGGCACGGGGATCTACAAAGGAAGAATCCTCCAAGAGGCGGCCAAGAGCACTTCCGACCTTCCCGACGGATCGGCGGCGTCACCGGACAAAGCCGGGAGGTGTCGGCGAGCGAATCCACAAAGGCGGCACCGGTTTCCACAAAGAAAAGTCGCGCGGTGGAGCAGGAAAAACACGTCCATCCTCACTGGCGACTCGATGAAGACTTCGCTGCGGTCTCATCGAAGCGGGTGTCGCAACTTCCCTCCTCTCCTCTCCCCACAGCTTCGAGAATAGGCGGGCCACACTGTCTGCGCTGGGCCTCTGTTCCAGTTCTTCGTTCGCTTTGCCTATCTCGTTCACTCGGTCCTCTATTACTATGCGAGCTAACTTTTTGGGGCACTCCGCGTACATGGCGGAGCACCTTGCGTGCATAAAACGCTTTCTGGCGGCTGCCACGGCCTTTTTCTTCGGCGGGCCTTTTCGCCGAATTCTTTGGGTACGACTTCTCCCGGGATCTCTTTGCCTCATCGTCTTCGTCCGGAAGTATTTACGGGAGAAGCCAGTCGCTAATGAAGTTGTTTATGTGGTATTTAATAAGTCCTCCATGCGTTCCTTGGAGAACTCTTCCGACCAAGCGGTTGAGTGTGCCACAGAGATCGTTTCCCGCCTTCCCTTGCGGGGTTCTGATCTCTCTGGCCCGCGTAAGGAGTTCGGTTTGCCATTCATCGCAGTCACCATGGGGTTCGTGCGAGTCCAGGCGACCCGTTCCCCCAGTCGGGAGATGGTGTTGTCTCGTCCGTGTATTTTCATACTGGACCCGTCCTTCTCGTTCTGGGGTTTCGCTATCCTCGGGAATGACCTCCAGCTCTCCTTCCCCGCGGGGGGACGGTTCTGGGGGACCTCCTTCGGGTTCGCTACTCCCTTGCTCCGAGTCGGTCTGCGATCCAGTATCTGTCAAGTCCGGTGGGTTGGTCACTTTTCGAGATGGCCTCCTACCAGGCAGACTCCGGCGTTTATCACTGATTTGCTTAGCCGTCTTGGAACCGAGTTCCTCGGCTATCAGTAGATTTATCCGACGGCTTCCAGCGAATTTCTCCTCCAGCTCTAGGAGCATCTGGGTTTCCCCTTCGCTCCAGACTGCGCTCTGCTTACTGCTCACCGCGGGGCGGTCCACGGCAGCTCGGCTCTGCGCGGCCATTCGCTTCGCATTACGTATTCCTGGATGGGCTGTACGCTCATGCGTGCTAAGACCGCGGGCAGAGGGGAATGACCGCACGCAGCCGCTGCATTCAAAATCGCCTTTAGCCGGCATCCGGTTGTCCTCTTTCCCCCCTTTGCAGAAGGGAAAATGACAGGCCACTGCATGGTAGGTTCGGCGTGCAGTGGCGCATTTGGCACAGATGTACCTCGATGTTCTCTCCGGATGCGAGTCTCTTAAATGGCGCGAGAACTCCTTTGCGCTGGTGAAAACACCATTGCAGAAGGGGCATCCCGTGCCCGTCACAAATGGGTAGGAGATTTCCGTTATCGTATCCATGGTCGCCAAGGTCGTATCTGTGACCCCGCAAGGGGGTCGGTCCCGTCCGGCTATTTCTTTCGTTGTCTCGTTCATGTATGCTTAGGTTCGGGAGGAGGCCTTTACGCACGCCAGACTCCTCCTCAGTCTATGCGTGCGGCAGGGGGTGGGGAATATTCTGCCTCGGGTGCATACCCCAAGCGACCCGAGGAGCATCGGAATTGTTCGCGGATATTAGCGTCACCCGGCGGTACCACGAGGAGGTTTCCGCTCGGCGAACGCCGCCTAGTCCGGATGCGGGGTTGCCGAATTGAGTAATTGACTTCTATGGCCGCCCTTTCGATCGCTCCATCTCAAAACCACACATTCAAACCGTCTCCTTTACCTTGCTATGCAGCTCCGCCGCACTGCACCATCTAGGGGTGAACCAAGCCCCTTCTAGCAAAGCCCACCCAGCCGGGCTAAGCTCACGGTCAATTCCAGCATTTCTCACACGTTTTGCGATCGAGAGGCCCGGCCCTCAAGTGGTGGCCACCAGCCTCCGCCCTGCACGCTCGCGCGCTCCACCGCAGTGGAACGCACAAGGTTGCAAGAGGCAGTGCAATTGGCACCCTTAAGAGAGTCAAAGATCTCTCCTTCCCCACAAAGTGAGGTTGGGATTTCCCCCCGCCGCTTACCGAAGGATCGCAATGGACTGGTCTTCGGTACTAACTGCGTTGCTCAAGCCAAAGAGAGCTACTGCGCCGCTGCGGACCATGACCACAATCAACCCGAAAACGACGGCAGTAAGACGGGGTCATACCTTTTACTATTTTACATAAAATCGGCACATCCAAAGGTACAGTTCACCCCCCTAGATGATCCCCCGGTCCATATTCCCAGCCATCTTGTTCCACCGCGTCCAGTTCGTGTGTGACCCCTGCAGGACTCTCGTGGTTATACCGACGAGGGTCTGCCGCTGCACTCTGCATCGCAATCGACGGGTCTTCGGTACCAACAGCATTGCTAAAGTCAAGAGACCTACTGCGCCGCCGCGTTCTGCGTGCAGTGGCACATTGGGCACAAATGTACCATGGTTTTATCTCCGGATGCAAGTCTCTTAAATGGCCCGAGAACCCCTTCGCGCTGGTGAAAACACCATTGCAGAAGGGGCATCCTGTGCCCGTCACAAATGGGTATATGATATCCGTATTCGTGTCCATGGGCGCCAAGGTCGTATCTGTGACCCCGCAAGGGGGTCGGTCCCGTCCGGCTATTTCATTCTTTGACTCGTTATCCATTAAATTAATTAGGCCATTCCTCTCGCGCATGAGGTCCCGGATGTGGGTAGGGAGATCGTTGGTAAGTAGAGGAGTGGGTTTGGGATGTTTGGCGGAGGCCGTCATCGCGGCTCGGATGAGGTCAGTGAAGAGGGAGATGGAGTGATCGATGGACCGCTGATCCAGTTTCGCCTCGAGGCTCTCCCCCTCCTTGATGAGAGAGTCGGAGAGTGTCTCGTCGAGTCGGTCCCAGGGGAAACTTCGCGCAGGAGGCGGGGGTTGTAGGATGGGCGTGGTGTTAATGGAGAGGAGGACGGGAAGATGGTCTGAGGATGCGGCGGCGATGACGGTGCTAGGGATAGGATTAGGGAAATTCAGGGAAAGCGCGATATCAAGGATATCCGGTCTTTGCCCAGCGGCGTATGGCACGTGAGTTGGCTCGTCCGGCAAGTGGAGGTCTGTGTCCAAGTGCGAAGCTTTCGTCCGTTGGCGTTTGTGGCGTTGCAATGCCACACCTTGTGTTTTGCGTTTAGGTCGCCCATTAGGATTGAAGGCCCCTCCGTGCGACCCAATATCGCTGATAGATCATCCGGCAGGAGCGCTTTCCTAGGTGGCTATGTTTGAGGGGTATTTTAATGAGGATAGCAACCCCCCCTTTTATCCCTCCCTTATTAGCAATCCCCGCTATCCTATCCCTCCGATATACGGCAAAGTTAGGCGCGAATAGATTCTTATCGGGCTGCAGCATTCGGTTTGTAAACCTTGTTGCATTCCCCACAATATTTCCTATTTTTGCCGAGAGCCACACCGTTTTTTTTTATGGTTTTCTAAACACGCCTTCCCAAAAGACCATCGATTACACCCAACACATTCATCAAAACAATAGCTCTCTCTCTCTCTCTTTGTAGATTATCCACATCAACCTTCATCTTCTTTAAAACAACCCCCTAATTTCCACGGTGATATGCGCTGATGTTGTGAAAGAGTCATTGCTTTGAAGAATCTTTGACACCACTTTCAATACTGTCTCAGCATCCAGCTGATCATCTCTTCTAAAGGGAATGCTTGCCTTCTTTTCAGGCATTAAAACTGTTATATAGCGTTAACCCTATGATATAGCGTTAACCCTATGATATAGCATTAACCCTATCATTCCCTTCTACACGGTCGTCCTTCACGTGACGTACAATGCCCCTGAAGCATTATTCCACCCAGATGACCAGGTTGACGTTCTCCGGTGGCGTTTTTAATGCCACCTCAATCACCCTCCCGCGCAGCTTAAATTTATTAAAAAATTTATCTCCCTCTGCTGAATCAAAGTAAAACAGGTACCTTGGGAGTAATCGGTGTCTTCATCATCACTCTCGATGTCGGGGATTTCGCCACTCTCGCTTGAACTCGCGACCTCCTCCTCTCCCGCATCAGCGATCGTCGACGATGCCCCTGGGGATGCCTCATTCACCACCGTCTCATCATATCCGCGACACCGCCGTCCCCTTGATGCGCGCAGGGCTGGCCACAGCCGGTTTGCCCACTCACTGCGTCGGCAATCGGCCTCCGCAGCATCTGTTAAATGAATTTTCATGTTAATAATCTAATTTGATATAATAACAATTTTTAAAAGCAATTCCGGAAATAATTTATCTACCGGAAATTAATACATAGTAATAATAATAATTTACATTACCATCCTTAGCCACCAACATTGCCTCTCCATTAGCCTCAGTACCGTCTCTCATCTCAGGCCGTTGACACTCCCTTTTGTTAAATCAAATTTATGTTACAGTGATTTTTAATAAAATAATAATAATAATAATGCAATAACCAAAATACCTTGTTTGGCTCGCTTCTTTGCGGGCGTTTCCCCGTCAGCTGTCTCCTCGCCGGTATGCCCTCCACAAACCCCATCAAGAATTTCCCATGAGGGTTTCGGTTATTGATCCCCGATGCTTCATCGTCCTCGGCAGTGACGATTGTAGGTTACCCGGTTTGTTACCCCCTTCTGCTGAAAGAAATTGATGTTACAGTGTGCTTTTTTAAATAAAATAATAATTAACATAGTTATAAAAAATGCAATAACCAAAATACCTTGTTTGGATCGCTTCTTTGCTGGGGCTTCCCCAACAGCCCTGGCTGCCCCCTCCCCTGTGCAGCCTCCACCAACCCAGTCAAGCATTTTTCTTAACTGAGGGTTTTGGTTGATGATCCTCGTTGCCTCAACAACAAGTTTGATCAATAATAAAAAGTTTTTACTATACATTAAGTAAGGTTGAGGGTGTGATATCTTGTGACAAACGCCTCCAGGCGGAGAGGAACACCTCACAGGCTGCACAAACATCTACATTATACCCTGCAAGTCACCTGTCTGGTGGATGGCAGGGGGTGCAGTGCACCAAGGGTCCATAGTTTTCCTACGTTATCTTTTCTTATTATGGTCTCTTATCGTCCTAGGGAAAAACGATCCTCTATATCATTCCATTCTACAGTCGATCTCGCGAATCTTATCCTCACTGTCCTGCCTTCTGAGATACGTCGGGCTTCTGATAAGTCCTACTATCTCATTCGCTAGTCCCTCTGACATAAATTTTTCCAGTAGTTTAAATCTAGCCTGCAGCCTACGTTCCTCTAACGATGTCCATTTCAGATTTTCTATTAATGATGTTACGCTTTGTTTAATTTCTCTTTACAAATCTAGCTGCCCTGCGCTGAACCTTTTCTATCTCGTTGGTGAGTCCCTTTTCGTAGGGATCCCACACAGATGAAGCATATTCGACCTGCGGTCGAACCAAGGATAAATATTATGATTCTGTCTTCTTCTATAAAGGCCAGCTTTTTGTTAACGGCACCTATCAATTGGCAAATGTGGGTGTCCCACGAGAGATAAGGATGGATCGTGACTCCGAGATATTTAATTGAGTCTAAAACTGGAATCTATACTCCGTCCAACGAATAATTATTATCCAACGAGATACTCTTGGTTCTCCAGAAGTTGATGATGCAGCTTTTCTTTTGGTTGATCTCTGACTGCCATTCCTTACACCATGCAGAAATAGCTTCTAGGTCATTTTGGAGATACTGGTGATCTTCCGGATTGCTTATTTCTCTATAGATGACGGTGTCTTCCGCGAAAAGTATAATTTTACTTTGACTACTGAGCTGATATCGTTTATATAAATTAGAAATAATAACGGACCAATTACACTACCCTGCGGAAGGCCAGAGACAACCTCCATTAAGTTCGAAGATTTCCCATCTATAACAACCTTCTGCTTCCTATGATTTAAAAATTCACAGATCCAACTAACAATTTTAAAATTTACAAAAAGACCGAGCTGAGTATCACATGACCTACCTTTCCTGAAGCTGTGTTGACAATCATCTAACAATAAATTACTATCAAGAAATCGCATTATGTTGCTAACGAGTATATGCTCGAGAATCTTACACGATATCGAAGTTAAAGAAATCGGCCTGTAATTTTCTGGGTTCTCATTTTCGCCGCCCTTATGAATTGGGGTAACGTGCGCTAACCTCCAGTCGCTAGGGACCTCTGCGCGGTAAATGGATTTCTCGAAGATTATCCTAAGAAAAGGTGCTATTTCTTCAGCTTATTCTTTTAAAACGCAAGCAGGAATTTCTTCGGGCCAGTGGCTTTGTTATGTCTGATGGAACTTAATTGCTTTGCTATTCCCACCTCAGAAAATACTATATCGTCCATCAGGTCCCCCCTTATTGCAGGTGCATAATGTGCGCACTGGTCGCTGATGGCTGTGAATGCTTTTACAAAATGGCCGTTTAACAGGTTGGCTTTCTCTATGCTATCATGAATAACGGCACCCGAGTCATTACGCAGGGAAGGTATGGTAGGGCCTCTACCTTGGACCTCTCTCACATAGGACCAAAACGCTTTAGGGTCCTTCATCAAATAATTATTTAATACCTTATTCCGGAAGTTAGTAAAAGCCTCGCGCATAGTAGTTCTCGCTTTAGCGTGGGATTCCTTATATGTCTTAACTTTAGTTGCTCTATATTCATCGGATGATGTAGACGGCATATTTTTTATTTTCGCGTGGCTTATTCTCTGATGCCTAAGCGCACTCCTGACTTGCTTATTGTACCAACGTGGCTCTTTATTGTCGAACTTCAATTTAATTGGAATGTACTTATCGATACCCTCTAGCATTATATCCTTGAATAGTGTCCATGACAACTCAGCACCTGATTGTTCGGTCATATCACGGAAGCCAGGTAGTATTTCTTGTAGGCGGAACCTGAAGCTTGAAAAATTTGCCTTAGCAAAGATATAAAACTTTCTTTGAGGCTTAGGGTGCCTATTGATTTTCAACTTACACTCTGCATATAGAGCCTGATGATCACTTATCTCATCTTCAATGGTGACTTGTTTATTCTTTCTGGGACGTTAGTTGCTAATAAATCTAATATGTTTCCCGATCGCGTTGGCTTTCTGACTAATTGAAGGAGAGAGTGCTTGCAGAATGTTTCAATTAATGCCTCACAGGATTCACGTTCTTTAACTCTAGATTCGAAACAGGTTTTTCCAATCAATTGAGTGTAAGTTAAAGTCTCCACCGACTATAACGATTCCATCTTGATTTATCAGTCTAAGCTTTGATAGTTGCTTCTCGAGACTTAAAATACAATCTACACCAGCGTTAGGTGGCCTGTAAAGCGAGCATATGAGCACCTTTTTTGGGAGCCTTCTTTACCTATGCAGCACCAAACACTCTCGATATCCTCATCACTTATCAGAATCTCACTGCTATCGTACTTATCGCTAACTGCTATGAAAACTCCCCCACCCGATCTATTAGCACGATCTTTTCTATAGACACGACAGTCTCTAGGAAATGTCTCCTGACTCTGAATCTCATCCGTTAACGAACTTTCTGTGCCTATCACGACGTTGACGTGCAGACCAAATAATATGCTCGAACTCGGCAATTTTCCTACGGATGCTGTGACAGTTCAGTACGACGACATTTAATTTCTCACTATCACTTCGCATACTAATCTCACCCTTGACTTTCTCTTCCACTCTAAAACTACATGCGCTCCCATCACAATCACTCCCACGACTGTATGGCATCGCATCAAAATTAGAATTGTGACCCGTTGCACCCTATACGGAACATTCTATCAATGACCTATCGCGAAATTGGTGCTGCATGTTACGCTCTGAGTATATTCTATCATTAGATAATCTTTCGGGATTCTTATTTTCTACAAACGCATTGATTATCCCCTTACCCAAAACTGAGCTACACCCTGCCCTACTCTCTAGCCTAAAAAATCCCTACTGTGCTCGAGAATCCTACTCGCTACTCTCTGAGCCGATTCGGGCGTGTAGTGAACACTAGAGTGATCCAGTGGTGCCCTGCACGATTTGATATTCGGTCGTAGGTCGACGAAGTCCACTCCCAAGTCCCGACAGAAATTCCACAGCCTTCGGTTCAGACCTTCAACTCTACTCCAAACCTCAGAACCGCGGTCAATCCTAGGGACTATACTGCAGACAGTAAGCCGCACATCGGAACCCGACTCCTCTTGGACACGAGCAACCTCAGAGGCCAAGTCCTTAAAAGAACTTAAAATCTCCTCGGACCCGCGCTTCGAGGCGTCGTTAGTCCCAACATGGGCCACCACCCGCAGCCGAGAGCAACCTGTCGCCTCTACCGCTTCTCTCACCATGTTGGTCACTTGCGGCACCATACCTCCTGATATACATCTGGAGAAGACCCGCTCTTCAACTCCCTCCCGGCGGGCACTGGATAACGGGAGTGCCATTACACGCCGAACGTTAGAGCTACCTAACACTAACAACCCCCCCTTCCCAACCCGACTCCCCTTGGTATTTCAGGTGTAGGGAGGCGCATTTGGCGGGCTTGAAATCAAGTCCACACCACTCGGCCGCTTTTTCCAAGCTCCATAATTGCTGACGCAGCATGCCCTCGCCCCGCGACACTAGGACGAGGTCATCCGCATACGCCAGTATGGAGAAGGAATTGGTCCCCGCCCTGTAGGCGATTGCGCGTTTCGAACTCGCCGTCCGCACCAGGGGTTCGATGGCTAGGTTAAATAGCACTGGGGAGAGAGGGCAGCCCTGTCTGACTCCGCGTGTCACACTGATGGGGGGGGTGTGGCCCCTACGGGTCCTTACATATGTGCGGCCCCCGCTGAGGAGGTCGCCTATTATTTTTTGCAAAGGCAATGGGGCCCCAAATTCGCTAAGCGTTCCTAATATATGGGCGTGCCCAACGGACCCGAAAGCGTCCGCTAGGTCGAGCCAAGCGACCGCTATCTCCTTCCCGTTGTTCGCATCCTCCAGGAGGGTCTGCAGCACAAACGAGTGTTCAAAGCAGCCCTCCGTGGAGGCGGCAAAACCTTTCTGGATAGGAAAGGAGATCCTACTTCCCGTTGTCGACCAGTCACTGATTCGGTCCGCGAGGCAGCCCGTATATATTTTTGCAATTGTGGGGAGCAGGGATAGGGGTCGCCAATTGTCCAGGGGGTCTCGGTCTCCGCCTTTGTGAATTAGAACGGTGCGTGACTCTTTCCATGGGGCCGGGACCCTACCCGTCCGCCGACACCTGTCGAATATGGCGGCTAAAATAACCGATTCTGGGTCAAGCGTCCTCCAAGCGCTATATGGGAGCCCATCGAGGCCAGGCGCAGTTCGCTTGGCTTTTTTCAGCCGCTTGGCGACCTCGGCCGCCGTGAAGGGTCGGAGCAGTTTCCGCTCTTCCGGGCCCGAGGTCGCTGTTTTGAACGCGGGAATGTAGGGAGGGGGGGAGCCATTGTCTAGGGCGTTCAGCATTGAGGAAGCGGCGAATTATTTCATCATCGCCTGCCGCGCAATATGCGCCATTCTCGCGCCGCGTAATTGCTTCGAATGTTTTTTTCTTTTCCCGCCTGTATTCGAATTGCAGGCGGGCCGCGCTCTTCGTCGCTTCCTCCTGGGTGCATGGGCCTTCGGGCAAGGTGGGGCGTCCGCTAGGTGCAGTGTATTGTCTCGCAACATCACTGGGTTTGTGGCCTCCAAGTGTCTGTGCCGCAGCCGTGATGACCTGCACTAGCCGGTCAAACTGGGAGTGATCATCGTCATCTATCACTCCCAGTTCGAGCAGCCAGGTCATCCGCTGCTCTGCAGCCGCGTCCGATTGCTCATCACATTCGCGAGTGAGCGGCGCGTAGTTGCACAGGCGTATGGGGCGGCACTCGCGAGGTCGCTGCGTGTACGGCTAGCGCCACTGTTGGCGCAATTGCGCCATCATGCTGTGATGGAGAGGGTGGGATTGTGTGGGGCCCGTCGGGCTCTGGCGCGACCAGAGTGAGGGGTGTGGGTGGCAAGGACCCGGAAATCCTGGGGGCGGGTGCCGGAGGAGGTGTGGGGGGCGCCATGGCACCTTCCCAGGTCCACCAGTTGGCCTGTGGGAGGCTCTCTATCGGAGCATACCCCCTCTCCAGGCGAGCCTCCACTGGTCGGGGGAAGTCGGGGTGCTGCGGGCGCATGTTAAGCCCCGTGTGCTGCTGGGATGAGGGTGGTGGGGATGCAGCACGGGGGCGCGGTGAAGCCGCACGAGGGGGAGGCGGAGCATGGCTCTGCGGAGCATGGCTCTGCGGGGGGTCCACCTGTAGGGACATCAGGGAGGGGGGGCAGGAGGCCTGGAGGCGCGGGCTTGCCTCATCCTGGGTGGCTCCTCCACGCGGCGTCCGTGTCGCTGTGGCTCCCGCGGGTGGGGGCGGTCCCAGAGGCGTCTTCTTCCCGAGGGGCGGGGCCCCTGTCCTTGTCTATGGCGGGCGGGGGCCGAAAAGACAGAGGCGGCTCTTTCTCGTCCGCCTCGTCTTACTTGTTGGTTGCGCCTCCTTTCGGGGGGCAGGCGCTCGTTACTCCTCTCGTCCCGCCCTCTCCTTTGGGCAGCGGGCCCGCTGTGTGGCTCCCTCTGCCTTTGGTTGTGGTGCGGCCGCATCTGTTCCACCTCCCGCTGTGGATGCTGGCGGCGGCGCCTTCCTCTGACCACCGTCCACTCTCCCTGGTCCTCCCTATCGCGATTTCTGGGCTCCGGCATCGCTTCTCTATGTGGGGGCGGGCCTCTGCGGGGGGGGATGGGGTTCGCAGCGGGGGGGGAGGGAAGCCTTGCGACCCTGCGGGGCTGTGGGGCGGGCACACTTTCCTGTGTTTGGCCTTCGTGTGGAGGCGGAAAGTAGGGCTTTCAATGAGAGCAGGGGCGGGGATGACCGGCTTAGTTGCGTGGCAACTATCCACGACGCTAGTCTCTCGTCCCTTGGAGGCGAGGCGAGACTGTTTTGGGAACATCTAGTTATTCCCTCCACAGCCTCGTTAATGGCGCAAGCCACTGCGTCCATATCGCTCTCCTGCGTCGATTCTACGACTTGAATTTGGGACGAGGCGGAGCTAGCGTCATTGCCTTTGTCCAGCGCCGGTTCCTCCCTCACATACTGGAGGCGCCGGGATCTGCGCGGCATTGCATCGGCGCTCTCCTGCGTAAAGGAGTCAATCGACGGAGCGACCGACGACTCGGAGGAGGGGGACCTGTCCACCGTTATGTGTCCGCTCGCGCGATAGCTCGTCTGTGGTCGGGGCAGGGGGAGGGCGCTTTTTAATAGTCCCCGTCATCGAGGATTGCACCTGCCTTCCATCTCGCAGGTTGCAGATTGGAGGCAATCTGTTCCCCGTAGCAGCTTCCTCTATCGGGTTCATTGTTAAGCTAGTTATTAAAATAAAACACTACACTAGAAACTATAACTTAATTGGGTTATTAGGGTTAGTCCCGTATAAAAAGACCCATTGTTTTTGCGTTACGCTTATTGCGGCAGTGACAAAAGAAAGAGATCATCAAAGAGACGGGAGAGGGTATGGGCGCAATGGCCGTGGAGTAATCCTCCGACAACAACTCGAACCTATTACTGACAGGAAGAGGGTCCGCCAAAGTATTCCTAACTCCCTGCCTCTGCAGCACCACCCCACGATCTCCCCGAGTGGACACCACTCTCCACTCATCGGATTTCCCAGCCCGAGGACCCTCAGCCCGCGGTGAGGAGTCAGAGTCAACCCCGATCGCTCTACCGGCTACCGCACCCAGGCGAACCCGGGCCGCCAATTTGGCGCGGCGAGCTTTCAGGGAAGACCCTGCACCCCCCACACGAACCAAGGCTGCCTCGGACCTTTCCACCCTCTGAAGGAGGTCCTCAGCATTGGCGCTTGTGGGTCACGGATTACCCGCATGGACAAAGTTTCTCCCCTTATTTGCTTTAAGGCATCTCGACGCTAGCCAGTAGTTGGCATATGACTGGCATTGCATAAACAATGCCTCGCTGTCGTACCGGGTCGTTCTAGCCCGGGCCACGGATGCTGTTACCAATTCTTCCCACAATTGATCGGTTTCGTGCTCCATCATTGCAAAACTCTCTCTTTCTAACATGCTTACACACACACGTATGATGTGTTCTTGTTGGATACCTCAGTGGCAGTAAGCGAGCATCGGTAGAGACGCACATTTTATGAAATTCGAAGGTGGCTTGGGATTGGTCGATGCATGGGAGTTTCCCATTGTTATACCGTAGTTTTGTTGGTAAAACTTGTTGTTAACTTGAAAGAAATTTTGGTTCATGCATAAGCGTGTTAGTCTTACTAATTCATCTACTGTTTTTAATGGTAAGTTTTGGTCGGTGAGCCATTCTTTGAGGAATTGTAATGTTTCACTGATGGGAACGCTAGGAAAGAGAGAAGAAACATCAAAAGAAACTAAAATTTCACTGTCCTGTAGTTCGTTAATGAAATGAGGACTGTTTTTTATATTTGAATCATGTTTGATAGGAAATTGTTTAAATTGGTCATTAAGCCAACGCGAAATTTTGTGTCAGGCTGTTGATAGACGAAACAATGGGTCTGAGGGGATTGCTGTCTTTGTGGATTTTGGGTAACCAATACATCCTAGGAACCCTGGGGTTTGAGGTGTGAAGTTGGAGGCTGAGTTGTTTCGTGATGAGTGTGGTGCATGTTTTAACAATTTTGGTGGTTTCTGATATCATTTTATTGATTGGATTTTTTAGTATGTTTGTGTACGGCCCTTCATTTAACTTGCATAATAAATTTATCTGAGTCTTTTCAGTTTCCAGAATTTCTTGCAATTCATAAATGCCAATTAATGCTGCCAAAACTTCTGCCAATGCAATTGGCAATGTCCTGTGTACATAATACACTTTAATAATGTTAAAACTAGGAATTACAATTGCAAAAGATCTGGGAGTTGCATTGGTAAACACATTTATTGATTGTTGTAATTCTCCCATAGCAATAGGCATGTTCAAATCCATATTATCACATAAAAATTTACACCAAGAATTATTACCCACAAAAGTATGTCTAATTAAAAACAAAGGAAATCTATATACATGACATATCCATGAAATATAACCAGCAATGCGTTGGCGATCTTTACTAGAAGCAATTGGTATAACAGAAATTAATTGTTTAAGTCGTTGCACTGACTTCTTCGTTAATTGCAAGGTTTGTTGCACAGTATCAATAATAACCCCTAAATACACAAGTTTAGTAGTGGGTATTAACACAGATTTAGTTCTATTTACAGTTATGCCTAGGGTTCCTTGTAAAAAGTGCACTATGTTCTCGGCATTTACTGATTCGCCATAAATCAACCAATCGTCAAGATAAGGTATAAACTTCACTGGAAAACGGGATTCCACTTCTCTACCTACACACTTCGCCCACCTTTGCATCACATAGGGGGCTAGGGTATGCCCCATTGGAAGTCATAAAAACCGGTAATACTCATTATTGGCAAAAATGCCATAAAATTTTGCAGAATCTTCTGATAATGGAAGTTGGAAAAACCCATGCTTTAAGTCTATTTTAATCATCCAAAACCCTTGAGGAATTGTTTTAACCGCCCGCGAGGCATCAAATAAAGAAATTTTTGGGGAATTGTATCTTCCTGTCCACGGCGAAATGTCGTTGATAAACCGGGAGGAGCCATCCTGTTTTGGTATCAGCAAGGCGCGAAAGGCACAAACCGGTTTACGTCGCTCAATAATGTCACTATTTAGCATAGATTGCAATACAATAGACATGGATTCACTAGGGTTAGTCTTAATAAACAAGGAGGGTGTATTAACTGGTTTAGGAAGATATACTCCATTATATGATAAACTGGTAGCCCAATGAGACAGGTAGATAAAGGGAAAAATCTGCTCTACCTGTATTATACCCGGAATGCCTTCACCGTGCCTTTGGTCTAGAAGGACGTCCGGTAGCAGCAAAGAGTCACCGCAGGAGGGTCTGGGCATCCGCCGATCATCAATAAGTGGTGGCTCTTCTTCAACTGGATAGTCAGCCGACAGTAATTCCTGCGTGGGGGGAACGGTCACTGCTGTGTCAATGTCCCGCAGGGCTGTTAACTGAGGAAATCCAGGTGTTGGTGGAAGGTTGGGAAGTTCAAGTTCGGGTCTGTCAAAAAGGTTAACAGTTGTGGATCTTCGATGTCATCTTCCAACGCCCACCAGCTCAGGGCCGGCTGAATAGGAAAGGCGTCGCAGACAGGCGGCGGCCGCCTACCTTCCTCCAGGCTGCTTCCCATAGGGGATCTATCTTCGCCCTCTTCCACGCAGAAGAGGAAATTGCACCTGGGGAGGAGAAAGGTGCAAAGGGAGTCAAGCTTCTGCCACGGGGCGAGATCACTGTCGCTGACGGATCGCAAGTCCTGGAGAGGCATCTCCGGTATTCCCGCCTGCTACATCGGGTGGCGGAAGCCCATGGGGATCCATAGGTATCGGTGTGACTCCCCCCGCATCAGGGTCTTCGTGGCACTACCTGTAAGGGAAAACACAGTTCACTGTGGGCCTCGCAGGCAGCACCTATATTGGAGGTGGATACTGGCGCACTTCGCTGGCTTGAAGGTCAATCCGTACCAGTCGGCTGCCTTTTCCAGCACGAAAAGGAGCTGGCACAGCATGCCCTTCGAAACTAGGACGAGGTCATCTGCATAGGCCAGGACACTGAACGATAGTGTTCCTGCCCTATAGGCCACGATTGCCCACTTGGCGTGCACAGCATGCAACGGGTTCGATGGCAAGGTTAAACAGGACTGGGGAGAGGGGACAGCCCTGCCTAACACCACGCACGACGGAGATGGGGGGATGTACCCATGCTTCGTCCTCACACGGGAATTTCCCCCCAATCAGGAGGTCTCGCACGAGCCGACGGATAGGCGCCGGTGCCCCGAAGAAATGTAGTGTCCCAAGGATCTGCTCGTGCTCAATGGACCCGAATGCGTCTGCCAGGTCGAGCCACGCGACGGCAATCTCCTTCCCATTCCTGTTAACATCCTCCTGGAGGGTCTGCAGCAGCAGTGTTCGAAACCCCTTGGAGGAAGCCGCGAATCCCTTCTGAGGAGGGAAGGAGATGCGACGACCAGTCGTCGCCAACTTGCCCTTGTGATCGGCGATGCACCCCGTGAAAAGCCTGGCGATGGTTGGCAGAAGGAAGATAGGTCGCCAGTTTCCCACCCCCTTGTGGATAAGGATGGTCCTCGATTCCTTCCATGCGGGGAGAACCCTTCCCGTATGGAGGCAGCGGTCAAAAATTGCCACCAGGATGGGGCATTGGGGGGTCCATTGTCCTCCATTCGGGGTAGGGGATGCCATCGAGCCCTATCAATTGCATTTTAATGAAATATGTTTCGAATATACCTCTGTTTTGCATCTGTTGCTAGATTGGCAATGGGAGTTAATAAAAATGGTAAACATGGATAGTCACTATCGCCAACAAGCATGCCAGTAAGTTTTCCTTCCGTATATCGCATATATATTCGAGAATTTTGTAGGATTCGACTATCATGTTGGCTTCCAGGCCATTCTCAAGGAACTCCATGGAAGGTCCAACAACTGCCTATCATACAATAATAGAAAAAAATCTTTTAAAATAATTTTTTCATGAATCACTTTTATTTGTAATTGTTGACATTTCAGTACTTGTTGATAAAAATTTATTTGTAACAGTTTAAAGAATCCTGTTGAAGAGATTTTGGAATCTCATCAATACTCCAGAGATTCTTAAAATTTCCTGTTTGTTGCCCCCACTCAAAAGTACATGCAAACAATGCCTCCCCAGCAATACGAGGAGTTAACTGTTTAAAGGATTTGTTTTCTTGTTTGTTTCACGTTCAACAAAATATTGGATACATATTTGCATGCTGAGTGAGGGGCAACGAAACACCAAAGAACCAAATTTCCACTTACTTGAAGTATTACCAGAAAAAATAAATTTTTATAAAGATTTAGGTTTAAAAATACACTAAATGATTGATAAAATTAGTGCTTGTAATATATTACTGATCATTCTTACCTGTACATTAAGTGAAAAATATCCTTTTCGATTTCTGTACACTTCTCGAATACTTTGTAATCCTGTATTTCTTAATTGAATATGTGTACAATCAATACCACCTTAAACTCCCTACTGACCAATGTCACTCCTGCCTTTTCCAAGGTCTTGAAACAGTTGCATGTTTTGCCTTCTCTGTTACTCAGTATTTGGTATTTTTACCAACCGATGCATGTGAGCTGCGAGTAATGTTGATACCCTAAAATCTGTTTTTGAAATAGTTGACTGGGACAGAGACATCAGATCACCGTTGACGAGCTGCGAATTATAAGTTTTTAGACATTGACCACATACGCTTTAAATATACGCTTTAAATATTTATTTATTTAAATTTCGCAGTAAAATTTTCTGATTATGAGTTTTGCTTGATACAAAATTTCTGGAATGCGATTGAAACGTTGAATTCCAGTAACACAAGTCATATCATAATTTTTAAACGGTAATCTCTTAAAATGCAGAAAAATCGTTTTTTCTTTATCGAAGAAAAACGGACAAGAAAAATACCTTAGCAAAAATTGCCTGAAAACTGGCGGTGGTGTAAAACTGTAAACATGCCAGTACTTGAAATACAGGTGTAACTGGTAAGCCACGATTATTTCCTTTCAGTCGCCATCGCCAATGAAAAGCCCGGGGTTCATCCCCGGTGTGAGTAAGCCGATCCGGTCGCAGACCACTTCGGCATGATGTGCTGAAGCCTTAGTTTATCAGTATTACCTCTTACATGATGGAAGCGTCGTCTCCTACGGGTCAATTCCCCGCCATATCAGGGCTTAATACGATGCACTTTGGACAATGTTTTTTCACCGGAATGTTTTGATTGTTAAGCTGATGGTAATTCTATGCTAAATGTTAAAATTAAAAACACTTTCTTAAAAATTAAAACTTTATAGGCCAATTGGGCCGAATACAGGACGTAGTCACTATGGATAGAAGATTAATGCTATGTTAGTTTGGGGCGTGGGAGTTAGTCAGGCTCTGGCGGTAGAAAGAACTTCCATGCAGGGCTATGTAAATAAAGGTTGCGACCGTCAATATTGATGTCCGCTGGCAGAAGCGTTTGAAAGTGAAAGGAGGGGACAGTGTTGTCTTCGGAGGTCAGAGACCCCGAAGCGAGGGTTGTTTTGAGGTTTCCTGGTCAGTGGCCCGAGGAAGGGAGAAGGAAAGGAAGGCAACACGTGCCGTGGAGTGGGGAGGAATGCGGGATAGGGTTCGCTCCCACGGTCAGCGACCAGGGAGGCGGGCTGGAAGCTCTCTCCTAGGAAGAGGAGAAGGGGAGGGTCGTTGGCCTGAGTGGAGTTCGTCGGCCTGAGTGGAGTTCGTCGGCCGAGGACCGTGGAGGGGAGGGGGGATGGGCGAGCGGCGCTCGCGTGCGAGTAGGAGGTGGGGAAGGGCATGAGCCTGGGAATGTTTCCTCGTTCGTTGACCCTGACGGGTCGATAGGCAGGTGCACAGGAAAAGGACAAAACGGGGCTAAAGTGCACGGAAGTTTGGTGATGATGCGTGCGAATTTACGTGATCGCGCGCATTTTTTAGTAAGAAGCGAGGGTGATAATTGCGACCAAGGCATCTTATGCTTGTGTGCGAGTCCTTCATCGCTCCACAATTCGCGGACTAACTTACGCTCGGAGAGACGCAGCCTTTCAAAAAATCTATTAGCGCACTCTGATAGATAATGCTCTATATCAGCTACATTTAATTCCCGGTGGATCTGATCATTCCGAATGAACCATCTTGCCCCGGAAATCATGCGAAGGACCCTGTTTTGCAGCACTTGAATTTTGCGCAGCCTCGTTTTCGAGGCTAATCCCCAGACCTCTGCCCCGTAGAGGAGAATCGGCCTGAGGACGGACAAAAAGATGGTCCTTTTGTCCACTAGGCCCAGGTGGCTTTTCCTGTGAAGGAGCGGCCTTAGGGCATGGAGGGCGCAGTTGGCAAGTCCAATAGCGTGCAAAACATGGTCCTCCCAAGAAAGTCTTCGGTCCATAACTACTCCTAGAAACCTCTCGGCGTTTTTCCGCGGAATTTTAGCATCGCGTAAATAAAGAGGAGAGCAGTGTGTTTTATGAATGCGGGCAAAAGTGACGAAGGAGCATTTCCTCGGATTGACGGAGACCTTCCACTCATCCAACCAGTCCTCGATTAGGTCCAGGTGTTCCTGTACGAAATCGAGGGCCTGATTAGCCCGGTGATGCGTCGCCACAATCGCGGTGTCATCGACGTAGAGGAAGAGGGAGGCGGCGGAATGAGATGGGATGTCATTTATGTAGGCGTTGAACAGCAGGGGGCTTAATACCCCCCCCTGCGGGACACCGGCATAAATGGGGAGAAAAGGGGAGGAAAAGGATCCCTGCGAGAGGGAGAAGGAGCGGTCAGAGAGGTAGGAGAGGAGATCAAGGGGAACGCCGAGACGATGAAGCTTAAGCATCAGACCGGGAAGCCACACGCGGTCAAAGGCTTTCTCGATGTCGAGAAAAGCGACGGAGGTGGTTCTCTTGGAATTAAATCCCTCAATTACCAAGGCCAGTTTGAATTATAATTCACAGTGGCATCTCCAGAACGTCCTTTTCCTGCTTTCCTTAATTCTCCACAGAAGTGATCTCGTAGATACTTCCATTTTTTTGGACAAATTTCACTGAAACAATAAGGGACATGATAGCAGTAACATAATAACATTTTTACAATAGAATTAGCCCTTCCCTAAAACAAATTGTTATATATATAACTGTGTGTGTATGTATTTATACCTTATGTATATAACTTTGTGTATGCATATTTACATCATTGCATTTTATACCTGTATTACATAATAATTTTAAACTGTTCCAGGTTTTTAGCAACTGGTCAGTCATTTAGAAGCTTGGCATTTTCATTTAGAATGGGTAAATCTACGGTGGCTAAACTTGTTCCCGAAACTCTTTCAGCATTGTACAATGTACTGCAGTCAAATCATTTACCGGCTCCAAATCAAGAAATGTTTAAAAAAATATCTGAAGAATTTGCGGCACTGTGGCAATTTCCTCATTGTGTGGGAGCAATTTACGGAAAGCACATTAGTATAAAATGCCCTTCTCACACCGGATCCTTCTATTTCAACTATAAGAAATATTTCTCAATCGTTTTACAAGCTGTCAGTGATGCAAACTGTAAATTTACAATTATTGATGTTGGGGGATATGGAAGACAGAGTGACTGGGGTACCTTTCGAAATTATGCGTTGAATGTCGTTTGGCATAATAACTTCTAAGTTCAGAATTCTTTGGAAGCCAATTGAAACATCGCCTGAAAATGCAGATAAAATTATCAAGGCTATTTGTGTCCTCCACAACACAATTATTGACATGGAAGGTTTGTCAGCGAACCTCGACTGAGACGCAGAACTGTATATCGCAACAGAGAAGTAGGACGAGGATGCAATACTTTCAGCAGACAGGCAAGATATGTAAGAGATATGTTCAAGGAGTGTTTTACTATGCAACAAAGAACATAATATTTAAGAATTTTCCCCAAGTTTCAAGAAATTTATCAGTGTTATAAGGTCCGCAGAAGCTCAAGCAAGACATACTGTTGAGTCCTCCGCGACTTGGGAGATCCTCCGGGTGCAAGAAGGGAACTCGGAAAGGAAACGCCATAGCGATGGTTTGATTAATTGCTTTATTCACATCGGTCTTGCCGCTTCGCGTACCAACTTCCAACTCCTCATTCCCAGCATGGGTTTTACCCCGCGTGTCTGCATTTCACTGTCGGCATCACTTTGTGATCGCCCGTGGCCACATTCTATTGGCTGCCCTGGTCAGACCACCTAGGGCAAACCAATCCAAGCTGGTTACTGCAAACATGCAAGTTTGCAGGGTTCCAGCCCAGGGAGGAAGTGGGTGGTGGTTGGGGCGATAGAATGTCACTGTTTGTGCTGGGGAACGGTCCCCCCCGCAGTGGACCCTTACAATACTATATTTCTTTGTATAACTGTGCTTTTTTTTCTATTTAAGCCATCATTTCATTTTGTGTATGACATTAGCTCATGTATGAAACATTAATACCAATTTTGTAAAGTTATTACTCAAAATGTAACTGAAAGTATTTCAAATCTCTCGGTTCATTTCTCATCAGTAAATTATATATAATACTATATTATAAAACTGCAAACATTGTCCATTACAGTTATTTCTCACCAATAGTCCCCATTTCACTTGCAATTTCGTTCCATGCTTTGTCAAGCATGAAACGATTGTAGTGGTTAGGATCGTCCTGTTTCCACAAAAGCGATCGCAATGACACAGCTCCGAGTCTCATCCCAACCTCACTATTGTCGGTTACCAAGTCCTAGGCTCCCGGCTGCCCTGTCCCCTATATACCAAGTTCAAACGGCCGCCTGTGCTTCCGCCAAATAAATGGGCTTCTCCTCCATCAAATGCATGATATCTGTTAACAGATGTTCCGGGATGACCCACGCTAGTTGCCAGGGTATAGCGTCGGTATACACTACCAGTTCTTGTCGTAATTCTGCAAATTGTCTTTTCTTTCGAAACATCTTCCTGCCAAAAGTTCATAAGTATTTCGTTTTGCCTTTTATAAACATCTGAAACTAAATACAAGGTAAGTGCCAACATATGGCACACCCAAGACACACATCTCCCTATTTTGGGGATGTCTAACCGGCGTATTCTAGGGGCGATAGCAATTGCCGAGTGCAGTTTAACTAGAGCGGATTCCACTAACCATAACTGCATCAATATTATATAAATATTTTCGAATAACTTTTATTTGTAACACCATTCATTTAATCCGCAATATAAAGAAAAATTCAACTTAAAATTACACAATTCATTTAATTCACAACTCTCACTATAAGTTTTGAAATTTCACAACTAAATATGCAACAAACAAAGAAATATTATTCAGTTGAAATAATAATGATATAAAGAAATAACAGCTATATTAAAAGATTCACATATATAAACACACGCGCACTCACACTTGGTACTTAAACAATCACAAATTCTCATCAGGCATATTCAAAATCTCTGGCAGCAGTCTAGCAATGCAGTGGCAACAGGGGACACACTCACACAGGTCACCATTTTCATTAATTGTGCGAAGTATTTCCGTAATATTTAAGTCCATAAAACTAAACGCCATCTCCGCCGAACTTATATCCGAGTACACGGGGCTAGGGGCCTTCGAAAACGGATTCCCTTACATCTACCTCCTCGGCCAGGGAATAAGTGGAAATCTCTAGAAGTAATCGTTCCCCGATAGTGCTTGCCGAGGAGTCGACATCTTCTCACCGCAGTAAGGGTTATCCTTAAGAGATGTTGATATGAACAAGAGCGTTTTTCCCTCCACCTATTCACCCTTCACGTTCCTCCGCTTGGTCTGCGGCGGATGTTTCAAACTCATCTGACGAATCGAGAATCTCCTTAGACTGAGTGGATGTAAAGACGAGCTTTTTACCCTTAACGTTCCTCCGCTTGGCCCATGGCGGACGAGATTCAAACTCATCGGTTGAATTGATGTCTATGTTCTTAGCCTAAAGCAAAATGGTAAAATTAATTTAGTTGGATAGCGATCAATCAAAACAAATAAATACGATAATAATCATTGTGAGATAATTAGTATGAAATTTGTAACATACCGTGGAAACAGAGTCTTCTCCTTTGTTAAACAATTGCCTCTTGACATTCCTCATTGTGCAGCCAGTGATTGGTTGAAGACGACGACAAAGACACGCCACTATATATCTTTCTGACACTCAATATCCTATTTTACATATACTTTTATTCATCACAGAAAAGTCCATCTTTTGTTGGATAATCAACATTAAATGAGGTATAAGCCTCTTATACCTAGTGCATTTCTTCAGATGCTTTTCCAACACGCTTTCACTATTGACAAGTACTGTATGCAATACATATTTTAAAGGAGTTTTGGTTACCAAATTCCCTTGAACAAATTAACACATGCAATGAAGTTTTCTCAGGTTTCCAGCTGGGTGGTTATTTCGTTTCTCAATGTTTTGATGGCTGCCTCTGCCATCATCCTCAGGGTGATCTGAGATGCCGTGGAGCGAAGCAGTCTTGTTGGTGCCGGTCTAATGACCAGCTACCGAAAATCAGTCTACCAGCTTTGCTATTACACTGTCATAAGATTTTCTATTCAGAGTATGTTTGTTTGCCCAGCGGCAGTTTTAAGGAACCAAGGCAGGACTTTGGCCTGCCTCAGTTGTTTCACTTTGGAGGAGGCATGTGGTCCGGACCAAGGGATGCAATGGGACGCTTATAGCGATCCCAAGGCATCACCCTGATGTCGGCCAATGCTCTGATTGCGGGAGAGGTTTCCCGCACTCCTCTTGAAGAAGAGCCTGGCTCTTCGCTGCAGAACCTCAGAAATGGGTTCAACACCTGTGATAATGAGCAGTTCCTCGTTTGGGACGAAGCTGCTCAAGGTGAAGTTAAGTATCTTCCTTAGTGCGGTGTTTTGCACCGTGGAGATACCCTTAAGATTGGATGATGCTTCTGAGGCCCAAATGGGCGCCGCATAGAGAATGGTTGGAAGCACGCGTCTTGAAGATCCTCAGCTTGATTTCTATCGTTGTCTCCTTTGAACCAACTAGAGGACCAAGTTCCCCATTCCCTTGCATTTCAGCATCCTCAGATGACTTTTCCATCGGAGTCTATGATCAAGATCCCAGGTATTTGGCTTCGTTGGACCAGGGGATGTTCTCTCCCTGGATGGTGATGCAGTCCGGCTGCTTGCCAAGCCCGGGCCGGTACACCGTCGCTACGGTCTTGGTGGCATTGACAGCAATTCTGCTCATGCTGTACCACTCGCAGACCTTGTCCAACGATCTCTGAAGATATCTGTCCTCGGAAACCACCGCCCGATATCCCTAACATCCTGCCTGTGCAAGCTGATGGAAAGAATGGTAACCAAAAGGCTAGTTTGGTGTCTTGAAAGCCGAAACCTTCTTTCTAAAATTCAGTGTGGGTTACGTCGCCATAGGTCTACCATAGACCATTTGGTGCGGATTGATAACTTCATCCAGGAGGCATTCGTTCTTAGGCAACACGTGGTTGGTGTCTTCTTTGACCTGGAAAAGGCATATGACACCACATGGCGGCATAAAATTTTAAGTACCCTCCATAAGTGGGGTTTTAGGGGCAATCTGCCCATTTTTATTAAAAACTTTTTATCGGGACATGTTTTTAAAGTAAGAATAGGATATAATTTATCCAAATTTTATTCACAAGAAAACAGAATTCCCGAAGGCTCCGTCCTAAGTGTGACACTTTTTGCCATAGCTATAGATGATGTGATTGGATGCATACAAACACCTTAGAAGGATCTTTGTTTGTAGATGACCTAGCTATTTTCTGTAGGTCATCATTAATCCCCACGGCAGGGAGACAGCTCCATCTCACATTAAATCGTCTATACAAGTGGTCACAGTCGAACGGTTTTCGTTTTTCTCAAGAAAAGACAAAATGTGTCCATTTTTATAGGCGAAGGGGATGCTTCCTCCCGCCGACGCTTAAACTGGGTTGCCATGTTTTAGAGTTTGCTGACTCCATCCGTTTTCTTGGTTTGATCTTGGATAGACGACTGAATTGGAAAAGCCATATTCAGTTTTTAAAGGAACGGTGTTTTAAAATTTTAAACATTTTAAGATATTTCACAAACCGTCTGTGGGGAGCTGACCGCAAATCTATGCTAATGCTGTACAGAGCATTGGTGCGGCCAAAGATCGTCTATGGGAGTTTTGTCTACTACTCGGCCCGGAAGTCATACATGCGTCCACTGACATCGTTACACAATGCCGGAATCAGATTGGCAACTGGTGCTTTTAGAACCAGTCCCATTCCTAGTATTTACTGCGATGCTGGGGAGCCGCCATTGGAGATCCGGAGAGAGCTGGCGGCACGCCCGACATCCGGATACTGAACGACCTCCTTCTCAGGCGTCATCCCACCTATATACTACTCCGACTGACGACAACCAATCGCCAGCCGAAGCAGCATAGGGAGGTAGGATGGTCCGGGAAGGACGGTCGGCCAGATTCTCGGTTGTCGAGACGTACCGCCAGGTCACATACCGTGACAAATCCTTTATTATGCATAAATACAAAGTAATAAACATTTCATGTTCAAACAATAATCCTGTACCTTTGTTTAACGCGGCAATAACTGCCGTATTGTCAGAATATATCACTATGTTACAGTGTCTTGGGGCCACTTCCATCATGTAAACAGCACCCATTAAAGCTGCCAAGCCTTCGGCGTAGTATATTGGGAGTTCGTCTGGGAGTGGGAACGCATCACACACTTGTAGTTCTTTACACACCCAAGCCACCTGCCATGGTGTGGCGTCCACAAACACTGAATACACAGTCGTCCAATTGGAGAACTTGCGAATCTTTGAAAACAGACCTTCGTCCCAAATGCGCTGTAACCACTTCAGTTGACGTGTAAACACGTGTTTCACTAGAAACATAGGTAGACGGATGGTGTAGCAAACCCATGATATCAAACCAGCAATCTTTGCTAGGTCTATACGTCGCACTCGTGGCAAAATGGACAAAATGTAGTGAACACGCACAACTGTTGACTGCGTAAGCCACAACGTTTGAGCGGCCGTGTCAATATATACACCCAAGTATTTAAGGCACTTTACAAATTTTAAACAACTCTTATTTCTATTAATTGTAATTTGCAAATCTATTTCTAAAAATTCTAACATATTCGCCAATTTACCATAATCCTTACAACTAAACACAAATAGCCAATCATCCAAATATGCTATCATATTTATTAAAAATTTATCGTAAATCTCTTTTGCCACAGCGCGTGCCCATCGTTGCATAATTGCAGGGGCCAAACAATGCCCCATGTGTAACTATGCCTCAAAAATTTTATCTTTGAAAGGTAACCCGTGTTTTGATGTAATTTTTAAATCCCGTTTTACCGAAATTTTTAACCGACACCCAAGGGCCACAAAACCGCTTGGAATACGTTTTAAGTCTTATATGGACGACATTGGATTGCAGCTTCCCAAGATTGTTACGAGAAAGGTGCAAAACGACCCTAGATGTCGAAGCACCTAAAATCAAATGCCTACCTACCTCAAGTTAGCAGACCGTGTTATGGTTTATAATACCCATTGTAAAGTTGTTGGTGGAGCAAAATATTTAATCATGTGCGGAAGGAGCTATGTATCTTCACAGTTTAGTATTTATTTATTTTGGTCCAAAAACAGCACATTGGCCTTTACATTGGATACACCCAAAACAATATAATAATAATAATATAAATATATATATGAAACAAAATACCTATACATATCAAAATACATAAGTATAATTAGCGCTTATCAATATAAATTATAAATTTTACCAAAATGTCGTTTAAACATTGCATTTGTGAATTTCCGGATCTAAAGAGACAATCAACGATATGAATGAGAAACTCCATTTTCCTTTAAAATGTTTCAAGGTCAATTTTTCTAATTTTTATAAGCAAAAGAATGAAGGCTTGCAGGTTGCTCAATTGATTTTTACAGTTTATCTTATGGTAAATAGCAATTATCTACTGGACTCGGACCAGGATATTTTTACTTTATCCATATACGAAGTATAGAGAAAGTATTGTTTTCATGATAAAAATCGAATTCGAGATTTCAACAGAAATACATGTTTTAAGGTCCCCTGAACACGTTTTGACTATTTTCTTGATGATGTCTGTGTGTGTCTGTCTGTATGTGATAGATTTTTGTGGGCGCTCTAACTCAAAAACTATTAATCAGGTCAACGCAAAATTTTGCATTTAACAATTTTATAAAAGTTAGAAGATCTGATTAGTTTTTGGTAAAAATCGGTTTACCAGAAGTTGACTCTTGTCACTTATCCGTTATTTTGAAATATTTGCTTTAATATTTGATAAATGTAAAAATGTATTGGAATAAAAGTTATAGGAAATTTCAATTACTACAACCTTTGTTTGAAACATTTTTCCATATAATGCATTGTTTAAGAGATATCTTATATTTTTAGCTGCCACCACCACGCCATCTACCGACGACTTTTGTTAACTATTGACGCTTAGTTACGTCTTAGTAACGCTCCTTTTTCTTTTCTTAATTGTTGGAGCTTTGTGGCCATATCCAATATCAGAAAGCAATGGTTAGAGTTTATTTATGTTCTTTGTGAAGTCTAAAATTTTTTCGCAGTTTCTTAAAATATTTATTATTATGAAACCTATTTGCAATTTTTAGAAATATTACAGATTTGGAGAAAGTCATGTGATGACCACATCAGATTATTTTGTTTTATAAAGTGAGGATTTGTATCATTTCTTCAAAGGTCCGTCAGTCCATCGCCAACAGCAAGTGTCAAAGATGTGCATCCTCTTGTCCATTTGGCAGTGGAGAAAAAATGGAGTTTCGAAGACTTTTTATGGGCGAAGAACTTACTTTTTGAACTGGAAGAGATGGTAAAGTCCTTCTTCTTGGAAGATTCGAGTGTTTTGAGGTGGGCAAAAAACCCTTCATGTGTTTTACGATTACACTAGAAGATTTATTCGGCTTTGCACGGTTTGCTGCTTAAATGAAATATGGAACATATTTTATTACAAAAATTTATAGACTTGATTTAAAACTTTTCATATTGATTTATAAAATACAAATTATTTTAATCCAATGCTTAATAATTGTAGAATCTAGAGCAAAAAATACAAAGGACAAAGCATGTGGATTTGTATAGTGTAACATACATACATATTCATTTCCAACTATTTAACCTTTTCTACTAATTTATTACTTATTAATATGAAGGTTAACTATATATAAACTAATTAATAAATTTATTAATCGCACTTAAAATCATACAAAATAAAATACGTAAATTCTCACCAGCAATGTGTTGAAAAAATCGTTAAATTCAAATTTAATTTAAATAATATACTTACTATATTATTACACCACGTTTAAGCACAATTCACTAAATAAGAATATTTATTAAGTAACTAAATAAATAAACCGATACAACATTAAGTCCTTGGACTTGAACAATGTCATTGTCGTCAAGGTATTTGATGGAATGATATGATCCGAAGATCCTATGCAGACAGGCATAAGCAAAAATTGTTCCAACGTCAAGGTATTTGTCGTTAAAAATGCAAATTTAGTCCAAATTAAGGGGAATAAACGTAAAATGCGAGTGATTTTGAGACAAAGACATTTCTTGGGCACTTGCCCGTTAGAGGGGCAGCAGCCGAGCTTTGGGAGGCTTCCCCAGTAACTGAGGAATCAGACGCCTCCTGGTTCGGGGGAGATTTATGGCCCTATAAAGGGCTGTTTTTGAGTCTCCTGAGAGACTCAAGAGTGGTTTCCTGACTGCTGCTGCCAGCCAAGAGGGACCGTAGCTGGGACAGAGTCACCAGGCGTATCTCCCCTGTTGAAAGTTTCAGTGGGATCAAACTGCCACAGGAAGAGCTGCGGCGGTGATGGGCCATCAATTGGCTGGTTTTGTCGTCCATCCTAGGTCCTCAGGGACCTAGCTAAAAAAAGCAGGGAGTTCCTGAAAGGAAGGAAGACAGATAGTGGGTCGAATGCGGCCCAGGTGTGGCTTACTCGCTGCGAGTGAGGGCCTGAGTTAGCCTCGCCCCGCGTGCAGTGCTTTTAGCTGAAGTAGGGAGGAGCGTTGGGACCTGGGGCGGGAATTCCCGTCAACCACTAGCTACGATGGGAGGGTTAGACCCTCCTCAGCCTACCGGTTCGCGGAGAGGGTTACCACTGGTGGGGCCCAACAACGCGCCTTGCAGGTCGTCCCTATCCTGTTTTGTGGCCCGGAAAAGGGCCGTTTACCTCATACCACCTATCTCCCTGTGCCTGGCGCAGAGAGATGATTGTCCCGGAGGGCTCAGATGAGAGAGCAGGCTCTCTCCTTAGCTGCCACCGCTGCTGCTGCTGTAGTCTCCGCTGGAGTTCCCGGGATCGCCGGAGGCTTGGGGACTGTGAGCTTACCACTGGTGGGGGCTACTACCACAGTCAGAACCCAAGTCCCGACCGCCGTGGAGTGTTCATCCAGGGTTTATATTCATGTCGCCACCATTGGTCTTTCTGCTCATTGGCTGATGGGTCAGCCAATCAGCACGCTGCTGTTCTAGCCGTGCATGGGTGGGGTCCCACGACTTGCTCAGGTTGAAACCGGTGTCTCGGTTGAAATTTTGTGGGGTCAGTTGGATCGCGATGGCTTCTTTCACTAGACGGTCCCAGTAACCATGGCCTCTAGCAACTAGCCTTACATCATCGGGGTGAATTTTATGTCCATTCAGGAGGTAATGCTCTGAGACCGCTGATTTTTCTGGTTGTCTCAATCTGATGCACTGGTCGTGTTCTTTTAGATGGGTCTGAACAAGGCCGTCTCGAAATACAGGCCTGCTACTAGGATTTGTGACGTCACGCGAGTGATCTGACTAAGCGGGAATATGGCGGCACGATCATCCAAATATACTACATATTCTAGCGTTTATCACAACATATACGTATATATTGTGATAAACGCTGAAATTTACCAGAAGTCTTTAATTATTTTCAGAACACAGGATAAAAACTGATTAATAATTTCGTATATAAAAATCACCCCCTCATGGGGCAGTGGATTGGTGTTTGAGCGGGTACGGATACCGCTCACCATCCACTGTTGAGCTAGCTGCAGGGGGGTAACCCTGTATTTTCTGCTACCTGCTGGGGGGCAACCCAGTGATTTCTTTGCTACTTGCTGGGGGGTAACCCAGTCTCTTCGGTTCTTGTAACTGTGGTTTGTATCACATCTTGTGATACCGTCTCTTTTCTTAAAAACATCTGTAGAACAACCAAAGACAGTAGAAAGCTCTTATCCCGCCGCCGCCTCCACAGGGCTGAGGGGGGGCAACGAGTCTTCTATTGACTCGGCCTAGCAGCGGCGGCACCCCCCCCCCCCCCTCTGTACACATATTGAGACAAAACTGTCTCATTTTACATTATTCTCTCGTAATACTAAAAGTACTTTAAAATAGTTAAACGATACGATACCCTCGGTGACACTGCTGCTGCCGACCACAAATAAAATAGCATACACTGGATAAATGTCACGAAATGTACTAACAATTATATTGCAGTGACATAATACAAAGCACAAATATAGTACAATACTTAGTAGAAATGTCCACTTGAGGAATCACAAATGTTATGGAAAAGGGTTCGACTTGCAGATAACCTTTCCACAGGTGCGTTCGCTCTGCTGTCTTCGCTCTGCTGTCTTTGCTCTCTCTCCCCGTCTTATCTCGCTCTTCCCCGTCTTATCTCGCTCTTCCCCTCTCCTTCACTGCCTCTGCTCATGGCGACGTTGTCGGCTCGCAACTAATGCAGTTCGCAGTGAGGTGCCGGTAGATTGCGCTGCACTCGCGAACGCTAATTGGTTCTACCCGTGATCTACTAGTGTCCTCTTCCGGGCTAATGTCTGTTGCTATAAAAGAAGGCTTCCCACGAAAAAGGGTGCGTCGCAGGCAGGGGTCATAATTTGCTGGAGTTCGAAAAACTGATGAGGAAATAGATAAACTGTCAAAAGTAGGAAAATGCTGCACTCCCCCCCACTCCCTCCCACCCCCCCCCCCCCCCCCCCCATGTACACATATCTCGGAATCTCTCTTCATTATTATCAGCGAATTTTCAATTCCTGTTCCGAGTGTACGTACTGAATATCCTGGACAGCAGGTATGCTCAGGACCTCCATCGTCAACCCGTTTTAGGTAGGTTGCATGAAAATTTCATCGCTTCTCTCGTCTAATAGAACAGATCTCCCCCCAACCACCGCTCGCCCAAGGCCATAGATACAGTATAATTTCCAAGTTTTAATATTTTAATACATTACTATAAGTATCATAAAAATACATTTTATTTAAATAAAAAATGTAAAATAAAAATTATTCGCTAAATTACAAATTCTTTTTTTTCTATTTTTTAAAGCAAATTTGGATATAATATCATCTACATTTAAAGGCGCACTGCGATGAACACTCATCAATGCCAAAGCTGGCATTGATTGAGCACGTGCGGCAGCATCTCGTCAGCGTCGCCGCACCTCCTGCACGACACGTCCTCCCTCCGCGCGCTTCCTCTCATCGCGCCGAAGAGGGGGAGGACGTTCAGTCGCGCTCTGTGCACAAAATGCCAGTCGCACAGCCTGGTGAACTCGCCGGTCCTGATGAAATGGCTGCCGACGCCGTTCGCCATGACGGCCTCCATCATCCTTCCCTGGTCCGGTTTTCGGACGAGTCGCCTCCTCGTGTCCGCCTCCTGGATGATTCTCACCAGCCGGTGCCGCGCTGAGGAGGGGACGATGATGAGCTCCATCCTCGGGGTGGGGTGCCTCACCCGGATGGAGATCTCCCTCCTGGCCGCGTTCAACTCCCATCTCAGGCCGCAGAGAGGCTCCAGCCCCTTGGTCGCCTTCCTCGCCCTGGTCCATGTGGACGCCACGTCTCCCGCATCTCCCCCGAGATCGCCCTCCATTGATCCCGAGAGATACTCGCAGAGGGTCCCCCTCTGTAGAGGTGCCTTGGCTCTTCCTATCCGTTTATGCACAGCGTCGCGCAAGCCATGCCATGCGGCATCTCTGACGAGGGGGTCCTTGCATGTCAACATGCGGAAGGCGTGGGTGACGGCGAGGATGTTGCCCTCGACTGGGAGTGGAACGTATCCCCCACCTCCGAGGCGGGTGGGGAGGTTCACCATTTCTCGGCTTGCCCGCACCGGGAGAGACAGCCACGGCCTTACCACTTTCCTGATGGCGCTGTCGGTGCTCGCGAGGTCCTTCACCGGGACCGCCGCGATCCGCAGGGGGAAAGACATCCTTGGCAGGAGGAAGGTCGAGAGGGCGTCAATCTTCTGCCAGGGTAGCAGGTCGCTCTCCGAGAGGGAGGTCAGGTCGGCCCGTAGTGCCTCAAGCGTGGCCGTCGGGGTCGTCTCCACTTTGAACCCCGACGGGCATCCGAGGTAGGGGTAGGGCTCCCCCTCCCTCAGCGGCTGCATCGCTTCCCCCTGGATGGCAAACGGCATCCCCAGGACCCTCACTCTCCCCTTGCGGAAGTCAAGGTGGAGGCTCGCGCACTTTCGGGCCTTGAAGGTGAGGCCGCACCAGGCTGCGGCGCTGCTGGCCGCAAAGAGGAGGCTGCGCAGCATCCCGGCATTCCTCCCGATCACAAGTAGGTCGTACGCGAGGACGCATACGGAGGTTGGGCCGAAGGAGTATCCCGCCGTGGCGCGCTTAGCCAATAAGGCCCGCAGGAGTGGCTCCATTGCTAGGTTGAAGAGGAGGGGTGACGGGGTCGCCCTGCCTATGCGGGATGAGAGGGGTGATCCCCTCCTCCAGCGCCACCTCCGTCACCGCCCCCTCGTAGATGCCCTGGATCAGGGCCCGCATCCTCTCTAGCATCCCCATCCCTCTCAGGACCCGGTGAATGAGCTGATGCAGGATCGACCCGAAGGCATCTGCGAGGTCCACCCAGGCGAGCGCAATCTCCTTTTTGTTCCTCCGTGCGTCCTCGAGCGCCGCCTGTAGGACGAAGTTATGCTCGAAGCATCCCTCCGTCCCAGGCACGAATCCCTTTTGGCAGGGGAAGGAGAGCCGCCTGCCCCTGAGAGCCCATGACGATATCCTGTCGGCCAGTATGCTCGTCAGCAGCTTGGATATCGTCGGGCTCAGGGCAATGGGCCTCCAGTTCCCGAGGTCCTCCACAGCGCCCCCTTTGTGGATCAGTACGGTGCGGGAGATCTTCCATGTTGCAGGTATCCTCCCTGAGGAGGGGCACCGGTTGAAGATTCCCGCAAGCACCCTCCCGTCCGGATCCACTTTCCTCCATGTGTCGTAGGGGACGCCGTCTGGCTCTGGCGCCGTCTTTTTGGCCTTCTGTGATCATCAAGTCGGTTGTCGAAGTCCTCCTGCCGACTGCTGAGATCATCTAAACGTCTCAAGATGATTTTCATATCGCCAAGAATTTTTTGGTGAAAGGCATCGAACCGTTCCTCAAGCGATGTTAGTGATTCCCTCTTTTTGGAGCCCTCTTGATCTTTCACCACCTTCAGTTCTTCTTTAAATGAAGAAACAGAGGACATCACCGTCTCAATCATTGAGCGAATATCACTGTTGTCCGTCTCCAAGTCCTTCGCGGGGTTGTTTTTCGGGGCCATCGCAGTGAGGAGAGTGAAAGTTGAGAATTGCGGAGCGACCGTAAGACATGTCAGTCACCTATGAGCATTAGTAAGTAAGTGGGGAGTGAGACAGAGGAAAGGAATGGGAGAAGAAAGGAGGGAGAGAGGGACGGCGTGATGGAAGGAATATTATTATTTATTTATTATTATTACTTCATTTTTGACAAGGGGCTCATCATTGGAGAAAACAAGAATGAGAAAGATATTCTCCCGAATCTCTATTTTGTAAAATTGTATACCGGCCCTTACTGAATAATTAAAGCTGTTATTATTCATTTCTAAGTTCCCCGTTGAATTTCAACAGGCAAGAAAACTAGAAAAATAAACTAATTTAGAGATTATCCATAATAATGTGTTACGATTACTTAAGATGAAGGCTAATACACTAGTCTTTATATAATTTGTCACTGTCCTTCACAGTTCCTTTTGATAAAGTTCAACAATCTTTCCGGCTAGGTAGCAGAATGAAATTTGGCTGAAAAACTTGATTCAGTTAAAAATGGGGAATAAAGAAACTGAAGAGGCTAGTGTATGACGCCAGAGCATAATATTTATTACTCTTATGATAACACGAAAAAATCAATTTATTCACTTGCAAGCCTTTTTAAAATTTTCAAATAAATTTTAGTTGTCTATAGATTTTATGGGATTTGCAACTTCTTGCGGAGAAAGGTATGAATGTTAATTTTCTTATCGTGAAAATTCAAATCTAACTTGAAACGTTCAAAATCACGTTAAAAATTTGTTCTCTTATTATCCGGATCAAGCGGGCCTCAAAAATGTACGCTAGTGTTTCACACTAAAATAGAGCGAACTGCCAGTACATTAGCAGGGGCGGATCGTCAGTTCCGGTGAATGTAAAAATGCACCGAAAAACTTTTGTCTCTAAGAAATGACTTTGATGGATTCAGAAATGAAGCAAATGAAATAGTTATACAATGTGATATACCAATCGAGTTTATAAAAAAACGATTTCAAATTAAAAAGAAGTTCTTCAATGAGGAATAATTCATTAGAAGTCGAGCAGAAAATTGAAAATGAATATTTTTTGTAAAACATTTGATTTGGTGACACCACAAATAGGTATGCGATTCAAAAAACAATAGAACTGAGGCATTTTATCAGTCTTCTCGAACCAGAGAAGCTTTTAATATTAAGCGCATCTGAAATTTTGTAGCTCAAAAATATTTTTTATTTTATTTATTCAATAATTCCACATACAGCTTTTGTAGCCATTTTACAGTGGAATGTGTTAACAATAACAATAGAAGAACACATACATCCATGCCCTAGGTGGAGGAAAACCCACCTAGGCGGGATTCGAACCCGCGACCTTCGGATTGGCAGGCGAGGACGTTACCCCGCCGCCACCGAGACCAACTATTTCAGGATAAATATAAAAATCTTTGACTCGAAGTTTACAAGATGAGTTAATAGCACATCTCCATCAATTTACGGAAATTTTGGAAAAGCACCGTGATGCCACTCACATTTACACAGATGGCTCCAAGTCAGACACTGCCTGTGCATGTGCTGTAACATCTTCCCAAAATATCATCTCCGTGGTGAAGCTGCACCCGCTGTGTAGTGTTTACACAGCGGAACTGTATGCTATCAAGACTGCCTTGGATGAAATAGAGTCACGAAACATGTCGTATTTGATATGTAGTGACTCTAGGAGCGCATTGCAAACAATCCATACCTTTGATTCCTATCATCCACTGGTCCAGTTGATTCACTCCCGTCTTGCCCTGTTAGAGGCCAAGGGGAATGAGAAGGCTGACTCTGCTGCCAAGGAAGGCCTCTGCAAGCAAGAACTAGACTCACGGTCCACGACAGCAGAAGACCTAAAAAATTTTTTTAGGTTACTTATAGTGAAACAATGGCAGGACTCATGGCTAGGTTTGCAAAATAACAAATTGCGGGACATAAAGGCTGTTACGACTTCTTGGTCCTCCTCTGTCAGGAATAGTAGGCGGGAGGAAGTAGTGCTGACCCGATTGAGGATAGGGCACTGTGCCCTTACTCACTGTTATCTGTTCACACAGGAGAAGGAAGTACCACACTGTGACCATTGTGACTCCCGTCTCACTATAAGACATATCCTGACTGAAAGTACCCACTACCAGGGTATGCGAAACAGTCTTTCGATGCAAGGCCAGCTTAACGATGTTCTGGGAGATGACCCTGTTAAGATAGACGTGGTTTTCAAGTTCCTCAGGGAAGCTAAATTGCTTCCATACATTTAAATAATTTTTAACATTACATTTTTTCTATACACATTACCTGTATAAAATTTTATTTTAATTTTATCACAATTAGTAGGGAAATATAATAACTTTTATTGTATTACTGATTTGAGTACGGTGTGAAATGGCCTTGCTGTCGACACATCTTATAAAATCAACTCTACTCGATGCTTCATAAACAGCGCGAAGCGAATAACGCAATTCTTTCGTCTATTTTAAGGCTTAATAAATGCTAATTCAATCGGAGGCAACAATGCGGGTCGCCTTGGGAACCCCCGGAGAGAGTACGAAAAAGCCATAAAATTTCGAAAAGAAATGCGTGTCTCTGCGAAATTCTTCTGTGTAACATGTAATCATTGCAAGAATAAGATATTTTATAATTTTAGCTTTGAATAAATGAAAGTGGAGAAATTCGATCCATATTTACGAATTTGAATGAATTAACCCTTTGCGGTCCAATATTTATTTCGGAATTCCAACAGTCTGGTCCAAATTATTTTTGGAAAAAAAGAAATAAAACGTCAGATGCTAATGTTGTATATTTTATTGTTCATATTTGCATTTTTTTACTGTGGGTTTCCTCTTTATTATAGTGAAGCACATCGAATGATTTAATTTATTCTTTAAAATCTTTAAGCGTGTGGTATCTTTTGAAGCAATTTCCCACATGTAGTCCAGGATTACGGTCACAAGTTTCACATATATAGATTGTCTCCCTTCTTCCACCCGGCACATTTCTTTTCGAACACACAAGACAGTCTTTGTGCTTTCCCTCTGGATGCGGAACAATTATATGTAGCTTCCCATTTAGTCTCCAAATCATCCAAATCATTCCCGAAGTTGCAATCTTCTTCACTAGACAAATCTGCAAACTCGTCATCAACGTCACACATATAGTCATCTTCGTCACTACTATCAGCATAAATTTCTTTTCTTATCTCATCTTCATCCATTTTTGAACCACTAAAAATAAGAAGAGAGCTTGTAAATGAAATCCATAGAAATGAATCACTGGTATAAAAAACAACGAAAACTGACTTTACTATGCATAATGTGCGCAATATTTGGAACGGAATAATAATACATTCTAATAATTAGGTAATTTTACAAAAGAACTAACCTATAGGTTGCAGAAACCTCCAAAGTTAGTTGAAAAACACTGAAAAATAATGTCAACGAACGCTCAATTGCGTCAGCTACGATCGTAAACTACGCAAAATCGACCATCACGTGTTTCATTGTATTCATATCCTTAAAAGGTATTACATCCAAGAAAGACACGCGGAAAGGTTTAAGTAGGTCTAAGAAGTACAACCAAATGACACCAGATGGTAGAACCATACTGATAAGGCGTATAAATGCCGCACGCAGCTCTGTCGAGCCTGACTCGACGTTGGACCAGATACTAACGCTGAGACTGTCGAGTCCGACTCGACGTTGGACCGCAAAGGGTTAAAGACATAAACCTTGCACCTTGAAAAATCAAAAGTTTTGTGCAAACATATGGAAAAATGTAATCGTCTCCCAGAGTCGAAAATAGTTTTCCCGGTATCTCCTAGTTGGCAGAAACAAAATGGCATTTACAGTAACAAAATGGTGTTTACAGCATTTCTCTATGACAAACTATACAAGAGATAATAGGGTAGACGGACGGACACACAGACGGACCGACAGACGGGCAAGCAGATGGAGAGACATTGAGTATTTATATATATATATATATTGTATTGTGTATGCACAATGTAAATGAATGCGCAATTCGAATATAGTATTTTTTATTATGTATTTGCAATAATAAAGGTGAAATACTCCTTTAGCCAAGCAATTAGAGGGTTACAAAACCCAATGCATTTTGCCCACAAGGTGGGCATCGTCAGGGGTAAAACCTGTTTCAACAGTGACTGGGAGCCAACTGCAAGGTTTGAAACAGAAAGTATTAAGAAGACGACCGAGAAACAAGTGAAGCGCGGAAAGATTTTTCGGCGTGTGTCGTTTTAAATCTGTCAGTTTGTATAGGGTCTTGTTGAAATCTGTGTCTGTGTTCATAAGTGTATCGCGGTTTTTGTAAATGTGAAGGTTTTCTAACGAGTTTAGTGAGTTATTGGCTGAAGTTATCAGTGTTAAATCGTTTACGTGTATACTATGACCTGTTTCAAAGATGTGGTTGGCAACGCTTGATTTTTCAAAACGATTATATTTATAGTGAGCCATGTGTTCCTTGAAGCGTGTTATTAGTTTCCTTCTTGTTTGTCCTATGTACTTTTTGTCGCAGTGTGAGCATTGTATTTTATTAGAGATGGGTCGAATCCACATTTTCCTCGAATTCGAATCTCGAATCGAATCTAAAAGGGATTTGATTCGAATCTTGTATCGAATCTACCTTTACCAACTTCATTTTAATTATGCATTGTTCTTATGTGTTTAATGAAAATAATTGATTTATTCAACATCAAAATTAAAAGGTAAATATTTGGAAGGCCTCCATTGGAAACACCCGAAAATGTTGCATGTCAAAAGAAAATCTGGGTCATGAAATAAATTGGGTACATGTCTCTTATTGAATGACATCCAAATTTTTATTCAGGAAAATTAACATTCTCAAGCGTTCTGGGTCTAATCGACTACGTTTTTGGTCATACACCAGCCCAGCAGTACTAAATAGTCTTTCTGATGATACAGTTGCAGCAGGGATACAAAGAAATTCACTACTTAACATCCTCAGGGTTGGATATGCTGTATTATTTCTCCAGTATGTTAGAGGCTCAATTTGAGGAGAAAGAACTTCTTCTCTCAAATACGAATTCAGCTGTTGCTCTTCATCAAAATATTCAACTATTTCAGACTGGGGCTTCATGATTTTTGAATAATGAGCCCACATGCCATGCTTACTGGCAGTTGGTTTGTGCTCAACTTCAACTTGTCTTCTGAAACAAAAAATAAGAAAAAATATCATGGAATGGAAAGATAAATTTGCTCAACTTACAAACAACACTCAAGACTATGTGAATCTTTAAAACAATATGCATTTTTTTGGAAGGCATGAGAGTATAAAATTAAGATACCTATATCTAGAACAGAAATTCTTTAAAAATAAAAAGTCAGTTGATGCATGTATGTATTTCTAAAAAAGAAAACTTGTAATATATAAAATTATAAATGATTTATTTTTAGTCAAATTATTCACATTTTGATACACCTACCTTGCTTTTATCTTTCAATGTGATTTGCTTCATTCTCTCCAGTAGCTTAGATTTGGCCTGGATCAAATTATCTGCAGACGTAAAACAGCTACCCTTGAGTCGTGGATCCAGGAGGGTGGAAGTGGTATAAACCTCATTTGTTTCCAAGTCATTGTACCTCAGTTTCAAGGAAGACACAAGTTCATTCTTCAGCCCTACTACTCGTATGAAGCTTCCATTCTTTATTGCTTTAATGGTACTATTCACTATCGGAATAATTTCAGAAGCTGTCACATGTTCACTGCTGACAGTCTTCGTGGCCTCCTGAAATATTTTCATCAGTGATGCCACATCATCCATCAAATCCCACTGAAACATTGAAAGCTCTGTCGGAAGTTTAGTATCTGCTGCAGCTAGAGTTATGGCATTTCTTTGTTCTAGTAATCTGTTGAACATTAAATACGTAGAATCCTACCTAGTAGGTTCATCTTGTATAACTCTGTGAACTTTCATTCCCAGTTGTTTTTGGCATTTTTTTAGCACACTTGTTGCCTGGCACAAGTGTTTGAAATGCCCTACAATCCGCCGAGATAAACCTGCCAGATTGTTGACCGCCTTTTGGTTTAATAGTCCATCTTTTACAGTTAGCTGAAATGTATGGGCTAATCAAGGAACTCCCTGATAAGGGGAAGAATTGACAGCAGCCACAATATTTCTCCCATTGTCACAGACAACATAAGAGACTTTGTCTGCTATCTTCCACTCTTCCAGACACTGAACCAAAAAGTTCTTAATGTTATCCCCACTATGCGAAACCTCCGGGAATGGGACAACATCAAGGCAAAGATGTTTCAATGCATGAATGTCACTCACAAAATGTGCCGTTATGCTCTTGTAGCTGTCGTTTGCCGTTGAAGTCCACATGTCTGTAGTGATTGACACGTGGTGGGTGAAGTTCAATAAGTTCATAACTTCACTTCTTGCTTGGTCATAAAGATTGGGAATCACAAAAGCAGATAAGTGTTTTCTAGTTGGAATGGTATATCGAGGCTCTAGATGCGAAATTAAAGCACGGAAGCCTTTATCTTCCACTAAACTGAATGGCTGATTGTCTACACATATCATCTGTGCAATTAATTTTGTAATCATCTCACTCCTTCGGCCGCCAGGTTTAAACTTCTGGTAACGATAGAACGCTTCCTTCAATGTTTGCTGTTTGGCATCACTTTTCAATTTCTTTGGTTCCTTAAAAAACGTGCTTTCACTGTTTGGGGAACTTAATGGAGTGAGGGAAGCACTCGAAGTGGAAGAAGTTGAAGCACTTGAATAAGGATCATCAACTTTCTCTGCATTCAGTTCTTCCCTCACATCAATTTGTAAGGGTTGACCACACTCCCTCACTTTCTGCCTTTCAATCAAACCGGCATGTTGCTTCAAATGTCTCTTTAAAGCTCTCTCTCGAAATGCGCAAGCCACAATACATGCATTTCGCGTATCTTCTATCGTCTTCACAGATGGTATAGTGTCCCCAAACTTCCGACATAATTCTGATTGAATTAAAACATTCGAAACTAAAGTCCAGAATCACGAAACCAATATAATAAGAACCGGTACATCAATGACGTGATTTCACTTGTAATGAGCTTCTAGGGACGGCGAGAATGTGTCAATTTCAGTGTTACCAACGCGTGGTAACACAGCCTCTATAGCTAACATAAAAGAATCTGTTTATGCTGAATCGTAAGTAAAAATATATTTCAACTCTTACTAATTGTTTCTTAAATTAATCCAGAAATTCATACTATGCAACATCACATGTTATAACATACGTAATGTTTTTTTGCCAGCCGGTAAGAAAAAATGAACTTGTTTTGACGAAAAATCCGTAAATTGGCAATAGCTGCTAACCTATGAGCTATCCATGGAATTAATATCAAAAATGTTTTACTACGGCTACGGAACACGTATGATTATCCGCGTGAGAGTGACCCCATTGTGAGTTTGTTTCACCTACTTTTTGTGAGTTACAACGAAACTGGTTGAATATAGATCGGTGATTTAGCAGCAACAAAAAATGGTGGCGCGATCTTGAACTACATTAATCCGCGTTTTTCGAATCTAGTCGAATCCACATCGAATTTTCGAATCTTCGAATCCATTGGGATTCGGGGGGGTAAGTGGATTCGAGGACTCATCTCTATATTTTATAAATACCGGACTTGTTCAAAGATTCTGTTGTCTCTTTTGTATTTACAATGTTAAATTATACTGTATTGAACATTTCTTTCTATTTAATTTTGTTAAATAATTTTAATCATTTGCCTTGGGATCTAAAAACTGTAGTTACGCCTCAGGCGGGATATAGAATTTGTAGTAGCGTTTCTTCTCCCGAATTCGTATCCCGATTTAAAGTGATTTAAAAATGTATTTTTTTGAAAGCCTTGCACTGACTTAGACGTTACACGGGAGGATTTGTCAGAAACGCGCGTTTCTTTCCGAAATTTTGTGGCTTTCTCCTACTTGTTCCGGGTGTGACCAATGTGACCCGCCTCCGATTCGATTAGCGTCTGTTAAGCCTTCAAATAGACAAATGAATTGCTTTATTCGCTTCACGCTTTTTATGAAGCATCGCAATTATAGTAGTATCAATGTCATACTTAACGTTGCAACTTTAGTAATTGAAGATTATTATTACTCAGTATACTGAGTTTGGGATTTATAATGAAGATGATTTTCTGATGATGTTTTTAGGTTTTATGTTTATCGATTTAAATCTAATCCTACCAAGCTTAGTTATAAGTGATATTTTACGAGATATGAAGAAAAGTTCATTTTTTGTCACCAGTAAAGTGGCACTCCTGATTAGGCTACGTTACCCATTTATATCATTTTCCCATTTTCTTTGTTCTTTGGTCCTAAATACCAAATTTGATGAACAGCTGTCCAGTAGTTTGATTCTTATAGTTAAAACCACTTACGGAAAAATCTCAAAATAGATTCGTGTTCGCCTTCCGGTGATAAATTTTATTTCCCATAAGATAACCCTTAAAAATCGATTTTTCTACTAACAAGCTTTTTACCCTTTTTCATATTAAATTAAGAAGAACTAGACCTACGATCTACAGACCTAAATATTTTTATAGAAAAATAGATAATGTTTCCTTTGCTTATCGTCGTATATTGCTCACGATTTATTATCGCTCAAGCTGTACTTTTAAAATCATGTTTTTTTTTTAATTTAAGCTTTTTCACGATATGGTGCACCGCCTACCGTCCCATTATTAAACCTCGTGATTGTATTTTCGTCTCAATCCTTGTACTACACTAGCGTAATTGTCCGTCAATTATGCGGGTATGTTCAGATTATCTATTAAAATTAAGATACTTCCCATTCTTCCTCTATTTCTTTCTTTTTTCCCCCATTCTCTTTCCTCCTATTCTCTTTCCTCCTATTCTCTTTCCTCCTATTCTCTTTCCTCCTTCGCACTTTATTCTCTCCCCCTCCTATTCTCCCTCTCTCCCTCCTATTCTCCCTCTCTCCCTCCTATTCTCCCTCTCTCCCTCCTATTCTTCACCTTCCCATCCTCCCTCTACCTCACATTCTACTACCTTTCTCCCTCACATTCTCCATCTCATCCTCCCCTCAGCGTGATGTACATAGAATATTAATTTGTTAAACATTACGCTACACAACTTTAGCTGACCAAAATTATTTCAACTCTCTGGAACATACTATAATGTCAATTATATTTTTTTTTAATTTTCAGTACACATGAACTTTTGTTTCATTAAATTAAAATTTTTAACTTTTATTCGGAGGAAATATCCCCCCTCAAAACTGCACCATAAACTAATTTACTTCTTAAATTACCATGTAAACCCTAAATCAACAAATTCCGATTAGCTCATTATATAAATTGCTCCTGCATTTCAATTTTCTATTTACAACCTTGTACGAGTTATTCGTGTTTTAATAACTTTACACTCAGGCCAAAGAGTGGACAGCATAGCATTTTATTGCTATTTTTGTGATTCTTTAAAACTTCTATTTCCCTCCCTGTTTTCCAGACAGTCCTCAAGTCATCCATGCTTCCACCTAACTCCCGTAACCTGTCGCCCAATCCTTAACTCTATAAAATTTTTACATGCTCGGTTTGTTTTTTTGTTCATAAGATTTTCGTACCTTTTCTATTTCATTAATATTAAATTTAGCACATTGGGTCGAGTGAATAAAAACTAAGCAAATGCTTAAAGCATAAGCATTTGCTAAAAGCATAAGCAAATGCTAAAAGCATTTGCTTCATATTGAGTGAATAAAAGTTTGCTTTTGCTTATAAGCATTTGCTACTCAGTTTTAAGCAAATGCTCAAATTTTACGGAAGAAAGCTCTTTGCAACTCTTCCTTCACTTGTTTTTGTTTACATTTAAAGTTTTACATAGTTGAATTTCAAACTAAAAACATAAATATATTGGGTAATATTTTTTAAAAAGTTAATTAATAATTTTTTAAAACTATTTCTTTTATAACTGAATTCGATAATATCACAAATCATGGGTGTATTTTTATTCAATTAGTTATAGTAATTTTATCCAGTCATTTGCCTTTATAGTGATTTTGGACGCCACAAATATTTCTATCTTACATCAATTAAGTACCTTAAAAATATTTCTATCTTCTGTTTGGAAGACAGTACCCCGCCACGTCTCTCTTGATATTCTCCGAGTAACAGATTTGAAATATAGGTACTTAGCATTTTCTTCAGAGAAACGATATAAATTTTTATAACGTTGAAACTTTTCTCGTATTTTTTAACCTTTCGTGTCACCATAAATTACCATATTTATATTTAGGATCAATTATCATGAAAATAGAGTACTTGGAAATATTTTAGCAAGCCCTTTACCTCACTTAAAAAAGTTTAAGCATATGCTTAAAGCATTAAGCAAAAGCATTAAGCAAAAGCTCTGTTTTATTCACACAATTTTAAGCAAATGCTTAAGAAAAATTTCTAAAAATAAGCAAATGCTTAAGAAAAATTTCTAAAAATAAGCAAATGCTTATTCTTTCTAGCAAAAGCAAATGCTATTTTTTTATTCACCCCAAATTAAGCATTTGCTTAAAAAGTGAGGTAAATCTTAAGCATAAGCATTTGCTTATTTTTTATTCACTCGACCCATTATTACGATTGTTTATCTATTCTGATAATATTTCACCTTTTTAGGTTTCCTTCTCGTAAATAACGCAAAGAATATTTTTTACATCGATTGCTAAGAAAATCATTTCCCTCGCCTTCCGTCTTTCCCTTCTTCTCGTATTAAAAGACTTCAAAGCACGCTTCATCCTCTAAAATATTAGCTTACAAAAGGATTTCGAGGTGTATCAATATAATTGGTTGCCAAGTGTACATCCCTTTGAAATGGCAAGATTTCCCCAAAATATGTTAATTAAACTTTTCACACGGAGGATTTCAAACTGTAGACGAAAAAAAGTGAACAGAATAAGAAACGCTGATTTTCTTCTGTAGAATGTTCCAAGTCGAACGGTCGTGCGTCAATGGTTTCTAATTTCATTTACCAAATTAAAAATGCCTGCGCATCAAAAGGTCGACTCTTACGTGTTACCATATGTAGAATGCAAATCGTCTCCTGGACTAGAAATATGGATGTTTTTCGTAAATTTTCCTTCATCACAGCATTTTTAAATCTGAATAGTTGACGTATCTCTGACAAATTCAAATTCGTATCTACATATTTGATGGAGTAATTCGAATTTTAGGCGCGTAAAATATTTTCTGATGTCATAATTTACGTCATCACCATTATACTCAGAAGCATAGACAGAAATATCAGCACTTTTATATTAGTAAATTAATAAGGAAGGCAAGCTTTGAATGCTTTTTTACGAAAAAGAGAGTGTGAGAGAGAGAGATAGGGGAGTGGGAAGAGAGGGTGTGAGAGAGAAGGAGAAAGAAGGATGGAGTTAGAGAAGGAGCGAGAGGGAGAGATAGATAATTGTATTTATTAGGTGGGGATTGGGACAAGGAAGTCTATTTTTACAGAAGGATGGAGGGGGAGAGTGAGGGAGAGATGGCGAGGAAGATAGAGATCAAGGGATGGAAATAGGGAGGCAGGAGGAGGGAGAGATGGGAAGATAATTGTATTTTTAGGGCGAGATTAAGACTACGAAGTCTATTTTTAGAGAAGAGATGGGGGCAGAGGGAGGGCTGGCGAGGAAGAAGAAGATAAAGGGGAGTGGGAGATAGAGAATAGATAGAGAAATAATTGTATTTATTGGGGTGAGATTGAGACTAGGAAGTCTATTTTCCAGGGAAAAGAGAGGGGGAACGAGAGGGAGGATGGAAGAGAGAAATGGAGAAAGAATGTGAAGTGCCTTCAATTTAATACTTAATCAACGCATTCCCGTTATATTTGACAGGCAATTACGCTACCTTATTACCGGAAGAAAATATTAATGATGATTTTTTCATAATATGCATTATATTGAAAATTAGAATAAGTTAACTTTTATACTTATGTGAATTAACTTTATGTTAATACGAATAAATAAAAATAAATACATATTTACGTAACTCCAATAAATTTTGCGTTTCCTTGAGATTCGAGTTGTAGAAGTTCCTAGTATATTTCCATATCTTGAGTTTTCAAATACTCGAATAATTTTAAATTTCCCTTGAAATTCTAGTTATGGAAATTCGTTTTGAAAGCATTAATTTCCATTAAAAGCATTAAATCACTGCAATGGTAACGTATAATATCAGATCCCTTTAAAAGCATTGAGGTCGTTCTCAACGACTCGTTGTCGTAGTATTTAAAGATTTACATTGTTGAAAAGAGGAAATATTAATAGTTTTTTCGATTTAATGCAGATATTTACGCTAATTGGGTATTGCTGAGTCAAAACAAAGAAACACTGTAAACTACTGATAGGTCTTCGTGTAAAGTGGTCGTAATTTTTTCCGATTTTAACCAAAATTGGAATTGGTTGACCAATTTTAGCAAAACTTTCCATTACCAAATTTCATCAAAATACATCCAGTGGTTGCCGAGTCGAAGCAAGGAAACATTGTAAACTATTAAAATACGAATCGTGAAATTTAATTAGTGCCTCCACAACCAAAAAAGAATTTTTTGTCTATAACTTAAAACAAAAAAGTTGAATGTCTACAGACAGATGGGCGTCGAAGCTGCAATGGCAGGTTTTTATTTAAATTTTTGAAACAATCCAAAAAACTATACCTTATAATTTTGCATGCATGAGCAAGGCTTCAATATGATGTCCGAGTGTTAAAAAGTTTAAAGTTAAAAAGAGTTTGAGAAACATTGACCTAGATAATATTGAATTTTTTGTAATTTTTAAAATTTCTTGAATAGGGAAAATATGCCTCGAATATTGGATGAAATGTTTATGGGATCATCTCAGAACACGTCTGTTGCAACCCGTTCATTCACCGAAGAATTCTTATTGTCACCCCATAGATGCGCTCCCCTGGCTTATGTAAGTATCAGTTTTAATGCATTAATTACTTACTTATTTCTTACTGCATTAAGTTAAAATACAATATAAATAAAAAATTGGGGAAACCAACTTTCATATGCACTGAAAAATGAAAAATAAAAAAAAAATGTAATTGAATGTTGCAGAAAGGAAAAAAAGTTTAGGGTATGTGAAAGTTGTATGGGAAAGAAATATTTGTGTGTATTTATTTGTTAAACAACTTTTTATGTGCCGAAAATTATATTTACTTTCTGGAATATTCCATTATTTGAAATTTAGATTTACTTTTTACTTCTAGTACATACTAGTTGAAGGTGCTTGCATACTGCAAGCACTTCATCTCACCTTGAAACAATCATTAATTTTTCAGAGAGATATTTCATCATTACAAATATTCCTTTAATTCTAAAGATTACAACTCCGCAGCGATTATCGTTTTTCCCACATGTAAAAATAATATTTAAAACTCCCCAAATGTTGCAATTTTAAAAATTTTACACTTTCTCCAGTATGGTGTACTAATGCTACACATTTTAGCCAAATTTTTAAGTTGTAGCACTTCTAGAAGTAAAATAATATTTTTCTAATTGTTTAAATTTAAATAATTTTTAACGGCCGCCGCAATTCATATATGGTAAAATTGAAATGTTTATTTGTGCAAATTCACTACTCTGTAAATAATTTGAAATTTTCAGCTTCCTAGCTCATCCCGTAGTACCTAAACAGTTATCTATTTGTTTAAACTTGAAGAATTTTTCAGAGCAACACAAACTAAAATATCAAAATTTGTATAATCCCCATTTTGAAGTAAAATTACATTTATCTGATTGTTTAAAATTAATTAATTTTTAATGGCCGCAATACCAATTTCATGGATACACTGAAATGTTTATTCGTTTGGAAACACTAATCTCTAATTAATTTTAAAATTTCAGCTCCCTATCTCACACCATAGTATCTAAACATTTACCTATTTGTTTAAACTTGAAGAATTTTTAACTGCCAAACAAATTAAAATATAAAAATTTCTATAATCCCTGTTTCGTTTTTTTACCAATCCTACCTCTAAAAAAATTTCAGTGCCGTAGCACATTCGGAAATACATAAACCTTGAAAATTTGTTTTAACAATTGCGAATTTATAGCGGCCGAATTGTTGCACTTTTTCAAGATTTTCGTTTTTTTAGTCGGTTTTGCACAAAATTCTACCTAAGAAAAAATTTCGAATCTCCAGCTCATCTGGAAGTGCCTAAACATTAGTATCCTCCTGTTATATGTTATATCCTCCTCCTCTGTAAGGAACGTCTATATATAATGATAACATACAGGAGGGTACTAATGTTTAGGCACTTCCAGAAGAGCTGGTGATTCGAAATTTTTTTCTTAGGTAGGATTTTGTGCAAAACCGACTAGAAAAAACGAAAATCTTGAAAAAGTGCAACAATGCTGTCACTAAAAATTTGCAATTGTTTAAACAAATTAAGGTTTAAGTATTTCCGAATTAACTATGGAGCTGAAATTTTTTTAGAGGTATGATTTGTAAAAAAAAACGAAATAGGGATTATAGAAATTTTGACATTTTAATTTATTTGGCAGTTAAAAATTCATAAAATTTAACCAAATAGGTAAATTTTTAGATACTACGGGGCAAGTTACAGAGCTGAAATTTGTTTATTTGTGCAAATTCACTACTCTGTAAATAATTTGAAAATTTCAGCTTCCTAGCTCACCGTACCTAAACAGTTATCCATTTGTTTAAACTTTAAGAATTTTTAACTGCCAAACAAATTAAAATATCAAAATTTGTATAATCCCTATTTCGTTTTTTTTAAGAATTCTACTAATAAAAAAAATTTCAACTCCGTGGCACATTCGGAAATACATAAACCTTGAAAATTTTGTTTAAACAATTGCGAATTTTTAGTGGCCGCATTGTTGAACTTTTTCAAGATTTTCGTTTTTTCTGGTCGGTTTTGCACAAAATCCTACCTAAGAAAAAAATTTCGAATCTCCAGCTCATCTGGAAGTGCCTAAAAATTAGTATCCTCCTATATGTTATATGTATGTTATATCCTCCTCCTCCTCTGTAAGGAACGTCTATATATAATGATACAAATCTATTAGTTAAAAGCAGGAAGCTTGGAAAAAACTATTTATCAGTGTGGAACATATTAAATGTCATAGCATACAGCAGCACAGCATGGAAACTAACAACATATCTGTTAAAGGGTTAATTACAGAAAAATTTTCCTTGTCAGAACATATCCTCAGTGGTTTGTTGTTACCCTCAGGAACACACCCACGGCAAATAGTGATGTAATAATTTATTATCAAGTTTATTCTAAAGGTGTGCTGAAAAAAATTGAAGTTTTCTTCAAGCTGATTTTAATTAATTCGAACAGTTTTCAGCTACCGGAATTGGAAATGGCAAAAAGATTTCTCCGATCTGTGAGTAACGGAGCGGTGATCCCTGAAAACTCGATTCTTCAAGGACCATTTGTTTCGCCTCTTCTGCCTATGGATTCTTTGGTAAACAAGGAAGTTTACGGGTCGGTATTTTCTTTTTTCTTTTTTCTTTATTTTTTGAGCTAATGGGCTTCACTTCTTTATTTGGAAAAGATACGCCTCTCGTATTTAGACCCTGACTTTGGTTTGAGGGTTGCATTTCCGTTGCCCTAATTTTAAAATCAACAACATTTATGTTATTTATAGTATTTTTATTTTTTAATCACCTAGTAATTGTGTAAATTTTTGATGTCTTTATACAATATTTTAGGAATTTGTGTTCATTAAATATTATTAACAAATTAAATTTTTATTGTAATAATGAATATTTATTAACATTTTAATTCATGTCTTGCGATAAAAATAGTTTAAGGCCCAAATTTTAAGAATAAACAAATCATTTACTGAATAATTAACGTATTTTTTAATTGATTTGCGATTTGATTCACCTCAATTGCAACTTAAATGCCCACCTCCGTTTTAGAAAAATTAAATACCCAGATGATTGACTAAAACATGACTAACTTCAGAAATGCACCAAAATTGTAATTACTGCGGGCGGATATGTAATAGAGCACAATAATGAAAGTACATAGTTGGAATTCACGTTGCATAATGTATTACTGTATATATTAACTACTTTTTCACAATTAATAATTTGTATTTTCATGTTTTTGTGAGGAATTACTGCCAATTATTCCATTTTGTGGATGAGTGGGTTCGTTATTGTCAGCATTGAGAGCAGTAATAATCTTACCTTCAGTGTATAGGATACAGACTGATTTAAAGGGTCATTTTTAAGGAAAAAAGTGCATTTTATATGACGAAAAACATGGTATATGCTGCGGCATAGTGTGCGAAAAATTTAAACACCTTGTACACAAAAAAATGTATATGTAAATACTGGTGATAGTACATGCACAAACACCTACCCGGTTAATGGAAAAGTAATTCTCTCCAGGGACCAAAGTATTATGCATGCGAGTTTGCGGGAAAATGATTCCCTGGAGAGAATTAGTGTTCCGTAAACTGGGTAGGTGTGTCTGATTGTGTGTACTATCACCAGTATTTGCTATTTTTTTGTGCAAAAGCTGTTTCAGTTTTTCATTTAACTTCACACCAAAGGCAGCTTTGATATTCATTTTTACGTACAGTGTGTGATTCATGAAACTGGTTTCTTATAAAAGATAATTCTGTTTAATTTTCAGTTACCAACCAAGGAGAAGGATCTTTAAATCTGTTCTGCTTGGATGTAAAGGAATTTGACTTTGAAAGATTTGAAACCTTCCACTGTTGAGAGAGTCTCTATTATGTAAAGTTTAATTTTTATCCTAAACAAGTAATTTTTCGTTTCTGCCTGCAATAAAAATTTCATGCAACTGAATAACTGTTGTCACTTTTATTAATTTCCAACCGAAAATTCCAAAAGGAAATATCAGTTATGGCTGAAATCTAGATTAAAAAATTGGGTGTCCAACAAATGATTTTCTCCAAAAAAGGTAATGAATATGTTTGGAATAATGCTTACAAGTTGCAATTACACTTGTGAGTAATTTTTGTAGACTGACGAATTTTCACATTCAAAATAAAATAAGATGGAATGGAAGCACTTGCAACTTCTTTTTTAAATTTTTATTATTTGAAAATTTTCTAACGTCGATTTTTGGGTTTTACAATTTGCTGCAAGTTTATTTGATTTATAATTACATTTTCACTAATTATGCAAAGATAAAAAAATTTTCTCACAAAGTTAAAAAAGAATTTAATTTGAATCACTAACGAAAATTAAAATTATTATTGAAATTATTCATCCCAAATTATAACTAGTTGGGTGGGTCTAAAAAAAATTTTTTTTAATTTGAAATCGCCTGTACCGGGAAAAGTGGCGTATATGGACACTATTTTTGATCAGTGCTAAGATCCTCGTGATCTACTGATGGCAAGTCAACTTCAATTCTATTGAAACTCACTATTGCAAAGAGTTTGCAAGTTTCTAAAAGTTTCCCTAAGCGAATGAGTCGGTCGTGCTTCCATCAAGGTATTGCAGTAGGTGGCAAAGAATCAGTTCGTTAGAATGAAGTTGGCACGCTAACCATTGCAGTGGTCGTCCTAAATGTTGCTCAAAGGGGCGGATAACTAACTCCAGTGTTGACAGCTGTTCCATCACAACCAATAGCTAATAGATTCGTGATGTCAATATTGTTCTGTTGGGAGTATTGTAAAATACTAGCCTGAATATATTTCGCGGAGCTGTTCTCAGGATTCAAATGACCAATATATTTCTTTCCAGGCTCTTGCAGTAGAACTACATGTTCTTCCACTACGGTTTTCTTGAACCTTTTACCATATTTCCCTTGTATTTATAAAGTTTTATCCTTTAGACTATCAAAATACAGGGCCTAATACAGTCTTGTTTTTTTTAGCTTCGTTATTCTTAAATTAGGATAATATTAATTGTTCAGAAAAGCAATTAAATCACTCTTACATAGTTATGACTTCCACTGTATTAGAACTGCTTCAAGTTAACACATGCAATAATCGAAGGGAAAAGACGAACTAAAGCTAGCGATGTCCGAGAGATAAAATCACTGATGACATTCACTACACTGTATAACTCAAAGGTGAGTGAATTCTTCCACTCGGTCAAAAAATACAATTTACATTGTATCGAAATTATAACCCATGGTATTCAACATTCTTGTAATGATTTATTAATTTTTATAAACGAATGTTCTTCCATTGCTGCTAATTCTTGGAAATCCATCGCTAGACATGTTGAACTTTGAGAAGGAAAGACAATACACTTGTGTGAGGCATCAACCGTGGCCTTTATGACACATTTGTCTGCTATTTTAAAATTGCTAACGATTTTAAAACAACATAAAATAGATTATACTGATATTTTCGTTATTCTTAATTATGAATGTTTTAAATACTCAACTCAATAGAAGCAATGGTCAGTATTCCCTCTCGTGTTTTCACTAATGCATTGAGATAAAATCTTAAGCTCTATTGTTTCTGATTTCAATGTTTATGTAGAGCTTTGGAAAGTTCTCTCCTCAAAACTTCAACTTTATTTTCCACTTACGTTTGAGGAGTTTTCAGATGTTGGTAATTATTTGGAAGCCACCCCTTGATCAATGGATGGTGTTATTCTAGAGATTAATGGACCAGGTGAGGAAATAATGATTCTGAAGACGAGATAGAGGTTGAGTCACGTGCGACATCGTTAGAGGCATCGGAGAGTTTGGAGAAATTAAAGGTAATTATTATGAAATATGGTGATGTTTAAACCATTTTACGATGCAAGACTTTATGTTAAGTTCCACAAAGAGATGAAACACCGGGAAATTTCAGATTATTTTACGAAGCAATAAATTAGTGTTGAAGTAGGAGTCTTCTTATTATTCCTGCTCCGCAGAGATACCTCGTATCAAGATTCTACTGTGGAGTCATACCCCGTTTAACACTGGGGATGCACTCCTGAAAAGGATAATGCTAACTGAATCAGCGTTTTGGGGTGTAAATAGGAAACGTGCATTTGATTTTTGCTCGCTATAGCAGGTAACTCGTTATATCCGTGCTCGTTATATCCGAGTTTGACTGTACTTTTTTTGAGTCTCCGTCAATAAATACTGTATAAATATTTTGAAGTAGCTTACTTCAACAGAACGTATTTTCCAATATTTTAGTGGTATTGATGCATGCTTTCATCTGTAAATGACTCATGTATAACCAATTCTGGCTCCGTCGAGTTGTTTTACACCAATTTTGAATGCATATTTTGTCTTTAACACAAAAAGATATGCAGAACTCTGTCAAAATCCCAAAAGAAGGGATTTAAGATACTGAAAATCTAGGAGTTGTCCCTCCCGTATTTTCACTAATGCATTGAGATAAAATAAAAGGTATTTATTATGAAATATGATGATGTGCAAGAGACTTTGCTTAAATCATTTGACGATGCAGGACTATATATTAAGTGCCACTGAAAGATGAAACAAAAGAAAATTCCGGATTATTTTATGAAGCAATAAATTAGTGTTGAAGTATGATAGTCATATTTTTTTATCTCTAATCCTCCCGGGAATTTTCGGTATAGCGTACTTTCTGTATAAAGCAGCGTTTTGATAACATGGCCCACCTAAGCTATAGATATTACCCGCAGCCCACCTGAAATACAAGAAAGTTTTCGCGACCATCTATTTATCAATAGGTGAATATATAAGCAGGAGAAAATTCTATATTCTTCGCCAAAAGTAGTGGGTTTTATATAAAAAACATGAGGCAATTTATTTAAATTGTCATTAGTTATTTATAATGTTTGATTTTTACAAAATATTATGTTTATGCTTTACTTTTGCGGCAGCATTCTAATATTGTCAACAGATCTTAAATTGTTGCAAGTTTTCGCAGCCCACCGGTTGAGAAACAATGGTATAAAAATTCCTACTCCGGAGAGGTGTGTCGTATTGAGATTCGACGATGAAGTCGTAATATTATTATCCTGTGCCTTCTGTTGTCTTGCAGTACAGGTGTGTATTCGTGGGTTGCCTTTGTGTCAGGGGCTCAGGTATTATTGTATAATTAGGGAGATGCCCGTTGAAATTCAACAGGAAAGGTTTTTGTGCAATAAAAAATTAACATAAATATGCCTTGGCTTTCTTTAGATGGCAAGAAAACAAACTTTCGTTCTTTTAGGCGTTCGTTGTTTCAAGTTTCGAACTCCTACGATGATTCTAAGTACCTGATTTTAATATGCGATTGATTAATATTCTACATTCAAATGTACTCATTCTCGTAAATAACGTAACAAATGTTGTTTACATTGGTTGCTATGAAAATAATTTCTCTCCTCTCTCTCGTATTAGTAATAGCATTCAAAGCACGCTTTCGCCCATAAGGATTGAAATAACAATAGGATTTCGAGGTTTAACAATGTAATGGGTTGACATGGCAACATCCCGTTAAAATGGCAAGATTTCCCCAGAATATGTGAATTAACGTTTAACATGAAGAATTTCGAACTGTAGGCGGGAATAGATGAACGGAATAAGAAACTTCGTAGTTTTTTCTTTTAAATGGGCTAGATTCGAAGAACATAGATTAATTCTTTCTAATTTTAATCTCGAAAAGAATAATAGCCTGCAAGTCAAAAATCGATTTTTACGTGTTATCATATGGGAAATGGAAAGGCCTGCCTCGGAGTCGAACCTAGGACTTTTTTCGAGATTTATTTTCGTCATCATCTTACAATATGGGAGTCGATCATTCCCGCAAAAATATCACATAATAGCTTAAAATTTAAGTCACGCAGAGATTCATAAGTATCGCTTGAGTGAAAAATAACTTTAAATAAATGTTTTTGGTTAAAAATGTCAACATTTAAGCTCGATTCACGCAGGAAAGTCACGGTCCAATCACGCCCATGTCACAGTACAGTAGCAGTTGTTCAGTTTGTACATTCCACTTACGATCCTGAAGCCTCGGTACAAGCTAGATTATCAAATGATACTGTCCATTGACTGTGGGGAAGGACGACCGTATTTAAACATTTAAATAATAAAGATTTGGCAATGGCAACGCTTCTTTTGGACGAAGAAGCGGAAGAGGGACACTAATCTTAACAAAGAAGGATCTATTCGAGTACGATTAACAGAAAACTTGGAAGGAGAGTTTTTTTCATTGTATCCTGACATGGTCGATGAGGAAAGTGAATTTCTTCAGTTTTTCCGCATGTGCATTGGCACATTCTGTTAAAAGTTAGTCTACAATTTTTAAAATTATAACGTATAATTATATTGCAATTATATTCTTAAATTTAAAAAAATCCGCCCATTAACATCACTTTCTCCATATCTGTAATATTTATAAAAGTTTTAAGAAACCGAGAAAATTTTAGACTTTACAAAGAACGTAAATAAACTCTTCCTTCTGATATTGGATATAACCACAAAGCTCAAACAATTAAGAAAATAAAAAGGAGCCTTACCAAGACGTAACTAAGGGCCAATTGTTAACAATAGTCGTTGGTAGGTGGCGTGGTGGTGGCAGCAAAATATATAAGATATCTCTTAAACAATGCATTATATGGAAACATGTTTCAAACAAAGGTTGTAGAAAATTGAATTTCCTACAACTTTTATTCCGATACATTTTTACATTTATCAAATATTAAAGCAAATATTTCAAAATAACGGATGTGACAAGAGTAAACACCCACTTCCGGTTGACCAATTTTACCAAAAATCAGTTCTTGTGACTTTCGTAAAAATGTTAAATATAAAATTTCGCATTGACCTGATTAATTAATAGTTTTTGAGATAGAGCACCCACAAAGAGCTGTCACACACACACAGACATCATCGAAAAAATGGTCCAAACGTTTCCAGGGGACCTCAAAACGTGCATTTCCGTCGAAATCTCGAAGTCGTTTTTTTTTTCATGAAAACAATACTTTCCCCAATACTACTCGCAGGTTTTTCACACCCCCCCTTCTTAGTGGGTGTTTTCGTGTGTGGGTTTTACTAGGGAGTACATGTCTGTTTTTACCTAGGTTTTCCCCACAAACACAAATCTGTATTAAATTTTATCATTTTACTTTGTATGATTTAGGTACATAATGTTTATATAATGTATTTTGTCATACCTTATTTTATTCTTTTTATTGTATTTATTATATTGACGAAGGGTTAAATGTAAGAATGGACCTTATGGTCTAAATTTCGCCCGAATAAAGACGATTATATATCTATCTATACGGAGAAAGTAAAAAATTTGACAGGTTTTTAATGAATTTATAAGCAAATATAACTAGCCTTTCGCATAATCCAACTCACTTCCTTTCCTACGTTTATTAGGAGGTACCATCCTGCCGTGTCGCTCCGGTAGCGCACTACCTGTTAGAAGAATGACAGAAGACTGCGGGAAAAGTGTACACATGGTCAAGGGAAGGTACGGTCCCCGTCAAAGCATATATTCTCAAAAAGGGTGGTTCCTTGAACTTGACTGTACTGTGCCTTGAATGTGACTGCTATTATGGATACTCCTACTCAAACACACGGGAGAATATTTGACTGGAACGAGAATGGAGCGTGACTAGAAAGTGATTGTCCCTATAGTGTGAATAAAGCTTAAAGGTTTTATTATCATAATTTGACCAAAGTAATACGAATGTGTGTTAAATTTTACAGATAGCTATTTGGTCGAAGCTTCGCAGGACACATAAAATGCTCTCAGGAGGTCACTTACGAACCGTGGGCCATAGGTAGTCCATCTAGGCCAGGGGTCGGCAACCTTTTCTGCATGGCGGGCCACATTTGCGGTTGCGAATGTTTCGGAGGGCCGCATTGGGAGTCAAGAAAGCCTCGGCGGGCCAGATGAGCGAATAAATCATAAGTTTTCTAGAGATTCTGTGATTTCATATGGACGAAATCAAGTCTACGTAATTTACTAGCGTTAAAACTTCACCATAAAAGGCTTTGAGACCGTACTTTTACTCAAAAAATATAAAATTGCCCATGAGAAATTTTCCTGATCACTTTTTCATTACAGCTTTGCGGGCCGCATAAAGCGTTCTCGAGGGCCGCACGTGGACCGCGGGCCGTAGGTTGCCGACCCCTGATCTAGGCGATGAAAGATGTTCACTTAAAATTACATCTACTTTTCATGTTAAAAACTCATTTCTGGACCGATTCGACGCGTATTCGAAAATCGGTGGCAGGAAAACGAATTTCCGCTCTTTTAGGCGTTCGCTGTTTCGAATCTCGTACTCCCGCAATGATTCTAAGCAATATTAAAATGCGAATGTTTACTGCGCTACACTCATCCACGTGTGTGGATCCAAATGGAATATGTAGAAACTCTTAGAATCGACCCCATTGTTTCAATTTAAACGACGTGCAGATTAAAATTTAAGTGCGATAAGGACAAGGTATTCCTGAAAGTCCGTCTGTAATAACTTTCGTCGGTACTTACACATTTTCCGCAGGATCCTTACGTGGCGCCGTGAGTGGCGGGAAATGGAACTACGTGGAGTTTGCTCTGCTTCGGCGCTTCGGGATGCCGTGGATGTTGTTTTTCTCAATTCGGTTTGGGTAACGTTGGTTTGGTTGGTTCGTTATATTTCTATTTAAAATTTGTAATAAAATGAACACTTTAAATTATAAAAAACGTTTGTTTTTGCTCCAAATACGGGTTGGGTTAAATTTCTAAAAAAAGTTTAATTAAACGAACACATAGAGGTTGCTATTTCTCCTCCAACCGGGTTAGATAAGTAAGGTTGGTTCGTTCTATTTCCATTTTAAAATTTATAATAAAATGAACACTTTAAATTATGTCAATAATGTTTGCTTTTTCTCAAACCGGGTTGGGTAAAGTTAGGTTAGTGGGTTCTTTCTATTTCCCTGCATTAAATGAATGTCACCCTCTCCATGCCAAAGGTAGATCCACGTAGTACCATTTCCCGCCACTCACGGCGCCACATAATGGTCCTGCAAGTACCCTTTCATCTCCTAGACCGCTATACGGATTTTAATGGAATCAGTACGAGCATCGCTATTAAAATTTATCCCTCAATTGTTATTTTGAACTGAATCCGTCAATTAGAACTTCCACTTGACATAAATACTTGAATAAACTTATACTCGTATCTCGTTAAATGGCATCTGTCAAGTAACAATTATATCCCTTATTTTTCTCCCCCTAACTCTTATATGATCTGTAAACTATAGTTTTAAAAATACATTTGAATATATCCGCGAGAACACGTAATTACTAGTTATAGTTTCGGAGATAAAAATTTCAGCTCCGTAGCATATTCAGAAGTACATAAACCTTGAAAATTTATTTAAACAATTGCGAATTTTTAGCGGCCGCATTGTTGCACTTTTTCAAGATTTTCGTTTTTTCTCGTCGGTTTTGCACAAAATCCTACCTAAGAAAAAAATTTCGAATCTCCAGCTTATCATAATTATCATTATATGTCGACGTTTCTTAGAGGAGGATATAACATACTAGTAGAGGGTGCTTGCATACTGCAAGCATTTCATCTCACCTTGAAAAAACGTTAATTTTTCAAAGAGATATTTCATCATTAGTAATTGGTATTGTTTTTGCTTACAGTGTCCTGGGTTTGACTCCAGATGCTCCGGAATATCTCCCATAAGTGAGGATGGGGAAAAGTTATTCCAATGTGTAGACTAATCTAAGAGGATGAGGGAGCTGAAATTTTGCACAATTATATTAGTTTGCTCACGCCCATCCAGCGTCAAGTATTATTGATTCTTTAGAAAATTTTAAATGACATTTTTCACAAAATAATTCAAATTTAAATAAAGTATCTGTATTTGTTATTGTTGAGTATTTTTTATAATGTACTTGATTAGAATTAAAATTTAACATCCCTGTACAAAAGTTCGTGAAATTATAAGTCATGAAAGATGCATTAACTGACATTTAAGAAAACATTGTATGCTTCATAAATGCAAAAAAAAACTTTAAAAACCACATCCTATAACATTCATTTAATCATTTCCATCGTTGCATTCATGATACTCAGAAAATTTTAGTCTCTCCGTTAATACTTGTGATTTTAGCATAACTTTTGATTAATATACCACGATGGTTACTTTGCATCCTGTTTATTAATTTTCCACTTTTTGATTTGTTAAAATGCAAATAAAATGCCATAAACATTTCTTATCTAATATATTATGTCAATTATAATAGCTATTATGTTATCAAGTATTTTTCCTGTGTACATATATTATTTTAAACACACAGTAACTACAAAACCTGATAGCAGACAGAGTACCCCTCCGTTGGCTGGGGTCATCACTTGCGTGCAGCCATCTCCCAGTCAATAAGAGAAAAATCTCACCTGCCCAGCTCATGACTTTCTTCATACAGGGTAATTAATATGATTGGAATAGTACTTACGGGCTCTTGGCAAAAGCATCCGCGAGAATAACAATCAGCAAATAAACACTTGATGAATTCTTACACATATGAATTATTCTCAAAATGTAAAATATCTCGGGTCACTGTTCACATTGAAAAAACTATAGATAATAAAAATTATTATTTGGTACTGTGCATTACCAATTATTTGATGCATGAACAAAATCACTGCTGGCGTCAGTTTCAATAATTACAAGAAAATTGGTTTACAAAATACGATGTTAGAAAGTATTGGGATAATTCTGATTGCAATTAAAATACCCATAACAGCATATGCATCGCTATCAATAATTGGAAAATTTGATCATAGCAACGTATCCTAAGTTATCAATTAAAGACGTACTTAACAAATGCAGAGAGATAATCAAAATAACTCTTAAACAATCCATTCTATGAAAAAATATTTCAAACAAAAGTTGTAGAAAGTTATATTGCCTACAACTTTGATAGTAACAAATATTGACATTAATGAAGTTCTAAAAGAGCTATAGGGCTAAAACAGAAAAATGTCAAGAGTAAACTTTCACATCTGCTTGATTAATTTCAGCAAAATATAATATAATATATATATAATATAATATTAATTTTTAAATTGACACTTTTAATTATAAACTGTTTATCTGGTTAGTAGTTTTTGAGTTAGGGTGCAAACAAAATTACCATAAGACAGACATCGTGAAAATATTTCAAACATATTCGGGAATCTTTAAAACTTATACTGTATTTACTCGTGTGTGCCACTCACCTTTTTCCCAAAATGTCGATAAACCATGTATGGAAAGGTATACCCTATGTTGGAAAAAACAGTTTCCAAAGGTGATCCTTATGATTTATGTTATCTTGCCAAAAAAGATAAATGGCTTAATCTATTGTCTTAGCATTACTAAACAATATCTCAGGAGCTATGTCAAGAAAATATAGGCATATCTTGCTTTGAGTGACTCCGTATCAGAGGGATTCTTTATAGCACGAGGCAGGCCCGTGCCTATCAGGTGTTAAAATAACAAATGCAGCAACTATCGAGGTGGTCCACCCGTAAACGTATCAGAAATTCCATTTTTTACAGGTTTGTGGAAATTAGTAAGAACCTCCATCGATCCGCACTTATCGTCTGGATGTGATATACTATAAAAGAAATCCCGAGGACGGCGAACCATTTTAAACTCCCGATCGACGTCCATTTTAGCGTTATTATTTTCGAGCAAGGTAACTTTCCAAATAAAACTTCCTCGCTGATTTATTTAAGATTGCATTCTTACAGGAAACGACTACATTTCTGCCAGGATATGATGAAAGTTTTAGTCTTCTACACCATTCGAAAATTACCGACGAAGATCAATTACCGAAAAATATTAAGGGTTTGCCTCTGGCGTTGATGAACAGAAGCCAACAAGAAGCTGATTTTTCAGGTTAATGGCATATGTTCACTAATCTTACACTTTAGTTCTCCTGTCTGTGGAACGTAGCCTATTTGACATAAAGACTCCATTTTGCACGAATTTCACTCAGCATGAAATTTTCAGGAACTTGTGTCGTGTAAAGCAAAGTATTGCTGTATTGAATTTGTGATTTACTGATTCCAAAATAGTAGAGAATACTAGTAGTTGGCGCTTGCATTCTGCAAGCATATCATCTCAAAATAAAAAAACATTCATATTTCATCATTACAAATATTTTTTTAAATCTAAATATTTCACCTCCGGAGCGATTTTCGTTTTTCCCTTATGTAAAAATAATAGATTAAAACAATCCCAAAATTTTGCAATTTTAAGAATTTTAAACTTTCTCCATTATGGGGTACTAATGCTACACATTTCTGCCAAATTTTAAAGTTGTAGTACTTCTAGAAGTGAAATAATATTTTTCCAATTGTTTAAATTTTAAACATTTTTAACGGCCGCCGCAATATATTTATGGAGAGATTCAAATGTTTATTTGTGCAAATGCTCTACTCTGTACATAACTTGAAAATTTCAGCTTCCTAGCTCATCCCTTAATGTCTAAACAGTTAACTATTTGTTTAAACTTCAAGAATTTTTAACTGCCAAACAAATTAAAATATCAAAATTTGTATAATCCCTATTTCGTTTTTTTAAGAATTCTACTTACAAAAAAAATTTCAACTCCGTAGACCATGCGGAAATACATAAACCTTGAAAATTTGTTTAAACAATTGCGAATTTTTAGCGGCCGCATTGTTGCACTTTTTCGTGATTTTCGTTTTTTTTAGTCGGTTTTGCACAAAATCCTACCTATGAAAAAAATTTCGAATCTCCAGCACATCTGGAAGTGCCTAAACATTAGTATCCTCCTATATGTTATATCCTCCTCTGTAAGGAACGTCGATATATAATGATATTTGATCATATTATGAAACAATTTACCATCGAGGATAAAAATGTCTTCAAGCACAATCACATAATTACTGAGCGAGATCTTGTTAGGATTTTGTAGAAGTTGTTTAGCATATACTATATTATTAAATTCTGAACTATTTCACGTTTTGTATGTTTTCAAAATTCCAACGAGCCGATGTCAATTAAGAAATTATTGAAAAAATAATCCTCTTAAAATTTCTAAATTCAAAACATTGATACTTGGAATTTTGAATATCTTGTCGGTCTTCGAAAAATTTGTCTTCGATAAATTGATCATACCAAAAGTTGATGTTTGATAAATCAGTTTTCAAAATATTGATTTCGACAACTGGCTTTCAATAAATTAATTTTGGTAAAATTTGACTTAAGCAGTAGTAGTAATTGAAGAAAGATTTGAAGCTTTCCCGGCGAATCATCATGGTGAATTTTTCTCGGGTTTCCAACCGGGTTGTCTCGGAGATTTCTTAGTAATTGATTATTTAAGTGCGGGATTTAACTTAAGGTTGTATATAAATAATTATGTTATAAATAATTAGAGGGAGCACATTTTTCATTTTGCATAATATTTTCTATTCGAATATAGTAAAATACATGACTAAAAACTTAATGAACAGTTGTATAAAACTCCTTAAGCCAAAAAAATTGTAGGGTAAGCCCTATGCATTTCGCCCACTAAGTGGGCATCTTCAGGGGAGAACCTGCCTTGGCAGTGAACAAGGTTCAACTGCGACAAAGTTAGAGGAGAGGTTTAAAACGAAGAACGAAAAACAAATGAGGGACGAAAAGAATTTTATGTGTCAAGTTCGGTCAATTTGTATAAAGTTTTGTTAAAATCAGTATCTGTGTTCATAACATTGTTTCTGTTTTTATAGATATGAAGATTTTCTAACGAGTTAAGTGAATGATTGGCTGAAGTTAACAATGTTAAGTCCTCTATGTGTATACTATGTCCAGTTTCGAGGATATGAGTGGCTACACTTGATTTCTCAAACCGATTGTGTTTGTAATGGGCTAAGTGTTCTTTAAATCGTGTTATTAGTTTACGTCTAGTTTGTCCTATGTACATTAAATTGCAATGTGAACATTGTATTTTATAAATTCCGGACTTGTTCAAATTCTCCGTTCTGTCCTTAGTGCTATCTAGTAAATTTTTCAAACTATGTGGGTTCGTGTATGTTATTGTGCAATTCTTATGTTTGAAAATTTTTTTTTGAAAATTTTATTCAAGCCTCTGTTTAATATGGGACAATACGGTAGTTTTATATATTTGTTGGCTTTATTGTTGTCAAGTTTGAAAGTGGTGGAGTTGGACAACGTTTTTTTAAGATTGTGTTTCCTTATTAATTTATTGATTAAATTGGGATCAAAACCAAGTTTCTTTGCAGTTTGTTTTATATGTTTGAGTTCTTGAACATATCTCTCTTTGTTAAGGGGGATGTTGCACAATCGGTGTGTTAAGAATTGGAAAATAGCTGTTTTTTGATTCATGGGATGGAAGGAGTTATTTGGAATATAATTGTCAGTATGTGTTGGTTTCCTGTAAATATCAAACTCTATTTGTTGTTGGTTATTGATGATTAGTAAATCCAGAAATGGTAAAGTATTGTTCTCTTGAAGTTCAAAAGTAAATTTTATGGATGGATATAAGTTGTTTAATTGATCCACGAAGTCTTCTACTTTTTGTTTTTTTAAATCAAAAATTGTAAAAATATCATCAACATATCTAAACCAACATTCAGGAAAATAATGGAATTTGTCTTTGCAAGTCTTTTCAAAATGTGACATAAATATGTTGGCTAAAAAGGGGGATAAAGGATTTCCCATGGTGGTACCTTGTGTTTGCTGATAAATTTCGTTGTGAAATTGAAAAATGTTTTGTTGCATGCATAAGTTAGTGAGCCGTAAGTATTCGTGGACAACTTCATCAGTAAAATTTTGTTTTAATAAAAGAGATTTTAAGATTTGGGATGTTTCATCTAGGGGTACACTGGGGAAAAGACTTTTCACGTCGAAAGAGACCAAAATCTCTGATTCTTTGATGGTTGTATTTTTTAATTTGTTGATCAAATCATAAGAATTAATGACTGAGTGTTTGTCAAGGAATGACATATGTTTAAATTCATTGTTTAGCCAAATAGCTAAATTGTAAGTAGGGCTGTTGATCCCTGATGCAATAGGTCTCATAGAGTTGTCGTTCTTAAGGATTTTAGGGAGACAATAAAGTTTAGGTATGTTAGGGTTGGAAGTATTTAATTTGAAACTTAATTTTTTGTCTATGATATTTTTACATCCTTTGATGATGGCTTTGGTTTTATTGATCATGGAATTTAAAGGGTTTTTATTTAATTAGATATATGGTCCATTGTTTAACATGGCATGGACGTTATCAACGTATTGTGCTTTGTCCATAATTACAAGTTTGTTGCCTTTATCTGCTTTGATGTAAAAGCAATCTTTTACTCTAAGTTTTTTAATGGTATTGGGGAAGTTACTATAACTATGATGAATCTTTGTAGGCTTGTTCAGGTTATCTTTTAATTGTAATAAACAAGCTTGTCTAATATAATTTTTTGAATTTTCATCGAAAAATTCTATGGATTTTTCAATGTCAGTAATGAGTTCGTCTATAGGTAGCTTCCTAGGTGGTAATGCAAACTTCAAACCCATATTTAGTAAAGACAATTCTTCCTGAGAAAAAGAAGTTTTGGATATGTTTTCAATGAATTCAAATTTTTGTGAGATTTGATTGGGTTGATTAGCTATGTTTTGTGTATGGCCAATCTGTTTTTGTTTAAGGATATTTAATTTTTTGTCTAAAATTAAAGATTTGGTGTGATATTTATGAGAATTGGTCTCGTGCATTTTAATTTCAAAGTTATTCCAAAGTTCGAAGCCAACGTTATTTAATTTATTTGTTATTTTTAGGTGTAAATCGTAAGCCGATATTTCTAATAAACTCCTTTTGGCGTATAGATTCTTAATTTCTAATTGGAACCATTTGTTGAAGGCTAATTGTTTAACTTTGGTCATTATATGGTCGTTCCTGGTTTTTGAAAAGACGTTCATGAAATTAGGGATGACCTTATTTCGTCTACAAGCTTTCAAGAATTTAATGTCAGCTGCTATATTGTTGATTCTGGTATGTAAATTGTGAAAGCGGTTTAAATCCTTAGTCGAAAACGTAAAAAATGAGTTATCATTATATGATGACATGTCAATTGTGTAAGAGTAGGGGACGTGAAAAACAGTAGAACCGCAACACAAGTTGTTAAAACTTCAATGTAAGGACCAACGAAAGACGACAAAAGGGGGGGGGTATGAACAAATCCAAGGGTAATAAAAGTTATTAAAACAAATTTTGAAAAAAATCGACGATGACATCGTAAAATACCTCAATTGGAGGCGTGAAATGTGCGGCTGCTTAAAGATTGAAGCCAAAAGGAAAATTGGCAATGGCGTATTTTAATATGTGGTGATAAAAGTACAGGTAAAAGTTAAACTGGTGGTAAAAATAATGGAAATAAACCAACGATCAGATATAAGGCACATCAAAGCTGGTGACCTTGTAAAATGAAGATCGCAAGGCGCGATCACATACGGTGGACAGGAGAAGAAACAACAAAGTCTGAGTAAAACGTTCTAACGAAGTAGGTGTTAAAGTAGATGGGTGAAATCTTGGATTGCCAAATTCACTCAAAATAAAACAAGGCCAATCCAAGTCGAAGAGATAAAAACAAAAACAAATAACCGAACAGAAGGGCAGAACCAATTCTGACGGAAAAACGAAAAGGTGAGATTGACAAACCCCCACGTTTGCCAAGTACCGGAAGAAAACAATGTTTATATAGAAATATTGGAATAAAATGAATTATAAATTGAATAAAAGAAAGATATGGTACTTTTTGGTTAACGCAGCCCCACCTCCGCAGCATCCATCTAGTGGCGAGATGTGGAACTACAAGGCACTGAATGTGGAGAGATTTGGAATTATGTGGAACATTACTCCATTGGAACTCGGCTGGGCCAGGGAATGGAAATTTGAACATGAGCAAAAGTTTTACTCGACCCCACCATGCTGGGTAAGTTGGTGGAAATGTTTTTCATTCCTCCTCACATTCGCTGTATTCAGAGGCGTGTCCATTCAAAGAAAAAAGAAGGGATACCATTATAATTGAAATGTTTATCCCTTCTTTTTCTTTAAATGGAGATGCCTCTGAACACAGTGAACATGAGGAGTAACGAAAAACACTTCCACCAACTTACCCAACCCGGTGGGGTCGAGTTCAATTTTTGTTCATGTTCAAATTCCTCTTCCCTGGCCCAGCTGAGTCCCAATGGTTTTAATTGAGTACTGTTCCACGTAATTACAAATCTCGCCACATTCAGCATCTCATAGTTCTATATCTCACCCCTTGGGGTGCTGCGTTACCCGTAAAGTACCAAGGATTTTATTTTTCTAAAAAAGGGAAAAATGGGAGAGGCACAAATCTCTAGTAATGATGTTCTATACGATTTTTTGCTACCCTATATCATTGAGATGATTGAAAGTCAACTGTAAACAGTTGACTTTCAGTCACAGTCGATTTAAGTTTGCCCCAGAAGATGCTCACTTAGTGGGCAAAATGCATCGGGTTTTCTTAACAAAATTTATGGCTGAAGGAGCCATCTCACCAATATAAACTGAGCCATAAGTAAACCATAGCCACCAACCTTAATAATTTTGTTACCCTAATAATCAAAACCACATTTCATGAACTTTTTATATCTTTGACATGTATTCTTTGGTGTACTTTAAGATGAAATTTGGAGGGGTATTTCTTTGGGCACAAATCGCATGAAAATGGCCTTTCCTTTGAATGCAGTGCCGTATGATTATCCAGCATCCATTTCTGCATATATGTCTTGTCACATAATTTGCAAGAATATGGACGTTCCCCTGTGTGAATCCTATTGTGAATGTCAAGTTTAGATTTTTGCTGGAAACCCTTTCCGCATACATTACAAAAGAACAACCCTTCACCCGTGTGAAGTCTAAGGTGCATTTTGAGTCCAACGCTTCTCATGAACCACCTTCCGCAAATGTGGCACTCGTGTGATTTTATACCCACGTGACTTATCATGTGTCTACCCAAACGGCTTTTATAAACAAACTTCTGTCTGCATATGTCACACACAAACTTTTTCTCTTCGATATGGGACTTGCGATGATTCAATAAATCCTTCCACTTTTCAAATCTCTTACCACATTCCTCGCATTCCCACATTCTCTCCCCATCGTGCGAAGATTGGTGATCGTTCAGCTCTAACTTCCTCTTGAAGCCCTTCTTGCAGTAAGCACACTTGTATTGCTTTCGACCGCTGTGAACCAACATGTGCCTAAGCAAGTATTGCCTCGTAAGGAACTTCTTCCCACACTCTATGCATTCAACATCCTTGGTCTTTTCGTGTGTCTTCTGGTGCTGCGCCAGGTGGTGCTTCAGAAGGAACCGCTTCCCACAGGTAGAACACACAAAAGGTTTCTCCGTCCCATGGATCTTCATGTGTTTCTTTAAATCACCATTCCTTACGCATTCTTTGTCACAATAGTGGCACTTGTATAACTTGTAGCTCATATCCTTCTCATTCGCCATCTCTTCCTCCGTTTCCATACTCTGCATCTGCTGTTGGACATTTGACTGTGTCTCTCTCTTCCTCTTTTGCACACTCCTTGATCTAGGGGTAGGCATCTCGGACGATGATGGTTCCACATCTCCGGTCAGGTCTGTCACATCACAAACCTATCCAAAATGACACAGGTTGAATATTTAAAACAATTCTTAATTAAGAATAATTAAAGTATCAGCATGTTCAAGTTACCATATCTGCCCAAATACAAGTTGATGTTTTTTGACAAAATCTATTATGAAAAAATCACCCCTCGGCTTAAATGCGAGTCGGAGAAAAAATTTGTGGTTGTTTCATTGTCACCCATAGATAGCAGCATGTTTCTCACTGCTGTCACGTTCAAATGATAGTACAGTAGTCTCCATTATCCGAGCACTGAATATCTGAGACTCCATGTTAACCGAGGCGGCCCCCTCTAAATTTATTGTTTTTAGCATGCGGTCAAGGTCAAAGGTTATTTATCACATGTAAATCATGAGTCTTCATGACTTCAGCTTTCAGTTGATACACAGTGTAAGAATAATGAAACATGCGGCTGTATTCAGCCACAACAATGTATGTAACCGAGGCATGGTCCTCTCGATGGAGGCTCGGTTCATCGAGTCAGTCATCGACAAATCTCATTAAAAAGGAGACATTAAACTACACTTCGATGCCTACGGACTCGTCCTTCCTTGACATTCACCATTTTTTATACACTACAATAGTTAGACGTTTCTTGACTCGACTGAACAATGAGTGGGAAAAGAAAACGTGTTGTGGTGTCTCTAGAGACCAAATTAAAGGCTATTCAATGGTTTAGGTGGCATAACATGGCTGCCAAAAAGCAATAGACCTAGTTAGGCAGAAATCATTAAAAGACTATTTTGTTTAAGTAATATCAATAAATTGTTCTTTTAGTTTAGTTAAATGTATAAAATAAATTTTCTGAACATACATAGGACTATTTTTAATATCTAAAAATGAAACTTCCGTTTAATCCTAGTTTGCCATTATCCGAGGTTAGCTTGGTCCACTTTACCTCGGATAATCAAGACTCTACTGTGTATATAGAAACCCAGTGAACACTCTCCAATCAGACGACTTCAGGTTGGCGAGGCCCCGGGGATGTCGAAGCGACACACGTAAAAGAACACTAAAACACAGAAACATCACAAACGTAGGAGCTTTCGGAATTATTCTTTCATCAGCTACAGAGAGAGAACTCCTACGTTTGTGATGTTTCTGTGTTTTAGTGTTCTTTTACGTGTGTCGCTTCGACATCCCCGGGGCCTCACCAACCTGAAGTCGTCTGATTGGTGAGTGTTCACTGGGTTTCCTCATCCCAACACCTTGTTGACATCCATATATATATATATATATATATATATATATATATATATATATATATATATATATATATATATATATATATATATATATATATATATATACACACACACACACATATATATATATATACATATATACTTCTAGCAAGAAAGGAAGAGGAGCTACAAAAAATGATAAATAGGCTAGTGATAACAGGTAGAAAATACGGTATGGAAATAAATACAGAAAAATCCAAGGTCATTCGAATATTGGGTAAAGAAGAGAATCTGAATATAAGTATTGGGGGAAAGCCTTTAGAACAAGTTAGAAGCATCATAACACGAGAAGCAAAATGCACGGATGAGATCAGAACTAGAATAGGAAAAGCAAAAGCGGCTTTCAGGAGAAAGAAACAACTACTTACAGGGAATATAAGGGAAGATATCCGCAAGAAATTGATAAAATGCTACGTATGAGTTGAGAGCTGCACTGAAGCCAGAGGAATAGCCTGCAAAATGTTAAACTTTAAGTTTCTTTGTTCCCTGGTGGTGTGGTATGACGTTGTTTGAAATTAACATTGCCAGCAAGCTTCTGCAATCAGTGACTCTCAACTTGTCTGTGACTCTAGGACAGGTAAATGCTCCCAAATCTTTCCTGCGAGAATATCACTCTGACGAACTAAGGCAAACCTAACAGTCCTATCTCAACAGTAACGTTAACAAATTTAAAAGTTACAATTTTGGTGTAATTTAATACCTCATGATAATTCAATACCCACTTTTCGTTAAATGTCTTGTTACAAAATTTACAATAGAATGTATGTTCAAATGTGTAGATCCTATTGTGAATGACAAGGGATTGCTTTTGTGTGAAACCCGATAAACGTCATTCAGAAAATGATCAAAACATGTATTTCCATTGAAATCTCGAGTTAATTTTTTTCATGAAAGCAATTCTTTCCCCTATACTATGCATGAAAAAAATAAAAAGGTTGAAATCTCCGCTATAAATTTCTAACGCATTAATTTATATATCATGCAATAAAATATGAACTTTTAATAATAAATTATTATCTTTAATGGTAAATAAAATAGAACTTTATACACAAACATTTGACACAAGCAGCTATGTTGTCTTCCATAGGATACTCTTGTCTTTAAAGTTATAAATAATATTTCACGTGGTAATAGAATCTTTGGAATTTTTTTGGTGTATGTTAAGATGAACTTTAGAATGGAATTTCTTTGCACACAGATCACACAAAAATGACTTTTCCTACGAATGAGATGTCTCATGATAAACCAAATTCTTCTTATGCATAAATGCCTTGCCACATAATTCGCAAGAGAACGGACGTTCTCCCGTGTGTATCCGATTGTGAATGAACAGTCGAGATTTCTGCTGGAAACTCTTTCCGCATACATCGCAGGAGAACATTCCTTCTCCGGTATGAAGTTTCATGTGCAAACTTAGTCCAGTGCTTCTCGAGAACTGCTTACCGCAAGTGCCACACTTGTGCGGTTTCATACCCATGTGACTCATTATGTGAGACCTCAAATTACCTCTAATTTCAAACTTCCATCCACATATCTCGCACACCGACTTTTCCCCAAAATGAGACTTGCGATGGTTCACTAAATCCTTCCACTTCTCAAATCCCTTCCTGCATTCCTCACACTCCCACACTCTTTCCCCATCGTGCGAAGATTGGTGATCATCCAGTTTGAACTTCCTGTTGAAGCTCTCGTCACAGTACATGCACTGGTACACCTTTCTTCTGTTGTGCACCGTAAGATGAACCAACAAGTGCTGCCTGGTAAAGTACTTCTTTCCGCAGTCGTTGCATTTAAAATTCTTCTTCTTTTCGTGCGTCTTCTGGTGCTGCGCTAGGTGGCGCTTCAGGAGGAATCTTTTCCCGCAGGTAGAGCACATGAAATGTTTCTCCGTCCCGTGGATCTCCATGTGTTGCGTTAGATTCCCTTTCCTCGAAAATTCTTTCCTACAATGGTTGCATTTGTATACCTTTCGGTCGTCATCTTCAACCATCTCCATCTCTATCTCTTCCATTGCTTTCCCTTCTCTGTTCTGACGCTGATTTTCGACGTTTGATTCCATGTCTCTCTCCCTCTTTTGCAGGCTCCTAAAGCTCGGCCCAGGCACCTCGGACAACGATGGATTCTCTTCTCCGGTTCGGACTGTCACTTCAAAAACCTATCCAAAATGACACAGGTCGAGTATTATAAAAAAGATTCTAGATTAAGAAAAATTAAAATATCACTACAATACACCTACATTTATTCTAATGTAATCAATGATAATGAATTATGTATGAAAAGTTTAAGATTAAATACAGATGAATATTCACCAATACACTGTTTTGTAGCTGGGAAACATTCCCGGTTATGAATGTTTTGGTATTTGGAGCAATCCCAAAGTAAAACCTTTTACAAAAAATATGATGTAACCACCACGTGACTTTCTCCGTAAGTGTAATATTTCTAAAAATTCCAAATAGGTTAAATGACGATAAATATTTTAAGGAACTGCGGGAAAATTCAGACTTGATGAAGAACTGAAATAAACTAAAACCATAGACTTCTGGTATTGGATATAGCCACAAAGCTCCAACAATTAAGGAAATAAAAAGGAACGTTACTAAGATGTAACTAAGCGTCAAGTGTTTACAATAGTCGCCGGGAGGTGGTGTGGTGGTGACAGCAAAAAATATAAGATATCTCTTAAACAATGCATTATATGGAACAATTTTTGAAACGAGAAAAAAGTCTGCTATGACCGCGAATTGAACCCGGGTCTTCCACTTGCCGGGCGGATATTCTACCTCTGAACTATCGTAGCAGAACATTTTCTCTCATTTCTGAACACGGATGTTTTCCTTGGTGGGACGGGAACTAGCCAAGCTAGTTGGGGCAGTTTGATACTAGCTTGGCTAGTTCCCGTCCCACCAAGGAAAACATCCGTGTTCAGAAACGAGAGAAAATGTTCTGCTACGATAGTTCAGAGGTAGAATATCCGCCCGGCAAGTGGAAGACCCGGGTTCAATTCCCGGTCATAGCAGACTTTTTTCTCGTTTCAAAAATTGTTCCAACTTTCACAGCTTATGCCTGTCTGCATAGGATCTTCAGATCATATCATTCCATCAATGCATTATATGGAAAAATGTTTCAAACAAAGGTTGTAGAAAATGACATTTCCTACAACTTCTATTCCATTACATTTTTACATTTATCAAATATTGAAGCAAATATTTCAAAATAACGGATAAGTGACAAGAGTAAACACCCACTTCCAGTTGACCGATTTTTACCAAAAACAAATCAGGTCTTCTCACTTTTATATAAATGTTAAATATAAAATTTTGCGTTGACGAGATTAATAATTTTTGAGTTTGAGCGCCCACAAAAAGCTATCACATCAACACACACACTAACACACACACATTCATCCTCGAGAAAATGGTCAAAACGTGTTCAGGGAATAATAGTGCTTTTCAGCATTGACAAAAGCACTAAAAATTAGGGCAAACTAAACTACAGTAGAGCCACCATATTTGCGGCTTCCGAATTCGCGCGCTTCAAATTTTGGGGTTTTACTATATTATGTGGGATGGAAAAGAGTTGCATACTTGAAAACATGTTGGTAATTGTTAGATTTTTTAGATTTTGCAATGATGATGATATTACAGTAATGTCTGGTTGCGCCATTATGATCTGGTGAACTACAAAACAGATTTTAAAAAATTGACATTTTTAGAAATATATTGATGCAAATGTCCTTTTTTTAAAATTTATCTCTTACCAAAAGTTAGTTTTTAACATTTTATGTTCATCCCTGTTGTGCAGGGGTCCCTAATCTTTTTGAGAGGAGGACCACATAGGAATATTGAAAGTGCTAGGCAGGACGGATCGAAAAAAAAACCGTTTCAAAACTTAAAATATTATATTCTATAATTATCTACCTAAGCATACATGCATATATAACTATAAGTAAACGTGAAAATGTAAGAAAAAATTCTAATGCAAACAATGCACCTGTTTTTAAATTGGAAGCACTGATTTTATGATGTTTAATGAAATTTCCGCGGGCCGGATAAAACCCTTTCGCGGGCTGAATTTGGCACGCGGGCCGTAGTTCGGGGACACCTGCTGTTGTGTATACAACCATAAGGAGGTGTGTTATTTGTGTTAACTAAACTAAACAAATGCGCAATTAAATAGTCAGCTGTTTTCTTAGGTCATCATTAATATTGTTTTACCGTAAAAACAGGGCGATTTTATTTTTATTTATTATAAAACTCAAAAAGTAAGAACAATCATGATTTATAACCATAAAATATTTAAGGATGTCGCTGTTACCATCATTGAAGGACCTCAACAGCTTATGTACAATGAAAAAATGTCAAATACTGTATTCAAAGAAATATTGTAAAATTGTAAATATAAAGGAAAAACAAGCAAAATAAAATTTTATTTATTAAAAGACTTTGTCTTTTCATGCAAATTATTCGCATGGGCACAGCCAGTCATCAGTATTGTTATAGACATTATAGGGACAACATTCTCTTATAGAAAATCCCAGATGTCATTCCGGAATGCTCGAATGTGATACTGCTCTTAAAGAGAACTATTTACGACAAAATGTGTACGATATATTATTTTATTAGCGGTTGTTTACTTAACGACAATGGCCAAGGTATGATGATACAACTTACCAATTATAAGTGATTTATGGATACAATTTGTATTTATTGGCGCATTTATGATAAGGTTTGTTATATCAGCAAATATTGCGTGAAATTTGTTTGATACAATAAATGGGAAGAAAATGAATATGCGTAGTATTGTAATAACGAAATCGCTCCAAGCGACAGTTATTTGCCATTCATTCTCAAGCGACGGCAATTTCCCATCATTCCAGTTTTTGCCATTACAATCAACAAAGCTCAAGGTCAAACTTACTAACTTGTTGGCATCTATTTGACAGAGCCAGTCTTCTCACATGGACAGCTGTACATTGAATTGTCAAGATCAAAAAATGGAAACGGCAAAGTCTTAATTAAGGAAAATTCTGCACAAGGTCGACTGCTTGCCACTGATGAATGGTTTACAAAGAACATTGTTTTGCAAGAAGTTTTCCAAAATTAATGAATAAAAATTTGATTTAAGTTTGCTCACAAACAAAATTTAAAAAAATATATATACAATCATCGCTGCTTTTCAGAGCTACTGCAACAATTGCCCTAGGACAGGGTACTGGTTTAATACTTAATTCATGCATACCCTTCATGCATGACGCTAGTTGTCAAATATTGATTTGACTCATTAATTTCAACTATTAAGACCACTTGAAACGAAAAGTGATAAAAACATATTTGCCACTGTATGCTGAGTTTAGAAAAGGGAACAGTGCAACATAGGCAACTAATAATATATGCAGTGTACATGGGAAAGAAGCAATTAATCTTCGAACATGTCAATACTGGTTTAAAAGAAAAGTTAAGCTTTTCAAACAAATCATTCTTGTCAAAAATCTGCAATAGACAATAATCTACTGATATTTCAAACTGAAGCAAATCCTTGTCTGACTTCAAGAGAACCCGCTGAGGAGTTTAAATGCTCTCATTCGACCATATTAGAGCACCTTCATAATCTTGGAGTCTTCAAAACAAGGTGTGTGGGTTGACTTGTCACCAACAAACATTACCATTTGTTCTCCATTGCTACTGCAACAAAATCAACATCCTTTCCTAAAGCATATAATCACAGGTGATGAAAACTGGGTAATGTATGTCAATGTTAGACATAAAAAAACAATGCTTGAGCAAAGGTCAAACTCCTGAATCCACCCCAAAACCAGATATTCACCAGAAAACCATACGAACCTCCCTAGGGATTCCATCCCTTACTGATCGACACACTCACACTGACATTCAAGTACTTTCAAAAATTATTAATGGCAATTTTAGGTCACATGAGCTTCTTTCTCTATTTCCACTCCGGGTCCCTGCTCGTTCTACTCGCTTGAATGAGCTTTTTCACTGCCCTACTCCTCGCCTCTCAATCACCAAACGCTCCTTTCTCTATCGCCTTCCTGATCTTTGTAATAGTTTGCTGAAGCGCTTCCCTGACTATGACCCCTTCACTAAGTCTCCTAACTTCCAATTTAAACCTAATATTTGATTTGTTTTGTTGCCGATTTTCCTTCCCCTTTCTAATGATTTATTTGTCTTTCTATTCGCTCCTTACCCTGATTTAGTGTGATTGATGTACTATGTATATCTTCTGTGTATTCATTGCTAGAGTTTTAGTTATTTTGTTTGATAGTTTTATTTTTGTTGCATCGTTGTTATGTGTCCAATGTAATTGGCCTTGTGCTGTTTTTGGGCTTTTTCAAATAAATAAATAAAAAGTTATGCTCTCTGTACATGAAAGGCGTAATTCAATTTGAGCTGCTCCCTCTTCACCAAACCATTTCTGTTCAAATCTATTATGAATGAAGACTTGATCAAGCAATATTAAAATGCCACTCAACATTGCTCAACAGAAAAAAATGTCATCCTACATCATAATAACACCAGATCACGTTGCAAAATTGACACTCCAGAAATTGAAAGGGCTTAAGCAGGAAGTTTTGCCGCATTCTCCTTATTCTCCAGATATTGGTCCATCAGACTATTTGATAATTGAAGTGGAGACTACGGCGTTAAAGCTGTTTGTAGAAATTGAACTCCAACCATAAATAGGGAAATAGACAGAAGAACTGGTGCTATATACACAACCCAAAAGACCAAACAGCGCCGTAACATAAATCCGGAATTTACAAAATTTCGTGCGGGACTTGTGATAAGATATGTATAGGACAGACAAAACGTAATATGGAAACACGCTTCAAGGAGCACCTAGCTCACTTCAGAAATAATAGGATTAACCTTTCGAGTGTAGCCTCCCACATACAGGAAACCAACCACCCTATCACCATACAGAACTTAACGCTTTTAAAATCAATACGCAAAGAAAACAAATTAGACGCATATGAGAGCCTCTTTATTAACAAATTTAAAGCAAACGTTATGAATATTGATCGTGGTCCCCTACCTTACTCCCCCCTCTACAGTTTAACGGTTCCCCCTTCCCCTCCCACTCCCCTCATGCCAACTTTCACTTTCACAACGGTCAACCTTTCAAATTCCTGCACACAGGCAGACCGCGCACTTGCTAACGGAGCTACTGAGGATGAAGGCTTGGCCTTCGAAATACGTACATTCTGGTTATTTCCCTCTTTACGGTTGGAGTTCAATTTCTACAGACTATCATCTGTTTCATTTGATGCGACACTATCTTGATGGAGTAATTTAAATGTGAGAGTACAATCACATCTTTAGATGCAATATTTTAGGATAAAAATGAATCTAGCAGTTTGTTTTAGATTTGTTGCACGTTTCACAATGAAATCCTCCACTTCTTAGTAGGCCATTTGATCATGCATTCTTGGCCGGATACAAACTGTTAATTACCTCCAAAGCTTGCATTAGAGCAGCTTGTGAAGGAATTTTGCATGATTCTTCCTCTTCATTCTCCTCATAACATGATCCATCTCTGTCATCTTTTTCGAATTCAATTAACTCACTGTCTGAAATTACATCACAAACCATGACTTTCTCATCCATTGCTACATAATTGGTATAACTACACACAACATTCACCTTACAGGCAACAGTACTTTAGCCTTCTGGTTCTGGCAGTTCCTTATTTCTTGTTCGTCATCCACAGAGAAATCCTGCATGTTTGAAACACACATCATTGTTATTTTCTCCCACGAAACAGCAATAGGATGGATAGCATCAAGTACATTCAATTTAAGCTTCTCATTACCAGCATTTACAAGTATCGAGCATAGACCAAAAATTGTTTAATTAAATGAAAAACACCTCGGTCTAAAGGCTGTAATATGCTAGTGCAATTTGACAGTAAGAACACTATTTCAACGTTTCTCAATGATTAAAGGATGTGCAGGGCAGTGGTCCATGAACAATACAACTTTTTCGCTTCTGGAGCCAACTCTTGCACAAAAGTCACTGCATGAAAAGCTGGGAAGTCATCCATGCATTACTATTCGCCTTGTAAGTGCATGGAATATAACTTACATCACTGAATGCTCAAGGGTGGGTTATCTTGCCGATGACTAATGGCTTCATTTTGTCATTACTGTCCACGTTGGTATACAGGAGAGGCAAGTACACTTTCCTTCCTTGCATGGATCATCCTTTACTGCAAGAGTCTTGTCCGGAAGCAAGTTTAAGTAGTGCCAACTTGTCTGCATTGTAAACATCATTGGGCTCATATCTCTTGAGAATGAAGGTGAGGATCAGATACCATTCATGGACCGAGTTCTGATTTACACAGGCTGATTCACCACTGATCTTATGCAGAGAAATCCCTGTTTTTAATCTAATTAGCCATCCCTCTAAGCATTAATCTTCAATGTTCAAGCAAAGGCCCAATTCCTCCACTGTTGCTTTTATCAAGAGGCCACCGATAGGAATATTTATTGTGTACTCTTGAGAAAACCACTCAAAAAGTACTGATTATAACTCAGAATTATCGGCACCATATAGTTTTTTATCAACGCCTGCATTTTCCCCATGGCAGCTGATTTTATTTCCATTGTTCTTCAACATCATAAACAGTGTCGAAGATGTTAAACCATAGAACTTGCCAATTTTACTTTTAGAAACATTTTTCACCTCACATGCCTTATCAGTTTCAAACTTCGTAGCCAGGTCCAAAGGCTTTACATTTCTTCTTTATCGGTTCACAATTTCTGCAAAATTCAATGGAACTACCACAACATTGAAACAAAAACATATCCTGGAAGATTTTAGAAACGTGTTAGAACACTTTACCTATTTCTCAGTGTTCTGTTAAGAAGGTGCTGCATAGATGGTTAGACGGCAGGATGGTCAGTCAAAGTCAAATGGAAGGTAGGAAGATATTGGTGAAATCTGCTGTGTAGGCATCTTAAATAATACAACCCGCATAAAAGGCATTATAGCAGAAGGCTAACAAAAGGCACTCGTTATAACCAAAGAATATTCCCATTCCTAAAATTATCAAGCTGACAGTGCATACAGAACCATTGGTTATAGTGAGATTTTCATTATACATCATATTCCTAAAAGGGGGGTTTTACTGTAAATGGAAGATGGTGGAGAGGAGGGTTTAATTGCATTCCTGGATCCATAAACCCTTATCTGCAATTGAAAAATTTTGATTACCTCTGATGAAGATCTATCATACTTCATATTGGATGAAACACTTTTCTCTCAATTTGAAATCATAAATATCACCACTAGCAATGAATCAAGTTCATTAAAAAGTTCTCCCATTAATATAGAAACCAGAAAATACATCTGTAATGCATTAATTTAAATCATGTAACAAATAATGAACTTTGAATGATACCAGATTATTATATTTATTGATAAATAAAATCTTCCACTTTTATACACAAGTTTTACATAAGCAGCAGTGGTGTTTTATAGGACTAATGTAACACTAATAATCAAGCAATATTCCATGCACTTTTGATATCTTTGAAATGCATTCTTGGGTGATTTATCAGATGAGATTTGCTGGGGAATTTCTATAGATAGTGATCGTTTGAAAATTGTTTTTCCTTTGAATGCAGAGCCGTATGATAAACCAAATTTACCTTTCACTTAAATGCCTTGTCGCAAAATTTGCAACGGTATGTATATTCTCCTGTATGAAGCCTATTGTGAATGGCAAGGCAACTAACTCCTCCTGAAAACTTTCTACGTAGATCACGAGAACATCTCTTCACCCGTGACGTTTCATGTGCAAACTGAGTCCAGTATTTCTCAGGAAACGCTTTCCACAAACATTGCACTCATGTGGTTTAATACCCATGTGACTCATCATGTCTAAAACTATCTCGAATAGAGAACTTCTGTCCACATACATCACGCACCAACTTCTTCTCCCTCAAATGTGACCTGTGATGCTTCAGCAAATCTCCTTCTGCACATCTTGCTTTCCCATACCCTTTTCCCATCGCGCGCAAATTGGTGCATTTGTCATATGCTTAATCAGATATCTCCTCATAAGGAACTTTTTCCCGCATTCCTTGCACTGATAATCCTGCTTTTCACAAGTCTTCTTGTGCTTCAAGAGATAGTTCTTCATGAGGAACCTCTTCCCACAGGTGGAACACGCGAAAGGTTTCTCCGTCCCATGGATCTTCATATGTCGACTTAAATCCCAGTTTCTCGCGCATTCTTTTCCACATTGGTGGCACTTGTATACCTTCTCTGCTTCCCTTTCTGTGTTCTGAAGCTGCTCTCTGATACTTGACTGGCTGTCCCTCTTTCCCATGCTCCTTAATCTAGGTGCATGCATCTCTGACAATGATGGATTCTCTTCTCTGGCAGGGTCTGTCTCATCACAAGCCTATCCAAAATGATACAGGTTGAGTATTTAAAAAAAATTCTCAATTAAGAATGATTAAAGTATCGGTATAATTCAACATTTATTTATTTATTTATTTATTTTGGTCCAAAAACAGCACATTGGCCTTTACATTGGATACACCCAAAACAATATTTAAAAAATATATATATATATATATATAACAAAATACCTATACATATCAAAATATATATAAAAACAGAAATTAACACACATAAGATGGATGTAATGAAAATAAAAATTGCAGAAACAAGACAGCTTTTCAGAGACATTCGCCACCTGTGGAGGCACGGAGGAGCGAGGACCTACATCTAATATCCAGCGAGGGTGCTACCTTTTGTAAAGCATTAAATGAGGTGGGAATGCGGTAAAAAAGCGACCTTTGGGATATAGATAGCCGGAAATGCGGAAGATGAAAGAGAGAGCACAAACAAGTGGAACGTGATGGGACACGTAGAGAAAAAAAAGAACAAATATCAGTGGACCTGTAGAGACCATTCACCGCAGTGTGAATGAAATGGAAATCAAAATATTGCCGCCTGAGATGCAGAGGACGCAGTTTAAGAGCGGCGAGAACACCTTGTTTACTTAGCAAACGGAAGGCAGGAGCACGGTTCCTCGCGATCGCAAGGAAGAAATTTAATGGACGATCAAGACACTTGAGTGTAGTCGGAGATGTTGTGGCCCACACGGGACAGCAGTAGTCCAGGATTGGGAGAAGGAAGGCTGAGAAAAATGATTTAAGTGCTAAAGGTTCATTTATCTCCTTAAATCGGTATAGAAGACTAAGAATAGACATGGCCTTAGATGTGGTTTTATCAATGTGGAGAGAGAAAGATAATTTTGTATCAAAGATTACGCCAAGATCTTTTTGAGAGAAGACCTTCCGGATTGGAGTGTCACTAAGGGTATAGAAAGTAGCGATAGGCTTTTTTCGTAGAGTGAAAGAGAGAAGCGTACATTTATTAGGATTTGGTGTTAATTTCCATATTTGACACCAGTCGGAAATCTTCGAAAGACAATTTTGTAGACAGTCGCTATTGTATGAATTATTAATTTGCTTAAAAACCTTACAGTCGTCAGCATAAAGAAGGACGTTACACTTTTGACCTTTGATAGTATTAACTATGTCATCAATGTAAAGTGTGAAGAGTAGAGGTCCGAGAACATACAATGTGTCCTCCATTAACGTCATTAATTTGTTCCAGAAAATCGTGACGGAGAGCGAAACAACAATAAATGAATCAATATTTCCCGTAAGTACCCGTGTTATACAATACTAGTTGCTTATTGCAGCATTGCATGCAGCAAAATAATATACTTCCTCCTGGCATGGTAAATTAATGCAATGGAAATCAGGAATGTGCGGATTTACATTTTAGAAATGTATTCCCAAATATTACTTAGCCTCCCGGTGGAGAACATTTCAACTATCTCCAACAGTTCTGCATTTAGGGCTATACCAGTTCCATGTACGGCCAAGAGATGGCAGTAATAAAAAATGCACAACATAAATATTTTCCATAAAAATTTTCTGTTCAAATTATGTTTTGTGACAAATGCTGCTATTAGATATTTGTTCTTTTTAAATTTTAATGTTTTTGCGATATAATTGTTATGCAATAGAAATCAAGGATGTGTGAGGTTCACTTATTAGAAATGTTTCAAAATATGTACTACAGAGCCTCCTGGTGAGGAACACTTTAACTGGCTAACATTCATGCTTTTAAGATTATACCATTTCCTTTTAGTGCCAAGAGATGTCAGTATGGGAAAATTGCACAAAAATAATATTTTCTATAAAAATTTTGTTCAAATTAGGTTTTGCAACAATTGCTACTGTTAGATACTCATACATTTTTTTACTTTAATGTCTTAGACGATATTTGAAACCAAAATAGAGATTATAAGTACATTTAATGAAATTTCAATAACATAGTTAACAGGCCATGGGTTAGTGTTGTCCAATAACCATACAGGGACAAAAGGTAACGGTCACTTGTCATGGTGGGGTGACCAATGACCTTCATATATGATAGATGTGAAGTATCGTTGTTCTTTGGCTGACACACTGACAAAACCCACTCATTATATAAATAATTGGTTCAAAACTTCTTGAAACAAAAAAGATATTATACCATATTGTATTTTATGGAGCTTAATGGTACTACATATGATATAAATTGTATCAGAACATATATAAATCCACACAAAATCATCATTAACCCTTTTAGTGGTGGCCAGCCAATCTATCGGCCCCCGCTGCATGTGCAAAAAATGCCACCGGCCGATCTGTCGGCCGCGTTTGTTTACGCTGGCATTGTAATTTCTTTGTGATTGAGAGAACTCAGGTAACAGCTGAACTGACATCTGATAAGCTTTCCCTGCAACATTGTATTAAGTCTCATATGGAAAGATTCTTTCAATTTTATTTCGACTGCAAGGTCTTCGGCTATTTTATCGTCAGTAGCTTGCCTGGTGTTTTAGAGTGCACATCGCAGTAGTGTTAGATTTCATTCATTATTGCCAACTTATCTGCAGTTTTTGGACATATTTATCGTAACTTTATATAAATCTTGAAATATTTTTAATTTATCATCCACAATTCTGTAGAATACTTAGTATTCTGTATATATTCTGTTTGTTCATTTATTCTGTAATCATCTGAGCAATTACTGAAAGATACACATAAAAATATGAATAAATAGCATGTATGTGATTTTTCGTAGAGACTGATGAAAAAGTGCTAAAATTGCAGTTACGCAAAATAATATATTTCTGAAATTTCATTTTTTAATAATTTTTGCAAGTTTTTGCAATGTTTTACCTGGATGTCTTGCCTTTATGAAAATAAGTTAAATATACGAGCGAAAAAAATAAAATACTACACTTTATTCAATATAAAATTGACTTTTCAGTTTTTTATTTAAAAAATTAAAAACAAAATTTTTTAAGCAAAAAAAAAATCGCAAGATTAACTCTAACATTCCCTTCATATAAATAATATTTGTAATCATCTGCGCAATTACTGAAAGAATCGGGCAAGAATATGAATAAATGGCATGTATGTGATTTTTCTTCGAGATTGATGCAAAATTGCTGAAATAGGTGTGTCACTCAAAGGGTTAAAACAGAAATGGCATAAAATAAACAAATAGTATGACATGACTTCATTTCCATGCTCCCAAATTCGGAAAAAGGCTACATTTCACAATAGTGCATCTAAAGACGAGAAAAGAACTTCGTAATACCAACCCGGCGAAATGTAGTCATACGATCTATACAGAATGATGAATTTTTACTAGAAAATAATAGATAGTAGCTCAATAACTTTGGCCAAAACTAACAAAGGTGAAATACTCCTTTAGCCAAAACAACTAGAGGGATTCCAGTCACTGTTGGAATAGGTTTACCCCTGACGATGCCCACCTTGTGGGCGAAATGCATTGGGTTTTTTAGCCCTCTAGTTGTTTTGGCTAAAGGAGTATTTCACCTTTGTTTGTTTTGTTTTACTAGAAAGTTTACAGAGTGCCACATACACTTCTGTAAACATGTGTTCATGTGTTGACAATACCAGAAAAGAAACGCAACAAATTATTCCTTGCACCAGTTACTGGTAGAAGGATGAGACTCCAGCCAAATTAATTAATTATTTAATTTGATGCCACATCAGCTTTTTCATTCAGATAATTAACCATTGATCCTTATTACTGACTCCATAAGTAACATAGGGAAAAGTATGTCTGTGTGTGTGTGTGTGTGTGTTAGTATGTATGTGATAGCTTTTTGTGGGTGCTCTAACTCGAAAACTATTAATCATGTCATCGCAAAATTTTATATTTAACATTTTTATAAAAGTTAAAAGATCTGATTAGTTTTTGGTAAAACTCGGTCGACCGGAAGTGGGTGTTTACTCTTGTCACTTATCCGTTATTTTGAAATATTTGCTTTAATATTTGATAAATGTAAAAATGTATCGGAATAAAAGTTGTAGGTAATTTTATTTTCTACAACCTTTGTCTGATACATTTTTCCATATAATGCATTGTTTAAGAGATATCTTTTATTTTTAGCTGCCACCACCACGCCACCTACCAAAGACTATTGTTAACAATTGGCGCTTAGTTACGTCTTAGTAACGCTCCTTTTTCTTTTCTTAATTGTCAACCGGAAGTAAATATTGACAACGATCCCAGAGCTAACAACATGTAATTTGCCATATAAATATGGAGAAAGTCATTTGTTGCCCCCGTCAGTTTATTTGTTTCTAAGTTCATTTTAAACTTAAGCTCTTTAGAAATGGAAATTATTATAATATTATATTTATAATGCTCATTATTAACAGTTTTCAAAGTAAACAAATGTGATAACTATCTACTTAATTCTTTTGTAGCTCAGTTTAAAAGTTACTGCCAATGGTACTATTTTCGATAACTGTCGAAGTTGCTGGCATCTAGCGGCCAAATTAGAAATTATTGGCTAATGGAAAAGTGTCCCGCGAGTTTAGTTTTTCACAACTTTTACGAGTATGACATTGAAAATGTTCGTTCTTCGCGTACGAGGTTGATGGTTTTGGATCGAAATATTTAATGATTCAACGCTATTATCTTTGTATTTTGAATGTAATTTAAGGAATTTGTTTTATTAGGTTTTCATTGTTTATTACGAATTTTTAATGTCAATCTAGGAATTGCTATCATCCTGTAACGAAAGATTTTCTGCCACGTATTTTGAATGCAGTTACTGCAAAAAATGTTATAACTTTATAAAGCTAGGTTTTGATTTTTTGTTACACATTTCTGACGTAAGTAGTAAAACAATTGAAACCACTTTTTAATGCGTTTTTTTGCAGCTCGGAAATGTTTGTTGCAGAATCCAGGAAAACATTTGTGCATGATGTACTCAACATTCCATTTCAGTTATTCGATTTAAATTAAACCATTTCCTTAGAATTAACAAAAGAAGATCGAAAATCACATGCGAAATTTTTTGGAGATAAACTGTACAAGAGCGGAAAGAGGTATAATCGCTTTGTTATGCTGGGTTTTCATTTGCTATCACGTGTTTTAAAGGCAATTAAAAGTATGTTTTTTTTACTTTATAATGATAGCTTTTTCATTTGCGGTTATATTTTCTTTAATTTTCTGTAAAACTGCATTATCTATGATAATAAAGTGGATTTTTTAGGTTGGCTGGTTACCACTTTCGCGTAATAACATGACGTCATAGGTCTTTCCCTTCGCGAATTTGCATTTCGCGTCAGTTTTCCCGAACCAATTATTCGCGAAGTTCAGAAAGAAAATAGATAATACCTCAGCCCCTGAAACAACGGCAACCCGCAAACACACATCTGTGCTGCGGGACAGCAGAGTCACAGGATACTCATTACGAATACAGTGTGTGTCCTTAATTCGTTTCAGAAAATCTTGACCGAGCGGAACAACGTTCAATGAATCAGTATTTCCCAGAGGACCACATGTTATACAATATACAGAGGACCACATGTTATACAATATAAATGGTTCCAAAACTTGGGGTTCAAAATCTCTTGAAACACAAAAAGACATTAAATACCGTATATAAGGGGTGGTCAAACCTACTTGCCCACGGAGCCGCATATGATGATTTTCAGACGATCGAGAGCCGCACGCGCTCATAAACTTACGAACAATAAAACAAAACCCATATCAGAAGCGATTCGGATAATATGAATGTCCATTAGGCATCCCAAACACATCTCGGGTCACACTATGTCATTGTGTTCCGTAGAGAAAAACAATGAGACGCCACTGAATGGAAATTTAAAAGAGCCGCATACTAGGACAAAAGAGCCGCATGCGGCTCGCGAGCCGCGGTTTGTCCACGTCTTCTGTATATTATTGAGTATTATGGTACTACATATGACATGAATGGTATTATAACATATATAAATCAATATAAGATTATTATTAATCCTTTTAGTGCCACGGGCTGGTATCAGGAACTGTAGAAGTTTTTGCTCTGAAAGCATTGGTTGGCCAACTTCATCCTTTCTCTAAGTCACAAATATGCAAATATTTATACGTAGTGGTACCACCTATCGTAATTTTAGAGAAAATGTCACTACGACGAAAGAAATTATCTTCATTACCCATCAACACCTCGTCAATCCATAGTGATCCATCGGGCCGTAGGCAATTGTCAGCTGATCAGATTAGTTTGCGCAGCTGTTGATTGTATATAATGAAATCGCATTATAAACGTATTACTTATGTAAATCAAACCGAGGTATTGAAGGTGTTTCAATTATCTACAGAATGTATTCCTTGATGCGATATTCCAAGGCATAAATAGTGGAAGTAACAAAAATACGGATAAAACAAATTATGAAAAGAATATGTTAACTGCAAATCTGGTGGTAATTACTTTTTATACAGACACGATTCAATTAGCCATTGTCAACAGCATCTGAAGGATACGAACAGAATTTAAATAACATTCATAAAGGCAAAGTTTTCGAATTTAGTCCAGTAACACTTGATACACATTTAAATTACGCCTGCAACCTTAACACGCAAAATGTGAAGTCACCATTTCATTGTAAATTGAAAACTGTCAAACTTTATTCCAAAACTGAGGCTTCAGAAATAAGAGGGTGGACTATATTCAAGGAGGGACTATATTCGGACTAATACAGTAGTAGAGATTGCCAAATAAAATATAAATTGTTCAATAGATTTTTATTGTGGAAAAGCTGTTTTCATCAAAATAAATCAGAAAATCAACCAGAAAATCATAATTTCTTTCGAACTTGGAAAAATAAATGCATGGGTACACAATAATTGTCCATGTTAACAATCTTGGCAGTAAGTGAAGTATAAAAGAACTGTTATAATGACGAAAATACTGTATTTGTCCTAATCCAAGCTGAGGTTTTCTTCCAAATTTCAGCTTGTGAAAATCAGAGGTTGTCTTAAATTCAAGTACGAAGTCATATACCATCAATATATCATGGTCAATTGATCGCATATCAATTCACCATGCTTCCATTCGTGGCGCACCAATTTGTCACACAATAAACTCATTGCGCATCAATTCATTGCTAGACAAATTAATCGTGTGACAATTTCGTAACGAGATAAATTCGTCGCAAGACTAATTCATCACGAGACATATCGACGAATAATTTGTCGAGAAATGAATTGATGCCCAAGAGTTTATCGTGTGATGCACTGATGCACAACAAACAAACCACGACGAAATGATGCGCGACGAGTTATCATAGAACCGTGGGAAGTATGGTTACACATTTAATCGGTTTCTTTTAAACAAATGAAACACAAGATAAAATAATTGTATATTTCATTGCAAACTTAGGATCTGGAATTTGATTAATGAATGAAATACTATACCTACCTATACTGAATATGTGTTTTCGAAATATACACCAAACACATTTGCCGAGAAATTAGGTCATAAAATCTATTTTGTTCCGACAATCTTCTAAAAAGGGGAGGGTCTTCCTAGATTCGGGTAAATACAGTCTGTTTAATATCATTATGCATGCATGCAGAATTTTGAAAGTGGAAGGAAATGGATTATCAACGATGAAGAAAAGAACTTGAGGATTAATATTACAACTACTCAATTCAAAAGAAGTGTTTCAAATAATTATCGACCGTGCAATGAAGTACGATAGATTAGAAAATAGATCAGTGAAAGAAAATTGAATCAACTGATATATCGTATTCAGTATTTAGTTGTTAAAATTATGTAAATATATTTATTAATGCACCGACTTGGAGGACGGAATAAATTTTTAGCAGACAGAGAGGGTCATATAAGAGTCATGGTGTCGTGCTGTTTTATTGTGTGTTCGTTCAAACTATATCATTATGTTTCAAATAGTCGCGCCTATTTATGATACACTCTACACTTACATAACCTGTTTTGTTTAGATTTAATTTTAATTTTGTTTAACCCTTTCACAACCGGAACGCCCGAATACGCCCGTAATTACGGCTGCTGTGATCGGCCGAAACGCCCAAAACCGCCCGAAAATGTCTCTTTCGAAATTACCTCCGAAAACTCGGATTGGTCGACGTATCTCGTTGAAATGGTTTGTTTCTCATGTTAACAAAAGAATAACGAAATCAACTAGATTGTCCTTTTTGGAGTTTGCGTACACGTGTTTTTTCGAAGTTTTTGATCAACATTTTTTCAGTTTTCTTTGCGAGTAAAGTCACCCCAAATGGCTGACGATAACTCAAATTATGCCAATTTGAATTGGAGTTTGAATTCTGATGGTTCAAGCGATGAATTCTTGGGATTTAAAGTGGAAGATGATAGTTTTCGTGTAACTTCAGGCAATGCTCGACGAGGTTTGGAAGGTGAGTCAGACATCGAAGTGTCTGATTTTTCGGATGATGATAGTTTATCCGGAGATGAAACGCAAAATATTTTGTCTGATGAAGGAGATTCCGTAAATATTCATGCTAAACTATCATAATGCTATTTCTTTAACATAAAAGAATTTTTTTCTTTAAATGTCTTTTTTAGTCAATAAATAGCCTTTTAAGTGAATGTTGTATTGTTTTACTAAATCTGACCCTAATTTTGCCAGCCATCTTGGATTTTTCTGGACTTTGGGTCAGACTATCTACAGCATCTCCGGTCTTGAAAGAATTAAGTCACGCTTACCCGTCATTTCTGATGGGAAATTACACAAGCGCTTAATAAATAACACTATGATAAGAGTATTACCTCAGCTTTTTCCTCAAAATCATCTGAAGGTTCCTCTTTCACTGCCACTGCTTCATTCTGGAATAGGAAGATTTAAAAAAATAATTATATTTACGTACTTTCAAACAAATCTCCATTCTTACAACATTTCAACAATTATCAGTTTTTCATAAATTTAAGACAATTAAGTTCCAGATTTTCAATGGTGTACTTTTCAAATAAGTTTATGGCTTCACTTTGGTATCTGTCTATCCATCTGTACACTTCCTTAAATTGAAATTGTGCAAAACCATAAAACCTGCCGCACTTGGCAGAGGGGTGGTTAGCGTGGTTCGAATCCCGCCGAGGACATGGTCGGATGTGCTTCTTGTATATCTATTATAACACATGTAATTTGGAGAAACCTGTTTGTGCTAAATAAATGATTGCTTGATTAACAGACATCTGAAATTTGGAGTATATTTCTGCATCGCTTCCATTTTCTTTTCTTTATATTTTAGTTATGAGAAATATACAGGGTCGGATAAGAGCCCATTTAAGAGTTTTTGAATGGCTGCCATTTTGTTTCAAGGTAGCAGATGAATACAAAAATTGCTTTCCTTGGGTCTCCTAGCTGGTTAAAGCCAAAATAGCAATTACTGCATTTCTCTACGACATACCGTATTAGCCCGAATATAATGCGACCCCGAATATAGTGCGACCCCAAGTATTTTGCAAGGAATTTTAGAAAAAGACGAAAAAACATTTAATTTTCTCTATTTTGCACATTTGAATTACCTGTAAACTCATGAATTATGTACTAAAGGGGGGTAATGTGACCCCACGTTTAGACGGTCCTCGTTTTCTAACGTCGAGTGTCGCGACCCTGCGTGAAGTTGTGCCGGTGCTGTGTTTGCTGCAATTTGACCTTGATCTATTTTCAAGTCTCCTCAGACCCCTACCGAGCATATTTGTACAATGTAGCATCGTAACATGAACGTCCAATTCACTTACAATGTAGCAATTATAAAAATATGCGCTGAAACACGCGTCATCAAACGCGCCGATACGCAGTTATTTTTTAAAGATACAAGTATTCGAATATAGTACGACAAGTACTCGAATATAGTGTGAATGAGACTTTCAAAGGTACATATTGAGGAAAAAATCATCGCACTATATTCGGGTCAATACGGTAGTTCTTGAAATATAGAAAATGAGGAATGGGCAGGCTGACACTTGGGAAATTATATAGTGTCCCAAAAGGTACCGTGTTTCTCCACACACTTTTTCCCCATAAAAATGAGTCCCAAAATCAGCCTGTGCCTTATACGCCAAATGTAAGATTATTATTGAGTATTTATCGGTTATGTGGGTATCACCTCCGCAGCATCCATCTAGGTGCGAGATATGAATCTACAAGGTGCTGAATCTGGCAAGATTTGGAATTACGTTAAACAGTACTCCATTGGGATTTGGCTGAGCCAGGGAAGGGAAATTTGAACGTAAACAAAATTTGAACATAAACGAAACTTTTACTCGACCCCACTGAGTTGGGTAAGTTGGTGAAACTGTTTTTCATTCCTCCTCAAGTTCACTGTGTTGAGAGGCATCTCCTTTCAAAGAAAAAAGAAGGGATACAGTTATAAATGAAACTTTGGTTCTTATTGGTTACTGTAGCACATCCCTTCTTTTTTCTTTGAATGGATACGCCTCTCAATACAGTGAACGTGGGGAGGAACCAACAATCCAGCCCATTTGGGCAGAATAAAACATTTCTTCATATTCTAATTTCCCTTCCCTGGCCCACCTGAGTTCCAATGGAGTACTGCTCCACGTAATTCCAAATCTCGCCACATTCAGCGCCTTATAGTTCCATATCTCGCCCCTAGATGGGCACTGCAGAGGTGGTGCCCACATATAAGTACCCAATAATAATCTTATCAGGTACAGCAAAAAGTGTTACTGTAACTTACATACAATATGTTTTATAGCCTATTAAAGTTGTAATATACCTTTTGGGACAACCTGTATATATAACTATGAATTGTGAAACAAATATATAACCCTATACATAATGTAAACAAGGTTCTAGTGACTGAATAGGCAGTGGCATAACTTAAAAAATAATAACAATAAAGTTGCTTATTTTACCCATGTTCACAGATAAAAGTCTACTTGTTTTGTCTGTAATGATAGTGATTCTTTGGAGTTTCTTCCAGTCAGGAAAAATTAAGTTAAGCACTTCATCTCTTTTCCATAGTAAATTGAATGTATTTATGTTTTGCTTTCATTCTTCTAGCAATGTATACAAAATGAAACTTGACCATAGTAATGGACCTGTATAGATAGTTCATAAGGAAAGTTTTAAAATCCTGCTAAATAGCAAACGGATGCCAAAATCAATAGGGTTCATGTCTGTCACCCTGAAAATCAATGCTTCCCAGTTCTCATTGTTACTAAATTTCCACATGGACAAAGTAAAAACAAGAAATTTAAAAAGAGCTAAAAATAAACAAATACAGTGCAGCCTCTATAATCCGAATCCACGGTAATCCAAACTGATTCTCAACATCAGGTGTCAAGTAAGCAAAGGGAATGTCGGAAAGTGAAATTTGAATATTTCATTTTGTAACAAAGTCGGGCACAGATGTCCACTACTAATGTCTCTCATGGTTGAATAGATGATTCTTTGAAACATTGTTTTAAAAGGAATGAGTGATATTGGCATGGCCAGCCGTGCCGATATCGCCCATTCCTACTGCCACGGCTCTGTATAGAGTACAATTTTCCCATCCATCAACGTGGATCTCTCACAGTCATTTTCGCAAACTGTAAGTACATCTATTGGTGTTTTATTTGCAGAAATGTAATACATAATAGATTTCTTCCTCATTATTTTAGATGAATCCAGTAATCCAAACACCTCAATAATCCGACCATGCCCTTGCATTAATTAGTTTGGATTATAGAGGTTTCATAGTATATATAATTTTTCAGTTTAACTTCTCAAGCGTGCAGTATGATGCAGCATCTTCTTTCTTGGTTTCTAACTCCCTTGGTGTATAAGCCATCTGTATCATCACAAACCTAATGAGTCACGGAACTGTAATCACTTTCTTATCTGTCTCTCTTGCTCTTTGTAAATATTTTTCTCAAAGTGTTTTCCCCTTCAGTCTGTGACCATGGCATCAACAAGTAGGTCCTAGTGGATTATGGAGTGCTAAAGCTCGTCCTTTATGAGTCTAACAATGAAAGTATTGCTTCTTTTGGGAGTGAGATTTCAGAAGGGTATTTGATAACTTCAGAAAGTGAAACTGAAGATGAGGATGAGATTTGTAAGAGGTTAGAAAATCGAAATGAACCGATTAGCCGCGTTTTTCAGTGGAATGATGGCTGTATTGAATGCATATATTCTTGACTATAAAAAAGGCAATCCGAAAAACCACCTTCTTTTTCGAACCAGACTAATTGAGGACATATTCACAAAGTATTCAAAGGGCGGAGTAGGAAAGAAAAGGGGAAAGCCAGCAAGGCCTATTGAATCATCGGCAACATGGTTAGCAGGGCATCACTTCCCAGAAGAGAATCCCCCTTCAGGCAAGAGAAGAGTCGCTCAGAGGAAGTACATTGTTTGCAAAAAAAGGGAATAAGGAAGGAGACAGCCTACTGATGCAAAAACTGACCTGGAAAACCTTCTATGTGTGTTGTGACATGTTTTGAGATGTACCACACCCTATCCAAAATATCAGAATAAGATTGTAAGTACTGTAGAAATTTAAAATTACAAGATACAACTTCTAAAAACATTACAGAAGAGCAAGGCATTTATAATTAATACTCCTGATTTTTTCTGATTCTTAATTGCATTATTTTACAAGATATAAATTAAAATAAGAAATGTCATAATGGAGTCTTTAAATACCTTGGTTTTTAAATTTTTAAATCACGCCTGAGACAACATTATACTATATTGTATTTCACTTTAAGAAATGTAGTAAACCATGGAAAAAGTTATTCATAGTGATGATACAAGTTTTCAAATTCACATAAGCAGAACCCTTAATAAATGAATAGCAATATGATATTTGTCTTACCTCAGTCTCTTCCTCAAAATCATCTCGAGGTTCTTCTTTCACAGGCATTGACTCTATCTAGAATAGAAAGATTAAAAACAAATAAATATATTACAATGAAAACTAGCTGTCTATAATGATCTCAAGGCAGATTTTAGCAGCATGCTCAGCAATGAAGTAAACATTGGTGACATCTTAATCCTAACACAGAAAATATTACATTTATTTCTAGGACAACCATTCTATATAGACGTTCCTTACAGAGGAGGAGGAGGATATAACATACATATTGGAGGATACTAATGTTTAGGCACTTCCAGATGAGCTGGAGATTCGAAATTTTTTTCTTAGGTAGGATTTTGTGCAAAACCGACTAGAAAAAACGGAAATCTTAAAAAAGTGCAACAATGCGGCCGCTAAAAATTCGCAATTGTTTAAACAAAATTTCAAGGTTTTAATTATTTCCGAATGTGCTACGGAGCTGATTTTTTTTTAGAGGTAGGATTTGTAAAAAAACGAAACAGGGATTATACAAATTTCGATATTTTAATTTGTTTGGAAGTTAAAAATTCTTCAAGTTTAAACAAATAGATAACTGTTTAGGTACTACGGGATGAGTTACGGAGCTGAAAATTTCAAGTCATATAGAGTTTAGACTTCATAAACAAATAAACATTTTAGAGTATTTATGAAATTCTTATTACGGCCGTTAAAAATTATTTAAATTTAAACAATTAGATAATTGTTATTTCACTTCTAATTGTGCTACAAATTTAAAATTTGGCATAAATGTGAGGTATTATTAATCCAATGCGGAAAACGTATAATATTCATAAAATTGCAAAAATTAGCAATTGTTTTACTCCATTATTGTTCCATAAGGAAAAAAATAAATTTGGTCCCTAGGAGAAATCTTTTGAATTAAAGAAATATTTCCCATGATGAAATATCACTAAAAAATTAATGTTTTTTCAAGGTGAGATGAAATGCTTGCAGTATGCAAGCACCTCCTACTAGTCATTATATATAGACATTCCTTACAGAGGAGGAGGATATAACATACATATAGGAGGAAACTAATGTTTAGGCACTTTCAGATGAGCTGGAGATTCGAAATTTTTTTCATAGGTAGGATTTTGTGCAAAACAGACTAGAAAAACCAAAAAACTTAAAAAAGTGCAACAATGCGGCCGCTAAAAATTCGCAATTGTTTAAACAAATTTTCAAGGTTTATATATTTCCAAATGTGCTACGGAGCTGAAATTTTTTTTAGAGGTAAAATTTGTAGAAAAACAAAATAGGGATCATAGAAATTTTGATATTTTTATTTGTTTGGCTGTTAAAAATTCTTGAAGTTTAAACAAATTGGTAGATGCTTATACACTACGTCGCAAGTTAGGAGGTTGAAATTTTTTATTTAGAGGTTAGTCTACGTAAACGAATAAACATTTCAAATTATCCATAAAAGCGTTATTTTGGCCGGTAAAAATTATTTAAATTTAAACAATTAGATAAATGTTATTTCACTTCTTATTGTACTATAAATTTAAAATTTGGTAGAAATTTGTGGCATTATTAACTCAATGTGGGAAAAGTATAATATTCCTAAAATTGCAAAAATTAGCGAAAGTTTTACTCCATTATTTTTCCATAATGAAAAAACAAAAACCCGTCGAGAGGAGAAATCTTTAGAATTAAAAAAATATTTACGATGATGAAATATCTCACGGAAAAATGAATGTTTTTTCAAGGTGAGATTAAATGCTTGCAGTATGCAAGCACCTTCTACTAGTACTAAATACGTACTGATTTGGGCCTCCGGTTGCCATAGCAAAATTTTAAATTGAGGTTTAACAATGACGCGGTCGCCAAGCTAAGATTATTCCGATATGTGAAATTTTAAAAGTCGAAATTTGACGATTTAGAATTGAACCGTGAAATTCGACGATAAGAAAATTAAATTCGCAGATTGAAAGTCACTTGTTTCTGATTTAATTCGGCAAGACATTAAAAGCCTGCTAGTCAATATATCCATTTTTTCTACGTGTTATCTTACGTGATATATGAATGACATCCTTCAGTTGAGCTGGAGAACTTCTTTTGGAATTTTTATTTCTTCCTTTGACTTTTAATATGCGATTCAAGCATTTCTGCCAAATTCCTATATTCTATTCTATCGGGAAGTTTGTGTGGTGAGATGAAATGCTTGCAGTATGCAAGCACCTTCTACTAGTATTATTATACCATTGATTTTAAACTAAGATGTAAACATATGATGACATAATTACACTAAAACATGCAATTTAGTAAAACGCAAAAAGTATTTTAATGTTGTTTCTGTTTTTTGAGAAATTTTAACTATTTTCAATTTTTAAATATAATGGCATAATACATACTTCACAATTTTTTCATCCAAATACAGTGGAACTTCCATGACTCAAACGTCTATAGCTCAAATTTTCCATAACTAGAAGTGAATTTTTATTGGGAGAAACTTCTATGAGAAAAATATATTCCCATAAGTCGAATCTACTATAACTCGAATATTTTTTTCTTTCCCTTGAAGTATGACTTATGAAAGTTCCACCATATGTGCTAAAGACATCTTAACACAAAATAACCTAATTTTTCCATAATTATAGTTTATAGGGTATTGTCTTAATGACGATTATTATTATTGTCCATGCAGGGCAATCTGAGTCATGAAACTTGAAATATGCAAACTTGGGCATGATTGCTAAAGAACACAGAAATTATGGATAGTTACCTTAATTTCGTGGAAAATTATAAATATTCTGTGAGAACTCGTGGAATTTATTAACTAATACAAAATTACATTTGTTGCTATGGATAACAAAGTATTGGTGCTCATCTTATTACTAAGGTCAAATTATAGCACAAAATATCTACTTGATATTTTAATTTAATTGATTGCACAACGGAAAGGCAGAGCACAAAAAAATAGTAAGTGCATTTTTATAATATGAAATGCTCTAAAAAAATTGTTTGTTTAAATCATATGCACCTGAGTGGAATTTTGGCCGAAAGAATACAACAAAATCGTTAAACAATTAGTTGCATCCCAGTCAAATAACAGCTAATTTCATTTGCATTTTATCAATAACTATTACATTAACTTCAAAATCTATTATAATAAAAGTCAGTTGTACATTTATAATGTACATACATTTTTTGAGTGGTGTACACATCACTTAATTTATGAATTTCTGAATCTCTAACATAGGTTAAACTTAAATAAACAGTATATAAATAGCTACCTCGTGATGGACTTCTATACCCGTAGATACTTCCACGAGTTTTACTGGTACAGGCTCGGCAGTCTGCTGAAATAAATATATTAATATTAATACGATGTCAACACAGAGTAAAGATGATATGTACATCTTATTATATCTATATGTCTAGATCTGTTTTTGTCTGGAATGTTCCCCTGTGAAGTGGCGCCATTTCTATAGAGTGGGAGAATCAAGAACTTAGATATGATTGTTGGACATGGCTGTTTCAAAAGTAACGCTTAATATAATTAAATTTACTGTTTATATCCTAATATCACCTTGTAAGTAAACATAGAGTATACGCGGGTTATTGAGTTAGCTGACGTTCTTTTGGAACGTTATTCGAAAATTTCATTTCGCACTTTCATTATGTTACCAATGCATAATACCAATAATTCGATCATTGCTTTAGACCACGTTACACCATTTACTTAATTCTGGAACGGTAACACTAAAAAAAAATCTGTTCATGCTTGTGGCATGCACATCGACTGATATCAAATCAGAGGGCCGGTTACACAAAGGTTATAATCGAATGTAACGACTTAACACGGTAATGCAATATAGTGGACTGTATAATTTAACGTAGTCTAAAAGTTCTACACACACAAACACAAGCACCATAGTCCGCAACTCGTCTGTTTTCTCCGTCCTCTCTCTCGAGCGTCTCAGCACACACTATGTCGTCTCAGCCGCCACAATCATCACTCCCTCAAGCGTAAATTCTCCGAAGCTTCACTTCACACAAACAAAAGTTTTATAAACCGCAACAATGCTATATGCGGATATATAGAAAAATCATAGATTACGAGGCTGAAAACTCCCCTGCGCGTTATACGAGGGTGCGCATTATACGCGGGTATTTACGGTATGAGGATGCATATGAGGGATATACAGATATATTAAATTTTAGCGTCCACAAAAATGCTAGGATTTGAAGAGTGAATTTCTTCAGATGTTTTATAAAAAAATACTTAATAGTTACCTCGACCGGAATATCATCTGTTATAATCTCCTCTCCCGGTAGAGTTGGCCAGAAGAAGAACTGAAATTAAACCATTAAATTACATTAATATGGAAGAAACACAATGCTGCGTGAATAACCAATATAAACATCATCTATTACAAATACATGCTTCTTACGCAAATAAATATATAGGACTAGCTCATATAACCTGAGAATTATGAACGTTTTTTTACTTTCCCATGGACTTAGTATATAAAGAAAACATTGTACAGTGAAACCTGGGTTATGCGTAACCCAATTATACGTAATACTCTCCATACGTATTTTATGGCTGGTCCAGGCGAAACACCATACGGTTACACGTATTAAAATACTGAATTATGCGTAACTGACTTATACGTAAACTTCATTTATAGCGTTCATCCGATCCCTCCAGCTACTTTTATCTCGGTTGTACGTACTTACGTGCTGTACATACATATTGTTATTTTGCATCATTACAGGATTATGTCATGTTGAAATAACGCGACGCAATCTGCTGGTATCCGATAACAATGTAAGAGTCTATCCTGTGGAAAAAATAATGAAACATTATGCGTTTTCTTTGCAACGCTCTTATTCTGCCTGAGATTCGGACACAAAGTAATCAGTGCTGCTTTTTAGGCTAAGGAGAGGGAGGTAGGGGAAGGCCCTCAGCTAAGGAGGGGGAGTTAGGGGAAGGCCCTCAGCTAAGGAGGGGGAGTTAGTTAGTCTGTGCCTTTTTTCCATGAAAATAAGGAATCAAAAGACAATAACTGACTATTTCATTTCAAATAAAATGTAAATTGTTGAAAGAGTATATTTTAAAAATCACGTGCTGATTGTGAGTGCTACATCAGCGAGTGAGAGTTTGTGGTTGTTTATTTTTGCTCTATAAATATATGCCTTTCACGAAATCACCAAATGTCTGGTTTAATCTTCATATGTCGATCTTATTTAACCATCTATTGAGTTATACGTATTTTTTGTTCGGTCCCTTGAACTACGTATAACCCAGGTTTCACTGTAATAGCAAAACATTTAACTTTGAGATTCTGATGGAAATACACATTTTAGGTTTCTCCGAGTTCAAAAAAGTGGCTTTTGCCATTACACCAATATTGTTCCATAAGGAAAAAAAGAAAGAAGGAGAAATGTTTTGAATTAAAGAAATATTTCCCATGATGAAATATCTCTCTAAAAAATTAATGCTTTTTTCAAGGTGAGATGAAATGCTTGCAGTATGCATGCACCTTCTACTAGTATTTAATACAGCCCAAATATTTATATAAAATTCCTGAATGTACGCACAGAGACCATTCATAAAGAAAATATTGACTAAATAAGTTGTAGTTACAACTAGGAGGTGGTCAAAAACGAAATTATTTACAAATATTTTGTCACATCTTGGCTTACTGGGGTCAAATGTGACCCCATAAGATACATTTATTAATTTTCAGGCATTTTTCTCGAGTTTAAGTATGAAATTCATCCAAAAGGTACTGGACAGATCGATGAAAGAATTCCCGAAATTTCAAACAAATATTACGACAAAAATATAACGCATTTACCAATTTATGAAGGTTGGAGCCAGAAAAGACCCCGGCCATCTGGCGAGAGTTAACGTAAGTTTGGTTCCACAAAAACACTGCATATTCAAAAAACATGTTAACTGAGAATAATTCATACAAAATAAGTAGTTTGGTCCTCAAAAAAAGTTTTTGGCAAAAAGAATTATTACACTCATTTGTTTGAACATTATTTTGTCGCAATAACTGTTTTATTTTAAAATTTCTCTTCGGGTCAAAGATTTATGAATAAATTTCATTGATAACAATTTACAAATTTATAAATTAAGCTCAAACAGAAATAAATTCACTTGCGCCATTATCTAGCACCTACCCCTGCCTTAAGGAAAATTCACCACTGAATACAAGATAATACAACTTTTTCCATTAATATGTTTAATTTCTTTTCTTTTATGCAAATTATTTAGCTTCATTTAATTTTCAATTTTGCACAGAATAATAAAATTGTACCTTGTCGAATAAATTCCGATAAAACTTTGATTATAAATTGTGCACTGCAACACATCTTTAAGCATGATTTATTTCCAACACAAGCACCTAATATCTTCCTTGTGTCTGTCTGTATGTGTATACATATTCCTTCTAGGTTCTACCAAATGGATTTTCATGAATTTTTGTACAGGCAGTTCTTGCTTTGCACAGTTTTGATTTATGCAAATTTGTATTTACATGGTTTATTAATTTAGGCCTCTTCCCAATTTGCACGGCCCAAAATTTTACATTTATGCAGTTTCAAACAAACCTTTAAAGCACGACGCGAGAAATCCTGGCAACTCTATTGCTACGTTGCCAGCTGTGTACAACAAGTGAGGCCATCTCGTCTCACTAGTCACTTCCCACCGGGATCAGCCTCAGTTTCCACACGACTTCGTAGTGAGCGGACATTCCATATTGTGGTTGTGCTTTCGTGAACTGTTTTGCCCTTCCGTTATGTCAAGCGAGCGTTCTTCTACTTCCTCCGCTCAATCTTCAATCTTCTCCTCCACCGTCGCCTTTAGAGTCATTCAACCCGGATGACCCCCTCCCCCAACAACTCCTCCACACACCTCATCCTCTTCACCGGCTTCAGTAAGCTTGACCGGCACAGTAGTTAATGTGTCTTTCTTACCACATATTTATTTGCCTCTTAGTTTATTTTAATTCTACTTTAACACTCGGACGCCGGAGATCTTGGTTCACAAAGGACCCCATTCTCATAATTTAATATTTTTTATATGTATCATTTTTATCTACAATTTGAGTTTTAAGCTATTCTTTCGTAGAAAATTAAGCTTCATTTTTGCGCTATTTTCAAGCTACATTGTAAGAAGCTTACTTTGCATCAAACGTTTATTCTCGCCTGGGTCACAGTAGACACAGCTCTGTCATTCGGAAAAAGACATCAAATCAGAGGATTTAGAATAGCATTGTTATGTTTATATGTTCCAGCATTGTTATGATTATATGTTCCAACATTATTACTTTTATGATTTTGCTTAAACTGCTTCCTAATATTACTTCCGAGGTCCATATTTTAACGACTGAATTTTAACTGCACGACGTTATTTACATTAAAACCTTATTTGAATTTTGAATAACATATATTTTCCAAGGTGAAATTCCTTAGGTTTAATAATAAAATGTTTATAAAACATTAATTATTTGTTTTATTTTGTTAAACTGTAATTGGTTGGGTCCTTCGGGACCCAGCTCTAGAGCATGTTATTACTATTAGGTCCGGCGTCCGAGTGTTAAATTATAGCATTACACTTATTGTATTGTATTCTATATTACAATTTTAAATATCGGTGGCATTGGGTAGGCTAATACAAGCAAGTACTCCACCTAACCTGGACATTTCAATTATTTTATATGGGAAATTCGTTCTTGTTTTATGCGAATTTGATTTACACGCTAGTTTTCAGGAATGCGTCAACCGCGCAAATTGAGAACTACCTGTATTTCAGACTTATGTCCGAAGGCAATAAGACAATAGCATAACTGACTCACACGCCCCAATCAGGAGTGCCACTTACTGAAAACAAAAACAGAAATTTTCCCCTTATATCATAAAATATTGGTTATATCAACAATATTTTAATGTAAAATTTATAGAACTAGACAAATAGAATATTTCTTACCAAATATATTTTTATCATTGCTGTTTAAAAAAAAATTCGTAATTTGCTTTGAACACATGCATGGAAATGTACATTCATGCATAGCTACTAATTGTTGCCAATGAAAACAATCTTCGCAGTATATTAGAACTACTATAATTACAAAAATACATTTAAAATCATTATGTATGCAAGCAGAATTTTGTAAGTGGAAGGAAATGGATTATCTACTACAAAGAAAAGAACATTAACATAAATATTACAATTACTCCATTCAATTGAGGTGTTTTAAATATTTTTCGATTTTTTTAATGAATTACAAGTGATTAGGAAATCAACTGGTAAATAAAACCTTAATATTTCTCTGGCATAATTTTGATATATCATTTTGCCGCAATTAGCCATACTAAAAATACATAAATGCATTAATGCACCAACTTAGGGGAAGGAAGAAATTTTAAGTAGAAAGAGAAACATAATCTGTGGTGTTGCATTGTTTTATGGTGCGCATTCATGCAAAGTACAGGGTGTCCCAATAAGATGTATACACATTGTCTTATAGAATATCTATTCATGGATTATTGTTTTGATGACAATTATAGCGACTTATTGTTGCATGACATGTAATTAAATGATGACTTCAGTCATAATGAAAAGCAACAATTCAATACCCAAAATTCACAACATAATAAAAATGGCGGAGCATCATTTGACTTTTGAGCAAAGAAAAGCAATTTTGAAGTGGTACTGGAAATTTGAGAATGTGCGTGAGGTTCAAAGACAGTGGAGACATAATTTCAAGACTGAGCCACCAACACAAACCACAATTTCAAGAATTCATGATAAATTTGAGACGATACCGTGCAAGATGTGTGCAGGGAACGATCTGGGAGGCGTCAAACTTCAACGAATGCAGAAAATTCTGCTATGATTTTCAAGCAATTTGAACGATCACCAAAAAAGTCTGTAAGACGATGTGCTAATGAGACTGGAATCAATAAAACGAGTGTATGCTGGATTCTCAAAACTGCTAAGTAGAAGTGTTATGTTCCAAGACTGTTACAGAAATTGTCTGAAGATGATCCTGACCGCAGATCTGAGTTCTGTGAATGGTTTAAAATGAAAGTGACTGAGGATGCAAATTTTGTTCAGAAGATTGTTTGGTCTGATGAAGCAAAATTTAAACTCAATGGTACAGTTAACCAGCATAACAGCGTATACTGGTAATCAGAAAATCCACAAATTCATTTAGACAAGGCAGTGAATTTACCAGGTCTTACAAAGGATAGAGTGTACTCAATGAAAACAGCAATGCTTCAGGAACTCGAGCAAAAAATTGATCAGTCATGTGCAGCCATCCTAGCAGATATCTTGGTCAGTAGCTACCCATTGCCAACAATGCATTGAAGCTAATAGAGGTCATTTTGAACATCTGGGATAATTAAACTTTTAATAAAAGCTTATTGCTTCGCACACACCAAATATTGCTCTTTTTTAATTTTTAAAGGATTATTTTTTTAGCATGAAAATGTGTATACACCTTTTTGGGACACCCTGTATATCGTTATGTTTTAAATATTCATTGCACAAGATGTGTCTATTTGGGATACACTGTATTTTATGTAACTTGTTAACTTACGCACATGGAACCATTTAATTAAAATTCAAAGGACGGTGAAATGCTTAATAAAAATGACATCTTCGATGGTTTTTGTTTAATTTTTGGGAGCCAGAAATAAGTGAAAAAACCTGTAAAACCACGTTACTCAAAACCACTTCATTTTTTCAAACATGTCAAGCTGAAACTGCATAATTCAAGTGCTGTGTTATTTGAAGGTAACCTGTATATCTTCCGAGTCTTTTTATTTGAAGAACTACGAACATCAGTTTTCTGATTTCTATGATATGGAATAAGTGTGATCACTTCATTAATTGAATCATCTGACATTCTCTAATTAAAATCGGACTTAGTCCCTTGGAATGAGATGCAAACATACATGTTTCTCATGCGGACAGATGGAGGGAGGAGATATGCCTGTAAGGCATTCCGATTCTATCATTTCACTGGTAAAGAACGCCTAATAAATATAGTTACTCATCAAATAAAAGATGATTCATATTGTTTATAAGTGAATAAAATTATGATATCGGTATTACCTGAGGCTGGACTAGATAATCATCATCTGGAGGTTCCTCCTTCAAAGGTGTTAAATCCATCTGAAATGAAAAGATCAAAAACACAAGAATGTATTGATAAGAGTTGTCAGTGTTTGCATACTGCAAGTGCTTAAAAACCCAAGATCTTAACTCGTAAATAAACCAACGCGACAGCATTTGAACTACCCATTTAAATAAGATAATAGTTTACATTTTCTGCGAAGTTAAGGCATCTATCCGGAATTTTTGCATTCTCTGGGCTCGCATCCAAGTTTTCGAATTTAAGTTTCATGGCTCAGATTGCCCTTCTTAAGCAATTACTATAATCATCATTAAGACAATAGCTTATATGTTACACTAAAATTTATGTAAAAATTAGGATATTTTATGCGTTATGATTATGGTGTCTTCATCCTTGCTCTTAGCAAATTTCCGGATAAAAATTTAATTTAAAATTATCACGTCATCATATGTATACATCGTTGGATGAAATCAAATGGATTATAATGCCGTCTGAGCATTAAATCAATGCTATTGAAGTATGGAAAATCAATTCCCATTGAAAGGCATTGGAGTCGTTGCCACGGTAGTTCATATTTTTCATTATTGAAAACTGAAAAACTTTTCATAATTTTATGATTAAAATAAAATGTTTACGCAAATTCTGCATGGATTTGAATTTTGTCTCCAAGAGAAATAAACTTCATTCCTTCTTCCACATTATGGTGCATGTCCTGATGTTTTATCTCAATTGTAAATAATTTAAAAAACCAATTTTATATAGCCCTGTACAGTTTTAATGCTTTTCTTATGGGTTTTGAAAATTGGACATTGGGGTCCAAAACACCCCTTAAATATAACATTTTCTGAAATTTCGGATTGTTTCTCGAGGCTGTACCCAACAACCTATATTCATGCCAAATTTCAGCTCTGTAGCACTTCTAGAAGTACCTTAGGTTTTATATGATATATCCTATATATCAGGGATGGCCAACCTAGGCCTGGGCAGGAGCCACAATACTGCAATAAACATCACCGAAGAGCCACAATAACATGTAATGAGCCAATAAAATATTTTAAACTCATTATGTAGCTGCTGTAGCATATTACTATATACTAGGGATGGGACATTCGATTCCTCGAATCCCGCGAATCTTGAAAAAGATTCGAAAACTCGAATCTTCGCGCTTTTTTCATCATTCGAATCTTTCGAATCCAAACCTAAAAAACCGTTAAACATTTTAACTCAAAACTTTGGAAAGATTAGTTTTATTAATGTCCAATTGAAGCGTTCATTAAAAAAGAATGCGATTGTTGCAATTCCAGTGGTACCCGGATCACCAATATCACCTCGTGGCGACCCAGAGCAAGTTTGAATGCTAGTTTTCTTAAATAAAAATCTCCATTGACGATTTCTGCTCTTTTAGATTGTCCTAAAAGTGTTCAGTGTTCAGTACTTTTATGAACTCTTAAAATAAACAAGTTTTTGATTTTTCTTAATTTTCTGGAGAGAATTTAGTGTTCCATGTTTAATGTTTATCTATGTTAACTCTTGAAATAATCCTCCCCCCTCTACACTTGCTTTGATTTAAAAAGGTTTTGGAAAAGTGTAAAAAATTTGAACATACTGAAATATTTTTGTCAAATTACGTTGAGAAAATGAACCTCAAGATTCAAGAGTTTTAATTATGTACTTCACTAACAAAACTTCATTTGTATCTTCTTAATAAATATAGGTGTATTTTTAAAAACTGTATTCTTAAATTTATTTTTCAATAAACGCAGATTTCAAATTTTGCTTTAATTAAAAACTGTTAATTTTAAGTAAAAGTTTTTCCTTTTTTCTTCTTATTATTATTCTTATATGAAAGATTCGAGAGATTTGAGAACCTTTTAGGATTCGGATTCGGGTTCGAGAAAATTTTGGATTCGTCCCACCTTTACTATATACTAAAGACCAACTGACCCAGTGAATTACATACTTGACACAAAAAAAATACATTTTAGTCATCTTGGTCCTCTTCTTCGTTTCTCTCATCGACTGTGGCTTGGGTATACATTTTTGAAATAAATCTCTATGAAATTTGACTACTTTGCTCTATGAGATTTTACTACTTTGAAGTCGAAGCAGAAGTAGCCTAAAATATCTCTCTGGGTTGAGATGACAAAACATACGCTGCATGAAGCATCTAGATTTCAGCCACGAGGCAAGGCAATCGTAAACACAAATTTAATGACTCATATGTACGAAACGGTTCAAAATAAAAGCGAAGTGACCGGGAAGTAGCGCATTGTAACGCACAGGACGCGGGTGGGCAATGCGTTGGTAGGGATAATGAACTGCCCAATATCAATTCGTAACATGGAGTCATCAAGCTTCGTGCGATTTCAATTAATTATTTATTTGTTTTGAACTTAAAAATATATTTAAAATTATCGAGGCGAGCCACATTGAAGGTATCGAAGAGCCGCAAGCGACTCGCAAGCCACGCATTGGTCATGTCTGCTATATACCGTATTAGCCCGAATATAATGCGACCCCGAATATAGTGCGACCCCAAGTATTTTGAAAAGAATTTTAGAAAAAGACGAAAAACATTTAATTTTCTCTATTTTGCACATTTAAATTACCTGTATACTCATGAATTATGTACTAAAGGGGGGTAATGTGACGCCACGTTTCGACGGTCCTCGTTTTCTAACGTCGAGTGTCGCGACCCTGCGTGAAGTTGTGCCGGTGCTGTGGTTGCTGCAATTTGACCTTGATTTATTTTCAAGTCTCCTCAGACCCTTACTGAGTATATTTGTACAACGTAGCATCGTAACATGAACGTCCAATTCACTTACAATGTAGCAATTATAAAAATATGCGCTGAAACACGCGTCATCAAACGCGCCGATACGCAGTTATTTTTTAAAGATACAAGTATTCGAATATAGTATGACAAGTACTCGAATATAGTGTGAATGAGACTTTCAAAGGTACATATTGAGAAAAAACATCGCACTATATTCGTATCAATACGGTATGTAAGAAGCAGATATTTATAATGATAAGATATTAACTCTTGAAGCAGCAAGTGTTGTTTCAACACTTAGGCTATGATTGTTTGGCATGAATCACCTCAACACTCTCTCTGTTAGCTTACTGGAATTCTATTTGTGTCACATCTTGGACTATTTAGGAAAGTCCCTAGGAAAGTAGAATTTCATTAAATTATAATCAAGGGATATTGATCTATTTACCCGATCAGAAGAATCATCCGTCAGGATTTCTTCTTTTGGTGAAACAGGGGGACGAAATGTCATCTGAAATTAAATATCATTTGTAATTAGTTTAGAAACAAACAAATACAGTAAGGCCTTGATTCATTGGGCTATATGGGAGGAAGGGATGCCCGGTTTTGGCGACAATCCAGAAAATCGAGGCAAAAGCAGATGCTCATACTACCTGCCAAAATAAATTCATAAAACCAGTTCGTACTCCTATCAGAGCGGACTTTTCTTGAGAAGGCAAACTAGGGTAAACTGTTAAATATATGAATTAGTTAATGCCATCGTGGTGTCTCAAGGTCAGATTTACTAGTGATATTTAACTCTCTTAGTGACATGAAAATTTTGGTGGGCATAGCCAGAAGTGCCAGGTGCAATTTGAGAATTTTGCATTACCTCAGGAATACTATCACAATGAAATTATTTCATAAGATAATAAATTGATGGAATAAAGCGATCTGAAGATCCTATGCAGACAGGCATAAGCTGTAATGTTGGGAATAATTTAGAAACGAGAAAAAAGTCTGCTATGGCCAGGAATCGAACCCGGTCTTTCACTTGCTGGACGGATGGCTCTTTGTCCATAGAACCCCCACTGCTATGGGAACCAAAATCTATAATGCCCTACCTAAGTCATTAAAGGACATTCCCTCACTTGGGAAATTTAATAAAGAATTAAAAAAAATATTATTACTAAGATGTTACTACGATGTCACCGAATTTTTGTCAGACAAGGGATAAACATTACAGTCTACTATTGTTTAATGTTTTATTTATCTGATATTTATATTTGTCTTCTATCATGTAATATGTTATTTTCTATGCATAACTTTTGAACGTGTCCTATACCTACATTTTTGACAATTGTATGGTCTTTGGAAATAAAGAATCCTTATTATTATAATAACGTCATAAAGTGGAATTACACCAAAATATTCGGTGTAAGCAGCTAATTTTTTTCAAATGCATTTTGCTTACCATGTTTGGCTGCTGAGAATCTTCCATCAAGACAAATTATTCCTCCGAAATAAGTTTCAATGTTCGTTTTGACAGTCAATTAATGGCAATATCGGGAGGAACAACAACGAGAACGTTTATCTGGACACAATATCTGTAATATGGAAGACATCTCGTCAATATTGCAATACATTCTTTATATAATTTACATGTAATAAAATAAAACAATAAAAAACCATTGTCAAGGATTAAATTAATTTTAATTAACTCTTAAATCATGTGCACATGTCGCGAGCTCTTCCTGGGGGACCAAGGGTCAAGTTGACCAGCCAATATTTTCGAACATATTAGGTTCATTTTATTGAGTAAATATAAATGTTCATATGAAACTTTCCTTGCTCCTCTAAATAATTAAAAAATATGCGTGAAACAAAATTAAAGTTCTTACGTATATAAACATATAAAAAACCTGTTTTAACAAAGATTAAAATTTTTTACCAAAAATTTTGGTTTATTTTCCGTCATGTATTGAAATTATAAAGTTAATTAAAAACTTATTGTCGGGAATTAGCTATAAATATCACAAAAAAATTGACACGGACTTCATAGCCCTGAACTTTAAGAATGAAATTCGAAACTACGTAATACGTTGTTACAATAATCAGATAAACAATTACCGAGTTACTGGATGTTTTTTTATATTCCATGCACATTGTTGCTGTTAGCTAATCCTTTAACGATGGGTAGATATTACACCTTTTTCTTTAGGTCAACTTTTCATAGGTTCGGAATTTTCGTAAGAAATTTGCTCAACTGATTCATGGTCCATCAGTTTCGAAAAATCGATGTCTAACTTACTGCCTTCAACATCAGTACTTTCTTCTTCAGGTAATCATTTTTCCGCTAAATCAGAAATTTTATACCAAATAAAAATCAGATTGACCGTACAGCTGCGATTTACGCAAATCACAAAATATAAAAACAACTCGTTCACTGCAAGGTCAGGGGGAAGTAACAGGAAGGGTGGATATTCGGGAGAGTACGAATGCCTTGTAATTTTAACATAGAAATTCGATCGCGTCAATCTTGCTCACCAGTTGAGAGTTAAAGTGGCAACACCTGACACAATTTACTAACCTCACATAGAGTTGTTGGAGAATGGTTTCAGGGATGACACTTCAAAACATGCAATTGTCCAAATACTGTTCTTCGACGATGTGATTTTAAAGGATTTACAATTCCTCAACCTTGAAAAGACAATGCTAACGATAAATAATTTTGCTCCACTGCTTTTGATAAACGATAATTTACATTCTTTGGAATCAAAACAAATAAGCACGTAACCTTTCAAGATGTCTACACTTTCTTCTTGCGAACTTTGAGGTTGTATTTGTTAGTATCAATTAACGACGTGAGAGGCAACACTTATCGAGGTTGTCGGAGAAAATATAGATATACGATATAAAATTCATCTATAAACATTTCTACGGCGCCAAAAAATGATTGTGCTAGTTAGGATTGAATTGACAAGTGCCTGTTTTAATTTGTAGTTTTATTTAACGAGTTTATCAGTTGCTTAATATATTTCTTAATCCTAACCACATTGTTGCCGATTTTGCAAAAACAACAATCATCAAGAAAAGCAGTTTAAAATACATAATTTCTAAATGTTTTAATGATATTGTCGAATCTAAAATCTATTAAATGCTATTTCTGTCCCTTTGTGGCTCCCTCTGTCACGCTATAAAAATGCGAATAACTCGATAAAAGATGAATATATATTTTAGAAATTTGGCAGGAATACTAAATTCGCATATTTTAAGGTGAAGACGAAAAAATCTCGAAAAAAGTCATGGGTTCGATTCCAAGGAAGACATTTCCTTTTCCCATTAAAAACACGTAAAAATCGACCTTTCGATCTACAGGCTTTTATTCTTTTTGAGATCTAAATTAAAAAGAATCAACCTGGGATCTTCGGATCTAAACCATTTTAAAGAAAAAATTATAAAGGTACTTATTCTTTTCATCTTTTTCCGCCTATAGTTCGAAATTCCTCATGTTAAACACTTGATTAAAATAATTTTGAGAAATCTTGCCATTTTAACTGTATGTTGCCTTGCCAACGAGTTACATTGTTAAACCTCGAAATTCTATTGTTATTTCAATCCTTATGGGTGAAAGCGTGCTTTGAATGCTCTTACAGTTACTACGAGAGAGATGAGAGAGAAATTCTTTTCATAGCAAACAATGTAAATAACATTCGTTGCGTTATTCACGGGGAGGAATACATTTGAATGTAGAACATTAATCATTCGCATATTAAAATTACTTCGAATCATGGTAGGAGTTCAAGGCTTGAAACTACGAACGCCTAATAGTAGGGGTACTCTAGTTTTATATATATATATATATATATATATATATATATATATATATATATATATATATATATATATATACATATACATATATAGTTTTATATATTTTATAGTCTTTGGATAATAGCTTCGCGTCGCATTTATTCACGAGATTTTATTTTAAAAACTTTCCCGTTGAATTTCAACGGGCATCTCCCTAGTTTCATGTGAAAGATGACGTCTACTTTTTATTTTATTATTATATCATTGTCATTATTTTGTCGTCAACGGAATAACAAATAAATTATTATTATTAACACTATCTGTAATAATTATTATTATTATCCAGGAGACCATACGATGTGTAGGTATTGGAATCGTCACTGATATATGTGCTACTTAAAAAAATTACATTTGGTACTATCCTTTTCTCGACCTGCAATTTTGGAGCGGCGAGATGTGCAACATCGGAGCAATGAATGACGAGAAATGGAACTACGTGGAGTTGCTCTGCTTGAAGCTTCAATGATAAACTCCATGTAGTGATGTAGTTTCATTTCTCGTCACTCACGTTGGCGTTGTTGCAGATCTCGCCACTTGGAAATTGTGGGTCGAGAATGGGAAAGTACCGAACATACAGTTAGTAATACTTAAATATTATAGTATATATATATATAGTATATTCCTAACTCAAGGTATCACCGTTGAATTTTGCAAAATTGTTATTATTAATAAATATTGTTTAAAGGAGTAAAATGTCAATCAGAACTTGCGAGATATATATAATATATCGATTCTTTCGAGTTCGACTCTCGCAGTCCATAACGCGATAAGCGATAACGCTGCTACGATCATTTTTGAGAGCTGTATTTGGATTGAGAGGATTTCGAGTGCTAGCTGTAAAGTCGGGTTGTATCGTAAAAACATGTTGTTGAACCAATTAAACAGATGTAGGCTTTGTCTCAGCGGTGGTGGAAATTTTGTTCATATATTCAATGTGAACGTTAAGACGACTATCATAGTGGCGGACCTAATCTCGGAATTGCTTCAATTCGAAGTAAGTGTTGTCAGGTGTTTCCAGGTTTTCGATGGTTATTTCTTAAACGTCGCCGAATCCACAGAAAGGGCGAAACTGCAACGTAGCTGTGTGTTAATTTAACAATTCTGTTTTTTAAAATCCTTTTGACGGCATAATGTTTATCTTTTTAAGTGAATTATTATTATGCTGTTGTTTAGCAATAAATAGTTATGATGATCACATAATAGGTGGGTTTTGACCAAGTATGGAGTATAAATAACATCAAATATAAATATTTGTTGTGTGGGATATTTTCTAAGTAGTTGATTTCTATGCGATGTTAGGAATTCATAGCAGAGTAGGTTCATGTCATCGATAATTGTAAAATTATTTTGTTACTTTCCAACGAGCGTCTCCATACACAGCGCGTGACCACATACTTAACTTTTTAGAGATTTCTTCCTGAATAGGTGAGCTGGGAAGATGGGTATCCCCAATTTGTGTGCAATGCATGTTTGAAGAAGTTGAGGGAGTTCGAAAGATTCAAGGAACAATGCAAAACATGCATAACGTCATATTACCACAAATATTTCAAACCGGTAAGCATTTCGTCACATTAATTCAATGGTTGTAATGGTTTCATTTTTAAGAGATTTCCTTTTCGTCAATGAAATGTTTTTCGAATGAATTATTTGAATAGTCTGTATTTTATTAACTCAATGTCCATCCTTAAAATGTGATTTCTAGTCGGAAAGGTCCAACTATCTTATAAATTAATGCAAGCGTGTGTGTTTTCCTCAAATAAATTATACATGGTGTAATCGTAGCAGATTCAGGATGTTTTTACTTTGAGAAGTATGTTGTGTATTTTTTCTCTTATAAATATTTATATCACCCTTTTTAAACTATCTTTTAGTTTACTTTTATGTACTTGTCTGGATGTATCCTTTATGCTATGGTTATTTCTTCTAGACCAATCACAGGCCAATTAACGTCAAAGAGGAATTAGGAATATATCACATAACTGAGGTGAGTATTAATACCTCTCTAAATTATTATCTTTATGTTATCTTATGTTCATTCACATGCCTTTCAAATTTGGTTTTAAATAATATTAGAAACTTGTTGCAAGCGAGTGATCTAGTTTAGAAATATTATATATTTTTTCACTGGAGAAATATTTTTATTATTCCCCAAAGTGGTTTATTTTTCTAAAAATCCATTATTGATGCATTGGTATCGCAGTTTCTCTATATTTCAAGGACTCGGACAAGTTTCTATTACTAACTGTTTGGCTTTTTTGTATTGTTATAACACTTTTGCAATCAATTCCTTATCCATTTACCATTCTGGTATGTTTAAAAAAGCTTTCTCCACACAAAAACAAGCCATCAAGGCAATACTTAGAGTTTCTTACCGCAATCCTGGTAGGCCTTTATTCCGCTCACTCGATATACTTACCCTTCCCTCGGTGTACATATTACAATGGGTCGAGTGAATAAAAAATAAGCAAATTCTTATGCTTAAGATTTCTATCACTTTTTAAGCAAATGATTTGCGGTGAATAAACAAATAGCATTTGCTTTTGCTAGAATGAATAAGCATTTGCTTATTTTTAGGATTTTTCTTAAGCATTTGTTTAAAATTGTGTGAATAAAACCGAGCTTTTGCGTAATGCTTTAAGCATTTGCTTCAACTTTTTTAAGTGAGGTAATGGGCTTGCTAGGATATTTCTAAGTACTCTATTTTCATGATAATTGATCCTAAATATAAATATGGTAATTTATGGTGACACGAAAGATTAAAAAATACGAGAAAAGTTGCAACAACGAATGGTTAAAAAAATTTATACCGTTTCTCTAAAGAAAATGTTAAGTATATTTCAAATCTGTTACTCGGAGAATATCAAGAGAGATGTGGCGGAGTACCGTTTACCAAACATAAGATAGAAATATTTTTAAGGTACTTAAGTGATCCCGAATTTCGCTATAAAGGCAAATGACTGGATAAAATTACTATAACGAAATAAAAATGCACCCATGATTTGCCATATTATCGAATTCGGTTATAAAAGAAAGTTTTAAAAAAATTATTAATTAACTTTTTAAAAAATATTACCCAATATGTTTATGTTTTTAGCTTGAAATTCAATGTAAAACTTTAAATGTAAACAAAAACAAGTGAAGGAAGAGTTGCAAAGAGCTTTCTTTCGTAAAATTTAAGCATTTGCTTAAAACTGAGTAGCAAATCCTTATAAGCAAAAGCAAACTTTTATTCACTCAATATGAAGCAAATGCTTTTAGCATTTGCTTAAGCTTTTAGCAAATGCTTTTACCGTTTGCTTTAAGCATTTGCTTAATTTTTATCCACTCGACCCATTGTCTCGATAAAATTATTATATTATATATTATATTTGCTTAATTTTTATTCACTCGTACCCAATGTGCTACCATTGTAAAAAATAACCACAACCAATTCCTCACAAATACTGAATACCACAACTATGGTACTCGCTCAAGGGATGATGTTCATATCAATGGCTACTCCTACTCATGCCAAAAAGGCCCTTACCACTCGGCATCCCTAATTTTCAATCATCTGCCCACTAATATTAAATCACTTTCCTCTCCAAACACCTTCAAAAACAAGGTGAAAAATCTGTTACTGGCTAAATGCTATTACAGTGTGGATGAGTTTATGGCCGACTAGCTGATACAGCTGAAATTTTGTAATGAAATTTTTTGTTTTGCATACATAATTTTGATATTTTGTTAGTATTTCTGTGAAAATGTACATTGAAAAATTAGAGTTGTAATCAAAAATAATTTTATCGAGACAATGGGTCAAGTGAATAAAAATAAAGCAAATGGTAAAAGCATTTGCTAAAAGCTTAAGCAAATGCTTTTAGCATTTGCTTCATATTGAGTGAATAAGAGTTTGCTTTTGCTTATAAGCATTTGCTACTCAGTTTTAAGGAAATGCTTCAATTTTACGGAAGAAAGCTCTTTGCAACTCTTACTTCACTTGTTTTTGTTTACATTTAAAGTTTTACATAGTTGAATTTCAAACTAAAAACATAAATATATTGGGTAATATTTTTTAAATTGTTAATTAATAATTTTTTAAAACTATTTCTTTTATAACCGAATTCGATAATGTCACAAGTCATGGGTGCATTTTTATTCATTTATAGTAATTTTATCCAGTCATTTGCCTTTATAGTGATTTTGGACGCCACAAATTTTTCTGCCTTACATACAGTTGTGCATTGTACGTGGCGATCTTCCCCGACTCCTATTTGAAATTCGGGATCACTTAAGTACCTTGAAAATATTTCCATCTTCTGTTTGGAAGACAGTACCCCGCCACGTCTCTCTTGATATTCTCCGAGTAACAGTTTTGAAATATTGGTACTTAACATTTTCTTCAGAGAAACGATATAAATTTTTATAACCGTTGGTTATTGAAACTTTTCTCGTATTTTTTAACCTTTTGTGTCACCATAAATTACCGTATTTATATTTAGGATCAATTATCATGAAAATAGAGTGCATAGAAATATCTTAGCAAGCCGTTTGCCTCACTTAAAAAAGTTTAAACATACGCTTAAAGTATTAGGCAAAAGTTCGGCTTTATCAACACATTTTTAAGCAAATGCTTAAGAGAAATCCTAAAAATAAGCAAATGCTTATAATTTTTAGCAAAATCAAATGCTATTTTTTTTTATTCAACCCCAAATCAAGCATTAAGCGTAAAAGTGATAGAAATCTTAAGCATTTGCTTATTTTTTATTCACTCGACCCAATATCCAACTACTTAGAATGCTTTCAAAGTTTTCTCCTCCAAAATACCGTATTTACTCGCATATAAGCCGCACCGTTGTCTTTTGAGACTGAGTCTATGGAGGAAAAAAGTTCCCAAAAATAAGCTGCTCTTCAAAAATCGCGATTAGACGTAAAAAATTTCTAATATGTATCATTAACTGTACACAAATATCAGTAAATATTGGTATTGTTTTTAATGATAAAGTATTTTGGTGAATTTGTTGTAACCGATCAGCAATATATTCATTTTGCGGGACACAAAGTACAAATTGCATTACCGAAAATCTCGGAATACGCATTTTACCCAAACATGCTGTACGTGGAAAGCGACGAAAAATCACGACTCTCGAACTGAAAGGAGCGCCACCAAAATGGTTCTTGCAGTAGAATTGTTGAAATGTGGGACTAAACTGACGATGCCTTGATATTATTATTATTATTCACATAAACGCTACAATTGGGAGCAGGTCCTGGTGGCAGCGGGTCCCCATCACAACTCAATGCATAATGCCCAAATTACATAATAAAAATTGGGTGTACTTAATACAAAAATATAAGCTTTTTGATACCATTTCCTACACACTATATACTACTTCTTAACTTCAAGTCACAGGAACTCCCGTCACAACAGCTTGGGTATCACTCAATACATAATGCCCAAATTACATAATAACAATTGAATGTACTTAATACAAAAATAGAACCTTTTTTGATAGTAGTTCCTATACACTATATACAACTTCTTGACTTCAAGTCATAGGAACTCTCGTCACAACAGGTTAGCTAAAAACTACAACGTTTCATTTGTTATTTGTCCATACAACTACAAAAATTTAGAATAAGTAAATAATCTTCATGAATAAAAAAAAATTCGACCATAATTTGACATTAGATTGTTATTTGGAGTATTGTGATTAAATGATAACCCTACTATGTTTATTTACAATAATTAACGCCGCTTGGTGGCGCAAGTCCTATAAAAAAACTAAATAAAATACTAACCTACAAATACTCATATTAAATACTAAAGTTTTTAACAATTTCCGTCACATTACAGAATATTCTCTCATTACCATAGCGATCGCCTGCAAAAACTGTCGTCTGTAACTCCATCATCAATAATAATATAACTTTTCCTTTTGTTTCGCTGATTATATTGTTTTTGTACGTCACATACTGGGTATTGAATCACCCAGCCATTTTGCGAAGTCAGAGTCAAGTTTAACGGTTATTTCCCATTTTTGGATTTTTCTACTTTGTTTCCTTGCATCCTCATTTTGGAGATGAAAGTTTTGTGGGGAAAGTGCGGCTTGTACGCGAGTAAATATGTACTTGTCTGGATGTGTCATACTACAACAAATATTTCAAACCGGTAAGCATTTCGTCACATTAATTCAATGGTTGTAATGGTTTCATTTTTAAGAGATTTCCTTTTCGTCAATGAAATGTTTTTCGAATGAATTATTTGAATAGTCTGTATTTTATTAACTCAATGTCCATCTTTAAAATGTGATTTCTAGTCGGAAAGGTCCAACTATCTTATAAATTAATGCAAGCGTGTGTGTTTTCCTCAAATAAATTATACATGGTGTAATCGTAGCAGATTCAGGATGTTTTTACTTTGAGAAGTATGTTGTGTATTTTTTCTCTTATAAATATTTATATCACCCTTTTTAAACTATCTTTTAGTTTACTCTTATGTACTTGTCTGGATGTATCCTTTATGCTATGGTTATTTCTTCTAGACCAATCACAGGCCAATTAACGTCAAAGAGGAATTAGGAATATATCACATAACTGAGGTGAGTATTAATACCTCTCTAAATTATTATCTTTATGTTATCTTATGTTCATTCACATGCCTTTCAAATTTGGTTTTAAATAATATTAGAAACTTGTTGCAAGCGAGTGATCTAGTTTAGAAATATTATATATTTTTTCACTGGAGAAATATTTTTATTATTCCCCAAAGTGGTTTATTTTTCTAAAAATCCATTATTGATGCATTGGTATCGCAGTTTCTCTATATTTCAAGGACTCGGACAAGTTTCTATTACTAACTGTTTGGCTTTTTTGTATTGTTATAACACTTTTGCAATCAATTCCTTATCCATTTACCATTCTGGTATGTTTAAAAAAGCTTTCTCCACACAAAAACAAGCCATCAAGGCAATACTTAGAGTTTCTTACCGCAATCCTGGTAGGCCTTTATTCCGCTCACTCGATATACTTACCCTTCCCTCGGTGTACGTATTACAATGGGTCGAGTGAATAAAAAATAAGCAAATTCTTATGCTTAAGATTTCTATCACTTTTTAAGCAAATGATTTGCGGTGAATAAACAAATAGCATTTGCTTTTGCTAGAATGAATAAGCATTTGCTTATTTTTAGGATTTTTCTTAAGCATTTGTTTAAAATTGTGTGAATAAAACCGAGCTTTTGCTTAATGCTTTAAGCATTTGCTTCAACTTTTTTAAGTGAGGTAAAGGGCTTGCTAGGATATTTCGAAGTACTCTATTTTCATGATAATTGATCCTAAATATAAATATGGTAATTTATGGTGACACGAAAGATTAAAAAATACGAGAAAAGTTGCAACAACCAATGGTTAAAAAAATTTATACCGTTTCTCTAAAGAAAATGTTAAGTATATTTCAAATCTGTTACTCGGAGAATATCAAGAGAGATGTGGTGGAGTACCGTTTACCAAACATAAGATAGAAATATTTTTAAGGTACTTAAGTGATCCCGGATTTTGCTATGAAGGCAAATGACTGGATAAAATTACTATAACGAAATAAAAATGCACCCATGATTTGCCATATTATCGAATTCGGTTATAAAAGAAAGTTTTAAAAAATTATTAATTAACTTTTTAAAAAATATTACCCAATATGTTTATGTTTTTAGCTTGAAATTCAACTATGTAAAACTTTAAATGTAAACAAAAACAAGTGAAGGAAGAGTTGCAAAGAGCTTTCTTTCGTAAAATTTAAGCATTTGCTTAAAACTGAGTAGCAAATCCTTATAAGCAAAAGCAAACTTTTATTCACTCAATATGAAGCAAATGCTTTTAGCATTTGCTTAAGCTTTTAGCAAATGCTTTTACCGTTTGCTTTAAGCATTTGCTTAATTTTTATCCACTCGACCCATTGTCTCGATAAAATTATTATATTATATATTATATTATATTTGCTTAATTTTTATTCTCTCGTACCCAATGTGCTACCTTTGTAAAAAATAACCACAACCAATTCCTCACAAATACTGAGTACCACAACTATGGTACTCGCTCAAGGTATGATGTTCATATCAATGGCTACTCCTACTCCTTATGCCGAAAAGGCCCTTACCACTCGGCATCCCTAATTTTCAATCCTCTGCCCACTGATATTAAATCACTTTCCACTCCAAACACCTTCAAAAACAAGGTGAAAAATCTGTTACTGGCTAAATGTTATAACAGTGTGGATGAGTTTATGGCCGTCTAGCTGATACAGCCGAAACTTTGTAATGAAATGTGTGTACATAATTTTGATATTTTGTTAGTATTTCTGTGAAAATGTGGTTGTGTAGTGAAATTTAATTATCTCGAATTTCGACTGACGACTTCCGTGTCATTATTTGTGACCTCAACGGAACAATAAATATATTATTATTATTATCCTTTCTAAAAAATTAGTGTCCTTACAATTTTTGAAAGAAGTTAGAACATTAAACACGTAGAATAATATTTTTTCAAATAATTTTCTGCTAGAATGAGTGCACGGCTGCGAGTGAAGAGTTCTCAATGGAGAGAGATGTGGAGGAAGAATGTTTGGAGTATAGAAGTCAAGCTCATTCAGTGGTAAGTGGCAAACTAAAGAGGATGTGTTCCTGTGCCATTTTTAGGCAATTATAAATTCATATCATGCCTTATGTTATTATTGATAGCAGCATAGTAATAGCATTGAAAAATTAGAGTTGTAATCAAAAATAATTTTATCGAGACAATGGGTCAAGTGAATAAAAATTAAGCAAATGCTTAAAGCAAATGGTAAAAGCATTTGCTAAAAGCTTAAGCAAATGCTTTTAGCATTTGCTTCATATTGAGTGAATAAGAGTTTGCTTTTGCTTATAAGCATTTGCTACTCAGTTTTAAGGAAATGCTTCAATTTTACGGAAGAAAGCTCTTTGCAACTCTTACTTCACTTGTTTTTGTTTACATTTAAAGTTTTACATAGTTGAATTTCAAACTAAAAACATAAATATATTGGGTAATATTTTTTAAATTGTTAATTAATAATTTTTTAAAACTATTTCTTTTATAACCGAATTCGATAATGTCACAAGTCATGGGTGCATTTTTATTCATTTATAGTAATTTTATCCAGTCATTTGCCTTTATAGTGATTTTGGACGCCACAAATTTTTCTGCCTTACATACAGTTGTGCATTGTACGTGGCGATCTTCCCCGACTCCTATTTGAAATTCGGGATCACTTAAGTACCTTGAAAATATTTCCATCTTCTGTTTGGAAGACAGTACCCCGCCACGTCTCTCTTGATATTCTCCGAGTAACAGTTTTGAAATATTGGTACTTAACATTTTCTTCAGAGAAACGATATAAATTTTTATAACCGTTGGTTATTGAAACTTTTCTCGTATTTTTTAACCTTTTGTGTCACCATAAATTACCGTATTTATATTTAGGATCAATTATCATGAAAATAGAGTGCATAGAAATATCTTAGCAAGCCGTTTGCCTCACTTAAAAAAGTTTAAACATACGCTTAAAGTATTAGGCAAAAGTTCGGCTTTATCAACACATTTTTAAGCAAATGCTTAAGAGAAATCCTAAAAATAAGCAAATGCTTATAATTTTTAGCAAAATCAAATGCTATTTTTTTTTATTCAACCCCAAATCAAGCATTAAGCGTAAAAGTGATAGAAATATTGAGCATTTGCTTATTTTTTATTCACTCGACCCAATATCCAACTACTTAGAATGCTTTCAAAGTTTTCTCCTCCAAAATACCGTATTTACTCGCATATAAGCCGCACCGTTGTCTTTTGAGACTGAGTCTATGGAGGAAAAAAGTTCCCGAAAATAAGCTGCTCTTCAAAAATCGCGATTAGACGTAAAAAATTTCTAATATGTATCATTAACTGTACACAAATATCAGTAAATATTGGTATTGTTTTTAATGATAAAGTATTTTGGTGAATTTGTTGTAACCGATCAGCAATATATTCATTTTGCGGGACACAAAGTACAAATTGCATTACCGAAAACCTCGGAATACGCATTTTACCCAAACATGCTGTACGTGGAAAGCGACGAAAAATCACGACTCTTGAACTGAAAGGAGCACCACCAAAATGGTTCTTGCAATAGAATTATTGAAATGTGGGACTAAACTGACGATGCCTTGATATTATTATTATTATTCACATAAACGCTACGATTGGGAGCAGGTCCCGGTGGCAGCGGGTCCCATCACAACTCAATGCATAATACCCAAATTACATAATAAAAATTGGGTTTACTTAATACAAAAATATAAGCTTTTTGATACCATTTCTTATACACTATATACTACTTCTTAACTTCAAGTCACAGGAACTCCCGTCACAACAGCTTAGGTATCACTCAATACATAATGCCCAAATTACATAATAACAATTGAATGTACTTAATACAAAAATAGAACCTTTTTTGATAGTAGTTCCTATACACTATATACAACTTCTTGACTTCAAGTCATAGGAACTCTCGTCACAACAGGTTAGCTAAAAACTACAACGTTTCATTTGTTATTTGTCCATACAACTACAAAAATTTAGAATAAGTAAATAATCTTCATGAATAAAAAAAAATTCGACCATAATTTGACATTAGATTGTTATTTGGAGTATTGTGATTAAATGATAACCCTACTATGTTTATTTACAATAATTAACGCCGATTGGTGGCGCAAGTCCTATAAAAAAAAACTAAATAAAATACTAACCTACAAATACTCATATTAAATACTAAAGTTTTTAACAATTTTTAACAATTTCCGTCACATTACAGAATATTCTCTTATTACCATAGCGATCGCCTGCAAAAACTGTCGTCTGTAACTCCGTCATCAATAATAATATAACTTTTCCTTTTGTTTCGCTGATTATATTATGTTTTTGTACGTCACATACTGGGTATTGAATCACCCAGCCATTTTGCGAAGTCAGAGTCAAGTTTAACGGTTATTTCCCATTTTTGGATTTTTCTACTTTGTTTCCTCGCATCCTCATTTTGGAGATGAAAGTTTTGGGGGGAAAGTGCGGCTTGTACGCGAGTAAATATGTACTTGTCTGGATGTGTCATACTACAACAAATATTTCAAACCGGTAAGCATTTCGTCACATTAATTCAATGGTTGTAATGGTTTCATTTTTAAGAGATTTCCTTTTCGTCAATGAAATGTTTTTCGAATGAATTATTTGAATAGTCTGTATTTTATTAACTCAATGTCCATCCTTAAAATGTGATTTCTAGTCGGAAAGGTCCAACTATCTTATAAATTAATGCAAGCGTGTGTGTTTTCCTCAAATAAATTATACATGGTGTAATCGTAGCAGATTCAGGATGTTTTTACTTTGAGAAGTATGTTGTGTATTTTTTCTTTTATCAATATTTATATCGCCCTTTCTCAAACTATCTTTTAGTTTACTTTTATGTACTTGTCTGGATGTATCCTTTATGCTATGGTTATTTCTTCTAGACCAATCACAGGCCAATTAACGTCAAAGAGGAATTAGGAATATATCACATAACTGAGGTGAGTATTAATACCTCTCTAAATTATTATCTTTATGTTATCTTATGTTCATTCACATAACTTTCAAATTTGGTTTTAAGTGATTTTAAAAACTTCTTGCATGCATCTGATCAATATGTTTATAAATATTTTATACTGTTTTTCTGGTAGATAATGTGTGCATTTTCTATGCAAAAAAGTTCAAAATCTAGAAAAACCGTGTGCGTTATGCATAGGAAAAAATGAATACATGGCAAGTAGGATGTGCAAGGGTTTCCCATGGTACAGAAGTGCTTTTTGTCAAATTTGCCTTAGTATATTAGTATACTAATTATTTCCTTTGAAATCAGAAAATTATTTTTCCTTATATTGTTGTAGCCCTGATTTTTAGATCCCTTCTAAAGATGTTCATTTCATTTTGCCATTCTATACTCGCCCTGCAAACTAAATTTCTTTTTGAAATCCGTTCTGCTAATACCGTCCAAATTCGTAGTTGCAGAAAAATTCTAACCTTGGTATTGTTAGCCCTGTTTGTTTGACCTGGTTTAAATATGATATTTTGGTTATTTATTTATATAAAGATTATTTCAAGGGTTTAGAAAACTTTCCATTACTAAACATTTGCTTTTGTGTATTTTTATAACACTTTTGCATTCAATTCCCTATCCTTTCATCACATTTTCTAAAAATTTAGTGTTCTTACAATTTTTTGAAAGGAATGAAAACATGCAGAATAATATTTTTTCCAAATTATTTTCTTCTAGAATGAGTATGTGACTGTCGATGAAGAGTTATCTACAGAGAGAGTAGTGGAGGAAGAAAGTTTGAGAGACGGAAGTGACAGTCGTTCAGAGGTAAGTGTTAAGCTAAAGAGGATTTGTTCATATGCCATTTTAGGGCAATGACAAATTCATATCCTGTCTTATGTTATTTTTGATAGCAGTATGAAATTAGTTTTGAAAAATTAGAGTTGCACTCAAAAATAATTTATGGAGACAATATCCAACTACTTAGACTGCATTCGGAATTACCGTAAATACCTGTATATAATGCGCACCCTCGTATAACGCGCAGTGGGGTTTTCAGCCTCGTAATCTATTATTTTTCTATATATCCGCGTATAGCACGAACAGATTCTTTTTAGCGTTACCGTTCCAGAATAAAGTAGATGGTGTAATGTGGTCTAAAGCAATGATCAAATTATTGGTATTATGTATTGGTAACATAATGAAAGTGCAAAATGAAATTTTCGAATAACGTTCCAAAAGAACGTCAGCTAACTCATTCATTACATACTTTATGTTTACTTACAAGGTGATATTAGTATATACACAATAATCCAATTATATTAATTTCACAGTATTGCATGACATGAAAACGTTGCAAGAATAAGATATTTTATAGTTTTAGCCGTCGAATAAAGTAAAAATGGAGAAATTTGGTCCATATTTACGTATTTTAATGTACGAAAGAAATAAACTTGCACCTTGAAAAATCGAAACTCCTGTGTAAACATATGGAAAAATATAATCGTCTCCCGTAGTCGACTAAGGGAAACTTCCATAAACGAAAATAGTTTTCCCGGGGTCTCCTCTGAAAAGTTACTTTGGAAGATACTGATTACTGGCAGAAATGTTTAGAAGATTTAAAAGGCAAACTGGTATTTGGGTATTTAGCTTTGCCTGTGATTTGAATTCTATGTTGAAAGTTTTTATTTCTCAATATCCATTATTGGACGATTCCACAAAATAACTCCACACTCAATTTTATTTTACTTTCTTTTTTTCAGATCTGCATAAGTCCCATGAAATTGGAGTTTGACCATGAGAATGTAAATCCGAATGTTGAGGTAATTATGTTTTAATGAAATTAGTTTCAGTTGTATGGGAATGTTGTACTGTTTTTGATTTTTAAAAACTCACAATTGCTAGGTTGTATTTGACGTCTTTCTATTTGTTTTAAGCTTTTGTGAGAGTATGGCAGACAGAACTTGAATAGGTACTTTGAATCATCCCTCTATGCTTTGCCATCTGGTTGAAAAGATAACTTTTGGATGTGAAATATGAATAGACCGTATTCCGTGGCATATAAGATGCACCGGGGTGTAAGACACACCCCAGTTTTTTTTTTAAATTTTCAGGAGCAAAGTAATTTGCTTCACCAAAACATTTACGAAGGGCCATGTCGTGTATCATTTCCAACCGTGATTAAGTCCGTATCCTGCAACATTTACAGAAAATATTCCGGCATGATAACATTTACCGTAAATACCCGCGTAGAATGCGCACCCTCGTATATTGCCCAGGGGGGTTTTCAGCCTCATAATCTATGATTTTTCTATATACCCACGTATAGAGCGCACAGATTCTTTTTAGCGTTACCGTTCCAGAATAAAGTAGGTGTAACATGTTCTAAAGCAATGATCGAATTATTGGTATTATGAACTGGTAACATAATGAAAGTGCAAAATGAAATTTTTGAATAACGTTCCAAAAGAACGTCAGCTAACTCAATCATTACATACTCTCTTTACTTACAAGGTGATATTAGGATATACACAATAATCCAATTATATTAATTTCATAGTAGGGCATATGACATTATTTGAGCTAATGAAATGAAGGAATGATGACAATCCTATGTTTTTTACATACGTTTTAGTCACGCCTGAGGTGGACGCGTTCGCCCAACCTTCAGTTTTACCCTTATTAGAACACTCTGGAGCACGTAAATACGATAGCAAATAACCATAATTAACTACAGACTCGAAGAATCAAGAATAAATCACGTATGAATGCTGGGAGAAAGGTAGGGAACGAAAACTTTATTTAGTTCTACTAGAAGCATCAACTTCCAGCGTACTCAAAGGCATCAGCTGCCATGTTTTCTAATTGCAAGTATTACCAGTATCTCACCACCAGGCAGGGCGCCGGTGTAGGGTGACGTCATGCGTAAGATGACGATTCCGATAACAACATCGAAGAAGAATGGTCCAGTGACGAATAATTTCTTGGCTTTTAAAATGAATAAATACTGAATTCATTCATTTCATATCTAATTAATTTATGTTTATAGAATTAGTTAATAAATTTTAACTATTATCTATCTTACTTTTCGTAAAAATCACCAATAAAAACATGAGGATGACCGGGCAGTAATAAATGTGCCGAAATTGTGGAAATATGGGGTCAAATGAAAATAGGAAGATTATATACCCTCGTATAACACGTAACCTAACTTTTAACTCAAATATTTCGAAAAAAAGTGCGCATTATACGCGGGTATTTACGGTAAATATAACATTTTAGATAAACTTCATTCGTAAAATAAATAGGGATGATCGGAAACATAAATAATTATTTTGAGACTAAATGTGACCTGCGTGAACTCCGGCAGTCATATTAATTGTTGCTGTCGAAGCACGCCACACGTTGAACGTGTAAATTTCACTTTTCTGATATTACTTACTTAAACTAAAGTCCAAGATGATATTTTGATAGAATTAAATAAATAATAAATGGAATGCATATGTAATAGTGATATGTACGCTCAAATAGTCCCATTTTTTTCTGCAACTCTTTTTGCCTCGTACATAACGATTTTGTTCGATACAGCAATATCCAACTTATGAATAAATTGTTTAGAAAGAGAATATACAGACATCATAAACATCTTGGACTGCACTCAATTGCTGAGGCGCCTGCAAGTTCCAGAATAGAAATTTTGTGACCAAATCTTAAAAAAAAAATTGTTTAAAGAAAATTAAGAATTTCAGTTTTTTTTTGTTTTACCCGAAATTTAAGAAAGGCAATCTGAGGGTAAAAATCAGTAACACCCGAAAAATCCATCATCATCATCATCATGAGGTGTTCTGCCTCTAGGCAGGTCCCTGGCACCAGCGTTGTCTCCACTCATTTCTGTTCCTTGCCATTTCTTTCATTTCCTGATACCCTCCCCTTTCTTTCAGATCGTCAAACATTTTTATTCTTCTACGTCCCCTTTTCCTTTCACCTTCTACTGATCCTTCCAACACCATCAATAGTAAACCTTCTCCTCTCAAGATATGCCCTAACCAGTTACTTTTCCTCCTCTGAATTGTTTCAAGTAATCTTCTCTTCTCATTCACCCTTGTTAGTATTGCTTCATTCCTTATCCTATCCGTCCACTTAACCTTCTCCATCCGCCTCCACACCCACATTTCAAATGCCTCTAGTCTTTCTTTCTCTCTTTTCTTTAGCGTCCATGTTTCACACCCATAAAGCAATACACTCCAAACATAGCACTTCACAAGACGTTTTTTCAGATTTAAATCCATTTTACCACATAGTACCCGTTTTTTCCTATTAAATGTTTCTTTTGCCATTGGTATTCTTGTTCTTATTTCTTTTTCACTTCTCCAGTCTTCAGTTAGCATGCTTCCGAAATATCTATACTGTTTTACTTGCTCCACTCTTCCATCCTTTATTGACACATTCATAATCTCTCTATCCCCTATTCTCATCACCTTTGTTTTCTTTATGTTCATTTTCATTCCATATTCCATCATCCTGTCTTCTAGCTTTGTAACCATTTCCTGAATATGCCTCGTTTCATCCATACCTTACATATAATTCAGTATATATTTCATTTCCTTATAAGATTACTTTTCTCAAAAATTAATTTTCTTCAATCGTAGTAAATTCAAAAGAAAAACTGATTGAAGTAGATATTCTTATCCAAAATTTTTCCAGCCTTCAGTATAAGGAGTCGAAGGGGGACAAAAACAAATAATTGAAGGAAACTTGTTTATATCATGATAGTCACTTTTTTTCACACTCATGCATTATTTGGCAGTTTGTCTTATTCTCCAATACAAACAATATACAATTATCCATTCATGAAGTGCTTCAAAACATTTTGGATTATTGTTATCAAAACTGTTATTAAGCGAATCTCTATTTTCTCGATTCCAGTGTTAGCACTGGTTATATGCTAGTTGAAATATAAATACGATATAATAATATTCGACGTAGAAAAAGTGGTTTCGGACTTCATTACCTGTATTCGAATAATTTTTTCTGTTAGGTATTAGGCTAGTTTTTGTCATTGGGACATAGAAATCAAAGATTCACAACAATAGCCGTTAATAAACCTTGAAAAGTCTCATTTTTCAAAATTTAATTTTTTCCCTTGTATAACGCGCGAGATAATTTTTACCCGATTTGGAATTTTTTTGTATAGATAACACGCGCGTTATCGATGGGGAAAATATGGTAATTGAAGGAAACTTTTTTATTTCATGATAGTGAAATTTTTTTAGCATTCTTACATTATTTGGCAGTTTTTCTTATTCTCCAATACAAATAATATGCAATTATCTATTCCTGAAGTGCTTCAAAACATTTTGGATTATTGTTATCAAAACTGTTCTTAAGCAGTTATTTACTTTTTAATGTAATAATAATAATGCATAAGTGAGTTCTGATGAATTACTAAACATAGGAGGCTTATTCTGTAAACCTCTTTTGCAATAATGTATCTCCCGTTAGCTCTCGAAGGTTTGTGCAGTAGATGTTGCACTGATGTTAATTGTCGAAATAATGCATTTGTTGGTAGATGTTCATGTAAGCTTGCTTTAAAATTACAGCTCTTTTTGTCAGGTTCCTGCTGTCGTAAAACGAACGTCACAGGTTAGTGAGACAGGCGGCGGAACTTCAAGTCTAAAGGAAACTCTCTCAAATTCAATCTCGTGTGGAAATGAATCTCCAGCCAATGTATCTGCTCAGGTGAGTCCTCTTATATTGAAGCATAACACCATCCTAATGAAGATCGGCTCTTGTGCAGCTAATTATGTTCATCAAGTTCCTAAATACCATATTTACCCCAATCTAGGGGGATAAAAACAAATACCGTATTTTCCCATCGATAACGCACACCTTGAAATTTTTAGTACGGATAAAAATGTGTAGATAACGCGCGGTCAAGTTTTTTCTCCTGACTTAAAAAAGTGGCTCTTTGGACCAATGAATAACGGAATAATCCTATTTGCTACGGCGGAGTCTATAACAAATGAATAGCTGAATGAACTAGGAGTTTCCGGTTTTTAAACACGTGTAATTTATCTGTTGAAATATGCCCTTGAGAAAATTAGCCATGTAAAACAAAAAGAATTTACGATGAAAATCAGGTGACGATTTTTATGGTTTTGAGTAATTTGATTTTAATGTATGCAATAAATATTTATAATTTTGCTCATTTGGGTCAATTTTGTCTCGTTTTAAAATAGTACCCTTTATTTTAATCGAAGATTGCAAAAATTATAATAATAGTAAGCAATGTAAATCAATAACTTTGTCTCGATATCATACTGTAATAGTGTGAAGATCAGAAACGCATTCAGAATCGATTTCCATGAGTTTGAATGGCAAGAATATCATGAAAATTGATACGAAAATGCTCTTTGCCAGTCGTAAGGGGTAGACAAAAAAAAATCTCAAAAAAAGTCGGGAGATTGACTTCTAGAAAGATAACACGTAAAATTCGATTTTTCCAAGTGTAATCTTTCATTCCTTTTGATATAAAATTAAAAAGAATTAACCAAAGATCTTAGGATTTGAATCATTTTAAAGAATTCAAAATAAAGTTTCTTATTCAATTCCTATTTTTATCCTACAATTCGAAAACTCTCATGTTAAACGCTTAATTCGCATATTTTGAGAAATATAACCATTTTAACGGGTTATTGCCTTGCCTACTAATTACGTTTTTAGACCTTGAAATCCTATTATTATGTAATTCCCGTGGTTTTCACCGAAGGAAAGGGAAATGAAATTTCGTTACTATAAAATTGATCATTGAAATAGTTATGTGCGAATCTCTATTTTCTCGATTCCAGTGTTAGCACTGGTTATATGCTAGTTGAAATATAAATACGATATAATAATATTCGACGTAGAAAATGTGGTTTCGGACTTCATTACCTATATTCTAATAAATTTTTGTTAGGTATTTGGCTATTTTTTGTCATTGGGACATAGAAATCAAAGATTCACAACAATAGCCGTTAATAAACCTTGAAAAGTCTCATTTTGCAAAATTTAATTTTTTCCCTTGTATAACGCGCAAGATAATTTTTACCCGATTTGGAATTTTTTTGTATAGATAACATGCGCGTTATCGATGGGAAAATACGGTAATTGAAGGAAACTTTTTTATTTCATGATAGTCAAATTTTTTTTAGCATTCGTACATTATTTGGCAGTTTTTCTTATTCTCCAATACAAATAATATGCAATTATCTATTCCTGAAGTGCTTCAAAACATTTTGGATTATTGTTATCAAAACTGTTCTTAAGCAGTTATTTACTTTTTAATGTAATAATAATAATGCATAAGTGAGTTCTGATGAATTACTAAACATAGGAGGCTTATTCTGTAAACCTCTTTTGCAATAATGTATCTCCCGTTAGCTCTCGAAGTTTTGTGCAGTAGATGTTGCACTGATGTTAATTGTCGAAATAATGCATTTGTTGGTAGATGTTCATGTAAGCTTGCTTTAAAATTACAGCTCTTTTTGTCAGGTTCCTGCTGTCGTAAAACGAATGTCACAGGTTAGTGAGACAGGCGGCGGAACTTCAAGTCTAAAGGAAACTCTCTCAAATTCAATCTCGTGTGGAAATGAATCTCCAGCCAATGTATCTGCTCAGGTGAGTCCTCTTATATTGAAGCATAACACCATTCTAATGAGGATCGGCTCTTGTGCAGCTAATTATGTTCATAGAGTTCCTAAATACCATATTTACCCCAATCCAAGATGATCCCAAATCTGAGACAGCTGCTTCAGAATTAAATGAATTAAGAAAAGAGCCATTTACTTTCTTTAAATCTTCATGAGACTGCCCGAGACTGATTCCCAACTAAATCATCTTCTAACCTTTCTTCCAATCCATCCAAAGTCTTGCTGCCTCTTCCTAAAATAATAATAATGCTTCATTAATCTTCCAACCTTTCTTCCAATCCATCCAAAATCTCACTGCCTCCTCCTAAAATTACTAATAATCCTTCATTATGTATTTACCTGAATCCATGATAATCCCAAATCTACGACGACCCCCATTTTAGTAGACTGTCAGAACAGAAAAGGTCTTTATGACCTAATTCATGCATTTGGCGTGGATATACCATATTTAATCGATTGTAATCCGACCTTTTTCTATCTTTTTACCATATCAGAAATCGCCACTCGGCTTAGAATCGGGGTAAAAAAAGAAGTAAATGAGTCTGTGTCTGTATTTGCATTATAACTCGCGTCATAAGTGTGTTAAAGTGGAAGTAAACTGTCTACTTTAAATTTAAGTAAAAAAGCATCAAAATGACAAGATCTAAGAAGAAATAAATTACGTAAATAGTACGTGGTGCCTCAAAGTCGCAAAATAGGTGACGGTTTCGATTGTATTGGTAAGAAGTTAGATATGGACATGTTTCATTTTGCTCGTGGATCGAAACATTTGCCTTTCTTATTCCCCCCTCCAGTTTCTTTCTTGTTTCGGTGTCGAGTGTCTAGTATACGTACGTACATTTCCCAAGCGAGCCATCCCTTCCTCTCGGCAAACATCAATTTGTCATTTGGGGTAGTGAGATTTTATTTTAATTAATCCCATTATGGGACGAACACATTATTCTGCGAACTTTAAGAGGAAAGTGATAGCATATGCAGAAGAACTTCTAATCTTACAGCACAATGGCATATATGGTTTATGAGAATCGGGGCTATTTTATTCACAGATTAATATCCCAAGAGAAAATGTGCTGAAATTACTTTTTTTAGAAATCTTTTTGAATATGTGAATCAAGTGTATTTTATGTTGCCGTAATATCAGTAAATACTCTTTATTTAATTACTAACTGAAAATCAGAGGAATTCATAATTTTGAGGTTCGCTGCCTAAGCCCTTAAAAGTCATTTTTTTCCTTGCATTACGAGATAATTTCAATTGCCCATAGCTCTGTAACAAATGAGAATTGGACCCATGTGCGTATGACATTTTTTACTCAAAATCACTTAACACATTTGCGACGTAAGTTATTTTTCTCTCCATACCCACAGGCGTAAAATGCAATAAAAATTCATTTATGATTTTTTTGTTTAAATTAAGAGATAGTTTCTTTAATGCTGAAAAAAATGTGTTTTTTAAATTTCCAATGCTTGTGAGGCATCTAAATAAGTTTTGATTGGTTTTACCATAAGAGGTTTGCAACCACGCAATACAAACATGTTATTATGATTTTCTCCCAATTATTTTTTATTTATACCATTTATAAAACACTGATGATGAAATCTAGGACTGAGATATTATAATTGGGAATACCGGAATTAAGTTTAAAGTTTAAAGAGAGAAATTTTATGCCATTGTAATTATTGATGATGATGTTACAAATATCTGATATGTCAGTAGTTGGTAAAGTATATACCAAGGGATTGTAGTAATAATGGTATAAACGTTTGGATATTTTTGAAATTGGTGGCTATTCCATTAATTCTATCGTGAGAAATATTTTGGTATGGTTTCTTTTGGTTCATGTGCTTTTGCTATTGTAGTTATAGTGATGTGTTAATTTTTTTACTTAGTAATCTTTTGTCAAATTCTCTCTGTGTCATTTTGGATAGGCACTCGATGCAACAGTCAAAACTAGAGAGGAGAATCCATCATCGTTTCCAATGCCTAGCTTAAGGAGCATTCGAATTAGGAAGAGGGAGAGAGAGGATGACATTGAAGAGCAGCAGCTGAACATGAAAAGGAAGGCAGAGGAATATAACGAAGTGGACGAGGATAAGAGCCAGAAATTATTCAAGTGTCACGATTGTGGAAAATATTTCTCATCTAAGTGTAATTTAAATAGACACATGAAGATCCATGGGAAGGAGGAGGCGCTGAACACGAAAAGGAAGGCAGAGGAAGATAATGAAGTGGACGAGGATAAAAGCCAGAAATTATTCAAGTGTAGCGATTGTGGAAAATATTTCTCATCTAAGTGTAATTTAAATAGACACATGAAGATCCATGGGAAGGAGGAGGCGCTGAACACGAAAAGGAAGGCAGAGGAAGATAATGAAGTGGACGAGGATAAGAGCCAGAAATTATTCAAGCGTCGCGATTGTGGGAAAGATTTCTCATCTAAGTGTAATTTAAATAGACACATGAAGATCATCCATGGGAAGGAGGATCAGCTGAACACGAAAAGGAAGGCAGAGGAAGATAACGAATTGGACGAGGATAAGAGCCAGAAATTATTCAAGCGTCGCGATTGTGGGAAAGATTTCTCATCTAAGTGTAATTTAAATAAAGACACGAAGATCCATGGGAAGGAGGAGGCGCTGAACACGAAAAGGAAGGCAGAGGAAGATAATGAGGATGAGATCCAGAAATTATTCAAGTGTCACGATTGTGGTAAAGATTTCTCATCTAAGTGTATTTTAAATAAACACACGAAGATCCATGAGAAGGAGAAACCTTTCATGTGTCCCACGTGTGGGAAGAGGTTTCATCGGAAGGACTACGTGGTACAGCATCAGCTGACACACGAAAAGAAGAAGAAATTCGAATGTAAGAATTGCGGGAAGAAGTTCCTTAGGAAGTACAACCTCATGCATCATCTGATGGTGCGCAATGGACAAAAGATGTACCGTTGCACCTGCTGTGATAAGAGCTTTGACAGGAACTTCAAGCTGAAGGATCACCAACGTACGCACGTTGGGGAGAGAGTGTGGGAGTGTAAGGTGTGCAAGGAAAGATTTGAGAAGTTTACGGATATGCTGCACCATCGCCAGACTCATTTACGGGAGAGGGAAGTGATCTGTGACATATGCGGTTGGAAGTCTGGTTATAAATGTTATTTAAGAAGACATATAGGGAGTCACATGGGAGTGAAGCCATATGGGTGCAGTGTTTGCGGAAAGCGGTTTTTATGCTCTCAGTCACTCAGAACGCACACGAAACGGCACACTGGCAAAGGGTTATTTACTTGTGATGTATGTGAAAAGAATTTCACGCAAAAGACTTACCTTGTCGCCCACTATAGAATCCATACGGGAGAACGTCCTTACTCATGCAGTTTGTGCGATAAGGCGTATATGACCAAAGGGGGTTTGGTTATTCATATTTCAACGCACTCAAAGGAAAAGCCATTTTTGTGTGATCTGTGCCCTAAGACGTTCCCCTGCCAACATTACCTTAATGTTCATCGAAAAATTCATTCAAAAGATAAAAAACATGTCTGAAATGTTTGTTTCAACTATTATTATGAAAAGATAAAAAAGGAATGTAACTAAGATGTAACAATGCATCGACAAAAGTGTGTACATAAGTTGCCTTCAGTTGGTGTAATAGTGGCAGCTAAAAAATATAGTTTTCGAAATATCCCTAAAAACAGAAGTTGTAGAAAATGTGATTTTCTACAACTTTTGTTCTAGTAATGATTGGTATTGATCAAGTATTAAGGCAAATATTTGATAAAACAAATAGGTGAGGAGAGTAAACATTAAGCAGCTCTTGCCCATTCAATAAAATGTCAAATACAGGTAACTCTCGTTTTACGGACTAGTTAGGCTCCGAGAAAACATTCGTAAATCAAAAGTAGAATTAGCGAAATACTGTAACATGTATAAATAATAAATGGCAATTGAATACTTTCCTTAAGTTAAAACAAATCCTCTTTGTCATATAATCTCCATGCAACTCCCTCCGATTGAAAAATCGCGTACAATTCCTGCATTTCCCGGCCGCTAGACACCCTATACATCTTATATTCACATATGCATATTCATATTTTTACTGCATAAATGCAAAATAAAGAAGAAAGTAATAAATATTTATTTTTACCTTAACGAAGATGCATAGATATTGCACTAACATTGGCCAACCCAAGTCGACAACCAATATCTGTGATTCGTTCACCTTTTTCAAGATGATTTATTACATTATAACTTCAGTTTACGTACGTAAAATGAGAGTTACCTGGGAATAATTTTGAAACGGGAAGAAAGGCTGCTATGACCGGGAATCGAACCTGGGTCTTCCACTTGCCGGGTGGATATTCTACCTCTGAACTATCGTAGCAGAACAATTTTTCTCGTTTCTGAACGTGGATGTTTCCTTGGTTGGGACGGAACTAGCCAAGCTAGTATGAAACTGCCCCAACGGATGTCCTCGAAGAGATACATCGAAGAAAACTCCTCCCTCTCAAATGGTGAGATTGCCAAGCAAGAAATTGATGGAATAATATGATCCGAAGATCCTATGCAGACAGGCATAAGCTGTAAAGGTGGGAATAATTTTGAAACGAGAAAAAAGTCTGCTATGACCGGGAATCGAACCCGGGTCTTCCACTTGCCGGGCGGATATTCTACCTCTGAACTATCGTAGCAGAACAATTTTTCTCGTTTCTGAACACGGATGTTACCTGTATAAAAAACTATTAATCAGGTCAATGCAAAATTTTATATTTAATATTTTTATAAAAGTAAAAGGTAAAAATCGGTCGACCGGAAGTGGGTGTTTACTCTTGTCACTTATCCGTTATTTTGAAATATTTGCTTTAATATTTGATAAATGTAAAAATGTATTGGAATAAAAGATGTAGGAAATTTAATTTTCTACAACCTTTGTTAGAAACATTTTTTCATGTAAATGCATTGTTTAAGAGATATCTTATATTTTTAGAGTCAACCACCACGCCACCTACGGAAGACTATTGTTATCAGTTGACGCTTAGTTACGTCTTAGTAACGCTCCTTTTTCTTTTCTTAATTGTCAACCGGAAGTAAATATTGACAATGATCCCAGAGCTAACAATATGTAATTTGCCATATAAATATGGAGAAAGTCATGTGTTGCCCACATCAGTTTATCTTAATATTGCTCCTGGTCTTCTATTCCAGACAACGTGTAACCAATCTCGCATAAGTTCTTTTTACATTCATTTACATGACATCTAACTCTTATTCCAGTAGGCATTTGCTTCTTGTTTTTCGTTTTAGGATAACATATTGTGGTAATTTTGATGTATCTGCTAAAATAGCCAACATTACTATAACTTGTGTTTTTTGTTACCTGTAATTTTTATTATCACATATTTTGCACCCCTTTCATAAACAGTATAATGGCATGTCGAAGAAAACTGGAGTTTCATCATCATTACCTTATCTCTACACGATCAGCAATTTTAAGGTTTGTAGATGTATTTATTTATTTATTTTTATTTATTCAGCAATTCCACATACAGCCATTTTACAGTGGAAACAGTAACAATAGACGACACATACAACCATGACCAAGGCGGGACTCGAACCCGCAACCCTAGCATTGGGAGCCAGATGCGCTAGCCACCCCTCTACCGAGGAATGTAAGACAAAATCACAATTAAAGAATTTATGGCTTAAAACTGTTGAATGGGGAAATCTCGGTTAGTTACGCCATCATTTGTTTTGACATCCACGAAATGATATTCACCAATAGACAAGGAAAGGGGAGGGGGAAAGGCGGAGGGAGAGGGGAAGAGAGGGAGGAAGTGAGAGGGTGGGGGAGTGAGAGAGAGAATATCCTAAGTGAGCAAACTGAAGATCAACTTGCACACCCTGAGGAATCTTTGGACAGTATAACCAGTGGCGGATTTATGCCTCATGGTGCCCCTGTCGCTAAACATTTTGGGGCCCCTGTCGTCAAACATTTTGGGGCCCATGTCGTTAAACATTTTGGGGCCCACGTCGCTAAACATTTTGAGGCCACTGTCGCTAAACATTTTGGGGCCCCCGTCGCCAAACATTTGGAGCCCGTCGCTAAACATTTTGGGGCCCCTGTTGCCAAACATTTGGGGCCCCTGTCGCTAAACGTTTTGGGGCATCTGTCGCCAAACATTTGGGGCATCTGTCGCCAAACATTTGGGGCCCCTGTCGCTAAACATTTTGGGGCCTCTGTCGCTAAACATTTTGGGGCCCATGACGCTAAACGTTTTGGGGCATCTGTCGCTAAAAATTTCGGGGCCCCTGTCGCTAAGCAGTCGGGGGCCCTACAATCTAAATATATAGTGGAACCGCTCCTAACGGCTATCCTTTGTGACACCTATTGACGATCGTTTTTCTATTGAATCATAGATAGGTTCCACTGATTTTTAAATTGAGACCTTTTATATTTCTGAGATTATATACACGAACATTTTTTGGGGCCCTTGGCGCGCGCCATGTGCGACCCCCCTTAAATCCGCCACTGAGTATAACGCCACGTGGAATGCCACCTCACAAGCTGAGATTGAAACCAGGAGCTGTGATCATGTTGCCTAGAAATGTAGAACCCTCTAAAGATCTGTGGAATGGGACCTGACTCACAGTTGCATGATTGCAACCTCGGGCTGGGAAATCCGATGAGTGGAGAGTGGTGTCCACTCGGGGAGATCGTGGGGTTGTGCTGCGGAGGCTGGGAGTTGGGAATGCTTTGGCGGACTCTCTTCCTGTCAGTAATAGGTTCGAGGTGTTGTCGGAGGACGACTCCACGGCCATTGCGCCCGTACCCACTCCCGTAGGTAGCTCTAACGTTCGGCGTGTAATGGCACCCCTGTTATCCAGTGCCCGCCGGGAGGGAGTTGAAGAGCGGGTCTTCTCCAGATGTATATCAGGAGGCACGGTGCCGCAAGTGACCAACACGGTGAGAAAAGCGGTAGTGGCGACAGGTTGCTCTCGGCTGCGGGTGGTGGCCCATGTTGGGACTAACGACGCCTCGAAGCGCGGGTCCGAGGAGATTTTAAGGACTTGGCCTCTGAGGTTGCTCGTGTCCGAGAGGAGTCGGGTTCCGATGTGCGGCTTACTGTCTGCAGTATAGTCCCTAGGATTGACCGCGGTTCTGAGGTTTGGAGTAGAGTTGAAGGTCTGAACCGAAGGCTGTGGAATTTCTGTCGGGACTTGGGAGTGGACTTCGTCGACCTACGACCGAATATCGAATCGTGCAGGGCACCACTGGATCACTCTGGTGTTCACTACACGCCCGAATCGGCTCAGAGAGTAGCGAGTAGGATTCTCGAGCACAGTAGGGATTTTTTAGGCTAGAGAGTAGGGCAGGGTGTAGGTTAGTTTTGGGTCAGGGGATAATCGATGCATTTGTAGAAAATAAGAATCCCGAAAGATTATCTAATGATAGAATACACACCGAGCGTGACATGCAGCACCAATTTCGCGATAGGTCATTGATAGAATGTTCCGTAAAGGGCGCGACGGTTCGCAATTCCAATTTTGATGCGATGCCATACAGTCGTGGGAGTGATTGTGGTGGGAGCGCATGTAGTTTTAGAGTGGAAGAGAAAGTCAAGGGTGAGATTAGTATGCGAAGTGATAGTGAGAAATTAAACGTCGTCGTACTGAACTGTCGCAGCATCCGTAGGAAAATTGCTGAGTTCGGGCATCTTATTCGCAGTCTGCATGCCGACGTCGTGATAGGCACAGAAAGTTCGTTAACGGATGAGATTCAGAGTCAGGAGACATTTCCTAGAGACTGTCGTGTCTATAGAAAAGATCGTGCTAATAGATCGGGTGGGGGAGTTTTCATAGCGGTTAGCGATAAGTACGATAGCAGTGAGATTCCGATAAATGACGAGGATATCGAGAGTGTTTGGTGCCGCATAGGTAAAGAAGGCTCCCAAAAAAGGTGCTCATATGCTCGCTTTACAGGCCTCCTAACGCTGGTGTAGATTGTATTTTAAATCTCGAGAAGCAACTATCAAAGCTTAGACTGATAAATCAAGATGGAATCGTTATAGTCGGTGGTGACTTTAACTTACACTCAATTGATTGGGAAAATCTATGTTTCGCATCTAGAGGTAAAGAACGCGAATCCTGTGAGGCATTAATCGAAACATTCTGCGAGCACTCTCTCCTTCAATTAGTCAGAAAGCCAACGCGATCGGGAAACATATTGGATTTATTATCAACTAACGTCCCAGAAAGAATAAACAAAGTCACCATTGAAGATGGAATCAGTGACCATCTGGCTGTATATGCAGAGTTTAAGTTGAAAATCGATAGGCACCCTAAGCCTCAAAGAAAGTTTTATATATTTGCTAGGGCAAACTTTTCAAGCTTCAGGTCGCGCTTACGAGAAATACTACCTGGCTTCCGTGATATGACCGAACGATCAGGTGCTGAGTCGTCATGGAAACTATTCAAGGATATAATGCTAGAGAGTATCGATAAGTACATTCCAATTAAATTGAAGGCCGACAATAAAGAGCCACGTTGGTACGATAAGAAAGTTAGGAGTGCGCTTAGGCGTCAGAGAATAAGCCACGCGAAAATAAAAAATATGCCGTCTACATTATCCGATGAATATAGAGCAACTAAAGTTAAGACGTATAAGGAAGCGTTTTTTGTTAATTGTTTACTAAGAAGCGGAGAAAAGAATACGCAGGTCGATGCCATCATCTTAGATTTTAGGAAAGCCTTTGATAAGGTACCTCACAGGAAGTTAATAACTAAATTAGAAACCTTAGGCGTTAATTCTAAAATTGTTAGTTGGATCCGTTAATTTTTAAATCATAGGAAGCAGATGGTTGTTACAGATGGGAAATCTTCGAACTTAGTGGAGGTTGTCTCTGGTGTTCCACAGGGTAGTGTAATTGGTCCGTTATTATTTCTAATTTATATAAACGATATCAGCTCAGTAGTCAGAAGTAAAATTAGGCTTTTCGCGGACGACATCTATAGAGAAATAAGCAATCCGGAAGACCACCAGTATCTCCAAAATGACCTAGAAGCTATTTCTGCATGGTGTAAGGAATGGCAGTTAGAGATAAACCAAAAGAAAAGCTGCGTCATCAACTTCTGGAGAACCAAAAGTATCTCGTTGAATAATAATTATTCGTTGGACGGAGTAGAGATTCCAGTTTCAGACTCGATTAAATACCTCGGAGTAAAGATCCATCGTGATCTCTCGTGGGACACCCACATTCGCCGATTGATAGGTGCCGCTAACAAAAAGCTGGCCTTTATAGGGAGAATAGTTCGAAATAGCTCCGAAAAAGTGAAAGAATTATGTTATTTATCCTTGGTTCGACCGCAGGTTGAATATGCTTCAGCTGTGTGGGATCCTTACGAAAAGGGACTCACTAACGAGATAGAAAAGGTTCAGCGCAGGGCAGCTAGATTTGTAAAGAGGAATTACGATAGTAAACAAAGCGTAACATCATTAATAGAAAATCTGAAATGGACATCGTTAGAGGAACGTAGGCTGCAGGCTAGAATTAAACTACTGGAAAAATTTATGTCGGAGGGACTAGCGAATGAGGTAGTAGGACTGATCAGAAGCCCGACGTATCTCGGAAGGCAGGACAGCGAGGATAAGATTCCCGAGATCGACTGTAGAACGGAGCGATATAGAGGATCGTTTTTCCCTAGGACGATAAGAGACCATAATAGAAAAAGATAACGTAGGAAAACTATGGACCCTTGGTGCACTGCACCCCCTGCCATCATTCGAATCTCTAACTATTGTATCAGCAAAGCAAGAGATCGAAAATTGTGTGAAAATTTATGATACTGAGCAATATAGTACTAGCATGCAGATACTCTGCGTGTGTTTCAGCTAGTATGTATGTCAATCAGCTTAGTATTAACTATGTAAATATTTTAAATATATAAATCCGAATAGTTTTATCCAAATTTAAAAATTGCGGTGTATTAAATTAAACTCTTAAATTCTAATGATCAAATATAAAATAGTTATAATTTAATAATCGCCCTTTTATTTTACCGAATGACAAAATGCATCAATTAATACGCTAATTAATATTATGTAAATGGGTTGGGTTTCCTAGCGATTGTCTTTTTTTCGTTGCTACGGCAACGGGCTTAAGAAACTGGCAAAATTGCAGAAGTGGGCATATTTTTATACGTTGTTATCTTTTTACTAGCATAAATGTCCGTCAATATGACGAGAGGGAATACTTTATCTATTATTTGACTTTAAATTTTCACGTACTAAGACAATGATGTTCTCTCGATGTTGTCAACCTCATGGCTGTCAGGGCAACCCCTCATGAAATCGAGAGATTTTTGCCCAAATAATCCGTGTAAAACGTAAAAATTCGAGCGTTTGTGGAATGTAGGAGGCAACTGACAATAAGAATAAGAAACTTTGCTTAATTTACTTTAAAAACAGTCCCAATTTGAATATCGAGGTTCAATATTTCTAGTTTTTATGAGCACAAGAGTGAAACCTTGCAGGTTGTTGAATAGATTTTTGCGTGATATTATCTTACGGAATTATCTACTGAAATCAGGGGTTTTTCTTTCTATCCATGACAGTCCTGAGAAATCATGAGGGTTCTATGCAAAATGTGGTTGTCCTAGCTGAAGAAACGACTGAGAGATCAAGTTTCCCAAGCGAATAAGGGTTTTGTATTTCGTTGATAATATGCTACTATATTCCTTTTCAACAATAAGGCCTTTCGCATCCCCTGTGAAACCTAATGCGGCCCGCCGGAGCATTTTCACCTGTTAATGCGGCCCTCTTAAGAACCCACAAGCTGCCTCTGCCTGGTCGCAGTAAGTTTGCCAACGCCTTGAAACCTCGCGCAGATTTTCGGAGAAGTCTGGCAACGCCGTTCCGCCTTGTCTCTTTACCTGCCGTAAAAATGAAACGCGATAAAATACAAGTGATTAAATAAAGGTTAAAAACGAACTGTGTTAATTTTCTGTCTTTGTCGAAAGAGTGAATGGATTATTCTTCGTCCGACGACAAGTTAAAATCGGTAATTAGTGCTTATTTATGCTCAGGGAGTCGAGTTTTGCGACGGCAAAATTACATCACGTACAATTTTTTTGGTCTTCGCTTTGCAATAGCGTAGGCGTTCTTCATTCAAGCTACGGTGACGATGCTTGTATGTCGCCTGGGAGACGGTGGTGGGGGGTCCGCGTTCCCTGCATCCTGATTGGCTGGCTATTTCGAGATTGCCCGCACCTGGTACGCCGTGCCGTGCAGTACTGCAGGGAGAATGGCAAATTGAAATTAATTATACCAAATGTGCCGCAGTCACGTTCTGGAAAAGTAAGAAAAAAGATTTAGGTTTCGAGAATAAAATAGATGAAATGAGCATTCGACAAGCTGAGTATGTAAAATATTTAGGAGTAACCATTTGTCGAGATCTTTCGTGGGACATGCACATTCGTCGAGTTATAGGCGCGGCCAACAAGAAACTGGCATTCATAGGTAGAATAGTAAGGAACACTACAGAGGAGTACGTGAAACATGCTACTTATCACTGGTAAGACCGCAAGTGGAATACGCAGCGAGCATATGGGATCCGTACGAGAAGGGACATAATTAAATTAGAAAGAGTACAGCGCAGAGCAGCCAGATTTGTAAAACAAAAGTACGAACATAAGGAAAGCGTCACCTCGTTATTGAGCGATTTGAACTGGGTATCACTGGAGGACCGTAGATTGGACTCAAGGTTGAAACTTCTGGAGAAATATAGGTCGGAATGTCTAAAAGAGGAGGTCGTGGGAATAATTGTGGCACCAACGTATATTGGTAGAAATGATCGAGACGATAAAATACGTGAGATCGATTGTAGGACGGAGCGTTATCTAGGCTCGTTCTTTCCGAGGACAATACGAGATCACAATAGGAAATTTCGAATTGCGTTAGACAATCTCTAGGTAGGATTTGGTGCATTGCACCCCCTGCCACCCACCAACTACGTGAATTGCAGGGTAACTTGTAGATGTTGAAGAGTAACGGTACGCAAGTCTCCGCGTGTACGCAGACCAGTGTTGCCGTTTGAAAATTTGAAATCGCGCTAGATCGACCTTCAAAAGAGCTAGAAAGGAGCTAAACTCAAAATAAATGGCGTTAAATAATGCGCTAAAAACAGAAATTTTCCGTCATTACTTTCTTAAATTTATTGCATACATTTATTAAGATTTTTCTTTAAGTTTAAAAAGAAATTGCAAAAAAGGTGACATTATTGCGGAACACAATTTAATTCCAATTGAAATGACATATAATTATCATAAAATTGAAGCAAAGTTGGATTTAGCAGAATAGAATTTAGTACACATCCATGCTGAATTTTGAACACACGTCGAAAGAATCTATAAATCATTTTATTTTTTACATTTCAATAAAGACATAAATAATTCAAAAAGTCATGTAGAATACATTTATAAAATTGTTTGATATTTGTCAATAGAAAATAAAAATGTACTGAAAATACATTATTTTACTTAAAAATAACGCATAAAAATTAAGATACACTTTCAAAAATGAAATCATCATCATGACTGTTTGCTTGCTCTTCAGCAGTTCCTGCCTCAGCAAAACTTTCATTTACATCAGTTGTGCTAATTTTCCGCAAAACATTCGCAGGCAACTCATAATTGCGACAGCATCTTCCATGTCGTCGCGATCCATACTTAATGGCCAAAACTGAGTTCGGAGTTTCATTCTGTTACGTAACTTTGGTTTTACAATGTTCATGTGACTGAATAAGCGTTCTACATCAGCATTAGAATGTGGCAATGAAAGCACTGGTAATGCAAATTGAGAAAGATCTTCAAATGGGTTTTCACCTGCAGCATCTCTGTAATTTGTAATTTCTGCCCAAAGCCGTGTTGTTTCAGAGGTTTCAATCCATTTAAAGTGGTGTAATTTTTTCCATTGAAAATCAATGCGTGTAAGCTTTCCCGAATCGCTGTTGAACATTTTTGCTAGATCCAGAATATCATGCTTTACGGGATTTAGGCAATGATGTGCACTTAAATACGACATTGACTGTAAGACATTAGCATTTTCTGGCAAACGCTGACGAAGTTGTTTTATGAGTTCGACCAGAAATTTCACGCGGCTAACGCGAATATTTTTTTGTTCTTCTTCTGTAAGTTTACAATCAGTTATTTCCTTTTCGAATTCATAGCCCAAATACGGCTTTGGGTCTAAATTATTTTCAATTTTAGTATCAGTAGTCAATATTATTCCTGGAATGACAACTTTTGAGCTCATAGAATCAATCAGATGTAACAAGTCATTCAGCAACTTTGAAGGGTCATTCATTTCAGCTTCAAATTTCTTGTTCACCATTTGCACTTCTCCAATAATGGGTTTAAAAAATAAAAGAAACAATAAATTTCTCTTATCATTAAACATTGAATGTAAGATTTCTGCTGTATAACAGCGTTCGTTTCTTCTAACAATTTCAAAATGATTCTCAAGCTCACACCATTGCTGCAGAATTCTCACAGTTGTCATTGCAATGGACATCCACCTTGTCTGACTATACTGAATTAACTTCAAAGGAGGAACTCCATCATTCATTAAACTATAAAGCTTCTTATATTTAGCCTGTCGAACAGGTGAATGTGAGAACCAATTATGCGTTTCTTTAATAAGAAAATGTAGGTTCCGCGGCAGATACTCATTGACAGCGTGGGACACTGCTAGTTGGAGTGAGTGACATACACACTTGATAAGAAGCAGACGGGGAATCTCAGTCTTTAGTTTCGTATACACACCATTATTAATACCAACCATTACAGATGCATTATCAGTACCAAGTGCAATAAGCCTGTACAAATCTAATCCATTATTTCTTATCGATGTTTTAAAGCTTCACATATTCCATCTGCATTACATTCCCTGAGCTCAATCATGTCAAGAAAAGTTACCACGAACTGATTCTTAAAATTTGAATAGTACCGAATTATAATACCCAACATTTTTGTAGCACTAATGTCATTACTTTCATCGATAATTAAACTGAACTTTCTATTTCCTAAATCAGCTTTTAAGTCTTCCACAAAATGTGGTGCTATAGCATTGCATATTATTGAAGTACATTTTGTTCTTCGCAGTTTGAAGTCCTTACATTCCTCGCTGTCTGCAAAATGAACTTTACAAATGTCACTCAAGTGATCAACTACCCTTAATGCACAATGTACAGCTATGAAGAGTGCTACGCTACTTTCTGCCTTTGCACCTCCTCCTTCGCCAATTTTCTTGAACGGCAACACACTTTGATGCTGAGAACTAAAGGGCTCTTCGGCTTTCTTGTGTTTCGTTGTGCTACGATGTCTTTCAATGTCACTTAACTTGGCTGACAGCGTGGATTTACAATATTTACAAAAACATTTTAAATCATCACCATCTAATCTACAAAGCCAGTTCTTATGCCATTCCACACGAAAATGTTGAACATATTTTTTACTCATTTTCACAAAAGGATAAAACTACTCTATTGTTTAATCTTATAAACTATAATAGATTTTAAAATAGTCCCATGCTCAAAGTATCTGAACTGTCACAAACAAAAAGGAGAAATGATCGTAAACACTCTATTAAAGGTATTCAGAACAATGGATCCCACGTGGAAACGATTGGAGTTACCGCACCTATGTTTTCGGTCGGTTGCTTCTATAATTCTTGGCAGCCACAGCTTCACTCTCAGGATTTTATGCAGAAGGGGATGCTTGCGACAGATCAGGAATTTTTCTGTAGAGGGGACGATATCATCATCGTTACAATTACTTTCTGCGCACATTTACCAGTGATTTTCCTTACATTATTTTTAATTGCATTATCTTCTCAGCCTTAATTCAAAATAAATGAGCCTTCGGACTTACTGGATTTACGCCTTAGCTCTCGCTGCCTCGGGAAAGATCTTCGACAGCAAAATCAGCACTCTTCAATGTAGTCTTCACGGGGTAATTCAATTCGCAATTCACTGTCTTCCACTTCTTTTGCAAAACGCTGTCTCACTCTACTTCCACAATACGCACATAACTACACCAAAGAGATCCCTGCTTCACAGATACCTCCTTCGCAACCGGGGATGTCTCGACTTCTTCTCTCTGAAGAAATCTTTAGAATGAGGAGTGGGAACGAGAGATACGGTATGCACTGAACGCTGGGTTACTTAAAATTCCATCAAGAACAACGATACCACTAGCGAAGCAATAACACTCCACGAAAAATGAAACAACCACTTGAACTGATGAAAATATAGGTCCAAGTCGGCCACTATGAAGATACAAAACAGAAACTAATTATGTGAGAGGTTACTCCCATAACCTACAGAAATGTTTACAAATCGTGACTTTCTGAAGACAATGAGGTATTTCTTTCTCACTCTCAAAAGCAAGCCCAGGATAGCCAGACGCCATCTGGCCGTGTAGTGTAAGAAAAACCTTTTTTATAGGGCCATATTTCAACAAGCGTAAAACTTTGGATGGGACATTTGGGCATGCAAGACATTCGGTAGGATAATGCTCGAGAAAAATCAAGAAAGACGTCAAATTTGGCGCTAGAAATCGTGAAAAGCGCCAAAATAACGTCATCGCGCTTAAGACAGTAGGAAGGCGCTAGGCGAGCCCAAAAAGCGCTAAATCTAGCGCGAAAAGCGCTGAAACGGCAACTGACGCAGACCCGTTAACTGCGCCGTAGACCTGAGGGGGGGTGCCTAACCGGTAAACTTCTCATCTATTAGGTGAGTAATCTAGCCCTATTACGCACTTAATGACTTGTAAATGCCCGCCTATTTATTCGTCTGTTAACGCGTTGTAACATGTTACCTGTTTTATTTGCTGATTTCGCGATACTTTGCCAAGGCTGTGCAACTGAAAATCAGCGGATAATGTTCGCTGCGTAATCCGCTTTGGATATTTCCACATCAAACGCCAATAACACAGCGATTTAGGACCGTTTTCTATGACGTTTTCCGCGCGTTTCTTCAAAAGGTAAACTATTTTTTCACGATAAATTACTACGCCATCCGATGACGCCGTCTTGTGGACTTGTTACGACTTGTCGTGATGGCGGTCCGTCTTAATTATTTATCGCTGTTTTATAACGCCACTTGCTGTGATGTACGGTATTTTTAGTGACGTGAAAATTTGTTGACAGTGCTAGAAATTCCATCTCGGCGGATTGTGTAGCTATTTGAGGGATTAATTGTTTCCGTCGACCGTTTCGGACTCGTATCGTAGCGACTACGTCACCATGGCAAACAACAGTGTGGTATATAATTTTATGGAATCATTCGCACAGTAATTGTTCGCTGAACGTCATCGTTCAAAAATAAAATTCATTAGTTCTCTAGTTCGGTAAATATCACGCCATTTGTACATATTTGGCATATATTTTGAACACGTCTTCAGTGTACGTACAATTCATTCATTTAAAAGGTTTGTTATTGAAAAGGAATGTAGGACAAAACCACAATTACGGAATTTGTAGCATAAAACTGTTGAATGGGCAAATTCCCGTGAATTATGCCACCATTTGTTTTGATATCTGTGAAATGGTATTCGCCAATAGACAAAGTTTAGTTCACTTTTAGGAATCGTTCCCGTAATAATTGTCCACTGAATGTCATCATCCAAAAATAAAATTCAATATATCTCTACAGCATAGTATAGTTCGTTCATTCATTGCAAAGGTTTGTTACACATTTTTGTTCGAGGGGAAAAAAACATTTTTAAACGTATTTAAAAAAATAATGTTGTCAATGCCGAATTAGTGCCGGGATACCGTGAGGGAACGTGGAGGGATGCATGAAAAAACAAATGATAGTCTTTACTACGTCTTGTTCTCTCTTAACTCTCGGCTAGGTCTTGCTTTCGCACATTCTACCAACCAACTACCTTCTTCCTACAACTCTTTTTATTCTCTAAAGCAGAAATCAGAAGTTTTCTAGAGATTCTGCGATTTCATATGAACGAAATGAAGTCTACGTAATTTACTAGCGTTAAAACTTCACCAGAGAAGGCTTTGAGACCATAATTTTACTCAAAAAATATAAAATTGCGTGAGAAATTTTCCGAATCACATTTTCATTACAGCTTTGCGGGCCGCATGAAGCGTTCTCGAGGGCCGCATGTGGCCCGCGTGGCATAGGTTGCCGACCCCTGCTCTAAAGAGAATGCCAGCGTTGCTTAATCCCACGCTTGAGATGGAACATTCAGAGGTATGAGGGGGTGTCTCGAATGCGAGAGTACAGCTCTTTCAAAAGCCTGTGGCCCTGTGGCGGCTGCGCAGAAGTCGAAAATGAGTCCGGACGAGTCCATTAGTGAAACGTCACAACCGCGGGGGTGAGGGTAGCATTCGCGTGGAGAAAAACCCTTCACTCTCTCCTGAGAACTGGGAACAAGCAATGTGGCAGTTTCAAGGAAAGCAATGCATCTTGCGACACGGCTATTTACACCACGCTGACTAACAGCAACCGACTAAATTTAGGCAAGGGCAAGTTCACCGTTGACAATTGACAAAATTAAAAAATCTGATGTGGCCACCACATGACTTTCTCCACATCTGTAATATTTCTAAAAACTCCAAATAGGTTACATATTAACAAATATTTTAGGAAACTGCGAGAAAATTTTAGACTTTACAAAGGACAGAAATAAACTCAAACCATAGCCTTCTGATATTGGATATAGCCACAAAGCTCCAACAATTAAAAAAAGGAATTGGAGCATTACTAACAAAAGATGTAACTGTCAATTGTTAACAATAGTCGTCGGTAGGTGGCAGCTAAAATATAAGATATCTCTTAAATAATGCATTATATGGAAAAATGTTTCAAACAAAGGTTACAGACAATTAAATTTCCTACAACTTTTATTCAAATACATTTTTACATTTATCAAATATTAAAGCAAATATTTCAAAATAACGGATGTGACAGGAGTAAACACCCACTTCCAGTTGACCGATTGTTACCGAAAACTAATCAGTTCTTGTGACTTTTATAAAAATTTAAAATTTCATGTTGACCTGATTGATAGTTTTTGAGTTAAAGCACCCACAAAAAGCTATCACATACACACAGACATCATCGAGAAAATGGTCAAAACGTGTTCAGAGGACCTCAAAACGTGTACTTCCGTTGAAATCTCGAAGTCGGTTTTTTTAATGAATACATACGATACATACTTTCCCCTATACTACGTATATGGAGAGAGTAAAAATGGAGAGAAAACTGTTTTGGGTATCGGAGTAAGTTCACCTGCAGTGGTCATATAAGAATTTTAAGACGCATTTATAATAAAATTGTACAAAACTTGACAAGTGCGGCCACAGAAAATTTTTTCGTGAGAACCGCTGTTTTACGTCATATACTAGGTTAGGTCTAGATGGTTCTAGAATGATTTCAGGGATGACGCAACAAAACATGTAATTGTCAGAATACTGTTTTTCGACGTTGTGATTTTAAAGGATATACAATTTCCCATCCCTGAAAAGGCTATATTAGGCATCAATAATGCCCGTACAATGTTTTTTATAAACGATGTAAATATATATATATATATATATATATATATATATATATATATATATATAATGAAAATTTCAGACGCGTTAATCAATTCGAATCCAACTCGCAATCTTATTTGTGAGATACGGAGCTCGACAGAACGAACTCTACGTAGTTCCTTTCTCGTCTCTCAGGTCGAGAAAAGGATAGTACCAAATTTTATTTTAAGTAGCATATTGTACTTATATCATTGACGATTCCAATACCTACACATCGTATGGCCTTTTGGATAATAGTAATAATGGATTGTTTGACTGCAGCACCAACTGTGTAACTAAATATGAACTAACTAGGCAAGTTTCCTCCTCAAAGGAACAATTTGTTCAACCCCATCGGGTTGGGTAAGGTATTTGTACTGTTTTTGGTTCCTCATCAAAGGAGCAACTCTTTTTATTATCATTATTATTTAGAGGACAAACATCAATAAGTTCCTAAGGGCAACAATTACTTATATTGTACACATTTCAAGAGTTTATTTTTGCTAACACGGGTGGTGCTGCGGTCGTGGGTGTCTAATATCAAACCTGTTCCATAATAATTATTATCGCAGACAGTGTTAATAATAATAATTTATTTGTATTTCCGTTGGCGTCACTAAATAATTCTATAATAATAAAATATAAAGGAGACGTCATCTTTTACATTAAATTCGACAATATCATTAAAACATTTAGAAATTATATATTTTTACCTGCTTTTCTTAAATATTGTTTTTTTCACAAAATCGGAAACAATGTACAAATTAAGACAGGCACTTGACAATTCAATTATAACTATAAAATCTTATTTTTGCGCCGTCGAAATGTTTATGGATGAATTTCTTATCGTATATCAATAGCTTCTCCGACAACAGCGATAGGGGCTGCCTCTCATGTCGTTAAGTGGTACTAACAAATACAACCTCAAAGTTTGCAAGTCTAAAGTGTAGCTGTCTTTAAAGTTAACGTGCTTGTTTGTTTTGATTCCAATGGCTGTAAATAATCGTTTATCCAAAGCAGTCTAGGAGAAATACTGATGGTTAGAGCTGTCTTTTCATGGATAGGATATTGTATATCCTTTAAAATCAAATCGTCGAAGAACAGTATTTGGAATATTACGTGTTTTGAAGTGTCATCCCTAAAACCGTTCTCCAATAACCCTATGGTGTAGACGGTAAATCGTGCCAGCTATTTCCGCTTTAACTCCCAACTGGTGAGCAAGATTGACACGAGCTACTTTCTAATATCCATCCTTTCAGTTATTTCCTCCAAAAACTCGGGGCGAACGAGTTGTTTTATATTTTGTGACTTGTATAAATCGTATCTGTCCGGTCAATCTGGGCTTTAATTCGTACAATTCGATGTTTATAAAATTGCTTATATAGTGGGGAAATAATCACCTGAAGAAGCAAGTACTGATGTTGAAGTCAGGAATTTAGACGGTGAGTGACCATGAATCAGTTGACTAGAAAATTGCTGACGAAAATTCCCAACCTATGAAAAGTTGACCTAAAAAATGAGATTTTATATCTACCCATCGTAAGCTAACAGCAACAATGTGCATGGAATATAATAAAACATGCAGTAACTTCTTCGATAATAGCCCAAGAGGCTGATTCGCCTAAAATTACACACACATTGAGTAACTTCATCTGTTTGTTGTAAAAACGCATTACGTAATTTCGAAAGATTCTTCTAATTCGGGGATATTAAGACCGCATCAATTTTCTGTTTGTCACATTTATTGCTAATTACCTACAATAAGTTGTTCATTAAGTTTACAATTTCAAGACATGAAGGAAAATTTTCATCTTTATTAAAACAGCTTTTGTAAATTTTTATATACGTAATAACTTAAATTTTAGGCTCAGGTCTGTTATTAGTCACCCACGATCTCAGCTTTTGGCAATAATATTCGTAGGTATGTTTATTTATTATATGCACATTTCATTCATATGGTATTGATCTTTCGCAGGGGTTTAAAGGAGCGGCAGACCCCTTTATTCCTTTTTCCATCTCATTTCTCTTACAACTTCAAAGAATACATGAACTACAAGTTGATTTATTGATTCGACTAGCTTTCGGAAACAATATTCGGCCAAATAATTAAGTTAGATTGCCTGTTGTAGTCTGGAAGGCTGGATTTTACGTGGCGCCAGGTATTTGTGTGTGCTCCGGTTTCTTCGTTATTGAATGTAATGGTGTGGCTAACGGTAAGGTGTTCAAATCCTTCTTCCAATCGGCTATATCGGCATTCCTTCCTCTCCAAAACATGTTTTACCTTTTGTTTGGTATTAGCCCTTTTTCGATTATTTTCTCTTTATATTCCTCCAATACTTCCGAAATGGGTTTCATTTTTACCTTTCTATACCCCTCGTTATTACTTTTCTTCTCTCGGTAAATAAAAACAGGTCTTTAGTGGCAACGGTGTGTTTTAATCTTGGGTGACTAATAATAGACCTGTTCCTAATTTTGTTTCACGCATATTTTTAAAATATTGAGTGAAGCGAGGAAAGTTTCATATGAACATTTTTATTTCCTCGATAAAATTAACCTAATATGTTCAATAATCTTGGTTCTGGTCAACTTGACCCATGGTCTCCAGGAAAATCTTACCACATACGATTTATACCGTTTCCCGGGCTATTTTGACAGCTGTCCATCTTATTTTGACAATGGTTCATTTCATTTTGACAGTGGTCCATTCTATTTTGACAACTCAATTTAATTTTGACAATGGTCCATTCTATGTTGACAATATTTCATTCTATGTTGAAATTTCTTTATTTAATTAGATATCAAATGCTTGTTATGATTATTCATTAGTTATAACTTTTCTTTCATAGGCATATTGTTTTATATAGTTTTATTTATAGTGTAAAATGCTATACGATAAAGTTGGACTCCAAAATACAATAGAATATCTGTGATTCTTTTTAAACAGAAGCTGCAGTCTTCTTCTATCCATTGTTCAATAACTGATTGCTGTTCTTCATTAAGCTTTTTTCCCTGTGGTCACCTCTTCTAGAGATATGTATAACTCAACCCTTTTGTTAAGTATGTATTTTTTAATGATTTCATGAACAATTGTTCTTTTCACTTCTATTATTTTTGAAATCATGCTTGCATTATTTTCAGAGAGATAAGCATCAATTATTCTTCTTCTGCCTTCATTAGAAATCTCTTTATTTTTTTCTCGGGTCCATTGAGTATTTTTTTTAGTAAGTTAAGTTTGTATCATTCTAATGAAACTGGGAATAATATTTAAATAATTTATAATTATTATAAATAATGCAAACATGTAAATATTAGATACATTTTGTAACATTGCTAACCTATTTACGTATCTGCAAATGCACCACAAAATATTGGCAAGTATACGCTTAATGTAGCAAAAATGGAATGATCCAACGTCAAAATTAAACGAAACGTCAAAACATAATGAACTGTTGTCAAAATTAAATGAACTTGTAAGATGACACAATGTCAAAGTTAAGTGAACTGTTGTCAAAATAGCCCGGGAAACGTAGTAAGAGTTATTTAAAATTAATTTAATCTTTGATAATGGTTTTTTGTTTTCCGACAAATTATATAAATAAGTTACTGCAATATTGACGAGATCTCTTCCATTTTACAGCTATCGTGACCGGATTGATGTTCTTGTGGAGCTTCCTCCTGATTATTCCTTAAGTTGGCTGTCAGAACGAACGTTGAAACTTATTTCAGAGGAATAATTTGTCATGGTAAGTAAAATGCATTTGAAACAAAAAATAGCTTTTTAAACTGAATATTTTGGCGGAATTTCACTTGATGGCGTTATTGTTGCTGTTACTGCCCAGATTTCACTATTTTACTCCATTATCATCACTTAAAAAGATGTGGGCATACTTGAAAGTCAACTTAAGAGTTATAAAAACTCTCAGGATAAAATGTTTGAATGATTGTTTAATTTAAATCAAACTGAAAAATAAAAAATGATTTCTTTTTGGTCTCTCTCTCAACTTAAGAGTCATAAAAACTCTCAGGATAAAATGTTTGAATGATTCTTTAATTTAAATCAAACTGAAAAATAAAAAAATATTTTTTTGGACACTCAGACATTGCTATTAGCATATTACAACATTTTGGTAAAAAAGTTTATAACCATTCTTTTCACCATATAATTCAACCCAGTAAATAAGTATCGACAGATGATAAGCAATTATATTTATTTGGAATGTTTTGTTAATCCTGGAATTAAATAATTGTATAATATTCTAATATACTAGTGGTACCCGTAAAAAATTTTGCGAAGTCTGTCAGAAATCTGCATGTTTAAACGTAATAATAGCCAATTTCTCCTTATAAAATTAGACAACTGATATTTTGAATGTCATGTTTGTTTTTATAATTTATATGTGCAATTTTAATTGTCTCTCTCATACGAAAAAGGTCACATTCCAGTATTGAAATAAAGAAAGATTTTTCTTTTGGTCAATCGTTAAAAATGCCCACAGGCCACACACAGTTTACTGAATAATGATAATCTTTAATTATTAACATTGCAATCTATTAAGTTTGACATAACTACAACTATAATTTTGATGCCTCATAAACAGTGCAAATCGAATAATGAGGAGAGTCAAGATTTTTCTGTATTTGTTTGTTTCAAAACTAATTAAAATGGTATTTAATTTCAGATGGCTTTCTCTCCTCCTGTTTCGCCAAAAGAAGAAATCCTGTCAGATGATTCTGCTGATCAGGTAAATAGATCGTTATCCTTTGATTATAATGTAATGAAATTCTACTTTTCTAGGGACTGTTCAAGTGATACAAATAGAATTCCAGTGAGCTAACAAAGAAAGTAAATGCTCGAGTGTGTTGATGTGATTCACGCAAAGCAATCATAGCCTGTGCTGAAAAATCGACAGTTACCACTTAAGAAGTTAATATATTATCATTATATATCGACGACTCTTACAGAGGAGGAGGATATAACATATAGGAGGATACTAATGTCCAGCCCAAACTACGAAAGCTAGGGAGCTGAAAGTTTTAGTTTTTGTAGATATGATGGAGAAACCTTCAGATAAAATGAGACTTCTTACCTAAGTGACATGAGTTCGACTCCAGAAATTCCGAAATTTGCGTTTTTTCCCATAAGAAAAGCATTGCGCCATTTTCGTAAATTAATCATGGGCACTTGCCGGTAAGCTAGAAAGATGAAATTTTCAGTGTTGCTAGATGGCCGCAATATCTATTAGGAATTATTGTCACTTTTGCTTAAAGTGTCTTGGGTTCGACTCCAGAGACCCGGGAATATCTCCCATAAGTTACCATGAGAAAATGCAATCCAGTGTGTAGACCAATCCAATAAGTTTAGGAAGCTGAAATTTTGCAAGATTATAGAACTTTTTTCAAAACCAACTATAAAAATCGAAAATTTTAAAATTGTAAATTTTAGGGGTTGTTTTAACCCCATTTGAACATTAAAGTTTAATAATTTTTTTAGGTACTACGGGATGAGCTAGGAAGCTGCAATTTTTAAATTATTTACAGAACAGTGCATTTGCACATATAAACATTTCAATCTCTCCATATATATATTGCGGCAACCGTTAAAAATGTTTAAAGTTTAAACAATTAGAAAAATATTATTTTACTTCTAGAAGTGCTACAACTTTAAAATTTGGCTGAAATGTGTAGCATTAGTACCACATAATGGAGAAAGTATAAAATTCTTAAAATTGCAACATTTGGGGATTGTTTTAAACTATTATTTTTACATGTGGGAAAAAACGAAAATCGCTGCGGAGGTGAAATCTTTAGAAATAAAAAAATATTTGTAATGATGAAATATCTGTTTGAGAAATGAATCCTTTTTCAGGTGAGGTGATATGCTTGCAGTATGCAAGCACCAACTACTTAAGAAGTTACTAGATTATATTAATATATTCTTGTGTTTTTTATCTTCTTTCCATTTCAGATGGATTTAGTGCCTTTGAAAGAGGAACCTCCTGATGACGATTATCAAGTCAATCCTCAGGTAATACCAATATCATAATTTTATTCACTCATAAACAAAACTAATCAACTTTTATTTGATGAATAACTATATTTATTACTCTACTATATATACTATATATACTATATATATTATATTACTATAGGTTGACCGGACTCAAAAGAACCTGCGCCGTAACTTACCCCTCCAGTTGGCACAGCCCCTCTTTCTTCCCCTTTCCACACTACAGCGGCAGCTTCAGTCAGTTTCAGCGAGCATATTTGAACGTTTCGATCTCCCCGGTATCTTTCTCTTTGAAGTTTTTGTTGATTGTTGATAGTATTTGTTATTTTTATTGTTGCTATTGTTATTAGGCATTTCGTTGTTTCTTTAGTTTTCACAATTTATTGGTTTTTCTTTTTGGGACATCTGGGACGCAGCGTCGGAACGTGTTTCGGAAAGTCTTTTTCATTTTATACACATTTCTCCTGGTAATGGTGAATGAATTCTTCATTAATTGTGGCATTAATTTTATTACTAATGTAATTAAAAAATACTTAACCGATATTTCATGGAATAATATCTGCGTACATTCGCAAAATTATACTCATCTGCTTGAACTTAAGAAATTAAAATATTTATATTTATTATAATAAATGATTTGATACTTGTTACAGTCCATCAGTCACCAATCAAAAATACTTTATAAACAACAGATATATAATTTATCAGAAATCATGAAATATTAAACAGAAAATTCATCGATTATCCCGCGTGAGAATTTCGTCAGTTAGGCGTGAGCATCCGTAAGGTGTGAAGTTATCCGAAGCCGAAAGAGTGGGGGTACCCAGTGAGCTCCCGGCATCCTCCTTTGCTCCGCCCACTTTTGCTAGAAGGGTCTTTTGAGTCCGGTCGACCTATAGCAATATGAATCATCTTTTATTATTTTTTTAAATTTATTTAAAATAATCTGATGTGGGCAACACATGACTTTCTCCATATTTATATGGCAAATTACATGTTAGCTCGGGGATCGTTGTCAATATTTACTTCCGGTTGACAATTAAGAAAAGAAAAAGGAGCGTTACTAAGACGTAACTAAACGTGTTGTTAACAATAGTCTTCGGTAGGTGGCGTGGTGGTGGCAGCTAAAAATATAAGATATCTCTTAAACAATGCATTATATGGAAAAATGTATCAGACAAAGGTTGTAGAAAATGAAATTTCCTACAACTTTTATTCCAATACATTTTTACATTTATCAAATATTAAAGCAACTATTTCAAAATAACGGATAAGTGACAAGAGTAAACACCCACTTCCGATTGACCGATTTTTACCAAAAACTAATCAGGTCTTCTAACTTTTATAAAAATGTTAAATATAAAATTTTGCGTTGACCTGATTAATAGTTTATGAGTTAAGAGTGCCCACAAAAATCTATCACATCCAGACACACAGACACCATCGAGAAAATAGTCTAAACGTGTTCAGGGGACCTTAAAATATGTATTTCCATTGAAATCTCGAATTTGATTTTTTTCATGAAAACAATCCTTTCTCTATACTTCGTATATGGAGAAAGTAAAAACATTGCAATTTGGCCAGCCGGCAAGGAAAATGTAGTATATAATTCTAAAATTCCAATTTTACTAATATAGTCCTCATAAATTATATTAGAAATATTAAAAAATATTTAACAGTATATATTGATGAATAACTATATTTATTAGGCATTCTTTACCAGTCTCCATCTGTCTGCATGTTCGCAAGAGAAAGATCCATGTTTGCATTTGAATGTCTTTCTGAAAAATTTACAAGGAAGATGCAGAAATCTAAGATAAAGCAGTATACATGAAGTAATCTGTAAACCTGGAATGAACAGTTGCGATATAGTGCTTCTTTAAATGCTTAAAATAGTTCATCAAACCGTTTCACCCAAAAGAAATACAAAAAATATTTTAAAATGTAAAAAATTTAGTATAAATACTCGTAGTTTTACACAAATTCAAAAAAATATCAGATAAATCCAATGAATAGGTAAAAAGTTATGCATTTTTTTATAAGTTTACTCGGGATTAGCTAATTCATTTAAATCTCCTCTGACCTCCAGGATGGCTTTGATTTAAATATCGTCTGCGGTTGAGGGGTTAAAAATGTGCAAATATTATATTCATGCCATTTGGCAGTGGCGGCTCATAGCTAAAATTAGTGGGGGTGCTGCTCCAGAAAATTTTTAGCCTTTGTTTTAAAATTGTGTAAAAGGAAAAAAACATGTATAAAAAGAAAATTTATTCAGGAACTTGATAAAATCTTAACAAAAAAAAAACAAACATTTTTTACTTTAACTTAAATTGTTACAGTTCAAGCTTGATCTATTCATTTAAAAATGAAATCCATAAAAGAACCGAAAAAAAATGAATCAAATAGAATAGCTGGAAGCAGAATAATAATCTAATTCTACACTCTTCTACACTTTATCACATTCAAGAATATGGTACACGGTTTTTAAGCACAAAACACGCTGAGTAAAAAAAACTTCCTTCCACCATCACGCCAGAGCCGGCACTGCTAGAGCAACAGTGCTCTCTCTACCTGGCAGTCCCGCCTTCCTCCCCACCCCCCTCCTATGTGCGCATGCGCACAACAGTCAAACACCACGTCGCTGGCACTGTGAAGCGCACAGTTCCATACAAAGATTTTTGTATCTTTTTCATAAACTGGGGGATGGCTACTGAAGTACTGACATTAAGCTTAAGGAATATATATTGTACTACAAAAATAAAGAAAGAATTAAAGAATAAAGGACTCATTATATTAAATGTTATCGATAATATCAAGTGAAAATAGGGGGTGCTGCAGTTCCGCAGTGCCTATACACGAGCCGCCACTGCCATTTGGTAAAAGTCTGCAATATTATTTTAAATGAAAATCTTTATAAATATGTTTAAAAAATAAACAAATCTTCAGATTCTAATGTACCAAACGTGGTTTTCAATGGCAATCCTCCAGCATTCATCCAACCATGCTTCACTCACCCTTTTTCCAATAAATCGGCCAAAATTTTCATCTTCTTAACTCTTGTATACTCCACAAGCATTCTCTTAACAGCCATTTGATACCCTTCATTCAAGGCCACTCGCTCTTTTTCACATACACAATCGCTAACAATATCAGAGGCATGATCTTCTTCCCCTTTTAATTTTATCAGATCAAAGGTAATCACTACAGATCACGAATGCTCCGAGAGCATCACGTGTATGTCTCTCAAACAAGACACCATTTCTCAAATTGGTGGAATAAAGCGATCCAAAGATCCTGTGCAGACAGGCATAAGCTGTAAAGTTCCCACCATTACTCAAGGTGATCACTCATGGTATCCCTCCAAAGGCATACCGTAAATACCCGCGTATAATGTACACTTTTTTCGAAATATTTGAGTTAAAAATTAGGATGTGTTATACGAGGGTATATAATCTTCCTATTTTCATTTGACCCCATATTTCCACAATTTCGGCACAGTAATTACTGCCCGGGTATCCTCATGTTCTTATTGGCGATTTTTACGAAAAGTAAGATAGATAATAGTTAAAATTTATTAATTAATTCTACAAACATTCATTAATTAGATATGAAAAGAATGAATTCAGTATTTATTCATTTTAAAAGTCAAGAAATTCTTCGTCACTGCACCCTTCTTCTTCGATGTTGTTATCGGAATCGTCATCTTACGCATGACATCACCCTACACCGGCGCCCGGCCTTGTGGTGAGGTACTGGTACTACTTAAAATTAGAAACAATGGCAGCTGATGCCTTTGAGTACACTGGGAGTTGATGCTTCTTGTAGAACTAAATAATGTTATCATTCCCTGCCTTTCTCTCAACATTCATAAGTGATTTATTCTTGATTCTTAGAGTCTGTAGTTAATTATGGTTATTTGCTATCATGTTTACGTGCTCCAGAGTGTTCTGATAAGGGTAAAACTGAAGGTTGGGCGAACCCGTCCACCTCAGGTGTGACTAAAACGTATGTAAAAACATAGGATTATCGTCATTCCTTCATTTTATTAGCTCAAAGAATGCCATATGCCATACTATGAAATAAATATAATTCGATTTGTTGTGTATATCCTAATATCACCTTGTAAGTAAACAAAATATGTAATGATTGAGTTAGCTGACGTTTTTTGGAACGTTATTCGAAAATTTCATTTCGCACTTTCGTTATGTTACCAATACATAATACCAATAATTTGATCATTGCCTTAGAACACGTTACACCATCTACTTTATTCTGGAACGGTAATCCTAAAAAAGTCTGTGCGCACTATATGCGGGTATATAGAAAAATCATAGATTACGAGGCTGAAAACCCCCCTGCGCGTTATACGAGGGTGCGCACTATACGCGGGTATTTATGGTATACCACACTCACAACTACCCATAACAAAACACGTCACGTTACTATGGACAGGGTCTCAAATTGTAAGGGAAAATGGCTTAACCCATTAGTGCCCAGCATCCTATTTACAGCACACTTGTGGAGTTTTGCTAAAATTGGTCAACCCATTCCAATTTTGATTAAAATCAGGCAGCAATTAAGACCAAGTTACATGAAGACAATGTTCCTCTGTTTCAACTTGGAAATCGCTTGACGTATTTTGATGAATCTTCGATTGGAGGTTTCCGCAGTGGACAGTGTTGTTGTATGGTGTTCTCGGGAGAAGCTGTGTAGAAAGCATGGTTTACTTGATGTTTTGCCCACGTTGCAGTGGGTTTCTTCAGGAGTGAAATGAATTTTCAAGTGTTATCGCTGACCTTATATAGTGGTGGACTTTGCATGTTTTTATCCAAGTCAGCGGCCAAAGGTGATTGGCTGAACGACCCCAACGGCCAAAAAGTGAAAGTTCCACCGGTATATAAGGACGGTGATAACACTTGAAAACTTCACTTCATTCTTGAAGAAACCCTCTGCAACGTGGGCAAAACGTCGAGTAAACCATGCTCTCTATGCAGCTTCTCCCAAGAACACCATACCTCAGTATTTTGTTGAAATTTGTTATTGGGGAGTTTTAGTATAATCGGTCGACCAATTCCAATTTTGGTTAAAATCGGACAACAATTACAACCACCTTACATGAAGACCTACATGTAGTTTACAATGCTCCTCTGTTTCGACTCAGGAACTGCTAGACGTATTTTATAAAAAATTTTGTATTGGGAAGTTTAGTAAAATTGGTCAACCAATTCCATTTTTGGTTAAAATTGGACAATAATTGCAACTACTTTACATGAAGACCTACATGTATTTTAAAACATACAGTAGAACTCTGTTATAACGCGCCTCACAATACCGTGGATTTGGATATACCGCAGGTCTAATCATGTCCCCCAAAATTATTTCATTTATTTTCTCCATAAACAACTTTGTTTCAAATTATTACGGCGATTTATGACATAATCCTTATGACCTTGCACGTGATTTGCTATGGAGATACCGATGCTTCTCTACATTGTCCCAAAATCGTATTATTCGATAAAATCAGTCTTTGACCCGCATCTCGTATGGGCGCGAGAAAAACCCTCCAGTGTTGTAAATACCGTGCCCAGGCTAAGGTAATTAAATGCACGTTTCACAAGGCTTTTTGTGGAATGTGTGGTTTCAACTGTTTCTCTCGCTTACTTACACAGCTATATTCACTTTTTTCGATTTTAGGGTTATACTAATTATGTCCGCCAAAAGGAAAACGTATACAATAAAAGAAACGTTGAACAAAATCGACAGAGTGAAACGCGATTATTCGAAAGCTAGTTTATTCCAGGAGTTTGGCATTCCTGAAGAAACAATTCGTGGTTTGATTAAAGAAGAAGACAAATTACGATTACTATGCGTTCCTTGCATTAAGTGCACGAAGTGAACACATATAGGGGAGGGAGCGTATATGCACTTTCACGTTTATAAAAAATTATTTTCTGGAAAATTTCCCGAAATAGCGTGGGTGTTCACTCTGTCTCCCGAAACCCGCGTTATAACGGAGTTTTACTGTACCTTGCTAGCTTCTCGTTAAATACTCATCTGAGCGAAAAATATTAAGAACATTGTGAAATCTCAAAGACTGTATTTGGAAACTCTGTGTACTCCAACATGGAGTACACCTTTCCAATCTCGTTAAGAAAGGTTATTGTTTCTTCCATATTAATGTTATTTTATGGTTTATTTCCAGTTCATCTTCAGTCCAACGATACCAGGAGAAGAAATTATAACTGACGATATCCCGGCCGAGGTAAATATTAAGTATTTTTTTTTATACTATCCCATTATGACCCTACAAATTATTAGATTGAGTTTGCTTTAAGTTGTGCATAACTAAAATTGTTGGATATTCGTATCTAATTTATTATTGTATTGTTGTGTCTACCCCTTAATCCAGCATGGAAAGAGGAAACAGAACGAATCTAACCCCCAACCATTTAACCTAACCCAGAGGAACGCGGGAGTTTTAGGGAGAAGCAATCCCCTTTGTGGACTGCAACAAAACCTCCTTCCACGTTCACATTTGCGCTCTCCATCGGGCTGGGTTGGTGGTTAGCTTGGTTTTGCTTCCATGTTAAAATTTGCAAAGCGCGCGCCAATTCTTAATAATACTTTGCAAGTCCCTAGTTGATTTTTGTGATTTCTATGACAACAGGTAAAAATAATATTTTGCAACCATTTTTACTTTCTCCATGTACGAAGTATAGAGAAAGTATCGTTTTCATGAAAAAAATCGAATTTGAGATTTCAACGGAAATACAGCAATATCTTGAGTCAAATCCATCAGTTTGAAGTCTTACTATAACTTATTAACAGAAATAAGTTTTGTAACAAGACCAGACCGATAACGGACTTTGCTCTTCATTTTATTTTGTTTTTGCGCGCAGCCAACAGGGTGCGCGTCAGTTCTCTCTTCTCTTGTGGAAGCTTACAGAGTGTAGTGTGCGCCCCAGGCGATAAAAGGTGTTTGTGTTATTACGTGTAACTTTCATTTGTGCTCTTTCCTCTCCGAGAAACCCTAGCCCGTCACAGTTTTATTTTGTTGTGTAGTAATTTTGAATAGATACCCCACGGATAATTTTTAAATTTAACCGATTTATTGTGAACCCTGACGAAAAAGCCAAATGGCAAATATGCTATATGCAGCTATTGTAAAGCTAGAATTTCCCGTGGTGTATCAAAAAGCACTTCTAACATAACCGAAAACCGGGATCAGATTAATATAACTGGAACCGTGAAAAAGTGGAACCGTCCCAGCCTTAATTATGATATACATACCATCTTTACTCAGTGTATACATTGTGTTTATATTAATATATTTGTTTCAGTGGATTGCAGAACCTGTGCCAGTAAAACTCGTGGAAATATCAACAGGGATAGAAGTCCATTATCAGGTATACGTACAGTCATTTAAGTTTAACTTACGTTAGAGATTCAGAAATTCATGAATTGAGTCCTGTGTATGTCATTCAAAAACTGCATGCACAATTACAAATGGCTTTTATTATGATAGATTTTGAAGTTAATCTAAAAGTTATTGATAATATACAACAAAAGTGAACTGTTAATTAATTTTGATACAACTAATTGTCTAATGATTTTGTCGTATTCTTTCAGCCAAACTTCAGCTCATCTGGCACAGCAGAAGTAAGAGATTCTACTCAGGTAAATATGATTTAAACATGTTTCTTTTAGAGCATTTCATTTTATAAATGCACTTACTGTGTATTCACTCTGTCTGTGCATTCAATTAAATTAAAATATCAAGTAGATATTTGTGCTATAATTTTGCCTTAGTAATATGATTGTCTTCTATTGTTTTTTAAGCGTCTTTTTCGTTCTTGAAAACCACCCATATTTTATGGCGAAAGGATGACTTGTAATTCATGTAAAATCTTGGCGAAGAGTGAGATAATTTCAGAATTATTTTCAGATGTGCCTAGTGATAATGAATAAGATAGAAAAGTTTTGGAAATTTCAGCGGAATTGAATAAATGTCCGTGAAATTATCTTATTTTAGCTATACAGGTTGAGTATCCCTAATCCGAAATGTTTGGGACCAAGATTGTTTCAGATTTTGGATTTTTCCGGATTTTGGAATACATGATATGATCGTATTGGATGGCCTTTTTAAATATTTCCTGTAGTGTCATTTGCCTCATTACCGAAGGTTTTTGTTTTAAAAGTCTTTCTTTTATCTTATATATTGACATTATTTCTTGTTCTGTAATAAATTCACGCTGCTCCAGTTCTCCAATGAGTTCATCACATTTTTTTACCATGTCATTTATAGGCATTTTTACTGCAGTTTTAACAATTTCATCTTCATCGTCAATATCTCCACGATCTCCTTGATTTAAAACCATTTCAGCTATTTCGTTTCACACGAAATATTTATTGTTGTGGGACTGTTAGACCCAATCGCAAAGGAATGCCAAAAAGTTTTGATGGGAAGATACAGAAACTAAAAAGGGGTGATACTGTACACGTGTTCAAGTAAAAAAAGACTTGATGGCAAACGAAACGTACATTTACCAACAGACATGCACAATCCACCTGTAAATGGTAATTTCTGTGATGAACATGGAAATGCTGTAAAGCCAGTCATTTTTCAGGACTACAATCGAAACATGCGATTTGTAAGCAAGGGAGATCGAATGGCAAATAGTTATTCGATTAGTCAACGGACATGGAAGTGGACTAAAAAGGTATTTTTTCACTTAATGAACGTGAAAATATTGAATAGTTTCATCATTTCTAAATCACTGGGTGGCACTATGTTCATATTATCCAAAGATATTTCAAAAAACTCAGGACTGAGTAGCGAGTTAATACAATGTTACGGATTTCGGAATTTCGGATTGGGGTTACTCAACCTGTATAACTAAAATTTCGGTAGCTGACGGTGAAAATGCCTGGGAACTGGCAGTGGTTATGCAATTCATTGTCCGGTATGCAGTATATTAAGAGAGGGATGTGCTAGCATTTTGCTACATTAATCCTTATACTGCCAGCCGACCGATATATCGGGCCTTGGGGTATATGCGAAAACTGCCACCGACCGCTCTATCGGCTGCGTTTGTTTACGCTCTTTCCCTCTCGTCTCTGTGTGTCAGATGGCTTTCGGAAACACTTATCTGTTATTTCTGATGCTTACTCATCTCTATCAACGAAAATCTCAATAGAATTGCGATACTTGCTTTATTTTTCGACTGGAAGAACATCGGCTGTTTTTTCCGCAGTAGCTCATCTGGTGTTGCTTAGAAAAGGTCGTAGCAGTGATTTATCTTGCCTGTAATAGTTACTTTTAGCCAATTGATATTTGATTTTTGGATACGGGAAAGGAGTTATTTCATTTCCAGTAATAATAGGTAATGTATTTCCGTGTTTTTAAAAATAATTTTCGCAAAGTACCACGAATAAAATAATATAAGTTTTAAACATTTTTTTGGACGAGCCTAAATATTCTCATTGGTTTTGTAATATACAAATATATATAAATAATATGTACATATATTATATAATCTACACCATAATTTATTTGTATTTTAGAATACATATAATTACATAAAATGTGTGTGGGTGATGGGCGCAATGTTTAATTAAATTAAGTGTAATTATTGCAAAAATTAAGCCACGAGCATGAAAATTTGTTTTCAGGTTAAAAACTAATAGCAATAACTAATATTAACAAAATTACTAACGACAATAATTTTCTATGCACAATTTTATAATCTAAATGTAAAGGTTGATATTTTTTATAGTTAAACTTACGAATAAAATATTTTTCCTAAATTTAAACGCAGTGAAAACAACATAATTAAATTGCACTCTATATCCTGCATATTTAAAGAGAATAAATAATAAAATTCAGCTTCAGAATATTAATGTTAGCTTTTACATAAATTTCTATCCGAAAACGTACATATTTATCAAAAAAGCCCTGGCATTTTTCGCATATACCACTTGATGGAGGCTGGCAGCAAAAGGTTTAATACTCATTTTGTTTAACTTGCAGGAGGTAATTTCATCTGCATCAGTACGACATTGCATCCCGTCGCATTCTCGTACGAGAATTAGGAAGTTCATGTGCGATTTGTGTGGACGGAAGTGGCTCAAGAAAAGAGATTTGAGTGAACACATAATGGGGCACTTGGGATTGAAGCCGCATGGGTGCAACATTTGCGGAAAGAGGTTTTCGAGAAGTAAAGAATTCCGTATGCACATGAAACTGCACACGGGCGAGGGGATGTTTCCGTGTGATGTGTGTGGGAAACAATACACCCAAAAGAGATACCTCATCATTCACAATAGGACCCACACAGGGGATCGTCCATTTCCTTGCAAATTGTGCGACAAGACGTTTAAGAGCAATTGGGCATTAGGTCGTCATAATGTATCACACTCGAAGAAAAACCTCTTTCCGTGTATTCTGTGCCCTGAGATTTTTTCTTCTGAATTACATCTTAAGGAACACCAAACGTCACATACCAAGGTAAGGAAATGCATGCAGAAAGCCTTATTATAGTGAGGGACATGAAAACGCAAGTCTCAAGGTCGAACAGCCCGCCATCCTCCTCTTCGCCCCTCGTCTGGCGATGTTGCCAGATCATACGGCAGGCACTTCAAATTTCATCAAAATATGCCCAGCGGATGCCAAGTTGAAACAAGTACATTGTAAGCTACATGTAGTTCTTCATGAAAAGTGGTCGTTATTGTAGTCCGATTTTAACCAAAATTGGAATTGGCCTACGAATCTTAGCGAAACTCTCAAATATCAAATTTCATTAAAATATGTCCAGCGGTTCCCAAGTTATAAACTTTTTATTGGAATGAACAAAAGAACATCGAAAATCGTATAATTACTTAAATACGTTAATTTCCTTGTCTTTAAATTTATCGTAAACCTTATGCTTGATAGGAAAAGATATTCGACAAAAATGCATGTTTAATTATTTTATTTAACTTTTGTTCTCAATATTTTTCTCTCATTTGCATATTTAATGAGATTCTTGCAGAGTGCGTTGTAATATACATGTAGGTCTTCATGTAAAGTGGTCTTATTATTGTCCAATTTAACCATAATTGGAATTGGTCGACAAGTTTTAGCAAAACTCCCAAATACCAAATTTCGTCGAAGTATGTCCAGCGGTTCCCGAGTTTAAACATGTGGACGGATGGATGTAAACGACCTCCCCTATATGCATTCACTTCGTGCAAAGGACGCAAAAATTTTTTAATAGCAATATGGACCTAAAGTGCCAGATGTGCTTAGTTAAGATACGTTTGGCAACGCTGGCTTTGAGGCTTACATTTTCGTGTCCCTTACTATACAAAGTTTAATTTCATACAAAAGAAGGCCAATGCCTGCACCAAGTTTCCCCCCCTCCTTTCAATGTTAGTCTGGTGTAGAAGGCAAAGGGAAACCATCACACCATGAGTGTGTATTCCCTAGTCAGTAAGACCAATCGTAATACTGACTTTATTGATGGTGATGAGAACAGGTACAATGCAAAATTATAATGCTGTTCAATCGTGTGGAATTGCACGAAACTGCCAACAATGCTAATCACCCGGACCAGGAGTAGGCAAATATTTCTACATGGCCGGACAGACCATGTTGGCAGTTGTCATTGCTTCAACCGGTTGTATCTTTTATATATATGAACGCCGACATGAGAGCATTATCCGCAGAACTCCTCCTCAATGGATTGGGTTGGTTTAGGTGTCATTCGATGCCTGTTTATGGCATAGATTGCACAATTCAGTAAAATCTGTGAAAAAATGTGCATGAGGTCTGATAATGGCCGAAAACCATGTCCAGGAGGTGCTTAGCTGATATCCTCTTAGGGTGTCAGGTGTCATTTGACACCTATTCACGGCACGAACGGTTGGTGGCATGCTGGCGAGCCAGATTCGACATGCTCTCCCAATTAGGTCACGTGACCGCCTAGGGTTCGTTAACAGATCGGGTCGGACGCCTATTCACGGCGTGGATGGTTGGTGCCGTGGTGGTGAGCCGGATTTGATGTGCCCGCCCAATTAGGTCATGCGACCAGGGCTACCACGTGTTAGTGCTACTGCACGTCAGTACTACTATCGCCAAGTTAGCCGACCGGCCACCTTAGTGCAATGCACATATTGACCGTTACATGTTTTCTTTTTGCTATAACTCAGCTTTTAGTCATGCCGTAAATGCGACGGGGATTACCGCCCATATCAGGACGTCACCGCCGTGAACAAAATACAGCAGCGCATCGAGATAATCGTGGAAATCAAGATGTTTCCTCTGTGCGTCATGTGTTGCCATTGGCACTTGATAATAGTCAATAAGTTGCTGATTCCTACCTCAGTATAATGAATGTGTTGTGTACCTATTGCAATGCAAAGCGTTTTGCATGTGAAAAATCCAGATGCTGTGTACCACCGTACAAGCCGTCGCCACTACTTCAGTCATTAGTTCAAGGCACTAATGCAAGGTCGCAAAGCTACTTGAAAAAAATTTGGTCTTACAACAGCGCATTAGCCATAGTAAGCACGTATGCAAAAACTGAAGAGCACACTACAGGAAGACCGTACATTTATACGATACATGATCAGATGTACGACAGCAAACAATCAGCAAGCAGTATATACTCAACTTTACATATATGATGTAGAAACCGCAGTGCAGCAACATATGGAAGTAGTGGCGAATGCCTCCTGCGACCTGAATATTATGCGCAAGCTTACCGAGTACATCAACTCCGGAATGGAGGTTGGACAAGTTCCTGTGTAAAATGCGATATTTTCGTTCTCTTTATGGAAGAAAATTGAGCGATATTTCATTGTTTTGACAGCACCAAAGTATTGTAAACTCTACAAGTAATCAATTTTGACACCAGCTGAGGCCCCTGCAGGTGGAAATTATTTGGCCCATCGAAGATTGACAAACTTTCACAAATCATGCAATTTTTCTCGAAAATGTGAATTTTCAAGTCCGATGCGCAACCTGAAGATATTATTGTAGGTCAAAAATTCTTTTTTCTCCGTGAATCGGACGGGGAACCACAACATTTGTGAGGTCAGGCCTCATCAAATTTGAAAAAAATTGATTTTCAGTCCGTCCTATTAGACAGGGCTACCACAATACCAGGGTTAGAATTTTTCTGTAACTACAAATTTGAAGGTATTGGCTGAACAGATATCAAAGAAATTTCGTTGGTAGGGTAGGTATAGAATGACAAAACGAAATGAACATGTTTAGAGTGGATCTAAAAAGCAGGTCTATCATAGTATGAGGAAAAAATAATTTTCTGATTTCAAAGTAAACGCATTAGTATATAATTATACTAGGGAAAATTTCACGAAAAGCACTTCTGTACCACGGGAAACCTGTGTGCATCCCTACTTGTTTATATATAATTCCTTATTCTTGAAAATATTAAAACAACAAAATGAATTTCACTGATACTTAACCCTTTTGCTGCTATCGACGCATATATGCATCGAGGTAGTGCACAGCCGCTACTGCTATCGACGCATATATGCGGGTGGGCAGTGCGGTGCCTTGGCTGCTAACGACGCATATATGCGTTTCAAACTTTTCCGTTCGCTGCTCAAAACGCATTCAGTCCTATCAATGCTAACGAAGTGCTGTGGATTTTTGTGGTACTAACAGATGTTTCAGGCACTCTGTAGATGGCGTAGACATATATTTTCAAGCTGTTTTTAGTCTAACCTTGGACGATGAAAAAGGCTGCTTCTACTTTGTTTCCCCGGGCTTTTTGCACCCGCATAAAACCTTTTTCGTCCCTTGGCCATCACTTTTCTCACCCCCTATGCCCTAAAAGGCCTAAAACAGACGGAAAAAAGCCAGAAATATCTTCAGTTCTGTCTCAACTTTCATACATAATACATCCCGTTCTCAAACCAAGTTTTTTAGTCGTGTTTAGATTCTTTCGTTTTCTTTTGTTATTAATAAAAAGAATCAACAAAAAAGATGAAAATATTTTTTCGAGATGGTTAATAATCAATATGAATGTAAATGATTTAAAAAATAACTTGTAAAATATAAAGAGACTAAAAGATGAACGAATGAACGTAGACGCAGAGCTCCTAGGGAAAATACTCAGCACAGGGGTGCTTCAAGGTCACTGAACTCGGCGCAGAAGCTTAAAGTCCATAGCAGCGAAAGGGTTAATTATTCTTAATTAAGAGTTTTTAAAAATACTTAATCCTTTTCATTTCTGATAGGCTTGTGATGTGACTGACCCGACCAGAGAAGAGAATCCTTCATTGTCTGTGGTGCCCACGAATAGCTTAAGGAGCATACGAAGGAGGAAAGGAGAGACACAATCAAACATTGGAGAGCAGATGCAGAGCGCAGAATGGGAAGCAGAGGTAGAGATTGAGAAGGACGAGGGTAAGAGCCAAAATATATACAAGTGCCATCATTGTGGCAAAGAATTATCAACTCGTTCAACTTTAGTACGACACACAAAGATTCACAGGACGGAGAAATCATTCATTTGTTCTACCTGTGGGAAGAGGTTTGTTATGCAGAAGTACCTCTCGAAGCATGAGAAGACGCATGAAAGTAAGAAGGATTTCGACTGCAAAGAATGTGGGAAGAAGTTTCTTACAAGGGAATACCTTATTAAGCACATGTTGGTGCATAATGGAAGAAAACCGTACAAGTGTGCTTACTGCGAGAAGAGCTTCAGGAGGAGGTTAGAGCTGGACGATCACCAATCTTCGCACGATGGGGAGAGAATGTGGGAATGCAATGAATGCAGGAAGAGATTTGAGAGGTGGAAGGATTTGTTGAATCATCACAAGTCTCATTTAGGGGATCGGATAATAGTGTGCGACATATGTGGAAGGAAGTATGCTAATAAAACTGATTTGAGAAGGCACGTAATGAGGCACTTGGGTATAAAACCGTTTGAGTGCAGCATTTGTGGATGGCAGTTCTTGAGAAATGATCATCTCATTTCGCACATGAAACGTCACTGGTGAAGGGATGTTCTCTTTTGACGTATGAGGAAAGAGTTTCCGGGCAAAAACCAAACTTGTCTTTCACAATATGCTCCACACAGGAGAACATCCATGCTCTTGCAAATTTCGTGAAAAGGAATTTAACGCATTAGCTGCCTTCCAAATATTGGCGATACTTCCACAGTAGCCGGATTTGTAATTTTAGTTATTTAACCACTCATCTGAGTATGCCGTATATGTGCGTCATGCTGTTTTCTCGGCTGTTTGCTATGGGTATGCCATAATATTCCGTCACGCAGCTTCTCCGGCAACTAGCTGCATCCTTTTAGTTTACCATCGCGGCAGTAAATGGGATTCACTTCTTTATTTGGAAAAGATACGCTTCTCGTATTTAGACCCTGACTTTGGTTTGCAGGTTGCATTTCCGTTACCCTAATTTTAAAATTAACAACATTTATATGTTATTTATAATATTATTATTTTTTATTTTTTAATCACTTAGTAATTGTGTAAATTTTTAATGTCTTTGCACCATATTTTAGGAATTTGTGTTCGTTAAATATTATTAACAAATTAAATTTTTATTGTAATAATAAATATATATTAACATTTTAATTCGTGTCTTGCGGTAAAAATAGTTTAAGGCACAAATTTTAAGAATAAACAACTCAAATACGGAATAATTAACGTATTTTTTAATCGATTTGCGATTTGATTCACCTCGATTGCAATTTAAATGCCCACCTCCAGTTTCGAAAAATTAAATACCCAGATGAGTGGTTAAAATCAATTTAAAATAACGATCCTGGACGTAAAATCAGTCGTCTTTGCTTCTCTTCTCAAAAAAGCATGGTCTAGAGCTGCCGCAGTCCGAAATGTTATTTCTGGTTTTCAGGCTTGCCGAATCTCTCCATGGAATCCATTAAAAATTGCAGATCATGGACCAGGATAGCAGCACAACCAGCAGTCTTATTTAATTTCGTTTAAAGACATTTCTACCATTCCGTGTGTTGCTGGACCAAGTGGGACTTGCTCAAAATGCAAACAGCATGCCAAAGTCCTCATCTAGTAATTGCAAAGAAGCAAACAAAGAATGCAATGAAGGCACAAATTGCAGCTGACATAGAGCAATGAAAAACAAAACAAGAAAAAGGTCACAAATTAAAGCAATCATCAAAAATAAGGGTCCAGGAAACAAGTCTGAAGAAAACGAAGCATCACTCGAGTTCATCGGAGAGTGCGGAAGAGATGCATTCAATTTGAAGATGGCGATTCAGAATTGAAAGACAGATGTGGCCAGGGCCACACCTAGGGTGTGTGGGGCCCGGGCAAATATTTCTTGTGGGACCCCTGTCTATATAAACAATATGATTAAAAAATGTATTACAAAATTCATGGGCCCATGTGAGGTATACTGATTTATCGATGAAGATTTAGAATAATGGGTAGAGAAGAGGTACTTACGTATTTGTTTATTGTTCAATCGGTTCTTGCCCACATCTCGTTGTTGCACACGTTATTGCTCATTTATGTTGTTATTCAATTTATCGTTCGCAACTATGTATTCAGTCAACAGTATACATTGTAATTTCAAGTGATTCGTGACATTTAACAATGAGCGATAAATCTACGAGCACTTAAACGACTCGATGAAAATTCGGGGCAAGAGGAACACATTGGGTGAATGCAAAACATTTTCCGGGACTCTTCACCATACGGGGATCCGGGGCTATAGGAATCCGGAACTATCTCGTCTAATCCAGGACAATTGGCTGGCTTAATTTAGGTGTATTCAGACATTCCCATATCCCATAGAAATAGGGTACCATTCGCTTGGTTGTGCAGGTCATTCATAATTATTTGGTTTTATTCTGCATATTTCATTTTTATCTTAATAATTTTTTGTCCTCCTCCAAAGAGCGGGGCCCTCTGAGGTGCGGGGCCCAGGGCATGGGCCCCGCTTGCCCGGGTCTAAGGACGATGCTGGATGTGGCGATTCGGAATTGAAAGAAAAGTTTGATGGTTTTTGTGCCGAATGTGGAGGTCATATTCATGGCAAACGTGGACCAAAATGCGACTGGATTCAGTGTGTTCAACGTCTGCGGTGGTTACACGAGATGTGCACCAACTCAGATTTTGTGAAGACTGCAATTGGCGTTTTTTTCTTTACTTTAAATAATTTTGCTTTTGTTCACTTTCATTTGTATAATTTTCATGTGTAAATATTTAATGTTTGTATTGTGTTCAGTTTCTAAAAACATACATGGCGGTAAATATATTTAAAAGTAACTCAGTTTCATAATTGTGACAATTCACTTTTAGAAACAATGAACATTTTTCATTTTATTGTACTAATTCTCGACAAATATCCAGAATAAATGTGTGTGGCCATATTACCCCAATGCATGGAGGAATATGGTATTTTGTAATGGACTGTAAATTATTTAATTATTTCCTTTTTCTGTAAGGCAAAACTTCGTATAACTGACTCGGCTTGTAGAGGAAGGTCAAATGAAAGGTATTGTAAAGGTTTCATATTAAAATGTAACAAGTTGGCTTTTACATAACTAAAAACAAATAAGTTTCTATATTCTTTCACTTTACCTTATTTGCTTGTCGAGAAAAACAAGCACCTTATGCATAACATGGAAGTAAGCTTCATTTAATGATGATTCAAAAAAATTACAATACATTTCGGGGGCTTTTTTTTACGAAACACACAAACAATCATCCACATGGATATACTTCCTTTTTCTTCAGCAAAACTTAAATGCTCGTGATTGACATACCGAAGTACAATTCTAAACCACCTAAAGGATTCACAGACATAAATAATCAATTATATTCATATAAATAAATCCCATATGCGGCTCTGAAAAGAGCTTTCTCAGAGGACAATTAACATGGACTGTATTCAAGGGAAGATATTCGCAAGAAGTTCATAAAATGCTGTATATGGAGTACAGCTTTGTACGGGACAGAAAGATAGACGCTAAGGAGAAATGACATCAAATACTTGGAAAGCTTTGAAATGTGGACTTGGAGGAGAATGCTTAAGATAAAATGGACAGATAGGATGGAAAATGATGAAGTGCTATGAAGAGAAGGAGAGAAGCGAATGATTATACAGACTATTAGAAAGAGGAAGGCAAACTGGGTTGAACAATCACCAATCAGACTACTTCAGGTTGGCGAGGCCCCGGGGATGTCGAAGCGACACACGTAAAAGAACACTAAAACACAGAAACATCACAAACGTAGAAGCTTTCGGAATTATTCCTTCATCAGCTACAGAGAGAGAACTGTTCTTTTACGTGTGTCGCTCCGACATCCCCGGGGCCTCGCCAACCTGAAGTTGTCTGATTGGTGAGTGTTCACTGGGTTTCCTCATCCCAACACCTTGTTGACTCCATATATATATATATATATATATATATATATATATATATATATATATATATATATATATATATATATATATATATATATACACTGGGTTGGACATTACCTGAGGAGAGAGAGAGAGTATGATTAAAGACGTGTTAGAAGGAAAACTAGATGGAAAAAGGGAAAGAGGTAGGAAAAGGGTTCAGCTGGTAGACAATTTGAAAGGGAAAGAGAGTTATAAAGATATGAAGAGGACATCGGAAAATAGGAGTATATGGAGAACCAGGTTTAACCATGAATAATCACGGACCTGTCTATGGACAGACTGCCTATGATTATGATATATATATATATATTAGGAAAATGAAAAGGTAGGGATGAGGGTGGCAACAAGGTGTTGAAGGAAGCCCAGGGGACACTTACCAAGTTGGGGACCAAGATGGCAGGCTGCTGGGGGCGTCGAAGAGACACGTTGATAACACGAACACAAAAAAAACACGCAAGCTTATCAGGTCTATGCCCTTCTTCAGCGATAGAGTAACTGAGAGTGACACACACACACACACATATACATATATATATATATATATATATACATATATATATATATATATATATATATATATATATATATATATATATATATATACACACACACACTGGGTTGGACATTAACTGAGGAGAGAGTATGATTAAAGATGTGTTAGAAGAAAAACTAGATGGAAAAAGGGAAAGAGGTAGGAAAAGGTTTCAGCTGATAGACGATTTGAAAGGGAAAGTGAGTTATCAAGATATGAAGAGGACAGCGGAAAATAGGAGTATATGGAGAACCAGGTTTAACCATGAATAATCACGGACCTGTCTATGGACAGACTACCTATGATGATATTCAAATAACATCTGGGGGCTTTTAATCAGCCTTTTCGAGCAAAATAATTCAATAAAATCATTTCAACTGCCTATACTTCATTTGGGCAGAAACACTTAATACCATCCACTAAATCAAAGAATAGCCCTTCCTTCGTAGCAGGCTTGCTTCTCCACGTGTATTCTGTGAGATATGCTTGCAAAGAATCTGGTTACATTATTCCTATCCTTATTCTTATATCCCTCTTTATCGCCGACCAGTTACACTCAATATTTTGAGTACCAGTCCTGGTGTCTTCTGGATTCACAAAAATGGCTTGCGTATCATTGTGACTTTACAACTTCTGTAATGGATGAATTTTACTCAAAATCCATTGAGGATATTTTTAATGAACAAATAACTACCGTATTTACTCATGTACCCCGCACACTTTTTTACTCGGAAGGCCCTCGAAAAAAAGTGCGCACCTTATATGGAGTTTTCTGACCAAGTACTATAAATTTTATCAATTATGAATTTTCTGCAATATGATTGCATCTCTGTATATATATGCAGAAGATGTTGAATTCTACGAAGTAAACACGTGTCTATGTGACCAACTAACGTTTAGGTCAGTGTTTCTCGACCGCTGCTGCCAGTCTGCCGCCAGTATGAGAGAGGACCTTACTGTACAGGCTATCGGTGCTGAGCGCCATATTACGCCAAAGATAAGCAGTGCCTGAAGCTCCGCATCAGTGCGTAATTTTACTAAAGGTAAAGTGCGTAATATGCCAAAGTTATTTTTGATATTGCCTCGAGCAAGGCTAGGGGGACTTTTTAATGCATATACGGAAAAGCCAGCTTGGGCAGATATTTGTGATAGGATTAAAAAACCTTCTTATCATGGACGCTGGGATCATGAGCACAAGATGGAGCCTCCTCCACAAAAAACAAACTGGGGAAAATCCTCGTTTCTTAATAGAGGGATTGAGCATTGGAACGCATTACCTGCAGAGGTCTTCAAGCCATTCCCTTCCCGCGTAGGTCTCTTTAAAGCGAAGTTAAATAGCATTCGAAATGCATAATAATTATGGGTAATTCTAAAGACGAGCTTTTGAGTGATACGTGATGTATCCATTTGTGTACCCTTCCCTAGAAATGTTAAAACCTTTAAGTCAAGAGTAAAAAAATATCACTGGGAACGATATTCATTACTTTTAGTTAATTTATTGTTAAATAATATTGTAAGATGAATTAATTAACGAAGGAGCTCGAACTCGAAGCTACTAACAGGAAAAATATATGGATAGAATATTGTATGTGGTATGTGAAAAATTGTAAACTGAATCTTCTTAACATGTTTTATATGTTTTAAATATGTTTTTTATATGTTAATTTTGTAATCTTGCCACCGGGCCAGGCGCCCACTTGCATTGTATATTGAAATAATAATAAAAAAACGGTAAATTGTGGCCGAAGTTGCGTAATATTACATGAAAAACTATTAAGAGATTATCAGAAAAGAGGAATATCAAAGATGAAGAGATTTCTGCTAGTATCGGCATAAAGAGATCGCCCAATAAATTACGTCACCTAGTAGGGAGGGGAAGGGAGATAATTCCCAACTCGGAATCTATCGCAGATCTGTGAATTTTCCTTTTGAATTGAATTTTAAAATCAAGTTATTTAATTTGAGCGAAATTTGTTTCAGGGAGTGGGAACCGTTGAAGAGCTCGATTTTATTTTTTTAAAACTTGTTCGTGCTTAAATTAATTTTTTCCCCTCCGGACCGGCCCAAAAAATAGGGGTGCGTGGGGTACACGGGTGCACTGGGTACACGAGTAAATACGGTATCTGTTATTGAACTCATCAAGTGAATTCACAATGGAAATTTGGTGGCCATATTTCTTTGGCACATAATAACAAAGTAGAAATTTATCGTGTTCGTCTTGTTGCTGAAAACAAATTCAAGAATAACTGATTAAGTGTTAAAAATTTAAAAGATAACTTTTTATCGTACATTTCTCCAACAGCTATATAAAGGTCATGAAGAACTAATAGTGAATTTTGCCTGCAACGGGAGTCTCATCAGTAGCAATTCCCTCCGAGTAGATTCCCGAGTTTTATGGGTTTCATTAACATTCTAACGTCCTTTCTGGCTGTTGGACTACAGAAAACTGGAAGATCAAGATAACATGTATTCGAATTTTTGAATAAAGGAACTATTTTGGAAATACTATAAATTCTTAAACATTTGATACCTGGACTATTTCCCAACCATAGAAATTTGGAATAGCAGGGTGAATTTTTGGCGAAAGGATTTATTTTGCGTTTACTTTAAATTCTGAAACACTTGACACCCGACATCTTTTCCTACCATAGAAATGTATTCAGGGGTATTCATCTTTATATATACTTTCTCGATGTCTGTCCATCCCACCTTTTATCTCTTGAACATTTTGTCATAGAGAAATGCTGTAACTGCCATTTTATTTCTGCCAAGTATGAGACCCCAGGAAAACTATTTTTGTTTACAGAAGTGTCCCAGGTTCGACTCTGGGCGACGAATATATTTTCCCATAAGTTTACAATGGCATTTTGATTTTTTAAGGTGCAAGATTTTTTCCTTCATTCATTAAAATACATAAATATGGACCAAGTTTCTCCATTTTTGCTTTATTCGATGGCTAAGACGATAAAATATCTTATTCCAGCAATGTTTAGATGTTATACGGAAGAATTTGTCAGAAATACTCATTTCAAGTTTAATGTCTTTTTTGTACTCTTTCTGGGTGTTGCCAAGGCGATTTACATTTTTGCCCATGATTGAATTATCATTTATTAAGCCTTCAAATAGATGTGTTATTCACTTTGCAAGTTGTGATCTATGCTGGTCTAATGTAATGCAGCAAACCACACGCAAGATCAAGGCAGGAGACAGCTACCCTACGAAATAACTTTTGCATGTGACTTGGGTGTAACGTTGTGGTACCCAGATCAAGTGGGAGGTGTACTTCAGATGAATCCGATTAAGGAAGACCAATACAACACGGAGAATACAAATGTGTATGTGGAAGAAAGACCAATCCGATGGAGAGTTCAAATGTAAACATGGAAGGAAAACCAAGCCAATCGCCAACCCAACCGATCGGGAATGCAATGCGAACATTGTTGTTGTTTCAATTCCTATTCTGTTTTGTTTAGCAAACACTGCTCAAAGGAAAAATTGAATTATTTTTGTATTAAAAATATTTCCATGGTTTGTTGTTACATTGTTGTATCTGTTCCTATTCTTATTCAGTTTGATTCGATAATAAATAGTTTAAAAGCGTGCCCCTGCATTGAGGTTTTGTCGGAGTCTATAAAGGGGGCTGCCGACCACTTAAACCTCCGCATTGAAGAAATGTTTTACATACATAGGTCAAAGGAAAAATAAGATTGATTCTCTTTTTATTATACAAGTATTATTAGTAGTAGTCTGATATTGGATATAGCCACAGAGCCACAACAATTAAGAAAAGAAAAAGGAGCATTACTAAGATTTAACTGTCAATGTTAACAATAGTCGTCGGTAGGTGGCAGCTAAAAATATAAGATATCTCTTAAACAATTCATTATATGGAAAAATGTTTCAAACAGAGGTTGTAGAAAATTAAATTTCATACAACCTTTATTCTAGTATATTTTTACATTTATCGAATATTAAAGCAAATATTTCAAAATAACGGATGTGACAAGAGTAAACACCCACTTCCGATTTTTACCAAAAACTAATCAGTTCTTCTGACTTTTATAAAAATGTTAAATATAAAATTTTGCGTTGACCTGATTAATAGTTTTTGAGTTCGACCTCCCACAAAAATCTATCACATACAGACATCGAGAAAATGGTCTAAAGGTGTTCAGGGGACCGCAAAACATGTATTTCCGTTGAAATCTCGAAGTCGATTTTTTTCATGAATACAATACTTTCCCATATACTACATGTATGGAGAAAGTAACAAAACAGTATCTATGACTTCAATATCCCAAAACATATTTAAAAATTAATGCTTGGATCAAAATAGTTACCCCTTGGTATTTCAAGGGTTATTAACGCAAATAGGTGTACGCATCAGCTTAAATCTTGATGATAAGGAGAATATGGGCTAATATTAATGCATGAAAAATGACATTGTGAAGTACAAAAAAACTTGTTTGTGATAATTCATGATAAAAAAATTGAATAAACAGTAGAATTAATTGTATATGAAAAAATTGCATAAATTTCAATAGAAAAAAAAAACAAATATAAAGCATTAATAACAACATGTTAAAAATAATTTATCTAAGATGACTTTTCAATATGCAGATTTCTGACTATTCACAAAAGTTTTTTAGGATACCACTAGTATTCTTTAATTTCTGATACCTCGTTGCTTATTCCTGAACGTATATATTAATATTATATATTGTGGGTAATTTGTCGATCCATAATTCATTTTAAAAAAGTTGTATTATATCCTAAAACCACACCTAACCTGTCTATCAACTCCAACCCAACCTAAAAAGGCATTAAAACACGAGGCAAAACTTGTAGTAAAGGCTAAAACTAGACCCACCTTCCCAAACCAGAGGGAGGAGCATATAATCCACGTTTGCCCATGAATTATCCAACCCAACATTTGGTGAGGGAAAAGGAAACAGTATCTATAAATCTTGAAGAAAATCGGGCATTAAGCAACGGAAAAACTCAATAAATAAAACTGAAGCGGGCTAGTTAATTCTCTTATCGTAAATATCAATTGCTCCGGCGAAAATTTATGCGGGTAGAGGACCTCATTTACTGAAAAAAAAGTCCGCGAGGGTATATAATTACGAATAATAGCTTAGAAGATAAAAATTCACGAATCGCCCAATCTTTCGATACCATTTCATACACATTTCCTATCTATATAGTGACGCTTTTGAAGTATGTGTATTCCATTTATGGGATTTAGAAACATATTCAGCAATAAAAAAATCCATTAAATAATACTAAAAATTCAGTCAGGTGCTAGTCAAGTGTGACTCGCACAAACATTTTCGCGCCTTGAAATACTATTTACGCTATTTACTGAATAATTTCCCTTCGTAGAAATCTATTGCTTCTACGACATCCATGATTGGTGCTCCTCTCACGTCGTGAAGTGGTACTAACTATTACAAGTTGGAAATTTACGAAAACGGAGGTGTAGCCATCTTGACAAAGTACGTGCTAAGTTATGTTATTACAAGGTGTCAAGGAGTGAAACGTTTATCGAAACGACGTCGATGCATTATTGATGGTTAATATTGTATTTTCATGGATGAGGAATTGTATATCCTTTAAAATAACATTGTCGAAGAATAGAATTCTGATAGTCATGTCTTTATGAGTCATCCCTGAAGCTGTTCTACAAAGACCCTATGTGATGTGGATGTTAGTAAGTGTTATGTTTAGCTGCTGTAACTCTTATTTGGTTAGCAATATTGACTCGAGCGACTTTCTTTGTTAATACTGCATGCCGTACGTACTCTCCACAATATCCGTCATTTCAGTACTGGCCTATTATTTCCCCCTGGACCTCAAAGCGAACAGGTTGTGTTTTTATAATTCGTGACTTGTGTCAATCGGATCTGTCGGATTAATATGGTTTTTATTTCGTCCAGCTCGATGTTTATAACTTGGAGTTTGCGAGACGGAAGTGTAGCGATGTTGAAAGAGTACGTACTTGCATGTTTTGATTCCGAGGAAAGTTACCGTTTATCCACAGTAGTGTAGGAGCACTATTGTTTGTTTGGAATTATCATTTCACGGATGGGGAATCTTATTTCCTTTAAAATCACATCGTCGGAGAAAAGTATTCTGACAGTTTCATGTTTTGATGTCTGAAATCGTGCTGCAACGAACCTAGAATATGGTTCGAGGTTAGTAAATTGGGTCGAGGAATAAAAATTGAGCAAATGCTTAAAGCAAACAGTAAAAGCATGAGCATTTGCTAAAAGCGTATTAAAAGTTTGCTTTTGCTTATAAGCATTTGCTACACAGTTTGAAGCAAATGCTTTTTTACGAAAGAAAGTTCTTTGCAACTCTACCCTCACTTGTTTTTGTTTACATATAAAGTTTTACATAGTTGAATTTCAAACTAAAAACATAAATATATTGGGTAATATTTTTTAAAAAGTTAATTAATAATTTTTTAAAACTTTCTTTTATAACCGAATTCGATAATATCGCAAATCTTGGGTGCATTTTTATTTCGTTATAGTAATTTTATCCAGTCATTTGCCTTTATAGCGAAATCCGGGATCACTTAAGTACCTTAAAAATATTTCTATCTTATATTTGGAAAACAGTGCTCCGCCACATCCCCCTTGATATTCCCTGAGTAACATATTTGAAATATACTTTACATTTTCTTTAGAGAAACGGTATAAATTTTTTTAACCATTGGTTGTTGCAACTTTTCTCGTATTTTTTAACCTTTTGTGTCACCATAAGTTACCATATTTATATTTAGGATCAATTATCATGAAAATAGAGTACTTAGAAATATCCTAGCAAGCCCATTACCTCACTTAAAAAAGCATATGCTTAAAGCATTAAGCAAAAACTCGGTTTTATTCACACACTTTTAAGCAAATGCTTAAGAAAAATCCTAAAAATAAGCAAATGCTTATTCTTTCTAGCAAAAGCGAATGCTATTTTTTTTATTCACCCAACCCAATAAGCTAATTTTTTCAGAAATTGTAAAAATAGTGCATTCTTGATAATTACATAATTTTTATTTAAATGAACTATTAAATTATTGAATAACATTAAAAATTTAAATTGCAAAAAATAAATAAAAATGTTTAACACAAATAATTTTCATCTTATACCAATATACACCATTAGAACTAAAAAAATTGCAATATCTATATTACTCTAGAAAATCATAAGAAGAAATCACATGGAAATACAAAAAATAATATAAACTACAGATTTTTCAATCAACCTCTGCAGCCGTAAATTTCGAATAAAAAAATTAATACAGTCGTGGTTATTAACCACTCATCAGGTATTTAATTTTTTTAAACCGGAGGTGGGCATTTAAATTGCAATTGAGTGTAATCAAATCGCAAATCAATTAAAAAATACGTTAATTATTCCGTATTCGACTTGTTTATTCTTAAAATTTGTGTCTTAAACTATTTTTATCGCAAGACATGAATTAAAATGTTAATATATATTTATTATTACAATAAAAATGTCATTTGTTAATATTTAATGAACACAAATTCCTAAAATATGGTATAAAGACATTAAAAATTTACACAGTTACTAAGTGGTTAAAAAATAATATTATAAATAACATATAAATGTTGTTAATTTTAAAATTAGGGTAACGGAAATGCAACCCGCAAAGCAAAGTCAGGGTCTAAATACGAGAAGCGTATCTTTTCCAAATAAAGAAGTGAAGCCCATTTACTGCCTAGAGGTAAACTAAAAGGATGCAGCTAGTTGGCGGGAGAAGCTGCATGACGGAATATTACGGCATACCCACAGCATGATTATTAAGGAAAAATATTGGAGTAATTGCATATGACTTTTGGTTCTGACTAGTGTTTCATCTATGCTAATGTGTTTGGGGGGTGTGTAGTGACTATGATGAATTATTACCAGTTCATTTTGTCTACGCCAGAGCCGATATATCACCCGTGGCACTCTTTGCCCGAGAAGTAAAAGAATATCTCGGCACTGAAAGGGTTAAGGAAGTGTATCATATGTGTTTTGTGGGGTGTGTAGTGACTATGATGAATTATTACCAGTTCATGTTGTCTACGCCAGAGCCGATTTATCACCCGTGGCACTCTTTGCCCGAGAAGTAAAAGAATATCTCGGCACTGAAAGGGTTAAGGAAGTGTATCATATGTTCCCATCATTAAGAGGATAAGCTAACAGCAACAGTGTGCATGGAATGTAAATAAACATGCAGTAACTGTTCATCTGTTTGTTGTAAAAACATACTACATAGCTTCGAAAATCATTCTTGAAATTCAGGGCTATTATAGTCCGTTTCAATTTTTTGTGTCATTTATTGCAAATTCCCGACAATAGGTTGTTAGTTAACTTTATAATTTCAAAAGAAGACGGAAAACAAACTAAAATTTTCGGTAACAATTTTTAATCTTTGCCAAAACGGCTTTCGAAAATTTTTATATGCATAAGAACTTTAATTTTGTTTCATCCATATTTTTTAAATATTGAGAGAAGGAAGGAAATTTTATACGAACATTTTTATTTCCTCAATGGATATATATATATTGGATATCTTGGATCAGGTCAACTTGACCCGTGATCTCCGAGAAAAACTCACGACAGATACACACGATTTAAGGGTTAATTAAAATTAATTCAATCCTCGATAACGGTTTTTTATTTTCTGAAATATAAATTATATAAAGGAGTGGTTGCAATAATGACGCCATGTCTTCCATTTTACAGCGACTGTGACCAGATGGATGTTTTTGTGACGCTTCCTCCATCAGTTATCTGTCTGAGCATATGTTGAAACTTATTTCGGAGGAATAATTTGTCCCAATGGAATATTCTCAGCAGCCAAACATGGTAAGTAAAATTAGCTTTTTAAACATTTGGAAACTCTGTGTACTACGACATGGAGTACACCTTTCCAATCTTGTTTATGTTGCACACCTCTTTCGTACAAACTTTCATTGAAATTGGTTGAAATCCTTAATGCGAAATTTTGTTGGCCAAACCGGCCAGTGCCTTACAAATTCATTACTACAAAAAAGTTTCATTTTGCTATTGTGGCGCCCTTACTTAGTTGACCCGGTTGAACTACGTCGTTTTGGTCATGAATTTATGTGAAAATCTACATCTACAGTTTACCCTGCAAGCCACCGCAAGGGTGTGTGGCAGGGGGTGCATTAACACCAAGGGGAAAACTCCAAAATTAGGTCTGGGTTTACGCCCCTACGCGAGGTTACTTTTGATCGCAAGTTTTATTCTGCACAGCTATTGTTCTCGGGAAAAATGAGCCTTTGTATCTCTCCGTCCTGCAGGCTATCTCTCTTATTTTACGAGGATGGTCCATTCTACCGATATAGGTGGGAGTTCTTATTATTTCTTCGACGTCGCTGGAGAAAGTACACGTTCTAAATCTTTCAAGAAGTTTTAACCTAGCACGTAATCAGCGCTCAGCTAGTGATTCTCATCCTAAGTCCTGTATCAAGCCTGTAATGCTTTTATTTCTATCATAACAATTTTTGACGAATTTAGCAGCTTTTCGCTGCACTTTCTCTAACTCGGTGATTAACCCTTTCTCGTACGGATCCCATATGCTCGACGCATACTCTAGCAGCGGTCTAACTAAAGAAAAGTAACATGCCTCTTTGAATTTTTCCTCGCTTTTACCTACTATCCGTTTGATGAATCCTAGTTTCTGTTTAGCTTTCCCGGATATATTTCGTATGTGTGTCCCACGAGAGGTTACTTGTTAAAATGACACCTAAGTATTTGACGGATTCGGCTAATTTTAGATGTACGCCTTCTATTCTGTAATTCATCTGTAATCTGTAATTTCTTTGTTTCTCCAGAATCTCATTCTTAGTGCCAAATTTGTTTTAAATCAGTTCTTCCCTGATATGCAGGATGAACCACGACTTAAGGTCATATAACTTTAGGAAACAATTCCACAGCTCATTTTGAGTGAAAAATTTTATATCATCACGCATCCGATTTGCAATGATTACCGAATTATGGGAATTTGATTTATAGCAGACTTGAAGGCATTTATTAATGCTGAATTTTTACTACCAGCCACGGCAGTTGAGAAACACTAACCTAAACCTTTATTGGTCGCATAGATATGCATATACTTCGTAGAATTCAACGTTTTCTGCATATATAGACATAGATGCAAACATATTGCAAAAAATTGACGATTTATAAAATTTATTTTACTTGGTCAGAAACCCATTGTAAGACGCGAACCCTTTTTTTTGCTGGCGTTCTGGGTGAAAAGGTGCACAGGGTACACCAGTAAGTACGGTAATTGTTCTACTTCGACATCAGAATCAGATTCTGAACTGAGATCTGATAACATGCTGTCTGTAAAAAATTGAAGACATGGCAAACCAAGTTGCAGAACCACTCGGAAAGGAATCTGCATCCTAGCTGATAGAACCTGCATCTCAATATGCGCTTCCCCTGCTTTTCCTGCCTTCCATCATCTCTATCTCACAGCAATGCCCTTGTCTGTGCTGCGATGCCCTGCATCTCAATGTGTGCCGGGCCTAAGGTACCCCTTATCTTGCAAGCTTGGGATGTACGGATTTCCAGTTTTTGGGATTTTTCCGGATTTCGGATCCCCGTAGGATATACTAGTAGAAGGTACTTGCATTCTGCAAGCATATCATCTCACCTTGAAAAAACATTCATTTTTCAGACAGATATTTCATCATTACAAATATTTTTTTAATTCTAAAGATTTCACCTCCGCAGCGATTTTTGTTTTTCCCTTATGTAAAAATAATAGATTAAAACAATCCCCAAACTTTGCAATTTTAATAATTTTATACTTTCTCCATTATGGGGTACTAATACTACACATTTCTGGAAAATTTTAAAGTTGTAGCACTTCTAGAAGTGAAATAATATTTTACTAATTGTTTAAATTTTAAACATTTTTAACGGCCGCCACAATATATTTATGGAGAGATTCAAATGTTTATTTATGCGAATGCACTGCTCTGTGAATAACTTGAAAATTTCAGCTTCCTAACTCATCCCATAGTACCTAAACAGTTATCTATTTGTTTAAACTTTAAGAATTTTTAATGCCAAACATATGACAATATATCCTACCTCTAAAAAATTTCAGCTCCATAGCACATTCGGAAATACATAAACCTTGAAAATTTGTTTAAACAATTGCGAATTTTTAGCGGCCGCATTGTTGCACTTTTTCAAGATTTTCGGTTTTTTCTGGTCGATTTTGCATAAAATCCTACCTATGAAAAAAGTTTCGAATCTCCAGCTCATCTGGAAGTGCCTAAACATTAGTAGCCTCTTATATGTTATATCCTCCTCCTCTGTAAGGAACGTCTATATATAATGATATAGTGTGCTACATGTACATGCCATATCCTGACCTTCTGGCTTAGTTTATTGCAATTGTTGATGCTGAGAGTGTATAATTACCTATTATCTTAAATAACAACGGATATATCTAGCAGTGACAACAAGGATGTTTTTATCATTGCGTTGGTGCATTTGTCTGTAAAAAATGAAGTCACCACTCACCCATCAACTAAATTTCAAGATTGTAATAATTTGCTAATATCTGTATTTCGCATTCATAGGAATACATTATTTGAATTACTGTCATGTTTTTCAATCACAACCCGCTCTCACATGTAATATCTGTAGTAAATAACATGCGATGGTAATTTTCTGCAGTACAAACTATGGACAGAGAAATTCCGGACCAGTCTGCCACTAGTGGCATCTTTTGGTAGCTGAATAAAGCTTCACTTTTGCAACAATGGCAACCTTCTGGTGTTTTGGTCCTTCTGGGTTTTGGGATTCCGTATAAGGGACTGTACTGGACTATATTTTAGGTAAAGTAAATATTTGACCTACGATGAACATTAATGAATAAATAATAAGGTAGAATATTGACAGGAGTTCGAACTGGTTTTATGAACTTTTTTCATCGGTTAGTTCGAGTATGTGCCTTTATAACTCGATTTTCCGGCTTGTCGCCAAAAGCAGGAACCCCTTCCCCCCCATAGATTCCGGAAAAATCAAGGGTTTACTGTATTTATTAATTTTAAAAACTAATTACAAATGATATTTGATTTCAGATGGCTTTCCATCCCCCTGTTTCACCAAAAGAAGAAATCCTGACGGATGATTCTGCTGATCAGGTAAATAAATTAATACCCTATGATTATAATATAATGAAATTCTATTTTCCTTGGGATTTCCCTTAAAAGTTCTAGATGTGATACAAATAGAATTCCAGTGAGCTAGCAAAGAGAGTAAATGCTCGTGTGTTGATGTGATTCATGCAAAGCAATCATAGCCTAAGTGTCAAAAAGTCGATAGTTGCCAATTAAGAAGTTAATAGATTATATTAATATATTCTTGTGTTTTTGATCTTTCCATTTCAGGTGGATTTAACGCGTTTGAAAGTGGAACCTCCTGATGACGATTATCAAGTCCAGCCTCAGGTAATACCAATATCATAATTTTCTTCACTTACTTGTAGCATTTTTCTATTTCTGACAATTTATCGAGTTCTCCATCAGTTTTTCGTGTTTGCCAGAAGTTTTTGTGTTCGAACTCTATCAAACGATGAACTCCAGCAAACGACGACCCCTGCACACGACGACCCCTGCGTATGTATGGTATGCCGTCTTTTATAGCAACAGACATTAGCCCGGAAGAGGACACTATTAGATCGAGGGTAGAACCAATTAGCGTTCGCGAGTGCAGTGCAATCTACTGGCACTTCACTGCCAACTGAATTAGTTCCGACCCGACAACGTCGCCACGAGTAGAGGCAGTGAGAGTGAGAGAGACAGAGAGTGGAGGAGAAGGAGAGAGGACGCAGAGCGAGGCGAACGCACCTGCGGAAAGATTATCTGCGAGTCAAACTCTTTGCCGTATCATTTGTAATTCCTCAAGTGGACATTTCTACTAAGTATTGTACTATATTTGTGCCTTGTATTATGTCACTGCAATATAATTGTTAGTACATTTCGTGACATTTATCCAGTGTATGGTATTTGATTTGTGGTTGGCAGCGGCAGTGTCACCAAGGGTATTGTATTGTTTAACTATTTTCAAGTACTTTTAGTATTACGAGAGAATAATGTAAAATGAGACAGTTTCGTCTCATACTAACAATATGAATCATCTTTTATTTGATGAATAACTATATTTATTAGGCGTTCTTTACCAGTGAATTGATAGTAGCGGAATGTCTTATGGACACATCTCCTCCGTCCATCTGTCTGCATGTCCGCAAGAGAGAGATGCATGTCTGCATCCCATTCCAAGGGACTTAAGTTCGATTTTAATTAGAGAGCATTAGATGATTCAACTTATAAAGTAATCACACATGTTCCATATCATCGAAAGCATTTCTACTGGTTCCATCTGAAGTTTTACGGCTATTAATCTATCATTAACTATCACTACCTTGCTAATTCTTTCAGCTATCTCTTTTCTCGTTATAATCCCCACTCCCCTTTCCTTTTTCTCTCCTCCCGAGTAAATAATCTTAAATTTGTCTGAATTTATCTTGCCTTCTCCTTCCCACCGAACTTCACTAAGACCTACTATACCTACATTATTCCTCATTTCCCTTTTTAAGTTCTCTAGTTTACCCCCTGAATTCATAGTCCTAACATTCCATGTGCCTATTCTTAATTTCTCACTACTTGCTTTCTTCTTATTAATGTTACATTTCCTCTGTGCATCCCCTAGGGTAGTCCTCATCCAGAGATCCAATTGGGGGACCGTTTTACCTCCGGAATATTTTACCCCAGAGAGATCCATAGAGGTATTTGCAGCCTTTTAGCCTATCATGGGAAATATAATGAGGTAGTTTCCCCTTGCTTTCCTTATCACAGTTTCACAAGAGTGATTACCCGTCTGTAGCTGTTCAGATCCACACGATCACCACCTACAGAGGTACTGTGCAAGCTGCTGCCCTTGCACAGGGGGATGTAAAACCCCCAAGACTGCTTCTTAGTCTGACTCTTCCCCTCAGACCTTTCCGGTTTGGATGGTCCTACCAGGAGAATTATCTCCCGCCGACATAGCTCTTTGGTTCATAAGAGTACACAAACCCTCCGACCTCTGTAAGGTTATGCAGTCCTTCGGGAAGGGCTGAATAAATAATAACTCATTAAATTATTATAAAATTAAATTATAAGCATATTATGCATTTTTAAGAGTGTTCCAGGTCTACTTTCCCACTCACATCTCACCCAGTCTTTTACAAGGGAATTGTCCATTCATCCTGATTCTTGTGCCCTCACGATAACACCTCACGGCAAATCCTCTTTCAGAAGTATTTTTCTTTTGAAAACAACCTAAGGCGGAAGCTTCGTGCCATCAGCAAGTATGCACAGCATTACTGCGCAACGCTCTTTCTTTGCCGCCAGTTCTAATTGACACTTTTATCACCCTTATTGTTGATTGCGGAATCTATTGGCATCTTAAAATATATCAGAGTTTGGTCGGTGTTATCAATTTGTAACAATATGTAAGCATGTTGTCTTCGCAAACTAATCACACACTGCTGGAAACGTATCAATTTTTCCTCGTAGTCAGCAGGAATACGTTGTGAAATTGTTGTGTGCCTTCTTATAGAGAAACCAGCTCTTCTAAAAAACTTTTGCGTCCATCCTTTGCTTGCCTTGAAATGTTGGTGCTTTCCAAATTCCTTCGCAATTTGCAATGCTTGCATTTGGCACGTTTCCATCGAAATCACATACCCAAATTGTCTCTCTCCCTTATGTACACCGAAAGTTTCTCTTCTGTTACTCTTCTATTTAGCCTTCTGTCCATGAAAAGCTCTGCAATCATTATTACTTTGCAAGAACAATTCTTTCTTCTTCCTCCAATCTCTAACGCATGCTTCATCTACATTAAATATTCTCCCAGCAGCACGATTACCAATATTATCTGCTTCTTTCACTATTTTTAGTTTTTCTCTGACGGTAAAAGAACGCACACACTTCATTGTATTCATGTGGAAAATTCTTGCTTAAGGGTTTTATTTAACCGATAAAATATAAATAATGGTCTTCTTCTACATATGCATCTGAACTGGACAGCAGCTCCACAAGTACGAATTAAAAAAAATAAATGCTAACTAGGGAATCATATCTTTGAAAAGCAAAATGCTGTGTAAACCAAGGGAAATAGGTATACAATGGGTTGAGTGAATAAAAAAATAAGCAATTGCTTATGTTTAAGATTTCTATCACTTTTTAAGCAAAATGCTTGCTTTGGGGTGAATAAAAAAATAGCATTCGCTTTTGCTAGAAAGAATAAACATTTGCTTATTTTTAGGATTTTTCTTAAGCATTTGCTTAAAATTGTGTTAATAAAGCTGAACTTTTGCTTAATGCTTTAAGCATATGCTTAAACTTTTTAAACTGAGGTAAAGGGCTTGCTAAGATATTTCTAAGTACTCTATTTACATGATAATTGATCCTAAATATAAATAAGGCAATTCATGGTGACACGTAAGGTTAAAAAATACGAGAAAAGTTTCAACAACCAACGGTTATAAAAATTTATATCGTTTCTCTGAAGAAAATGTTAAGTATATTTCAAATCTGTTACTCGGAGAATATCAAGAGAGACATGGTGTGGCACTGTCTTTCAAACAAAAGATAGAAATATTTTTAAGGTACTTAGGTGATCCCGGATTTCAAATAGGAGTCGGGGTAGATCACCACATACAATGCACAATTGAAATTTGTGGCGTCCAAAATCACTATAAAGGCAAATGGCTGGATGAAATTACTATAACTAATTGAATAAAAATGCACCCATGATTTGTGATATTATCGAATTCAGTTATAAAAAGAATAGTTTAAAAAATTATTAATTGACTTTTTTAAAAATATTAACCAATATATTTATGTTGTTAGTTTGAAAACTTTAAATGTAAACAAAAACAAGTGAGGGAAGAGTTGCAAAGAGCTTTCTACCGTAAAATTTAAGAATTTGCTTAAAACTGAGTAGCAAATGCTGATAAGCAAAAGCAAACTTTTATTCACTCAATATAAAGCAAATGCTTTTAGCATTTGCTTAAGCTTTTAGCAAATGCTTTTACTGTTTGGTTTAAGCATTTGCTTAATTTTTATTCACTCGACCCAATGTACTAGAATTTAAGCCCGTCAACATGACGAGATTTCATCCATTATTATGGACTAGGGTAATTGCCCAACAAATACGATGGGTATGCGTGGATTAAGAATTACCTACACTTACCAAATGACATATTTCCTGAACTACAAAAGTTCTTCATGAAATTAGCCGTTTTTTAAAGATGTTATTGTTGTGAACAACTTCGCTCTATTTAGACACCTACTAGACAAAGACTTAACTTTTACAGAGTGATTAATGCCATTCCGGGCCACTGCACTGCGTTGCTCTGCCTCCTAGTGCACATAGTGTTAAATTCTACAATGCAGTGTTACACACAGAGAGAGATAAAGCTTTTTAGATAGGGACGATAATATTATTTTAGCGTTACATTATCACGAGTCAAATTAAAAAGCAAAGTAGAAAAATGTTCACATTGTGTAGACAATATTATTGGTTACAGTGTTGCCAAGCCGATTGTTGACGATTCATAAATCGACAACCATCCAGATTTTCTCTAAAGAAAAGTTTTGAAATAAAGTTGTGGGTGGTACTTGGATAAATATGGTAATAAATTCTGTGATTTATGTAGCAATCAATCGTGATAAATGATAAGAAACAAAATGGATGAAAGGATGTGTTATGCATGTTCGCATAAAGCTGAAACTAAATTTTGACATTTGAGGAGAAAAAATCCTGTGCTTGACTGGGAATCGAACCCAGGTCTCGCTGTTGAATTTTTTGCGATTACAATATTTTCTTTATATAATGAGTATACGAGAAAGTAAAAAAAAACATTCATAATTCCCACGGTGTATCAGCTAGTCCTACATGTTTATTTGTGTAAGAAGTATTTATTTATAATAGTTGATGTTTTTAGTGGTTTTTCACAGAGTGCATTCTTTTTCTTCCATATTAATGTGCTTTTATGGTTTAATTTCAGTTTCCCTTCTGTCCAAATATACCCGGAGAGGAGATTATAACAGACGATATCCCATTGGAGGTAAATATTATTGTTTATAAAACATCTGAAGGAAGTTACACTCTTCAAATCTCTGGACATAATTTTTATATATCTGTATAACTTTCATGGTATGCATCATCATGTTAGATCATTGTTAATTTCTGCATTTGTATAAACATTAACTACAATAATGGCCCTTCAAAAATTATTGGAACATATGAATTAAACATTAAATTAAAATAAGATTTAAATAAATAATTAATTATGCCAATTGTTATAGGCCCTAAAAAGTGAACAATATTCGCGTAATTGAATGTTCTACAAATTAAAGGTAGATTTTGGCTTGTAAAATGTATACGTTATTAGTTGATAATAATATGCCAAACAGTGGCAAAGTTGTAAGCCTCTCACAAGCATTCTACACAAACAAACACACATGGAACTGGGGTTTTATATTATTAGTAATGGAATATTAATTTATTTTCATCACCACATTATTTATAGTTACCAGTTATTTTATAAACTTGGAAAAGTGCGTCGAATTTTCACGAATGTATTAATCCTTTTACTACCAGCTGGCCAATCTGTCAGCCCTCGCTGCGTTTGCGAAAACTGCCACTGGCTGATCTGTCGGGCCTGGTTTTTTTCACAGAGATAAGCTTCTTAACGAAAGTCATATGGTCTGAGCCACCATCTCACTTTTATTTGTGAAGTTTATACTTTTGAATCATCACAAACCCTATAAGGATTGCTTGAGTTTTTTTTTTTTTCGGCTTTAACCATTTGTGGTCCTACCGTATTAGCCCGAATATAATGCGACCCCGAATATAGTGCGACCCCAAGTATTTTGAAAGGAATTTTAGAAAAAGACGAAAAACATTTAATTTTCTCTATTTTGCACATTTAAATTACCTGTAAACTCATGAATTATGTATTAAAGGGGGGTAATGTGACGCCACGTTTAGACGGTCCTCGTTTTCTAACGTTGAGTGTCGCGACCCTGCGTAAAGTTGTGCCGGAGCTGTGGTTGCTGCAATTTGACCTTGATTTATTTTCAAGTCTCCTCAGACCACTACCGAGTATATTTGTACAATGTAGCATCGTAACATGAACGTCCAATTCACTTACAATGCAGCAATTATAAAAATATGCGCTGAAACACGCGTCATGAAACGCGCCAATACGCAGTTATTTTTTAATGATACAAGTATTCGAATATATTACTAATGAAACAAGTACTCGAATATAGTGCGAATGCGACTTTCAAAGGTACATATTGAGGAAAAAAACATCGCACTATATTCGGGTCAATACGGTATGTCGAGGTGGACTTGACACCAGACTTGATAATGATTTATGCCATCTCTGGATGATTTAGATTACTGGAAGTATTTATGTGATGTGTTTTCTGCACGGTAGATGGTCTGACAATGATACAAATATATATTTTCATTTAATTTAGAGGTGTTTTCTCTTGAATGACCAGTTGCGACCTGACGCTTCATCACGCCTAGCAAAATTAATTCGGACCAACTGGTACCAAAAAATAATAAACACGTGGGCAACACATGACTTTCTCCATATTTATATGGCAAATTACATGTTAGCTTTGGGATCGTTGTCAATATTTACTTCCGGTTGACAATTAAGAAAAGAAAAAGGAGCGTTACTAAGACGTAACTAAGTGTAAGTTGTTAACAATAGTCTTTGGTAGGTGGCGTGGTGGTGGCAGCTAAAAATATAAGATATCTCTTAAACAATGCATTATATGGAAAAATGTATCAGACAAAGGTTGTAGAAAATGAAATTTCCTACAACTTCTATTCCAATACATTTTTACATTTATCAAATATTAAAGCAACTATTTCAAAATAACGGATAAGTGACAAGAGTAAACACCCACTTCTGGTCAACCAAAAACTAATCAGATCTTCTAACTTTTATAAAAATGTTAAACATAAAATTTTGCGTTGACCTGATTAATAGTTTATGAGTTAAGAGTGCCCACAAAAATCTATCACATACAGACCGACAGACAGACACACAGACATCATCGAGAATATAGTCAAAACGTGTTCAGGGAACCTAAAAACATGTGTTTCCGTTGAAATCTTGAATTCGATTTTTTTCGTGAAAACAATACTTTCTCGATACTTCGTATATGGGGAAAGTAAAAAATATCTGGACCGCAAAGGGTAGCTTGTATAGCTTGTTGTATGTTTTGGGGTGCACGTTGGAGCGGTGTTTTTAATCGGCTGTAACTTTTTGTTTTTTTTGTGACTGTTTTTTGGATTTTTGGTACGATTCATCTCAAATCATTGCAATATATACCAAACAAATGTCATCATCGAAGGGGAATAAAATTTTGGATATTGTGTGATTCTGTCGTTCACTACTGTTTGGCGTTCTTATTTTGTTGACATATAACATAATAATTCATGCTGAATGATTCCTAATGCTTTCTCCCTCCTTTCTTATATATCTGAATGTCTCTACTAATTGTTTTTCTTTTTTTTTATTAAAATAATTTTGTAATTCAAGTAATATGTGGTATTGTAAAAAGCTTTACAATATATATGACATTGTAATTATTTTTGCAACATATACAAATATCAGAATAAAATATTAATAAATAACATGTGTACAACAATTTTACTAAGATATTGCAAAATTACAAAAATCACTGGGGCAGTAAAATGGTTAATTATAAAAATGTAATGCAAATCTCATTGACTATTGTAGGTATAAGAAGATATCTTTATTCTGTGTATACATTGTGTTAATATTAATATATTTGTTTCAGTGCACTGCAGAGCCTGTACCAGTAAAACTCGTGGAAGTATCTACGGGTATAGAAGTACATTATCAGGTAGATATATACATATATAGTCATTTAAGTTGAACCTATGTTAGAGATTCAGAAATTCGTAAATTAAGTGCTACATACATCAGTCAAAAAATGTATGCACATTATAAACATACAGCTGGCTTTTATTAAAATAGATTTTGAAGTTTATATAATAGTTACTGATAAAATTCAAGAGAAATTAGCTATTCTTTAATTTTGATGCAACTAATTGTCTAACAATTTTGTCGTATTCTTTCAGCCAAACTTCAGCTCATCTGGCATTGCAGAAGTAAGCAATTCCACTCAGGTGTGTACAAGTTAAAAAAATGATTTTTTAAGAACATTTCAATTTATAAATGCACTTACTATGTTTTCGCTCTGTCCGTCCATCTGTGCAATCAATTAAATTAGAATATCAAGTAGATATTTTGTGCTATAATTTGTCCTTAATAATAGGATGAGTACCTATACTTTGTTATCCATAGCAACAAATGATAATTTTGTTTACTTATTGTTTTTTAAAAGCGAGAAATGATTCCAAGTTTTTTTCTAATTTGAAATTTTATCAATGTGCTTAAGAATTATTCACAAGTGCGAAAATGCTATACAAAGCTTATGTTTCCTCGAGGATCTCAAATAATAGCATTTAATGCCTCCTGTTCACAAAAACATCTGATATGGCCACCACTTGACTCTCTCTATACCTGTAATATTTCTAAAAATCCTAAATAGATTGAATGATAATAAATATATTAAGGAACTGTGAGAAAATTCAAAGACACAGGGCAGAAACAAACACATGCCATGGCCTTCTTGATTTTTAGTTTTTTAGTTGGAGCACTCACAAAATTCGTATCGTACAGACACACATGCAGGCATCTTCGAGGAAATAGTTGAAACGTGTTCTAGGGATCTCATAATGTGTTTCCGTTGCAATCTCATGTCACTTAGGTAAGAAGTCTCATTTTATCTGAAGGTTTCTCCATCATTTCTACAAAAACCAAAACTTTCAGAACTCTAGCTCTTGTAGTTTTGGCTGGACATTAGTATCCTCCTGTTATCATTATATATCGAGGACTCTTACAGAGGAGGATATTATTCTATATAGACGTTCCTTACAGAGGAGGAGGATATAACATACTAGTAATTGGTGCTTGCATACTACAAGCATTTCATCTCACCTTGAAAAAACATTCATTCACACTCTTCCAGAAATGCTGCAGAGCTGAAATTTGGCATGAAGATAGGTCATTGAGTACAACCTCCAGAAAAAATCCAAAATTTTGATAAAGTTATATTTAACCGGTTTTTTTTACCCCAAAGTTCAATTTTAAACACACATAAGAAAAGCAGTGAAAACTGTGCAGGCCTAGATAAAATTGTGAACCACACAGTGACAGCACAACAACAGATAATGGCGGTGACCCAGGCAGAAATGCTGGGTAATGACTCCAAACAACCACGGCCGTTTATTGTGTGGTGGTTGAACTTATGACTCTCGGTCCAAACAGACAACTGAATATACGGACATGTTTGTTTGTATCTCTGAAAGTCTGTAAGTCGAATGTTCGTAAGTAGGGGAATTCCTGTACTTATTCGTTTTTAAACTTTCCATTCCAGAGAGAGGCAATGGCAGTGAAAGAGGAACCGTCAGATGATTTTGAGGAAAATCCTGAGGTAATACATATATCATAGCGTTATTGATTTATTAAAGGGCTGTATAATTTCCTGTCAAATATGACAGGTATGAATGGCTTAAACGTAAAATTAAACTAAAATTTATAGAAAACAGGTCATGGAAGTGTACAGTTTATAACAAATAGTTAAATTTTATTTCACAGGGTATTTGAAATATAACGATATGGTTTGAACGAAAGCACACCATAAAACCAAAATACCATGACCCTCCGTCTACTAAAAATTCATTCCCCTCTCTAAGTTGTTGCATTAATAAATGTATTCGCATTATTTTAACAACTAAATACTGAAAACGATATATCAGAAATGATTAAATTTTCATTCACGGATTCGTTTTCTGATCTATTGTAATTCATTGAGCAATCTATAATTATTTAAAACACTTCTTTTGAGTTTGAGTAGCTGTAGTATTTATGTTTACATTCATTTCTTCATTGTTGATAATATATTTTATTCCGCTTTCAAAATTCTGCATGCAAACGTAATGGCATTAAACGTATTTTTGTAATTATAGCAGTTCCTATGTACTTAATTTGCTGCAAAGATTGTTAGCATGGGCAATAATTACATACCCATGCAAGTTCAAAGGGAATTATGGCTTCCATGTTTGATTTTCTTGAGAACAGCTCTTCCTACGATAAAAGTCTATTTAACACTTTACATTTCTATTTTGCTCCCATGGCTATATGCCAACCTATGATCGACACAATTTATTTCTTTTGTGGAAGGTCGAATGTCGACTATACAAGGTGTCCCAGGAGGAAAGGTCAATATTCTGGGAGGCGATAGTATCGGTCATTCTAAGAAAAAAAGTTCATATGGACAAGTGTCTTATTTCAAAAAGTTTCCGAGATAGAGCTATTTGAATGTACAGTTGCAAAATTATTGATAAGAAAGAGATATTATGCACTGTTGCTAATATTTATTGTTCGAGTGAAAAATTTGTTACAGTTTATTATAATAAATTTTCAAAAATTTCACCTTCAACATTAATGCACTTTGTCGCATCCCGACGTCTTCGTCGGCATGTAGAGACAGAATCGGGGTTGGGAAAATGACAGGGAAGTGACACGTTCAGCTTTTAGAGAGATAATCCCTTTTTATTCACACAACCGCCCAGCACACCCGAACAACTCAAACGTTCTCCTTACATTGCCCCAGAGACACAGACAGGGAGCGTGTGTTCTATCGCCGCTATATAGTGTCCGCAGCGATCAAAGTAGTCATTTCACAACAATGTTATTTCCGTCCTCCTGCACAGTCACACACAACACTCATCTTTGTCCTTCGAACGGGGGTATTCATGCTTCAATTGTATCACAATGTCACCGAACCTTATGGCGTCTTTCCGGCGCCTACAACAACTTTTCAACTCGTGTGAGAACATGGCGTGTTACTCGTCTAAGTTCATCTTGACGTTCCTTTACGCCTCGTGTATCCATTTTCCTTGTGTACACTGCATGAAGGAACGTCAAGATGAACTCAGACGAGCAACACGCCATGTTCTCACACGAGTTGAAAAGTGCATTAATGTTGACAGTGAAAATTTCGAAAATTTATTATAAACTGTAACAAATTTTTCACTCGAACAATAAACGTTAGCAACAGTATGTAATATCTCTTTCTTATCAATAATTTTGAAACTGTACATTCAAATAGCTCTATCTCGGAAACTGTTCGGAATAGGACACTTGTCCATACAAACTTTTTTTCTTAGAATGGACGATACTATCACCTCCCAGAATATTGACCTTTCCTCCTGGGACATCCTGTATATTGCTGCATGTTAGCTACGCATCTTCAGCGTGTCCCTAACTTGTGCTGATGGAACTTTTTGAAGAAAATGATTTTAAAAATATCTTTGACAGTTGAAGGTTATCATGGCAGCAGATGGGCAAGTGTCTGGTCCTTCATGTAGGAAAAAACACGTTTTAACATCTTGATAGAAGAGGATGTGAAAATTATAAATGGCATTATTGGTAAGTTATCAAGCAGTGATACCGGCAGTGATTTTGAAGTTGAACAAAGAGAAACAGTACAGGAATTTTGTGAACTCAGTGTGGAGAGTGAGAATGATCTCGATCATGTTGGTGGGAAAACTGTTGGTGGATGTAACAAGAAACCTAATCCCTTTGTTAACTTACCTGCCAGTTAACTGTTAACTACTTTTCTTCGTTTTTTGATGACGAGTTGATAGGATCGGTTGTGCTTGAGACTAATCGGTATGCTTGTAAAAAAATTTCCCAGTTCAATCTTAGCCCTACTATTTGGAAGAAACGGAAGGATGTGACTGTGAATGAATTGAGAGCCTTTTTAGGTATTATTATCAACATGGGGATTATAACCACGTCGGACATAAAACGTTATTGGTCAAGTGAGTGGGTTTCACAATTAAATTTTTTCATGATGTTATGCCCCCCTTTTTACAGATTTTCTGGATGGTTCATGTAGGTAACAATGTTCTGAATTCCTCAAATGGGCCCATTACGAAAACAAAGAAAATCCATTGTGTGACGGAATACATAGAAAAATATTTCAGAAATATTATGTGCCAGGAAGAAATATTGCAATTGATGAATCCACAGTAGGATTCAAAGGAATGATGGAATTTTCCATGTCATAAGCATCAATATAGGATGTAGCGTGTGCCGAGACCAATGAAGAATATGTGATTTAGTAATTTCAATTTTGTTGAAACAATTGTGTGTTGAATGACTTGAGAAAAAAATCTGGACCACCACATAACAATATGAATGTGACTGCCCAGTTAAATTTTAATGCAAAATACGAAAAAAGATTTGTAAAAGGAGGAAGAATGAAAGAATAAAAGCTAAAAATGGGAAATCAAACTAGCCCTCATGGTTGGATGCACCCACTATATGCTCACCGCCAACAATTACTTGATCATTTAGGCGTGCATTAATAAATTTATACCAGTTAACGTAAAATTTGATTATTTAAGCATTATTTTTTGAAAAACTATTGGCCGTATATGCCCAAAACCAGGGTTTGCAGTGATCCTGATATCCAGAGCTATCCACCTACCAAGTTTCATAAAAATCCATGGTCCCGCTACTGTGTCCTCTCCTTGTTAATAAGACCTTAGGACCCTTAATTTCCTGCTCTATATCAATGACCTTCCACATCACCTAAATAATGGATATCTTGTTTTATTTGCTGATGACTTATCCCACTTTACCCAGCAGTACTCGCATGGGTTACCGTGGACACCCCAGGCTACAGTTTATGGCAGGGTTCCTTCTGTCTTATCGTTTATGGCCCCTCATCAGTAATTGGAATGGCATGTGTTTGGAACCTATTCTGCTAAAAATTTTGAGCTTTCTGTGGTAATCCTTGGAGTTTGGACGTTTCTTCTAAGAGTGCTGCGAAGTACATTACGGAAATCCGCGCTTTTTATTCTATGTGCGGATGTTGTTCATATTTTATTCTGAAATTATTGTTACCATCTATAGGACTCTTGTTATTTCACATAATTTGAGATTTTCTCTCAGTGGTTTCTTCACTGATCGTCATCGTATAATGTAAATTGATGGAATAAAGTGATCCAAAGATCCTATGCAGACAGGCATAAGCTGTAATGTTGGGAATAATTTTAAAACGAGAAAAAAGTCTGCTCTGACCGGGAATCGAACCCGGGTCTTCCACTTGCCGGGCGACTATTCTACCACTGGACTATCGTAGCAGATCAATTTTCTCGTTTCTGAACGCGGATGTTTCTTGGTTGGAACGGAACTAGCTACGATAGTTTAGTGGTAGAATATCCGCCTGGCAAGTGGAAGACCCGGGTTCGATCCCTGGTAGTAGCAGACTTTTTCTCATTTCAAAATTATTCCCATCGTATAATGTGTTATTTCCCGGAATTGGAGATTGCATCTCAGCAGTTTCTTCACTGCCTCTGGTCCTACAAGATTTGCAGATTTTATTATTTCAGTGTTCGGTTTTTGTTTTGAAGCTCCTAGTAGACATTCCAACTGATATACAGATGGCAGAACCTTCTGGGGACATGCTAGGGATGCCTAGCTAACATGCAGCAATATATAGTCGACATTCAACCTCCCAAAAATAAAAAAAATTGTGTCGATCATATGTCGAGATACGACCGTGGGAGCAGATTAGGAATGTCGATTTGATTGTCAACATCCAACTGGAAGGGGTTAATGTATAGGGAGATTTTAAAATCTTTTCATAAAATTTTGAACATCAGATTAAGGTGATGAAAATATTATCTATGCCAAAAGGATTTATTTATGAATTAGGCAAAATTGTGAAACATTTGAAATAAGGTATATTTCCCAACCACAGAACTATGGATGAGAGGATCATGTGTACTTAATCTTTAATTTTTTATGCATAATTGCTTATTCTGGAAAATATTTTTAAGACATAACTTGAACTATAATATTTTCATTATTTTTACCTAAGAATTTTTTTTAATTCTCAACCTGTGTCATTTTGGATAGGCTTGTGGAGTGACAGTCCAAATCAGTGAAGAGAATCCATGGTTTTCTGAGATGACTGTGCCTAAATTGAAGGGAAAGCGTAAGGGGAAAAGAGATGGACGTTTGAACATTGGAGAGCAGACGCAGAACAAGGAAAGGGAAGTAGAAGAGGAGGTGGGGAAGTCCCGTAAAATACACAAGTGTCACCAATGTGGCAAGGAATACTTGCGGAAGTGGAATTTAGAGCAGCACATGAAGAGCCACGGTATGAAGAAACTTATCATGTGTTCTACCTGTGGGAAGAGTTTCCTCCGGAAAAAGTACCTCACGCGCCATCTGAAGATACATGAAAATAAAAAGGATTTTGAATGTAACGAATGTGGAAAGAAATTCCTTAGGAAACAAAACTTTACTCGGCATATGTTGGTGCATGTCGAAAGGAAGCCGTACAATTGCACTTACTGCGACTTGAGCTTCAAGAGAAAGTTAGATCTGGACCGTCACCAATCTGCGCACGATGGGGAGACGGTGTGGGAATGTAAGGACTGCGGGAAGGGATTTGAGAAGTGGAAGGATTTAGCGAGTCATCGCAAGACTCATTTGGGGGAGGGGAAATTGGTGTGTGACATATGCGGGTGGAGGTTTCCTTATAAATATCCTATGGCACATCACATAATGGGTCACATGGGTATTAAGCCGTATAAGTGCAACGTTTGTGGGAAACGGTATGTGAGAAGCACAGAGCTCCGGTCACATATGAAACTTCACACCGGTGAGGGGTTGTTCTATTGTGATGTGTGTGGAAAGGGTTTCCAGCATAAGAATAGCCTTGTCATTCACAATAGGGTTCACTCAGGGGAACGTCCGTACTCTTGCAATTTATGTGACAAAGCATTTACGCAGAAGTGGATTTTGGATCATCATATGGAGCTGCATTCAACGGAAAAGCCGTTTTCGTGTGATCTGTGTCCAAGGAAATATCCCTCCAAATTTCATCTTAATGTACACCAAAAAACACATCTGAAAGAAATAAAAAGTTCATGAAATGTGGCTTTGATTATTATCATAACAAGAATCATATAGAACATCGTTTCTATTCTATTCTGTCATTTTCCCCTTATTTTAAGTTAAAATAAAACTCCTGTTTTTATTCAAATTTATTATTCATTTTTGTTCCAGTATTTCTAAATAAACATCATATTAATAGTTTTTAATCATATTCTTTTATTATACAGGCACACCCTGGGTTACATAATGTGCTCCTTATCGTATCTCTTGGTTGGTTTTTCCTTTTTTTAAAAAACCACATTTCTTCTAATGCAATTCTTAAGGCATCTTCGGTAAGATAATTTCATTTATGACCAATAATATAAAACCAAAAATATGGCAATGTGAAACATAACACAAGGAGAGGGCACGGTATTGGGATCACAGATTTTTATGAAACTTGGTGGGTGTATAGCTCTGGATTTCAGGATCACTGCAAATCCACCTTTTGGGTGTATATGGCCCATAGTTTTTCTGAATTTGCATTAAAATTTAACTGGCCAGTCACATTCATATTGTTATGTGGTGGTCCGAATTTTTTTCTCACGTCATTTAACGCACGATTGCTTCTACAAATTCGAAATTATTAAATCGTATATTCTTCATTGGTCTCGGCACACGCTACATCCTATATTGATGCTTATGGCATAAAGGGGATCCCTGCTTTTATTTTTGCGAAGACTTCCTCCGAATACTTAAAATAGACCCATTGAGGCAGAGGTATATCAGGCAAAGGAACGTTGAAAGTATAAAGGAAAATGAACTGGTGAGAAGTCGGTTAAAAGTACAATAATATAAATTATTAAATCTACTGGCAATTTGTGCGTGATCTGTGGATCTTAATTTGCTTTGTGTGACTTTTACGGAGTTGCCGTAAATACCCGCGTATAATGCGCACTTTTTTTAAAAATATGTGAGTAAAAATTAGGATGCGTGTTATACGAGGGTACATAATCTTCCTATTTTCATTTGACCCCATATTTCCACAATTTCGGCACGTTAATTACTGCCCGGGTATCCTCATATTTTTATTGATGATTTTTACGAAAAGTAAAATATTTAATAGTAAAAATTTATTAACTAATTCCATAAACATACATTAATTAGATACGAAAAGAATCAATTCAGTATTTATTCATTTTAAAAGCCAAGAAATTCTTCGTCATTTGACCATTTTTCTTCGATGTTGTTATCGGAATCGTCATCTTCGGTATCTTTTGTATCCTCCATTGCCGTGGCGCGGTCATCGTCGTCCTCCCACACCATATCATCTTCACTACCATCTAAACTGTTACTGATGCAACATTTCTTTAAACCTTTTTTAATAACATCCGTGGACAATTCATTCGACGTATTCTCGCATTTCACTGTATATGATTAGCTAAATTGTAACTCACCTTTCCTTTTGTTAGCACAATGATGAGCTATTTTACACATGACATCACCGTACTTCACGCGCATGGCCTGGTGGTAAGGTACTAGTTCTACTTACAATTAGAAACAATGGCAGGTAATGTCTTTGAGTATTCTGGGAGTTGATGCTTCTTGTAGAACTACCATCAAGTTATCATTCCCTACTTTTCTCTCAGCATTCATACGTGATTTACTCTTGATTCTTAGAGTCTGTAGTTAATTATAGTTATTTGCTATTGTTTTTACATGCTCCAGAGTGTTCTAATAAGGGTAAAACTGAAGGTTGGGCGAACCCATCCACCTCAGGCATGACAAAAACGTGTGTAAAAAACTTCGACATAGGATTATCGTCATTCCTTCATTTTATTAGCTCAAACAATGTCATATGCCATACTATGAAATTAATATAATTCGATTTATTGTGTATGTCCTAATATCACTTGTAAGTAAATATAGAGTATGTAGTGATTGAGTTAGCCGACGTCGTTTTGGAACGTTATTCGAAAATTTCATTTCGCACTTTCATTATGTTACCATTACATAATACCAATAATTCGATTATTGCTTTGGAGCACGTTACACCATCTACTTTCTTCTGGAATGGTTACGCTAAAAAAAAATCTGTGTTATACGCGGGTATATAGAAAAATCATAGATTACGAGGCTGAAAACCCCTCTGCGCGTTATACGAGGGTATGCATTATACATGGGTATTTACAGTATTTTCAACAAACAAGCAAAAGTTGAGCAATATTTTTTTTTTTAATTTACGATTCTAATATTTTTATTGATTTTTCATTGTTTTTCGAAATATCTTTTACGTCAGTCAACCTTTTACAGTTTGCTGAAAAATTAATTTCTCCATACAATTGTAGGTTTTTAACTTTTATGGTGGAATATTTGTGAAATCCAACTTCGGCAAGATGCATCCCACCGATCGTTGATGAAAATTCGGGGAAATCTCGTTTATTCGCTGAGGCACTTAAATTTTGTGCCAACCTTCTTTGTGAAAGTGGTTGAATTTCTGATCGTGTTATTGCCATCTGTCATGAGATGTACAATTGTATTATGGGAATCAAACAAAACAAGTTCCATTACCAACTTTTGTATTAACTTTGCTTTTATATATATATATATATGTTTTGGACCCCATCTTATCTGAAAAAATCCAAAGCTGCTTGTTGGGTTCAAACCACCTCCTCTCACCATCGCGTAAGACAAGTGATTTAGTCACCTAGGCCACCAGATTCTTGGATTAGAGCTGTGATGTGTATTTGAATCTGCATGGGAAGATAGATGCGTCCAACATAGCAACGAGATTAAACAAACTATTATCATTGTTTAATAGAAGTCTTTATTTTAATGTTGATTTGTATTAATACTAGCATTCTTACATTTTTTGAAGCGATATTTCTGCTAATAATTGTGTTTTTATTTATCTTAAAAACGTTTTATCTTTATTCATTCAAGATTATTCTAAAAAATTTTCCCTATGAGATATATTTAAAATAATTTTCTTCAAAAAGTTCCATCAGAATACTACAGATGACAGAACCTGCTGGGAACACACTGAAGATGCCTGGCTAACATGCAGCAATATATAGTCGACATTCAACCTCCCACAAATGAAAGAAATTGTGTCGATCACAGGTCGAGATACGACCTTGGGAACAGATTAGGAATGTCGATTTTATGTCGACATCCAACTGGAAGGGGTTAATATATAGGGAGATTTAAAAATCTTTTCATAAAATTTTGGACATCAGATTAAGATGATGAAAATATTATCTGTACCGCATTTATGGCAAAAGGATTTATTTATGAATTAGGCAAAATTGTGAAACATTTGAAATAAGGTATATTTCCCAACCACAGAACTATGGATGAGAGGATCATGTGTACTTATTCTTTAATTTTTTATACATAATTGCTTATTCTGGAAAATATTTTTAAGACATAACTTGAACTATAATATTTTCATTATTTTTACCTAAGAATTTTTTTTAATTCTCAACCTGTGTCATTTTGGATAGGCTTGTGGAGTGATAGTCCAAACCAGAGAAGAGAATCCATCGTTTTCTGAGATGGCTGTGCCTAGATTGAAGGGAAAGTGTAAGAGGAAAAGAGATGGTCTTTTGAACATTGGGAAGCAGATGCAGAACAAGGAAAGTGAAGAGGAGATGGAGAAGTCCCGTAAAATACACAAGTGTCACCATTGTGGCATAGAATGCTTGAGGAAGTGGAATTTAGAGCAGCACATGAAGATCCACGAGATGAAGAAACTCTTCATGTGTTCTACCTGTGGGAAGAGGTTCCTCCTGAAAAAGTACCTCTCGCGCCATCTGAAGATACATGAAAATAAAAAGGAGTTTGAATGTAATGAATGTGGGAAGAAGTTCCTTAGGAAGCAATACCTGATTCGGCATATGTCGGTGCATGTCGGAAGAAAGCCGTACAATTGCGCTTACTGCGACTTGAGCTTCAAGAGGAAGTTTGCTCTGGACCGTCACCAACCTACGCACGATGGGGAGAGAATGTGGGAATGCAAGGAATGCGGGAAGGGATTTGAGAAGTGGCAGGATTTAGCGAGTCATCGCAAGACTCATTTGGGGAAGGGGAAATTGGTGTGTGACATATGCGGGTGGAGGTTTCCTTATAAATATCCTATGACAAATCATATAATGAGTCACATGGGTATTAAACCGTATAAGTGCAGTATTTGTGGGAAACGGTTTGTGAGAAGCGCAGAGCTCCGTTCGCACATGAAACTTCACACCGGCGAGGGGTTGTTCTATTGTGATGTGTGTGGAAAGGGTTTCCAGCATAAGAATAACCTTGCCATTCACAATAGGGTTCACAATGGGGAACGTCCGTACTCTTGCAATTTATGTGACAAGGCGTATAAGCATAAGTGGATTTTGGATCATCATATGGAGCTGCATTCAACGGAAAAGCCGTTTTCGTGTGATCTGTGTCCAAGGAAATATCCCTCCAAATTTCATCTTAATGTACACCAAAAAACACATCTCAAAGAAATAAAAAGTTCATGAAATGTGGCTTTGATTATTAGTGTAACAAGGATCGTATAGAACATCGTTGCTAAAAATTAATACCCCCCTCCATTTTCCCCTTATTTTAAGTTAAAATAAAACTCCTTTTTTATTCAAATTTTATAATTAATTTTTACTGCAGTATTTTTAAATAAACATCATATTAACAGTTTTTAATCATATTTTTTTACTATACAGGCACAACCTGGATTACGTAATTAATGTGCTCCTTAACTTATCTCTTGGTTGGTTTGTACATATTTTTAAAAACCACATTTCTTCTAGTGTAATTCTTACGGCATCTTTGGTAAGATAATTTCTTTTTTGGTTTTGAATTGGTTTGTTTTCTTTTGTATTTCCATCGGTTTCCTTAACGTACCTGTTGGTTGGTTTTTCCTTATTTTTTTAAATGACATTTCTTCTTGTGTTATTTTTACAACATCTTTGGAGTGGGGTTTTATTTTTTGGGTTTTGTTGGTTGGTTGGTTGGCTTCTTAAAATCCTATCGAAAGGATGGTAGGCGGTCAGTTCTATCCAGAATTACTCGTTTGATTTTTATTCTGCCAGTATCAAGCTGAATTTCTTTATTTTGTTTTTGATAGTTTTATAGTTTTCCGTAGTTTTATTAATTACTACTGATTATAAAATAAATCGGTAAATAACAAATTCAATACAAAAATACTTTGCTTTGGGCAAAAGATATGTTCCTAAAAATTTCATGCTAAGTAAAATTTACACAACATTTGGGCTTTGTCTCTAAAATGATAGGTTCCATGGACTTTGCAGTTGGTAAACTTCACTTATTCGTAATCACCTACCTTAATACACCATGAGAAACAGACCTGAACAAGTTTTTAATGCTTATGAGTTGGGCTTGTTTCGGAAGAAGGTGCCTTAATGAACATTCATCTCCAAAGAAGAACGTACGGCTGTTGGATATAAAGCAGTGAGATGCAACTGTCTCATTTTACATTAACCACTCGTAATCCTCAAAGTACTTGAAAATAGATAAACGATACGATACCCCTTTGGTGACACTGCTGCTGCCAAGAGGAAATTAAATACAATACACTGGCAAAATGACAAGAAATATACTAACAACTATATTGGAGTGACATAATACAAAGCAGAAATATAGTAAGATACTTAATAGACATGTCCACTTGGAGGGATAATCAAACGATACGAAAAGTATTCGACTCGCAGGGAAAACTTCCGCAGCTCAGGCGTGCATCTCTCCAAGTCCTTCCTCATTCTCTCTCCTCTCTCCGCTGCTCGTGGCGACGTCCGATCGGAAGTCCCTTAGTTCGCACTGTCTTGCGAATAGAGGGCACTGCACTCGTTAAAGATTATTGGTTCTTGGGGTTCGATGGTGGCATTCTCTTCTAGGCTAATGTCTGTTACTATAAAGGAACTCGATAAATTGGCAAAAGGGAAAAATGCTGCAGCAGCTCAAGACAGGTTAACCCTCCTTCTCTGTGCCAATGTGCCCGGGGAGTGCATGATTAAGTCGATGTTGATTTATTATTCACTGAATCCTCATGCATTGAAAGGGAAAAACAAGCCCAAACTACCTGTTTTCTGGTGTTCAAACAAGAAACAAATTTTATGGATTGGTTTCATAATTGTTTAGTTAATGAAGTCGAAAAATATTTAGCTTAAATAAATTTTACATTTAAACACCTCATTTTAGATAATGTACCTGGACATCCACGGAGTATTTAATTTGCACGTCTGAACATCGAAGTTATCTTTCTGCCTCCAAATACAACTAAACTTCTCCGATCCGTAAACCAAGAAGTGATTGCTGTGTTCAAGAGCTACTATACCCGTCACACATTCCGCTACATCTTAAATGAAATTGAACGTGACCCAAATTGACCTTCACCGAAAGCTGCATGAATTAAACTGATGTGGGCAACCCATGACTTTCTCCATATTTATATGGCAAATTACATGTTGTTAGCCCTGGGATCGTTGTCAATATTTATTTCCGGTTGACAATTAAGAAAAGAAAAAAAGGGAGTGTTACTAAGACGTAACTAAGCGTCAATTGTTAACAAATAGTCTTTAGTAGGTGGCATGGTGATGGCAGCTAAAAATATAAGATATCTCTTAAACAATGCATTATATGGAAAAATGTATCAAACAAAGGTTGTAGAAAATTAAATTTCCTACAACTTTTATCCCAATACATTTTTACATTTATCAAATATTAAAGCAAATATTTCAAAATAACGGATAAGTGACAAGAGAAAACACCCACCTCTGGTCAACCGATTTTTACCAAAAACTAATCAGATCTTCTAACTTTTATAAAAACGTTAAATATAAAATTTTGCGTTGACCTGATTAATAGTTTTTGAGTTAGAGCGCCCATAAAAATCTATCACATACATACGGACATCATCGAGAAAATGGTCAAAATGAGTCCAGGGGACCTTAAAACATGTATTTCCGTTGAAATCTCGAATTCGATTTTTTCCATGAAAACAATACTTTCTCTATACTTCGTATATGGAGAAAGTAAAACATTAAAGATTTAATTGTAGAGGTGAAAACTTTGACTATAAACACGTTGGGGATAATTGTGGAAGGAATCTCTCATTAACTTCAATGGATTTCCCACTTGATGTAGAGGTAAAGATGAACACAAGGATGACACATGATATTAAAGTGGAGGGGTTTGAGGATTTGCAACCAGAAGAGATAGTAGAACATATAGGCTCGCCCAGTGAAGGGTTAAGTGAAGAGAACCTTGATGAACTTGGTTCAGTTTAATGATGAAAATGGTGATGCGGAGGAGGATGTGCGACAGAGTCTAAGTTGAAATTGAAAACATTGGCAGGGATCAGAGCCGTCTCTAAGACCCGTGGGGCCCCGGGCGAGAGGGTTGCCTCGGGGCCCCCTATTTATACAAATCAAATTTCTCATTTAATTACAATTTTATTATTGTTTTCAAGTTTATGATAGTTTTTCTCCTAAAATACAGTAGGTGAAATATATTTTTAAAACCATTAATTGTTAAGGTTTGCACAGATTAAAAGAACAATAATCAGTACATTACAATATTGAAAAATTACATTACAATTTTAAATGATTATTTTTCTAGCTTTAATATGCGCAAATCTGTCGATAATTATTGCTTTTTCAATCTTATCAACTTCTTCATGTTCAATTGACAAAATAGATAATCCTTTCAGTCTCTCCTGTGAAATTGTTGACCGTAAGTATCTCCTCTTCTCTAGACAATTTCTCGAATACAATTTCTATTATAGCTCCTCATAGACGCGGGGGCCTCATAGGCATGGGGCCCTGGGCGACTGCCCACCTAGCCCCCCCTTCAGACAGCTCTGGCAGGGATAATGAAATGCGTCTGAACTTGTGGATAGTATTTGATGTTGACCCAGTCATGGAATGAAACATTAAATTTAAGAGGTATGGAAGATTGACTAAATCTCAATATAGAGGTTTACAAAGACCTTAAAAAAAAGCCAATGCAGGTGCCAATTGCAAGCTACTTGAACCATTCATCTGGGTATTTAATTTTTCGAAACCGAAGATGGGCATTTAAATTGCAATCGAGGTGAATCAAATAGCAAATCAATTTAAAAAAACGTTAATTGTTCAGCATTTGAGTTGATTATTCTTAAGATTTGTGTCTTAAACTATTTTTACCACAAGAGATGAATTAAAATGATAATATATATTTACTAGTAGTTGGTGCTTGCATACTGCAAGCATTTCATCTCACCTTGAAAAAACATTCATTTTTCAGACAGACATTTCATCATTACAAATATTCTTTTAATTTTAAAGATTTCACCTTCGCAGCGATTTTCGTTTTTCCCACGTAAAAATAATAGTTTAAAACAATTCTTGAATGTTGCAATTTTAAAAATTTTACACTTTCTTCATTATAAGGTTCTAATGATACACATTTTAGCCAAATTTTAAAGTTGTAGCACTTCTAGAAATAAAATAATATTTTTCTAATTGTTTATATTTAAATAATTTTTAATAGCCGACGCAATTCATGTATGGTGAAATTGAAATGTTTATTTGTGCAAATTCACCACTCTGTAAATAATTTGAAATTTTCAGCTTCCTATCTCATCCCGTAGTACCTAAACAGTTATCTATTTGTTTAAACTTGAAGAATTTTTAACTGCCAAACAAAAGAAAATATCAAAATTTGTATAATCCCTATTTCGTTTTTTTAAGAATTCTACTTATAAAAAAATTTCAACTCCGTAGCACATTTGGAAATACATAAACCTTGAAAATTTGTTTAAACAATTGCGAATTTTTATAACGGCCGCATTGTTGCACTTGTTCATGATTTTCGTTTTTTCTAGTCGGTTTTGCACAAAATCCAAAAATTTCGAACCTCCAGCACATCTGGAAGTGCCTAAACATTAGTATCCTCCTATGTGTTATATCCTCCTCCTCTGTAAGGAACGTCTATATATAACGATTATTACAATAAAAATTTAATTTGTTAATAACATTTAATGAAAACAAATTCCTAAAATATGGTATAAAGACAATAAAAATTTACACAATTACAAAGTGATTAAAAAAATAATATTATAAATAACATATAAATGTTAATTTTAAAATTAGGGTAATGGAAGTGCAAAGCAAAGTCAGGGTCTAGATACGAGAAGCGTATCTTTTCCAAATAAAGAAGTGAATCCCATTTACTGCCGCGACGGTAAACTAAAAGGATGCAGCTAGTTGCAGGAGAAGCTGGTTTACGGAATATTACGGCATACCCATAGAAAACAGCATGACATATGTATACAGCATACCCAGATGAGTGGTTAAGAGAAGCTCAAATGCTATCTCCAATAGTAGCAGTGTCATCTCTCGAAGTTTTCCTCATTCATCTGCTGTATCACCAATGGATGATCCACGAGGGGGAGCCATGTCCAACGCCACAGTTATCATTATCATTAAAGGGACATCAACACCATTATTAAAGGTATGAGTCATTTATTTATTGTTTCTTTATGAATGCATTAAATTGTCAAGGTCCAATGCATCCTGCGTGGTAAGGATCACCTTCATGTGCATCGGCAGACGATTGATCCTGAGGGATCGAAGGAACCCATCTGGAACAGATATGCCAGCCAAGTTGCACAGGTGCTGCAGGAACTGGGTAGGCTTCCTGTCCCCCATTTCCTCATGCTCGAAGATTTGGCGGGTTTTATGATCTCTCCGAGGCCGAAAGTCGATGAATAAAGGTTGTAGGAAATTTAAGTTCAACAACCTTTGTTTGAAACATTTTTCCATATAATGCATTGTTTAAGAGATATCTTATATTTTTAGCTGCCACCACCATGCCACCTACCGACGACTATTGTTAACAATTGACGCTTAGTTACGTCTTAGTAATGCTCCTTTTTCTTTTCTTAATTGTTGGAGCTTTGTGGCTATATCCAATATCAGAAGGCTACGGTTTGTTTATTTCTGTTCTTTGTAAAGTCTAAAATTTTCTCGCAGTTTCTTAAAATAATTATTATTATGTAACCTATTTGGAATATTTAGAAATATTACAGGTATGGAGAAAGTCATGTGGTGGCCACATCAAATTTTTTAATTTTATTTTCCTATTCCGCCTTCATTTGTTTGTTTAATCTTACAACAGGGGTCACTGCAATTCATTATCTTTGACATTGAGCCCAACTCACTCCTGGTGTACATATATTTTGCTAGAAATGCAGTCTTTTGCATGCGATGGGTCTTCGCTTGTGCTGAAATCGCGAGCTGTAATTCTTCAATGGAAAGTTCCCTGGCCCAAACATTTACACTTAATTATTTGATCGTATTGTGCCAGTGAAGATAACTTTACTTAAATTTGCAGGAAAATGTTATGTATGATCCAAATAAAGCCCACCCGGACCTCGTGGAGAAATTCATGCTTTTCATAGCTTCCCTCTTCAGTCATAATTTGAAGTTTTTTTTGTTAAAAGAATCTGCTAAATTTCATATATTGTATTAATACAGGACTGTTATGTAATAGAAGGTTGAATGATTAACGCTCAAATGTAATTTTCCTCTCAATATTGAATCATAAACTAGAACAACGTTGAATTTAGTCAAATAACGTGCAACTTTTTCGTTGAGCGGGCGCGCTGGTGTATAAAGTACGCCAATTTTACGAATTTCGACGTGGCAACGCTGCTTTGTGTCTGGCACCTAAGACACTTTTATTCCATCAGTGTCATTTAACTCGTAACTCAAAGATCTGTAGTAGCTTAATAATCTGAGTGATAATAGTGTTAGTCATCCGTGGGGTACTGAATACGCCGCGCACCTCGTCGTGTGACTCGGTATTTGCTTTACCTCCGTCCTTCGAGCAGATGCGGCGGATTGAATATACGAGCGATTGAAAGTGATTTTTGTTTATGCTTAGTACGCAGCATGGTTTGTCATATAAGTTATATTCTTTATGTTTATACTTATGTCTGTAAAGTTACAGTTTCAATATCTATTGTACTTTGAAATGCTCGAGTAATCAAATATTTTGTTTATTGATTATGGTAGAATCGGTAGAATGAACATCTCTATGACGAAATAGGCTAATCTTGCCTTTATTCTTAGTATATATGTATGTGTCATTTTACTGCCTGTTGCTCTATCGTCGTCTCTCTGACAGAGTGATTGAGTGATCTTTGGCATTGAGTACGCCGCACGCCTCGTCATGTAAGTTATTTTTTTATATGCAAATCTGTAAAGTTACAGTTTCAATTTTTGCACCGACTATATGGCGTTCGATTACTCGGCGTCCAACGTGCCAAAAAAGAACAAGGCAATAATAGTACTATCAACAATGCATAAAGAAACAGAAATTGATGAAGAAACCCTTAAACCCACAATTATTATTATGATCTACAACTAAGGGCGAAGTAGACAGTAGATCAAATGTGTATTACTTACTCTGTGGCTCGTATTACTCGACAGTGGCCATTGGAAGTATTCTTCTCGCTAATGAATATAGCCGGGATAAATACGCAAATACTTTATTTTTCTAATACAGGCCATCAGAGACAACCAAGAAGGAATTTTTTAAAGGAATTATCATTGGAATTGATAAAGCCCTATCTCACTGAAAGCAAAAATAAATTCTCTATCGTCAGATGTGAAGATACTCCTTTCAAAATATCGAGAATCAGCGGAAAGGGAATTTATATGCCAGCACCAGGAAAGAAAAATAGCGTGGACGGTGTGTACTATGTGGGAGAAGACAAAATGTGGACACAACCATTAAATGTGATTCTTGCAATCGATTTTCATGCAAGAAACATGTCAAAGCAACATATATTTTCAATGATGTAATGCTGAAGACAGTAATTCAGATTAATAATGGAAATTTTGTAATTGTTACTTAGGTTTCTGTGTTGATATGTACCAGTATTTGGAATATAATTCGTTTAATCAAAAACTATCATTATAAGTTGTAGTTGTAAAACATCATTTTGAGAAAACTAAACCAATAAAATACCATTAAACACGAGTTATTTTGTAAAAATTACGCCGTGGACAAAGGACGTGTAACAAACAAGAACGCCGATCGAGGGTTCAAGTGTTTCTATATACTCTGCATTGATTATTTGTTCTTAACCTTAATCCCGAGCAACGTCCGGGTACTTCTGCTAGTAATTAATACAGTTATTTTTTGTTAGTTGCGATTTAGGCATAATAGTAAATTATTTCGATCAGCGAATTTGAAATGCGCAATTTTATCGCACATCTATGAGAGTGCAAATTTTCATACATCTAGGGCAGAGACGCAGCGGTATTGCGATGTTCGGTATGAGCATAGGCTTTCGAAATGCTGGAGGAACTAGCCGGAACTAGAGCGTATACGTGTAGCGTAATAACATGGCGTTGTACAACGGTTTATATACGTGTAGGCTTTGTCTGTGCGGTAGTGGGAATTTTGTTCATGTTTACAATGTGAACCCTGAGACGAGTTACATAGTGGCGGACCTGATTTCCGAATTTCTTCAGTTCGAAGTAAGTGTTGCCACCTGTTTCCAAAATTTCGATGTATTTGTTGATTTAGATTCGGATATCGTGATGGATATTTTTTAAACGTTGCCGAATATATAGAAACGTCGAAACTGGCGCTTTACTGTGTGTTAAGTTTACAAATGGAGTTGTTTTGATGACTTAACTTAGAGCTAAATTATAACGTATATATATTAGTTAACGGTACCGTGGGTTCGATGTCATTGATGACTAATATAATTTTGGTACCTTCCAACAACCATCTCCAGACAGGCAGCACGTAATTATGTACTTTAATTCGGATTTATTCCTGAATAGGTGAGTCGGGTAGATGGATATCCACCATTTGTTTGCAGTCCATGTTTCCGCAAGCTGACGGAATTCAAAATGTTCAAGGAACAATGCAAAGCGTGTAAAGTGTCCTACGACAACGATTATTTTAAAGACGATATCATTGCGGAAGATTCAAACATCTGGAAGGTAGGTAGTACAATTGAATCGATTGTTGTGATACTTTCATTTTCATTATGACGGCTCCTGACAATTGTAATGCTTTGTGTATGCAATTTTTATGGAATTAAAAATAAATAATAATAATAATAACACATTCCTTTTTCGTCAATGAAATGTTTTTGGAGTGGATTATTTAATAATAATAATTCTTTATATATCCAAGGATCCAATACAGGATGTCAAAAAGAGAAAATACATTAAAAAATGAAATAGAGTTTTGAAAAGTATATATTTTATTCATTCAATCTCCGTCCTAAAAATTGTGATTTCTCACCGGAAAATTAAATGGTATGAGAAAATGATAGATTCAGGATTTTTAACCGGGAGAAATGTTTCGTTTCTTGGCTTAGCTTCTCTATTGGGCCTCGTCCGCCTACAAGTCCATTCCATGCACGTAGGAACATTGTACTCAGCCCCGACGGCTTGCGTATGTTAGTTGGGCCGGTTCCAACTCACGTTCAATGCGTTCTGCTCTGCTCCCCCCCACCTCGGTTTTTGTCAGGGTCGCCACACAACGTCGGAAAATGAGGACCGGCTAAACGTGACGTCACATTAACCCCTCCGACGCCACTGCGTTTTGTGAGGCCTTCCCATTGGTCGAAGACGTTGCTAGGCAACGAGTCAACATAAGCAGTCCCTTCTCTCCCCACCCTCTCTGTCCACCCATTTGGGTTACATGAAAATTTCCTGTACTTACACAGTTTCCCAGGCTATTTTGACAGCTGTTCATCTTATTTTTACAATATTTCATTTTGACAGTGGTCCATTCTATTTTGACAACTGTCCATTTAATTTTGACAATGGTCCATTCTATTTTGACAATATTTCATTCTATGTTAACAATATTTCATTCTATGTTAACATTTCTTTATTTAATTACATATCAAATGCTTGTTACGATTATTCATTAGTTATAACTTTTCTTTCATAAGCATATTGTTTAATATAGTTTTATTTATAGTTTAAAATGCAATAAAATAAAATTGGACACCAAAATACAATACAATATCTGCGATTCTTTTTAAACAGAAGCTGCAGTCTTCTTCTATCCATTGTTTAATAACTGATTGCTTTTCTTCGTTAAGTTTTTTATTCTCTGTAGCCATCTCTTCTAGATTTATCAATCAACCCTTTCGTTAAGTATTTTTTAATGATTTCGTGAACATTTGTTCTTTTCACTTCCATTATTTTTTAAATCATACTTGCATTATTTCCTGAGAGATAAGCATCAATTATTCTTCTTCTGTCTTCATTAGAAGTCTCTTTATTTTCTTGGAACCATTAAGTATTTTTTTTAGTGAGTTAAGTTTGTATCGTTCTAATGAAACGGAGTAATGTATAAATAATTTAGAATTATTAAAATTAATGCAAGTGTAAATATTAGATAAATTTTGTAACATTGCCAACCTATTTACGTATCTGCAAATGCGCCACAAAGTATTGGCAAGTATACGGTTAATGTAGCAAAAATAGAGTAATCCAACATAAAAATTAAACGAAACGTTGTCAAAATAAAATGAACTGTTGTCAAAATTAAATGAACCATTGTCAAAATAAGATGACACAATGTCAAAGTTAAGTGAACTATTGTCAAAATAGCCCGGTAAACGGTGTAATAAGAATGTAGAATTGGCACACACTTATGAAAGAAAAGATCAGATATTCCTTTAGACATTTATTCATAAAAATGAAGGCAAATAAATATACAAAATATAATAATGATTATTGGTCCATTGATCTGTATAAACAAATATAGGACAAGTCAAGGTTGGCATTGTATAAACAAGAATGGATATCATGTAAGAGCTTCCGGTACCACTTGCAACATATACTTTATAGGAAGATGCTCAAGACGATGAATAGGCAAAGATTCTGATGTAACGAAGCCACAGAAGCAAGCAGAATTACTTGGTTCCAGATTGCAGGGATTGCATATCCTAGCAGAACACCACCATAAATAAAAAATAAAAAAATTACACGTGCAATTTTGATGCCACAACGAGAATCATAGTTACATCATATTCTTACTAACAAGGAGAGGCTAAAACCTTCAAGTCACAGATTTTGATGAAATGCGACCAGGTGATTCTACATTGTAAATAAGGATACCCATGTCTTGGGGTTTTTGTGAATGAACCCTTGGGTTCGAGAAATCAGCCTCGAAAATATGCGAAAGCATCTTATGCAACTTAATAAGCTTCATTGTCATAGTTGATAAGAAAAGGAATGGCTGAATGGATAGCGTGCCTAGTTCTTACGGCATAGGTCCAGGTTTAATCCCAAATGTTTTAGTTTTTTTTTAATTATCCAAGCATTATTTGAAAAGTAATATTTTATGGTAAAAATACGCTGTATAATTGTTATTTGGAAGTAATAAATGCAGAAACATATAATAATGGGCATTTTAAATATTGCAATCAATGAAACAATGGTTTGTAGCATGAAAAACCAGCTTACCCAATGGGGGGGGGGGGCGAATTGGAGTATGTTGTGACCCGATCAGTTGTATCTCACGCTAGTTCCATATCCCACCACCAGGAGGGCGCTAGTAGTAACAACAGCACCAACAATTTCAACAAATAATACGTAGGAACATATCTCTGTATATTGTAAGTGCACTGGTGTGCATTACGGAAACTATTTCTTATTTCCGTATGAGCTAGAATGCTGAAAATTTTCAGACTAATCACTCATGACTTACAAATTTTTTAAGTTCAAGAGTCCCGAAAAAATTTTTTATTCGAGGAATTTCCGTAAGATTAACATCAGGGTTGCACACGGACCGCAGAGAGATTCACCTTGCTGAGCAAGGCACGGGGTTGATGCGTGTAGGAGTAGAGCCCTTAATAATATAATAATTTGTTAGGTTACCTGAACAACAAAAGACTAACATTAATATAAATAAACATGGCTTCCATATGACTTCGGTATGTAATTTATTGTTTGACTTATCACCTTTATCTCGGAAAATGAGTGTGAGCTTTGTCGGCTGATAAATGAAATAAATAAAAATGTTTCCTGAAACCAGCAGGTTAGTCAAGGTAAAAAAGTTTTCGTCGACAGCTGGTCACAAACAAAGTGTTGGTTTTAGCCGGTGCTGGGGCAAACTTCCCTCGATGAGGCCAAAATCCCACGAAGAGGCAAGATCCCACAATGGGGAAAAATCCCAACAACGACTGAACGTTCAGTCATAGGATTTTCTCGTAGTTTTACGCTTTTGCTTGTGCCCTACACGACTTCAGTCTCCCACACGACTTTGTATGTAATGTACATCGTGGGTTTACGCATTTTCTTTGCTTCGAGAACCCAATCTCTGCTGGGGTGGAGGATGAAATTTGCATAGGCAAATGCCCTACACAACTCCTCAGCCTGGTTTAAAAGGTTAGGAGTTGGATTTTTCTCATTAAAAATACACACAGAACACTTTAAATATTTTATTAGTTGCCATATTGTTCCGAATATAATGCGGCCCTAAGATTTTTTGATAGTTTTTAAGAAAAACAACCTTCAGCCAATCTAACACAAGTTCCTCGTTCGTCCACCCCTTCTTCTGCACGTGAAATATTACACCTGATGGAAACTTTTCCCTTGGCATCCTTTTACGATTTAAAATTACGTAGGGAGTCAGTTTTCGCCCATCGGCTGTGACTGCAAGCATAAAAGTTATCCTTGATTTCTCATTTCTGGTGGATTTTAACAACACCAATTTAGTTACGACTATTTTAAAATACATCTGATAACTTCGTCGGATACCTCTGTTAATCTGGGGGTTTTCTCAAGATGATCAACACCCTTTTTGTCACCCATTGTTAAAATAATGGATGGGTAAAAACCCGCTATGGTAGTTACAAAGAATACGCTGATGCACTTATAGCTTCAATTCAATGACTATCGAGGGGTTCAGCCACCGATTCTCACCTCAGATGATTTTCAAGAACAATGTAACTTATGCTTAATGTGTCTACAATGTAACAAGTATCTTGTATCCTGTAAACAGACGTGACAAACGGCGTTTTTTCGAAACATGATTTTACAATCTTTTAAAATCACTAGTACTCAAATATAACGCGGGGACCACTTTTAAAATTTCATTTTAAAAAACCGTGTTATATTTGGGACAATACGGTACTCTCATTAGTCAACCTAGCTATTTCACAAATTTGCACCACACTTTAAAAAAGAGAACTAACAACTATTGTTCGCTTTTGGCTGTTTTGTAAGTACCCACCTTTGTCATCTCATAAAATCACAAGCACTACCATTTCTCACTACTTAAGGTAATAAATCTCACTTGAGCCTATATCAGTGATGGCGAACCTATGGCACGCCTGCCAAGGGTGGCACGCGGAACGATTTTTGGTGGCACGCCACAAAATGAAATTAGTAATAAAATGTGCCCCTCGCTAATACAGCGACATGAGAAAAATTAACCTGGAAATCTAAGATATGTAGGTATTGAAACGATCCGAAAGAGAGTCTTCGTTTACGAGAGTACCATTGGTTAAATTATGATTACACGCCGGCAGGCCAATATGTTCCTGGCATCACCACAAAATTTGGTATTTGTCATTTTTATATATTGTTAATATCTGATACATTTTAAATTGGAATTTGTTAAACGGAATTTGATGGATTGGATCACTCCATTCATGTCATACTTCTTTATTATTTCATTTACATACGTCATTTATTAAGTCATTTTTACGAAATATAACGATTTTTCATGAAATACTTAGCTAATTTGTTTCTTCTAAATAGAGGTGCCACCTCCACCAAAGGTAATGTTATCCATTAATGTGTTAGCGTTTAATATTATTTGTAAAGTCTGGAAGATGCAGAATTCGCGCAAATAATTCGATAAAAAACAAAAAAACTATAGTTCATACTTGGTTTTAGATATATCATTTGATTCATTTACTAGTAAATATTTCTTCATGTGTGGGGAAAGACATACTCTATGCTATATTCTACAAATAGACAAAGATAAGATTTTATTGTGATACTGGCACGCCAAGAGACAAATTAACTATTATTAAGGTAATTTTGGCACTCGAGGTAAAAAAGGTTTGCCATCACTGGCCTATAGGAGGTCAATAAGTTACTCTTACAATTAAACATTAAATGCTTATGTGAAATAACATTGTTTTCTGAATTATTATCTCTTAGAATCAGCATATGTGTGTGAGTGAAGAGTTGTCAACAGAGAGAGATGTGGAGGAAGAGTATTTGTATGATGGAGGCGACCCTTTATCACAGGTAAATGACAAACTATAGACCTTGGAGGTATTGGTCTACCTTTAACAAGGTTAGAAATCCATATAGTTAGGCCCCTTAGTTTTGAAAAAATGGAGGGTTGTTAAAAAACAAAATGCAAAGAAACCAGGCTATTATGAAGTCATTTATAAGTATCTGTCTCGGAGTACAGGCAGTGGTGTAAATATGGGTACGCAAGTTACGTGATTGCGTAAGGGCCCCATCCTCGAAAATTTTACTTGAATGTGAATATTGTATTAAAAATATCTTATAACATACATTAATGTTCTATGAACAGATAATATTTTCCATTGAAATTTATAAGCACTACCAACCAAGGGGCTAATATATATCATCTTGTTGCCGCTGTTACTTGTTCTTTCGTTTCTAAATGCTATTGTATATTTTCCTTCGTTTCTCAGGGCTATGCATATGTATCATCAAGAATAGTTAGCAATTTGTGTTATTTTTCATTATCCATTAAAAGAAGTTCTTATTAGTTTTACTTGGCTATTGTAGTTATCGCTATAGCCATTTTAATGTTTGTATGCATTTTAAAACCTCATTTATTGAATCTATGAAAATTGCATACATTGACTGCGCAGGCGATTACGCATAATGAGATGACGACTTTTGATGCTCAACTGTTTGAATTACGGTAAAACTGTACATGGAACATGTATAATTATAAAAATGCTATTTCTTAAGGCAGTGTAAATGCTAATTTCATTGGAAATAGACTTGGATTAAAAATTGTCTTGGTGAGGACGCTATTGCTTTATTTGACCTTCCAATGAAGATGAAGGAGATTATTGTCACTGAATGTAGAACATTATTTAACAATGCAAAATTATTAATTGCAACAATATTTCAAAATGTCAACAACTAAACCATTTCCCACTCTTTTCTTTGATCACGAATACTATTCTAGGCCGTCCATGCATGCCCGGCACACTTAAGCATAAAATCTACGAAATTTACTTTTTTATCAAAAATGGTGAAAATTTTTGGGAGGTCAGCTTCTATTCGGGCAGATATGGTATACCCTAAATGTATTGCATGAGCTTATTTCTTTCATATTAATCGTATCATAATGCAACATGCAGACGCAACTCATCTATTCTAGTCAGATTATACCTTAGGATAGAGAGAAATATGGTATGCTATGAGCTGGCGTGCAGTATCAGTCATAAAAGTTACTTGATAAAATTTTTTTGCTCTGAAAAATTAATTTGGAAGGCAACAGAAGACGTTTGAGATGTTATGGTTGAAAATACCTAGAAGATTTATAAGGCAAGCGGATATTATCATATTTTATTGTTTCTGTTGCGAATTCTATCTCGAAAGTTTTTATTTCACAATGTACATATGGAACAATTCTTTAAAGTCAATTTAATCTTATTTCTCATTTCAGAGCTGCATGAGTCCTTCGATACCGGAGTCAGACGATGAACGTGTTTCTCCACATACTGCGGTAATATACATTTACATTATACCCTGATGGTCACCTTTTTGGTGGATGGCAGGGGGTGCAATGCACCAAGGGTCCATAGTTTTCCTACGTTATCTTTTCCTATTATGGTCTCTTATCGTCCTAGGGAAAAACGATCCTCTATACCGCTCCATTCTACAATCGATCTTGCGAATCTTATCCTCACTGTCCTGCCTTTCGAGATACGTCGGGTTTCTGATAAGTCCTACTACCTCATTCGCTAGTCCCTCCGACATAAATTTCACCAGTAGTTTAAATCTAGCCTGCAGCCTACGTCCCTCTAACGATGTCCGTTTCAGATTTTCTATTAATGATGTTACGCTTTGTTTAATATCGTAATTCCTCTGTACAATATCGCGGTGAGGGCAAAGGTGAACTTGGAACGAAAGTATGCTAAAGGTAAACCAAGCAATGCTAGCACCGGCAATGTTACAATAAAGAATTTTACATGTCTCTCCTTACATTACAAGCCTCGGAAGCTTATATTTATGTTTGTCTTCCATTTTTCTACTTTTTCTCATGGTAGTTCCGTTTCTCATCACCTTGTTTACCTTCGCCCCAGTTATGCACACAGTACCATAATTTTTATACCATAAATATTTAGGTGATACTAATTTAATCTGCAATGCTTAAAGGTAGGCATTGCCTTTCCGCAAATCACAGATGAGAAGTTTCTTTATTTACATGTTATGGAGTTACCATATTGTCTTGCTGCCAGTTTTTTGCCACCGTCACTTTACCAAATCTTAGGTTTACCAAAATTGCTTAATTATTTGCATCAGAGATCAACTTAGGATCACCAAATTATGTAGTAATTTATTCTCTTTATACATTGGTATTTAAATATTCGATATTTATAGATACAGTTAAAGTACAAGAGGAGTGTAAATTCCATCAAATTTTAATAACTGCAGGGGAAATAATATCGTGGGCTTAAACCTAACAAAAATATTTCTCGCGTATAAGTCGACCCCCGAGTTTTTTTGCTAAAAATTTGATCTTAAAACGTTGACATATACATGAGCATATATGGTATATTTATGAATTAGGCAAAATTCTGAAACATTTGAACGTAGGTACATCTCCCAACCACAGAACTATGGATGAGATGTTCATGTGTACTTATTCTTTAATTTTTTATACATGCCGTATTGACCCGAATATAGTGCGATGTTTTTTTCCTCAATATGTACCTTTGAAAGTCGCATCAGACTATATTCGAGTACTTGTTGCATTCGTACTATGTTCGAATACTTGTATCTTTAAAAAATAACTGCGTATTGGCGCGTTTCATGACGCGTGTTTCAGCGCATATGTTTATAATTGCTACATTGTAAGTGAATTGGACGCTCATGTTACGATGCTACATTGTACAAATATACTCGGTAGGGGTCTGAGGAGACTTGAAAATAGATCAAGGTCAAATTGCAGCAACCACAGCACCGGCACAACTTCACGCAGGGTCGCGACACTCAACGTTAGAAAATGAGGGCCGTCTAAACGTGGCGTCACATTACCCCCCTTTAGTACATAATTCATGAGTTTACAGGTAATTTAAATGTGTAAAATAGAGAAAATGAAATGTTTTTTCGTCTTTTTCTAAAATTCCTTTCAAAATGCTTGGGGTCGCACTATATTCAGGGTTGCATTATATTCAGGCTAATATGGTAATTGCTTATTCTTGAAAACATTTAAAAAATCCTAACTTGAATTATCCTGATATTTTCAATATTTTTTGTAACGATGGATCTTTTTTATTTCTCAACCTGTGTCATTTTGGATAGGCTAATAATGTGACAGTCCGAACCAGGGAAGAGAATCCGTCGTTTGAGGTGCCTGAGCCTACCTTAAGAAGCGTGCGAAAGAGGATGAGAGAGACACAATCAAACGTAGGTACATTTCCCAACCACAGAACTATGGATGAGGTGTTCATGTGTACTTATTCTTTAGTTTTTTATACATAATTGCTTATTCTTGAAAACATTTAAAAAATCCTAACTTGAATTATCCTGATATTTTCAATATTTTTTGTAACGATGGATCTTTTTTATTTCTCAACCTGTGTCATTTTGGATAGGCTAATGATGTGACAGTCCGAACCAGGGAAGAGAATCGGTCATCTGAGATGCCTGTGTCTACATTAAGAAGCGTGCGGAAGAGGATGATAGACACACAATCAAACCATGAACAGCAGCAGCTCAACACAGAAAGAGAAGCAGAGGAAGAGATTGAGAAGGCGGAGGGTCAGATGGCATTCAAGTGCTACCATTGTGAAAAGGAATTCTTGACGAAGAAGCAGTTAAGGCGGCATGTGATTATCCATGTGATGGAGAAAGCTTTCGAGTGTTCTACGTGTGGGAAGAGCTTCCTCAATAATACTTTCCTAAATCAACACCAGAAGATTCATGAAAAGAGGTTTGTATGCAAGGAATGTGGGAAGAAGTTCAGTATGAAGGAATACCTTGTCAGGCACATGTTGACGCATCATGGAAGGAAACCATTCAAGTGCTCTTGCTGCGACAAGAGTTTCGGGAGGAAGTACGAGCTGGATGATCACCAATCTTCGCACGATGGGGAGAGAATATGGGAATGCGAGGAATGCAGGAAGGGATTTGAGAAGTGCAAGGATTTAGTGAACCATCGCATGTCACATTATGGGGAGAAAAGATTGGTGTGTGACATATGCGGACTGAAGTGTGCTTATAAAAGCTCTTTGAGCCAACATATAATGACTCATATAAAACCACACATGTGCCGCTTTTGTGGAAAGCGGTTCTCGCTATGTAACAGTTTAAATTTACACATGAAACTTCACACTGGTGAACAGTCGTTTGATTGTGATGTATGCAGAAAGAGTTTCAGGGGAAAGCATTCCCTCGACATTCACAATAGGAGCCACACTGGTGATGGGTTATTCTATTGTAATGTTTGTGGAAAGGGTTTCGCGGTAAAGAATGACCTTGACGCTCACAATAGGATCCACATGGGAGAAATTCCATACTCTTGCAAATTTTGTGGTAAGAAATATAAGACGAAGAGTAGTTTCGATAATCATACAGCACTTCATTCGAAGAGAATGCCATTGCCATGTGGAAAGGGTTTCGCGGCAAAGCATAACCTTGACGCTCAAAATAGGTTCCACACGGGAGAATTTCCATACTCTTGCAAATTTTGTGGTAAGAAATATAAGACGAAGAGTAGTTTCGATAATCATACAGCACTTCATTCGAAGAGAATGCCATTGCCATGTGGAAAGGGTTTCGCGGCAAAGCATGACCTTGACGCTCAAAATAGGATCCACACGGGAGAATTTCCATACTCTTGCAAATTTTGTGGTAAGAAATATAAGACGAAGAGTAGTTTCGATAATCATACAGCACTTCATTCGAAGAGAATGCCATTGCCGTGTGATCTGTGCCCAATGGTATTCCTCTCCATAGGTCTACTTAAAAAACATCAAAGTACACATTTCAAAGATTTAAAAAGGAAATTAAGTATAGCTTTGATCACAACGAACAACAAATTTTGAACTTTTGTTTTGTTTTGCATGAAATAAGGTGGCTGTTATTAATTTTGATGTGCTGAATTCAAAACTGAAGTCCGATCTTATCTAGCACCCATATTTAAGAAAATCAAGTCATTCCTTTCAGAGAATTTATTTATTTGAAAAAGCCCAAAAGGCCAATTACATTGGACACATAACAACGAAGTAACAAGAATAAAACTATCAAACAAAATAACTAAAACTCTAGCAATGAATACACAGAAGACATACATAGTACACCAATCACACGAAATCAGGGTAAGGAGCGAATATAAAGACAAATAAATCGGGAGAAAGGGGAAGGAAAATAGGCAACAAAACAAATTTAGTTTAAATTGGAAGATAGGGGACTTAGTGAGGGGGTCATAGTCAGGGAAGCGCTTCAGCAAACTATCACAAAGATCAGGAAGGCGATAGAGAAAGGACCGTTTAGTGATTGAGGGGCAGGGCAGTGAAATTCAAATTTTAACAAATCACAAAATCCTTACCATTATAATAAGTGTCAGTCAATTTTTTTTGTTTTTTCTTCTTTTTGTAATTATCAGGTGTCTCTCTCTCATCAGTGTCCAGCAATAATCTGCTAGTGTATTAGGGTTCCACCTGCCTTGATAAGGTTTTTCCGTGGTGGCGATGTCTTAATGAAATTGCTCACTGTGTTCATCGCTAACATCTCCAAGGTTATTTGGGAAGGATTCCAGGTGCAGATGGAGGAAATGTATTTCAAGTGGCATACTGGAACCAGGATTTTGATATGCCTGCAATAAATTTTGAATCAAAACTTCATAATTTTCAGCCCTATGATTGCCCAAAAAATTTTCAGAAACTTTCGTAAATGACTTCCAAGCTTCCAGTTCCAAAATATTTAATTGTTTTTCAAAATATTGGTCTTTTATCAATCTTGGAGCTGAGGGCCAATGGATATACCTTCAAGAATGAGGCCTGTGGAATTTACTCATCGAGAAAAATTGTTTCCTTAATCTTGGCACCGCTGATACGATGAAATTCCTATTTTAAATATTTAAAGCCGTTTCCATTCTTGTCCGTGGCTTTCATGAAGTTCATCAATCCCAGATGTATGTGATGTGTGATGTTGGATCAACTAATGGTTTATAGGTGACCTTTTTCCCGGGTACAAAATTATTGCAAGGAGGCCAAATTTTAGTTATGTAGCGGAACTATTTGGTTCTACTGTCCCATTCACATAAGAAGTAGCAGTATTTTGTATATCCAAGTTATAGACCTAAGAGAATCCTGATAACTTAGAAATATCCGAAAATTCTTTTGTATTTGTCATATTGGACTTTATTTAGAAGAAACTCCATATTCTTGTAAGATTCTTTCATGACCAATTGATATACCGTAAATACCCACGTATAATGCACACTTTTTTCGAAATATTTGAGTTAAAAATTAGGATGCGTGTTATACGAGGGTACATAATCTTCCTATTTTCATTTGACCCCATATTTTCACAATTTCGGCACAGTAATTACTGCCCGGCTATCCTCATAATTTTATTGGTGATTTTTATGAAAAGTAAGATAGATAATAGTTAAAATTTATTAATGAATTCTAAAAACATTCATTAATTAGATATGAAAAGAATGAATTCAGTATTTATTCATTTTAAAAGCCAAGAAATACTTCGTCACTGGACCATTCTTCTTCGATGTTGTTATCGGAATTGGCATCTTACGCATGACGTCACCCTACACCAGCGCCTGGCCAGGTGATACGTGATTTATTCTTGATTCTTAGAGTCTGTAGTTAACTATGGTTATTTGCTATCGTGTTTACGTGATCCAGTGTGTTCTAATAAGGGTAAAACTGAAGGTTGGGCGGACCCGTCCACCTCAGGCATGACAAAAACGTGTGTAAAAACATAGGATTATCGTCATTCCTTCATTTTATTAGCTCAAAGAATGTCATATGCCATACTATAAAATTAATATAATTCGATTTATTGTGTATATCCTAATATCACCTTGTAAGTAAACATAGAGTATGTAATGATTGAGTTAGCTGACGATCTTTTGGAACCTTATTCGAAAATTTCATTTCGCACTTTCATTATTTTACCAATTCATAATACCAATAATTCGATCATTGCTTTAGAACACGTTACACCATCTACTTTATTCTGGAACGATAACGCTAAAAAAATCGGTGCACACTATACGCGGGTATATAGAAAAATAATAGATTACGAGGCTGAAAACCCCCCTGCGCGTTATACAAGGGTGCGCACTATACGCGGGTATTTACGGTAGATGGATATCTGTTTCCAATGTGTAACAACACAGCTTTTAGACTTAACTTTGAAGAGTCTATAAAGAGTCTCCTTACTTCTGGTTTATGGCATTCTACCAAGGCCTCCAGCAATCCGTCGACATCATTGCCATAACACAGTCCATTGAAAAATAAAAGCAAAATTCTTTCTGTCGAGTACGAAATACAAAGATAGTTGTATTTTTTCCCGCAAATTCCATCCCTGCAGTTTAGATCCTGAAATTTCTGCCTGTCTTTGATTGATTCAGATCACGAACAAGATCATTTATTTCACTCTGATAAGGTGATGCTTATTTCAATCCAAAAACTCGTGTTTGGAATCGGAGCTTGTCAGAAATGTTTCCATTGGCTCATGTTCTTTCTCCTCCTACAGTGACCAAGTTTTAGGGGGAATAGGGACTGGTAGTTCATCACTATGTCTAACTGATCTCATAGCAATCCTAGGCTTACTATTTTTTCTGTCTTTACCTTTTTTCCCTCTGCTTAAGTCCACATCATCAGGACAGCAAATGGCCTTGAAACTTTATATTTATTCCTCAACCCACCTCTGAGATGTGAAGTACAATTACCACGGAATATACAAGCCTACTTTTTGTCCTGATCTCCCAACTTACAACCAAAATGAAGGCCATATGCCTTTTTTATTAGAGGCGTTATAGACTGCCTACAGGATTTAATTGGGTAATCACCACACATGCAGCAAAAAGTATCTGATAAATTAATGCACCGATTTTACATTTTTCAGTGATAGTTAATTGTTAATGAAACCACAATATTGTTAATGAAACCAACAAATTTAAAAAATATAACACAAAATCAAAGATTCCTTTTGAAAAAGATAATGTGACTTCTCACGAAACAAATTCACTGCTCAACAAATGCATGGTGTAGGAGCTTTAGTTTGATGTTCTAAAAGCAAATGACATTGAACTGCCAATTTCTCTGTTGCCAACTATCCAGTGGGTATGCCTTGCTTAACATAAAATTGGCAACATCACATGACATGTAACAAGTTGTGATTAGTCGTCTTCTACATTTTTTGCACTTGAAAGGAAATTTACAAATACAAATAAACTTGGTTATGGAATATCTTGCGATCTGAGGGTGCTAGAAAAAACAAATTACATATTCTGAATCAGTGTTTAAAAATGGATATTGGCTACCCTATTTTATTCAAAATAAATTGTTCAGTGTTATTAGCGTAACAAGAATCATATAAAACATTATTCCCCTTTTATTAACTTAAAATAAAATTCCTTTTTTATTCAAATTTGTAGTTAATTTTTATTCCAATATTTCTAAATAAACATCATATTAACAGTTATTAATAATATTTTTTACTATATTCAAATTATCATTATATATAGACGTTCCTTACAGAGGAGGATATAACATATAGGAGGATACTAATGTTTAGGCACTTCCAGATGAGCTGGAGATTCGAAATTTTTTTCTTAGGTGGGATTTTGTGCAAAACCGACTAGAAAAAACAGTTATTTGTTTAAACTTTGAAAATTTTTAACTGCCAAACAAATTAAAATATCAAAATTTGTATAATCCCAATTTTGTTTTTTTTACAAATACTAACTTAAAAAAAAATTCAGCTCCGTAACACATTCGGAAATACATAAACCTTCAAAATTTGTTTAAACAATTGCGAATTTTTAGCGGCCGCATTGTTGCAATTTTTAAAGAATTTCTTTTTTCTAGTTGGTTTTGCACAAAATCCTGCCTAAGAAAAAAAAATTTCGAATCGCCAGCTCATCTGGAAGTGACTAAACATTAGTATCCTCCTATATGTTATGTTATATCCTCCTGTTCCTCTGTAAGGAACATCTATATATAATGATATATATATATATATATAAAATATATATTATATATATATATATATATATATATATATATATATATATATATATATATATATATATATATATATATATATCAGTTCTCTCTCTGTAGCTGATGGAGTAGTAGTTCTGAAAGCTTCTACGTTTGTGATGTTTCTGTGTTTTAGTGTTCTTTTACGTGTGTCGCTTCGACATCTCCGGGGCCTTGCCAACCTGAAGTCGTCTGATTGGTGAGTGTTCACTGGGTTTCCTCATCCCAACACCTTGTTGACATCCATATATCCATTTTACCTTTCCTTTTCCGTAAGCTGTTTATATATATATAATATGGGGTGCCGGTGGTATAGTGGTTAGGATGCTGGCTGCTACCCGCCCGATGCTTGAAAAAAAGTCGTCGGGTACGAATCCTGCGCGAGTAGGATTTTTCTCAAGGTCACCCGGCCCCCTGTTTACGTGGTTTGAGGAGACCGCGCAAATTCAGCTGTTCCGTCCTTCGGAAGGAACGTTAAGCCGTTGGCCCCCCTGGTGTTCTTCGTAAGAGCAGGCAAATGCCGGCACCGGGTTTCCCTCCTCCCTTCTGTGTGTGTGCGGTGTGGAAGGCAACGGGAAACCACCACACCGTGTATGTATATTCCCTAGTCAAAACCAATTAATTAATTAATTGGTAGGACCTGTCGTAAGACAGAACACGAATGAATGAATGAATATATAATTTGCAAAATGGAAAATATTTGCTCTCCCTAATCGTTTACACCTTTAGGCACTGCCTTAAGTTAAATCCACTATTGGTTCAAGGCAAATTTTTCCCAAATCAATCTGTTAAAAGACTGCTGTTGAAATCAATATTAGGAAAACCAGTTTATCAAAAATTTATTTTTGGAATGATCAATTTATTGAAGACATTTTTGGAAGAGTGTCAAGATATTAAAAATTCTATGTATCAATGTTTGGAATTAAAAATTTTTAAGAGAAACCAGAATTATTTTTTCTATAATTAGTCAATCGACATTGGCTCATTGGAATTTTGAAGACTTAAAAAGCATGATAGATTTAAAAATTTAACAACATATGTTAATCAACCCTGCTACAATTGCCTAACAAGATCTCTCAGTAATTATGTGTTTGTCTAAGTTCAAGAATAGACCAACTGTAATAAACAATAGTGTTAGACCTAGTTTAATATTTGTTTTTTTTTATGCTGACAGGATCAGGCTGAATTTCTTTTGTTTTATTTGGGATAGCTTTTTAATTTTCAGTTGTTTTATGAATTACTACTGATTATAAAATAAATCGGTAAGTCACAAATTCAATACTGCAATACCTCACTTACATGACAGATACAATATATACTCGTGTATAACATGCAGTTTGAAGACCAAATGCTATACATGAGCACCACTTCTGTGAAGTTTAAATCAAAAATTGAAGTGCACATACTTCACACCAGATTCACACTTTATGGGTTAAATGATGTGAAAATCATGCTAATTATCGATAATCCAGTTAGTACATATATTAATTTACACATTCAGTGCGGGTGACTTAATATAAAGTCATCGGTCTAGGGACGCTAGCTCTTAGTTGTTCCCTAACCATCGCAAAGGAAGCAGCCGATTTTTTGGTTATCATACATAACTATGATAATTATAGCTCCTTAACGTCTATACTAGCGAAAATTAGAAAAAAAATACCCCATCACCGGGAATGGCAAACAATTTTGTGCCCGCACGGAATGTGTTCAACATATCAAACACCTAATTACTTCCTTACAATTGTATTTCCATCCTTTCCAAATATTCTACATTTCACTAGCTAATCAGCTGTTTGCTGTAGTCTCTTGTAAAATTTCCAGCTAGACTTCCTGCAAAATGTATCGATAACAAAAAACAGCATATATGCAAATTGAAATAGTTTTTTTAGTTAAAGAATATATAGACATTCCTTACAGAGGAGGAGGATATAACATACTAGTAGAAGGTGCTTGCATACTGCAAGCATTTCATCTCACCTTGAAAAAACATTCATTTTTCAGAGAGATATATAATCATGAGAAATATTTCTTTAATTCTAAAGATTTCTCCTCTGGACTGGTTTTCGTTTTTTCATTATGGAACGATAATGGAGTAAAACAATCGCTAATTTTTGCAATTTTAGGAATGTTATACTTTTTACCACATTGAGTTAATAATGCCACACATTTCTGCCAAATTTTAAATTTATAGCACAATTAGAAGTGAAATAACATCTAATTGTTTAAATTTAAATAATTTTTAACGGGTGCAATAACGACTTCATGGATGCAATGAAATGTTTATTCGTTTATATATATTAAACTCTAAATAATATAAAAATTTCAGCTCCCTAACTTGCAGAGTAGTGTCTAAAAATTTACCAATTTGTTTAAACTTGAAGAATTTTTTACTGCCAAACAAATTAAAATAGCAAAATTTCTATAATCCCTATTTCGTTTTTTACAAATCCTACCTCTAAAAAAATTTCAGCGCCGTAGCATATTCGAAAATACATAAAACCTTGAAAATTTGTTTAAACAATTGCGATTTTTTAGCGGCCGAATTGTTGCACTTTTTCAAGATTTTCGTTTTTTCTAGTCGGTTTTGCACAAAATCCTACCTAAGAAAAAAATTTCGAATCTCCAGCTCATCTGGAAGTGCCTAAACATTAGTATCCTCCTATATGTTATATCCTCCTCCTCTGTAAGGAACGTGAGATTCGAAATTTTTTTCTGGCCACGTGAGGTTTTTCTGTTTTTGACTGGGAGATGGCTGCACGCAGTCTCTGTCCACCAACAGGTTTTGTAGTTATTGTGTGTTTAAAATAATAATATATGTGTACAAGACAAATACTAGATAACATAATAGCTATTATAAGTGATAATAAGAAATTTTTAGGGCATTCTGTCTGCATTTTAATAAAGCAAAAAATAGAGAATTAATAAATGGAGAATGCAAAGTGACTATCATGGAACTATGAGAGAACGAATAATAACGACAAATCTTGATAAGTGACCATTTTTACTTTCTCCATATACGAAGTATAGAGAAAGTATTGTTTTAATGAAAAAAATCGAATTTGAGATTTCAACGGAAATGTATGTGATATCTTTTTTGTGGGCGCTCTAACTCCAAAACTATTAATCAGATCAACGCAAAATTTTATATTTAACATTTTTATAAAAGTTAGAAGATCTGATTAGTTTTTGGTAAAATTCGGTCTACCGGAAGTGGGTGTTTACTCTTGTCACTTATCCGTTATTTTGAAATATTTGCTTTAATATTTGATAAATGTAAAAATGTACTGGAATAAAAGGGATCAAGGGATTTATAAAATAAAAAAATTATAGAAAATCGACGATTAATAATGTTTTAACCAAAACTATCCGTGGAGCGTCTCGCGACCTCTTACATTATAAAATGTGCGCTAGTACTGCCGGGTTAAATCCATCCATGATAATTGAAAAAATGTTTGCAATCCAAAAAATACTGATTTTTCATACCTCTGACAATAGAACATCGTAATTTTTATAAAAGCTAACTGCACTGCCATCCATTAAAATAACTTAAATATGGTACAGTGGAACTTCCATTGAGTCCAACCTCGAGGGAAACGAAAAGACATTCCAGCCGTAGAAAATTCGACTTACGGAAATAGGTTTTTTGCATGGGGATTTTCCCCGTTAAAATTAATTTACTTCGGGTTATGGAAAATTCGAGTTACAGTCGTTCGGGTCATGGAAGTTTCACTGTACTGCATATGTCCAGTGAATATCTCTCTCTACGTTCATTATCTGTTATATTTCCTTACAAATGGTCTCATTATGTCACCCAGTTTTCATTTATACAACCTGAATTAACTATCAAAGTAAGTACGTAAAATTGTACCTTTCTTTCAACGTTGATTATCTACGGGCAGATACACCAATCCCCGGTTATAACACGGGAGTAACTGCAGCCGGCGTTATAACATAACCGAGCACACGACCGTAAGTATTGTCCTATACAGCTGGTGTGCCCAACCTGTGGCCCTGTTAGCAATTTCAGTGTTTTGTAATATTCAAAACTTTATTAATTTTTTTATTTACCTGCCAAATGTTATGTTTAAATGTCTAGCATTAAATCGAGGCCCCTTAATAATTATTTCTCAATTCAAATAACTACTTTTTAATTTTGTTTTTGATATTTTCTCAAAGGTATTTCTAAGATTGAATTCCAGCGTGGTACTTAAATGTTGTAATGTTAATCCTAAAAACCTAATTTTAACTTAATTTTCACCCATACGGTGCGTAAGAATCTCTAATTAACTTCCGATTTGACTTTAATCCGGTGTGCCAAAGCATTGACAATTTCCAGCGCTGCCCACCGAAGACTCCACTGCCACCAAGTAGAGAAGTTTTCCCAATGCTATACAGCATGTACTGAAACCTTTTTTGTTATTTAAAAAAAATCATTAATTGTTACAAGCGACAAAATACAAAAAATCAATATAAATTAAGTACAAGAATTGTATTTTATCCATTCTTTAAAAATGACTTAATTTTTTATTTTTTAAAATTTTAGTACTTTAATTAAACGACAGGACATTCTTTCCAAGATAAGGAGAAGGATCGCAGTATCACCGACGGAGTTATAATCGTGGAGCGGTGCCATATCCATTTATTTGTGGATTGAACTCATTGTATAATTTGAGTTACTGCTACGCATTAAAAATGTTGTAAAATGATTTTCCTAAATATTTGGCCTATGATTTTTGAAATTGAAATTTTTTCCGCCCAATATAACTTTTAAAATGTATGTTTCATGAATTGTGTTGTATGCTGACAAGAATTTGGAATAAAGTAATAAAAATATTTACAAAAACATTGTATTTATTTTTCATGACCAAATATTATATAAAACAAGTGCAACCATTACGAATCTGTTAAGACTTCGAAATGAAATTCACTATGTCATGGCATGATTATAAAATGTAAAGAAATTACGAGAGATTTTCATTAAAATGCCGTAAATTTTGGTTGGCTAGGGGCCCCCAATTGTTTACCGCCAGGGGCCTCAAAATGTTTAGCGCCACGGGCCCCAGGAGTCGTAAATCCGCCACTGCCTAGGCATTGGTTTTCTCGCTAACAAACCGAGGCCGTTTATCTGTCCCGTGTATTTGCCGCGTCGTTGTGTGAAACAACCGTTAACCGCAGCGTCCGTAGAAAACAAGTGCCACGCGAGATTACGTAACGGTAGAATACAAGGAAGGAACGTAAGAAAAATGCACGTAATACGAAAGACAAGAACATAATTCATAGTAATAATGCGGGAGGGAGCGAGGCATTGTTTGTTTATATTAGTGATAAATAAAAAATAATTACTGTTAACTGTCGTAGTATTCGCAACAAGATGGAAAAGTATATTTCATAAATGGAAAACGCAGGGATTTCAAAGACGTTCTTAACGGGAGATACGTATGAAACGAAATCGAATGATTGGACGATTCTCGAATTTTTAATCCAAAAATAACAAAAATGCTTAAGAACCATGAAGAATGTTAATGTATTGCAAGTTTGGTCTAGATAGGTAATAAATTTCTTTTGATATCAATGAAAATACATCGGGTGGGGTCATATTGACCCCAAGCGAATAATTAAGGGTTAAGAAAGGCAAGGGACTCGGGCGTCAATTGATGCCCACCACATCCAAAGCGTTAAAAATATAAAAAAATTAAGAAATACTTCTCTGGTATCTCCAATAGCCACAAGGTTATGACAAACCAGATGCGTATTTCCGCTACAATGCAGCCATCTTCGTTGCTACTTTACCTGTAGTAGATTCTAAAAGAACTAGTGTGTCTGCATTTTTTTGTTTTTGTCTGTGGAAAGGAGAGGAGAAATTTTGGGTGGGTGTCCATCGAAGGTGCACGTGGGGTTTGCAATTTGTTGAAATTTAAAGAATAGCAGTGAGTTCTTATTCTAACAAGTATAGAATTGAGTCCTCAATTTTTTTTTAAAGGATGCAATATCTCCCATGAATGGGTCATTGAGAATGAGGTGGAAAATCATTTACTTTCTTAAAGCAGGCCAACTTGTTCTGCATTTCCAAGGTAAACTTGCATTACCTTATCTCCATCTTTATGCAAAGAGTAAAACGGAAAATAAAAAGGACATATTTAAATGACGTTTGATATTCATACGGGGCCTACCTATATCCTTGATTTTGGACTAATTTTCCAGTCTCAGGAAAATATGTTTGACACAAGGATTATGTAATTGTGGTGTTTCGAGCTGAACGAAAAATATAACGACAGGTTGAAAAGATCTCTCATTTTTCCATAAAAACATTACACAATCATACATCTCAAAGAGTATTGCGAAGGAAGATCATGACTTTGAAAGAGCAATAAAAATCAAATATCTACTGTTGATGCTGAGTATCTATGACTAGATCTATAAAAGGGTGAAAAGGAAAGTGAATACAAATTAATGGATAGTTGAATTTCTTGCGTGAATAAGGAAAAAGACCTCTACGAATTTTGGTTGAAATACAGTCATTTATAGAGATTATTAAGTGACAAACAACGAGATGTAAGCCAATATTCTCAATAAATTAGTGAATGGCATCAAGAGACATTATGATAAATCAATTTTTGTGCATCCTTTGAGGTCATGCAATGTACCTCATGGTCGCAACCCCTCCCCTCCCATTTCCCTAATATCTATACCTAATTCTAATTAACTGACCACCAAAAACCAACCATCACAGCTGTAAAAGAATTATAATAATTTTCACAGAATACTTTACTTGAATCAGCCAATTTTTTTCCTTTTGCAGCATCATCAGATAACCAAATCGACTTAGATTGTATATATATATGGAAGACAAAGGAGGAAGGAGTGTTTAATTACATTCATAGACCCATAAACCCTCATGTATATGTCCTTCTGAAAAAACTGATGACCTCTGATGAAGATGTCATATTTCAATTTGGATAAAAACAATTTTCTCTATATAAAATCATAAAAATTACCAAAAGTGATGAATAGCAATCAATAAAATGTCCTCCGATTAATAAAGAAACAAGAAAGTAAAAAGTTGTAAACCACTTTCATAGATCTATAATGCATGAATTTAAATCCATGAAACAAATTATGAAATTATAATATTAATAGATTATTATCTTTATTGACAAATAAAATCTTCCACTTTCACACACACAAGTTTTACATAAGCAGCAATACTGTTCTATAGTAATGTTGTTACGCTAATAATCAAAGCAACATTTCATTAACTTTTTATAGCTTTCAAATGTACTCTTTGGTGATATTTTAGATGATGTTTGGAAGGGAATTTCTTTGGACACATATCGCATGAAAAAGGCTTTTCCTTTGAATGAAGTGCCATATGATAAACCAAATTTTCCTTTCGTATAAATGTGTCATCGCAAAACTTGCAAGGGTACGGACGTTCTCCTGTGTGGTACCTACTGTGAATGACAAAATAACTCTTATCCCGAAAACTTTTCCCGCATACATCACAAAGGATCATCCCTTCACCGGTGTGAAGTTTCATGTGCGTATCGAGTGAGAAGCTTCTCGTGTACTGCTTTCCACAAACGTTGCACTCATGGGGCTTTATTCCCATGTGACTGATTATGTGTCTACTCAAACTACGTTTGACAGAAAACTTCTGTCCACATATGCCGCACACGAAATTCCTCCTCTCCTCCAAATGAAACTTGTGATGCTTCACAAAATCATTCCATTTTCGAAATTCTTTCCTGCATTCCTTGCATTCCAATAACCTCTTCCCATCGTGTGAGGATTGGTGATTATCCAGCTCGTACTTCTTCTTGAAGCTCTTATCACAGTATATGCACCAGTATGTGCTTCGTCGGTTGTGCGCCTTGAGATGAAGCCTAAAGTTATCCCCCCCAAGGAACTTCTTCCCGCACTCGTCACATTCAAATTCCGTCTCCTTTTCATGCATCTTCCGATGCCGTATTAGGGGGTTCTTCATGAGGAACCTCTTTCCACAGGTATAACAAACGAAAGGTTTCTCCGTCCCATGGGTCATAATATGCTGCTTTAAATCCCCCTTCTTCATGCACTCTTTCCCGCAATGGTGGCACTTGTAAAAATTCCCTTGCTTATCTTCCTTCTTCTTCGTCTCTCTCTCCGCTTCGCTTTCCTTGTTCTGCATCTGCTCTCCGATGTTCCCTTCCTTATCTTCCTTCTTCTTCGTCTCTCTCTCCGCTTCGCTTTCCTTGTTCTGCATCTGCTCTCCAATGTTCGACAGACAGTCCATCTTCCCCTTTAGCAGGCCCTTTAATCTATACTTAAGCATCTCTGGCAATGACGGATTCTCTACTCTTGTTGGGGCTGTCACATCACCAGCCTATAAAAATGATTCAGATAGATTATTTTAATAAATTCTTATTAAAAAGTGTTGAACATATGAGTATAATCTATTTTGATGGATTCTCTACTCTTGTTCGGGCTGTCACATCACCAGCCTATAAAAATGATTCAGATAGATTATTTTAATAAATTCTTATTAAAAAGTGTTGAACATATGAGTATAATCTATTTTGATGGATTCTCTACTCTTGTTCGGGCTGTCACATCACCAGCCTATAAAAATGATTCAGATAGATTATTTTAATAAATTCTTATTAAAAAGTGTTGAACATATGAGTATAATCTATTTTGATGGATTCTCTACTCTTGTTCGGGCTGTCACATCACCAGCCTATAAAAATGATTCAGATAGATTATTTTAATAAATTCTTATTAAAAAGTGTTGAACATATGAGTATAATCTATTTTGATGGATTCTCTACTCTTGTTCGGGCTGTCACATCACCAGCCTATAAAAATGATTCAGATAGATTATTTTAATAAATTCTTATTAAAAAGTGTTGAACATATGAGTATAATCTATTTTGATGGATTCTCTACTCTTGTTCGGGCTGTCACATCACCAGCCTATAAAAATGATTCAGATAGATTATTTTAATAAATTCTTATTAAAAAGTGTTGAACATATGAGTATAATCTATTTTGATGGATTCTCTACTCTTGTTCGGGCTGTCACATCACCAGCCTATAAAAATGATTCAGATAGATTATTTTAATAAATTCTTATTAAAAAGTGTTGAACATATGAGTATAATCTATTTTGATGGATTCTCTACTCTTGTTCGGGCTGTCACATCACCAGCCTATAAAAATGATTCAGATAGATTATTTTAATAAATTCTTATTAAAAAGTGTTGAACATATGAGTATAATCTATTTTGATGGATTCTCTACTCTTGTTCGGGCTGTCACATCACAAGCCTATAAAAAATGATTCAGATCGAGTATGTTAATAAATTCCTAATTAGGACCAACAAAAATATCAGTATAATCTACTGTATGGCGTTTTAATATTTTCAAGAATAAGCAATTGCGCATAATAAATTATGGAATAAGTACACACGTGTTTCTCATCCATAGTTTTACAGTTGGGAAACATGCCTGGTTTCAAATATTTCAGAATTTTGCCATATCTATAAATAAATACTGTCACATTAAACATAGATCATAATGATCAATTTAATATGACCCCCAACAGCTTATGAAAAGATTTAAAAATCTCACCATACATTAAGACGTTGAACGCAACTAAATTTAAAAATTTTTACCAGTGACTTTTTTTACTTTTAATTTTTTTTAATTAGTGACACACTGTTTTCTATCTCAGGATTATCATATCTATATCACCGTCAAAACACACAAAAAATTAGTAACGTAAATTTATTGGTATTAATTATTATAAAATAACAAAATAACTTGTCTGTAGCTTTATAGACAAATTATTAACTAAAATAAAATAAGAAAAAATAGTTAATAGCTTAAATCTCAAACTTTTAATGAAAAGTATTGGACACAATGCCCACAATGAATAAAAATGTAAAATAAATGCACACAAAGCAAATAAAAATATATAAAAATACAAGGGTTGAGTGAAAAATAACGGCAACACTGCTTTCGAAAGAGCCAAGTGCTCACAGCGCGATTGTTTGCACAACATGTGACTTACAGAACCTATTCTGGGTGGAGGATATCATTCACGCAGTGGTACGGAAAGAGGGAGGATGACACGAAGCCACCGAATTATTTTACTCCTGCAAGAGTGCCCTAAGACATGTTTACGAAAGTGGAACAACGCGGAACAATATACGCGACTAGCAGGCGAGGTTCGAGGTCATGCGTTCTATAAGTAACTACATTGTAGAAAATGACTCACTCGCTCTCCCGTTCCCACCCATCCCCTCCTCATACTCTGCCGAGGAAAGAACACTCGACGCCTTCCGTTCCCACCGTTTTATATTTGTCAGTTCACTGCTAACTTTATTTAACCCTATTGCTGCTCTCGACGCAACTATGAATCGAGGTAGCGCACAGCCGCTACTGCTATCGACGCATATATGCGGGCGGGCAGAGCAGTGCCTTGACTGCTAACGATGCATATATGCGTTTAAAGTTTTTTCATTCGCTGCTCAAAACGCATTCAGTCGTATTGACGCTAACAAAGTGCCGTGGATTTTTGTGGTACTAACAGATGTTTCAGGCACTCTGTAGATTGCGTAGACATATATTTTCAGGCTGTTTTTAGTCTAACCTTGGACGATGAAAAAGGCTGCTTCTACTTCGTTTCCCCGGGCTTTTAGCACCCGCATAAAACCTTTTTCGTCCCTTGGCCATCACTTTTCTCACCCCCTATGCCCTAAAACAGACGGAAAAAAGCCAGAAATATCTTCAGTTCTGTGTCAACTTTCATACGCAATACATCCCGTTCTCAAACCAATTATTTTTAGTCGCGTTTAGATTCTTTCGTTTTCTTATGATATTAATAAAAAGAATCAGCAAAAAAGATGAAAATATCATTTCGAGATGGTTAATAATCAATATGAATGTAAATGATTGACAAAATAACTTGTAAAATATAAAGAGAATAAAAGACGAACGACTGAACGTAGACGCAGAGCTCCTAGAGAAAGTATTCAGCACAGGGGTGCTTCAAGGTCACTGAACTTGGAACACATGCCTGACGCAGAAGCTTAAAGTCCATAGCAGCGAAAAGGTTAACGTTTATAATTTTTGTGGATTTACCTCACAACCTTTTATCCAATGTTTAAAAAATTGTATAGTTTTGTACAGTCTTTTAAAACAAAATTATATTATTTAAAGCAATTTAAAGTTTATTTTAATTTTTAACATACTATAGGATCTGAAAAACAACAATATACATTATGAAGAATTTCCGGATTTTCGGTAATCCGGACCGGGTCCATCAAGTCCAGATAAACGGGTTTCCACTGTTTTTGTTTAAATTTTAAGAATTTTTAATAGCCAAACAAAGTAAAATATCAACATTTCTATAATCCCTATTTAGTTTTTTTTTACAAATCTTACCTTAAAAAGCATTTCAGCTTCGGAGCACATTTGGAAATATATAAACTTGAAAAATTTATTTAAACATTTGCGAATTTTTAGCAGCCCATTGTTGAGCTTTTTCAAGATTTTCTATTATTCTATATAGAATTTGCTACAAAATATTTGTATAAGTTTGTATTTATGACTTAGAGTTCCCAAGATAAAAATTATTAAATTTTAACATACAAACGGGGTAAAAATAACCCCTAAAAATTAACAATTTTGAAATTTTTGATTTTTCCGGTTGGTCGTGGGCAAAATCCTATAATTGTAAAAAATTTCAACTCTCTATACATCTTAGATTGGTCTACCCACTGGAATAACTCTTCCCCATGCTAACTTATGGGAGATTTTTCGGGGCACCTGGAATCGAACCCAGGAGACTGTAAGCAAAAATGATACCAATTCCTAATAGGTATTGTAACCCCCTAGCAACACTCAAACTTTCATTACCCCAGCTTATCGGCAATGGTCCGAAATTAATTTACAAAAATGGCATAATGGTTTTGATATGGGTAAAAATGCGCAATCGAGAAGGCTGAAATTTCAAAGAAAAACCAGACTCAAAAACTCCCAATGGATGGTTGGAGTCAAACGGCGGTCCCTTACTCAAACCATTATAAAGAGACTTAGACCCATGAGTGGAATTCCAGTAATGCCGCAATGAACATGTTAAAATACATCCAATCGTACAGACTGATTTCACAAATTATACTTAGCCATGTGTCCCAAAATATTTACTATATACCATCCAATGGCATTAATATACAGTAAAACCTCTCATTAACGAATATCAAGGGACCCAATTTTTCGTCTATTCGTTATTCGGAAATTCGTTGATTGGAGGTTATTGGGCGTTGCATAACTTCAGGGGCGCATTGTCTGTTAGATTATACGGGAGCAACGGGGTTATCCAAATGGCATATGCGCAGATACGGCGTAACTCTACTAAAATACGCCCATTTTCAGGAAACGGTATCACATAAGTTGACGATATTCAAAATGCGCCCGCAATGTTTAATAACCAGCCATATTGATTTGAAGCTCCGACGACACAATGGGCTACTTTCATTCATCTTCTTTAGCAATGTTTGACAGTGGCAAGCACCAAATAACTGAAATGCAGTGTTATTTTTTCTAGCATTGATTGGCAGGTTCTGCACGAAAACATCCTCTGCAATTTTTTATTATGCGACTTTTTTCGAGGTTGCAATGCGTGATACTCGCTGAGCCTATCCTAAAGCATCTGTTGAGTCGCTAAGTTTATAAAAAATATTGACAGCAACGCCACTTCTTAACGCCAATTAATAAACTAGTATTTAACCACCGCGGCACGGGTTGCAAATATTTCAAAACGAAATGAATGAAAGCAGCATTTTCCTCATAAGAAAGCACTAACTGTCGTTGGCACTCCAAATTAAGACTCCAATCAATATTTTTCACTAACCTTCTTAACAACACTCCAGCTCCGTCTCTGACGAATAAATTAACTATCACAAAAAAGTGTATAGGAACCACCTCACCAAGATACATACCTCATTGCTACGATCTTTCGTTAAAATTCCCTTTAAATGGATTAGGGGATTAATTTAATCGGGAATGATTTCAAATACAACACTTTTTTAAAAGATCTATTTAAAATACATCAACATTTTATAATAAACGAATCTATTTTTTTGTTTCAAATTCTTTGTGAATTCTCGGGAAACGGCAGACTCCACTTCCCTAAAAGCATGCATAGCGGAATCACTACAACTCTCGGACGAGATTGTCACTGGCGCGAGAATGCCGGAAACACAGGAAATACGTCATCATGATAGAAAACGTGCTATGATTGGCTTGTTGTAAGCTTAATGCTAATTGGCGACTGTTTTCAATCGTTTTCCTTACGTAAAAAAATGTTTAGCGAGCAAAATTTCGTTCTAAAGAGGTAAATATAAACGGAAGTGACGTCTTTTTCTTTCGTTGTTCAGAAGTTTTCGTAGTACGGAAGTTCGTAGTAAAGAGGTTATAATTAGGGATTTTGTATACAAGTTTGGCGGGACCCCGTCAATTGTACGTTATTCGGAGGTCTTCGCTATAAAGGGGTTCGTAAGGTAGAGGTTTTACTGTATATGCTAAACTGTGGTTAACTTTGATTTATAAATGTTTTTTTATAAACATACAGTTGACCGAATGGAACCTCATGATCACAATCCCTCTGCTCTCATTCCCCTAACATCCATGCCTAACTCTAATCAACTGACCACCAAAAACCAACAATCACAGCTATACAAGAATTATAATAATTTCCGGAATACATTTTACTTGAATCAACCAGTTTTTTCCTTTTAAAGCATCATCAGATAGCAAAATCTTAGACAGATTGTATATATATGGAAGACAAAGGAGAGAGGAATGTTTAATTACATTCATAGATCCATCAACCCTCATGCATATGTCCTTTTGAAGAAACTGATGACCTCTGATGATGTCGTCATATTTCAATTTCGATCAAAAACAATTATCTCTATATAAAATCATAAAAATTACCAAAAGTGATGAATAGCAATCAATCAAATCTCCTACAATTAATAAAGAGACAAGAAAGTAAAAAGGTGTAAACCACTTTCATAGATCTATAATGCATGAATTTAAATCCATGTAACAAATTATGAACTTATAATATTAATAGATTATTATCTTTATTGACAAATAAAATCTTCCACTTTCACACACACAAGTTTTACATAAGCAGCAATACTGTTCTATAGTAATGTTGTTACTCTAATAATCAAAGCAACATTTCATTAACTTTTTATAGCTTTCAAATGTACTCTTTGGTGATATTTTAGATGATGTTTGGAAGGGAATTTCTTTGGACACATATCGCATGAAAAAGGCTTTTCCTTTGAATGAAGTGCCATATGATAAACCAAATTTTCCTTTCGTATAAATGTGTCATCGCAAAACTTTCAAGGGTACGGACGTTCTCCTGTGTGGTACCTACTGTGAATGACAAAATACCTCTTATCCCGAAAACTTTTCCCGCATACATCACAAAGGATCATCCCTTCACCGGTATGAAGTTTCATGTGCGTATCGAGTGAGAAGCTTCTCGTGTACTGCTTTCCACAAACTTTGCACTCATGGGGCTTTATTCCCATGTGACTGTTTATGTGGCTACTCAAAATACGTTCCATAGGAAACTTCTGTCCGCATATGCCGCACACGAAATTCCTCCTCTCCTTCAAATGAAACTTGCGATGCTTCACGAATTCATTCCATTTTCGAAATTCTTTCCTGCATTTCTTGCATTCCAATAACCTCTCCCCATCGTGCGAGGATTGGTGATTATCCAGCTCGTACTTCTTCTTGAAGCTCTTATCACAGTATATGCACCAGTATGTGCTTCGTCGATTGTGCACCTTGAGATGAAGCCTGAAGTTATCCCCCCCAAGGAACTTCTTCCCGCACTCGTCACATTCAAATTCCGTCTCCTTTTCATGCATCTTCCGATGCTGCATTAGGGGGTTCTTCATGATGAACCTCTTTCCACAGGTATAACAAACGAAAGGTTTCTCCGTCCCATGGGTCATAATATGCTGCTTTAAATCCCCCTTCCTCGTGCACTCTTTCCCGCAATGGTGGCATTTGTATAAATTCCCTTGCTTATCTTCCTTCTTCTTCGTCTCTTTCTCCGCTTCGCTTTGCTTGTTCTGCATCTGCTCTCCGATGTTCAACAGACAGTCCATCTTCCCCTTTAGCAGGCTCCTTAATCTGTGGGTAAGCATCTCAGAAAATGACAGACTCTCTTGTCTGGTTGGGTCTGTCACATCACAAGCCTACGAAAAATGATTCAGATAAAGCATTTAAAAAAATTCTTAATTAAGAGTAAGAAAATGTCAGTATAATCTATTTTATTTTAATATCTTCAGGAATAAGCAATTATGTGTAATAAATTATAGAATATGTATAACACATGGATGTCTCATCCATAGTTCTATGGTTAGGAAACATGCCTGGTTTCAAATATTTCAGAATTTTGCCTAATCTATAAATAAATCCTTTTGCAGCAACTATGGGGCAAACATCGTTTAATGTTCGCAACCCCTTTTTTGATGGGAAGTTGTGGGGGAAAAAAGGTATGGGTACTACACGAGTAAATACGGTGCTTTGTTTTCTTGAGTTTAAATTAGTATATAAAAATGTATCATTATATAAGTTGCAAGATAAAAATAGTAAAATTTCTGAAGAGTAAAAATCAACTGCGTAAGGCGCAACGGTAAAACTTTTCTTTATGTGAAAATTCCGATAGCACACATGCCTCGGAATGCCTCTAATGTGCTAAGCGAGGCATGTATGTATGTATATTTTACGATTGCGGAAAACAATTCACTTGCGATAAAATGTGATCCGATGTTTTGTTTATTTCTCTTACATCACCTTTTCTATGAGAATGAACCCTGTCTGACACTTCTGTCAGAATATTTACTTGATCTAGGTTTACTACTTGGAAATAAATTTAAAAAAATACCTAATAAATATGTTTATTATTATTATTCTACACGTTAAAAAAAATACCTTGGTTATAAATCGGGGAAACAAAATGTATGGCATATTGCACTTACTGAAGAAAACACCTACTCATTTCATGCCAGGCATGCAATGTTAGTAGGCATTTTGCATGTGGCCTCAAAAGATTAAAGGGCAAATTCCCATTTTTAATGGGAACTTTAAGGGTAAGAAGATCAGGCATTACACGAGTTAATATGGTACTGTTTTCCTGAATTTAAATTAGAATACAAAAATAGCCTACCATATAAGTTGCAAGATAAAAATAGTCAAATTTCCGAAGAGTAAAAATCAACTTGGCTAAGTATTAGGTTACAAACTGTTCTTTTAGTGCAAATTCTGATAGCGCGCCGGTGTCTTGGTATGTCTTTCTTTTACTAGACTGCCAAATTCAATAATAGACACTGCAACGGCAGTACTCTCGTATTGAGTGTTAAAACTGCATAAATGCCAGTATTTACATGAAATACGAAGAATTATGATCGATAAACAATATGCTATGATAAAAATTAGAATCTCAATTCCTTTCCTCAGACGAAAGTACAAATACCGGTCCGATATTTCAATTCTAACATACTATAATGTGCAAGAGAAAATTGTTTTATTATTATTATGTTATTATTCCTATGGAATAATTTTTTGGGGAAACTCAAGTGCTGCCATTAAAGCCTTCTCCTCACAAAAAAGGTCAATTAAGGCCATTGTTAAAGTATCTGTCAGGTCACCCGGCAGTGGAATTTTCAAATCCCTAAAGATACTCACACTTCCATGCATCTATATTCTCCTGTGCTCTATGTTTGTAAAAAATAATCCTTCTTCATTTCCCACTAATGATACTGTACATCAGTATTCAACCCGAGCTAGGGAAAATATTCATCTGAACAGCTACAGTTTAACTTCTGCAAAGTGTGGCCCTCATCATTCTGCCTCCCTTATCTATAACAAATTGACCAAAGCTATTAAGGCAATTCAATCACCCACTGCCTTCAAAACTAAATTAAAGGTACTGCTAGAAAGTAAAGTATATTACACTATAGATGACTTTTTTGCGACAAACTTTTGTAATTTTGTATGTCATTGCCTTGTATATACTGTTCTATTTATGTATTGTATGTTTGTTTGTGTGTTTTGTAACGTGCTGCTGACGAGTTCTATATCATGTAATTGACCAACAGAATTAAAATTAATAATAATAACTGGGGATGCGAAAGGTAAACATGGTGATTCCAAAGTTAAACATAGCGATGCTGATGAGGAATAGGACTACGAGGCATGACATACTCGGACTCGGCTCACAGCATATAACTGCTCATCCTACGACATACTCCAACTCGTCCCTCCATGGTTGGGTAAGTTAGTTGAAGTATTTTTGGTTTCTTCCCAAGTCACCACCTTGGGTTTTGGGTTGGCTAGCCCTCATCTTCCATGGTATCACACATCGCAGTATTAGCATCGAGCATAATGCCTCCATTAACCCTTTCAATGCAGCTCCAAAATCCATAGTTTCATACGGGTGACTGAATTGAATTCTCAATGTTTTTAATTAGATTGTTTCATTATTCATAATTTTCCATGTATTTGTTAAAAGTAGGATGTTCAGGACACTTTATTCTCGATACTACAATAAAAATAAGTGATTAGAAACATTAAATGCTTAATAAACAATTTAAAAGTATGAACAAAAACACTAGTTTTGCAGAAAACTGTTATTTTCCAAAAACTTTTTTTTCCGCTACAACGGAATGCGGTTTCTCTTATAAATACATAAATAAACCTGTAAAAATGAATAAAATGATCAAATACGTAATAAAACATTACGATTAAATGATTTAATATGATTACGAGTGAGTACTAACCACCGACGCAATCCGATGAAAAAAATCACCAAATGTAAAACTGGCATTACGCAAACGGAGGGAACCAAACTGATGGTAAGAAACAAAAGAAAGGATGCTAAGACGCGACAGTTCCCCACCTGAACCATTAGAACCCAGACGTAGCAAAATGATGGGAATTCCAGTCATGAGTCACGGGATAGCACCCCTCATGACGGGAATTTCAGTCATGCCACCAACTGCCACTGGGAGAAGAAGCGAGCGTCAGGTTTTAACAGGAATGGGGAGTTATTTCAAGGGAATATAATTGCAGTCGTTAAGAAGAGGAACAAGAGGCAATAATTTCTCTAGTTACATTGAGGAGTTTATGTGGAGAAGTCTACCGGGCAAGGAGGATGCCTCCGATAAAATTCTTAAAGATATCGCCACCTTTAGTACACCAGAAATTGTTTCGTGATTGCTCAAATATCATTAACTGAACATTTATTTCATTACTATAAATAATATTACGTATAAATAACATTATCCTTACCTGTTGCTTCATTACACACCTTGAAATTTCATATTTACATTTGTCTTCTGTTTTTCCACCTTTCCTCCAGGTAGTTCCACTTTTCATCACTTTCTTGTCAACGGCGGTTATTTACCTTTCAAATCCACAGATATGCAAACAGTACTGAAATTTATCCCGAACAATGCGTTATCAGGTTTTCCATGTAAATCAAATGGTTAGGATAATTCCATGAATCGAATCCAGGACTTCCAATCTTCGCAACAAAAGCTATCCTTGGGAATTCGGCCCCTTAAGCAAGAGATTTCCACCACATGCCATGAAAATTGGTCTATTGCTTCAAAAGTTGGTAGGTGGGACAGACAGAGAGACGGATAGACTGTCACAAGAAACTATAAGCCCATTTACCATTCTAGAATGTTAATCATAACCTTAACCTTTATCGTCCTAAAAGGAACTTAAGTTCCCACTAACAACTAGGTCCAATGGAACGAATGGGAACTTACGTTCCCGCATTTCTTTCCTTTTCTAATACACACTCCTCGAAGGGATTTGACATTCTAAAGACGTCACGACTACTTGGAACACCATCCAAGAGGTCTGGGAATGTGATTCATGACTTTTGTTGATGTCTTTCTTGAATGGTAAACAAATTCCCCCAGGATTATTGTTCTCTGTTTTGCTGGACCTATGCTGCATCCTTAGTATCGAGTTCACCATGCATCTTTTAGGCATAAGCATAATAAAAATTCTGCTGCGGTTCACATTGTTTTATTGAGCCATTTCTGACATAGAAATAATATACGGGTCTTTTTTTCTATCTTTGTAGTAGCATTTCATTCAGTTCTAGTTTTTCATGAAGCGCAAGTATTTTTTTATTTCCGCATCGCATGGAGACTTCAGATTGGCTCTCGTTAGGAATCTTTTGGACGTGGCTTGGAGAAAGGAACACCCTCAGCACCGCTCTCGAGGACAGCCATCCCACACTTCCACTAACCAAAAGAAGCCGTCCACTCAAACCAGTAGACCGAATTTTAGTGCTACAACTTTAAAACTTGGCTGAAATGTTTAGCCTTAATACCCCATAATGGAGAAAGTGTAAAATATTTAAAATTGCAACATTTGGGGATTGTTTTAAACTATTATTTTTACATGTGGGAAAAACAAAAATCACTGCGGAGGTGAAATCTTTAGAATTAATAGAATATTTGTAATGATGAAATATCCGTCTGAAAAATTAATGTTTTTTCAAGGTGAGATGAAATGCTTGCAGTATGCAAGCACCTTCTACTAGTTATGTTATATCCTCCTCCTCCTCTGTAAGAAACGTCGATATATAATGATGGCACAGACAACGGAAGAAGTCCAGTCAGTGAAGGAGGGTTTTTACCAAATGTTGGGGTTCCCTAATATAGTTGGTTGTGTGGACGGTACACATATTCGAATACAATCACCAGGAGGTGACACAGGGGAGTTGTACAGAAACAGGAAGGGCTACTTCTCTATTAGCACCCAAGTTGTTTGCGATTCGAAATTGAAAATATGTGACATTGTTGCTCGTTGGCCTGGATCTGTCCATGATAGCACAATTTCTAATGCTTAATATATTTGAGCTTGTTTTGAAGCATCTGAATTCAGTAGGTGCCTATTAGGAGACAGTGCCTACCCTTGTAGGCAATACATTTTGACACCAGTTCCACGACCTCAAACCAAAGCAGAGCTGAGGTACAATGCTGCACATAACAGAACTCGAGTTTCTGTGGAGAGAACATTTGGAGTGTGGAAAAGAAGATTTCCATGCTTATCGGTAGGAATAAGACTGAAGGCAGAAACAACAGTAGCTCTTATTATTGCAATGCAACAATGGAAAATGAAGAATGGATATTGAAGAAACAATACCAGAGGATGATATTCGAAATGAAATGTTTCCTTTAGCAGGAAATTATGCTGGAAATGCATTAAGAAGTTATTTACCGTATATACTCGTGTATAGCTCAACTCGGTGTATAGTTCGACCTCCGATTTCTGGGCGAAAAAATAAGATTTTTTCATATATCTCGTGTATAATTCGACCCTAGCTTTCTACTTACTCTTTTACCCTAGATTTCCGTCAGGATCGACATTTTTCGTTTCGATATCTCGAAGCTCACAATCGAGGTATATAGAACGATCTTGGTTTTCAATAGCTTTTAGTATCATAATAATACTATACTAATAATAAACTGTAAACATCGTAAACCTATTGCACGATCTTGAGAAGAAAAATATTTATTACTTTTTAACTACGAGATGTGACATACGAATGGTGGCAGAATTTCTAGCAAATAGATGAAAATTAAGCTTATATAACGAAAATTAATAGACAAATATCACTCCTAAAACCTTTAATAAAAGTTATGAATGATAGTTGAACAAGATGAAATAAACTCAAAAGTATTACTCGTGTATAATTCGACCCCCAATTTTTTGCACAAAAATTTGGTCTTAAAAACTCAAACTATACACGAGTATATACGGTAATTGAAAATGTCTTCACATAGGTAGAGTAACTTATTTTAATTATGGGTCTGTTACATGTTTGATACAGGAAGTCAAAAAAATACATGTAATCACAAAATTTACATCATAGTAATATGATAACATTGTGTATTATACTGTTAGCTAGTTTTAAAAGTAGGTTCTTAGAATTAATTTCAATTGCGTACTAAATTGCAATAACTTGAGTTTCACCAACAGAAAAGGATGACACAGCAATGTAACAGATTAAGTAAATTAATATACATAGTTATATTATTTATAGTCAAAATGTGTTTAAATAATGTTTTATTTATTTCTGCATAACTTATTGTACTTCTCAGACTTAATGTCATATTTTAATTCTCTAATTTTCTCTTTTATTGCATTAATTTCTTTAATGCGTTCCAATTTTAAACGCATTCTCTCTAACTCTTTCTTCTTTATTTCCATCTTCTCCTTATGAAATACCATATCAAGCGTGTCTTTAATATTTTTCCTTTTAAAGAGTCGGTCAGTAATATCACTGGCAATTCTCTTTCTTTTCCCCAATTCTTTTCTTCGGATTTCCTTTGCAGGTCCTTCCGATTTTGGTGAGGAATTAATAGAGGGGGTCTTTTCAATATTTCCCTTTTCTCGTGTATCATTTATGCCTGGGACACACACAGCCGTTATATCACTTTGGCCTTGGCCAAATGCAGATGTTCCGGCAATTAATTCATCGGAGGTTACTGGAAAATTAAAAGAAATACTGGTTGCTAAAACCAACTTTTTGAAGAAATATTAAAAAAAATATTATACTAGATATTTTCACCTTTGAACAACTGAGTACATCTACAACTCTCTCTAACTTTCAACGTTATTTAATTGATAAATAGTAAATAGTTTAATGAAAGGATAAGTTGTGGAAACTACAAAGTCATCCTTTCATTATGAGTCAATTCCACAAAGTCGAGCCTGACCTCATTAATTATATAATAAATAGTTTGTTATTGCAGTAAAAATAAATTAATGGAAGGGTTACAATCTATTAATTTACTGGTCACAGGGCATTACTCACTTTTGCAATCAACTTGGAAAAGATAAAACTGAAAAAATGAATATAGCGTGTAATATTTTACTTACCACCTATGTATTCCGCAGAGGAATCATATATGTTTCGGAGTGGTTGGATCTGTGGTCGCAGAATGCCTATTTGTTTATCGTCCAAAGCTCTTGTTTGTGGTACAAATGCCCCTCCTCCAGTTTTATAAATTCCAACCTTAAAGTAAATGCAAAGTAACTGCCTACATGAAAGATAATTACTCGAAACACCTAAAGATTAGAGAAAACAACTCAATATCAACCTGTTTAATTTGTAATACTTTTCAAAAAATGTATAAAGCTTAATGATGCACAGTCATTTGTAAAAGTCTGTGGGCAAGCTCGGTCGCACCGATCATGGCCAAACAGTGAAGTTAAAATATATGTTGGCACTACGTGATTCGCAGTGAGAGAGGGGAAAGGTGGTGTGGGGTACGTTTTGGAAGTTCGAGCGAATGAGGGGAATCAAGAAATGGCCGTAGAATTGCAGGCTACGGGGGTCGAATTGAGACCCAAAGACGGAAAAGTGTTTTCCATGCTCATGCCACACCTGATTACGACTCAGCCCAAATCCTCGAGGATATTCCATGTCTGAAATGGTTCACCAAAGGATATGGCTTTCCATTTCCGCTGGACTAACACTGTGGCTCCGTTGCCGTGCTCGCTAGGGACTTGAACCGACAATGGAATAAAGAATGTGGACGCGTGGGTTAATATACAATTTTTAATTTAAATTTTCGCTTATTTCATGGAATTGAGGTTGTATTTTTAGAGTTATTTTTTAATGAAAACCGAAAAGAAGATTTTATACCGCAGAAAATTGTAAGTTTTAATAACAATAGATATAGTAATACCTGTTATTCGAATAAGTATTCCAGTTTACTGGAAGCAAATATTAAATCGACTTTGGCACTAGAAATACATAATAGACGAAAATTGTAGCATATTTTGTTGCATTATTAAAATTGTTTCAATTTGTCAAACTTTTACCATTACCAGAGAACTTTGAGAAGTTCTTCTTTTCAACAAATACATTAAATAGAATTGAATTATTTTATAAGCAAAATGCATTTCCATTTAGTTTTTTATCAGTAATAACCACTAAATGTCCTAAATTAGTGCATATCGGAAGAATTCGGCATTGTAACAAATTTGCTACCATGCTCCCTCGAGGGTTCATGAAGATATTACGTTTTTTTCAAATTTGTCGCTCGGATTTTTTAATTTGGAATCAGCCGCTACGCAAATAGCGCATAAAAAATATAATTTATAAAGCCAAATGAGGAAGGAAAGCCTTTTGTCAATTCATCTCAGGTATAAAAGAGAAAAAAATAATTAGTGAAAAGTGTAACAACTAGCCCCAGTCTCCCCAGTGCATAAGGAAAATGTCATTTCTAGCGGGTATTTAGATATATAAAATACACAGCAATGTTAATAAGTTTAATATTCTGCGATGTCTCCGTGAATTTCCATTGCGTTACGTAGTCACCGTCCCATGGACCCCACTAGATTTTGGAATATTTCCGGACACTGCCCAAGAGAAGTCCATATCTCCCTGATATGTTCTTCCCGAGATTCAAGAGTGCCCTCGTATTCTGCGGACCACTCCTGAACAACGATGCCCCATAGGTTTTCAATCGGGTTAAAATCTGGAGAACACCCAGGCCAGGGAAGAACTCGTATTTCGGGAAGATTATTTAAAAACTCTTGTAATGCGTGCCGTATGTATTGGGCTATTGTCCTGAGCAAATACAACTTCCTTGCCTTCAGGGACGATTTCCTTCGCATAAGGCAGGAGGTGCTCGCGAAGAATATCATGGTAAACTCTTGCCGTCATTCTAGGCGGGATTCTCATCAAAGGACCGGGTCCAGCTGCAGTCATCGCACCCCAAAAACCTACACTTATGTGCCCTGACTTTTCAGTGTGAACCATATTTTGCAGCTCGTACCTGAAAAAACATATTTCAGGAAAACTTTCTTTCATATCAAAAATTTCTGCTGATAATATTTACAGATTTACAGCAGAGCACAAAATCTTGCAAGAAGTAAAAGAAAAAAAATGTGATGCAAACTTTGTTCCTTGGGGATGCCATAATTGTATCCTGCCATCCTCATCACTCCGAAATGATTTTTTATCGGCAAATATGACCAAATCCCAGAAGGCCTGGTCCATTTCCGAAAAGAATAAGCGGGATGTCTTATGTCCTGCTGTAAGCTGTGGCTTACGGCACGGCTTATGGTGGCGCAGTCCAGCCTCAAGCGCTCTAGCCCTATAGGTCCAATAGCTGCATCCATAACTGAAATCTCGTTGCACCGAAGCCAATCCACGCCTTGTGAGAGGATGCTCTGCTACATGCTGCCGAATTGCCAAATCTTGATCTACAGTCGTGAATCTGGGCCGGCCCGTTCGCGGTTTATTTTTTAGATCACGGTCCCCGTCTTTGCTACGTTTGACCCATATGTACATACAATTTGGGTGCACACCGAACTGCCTTGCTACTTCGGCGACCGAATGTCCAGCAGCCACCATCCCCACAATCTCTCCTCTGACCACAGGCGAAGTCTCAGCAAATGGAGCTCGATCCATTTCCAATGCCCGATGAATGCTAACTGCGAGTGTATAACTAGGGGCGAATTGGAAGTGGGAAACGGACCAGAAAAAAGCCCGCCCCTGGCTCATTTTGGTAACACTCAGGCTACCAACCTATAGGCCAAGGCAGCACCACAGGTTCACAGACCATCGGCCCACCGGAACTTTGTCCAATGCCCCGGCAGCCCAATCCACCCGTTTAAAAACCTAATTGACAGAAGAAGCTAAAAACTGAGCAAAACAGCAGGTCTACTAAACCGTTAATACTAAACCAAAATAGTAATAATTTGTTATAATAAAAATGTATTTAAACGTATTAGAGAATTTAATAGCTTTCAGTTTCATGAGGTTTCCACCTCCTTTCCACATACAATCCGTGAGTTACACAAATTAAAGTTAAATTGAAAGATTAATATAATTCTTAATTTGACGTTATGCGGCTGGATGCTAAACAAGCCCTTGGTAAATTTCATTAACCTCATTTCCCGTAATCCTCTTCCTTCACTTCCCTCTCCATTCCACACACTCTCGGTATATTGGCGAAAATGGAGAACCAAATCCCTGGTGAACCATATCAGAGACGTGGAGGATTTGCGCTGAATCGTAGCCGGGTCTGACATGAGCATGGAAAACGCTTTTCCGTCTTTGGGTCTCAATTTCGAGACCCCGGTAGCCTGCAATTCTACGGCCATTTCTTGTTTCCCCTCATTCGCTCGAACTTCCAAAACATATATCCCACACCACCCTTCCCCTCTCTTGCTGCGAATCACGTAGTGCCAACATATATTTTAACTTCACTGTTTGGCCGTGAGCGGCGTGTCCGAGCTTGCCCACAGACTTTTACAAATGACTGTACATATTTACTTACCTTGTCATTGCTGCGATGTTTCCTTGACTTCTTTTTTAACCCCTCAAGCGTGATTTAAAAATTAAGAAGCCAAGGTATTTAAATGCTCCATTATGACATACTTCTTATTTTAATTTATATCTTGTAAAATAATGCAATTAAAAATCTGAAAAAATCAGGAATATTAATTATAAATGCCTTGCTGTTCTGTAATGTTTTTAGAAGTCTATCTTGTAATTTTAAATTTCTACAGTACTTACAATCTTATTCTGATATTTTGGATAGGGTGTGGTACATCTCAAAACATGGCACAACACACATAGAAGGTTTTCCAGGGCAGTTTTTGCATCGGTAGGCTGACTCCTTCCTTATTCCTTTTATTTTGCAAACAACGCACTTCCTCTGAGCGACTCTTCTCTTGCCTGAAGGGGGATTCTCTTCTGGGAAGTGACGCCCTGATAGCCGTGTTGCCGATGATTCAATAGGCCTTGCTGGCTTTCCCCTTTTCTTTCCTACTCCGCCCTTTGTGAATATGTCCTCGATTAGTCTTGTTCGGAAAATAATGTGGTTTTTCCGATTGCCTTTTTTACAGTAAAGAATGTATGCATTCAATACAGTCATCATGCCACTGAAAAACATGGCTAATCGGTTCATTTCGATTTTCTAACCTCTCACAAATCTCATCCTCATCTTCAGTTTCACTTTCTGAAGTTATCAAATGCCCTTCTGAAATCTCACTCCCAAAAGAAGCAATACTTTCATTGTCAGACTCGTCAAGGACGAGCTTTAGCACTTCATCATCCACTAAGGACCTACTTGTTGATGCCATGGTCACAGACTCAAGGGGAAAACACTTGGAGAAAAATATTTACAAAGAGCAAGAGAGACAGATAAGAAAGTGATTACTGTTCCGTGACTCATTAGGTTTGTGATGATACAGATGACTTATACACCAAGGGAGATAGAAGCCAATAAAGAAGATGCTGCATCAGACTGCCTAATTGGATGACTTATGTCGTCCAGCACGCTTGAGGGGTTAAGGCGTCGTACAAGGCATGCAACTGCTTTGCTGGCCCATCTGACTACCACTATTAAATAGCTTAGTAATCTTATCCCAGACCTCTTTTTTCTCTGCAACCATTGTTGCATCAGTTTCCTTATTATCGATAACTTTTAAAAAATCCTTCGCGATTTCAATTAAAAGGTTATCTAACTCAGTAAAATTTTGTTGCAAATGAAAAAATCCATCGTCCGAAAGGAAAACAGAGGTTTCTATCCCAAGTGTTTGGATTAGTTTCTCCCTAACCTACCCATATTTACCCATGCGATGCTGCGTGAAAAAACCCATCTGCGTGGGGAAGTCCTGTTCATAGACGAACAAATAGTTCGCAAAGCCTCGCATTGATGCATAATTGTCTCAAAAAGTAGCGTGGACGAATTAAATAATATGACAACAATAACAGTTCAGCTAAAGAGGACTATCGAGTAGATTTTTGTTAGTATCGGTAAAAAGACATCTAATAAATTACGTCACGTAGGCGAGAGAAAATGCTTAACTTGAGCAGAACATATTTTGTTGGCGAATAAAGAAACTTTCGGCACAAATTATTTTTCCCCTTCCGAGGTGACCCGAAAATCAGGGTTCACGGGATACACGAGGTTGCGTCTTACACGAGTAAATGCGGTACTTTCAAAACTTGTAATGGCAAATAAAAACCCAGCATTACGAAGCGATAACACTTCTTTCGGTAATTATGCAGATAATCACAAGCACATTTTCGCATGCAATTTTCGATGTTCATTTGTTCATTCCAAGGAAATGCCTTAATTTAAATGGATTAGCTACAGAAATGGAAGTTGATATGAGATGCGGCAAGTTTTTCTCAAGTATCGAAACGAACAATTCCAAACTGCAAAAAAAAACACTACCAGAATCAAGTGGTAACATTTTTTACCAATTACACTCAAAGTGCGTAACAGAAAAACAAAACCTAGCATAAGAAAGCGAGAAAATTTCTTTTATTTGTTCAAAATACATCAAAATAAACGAAGCATTAATGTGGTGACATTTCTTCAAGTAATCACGTTCAAAATACGCGGCAGAAAATCTTACGTATACAAGATGACAGATATTTTTAGATTTACATTAAAAATTTGTAATAAAACAATGAAACGCGAACAAAGCAAAATAAAATTTCCTTAAATTGTTCAAATTATGTACAAAGATAATAGCAATTGAAAACCTTACATTCCAAAATGATGGCATTTCTTTAAGTTTTAAACTAAACCTGTACACTCCAAAATGATTGCGTTTCTTTAACTTTAAACTAAAGTTTCACCATTGAATACAGCGGAGTTGGCAGTGAAGTACAAACTGAGATATAAAATAATTATGTTGTCCGTTATCACATTTGTTTACTTCAAAAACTGCTAATGAGAAATATAAATACAATAAAAATAAGTCCTTTTCTAGGGCGCAAAAGTTTAAACTGAATTTGGAAACGATGAAGTAGAGGGAGCTTATGCATAAATGTAAATTTTTGGATCGTGCAAATTGAGAACATAATTAAATTAATAAACCACTTAAATCAAAACCACGTAAATCGAGAACTGCCTGTATATAGTTGTTAAAATAATATGAATACATTTATAAATAGAAAACTTAGACGAGGGAGTAAATTTTTAGTAGATAAAGATATAATAGGGTCACGGTGCTTTGCTGTTTTATTACGTGTGTCCGTTCAAACTGCATCGTTGTTTCAAATACCCAATCAAATGTAATGCGTCTATTTGTGATACACTGTACACTTCCAAGACCTGTTTTCTATAAATTTTATGTTTAAGTCATGCATACCTGTCATATTTGACGGGAAATTAAACAGCCCTTTAATAAATCAATGACACTATGATATATGTATTACCTCAAGTTTTTCCTCAAAACCATCAGACGGTTCCTCTCTCACTGCCATTGCCTCCTCCTCCTGAAATGGAAAGATAAAAAAACATAAGCATATTTATGTATCTCAGATCAAATCTCCCTACTAATAATATTTCAACAATTTTCAAAGTTTTTCGTAAATTTAAGTTGCAGATTCTTCTGTAGTTTTGTTGCAAATGAGCTTAGAGCTTCACTTTGGTGCCTGTCCGTGAACTTGATTAAATTGAAATTGTCACGAAACCGTAAACGATCCACTCATGAAATTCAGAGTGCTTATCACTTCCATTTGCTTTTCTTTACATTTGAGTTCCGAGAAATGCACAGTGTCGGATAAGGACCCATTTAAAATTTTTTGAATGGCTGACATTTTCTTTTGAGATGGCAGGTGAAAATGAAAATATTTTCCTTGGGTCTCATAGCTGCTTAAAAACAAAATGTCATTTACTACATTTACTAACGTACAGTTATTGAGATAGAGAACATGACGGATGGACAGGAAGACACTAGCAAAATTATATATCAAAGGCGAGGTGTGATTACTGAAATAGGGGAAGCTGTTCTACACCGACACACACAAAAAAAGCAAAATATAATGTTATAAAATGTACAAGTACCTCATTTTTTGTAGTGTAGTTCTATTCTCCGGTTTCTTCTTGCGAAGATGTCAGTCACGTCGTCGTAAAACGTTGGTCTCCGGCGTAATTTCAGCAACAAATCCTTCTCAATGCTTAAAAGAGCAAGAGATGGCAGCTGTTCCTGGTCTTGCGTGTTTTGCAGGTAAGTGTTAATCCTCTTCAATGCAGAGAAGCGTCTCTCCACAGAAGAACTGGATGCTGGGATGGTGATAGTTAGTTCTGTGAGTCTGAACACTTCGGGAAAGACATCGGTTAAGTCCGATGATTTCAGATAGTGATTTAGCGCTACAATGTCGTTTTTATGCAAGTCTGGGTCTTTGTAAAGCACCGAGAGTTCACTTCTCAGGCTCGAAAAATCAAAGAACTTGCCGTAAGTCTGTCTTAAGCAAAAAAAACTTTCTTCTGGAAACCTTTTTTGGAAATCCTGAAATTGCCTTGTATCTAACAAATTTAAGAATTTGAGTTTCGAAATGTCACCGAACCTGTCGGCAATATTCCTGCAAATGACATCAATAATTTCGAAAAATTTTCTCCTATATGAAGACTTTTTGTCTTCGCTTGAGATGGTAATAAGTCGGAGTTTTTTTCTTTGGGAAGAATCACCGTTATTAGAACGTGCCATATTCACTCCGCCCCATATACTATCAAAATCTTCTCTAATTTTCTTAATATAACTGGAATAATCCTCAACTTTTTTAATACAGAAACCGACATCAAAAACTTTTTTCTGGATTACTTGAAATAACATGTCCGCCTGGGGGTATATAGAAGAAAACACAGCGAGAAAGAAATTAAAGTCGAAATCTCGTAGGTTTGAAAGAAGGCCTCTTGCTGTACAGATCGTTTCGGAATCCCATTTCTCAGCGTCATCAATCATTCCATTCAGCAAACTCTCTATTTGTTCTTTATACTCGTGTACTGTTTCCAGAAGTCTGTTGTCGTAATCCCAACGTGTTGGGGCTAAAGTGGGAAATCGTTTCTTCACTTCCGCATCTAGAGCTTCAGTCCTCTTGGTTGATTTGCTGAAAAACATTCCAAAGCTAGAAAGTGCCATGAAAAACATTTTGCATTCTTTAATGTAACTCAGAGACTGTGATAGAACCAAATTTAACTTGTGCGCGTAGCAATGTACATAAATAGCTTCCGGACATCTTTCTCGTACTCTGGACTGTAAATCACTATGTTCGCCTGCCATTACAGCAGCTCCATCATACGTCTGAGCTACTAACTTATTCTCACAGTCAAAATCTTTCAAGACGCCGAAAACATGCCGTGCAAGAGAATTCGCTCTTCGGTCACTACTTAAATCTTTAAAGTCCAAAAACCTTTCTTCGATAGCGCCCTCAATCGTCATGTATCGTAGTACAGTCGACAATTGTGATTTTGTCGCAATGTCAGCTGTTTCGTCCAAAATTACGGCCACAAAAGGAGCCCGGTGGATCTCTCTCTTTATTTCTTCAGTCATCAGCTCAGAAATCGAAGCAATAACGTCGTTTTGGATGTCACTTGACAGCCCTGAAAAAACTGTAGAACTCTCAAGGTGATTTTTTAAGTCACTGTCCAACTCTTCGAGTTCATGTATCAATTCACAATAATTCCCCCTATTTACAGAGCTCTTGGATCCAACACGGCCCCGAAAAGCAAGGCCTTGTTTTCCCAGAAAACAAGCAACCTTAATTAGCCGGCTAAGAATTTGTCTGTTCTTCTTCACGTTTTCGTTGTATTTCTCTACCGACGGACGAAACTGTTCGTCCAGACCGAACTCAACACGGGTCTTTCCGAATAGCTTCAGCTGCTTGAGCGACACAATATGATTCTGAGACAGTTTGTGTCTATTTTGCGCCTTGGAGAAATTGTTTAAATCTTCAAAACCAGCCCTACTCCAAACACTTTTCTCTGAAGAGAACAAAAGGCAAGGCCAGCAAAACAGTTTCTTTAGTTTACTGCAGCCACATAACCACGTCACCGAGTCGTAAAGATTTTCATGAAAGTGTCGCGTAAATAACTTAGTTTTGGTCTTCAAGTCTGTTAGTATTTGTTTCGGTCGGCCGCTTTCGATTATTCGCATTTTATCTTGATAAGAAAATGCACTGAACGATTTATTGAGTACCTTTTCGACGGAACAGTTGCATTCCTGTTGAAGAATCTCACTCCCACAAGTAGCGACAACATCATCGGGAATGCAAGGTGGAATCTGCCGGCGTGAAGCTTCCCTACATCTCTATAAATGAAAATTTTCGATATACAATTATTTCATCTCGTTTCATTTGTTTAAAAAAACATCGATTAAACAATTAATCATACTTCCTACGGTTCTAACAACTCGTCGTGGCCAGTTTGTCGCACGTCAATTCGTCGCGCATCAAAACATCCCATCCCATCTCTCGACAAATTCGTCGGGAGACAAACTGGAAAGCAAGACAGGTGAACAGCAGGGGAAGACACTTTTCCACAAAAAAGGTTTTCCTTTATGTGAATTATGCGAGACACATAGGATGGTGTAGGGCTGAGGGCGACTCCCAACCCAACAAGTGTATTCCCCTACTGTCATGGTATCTCGCCTTCCAATTTATCTCGCGACGAATTTGTCTAACGATAAATTGACGCCCGACGAGCTTGCCGTGTGACGAATTAACGCACCAGGAATTGAAGTGCGATCAATTGACCTCAATGTATTTATGGTATACAACTTTATACTAGAATTCAAGACGTCCCCCGATTTTTGCGAGCTAAAATTTGGAAAAAACCGTCTTGGATTCATAGTTCTGTTAGTACAGGTCTAAGGACGGTATTATACCGTCCTTAGACCTGGACTAACAGAACTATGAATACGGCCCATGGTGCTTATAAAGTCCTTATCAATTTTGTTGAAATCGGTACAATTTTGGATTAACGACACAATGATATAATCATATGTATATTTCCATAGAAAACTCAAGCATTGGATTCCACATGAGCACAATCAGTACCTCTGCACAGCTCAAATCTTTTAGCTGCATTGTGGAACACGTTTAGCAACATCTGCGGAGTTATTTTTCTAACTGCCTGTCCAATATAATCTCGCAGATCTGGTACATCTGCAACTCTTCTTAGATAAGCTTCTGATTTGACGAAACCCCAAACAAAAAAATCTAAAGGTGTCAAATCCGAAGATTTCTGATTTGCTCAACCAGTTCCGCACACATGTCAGCTCGTCTTGAATAATCCTCTTCATGTAAATCATCTAGCAATTGAATGTGGCCACACTTTTCCTTCGATGTCGATTTCAAAATCTTGTAAACAGTTGATTCGGGTAAGTTCAGTCTATGCGATGCTGTGCGAACTGACATTCTTGGATTCTCTTCAAAGACGTCTCTTACCAATTCGACGTTTTGTTGTGCTGTACACCCAGGCGCCCAGATCTTGCCTCGTCATGAACAGATCCTGTTCTTTTGAATTTGGTAACCGACTCACAAATTGACCTGTGAAATCTTTCAAATTGTTCTCTAATTTCTTTACACCACTTCCCTTGGATACAAAATGTTAATACCATCGCACGTTCATCCTTAATCAGCATTTGCAAAAAAAATTTTAATACCATTATTTCACTAAAATTGATAGGTACTTCGTAAACACCCTGTTCAGTATCTCCTGTGCTAAGCATGCATACCCGTCATATTTGACGGGAAATTAACCAACCCTTTAATAAATCAATGACACTATGATATATGTATTACCTCAGGTTTTTCCTCAAAATCATCTGAAGGTTCCTCTTTCACTGCCATTGCCTCATTCTGAAATGGAAAGATAAAAAACATAAGTATATTTATGTATCTCAGATCAAAACTCCATACTTATAATATTCCAACCATTCCCAAAGGTTTTTATAAATTTAAGCTACAGATTCTTCAGTGATTTTGTTGCAAATGAGCTTAGAGCTTCACTTTGGTATCTGTCCATGCATCTGTGGACTTGATTATATTAAAATTGTCACAAAACCATAAACAATACACACATGAAGTTTGGAGTGTATATTTCTGCATCACTTCCATTTGCTTTTCTTTACATTTAGAGTTCTGAGAAATGCACAGTGTCGGATAAGGACCCATTTAAAATTTTTGGAATGGCTGCCATTTACTTATGAGATGACAGGTGAAGATGAAAATAGCTTTCTTTGGGTCTCCTAGCCGGTTAAAAAACAAAATGTCATTTACTGCATTTCTCTACAACACGCAGTTCTTGAGGTACAGAACATGACGGACGGACGGGGAGACACCTGGGAAATTATATATACAGGATTACGGATTTGTGAAACAAATACACAACCGTATGCATAATGAAAACAAGGCTCTAGTGACTGAATAGGAGGCAGCATAACTTAAAAAATAATAATAAACTTGCTAATTTTATCCAAGATCACAGATAAAACTTGACTTGTATTATTTGCAGTGACTGATTTTTTGGAGTTCCTTCCAGTTAGAAAAAATTAAGTTAAGTAGTGCAATATGTCCTCATCACCTTTCCAAAGTAAAATGAATGTATTTATTCTTTGCTTTTATTGCTATAGATATGTAAACAAACTTAATCCTTACCACAGTAACATACATTGTATACATAGTTCATAAGGAGGGTTTTAAAATCCTGCTAAATGGTAACCAGATGGATGAACAGACACCAAAATCAATAAGGTTCATATCCTGTTATCCTGAAAGTCTAAGCATCCCAGCTCTTCTCATTGGTACAAAATTTTACACGCGAACAGAAAAGTAGAAAAAAAAAAACAAATTTTAAAAAGAGCTAAAAATAAACAAATATACATAATTTTTCAGCTTAAACAACTTTATACCATATTGTATTTCACTTTAGGAAATGTAGTAAACTATGGAAAACATTATTCATGCTGATTAATATGAGGTTTCAAAATCACAATAAATGAATAGCATTAGCTTCTACCTCAAAATCATCAAGAGATGAATATATTATAATGAAAGCCAGCTTGTGTTTAGAATGCTCTCAATTAGTACCTCTGAAGACAGATTTCAGTAACATGTTTGTCAGCCAGAAAATACATTCGCAGGAACGTATACCGTATTGTTCTGAATATAAAGCGACCTTGAATATAACGCGACCCCAACAAACTTTCAGCCAATCTAACACAAGTTCCTCGTTCATCCATCCCTTCCCCACGCGAAAGATTACACCTGATGGTAACTTTTCCTTCGGCATCCTTTTACGATTTAAAATTACGTATGGAGTCAGTTTGCATCCGTCGGCCATGACTGCAAGCATAACATTTATCCTTGATTTCTCATTTCCGGTGGATTTTAACCACATCGATCTAGCTCAGACTAATTTAAAATTCCTTGGATTCCTCTGTTAACCTGGGATTTGGAAGAACCTTTTTTCTCAACGTGATCAGCATTCTTTTTGTCACCCATTGTTAAAATAACGGATGGGTAAAAACTCGCTAAGGTAGTTACAAAGTATATGCCGACGCACTTCAATGCTATGACTATCAAGGGGTTCAGCCGCCAATTGAACTCAATCTATTCTCACCCCGAATGCTTTTCAAGTACAATGTAGCGTATACATAATGTGTCTACTATGTAACAAGTATCTTGTATTCCGTAAACAGATGTTACGATCTTTTAAAATCACTAGTACTCGAATATAATGTGGGGACTCCTTTTAAAATTTCATTTTTTGGAAAAAAACATCACGTTATATTCGGGACAATATGGTATGTTCCACATGGCGGATAATTGTTAAAATAAAATTTAACAAAAATCCATTCAGGAAAGCTGATAATTAACATGCGTCTTTACAATAAAAGCTAGTTATGTCTATAATGCTCCTAATTAGTATCTTCGATAGTGGATTTTGGTAGGACAATGGACTTGAGAATGGTTAGTAGTATTGACAATTTTTTCACAATGTAGCCAAACTAATGTTTTTATAACATGTTATGTTTCATAGTGAATGTCATTAGAGTAATGAATTTGATTGCAAAAGTACTTAGGAGTTGCTTCCGACAATAGCAACCACAAGGAATTACTAATGGAAATTACACTAGGGAATAATTCTTAAGCACATAAAATAAAATTCAAATTGGAAAAAACTTTGAATTGCTTTTTGCTTTGAAAAAACAATAAGTGAAGAAAATTACCATTTATTGATATGAATGACAAAGTATTGATGCTCATTTTATTACCAAGGTAAAATTATACCACAAAATATCTAATTGCAATTTTAATTTAATAGATTGCACAGAGGGACAGAGAGCAAAAACATAGTAAGTGCATTTATAAAATGAAATGTTCTTAAAATATCTTTTGCTTAACTCATACACACCTGAGTAGAATTGCTTACTTCTGCCGTATCAGATGAGCTGAAGTTTGGCTGAAAGAATACGACAAAATCGTTAGGAAATTAGCTGCATCAAAATTAAATAACAGCTCACTTCTCTTGCATATTATATATAACTTTAATATTAACTTCAAAATCAATTATAATAAAAGTCAGTTGTATGTTTATCATGTGCATAAATGTTTTGAATGAAGTACATATGACTCAATTCATGAATACCTGAATCTCTAACATAGGTTCAACTTAAATAACTAGTATAAATATCTACCTGATAATGGACTTCTATACCCGTCGATACTTCCACGAGTTTTACTGGTATAGGTTCTGCAGTCTGCTGAAACAAATATACTAATATCAATACAATGTCTACACAGAGTAAAGATGGTACGTATATCTTATTATTATTATTAATAGTCTAAATTTGTTTTTGTCTGGAATGCTCCCCTGTGAAGTGGCGCCATTTCTATAGAGTGGGAGAATCAAGGACTTAGATACAATTTTCAGACATGGCTGTTTCAAAAGTTATGCTTATAAATGAAAAACTTTTAAGTCTTTTTCGATCGAATTTTCAGGGATTATTTGGCAATTATACTTTTCGATTTTAAGCTGCTCACAGTATACATTGAAGTAATGAGTTCAATTCCAGAAGCGTGTATTTTTCCATCCAATACATTAAGTGGGGATATTTGTTTGTGACCACGTACCATTATAGTGTGTTTTAACAAACTTCCCGAAAAAAGATCCAGGTTTGACTCAGGGAGATACTTGTCATATTATTTCCGTTATTTCATCACTTTTAGGGGCAATATACAAGCAAGTTCATAAAACATGTTCGTACACCTGACACAAAGGACTTTTCTTGAGAAGGCAAACTAGAGTAACCTGTTATACAGACGAATCAGTAACAATAAACTCTAAACCTTTATAATATGGAATTAAAATGCCATTGTGATGTCTCAAGGTCAGATTTACTTGCGATATTTAAGTATAACATGGTTACATTTGAATAAATTCTCATACTGGATGTTCATGTACAGAAAAATTAATGAATTCCCTTATTCTATTCATCTTTTTTTGTATTTTTATTAATTTATCCATTTTGACAGTCAATATACCAATACAAATAAAAGATGATTCAAATTGTTAGTAAGTGAATAACTCTAGCATAGCAACACATATCCGGGAACACCACCATCCAATCACGATCCAAAACCTCGTAAAACACTCATGATGATTCCAATTGTTAGTAAATGAATAAAATTATATACTGGTATTACCTGAGACTGAGCTTGATGATCATCATCAGGGGATTCCTCATTCATAGGCATTAAATCCATCTGAAATGGAATGATCAAAAACACAAGAGTATATTAATGTCAACTATTGATTTTTTGGCGTTTAGGCTATCATTGCATGAATAACCCCAACACACGTGAAAATTTATTCTCTTTGTTAGCTCACTGAAATTCTATTTGTATCACATCTTGGACTATTTAGGAAAGTCCCTAAGGAAGTAGAATTTCATCACATTATAATCAAAGGATAATGATCTATTTACCTCATCAGCAGAATCATCTGAAAGGATTTCTTCTTTTGGTGAAACAGGAGGAGATAAAGCCATCTGAAATTAAATATAATTTGTAATTAGTTTGAAACAAATACAGTCAACCCTTGACTCATTGGATTATATGAGAGGGAGGGGATGTCTGGTTTTGGCTATAATCCGGTAAATCGAGGCAAATAGCACGTTCCTTTATTATTCACATAAAAGCTACAATTGGCAGCAGGTCCCGGTAGCAGCGGGTCCTCATCACAACTCAATGCATAATACCCAAATTACATAATAAAAATTGGGTTTACTTAATATAAAAATATAACCTTTTTTGATACTATTTCCTATACACTATATACAACTTCTTGACTTCAAGTCACAGGAACTCTCGTCACAACAGCTTAGCTACAAACTACAACATGTTTCATTTGTTATTTGTCTATACAACTACAAATATTTAGAATAAGTAAATAATCTTCTTTATGAATTAAAAAAAAAGTCGACCCTAATTTGACATGTTTATACTACCTGCTGAAATAAATTCATCAAGCTAGTTCGTACTTCTGTCGGAGAGGACAATTCTTGAAAAGGCAAACTAGGGTAACCTGTTTTACATATAAATCAGTTACAATAACTTCTTAACCTTTAACATATGGCATTTAAATGTCACCGTGGCATCTCAAGGTCAGATTTACTCGTGATATTTAAGTATAATATGTTTATGTTTGAATAAATTCTTATATTGAATGTTCATGTAATTTGGTAATTGATGAAATGAAATGATCATAAGATCCTATGCAGACAGGCATAATCTGTATAGTTGAGAATAATTTTGAAACAAGAAAAAATTCTGCCATGACTGGCAATTGAACCCAGGTCTTTCACTTTCTGGGCACATATTTTATCACTGAACTATCAAAGCAGAATACTATGAAACTAAGAAAAACACCCGCACGAGAATTTATCTGCTACGACAGGTGTGATTTTCGGGTCCCTGGCACAGATTAATCTCTCGCAAAGCCGGCTCCTTTTTTATCCTTTTTCCATCTTTAGGATTAGTGCTTGTGCGATTGAGTGAGTGAATGTGCGAGTGATTTCAGGTCCCTGGCGTGGAGTAACAGCCCCTAAACCTCTAAGTTTGTATTTTTCAGTTTCTTCGACTTTTCACCTCCTTCCTTTTTACTATCTCCATACACGAAGTATAGAGAAAGTATTTTGATGAAAAAATCGAATTCGAGATTTCAACGGAAATACATGTTTTAAGGTCCCCTGAACACGTTTTGACTACTTTCTCGATGATGTCTGTGATAGATTTTTGTGGGCACTCCAAAACTATTAATCAGGTCAACGCAAAATTTTATATTTAACATTTTTATAAAATTTAGAAGATATGATTAGTTTTTGGTAAAAATCGGTGAACCGGAAGTGGGTGTTTACTATTGTCACTTATCCATTATTGTGAAATATTTGCTTTAATATTTGATAAATGTAAAAATGTATTAGAATAAAAGTTGTAGGAAATTTCATTTTCTACAATCTTTGTTTGATACATTTTTCCATATAATGCATTGTTTAAGAGATATCTTATATTTTTAGCCGCCACCACCACGCCACCTACCGAAGACTATTGTTAACAATTGATGCTTATTTACATCTTAGTAATGCTCCTTTTTCTTTTCTTAATTGTCAACTGGAAGTAAATATTGACAACGATCCCAGAGCTAACAACATGTAATTTGCCATATAAATATGGAGAAAGTCATGAGTTGCCCAGATCAGTTTATTTAACCCTTAGTTAGTCGCGTGAAAAAAAGTTCCGTAATTAGTCGCGTGGGGTCAATATGACCCCAAAATAATTTCTTAAGATAAGCAATAATATATTAATTTATTTATATTTTACTGGAAATAAAATCAATCTTACATTATAATACAATTATTTATTAATAATTTTTACAATAAACATTGATTAAAATAACTTAAAATATTTTTTTGTATTTTCTAATCACTTTCCCTCTTCCCACATTCAATGCACTTCATTATCATACGGTCTTTGCAAGTAAAAGCTCCACAATTTCCACATCTAGTGGACACTTTATTGTCCTTATTTCTTGGGCAATGTTCGCATCTTCCTGTTGATAGTCCCGATCCTGGTGATGGACCTTCCTGCGCAAGTCCCTGTTGAGTGCATATGCGCTTTCGGAGATGCCTAGATATAAACTGACTCTGAGACCTCAAAATCTCTAGATCCTTTATTAATTCCTTCGATAATGATTTCAAGAAATTTCGCCTTGTCATTTCCTTTTGAACGTTTTGTTTATAAACAATAAAGGCATTTATGGCAGAAACGTTCAGCTAATAAAAAACACAGCTAACGGCCATCTTTTCGTTCTTTTGCCAACATTATAAGCAGCGCAGAGCTGATCGCACTTTTTGTTGCATTGTTGCATGAAGGTCGCGTTGAGGGCTTTATTAGTGATAGGACTATTTTTGCGGAGATCACTCACACTTGTGGGTTAGACATCGGTCGCGGCACGGTCGCTTTCCGGCCCCCACCTACAGCATGAAGTAGTTTATGGCTGCCCCCAACAAGCAGAAAGATTCAAGCTCACTTCTGCTGTCACCAAGGATTGCCCTCGATGGGGCTTTGGACAAAAGTTGCCTCCTCAAGCGACCCAAGGGGTTCGTGCCGAGGTCCAACCGCGTCCTCCCCTATAAGTGTGAACATACTTGGGACTTCTCCATAGAAACCCCATTGGAAATAGGATTTTTATATTTTGGTCTAAAACGTCCCAACCGTGACCGTCATGCGACCGGTAGGAGATCCAAAAACTTTGAAGATTGCCGATCTCATTCGTGTTCGTGCTTATTCCGAAAAATAAGGGAGAAACTCGTGCTAAAAAGGGTGAGCGGTAATGAAAGGCAAACCGCTTTCTTTTATCCTTTTTGCACATGGGTACTAAGAGCTCCATCCTATGAGGGTGATAAAAAAGCTGCCAAAAGTCGCTAGAAAGATGTTCCATTTTTGAGAGTATTTCACAATAATGACGAAAGCATGTGATAAATAATTACTGTACAGAAAAGGGAATAATATGGATGTAGTTCAATTATAAAATCTAGAAAATAGTTTCAAAAATCATGCATCAGTCTTGATAGAATACGTGGAATTCTGCGTCAAAGAAGTCATCCTCGGGTCAATTCTTCGACAGCAATTTCTAGAGAGACCACGTGCGTTTGTTTGTGACTTTTATTGCGGGTAGAAAACGGTTGCATGTGTGCGGCCGAAGTAAGAAAACACCCGGAGAATTCCGAAAAGAGGGAAAAAGGTACATTGGAGGGGGGAGAGGGGAGGGGGAGATGGGAGGAAGAAGGGTAACCAACCTATAGTGAAAATTAGTGTAGTAAAAATGTATCATAGGAGAACTAGTGTTAAAACAATGAAATACTGCTTATCAGGAAAATTATTTGTATTTCTGATGTGATAATAATAATCTGTATTGCGTTTAACCCTTCTAGACCAATAGAGAAAAAAGCAACAGGTAGAGAGATGTCATAATAAAAGCAACTTTTTTAACCTCATATATACATAACAAATGGATACACACCAAAATAGCACATTAAAATAGTTTAATTTTCTCAATAATTACAATATTTATACTATATGTATAAATATAAAAATATCAAAAATAACAAATTAAAAAAAAACAAAGAAATGCTAATTTCTCTTCTAGAATGTCAGTTTCGAAGGTAGAACAAGTTTGGGTTAGATTGACAATACATTTCTTTAGATATTGACGAAAAAACATTGCTTGGGGTCATATTGACCCCACGCGACTAATTAAGGGTTAACCTTACTGTTAAGGAGTTAGACTTTTCATTTAACATCAATTTTTCCACAGTCTCCACCTTTACCTATCTATAATTATGGCTTTCCGGCCAAAGGAGTCAAACAGATTCCACAAACTTTCAGCACACATACTATTGCAGCCGATATTCAATTCCTCAAAGACTGTCAATCGCAGAAAGTTTTCCCTAAATTCAGTAACATTTTTCTGAACCCCACAAACCCCATAGCATGTAAAGCCATACATTCAGCTAAACAAAAATGGATAGATTTTGCAATAAAAAATTATATGGAAAACAGGCCTTTCTAGAATTAGAAGCATATGACTTGCATCTTAAACTAACAAAAAATCTATCAGACTTCGACCTGTCCCTTTGGGACCTCTACATGAACAAAATACACACAGTCGTACAACAAAAAGTCAATAGTAAAACTTCGTAGAAAACTTTACACCCTAATCAATGCAAAACCACGAAACAGACAAAATAACACCAAACCACCCCAGAGTAATATAACCAACCTTTCTGAAAAACATTCACAAACGAAGAAAGAACACAATTCTCCAACATACAAAATTTCCCTATTGCTAAATGAGCATTTAAAACAATGGCCTCTTACCCAGGAATCACTTATTAAAAATAACACCAACTTCGTCGACAAAGTCAAAAACATAACTCTCAATTGCATTAAATAAAAGATTTTTCAAGCATGTACGTGCATTAACATCGTTTATTTCATATCACAACTCATCAAAACGTTTTTTCAGTTCGTTTTTCTCATGAAGGTCTAAGATATCTAATATCCAAAAATATTGTTTATCCGAAACTGGTCCAGTCCCGACCATTTCGGATAAACGATCTTCTACTGTATTTAAGGTAGAAAATTATATTAAGCCATATTTTCGGGCTTCTCTCTCCCTCTCCCACTTCCTCCCATTCCCCTCCCTCTCTCTACTTCCCTATATGCAATGCAATTCTAGAGTGGTGCAAAGAGTGGCAATTAGAACTGAACTTAGAAAAAAGTTCAGCTATGAGATTCTGGAGAAACAAAAAAATTGCCACAAAAAATTACATTGTCGAAGACTTTCAGCTAAAACTAGTCGATTCCGTCAAATACTTAGGCGTTATTTTAACAAGTAACCTGTCATGGGATATGCACATACGAAATATATGCGGGGAGGCTAAACAGAACCTAGGATTCATCAAATGCATAGTAGAGACATGTTACTTCTCCTTAGTAAGACCTTGGTTAGAGTATGCGTCGAGCATATGGGATCCATATGAGAAAGGGTCAACCTCAGAGTTAGATAGAGTGCAGCGAAAAGCAGCTAGATTCGTAAAAAATTGTTACGAAAGAAATAAAAGTGTTACAGGCTTGATACAGGAATCAGGAAGGGAATCACTAGCTGAGCGCCGATCACGTTCTAGGTTAAAACTACTCGATAGGTTCCAAACATTCGCCACCGACGTCGAAGAAATAATAAGAACGCCAGTTTATATTATGTAGAATTAGTAGAATGGACCATCCTCGTAAAATAAGAGAGCCTGTAGAACAGAAGGATACAAAGGCTCGTTTTCCCCTAGAACGATAGCTGACCACAACAGAAGTAACAATAAAACATTAGCTGTCGTATGGCGAAATACATCGTCCTAATTAATTGCTTTTCTTGGTGCTATTGCACTCCCTGCCAAACACCATTGCGGTGGCTTGCAGGGTATACTGTAGATGTAGATCTCCCATCAAACCTCCCGCATTCCCAAACTTCCACTTTCCTAATTCTCTTCCTCCCCCTCTTTCCCTTCTCTTCTCTCTCCTTCCTTCGCTCGTTCACTCATTCTTTTCCCCATACTCCCATCTTCCTCAGTTTTCCCAACAGAGTCCTTTATAATTTTATGAGTACAGCAATAATGATGCTTTGTTCTTATAACGAAACATTTTATTCACAAATAACTTAAGTTTTTGTCTACAAAACAATGTTACGAGTCAATTCGAATACTATTCGAAAATCTACGGTAGCTAAATAAATTAGCGTTCTTTTGCACATGCGATGGTTCAAGTTTCTAATTTCTAGGACAATTGTAATTAATTTTAAAAAGTAAACGAATGCAGAATGGAAACTTTGCTGGCATCGAATCCATCAACTTATATTAGATGACTGCGTATTTGTCCCATGCAGGACCTCACGCCGAGTATTATAATTAAAGTTTCATCAAAATCGGACTGGCCTATCGAGATTTATTTACCCTGTGATCTACCACGTACATGCCGAGTTTGAACACCAAATTGCGTCTGAAAGTTCTCTTTAGAAGCACGCATGGCAACAACGTTAATCGTATGGAAATTTTTCAAATTACCGTATATACTCGGGTATAGTTCGACTCCGTGAATAGTTCGACCTCCGATTTCTCGGCGAAAAAATTAGATTTTTTCATATATCTCGTGTATAATTCGACCTTATCTTTCTACTTACTCTTTTACCCTAGATTTCTGTCAGGATCGACATTTTTCGTTTCGATATCTTGAAGCTCACAATCGAGGTATATAGAACAATGGCGGAAATTTTCGGGCAGATATGGTCCATCCAAGGTTAAACAAAACTTACACAAAATAAATATAATTGCTTATTATCTCTTGATACTTATCTATTGGGTAGAATCTTATAGTGAAATCAATGGTTATAAATTATTTTACTTTACCAAAATGTTTTAACATGCTACTAGCAAGTGTCCTAAAAAAATCATTTCAATTTTTCAGTTTGCTTAAAATTAAACAATAATTCAAACATTTTATCTCGGGAGTTTTTAACTCCTAATTGGATTTGTCAAGATTACGTCAATCGTAAAGTGCCCTTGCGTGTCTTCACACATCTTTTGTTTTTGTTTAGAACACCCAGTAACCGCTACCTAGTACAATCTTTTTAGTGCACTAAAATCTTCGTGATGTCCGTCCGTATGCATACATCGGGGAAGAATTGGCTGAACCGATTTCAAACAAATTTGGTACATAGAATATACACTTAAATTAATGACCAAAATGGTATATTTGAACCAGATCGAATAAAGCAGGGATGCCACAATTGCAAAATTAAACTTTTTGGTAATTATGAATTTGGAAGGAATTGGCAGAACCGATTTCAACAAATATAGTACAAAGAAGGTGAGCAACATTAATAAACAAAATCAATATTTTTAACGTAGATATAGAAATCAGGGCTGCCACAATACAAGTAATAAAAAAATTTCTTTTTACAAGTATTTGTGTTGAACTGTTCACATCAATTTTAACCAAGTTTAAAATTTGTGATGTACACTTATATACAAAACCATAATAGCATATTTGGACCGGATCAACCTTTACAGGGGTGCCACACTTACAAATTAAATTCTTTCTGTAATTATGGATTTGGAAGGAATTGCCTGAACGGATTTCAACTAAATTCAGTATATAAGATTTGTACAACATACCATAATGAAATCAAGATGTTTAAAGTGAAGATAAAGAGCAGGGATACCACAATAAAAAGTAAAATTATATTTTTACACGTATTTATAGAGAACTGGCAGCATGAATTTTAATCCAATATGGTACATATAATCTTCATATAAATAAATAACCAAAACAGCATATATCAACCAGGTCGACTAAACAGGGCTACCACAATATCAAGGTTAGAATTTTTCTGTAACTATGAGTTGGTAAGTTTTTATCAGAACCGATTTCTAAAAGAAATTTCGCTTGTAGGGCAAGTATAGAATGGCAAAATAAAATGAACATGTCTTGAGTGTATCTAAAAAGCAGGGCTATCACCATATAAGGAAAAATAATTTTCTGATTTCAAAGCAAACACATTAATATACGATTACCCTATGGTGAATTTGACGAAAAGCACTTATGTATCACGGGAAACCCGCGCACATCCGTACTTGTTACGTGCTGATAATGGCATTAAATAATGAAACCTAGCCTACACCAGCAACAACAATGCGATAATGTAAAAGTCCACCAAAATATTTACAGTTTAAAGGTGGCAACCGTACTACTTTCTTCTTCAGGTAATTATTTTGCCGCTATATCAGCAAAGTTATAAGCATCCAGCTGTACGAAATATAGACAAGATTGACCCGAAAGATGCGAATTATGGGTTTATTGAAAGCTTACGTCCCCTAAATGTTCGCACTTCCAAGTGTTTTAGGGGAAGAGGTTTAAAGGGGGAAAAGTGAAGGGAAAATTAATCACCTGGGGATTCAGCTCGAAAGTTTGGCCAACTATACCCTAAAGCTTGAAGGCTAAACATTTAGCCACCGCTATTTTCTCATGCCCGCTTTATTTTTCGGCCTCATTGTCCTTCCTTACAAATAAAGGCCACGTATTTTGTTACTTTACCAGGAGTTTGATCAAGTTTTGAAGAATAAATGAATATTTGACCACATAATATTGGTAGAAGTTACAAATTAATTATCACATTACTTAAAAGCGATTGAATCGGTATCCATGTTAATAATAAATTAAATAAAACGGAAAACAAAATAACAAGTACGAAAACGCAATATCAAAACGAAACAAATTAAACAACAACGAAAATTTAATACACAAGACTAAAACAGCAATCAAAACTATGATAACAAATAACGCTAAGTATTAACAAAGAAAACAATAGCTAACAAGAAAAGCAATGAAAAACCCTCGATAACCAAACAGTAATAAAAAAACTACGATAACAATAGCAGTAAAAGCCATGTCACGCGGACCAAGTATATCTCACACACAAGAAATCGTAAGGTTTGGGGTGCAAAATGTGGGCTTTTCTAACAAGATGTTATCCTATGCTATACTATGATAGTTTCATAACAACGACCAATCAAAATCAAGGATGGTGAAAAACATAAGAAAGCTACGATGCGCAGAGACGTGGGTTTCCGGCTTCCGGGTAGCGTGGTCCCAGCGTCCTTATTCGAGAAAAACGATAGCTCCGTGGAGTAGAGAAGCAGTTGATGCTTTAATTATCAAATAGCAACACTTTCCCTGCCTTTATAATACTAAAGACAAAGTGTATTATAACAAAAATATGGGTACGCGATCGCGTAAGGGCCCAAGACCAAGGGAGCCCTCACCCTTCCATCCATTGTTTATAATAATTTATAAATTTAATTATTCATAATAAATATAAATACTTTGTTTATCAAAATTCTATATTTATGTTATTTCTATTAATATCCATTGCACTCAGAACACACTAACAAATATGCAAATTGCCGCAGCAGCCAAAAGTACAAGATCGTTATAAATCATAATCAACCTAGGATCGACAGTCAATGCAATCGGCGAAACGCTAGCAGAAGTGCTTACAACTAAAAACACTCGTGTGAAAGGGGGGGCCAAGATTCTATGACAGAAAGTTGCATGCAAGTTGTGCGTAAAACTTGCTTTCAGAGGAAGTGTGAGATAAACTTGGTCCGTGTGACATAGCTTTAAGAGCACAGCGTAAGGTTGGCAACGATGACAATAGGAGTTTCAGTAGAGAATGCCATAGAATTTTACCCTCTCCCCCGCGCTTCAAGAATACTCTTACCAAAATGAGTTTCTGCGCATGGGCAATAAACTTTCAACAGAGCTATACGCAAGCCACAAAATATAAAAACAAACTACTTGTTCACTGCGAGGTCCAGGGGCATATAACAGGAGGGTTTTGAATGGAAGGATATTGGAGAGAATACGTATGGTTTGCAATTTTAATAAAGAAAGTCAATCTTGCTCACCAGTTGAGAGTTAGGGAACCAAAACATGACACAATTTACTAACCTCTGCACCACAAAGGGTCGCTGGAGAACGGTTTCAGGGTTGCCGCATTAAGACATGTATCTGTCAAAATATTGTTCTTCGAAGATGAGATTTTAAAGGATATACAATTCTCGATCCATAAAAAGACAATATTAACCATTAATAATGCCCCTACACAGCTTTGGTTATCGGCACCTTGCTCTTCTTCACCCTTTTTAGAATCAGAACAACAAACCAAAGAAGCACGTAATTTCTGAAGATGGCCACACTTCCGTCTTGCAAACTTCGAAGTTCTTGTTAGTAGCACTTAACGACGTGAGAGGCAGCACATATCATGGCTGTCGGAGAAATTCCTCTGTAAACATTTCGACGTCGCGAAAATATATTTGTGCGAGTTAGAATTAAATTGCGCCTGTCTAAATTTTTAGTTTTAAGGAATTTTTCGGTTACTTATTATGTTTCTAAATCCCATATTGAAATATTGGGCGATTCTTGAATTTTTATCTCCGAAACTATTAGACGTAATTATATGCCCTCGCGGACTTTTTTGTGGTAAATGATGTCCTCTATCCGAATCAAGTTTAGCCGCAGCAATACATACCTAGGATAAGAAATTTCTCTGTAAACATTTCGATGGCGCGAATGCTTGTGCGAGTTACAATTAAATTAACTAGCGCGTCTGAATTTTAGTTTTATTTAATCAGCTTTTTCGTTGCTTAATGTTTAGCGAAATTAACAATATTTGAAAAAGCAGTTTAAAATACTTTCTAAATGTTTTTATGATATTGACGAATCGCTCACATGAAATGTCTTATTTTTATTATTATAGTATTATTGGCATATTGTACTTATATCATTGGCGATTCCTATATCTGCACACTTGATGATCTCTTGGATAATAAATATTATTATTATGGAATATGTTAATAATAATTTATTAATTCTTCCATTGAGGTAATAAAATAATGAATTCATCAGTCTAAATGAATGTTTTTCAACCTTTTTGCTTTGGTGAAATAAAAAGTCAATTGTCTTTGTTAAAACATAACAAAAATACTTTAAATTCCTTATGTAACAATAAAACATCATAAATATAACAAAAATAACAAAATGTTTTATTATGCATAAGAAAGATGATAACTCTTCTTAACAAAATTTACTTTGTTTAATATAGCCGTTATTAACATTTTCGGTGACACCTCCCAGCTCTTCGCGACACATTATTGTGTCATGACACACCAGCTGAAAACCAATGATCTAAATGCTAATTTACATATCACGGTTAACTGCATACATTTACAAGCAATAAACAATGAAATTAGGCTGGATTCCAAATAATGGATATATACTTCATACAGAAAACACCCTATTCACAATATACTAACAAAATGTCAATTATATAGGCAGGAAACAAAATTTCACTACAGACTTGAACATTGAATCAATGCAAAAATAAATAACAGACTAATTACAATTATCACTTCCAATACAAACATTATACAACACATGCAACAGTACAAACATCAGGTTTCAACGCTGCTATAACAGCTAGTCAACCATAAATTCCTCCACACTGTAGGAGCATTTAGCCAGTAATATAATTTTCACCTTGTTTTTGGAGGTGTTTAGAGAAGAATGATTTGATGGCAGTGGGTAGAAGATTAGAAATTAGGGAGTCAGAATGGTGGAGGCCCTTTCTGTCAATTGATGCCAGAGTACCTTGCATTTCCTAACGGGATATTATGGGGGAAAGCCAGCGTAACGTATTCCCTTTCCCTCTCCAGTTAGCACTCGACCTTCGACCAGATCGCTAACATTTTGATTTTAAACTTAGTATTCTTTTCAGCATTTTTTTAGTGTGTGTATTTTGCAACCATTTTAAAGCACAATTAATATTTTTATTTGATTTGTGTGTGTCAATTTTACTCTTTTATTCGTTGTGGGCGTTGTGTCCAGTACTCTTCATTCAAAATTTGAGTTAACTATATTTTCTTATTTTATTTAATAATTTGTCTATAAAACTACAGACCAGTTATTTTTCTTATTGATTACGAATTTATTGACCGATAAATTTTCTTGTTATTAATTTTTTGTGCGTTTTGAGGGTGATGTCGATACGATCAAGCCGAGTTAGTAAACGTGCGTCGCTAATTAAAATAAATTAAAAGTAAAGCAAATGTCAGTCACCGGCAATGTTTCCTCTAATGTGGCTGACTATCTGAGTGGAAATGGAGGAGTCTGCGTGGCCTTTGTAAATTCACAGCATGGACTGAGCTGCCTTTTATGCAAGAACTTTTGACATTTTTATATGAAAATAAGGTAGAAATAATAGTGTAGACCTTCAACAAGCAAAACCAATGACAACGTCATGCGGAATGAGAGGTGCGTTTTGAAAGACATCCGCATGAAAATTCAAACAATTGCGGAGGTGGTTTGTTTGTCCAAGTCAACTGTGCACAAGATTGTCACCCAGCAGCTTAGATTCCATAAAGTGTGCACCCACTGGGTACCGAGGCGTCTGACAGAATAGCGCAAGACTATGCATGGGGGCGAGTCTGGAGTTGTGGACTCGTTACTGGAGTGGAAGCGATGAGTTTCTCCACAGGATTTATTTAGTGCTACGTCACTCCCCAGGTCCCTCCGTAACCGACTGGCCCCGAGTCAGGCAGTCCAACCCTTATAAACTGACTTAGCCAATATGGCCGCACCGGTCTATAAGTGCTGGATCGCCCGGGAAGGTCTGTCGGCCGGATTGGCCTCGGAAGGGACATAGCACCAAGAGATTTGATTATCTCGATTCTTTATTAAATAGTAAATATACATTTTTCGTATAATGTTAAAGCGAAAGAACTCGCCCTTTCCTTTCTGGAAAGAATACATAACCTGTAGGTTATCAGTATACAAACAAATTTCCTTCTTATGCTAAGGTTCCACTTCCTGTATAACAAATAAACCTATAAGTGCCGCTAATGCTTCTGTTAGGGCAATTGGCAACATTCGATAAATATAGTGAGCTTTTACAATGTCATATTAAGGTCCAACAACCGCCATAGTATTTGGCATTGCATCAACATATAGATTCTTGTAATTCACCCATAACCAAAGGCTTTTCTAAATCTATATGTTGAAACACAAATTCAATCCAATCTTGACATCCTGAAAAAATATCCTTAACAAAAAATAAAGGCAACTTAAACAAAAAACAGATCCAGGAAACGTATCCTGCAATTCGTTGCCTGTCTTTAAAACTTTCTATTGGTACAACTGCTACCGTTTTAATGGCATTACTGCTTTTTTAGTTAACTGCAAGGATTGATCTTCTGTGGAAATAATCACCCCTAAATAAGTTAGCTTTTTAACTGGGGTTAAAATAAACTTTTCCTTGTTAATCGTAATGCCAAGTTTCCCTCCAAAAATTGTACAATGTTAGGTACGTTTATAATTTCACCGTATATAAGCCAGTCACCTAGATATGGTATAAACTTTACAGAATGATGAGAGACGAGACTTGTATGCATCATCACACCATGACAATGATGAAAGATTCGATGAGGTGGAAGCATCCTGGATCCCCTTCAACCAAAAAGGTCAAGACCACATTATGTGTTATATTTTTTGAACCAGGAGTAAGAGTTTTCCGAGGCGGCCATAGTCTTCTTTCCCAGTGTTCATTTCTTGCCCGACTATCCCACTCACACAAAAAGCATGGCATTTTTACGTATCCAGACTGTTGACCAAGCAATAAACCAATCACATTGAAATCTCCACACAGAAACCAACAATGATCTTTGTATTGCACTTTCTCCAAGAGAAGTTTAAGGTTTTCATAACTTTCCTGTTAGATTTAATTTCATTTATAAAATTTACTATAAGATTATTCTAAGATACTTTTTTTACTTTGTATTAGCCATTTTATGAAAGCTGTAATAAAATAGTGCAAAGGGATTGTCGCTTTCAGCGGCCTCACTGGTTACCTTGTGGAATAAAGTGATCCGAAGATCCTATGCAGACAGGCATAAGCTGTAAAGTTGGGAATAATTTTGAAACGAGAAAAAAGTCTGCTATGACCGGGAATCGAACCTGGGTCTTCCACTTGCCGGGCGGATATTCTACCATTGAACTACCGTAGCAGATCATTTTTCTCGTTTCTGAACGCTGATGTTTTCTTGGTTGGGACGGAACTAGCCAAGCTAGTATCAAACTGCCCCAACCCCCATGGTTACCTTGTGTCAACGGAGACTGTATAAGGCAGTTGCGAAAAGGAAATATGTATTAAAATTAGAACAAAATAGGAACTTTAATTTCGGGCGTGACCTCTATGTCACTGTCTTTAGTCTGTGGTGCGTGGAGTATAGTAATCTGTGCACGGGTGTTTAGAAATTAGTGCGCAGATGCGCAGCTTAGAGGGAACATTGGTCATCGGTAAAAACTTGACAATTTACGGCAGCGTTCACCGTGTTAATATGAATATTATCCCCGGAATGGAAACCATACTTGTGGTACTCAATATCTGCTGGAAATTGTGGCTATTTTTACAAAAATAGCACATTGTTATATGTATGCTGTTTCCTCTGGAGTGCTCATACCCCACTCCCCCATTTCATGAAAAGAAAACATGTGTAAGGAGCAGTGGCGGCTCGTGTATAGGCACTGCGGAACTGCAGCACCCCCTATTTCCACTTGATAATATCGATAGCATTTAATATAACGAGTCCTTTTTTCTTTAATTCTTTCTTTATTTTTGTAGTACAATATATATTCCTTAAGCTTAATGTCAGTACTTCAGTAGCCATCCCCCAGTTTATGAAAAAGATACAAAAATCTTTGTATGGAACTGTGCGCTTCACAGTGCCAGCGACGTGGTGTTTGACTGTTGTGCACATGCGCACATAGGAGGGGGGGTGGGGAGGAAGGCGGGACTGCCAGGTAGAGAGAGCACTGTTGCTCTCGCAGTGCCGGCTCTGGCGTGATGGTGGAAGGAAGTTTTTTTTTACTCAGCGTGTGTTGTGCTTAAAAACCGTGTACCATATTCTTGAATGTGATAAAGTGTAGAATTAGATTATTATTCTGCTTCCAGCTATTCTATTTGATTCATTTTTTTCGGTTCTTTTATGGATTTCATTTTTAAATGAATAGATCAAGCTTGAACTGTAACAATTTAAGTTAAAGTAAGTAAAAAATGTTTGGTTTTTTGTTAAGATTTTATCAAGTTCCTGAATAAATTTTCTTTTTATACATGTTTTTTTCCTTTTACACAATTTTAAAACAAAGGCTAAAAATTTTCTGGAGCAGCACCCCCACTAATTTTAGCTACGAGCCGCCACTGGTAAGGAGTCTCAGCAGGGTTGTCACCAGGGGGAGGTGAGACAGGCATGTCTCCCCACTGGATTTACGGAAAAAATCAAAATTGAGAAAAAGGTAGGAAATATACCAATACATCAATACCAAAAATTAAAATTATTTTTAATAAATTTTATTCTTCTACCCCGAATACAAAAGCCTTTAACAACTTCCATGAATGTAAACATAAAGGGACTAAATGAAAATTTTATTCGCAACAACCTAGGTTTCGTTGCGATGCTACATCATCAGGTGAAAAAAATTTCCATACCTTGCGAATGAATATTTCAGTTTCATTTCCGATCAAATTTGAATCTGACCGAGCTTCACTTGGACTTAAAGAGGATATACCACCTCTTTGAAGACGCCATGTTCTTATGAGAGCGTGGTTCCCAGCAAACATAAAAAAATCACTTTTTTATCGTTAATAATAATATCTGAACCCTCGTTGTTTTCACAGTTGACTTTCAGTCACTGTCGAGTGAATTGTGCCCCTTAGTGGACAAAATGCATTGGGTTATTAAAACTTTTATGGCTTAAGGAGTTTCCCCACCTATATAAATAATGCAGTTTAACAAAATAAAATAACCGAAAATGAAAAATCTAGCATTATAAAGTGAAAAAATAGTTTTAATTACCTTCAAAATGTAATAGCAAATGAAAACCCAGCATAACAAAGCGATTACACTTCTTTCCTCACTTGTACAGTTTACCCTACCACAATTTCGCATGTGATTTTCGATCTTATGATCATATTTTGTTCATTCTAAGGAAACGGTTTAATTTCAATTAACTACTGAAATGGAAAGTTGAGTATGTCATGCTGAATATTTTCCTGGATTTGGCAACAAACATTTCCAAGCCGCAAAAAAAACACTAGCATTAAAAAGTGGTTCCATTTCTTTTACTAATTACGTTAGAAATGCATAACAGAAAATCAAAACCTAGCGTAATTAAGTTATAACATTTCTTTTAGTAATCGCCTTCAAAATACACGGCAGAAAATCTTACGTTACAAGACGATAGCAATTCTTAGATTTACTTAAAAATTCGTAATAAACAACAAAAACCTAAAAAACAAAGGTTCCTTAAATTACATTCAAAATACAAAGATAATAGCAATAAATCATAAAATATTTCGGTCAAAAACCAGCAACCTCATACGCAAAGAATGAATATTTTCAATGTAATATTCGTAAAATTGTGAAAAACTAAATGCACAGAACGGTTTTCCATTAGCCAATAATTTCAAATTTGGTCGCTATATGCCAGACAGTTATCGAAAATATTTTTAAACTGAGCTACAAAAGAATTAAGTCAATGGTTATCACGTTTGTTTACTTTGAAAACTGTAAATAACGAGCATTATAAATATAATATAAATGACCATGTCTAGGGTGCCAAAGTTGAAAATGAACTTGGAAACAAAAAAGTAGAGGGATTTCACGCTTGTTGACATCGTAAACGCATGATGCGAAACGCAAGTAATATGCACGAAACACAAGTAATTGTCATAAAAAGTTTTGTCACGAAGTCCAAATTCGTGAACCGCGAGCATGCAAAGCTCAAAAAGGTGGTGTATTCTTTTATTTCTTTTGTTAACTGGCAAGACTTCTCCACTAGCATTATTGTCTTCTAAAGTCCTTTCTCCAATCAAATTCAAATGGCCTCTATATGCATTACATGTTTCACTATCTGTCTCACAAAGCTGTGATATTTTCCTATTACATGAGTATCATGAAGAAAAATATATAATACATTAAAATGAATCAGGAATAACCCTTTTATTATTAAACAATACATTACAGGAAATTCATTTATCAATCATTTCGGAGAGTTACAAACTATGCCAATGCAAAAAGTTCCTCAAACTTTTCTGGTTTGTTTCATATGTGAACATAAGACATCTCCCCTATACAAATAAGTTGGATGGAAATTTATTTCCATGCAAGTTTGAATTTGAGCTGGCTGCCATCAAACTTGACCCTCCGCTGCCCGACTCATTCACATGTGATGTTTGTCTTGTGACATCAAGTACCTGTCAAAGGGAGTTATAATTTTAAAGCAAACATTTATATCTAGCAACAAATGGATAATTTCAACAAATAAAATCAGCGTTTCATCTACTGCACAAACAGATCCAGACCAAAATGCCCCCAGAAAAAATTTATTTATTTATTTATTAAAATAGGCTCACTAACAGCATTATCGCCAATTTACAGTGAACATGGTAACAATATAATATATTATATAAAATAATAAAATGCCCCCATACGCAAAGTAGGACAAAATGTCCCCACTCACCAGAATAAGTAGTAATTATTCCCTCACAGGTGTTCATATACCGTTCAAATTCAGCCAGATGATTAATCATAAGGCCTTTAACAGTTTTCTGTATTTATTTTGTTCTGAAAAAGTAAATCAGTAACATATTTTTAACAAATATCCCGACTAGATTTACTTTTTCAGAACAAATTAAATACAGAAAACTGTTCAAGGCGTTATAATTTATCATCTGACTGAATTTGAACGGTATATGAACATCTGAGAGGGGATAATTAAATTAAATTTGTAGGTAAATAAAAAGCAAGTAGGTTTGATGGTAGTTTGGCGATATTTTCAATTGTAGTCTCTACTTTCATCCAACTGCTGTTGAGTTAATCCAGATTTTCGTCTTTGAGTTCGTTCCCTGACCAATCATCTTCAACGTTTTCAGGTGTCTCCTCAACATTATCATCCATTTAACGGCACTCTACTCTTTAACTGATAACCAATCTAACAATAATAAAAGGCCACGTCTGTCCCTATGTGGCTCCCTCGGTCACGCTATAAAAATGTGAATAACTCGAATATGGAATGAGATTCATTTTTGATATTTGGCAGGGATGATCGATTCACATATTGTAAGACGATGATCAAAAGATATCTCGAAAAAAGTCCTAGGTTTGACTCCAAGGTAGGCATTTCCATTTCCCATATGATAACTCGTAAAAATCCACTTTTTGACTTGCAGGCTATAATTCTTTTTGAGATCTAAATTAGAAAGAATTCACCTATGATCTTTGGATCTAGCACACTTTAAAGAAAAGACTATTAAATTTCTTATTCTGTTCATCTTTTCCCGCCTACAGATCAAAATTCCTCACATTAAATGTTTTATTCACATATTTTGGGAAAATCTTGGCATTTAATTGGGATGTTACCTTGCCAACCAATTACATTGTTAAACCTCTAAATCCTATTGTTATTTCAATCCTTATGGGTGAAAGCGTGCTTTGAATGCTCTTTCAGTTAGTACGAGAGAAAGGAGAGAGAAATTCTTTTCATAGCAACCAATGTAAACAACATTCGTTGTGTTATTTACAAAGAGTACATTTGAATGTAGAATATTAATCATTCACATATTAAAATTAGGTATTTAGAATCATCATAGGAGTTTGAAACTTGAAACAACGAACGCCTAAAAAACGAAAGTTTGTTTTCTTGCCATCCAAAGAAAGTCGAGGCATATTTATGTTCATTTATTATTTCATTGAATTTCAACGAGCATCTCCCTAGTATTACATATTTACTATAGTACACTTTCTATGACTCAAATTATAGGGGCTTGTTCATGCCAACAATACTTCACTTACCGCTGACAACCAAGGCTGACAAGGTAAATAATTAATTAACTACTCAATCAATCAATTAGGTGATTTTATTGAAAAATCGGTCTATTTTACTTCAATTCACCTTTATTTGCTAAAAGAAAATAAGTTGTATTTTAACATAAAATGTTTTTTATGGATCATATGTAATAGAGTAACATGCAGCCTCACCACCTGTGCCTCCAAAGTCAAACATGATATGATGATTTAGCTCATTAGCTATGTTAGACAATAAACAATTACTTGTAAACAAAAATTCTGCAGCTATTTTCCATGAAAATGAAAATACTATCAATTTTAAGAATTTTAAATAAATATTATTACTCAAAATTAAAAATAATTACTGATCCACCACTGAAACATATTATATTCTTCCATAAATGAATTAATGAAACACCTTTAAAATTCCATTCTACCATATTGAAAAAAGAACTTTGTTATTTCCACAACAATCATTATATCATGTTTCTGTTCTCTGAAAACTGAAAAGAGACTTCATTCTAAACGATACTTTGGAATCGACCTCACGGATGGAAAAAATGGAGATGCAAAATCAAACTAAAATAGCTTCTTCGAGAGATTTGTGCCAATAAACCAAGAATTCTTGGCTTGCCTTGCCACCAATCAATATATTAATAGCGCAAAAAATGAGATTTTTAAGGCGAAGGCATCAAATTAAACGTATTAGGCTGCAGATTTGCAGAAAAATTATAAAATTGAAATCGGTCATACCGTTGGCGAGATAGTGATGTTTTTTTTGTGACTGGCTAAGCTCTGCTCGACGTAGTTGTAGATGTAAAGGTGGCACTGCTATCAGACATTAGTTGCAAGGTCTGTAGACGGACCTTGATTAGTCGATGTAGGAAATAACGTGTGAAGTTAAGGTGGCGCTCCTAGTGGACATTATTAGAAGGAAATAAACCTTGCAGTAGCTGAGCTCCTTGGTAATGTGACAGAAGGTATAATACCAAGAAAATATTTCATTTAACCAACCAATCCATTTATAGCCAGACAACTAGTTACCCATTTGCTGAGATACAGCTAAATTAAAATTCACATCAAAAACCTTTAAGAGATTTTTATAATTGATGGCAAAGCATTTAGAGCTGGTTCCGAGAACCTATTCAGGAACAAACGGATGCTACATTCTCACAAAAGCTAAGCCAAATCACAAAGTCATCAAACACAGCCTCACACTGTAAGTTATGGAAAAATAAATTTTAATAATCAAAACTGTACAACACTCCCACCAACTGAGATGAAATTCGTTAAAACATTATTACCTGAGGATTTGGATCAACACACTCTTCATCAGACTTCAGTTTCACGGGACCTATGCAGACCTGAAACAAGAAATAAAAATTTTCAAAACCGAACTCATACCAGAGGCAAAGCAAAATACCTAAATATCTGTTTCCCTTTTAATTCTCAAATAATTTCCATCCTCATTCATCTCAAGTGCCTCCTGTTGTCTTACTAAGTAAGCTTTCAGAAGTAAGAAATGCGATCATTTTACATTATTTCTTATTGGAAATACATTTTTGATTGTCACGATTTCAGTAAATATTGCATTTTTGGGGGATTGATCAGCCATATTAAGTGAGCACTTATTGCAAATGATAAATTTCAATGATACTATCACATTTTGTTTACCTTTGAGAAATATCTTCCATCATCTGCTTTGCATTGTACTGCACTGCACTCTTCTTCCATTCTCAGGGGCGAAATATTCAAATTTCACCAAATTCCAGTTCTTAAATTTAGCGCTAACTAGACAAACAAAGAAAATGTAAATTATCAGTAACTTGGGAAATAGTTTAACATATTTAATTTATTTATATTTGCTCATAAACAACACTTTATGGCCTTTTACAATGAGCGCAATAACGCTACCAAAGACAAACACATACGTCCATGCCCTCGGCAGGATTCGAACCTGCGACCCTAGCATTGGAAGCTAGACACGCTAACCTCCCTTCTACCAAGCAACTTCCGATTTCCAATAAGTTAAGAGTTCTACATCGATAAAATAATACGATCTTGAGAGTCAAAATTGCAAGAAAGGTGTTCTTATGGCAATATTTATGCGATGATAAACAACTGATAAAATAAAAGTTTCGCTAGTGGCCAAAACAAATAAATCAACGCCATTGATATTCACTTACAATAAGATAATTCCGAACAAACTGATTACATGAATTCGATGTTAATTCCAATGAGAATCTCAAAAACATTTCATTACTTGTTATTGACGACTTCTAACTCCAGTCGCTAAACCATAAAATAAAAACCAGGAAACACACAAATACCGTTATCGGTGCCTTCATGCCTTCCAGAATGGCGAAATGGCACCACTTCCGTCTCGCAAACTTCGAGATTCTTATTGTTACACTATGGTTATTTCCACTTTCCAATGAGAGAGACAACGCTTATCGAGGTTGATGGAAATCCGTCTAGGCGTAAGGTGGAAAGGCATCGATAACGGTATTTGTGTGTTTTCTGGTTTGGATTTTATGGTTTAGCGACTGGAGTTAGAAGACGTCAATAACAAGTAATGAAATTTTTTTGAAATTCTCATTGTAATTAACATCGAATTCGTGTAATCAGTTTGTTCAGAATTATCTTATTGTAAGTGAATATCAATGGCGTTGATTTATTTGTTTTTGCCACTAGCGAAACTTTTATTTTATCAGTTGTTTATTATCGCATAAATATTGCCATAAGAACACCTTTCTTGCAATTTTGACTCTCAAGTTCGTATTATTTTATCGATGTAGAGCTCTTAACTTATTGGAAATCGGAAGTCTTAATTGCTTAAATATGTTGAACTATTTTCCAAGTTATTGATAATTTACATTTTCTTTCTTTGTCTAGTTAGCGCTAAATTTAAGAACTGGAATTTGGTGAAATTTGAATCTTTCGCCCTTGAGAATGGAAGAACAGTGCAGTGCAGTACTGCGCAATGCAGATGATGGAAGATATTTTTCAAAGGCAAACAAAATGTGATAGTATCATTGGAATTTATCATTTGCAATAAGTGCTCACTTAATATGGCAGATGAATTCCCCAAAAATGCAATCTCTAGTGAAATCGTGATAATCAAAAATGTATTTACAATAAGAAATAATATAAAATGGGAAGGTAGAAAATGTGAATGAGCAAAAGAGAAATTACATGTAAAAATCTGATGTGGCCACCACATGACTTTCTCCATATCTGTAATATTTCTAAAAATTCCAAATAGGTTTCATAATAATAAATATTTTAAGAAACTGCAATAAAATTTTAGACATTAAAAAGAACAGAAAAAAACTGAAACGATAGCCTTCTGATATTGGATATAGCCACAAAGCTCCAAAAATTAAGAAAAGGAAAAGGAGCGTTACTAAGACGTAACTAATCATCAATTGTTAACAATAGTCGTCGGTAGGTAGCGTGGTGGTGGCAGCTAAAAATATAAGATCTCTCTTAAACAATGCATTATATAGAAAAATGTTTCAAACGAAGGTTGTAGAAAATTAAATTTCCTACAACTTTTATTCCAATATATTTTTACATTTATCGAATATTAAAGCAAATATCTCAAAATAACGGATAAGTGACAAGAGTCAACACCCAGTTCTGGTTGACCGTTTTTTACCAAAAACTAATCCGTTCTTGTGTCTTTTATAAAAATGTTAAATATAAAATTTCGCGTTAACATGATTAATTTTGAGTTAAGAGCACTCACAAAAAGCTATCACATACAGACATCATCGAGAAAATGGTCAAAACGTGTATTTCCGTTGAAATCTCAAAGTCGATTTTTTTCAAGGAAACAATACTTTCCCCTATACTTCGTATGGAGAAAGTAAATAGCCTGAAAGTGAAAAAAGGGATTTGTAAGTGGTCTCTTATGGGGATTTACATTGAGTGGTCGTACGCACAAACACACGGATTGCTCCGTATATATATTAAGATTAATGCTTTCTTTGTCTATTTCACTTGTTCACTTTTGCTGTTTTTACATTGGTTGGTACAAGAGGAGATGAGAAGCTTAAGTTTTTCAGGATAATTTCCCTGGTGACAGGCACAAATCCTATTTGATTTGGGAGTCAGTCCCCTATACTACGTATATGGAGAAAGTAAAAATGATGTCACAAACTCGAGAGCAATTTCTGAATTAAAATTTATTTGATCGCATTTCTTACTTCTGAAAGCTTACTTAGTAAGACAACAGGAGGGGAGGCACTTGAGATGATTGAGGATGGATATTATTTGAGAATTTATAAGGGAAACAGATATTTAGGTATTTTGCTTTGCCTCTGGTATGAGTTCGGTTTTGAAAATTTTTATTTCTTGTTTCAGGTCTGCATAGGTCCCGTGAAACTGAAGTCTGATGAAGAGTGTGTTGATCCAAATCCTCAGGTATTAATGTTTTAATGAATTTCATCTCAGTTGGTGGGAGTGCTGTACAGTTTTGATTATTTAAATTTATTTCTCCATAACTTACAGTGTGAGGCTGTTTGATGACTTTGTGATTTGGCTTAGCTTTTGTGAGAATGTAGCATCCGTTTGTTCCTGAATAGGTTCTCGGAATCAGCTCTCAATATTTGCCATCGATTATAAAAATCTCTTAAAGGTTTTTGATGTGAATTTTAATTTAGCTGTATTTCAGCAAATGGGTAACTAGTTGTCTGGCGATAAATGGACTGGTTGGTTAAATGAAATATTTTCTTGGTATTATGCCTTCTGTCACATTACCAAGGAGCTCAGCTACTGCAAGGTTTATTTCCTTCTAATAATGTCCACTAGGAGCGCCACCTTAACATCATACGTTATTTCCTGCATCCACTAATCAAGGACCGTCTACAGACCTTGCAACTAATGTCTGATAGCAGTGCCACCTTTACATCTACAACTACGTCGAGCAGAGCTTAGCCAGTCACAAATAACCTCACTATCTCGCCAACAGTATGACCGATTTCAATTTTATAATTTTTCTGCAAATCTGCAGCTCAAGACGTTTAATTCGCAAAGGGACAGAAGTAGCCTTTTATTATTGTTAGATTAGTTATCAGTTAAAGAGTCGAGTACCGTTAAATGGATGATAATATTGAGGAGACACCTGAAAACGTTGAAGATGATTGGTCAGGGAACGAACTCAAAGACGAAAATCTGGATTAACTCAACAGCAGTTGGATGAAAGTAGAGACTACAATTGAAAATATCGCCAAACTACCATCAAACCTACTTTCTTTTTATTTACCTACAAATTTAATTTAATTATCCCCTCTCAGATGTTCATATACCGTTCAAATTCAGTCAGATGATAAATTATAACGCATTGAACAGTTTTCTGTATTTAATTTGTTCTGAAAAAGTAAATCTAGTCAGGATATTTGTTAGAAATATTTTACTGATTTACTTTTTCAAAACAAAATAAATACAGAAAACTGTTCAAGGCCTTATGATTAATCATCTGGCTGAATTTGAACAGTATATGAACACCTGTGAGGGAATAATTACTACTTATTCTGGTGTGTGGGGACATTTTATTATTTTATATATTATATTTTATTGTTACCATGTTCACTGTAAATTGGCGATAATGCTGTTAGTGAGCCTATTTTAATAAATAAATAAATTTTGTCTGGGGGCATTTTGGTCTGGATCTGTTTGTGCAGTAGATGAAACGCTGATTTTATTTGTTGAAATTATGCATTTGTTGTTAGATATAAATGTTTGCTTTAAAATTATAACTCCCTTTGACAGGTACTTGATGTCACAAGACAAACATCACATGTGAATGAGTCGGGCAGCGGAGGGTCAAGTTTGATGGCAACCTGCTCAAATTCAAACTTGCATGGAAATAAATTTCTATCCAACTTATTTGTATAGGGGAGATGTCTTATATTCACATATGAAACAAACCAGGTAAGTTTGTGGAACTTTTTGCATTGGCATAGTTTGTAACTCTCCTAAATGATTGATAAATGAATTTCCTTTAATATATTCTTTAATAATAAAAGGGTTATTCCTGATTCATTGTAATGTATTATATATTTTTCTTCATGATACTCTTGTAATAGGAAAATATCACAGCTTTGTGAGACAGATAGTGAAACATGTAATGCATATAGAAGCCAATTGGATTTGAATTTGATTGGAGAAAGGACTTTAGAAGACAATAATGCTAGTGGAGAAGTCTTGCCAGTTAACAAAAGAAATAAAAGAATACACCTTTTTGAACTTCGCGTGCTTGCGGTTCGGGACAAAAATTTTTATGACCATTACTTGTGCATATTACTTGCATTTCGCATCATGCGTTTACGATGCCCACAAGCGTTAACTCCCTCTACTTTTTTGTTTCTAAGTTCATTTTCAAATTTGGCACCCTAGACGTGGTCATTATTATTATATTATATTTATAATGCTCGTTAGTAACAGTTTTCAAAGTGGTTAGCTTGTCTTACTCCCAGTACTTGGGTCGCGGGTTCGAATCCTGCGCTCAATGAGAATGGCCGTAAGCGCTGTTAATAAGCTAGTGAAAGATGTATATATAAGTTACCGAGTTGAGGCCATATATGAAATACGTAATTATCACATTCTTAAATCAGTACAAAAAGTCAATAAGTAAAACAACATGAAAATCGGTATTGCTGAACTGTACTTTCGAATTGACTGGACGCAAAGCAAAACGTGTATACCGGTAGTTTTTTTGAGCTTAAAAATTCCTACTGAAGCTGTGAGGACGAAGCAAACTCCATAATGTAATACTTTCGGAAGCATTTCGAGGTAGGGATGTTTGTAAACACTCACCAAATTATCCCAATGAAGGCAGCCACTTTCCACTAAGACCGCGGTGAATATCACTGCTAGGACGACTACTCAACTGAAAAACTTGATAAATAATACTAAAATTAAACTAGAATAATCATTGCCGTCAAAGTACTTGGGAAATATGTTAGAGGACTAGTCTTTGGGGACTATGCTGAGAAATTTCTCAAGTACTTGGATGGCAATGATCCTTATGTAGAAGAAAACGGAACCATGGTGACGTTGACAACGCTTAAGGACACATGCCGAATGTGATTTAGACAATATCTTCGGTCGTGTGTCCTCCACCTTGAGTTTGTCTACGGAAATCACACTTAATGAATATATTGGAGTGGACGAACACATTTTTACCGCTGCAGTTTCAACAGACAGTGATATTGTAGACATTCTTAGACCATCCTCAGAATGTGTATATGTGTGCAAAGGTTTTTAGAAGCTCAATCAGATGGAGAAAATTGGTATTAAGTGTTGGGCAATTTGGAACAATTTGTGGAAAAGAAAATTATTATTAAAGCAGTTCAGAACAAAATTACTTATTTTTTATCAAAAAGTAGAGGCTAGAATTATAGTACAGGCCTCAATATTAGATTGATTTGTTTTAGATATAGTTATGATATGGTATTTTCATTAGAATTATGTATATGTATAGTAAATAAAATATTTAACTAAATGAATTTCTTTGGTTTAAAATTAATTGTACTAATTGCACACCATTAATGATTAGAATATCATACATTTATCTCCGATATAATTTTGTGCTTGAAAAATTAAAAATTTGCATGAAAATCTGTTAATACGAAATTCTTCTAACACGAAATGTTTTTCCGGCCCCATGAATTTCGTGTTAACCGATTTCCACTGTATCTTCTCTTTGTCTGTGACTCAACGATATACCGAATGCAGTGTGTAACAAGACGATCCAAACAGAACTTATGATGCCCACTTTCCATTTAATCATTTATTTAATACTTATATTGGCTTTAATAGCTTTAAAGTCATTGCGGATATGTAACTCTTTGTGTTCCCAAATTTCATAATTTAACATTATAAAATATTACAAATGCATTTGAATGGAAAACTAAATTGATCAAACATATTTGTGTGGCAAAAATAATACGCATGTGTACTGGATATAAATAAATAACCAAAATAGCATACTTGAACTGAGTTGACTAAACAAGGCTACCGCAATATCGTTTAGAATTTTTCTGTAACTATGAATTTGACAAAAAGCACTTTGTACCACGGGAAACCCATGTATATCACTATTTGTTTTTATTAAGAAAACGTGCTAAAGATAGAAAAAGTAAGTACAGTAAAACTCCGTTATAACGCGCCTCACAATGCTGCGGATTCGGATATACCGCGGGTCTAGTCATGACCCCCAAAATTATTCCATTTATTTTCTCCATAAACAACTTTGTTTCAAATTTTACGGCGATTTATGACGTAATCCCTATGACCTTGCATGTGATTTGCTAAGGAGATACCAATGCTTCTCTACATCGTCTCAAAATCGTATTATTCAATAAAATCAGTCTTTGACCGGCATCTCGTATGGGCTCGAGAAAAACCCTCCAGTGTTGTAAATACCGCGCCCAGGCTAAGGTAATTAAATACACGTTTCACAAGGCTTTTTGTGGAATGTGTGGTTTCAACTGTTTTTCTTGCTTACTTATACAGCTATATGCACTTTTTTCGATTTTAGGGTTATAGGAAAACGTATACAATAAAAGAAAAGTTGAACAAAATCGACAGAGTGAAACGCGATTATTCGAAAGCTAGTTTATTCCAGGAGTTTGGCGTTCCTGAAGAAACAATTCGTGGTTGGATTAAAGAAGACAAATTACGATTATTTTGCATTCTTTGCATTAAGTGCACGAAGTGAACACATATAGGGGAGGGAGCATATATGCACTTTCACGTTAAAAAAAATTATTTTCTGGGAAATTTCCCGAAATAACACAGATGTTCACTCTGTCTCCCGAAACCCGCGTTATAACGGAGTTTTACTGTACTTAGGTATCTCCAAGAGCCATATCAATGCAGCCATCTTTTGTGGCGATTCACCGAAAATAAGATCCAAAATATAGAATCTGCTCTCGGTGAATCACTAATGAAGATGACTGCATTTTACACGACCCTGGTTTAAATTGTATCGAATGATAATTTAGCCATCTCTTAATAATTTTCCATTTTTCTTTATAGGTTGAATCGGATGCAGCCACAAATCCATTTCCAAGAGAGAAGAGAAAGCAGAGGACGTGTGGAGCTCCCGTTGTCTTGGCAACTAGTTTGTAGCAAGATTCGCACATCGTAGAGGAAGAAACTACCTACCACTATCGAGAGATCCATTGTCAGAGGAACTGTCGACGACACGATTTTCAAGGGACAGTTCGCACAGAAAATTGACGCAAGCAACATCTACACACACACAAATTGCTAATATTAAAAGATACACGATCTCTTACACCTAATAATGATATATTCAAAAGTAGATAACAAAAAATGCTGTTTATAGATAGATTTCTAATATCATTCAACACGGATACAAAGCATTGAAACAATGACACACAAAGCAAGATTGCACCAATTGTTCAGAAAATAATTACAAATTATGTCTCAAGCATTTGTAAGTAGGATAATATTGCGATGGCAGTTCAGCTATTCACACCTGTCCTTATTGATAACATTTTTTATAGAAAATAATGGACATTTTATTTGACAATCAATACGTTATGGGTGCTTTCCATTTCACATTTGTTCCTTTCAAACCTTGACAATGAAGTGTTCCTTACAAGTTGATACAATTCCTCCATCTGTTCTGAGCTTTCGTCAGACCTGGGCACTTCATCCTCAACCCACTTAGGTGCTTCCAATATTATCATTTTAACCTTTATCACGCAAAAATGAACTTAAGTTTTCAGTAAAAAAGTAGGTTTGAAGGGACAAAAGGGAACTTGAGTTTCACCCTCTCACATATTCGACACTATAAGTCTAGCTGATGGTGACTCTAGTTGATGGTGACTCTAGTTGATGGTGACTCTAGTTGATGGTGACTCTAGTTGATGGTGACTCTAGTTGAAGGCAACTCTAGTTGATAGCAATTATAATAGACAGCAGCTCTAGTTCATAATGAAAATACCTTACATTTCTGCCTTGAACATGACCAGTTTCACTTCAAATTACAGCATCATAAATCTGAATGACTACCATTGACTCATTTCTATAGGAACACCTCTGTTGATGACACTTTGATTTTCCTTTCGCTTTGATGGCACCATACTTCTTCGTTATCATACTGGCATAGCATTTGGCAGAATATCCCCTCGCTCTTATCGACCGCTTTTCCCTCTGTTCTTTCATCTTGTTGGCCAGCTGTTTTCCTTGGAGGAACCTCAACATCTCCGACCTCCTTTATCTCAGATAGGAACTATGGTTGATGGATAAAACTGGATGATAGAAATTATAGTTGATGGAAAATCTAGTTGAAGGAGAATCTAGCTTAAGGAAACTAAAGTTGATGAAAACTCGAGTCAAACAAAAGATAATAGATAGTAGCTCAATAACTTTGGCCAAAACTAACAAAGGTGAAATACTCCTTTAGCCAAAACAACTAGAGGGTTTTGTTCAAACAAAAGAGTTGAAGAAAAAATAGTTGATGGAAATTATAGTTGATGGAAATTATAGTTGATGGAAACAAGATGAATAAAACTAGTTTCTGTCAACTACAGATCAGTGGTTTCCAAACTGTGGGGCGTGCCCCCATTGGGAGGCGCGATGGGTAATTGAATATGGTATAGAGGGAGGCACGAAGATAGTTTTCCGAGTGGAGGAGGGGCATGGGTCTGTAATGTTTGGAAACCGCTGATATAGATGATGGCAACTCCAGTTAATAATAAAAATATCTTTATCTTTCCGACGACAACACCCTGCCTCAAGTTTCCCCTCTCTCACTTCAAATTACAATGTCCTACATCTGAACAATTATGAATCATGTTCAGAGATTTAAATATTGATCGATTCTAAAGGACCACTAATCACCGACCTCTGTCGACGACCCCTCAATTTTCCCTTTGCTTTGTTAGCAACAGCCTTCTTCCTTTTCCTACTAGCATAGTGCTTGGCGGAATATTCCCTTGCCCTCAACAACCTCGTTTCCCTCTGTTCTTTCGTCTCGTTGGCAAGCCGCTTCGCTTGGAGCAACCTTAACTGCTCCAACCTCCTTGTCCGCTGTTCCGGAGTCTCCCTAGCAAGGTACTTCCGCTGAGCTAGCCTCCATTGCTCCAACCGTTGCTTCCTCTCACTGGCCGTTTCCTTCGAGCGTTCCACTTTCGGCTTCTTTACCGTCCCCTCCTTCTTCCTCTTGGTCAGGTATGCCTTCCTCTCATCTGGCATTCTTTCGGACTTCACCTGCCTCTGTCTTGTTATCCTTTTGGGTACTGGAGACTTCTTCACCCATTGCTCCGCATTCTCTTGCTGCTGACTCTCTTTCAGCTCCTGCATCTTGTTCGGCTTTCTCTTGCCGTTACTCAGCCTCTTCCTCTCGAGGCACCCTTCCTTTGCGTCCTTCCCCCGGCGGTTAAACGCTGTCAACCTCGTAACCCTCTCCTCCTTCCAATCCAGAATCTGTTCTTTCTTGTCCTGCATCTGAAATAGAAGCGTCGTAAGAGCTGATTAAGGCAGGATTCACACAAGAGGAACAAGCAAGGTACCCTTCCTAAACTAAGGGGTGGAATCATTTTTTAGGCTGCATTCCAGAATGGAAATAGTTTCTTTGATGTGTCTGTCTGTCCCCGAAATAACTTTTGACCCAATAGGCCGATTTTCACCACAGTCGGTGGAAATCTCCTGTTTCTGGATCCGAGCTCTCAGGGATAGTTTTTGTTGCGCAGATTGAAAGTCCCGGGTTCAATTTCAGGAACTATCCTTTCCATTTGATTTACATGGGAAATCCGAAATCCAACGTGCAGGGTAATTTTCTCTTGTACGTTAAAATGTCTCAGAATTGTAATATCAGAGCGGGATTTGTACTATTCTCTGAGGAAAGGAATGGAGATTCTAGTTTTTATTGTAGAATTATGCTTGTCTATCGCATTTCTTCAAATTTCATGTGAGTACTGGCGTTTGTGCAGTTTTTATCACTCATTACAAGTGTGTTGCCATTGCAATGACAGTAGTCAGTATAGTCCATTATACACGCGTTATTATTGCCATACAAATACCTATAATAAATTTAGTTTTCCATTCAAATGTATTTGTGATATTTTATAACGCTAAATTATGAAATTTTGGGAATACAAAGTGCAACTCATCAGCAATGATTGATTTTAAAGCTACCAAAGCCAACATAAATATTAAATAAATAATTACATCGAAAGTAGGATTAATGTTTTTTTATTTCCCCAAGTTCTGGGAAGAGATGATCCACAACATTGGAATTTAGATCCTCTCTAGATCTTCCCATCCGTGAGAACTTCACTCCTTTATCTTCGGTAGTTTGTCTACAACACCATTTTGAATTTTCCGGGTTTGAAGCCACCTACTGGAAAATCTGGTACATCGCTAAACTGATTTTTACACGCTATCTCACGGGAGATATAAATTATCTTCAAGAGTCGAACCCGGGTCTTTTTGGGAGATTATTTCCATTATTGTCTTGTACTATAAGAGTCAAACATTTCTACCAAATTTCAATCTTCTACCAATTCGGAAAGTTTGTTAAAATTAGCATCAGTCAGTCATATATAGTTCTCGATTCTCCTACACTTTTATAATGGCTTTTCAAGGGTGGCGCCACAGTGGAGCTCATTCTACTATAAAACTTTTGAAAAGCCTTGCAACCGATGACAATCCTGTGGCTCAAAAGAAGCAGTTAATGGGAAAACTACTAAATGAATCAACATACCTCATTTGAGCAACCTCCGTCAGTCACCAAGTTTTCCGGTTCTTCTTCCATGATTATGCACGGCCCCTGTAATATATCACAACAAAGTTTCAGAAGCACCATGCATTATTTAGAATGTTAACCCTTTAACTGCTGTTATTTAAATGTTCAAAGCGGCTCTGTGCTGGTTTTTTAGGAAAATCAAACTATTAAAATACATATTTTCAATATATATTTATTTTCAAAACATCCTCACACCACAATTCTGAGGATTAAACACACATTTCCTCGGTGAAAATGGTGCATTTGGCCATTCGTATTAAATAGGGAAAACTCTTCTAACCTTTCTCGGTGTGCTGGTAACTGCAGCATTTTTAGGAGAGAGATATAGGAATATATATATATATATATATATATATATATATATATATATATATATATATATATATATATATCATCATCATAGGCAGTCTGCCCGTAGACAGGTCCGTGATTATCCATGGTTAAACCTGGTTCTCCATACACTCCTATTTTCCGCTGTCCTCTTCATATCTTGATAACTCTCTTTCCCTTTCAAATCGTCTATTAGCTGATACCTTTTCCTGCCTCTTTCCCTTTTCCCATCTAGTTTTCCTTCTAACACCTCTTTAATCATACTCTCTCTCCTCAGGTAATGTCCAACCCAGTTAGCCTTCCTCTTTCTGATAGTCTGTATAATCATTCGCTTCTCTCCTATTCTTCGTAGCACTTCATCGTTTTTCATCCTATCTGTCCATTTTATCTTCAGCATTCTCCTCCAAGTCCACATTTCAAAGCTTTCCAAGTATTTGATGTCATTTTTCCTTAGCGTCCATGTTTCTGCCCCATACAATGCTATACTCCATACGTAGCATTTTATCAACTTCTTGCGGATATCTTCTCTTATATTCCCTGTAAGCAGTTGTTTCTTTCTCCTGAAAGCCGCTTTTGCTTTTCCTATTCTAGTTTTGATCTCATCCGTACATTTTGCCTCTCGTGTTATGATACTTCCAAGGTATTTATATTCTGAAACTTGTTCTAATGGCTTTCCCCCAATAGTTATGTTCAGATTCTCTTCTTTACCCGATATTCGAATGACCTTGGATTTTTCTGTATTTATTTCGATACCGTATTTTCTAGGTGTTATCACTAGTCTATTTATCATTTTTTGTAGCTCCTCTTCCTTTCTTGCTAGAAGTACTTGATCATCTGCGTATTTCACTGTTCTTATAATCCTTCCTCCAATTTTGAAATCCCCTGTGCCTTCTAAAGCTTCTTGCATTACACTTTCTCCATATATATTGAATAGGGTTGGCGATAGGCAGCAGCCTTGTCTTACTCCTCTACCGATATTTATTCCGCAGGTGTCCACATTCTCAAACCTGACCTTTACAACTTGATTTTCATATAGATTCCTAATCAGTCTCCTGTCTTTCCAGTCTACACCTATATCCTTTAATATCTTCATCAACTTGACCCAATTTACTCTATCAAAGGCCTTCTGCCAGTCTACGAAACATGCGCAGATATCTTGACTGTATTCTATTGCCCTTTCTGATATGATTCTAACTACTCCTATAGCATCTCTAGTTCCTCGTCCTTTTCTGAAACCGAATTGATCTTCCCCTATTATTTCTTCTGCCTTTTTCTTCAGCCTTTTATTAAGAATCCCCGTGATGATCTTCGATGTGTGTGACAGAAGGCTTATAGTTCTGTAATCTTTACACTGCATTGCCTTTGGCTTCTTCTTTAGAGGGATCATTGTTACTTCTAGGAAATCCTGAGGCCACTTTCCCGGGTCGTAAATCTTATTAATTAATTTCGTTATATATATATATATATATATATATATATATATATATATATATATATATACACAACATATAATGTATTTGCTATATTTCAGGAGTTTTTCTATTTAGATTTCTTATATTTTCGAAGTTACCTTACCAGTACTGTTCTTCATCCAAAAAAGAATTTTATCGACATACACTAAGTATTTGTTGTTAAAAATACTCTCGGTAATATCATTCATCTTCTTTATGTTCCTTTTACATGTTGTGCATTAGATTTAATGTTCTAAAATTTTGTTTGCGGATTCAGATTGTGCCTACTTTTATCTTTGTCATAGACAACAATCTTTCGTCTTATCTCCGCTTCTTAATAAAAGCGTCGAGCTCGTAGGCCGCAGTGAATGTGTTAAAGCAATACCGCATAGAGATTCAAAACGCGTATATGAGTGAGTAGCAACAGAGGCACAAATACTTTAAACATGTATACGCATTCACAGCAGTTAATGAAAACAGGTTGAACAAGTAGACCTATCAATGAACAAAGATAAAATTAGTGCCTTTTTCTTCCATTATTAAATTCAGTAATATTTTGTGTTGTTACAGGTTAACCCCGCTTAGCACGCGAGATGTGTTCCTAAAAAGTATCGTGTTAAGCAAATTCCTGCTAAGCGAATGCATAAATAGCATAAGAAACCAAATAAAATGTGGGAGATATGTGTTTGAGCATGAGACGTGTACATTTTTCTTTATACATAAATATACTTACAAGGTGAGGCTACAAACTTTTGGTCACAAACTTTGATGAAATGTGACAAGGTGTTTCTACATCGAAAATAAGGAGGCCTGTCTCTCGGGATTTTTGTGAATGGGCCTATGAGGTAGAGAAATCAGTGTTATAAAAAAATGAAGAGAGCTTGCTCTCTTTCTGTAATAAGGATGTTATAGGATGCTGAAATGAGAATTGCAATCAATCCATTTTTCCTTGTAAACTGCACATTTTTAAATTTCCTTCGTATAAATATTTTTTGTAAAAATGTAATAAAATGTACATTTTTTATTACATAGGCAAAGACACAAGAAGACATTTCCCCGATCAAAATTTCAGTTTCGCTTGAAAGTAACGAGAGCACTCCCCAACACGGTCATCCGACATTTCTGATGGGTAATTAACGGGCCATAAAAGGAACCGTGGGCATGGGTAGGACACCCAGTGATCTCCACAGAAAATATAAGGAAAATACTTCTTCAAACAAGGGCGGGAAAGACTAAATCGCAAACAGACGCCAATGGGAGCAGTTAAAGGGTTTTAAAAAAGATGCAAAAAAAACTGAATCATACACACCTGACTAGTATTGCTCATTTCTTCCGTGTCCACTGGGTCAAAGTTCGGCTGAAAGAATATAACAAATTGTTAGACAACTGCATAAAAGTATATTTGCACTCTTGGCTCTGACCACTTACAGAGCCTGGCCCAATCTAATAGCTCACTTTGCTCGACCATTATTTCCTGATTAATGTACTACTAGCAGAAAAACCTGTTCCCCGCCCCGGTATTTATGATCTAAACCTCGAATAGCTTCCTTAGATGGGCACCAATGATCTTTCGTGATTTAGAAGTCATAACTTTATTTTCTTTGACCTTCATAATTATGAGAGACATACTGAAAACCCATTTACAATACTTCCTCATAGACTATGTCGAAGGTCTTGGTACTTGGAGAAAGAACATACAAAATATTTTGGTTACTTTTGAAAATGCTATGTAAAACATAATGATAAAAGCAATATGCACACAAGTGGACCGTGACAGCACTTCGCGATTGACTTTTGACCTTATTAATAGTCATTGCAGAAGAAACCTTTACAGGTTATTAACCCTTTCACTGCTATGGACGTTAAGCTTCTCCGTCAGCCACCCGCGCCGAGTCCAGTGACCTTGAAGGCACCCCTGTGCTGAATACTTTTTCTAGGAGCTCCGCGTCTACGTTCATTCGTTCGTCTTTTAGTCTCTTTATATTTTACAAGGTATTTTGTCAATCATTTAGATTGATATTGATTATTAACCACCTCGAAAAGATATTTTCGTCTTTTTTGTTGATTCTATTTATTAACAGCAAAAGAAAACGAAAGAATCTAAACGCAACTAAAGAAATTTGGTATTACGTATGAAAGTTGACACAGAACTGAAGGTATTTCTGGCTTTTTTTCCGTCTGTTTTAGGCCTTTTAGGGAATAGGGAGAGAGAAAAGTGATGGCCAAGGGACGAAAAAGGTTTTATGTGGGTGCAAAAAGCCTGGGGAAACGAAGTAGAAGCAGCCTTTTTCATCGTCCAAGGTTAGACTAAAAACAGCTTGAAAATATGTCTACGCCATCTACAGAGTGCCTAAAACATCTGTTAGTACCACAAAAATCCACGGAACTTCGTTAGCATCGATATGACTGAATGCGTTTTGAGCAGCGAACGGAAAAGCTTGAAATGCATATATGCATCGTTAGCAGTCAAGGCACCGCTCTGCCCGCCCGCATGGGTAGTAGTAGCGGCTGTGCGCAACCTCCAAGCATATATGCGTCGATAGCAGCGAAAAGGTTAAAGATGTTTGAATTCAGAAGCAAATTTGCTAGGAGTAATAGGGATATTTGGTATAAAAGTACTCGGTCCTTTTCCACATCGACGTTACAGTTCAATTTTCGTTTACATCCACTTCTGGTCAACCAATTTTAGCTAAAATCTAATCAGCCCTTGACTTTTTAATCCAAATGCTAAACATGAAATTTTATGCTGATCGGATTATTAATTTTTGAGTTAGAGCACCCACAAAATTTCAGTTTCAGACACACCCACAGACATCCTCGAGAAATTAGTCAAAACGTGTTCAGGGAGACTTTAAAACACGTATTTTCGTTTAAACCTCGAATTAGAGTTTTTTCATGAAAACAACGCTTTCTATATACTTCGTATACGGAGAAAGTAAAGATGGAGGGAGAAAATAAATCTCTATATGCTCAGGATTTGTAAATCTGCCGTTAGTTTAACTTAAATGGCTATATATATATATATATATATCTACCTGATAATGGACTTCTTTCCCCGTCGACACTTCCACTAGTTTTAAAGGAACCGGTACCAAAGTCTCCTGAAATAAGAAATGTAAAATTAATACAGCTGTCGGAGGTGCCGGGATCGGTCAATATTTACAAGAAAATCAGTTCACGCACAAAATACTACACTACGCTGAGGTAATACAGTCGACTCCCGAGATTCGACCGCTCGAGATTCAACCAACTCGAGAATTCAACCAGTCGAACTAGCCGATGTCACATCTGGACCACCCGAAGTCTTTCAAACTTTCTCTCTAGACGTTTAGCTGTTGTAGTAGTTTGAATTTGTATTAATTTCGCTCGTTTTTTAGTTTTAATCACTTATATAAGGTTTGGTTTCTCTTCAGACATCGTTATTCCTGTTATAGTAGCGTGCATTTCTATTAATTTGCTCGTTTTTTAATTTTAATCATTCATAACAATACAGTTTTATTAACATTTGAGTAATGTTATTTTATGTTTATATAACGTGAGAGTGAGAGTAAAATATTCATTAACATTTAACCTATTTGGAATTTTTAGAAATATTACAGGTATGAAGAAAGTCATGTGGTGGCCACGTCAGATTCTTTTTAGATCCAGATTTTAAAATGGGGGTTACATGAGCAGTTTTCCAAAGGGAGGGATAGTAGCCGCTGGAAACAATCTGTTAAATATAACTGCTATAGGAATATGAAGAGAGAGAGCAGTACGCGAGAGGAAAAGGGAACCGATGTCATCAGATCCCGTGGATTTATTGGGAGGAAAGATATTCAAAGATCTCCAAAGGAGTGGATGAAAAGAGTGACTGAGAGCAAACGGATATTTCTGTAGAAATCTCAAATTCCAATTTGGTCACGAAAACTATACAGAATCTGCCCGAATATAAGCCAACATTTTTTGTTGAAATCTATCATGAAAAAATCATCCCTCGGCTTAAATGCGAGTTTGAAGAAAAAATTTGGGGTTCAGGGTTAAGTCTCGTACTCACCCATAGATGGCAGCACGTCTTTCACTGCCGTCGCGTTCAAATGATAGTACTATATTTTTCGTAAAGTAAATATTTGACCTACGATGAGTATTAATGAATAGATAATAAAGCTAGATTATTGAATTTAGCAGCATCTGTGTATTTTCGTCATTGTTACCTGTTCTTTCGTTTCTAAATGCTATTGGATATTTTCTTTCGTTTCTCACGGCTATGCATATGTATCATTAAGAATAGTTAGCAATTTGTATTATTTTTCATTATCCATTGGCTACTGTAGTTATTACTATAGCCAATGTAATGTTTATATGCATGTTAAAACCTCATTCATGGAATCTATTAAAATTACGTACATTGACTACGCAGATGATTACGCAAATTGCAATGACGGCTTTTGATGCTCAACTGTTTGAATTACGGTAAAACTTTTGCGTGGGAAGTTATATACGATATATCGATATGAACATGTATAATTATAAAAACGCAACTTCTTAGGGCAATGTAAATGCTAATTTCATTGGTAATAGACTTGGATTAAAAATTACCTTTGCAAGGTCGCTATTGCTTTATTTGACCTTTTGTGAAAATGAAGATGAATGAAATTATCGTAACTGAATGTGGAATGTTATTCGACAACGCGAAATTATTAATTGGAGTAATATTTCAAATGTCAACAACTAAACCATTTCCCACTCTATTCTTCGATCTCCAATAATGTATTCTAGGCCATGCATGCATGCCCGGCATACTTCAGCATAAAATCTACGAAATTTACTTTATTGTCAAAAAAATGGTGGAAATTTTTGAAGGGTCGGCTTATATTCGGGCAGATACGGTACTTTCTCCTATACTTACACATGGCGAAAGTAAAAATTACCTGATTTAGCAATGACAAACAAAAGCACTCTTTAAAGCTGTTACATGACTTTGGATATATTCGAGAATAGCTGGAGTACCCGGCAGTGCCTGGGACCAATTTAAGCCACTGCCGAGTGTATAAAATACTGGGAATATACTTCAATCATCGCTTAAGTTTTATCTATCAGCATTGCTTCATAAGTTTAATGTTTTGCAATTGAAGGTGTTGCAAAGTATGCTTGGACCCCTTCCCCAGTAGAATTTTCTAATCTAAAATGTAATTTATTGAATACACTTAAAAAGCAATATTCTAATACATTTTATTACGAAGTTTCTAAACATGCGATTATTCCGACATAAACAACAATTTTCTCGACAGATGGAAAACAGCATTTATTGAATTAAGCCCTCTCCCAAATGATTTTATCGTCATATAGCCTATGCCAGTGGTTCTCAAATTTAAGTAATGTAAGGACCCCTTTTGATAGGAAAGAATTCTTGCAGACTCCCAAGTTCATTGGATGGATTCGTGTTTCGCGGCCTGAAGACATGTAAATGGTCTGGACTTGTAAGTCCCGTCAGGATACTATTGCTGGGAGGAAAGACATAAGACATTTTATGAATCGGGACTTATGAGTCCCGACAGTAATTAAAGGGTTTTTAAATTTCACGATTTTTTATAAGTTTATGCATTAACTCGCGGACCCTCTAAAACATATCCATGGACCCCAGGTAGAGAAACCCTGGCCTATGCTATTCGTAGGGTAAAATTATATACCTATGCAAAGTTTCGTGATGATAACTTCAAAGGTGTAGATTTGTATAGTGGACAAACAAACAAATAAACAGAATTGATGATATATAGATTTTTACCTCGGTAGGAATATCATCTGTGATTATTTCCTCCCTTGGTATTGTCGGACAGGAGGTGAACTGAAATTAAACCATAGAGTTACAATGATATGGTCAAAAAACAATATTCTTTAATAAAATACCAACAATAACATTTATCATAAATAGCACTTTCTTAAATAAATAAATATCATGTTAAAACAGAAGGAAGATGAGGTTCTTTCTGTCCAAAAATTTTAGCAAAAAAATTAGAAATAGTCTTCAAATCGAATACAGTTTTCAACTCTGCACAGAACACTCCGACGCCGATTCTATGACCACGAAAACAGAGTTATTTATACACACACAATACATAACATTTAATTTATTAATAAAATACATTTATCCATATTCTTGAAGTTCAGAATGTGCAAACGAGTGGCTTTCTACCTCGTGGGTCTAAGGGGAGTGTTGACAAACCTACATTAGAATTTTTAATCGGCTGGGTAGGAAATTTGATGCATACGTCGTTAAAAATTTTAACTATAACCATTTACACCAGGGGTCGGCAACCTTATCTGCATGGCGGGCCACATTTGCAGTTGTGAATGTTTCGGAGGGCCGCATTAGGCGTCAAGAAAGTCTCGGCGGGTCGGATGAGCGAATAAATCAGAAGTTTTCTAGAGATTCTGCGATTTCATATGAACGAAATGAAGTCTACGTAATTTACTAGCGTTAAAACTTCACCCGAAAAGTCTTTGAGACCATAATTTTACTCAAAAAATATAAAATTGCCCATGAGAAATTTTCCTGATCACTTTTTCATTACAGCTTTGCGGGCCGCATAAAGCATTCTCGAGGGCCGCACGTGGCTCGCGGGCCGTAGGTTGCCGACCCCTGATTTACACTTATTCCTTGATTTACACAGTACTTAATGTATACAGGAGAAATTTATTGAAGTTTCTGTTAGATTAGTTTTTTTTTTCAATTCTATAATTAAATGTATTTATTTTCTAAACTTATGAGTTCAATTTTCTTTTATGATTTTATGTTTTAGGCTGGTTTCCAAAAGAAACATAGCCTTATGAATGGGTCCTGTCTGTGTATATGTATGTCCCCTACTAACAACTTTTGCGCCAATGGACCGATTTTCATGAAACTTGGTACGAGTCTCATGCTGCCAGGGCCCACCTCCGAGCTATATTTTATTTGTCAAAGATTGAAGTCCCGGGTTCGATTCCAGGAACATTTATTCCCTATTTGTCTTACATATGTAGTCTCAAATCCATCGTGCAGAGATGTTTACTTTAATACATTCAAATATCTAAAAATTGTGATATCAGAGCGAGGATTGCACTGTTCTAAGGGGAAAAGAATGTAGATTCTAATTCTTATCGCCGAATGTTGATAATTGATCGAATTTTCTTGAATTTATACTAAAACAGCGTTTTTGCATTTTAAATCACATTTTATCAGATTGTTGCCATGGAGATGATTATTGCCGAACTAGACTTGAGCATAGACGAATTAACAAATGGGTTATTTTCTTTTCCGCTCGACTACCCTTCAGCAATGGACAGTTGATACAGACATATTAGCGTATGAACAGTAACATTTTTTAAATTCGTTTATTTAAAAGAATGCATGCAAAATGTCAGAAAGAGATTTTGATGTTGATTTTAGCCTTTTAAACCTGATAATGCTCTAATTAATTTGTTTTCCAATTTTTCTCTATCATTGATAAGCTATGAACTACAAGTGGTATTTATGGTATGAGAATTCCTTGGAATGACTAACACATACTGAAACATTTCCTGTCAATATAAATAATCAATTCGGGGCGTCAACTTTGGGGAACCAGCCTGCATTTGTCCTGGTTTGAACTTCTTGTTATTTAATGTGAAGGTTCATTTATAAAATGCTTATATTATTATTACATCCGAATTCAAATTTCCTTTCCACCCTTATTTTTCATGAAGGGATATTATAGGATTCCTCATCTTAATTATATTATTAACTTTATTATCACTGGTTCACCCTTATCTTCTAGGGGTTCCAGATAATTTCATTCCCGATAATCCCTTGGTTACTCCAGTTCATATTCAACCAGAATGATATTTTTTATTTGCTTATGCTATTTTACGATCAATCCCTAACAAGTCAGGAGGAGCGATTGCCTTAGTTACATCAATTGCCATTCTATTCATCATACCCCTAATAAAAAGAGTTTCGGGGACTACAATTTTATCCTATTAATCAAATTCTATTTTGATACACGGTTGGGACAGTATTACTATTAACACGAATTGGGGCTCGTCCTGTAGAACAGTCTTTCTCAAACTTTTTCGGTCTGCGGTCCACTTTAGTGAGTTAAAGACCCCCACGGCCCACCTTTCTTATACTCTCCTGTTTGTCATAAAAAACAGGTAAATTACATACTATAAATGGAACACAGAAATATTTCAAGGGTGTAAGTTAATATTTTCATTATTTGTGCATGGTAGTAAGTTTTTTCCTCTGCAACCTTTTTATTTATATTGTACCCTCGCGGACATTTTGTAATAACTCTTGTTATATTTGAATGTATTTTTTATAGAATAACTTACAGGTTATATTATAACTTGGGGGAGGAAATTTTGGTTCCAATTGATGCTTACTTCATTTCATTTAATGATGTACGAATGTAAGCTAACTAAAGTCTATCAAAGAATCAGAGGATCTAATTAACCCATGCAGCTCAAATTCACAATTAGGCGATAAATTTTTCTGAGGATCGCACATTCTAAATCTACTTGAAATAGTTTGTAAGGTTCAACCGATGAAATCCACGACATACGAACGGACTGACAAACGAGTGAGTCGTGAAAAAGACATTCATTATCATATACCGGTAGTACGAGAACTCCTAAAAAACAATACCTACTTTCCTGTTTCTACAAGCAAATTTTCAAGACATCTCTTGCGCGAAGGGAAAATATTAGTTTCTAATAATTTCACGTGAATCCCATCCAATAGGAGAAAAATTAAGTTCAGCCGACTTAAATCAGCACCTCTCAAAAAATAACAAAATTTTAATTTAATAATAGAGGAAGAATAAAATCCGAGATATAAAAGGAAATAAATAAGAAGGGACTCACCGCTTTAATGCCACGTCAGCGAGTCCACGATACCCGGGACGTATGTGGAGCCAAAAGTTAGTTAAACTTTTCTCTCCGAAAATTGTCATAATTACTTTTTTCATCGTTTAGGAGTAATTGGTTGAGATACCCGAACGAATATTGAATATGAATAATGAAGTAAATTATACAACTGTTCTAATACAATTAATTATGTGAGTCGGTAGTAGTGTGACGTTACGCGCTATTAAGCTTCTGGTTAGCTCTCGCGTATGGCTTCGGCTTTAGGGATCGGTATTTGTAAGTTTCATTTTCCGACAGCCCGTGGACCACCTGAAAGGCCCTCGCGGCCCACCAGTGGTCCATGGACCCCACTTTGAGAATCACTGCTGTAGAAGATCCTTATATATTATTACAGGTCAAATCTTAACTGTCCTGTACCTTTTATTTTACGTAATCCACCCTACCATTTTAAAAATCTGAGACTTCTAGATCAATCGATAAGCTTTTAGAAGTTTATATTTTGAAAATATAAGCAATCAAATTTCCAAAATATTCTTCATTTTAAAATAAATGGGAACCCAACCCACAATGGAGTGTGAGGGGACATGAAGTGGAAACATCGCGGATAGGTCGGGTGACCTGTATTTGCCAGATACAGAGTAACTTAGGAACTTCAGGTCAATGGATGCTCTCCGATCAGAGAGAGAAGACAGGCCTAATGACTTACTGGTAGATGAAAAGGTAGAGGTAGGGTTACGAAGAGAGGGAACACGATTCCGGATTATAGAAAATAGAAGTTCAGAGGTCTCTCAAGAAGTTTTAGGTTCAAAGGGGAAGCAGCACACCAAATAGGAGAGCAGTATTCGAGAATTGGCAGGACAATCTCAGAGGGTTTGACCACTTCAGGCCACAAAAATCTGCCGACAGCACGTTGTTCACTAACGGTGCAATCGGAAAGCAGAGCTGACATGTTTAGCCCCCAACTGTACAAGCCACAATGAGCACCGGCACCTGGGAAGACACATTTAGACTTGTTTGACTCCATAGTAAGTATGATGACGTAGAGGGTGAGTTCTGACATTGTGTATTATTCTCGCACGCAAATTGCCTTTACTTTTTGATTTCCTCTAATTAAATGATCGACCATTTCTATAATTTCCCGATAATTTTTCATGCGAACAAAATCGAGCTATTTGGCAAAATATTTCCTCTCAATTTTTTTCAAATTTTATTTCACTTTGACGCCGTAAAACCTCATCACTTAGAACATCGACGACAGAATCTCGAACACCGCAGCTGCCTCGATTCCTCGCGTAAATTTGCAGAAAAAATCGCCATGTCCCGTCCCTAATCGCATACGCGCGAAACCCCCCAGGCGCAAATCACATTCCACCGAGCTTCATAAAGAGGAATGCGGAACAGGTCGAGTTCGGAAGACTTACTTTCAAAACATCCACTCGCTACTCCGCTCACCCTCTTTCCCGACTTTTGCGTTTTCCCCTTTCTTGCTTTTATTTTTTTCCTCTGCGTCTCAGCGAGAGCAGGTCGGTTGGATAAGGAGAAAGAGAGAGAGAGGGGGTGGAGGTGGATGGGGCAAAATGGATATTGTAAAGCTGTTCATCCATTGAGTGTGAGTGAGCGAGTGAAGGAGAGAGGAGGAGGAAGAAGCAAAAATATCATCAATTTCAGTGAAGCAGTAAATAAGTTCGAGTAAACGCATGGCACAAGAAGCGTTTTTGATGTGTGCAGTGAGGAGTAATTTCTGATCTTCAAGAGAGAAAACTGTTGGGATGTTGAGATGTTTGTAATGGGTTATTATGGGAGTTTTATGGTGAAAGAGGACAAAGAAGAACATTTTGTCGGGATGTCTAATACAGTAGAAACCCGTTTATCCGGTTCTCGATGATCTGGACTTCCGGATTATCTGGACCTATAGACGGGCGGAATAATGGAAGGCAGTGAATGTGTTAAATGGTATTTCCTGTTAAATATTTCTTACAAAGCGAATAATTATACATAGAAAAATATAGTCGCTGGAATGGACCGAGCATGCATTTTTTGTTGCCAATTTTCACGTGTAAATGAATGATGGTATGATATTTGTATTACCTGATGCTGGATTCCATTATCATTGTCAGGTGGTTCCTCTTTCACAGGCGTTAACGCCATCTGAAATGGAAAGAGTATATTAATGTACAGTAATGTGCATTTTTTCAATCCCCAAAGTTTTTATAATAACTTTTTTGTACCTTTTTCGTTAACTGTGTAATTGGATGGCATGTCAAAATGAATAAGTTTGACCGTGTAGTCCAGTGGTTCTCAGCCGGGGTGTCATCACACCCCAGGGTGACTTGAGAGTTATTGAGGGGTGACGCAAATATTTGATAAATCACAGTGCATCATATTCTGGCTTCTAATAATAAATAAAACCAGACGAATACCATCCTCTGCTTCTTTAAATGCATAAGTCTTTATCTTTATATGTTGGATAAAGTCGTATTTACCTTCAAAGGTGACTTAAAGGAAATGGAACTGTAAACGGTGACGCAAAAGTGAAATGGGGTGATGCAAACAAGAATAGGTTGAGAAACACTGGTGTAGTCAAAAGGTAAACAATAGCAAATAAGTTCTTTGTTATAGGAAAAGCCATTACGATGCCTAATCCACATGCACCAATACTAGACTTGAGTTCTTCCCGTGAGATGTTTAGTGATTGTGATGATTCACAAGTTTTCAGTTTAAATTATTTACCACGACGCTGAAATTTTCAATTTCTTCTTCTAAATCATGAAATTAACCTCGTTTGGGTGTGCAAAATTATATGCCATGGACTTTAGCGGACAGATATACAAACTTTCTGCTTTATTAGTATAGATAAAATACCTTAGCAGGAAAACCATTTGTAACAATTTTTTCTGACTGGGAAACAGTAGGGTTGGTGGGCATCTGCAATTAAACATCACATATGATTGATTTGGACACAAAAAATAATTCCTTAATGGATTGTTTTCCAAACATTTCCTAGTGCAACAACCTTAACTATATACAGTGGGTCCTCAGTATTCACGGATTCAGTATTCGTCATTTCACTTATTGGTAAACATGCATTATGAAAGAATGTTTCAGTATCCACAGCTTTTTTTTGCTCATTCATCACTCGGACTGCTTGCAATGGCGAAGTAGAAAGTCTACATGCACGCTACTTTTCAACAATGACTGCTTCATTAACCCTTGCTCTACCAAGGTATTTTACAACTTACTCCCCCCAAGGGGGGGATAACTCAGTTACCACACCATTCTTTTGTCAGAAATTGTTGTTTATTGGGAGAAATATGTTAGTATTAGGATATCTATATAAAATAAATAATATAGAATAGATAATAATAAAGAAAATAATGAATATTTTATAATTACTTCGCAATTGTAATAAAAGTTTTGCTACCATGAGTGTTGAGTACGACCAGAGGAGAACATGAAGCTGACTTGTATTTACAAGTCTTGCACTGTAACATACATCACATAAGATCATTCAATTAGGATGATATTTGTACGTTTATTATAAATGGCATTAAAATGAAAGAGTGTATATTGGATTGGCCTGTATGAGGTTGCCCTTCCTAAATGCTTTGATGAACCAACATACATTTTTACCTGAAAAATCTTTTTTAAAACCGGAATGCGTCTTATACCCCAGTGCATCTTATATGCCAAGAAATACAGTACTTTTTTTCCTGAAAAATCTTTTTTAAAACCGGAATGCGTCTTATACTCCAGTACATCTCATTTGCCGAGAAATACAGCACTTTTTTTTCCTGAAAAATCTTCTAAAACATCAAGGTGTGTCTTATAGCCCAAAAAATACGGTAAATACAGGGAAAAAGATACTCACCACAGTGTCAGATGACTTATCACTGGACAAGTCTTTCGGAGCGTTCTCTTTACTCGATGAAGGCCCCTAAAATAAAACACTAAAAAACAATTTGTTACATATAAAACAAGCATACTAACTGAATGATTATTAACTTTCTTAGTGCTAGAGAATGATGTCATTCTTTGAAATACTTGCAAAAGGTGCTAATGATGATAAAACCGCCTATAACATGCTTTCTTTTTACCTTATGTTAATGGTTACACTATACCGTAGTGCCTTAACCCCCTAAGGATGTGCCACGACATATGTCGGTCTATGCTGGTTAAAATCAGAAGATGATTACGACCACTTTACATGAAGGCCTACATGTAGTTTACAATGTTCATCAGTTTCAACTCTGGAACCACTGGACATATTTTGATGAAATTTGGTCTGGAGAGTTTTAGTAAAATTTGTCAACCGATTCCAATTTTAGTTACAATCAGAAGACAATTACGACCACTTTACATGAAGACCTACATGTAGTTTACAGATTTGTAAACTCGAGAAGTGCTGGACGTATTATGATTTCCTCATATTTTACGTTTATATTTCATTCTCCCCGATTTTTCAACATTTCAAAAAGGAGATTGTTAACCCCAAACTTTTGCCATTGTTGTACTCAGGATTTTAAGCGCATTTGCATTAAGCTAACAATGAAACAAATGCATAAAGGACAGAAACAGATTGAAAATTTAAGTTGGAAATGACTTCATTGCTTTGTAATAATAGACAACTTAACAGTACAAATAACGAGATATGCGACATGTACATTGAAAATGTAGTTTCATTTGCAAATTTCATTGGGCAGTTAAAGGCAAATTACTATATTGATAATTTTTACGATAAATTTCTTTCGATAATTGATCAAGATATTTGACCCATGGCCGGTACATGTATAGTGATTACTTATTATTAAAAAACCCACAGAACATACGATTTGCTGTACCATCAGAAACAGCGGAAACAACAAAACATTTTTTGCATACCGGCAAGTGTGAAGTCTAAATCAGGGGTCGGCAATCTTCAAAAGTAGAAAGAGCCACATTTGTTTGTCTCATTCCAAAATACTTGGGAGCAGCACAGCGACAACCTGCATGACAATTTAGAGCTGCCAAACATAACTGAAAATCAAGGTAGCAACAACGAAAGTGGTATTGAATGAAAAGTCTCTATATCTAGGAATGGAAGATGTATAATACCAACTGGCACTATAAAATTGCAAGGAAATGTGAAATACATTCGTGTGTGTCACCCACACAGTAGGCAACGGCCACCAAAGACACAACCAAATGTCGCCAGCACCCTGAATATTAACAAGCTGCCTTTTGCTCCAAACACATTTCACTTACCATATATGCGTGCTGTGGTTTTTCCAGCGCGCCAAATTGTTCACCGAAGTCAGCTTCAATGCTCACTGTTATTGTTCTGCTGGTCAAATGATAGAGAAGTCAGGGAGGAAGCACCGAAAGAACCTCCATCTGGACACAACAGCTGTCAAGCAGAAGAAATATCGTTAATACCACATTACTTTCTATACATACAGTGTTCATAAAGTACCATATTAGCCCAAATATAACGCTTGTGTGTATTTTTGGCTAATCAACTTCTTGGATTATTATAGCCAGGAGAGAAACCCAGTGCTGGCATTAGAATACTCTTAACACGTTTGCTGCCATTGACACACATGTGCAAGAAGCTGAATGACCACAGTGAGCCGGCGAACCACATGTATGTCACAAATGTATGCCGTTCCCTATATCGTTTTATCCGTTGGCTTATAGTGAAGGATACGTCCCTAAGAATGGCACTCAGTAAAAGTTTAGGCCTAGCTCCCTAGCTCTTATATGATTTACTAGTAGAAGGTGCTTGCATACTGCAAGCATTTCATCTCACCTTGAAAAAACGTTCATTTTTCAAACAGATATTTCATCATTACAAATATTTTTTTAATTCTAAAGATTTCATCTCTGCAGCGATTTTTGTTTTACCCTTATGTAAAAATAATATATTAAAACAATCCCCAAACTTTGCAATTTTAAGAATTTTATACTTTCTCCATTATGGGGTACTAATGCTACACATTTCTGCCAAATTTTAAGGTTGTAGCACTTCTAGAAATGAAATAATATTTTTCTAATTGCTTAGATTTTTAACATTTTTAACGGCCGCAGAGATATGTTTATGGAGAGATTCAAATGTTTATTTGTGCAAATGCACTACTCTGTAAACAACTTGAAAATTTCAGCTTCCTAGCGCATCCCGTAATGTCTAAACAGTTATCTGTTTAAATTTTAAGAATTTTTAATGGCAACACAAATTAAAATATCAAAATTTCTATAATCCCTATTTTGTTTTTTTACAAATCCTACCTCTAAGAAAAGTTTCAGCTCTGTAGCACATTCGGAAATACATAAACCTTTAAAATTTGTTTAATCAATTGCGAATTTTTAGCGGCCGCATTGTTGCACTTTTTCAAGATTTTAGTTTTTTCTAGTCGGTTTTGCACAAAATCCTACCTAAGAAAAAAATTTCGAATCTCCAGCTCCTCTGGAAGTGCCTAAACATTAGTATCCTCCTATATATATATGTTATCATTATATATCGACTAATGTTTAGACACTTTCAGGTGAGCTGGAGATTCGAAATTTTTTTCTTAGTTAGGATTTTGTGCAAAACCGACTAGAAAAAACTAAAATCTTGAAAAAGTGCAACAATGCGGCCGCTAAAAATTCGCAATTGTTTAAACAAAATTTCAAGGTTTATGTATTTCCGCATGGTCTACGGAGTTGAAATTTTTTTATATGTAGAATTCATAAAAAAACGAAATAGGGATTATACAAATTTTGATATTTCAATTTGTTTGGCAGTTAAAAATTCTTAAAGTTTAAACAAATGGATAACGGTTTAGGTACTACGGGATGAGCTAGGAAGCTGAAATTTTCAAATTATTTACAAAGTAGTAAATTCGCACAAATAAACGTTTCAATTTTACCATATATGAATTGTGGCGGCCGTTAAAAATTATTTAAATTTAAACAATTAGAAAAATAATTTTTTGCTTCTAGAAATGCTACAACTTTAAAATTTGGCTAAAATGTGTAGCATTAGTACCCCATAATGGAGAAAGTATAAAATTTTTAAAATTGCAACATTTGGGGATTTTTTTGTACTATTGTTTTTACATGTGGGAAAAACGAAAATCGCTGCGGAGTTGAAATTTTTAGAATTAAAAGAATATTTGTAATTATGAAATGTCTGTCTGAAAAATGAATGTTTTTTCAAGGTGAGATGAAATGCTTGCAGTATGCAAGCACCTTCTACTAGTATGTTATATCCTCCTCCTCCGTAAGGAACGTCTATATATAATGATAAGACATAGATTAAAAATATTTGGATAGAGCACTTCAATTACCACAAAGAAGTCCACGACACCACATAATTATATCTTAGATTCAGGGTCATCTTGGATACGGGTAAATACCATAACTAACCCAACCTCCAGGGCCAAAGAGGACAGGGAATCATCTTCAAATTTCTCTAATATGCACATATGCCGTAGCATCACCATTTCCTGTCGCTTGCTCGCCATTGACAGCACCATTATCACTGTGCCCAGCTAACTCTAAAGAACCCAATCGTTTTATAAAAATAAAGATCCCGGAGAAATTAATTTGGAAAAATTAATGGAAAATATTGCATGGTTAAAAAATCGAAAGTTCCATTTTCTAAATGCTTTAGGTTTTGTTAAATATATTTAGTTTTATAATGCACTAGATAATGTACCATTTTGGTCATATGTATTTACAAAAAGTATTCAAAACTTTGCAATGAAAAATAAATAAAAATTAGCTGAGACGTGCACAAATACTACGGAAGAGTTTTTTTAGAATAATTTCTGAACAAGTGATTATATAAAAATGTATTTTTACAATCACTTCTAAATAGTTTAGATCCTTACTAGCATGAAAATAATGATACTAAAATTTTAAGAAATAACCAACTTATACGACAAAAATTTACAATGGTTCCTTAGTCTCAAAAGGTTAAGCTTTCGCGTTAACTTTCAAGTTTTTGCGTAAGCTACGTGTAAATGCAATGAAAACACCAAGGAAACACTTGCAGTAACCTTGATAACATCCTTTTAACATGTGTAATATTTCTAAAAATCCCAAATAGGCTACATTATAATAAATATTTTAAGGAATTTAAAAACTTTCAATGAACAGAAATGGACTCATACTGTAGCCTTCTGATATTGGAATCTCCAACAATTAAGAAAATAAAAAGGAGGGTTACTAAGACGTAACTAAAGGTCAACTGTTAACAATAGTCACCGGTAGGCGGTGACAACTAAAAAATTATTTTTAAAATATCTCTTAAAAAATGCATTATATGGGAGTTTCAAACAAAGGTAAAAAATTAAATCCCTACAATATTTATTTCAATATATTTTTGCATTAACCAAGTATTAAAGTCAATAGTTCAAAATAACGGCCGATCTTTACCAAAAACTAATCAATTCTTGTGACTGTTATAAAAATGTTAAATATAAAATTTCGCGTTGACCTGATTAATAGATTTTGAGTTAAGCATCGAGAAAATGGTCAAAACGTACTCAGAGGACGTCAAAAGGTGCATTTCCGTTGAAATCTCGAAATTGATTTTTTTCATGAAAACAATACTTTCCCCTATACTCCGGGCAAGCCAAGTATTTTCGTGGGCCCGGATGCAAGCAAGTTTTTGGGGTCCCCCTAAGTCAAAAAAAACCTGCCATTTTGTACACATCAATGTTTCAGCTTACTTAGAGAGAACATGTACTTATAATTATAAAGTAACTTTAATGATAATTTAATAAAAAAGCAAAAATTTGTTCCAAGATGTAAATATATTATTTATACTCAACATTTGGGTGGGATGCTTTGCATCCGCTGCACCCCCACTTGGTCGGCCCTGCCTATACTACGTATGGAAAGTAAAAAATCGGGAAAAATTTAACAACTTAAATTCAGAACGAATTCGAATTAGATAAAAATAAGAATCTATACCGAACTGAATTGTTCTCAATATTTGAGAGGTTTCTCTTAGTGAATAGAAATCAACAATAAACGATGGGGCGGTAAGAAATCCTAATTGCTTAAATATCGGTCGAAAGTAGTAGTAAAAAAACAACACCACATTGAGTTCCGGTACACACGCGAAAATATACACTCAAGTCGCCCTTCCCAACGTACTCGAACACATTAATGTAACCGACTAGGAACAAGTAATTTCAAATTGATCGAACCCAATCAATTACTTAGGGGCGCTACAAATTCTACTTTTACAAACCTCGGATACAACGGCTAGTCTGAAAATTCTAATTTTCATGATCCCCTTGCAACAATTACTTCGTTAGATCTACACAAACTCCTATATCTATCTCTATTAAATCTAATAGCCACCCTCATCCATTCCAATTAAAGGAACGTGTTACCTGTTTACTCGACGAATAATGAGAATTCATGTCGTAATTAGCGGCATAGTTATGTAAATCTATCTAAAAACTTGTAGATGGTGGCTCGTAATCAACCCACAACAAAGAGTATTAACAATTTGATTTCGTTGCTTAAATCAAGCTTTACTTACCAAAACTTGCAGCAAGCACAACGTTAATAGAGTGGCGGTATCAACACGTCTGGCGTTCAATTCAGAAATGTCACCAAAACGATCAATCTCGCTGAAAGAAAATTACATAGATTGCTAATATGTTCTTATATCAGAAGTCTTCAAAGTGGAAAACTTTAAAAATACGCGAAGTCCTCCATTCACCGACGCTACCAAACACCATCCTCTCTATTTACTATCAACCTATCAATCCCCGGCAATCTCGAAAATCGTTACTATAGGTATCGATATTCAAAATATCGAAGTCGTTTATCGTCTTGCTCGAATTAAATTCGAAAATCCGTTTTAAACTACCAGATCGTTTAGCAAACGCCTAACTAAATTGAAACATAAAATCACGATGAAATTGCGTAAACAAGTATGCGAGATACTTTTTGGTAATTTTTATGGCTTGACTAGATAGAATAAATATAGTTAAATCGTTCGCGTAGTGATTAGCACCTGTTGCGCAGGAGCTTAAAATTTGTTGATGGCCCATTGTAGTTAATCAATTAGTTGTTTAGAATAAAACAATTTTTTTAGAAGTTCTTAATACTTTGAAGACCATGATATTTTTTTTCGTAATAGGCCATGTTTGGGTCATTTATGACCCACTAAAATTATTAGTTTAACATGAAAATAGTTGATAGATATATTGAATTGTTGTTTAATTTAGAAGATCCTAAGTACTGCAAAATTAAATAAGGAAAGGCATTTAATTGAGTAAATAATTTATTAACACAAATTTATTTTAAAAATATTTTACGGTATAGTCACAACTTAAAAAGGATTATAAATTGGAAAAATATTTATCATTATGAATCACTTGTTTCAAAGGATTTACATAACTTTTTACAGTTTTAGTTAAATGATTTTTACAAATAAATTGTCACACTTCGTGTTGTGTATGTTATCACTTCTCCGGAGCATGTAACATCTTCCTTTTTTCTTCCCGCTATGTTCTGGTTCCACATTAGTTTTATTGTACTCGCCTCAATTAAATGAATACAACAACTATGCAGGGCTGTAGTGGAGGGTATACGGTGTATACAAAAACCACGCTCGAAACGAAGCATCCCGCTGCGGGGACCAATGGAGAATGGAAATCGGTGTCATTACGGCGCCGGCATTTGTTTATCCCTCGACCCGCAGATAAGAGCCGCCCTCTCCCTATCGCGAGAGAAAAAATAGAATAACAACCTCCGAAGAAGAACCCGACTTCTCCTCCTCCTTCCTCCATTGTTTTATTTATCTTCGTATTATTCCGAACCCTTTTTCCCCTTCCTCCTTTCGGAGCAAGACGGAAGGCTCGATGGGGAGAGAGAGAAAAGGCGCTTCCAGATGAGCTGGAGATTCGAAATTTTTTCCTTAGGTAGGATTTTGTGCAAAACCGACTGCAAAAAACGAAAATCTTGAAAAAGTGCAACAATGCGGCCGCTAAAAATTCGCAATTTTTTAAACAAAATTTCAAGGTTTATGTATTTCCGTATGTGCTACGGAGTTGAAATTTTTCTTAGAGGTAGGATTTGTAAAAAAAAACGAAATAGGGATTATACAAATTTTGATATTTTAATTTGTTTGGCAGTTAAAAATTACTAAAATTTAAACAAATAGACAACTCTTTAGGTACTACGGGGCAAGTTAGTGAGCTGAAATTTTCAAGTTATATAGAGTTTAGACTTTTTAAACAAATAACATTTCAGAGTATTTATGAAATTCTTATTGCGGCCGTTAACAATTATTTAAATATAAACAATTAGATAATTGTTATTTCACTTCTAATTGTGCTACAAACTTAAAATTTGGCATAAATGTGTGGCATTAGTAACCCAATGTGGAAAACGTATAATATTTATAAAATTGCAATAATTTGCAATTGTTTTACTCCATTATTGTTCCATAAGGAAAAAAGAAATTTGGTCCCTAAGAGAAATCTTTTGAATTAAAGAAATATTTCCCATGATGAAATATCTATTTAAAAAATTAATATTTTTTTCAAGATGAGATGAAATGCTTGCAGAATGCAAGCACCTTCTACTAGTATATATATATATATATATATATATATATATATATATATATATATATATATATACACACACAGATGGCAACAAGATGTTGTGATGAGGAAACCCAGTGAACACTCACCAATCAGACGACTTCAGGTTGGCGAGGCCCCGGGGATGTCGAAGCGACACACGTAAAAGAACACAGTTCTCTCTCTGTAGCTGATGAAGGAATAACTCCGAAAGCTTCTACGTTTGTGATGTTTCTGTGTTTTAGTGTTCTTTTACGTGCGTCGCTTCGACATCCCCGGGGCCTCGCCAACCTGAAGTCGTCTGATTGGTGAGTGTTCACTGGGTTTCCTCATCCCATCACCTTGTTGACATCCATATATCCATTTTACCTTTCCTTATACGTAAGCTGTTATATATATATATATATATATATATATATATATATATATATATATATATATATATATGAGTTACTCTATCGCTGAAGAAGGGCATAGGCCCGATAAGCTTGCGTGTTTTTTTGTGTTCATGTGTTTAACGTGTCTCTTCGACGCCCCCAGCAGCCTGCCAGCTTGGTAAGTGTCCGCTGGACTTCCTTCAACACCTTGTTGCCACCCTCATCACTACCTTTTCTTTTCCTTAAGTTAATATATATATAATCTTTTCCTAATATTGAGGATACTATATATAATTCCGAGTAAAGCCCATGCAACCGGAAAATCCTGCTATCCGGCAGCCCCCCCCCCCCCTAAACCCCGCAGGTGCCGGATGACTGGGCTTTTACTGTATTTTAATTTCATACATGAAGGGGGATGCTGAAACACGTAAACACCCTCACTGATGTTCAGGTAAGGAATATGATCCTTAAAAATATTTAATTTTAAAAGAGGGTTTCACGAGATTCGGATTTTCAAAGGAAAGGTGCTCGAGGAATCGAAAATTTCGGAACCAGTGCTCTTTTATTGGCTACGAGTCAAAGCAAGCGACGCCTCTATCGGCGGGAAGGTGAGTTACGATACGGGATGTATGTGTCAAGCAGGAAGTTACGCGAAATTCATTCAATCGCCAAAGAACGCGGACGGCTGGATTTAGGGAAGAAGGATTGTATTATTAACTCTCGAATAACTCGGCTATTAAACCTCGAAGAAGACGTCGGAGTTTCCGAGCAGAAAGACAAAGCCCGCATTGCATTCTTAACAGGTCAGTATTATTTAATAGTTATACATTTTTACTTCGTTAAAAACACTCAATAGTCATAGGAACCTAACAATAATGAAAGGCAACTTCTATCCACTTGCCCCTTTGTGGCTCCCTCTGTCACGCTAGAAAAACGCGAATAACTCGATGATGGAACGAGATTCGTTTTTGATATTTGGCAGGAATGACCGACTTACACATTGTAAGACGATGACGAAAAGAAATCTCGAAAAAAGACCCAGGTTCGACTCCGAGGTAGGCATTTCCATGTCCCATATGATAAATTATCCATATCTTTTCACTTACAAGCGATGTGTGTATAAAGTATGGAAACTAATCGTATAAGTTAATTCCTTCTTCGTAGATAATCTATTTTCTCCCATTTACTATGTATCACGCGCAAAGAACATTAAACGTATTTACTTATTAATAGCGGATGTTGCTTGCTTCAATTGTTTTCGTTGACGATTATTAAAAATTACGCAAGAAATTTTCTGTTCGAAAATTAGGATACTCTTTATTAGATTTCCTGGAAAATCGGTTATTCGTTCGAAAAAAAGGCATTTTGATGGAATTATTGTATTTGGCTAGTTTTACTAATTTTATAAGGGAATCTTTTGGTATCTAACGATAATAAAAGGCTACTACTGTGCCTTTCGTGGCTCCCTCTGTCACGCTATAAAAATGCAAATAACTCGATATACATTTTTGATATTTGGCAGGAATGGTCGATTCACATATTGCAAGATGATGACGAAAGGAAATCTCGATAAAGGTCCTAGGTTCGAATCCAGGGTAGGCATTTCCATTTCCCATATTATAACACGTACAAAATCGACTTCTTGACTTGCAGGCTTTTATTCTTTTTGAGATCTAAATTAGAAAGAGTTCAGCTATGATCTTCGGATCTAGCCCATTTTAAGGAAAAAACTATGAAGTTTCTTATTCCGTTCGTCTATTCTCGTCTACAGTTCGAAATTCCTCGTGTTAAACGTTTAAATCACATATTTTGGGGAAATCTTGCCATTTTAACGGGATGTTGCCATGCCAATGTTAAACCTCGAAATCCTATTGTTATTTCAATCCTTATGCGTGAAGGCGTGCTTTGAATGCTCTTACAATTTGTACGAGAGAGAGAGAGAAGGAGAGAGGAATTCTTTTCATAGCAACCAATGTAAACAACATTCGTTGCGTTATTTACGAGAAGGAATACATCTGAATGTAGAACATTAATCATTCGCATATTAAAATTAGGTACTTGGAATCATCGTAGGAGTTCGAAACTTGAAACAACGAACGCCTAAAAGAACGAAAGTTTGTTTTCTTTCCGTCCAAAGAAAGTCAAGGTAAATTTATGTCCATGTTTTATTTCACAAAAACCTTTCCCGTTGAATTTCAACGGGCATCTCCCTAGTGACTAATATTTTACGAGCTATGAGATAAAGTTAGTAATTTGTCTCTCGTTCTTTTCATCTTTACCCGCCTACAATTCGAAATTCATTATGTTAAACGGTGGCGGATTACCGCACAGGCGTGTGAGACGTATTCCTCGGGCCGCACACGACCAGGGGCCCCCAAACCGCAGCCTTTGAATTTTCCTTCATGTAACCATGATTCGTCTTCCAAGTGAAGTCGATCTGGGTTCGATTCGATAAAAAATCGACCACCTACAAGTCGACTCCTGCGTGTAATCTCCGCTTAAGAGCTGTGGACACGTACAGGGGCGGATTTAGGGGCGCCAGGGGCCCCGTGACGTATGGCAGTGCTTCCCGACTTCCCTAGGGTTCCGCGGAAGATTGGGGTTCTGTGTGGATCCTCGGAAATGGGGGAAAAGGCAAGATTTCCCTGCCGCTCAGGTACTTTAACCCTCCAGTACGGTCGTCTACATTACAAACAAGATTCAGGTCGCTGGGTGTCGGACACCAAGCATATTTTTTCTTTGTTTTTAATGAGCGTAACTCTCATTTTTAACTAAATTTTACTTAATGTCATGTGTTTAATATTTATATTAAACACATGACATTATTTTTTTTAAATATTTCATTAAACTGTGTACAAAATACGTAATGGATCCACGTCCAATCATCTGAACTCTCTAAAATCTCCATTCGGGCAGATATTTTGTTCTGGCAATTATCACAATAAATATTTGAATATTCCTTGGCATACGTGGATATCACAGAATGAACACAGACTTAGTTTTACAATCCTTACCTTTACATATTTGGCATCGGAAATATTTTTCAGAGATTTTTCTTTTTTTTTGGGAATTAAGAATACCTCACCACTTGTGCTTCCTTCCTCAACATTTGGAGTCGCGTATTTACGACATGCGCGTGAAAGATCGGAGGAAAGATTTGGTAGTTTCGCTCGAATATTAATTAGTGGCTGCACAAGAAAAAAAGTTTTCTGGACTTATACTTCGTTGGTGGATTTTCAGTGGAAAGCAAAACAATTCCTGCATTTATGCCTGCAACGTTTATAAATGAATAAAAAACTACAAGAGGCCAACGTCTGCAGTTTCTTGCTACGTTGTGATTTGCACATTATTGGTCGGTGGTATCTACTGCACCTTTAGTGGAATTGTAAAAGGAAATTATTTCTGGCAACATGTTATCTTCTGATATGTTGTCATCGTGATGAAGCGTGGAGAGCAGCAGAACACATTTATTTTTTTTCGGCACATGGGACATAATCGTAACTTTATCCATCGTAATATTACGTCCAGAATCTAGAAATGGGTTTGATAAACGCTTCACAACAGCAGATGATTTGAACTGTTTCAAAAGGCCCCTCAGGTTGTTTTCCACAGTACACCTCCATTTTTACAGTGTAAAATGTTCGTGAATCTACCAATGCAAAAATTTTGATTCCGTATTTATTAGGTTTGCTTGGAATGTACTGTCTAAAATTACATTTTCCACGGAAACCTTCCAGTTTTTTTTGTCTATTGTGAGGTAAATTCCAACATTATAGGCTTTCTGAATATTATTATTGAATTGAGTGACAATACTCCATATTGCAGCCAATTTATCAACTTTTCGTCTTTGTTTGCGATCAAAAATTTTATCAAATCGAATTGCACGGATTAGGAATGAAAACCTGTCGTAACTCATCGTTGCGTATACAAGTTCATTCCAGTGCCGTCCGTTGCCCACAAGTCTTTTACGTTTGTATGAGAGGCTTTATGAAGGCTTACAGAATACAAAACTCCAAATAGAGCTCGCATTTCAATGTTGCTTGTTTGTCTGACATGCGCTTATTTTTATATCTAAAGTCTACGTTATCTATATAACGACTGGTACACTCTACAATTTCATCAATAAAAGTAAAAAATAATTCCCAACTTTCTAAAGGAAATTTTACACTTTTCGAATGATCATTCAATGACATTTTTGCGGAAAGGTTTTCTTCGCCGCACTATTTCCTCATCCTTTCCATAAAACAGTTCACCGTCTCCTTCGTCTGACTCATAGTCACTCTCAGACATCCTGATCAGTGCTCGTGCCGTGGCAACTTTCTTGCAGACTTCCCGTATCATCTGAATCAGATATACCGCCAATGATATCTTCCTCTTCTTCCGTAACTTCTAACAGTTGCAATATTCTTTCTTGATCCCTTTCATATGCCATGCTGCAAAACTAAAAAATATTTATTTTATGACCTCAATAACGAAATAATAAGAAATTTGTTATAACTGTAAATTGTGGGATATGAAGGTATATTTTGCATTTTACATCCAAGTGCAAAAACCACAAGCGTGATGGATAATGAAGATGCTCATATTTACCTTGAGTTATTCGCGAATAGGTGTGTTTTCACTGCAGAAGCCACACACATCTAGAAACCAGCTCCAACTTAAAAACACCGAAAAAAGACAGCACAAGGAGAACACGCTAGCGTGGACACAACTCAACAACCGAGAAGAAGAAAAATAAAGGGAATACATTCATAACACGCGTATTTATTGCGTCTAAACTCTCGCAGGGGACTCTCGAGAGCACGGCTGATGGAGAGAGAAAGTTTGTCACACCAGTACGGTCGGTGGGTGTCCGACACCCAGAGCTCCAAAAAACGTATTTTTTCCCCGCAGAAAAAATTAAATCGTGCTAATATTACTTTCAATATACTCTTAAGTGCCTCAAAAACGCAGCTACTATAGATTTGGATGTAACAATGCGGACGAGTTGAATAATATTGCATTTCTAAAACACTCCGGGTGTTAATCACCCAGGCGACCGTACTCGAGGGTTAAAATCTTGAATTTCTCCCTCACCCTCAGTGGCGGATTTAAGGATGGTCGCTCTTGGGGCGCGACTGGGGGCCCCTTGAAGCAAGTGGCCCGAAAAAATGTTCGTGTATATAATCTCAGAAACATTAAATATCTCAATTTCAAAATCAGTGAAACTCCTCTACGATTCCATAGGAAAACGACCGTTAATAGGTGTTGCAAAATAGGGTAGCCGTTAGGAGTGGTTTCACTATACATATATTTAGATTCGAGGGCCCCCGACTGCTTAGCGCCAGGGGCCCCCAAATGTTTAGCGCCAGGGCGCCACTGTTGTTGTTAAACGTTTAATTCTCATATTTTGGAGAAATCTCGCCATTTTAACGGGATGTTGCCATGCCAACCCATAACATTGTTAAACCTCGATCTCCTCTCGTTATTTCAATTCTTATGCGTGAAAGCGTGCTTTGAATGCTCTTACAATTAGTACGCGAGAGAGGAGAGAGAAATTCTTTTCATAGCAACCAATGTAAACAACATTCGTTGCGTTATTTACGAGACGGAGTACATTTGAATGTAGAATATTAATCATTAAGCATATTAAAATCAGGTATTTAGAATCATCGTAGGAGTTCGAAACTTGAAACAACGAACGCCTAAAAGAAAGAAAGTTTGTTTTCTTGCCGTCCAAAGAAACTCAAGGTATGTTTATTTGTTCATTTTTTATTTCACAAAAACCTTTCCCGTCGAATTTCGACGGGCATCTCCTTAGCATATGATAATGCGTGACCACAGACTTTGTTGACAATATGGAAGATGGAAACTTTTCATTTCATGTTAAATTAGGGACTCGGGCCCACTGTGATGGCTTCTGACGGAAGTCTCAGCACTTCCGGGATAGATTTTGTTTGCATGCATTATGAGTTGACTTATGTTAGTTTATATTATTTTGTGTTGTTGGATTCGCTACGCTTTCGAAGTGAGCACCTATAATCTCCAGTCCGTCTGCACGCATGTCCGATCTCGGCTTCTACCGAACGGATTTTCGTGAAATACGCTATTACGCACTTCCGGAAAAAGGGAGATAAGAAAATGATATAAATGTATCACGCAACCCAGTCAGGGGCGCCACATTACGAGAGACAAATTACTAACTTTATCTCATAGCTCGTAAAATATTAGTCACTAGGGAGATGCCCGTTGAAATTCAACGGGAAAGGTTTTTGTGAAATAAAACATGGACATAAATTTACCTTGACTTTCTTTGGACGGCAAGAAAACAAACTTTCGTTCTTTTAGGCGTTCGTTGTTTCAAGTTTCGAACTCCTACGATGATTCCAAGTACCTAATTTTAATATGCGAATGATTAATGTTCTACATTCAGATGTATTCCTTCTCGTAAATAACGCAACGAATGTTGTTTACATTGGTTGCTATGAAAAGAATTCCTCTCTCCTTCTCTCTCTCTCTCGTACAAATTGTAAGAGCATTCAAAGCACGCTTTCACCCATAAGGATTGAAATAACAATAGGATTTCGAGGTTTAACATTGGCATGGCAACATCCCGTTAAAATGGCAAGATTTCCCCAAAATATGTGATTTAAACGTTTAACACGAGGAATTTCGAACTGTAGACGAGAATAGACGAACGGAATAAGAAACTTCATAGTTTTTTCCTTAAAATGGGCTAGATCCGAAGATCATAGCTGAACTCTTTCTAATTTAGATCTCAAAAAGAATAAAAGCCTGCAAGTCAAGAAGTCGATTATTTACGTGTTATAATATGGGAAATGGAAATGCCTACCCTGGAGTCGAACCTAGGACCTTTATCGAGATTTCCTTTCGTCATCATCTTGCAATATGTGAATCGACCATTCCTGCCAAATATCAAAAATGTATATCGTTCCACTATCGAGTTATTTGCATTTTTATAGCGTGACAGAGGGAGCCACGAAAGGCACAGAAGTAGCCTTTTATTATCGTTAGATACCAAAAGATTCCCTTATAAAATTAGTAAAACTAGCCAAATACAATAATTCCATCAAAATGCCTTTTTTTCGAACGAATAACCGATTTTCCAGGAAATCTAATAAAGAATATCCTAATTTTTGAACAGAAAATTTCTTGCGTAATTTTTAATAATCGTCAACGAAAACAATTGAAGCAAGCAACATCCGCTATTAATAAGTAAATACGTTTAATGTTCTTTGCGCGTGATACATAGTAAATGGGAGAAAATAGATTATCTACGAAGAAGGAATTAACTTATATGCTTAGTATCCATACTTTATACACACATCGCTTGTAAGTGAAAAGATATGGATAATTTACCACGCATAAATCTTATATTAGGCTTAATTATCGATGCTATAATTCATATTTATTTTTATTTATTTATTTCCATGGGGCCCCTAAACAGCCGTAATCGGCCTTTTACAAGGGGCTCATTAACATAATAACAAGGACTATCACAAACATCCATACCCTAGGTGAAGAAAAACCCACCTAGGCGGGATTCGAACCCGCGACCTTTGGATTGGCAGGCGAGGGCGTTACCCTGCCACCACCGAGGCGTTTCTTAGAGAGGAGAAGGAGGAGGATATAACATACATATAACATACTAGTGGTTGGTGCTTGCATTCTGCAAGCATATCATCTCAACATAAAAAAACTTTCGTATTTCATCATTACAAATATTTTTTTAATTCTAAATATTTCACCTCCGGAGCGATTTTCGTTTTTCCCTTATGTAAAAATAATAGACTAAAACAATCCCAAAACATTGCAATTTTAAGAATTTTACACTTTCTCCATTATGGGGTACTAATGTTACACATTTATGACAAATTTTAAAGTTGTAGTACTTCTAGAATTAAAATAATATTTTTCCAATTGTTTAAGTTTCATACATTTTTAACGGCCGCCGCAATATGTTTATGGAGAGATTCAAATGTTTATTTCTGCAATTGCACTATTCTGTACATAAGTTGAAATTTTCAGCTTCCTAGCTCATCCCGTAAGGTCTAAACAGTTACCTATTTGTTTAAACTTTAAGAATTTTTAACTGCCAAACAAATCAAAATTTGTATAATCCCTATTTCGTTTTTTTGCGATTCCTATCTCTAAAAAAAAATTTCAGCTCCGTAGAAGATTTGGAAATACATAAACCTTGAAAATTTGTTTGAACAATTGCGAATTTTTAGCGGCCGCATTGTTGCACTTTTTCAAGATTTTCGTTTTTTCCAGTCGGGTTTGCACAAAATCCGACCTAAGAAAAAAATTTCGAATCTCCAGCTCATCTGGAAGTGCCTAAACATTAGTATCCTCTGTAAGAAACGTTTATATAGAATGATGATGATATCTCTTAAACAATGCATTAAATGGAAAAATGTATCAAACAAAGGTCGTAGAAAATAAAATTTCCTACAACTTTTATTCCAGTACCTTTTTACACATATCAAATATTAAAGCAAATATTTCAAAATAACGGACAAGTGACAAGAGTAAACACCCACTTCCGGTCGACCGATGTTTACCAAAAACTAATCATTTCTTCTGACTTATATAATAATGTTAAATATAAAATTTTGCAGTGACCTGATTAATAGTGTTTGAGTTAGAGCACCCACAAAAAGCTATCTCACACAGACGTCATCGAGAAAACAGTCAAAACGTGTTCAGGGGACCTCAAAACGTGTATTTCCGTTGAAATCTCGAATTCGATATTTTTAACGAAAACAATACTTTCTCTATACTTCGTATATATGGAGAAAGTAAAAAGAAACGATTACAGCCAAATCATTTAAGGTTATTTATATCAAATGTAGATGTGAGCTAAAATTGTAAAGTAAATGAGATTTTTAAAGTGAGGTTAACAGCCATCTTAACGCGCGATGCATCAAATTAAACGTCTCTACTTGCAGATTTGCAGGAACATTACAAAATTGAAATCGGTCATACCGTTGGCGAGATATTGAGGTCTTTTGTAACCGGCTAAGCACTGCTAAACGTAGTTGTAGTGGTCGATGTTAAGGTGGCGTTGCTAGCGGAAATTAGCCGATGTAGGAAATAACGGGTGATGTTAAGGTGGCGCTGCTAGCGGACATTAGCCGATGTAGGAAATAACGGTGATGTTAAGGTGGCGCTGCTAGCGGAAATTAGCCGGTGTAGGAAATAACGGGTGATGTTAAGGTGGCGCGGCTAGCGGAAATTAGCCGGTGTAGGAAATAACGGGTGATGTTAAGGTGGCGCTGCTAGCGGACATTAGCCGGTGTAGGAAATAACGGGTGATGTTAAGGTGGCGCTGCTAGCGGACATTAGCCGATGTAGGAAATAACGGGTGATGTTAAGGTGGCGCTGCTAGCGGACATTAGCCGGTGTAGGAAATAACGGGTGATGTTAAGGTGGCGCTGCTAGCGGACATTAGCCGATGTAGGAAATAGCGGGTGATGTGAAGATAGCGCTCCTTGTGGACATTATTAGAAGGAAATAAACCTTAGAGTCACTGAGCTTCTTGGTAATGTGACAAAAGGCTAACCACCAAGACAATATTTAATCTAACCAACCAGTCGACTGTCGACGGTCAGCTACTAGTTTAACATTAATTATTTTATTACTAGTGTAGCATTACAAATTGAATCGGGAGGTTAAAAAACTGGCAAAATCTAGTAAAACCCGAAAAATATATTTCCCACTGATGATCATATCAACACTGTATAACAAGAGAAAAACCGCCTTATGTTATTTGCTCTACAATTATTCTCTCACATTTTCCTGCTTCTCAAATTTCAAATTAAGCTTTGCTCGCTCATGAATAACCACTCATTTCCTCAACCATCCATCTTGTTTCAACTTTTTTCTTGCACTCGATACAGAAGCCGAACTGGAGTAGAACATCGCAGAACACCAAGACCCGAAAACTACGGCAGCCTAAGGAGTTACACCACAATCAAGCTTCCACTGTACTTGCACCGTACTGGACACCCTTTCAAAGAAGTAAGATCGAAGGGCTTCAAGATGCTCTCAAGCTGCAGTGTAAACAGGGAGAGCTACAGGAAGGGAGGGGAGAAGGGAACCAACCAGAGAACCACTTGCCATCTGGAACTGCTAATGGTTGTGTTCCTCAGGGGATTGGGCGGTGGGTACCAATTCGATCTTGCCACCGAAATGGAAGATGCCGGCAAATATGAAGACATCGTCTTCCGCTACGACATCAACGGGAAGAGGACCTACCGCCTGATCCACGTCAAACACAAAGCAGAATCAAGCAGTTCTAAGATCACCCTCTCGGATTTGCTGTCCACCAGCAACAAGGCTGATTACGGCGTGCTGACTTGCTTCAATTCCTTCAGGGAAGTTAAGAGGGAATTTCTGAAAGGTGATGGGGAGTTGAGGGACGTTATGATTTACACCAACGGCGAATTCAAGTGGGGAGACAAGCAACAAGAGTTTAAGATGGAGGGATTGTTCGTGAATAGGAGGAATGAGATCGGGCAGATTGAGGTGGACGACTTGTTGCAGACTGAACTCCTCTACTTCACGGAAGACGTGGAGGTAAGGAGGAAGTGGATGGATTTCCTGAAGGAAAACGTCACCGAGGACAAGGAAAAAGTGGAAGAGGACGCCTTGTTATACTTCGACAAATTTGTCTTTGCCATCAACCAGCCAGACGAGAAGGATTTGACTTCGGTCATCACACAAGAGTTGAAGGGAAAATACAAGATAACCGACCCGAACGAAGCTTATTCTTTATTTCGCGACCTGATGCGTAAGTGGATGACCAGTCCGGAAGGTTATTACCTCAACCACAACGAATGCCAGAATTTCGTGCAGCACCTGACGAAGAAGTATGAAGCCATAAGCTTTGGTTTGCGTCCTCCCACGATTAACTTTACAGGAAGAGAGAAAGAGTTGCGGGAATTGAAGGAGGCCCATCTGAATGGGACGGCGACTGTTGTGGTCACCGGCCTCGGAGGCATTGGGAAGACGCAGCTGGTCAACAAGTTCATCGCCGACAACTCAGACTGTTTCGACAGTGTGGCCTGGATGAATGGAGAATCCAGAGAGGACCTCATGCATTCATTTCGAAGACTGGCTGTGGACAAGCTGGGCGTAAAAGAGCTGGTAGCGGATGGCAAACCGAAAGGTCTAAAATCCATTCTGGAGGAAGTGTACCAGTTTTTCCAGTACAGGAAATGCATAATCGTATTCGACAATGTCAGTTACTCGGGCGAACAAGAATCCGAAGAAGATTACGTTCTGGAATTCTCTCCAAAATCCACACCAAAACCGTTTCTGATAATGACGTCGAGATACCAGTCGTGGAAGAGTTCGAAAGTCATGAATTTGATGGAGTTCAAGGACGACGAAGCGATAGATTTGATCAAAACTTCTCTGGGCCATGAAATGGCATCCGATAAGAAAGAGGTCATAGCACTTGCAAGAGAACTGCATAATTATCCGCTGGCCCTCCAGCAGTCCCTGGCATACATAAAAAGGACGGCCACACGTGCAGGGAATTTCGGTGGGAAGCGAGGGATCTCCCATTACCTCGATCTGTATGAGAAGAACTGTAAAACATTGCTGGATGAAAAGGGGGAAACATTCAACGGGGACAGGTATGAGAAAGCTACCTCCTACGCTTGGGACATCACCTTAGAAGACATAAGGAAAAGAGAGGATGGTATATTGGCTGAGAGGATACTGAAATTTACCTCCTACCTGCCACCCGATTCTATCGATAGGAAAGAGATTAATAAATGCTTCCAGAGCGAAGATGAGGAGACGATCAAATCGTCCTTAATCCTGCTTAACGATTACTCCATGGTAACGATGGAGAATGACACGATAACAATTCACAGGCTCGTGCAGAAGATAACGAGGATGAAGGCCAGAGAGATGGGAGAAGAGAGAGTCATACTGGAGATGGCTTTGAAGGTTTCTGAAGAACTGGAGCTGCAGAATTCAGTAACACTGTGGGAATACGCCATGGGCTACGAAGATCTTGTAAAGGAAAATTTGCACCTGCCAAAAAGTATTCTTAAAGCATTCAAGGACAAGAATAGGTACGAAGAAGGTCGTTTATTTGGTCACAAGTTCATACCGGAAATGAAGGTGATGTTTGGTACTACCGAAGGCGTTGTGTTCGAGGCTATTTTTTTACTTGCGGACGTAACATATATGGATGGAAAATACCACGAAGCTTTCGAACTGTTTCAAGAGGTCTTCAACTTTCAAATGAATAATCTGGGCTTAGAACACCCTGATACTTTGACCAGCATGGGCAATATGGCCATTGTGCTCGATAAACTTGGGAGTTATGGAGATTCTCTGAAAATGAACCAGTGCGTCTATGAAACTAGGAAGAGAGTTTTGGGAGTCGATAATCCCGACACTCTGACAAGCATGAGCAGCATGGCGTCAGTGTTTTGGAGCCTAGGGAGGATCGACGAATGTCTGAGGCTCAACGTCGAAGTATTCGAAAAGAGAAAAACTGTTCTGGGAGACGAGCATCCCGAAACATTAGACAGCATGCACAACACTGCCTCTGTTCTCGGGAGCCTGGGTAGATATGAGGAATGCCTGAAACTAAACATGGAGGTTTACGAGAAGAAGAAACTCGTCCTGGGCGAGGAACATCCCGAAACGTTGGCAACCCTGAGTAACATCGGCTCGGCTTTGAAGTTCTTACGGAGACAACAAGAATGCCTGAATATTACCGAGGAAGTCCATCGAAAATACAAGAAGGTCCTCGGAGAGAATCACCCAGACACACTGGTCAGCATGAATAACCTGGCGTCGGTGCTTCGAAATCTCGGAGATTTAGAGGAATGTCTCAGGGTGACCAGGGAACTGTACGAGAAAAGGAAGGAAGTGCTGGGGGTCGATCATCCAGACACTCTTGCCACCATGAGCAACGTGGCGCTGACGCTGCAAGCCCTGGAGAGGTATGAGGAATGTCTCGAATGCAGCAGGGAAGCGTACGATAGGAGGAGGCGAGCGCTCGGGGACGAACACCCGGACACGTTGAAGAGCATGAACAACTTGGCGTCCGTGCTCAAACGCCTCGGAAGGCTCCAGGAATGTTTGAAATTCACCAACGACGTGTTCGAAATAAGCGTCAGGGTTTTAGGAGGGCGGCATCCCAGCACGCTGAATCGAATGAACAACTTGGCGGCCGTATTGGAAAGTCTTGGACGGTACGAGGAATCTCTAAAAGTAAGCCAGGTTGTTTGCGAGAAGAGAAAGAACATTCTCGGTCACGACCACCCGGACACCTTGAACAGCGTCGGTACAATGGCGTCGGTTTTGGAATCGCTTGGGAGGTATGAGGAATCTGCGAAACTAAGGCAGGCTCTGTGCGGAAAATGGAAGAGAATTCTCGGTCACGATCACCCCGAAACGCTGTCCGCCGTGAGCAATTTGGCGTTTGTTCTCCACAAGCTACGAAGGCACAAGGAGTCTCTGGAATTATACCAAGAAGTGTACGAAAAGAGGAGGAGGGACCTGGGCGAGAAACATCCCAGCACCCTGTTATCCAAAAGTAGCTTGGACATGCTCCTGAATGATATGAACAATTCTAAGTGCAGCTTGACGTAAATTATGCACTCAGGTATTGCGATGTTAAATTTTAAAGAATAAAAATCCCTCGCAACTATATTCCCTTTCATTCTGTATTGGCATAATAATTTTGTTAGGGTTTCGCATGATCTCCACGGCAAACGTGTTCTCTGCGCGCAAAGTAAAGGGCTAAACAAATTTTGACACTTTGTAGATTTTTCTGCCAAAATTTTATTTTTGGTTTATAGATACCCAGTGTGAAATTATTGTTGAAATAATTTTTTTTTGTTACTTTCTCCATACACGTAGTATAGGGGAAAGTATTGTATTCGTGAAAAAAATCGACTTCGAGATTTCAACGGAAATACACGTTTTGAGATCCCCTGAACACCTTTTGACCCTTTTCTCGATGATGTCTGTTTGTGTGTGATAGCTTTTTGTGGGTGCTCTAACTCAAAAACTATTAATCTGGTCAACGCGAAATTTTAAATTTAACATTTTTGTAAAAGCCACAAGAATTGATTAGTTTTTGGTAAAAATCGGCCAACCAGAAGTGGGTGTTTACTATTGTTACATATCAGTTATTTTGAGATATTAGCTTTAATATTTGATAAATGTAAAAATGTACTAGAATAAAAGTTGTAGGAAATTTAATTTTCTACAATCTTTGTTTGAAACATTTTTCCATAGAATGCATCGTTTAAGAGATATTTTATATTTTTAGCTGCTGCCACCGCGCCACCTACCGACGACTATTGTAAGCAATTGACGCTTAGTTACTTCTTAGTAACGCTCCTTTTTCTTTTCTTAATTGTTGGAGCTTTGCGGCTATATCCAAATTCAGAAGACTATGATTTGAGTTTATTTATGTTCTTTGTAAAGTCTAAAATTTTCTCGCAGTTTCTTAAAATATTTATTATTATGTAACCTATTTGGAATTTTTAGAAATATTACAGAGATATGGAGAAAGTCACGCGGTGGCCACATCAGATTTTTTTACTATTGATAACAAGATGGTATTTTGGATTCATCAGCTTAAAATAATTTTGCATTGCTTAAAAGGAAAAAATAATAGACGAATAAAAATAATTTTTAGCCACGTTCAATGTGTAGAATATAATTGTGTACGGACAGTCATGAACTTCTACGTCAGACAATATCTGCTCTATTAAAATGTCACAAACAAGAGTTCTAGAAAATCATATTGTATACAACTTTGACGATTAACGCTGTTTACGGTAACGAAACCTTGCACGAGATATTTAGAAAAAGCGGAAGAAATGTCAAAGGATAAACCTCCACTTCCGTTGGACCAATTTTAAACAAAATCTAATCAGATATTTGCATTCTAATAAACGTCTTAAATATTAAATTTCTGGCCGATCTGATTATTAGTTTTCGAGTTAGAGCGCCCACAAAGTTCATATCACAGACAAACTTCGCCGAGGAAAGAGAGAAAACGTATTAAGGGAGTACTTAAAAACTCATATTTTCGTCGAAAAATCGAAATCTATTTTATTTGACGGAAACGACCGTTTTGCTGAACTGCATAAGGAGAAAGTAAAAATGTTCAATTGTAAAAATCGATCATCATCAGGTGTGAAGACGGGTTTCAGCTGAATCGCTGCCTCCATTTCCCTCTCCCCGGAAGCCCCTTTCATAATAATAATAATAACAATAATAATTTTATTCACCGATTGCCCCATTGTACATGGTACATGGTTTCGTCAAAAGAACAAGGAAATGGAAATTACAGAATAATTTTTTACATGCATAACATATGACAGAATTATAAAAGGAAAGACATCAAAACTTTTCTTCCTCGGTGGTGGCAGGGTAACGTCCTCGCCTGCCAATCCGAAGGTCGCGGGTTCGAATCCCGCCTAGGTGGGTTTTTCTTCACCTAGGGTATGGATGTTTGTGATAGTCCTTGTTATTATGTTAATGAGCCCCTTGTAAAAGGCCGATTACGGCTGTTTAGGGGCCGCATGGAAAAATAAATTTTACGAATATCGCAGAACTCCTCCAGTGAGCACAGTAATTAAAAATATCTCAAGACTATGTTTAAATTTATAAAATGTTTCGACTCTTTTCATGCTCGAGGGAAGCAAATTCGTTAATTTAGCACCTTTTATGGTAAGGCCCCTCACTATTTAATTTAGATACCCTGGGCTGAACATGTAAATCTAATTTCGTTCTGGTGTTGTGTCCATGAATGCTACAATTTAAACTACACGAATGTATGCTTTTCTTTACAAACAGTATCAGTATATAAAGCAGCCAAAGGCATTATTTTTAAATTATGGAAATGAGGCCTAACTGATTCCCTAGAAGAAAGGTTTAACATTATCCCACGTTTTTGCATTTTAAATATTTCATCACTGTACCTCGAACTATCCCAACCTCTTTAAGTACTGTATTCTTGGTTAAAATTCTCTAATATTCCTATTCCTTTTCTCCCCCTTGAAAATTACTCCTTCAAAATTTAAACGAGAAATATCTTGCGCGCTCTATCCTGGTCAAGGAATGAAATCGAAGACTAAAATCTGATGTAAGAATGTGGGCGGCGCCAAGAACGCTCGTAAACAAGACATGAAATACTTTAACGCATGCAGCGCCTCTTTCGGCGGAAAGACGAGTGACGACGCGGGACGTTATGTGTCATCCAGGAAGTGATGCGCAATTCTTTTTATCTCCGAAGAATCAGGCGTGGAGAGTCGTCTTCGCGAAGAGAAATTCGTATTTACCACTGTTAAATCTCGACGAATTCGTAGGAGTTTCCAAGCGGGAAGCTAAGGCCACCTACGTCACGCCAGTATTGCATTCCATAAAGGTTAGTATGTAACAGTTACGCATTTTTAATCCGTTTCAGACAAATATTAATCGTAGGAATATGTGATAATGGTTCACCACCGACTGTACTGACAATACACCAATACCCCGATATACGCGGATTCGTTATTAGGCGACGCGCCGGTTAAAAATATCTTTTTTTATATTATTATTATTTATTAAACACTAACAGGAATATCCCAATTACATGTGTTGCAACAAAATATTAAAATAATACAATAAAATATATAAACACAATAAAATACAAAACACATATACCTAAGCAGTATCATACACAAATAGGCGTTTAATACATATAAATAAGCAACTCGTAACATAATAATTCACGCGCGTTAGTCAAAGTTATACTTTTTTCTATTTTTCTTTTAAATACATACGATATCGAAACGAAAGTATCGATACCGTAATCATATGATGTATCGAATGAAAAGTATCGATGCCACAAAAGTATCGGACCGAAAGTACCGATGTCACTAGAAAATCGAAAGAAAAGAATAGAGTATATACAAAAGTACTTGGTAACGGAAGGAAATTACCGATGTGAGTAAAGTATCGATACTTTTTTCGTATCCCTAAATACAGGACGTGAGTCATTAAAAATATCTACTGTATTGCACTTTGGACCTTCAACATTGAAGAGCCGAACAATTCTAGGTATTATCGAGTATCTGTAAATATTTACTCTCGAATATGGTTCATAAAGGAGTGGGGTGTGGCGAGACCTACGCGGCGGGACATTTAAGTCCACTAGTGAGACTAATGCATCACAGTCAATATTGCTGTTAAGAAGGTTTCGGAGAAACGCAATGTCTATAACCTTTCTCCTATCGCTCAGTGACATTAAAGTTTTCACAGGGGAAATGATAGTTCTCTTTACTGTAGGTCATGTTCTCCTCCGTGACATTAAAGTAAAAATTGTAAAAAAAATCAAAAGTTGCACCAACTTCTCCAGCCAATCACCAGCCATCAAGAGAGCTCTCAGTCAATAAAGGCATTTACATTTACAGTGGCGTACAGACCCGGCTAGATAGATAGATAATCGTCTTTATTCGGGCGAAATTTAGACCATAAGGTCCATTCTTACATTTAACCCTTCGTCAATACAATAAACACAAGAAAAAGAATAAAATAAGGCATAACAAAAAACATTATATAAACATTATGTACCTAAATCATACAAAGTATGAATGATAAAATTGAATACAGATTTGTGTTTGCGGGGAAAACCTAGGTAAAAACAGGCATGTCCTCCCTAGTAAAACCCACGCAGGAAAACACCCACTAAGAAGGGGGGTGTGAAAAACCTGCGAAAACCCTACATAGTGTACATATGATAATACGAAACTACAACATTAAATAGGAAGGAGTATGTACAGTGGGAGAGTTCGTATATACAGCGTAATTATATACCGCCATAAAAAAGTACACGTAAAGGTAATAACGTAATGTAAACAAGAAATATACAAGTATACAGAATGAGATGAGATATATACAATGAATGAATATAGAAAATGTTGTTGGGTCATGCATATTATAAGAAAGCAGGAAATGACATAAAATACATAAATGATATAATACAATACAAAATACAGTAGTCTACAGTACCCGAACCCACAATTCTTCAAGAGCCCCGGGCGAGTATACCGGTATTGTTGGCAAAGTGGATGCGCGGGGAAAGACGTTAGCAAAACTTATTGTTAGAGAGGCCGGAAATAGAAATCTCAATGGTTTCTTAGTATTCCTGGTGTTAACATCAATTTATCACGTTCATTTATACGCTATAAATATGTACTATGTAAGTGCTCAATATTTTAGTGCAACCAGCATTGATTACATGAACTTATATTTTCAAGACGTTTAATTGGGATCAACAATGTAGGTAAGTAATCGCTAGCTATTTGTTTATATCCTTAGTTATATTTATTTAAGCAACAATATTTTTATTGATAATCACTCATAAGTTAAATAGCTTATTTACTCGTGAACTCGTTATATTTACGTTTCGTTTTTGTTATATCCATTAGATTGTTTTGGCTATTTAAGATAACACATTATTTATTCAATAAGTATAGTACATATTTTTTCAGAAATGACATACAATTTGCACCGGGGCCCGCGTTAGCTCTCGACGACCCTGGTGGCGTATCTATGGCCAAAATTTTTTTTCGATGTTCCAATCTTTGAAGGTAAACTCCGATAGTTCGGACCAATACTAACATAGGAGTACTACTACTGCATGGACGGAGAGGAGCGGCCGAAAACCGCTACTAATGGCGGATTTACACGGTTCAATTCGATCGAACAATCCGGTTGAATCAACCAAATTGAAAAAAAAAATTGAAAAGCGCAAACGGGAATTCAATGTCATTGGGCAATCGCATTGAACATTGTTCAATTCCATGGAAGCGATGAGAATGACTCAACCACATTGAACGATGATTGATTCGTGTAAACAGAGAATTCCAATAGCATTGAAAGCATTTTCGTCTCGAGACATCACAGATTCTCTGGTTTTAAGCCGTGAATGATAAGTGAACTGAGGAAAGCGAGTTGTGTTGGTTCGTTCCGGGAATTGTACAGAAGAATCATGGTTTTTAAGTGGAGAGAGGACAATACACCCTTCAACCATACCTCGCCTTGGGTTTTACCGACTCCACTGCTGTAATTTGTCTCCCCCTGCGGTTATTAACCAGTCATAAAGTGCTCCGAAGGTTGAACTCAGCTGCAGCGTCGGAGACACTGGGAATACGCGGAAGCAAGAAAGCATGTGAACGGGGAATTTTTGTTTTATTATGCGTTCTTCGCACGGATGTAGGGGAGGACGTTTCCGCCCGTCCGTCCGCATGTTAAAACAGGGGTGGTATTGGAGAGTTTTGCTATAATTGGTCGACCGACTTCAATTCTAGTTAAAATCGGACAACAATTACCATTACTTTACATGAAGATCTGTAAGTAGTTAACAATGTTCCTTTGTTTCAACTCGGAATCCGCTAGACGTATATTGATGAAATTCGGTATTGGGGAATTTTTGCAAAAATTGGTTGACCGTTTCCAATTTTGGTTATAATAGGACAATAATTACGACTACTTTACATGAAGACCTACATGTATTTTACAACTTTCCAATCTTGTTTCCTTTGAATGGATATACGCCACTGTTTGTTCACATATACTTAACTGCAGTTCAAGTGCAGTTTTTCTCTGCCACACGTGATATTCCTTCCCTCCTATATTTTTACATATTTATAGTGATTTAAAAGCGAAGTATTTACAACATGGCTTCAAAAATATGCAATTGTTAATTTCGTTATTATTATTATTTGACTAGCGTAATTGCCCGCCGAATATGACGGGTATGCGTCAATTAAGTATTACCTAAGTTCAAGTTGAAATAAAAAAATAATGAAACCAACTTTTATATGCACCATAAATTAAAAATAAATATAAAATTCGCAAAATTGAGTGCAAAAATAGTTTTGGGCGAATAGGAAGTGTATGATAAAGAAATACATTACGCTATACAATTATTATATGCCCTAAATTATTTCTAATTTATGGAACATTGAATTTTCTCACACTTTCTCTCTCCCTCAGTCTGTCTCCTTTCCTTCTACCTATCTCTCCTCTCTCTCTCTCTCACTCCTATTAAAGGATTCGAGGCATCATTATATACAGACGGTCCTTACAGAGGAGGAGGAGGATATAACATATAGGTGGATACTAATGTTTAGCCACTTCCAGATGAGCTGGAGATTCGAAATTTTTTTCTTAGGTAGGATTTTGTGCAAAACCGAGTAGAAAAAACGAAAATCTTGAAAAAGTGCAACAATGCGGCCGCTAAAAATTAGCAATTGTTTAAACAAATTTTCAAGGTTTATGTATTTCCGAATGTGCTACGGAGCTGAAATTTTTTTTAGACGTAGGATTTGTAAAAAAAAAACGAAATAGGGATTATAGAAATTTTGATTTGTTTGGCAGTTAAAAATTCTTCAAGTTTAAACAAATAGGTAAATGTTTAGACATTATGCGGCGAGTTAGGGAGCTGAAATGTTTAAGTTATTTAGAGTTTAGTCTATATAAACGAATAAACATTTCAATGTATCCATAAAATTGTTATTGCGGCGGTTAAAAATTATTTAAATGTAAACAATTAGATAAATGTTATTTCACTTCTAATTGTGCTATGAATTTAAAATTTGGCAGAAATATGTGGCATTGTTAACCCAATGTGGGAAAAGTACAAATTTCCTAAAATTGCAAAAATTAGATATTGTATAACTCCGAAAGCTTCTACGTTTGTGATGTTTCAGTGTTTTAGTGTTCTTTTACGTGTGCCGCTTCGACATCCCCGGGGCCTCGCCAACCTGAAGTCGTCCAATTGGTGAGTGTTCACTGGGTTTCCTCATCCCAACACCTTGTTGCCATCCATATATCCATTTTACCTTTTCTTTTCTGTAAGCAGTTATATATATATATATATATATATATATATATATATATATATAAACTTAAGGAAATGAAAAGGTAGTGATGAGGGTGGCAACAATGTGTTGAAGGAAGCCCAGCGGACACTTACCAAGTCGGAGACCAAGTTGGCAGGCTGCTGGGGGCGTCGAAGAGACGTTAAACACACAAACACAAAAAACAATGAATATATATACAGTCAAACTCGTTTATAACGAGCACGGTTGTAACGAGTTCACGGCTATAGTGAGCAAATGCTACCTCCAAGATAAGTTTACGAGCATTTACATACAAATATTTCACGTATATAACGAGGACGCTTCACGGATATATCGAGCAAACTTTGACCACTTCTCACTGTCTCAAACGCGGCGGCAGTCAGCCCCTTCAATCCTCATAGTGACCCAAAATATATAACCTTGTGTTCTCGAGTCCAGCCTCTACACCCTATCCCTCGGGGAGGTTAAAGACCGCGGCGTTGTTGTTAAAAAATAATCCCTTCGTCCAAACTAAGAATTCCCAACTTGCAGGTACAGTGGCACTCGCGGAGGTCCTCTGTCCTCTCCTCCCAACCCCCAGCTCTTTTACAGCCAGGAGGTTGTGTTTGGAAGGGGGTAAGGGCACAATGGCGCTCACCCCCGTCACTCAGCCGAATGCACCCAACATCCTTTCCCACGTAAAGATGGGAAATCCCACGTTTAATCCGTCTCCTCATTAACTCTTCCTGGAATTGGTATGCTCACAGTTTGCAAAGAAAGTTCATATCGTTGATCACAAAAATCAGCTGAGATTTTGCCCTTGAACGAGTAACATGTCCGTACATAAAAGGAAGTGTTTGTCTATTCGCGAAAAGGTTGATATTATTCGAGAGTTAGAACGTGGTAAAAAAATGTTGAAGTGTGTAAAAAGTTTAATTTATCGTCGTCTACGGTTTCAACCTTATGGAAAAACAAAGAAGCGATTTTATCTGCACTAGAGAACAACCTAACAACGAACAAGGAAATGAGGAAGTGCGACTTGGGTACTGTTGATCAAGCACTTCTGGAGTGGTTTAAGAGGCAGAGAAATGCTGGTTTCCCCATCAAGGTACAGGCAGATAAATTTGCAAAACAGTTAGTACACGAGAACTTCACATGCAATAACGGGTGGCTTGACCGTTTTAAAAATCGGCATAACATTGTTTATGCGAAAGGCCCTGTCAGCAGATTCAAAAACGGCAAATGAATGGGTGAAAAGTGTTTGGGAGGAGTGTGGAAAAGGTTAAAGAGAAGAAGACATCTACAATGCCGAAGAAACTGGACTGTTTTACAACATGATGCCTGATGCAATTTTTAAATTCAAAGGTGACAAATGTGTTGGTGGCAAAAGACCTAAGAATCGTTTAACAGTTTTAATGTGCGCAAACATAAATGGGACTGACAATAAAAAACTTTTTGTTATTGGTAAGTCACAAAAGCCACGTTGTTTCAAAAATGTAAAGAAGCTTCTCGTTGAATATGCAGCTAATAAAAAGGCATGGATGACTTCCAATATTTTTCAGCAATATGTAAGTCAGTGGAACAACGAGTTACGGAGGAAAAATAGACACATTCTACTCTTTGTCGATAACTGTCCTGCGCACCCACATATGCAGGAGTAATCCAATGTATAACTGGTGTTTTGCCTCCAAATGCGACTTCTATTTTGCAGCCAATGGACATGGGGATAATTAAAAGTTTTAAATGCCATTTCAAGCGATTTTTTGTTCTACAGTTGATTGAAAGGAGGGGAAGAGGTTTAGATGGCAACGACTCTGTATTGGATGCAATTCATTTTATGACAGATGCATGTTTCACCTACAACGATCATAAACTGTTTTCGAATGTCTGGTTTAATATCGGGAGAATTTTCGATTGATAACCATAACGTTGATGAAGATCAGAATGGCTTAAAGAAAATGGAATTGCGAATTTTGACCATGTAAATGACATTGACAATTTTGTTCATGTTGATGATGATTTGATTACCAGTGGAATTCCTACGGAGAGTGAAATAATAGAGACAGTATAAAGCACAGCAGACAGTGATGAAGACAATGTTGAATGTGTCGAAGACACAATCCTTACTCAGGATGCCGTGGAAACATTAAATGATTTTTTTGAAAACATTGACATTTCCGATGGTGTTTTTAGTGCACTAAGTGTAATAAGAGGAAACTTCAAAGTGAATTCTATGAAACAGGCTACTATTCAAAGTTATTTTTGTAAAAAGGGGAGTGATTAAGGATGCAGCTGTGAGTACATTTTATATGTACGTATGTTTACTTTAAATTTTCTAGTTTATTCTCATTTTTAGGTTTTTTCATAAATTTACTAAATAACCTTTCTGTTTATATATTCACTTTTACTTCTTATGTCTTATTTCACCATACGCATGCATGGTTTTGCCTTCACGGATATTAAGTTTAACGGCTATAACGAGCAAAATTAACTGTCCCGTGGAGCTCGTTATAGCCGAGTTTGACTGTATATATATATATATATATATATATATATATATATTCCAATATTATTAATATAATAATAATAATATTCCAATATATGCATATATATATATATATATATATATATATATATATATATATATATATATATATATATATATATATATATATATATATATATACACTACTCTACAAAGTCCCGTTGATGTTCAACGGTTAATTCTGCTCGTAATTTTAATTTCTTTTCATGATTTCATTACAGCTGCGGAAATGGGCTACAAGAGCACCCGAAACTGAGAACCAGGAACTATGACTGTTCAAGGAGCCACAGTATAATCCAACCTCCACTGTACTCATGTCTTCCTGGACATTCTTTCAAAGAAGTTGAAGACATTCACCATGCTTTCAAGCTTTAATGCGGACAGGGAAAGATACAAAACTGGAGGGGGAAAGAAAACCACCCAAGGAACCACTTACCATCTAGAACTGCTAATGGTTGTGTTCCTCAGGGGATTGCATGGTGGGTACCAATTCGATCTTGCCACCGAAATGGAAGATGCCGGCAAATACGACGATATCGTCTTTCGATACGACAGCAACGGGAAGAGGACCTACCGCCTGATCCAGATCAAGCACAAAGCAGAATCCAGCAAATCTAAGATCACCCTCTCTGCTTTGCTCTCCACCAGCAACAAGGCTGATTACGGCGTGCTGACTTACTTCAATTCCTTCAGAAAACTTAAGAGGGAATTTCTGAAAGGTGATGTGGAGTTGAGGGACGTTATGATTTACACCAACGGCGAATTCAAGTGGGGAGACAAGCAACAAGAGTTTAAGATGGAGGGATTGTTCGTGAATAGGAGGAATGAGATCGGGCAGATTGAGGTGGACGACATGTTGCAGACTGAACTCCTCTACTTCACGGAAGACGTGGAGGTAAGGAGGAAGTGGATGGATTTCCTGAAGGAAAACGTCACCGAGGACAAGGAAAAAGTGGAAGAGGATGCCTTGTTATACTTTGACAAATTTGTCTTTGCCATCAACCAGCCAGACGAGAAGGATTTGACTTCGGTCATCATACAAGAGTTGAAGGGAAAATACAAGACAACCGACCTGAATGCAGCATATTCTTTATTTCGCGACCTGATGCATAAGTGGATGACCAGTCCGGAAGGTTATTACCTCAACCACACCGAATGCCAGAATTTCGTGCAGCATCTGATGAAGAAGTATGGAGCCATAAATTTTGGTTTGCATTCTCCCACGAGTAATTTTACAGGAAGAGAGAAAGAGTTGCAGGAATTGAAGGAGGCCCATCTGAATGGGACGACAACTGTCGTGGTCGCCGGCCTTGGAGGCATTGGGAAGACGCAGCTGGTCAACAAGTTCATCGCCGACAACTTCGACTCTTTTGACAGTATAGCTTGGATGAATGCAGAATCCAGAGAGGATCTCATGCATTCTTTTCATAAACTGGCTGTGGACAAACTGGGCATAAGCGAGATTGGAGCAGATGGAAAACCAAAAGACTTCAATTCAATTTTGGAAGAAGTGTACCAGTTTTTCCGGTATAGGAAATGCTTACTCGTATTCGACAATGTCAGTTACTCAGGCGAAAGGGACTGCGAAACAGATTATGTTTTGGGATTCTCACCAAAATCCACACCTAAACCATTCCTGATAATAACGTCGAGATACCAGTCGTGGGAGAGCTTGAAGATTGTGAAGCTGATGGAGTTTACGGATGATGAGGCGAAGGATTTGATCAAAACTTCCCTAGTTCATGAGATGGCATCTGATGAGGATAAGGTAAGGGCCCTTGCCGGAGAACTGCATAATTATCCACTGGCCTTACAGCAGGCTCTGGCATACATAAAAAAGATGGCCACACGTGCAGGGAAATTTGGCGGGATGCGAGGGATCTCCCATTATCTCGAGCTGTATGAGAAGAACTGTGAAACATTGCTAGATGAAAAGGTGGAAAAATTCAGCGGGGACAAGTATGAGAAAACAACTTGCAACACCTGGGACATTACCTTAGAAGATATCAGGAAAGGAGAGAATGGTAGATTGGCTGAGAGGATACTGAAATTGGCCTCCTACCTGCCACCAGATGGTATCGATAGGATAGAGATTAATAAATGCTTCCAGAGTGAAGATGAGGAAATGATAAAGTTGTCCCTATTACTGCTTGATGATTACTCCATGGTAACGATGGAGAATGACAAGATGGCCATGCACAGGCTTGTACAGAAGATAACGAGGATGAAGGCAAGGGAGATGAGAGAAGAGAAAGGGATAATTGAGTCGGCTTTGAAGGTTTCTCAGGAACTGGAGTTGCAAAACTCCATATCGTTGTGGGGATACGCGACGGGCTATGAGGATCTGGTACAAGAACATTCAAATGTGCCAATAAATATTCTTAAAACTTTCAAGGATAAGCATAGGTATGAAGAAGGACATTTATTTGCTGAGAAATTCATACCAACAATGAAAGTGATGCTCGGTACTACCGAAAATGCTGTAGTCGAAGCTATGACTTTACATGCCGATGTGACATGTCTTCATGGAAAATACCATGAAGCATTTCCACTGTATCAAGAAGTGCGCGACTGTCTTATGAGTAATATGGGACCAGAACACATAGATACATTGACCAGCACATGCAATATGGCCTCCATACATGAAAAGCTAGGTAGGTACGAGGAATCTCTGAAAATGCATGAATCTGTTTATGAAAATAGGAAGAGAATTTTGGGAGAAAATCATCCTGACACATTGATCAGTATGGGTTATATAGCCTCAGTATTTCAGAGACTAGGAAGACTTGGCGAATCTCTAAAACTCAACGTCGAAGTACTCGAAAAGAGGAAAAGAGTCCTGGGAGAAGAACATCCAAACACTATGAATAGTATGCATAACACTGCGCTTGTTCTGGAGATCCTAGGCAGATATGAGGACAGTCTGAAACTGAATACGGAGGTATATGAAAAACAAAAGCTTTCTCTGGGTGAGGAACATCCCGAGACATTGGGAACCCTGGGTAACGTGGCCTCGGTGCTGAAACACTTGGGAAGATTCCAAGAAAGCCTAAACCTTACTGAGGAAGTCTATCAAATAAGAAAGAATAATCTTGGAGAGAATCACCCAATAACATTGCTGTACAAGAACAACATAGCTATGGTGCTTAATGATCTTGGAAGGTTAGAAGAATCTCTGAGATTGACAAGGGAAGTGTACGAGAAAATGAAGGATGTGCTAGGAGTCAATCATCCTTTGACACTTAGCAGTATGAATAATGTGGCAGCCATACTGCAGAGCCAACACAGATACAAGGAATGTCTCAAATGTTACGAGGAGGCATATGAAAGGAATAAGCAAGTCCATGGAGAAGAACACTCAAACACGCTGATCAGCATGACCAATATGGCAACCATGCTACAACGCGTTGGAAGGATTGGGGAAAGTCTGAAAATCATCAAGAAAGTGTATGAAATAAGGATTCGGGTCTCAGGAGAAGAACATCCTCTAACATTGAATGCTATGATCAACTTGGCATATGTATTGGATAAAGTTGGACGTTACGAAGAATCTGTAAAAATAAGTGAGGTTGCTATTGAAAAAATGAAGAGAATTGTCGGCGAAGAACACTTTGACACGTTGAATGGCACGATCAACATGGCAGGCATTCTACGAAAGCTTCGGAGGTATGAGGAGTCTCTAGAATTATGCAAAGAAGCTTATGAAATAAGTCGCAGGCTACTGGGTGAGAATCATCCACGCACTTTGTTAAGCAAATGTAATGTGGAAATTCTATCATCTGATGTGAAGATGTCTAAATGCAGCATAATATAAATCGTGCAAGTTAGTAAACAGTATTTATGTTTGTTTATTTATTTATGTATTTTATGTTAACCTGCTCATAAACAACCATTGACGGACTTTTACATGGAGCTCAGTAATGGTAAAAAAGACAACCACAGAGAACCGGATATGGGAGTCGGATATAATTATTATTATTAACGGGCTTAACCCTCTTTACAAAAGGAAAATATACATATTTGTACTGCAAATAATATTGCATAGTCATATCATAAAGTTAAATAGCACATAAACAAATATAATGTTAAAAATTTCTCCAATACATGTTGAGAACTACAATTCATATCGAAATTATATAAAATTGCCGTCATATCATAATAAATTAAATTGCACACAAACAAGTGTAATGCTAATATTTACTATAATACATATTTAATTGCCTGGTTTCTAAATACAGATATATTATGTATATCTAGAAATGAGGGCATATTGTTAAACTGCCTCATCATTCTCACTAGTGGAGAATGAATTACATAATTCTTTCCACAGAATTTAACATTGAAACACTTAACGTTTCTGGTGTTTACATTGGAAAAATTGAAGGTAAGCAACTTAACTAAATCTGGGCAGTTGATACCGTTATTACAAAGTCTATATAAAATATTAAGTCTGTCACAATCCAGCGATGGGACAAAGGCACAATGTCCAGCAGCAGCGTAATATCATCATACTGAACATCATATGATGCGAAACCCAGAATTTGAAAATTAATTAACCTAAGAAACTTATGCTGCACCTTTTCAATGTAATGAATATGATTCTTATAAAGGGGACTCCAAACATAAGAATTATATTCAAGGATGGGGCGAACTATTGCACAGAACAAAATCTTAAGCACATCAATGCTGTCAAAATCTTTGGAATATGTAGACAAAACCAAGAGTTTTTGTGGCTTTTGCAGTGATATACTCATTGTGATTCACAAAGGTGAGTGTAGAATCAAAAACTACCCCCAAATCCTTGATACAACTTACGGATATGCTAGTCACTCCTCGACCAAAGCAGGCGATTTAAGAAATTGTACTTTTTAACCCTCTTACTGCCAATTAGCTGATACTACGTCATGCCAAGACTGCCATGAACCACCAATTTAGCCGATCCAATGTAGGTTTATTTTCATTTACACGTAACTTCTTATTTTGACAACAGATGGCATAATTATTAATTCTGAACGATTCCTAAGGCTTGCTTCCTCCTTTCTAATATAGATGCCTCTGCTAATTACGGTTTTCTTTTTTTCTACTGAAATTATTACTGAGTCATATTTTTACTCCATATACGTAGTATGGGGGAAAGTATTGTATTCATGAAAAAAATCGACTTTGAGATTTCAACGGAAATACACGTTTTGAGGTCCCCTGAACACGTTTTGACCATTTTCTCGATGATGTTTATGAATTCCTTTTGTAGAAGTAAATCTGACATGTCTTTTCAGTACAGAGTTATGAACGGCAGCCTACGCTCCTCCCTTCTTCTCTCCTCCTCCTCTTTAAGAATTCCCTCCAGAACTACCAGGCCATCTACACTCTTTCATATACCTAAACCTCAACTTTCCATTATTCAACGCTCTCTATTCTTCCTACTTCCAAATATGTACAATAAATTACCTGGTGGCTATAATATTGACATATTTCCGAGTGGAAATGGATTTTATTCATCAGTCATCCCTCATTTAAAAAAATTACTCTGTTTTTCATGTTATTGTAATCTTTTGAATTTATTTATTTAATCTTCCTTTTTATAATTGTCTTTTTTCTCTATATGTTAATGTTTTATTTATATTTATTTTAGGTTATTATTTTTTGTATGTTATTACATTGTTTAATTGACCTAGTGCTGTTTCTGAAGTTGTGCTAATAAATAAATATTAACTTAAGGAAAAGAAAAGGATGAGGGTGGGGCAACAAGGTGTTGAAGGAAGCCCAGAGGACACTTACCAAGTTGAGGATCAAGTTGGCAGGCTGCTGGGGGCGTCGAAGAGACACAGAAAACACGCACACAAAAACACGTAATCTTTTCGGGCATATGCCCTTCTTCAGTGATGGAGATTATCATTATATATAGACGTTCCTTACAGAGGAGGATATAATATACAACATACATATAACATATAGGAGGATACTAATGTTTAGGCACTTCCAGATGAGCTGGAGATTCGAAATTTTTTTCTTAGGTAGGATTTTGTGCAAAACCGACCAGAAAAAACGAAAATCTTAAAAAAGTGCAACAATGCGGCCGCTAAAAATTCGCAATTGTTTAAACAAATTTTCAAGGTTTATGTATTTCCGCATGTGCTACGGAGTTGAAATTTTTTTAATAAGTAGAATTCTTAAAAAAAACGAAATAGGGAATATACAAATTTTGATATTTTAATTTGTTTGGCAGTTAAAAAATTCTTAAAGTTTAAACAAATAGATAACTGTTTACGTACTACGGGATGAGCTAGGAAGCTGAAATTTTCAAGTTATTTACAGAGTAGTGCATTTCCACAAATAAACATTTGAATCTCTCAATAAATATATTGCGGCGGCCGTTAAAAATGTTTGAAATTTAAACAATTAGAAAAATATTATTTCACTTCTAGAAATGGTACAACTTGAATACTTGGCAAAAATGTGTAGCATGAGTACTCCATAATGGAGAAAGTATAAAATTCTTAAAATTGCAAAGTTTGGGTATTATTTTAATCTATTATTTTTACATAAGGGAAAAACGAAAATCGCTGTAGAGGTGAAATATTTAGAATTAAAAAAATATTTGTAATGATGAAATATCTGTCTGAAAAATTAATGTTTTTTTCAAGGTGAGATGATATGCTTGCAGAATGCAAGCACCTTCTACTAATATATATATATATATATATATATATATATATATATATATATATATATATATATATATATATATATATATTACTCACAAGTTATTGTTGTTTGCATACTGCAAGCGCTTAAAAATCACCACACACCAACATCTAAACTCTTAAGTAAACCAACGCGAAAACATTTGAACTACACAGAGTCTATTTAAATAAGATAATAGTTTTCTTTTTCTGAGAAATTAAGGCATCTATCCGGAATTTATAAATTCTCTGGCAATCGGCTCACATCCAAGTTTTCCAATTTCAAGTTTCATGGCTCATATTGCCCTATTTAAGCAATAACTATAATCATCATTAAGATAATAGCCTATATCAGTGATGGCGAACCTTTTCTAGCTCGCGTGCCAAAATTACCTTAATAAGAGAAGATTTGCCTGCTGTCGTACCAGTATCATAAAGAATCCTATGTCTATTCGTAGAATATAGCATATAGTATGTCTTTTCCCACACTGGAAGAAATATATACTACTAAACTAGCAAAATTGCTCGTCTAAAATGACGAGTTAAAATTAATAGAAAAACGAAATTAAAATTTTTAATTTTAATTACCGTATTTCCCGGCTTCAAGGACGCGCCCCAATTTTAAAATGCAAAATTTAGAGAAAAAAGAATAAACACAAAAATAAGGTCTCAGAACTTTCACCTACCTTACCAAGATGTTTTGTGGGCGGCCGAGCGACATGTAGATCATCTTGACCACTTATGGTCTGAATTTTTTCTTTTACAATACAGAGACACAGTAAGTTTACTCCCAAAGTTTACACCTAGCCTACCGATTGGTGCAGTATATCAAGGTTTTTATTGTATTGGATGTAAGCTTAAACAGCAATTTTTTTTAATCCCAGACAAAGGAAAAACTTGACACCACATTAGGAAGTATTAGAAATACAGAATAACATTTTATTGCACAGTTACACTTTGTAAAAATACCACATATCCCAAAGAGAACAAAATAAAAATAGAATAAAGATTAAAATCTACACAATACAATTGTTACAAATAAGAAAGAACACCTTACCCTAGTCTGCCGAAATGGGAATGAATTTTTGTGATTACATATATATATTTTTTATTATGCTTTGTTTATTTACTACTTTAACTAAGTATCATTATATATCAACGTTTCTTACAGAGGAGGAGATAACATATAATATATAGGAGGATACTAATGTCCAGCCTAAACTACAAGAGCTAGAGAGCTGAAAGTTTTAGGTTTTGTAGATATGATGGAGAAACCTTCACATAAAATGAGACTTCTTACCTAAGTGACATGAGTTCGACTCCAGAAATTCCGAAAGTTGCGTTTTTTCCCATAAGAAAAGCAATGCGCCATTTTTGTATATTAATTATGGGCACTTGCCGGTAAGCTAGAAAAATTAAATTTTCAGTGTTGCTAGATGGCCGCAATATCTATTTGGAATTATTGTCGCTTTTGCTTACAGTGTCTTGGGTTCGACTCCAGAGACCCCGGAATATCTCCCATAAGTTACCATGGGAAAACGCAATCCAGTGTGTAGACCAATCTAATAAGTTTAGGAAGCTGAAATTTTGCAAGATTATAGAACGTTTCTCATAACCAACTATAAAAATCTAAAATTTTAAAATTGTACATTTTAGGGGTTGTTTTAACCCCATTTGAACATTCAAGTTTAATAATTTTTTAGGTACTACGGGATGAGCTAGGAAGCTGCAATTTTCAAATTATTTACAGAACAGTGCATTTTCACAAATAAACATTTCAATCTCTCCATATTTATATTGCGGCAACCGTTAAAAATGTTTAAATTTTAAACAATTAGAAAAATATTATTTTACTTCTTAAAGTGCTACAACTTCAAAATTTGGCTCAAATGTGTAGCATTAGTACCCCATAATGTAGAAAGTGTTTTAATGTTTAAAATTGCAACATTTGGGGATTGTTTCATACTATTATTTTACATGTGGGAAAAACGAAAATCGCTGCGGAGGTGAAATCTTAATAATTAATAGAATATTTGTAATGCTGAATTATCTGTCTGAAAAATTAATGTTTTTTCAAGGTGAGATGATGCAAGCACCTTCTACTAGTATATAGACGTTCCTTACAGAGGAGGAGGATATAACATAATAGTAGGATACTAATGTTTAGGCACTTCCAGATGAACTGGATATACGAAATTTTTTTCTTATGTAGGACTTTGTGCAAAACCGACTAGAAAAAACGAAAATCTTGAAAAAGTGCAACAATGCGGCCGCTAAAAATTCGCTATTGTTTAAGCAAATTTCCAAGGTTTATCTATTTCCGAATGTGCTACGAAGTTTTATTTTTTTATCGGTAGAATTTGTAAAAAAACAAAATAGATTTTATACAAATTTTTATATTTTAATTTGTTTGGCAGTTAAAATTTTTTAAAGTTTAAACAAATTGGTAAATGTTTAGATACTACAGGGCAAGATAGGGAGCTGAAATTTTAAAGTTATTTAGAGATTAGTCTATACAAACGAATAAACCTTTCAGTTGGCTCAAATGTGTAGCTTTAGTACCCCATAATGGAGAAAGTGTAAAATGTTTAAAATTGCAACATTTTGGGATTGTTTTAAACTATTATTTTTACGTGGGAAAAACGAAAATCGCTGCGGAGGTGAAATCTTTAGAATTAATAGAATATTTGTAATGATGAAATATCTGCCTGAAAAATTAACGTTTTTTTCAAGGTGAGATGAAATGCTTGCAGTATGCAAGCACCTTCTACTAGTAATTTATACATTTACTTCAGAGGTCATATATAGGAGTTCAGTTTACTATCTAGCATAGATAACCTTCCTCTGGGGTTAGCATAGGCCTACGAAAAACGTAACCTTCGGTCTCCAGGATGCACAGTAAATTTTCGAGACTTATTTCAGGAAAAAAATAGCGTCCACGATGCCAAAAAATACGGTAAATGATTTTAACAATAATTATTTATATTGATTTTGTTTCTTACAGCAACCGGTTGTCAAGATAAACAAATGAGCCATTTCGAAAAAAGAAGAATATATTAAGTGACTTGATTAATTTTTCTTTAAAATAGTTCAAATCGGATGATCAAAGGTCAGGTTTTTCCAATTTTAATTCCCAAAAGAAGAAAAGCCTGCACGACAAAACAGCCCATTTTTGAGCGTTATCTTGCGAAGAATGGAAATATTATTCTGGAATTTTTTCGCGAATTTTCTGTCGGCTAAGCATTTTTATATTCGAATAGATTACTTCTACAAATTTTCAATTTTATATCTACATCCTTGAGTGAGTTATTTGCGTTTTAGATTCCTGGGGTCATTTTTGTCACGTCGCTGTATTAAATCAAGGGGCACATTTTATTTCTTATTCCATTTTGTGCCGTGCCAACCAAAATTGTTCCACGTGCCACCCTTGGCACGCGAGCCATAGGTTCGCCAACACTGTGATACACTAAAATTTATGTAAAATTAGGATATTTTGCGCTGTGATCATGTCGTCATCATCCATGCCTTTTAGTACGTATCCGGATATAAAAAGTAATTTAAAATTATCACGTCATCATATGTGTACATAATTGGCTGAAATCAAATGGATTGTAATGCTCTTGTAGTATGGAAAATCAATTTCCATTGAAATGCATTTGAGTCGTTGCTATGGTAGTTCATATTTTTCATTGTTGAAGACCGAAAAAATTTCATACTTTTATGATTAAAATCTAATTTTTACGCCAATTACGAGTGGATTTGAATTCCGTCTTCATGAAAAATATACTTCGTTCTTTCACCCACAGTACGGTGCATGTCTCAACTTTGTGTCTTAATTTTAAATAATTTTATGTAACCCTGCTCAGTTTTCAATGCTTCTCTTGTGTGTGTTAACAATTGGACAATGGCGTCAAAAACACCACTTAAAAATAACATTTTCTAGAATTTCCGATATTTTCCTGAGGTTTTACCCAATGACCTATATTCGTGCCAAATTTCAGCTCTGTAGCACTTCTAGAAGTACCTTAGGTTTCATATGATATATCCTACATATGTAAGAAGCAGCTATTTATAATATATATATACTAGTAATTGGTGCTTGCATACTGCAAGCATTGGTGCCCTATAACCACCACACCAAATTTCATTCCTCCTACTTGTTGAGAATTACCATTAATTAATTGCCAAATATTCCACAATGCTATTTACAAAGGAAAAACTCAAATGTTGGAGTGCCTGGAGTCAAACTGTGCCATTTTTGTAACATATCGTGAAGTTGGCTAAATCAATTCTTTTTACGGAAAAAGAACTCAACTTCCGGAGCACCTGGAGTCGAACCGAGGACATCTACATACGATGTCTCATATTATCCGAAGGCCTACTCATGACATCTATAAACCCTGAAAATTTCAGTGCAATATTCCTCTTAATATTGTCTGCGCACCCAAATATGTTTTCCGTTTGCTTTTAAATGTCACGGTCTGAGAGTGACGTCATGACACTAAGCTACTTTTCAGTTTGTGGCACTAAGCTCTCGTTCAGTTTTGAGAGTGACGTCATGACACTAAGCTACTTTTCAGTTTGTGGCACTAAGCTCTCGTTCAGTTTTATTAACACGTAAAATAAATTTCCGAAGAAAAGCATTGTCGCGTAGTCATGACAGAAATACTGAGCCATTGCTATAAATTGTATAAAATCCCGTTTTTATGCAGTAAAAATCGAATAATTGGATTAATTCGGCATGGATTCGTGTTCTACTTTCAGGAAAAATAATCTTCGTTCTTTTTCTCGTCTTCAAATTCAGGTCCGGGGTTTGTACCTTAATTAAAAGTAATTTAAAAATGCAATTATAAAAAGGCTTGTACGGATTTAAATGGTTTTCTAATGGTACTTGGAAATGAACGTTTTGGAGTGTAAAAAGGGGAAATTTTGGAATTTTCGATTTTTCCTGATGGTTTTGGACCAACACCAAGGTTCCCTTCAAATTTCAGCTCTGTAGAATATCTAGAAGTACCTTAGGTTTTATATCATTATATATAATATACCCTCCGTAAGAAGCAGCTATTTATTATACATATATATATATATATATATATATATATATATATATATATATATATATATATATATATATATATATATGGAGAAAGTAATAATAAAATAAAAATTTAAAAGTATTCATTTAAAGTACTATTTATTTACATAAATAACAATTCTAAAAGAATTGACCAACACAAAGGTATTGTAATAACATTTATAAACTTTAATAACAGAAAAATGATAGAACAATTACAATACTAGAATGAATGTCAAACCACCAACAAAATAATGGCACATACCTGTTTATTAATATGTTCTAAGCAAATTCAATTAACATAAATGTTTTGAAAAGCCATTCAGCATCGTATCACAGTATTTAATTCATTAAATCTTTGAAGAAAGCTGGTTAAGTAATAAATATTCATGGTAACAATGGCAGTTGTCAAATGAACATTAAACACATTTGGCTTCAATGGGAGATTTTAAATTAACCCTTAACTAGAAGTATGGGTACCAGAGACCAATATAAAATTTTTATTTGTCACATTAGCAACTGTTAATATATAATCCTCTTCTGTGCAATATCTTCATAGGACAAAATTTATGGTAAACAGCACTACTTGATTACATGGACTCTGGAGATCCATACTTCACATATTAACGTTCAAATTCATACTTCGGGTTAAGGGTTAAAGAACATAAGTTGCGACACATAAATCTCATAGATAACACAGCCCATGCAACAATCTCTTCAGACCCAAGCCATGTCGACTGTTTGATTAGGTTTACTGTCGAAAAATGATCGAATCAGGCAGGAACGCATGGAAATGCCATTCCTATCGATACAAGATGAACCTGTAGCAGTCGTTAAAAAGACAGATAAGAATTTTCCGGTTGTTAAAACAGTTCAAAAAGTTGTCTTCAGACGTTGGGGATTTGAAATGTCACATTGGCAATGTTAAGTTTGACTAGATTTATAAGTACCGTAAATACTCACGTATAATGCGCACCCTCGTATAACGCGCAGGGGGGTTTTTAGCCTCGTAATCTATGATTTTTCTATATACCCGAGTATAGTGCGCACCGATTTTTTTAGCGTTACCGTTCCAGAATAAAGTAGATGGTGTAACAAGGTCTAAAGCAATGATCGAATTATTGGTATTATGTATTGGTAACATAATGATAGTGCAAAATGAATCTTTTGAATAACGTCCCAAAAGAACATCAGCTATCTCAATCATTACGTACTCTATGTTTACTTATAAGGTGATATTGGGATATACACAATAATCCAATTATATTAATTTCAGAGTATGGCATATGACATTGTTTGAGCTAATAAATTGAAGGAATGACGATAATCCTATGTCTAAGTTTTTTAGATTCGTTTTAGTCACACCTGAGGTGGACGGGTTCACCCAACCTTCAGTATTAACCATATTAGAACACTCTGGAGCATGTAAACACAAGAGCAAATAATCATAATTAACTACAGGCTCTAAGAATCAAGAATAAACCACGTATGAATGCTGAGAGAAAAGTAGGGAACGGTAACTTGATTTAGTTCTACAAGAAGCATCAACTCCCAGCGTACTCAAAGGCATCAGCTGCCATTGTTTCTAATTGTAAGTAGTACCAGTACCTCACCACCAGGCCGGGCACCTGTGTAGGGTGACGTCATGTGTATGATGACGATTCCGATAACAACATCGAAGAAGAATGGTCCAGTGACGAATAATTTCTCGGCTTTTAAAATGAATAAATACTGAATTCATTCTTTTCATATCTAATTAATGAATGTTTACAGAATTAGTTAATAAATTTTAACTATTATCTATCTTACTTTTCGTAAAAATCGCCAATATAAATATGAGGATACCCGGGCAGTAATTATTGTGCCGAAATTGTGGAAATATGGGGTCAAATGAAAATAGGAAGATTATGTACCCTCGTATAACATGCGTCCTAATTTATAACTCGAATATTTTGAAAAAAAAAGTGCGCATTATACGCGGGTATTTACGGTAATTGCTTTTTATTACACAATTCTACCCTTATTATCAAAATAAAGCTAAAAAATGCAAAATTTAATCTAAAATAAAGCTAAAAAAATTGCGTAAAAGAAAAAAATTAAACATATTAATAGGAAAAGTTGGATCATCTTGTATTCAGTAGTGGATCTGTCTCAAGGCAGGAATAGGCACTGCCTGAGGGCATGAGCAAATTTATTATTTGTTTGACCTTAATTTATGGATTTCTTCAAATGTTAAGAAAGAAATTGACATGTAACACTTTGAACTAAAGAGAAATGTCAAAACAAAAATAGCTATTGCGACTTTAAAAATACATTTTATCAAAACAAAAGCATAAAATTTTCTCACAAGAAAACATATTCTTGGGAGCGCAACTATTTTGTATGGATTCTTAGTGTCAAATGACATGGTGTTTACATGGAATCAAACTAACTATTTTCAATTAAAACAGCCATCAGATATTAATTTAATGCATTGATATAAAATAACGTTTAAAACTCAAATAACATTAACGAAACAATAGCATTCCCGCTGTTGAAATTTTCCAATACAAGCACCGCTGTGAAATGGCAGATCACATACAGTGGAAATCGCTTAACACAAAATCGGAGAGAAAGAAATACTGGTTATCACGGAATGCGTGCCCATTTCACACAAGCAACTATATTTTTAATTATATAATTACCTGCTAAAGTTGAAAAGGTTAATTTAAAACACCAATTAACATGATAGGCTTATTGAGAGAATCTCCAATCCCTTCTCCTTTAAAATACCACTCCAAATTGTCGTCCAGGGCTGGATTAGGCGGTACGCAAAACACGCAAGTGTGTGGGGCTCAGTGTATTGATACCACCTCTTCTCATCAAAACTCTTTCCAAGAATTGCTGCACCGATAACAAACTCGGCAATAATCTATTACTAGTTACAAATTTACGATTTGGGTGTTCTGTGCATGGGGCCCAAGGGTTTCCTCATGTTGTCATCACAGCAATTTTAACAGGCAGTGGAACTGTGGATTCTGTAAGACTGGACACAGTACAGTGTGTCCTTGATTAACGTCCAGCGGCAAACTTCTGCCTAGGCAAACAAGGCAGCTGCCTGGGGCCCCAACCTCGGCCGGGGCCCTGACCAGGGGCCGAAATGGTGCACATTGAGGACACAGAACATGGAAAATAATATGTCAATTTTCCGAACGAAATAGAAAATAATTGACCATAGTTAATTTTTTGACAAGTCAAGTGACAACACTGTGTTTGTGTTCTTTGTTTGTTTTGCATCGCACCTGACTTCATTCTATAACTTGTCAGTTCGCGTTGAAAGTGTGTGTTAGAAAGTTGTATCAATTTCAATTTTGCGGCTCAAAGGTTTTATCTTCCACGCGAATTTGCTGAGGTTAGTTAAGGTTACGATACGAGTAGTGTTGGCGACGGAAGCTAAAGAATGTGATAGAATTTCCTAGTGTATAGTGTCTTAAGATTTTATAGAATAATCCCGTAAGATAGAATATTCTATCTATTTTCTAAAGCTAAAGTACGTTAAATAAATAAAAAATAAAAGTAAAGTTTGTTTTTTGCTAAATTACCAAAACTGCCTAGGGGCCCTGGGTCTCTATGTCCGGGCCTGTTAACATAGTTAATTTGTTCCCAAATATCCCAACTTTGAACTACACAAGGTTCATTGAATCAATGTTTCCCATAAGAACCATGTTATAGAATATATTTGTTTCTAAAACCTCAAGTTCATAACCTTTTGAAACACAAAAAGACCCTATATACTGTATTTTATGGGGCTTTATGGTATAAAATATGACATGAAAGGTACCAGAACATATATAAATCATTAAAACAATACATTAACAGAAAAAACATAAAATATACAAATAATATGACACTACATTTTAAGGAACCTAAATTTGGAAAATGGTTAAATTTTACAATAGTACCACTAGTAGCAAGAAAAATGACTTATGTAATAGTAACACAGAGAAATGTAGTTGTAGGAGTGATTACATTAAACAACGATGTTTACAGAGAGACACAAACACTTCTGTGATTTCCAGTTCATGAGTTCACCGTGATAGAAAAGAAATTTAAAAAAATATTTCTTGCAGCAGTTACTGTATAATTAATGAAAATTGACTGCAATAGAGGTAAAATAAACATAATTCCTTCCTGATATCAATGAAAATAAAATTGGTAGACATTAATTGCAAGTTAACTCAAAAGTACAGAATAATTTAAAGTTTATAAATAAGGCACTCGGCAGAAATCAACCCATACAATAGCCTTCAGATATTGTATATTGCCACAAATCTCCAACAATTAAGAAAAGAAAAAGGAGCTTTATTACACAAAACTAAGCATCAATTGTTAACAATAGTTGTCGGTAGGTGACATGGTGGTGGCAGCTAAAAATATAAAATATCTCTTAAACAATACGTTATATGGGAAAATGTTTCAAACAAAGGTTGTAGAAAATGAAATTTCCTACAACTTTTATTCGAGTACGTTATTACAGACATAAAATATTAAAGCAAATATTTCAAAATAAAGGATAAGTGACAAGAGTAAACACCCACTTCCGGTTGACTGATTTTTACCAAAAACTGTGACTCATAAAAATACAACAAAATAATTTTTTCCTGAAAGAGAAATTTGCAATCAGAAATTCTTTTACCAGCTCTCTGGCTTCTAATTTCTAAAAATATATATACATACATACATACATATAGCTATTCGTGCTTTACCTTACCACATTCCCTCCTTATTGGCGATCCACCCTTCCCACTCCCTGCCTCCTCCAATCATCAACCTTCCCACATCACCCTGGCATTCCCCGCCCAGTGTGTCACTTTCAGTTACTATGTCTTCATCGCTGATGAAGGGCAATAGGCCCAAAAAGCTTTCGTGTGTTTTTCTTGTGGGCGTGTGTCTCTTCGACGCCCCCAGCAGCCTGCCAACTTGGTCCTCAACTTAGTAAGTGTCCGCTGGGCTTCCCTCAACACCTTGTTGCCACCCTCATCACTACCTTTTATTTTCCTTAAGATAATATATATATATTCATTCATTCGTGTTCTGTCTTGCGACAGGTCCTACCAATTATTTTAATTAATTGGTTTTGACTAGGGAATATACATACACGGTGTGGTGGTTTCCCATTGCCTTCCACACCGGACTCACACACAGAAGGGAGGAGGAAACCCGGTGCCGGCATTTGCCTGCTCTAACGAAAAACACCAGGGGGGCCAACGGCTTAACGTCCCTTCCGAAGGACGGAACAGCTGAATTTGCGCGGTCTCCTCAAACCACGCAAACAGGGGGCCGGATGACCTTGAGCAGGGTTGACAATTTAAATATAACATAAAACATTGACATTAACAATTATAGAATATATTTTATTCCTTGAGTATTTTTTGTATGAAGTTACTCAGGTAGAAAACTGATCTGAATTGGCTTGGATGGTTTGGGTTGTGTTGGGATGGCTTGGATTGGGGGTTTGGGTTGTATTGGATTGAGTTATGTTGGATAGTACGTGTTGGATGTGGTTGTATTTGATTGGGTTGGGACTGATTGGTTTGATTAAGGTTGGATTGGTTTGTGTTGTGTATGATTTGATTGGATTGGGATTCATTTTGAACCTTCAGCAGTGATTGCCAACCACCAACCCTCTAACTTCTGGTAATTTAATGTAGTTTTGGTTCTGATTTGATTTAATTGAATCGGTTTGGTTAAGTATGAATGGAGTTTGACTTGGTTGGTTTGGGATGTGGTAGAGTTGCATTTGTTTGATTTGGGTTGGATTTAAGACGGAATGGATCGGATCAGAGGTGTTTGGTATACATTGGTTACACAAAGTTGGGTTGGGTTCGGTTGGATAAGCTCGTGTTGGATCTGGTTGGATCATGATGTGCATGATTGGATTGGATTAGACTTGGATAGCCAATCACCAACTCACTAACCATTGAATTTCTTTTCTCCTAAATTTGGTTTCTTATGTGTAGTTTCTCTTTTGGGTATATTTATCCCTTAGGGTTATTTCGCCTCTGGTATATTGTCAGCCATTTGGCCCGTGTTGTCTCGTTCATCCACACATTGCGTTGTGCTTGCTGTATGGCTAGATCATCTGGCATCCTCACAGTTTTACTGGTTTGACTCAATCACATCTTGCATCACTTAAAATGTGTCTTGACATGTACCTTGATCTTGTGGCGGCTATTGAAACCCTTCCCGCATGTCGCGCACACATGACTGTCCTCGTTCTCATGCACCCTCTTGTGGTACTTGAGGTAAACCTTGCGGGAGAAGCACTTTCCGCAATCCTCGCACATGAATGGCTTCTCTGTGCTGTGGACCGACTTGTGCAACTCAAGGTTCTCCTTGCGGTTGAAGGTTTTGTCACATATATCGCAAGCGAATGGCTTCTCGCCGGAATGGACCAGCATGTGATTGGTCAGCCCGTGGCGGGTCCCTATGTGTTTCCCACAAAGGTTACAGAGATATTCCTTCTGTCCAGTATGCACCTTTACGTGCTTCTTGAGCCGGTAAGGAGTGCTGCAGACCTTACCGCAAGTCTTACATGTGACCTGAGCGACGTCCACATGATGCAGCATGTGCATTCTTAGCTGCTGCTTCAGGACAAAACTCATGCCGCAGTCCCCACAAGAGAAAGGCTTCTCACCTGTGTGTAGGCGAATGTGGTTCTTGAGCACTCCCTTGCGGGAGAAGCACCGCCCACACACCTTGCAAGGGTAAGGTTTAACCTTCGTGTGCACCAGCCGGTGCATCTTAAGATTCTTAGATAATGCGAACAGCTTCCCGCAATCCTGGCAGCCATACTGCTTCTCGCCATGACCCAACATGTGATTGCGCCACACTTTGTATTGTCCGTAACACTTCTCGCATTTGCTGCACTTGAAGGGTTTTTCCCCTCCGTGCAAACGCTTGTGTTCCTCCAAAAATCTGATCTTCTCGAACACTAGTTCGCATTCGTCACACGGGAAAGATGTCTGAACTATGCGTGGGGCCCTTGTCGTCCCTTCTTCGCCTCGTCTTCTTCTCCTCCTTTTCCTCTTTCTCGTTGTGGCCTCGTCTCCACTGCTGCTATCTTCGCTGGTTCCCCAGGCTTCCTCCGCAAGCCCCCTCTCCTGTGAAATTATTATTATTAATATCGGGGAGATGCATGCTGAAATTCAACGGGAAGGTTTTTTAAAGAAGTTTTGTGAAAACATGCCATGCAAAGTTGATGGTACAAAATTACAGAAAACCGGCAACAATGCAAAGCGCTAGGAAAATGTCGAATTTTTGCATTAAAAGTACTCTATTGATTGATTCCACTTGCATTAAAAAATCGTTGGCGGAAAAACAAACTTTCCTTCTTTTAGGTATTCACTGTTTCAAGTCTCCAACTCCTACGACGATTCTAAGTAATTGTAATATGTGAATGATTAATTATCTACATCAAAAGTATTTCTTCTCATAAATAACACAACGAATATTGGTTACTTTGGTTGCTATGAAATTCATTCCCCCTTCTTCCTTCTCTCTCTCTCTCTCTTATATTAAAAGCAAAAATCCAACATTTTAAAATTGTTAAATTTTAACAGTTGTTTTTACCCCATTTGTAAATTAAAGTTAAATAATTCTTATTTAGGATACTATAAGTCCTGGGTATGTGCTGTTGCAAATGTTGTCCTCTGCCTGAAAATATGTTTTAATCGTTACTTTACAGATCATATTAGGGCAAGGGAAGACATTTGGCAATTTTGCGTGTCATCACGCCGTCAAGGTCACGATGTGAGGCTAAATGGAAAGCTGCGGAACAAAAGAACATTGCTCTCCGAGGCATACAATTATTATTGGTTTTAAGGGTTCTAAGGGTAATATTTTTCCTAATTTTGCGTGACAATTCAAAATAAAAAATCTGAAATGTTTGCAAAATGGAAGCGTGTTTTACTAATACCGTCAATACCCGCGTATATGCGCACCCTCGTATAACGCACAGGGGGGTTTTCAGCCTCGTAATCTATGATTTTTCTATATACCTAGGTATAGTGCGCACCGATTTTTTTTAGCGTTACCGTTCCAGAATAAAGTAGATGGTGTAACGTGTTCTAAGGCAATGATCGAATTATTGGTATTATGTATTGGTAACATAATGATAGTGCGAAATCAATTTTTTGAATAACGTTCCAAAAGAATGTCAGCCAACTCAATCATTACGTACTCTATGCTTACTTATAAGGTGATATTGGGATATACACAATAAATCCAATTATATTAATTTCATAGTATGGCATATGACATTCTTTGAGCTAATAAAATGAAGGAATGACGATAATCCTATTTTTACATACGTTTTTGTCACGCCTGAGGTGGGCGGGTTCGCCCAAGCTTCAGTTTTACCCTTATAAGAACACTCTGGAGCACGTAAATACGATAGCAAATAACCCTAATTAACTACAGACTCTAAGAATCAAGAATAAATCACGTATCACCAGGCCGGGCGCCGGTGTAGGGTGACGTCACGCGTAAGATGCAGTGATGAAGAATTTCTTGGCTTTTAAAATGAATAAATACTGAATTCATTCTTTTCATATCTAATTAATTTTTTTATAGAATTAGTTAATAAATTTTAACTTTTATCTATCTTACATTTCGTAAAAATCACCAATAAAAATATGAGGATACCCGGGCAGTAATTACTGTGCTGAAATTGTGGAAATATGGAACATTATGTACCCTCGTATAACACGCATCCTAATTTTTAACTCAAATTTTTCGAAAAAAAAAGTGCGCATTATACATTATATATTTACGGTATATAATGCGAATGACCAGACATTTTGTCCAAAGACTTTTCGTCCAGATCACAATAAGTCCATCTGTTTATTAGTCCAGTAATATTTTATCATATTTATTTTGGTTCAAGGCTTTGTATGTCCACTAAATAGTATTGTGCATAACTTTTTCATCCCATAAAGAACGCAATAGGGAAAAATTCTAATTTTCAAGCAAATACTTGCCTTTCCTTGATTCTATTAATTTTTAGCCTACTTTCCAGAATAGGAAATAGGGTTATAGTTTTGTCATTTTGTCTGTCTGCCTGTCAATCCCCTATTAACCTTTGAACCAATAGACCGATTTTCATCCTTTACTCTAAAGGTTTCAAAGGTAATTTTTTCCTAATTTTGTATGACATTTCAAAATTAAAAATATAAAATGCTTGCAGAATACAAGCATCTTTTACTAGTATATAATGCAGGTGCCCAGACATTTTGTCCAAAGCCTTTTCATCCAAATCATAATCATAAATGGCCAACTGAATGTTAAAGTTTAAATACTTCTGAAATAGAAAAAATGGAAAGAAATCTACACCGGATGTGAATGATAATGGAAAAAATCGTATTGCACAAAAAACTTGGACAAAAGTCATGAGATCAAAGAACGTATGGACAAATTGTCATTGGACGAAATTTATTGAACAATTTGTCCTGGCAGCATAAAATATGGAAATACAGAGATTGTTTTATTAATAAAAAAAATGATATAGATGTTTGCTCGGATGTTTGTCTGAAACATTCTCAGGGGAGATATATATACCGTTCCAGAATAAAGTAGATGGTGTAACAAGGTCTAAAGCAATGATCGAATTATTGGTATTATGTATTTGTATCAACGAAACTGCGAAATGAAATTTTCGAATAACGTTCCAAAAGAACATCAGCTAACTCAATCATTACATATCCTATGTTTACTTACAAGGTGATATTAGGATGTACACAATAATCCAATTATATTAATTTCAGAGTATGGCACTCTAAGAATCAAGAATAAACCATGTATGAATGCTGAGAGAAAAGTAGGGAACGATAACTTGATTTAGTTCTACAAGAAGCATCAACTCCCAGCGTACTCAAAGGCATCAGCTGCCATTGTTTCTAATTGTAAGTAGTACCAGTACCTCACCACCAGGACGGGCACCTGTGTAGGGTGACGTCATGTGTATGATGACGATTCCAATAACAACATCGAAGAAGAATGGTCCAGTGACGAATAATTATTTGGCTTTTAAATGAATAAATACTGAATTCATTCTTTTCATATCTAATTAATGTATGTTTATAGAATTAGTTAATAAATTTTAACTATTATCTATCTTACTTTTCGTAATAATCACCAATAAAATTATGATACCCAGGCAGTAATTAATGTGCCAGAATAGTGGAAATATGGGGTCAAATGAAAATGGGAAGATTATGTACCCTCGCATTACGGGCATTCTAATTTTTAACTCAAATATTCTGAAAAAAGTTTGCATTTTACGCAGGTACACTCGTTTTGGAGATAAATATTTTAGGAAAAAGGGCAGATTATATGTGAGTAAATATAGTAATATGAAATTAATGAAAATAAACAAATATTCAATTACTCATTGATGCTGTGTTACTGAAGTCAGATATAGATATTCAAATTGATTAATTTTTGAAGGACCTTGGAGACATTTTCTGCAAAAGCTGAGTAAATTTTTAATCTTTGAATAAAAAAAGTGAAAAATTACATTTTTGACTTTGAATTTTAATGAAATATGGACTAAAAAGTAAAGAATAAATCTGAAATTCTCATACCATACATACTGGTGTGAAACACGCAGTTTGAAGTCCAAATTTTTAGGTCATAAAATAAGGGTGCGTTTTATACATGGTTAATACCTCTGTGAACTTAAACTAAAAAATCTGATGTGGCCACCACATGACTTTCTCCATATCTGTAATATTTCTAAAAATTGCAAATAGGTTACATAATAAAAACAATAAATATTTTAAGAAACAGCGAGAAAATTTAAGACTTAAAAAGAACAAAAATAAACTCAAACCATAGCCTTCTTATGTTGCATATAGCCACAAATCTCCAACAATTAAGAAAAGAAAAAGGAGTGTCACTAAGACGTAACTAAGCATCAATTGTTAACAATAGTAGTCAGTAGGTGGCATGGTGGTGGCAGCTAAAAATATAAGATATGTCTTAAACAATGCATATATGGAAAATTGTTTCAAACAAAGGTCGTAAAAAATTAAATTTCCTACAACTTTTATTCCAACACTTTTTTACATTTATCAAATATTAAAGCGCATATTTCAAAATAACGGATAAGTGACAAGAGTAAACACCCACTGCCGGTTGACCAATTTTTACCAAAAACTAATCAGTTCTTGTGACTTTTATAAAAATGCAAAATATAAAATTTGGCATTGACCTAATAAATAGTTTTTGAGTAAGAGCACCCACAAAAAGCTATCACACACATATCATCGAGAAAATTGTCAAAACATGTTCAGCGGATCTCAAAACTTAAATTTCCGTACTACTACGTAAATGGAGAAAGTAAAAATGGTTGTGGACCTAACTCGCACCAGAACTGTATTTATTTATGGTATTTTATAAAAATGCCTTACATGACAATATGATACAAGAATTATGTTTTTATACCCCTAAAAATCTAGGGTGCGCGTTATACACGGCATACGAAAAAGTTGGGATTTTTTGGCAAAAAGTATGAGAGCGCATTATACACGAGAGCACAATATACACCAGTATATACGGTAGCTGAGGTTACATTTAGGAAAAAATACTTTTGGGCATATAAATGTTGTTACCTTAGAGCCAGTTGCATTACTACTTGACCCAGCAGAGGTGTTGATAACATTTCCCTGAAATAAAGATCATGAAATTAGTGGAATAATATTTTTAAATGACTGTAAATTGACACTACTGACCCCCTTTATGTAAATATCGTAATATAGTGAAAGGCTACATAATCTTGACCAATTTTAGCATTGACACATTCCCCTGTTAGATGAAATGTAGCTCTCACGATAAGATATAACCACGAAATATTTTTGAATATCAAAGAGTGTCTTGAATTGTTTCAATAAATAATCTTTTATGTATAATGTTGATCATATATTAACTATACTAAAATTCCAGTTATTATAAGCTAAGCACATGATTATACAGGGTGGACCAAAATGAATGGGAAAATTACAATTTTCATTATTTAATTAACCGGAAGTTACAACAATGAAATAACTTTTATATATATATAAAAGGGTGGCAAAAAGTTGTTGAGATAAGTTGTCTCTCTCTTGTGCTGACGAAGGGATAGTTCCCGAAAGCTTCCATGTGTTTTGTGTATAAGTTTTAAGTGTGTCACTTCAACACCACAAGCAGCTCACCTGAAGTCATCTTATTGGTGAGTGCTCACTGGGCTTTCTTATCACAACTACTTGTTACCATCCATTTATCCCATTTACCTTTCCTCTTCCATAACCATGTTTATAAATATATATACATAAATATATATATATATATATATATATATATATATATATATACATAAATATATATATACATACAGTGGATGCCGCAAATTGTAATCACGGATAATGTTATCATTCGTGAAATGTTATCACTTTTACCAAGTCCCGAACAGACGTATACTAATACATGGAAAAACAACGGTAATTGAAATCACAGCTTCAGTTATTGTTATAGCTTTTTTAGCGACGGCCTTGACACATGTGCAGTGGAAGTAATTAAAATAGATATAACGCATCACAACTCATGTGTTCACGTGTTTCTATTTATCTGCTCAATTGCCTTTAGGGATCTGTCCACCTGGTCATGCTTGAACCCTCTGCATAGTGGGTTTTTATGCATGACCCTTTTCTCTCACTCATCCCTCAGCCCAACCCAACCCAACCCAACCCAACCCAACCCAACCCAACCCAACCCAACCTAACCCAAACCAACCATCTTAAGGCATTGTTTCCTATTTCGGGTTTAGTTTTCACCTATTCACTACACAGCATGAAAGAAGACACGGAATAGGAGGGGTGGTCGGTTTCTCCGTAATGCCCGTAATTGGTCGGGCTAGGTCGGTGATGTAGCCCCTCATTAACGTCGCTCATCGTCATGGTGCAATTGCTACTGTTGCTTCGTATAGTTCATACGTTTGTCAGTGTCATTTCTCGTACTTTTGTCAGTGTCATTTCTCGTACTTTTGTCAGTGTCATTTCTCGTACTTTATTCAGTGTCCTTTCTCCAGTGTTTGTTTGTCAGTGTCGTGAAAGACCGTGCCTGTACTAATTTAATTGTGAGAGCCTTAACCCTTATTTTATTACGTGATATGATGGCAGAGGTGCGAAAGAAATGTAAAGATCTAACCCTTAAAGACATAAATTACTATTTTAGAACGATATGATAAATTACCGAAAATGAGTCAACGTAATGCAGCATGGATTAAGAGGAAATAGTGTGCTTCATATTGTTGTAGTTGTATTATTTTTATTGATGAATTAGGTGTATAATAATTTGATGACTTTCTCTAAGAAATAGCAGACACTCAACTCAAACTATTCTATATTGATTGATTTTTAATGTTTTCTCTGTCCACTTCTACCTTCTATGTAAACACTTCCCCTTTTCATTAATAAACAATGCTGAACAGCTGAACTCTTGTTTCATCGGTTATTGTTATCAATCGGATATTTTTATCAATGAAGCTGTGTCAAGAAGTGATTACATTAAGCAACGTCCACTGTGTATACCGTAAATACCCGCGTATAATGCGCATTTTTTTTTGAAATATTTGAGGTAAAAATTAGGATGTGTGTTATACGAGGGTACATAATCTTCCAATTTTCATTTGACCCCATATTTCCACAATTTCGGCACATTAATTACTGCCCGGGTACCATCATATTTTTATTGGTGATTTTTACGAAAAGTAAGATAGATAATAGTTAAAATTTATTAACTAATTCTATAAACATACATTAATTAGATATGAAAAGAATGAATTCAGTATTTATTCATTTTAAAAGCCAAGAAATTCTTCGTCACTGCACCATTCTTCTTCGATGTTGTTATCGGAATCATCATCTTACGTTATTTTCATTAATTCCATATTACTATATTTGCTCACATATAATCTGCACTTTTTCCTAAAATATTTATCTACAAAACAAGTGTACCTGCGTAAAATGCAAACTTTTTTCAGAATATTTGAGTTAAAAATTCAAATGCGTATAATGCGAGGGTACATAATCTTTAATTTGACACCATATTTCCACAATTTTGGCACATTAATTACTGCCTGGGTATCATAATTTTATCGGTGACGTCACCCTACACAGGTGCCCTGCCTGGTGGTGAGGTACTGGTACTACTTACAATTAGAAACAATGGCAGCTGATGCCTTTGAGTTCGCTGGGAGTTGATGCTTCTTGTAGAACTAAATAAAGTTATCCTTCCCTACCTTTCTCTCAGCATTCATACATGATTTATTCTTGATTCATAGAGTCTGTAGTTAATTATTATTATTTGCTATTGTGCTTACGTGCTTCAGAGTGTTCTAATAAGGTTAAAACTGAAGCTTGGACGAACCCGTCCACCTCAGGCGAGACAACAACGTATGTCAAAAACTTTGACACGATTATCGTCATTCCTTTCATTTCACTACACCACCAGAAACCTGTGTGTGTATTTATATATATATGTATACAAAGTACAGTATTCCTTCCATTTAAAATATTATAACAAATTTACGCCACCCAGCAAAATAGTCCGCCAGCTGATATTTTGTGCACTAATGTCGGGATAGGCGCATTATATGAAAAAATGCTCCTAAAAATATATTGTTATATTCCGAAAAAAAAGCTATGCATGTGCATGTTATACAAGGAGTTACTGTGTGTGTATATATATATCATTATATATAGACGTTCCTTACAGAGGAGGAGGATATAACATATAAGAGGATACTAATGTTTAGGCACTTCCAGATGAACTGGATATATGAAATTTTTTTCTTATGTAGGACTTAGTGCAAAACCGACTAGAAAAAACGAAAATCTTGAAAAAGTGCAACAATGCGACCACTAAAAATTCGCGATTGTTTAAGAAAATTTTCAAGGTTTATCAATTTCAGAATGCACTATGGAGCTGAAATTTTTTTATAGGTATAATTTGTAAAAAAAAAAACAAAATAGGGATTATAGAAATTTTGAAAACCAGTCCAGAGGAGAAATCTTTCGAATTAAATAAATATTTCTCATGATGAAATATCTCTCTAAAAAATTAATGTTTTTTCAATGTGAGATGAAATGCTTGCAGTATGCAAGCACATTCTACTAGTGTGTGTGTATATATATATATATATATATATATATATATATATATATATATATGGAGAAGGTAATAAAAAGCTAAAAGCATTAATTTAAAACATTTATTTACATAAGTAACAATTATAAATATTGAGTAACACAAAGGTATTTTAATGACATTTATCACCTTTTATAATAGAAAAATGATAGAACAATTACAATACTAGAATCAAGGTCACACCACTAGCCAAATAATGGCACATATATAAGTTATAAGCAAATTTAATTAGCATAAATGCTTTGGAAAAGCTTTTCAGCAATGTACAGCCTTCCCTAAATTTATGAGCTTAATTCGTTTCATGAAAGAGGATCGTTAGGTGAAAACTCGTAAAATGAATATCATTTTCCCATTACTAACTACGTAAAAAAATTTAATTGGTTACAGTGGTCAAAATAAAAAAAACTATCCAATAGTTCACTTAAAAGCAACACAGAATGATATCATATTGAGAAATAAACTGATGTGGGAAACACATGACTTTCTCTATATTTATAAAGCAAATTACATGTTGTTTGCTCTGGGATCGTTGTCAATATTTACTTCTGGTTGACAATTAAGAAAAGAAAAAGGAGCGTTACTAAGACGTAACTAAGCGTCAATTGTTAACAATAGTCTTTGGTAGGTGGCGTGGTAGTGGCAGCTAAAAATATAAGATATCTCTTAACCCTTCAGCGACGGGAGGCATTTAAATTCTACGGCATCGTACGGCCGGCTGGTATTTAAACAGAATATCAGATTTTATAAGTACCATCTTTTAAAAAAATATAAATTTTCATCTATACATGTTAGATGAATGAAATCTTGAAACCAACGGCTGTATAGTGTTCTGCACTTAGTATTAAATGTAAAATATAATATCTTAATATTCTTTTACGTTAATAACCTCTGAAGATGAAAGACCATGCCAATTGAAATGTGTTACAGATTCCTGAATGCAATTTTTTTGGAAATAGTCATCGATATATTCGACGTTTCGTGATATCACACGCTCAAGTTCTCTGTATAGTCTTAGCTTGCTTCTCTGGTCGACTCAATGGTCTGCTGCATTTGCTTTCTTGGCTTCTTGTAAACACCGACTCATTGGAGCCTATGCCTGGTTATTAACTCTCTCTCTCTTTTCTGATACAAGCACCGCTGTTAAATCTATGAAGCCGTCTGGCAGATCACATACAGTGGAAATCGCATTACACCAAATCGGAGAGAAAGAAATATTGGTTATCACGGAATGCATGCCCATTTCACACAAGCAACTATATTTTTAATAGTATAATTATCTGCTTAAGTTGAAAAGGTTAATTTAAAACACCAATTAACATGATAGGCTAATTGAGAGAATCTCCAATCCCTTCTCCTTTAAAATACCACTCCAAATTGTCGTCCAGGGCTGGATTAGGCGGTACGCAAAACACGCAAGTGTGTGGGGCTCATTGAATTGATGCCATCTCTTCTCAAAAAAACCTTTTCTAAAGATTTGCCGCACCGATCACAAACTCGGCAATAATCTCTTACTTGTTACAAATTTACGATTTGGGTGTTATGTGCATGGGGCCCAAGGGTTTCCTCATGTTGTCATCACAGCAATTTTAACAGGCAGTGGAACTGTGGATTCTGTTAGCCTGGATACAGTACAGTATGTCCTTGATTAACGTCCAGCGGCAAACTTTTGCCTAGGCAAACTAGGCAGATGCCTGGGGCCCCAACCTCGGCTGGGGCCCTGACCAGGGGCCGAAATGGTACACATTGAGGACACAGAACATGGAAAATAATATGTCAATTTTCCGAACAAAATAGAAAATAATTGACCATAGTTAATTTTTTGACAATTCAAGTGACAACACTGTGTTAGTGTTCTTTGTTTGTTTTGCATCGCACCTGACTTCATCCTATAACTTGTCACTACTTGTCAGTTCGCGTTGAAAGTGTGTGTTAGAAAGTTGTATCAATTTCAATTTTGCGGCTCAAAGGTTTTATCTTCCACGCGAATTTGCTATGGTTAGTTAAGGTTACGATACGAGTAGTGTTGGCGACGGAAGCTAAAGAATGTGATAGAATTTCCTAGTGTATAGTGTCTTAAGATTTTATAGAATAATCCCGTAAGATAGAATATTCTATCTATTTTCTAAAGTTAAAGTACGTTAAATAAATAAAAAATAAAAGTAAAGTTTGTTTTTTGCTAAATTACCAAAAAGGGGGAGCCGACTCTGTTAACTGCCTAGGGGCCCTGGGTCTCTATGTCCGGGCCTGTTAACATCGTTAATTTGTTCCCAAATATCCCAACTTTGAACTACACAAGGTTCATTGAATCAATGTTTCCCATAAGAACCATGTTATAGAATATATTTGTTTCTAAAACCTCAAGTTCATAACCTTTTGAAACACAAAAAGACCCTATATACTGTATTTTATGGGGCTTTATGGTACAACATATGACATGAATGGTACCAGAACATATATAAATCATTAAAACCATACATTAACAGAAAAAACATAAAATATACAAATAATATGACACTACATTTTAAGGAACCCAAATTTGGAAAATGGTTAAATTTCACAATAGTACCACTAGTAGCAAGAAAAATGACTTATGTAATAGTAACACAGAGAAATGTAGTTGTAGGAGTGATTAGATTAAACAACGATGTTTACAGAGAGACACAAACACTTCTGTGAATTCCAGTTCATGAGCTCACCGTGATAGAAAAGAAATTTAAAAAATATTTCTTGCAGCAGTTACTGTATAATTAATGAAAATTGACTGCAATAGAGGTAAAATAAACATAATTCCTTCCTGATATCAATGAAAATAAAATTGGTAGACATTAATTGCAAGTTAACTCAAAAGTACAGAATAATTTAAAGTTTATAAATAAGGCACTCGGCAGAAATCAACCCATACAATAGCCTTCAGATATTGTATATTGCCACAAATCTCCAACAATTAAGAAAAGAAAAAGCAGCTTTATTACACAAAACTAAGCATCAATTGTTAACAATAATTGTCGGTAGGTGGCATGGTGGTGGCAGCTAAAAATATAAGCTATCTCTTAATCAATGCGTCATATGGGAAAATGTTTCAAACAAAGGTTGTAGAAAATGAAATTTCCTACAACTTTTATTCGAGTACATTATTACAGACATAAAATATTAAAGCAAATATTTCAAAATAAAGGATAAGTGACAAGAGTAAACACCCACTTCCGGTTGACCGATTTTTACCAAAAACTGTGACTCATAAAAATGTTAAAGAAAACATTTTGCATTGACCAGATTAATAGTTTTTACTACTTTGGAATGTTATGTTTAATACTTTCATAAAAATATAATTCAGTCTCATCAATATCCTCGAGGAAGATACCTGTCAGATGGCAATTCAAGTCGAGTTGAAAAAATACAACAAAATAATTTTTCCCTGAAAGAGAAATTTGCAATTAGAAATTCTTTTACCAGCTCTCTGGCTTCTAATTTAAAAAAATATATATACATACATACATATATATAGCTATTCGCGCTTTACCTTAGCACACTCCCTCCTTATTGGCTATCCACCCTTCCCACTCCCTGCCTCCTCCAATCATCAACCTTCCTACATCACCCTGGCATTCCCCGCCCAGTGTGTCACTTTCAGTTATTATGTCTTCATCGCTGATGAAGGGCAATAGGCCCAAAAAGCTTTCGTGTGTTTTTCTTGTGGGCGTGTGTCTCTTCGACGCCCCCAGCAGCCTGCCAACTTGGTCCTCAACTTGGTAAGTGTCCGCTGGGCTTCCCTCAACACCTTGTTGCCACCCTCCTCACTACCTTTTCTTTTCCTTTAGTTAATATATATATATATATATATATATATATATATATATATATATATATATATATATATATACAAGTACTGGTTGATATGCACTACCTCTTCGAGAGGTGTTGATACATTCTTTAAGATCTTGTATAGTCGCCATGTCCACACAAAGAAGGCAGATTGTATTGGAGAAATCACAGTTTTGTTAATCGTAAGCACCCAAAACACATAAGTGATCGAATTCTAATATAGAAATGGCTGTAATACTTTTTCTATAAGTACTTTGATCGTGAGAAAAGAATAATTAACTTATATTTGAAACTTTAAAGCAACTAAACAATCATGGACTCCAAGTGTGGTAGATCCGACCCCTGTGGCAGGGCTGACAACTTAAATATAACACAAAACATTGACATTAACAGTTATAGAATATATTTTATTCCTTGAGTATTTTTTGTATGAAGTTACTCAGGTAGAAAACTGGTCTGAATTGGCTTCGATGTTTTGTGTTGGGATGGCTTGGATTGGGGGTTTGGGTTTAGTTATGTTGGATAGTACGTGTTGGATGTGGTTGTATTTGATTGGGTTGGGACTGATTGGTTTGATTAGGGTTGGGTTGGATTGTGTTGTGTATGATTTGATTGGAATTCATTTTGAACCTTCAGCAGTGATTGCCAACCACCAACCCTCGAACTTCTGGTAATTTAATGTAGTTTTGGTTCTGATTTGATTTAATTGAATCGGTTTGGTTAAGTATGAATGGAGTTTGACTTGGTTGGTTTGGGATGTGGTAGAGTTGCATTTGTTTGATTTGGGTTGGATTTAAGAGGGAATGGATTGGATCAGGGGTGTTTGGTATACATTGGTTACACAAAGTTGGGTTGGTTCAGTTGGATAAGCTCGTGTTGGATCTGGTTGGATCGTGATGTGCATGATTGGATTGGATTAGACTTGGATAGCCAATCACCAACTCACTAACCATTGAATTTCTTTTCTCCTAAATTTGGTTTCTTATGTGTAGTTTCTCTTTTTGGTATATTTATCCCTTAGGGTTATTTCGCCTTTGGTATATTGTCAGCCATTTGGCCCGTGTTGTCTCGTTCATCCACACAATGCGTTGTGCTTGCTGTATGGCTAGATCATCTGGCATCCTCACAGTTTTACTGGCTTGACTCAATCACATCTTGCATCACTTAAAATGTGTGTTGACATGTACCTTGATCTTGTGGCGGCTATTGAAACCCTTCCCGCATGTCGCGCACACATAACTGTCCTCGTTCTCATGCACCTTCTTGTGGTACTTGAGGTAAACCTTGCGCGAGAAGCACTTTCCGCAATCCTCGCACATGAATGGCTTCTCTGTGCTGTGGACCGACTTGTGCAACTCGAGGTTCTCCTTGCGGTTGAAGGTTTTGTCACATATATTGCAAGCGAATGGCTTCTCGCCGGAATGGACCAGCATGTGATTGGTCATCCCCTGGCGGGACCCTATGGACTTCCCACAAAGGTTACAGAGATATTCTTTCTGTCCGGTATGCATCATTACGTGCTTCTTGAGTCGGTAAGGATTGCTGCAGACCTTACCACAAGTCTTACATGTGACCTGAGCAATGTCCACATGATGCAGCATGTGCATTCTTAGCTGCTGCTTCAGGACAAAACTCATGCCGCAGTCCCCACAAGAGAAAGGCTTCTCACCTGTGTGTAGGCGAATGTGGTTCTTGAGCACTCCCTTGCGGGAGAAGCACCGCCCACACACCTTGCAAGGGTAAGGTTTAACCTTCGTGTGCACCAGCTGGTGCATCTTAAGGACATTAGCAAATAAGAACATCTTCCCACAATCCTGGCAGCCATACTGCTTCTCGCCATGGCCCAACATGTGAGTGCGCCACACTCTGTATTGTCCGTAACACTTCTCGCATTTGCTGCACTTGAAGGGTTTTTCCCCTCCGTGCAAACGCTTGTGTTCCTCCAAAAATCTGATCTTCTCGAACACTAGTTCGCATTCGTCACACGGGAAAGATGTCTGAACTATGCGTGGGGCCCTCGTCGTCCCTTCTTCGCCTCGTCTTCTTCTCCTCCTTTTCCTCTTTCTCGTTGTGGCATCGTCTCCACTGCTGCTATCTTCCCTGGTTCCCCAGGCTTCCTCCGCAAGCCCCCTCTCCTGTGAAATTATTATTATTAATATCGGGGAGATGCATGCTGAAATTCAACGGGAAGGTTTTTTAAAGAAGTTTTGTGAAAACATGCCATGCAAAGTTGATGGTACAAAATTACAGAAAACCGGCAAGAATGCAAAGCGCTGAGAATATGTCGAATTTTTGCATTAAAAGTACTCTATTGATTGATTCCACTTGCATTAAAAAATCGTTGGTGGAAAAACAAACTTTCCTTCTTTTAGGTATTCACTGTTTCAAGTCTCCAACTCCTACGACGATTCTAAGTAATTTGAATATGTGAATGATTAATTATCTACATCAAAAGTATTTCTTCTCATAAATAACACAACGAATATTGGTTGCTTTGATTGCTATGAAAATCATTTCCCCTTCTTCCTTCTCTCTCTCTCTCTTATATTAAAAGCAAAAATCCAACATTTTAAAATTGTTAAACATTAAGGGTTGTTTTTACCCCATTTGTAATTTAAAGTAAAATAATATTATCTAGGATACTATATGTCCTGGGTATGTGCTGTTGCTTACGTTTTCCTCTGCCTGAATATATGTTTTAATCGTTACTTATAGATCATATTAGGGCAAGGGAAGACATTTGGCAATTTTGCATATCATCACGCCGTCAAGGTCACGATGTGAGGCTAAATAGACATCTGCGGAACAGAAGAACATTGCTCTCCGAGGCATACAATTATTATTGGTTTTAAGAGTTCTAAGGGTAATATTTATCCTAATTTTGCGTGACAATTCAAAATAAAAAATCTGAAATGTTTGCAAAATGGAAGCGTGTTTTACTAATACCGTCAATACCCGCGTATAGTGCGCACCCTCGTATAACGCACAGGGGGGTTTTTAGCCTCGTAATCTATGATTTTTCTATATACCTAGGTATAGTGCGCACCGATTTTTTTTAGCGTTACCGTTCCAGAATAAATTAGATGGTGTAACATGTTCTAAGGCAATGATCGAATTATTGGTATTATGTATTGGTAACATAATGATAGTGCGAAATCAATTTTTTGAATAACGTTCCAAAAGAACGTCAGCCAACTCAATCATTACGTACTCTATGTTTACTTATAAGGTGATATTGGGATATACACAATAAATCCAATTATATTAATTTCATAGTATGGCATATGACATTCTTTGAGCTAATAAAATGAAGGAATGACGATAATCCTATTTTTACATACGTTTTTGTCACCCTTGAGGTGGACGGGTTCGCCCAAGCTTCAGTTTTACCCTTATAAGAACACTCTGGAGCACGTAAATACGATAGCAAATAACCCTAATTAACTACAGACTCTAAGAATCAAGAATAAATCACGTATCACCAGGCCGGGCGCCGGTGTAGGGTGACGTCACGCGTAAGATGCAGTGATGAAGAATTTCTTGGCTTTTAAAATGAATAAATACTGAATTCATTCTTTTCATATCTAATTAATTTTTTTATAGAATTAGTTAATAAATTTTTACTATTTGCTATCTTACATTTCGTAAAAATCACCAATAAAATTATGAGGATACCCGGGCAGTAATTACTGTGCTGAAATTGTGGAAATATGGAACATTATGTACCCTCATATAACACGCATCCTAATTTTTAACTCAAATATTTCGAAAAAAAAGTGCGCATTATACGCGGGTATTTACGGTATATAATGCGAATGACCAGACATTTTGTCCAATGACTTTTCGTCCAAAACATAATTTTGTCCAATTGACATTTTGTCCAGATCACAATAAGTCCATCTGTTTATTAGTCCAGTAATATTTTATCATATTTATTTTGGTTCAAGGCTTTGTATGTCCACTAAATAGTATTTTGCATAACTTTTCCATCCCATAAAGAACGCAATACTTGCCTTTCCTTGATTCTATTAATTTTTAGCCTACTTTCCAGAATGGGAAATAGGGTTATAGATTTGTCATTTTGTCTGTCTGCCTGTCCACCCCATATTAACCTTTGAACCAATAGACCGATTTTCATCCTTTACTCTAAAGGTTACAAAGGTAATTTTTTCCTAATTTTGTATGACATTTCAAAATTAAAAATATGAAATGCTTGCAGAATACAAGCATCTTTTACTAGTATATAAAGCAGGTGCCCAGACATTTTGTCCAAAGCCTTTTCGTCCAAATCATAATCATAAATCATAAACGGCCAACTGAATGTTAAAGTTTAAATACTTCTGAAATAGAAAAAATGGAAAGAAATCTACACCGGACGTGAATGATAATGGAAAAAATCGTATTGCACAAAAAACTTGGACAAAAGTAATGAGATCAAAGAACGTATGGACAAATTGTCATTGGACGAAATTTATTGAACAATTTGTCCTGGCAGCATAAAATATGGAAATACAGAGATTGTTTTATTAATAAAAAAAATGATATAGATCTGTTTGCTCGGATGTTTGTCTGAAACATTCTCAGGGGAGATATATGTTAACAATAGTAGTCAGTAGGTGGCATGGTGGTGGCAGCTAAAAATATAAGATATCTCTTAAACAATGCATAAATGGAAAATTGTTTTAAACAAAGGTCGTAAAAAATTAAATTTCCTACAACTTTTATTCCAACACTGGATTAGGCGGTACGCAAAACACGCAAGTGTGTGGGGCTCATTGAATTGATGCCATCTCTTCTCAAAAAAACCTTTTCTAAAGATTTGCCGCACCGATCACAAACTCGGCAATAATCTCTTACTTGTTACAAATTTACGATTTGGGTGTTATGTGCATGGGGCCCAAGGGTTTCCTCATGTTGTCATCACAGCAATTTTAACAGGCAGTGGAACTGTGGATTCTGTAAGACTGGACACAGTACAGTGTGTCCTTGATTAACGTCCAGCAGCAAACTTTTGCCTAGGCAAACTAGGCAGATGCCTGGGGCCCCAACCTCGGCCGGGGCCCTGACCAGGGGCCAAAATGGTACACATTGAGGACACAGAACATGGAAAATAATATGTCAATTTTCCGAACGAAATAGAAAATAATTGACCATAGTTAATTTTTTGACAATACAAGTGACAACACTGTGTTTGTGTTCTTTGTTTGTTTTGCATCGCACCTGACTTCATCCTATAACTTGTCACTACTTGTCAGTTCGCGTTGAAAGTGTGTGTTAGAAAGTTGTATCAATTTCAATTTTGTGGCTCAAAGGTTTTATCTTCCACGCGAATTTGCTGAGGTTAGTTAAGGTTACGATACGAGTAGTGTTGGCGACGGAAACTAAAGAATGTGATAGAATTTCCTAGTGTATAGTGTCTTAAGATTTTATAGAATAATCCCGTAAGATAGAATTTTTTATCTATTTTCTAAAGTTAAAGTATGATAAATAAATAAAAAATAAAAGTAAAGTTTGTTTTTTGCTAAATTACCAAAACTGCCTAGGGGCCCTGGGTCTCTATGTCCGGGCCTGTTAACATCGTTAATTTGTTCCCAAATATCCCAACTTTGAACTACACAAGGTTCATAGAATCAATGTTTCCCATAAGAACCATGTTATAGAATATATTTGTTTCTAAAACCTCAAGTTCATAACCTTTTGAAACACAAAAAGACCATATATACTGTATTTTATGGGGCTTTATGGTATAAAATATGACATGAATGGTACCAGAACATATATAAATCATTAAAACAATACATTAACAGAAAAAACATAAAATATACAAATAATATGACACTACATTTTAAGGATCCCAAATTTGGAAAATGGTTAAATTTTACAATAGTACCACTAGTAGCAAGAAAAATGACTTATGTAATAGTAACACAGAGAAATGTAGTTGTAGGAGTGATTAGATTAAACAACGATGTTTACAGAGAGACACAAACACTTCTGTGAATTCCAGTTCATGAGTTCACCGTGATAGAAAGGAAATTTAAAAAAATATTTCTTGCAGCAGTTACTGTATAATTAATAAAAATTGACTGCAATAGAGGTAAAATAAACATAATTCCTTCCTGATATCAATGAAAATAAAATTGGTAGACATTAATTGCAAGTTAACTCAAAAGTACAGAATAATTTAAAGTTTATAAATAAGGCACTCGACAGAAATCAACCTATACAATAGCCTTCAGATATTGTATATTGCCACAAATCTCCAACAATTAAGAAAAAAAAGGAGATTTATTACACAAAACTAAGCATCAATTGTTAACAATAGTTGTCGGTAGGTGGCATGGTGGTGGCAGCTAAAAATATAGGCTATCTCTTAATCAATGCGTCATATGGCAAAATGTTTCAAACAAAGGTTGCAGAAAATGAAATTTCCTACAACTTTTATTCCATAACGTTATCACAGTCATAAAATATTAAAGCAAATATTTCAAAATAAAGGATAAGTGACAAGAGTAAACACCCACTTCCGGTTGACCGATTTTTACCAAAAACTGTGACTGTGACCAGATTAATAGTTTTTTACTACTTTGGAATGTTATGTTTAATACTTTCATAAAAATATAATTCAGTCTCATCAATATCCTCGAGGAAGATACCTGTCAGATGGCAATTCAAGTCGAGTTGAAAAAATACAACAAAATAATTTTTCCCTGAAAGAGAAATTTGCAATCAGAAATTCTTTTACCAGCTCTCTGGCTTCTAATTTAAAAAAATATATATACATACATACATACATATAGCTGTTCGCGCTTTACCTTACCACATTCCCTCCTTATTGGCGATCCACCCTTCCCACTCCCTGCCTCCTCCAATCATCAACCTTCCCACATCACCCTGTCATTCCCCGCCCAGTGTGTCCCTTTCAGTTACTATGTCTTCATCGCTGATGAAGGGCAATAGTTTTGGGTTGGCAGAGGTGAGAGAGTCTTCTTTGGGAGGGTTAGTTTTTAGACGTAGTGTGCGGGCAAAGGACTGGACGTCGGCAAGGAGGCGAAAATGATCAAATTTGGTGGTGGAACAAAAGGAAAGGCCGCGTGAGAGGAGTTCATTCACGGCAGGGGTAAGTACGTGGGAGGAAAGGTTCAAGACTTCATTTGGTTGGCAAGATGAAGAGGTGGTGGCAGGAGTGTGCAAAAAATATGAGCGCTTCAAAGGTATATATATATATATATATATATATATATATATATATATATATATATATATATATATATATATATATATATATATATATATATATATATACAAGTACTGGTTGATATGCACTACCTCTTCGAGAGGTGTTGATACATTCTTTAAGATCTTGTATAGTCGCCATGTCCACACAAAGAAGGCAGATTGTATTGGAGAAATCACAGTTTTGTTAATCGTAAGCACCCAAAACACATAAGTGATCGAATTCTAATATAGAAATGGCTGTAATACTTTTTCTATAAGTACTTTGATCATGAGAAAAGAATAATTAACTTATATTTGAAACTTTAAAGCAACTAAACAATCATGGACTCCAAGTGTGGTAGATCTGACCCCTGTGGCAGGGCTGACAACTTAAATATAACACAAAACATTGACATTAACAGTTATAGAATATATTTTATTCCTTGAGTATTTTTTGTATGAAGTTACTCAGGTAGAAAACTGGTCTGAATTGGCTTGGATGTTTTGTGTTGGGATGGCTTGGATTGGGGGTTTGGGTTTAGTTATGTTGGATAGTACGTGTTGGATGTGGTTGTATTTGATTGGGTTGGGACTGATTGGTTTGATTAGGGTTGGGTTGGATTGTGTTGTGTATGATTTGATTGGAATTCATTTTGAACCTTCAGCAGTGATTGCCAACCACCAACCCTCGAACTTCTGGTAATTTAATGTAGTTTTGGTTCTGATTTGATTTAATTGAATCGGTTTGGTTAAGTATGAATGGAGTTTGACTTGGTTGGTTTGGGATGTGGTAGAGTTGCATTTGTTTGATTTGGGTTGGATTTAAGAGGGAATGGATTGGATCAGGGGTGTTTGGTATACATTGGTTACACAAAGTTGGGTTGGTTCGGTTGGATAAGCTCGTGTTGGATCTGGTTGGATCGTGATGTGCATGATTGGATTGGATTAGACTTGGATAGCCAATCACCAACTCACTAACCATTGAATTTCTTTTCTCCTAAATTTGGTTTCTTATGTGTAGTTTCTCTTTTTGGTATATTTATCCCTTAGGGTTATTTCGCCTCTGGTATATTGTCAGCCATTTGGCCCGTGTTTTCTCGTTCATCCACACATTGCGTTGTGCTTGCTGTATGGCTAGATCATCTGGCATCCTCACAGTTTTACTGGTTTGATTCAATCACATCTTGCATCACTTAAAATGTGTGTTGACATGTACCTTGATCTTGTGGCGGCTATTGAAACCCTTCCCGCATGTCGCGCACACATAACTGTCCTCGTTCTCATGCACCTTCTTGTGGTACTTGAGGTAAACCTTGCGCGAGAAGCACTTTCCGCAATCCTCGCACATGAATGGCTTCTCTGTGCTGTGGACCGACTTGTGCAACTCGAGGTTCTCCTTGCGGTTGAAGGTTTTGTCACATATATTGCAAGCGAATGGCTTCTCGCCGGAATGGACCAGCATATGATTGGTCAGCCCGTGGCGGGTCCCTATGTGCTTCCCACAAATGTTACAGAGATATTCTTTCTGTCCGGTATGCATCATTACGTGCTTCTTGAGCCGGTAAGGAGTGCTGCAGACCTTACCGCAAGTCTTACATGTGACCTGAGCGACGTCCACATGATGCAGCATGTGCATTCTTAGCTGCTGCTTCAGGACAAAACTCATGCCGCAGTCCCCACAAGAGAAAGGCTTCTCACCTGTGTGTAGGCGAATGTGGTTCTTGAGCACATTCTTACGTGAGAAGCACCGCCCACACACCTTGCAAGGGTAAGGTTTAACCTTCGTGTGCACCAGCCGGTGCGTCTTAAGATTCTTAGATAATGCGAACAGCTTCCCGCAATCCTGGCAGCCATACTGCTTCTTGCCATGGCCCAACATGTGAATGCGCCACACTCTGTATTGTCCGTAACACTTCTCGCATTTGCTGCACTTGAAGGGTTTTTCCCCTCCGTGCAAACGCTTGTGTTCCTCCAAAAATCTGATCTTCTCGAACACTAGTTCGCATTCGTCACACGGGAAAGATGTCTGAACTATGCGTGGGGCCCTCGTCGTCCCTTCTTCGCCTCCTCTTCCTCTTCTCCTCCTTTTCCTCTTTCTCGTTGTGGCCTCGTCTCCACTGCTGCTATCTTCGCTGGTTCCCCAGGCTTCCTCCGCAAGCCCCCTCTCCTGTGAAATTATTATTATTAATATCGGGGAGATGCCTGCTGAAATTCAACGGGAAGGTTTCTTAAAGAAGTATTGTGAAAACATCCCATGCAAACTTGATGGCACAAAATTACAGAAAACCAGCAACAATGTAAAGCGCTGAGAATATGTCGAATTTTGGCATTAAAAGTACTCTATTGATTGATTCCACTTGCATTAAAAAATCGTTGGCGGAAAAACTAACTTTCCTTCTTTTAGGTATTCACTGTTACAAGTTATGGCCCTAGTCAACTTTTGAGTTGTGTATCTCTTTTTTAAACATTTGTTGTTTCAAGTCTCCTACTCCTACTTTGATTCTAAGTAATTTTAATATGTGAATGATTAATTATCTACATTTAAAAGTATTCCTTCTCATAAATAACACAACGAATATTGGTTACTTTGGCTGCTATGAAAATCATTCCCCCTTCTTCCTTCTCTCTCTCTTATATTAAAAGCAAAAATCCAACATTTTAAAATTGTTAAATATTAAGGGTTGTTTTTACCCCATTAGTCAATTAAAGTAAAATAATATTATCTAGGATACTATAAGTCCTGGGTATGTGCTGTTGCTTACGTTTTCCTCTGCCTGAATATATGTTTTAATCGTTACTTTACAGATCATATTAGGGCAAGGGAAGACATTTGGCAATTTTTCGTGTCATCACGCCGTCAAGGTCACGATGTGAGGCTAAATAGACATCTGCGGAACAGAAGAACATTGCTCTCCGAGGCATACAATTATTATTGGTTTTAAGGGTTCTAAGGGTAATATTTTTCCTAATTTTGCGTGACAATTCAAAATAAAAAATCTGAAATGTTTGCAAAATGGAAGTGTGTTTTACTAATACCGTCAATACCCGCGTATAGTGCACACCCTCGTATAACGCACAGGGGGGTTTTCAGCCTCGAAATCTATTATAAAAGAACGTCAGCTAACTCAATCATTACGTACTCTATGTTTACTTACAAGGTGATATTGGGATATAAACAATAAATCCAATTATATTAATTTCAGATTATGGCATATGACATTCTTTGAGCTAATAAAATGAAGGAATGACGATAATCCTATTTTCACATACGTTTTTGTTACGCCGGAGGTGGACAGGTTCGCCCAACCTTCAGTTTTACCCTTATTAGAACACTCTGGATCACGTAAACATGATAGCAAAAAACCATAATTAACCACAGACTCTAAGAATCAAGAATAAATCACGTATCACCAGGCCGGGCGCCTGTGTAGGGTGACGTCATGTGTAAGATGCCGATTCCGATAACAACATTGAAGAAGAATGGTCCAGTGACGAAGTATTTCTTGGCTTTTAAAATGAATAAATACTGAATTCATTCTTTTCATATATAATTAATGAATGTTTGTAGAATTAATTATTAAATTCGAACTTTTATCTATCTTACATTTCGTAAAAATCACCAATAAAATTATGAGGATACCCGGGCAGTAATTACTGTGCTGAAATTCTGGAAATATGGAACATTATGTACCCTCGTATAACACGCATTCTAATTTTTAACTCAAATATTTCGAAAAGAAAGTGCGCATTATACGCGGGTATTTACGGTATATAATGCGAATGACCAGACATTTTGTCCAATGACTTTTCGTCCAAAACATAATTTTGTCCAATTGACATTTTGTCCAGATCACAATAGGTCCATCTGTTTATTAGTCCAGTAATATTTTATCATATTTATTTTGGTTCAAGACTTTGTATGTCCACTAAATAGTATTGTGCATAACTTTTCCATCCCATAAAGAACGCAATACTTGCCTTTCCTTGATTCTATTAATTTTTAGCCTACTTTCCAGAATGGGAAATAGGGTTATAGTTTTGTCATTTTGTCTGTCTGCCTGTCAATCCCCTATTAACCTTTGAACCAATAGACCGATTTTCATCTTTTACTCTAAAGGTTACAAAGGTAATTTTTTCCTAATTTTGTATGACATTTCAAAATTAAAAATATGAAATGCTTGCAGAATACAAGCATCTTTTACTAGTATATAATGCAGGTGCCCAGACATTTTGTCCAAAGCCTTTTCGTCCAAATCATAATCATAAACGGCCAACTGAATGTTAAAGTTTAAATACTTCTGAAATAGAAAAAATGGAAAGAAATCTACACCGGACGTGAATGATAATGGAAAAAATTGTATTGCACAAAAAACTTGGACAAAAGTAATGAAATCAAAGAACGTATGGACAAATTGTCATTGGACGAAATTTATTGAACAATTTGTCCTGGCAGCATAAAATATGGAAATACAGAGATTGTTTTATTAATAAAAAAAATGATATAGATCTGTTTGCTCGGATGTTTGTCTGAAACATTCTCAGGGGAGATATATATACCGTTCCAGAATAAAGTAGATGGTGTAACAAGGTCTAAAGCAATGATCGAATTATTGGTATTAGGAATTGGTATCAATGAAAGTGCGAAATGAAATTTTCGAATAACGTTCCAAAAGAACATCAGCTAACTCAATCATTACATATCCTATGTTTACTTACAAGGTGATATTAGGATGTACACAATAATCCAATTATATTAATTTCAGAGTATGGCACTCTAAGAATCAAGAATAAACCATGTATGAATGCTGAGAGAAAAGTAGGGAACGATAACTTGATTTAGTTCTACAAGAAGCATCAACTCCCAGCGTACTCAAAGGCATCAGCTGCCATTGTTTCTAATTGTAAGTAGTACCAGTACCTCACCACCAGGACGGGCACCTGTGTAGGGTGACGTCATGTGTATGATGACGATTCCAATAACAACATCGAAGAAGAATGGTCCAGTGACGAATAATTTTTTGGCTTTTAAATGAATAAATACTGAATTCATTCTTTTCATATCTAATTAATATATGTTTATAGAATTAGTTAATAAATTTTAACTATTATCTATCTTACTTTTCGTAATAATCACCAATAAAATTATGATACCCAGGCAGTAATTAATGTGCCAGAATAGTGGAAATATGGTGTCAAATGAAAATGGGAAGATTATGTACCCTCACATTACACGCATTCTAATTTTTAACTCAAATATTCTGAAAAAAGTTTGCAATTTTACGCAGGTACACACATTTTGGAGATAAATATTTTAGGAAAAAGGGCAGATTATATGTGAGTAAATATAGTGATATGGAATTAATGAAAATAAACAAATATTCAATTACTCATTGATGCTGTGTTACTGAAGTCAGATATAGATATTCAAATTGATTAATTTTTGAATGACCTTGGAGACATTTTCTGCAAAAGCTGAGTAAATTTTTAATCTTTGAATAAAAAAAGTGAAAAATTACATTTTTGACTTTGAATTTTAATGAAATATGGACTAAAAAGTAAAGAATAAATCTGAAATTCTCATACCATACATACTGGTGTGAAACACGCAGTTTGAAGTCCAAATTTTTAGGTCATAAAATAAGGGTGCGTTTTATACATGGTTAATACCTCTGTGAACTTAAACTAAAAAATCTGATGTGGCCACCACATGACTTTCTCCATATCTGTAATATTTCTAAAAATTCCAAATAGGTTACATAATAATAACAATAAATATTTTAAGAAACAGCGAGAAAAATTTAGACTTAAAAAGAACAAAAATAAACTCAAACCATAGCCTTCTGATGTTGCATATAGCCACAAATCTCCAACAATTAAGAAAAGAAAAAGGAGTGTCACTAAGACCTAACTAAGCGTCAATTGTTAACAATAGTAGTCAGTAGGTGGCATGGTGGTGGCAGCTAAAAATATAAGATATCTCTTAAACAATGCATATATGGAAAATTGTTTCAAACAAAGGTCGTAAAAAATTAAATTTCCTACAACTTTTATTCCAACACTTTTTTACATTTATCAAATATTAAAGCGCATATTTCAAAATAACGGATAAGTGACAAGAGTAAACACCCACTGCCGGTTGACCAATTTTTACCAAAAACTAATCAGTTCTTGTGACTTTTATAAAAATGCAAAATATAAAATTTGGCATTGACCTAATAAATAGTTTTTGAGTAAGAGCACCCATAAAAAGCTATCACACACACATCATCGAGAAAATTGTCAAAACATGTTCAGCGGACCTCAAAACTTAAATTTCCGTACTACTACGTAAATGGAGAAAGTAAAAATGGTCGTGGACCTAACTCGAACCAGATCTGTATTTATTTATGGTATTTTAGAAAAATGCCTAACATGACAATATGATTCAAGAATCATGTTTTTATACCCCTAAAAATCTACGGTGCGCGTTATACACGGCATACGAAAAAGTTGGGTTTTTTGGCAAAAAGTATGAGAGCGCATTATACACGAGAGCACAATATACACGAGTATATACGGTAGTTGAGGTTACATTTAGGAAAAAATACTTTTGGGCATATAAATGTTGTTACCTTAGAGCCAGTTGCATTACTACTTGACCCAGCAGTGGTGTTGATAACATTTCCCTGAAATAAAGATCATGAAATTAGTGGAATAATATTTTTAAATGACTGTAAATTGACACTACTGACCCCCTTTATGTAAATATCGTAATATAGTTAAAGGCTACATAATCTTGACCAATTTTAGCATTGAAACATTCCCCTGTTAGATGAAATGTAGCTCTCACGATAAGATATAACCACGAAATATTTTTGAATCTGAAAGTTTGTTTGGAATTGTTTCAATAAATAATCTTTTATGTATAATGTTCATCATATATTAACTATACTAAAATTCCAGTTATTATAAGCTAAGCACATGATTATACAGGGTGGACCAAAATGAATGCGAAAATTACAATTTTCATTATTTAATTAACCGGAAGTTACAACAATGAAATAACTTTTATATATATATAAAAGGGTGGCAAAAAGTTGTTGAGATAAGTTGTCTCTCTCTTGTGCTGACGAAGGGATAGTTCCCGAAAGCTTCCATGTGTTTTGTGTATAAGTTTTAAGTGTGTCACTTCAACACCACAAGCAGCTCACCTGAAGTCATCTTATTGGTGAGTGCTCACTGGGCTTTCTTATCACAACCACTTGTTACCATCCATTTATCCCATTTACCTTTCCTCTTCCATAAACATGTTTATAAATATATATACATAAATATATATATATATATATATATATATATACATATATACATACAGTGGACGCCGCATATTGTAATCACGGATAATGTTATCATTCGTGAAATGTTATCACTTTTACCAAGTCCCGAACAGACGTATACTAATACATGGAAAAAACAACGGTAATTGAAATCACAGCTTCGGTTATTGTTATAGCTTTTTTCGCGACGGCCTTGACACATGTGCAGTGGAAGTAATTAAAATAGATATAACGCATCACAACTCATGTGTTCACGTGTTTCTATGTATCTGTTCAATTAACTTTAGGGATCTGTCCACCTGGTCATCCTTGAACCCTCTGCATAGTGGGTTTTTATGCATGACCCTTTTCTCCCACTCATCCCTCAACCCAACCCAACTCAACCCAACCCAACCTAACCCAAACCAACCATCTTAAGGCATTGTTTCCTATTTCGGGTTTATTTTTCACCTATTCACTACACAGCATGAAAGAAGACACGGAATAGGAGGGGTGGTCGGTTTCTCCATAATGCCCGTAATTGGTCGGGCTAGGTCGGTGATGTAGCCCCTCATTAACGTCGCTCATCGTCATGGAGCAATTGCTACTGTTGCTTCGTATAGTTCATACGTTTGTCAGTGTCATTTCTCGTACTTTTGTCAGTGTCCTTTCTCCAGTGTTTGTTTGTCAGTGTCGTGAAAGACCGTGCCTGTACTAATTTAATTGTGAGAGCCTTAACCCTTGTTTTATTACGTGATATGATGGCAGAGGTGCGAAAGAAATGTAAAGATCTAACCCTTAAAGACATAAATTACTATTTTAGAACGATATGATAAATTACCGAAAGGGGGGTCAACGTAATGCAGCATGGATTAAGAGGAAATAGTGTGCTTCATATTGTTGTAGTTGTATTATTTTTATTGATGAATTAGGTGTGTAATAATTTGATGACTTTCTCTAAGAAATAGCAGACACTCAACTCAAACTATTCTATATTGATTGATTTTTAATGTTTTCTCAGTCCACTTCTACCTTCTATGTAAACATTTCCGCTTTTCATTAATAAACAATGCTGAACAGCTGAACTCTTGTTTCATCGGTTATTGTTATCAATCGGATATTTTTATCAATGAAGCTGTATCAAGAAGTGATTACATTAAGCAACATCCACTGTGTACACCGTAAACACCTGCGTATAATGCGCACCTTTTTTTTGAAATATTCGAGTTAAAAGTTAGGATGCGTGTTATACGAGGGTACATAATCTTCCAATTTTCATTTGACCCCATATTTCCACAATATCGGCACATTAATTACTGCCTGGGTACCATCATATTTTTATTGGTGATTTTTACGAAAAGTAAGATAGCAAATAGTAAAAATTTATTAACTAATTATATAAAAAAATAATTAGATATGAAAAGAATGAATTCAGTATTTATTCATTTTAAAAGCCAAGAAATTCTTCGTCACTGCACCATTCTTCTTCGATGTTGTTATCGGAATCATCATCTTACGTTATTTTCATTAATTCCATATTACTATATTTGCTCACATATAATCTGCACTTTTTCCTAAAATATTTATCTACAAAACAAGTGTACCTGCGTAAAATGCAAACTTTTTTCAGAATATTTGAGTTAAAAATTCGAATGCGTGTAATGCGAGGGTACATAATCTTTAATTTGACACCATATTTCCACAATTTTGGCACATTAATTACTGCCTGGGTATCATAATTTTATTGGTGACGTCACCCTACACAGGTGTCCTGCCTGGTGGTGAGGTACTGGTACTACTTACAATTAGAAACAATGGCAGCTGATGCCTTTGAGTTCGCTGGGAGTTGATGCTTCTTGTAGAACTAAATAAAGTTATCCTTCCCTACCTTTCTCTCAGCATTCATACATGATTTATTCTTGATTCATAGAGTCTGTAGTTAATTATTATTATTTGCTATTGTGCTTACGTGCTTCAGAGTGTTCTAATAAGGTTAAAACTGAAGCTTGGACGAACCCGTCCACCTCAGGCGAGACAACAACGTATGTCAAAAACTTTGACACGATTATCGTCATTCCTTTCATTTCACTACACCACCAGAAACCTGTGTGTGTATTTATATATATATGTATACAAAGTACAGTATTCCTTCCATTTAAAATATTATAACAAATTTACGCCACCCAGCAAAATAGTCCGCCAGCTGATATTTTGTGCACTAATGTCGGGATAGGCGCATTATATGAAAAAATGCTCCTAAAAATATATTGTTATATTCCGAAAAAAAAGCTATGCATGTGCATGTTATACAAGGAGTTACTGTGTGTGTATATATATATCATTATATATAGACGTTCCTTACAGAGGAGGAGGATATAACATATAAGAGGATACTAATGTTTAGGCACTTCCAGATGAACTGGATATATGAAATTTTTTTCTTATGTAGGACTTAGTGCAAAACCGACTAGAAAAAACGAAAATCTTGAAAAAGTGCAACAATGCGACCACTAAAAATTCGCGATTGTTTAAGAAAATTTTCAAGGTTTATCAATTTCAGAATGCACTATGGAGCTGAAATTTTTTTATAGGTATAATTTGTAAAAAAAAAAACAAAATAGGGATTATAGAAATTTTGAAAACCAGTCCAGAGGAGAAATCTTTCGAATTAAATAAATATTTCTCATGATGAAATATCTCTCTAAAAAATTAATGTTTTTTCAATGTGAGATGAAATGCTTGCAGTATGCAAGCACATTCTACTAGTGTGTGTGTATATATATATATATATATCTATATATATATATATATATGGAGAAAGTAATAAAAAGCTAAAAGCATTAATTTAAAACATTTATTTACATAAGTAACAATTATAAATATTGAGTAACACAAAGGTATTGTAATGACATTTATCAACTTTTATAATAGAAAAATGATTGAACAATTACAATACTAGAATCAAGGTCACACCACTAGCCAAATAATGGCACATATATAAGTTATAAGCAAATTTAATTAGCATAAATGCTTTGGAAAAGCTTTTCAGCAATGTATCCCAGTATTTACAGCCTTCCCTAAATTTATGAGCTTAATTTGTTTCATGAAAACTGATCGTTAGGTGAAAACTCGTAAAATGAATATCATTTTCCCATTACTAACTACGTAAAAAAATTTAACTGGTTACAGAGGTCAAAATAAAAAAAACTATCCAATAGTTCACTTAAAAGCAACACAGAATGATATCATATTGAGAAATAAACTGATGTGGGAAACACATGACTTTCTCTATATTTATATAGCAAATTAAATGTTGTTAGCTCTGGGATCGTTGTCAATATTTACTTCTGGTTGACAATTAAGAAAAGAAAAAGGAGCGTTACTAAGACGTAACTAAGCATCAATTGTTAACAATAGTCTTTGGTAGGTGGCGTGGTGGTGGCAGCTAAAAATATAAGATATCTCTTAACCCTTCAGCGACGGGAGGCATTTAAATTCTACGGCATCGTACGGCCGGCTGGTATTTAAACAGAATATCAGATTTTATAAGTACCATCTTTTAAAAAAATATAAATTTTCATCTATACATCTTAGATGAATGAAATCTTGAAACCAACGGCTGTATAGTGTTCTGCACTTAGTATTAAATGTACAATATAATATCTTAATATTCTTTTACGTTAATAACCTCTGAAGATGAAAGACCATGCCAATTGAAATGTGTTACAGATTCCTGAATGCAATTTTTTCGGAAACAGTCATCGATATATTCGATGTTTCGTGATATCACACGCTCAAGTTCTCTGTATAGTCTTAGCTTGCTTCTCTGGTCGACTCAATGGTCTGCTGCATTTGCTTTCTTGGCTTTTTGTAAACACTGACTCTTTGGAGCCTATGCCTAGTTATTAACTCTCTCTCTCTTTTCTGATACAAGAACCGCTGTTAAATCTATGAAGCCGTCTGGCAGATCACATACAGTGGAAATCGCATTACACCAAATCGGAGAGAAAGAAATATTGGTTATCACGGAATGCGTGCCCATTTCACACAAGCAACTATATTTTTAATTGTATAATTATCTGCTTAAGTTGAAAAGGTTAATTTAAAACACCAATTAACAAGATAGGCTAATTGAGAGAATCTCCAATCCCTTCTCCTTTAAAATACCACTCCAAATTGTCGTCCAGGGCTGGATTAGGCGGTACGCAAAACACGCAAGTGTGTGGGGTTCATTGAATTGATGCCATCTCTTCTCAAAAAAACCTTTTCTAAAGATTTGCCGCACCGATCACAAACTCGGCAATAATCTCTTACTTGTTACAAATTTACGATTTGGGTGTTATGTGCATGGGGCCCAAGGGTTTCCTCATGTTGTCATCACAGCAATTTTAACAGGCAGTGGAACTGTGGATTCTGTAAGACTGGACACAGTACAGTGTGTCCTTGATTAACGTCCAGCGGCAAACTTCTGCCTAGGCAAACTAGGCAGCTGCCTGGGGCCCCAACCTCGGCCGGGGCCCTGACCAGGGGCCGAAATGGTGCACATTGAGGACACAGAACATGGAAAATAATATGTCAATTTTCCGAACGAAATAGAAAATAATTGACCATAGTTAATTTTTTGACAATTCAAGTGACAACACTGTGTTTGTGTTCTTTGTTTGTTTTGCATTGCACCTGACTTTATCCTATAACATGTCACTACTTGTCAGTTCGCGTTGAAAGTGTGTGTTAGAAAGTTGTATCAATTTCAATTTTGCGGCTCAAAGGTTTTATCTTCCACGCGAATTTGCTGAGGTTAGTTAAGGTTACGATACGAGTAGTGTTGGTGACGGAAGCTAAAGAATGTGATAGAATTTCCTAGTGTATAGTTTCTTAAGATTTTTTAGAATAATCCCGTAAGATAGAATTTTCTATCTATTTTCTAAAGTTAAAGTACGTTAAATAAATAAAAAATAAAAGTAAAGTTTGTTTTTTGCAAAATTACCAAAAAGGGGGCCCCGACTCTGTTAACTGCCTAGGGGCCCTGGGTCTCTATGTCCTGGCCTGTTAACTTCGTTAATTTGTTCCCAAATATCCCAACTTTGAACTACACAAGGTTCATTGAATCAATGTTTCCCATAAGAACCATGTTATAGAATATATTTGTTTCTAAAACCTCAAGTTCATAACCTTTTGAAACACAAAAAGACCCTATATACTGTATTTTATGGGGCTTTATGGTATAAAATATGACATGAAAGGTACCAGAACATATATAAATCATTAAAACAATACATTAACAGAAAAAACATAAAATATACAAATAATATGACACTACATTTTAAGGAACCCAAATTTGGAAAATGGTTAAATTTTACAATAGTACCACTAGTAGCAAGAAAAATGACTTATGTAATAGTAACACAGAGAAATGTAGTTGTAGGAGTGATTACATTAAACAACGATGTTTACAGAGAGACACAAACACTTCTGTGAATTCCAGTTCATGAGCTCACCGTGATAGAAAAGAAATTTAAAAAAATATTTATTGCAGCAGTTACTGTAAAATTAATAAAAATTGACTGCAATAGAGGTAAAATAAACATATTTCCTTCCTGATATCAATGAAAATAAAATTGGTAGACATTAATTGCAAGTTAACTCAAAAGTACAGAATAATTTAAAGTTTATAAATAAGGCACTCGGCAGAAATCAACCCATACAATAGCCTTCAGATATTGTATATTGCCACAAATCTCCAACAATTAAGAAAAGAAAAAGGAGCTTTATTACACAAAACTAAGCATCAATTGTTAACAATAGTTGTCGGTAGGTGGCATGGTGGTGGCAGCTAAAAATATAAAATATCTCTTAAACAATACGTTATATGGGAAAATGTTTCAAACAAAGGTTGTAGAAAATGAAATTTCCTACAACTTTTATTCCAGTACGTTATTACAGACATAAAATATTAAAGCAAATATTTCAAAATAAAGGATAAGTGACAAGAGTAAACACCCACTTCCGGTTGACCGATTTTTACCAAAAACTGTGACTCATAAAAATGTTAAAGAAAACATTTTGCATTGACCAGATTAATAGTTTTTTACTACTTTGGAATGTTATGTTTAATACTTTCATAAAAATATAATTCAGTCTCATCAATATCCTCGAGGAAGATACCTGTCAGATGGCAATTCAAATCGAGTTGAAAAAATACGACAAAATAATTTTTCCCTGAAAGAGAAATTTGCAATTAGAAATTCTTTTACCAGCTCTCTGGCTTCTAATTTTTAAAAATATATATACATACATACATACATATAGCTATTCGTGCTTTACCTTACCACATTCCCTCCTTATTGGCGATCCACCCTTCCCACTCCCTGCCTCCTCCAATCATCAACCATCCCACATCACCCTGTCATTCCCCGCCCAGTGTGTCACTTTCAGTTACTATGTCTTCATCGCTGATGAAGGGCAATAGGCCCAAAAAGCTTTCGTGTGTTTTTCTTGTGGGCGTGTGTCTCTTCGACGCCCCCAGCAGCCTGCCAGCTTGGTCCTCAACTTGGTAAGTGTCCGCTGGGCTTCCCTCAACACCTTGTTGCCACTCTCATCACTACCTTTTATTTTCCTTAAGATAATATATATATATTCATTCATTCGTGTTCTGTCTTGCGACAGGTCCTACCAATTATTTTAATTAATTGGTTTTGACTAGGGAATATACATACACGGTGTGGTGGTTTCCCGTTGCCTTCCACACCGGACTCACACACAGAAGGGAGGAGGAAACCCGGTGCCGGCATTTGCCTGCTCTAACGAAAAACACCAGGGGGGCCAACGGCTTAACGTCCCTTCCGAAGGACGGAACAGCTGAATTTGCGCGGTCTCCTCAAACCACGCAAACAGGGGGCCGGATGACCTTGAGCAGGGTTGACAATTTAAATATAACATAAAACATTGACATTAACAATTATAGAATATATTTTATTCCTTGAGTATTTTTTGTATGAAGTTACTCGGGTAGAAAACTGATCTGAATTGCCTTGGATGGTTTGGGTTGTGTTGGGATGGCTTGGATTGGGGGTTTGGGTTGTATTGGGTTGAGTTATGTTGGATAGTATGTGTTGGATGTGGTTGTATTTGATTGGGTTGGGACTGATTGGTTTGATTAAGGTTGGATTGGATTGTGTTGTGTATGATTTGATTGGATTGGGATTCATTTTGAACCTTCAGCAGTGATTGCCAACCACCAACCCTCTAACTTCTGGTAATTTAATGTAGTTTTGGTTCTGATTTGATTTAATTGAATCGGTTTGGTTAAGTATGAAAGGAGTTTGACTTGGTTGGTTTGGGATGTGGTAGAGTTGCATTTGTTTGATTTGGGTTGGATTTAAGACAGAATGGATCGGATCAGAGGTGTTTGGTATACATTGGTTACACAAAGTTGGGTTGGTTCGGTTGGATAAGCTCGTGTTGGATCTGGTTGGATCGTGATGTGCATGATTGGATTGGATTAGACTTGGATAGCCAATCACCAACTCACTAACCATTGAATTTCTTTTCTCCTAAATTTGGTTTCTTATGTGTAGTTTATCTTTTGGGTATATTTATCCCTTAGGGTTATTTCGCCTCTGGTATATTGTCAGCCATTTGGCCCGTGTTGTCTCGTTCATCCACACATTGCGTTGTGCTTGCTGTATGGCTAGATCATCTGGCATCCTCACAGTTTTACTGGTTTGACTCAATCACATCTTCCATCACTTAAAATGTGTGTTGACATGTACCTTGATCTTGTGGCGGCTATTGAAACCCTTCCCGCATGTCGCGCACACATGACTGTCCTCGTTCTCATGCACCCTCTTGTGGTACTTGAGGTAAACCTTGCGCGAGAAGCACTTTCCGCAATCCTCGCACATGAATGGCTTCTCTGTGCTGTGGACCGACTTGTGCAACTCAAGGTTCTCCTTGCGGTTGAAGGTTTTGTCACATATATCGCAAGCGAATGGCTTCTCGCCGGAATGGACCAGCATGTGATTGGTCAGCCCGTGGCGGGTCCCTATGTGCTTCCCACAAAGGTTACAGAGATATTCTTTCTGTCCAGTATGCACCTTTACGTGCTTCTTGAGCCGGTAAGGAGTGCTGCAGACCTTACCGCAAGTCTTACATGTGACCTGAGCGACGTCCACATGATGCAGCATGTGCATTCTTAGCTGCTGCTTCAGGACAAAACTCATGCCGCAGTCCCCACAAGAGAAAGGCTTCTCACCTGTGTGTAGGCGAATGTGGTTCTTGAGCACTCCCTTGCGGGAGAAGCACCGCCCACACACCTTGCAAGGGTAAGGTTTAACCTTCGTGTGCACCAGCTGGTGCATCTTAAGATTCTTAGATAATGCGAACAGCTTCCCGCAATCCTGGCAGCCATACTGCTTCTCGCCATGACCCAACATGTGATTGCGCCACACTTTGTATTGTCCGTAACACTTCTCGCATTTGCTGCACTTGAAGGGTTTTTCCCCTCCGTGCAAACGCTTGTGTTCCTCCAAAAATCTGATCTTCTCGAACACTAGTTCGCATTTGTCACACGGGAAAGATGTCTGAACTATGCGTGGGGCCCTCGTCGTCCCTTCTTCGCCTCGTCTTCTTCTCCTCCTTTTCCTCTTTCTCGTTGTGGCCTCGTCTCCACTGCTGCTATCTTCGCTGGTTCCCCAGGCTTCCTCCGCAAGCCCCCTCTCCTGTGAAATTATTATTATTAATATCGGGGAGATGCCTGCTGAAATTCAACGGGAAGGTTTTTTAAAGAAGTTTTGTGAAAACATGCCATGCAAAGTTGATGGTACAAAATTACAGAAAACCGGCAACAATGCAAAGCGCTAGGAAAATGTCGAATTTTTGCATTAAAAGTACTCTATTGATTGATTCCACTTGCATTAAAAAATCGTTGGCGGAAAAACAAACTTTCCTTCTTTTAGGTATTCACTGTTTCAAGTCTCCAACTCCTACGACGATTCTAAGTAATTGTAACATGTGAATGATTAATTATCTACATCAAAAGTATTTCTTCTCATAAATAACACAACGAATATTGGTTACTTTGGTTGCTATGAAATTCATTCCCCCTTCTTCCTTCTCTCTCTCTCTTATATTAAAAGCAAAAATCCAACATTTTAAAATTGTTAAATTTTAACAGTTGTTTTTACCCCATTTGTAAATTAAAGTTAAATAATTCTTATTTAGGATACTATAAGTCCTGGGTATGTGCTGTTGCAAATGTTGTCCTCTGCCTGAAAATATGTTTTAATCGTTACTTTACAGATCATATTAGGGCAAGGGAAGACATTTGGCAATTTTGCGTGTCATCACGCCGTCAAGGTCACGATGTGAGGCTAAATAGACATCTGCGGAACAGAAGAACATTGCACTCCGAGGCATACAATTATTATTGGTTTTAAGGGTTCTAAGGGTAATATTTATCCTAATTTTGCGTGACAATTCAAAATAAAAAATCTGAAATGTTTGCAAAATGGAAGCGTGTTTTACTAATACCGTCAATACCCGCGTATAGTGCGCACCCTCGTATAACGCACAGGGGGGTTTTCAGCCTCGAAATCTATTATTTTTCTATATACCCGCGTATATGGCGCACCGATTTTTTTTAGCGTTACCGTTCCAGAATAAAGTAGATGGTGTAACGTGTTCTAAGGCAATGATCGAATTATTGGTATTATGTATTGGTAACATAATGATAGTGCGAAATGAATTTTTTGAATAACATCCCAAAAGAACGTCAGCTAACTCAATCATTACGTACTCTATGTTTACTTATAAGGTGATATTGGGATATACACAATAAATCCAATTATATTAATTTCATAGTATGGCATATGACATTCTTTGAGCTAATAAATTGAAGGAATGACGATAATCCTATGTCTAAGTTTTTTAGATTCGTTTTAGTCACACCTGAGGTGGACGGGTTCACCCAACCTTCAGTATTAACCATATTAGAACACTCTGGAGCATGTAAACACGAGAGCAAATAATCATAATTAACTACAGGCTCTAAGAATCAAGAATAAACCACGTATGAATGCTGAGAGAAAAGTAGGGAACGGTAACTTGATTTAGTTCTACAAGAAGCATCAACTCCCAGCGTACTCAAAGGCATCAGCTGCCATTGTTTCTAATTGTAAGTAGTACCAGTACCTCACCACCAGGACAGGCGCCGGTGTAGGGTGACGTCATGAGTAAGAAGACGATTCCGATAACAACATCGAAGAAGAATGGTCCAGTGACGAAGAATTTCTCCACTTTTAAAATAAATAAAAACTGAATTCATTCTTTTCATATGTAATTAATGTATGTTTGTAGAATTAATTAATAAATTTTAACTTTTATCTATCTTACATTTCGTAAAAATCACCAATAAAATTATGAGGATACCCGGGCAGCAATTACTGTGCTGAAATTGTGGAAATATGGTAGATTATGTACCCTTGCATAACACGCATCCTAATGTTTAACTCAAATATTTCGAAAAAAAAAGTGCGCATTATACGCGGGTATTTATGGTATATAATGCGAATGACCAGACATTTTGTCCAAAGACTTTTCGTCCAGATCACAATAAGTCCATCTGTTTATAAGTCCAGTAATATTTTATCATATTTATTTTGGTTCAAGACTTTGTATGTCCACTAAATAGCAGTGCATAACTTTTGCATCCCATAAAGAATGCAATAGGAAAAAATTCTCATTCTCAAGCAAATACTTGCCTTTCCTTGATTCTATTAATTTTTAGCCTACTTTCCAGAATGGGAATTAGGGTTATAGTTTTGTCATTGTGTCTGTCTGCCTGTCAATCCCCTATTAACCTTTGAACCAATAGACCGATTTTCATCCTTTACTCTAAAGGTTTCAAAGGTAATTTTTTCCTAATTTTGTATGACATTTCAAAATTAAAAATATGAAATGCTTGCAGAATACAAGCATCTGCCCAGACATTTTGTCCAAAACCTTTTCGTCCAAATAATAATTTTATCCAATTGACATTTGTCTAGCTTTCATTAAGTCCACCTGTTTAGCATTCCAGAATATTTAGTCCTATCTATTTTGGTTCAAGACTTTGTTTTTCCACTAAATATTATTGTGCAAAGCTTTTTCGTCCCATAAAAAACTCTAATAGGAAAAAAGTCTCATTCTGAAGACTTCCGTTGATTCTATTAATTTTTTCATTCTACCTTTACTCTACTTAAAATTTGCGGATAAAAATATCAGTGAATTATAATCTTTTTTCTTCCAACGTCCTTCAGAACTGAATTTGTAATAAGTTAAACACTAGAATGATGTTGTCTAACAATAATTGTTCTAGTATTCCTTAGTAACAACATAACGGCCAACTGAATGTTAAAGTTTAAATACTTCTGAAATAGAAAAAATGGAAAGAAATCTACACCGGACGTGACTGATAATGGAAAAAATCGTATTACACAAAAAACTTGGACAAAAGTCATGAGATCAAAGAACGTATGGACAAATTGTCATTGGACGAAATTTATTGAACAATTTGTCCTGGAATCATAAAATATGGAAATACAGAGATTGTTTTATTAATAAAAAAAATGATATAGATCTGTTTGCTTGGATGTTTGTCTCTAAACATTCTCAGGGGAGATATATATATACATCGCGATTTGTCTGTATACATTTGAATATTTCAATAACGTTATTTTTGAGCATTATTTATTCTATTATTAAAATGTTTAGCCTAAATTGGTGCTTATTTTAATATTTAATAGAAATAAATAAATATATAGCAACAAATAAATAATTTAACAATGAGATTTGCAAATCATGAAATACATTAAAATACCGAAACAAAAAATCAGAATGAATTTATCGTTTTTATCATTATTCACAGCCACATTGTTCACATAATGCAAAGGCGTACTCAGTGCTCCACACAAACAGTTACGTGAAATTTTTAGATGCATGCAGTTAAGGGTTAAATGACAAAATTTGCAGTATTGCTGTGAAAATATTTCATCGTAAAGGTGATATGATTCTCTGCTACTTTTGAGTAATTGCATATGACTACCTAGAATTATACATTCCAGTTGCATCTGCCCACATATTCAAGAAATTTCTATGCAGTTTTGTACTTAAAACCATACCTTGGTTACAATTAATACCATATTTTCTAGCGTATAAGCTGGCCCTATATATAAACCACACTCTTGTTTCTTGAGACTCAGTCTACGGGGAAAGAAATATTCCAAAAATAAGCCGCATTTCAAACATCGCATAGGCATAAAACATTCCGGGCAATTACTAATATGCATCATTAACTGTACACAAATATCAGTAAACATTGGTATTCTCTGTAATAATAAAGTATTTCGGCAATTACCTGTAACCGATCAGTAATATATTCATTTCACTGGATGCATATTACCCAAAATCTTGGAATGCACATTTTACCCAAACATGCTGCATGTGGAAAACAATGAAAAAGCCACAGAAATGTCACTTACAATAGAATAATTGGAATACGAGACTGATCTGTGATGATGCCTTGATATCAGTCAAACTACGGAATTTTTCTCGCAAGCCTCCGTTGCTACCATAACGATCGCCTTTAAAAACTGTCGTCAATAATAAATACATTTCTTTTCCTTTTGTTTCGGTAAATATGCTACGTTTTTATATGCCACATACTGCACATTGAATCACCCAGTCATTTAGCAAAGTCACAGTGAATTTCAACATTTATGCCACATTTTGGATTTTCCGATTTTGTATCTTCGCATATGCCGTAAATACCCGCTTATAATGCGCACCCTCGTATAACGCGCAGGGGGGTTTTTAACCTCGTAATCTATGAGTTTTCTATATACCTGCGTATAGTGCACACCGATTTTTTTAGCGTTACCATTCCAGAATAAAGTAGATGGTTTAACAAGGTCTAAAGCAATGATCGAATTATTGGTATTATGTATTTGTATCAACGAAACTGCGAAATGAAATTTTCGAATAACGTTCCAAAAGAACATCAGCTAACTCAATCATTACATATCCTATGTTTACTTACATATTAGGATGTACACAATAATCCAATTATATTAATTTCAGAGTATGGCACTCTAAGAATCAAGAATAAACCATGTATGAATGCTGAGAGAAAAGTAGGGAACGATAACTTGATTTAGTTCTACAAGAAGCATCAACTCCCAGCGTACTCAAATGCATCAGCTGCCATTGTTTCTAATTGTAAGTAGTACCAGTACCTCACCACCAGGACGGGCACCTGTGTAGGGTGACGTCATGTGTATGATGACGATTCCAATAACAACATCGAAGAAGAATGGTCCAGTGACGAATAATTATTTGGCTTTTAAATGAATAAATACTGAATTCATTCTTTTCATATCTAATTAATGTATGTTTATAGAATTAGTTAATAAATTTTAACTATTATCCATCTTACTTTTCGTAATAATCGCCAATAAAATTATGATACCCAGGCAGTAATTAATGTGCCAGAATAGTGGAAATATGGGGTCAAATGAAAATGGGAAGATTATGTACCCTCGCATTACACGCATTCTAATTTTTAACTCAAATATTCTGAAAAAAGTTTGCATTTTACGCAGGTACACACATTTTGGAGATAAATATTTTGGGAAAAAGTGCAGGTTATATGTGAGTAAATATAGTAATATGGAATTAATGAAAATAAACAAATATTCAATTACTCATTGATGCTGTGTTACTGAAGTCAGATATAGATATTCAAATTGATTAATTTTTGAAGGACCTTGGAGACATTTTCTGCAAAAGCTGAGTAAATTTTTAATCTTTGAATAAAAAAAGTGAAAAATTACATTTTTGACTTTGAATTTTAATGAAATATGGACTAAAAAGTAAAGAATAAATCTGAAATTCTCATACCATACATACTGGTGTGAAACACGCAGTTTGAAGTCCAAATTTTTAGGTCATAAAATAAGGGTGTGTTTTATACATGGTTAATACCTCTGTGAACTTAAACTAAAAAATCTGATGTGGCCACCACATAACTTTCTCCATTTCTGTAATATTTCTAAAAATTCCAAATAGGTTACATAATAATAACAATAAATATTTTAAGAAACAGCGAGAAAATTTTAGACTTAAAAAGAACACAAATAAACTCAAACCATAGCCTTCTGATGTTGCATATAGCCACAAATCTCCAACAATTAAGAAAAGAAAAAGGAGCGTCACTAAGACGTAACTAAGCGTCAATTGTTAACAATAGTCGTCGGTAGGTGGCAGCTAAAAATATAAGATATCTCTTAAACAATGCATATATGGAAAATTGTTTCAAACAAAGGTCGTAAAAAATTAAATTTCCTACAACTTTTATTCCAACACTTTTTTACATTTATCAAATATTAAAGCGCATATTTCAAAATAACGGATAAGTGACAAGAGTAAACACCCACTGCCGGTTGACCAATTTTTACCAAAAACTAATCAGTTCTTGTGACTTTTATAAAAATGCAAAATATAAAATTTGGCATTGACCTAATAAATAGTTTTTGAGTAAGAGCACTCACAAAAAGCTATCACACACACATCATCGAGAAAATTGTCAAAACATGTTCAGCAGACCTCAAAACTTAAATTTCCGTACTACTACGTAAATGGAGAAAGTAAAAATGGTCGTGGACCTAACTCGCACCAGATCTGTATTTATTTATGGTATTTTATAAAAATGCCTAACATGACAATATGATTCAAGAATTATGTTTTTATACCCCTAAAAATCTACGGTGCGCGTTATACACGGCATACGAAAAAGTTGGGATTTTTTGGCAAAAAGTATGAGAGCGCATTATACACGAGAGCACAATATACACGAGTATATACGGTAGCTGAGGTTACATTTAGGAAAAAATACTTTTGGGCATATAAATGTTGTTACCTTAGAGCCAGTTGCATTACTACTTGACCCAGCAGTGGTGTTGATAACATTTCCCTGAAATAAAGATCATGAAATTAGTGGAATAATATTTTTAAATGACTGTAAATTGACACTACTGACCCCCTTTATGTAAATATCGTAATATAGTTAAAGGCTACATAATCTTGACCAATTTTAGCATTGAAACATTCCCCTGTTAGATGAAATGTAGCTCTCACGATAAGATATAACCACGAAATATTTTTGAATCTGAAAGTTTGTTTGGAATTGTTTCAATAAATAATCTTTTATTTATAATGTTCATCATATATTAACTATACTAAAATTCCAGTTATTATAAGCTAAGCACATGATTATACAGGGTGGACCAAAATGAATGGGAAAATTACAATTTTCATTATTTAATTAACCGGAAGTTACAACAATGAAATAACTTTTATATATATATATATAAGGGTGGCAAAAAGTTGTTGAGATAAGTTGTCTCTCTCTTGTGCTGACGAAGGGATAGTTCCCGAAAGCTTCCATGTGTTTTGTGTATAAGTTTTAAGTGTGTCACTTCAACACCACAAGCAGCTCACCTGAAGTCATCTTATTGGTGAGTGCTCACTGGGCTTTCTTATCACAACTACTTGTTACCATCCATTTATCCCATTTACCTTTCCTCTTCCATAAACATGTTTATAAATATATATACATAAATATATATATATATATATACATATATACATACAGTGGACGCCGCATATTGTAATCACGGATAATGTTATCATTCGTGAAATGTTATCACTTTTACCAAGTCCCGAACAGACGTATACTAATACATGGAAAAAACAACGGTAATTGAAATCACAGCTTCGGTTATTGTTATAGCTTTTTTCGGTAATTAAAATAGATATAACGCATCACAACTCATGTGTTCACGTGTTTCTATGTATCTGCTCAATTGCCTTTAGGGATCTGTCCACCTGGTCATCCTTGAACCCTCTGCATAGTGGGTTTTTATGCATGACCCTTTTCTCCCACTCATCCCTCAACCCAACCCAACTCAACCCAACCCAACCTAACCCAAACCAACCATCTTAAGGCATTGTTTCCTATTTCGGGTTTAGTTTTCACCTATTCACTACACAGCATGAAAGAAGACACGGAATAGGAGGGGTGGTCGGTTTCTCCATAATGCCCGTAATTGGTCGGGCTAGGTCGGTGATGTAGCCTTTCATTAACGTCGCTCATCGTCATGGAGCAATTGCTACTGTTGCTTCGTATAGTTCATACGTTTGTCAGTGTCATTTCTCGTACTTTTGTCAGTGTCCTTTCTCCAGTGTTTGTTTGTCAGTGTCGTGAAAGACCGTGCCTGTACTAATTTAATTGTGAGAGCCTTAACCCTTGTTTTATTACGTGATATGATGGCAGAGGTGCGAAAGAAATGTAAAGATCTAACCCTTAAAGACATAAATTACTATTTTAGAACGATATGATAAATTACCGAAAGGGGGGTCAACGTAATGCAGCATGGATTAAGAGGAAATAGTGTGCTTCATATTGTTGTAGTTGTATTATTTTTATTGATGAATTAGGTGTATAATAATTTGATGACTTTCTCTAAGAAATAGCAGACACTCAACTCAAACTATTCTATATTGATTGATTTTTAATGTTTTCTCAGTCCACTTCTACCTTCTATGTAAACATTTCCGCTTTTCATTAATAAACAATGCTGAACAGCTGAACTCTTGTTTCATCGGTTATTGTTATCAATCGGATATTTTTATCAATGAAGCTGTATCAAGAAGTGATTACATTAAGCAACATCCACTGTGTACACCGGAAATACCTGCGTATAATGCGCACCTTTTTTTTGAAATATTCGAGTTAAAAGTTAGGATGCGTGTTATACGAGGGTACATAATCTTCCAATTTTCATTTGACCCCATATTTCCACAATATCGGCACATTAATTACTGCCTGGGTACCATCATATTTTTATTGGTGATTTTTACGAAAAGTAAGATAGCAAATAGTAAAAATTTATTAACTAATTATATAAAAAAAATAATTAGATATGAAAAGAATGAATTCAGTATTTATTCATTTTAAAAGCCAAGAAATTCTTCGTCACTGCACCATTCTTCTTCGATGTTGTTATCGGAATCATCATCTTACGTTATTTTCATTAATTCCATATTACTATATTTGCTCACATATAATCTGCACTTTTTCCTAAAATATTTATCTACAAAACAAGTGTACCTGCGTAAAATGCAAACTTTTTTCAGAATATTTGAGTTAAAAATTCGAATGCGTGTAATGCGAGGGTACATAATCTTTAATTTGACACCATATTTCCACATTTTTGGCACATTAATTACTGCCTGGGTATCATAATTTTATTGGTGACATCACCCTACACAGGTGTCCTGCCTGGTGGTGAGGTACTGGTACTACTTACAATTAGAAACAATGGCAGCTGATGCCTTTGAGTTCGCTGGGAGTTGATGCTTCTTGTAGAACTAAATAAAGTTATCCTTCCCTACCTTTCTCTCAGCATTCATACATGATTTATTCTTGATTCATAGAGTCTGTAGTTAATTATTATTATTTGCTATTGTGCTTACGTGCTTCAGAGTGTTCTAATAAGGTTAAAACTGAAGCTTGGACGAACCCGTCCACCTCAGGCGAGACAACAACGTATGTCAAAAACTTTGACACGATTATCGTCATTCCTTTCATTTCACTACACCACCAGAAACCTGTGTGTGTATTTATATATATATGTATACAAAGTACAGTATTCCTTCCATTTAAAATATTATAACAAATTTACGCCACCCAGCAAAATAGTCCGCCAGCTGATATTTTGTGCACTAATGTCGGGATAGGCGCATTATATGAAAAAATGCTCCTAAAAATATATTGTTATATTCCGAAAAAAAAGCTATGCATGTGCATGTTATACAAGGAGTTACTGTGTGTGTATATATATATATCATTATATATAGACGTTCCTTACAGAGGAGGAGGATATAACATATAAGAGGATACTAATGTTTAGGCACTTCCAGATGAACTGGATATATGAAATTTTTTTCTTATGTAGGACTTAGTGCAAAACCGACTAGAAAAAACGAAAATCTTGAAAAAGTGCAACAATGCGACCACTAAAAATTCGCGATTGTTTAAGAAAATTTTCAAGGTTTATCAATTTCAGAATGCACTATGGAGCTGAAATTTTTTTATAGGTATAATTTGTAAAAAAAAAACAAAATAGGGATTATAGAAATTTTGAAAACCAGTCCAGAGGAGAAATCTTTCGAATTAAAGAAATATTTCTCATGATGAAATATCTCTCTAAAAAATTAATGTTTTTTCAATGTGAGATGAAATGCTTGCAGTATGCAAGCACATTCTACTAGTGTGTGTGTATATATATATATATATATATGGAGAAAGTAATAAAAAGCTAAAAGCATTAATTTAAAACATTTATTTACATAAGTAACAATTATAAATATTGAGTAACACAAAGGTATTGTAATGACATTTATCAACTTTTATAATAGAAAAATGATTGAACAATTACAATACTAGAATCAAGGTCACACCACTAGCCAAATAATGGCACATATATAAGTTATAAGCAAATTTAATTAGCATAAATGCTTTGGAAAAGCTTTTCAGCAATGTATCCCAGTATTTACAGCCTTCCCTAAATTTATGAGCTTAATTTGTTTCATGAAAACTGATCGTTAGGTGAAAACTCGTAAAATGAATATCATTTTCCCATTACTAACTACGTAAAAAAATTTAACTGGTTACAGAGGTCAAAATAAAAAAAACTATCCAATAGTTCACTTAAAAGCAACACAGAATGATATCATATTGAGAAATAAACTGATGTGGGAAACACATGACTTTCTCTATATTTATATAGCAAATTAAATGTTGTTAGCTCTGGGATCGTTGTCAATATTTACTTCTGGTTGACAATTAAGAAAAGAAAAAGGAGCGTTACTAAGACGTAACTAAGCATCAATTGTTAACAATAGTCTTCGGTAGGAGGCGTGGTGGCGGCAGCTAAAAATATAAGATATCTCTTAACCCTTCAGCGACGGGAGGCATTTAAATTCTACGGCATCGTACGGCCGGCTGGTATTTAAACAGAATATCAGATTTTATAAGTACCATCTTTTAAAAAAATATAAATTTTCATCTATACATGTTAGATGAATGAAATCTTGAAACCAACGGCTGTATAGTGTTCTGCACTTAGTATTAAATGTACAATATCATATCTTAATATTCTTTTACGTTAATAACCTCTGAAGATGAAAGACCATGCCAATTGAAATGTGTTACAGATTCCTGAATGCAATTTTTTCGGAAATAGTCATCGATATATTCGACGTTTTGTGATATCACATGCTGAAGTTCTCTGTATAGTCTTAGCTTGCTTCTCTGGTCGACTCAATGGTCTGCTGCATTTGCTTTCTTGGCTTTTTGTAAACACTGACTCTTTGGAGCCTATGCCTAGTTATTAACACTCTCTCTCTTTTCTGATACAAGCACCGCTGTTAAATCTATGAAGCCGTCTGGCAGATCATATACAGTGGAAATCGCATTACACCAAATCGGAGAGAAAGAAATATTGGTTATCACGGAATGCGTGCCCATTTCACACAAGCAACTATATTTTTAATTGTATAATTATCTGCTTAAGTTGAAAAGGTTAATTTAAAACACCAATTAACATGATAGGCTAATTGAGAGAATCTCCAATCCCTTCTCCTTTAAAATACCACTCCAAATTGTCGTCCAGGGCTGGATTAGGCGGTACGCAAAACACGCAAGTGTGTGGGGCTCATTGAATTGATGCCATCTCTTCTCAAAAAAACCTTTTCTAAAGATTTGCCGCACCAATCACAAACTCGGCAATAATCTCTTACTTGTTACAAATTTACGATTTGGGTGTTATGTGCATGGGGCCCAAGGGTTTCCTCATGTTGTCATCACAGCAATTTTAACAGGCAGTGGAACTGTGGATTCTGTAAGACTGGACACAGTACAGTGTGTCCTTGATTAACGTAAATTTGTTCCCAAATATCCCAACTTTGAAAGACACAAGGTTAAATGAATCAATGTTTCCCATAAGAACCATGTTATAGAATATATTTGGTTCTAAAACCTCAAGTTCATAATCTTTTGAAACATAAAAAGACCCTATATACTGAATTTTCTGAAGCTATATGGTACAACATATGATATGAATGGTATCAGAACATGTATAAATCATTAAAATCATACATTAACCCTTTTGCTGCTATCAACGCATATATGCGGGTGGGCAGAGCGGTGCCTTGACTGCTAACGATGCATATATACGTTTCAAGCTTTTCCGTTCGCTGCTCAAAAAAGATGAAAAGATTTTTTCGAGATGGTTAATAATCAATGTGAATGTAAATGATTGACAAAATATCTTTTAAAATATAAAGAGACTAAAAGACGAACGTAGATGCGGAGCTCCTAGAGAAAGTATTCAGCACAGACGTGCTTCAAGGTCACTGAACTCGGTGCACACGGCTGACGCAGAAGCTAAAAGTCCATAGCAGCGAAAGGGTTAACACAGAAAAAACATAAAATATACAAATAATACGACAAATTTGGAAAATGGATAAATTTCACAATAGTACCTCTAGTAGCAAGAAAAATGACTTATGTAATACCAACGCAGAGAAATGTAGTCATAGGAGTGATTAGTTTAAACAAGAATGTTTATAGAGAGACACAAACATTTCTGTGAATGGAAGTTCATGAGTTCACCTAGCTAGAAGGAAAATATAATTGTCCGCTTAACTCGAAATGCTTAACGTAAAATACCAATTAATATGAAATGCCAGTAGAGAGAGGGTGTTATTCAAAACACAGAAGTGTGTGGGGCACAGAGGACCCACAGTGAATTGATCCTATCTCTTCTCATCAAAACTATATCCAGGTATTGTAACAGTGATCAAAAACCCTGCAATAATCTCTTACTTGTCACATATTTACGATTTGGGTGGGGCCTTATATGTGCTGTACTTGGATCCCAATATAAAAGCTCCAGGTTGTCAATTACTGCAACAATTCTTGTAGTGATTTTTTTGTTAACTGACATTTTAAGGAGATAAATAAGAATATAACACCCACATTATAGCAGGATATGGTTTGTTTCGATGACATTTTAATTCTGGTCTATATAATACAGGCAGTACTGGCATAGCGATGTCAATTTGTTCCACAAAGAAGCATCGTTAAGTGTCATTGTGGAAAACATTCTTACAAGAAACATGGACACATGAAAGGTCATTATATTAAAAGTTAATGATATGCAAAACGTTATTAAGCAAAATGAAGTAAAGAGAAATATCATTATGCGAAACATTGTTCACAGGAGTGACGCCACAAATACTCTTGTTATGCAAATATTCAATGCCACAAATACGTCATTATGTGAAACTTTGATAGGCGATACACCGTTAATCGAGATGGCGTTAAGTGAAATGATGTTAATCAAAACAGCGCTCATCAATATGACATTATTCGAAATGGAGCTAAGCAAAAGGTTGATAAAAGAAGCATCTTTAATCAACACATCGCTATGAAACTATCAAATTCCCATACGAACTATATATTATTTTGCTCTAATCCGCACCTGGCTGGTAGCCCTCAGACAAGGATATCTTATGCAAATACGAAAACTTACATGACAAAATAATGAAAGTACTGGTTGTATGCACTACCTCTTCCAGAGGTGTTGATACATTCATTAAGATATTGTACAGTCGCCATGTCCACACAAAGAAAACAGATTGTATAGGAGAAATCAGTTTTTTATTCGTAAACACCCAAAACATATGAGTGATCATCCAAACATCGAATTCTAATACATAAAATACAGTAATAGTTTTTCTGTAAATACCTTGATCAAGAGAAAAGAATAATCAACTTGTGTTTGATACTTTAAAGTAATAAACAATCATGGACTCAAAGTGAGGTAGAACCTACACCCATGACAGGGCAGACAAGTTAAATTTAAAATAATGCATTGAAATTAACAATTATATAACATCTTTTATTCCTTGAGTTTTCATTGTAATAACATACTCAGGTAGAAAACTGATTAGAATTGGCTTGGATGGTTAGGGTTGTATTGGATTGAGTTATGTTGGATGTGGTTGAATTTGATTGGGTTGGGACTGATTGGTTTGATTAAGGTTGGGTGGGATTGTGTTGTGAATGATTTGATTGGGATTGATTTTTAACCTTCAGTAGTGATCGCCGATCACCAAACCAGTAACTTCTGATTATTTAAGGTTGTGTTAGATGTGATTGGTTTTAAATGAATTAGTTTGGTTAAAGTTGAGTTGAGTTTGATTTGGTTGTTTTGGGGTGTGGTACAATTGCATTTGTTTGGTTTGGCCTCGGTGGTGGCAGGGTAACGCCCTCGCCTGCCAATCCAAAGGTCGCGGGTTCGAATCCCGCCTAGGTGGGTTTTTCTTCACCTAGGGCATGGATGTTTGTGATAGTCCTTGTTATTATGTTAATGAGCCCCTTGTAAAAGGCCGATTACGGCTGTTTAGGGGCCCCATGGAAATAAATAAAATAAAAAATAAAATAAACTGGATTGGGTCAGGAATGTTGGTTATTGGTTATACAAAGTTGGGTTGGGTTGGCTAGGGTTGTGTTGGGTCTGATTGGTTTGTGTTGTGTATGAGTTGACTGGATTGTATTGTTTGTCCTTTGGGTGTATTTGCCCTTAAGACTTGTGTCACCTATTTGGTATATTGTCAGCTGTTTCGCCTATGTTGGCACCTTTACCCACACATTGTTTTGTGCTTGCTGTATGGCTAAATCATCTGGCATCCACACAGTTTTCCCGGTTTACTCAATCACGCATTGCATTACTTAAAATGTGTCTTAAGGTGTACCTTGATCTTGTGGCGGCTACTGAATGCCTTCCCGCATGTCGCGCACACATATCTGCCCTCGTTCTCATGCACCTTCTTGTGGTACATGAGTGTATTTTTGCGCGAGAAGCACTTGCCACAAGCATCGCACATGAATGGCTTCGCTGTGCTGTGGACCGACTTGTGCACATTGAGGTTCCCCTTACGGCTGAATGTCTTCCCACACACATCGCAAGCTAATGTCTTCTCATTGGAATGGACCCACATGTGACAGGTCAGCCCATGGGCGGACCTTATGTGCTTCCCACAAAGCTTACAGAGATATTTTTTCAGTTCGGTATGCATCATCATGTGCTTCTTGACTCGGTAAGGATTGCTGAAGATCTGACCGCAAGTCTTACACGTGACCTGCGTGGCGTCCCCGTGATGCAGCATGTGAATTTTTAGCTGCTGCCTCAGGGAAAAACTCATGCCGCAGACTCCACAAGAGAAAGGCTTCTCACCTGTGTGTATCCGGAAGTGGTTCTTGAGCACTCCCTTGCGGGAGAAACACCGCCCACACACCTTGCAAGGATAGGGTTTATCCTTCGTGTGCACCATCCGGTGCATCTTAAGGTTATGAGAGAATCTGAAGACCATCCCGCAATCCTGGCAGCCATACTGCTTCTCACCATGATACAACATGTGAGTGCGCAATACATGGTATTGCCTATAACACTTCTCGCATTTGCTGCACTTGAAGGGTTTTTCCCCTCCGTGCAAACGCTTGTGTTCCTCCAAAAATCTGATCTTCTCGAACACTAGTTCGCATTCGTCGCACGGGAAAGATTTCTGAACTATGCGTGGGGCCCTCTTCGTCCCTTCTTCGCCTCGTCTTCCTCTTCTCCTCCTTTTCCTCTTTCTCGTTGTGGCCTCGTCTCCATTGTTGCTGGTTCCCCAGGCTTCCTCCGCAAGCCCCCTCTCCTGTGAAATTATTATTATTATTAACAAGGAGATACACGCTGAAATTCAACGGGAAGGTTTTTTTACTAAGTTTTGTGAAATGACGCCACGCCGAGTCGATGGTACCCAATTACACAAAACTGGCAACAATGCAAATCACTAACAATGTGTCAACTTTTCACATTAAAAACTGATCTGCTGATCAATTCCACTCGCATTCAAAAATCCTTGGTAGGAAAACAAAACTTTCGTTTTTATAGGCCAGAGGTGGATAACATACGACCCCCGGGCCAGATCTGGCCCACCGACACATTTTCTCTGACACTGCAGGATTTAATAAGATTTCCTTTTTCGTAAATATACAAGTAAAATTTGTTATGGATATTTATCGCATGTGTGAACAAACATTCCCTCTTACGAAATTAAATTAAGCTCAATTATATTTAGCGCTGTCTGTTCAGAGTGTAACAGACATTCTAAGAATAGAAACTACCTGCAACACTCTGGACATAAGTGGAATGGAGAGAGAAAACCATACAACATCTATTGAATATGTAAATTATATTTGTTTGTCACCTCATTTTTGTCACAAACAATTACATGTAAAAGGTGTTATGATAATTTATGAATCTACAATAGTGTTGCAGCATTTTAGCCACAGACAGTTTATCGAGTTGCCCATCAGTTTTTTGTGTTTGCCAGATGTTTTTGTGTTCAAACTCTAGAAAAGCACCAACTCCAACAAAATGGCCCGTATAACAGCAATGCGAGTATGACAGCATGTATATATACATACAGAGTTTCTACCATTACAGGCAACAAACATTATCCCAGAAGAGAACGCTACAATCATGGTAATTAACCAATAGACTTTCACGAGAGGTCTGCCCTCTTCTCGGAAAAGAAAAGATCGAACTAGGGGAGTTCCAAGCTGGCAGCACCAGGAAGGTGGGCTAGCAATCATGAGTCGAAGCCGAGAGACTAGAGAGAGAACAGCAGAGGACTGGCAATCCAGCTGGCAAATTTTCCTTGTTCATCAAATCGTTATTTTCATTTCATTTATTATCTCTGCAAGTGGACAATTCTATTGAGTATATCTCTTGTATATTTCTGTTATGTATAATTTCATTCCATTATATTTGTAAGCATCTTTCTTGTCATGTTAACATTTTTATATTAGATTTCCTGTTCTCAGCACCAGTGTCATTTAAGTAGAGTTGTATCATTTTCGAATTTTTAGTTTCTTGCGAATTATGAGAGAATAATGTAAATGGGAGTTGTTTCAGTCTACTTAAATTTTCTATGTACAAAACTTTCATAGCGTGGCCCACCTACATTCAATAAAGGTAGATTATGGCCCTTGTCAACTTTTGAGTTTTGCATCTCTTTTTTAAACATTTGTTGTTTCAAGTCTCCTACTCCTACGACAATTCTAGGTAATTTTAATATTTGAAAGATTAATTATCTACATTCAAAAGAATTCCTTCTCAAAAATAACACAACGAATCTTGGTTACATTGGTTGCCATAAAAATAATTTCCCCTTCTTCCCTCATATTAAAAGCAAAAATCGAAAATTTCAATATTGTTAAATTTTAAGGGTTGTTTTTGCCCATTTGAACATTCAAGTTTAATAATTTTTATCTAGGAAACTATAAGTAATATGTATTTGCTGTTGCAAATGTTGATCTCTGCCAGAATAAATTTTTTAATCGATACCTTACAGATCATATTAGGGCAAGGGAAGGCATTTGGCGATTTTGCGTTTCATCATGCCGTCAAGGTGACAATGTAGGATAAATGGACAGCTGCCAAAAAGAAGAACATTGTTTTCGGAGGCATACAATTACTATTGCTTCTAATGGTAATTTTTTTCCTAATTTCGCATGACATTACAAAATTAAAAATACAGCAAATGGTCTGAAAAACTTATAGAATGCAAGAATCGTTTAATAGTATAAAATATGGAGATATGGGATTGATCTATTAGTAATAAAAACTCTAGATATGTTTATATAATTAATTAGGTCAAGCTCGAATCGGTGGAATTTATTGATATTATAATAGAATAATAATAATAGAAATAGTAGTTTATTCCACAAAAATGAATAGAAATTGAAAAGAAAATATGGATTTTGAAAGTCACTATTAATATGATAATATCAAAAAATATGAAAATAATACAACATAGAAAACTTTTCTGATATAGAAAAATGTTAAAACAAGACATTGTTAATTAAGAAAATTTGTTTGAAAAGTACATTTTTTTCAGCTTAAAGTTTAATTAAGTCATTTTGCGGCTTTTTGAGATTAAATATTTTATTAAAACTCGTGGCTTGTTCAAGTAATATATGCAATACAATTCAAACAACGTTAGAATATAGCACAAGCTCCAAATTCATGAAAAAATTCTTAACCGAAAACTAATGTTTTATTATTATGCCATTTAATTGTCATATAAATTGTAATTAACCCTAGAGTATTTGCACACATTTTTGTAATGCAAGACGTAGCGCAGGGAGTGTCTGTCAACCTACGGATATTATTGTAAAAAAACTATTAATGGTCGATTTTCAATAAATTTTGTTTTCATATGTTTCTTGATGAATTTTTTATTAACTGAAATTAATTTTAGGATATCAATTATTTAACAAAACTAGAAGAAAAATAAAAATTGTGGAAAATACTTTTGTTCGTACTCTTATGAAAATTTATATTTTTTATATTCAGTAGAGTAACTATTCAATAGCAATCCCAGTTCATTAACAACACCAATGACACAAATTGTAACAATAATTTCACAATGAAACATAAACCACTCACAAAACATAAAATGAAGATATTTCCTCATAACGCTCTGTCGCACCATCTAAGAAAAACGCGTAAACTCAAAGAATACCTATAGGATAATAGGTTTTTTAGGCAAAAACAGATGAAGGTACATGCCACTCCAGTTACTGAGAGGTAGCAGTCAAAAAGCCTAAAAGTAATGAAACCATGTCAGAAAACAGGGTTTACAGCAACCCCCCCCCCATTCCACTCATGAGTTAAAGCCATAAATTGTAATTAATTATTTAATCTCTAAAACCCACAAATTTACTCAATTAAGAATTTCTTGTTTTAAAATTTAAGGAATGCAAAACAAATTCTACTTCAAAATTTTTTTTTCATATAATTTTCTTTAAAAATTAAATTCAATCATTAATCAACATCCAGACGAGCACAAAATCAACAGAAATTATGATTTTTCAAAAAATGCAGAGAGCTCTTGATTTTCCAATTCCTTCGAACAAGATAATGTTGGAAATATTTCTACTTGCACTTTGTACTTAATAAAGTCAAATATTTCACTAAAACGGTCACAGTATCACAGGAATTATCTGATTATCCAGCAATAGTTCTTCGCTGTAATTGGAATACGTAAATCCTTAACCATCAAGAACCAACCTGAACTCCAATATGAAACCTCAAGGTTGCATCAATTACTGTAATAACTCTTGCAGTCGTTTTATAGTTCACTGACATTTTAAGGAGATTAATAAGAATATATAACCCACATTATAGCAGGATATGTTTTGTTTCAATTAGATTTCTACTCGGTCTATATAATACAGGCAGTACTGGCATAACGATGTCATTTGGTTTCACAAAGAAGCATAGTTAGGCGTAATTGTTAAAAACATCCTTATGAGAAACATGGGTGCATGAAGCATTTATATATGAAAAGACAATGATATGCGAAACATTGTTCACAGAAGTGCCACCGCAAATACAGTAGTTATGAAAAATGTTGTCATACGAAACATGATTATAGGAAACATTGTTATAATGTAGAAGAGTTACATTTGTATGATTTGGATTGGATTAAAAATGGGTATTTGGTATACATTGGATACAGAAGGTTGGGATGCGTAAGCTTGTGTTAGGTTTGGTTGGATTGTGTTGTGTATGATTTGACTAATTTTATAAGACTGGGATAGCCAATCACAAACTCATTTACCACTGAACTTATTTTCTCCTATTATTGGTCTCTTATATTTTTTTGCCCTTAAGGCTTGTATCGCCTATTTTGTAAATTGTCAGCTGTTTGGCCTGTGTTGCCTCCTTCACCCACACATTGTGTTGTGCTTGCCGAATGGCTAGATCGTCTGGCATCCACACAGTTTTCCCGGTTTTACTCAATCATGCGTTGCATCACTTAAAATGTTTCCTGACATGCGTTTTGATCTTGTGGCGGCTACTGAAAGCCTTCCCGCATGTCGCGCACACATAACTGTCCTCGTTCTCATGCACCTTCTTGTGGTACTTGAGGTAAACCTTGCGCGAAAAGCACTTGCCACAATCCTCGCACATGAATGGCTTCTCTGTGCTGTGGACCGACTTGTGCAACTCAAGGTTCGCCTTACGGTTGAAGGTCTTGTCACACACATTGCAAGCAAATGGCTTTTCACCAGAATGGACCAGCATGTGACTAATCCACCCCTGGCGGGACCTTATGTGCTTCCCACAAAGGTCACAGATATATCTTTTCTGTACGGTATGCATCTTCATGTGCATCCTGAGATCGTAACGCCTGCTGAAGACCTTACCACAAGACTTACACGTGAGCTGCGTGACGTCCCCGTGATACAGCATGTGAATTTTTAGCTGCTGCTTCAAGACAAAATTTTTGCCGCAGTCTGCGCAAGAGAAAGGCTTCTCACCTGTGTGTAGGCGGATGTGGTTCTTGAGCACATCCTTGCGTGAGAAGCACCGCCCACACACCTTGCAAGGGTAGGGTTTATCCTTCGTGTGCACCAACTGGTGCATCTTAAGATTCCTAGAGAATGTGAACCGCTTTCCGCAATCTTGGCAGCCATACTGCTTCTCGCCATGACACAACATGTGAGTGCGCCATACCTGGTATTGCCTAAAACACTTCTCGCATTTGCTGCACTTGAAGGGTCTTTCCCCTCCGTGCAAACGCTTGTGTTCCTCCAAAAATCTGATCTTCTCGAACACTAGTTCGCATTCGTCACACGGGAAAGATGTCTGAACTATGCGTGGGGCTCTCGTTGTCCCTTCTTCGCCTCGTCTTCTTCTCCTCCTCTTCCTCTTTCTCGTTGTTGCCTCTTCTCCATTGTTGCTATCTTCGCTGGTTCCCCAGGCTTCCTCCGCAAGCCCCCTCTCCTGTGAAATTATTATTATTATTAACAAGGAGATACACGTTGAAATTCAACGGGGAGGTTTTTTAAAGAAGTTTTGTGAAAATATGCCATGCAAAGTTGATGGCACAAAATTACAGAAAACTGGCAACAATGCAAATCACTAACAATGTGCCAAGTTTTCACATTAAAAACTGATCTGCTGATCAATTCCACTCGCATTCAAAAATCGTTGGTAGGAAAACAAACATTCGATTGCATAACATTTCTACTTCAAAATTTTTTTTCCATATAGTTTTCTTTAAAAATTAAAATCAATTATTAACCAACATCCAGACGAGCACAAAATCAACAGAAATTATGATTTTTCAAAAAATGCAGAGAGATCTTGATTTTCCAATCCCTTCGAACAAGATAATGTTGGAAATATTTCTACTTGCACTTTGTACTTAATAAAGTCAAATATTTCACTAAAACGGTCACAGTATCACAGGATTTCTCTGATAATCCAGCAATAGTTCTTCGCTTTAATTGGAATACGTAAATCCTTATCCATCGAGAACCAACCTGAGCTCCAATATGAAATCTCAAGGTTGCATCAATTACTGTAATAACTCTTGCAGTCGTTTTATAGTTCACTGACATTTTAAGGAGATAAATACGGATATAATACCCACATTATAGCAGGTTATGGTTTGTTTCAATTAGATTTCTACTCGGCCTATATAATACAGGCAGTACTGGCATAACGATGTCATTTGGTTTCACAAAGAATCATAGTTAGGCATCATTGTTAAAAACATCCTTATGAGAAACAATGACACATGAAAGATCATTATATTAAAAGTTAATGATATGCAAAACGTTATTAAGCAAAACGAAGTAAAGAGAAATATCATTATTCAAAATATTGTTCACAGGAGTGATGCCACAAATACTCTTGTTATGCAAATATTCTATGCCACAAATACGTCATTATGTGAAACTTTGATAGGCGATACAGCGTTAATCGAGATGGCGTTAAGTGAAATGATGTTAATCAAAACAGCTCTCATCAATATGGCATTACTTGAAATGGAGCTATGCAAAAGTTTGATAAAAGAAGCATCTTTAATCAACACATCGTAATGAAACAATCATATTCCCATACGAACTATATATTATTTTGCTCTAATCAGCACCTGGCTGGTAGCCCTCAGACAAGGATATCTTATGCAAAAACGAAAACTTACATGACAAAATAATGAAAGTACTGGTTGATATGCACTACCTCTTCCAGAGGTGTTGATACATTCTTTAAGATATTGTACAGTCACCATGTCCACACAAAGAAAACAGATTGTATAGGAGAAATCAGTTGTTTATTCGTAAACACCCAAAACACATGAGTGATCATCCAAACATCGATTTCTAATACATAAAATGCTGTAATAGTTTTTCTGTAAATACTTTGATCAAGAGAAAAGAATAATCAACTTGTGTTTGATACTTTAAAGTAATAAACAATCATGGACTCAAAGTGAGGTAGAACCTACACCCATGACAGGGCAGACAACTTAAATTTAAAATAATACATTGAAATTAACAATTATATAAAATTTTTTATTCCTTGAGTTTTAATTGTATGCTTGAATGGTTTGGGTTGTATTGGATTGAATTATGTTGGATCTGGTTGTATTTGATTGGGTTGGGACTGATTGGTTTGATTAAGGTTGGGTTGGATTGTGTTGTGAATGATTGGGATTGATTTTTAAGCTTCAGTAGTGATAGCCGATCACCAAACCAGTAACTTCTGGTTAGTTAACGTTGTGTCAGATGTGATTGGTTTTAAATGAATTAGTTTGGTTAAAGTTGAGTTGAGTTTGATTTGGGTATTTGGGGTGTGGTACAGTTGCATTTTTTTTGGATTGGGTTGGATTTAAGATGAACTGGATCGAATCAGGAATGTTTGGTATACATTGGTTACACAAAGTTGGGTTGGGTTAGGTTGGATAGGGTTGTGTTGGGTCTGATTGGTTTGTGTTGTGTATGATTTGACTGGATTAGAGTAGACTGAGATGGCCAATCACCAAACCCCTAACCATTGAACGTCTTTTCTCCTATCATTGGTCTCTTATATGTAGTTTGTCCTTTGGGTATATTTGCCCTTAAGACTTATGTCGCCTCTTTGTTATTTTGTAAGCCGTTTGGCCTGTGCTGGCTCCTTCGCCCACACATAGTATTGTGTTTGCTGTATGGTTAAATCATCTGGCATCAACAGAGTTTTCCCAGTTTGACTCAATCACGCGTTGCATCACTAAAAATGTGTCTTGACGTGTACCTTGATCTTGTGGTGGCTAGTGAAAGTCATTTAAAATGGGTATTTGGTATACATTGGTTACACAAAGTTGGGTTGCGTAAGCTTGTGTTAGGTCTGGTTGGATTGTGTTGTGTATGATTTGAATGATTCTATTTGAATGAACTAGCCAATCACAAACTCCTTTACCACTGAACTTATTTTCTCCTATTATTGGTCTCTTATATTTTTTTGCCCTTAAGGCTTGTGTCGCCTATTTTGTATAATGCCAGCTGTTTGGCCTGTGTTGGCTCCTTCACCCACACATTGTGTTGTGCTTGCCGAATGGCTAGATCGTCTAGCATCCACACAGTTTTCCCGGTTTTACTCAATCATGCGTTGCATAACTTAAAATGTTTCCTGACATGCGTTTTGATCTTGTGGCGGCTACTGAAAGCCTTCCCGCATGTCGCGCACACATAACTGTCCTTGTTCTCATGCACCTTCTTGTGGTACTTGAGGTAAACCTTGCGTGAAAAGCACTTGCCACAATCCTCGCACATGAATGGCTTTTCTGTGCTGTGGACCGACTTGTGCAAATCGAGGTTCGCCTTACGGTTGAAGGTCTTGTCACACACATCGCAAGCAAATGGCTTCTCACCGGAATGGACCAGCATGTGGTTGGTCATCCCCTGGCGGGAGGTTATGTGCTTCCCACAAAGGTCACAGAGATATTTTTTCTGTCCAGTATGCATCATCATATGCTCCTTGAGTTCGTAAAGCCCGCTGCAGACCTTACCACAAGAATTACACGTGAGCTGCATGACGTCCCCGTGATATAGCATGTGCATCTTTAGCTGCTGCTTCAAGACAAAACTCTTGCCGCAGTCCGCGCAAGAGAAAGGCTTCTCACCTGTGTGTAGTCGTAAGTGGTTCTTGAGCACATCCTTGCGTGAGAAGCACCGCCCACACACCTTGCAAGGGTAGGGTTTATCCTTCGTGTGCACCAACCGGTGCATCTTAAGATTCCTAGAGAATGTGAATAGCTTTCCGCAATCCTGGCAGCCATACTGCTTCTCGCCATGGCCCAACATGTGAATGCGCCACACTCTGTATTGTCCGTAACACTTCTCGCATTTGCTGCACTTGAAGGGTGTTTCCCCTCCGTGCAAACGCTTGTGTTCCTCCAAAAATCTGATCTTCTCGAACACTAGTTCGCATTCGTCGCATGGGAAAGATGTCTGAACTATGCGTGGGGCCCTCTTCATCCCTTCTTCGCCTCGTCTCCTTCTTCTCCTCCTTTTCCTCTTTCTCTTTGTGGTCTCGTCTCCATTGTTGCTATCTTCGCTGGTTCCCCAGGCTTCCTCCGCAAGCCCCCTCTCCTGTGAAATCATTATTATTATTAACAAGGAGATACACGTTGAAATTCAACGGGAAGGTTTTTTTTACTAAGTTTTGTGAAATGACGCCACGCCGAGTCGATGGTACCCAATTACACAAAACTGGCAACAATGCAAATCACTAACAATGTGTCAACTTTTCACATTAAAAACTGATCTGCTGATCAATTCCACTCGCATTCAAAAATCGTTGGTAGGAAAACAAAACTTTCGTTTTTATAGGCCAGAGGTGGACAACATACGACCCCTGGGCCAGATCTGCCCACCGACACATTTTCTCTGACACTGCAGGATTTAACAAGATTTCCTTTTTCGTAAATATACAAGTAAAATTTGTTATGGATATTTATCGCATGTGTGAACAAACATTCCCTCTTACGAAATTAAATTAAGCTCAATTATATTTAGCACTGTCTGATCAGAGTGTAACAGACATTCTAAGAATAGAAACTACCTGCAACACTCTGGACATAAGTGGAATGGAGAGAGAAAACCATACAACATCTATTGAATATGTAAATTATATTTGTTTGTCACCTCATTTTTGTCACAAACAATTACATGTAAAAGGTGTTATGATAATTTATGAATCTACAATAGTGTTGCAGCATTTTAGCCACAGACAGTTTATCGAGTTGCCCTTCAGTTTTTCGTGTTTGCCAGATGTTTTTGTGTTCAAACTCTAGAAAAGCACGAACTCCAGCAAAATGACTCGTACAACATCAATGCGAGTATGACAGGATGTATATGTACATACGGAATTTCTACCATTACAGGCAACAGACATTATCCCAGAAGAGAACGCTACAATCATGGTAATTAACCAATAGACTTTCACGAGAGGTCTGCCCTCTTCTTGGAAAAGAAAAGATCGAACTAGGGGAGTTCCAAGCTGGCAATGTTGGGGAGCGCAGCACCAGGAAGGTGGGCTAGCAATCACGAGTCGAAGCCGAGAGACTAGAGAGAGAACAGCAGAGGACTGGCAATCCAGCAGGCAAATTTTCCTTGTTCATCAAATCGTTATTTTCATTTCATTTATTATCTCTGCAAGTGGACAATTCTATTGAGTATATCTCTTGTATATTTCTTTTATGTATAATTTCATTCCATTATATTTGTAAGCATCTTTCTTGTCATGTTAACATTGTTATATTAGATTTCCTGTTCTCAGCACCAGTGTCATTTAAGTAGAGTTGTATCATTTTTGAATTTTTAGTTTCTTGCAAATTATGAGAGAATAATGTAAATCGGAGTCGTTTTAGTCAACTTAAATTTTCTATGTACAAAACTTTCATAGTGTGATCCACCTACATTCAATAAAGGTAGATTATCGCCCTTGTCAACTTTTGAGTTTTGCATCTCTTTTTTAAACATTTGTTGTTTCAAGTCTCCTACTCCTACGACGATTCTAGGTAATTTTAATATTAGAATGATTAATTATCTACATTCAAAAGAATTCCTTCTCAAAAATAACACAACGAATCTTGGTTACATTGGTTGCTATAAAAATCATTTCCCCTTCTTCCCTCATATTAAAAGCAAAAATCGAAAATTTCAATATTGTTAAATTTTAAGGGTTGTTTTTGCCCATTTGAACATTCAAGTTTAATAATTTTTATCTAGGAAACTATAAGTAATATGTATTTGCTGTTGCAAATGTTGATCTCCGCCAGAATAAATTTTTTAATCGATACCTTATAGATCATATTAGGGCAAGGGAAGGCATTCGGCGATTTTGCGTTTCATCATGCCGTCAAGGTGACAATGTAGGATAAATGGACAGCTGCGGAAAAGAAGAACATTGTTCTCGGAGGCATACAATTACTATTGCTTCTAAAGGTAATTTTTTTCCTAATTTCGCATGACATTTCAAAATTAAAAATACAGAAAATGATCTGAAAAATTACAGAATGCAAAAGTATCTTTTACAAGTATAAAATGCAAGCATTGTTTAATAATATAAAATATGGAGATATGGGATTCTTCTATTAGTAATAAAAATAGTCTAGATCAGTTAGTTTGGATGTTTGAGACATACTCCTATCTGGGAAGGATTTCATGGGACATATAGGGAAATAACTCAAGAGCGCTTACTATGATTTCAACAATTTTTCATGATAAACAGAAACCTACCTATCGCACCTTTTAGGCAAGCATTTGTCTATCATAATATCAAAGGATCTATTCCAGGTGCCCCTATTTTCTCCATTTGTTTAAGCCGTGTTTGTGTGAGATTAGCACAATAATCATTTGCAAATTAAAATTACTTAGAACCATCATAGGAATTCAGGACTTGAAACTATGAATGCCTGAAATAACGAAATGTCATTTTCCTACCCATGATTAATTAATGTGTCTAATCGATCAATAAACTGGATTTAACCCTTACCTGCTTGTGCACAGAGTGCACCAGTGCATATTGAAATGCTGGCAATTTGTAAATTTAGCTTCGTATGCATTGGCAGAAGAAATAATAGGGGAAGATCAATTCGGTTTCAGAAAAGGACGAGGAACTAGAGATGCTATAGGAGTAGTTAGAATCATATCAGAAAGGGCAATAGAATACAGTCAAGATATCTGCGCATGTTTCGTAGACTGGCAGAAGGCCTTTGATAGAGTAAATTGGGTCAAGTTAATGAAGATATTAAAGGATATAGGTGTAGACTGGAAAGACAGGACACTGATTAGGAATCTATATGAGAATCAAGTTGTAAAAGTCAGGTTTGAGAATGTGGACACCTGCGGAATAAATATCGGTAGAGGAGTAAGACAAGGCTGCTGCCTATCGCCAACCCTATTCAATATATATGGAGAATGTCTAATGCAAGAAGCTTTAGAAGGCACAGGGGATTTCAAAATTGGAGGAAGGATTATAAGAACAGTGAAATACGCAGATGATCAAGTACTTCTAGCAAGAAAGGAAGAGGAGCTACAAAAAATGATAAATGGACTAGTGATAACAGGTAGAAAATACGGTATGGAAATAAATACAGAAAAATCCAAGGTCATTCGAATATCGGGTAAAGAAGAGAATCTGAACATAACTATTGGGGGAAAGCCATTAGAACAAGTTTCAGAATATAAATACCTTGGAAGTATCATAACACGAGAGGCAAAATGTACGGATGAGATCAGAAATAGAATAGGAAAAGCAAAAGCGGCTTTCAGGAGAAAGAAACAACCACTTACAGGGAATATAAGGGAAGATATCCGCAAGAAGTTGATAAAATGCTACGTATGGAGTATAGCATTGTATGGAGCAGAAACATGGACGCTAAGGAAAAATGACATCAAATACTTGGAAAGCTTTGAAATGTGGACTTGGAGGAGAATGCTGAAGATAAAATGGACAGATAGGATGAAAAACGATGAAGTGCTACGAAGAATAGGAGAGAAGCGAATGATTATAAAGACTATCAGAAAGAGGAAGGCTAACTGGGTACCTGAGGAGAGACAGTATGATTAAAGACGTGTTAGAAGGAAAACTAGATGGGAAAAGGGAAAGAGGTAGGAAAAGGTTTCAGCTGATAGACGATTTGAAAGGGAAAGAGAGTTATCAAGAAATAAAGAGGACAGCGGAAAATAGGAGTATATGGAGAACCAGGTTTAACCAAGAATAATCACAGACCTGTCTATGGACAGACTACCTATGATGAAGACGATGCATTGTTATTTTATGTAACCTATCGGTATTTCCTGAGTAGTCGAACATGCTATTTGCAACCTTTTCACTATTGTTCTTGGGGAGTAAAACAGCTGTGTGAGTTGCTTCTACTGCGCTATATATACATCGCGATTTGTCCGTAAACATTTGAAAATTTCAATAACGTTATTTTTTGAGCATTATTTCTTCTATTATTACAATGTTAACCTAAATTGGTGCTTATTTTAATATTTAATAGAAATAAATAAATATATAGCAATAAAAAAATAATTTAACAATGAGATTTACAAATCATGAAATACATTAAAATACCGAAACAAAAAATCAGAATGAATTTATCGTTATTACCACTATTCACAGCCACATTGTTCACATAATGCAATGGCACACTCAGTGCTCCACGCAACCGGTTACGTGAGATTTTTAGATGCATGCATTTAATAGTTAAATGATAAAATTTGCAGTATTGCTATGTGAAAATATTTCATCGTCATGGTGATATGATTGTCCGCTACTTTTGAGTAATTGCATATGACTACCTAGAATTATACATTCCAGTTGCATCTGCCCACATATTCAAGAAATTTCTATGCAGTTTTGAACTTAAAACCATACCTTGGTTACAATTAATACCATATTTTGTAGCGTATAAGCTGGCACTATATATAAGCCACACCCTTGTTTTTTGAGACTCTATCTACGGGGAAAGAAATATTACAAAAATAAGACTCGCTTCAAAATCGTTATTAGGCATAAAACATTCTGGGTAATTACTAATATGCATCATTAACTGCCCCTTTTTATACAAATGGCGCTGAAGTGTAAAATGTGTAATCTTGAGAGGGAGGAGAAAATTGTAATCCATTCCCACTCGGACACTAATGAAAAAATATGACAAAATAATTTTTTCGAGAAAGTGCAATTTGCAATTAGAAATTCATTTACTGGCTCAATTGCTTCTAATTTTTTCGTCAGCACTCAAAAATAACAATCAAACGCTACGATGTAAATAGAAATCGTAGTTTATTCCACAAAAATGAATAGAAATTGAAAAGAAAATATGGATTTTGAAAGTCACTATTAATATGATAATATCAAAAAATTTGAAAATAATACAACAGAAAATTTTTCTGATATAGAAAAATCTTAAAACAAGACATTGTTAATTAAGAAAATTTGTTTGAAAAGTACATTTTTTTCAGCTTAAAGTTTAATTAAGTCATTTTGTGGCTTTTTGAGATTAAATATTTTATTAAAACTCGTGGCTTGTTCAAGTAAAATATGCAATACAATTCAAACAACGTTAGAATATAGCACAAGCTCCAAATTCATGAAAAAATTCTTAACCGAAAATAATGTTTTATTATAATGCCATTTAACTGTGATATAAATTGTAATTAACCCTGCAGTATTTGCACACATTTTTGTAATGCAAGACGTAGCGCAGGGAGTGTCTGTCAACCTACGGATATTATTGTAAAAAAACTATTAATGGTCGATTTTCAATAAATTTTGTTTTCATATGTTTCTTGATGAATTTTTTATTAACCGAAATTAATTTTAAGATATCAATTACTTGACAAAACTGGGAGAAAAATAAAAATTGTGGAAAATACTTTTGTTCGTACTCTTATGAAAATTTATATTTTTTATATTCAGTACAGTAACTATTCAATAGCAATCCCAGTTCATTAGCAACACCAATGACACAATTTGTAACAATAATTTCACAATGAAACATAAACCACTCACAAAACATAAAATGAAGATATTTCCTCATAACGCTCTGTCGCACCATCTAAGAAAAACACGTAAACTCAAAGAATACCCATAGGATAATAGTTTTTTTAGGCAAAAACAGATGAAGGCACATGCCACTCCAGTTACTGAGAGGTACGAGTCAAAAAGCCTAAAAGTAATGAAACCATGTCAGAAAACGTAGGGTTTACAGCACCCCCCCCCCCAACCACTCATGAGTTAAAGCCATAAATATTAATTAATTATTTAATATCTAAAACCCACAAATTTACTCAAATAAGAATTTCTTGTTTTAAACTTTAAGGAATGCAAAACATTTCTACTTCAAAATTTTTTTCCCATATAATTTTCTTTAAAAATGAAAATCAATCATTAACCAACATCCAGACGAGCACAACATCAACAGAAATTATGATTTTTCAAAAAATGCAGAGGAGAGCTCTTGATTTTCCAATGCCTTCGAACAACATAATGTTGGAAATATTTCTACTTGTACTTTGTACTTAATAAAGTCAAATATTTCACTAAAACGGTCACAGTATCACAGGAATTGTCTGATAATCCAGCGATAGTTCTGCGCAGTAATTGTAATACGTATATCCTTAACCATCAAGAACCAACCTGAACTCCAATATGAAAGCTCAAGGTGTCATCAATTACTGTAATAACTCTTGCAGTCGTTTTATAGTTCACTGACATTTTAAGGAGATAAATAAGAATATAATACCCACATTATAGCAGGATATGGTTTATTTCAATTAGATTTCTACTCGGTCTATATAATACAGGCAGTACTGGCATAACGATGCCATTTGGTTTCACAAAGAAGAATAGTTAGGCATCATTGTTAAAAACATCCTTATGAGAAACATGGCTGCATGAAGCATTTATATATGAAAAGACAATGATATGCGAAATATCCAGAAATGAAGTTATGCGAAACATTGTTCACAGAAGTGCCACCGCAAATACGCTAGTTATGAAAAATGTAGTCATACGAAACATGATTATAGGAAACATTGTTGTAATGTAGAAGAGTTACATTTGTATCAGTTGGATTGGATTAAAAATGGGTCTGGTATACATTGATTACACAAGGTTGGGTTGGGTAAGCTTGTTTTGGGTCTGGTTGGATTGTGTTGTGTATGATTTGACTGATTGTATTAGACTGGGATAGCCAATCACAAACTCCTTAACCAAAGAACTTATTTTCTCCTATTATTGGTCTCTTATATTTTTTTGCCCTTAAGGCTTGTGTTATAATGTTTTTACAAGGTGTGGTGAAATGCTAGCAGAATTCAAGCACCTTCTACTAGTAATACTTATAGAGGTATAAAAGAGGCTTCTAGGGAGAGAGAGAGAGAGATGGAGGCAGCGATTCAGCTAAAACCTGTCTTCGGACAGCAGCATGATGATGATGATAATATTAACGTAAAAAATTATGCAGAATAAATAATTGCAAAGAGTGAACACACAATAGTGCAATCAGACAGGAGCACCATTCTCTGCGTGAACTAATTATACCTAGTCGAGCTTTCAGACTCTTCTATAACGTAACTTTTAATAATGATGATATTTGTACATTATTGACGGCCATGTCGAGAACTGTGGAAAATTAATACTGTAGGCCATTTTTGAGTGAATGTAAATTTAACAAAAATTAAACGGCCCGTGGATTTTCTCTGTTATTGTGGGTGCTCAGTTTGATCTAAACGATAGGGTTAACGTATAAGAGGTCCAACTCATAAAAAAATAATTACACTATAAAATTTTATCAACAACATTTATCCTCCATTTAAATTAGACTGAGATATTGAAATTCAACTGCGCACTTACATAGGGAATCAGACCAAAGACTTTTGGAGCGGTTTTGTGCACATTTATGCGTGAGCAGGAGTGGTTTTGCATACATTTAGGCATGAGCTGGAAAACCGCGGTTGGAGAAGCCGCTGTTGGAGAGGGACTACTGTACTTACATTATATAATCATTACATAGTTGGGAATTTGGTGAAGTTGCATTTTATACCGTGAAAAAAGTTCATAATCATCTAATCACCGGTCAAATTGAACTTGATTAATAAAATATTCGTGTGCATATCATAAACACTGAGTGTCGTAACTAAGGTATGACAAAGATGGCATCTGACATGGGCACCATATGTTCCAACAAAAAATGTCAAAATGTTTATTGATGTATTTTTTATTAATTGAAATTAATTTTAAGATATCAATTATTTAACAAAACTGGGACAAAAATAAAAATTGTGGAAAATACGTTTGTTCGTACTTTTATGAACATTTATATTTTTTATAATCAGTACAGTAACTATTCAATAGCGATCCCAGATCATAAACAACACCAATGACACAAATTGTAACAATAATTTCACAATGAAACATAAACCACTCACAAAACAAAAAATGCTGATATTTCCACATTACACTCTGCCGCATCATCTAAGAAAAACGTCTAAACTCAAAGAATACGCAGAGGATAATAGTTGTTTTAGGCAAAAAATGTTGAATGCAACTCAAGCTACTAAGAGATAGGAGTCATAAAGCCTAAAAGTAATGGAACCATTTCAGAAAATATAGGGTTTACAGCACCCACTCCTGAGTTAAAGCATAAATTGTAATTAATTATTTAATCTCTAAAACGCACAAATTTACATGATTAAGAATTACTTGTTTTAAACTTTAAGGAATGCAAAACAAATTCTACTTCAAAAATGTTTTTTCCAATATAATTTTCTCTAAAAATTTAAATCAATCATAAACAAACATCCAGACGAGAACAAATTCAACAGAAATTATGATTTTTTTTTAAATGCAGAGGAGAGGTCTTGATTTTCCAATGCCTTTGAACAAGATAATGTTGGAAATATTTCTACTTGCACTTTGTACTTAATAAAGTCAAATATTTCACTAAAACGGTCACAGTATCACAGGAATTGTCTGATTATCCAGCAATAGTTCTGCACAGTAATTGTAATACGTAAATCCTTAACCATCCTGAACTCCAATATGAAAGCTCAAGGTGTCATCAATTACTGTAATAACTCTTGCAGTCGTTTTATAGTTCACTGACATTTTAAGGAGATAAATAAGAATATAATACCCACATTATAGAAGGTTATGGTTTGTTTCAATTAGATTTCTACTCGGTCTATATAATACAGGCAGTACTGGCATAACGATGCCATTTGGTTTCACAAAGAAGAATAGTTAGGCATCATTGTTAAAAACATCCTTATGAGAAACATGGGTGCATGAAGAATTTATATATGAAAAGACAACAATATGCGAAACATCAAGAAATGAAATTATGGGAAACATTGTTCACAGAAGGGCCACCGCAAATACGCTAGTTATGAAAAATGTAGTCATACGAAACATGATTATAGGAAACATTGTTGTAGTGTAGAAGAGTTACATTTGTATGATTTGGATTGGATTAAAAATGGGTATTTGGTATACATTGGTTATACAAAGTTGGGTTGGGTAAGCTTGTGTTGGGTCTGGTTGGATTGTGTTGTGTATGATTTGACTGATTCTATTAGACTGGGATAGCCAATCACAAACTCCTTAACCACTGAACTTATTTCCTCCTATTATTAGTCTCTTATATGTAATTTGTCCTTTGAGGTTTTTTTGCCCTTAAGGCTTGTGTCGCCTATGTTGTATATTGTCAGCTGTTTGGCCTGTGTTGGTTCATTCACCCACACATTGTGTTGTGCTTGCCGAATGGCTAGAAAGTCTGGCATCAACACAGTTTTCCCAGTTTGACTCAATCATGCGTTGCATCACTTAAAATGTTTCCTGACGTGCATTTTGATCTTGTGGCGGCTACTGAAAGCCTTCCCGCATGTCGCGCACACATAACTGTCCTCGTTCTCATGCACCTTCTTGTGGTACTTGAGGTAAACCTTGCGCGAAAAGCACTTGCCACAATCCTCGCACATGAATGGCTTCTCTGTGCTGTGGACCGACTTGTGCAACTCGAGGTTCGCTTTACGATTGAAGGTCTTGTCACACACATCGCAAGCAAATGGCTTCACACCGGAATGGACCAGCATGTGATTGGCCAGCCCCTGGCGGGACCCTATGGACTTCCCACAAAGGTTACAGAGATATTCTTTCTGTCCGGTATGCATCATTACGTGCTTCTTGAGTAGGTAAGGATTGCTGCAGACCTTACCGCAAGTCTTACATGTGACCTGAGCGAGGTCCACATGATGCAGCATGTGCATTTTTAGCTGCTGCATCAGGGCAAAATTCATGCCACAGTCCCCACAAGAGAAAGGCTTCTCACCTGTGTGTAGGCGGATGTGGTTCCTGAGCACTCCCTTGCGGGAGAAACACCGCCCACACACCTTGCAAGGGTAAGGTTTAACCTTCGTGTGCACCACGCGGTGCATCTTAAGTTTATTAGAGAATTTGAACAGCTTCCCACAATCCTGGCAGCCATACTGCTTCTCGCCATGGCCCACCAAGTGTTTGCGCCACGAACCGTAGTTTCCGTAACATTTCTCGCATTTGCTGCACTTGAAGGGTCTTTCCCCTCCGTGCAAACGCTTGTGTTCCTCCAAAAATCTGATCTTCTGGAATACACGTTCGCATTCGTCGCACGGGAAAGATGTCTGAACTATGCGTGGGGCCCTCTTCGTCCCTTCTTCACCTCCTCTTCCTCTTCTCCTCCTTTTCCTCTTTCTCGTTGTTGCCTCTTCTCCATTGTTTCTATCTTCGCTGGTTCCCCAGGCTTCCTCCGCAAGGCCCCTCTCCTGTGAAATTATTATTATTAATATCGGGGACATGCATGCTGAAATTCAACGGGAAGGTTTTTTAAAGAAGTTTTGTGAAAACATCCCATGCAAACTTGATGGCACAAAATTACAGAAAACCAGCAACAATGTAAAGCGCTGAGAATATGTTGAATTTTTGCATTAAAGGTACTCTATTGATTGATTCCACTTGCATTAAAAAATCATTGGCAGAAAAACAAAATTTCCTTCTTTTAGGTATTCTCTGTTTCAAGTCTCCAACTCCTACGACGATTCTAAGTAATTTTAATATGTGAATGATTAATTATCTACATTCAAAAGTATTCCTTCTCATAAATAACACAACGAATATTGGTTACATTGGTTGCTATGAAAATTATTCCCCCTTCTTCCTTCTCTCTCTCTTATATTAAAAGCGAAAATCTAACATTTTATAATTGTTAAATTTTAAGTTGTTTTTACCCCATTTGTAATTTAAAGTTAAATAATTCTTATCCATGATACTATAAGTCCTGGGCATGTGCTGTTGCAAACGTTGTCCTCTGCCTGAATATAGGGGAAGGCATTTGGCAATTTCTATCAAGGTCATAATGTTAGGCTAAATGGACAGCTGAGGTAAAGAACATTGCTCTCTGAGGCATACAATTACTATTAGTTTTAAGGGTTCTAAGGGTAATTTTTTTCCTAATTTTGCGTGACAATTCAAAATAAAAAATCTGAAATGTTTGCAAAATGGCAGCGTCTTTTACTAGTATATAATGCAGATGACCAGGCATTTTGTCCGAAGACTTTTCGTCCGAAACTTATTTTTGTCCAATTGACATTTTGTCCAGATCACAATAAGTCCATGTAGTATTTTATCATACAGTAAAACACCGTTATAACATGCCTCACAATTCCGCGGATTGAGATATACCGCAGGTCTAGTCATGTCCCCCAAAATGCACATTCACCCAAACATGCTGCACGTGGAAAACGACGAAAAAGCCACAGAAATGTCATTTACAATAGAATAATTGGAAAACGAGACTAATCTGTGATGATGCCTTGATATCCGTCAAACTATGGAATTTTTCTCGCAAGCCTCCGGCGCTACCGTAACGATCGCCTTTAAAAACTGTCATCAATAATAAATACATTTCTTTTCCTTTTGTTTCGGTGACTATGTTACGATTTTATATGCCACATACTGCACATTGAATCACCCAGTCATTTAGCCAAGTCACAGTGAATTTCAACAATTATGCCACATTTTGGATTTTCCGATTTCGTTTCCTCGCATATACCGTAAATACACGCGTATAATGCGCACCCTCGAATAACGCGCAGGGGGGTTTTCAGTCTCGTAATCTATGATTTTTCTATATATCCGCGGATAGCATGAACAGATATTTTTTAGCATAACCATTCCAGAATAAAGTAGCTGGTGTAACAAGGTCTAAAGCAATGATCGAATTATTGGTATTATGTATTGGTAACATAACGAAAGTGCGAAATGAAATTTTCGAATAACGTACCAAAAGAACGTCAGCTAACTCAATCATTACAGACTCTGTTTACTTACAAGGTGATATTAGGATATACACAATAATCCAATTATATTAATTTCATAGTATGGCATATGACATTGTTTGAGGTAATAAATCGAAGGAATGACGATAATTCTATGTCCAAGTTTTTTACATGTTTTAGTCACGCCTGAGGTGGACGGGTTTGCCCAACCTTCAGTTTTAACCTTATTAGAACACTCTGGAGCACATAAAAATTATAGCAAATAACCATAATTAACTACAGACTCTAAGAATCAAGAATAAACCACGTATGAATGCTGAGAGAAAAGAAGGGAACGATAACTCGATTTAGTTCTACAAGAAGCATCAACTCCCAGTGTACTCAAAAGGCATCAGCTGCCATTGTTTCTAATTGTAAGTAGTACCAGTACCTCACCACCAGGCTGGGCGCCAGTATAGGGTGACATAAGAAAATTAAAAGGCCCGTAGATTTTCTCTGTTAGTGTGGGTGCTCAGTTTGATCTAAACGATAGGGTTAACATATAAGAGGTCCAACACATAAAAAAATAATTACGCTATAAAATTTTATCAACAACATTTATCCCCCGTTTCTATTAGATTGCGATATTGAAATTCAACTGCACACTTATATAGGGAATCAGACCAAAGACTTTTGGAGCGGTTTTGTGTACATTCATGCGTGAGCAAGAGTTGTTTTTCATACATTTAGGCATGAGCTGGAAAACCGCGGTTGGAGAACCCGCTGTTGGAGAGGGACTACTGTACTTACATTATATAATCATTACATAGTTGGGAAGTTGGTGAAGTTGCATTTTATACCGTGAAAAAAGTTCATATTCATCTAATCACCGGTCAAATTGAACTTGATTAATAAAATATTTGTGTGCATATCATAAACACTGAGTGTCGTAACTAAGGTATGACAAAAATGGCATCTGACATGGGCACCAAATGTTCCCACAAAAATGTCAAAATGTTTATTGATGTATTTTTTATTGATTGAAATTAATTTTAAGATATCAATTATTTAACAAAACTGGGAGAAAAATAAAAATCGTGGAAAATACGTTTGTCCGTACTTTTATGAACATTTATATTTTTTATAATCAGTACAGTAACTATTCAATAGCGTACCCAGATCATAAACAACACCAATGACACAAATTGTAACAATAATTTCACAATGAAACATAAACCACTCACAAAACAAAAAATGCTGATATTTCCGCATTACACTCTGTCGCATCATCTAAGAAAAACATCTAAACTCAAAGAATACGCAGAGGATAATAGATGTTTTAGGCAAAAAATGTTGAATGCAACTCAAGCTACTAAGAGATAGGAGTCATAAAGCCTAAAAGTAATGGAACCATTTCAGAAAATATAGGGTTTACAGCACCCACTCCTGAGTTAAAGCATAAATTGTAATTAATTATTTAATCTCTAAAACGCACAAATTTACATGATTAAGAATTACTTGTTTTAAACTTTAAGGAATGCAAAACAAATTCTACTTCAAAAATGTTTTTTCCAATATAATTTTCTCTAAAAATTAAATTCAATAATAAACAAACATCCAGACGAGAAAAAAATCACCAGAAATTATGATTTTTTTTTTAAATGCAGAAGAGAGCTCTTGATTTTCCAATGCCTTTGAACAAGATAATGTTGGAAATATTTCTACTTGCACTTTGTACTTAATAAAGTCAAATATTTCACTAAAACGGTCACAGTATCACAGGAATTGTCTGATTATCCAGCAATAGTTCTGCGCAGTAATTGTAATACGTAAATCCTTAACCATCCTGAACTCCAATATGAAAGCTCAAGGTGTCATCAATTACTGTAATAACTCTTGCAGTCGTTTTATAGTTCACTGACATTTTAAGGAGATAAATAAGAATATAATACCCACATTATAGAAGGTTATGGTTTGTTTCAATTAGATTTCTACTCGGTCTATATAATACAGGCAGTACTGGCATAACGATGTCATTTGGTTTCACAAAGAAGAATAGTTTGGCATCATTGTTAAAAACATCCTTATGAGAAACATGGGTGCATGAAGAATTTATATATGAAAAGACAACGATATGCGAAACATCCAGAAATGAAATTATGTGAAACATTGTTCACAGAAGTGCCACCGCAAATACGCTAGTTATGAAAAATGTAGTCATACGAAACATGATTATAGGAAACATTGTTGTAGTGTAGAAGATTTACATTTGTATAATTTGGATTGGATTAAAAATGGGTATTTGGTATACATTGGTTACACAAGGTTGGGTTGGGTAAGCTTGTTTTGGGTCTGGTTGGATTGTGTTATGTATGATTTGACTGAATGTATTAGACTGGGATAGCCAATCACAAAATCCTTAACCAAAGAACTTATTTTCTCCAATTATTGGTCTCTTATATTTTTTTGCCCTTAAGGCTTGTGTCGCCTATTTTGTATATTGTCAGCTGTTTGGCCTGTGTTGGCTCCTTCACCCACACATTGCGTTGTGCTTGCCGAATGGCTAGATCGTCTGGCATCCACACAGTTTTCCCGGTTTTACTCAATCATGCGTTGCATCACATAAAATGTTTCCTGACATGCGTTTTGATCTTGTGGCGGCTACTGAAAGCTTTTCCGCATGTCGCGCAAACATAACTGTCCTCGTTCTCATGCACCTTCTTGTGGTACTTGAGGTAAACCTTGCGCGAAAAGCACTTGCCACAATCCTCGCACATGAATGGCTTCTCTGTGCTGTGGACCGACTTGTGCAAATCGAGGTTCGCCTTACGGTTGAAGGTCTTGTCACACACATCGCAAGCAAATGGCTTTTCACCGGAATGGACCATCATGTGACTAATCCACCCCTGGCGGGACCTTATGTGCTTCCCACAAAGGTCACAGATATATTTTTTCTGTACGGTATGCATCTTCATGTGCACCCTGAGATCGTAACGCCTGCTGAAGACCTTACCGCAAGAATTACACGTGAGCTGCGTGACGTCCCCGTGATACAGCATGTGAATTTTTAGCTTCTGCTCCAAGACAAAAGTTTTGCCGCAGTCCGCGCAAGAGAAAGGCTTCTCACCTGTGTGTAGGCGGATGTGTTTCTTGAGCACATCCTTGCGTGAGAAGCACCGCCCACACACCTTGCAAGGGTAGGGTTTATCCTTCGTGTGCACCACGCGGTGCATCTTAAGTTTACTAGAGAATTTGAACAGCTTCCCGCAATCCTGGCAGCCATACTGCTTCTCGCCATGGCCCATCATGTGTTGGCGCCAAACACTGTATTTTCCGTAACACTTCTCACATTTGCTGCACTTGAAGGGTCTTTCCCCTCCGTGCAAACGCTTGTGTTCCTCCAAAAATCTGATCTTCTCAAACACTAGTTCGCATTCGTCGCACGGGAAAGATGTCTGAACTATGCGTGGGGCCCTCTTCGTCCCTTCTTCGCCTCCTCTTCCTCTTCTCCTCCGTTTCCTCTTTCTCGTTGTGACCTCTTCTCCATTGTTTCTATCTTCGCTGGTTCCCCAGGCTTCCTCCGCAAGCCCCCTCTCCTGTGAAATTATTATTATTAATATCGGGGAGATGCATGCTGAAATTCAACGGGAAGGTTTTTTAAAGAAGTTTTGAGAAAACATGCCATGCAAACTTGATGGCACAAAATTACAGAAAACCAGGAACAATGCAATGCGCTGAAAATATGTCGAATTTTTGCATTAAAGGTACTCTATTGATTGATTCCACTTGCATTAAAAAATCATTGGCAGAAAAACAAAATTTCCTTCTTTTAGGTATTCTCTGTTTCAAGTCTCCAACTCCTACGACGATTCTAAGTAATTTTAATATGTGAATGATTAATTATCTACATTCAAAAGTATTCCTTCTCATAAATAACACAACGAATATAGATTACATTGGTTGCTATGAAAATCATTCCCCCTTCTTCCTTCTCTCTCCCTCTATCTTATATTAAAAGCAAAAATCCAACATTTTATAATTGTTAAATTTTAAGTTGTTTTTACCCCATTTGTAATTTAAAGTTAAATAATTCTTATCCAGGATACTATAAGTCCTGGGCATGTGCTGTTGCAAACGTTGTCCTCTGCCTGAGTATAAGGGAAGGCATTTGGCAATTTCTATCAAGGTCATAATGTTAGGCTAAATGGACAGCTGAGGTAAAGAACATTGCTCTCTGAGGCATACAATTACTATTAGTTTTAAGGGTTCTAAGGGTAATTTTTTTCCTAATTTTGTGTGACAATTCAAAATAAAAAATCTGAAATGTTTGCGAAATGGCAGCGTCTTTTACTAGTATATAATGCAGATGACCAGGCATTTTGTCCGAAGACTTTTCGTCCGAAACTTATTTTTGTCCAATTGACATTTTGTCCAGATCACAATAAGTCCATGTAGTATTTTATCATACAGTAAAACACCTTTATAACATGCCTCACAATTCCGCGGATTGAGATATACCGCAGGTCTAGTCATGTCCCCCAAAATGCACATTTACCCAAACATGCTGCACGTGGAAAACGACGAAAAAGCCACAGAAATGTCACTTACAATAGAATAATTGGAAAACGAGACAAATCTGTGATGATGCCTTGATATCCATTAAACTATGGAATTTTCTCGCAAGCCTCCGGCGCTACCGTAACGATCGCCTTTAAAAACTGTCGTCAATAATAAATACATTTCCTTTTGTTTTTGTGACTGTGTTACGATTTTATATGCCACATACTGCACATTAAATCACCCAGTCATTTAGCAAAGTCACAGTGAATTTCAACAATTATGCCACATTTTGGATTTTCCGATTTTGTTTCCTCGCATATACCGTAAATACACGCGTATAATGCGCACCCTCGTATAACGCGCAGGGGGGTTTTCAGTCTCGTAATCTATGATTTTTCTATATATCCGCGGATAGCATGAACAGATATTTTTTAGCATAACCATTCCAGAATAAAGTAGCTGGTGTAACAAGGTCTAAAGCAATGATCGAATTATTGGTATTATGTATTGGTAACATAACGAAAGCGCGAAATGAAATTTTCGAATAACGTTCCGAAAGAACGTCAGCTAACTCATTCATTACATACTATGTTTACTTACAAGGTGATATTAGGATATACACAATAATCCAATTATATTAATTTCATAGTATAGCATATGACATTGTTTGAGGTAATAAATCGAAGGAATGACGATAATTCTATGTCCAAGTTTTTTACATGTTTTAGTCACGCCTGAGGTGGACGGGTTTGCCCAACCTTCAGTTTTAACCTTATTAGAACACTCTGGAGCACATAAAAATTATAGCAAATAACCATAATTAACTACAGACTCTAAGAATCAAGAATAAACCACATATGAATGCTGAGAGAAAAGAAGGGAACGATAACTCGATTTAGTTCTACAAGAAGCATCAACTCCCAGTGTACTCAAAAGGCATCAGCTGCCATTGTTTCTAATTGTAAGTAGTACCAGTACCTCACCACCAGGCTGGGCGCCAGTATAGGGTGACATAAGAAAATTAAAAGGCCCGTAGATTTTCTCTGTTACTGTGGGTGCTCAGTTTGATCTAAACGATAGGGTTAACATATAAGAGGTCCAACACATAAAAAAATAATTACGCTATAAAATTTTATCAACAACATTTATCCCCCGTTTCTATTAGATTGCGATATTGAAATTCAACTGCACAATTATATAGAGAATCAGACCAAAGACTTTTGGAGCGGTTTTGTGTACATTCATGCGTGAGCAAGAGTTGTTTTTCATACATTTAGGCATGAGCTGGAAAACCGCGGTTGGAGAACCCGCTGTTGGAGAGGGACTACTGTACTTACATTATATAATCATTACATAGTTGGGAATTTGGTGAAGTTGCATTTTATACCGTGAAAAAAGTTCATAATCATCTAATCACCGGTCAAATTGAACTTGATTAATAAAATATTTGTGTGCATATCATAAACACTGAGTGTCGTAACTAAGGTATGACAAAGATGGCATCTGACATGGGCACCAAATGTTCCAACAAAAAATGTCAATATGTTTACTGATGTATTTTTTATTAATTGAAATTAATTTTAAGATATCAATTATTTAACAAAACTGGGAGAAAAATAAAAATCGTGGAAAATACGTTTGTCCGTACTTTTATGAACATTTATATTTTTATAATCAGTACAGTAACTATTCAATAGCGATCCCAGATCATAAACAACACCAATGACACAAATTGTAACAATAATTTCACAATGAAACATAAACCACTCACAAAACAAAAAATGCTGATATTTCCGCATTACACTCTGTCGCATCATCTAAGAAAAACATCTAAACTCAAAGAATAAGCAGAGGATAATAGATGTTTTAGGCAAAAAAAGTTGAATGCAACTCAAGCTACTAAGAGATAGGAGTCATAAAGCCTAAAAGTAATGGAACCATTTCAGAAAATATAGGGTTTACAGCACCCACTCCTGAGTTAAAGCATAAATTGTAATTAATTATTTAATCTCTAAAACGGACAAATTTACATGATTAAGAATTACTTGTTTTAAACTTTAAGGAATGCAAAAAAATTCTACTTCAAAAATGTTTTTTCCAATATAATTTTCTCTAAAAATTAAATTCAATAATAAACAAACATCCAGACGAGAACAAAATCAACAGAAATTATGATTTTTTTTTAAATGCAGAGGAGAGCTCTTGATTTTCCAATGCCTTTGAACAAGATAATGTTGGAAATATTTCTACTTGCACTTTGTACTTAATAAAGTCAAATATTTCACTAAAACGGTCACAGTATCACAGGAATTGTCTAATTATCCAGCAATAGTTCTGCGCAGTAATTGTAATACGTAAATCCTTAACCATCCTGAACTCCAATATGAAAGCTCAAGGTGTCATCAATTACTGTAATAACTCTTGCAGTCGTTTTATAGTTCACTGACATTTTAAGGAGATAAATAAGAATACAATACCCACATTATAGAAGGTTATGGTTTGTTTCAATTAGATTTCTACTCGGTCTATATAATACAGGCAGTACTGGCATAACGATGTCATTTGGTTTCACAAAGAAGAATAGTTAGGCATCATTGTTAAAAACATCCTTATGAGAAACATGGGTGCATGAAGAATTTATATATGAAAAGACAACAATATGCGAAACATCCAGAAATGAAATTATGCGAAACATTGTTCACAGAAGGGCCACCGCAAATACAAATATAGTCATACGAAACATGATTATGGGAAACATTGTTGTAGTGTAGAAGAGTTACATTTGTATGATTTGGATTGGATTAAAAATGGGTATTTGGTATACATTGGTTACACAAGGTTGGGTTGGGTAAGCTTGTGTTGGGTCTGGTAGGATTGTGTTGTGTATGATTTGACTGATTGCATTAGACTGGGATAGCCAATCACAAACTCCTTAACCAATGAACTTATTTTCTCCTATTATTGGTCTCTTATATTTGTTTGCCCTTAAGGCTTGTGTCGCCTATTTTGTATATTGTCAGATGTTTGGCCTGTGTTGGCTCCTTCACCCACACATTGTGTTGTTCTTGCCGAATGGCTAGATCGTCTGGCATCCACACAGTTTTCCCGGTTTGAAACAATCATACATTGCATCACTTAAAATGTTTCCTGAAATGTGTTTTGATCTTGTGGTGGCTACTGAAAGCCTTCCCGCATGTCGCGCACACATAACTGTCCTCGTTCTCATGCACCTTCTTGTGGTACTTGAGGTAAACCTTGCGCGAAAAGCACTTGCCACAATCCTCGCACATGAATGGCTTCTCTGTGCTGTGGACCGACTTGTGCAACTCGAGGTTCGCTTTACGATTGAAGGTCTTGTCACACACATCGCAAGCGAATGGCTTCTCACCGGAATGGACCAGCATGTGATTGGCCAGCCCCTGGCGGGACCCTATGGACTTCCCACAAAGGTTACAGAGATATTCTTTCTGTCCGGTATGCATCATTACGTGCTTCTTGAGTCGGTAAGGATTGCTGCAGACCTTACCGCAAGTCTTACATGTGACCTGAGCGAGGTCCACATGATGTAGCATGTGCATTTTTAGCTGCTGCTTCAGGGCAAAATTCATGCCGCAGTCCCCACAAGAGAAAGGCTTCTCACCTGTGTGTAGGCGGATGTGGTTCCTGAGCACTCCCTTGCGGGAGAAACACCGCCCACACACCTTGCAAGGGTAAGGTTTAACCTTCGTGTGCACCACGCGGTGCATCTTAAGTTTATAAGAGAATTTGAACAGCTTCCCGCAATCCTGGCAGCCATACTGCTTCTCGCCATGGCCCACCATGTGTTGGCGCCACACACTGTATTTTCCGTAACACTTCTCACATTTGCTGCACTTGAATGGTCTTTCCCCTCCGTGCAAACGCTTGTGTTCCTCCAAAAATCTGATCTTCTGGAACACACGTTCGCATTCGTCGCACGGGAAAGATGTCTGAACTATGCGTGGGGCCCTCTTCGTCCCTTCTTCGCCTCCTCTTCCTCTTCTCCTCCGTTTCCTCTTTCTCGTTGTGACCTCTTCTCCATTGTTTCTATCTTCGCTGGTTCCCCAGGCTTCCTCCGCAAGCCCCCTCTCCTGTGAAATTATTATTATTAATATCGGGGAGATGCATGCTGAAATTCAACGGGAAGGTTTTTAAAGAAGTTTTGAGAAAACATGCCATGCAAACTTGATGGCACAAAATTACAGAAAACCAGGAACAATGCAATGCGCTGAAAATATGTCGAATTTTTGCATTAAAGGTACTCTATTGATTGATTCCACTTGCATTAAAAAATCATTGGCAGAAAAACAAAATTTCCTTCTTTTAGGTATTCTCTGTTTCAAGTCTCCAACTCCTACGACGATTCTAAGTAATTTTAATATGTGAATGATTAATTATCTACATTCAAAAGTATTCCTTCTCATAAATAACACAACGAATATAGATTACATTGGTTGCTATGAAAATCATTCCCCCTTCTTCCTTCTCTCTCTCTCTCTTATATTAAAAGCAAAAATCCAACATTTTATAATTGTTAAATTTTAAGTTGTTTTTACCCCATTTGTAATTTAAAGCTAAATAATTCTTATCCAGGATACTATAAGTCCTGGGCATGTGCTGTTGCAAACGTTGTCCTCTGCCTGAATATAAGGGAAGGCATTTGGCAATTTCTATCAAGGTCATAATGTTAGGCTAAATGGACAGCTGAGGTAAAGAACATTGCTCTCTGAGGCATACAATTACTATTAGTTTTAAGGGTTCTAAGGGTAATTTTTTTCCTAATTTTGTGTGACAATTCAAAATAAAAAATCTGAAATGTTTGCAAAATGGCAGCGTCTTTTACTAGTATATAATGCAGATGACCAGGCATTTTGTCCGAAGACTTTTCGTCCGAAACTTATTTTTGTCCAATTGACATTTTGTCCAGATCACAATAAGTCCATGTAGTATTTTATCATACAGTAAAACACCGTTATAATATGCCTCACAATTCCGCGGATTAAGATATACCGCAGGTCTAGTCATGTCCCCCAAAATGCACATTCATCCAAACATGCTGCACGTGGAAAACGACGAAAAAGCCACAGAAATGTCACTTACAATAGAATAATTGGAAAACGAGACTAATCTGTGATGATGCCTTGATATCCGTCAAACTATGGAATTTTTCTCGCAAGCCTCCGGCGCTACCGTAACGATCGCCTTTAAAAACTGTCATCAATAATAAATACATTTCTTTTCCTTTTGTTTCGGTGACTATGTTACGATTTTATATGCCACATACTGCACATTGAATCACCCAGTCATTTAGCCAAGTCACAGTGAATTTCAACAATTATGCCACATTTTGGATTTTCCGATTTTGTTTTCTCGCATATACTGTAAATACACGCGTATAATGCGCACCCTCGTATAACGCGCACGGGGGTTTTCAGCCTCGTAATCTAGGATTTTTCTATATACCCGCGGATAGCATGAACAGATTTTTTTTAGCATAACCATTCCAGAATAAAGTAGATGGTTTAACGTGGTCTAAAGCAATGATCGAATTATTGGTATTATGTAATGGTAACATAACGAAAGTGCGAAATGAAATTTTCGAATAACGTTTCAAAAGAACGTCAGCTAACTCAATCATTACAGACTCTGTTTACTTACAAGGTGATATTAGGGTATACACAATAATCCAATTATATTAATTTCATAGTATTGCATATGACATTGTTTGAGGTAATAAATCGAAGGAATGACGATAATTCTATGTCCAAGTTTTTTACATATGTTTTAGTCACGCCTGAGTTGGACGGGTTCGGCCAACCTTCAGTTTTAACTTTAGTAGAACACTCTGGAGCACATAAAAATTATAGCAAATAACCATAATTAACTACAGACTCTAAGAATTTTATACCGTAAAAAAAGTTCATAATCATCTAATCACAGGTCAAATTGAACTTGATTAATAAAATATTTGTGTGCATATCATAAACACTGAGTGTCGTAACTAAGGTATGACAAAGATGGCATCTGACATGGGCACCAAATGTTCCCAAGAAAAATGTCAAAATGTTTATTGATGTATTTTTAATTAATTGAAATTAATTTTAAGATATCAATTATTTAACAAAACTGGGACAAAAATAAAAATTGTGGAAAATACCTTAGTTCGTACTTTTATGAACATTTAAATTTTTTATAATCAGTACAGTAACTATTCAATAGCGATCCCAGATCATAAAAGAACACAACGACACAAATTGTAACAATAATTTCACAATGAAACATAAACCACTCACAAAACAAAAAATGCTGATATTTCCGCATTACACTCTGTCGCATCATCTAAGAAAAACATCTAAACTCAAAGAATACGCAGAGGATAATAGATGTTTTAGGCAAAAACAGTTGAATGCAACTCAAGCTACTGAGAGATAGGAGTCATAAAGCCTAAAAGTAATGGAACCATGTCAGAAAACATAGGGTGTACAGCACCCACTCCTGAGTTAAAGTCATAAATTCTAATTAATTATTTAATCTCTAAAACGCACAAATTTACATGATTAAGAATTACTTGTTTTAAACTTTAAGGAATGCAAAACAAATTCTACTCCAAAAATGTTTTTTCCAATATAATTTTCTCTAAAAATTAAATTCAATCATAAACAAACATCCAGATGAGCACAAAATCAACAGAAATTATGATTTTTTAAAAATGCAGAGCAGAGCTCTTGATTTTCCAATGCCTTCGAACAACATAATGTTGGAAATATTTCTACTTGCACTTTGTACATAATAAAGTCAAATATTTCACTAAAACGGTCACAGTATCACAGTAATTGTCTGATAATCCAGCAATAGTTCTTCGCAGTAATTAGAATACGTAAATCCTTAACCATCAAGAACCAACCTGAACTCCAATATGAAAGCTCAAGGTGTCATCAATTACTGTAATAACTCTTGCAGTCATTTTATGGTTCACTGACAATTTAAGGAGATAAATAAGAATATAATAACCACATTATAGCAGGTTATGGTTTGTTTCAATTAGATTTCTACTCGGTCTGTATATTACAGGCAGTGACATGAGTGATCATCCAAACATCGATTCTAATACATAAAATGCTGTAATATTTTTTCTATAAATAGTTTCACCGTGAGAAAAATAATGAACTTCTATTTGATACTTTAAAGTAAACAAACAATCATGAATTCCAAGTGTGGTAGAGCTGACACCCACGACAGGGCAGACAACTTAACCCCTCCAGCGTGTGCGACGCAACATTTGTGTCTGCTCTTTCCCATGCCTCCAGCGTGTGCGACACACCATCTGCGTCCGAAATTTTCATTAAGTTTTCTTATCTCTATGTCTCTGATTTATGTGCTTCCAGAGAGTAAATATATAAGCCAATGCGGTCTGCTTTCGTTCCGTGGTTCCTTGCTGTCTGTGTTTACGTGTTAGTATTTTTTAAATTTTTTTTCTGTCTCGGATCTGGCCGTAGCAGTGCTTACTCAGGCCCCTCAGGCGTTGCGTCTCAGACTTTCATAATAGCTCTCATCTTCCTGGCTCTTATTTACGATGCTTCGAGCTGATAGTTGAGGTTTCTGAGTGCCTGTGTTTGCATCGGGCTTTTTTAATTTTTTTTTCATCTTGGGTCTGTCCTTTAGCCGAACCCCTATTTAGTTCACCATGGCTTGTAGCTCTCGTGAGTTGGCGGATTGCGAAGTGCTTGATGTTTTGGAGGAAATGAGTGAAAGTAGTGTAGATATATAGTCTGATGATTCGAATGGATACTCTGTTGATTCCAGTTCCGAAGAGGAATTGGAAGAAATAACTCACTCCACTGTGAATATTCAAGAGAATATTTGGGGAGATGTCGACAGTGCTAACCCTCCTTGGCATTTTGCGTGTGATTTAGTTGGAAAACAAATAGTGCCGGTTTTATCTACAGATGATCCCTTAGGATATTTTGAGTTATTTTTTGATGAGGACCTAATTGCCCTCATAGTGGTTGAAACTAATCCTTATGCGGAACAATTCGTTGCCTGCGAGAATAATAAGATCACGGCTTTTAAAAAATCGTGCAATCAAAAGTGGTTGCCAACTCCTCCGAATGAAATTATAGTATTCCTAGCGTTGCAAATGTTGATGGGAAGCATTAAAAAACCAACCCTCAGAATGTATTTTAGTAGAAAACATATATTAGAAATGCCATTTATTCCAAATGTAATGAGTGAAGAAAGATTTTCCTTGTTGAGCAAATTTTTGCATTTTGTAGATAATACCGATAAAGACATTGTAAATAGAGATCCTAAATTGTATAAAATTCTACCAATCAGTGATTATTTGAAAAATAAATTCCAGAAAATTTATATACCGGGTAAAGAAGTAAGTATTGAGGAGTCTTTACTGCTGTGGAAAGGTAGGCTTTCATGGAAACAGTATATTCCAATGAAAGCTTTGCGGTTTGCTATAAAACTCTTTGAATTATGTGATTCCTCAGGATATTTGTGGGATTTTATAATTTACAGTGGCTCGGGGACAAAAGTAGGTTGTGAAATAACTAAGGAAAAAGATCTTTTATCAACTAAAGTTGTTCTGAGTTTGAGTGAGAAACTATTTGACTCGGGTAGATGTGTTTATATGGATAATTTTTACAGTAGTCCCGATCTTTTTCGAAGATTGGTTCAGAGAACAACAGATGCTATTGGAACTGTAAAAATCAATCGCAAAGGCATGCCTAAAAATCTAAATAAGAAATTGAAGAAAGGGGAAGTAGTTAGTGCACAGTGTGGGAAATTATTGGCGTTGAAGTTGGAAGGATAAGCGCAATGTGTCAATGCTGACTACTAAGCATTCAGATACAATGCAAACTGTAAGCCGAAAGGGTGGAACAGAAGTTGTAAATAAACCAACCTGTATATTAGACTATAATAAATATATGGGAGGTGTGGATTTAAAAGATCAGCTTTTAGTGACATTCTTACTGGAAAGAAAAAGAACAAAAGTGTGGTACAAAAAGCTTTTCAACCATTTTGTAAATACGGCTGTTTTGAATGCCTATATTCTGTATTATAAGGCTGGTAACAAAAAAGACCACTTATCTTTTAGAATAAACCTTGTTGATAGGATTATAACTAGTTACCATGGGCAAAATATTGAGAAGCGTAAAGGACGACCCTCAGATACCGACACTGAATGTACGCCGCTGATAGGTAAGCATTTTATTCAAGAAAACCCTAAAACGGAGACTTTTAAGATTGGAAGAAAAAAGTGTGTGGTGTGCACAAAAAATGGAAGGAGAAAGGAAACAAGATACAGGAGTAAAAACTGCCCAGGGACACCGTCTCTCTGTTTATACCCCTGTCTTGAGCGATACCACACGCAGCTGAACTACTAAACGTCGGAGGAGCAGCACACAAAAGAAATTGGATTGCAATAAATGTATGTATTTATTTTTTATTATATAAAATGAACAATTTTAAATGACAATTTTTTGGAAATTTTTGAAATGATAATTAAAGTACAAAAAATATTAAAGTGAATGCATGCATGAAGTACTTTGCACTTGCGAAAAAAAGTCACGCTGAGCGATTTAAATGCCGTAGATTAAAGTTTCGCTTGAGAGGTTAAGGTTGAGTTGGATTTTGTTGTGTATGATTTGATTTGATTGGAATTGATTTTTAACCTTCAGTAGTGTCGCCAATCACCAAGCCCATAACTTCTGGTTATTTAAGGTTGTGTTGGATGTGATTGGATTTAATTTAATCGGTTTGGTTAAGTTTAGAGTTTGACTTGGTTGGTTTAGTGTAGTAGAGTTACATTTGTATGATTTGGATTGGATTTAAAATGGGTAATTGGTATACATTGGTTACACAAAGTTGGGTTGGGTAAGCTTGTGTTGGGTTGGGTAAGCTTGTGTTGGGTCTGGTTGGATTGTGTTGTGTATGATGACTGATTGTATTAGACAGGGATAGCCAATCACAAACTCCTTAACCACTGAACTTATTTTCTCCTATTATTGGTCTCTTATATGTAATTTGTCCTTTGAGTTTTTTTTGCCCCTTAAGGCTTGTGTCGCCTATTTTGTATATTGTCAGCTGTTTGGCCCGTGTTGGCTCCTTCACCCACACATTGCGTTGTGCTTGCAGAATGGCTAGATCATCTGGCATCCACACTGTTTTACTGGTTTGATTCAATCACATCTTGCATCACTTAAAATGTGTCTTGACATGTACCTTGATCTTGTTGCGGCTATTGAAACCCTTCCCGCATGTCGCGCACACATGACTGTCCTCGTTCTCATGCACCCTCTTGTGGTACTTGAGGTAAACCTTGCGCGAGAAGCACTTTCCGCAATCCTCGCACATGAATGGCTTCTCTGTGCTGTGGACCGACTTGTGCAACTCGAGGTTCTCCTTGCGGTTGAAGGTTTTGTCACATATATCGCAAGCGAATGGCTTCTCGCCGGAATGGACCAGCATGTGATTGGCCAGCCCCTGGCGGGACCCTATGTGCTTCCCACAAAGGTTACAGAGATATTCTTTCTGTCCGGTATGCATCATTACGTGCTTCTTGAGTAGGTAAGGATTGCTGCAGACCTTACCGCAAGTCTTACATGTGACCTGAGCGAGGTCCACATGATGCAGCATGTGCATTTTTAGCTGCTGCTTCAGGGCAAAATTCATGCCACAGTCCCCACAAGAGAAAGGCTTCTCACCTGTGTGTAGGCGGATGTGGTTCCTGAGCACTCCCTTGCGGGAGAAACACCGCCCACACACCTTGCAAGGGTAAGGTTTAACCTTCGTGTGCACCACGCGGTGCATCTTAAGTTTATTAGAGAATTTGAACAGCTTCCCACAATCCTGGCAGCCATACTGCTTCTCGCCATGGCCCACCATGTGTTGGCGCCACACACTGTATTTTCCGTAACACTTCTCACATTTGCTGCACTTGAATGGTCTTTCCCCTCCGTGCAAACGCTTGTGTTCCTCCAAAAATCTGATCTTCTGGAATACACGTTCGCATTCGTCGCACGGGAAAGATGTCTGAACTATGCGTGGGGCCCTCTTCGTCCCTTCTTCACCTCCTCTTCCTCTTCTCATCCTTTTCCTCTTTCTCGTTGTTGCCTCTTCTCCATTGTTTCTATCTTCGCTAGTTCCCCAGGCTTCCTCCGCAAGCCCCCTCTCCTGTGAAATTATTATTATTAATATCGGGGAGATGCATGCTGAAATTCAATGGGAAGGTTTTTAAAGAAGTTTTGAGAAAACATCCCATGCAAACTTGATGGCACAAAATTACAGAAAACCAGCAACAATGCAATGCGCTAAAAATATGTCGAATTTTTGCATTAAAGGTACTCTATTGATTGATTCCACTTGCATTAAAAAATCATTGGCAGAAAAACAAAATTTCCTTCTTTTAGGTATTCTCTGTTTCAAGTCTCCAACTCCTACGACGATTCTAAGTAATTTTAATATGTGAATGATTAATTATCTACATTCAAAAGTATTCCTTCTCATAAATAACACAACGAATATAGATTACATTGGTTGCTATGAAAATCATTCCCCCTTCTTCCTTCTCTCTCCCTCTATCTTATATTAAAAGCAAAAATCCAACATTTTATAATTGTTAAATTTTAAGTTGTTTTTACCCCATTTGTAATTTAAAGTTAAATAATTCTTATCCAGGATACTATAAGTCCTGGGCATGTGCTGTTGCAAACGTTGTCCTCTGCCTGAGTATAAGGGAAGGCATTTGGCAATTTCTATCAAGGTCATAATGTTAGGCTAAATGGACAGCTGAGGTAAAGAACATTGCTCTCTGAGGCATACAATTACTATTAGTTTTAAGGTTTCTAAGGGTAATTTTTTTCCTAATTTTGCGTGACAATTCAAAATAAAAAATCTGAAATGTTTGCAAAATGGCAGCGTCTTTTACTAGTATATAATGCAGATGACCAGGCATTTTGTCCGAAGACTTTTCGTCCGAAACTTATTTTTGTCCAATTGACATTTTGTCCAGATCACAATAAGTCCATGTAGTATTTTATCATACAGTAAAACACCGTTATAACATGCCTCACAATTCCGCGGATTGAGATATACCGCAGGTCTAGTCATGTCCCCCAAAATGCACATTCACCCAAACATGCTGCACGTGGAAAACGACGAAAAAGCCACAGAAATGTCACTTTCAATAGAATAATTGGAAAACGAGACTAATCTGTGATGATGCCTTGATATCCATCAAACTATGGAATTTTTCTCGCAAGCCTCCGGCGCTACCGTAACGATCGCCTTTAAAAACTGTCATCAATAATAAATACATTTCTTTTCCTTTTGTTTCGGTGACTATGTTACGATTTTATATGCCACATACTGCACATTGAATCACCCAGTCATTTAGCCAAGTCACAGTGAATTTCAACAATTATGCCACATTTTGGATTTTCCGATTTTGTTTCCTCGCATATACCGTAAATACACGCGTATAATGCGCACCCTCGTATAACGCGCAGGGGGGTTTTCAGTCTCGTAATCTATGATTTTTCTATATATCCGCGAATAGCATGAAGATATTTTTTATCATAACCATTCCAGAATAAAGTAGCTGGTGTAACATGGTCTAAAGCAATCATCGAATTATTGGTATTATGTAATGGTAACATAACGAAATCGCGAAATGAAATTTTCGAATAACGTTCCAAAAGAACGTCAGCTAACTCAATCATTACAGACTCTGTTTACTTACAAGGTGATATAAGGATATACACAATAATCCAATTATATTAATTTCATAGTAAGGCATATGACATGGTTTGAGGTAATAAATCGAAGGAATGACGATAATTCTATGTCCAAGTTTTTTACATATGTTTTAGTCATGCCTGAGATGGACGGGTTCGCCCAACCATCAGTTTTAACCTTATTAGAACACTCTGGAGCACATAAAAATTATAGCAAATAACCATAATTAACTAGACTCTAAGAATCAAGAATAAACCACGTATGAATGCTGAGAGAAAAGAATGGAATGATAACTCGATTTAGTTCTACAAGAAGCATCAACTCCCAGTGTACTCAAAAGGTATCAGCTGCCATTGTTTCTAATTGTAAGTAGTACCAGTACCTCACCACCAGGCTGGGCGCCAGTATAGGGTGACATAAGAAAATTAAAAGGCCCGTAGATTTTCTCTGTTACTGTGGGTGCTCAGTTTGATCTAAACGATAGGGTTAACATATAAGAGGTCCAACACACAAAAAAATAATTACGCTATAAAATTTTATCAACAACATTTATCCCCCGTTTCTATTAGATTGAGATATTGAAATTCAACTGCGCACTTACATAGGGAATCAGACCAAAGACTTTTGGAGCGGTTTTGTGCACATTCATGCGTGAGCAGGAGTGGTTTTGCATACATTTAGGCATGAGCTGGAAAACCGCGGTTGGAGAACCCGCTGTTGGAGAGGGACTACTGTACTTACATTATATAATCATTACATAGTTGGGAATTTGGTGAAGTTGCATTTTATACCGCAAAAAAAGTTCATAATCATCTAATCACCAGTCAAATTGAAATTGATTAATAAAAAATTCGTGTGCATATCATAAACACTGAGTGTCGTAACTAAGGTATGACAAAGATGGCATCTGACATGGGCAACAAATGTTCCCACGAAAAATGTCAAAATGTTTATTGATGTATTTTTTATTAATTGAAATTAATTTTAATATATCAATTATTTAACAAAACTGTGAGAATATTAAAAATCGTGGAAAATACGTTTGTTCGTACTTTTATGAACATTTATATTTTTTATAATCAATACAGTAACTATTCAATAGCGATCCCAGATCATTAACAACACCAATGACTTAAATTGTAACAATAATTTCACAATGAAACATAAACCACTCACAAAACATAAAATGAAGATATTTCCTCATAACGCTCTGTCGCACCATCTAAGAAAAACACGTAAACTCAAAGAATACCCATAGGATAATAGTTTTTAGGCGAAAACAGTTGAATGCAACTTAAGCTACTGTGAGGTAGGAGTCATAAATTCTAAAAGTAATGGAACCATGTCAGAAAACATACGGTTTACAGCACCCACTCCTGAGTTAAAGCATAAATTGTAATTAATTATTTAATCTCTAAAAAGCACAAATTTACATGATTAAGAATTACTTGTTTTAAACTTTAAGGAATGCAAAACAAATTCTACTTCAAAAATGTTTTTCCAATATAATTTTCTCTAAAAATTTAAATCAATCATAAACAAACATCCAGACGAGAACAAATTCAACTGAAATTATAATTACTTTTTAAAAATGCAGAGGAGAGCTCTTGATTTTCCAATGCCTTCGAACAAGATAATGTTGGAAATATTTCTACTTGCACTTTGTACTTAATAAAGTCAAATATTTCACTAAAACGGTCACAGTATCACAGGAATTGTCTGATTATCCAGCAATAGTTCTGCGCAGTAATTGTAATACGTAAATCCTTAACCATCCTGAACTCCAATATGAAAGCTCAAGGTGTCATCAATTACTGTAATAACTCTTGCAGTCATTTTATAGTTCACTGACATTTTAAGGAGATAAATAAGAATATAATACCCACATTATAGAAGGTTATGGTTTGTTTGAATTAGATTTCTACTCGGTCTATATAATATAGGCAGTACTGGCATAACGATGTCATTTGGTTTCACAAAGAAGAATAGTTAGGCATCATTGTTAAAAACATCCTTATGAGAAACATGGGTGCATGAAGCATTTATATATGAAAAGACAATGATATGCGAAACATCCAGAAATGAAGTTATGCGAAATATTGTTCACAGAAGTACCACCGCAAATACGGTAGTTATGAAAAATTTTGTCATGCGAAACATCATTATAGGAAACGTTGTAGTGTAGTAGAGTTACATTTGTATGATTTGGATTGGATTTAAAATGGGTATTTGGTATACAATGGTTATACAAAGTTGGGTTGGGTAAGCTTGTGTTGGGTCTGGTTGGATTGTGTTGTGTATGATTTGACTGATTCTATTATATTGGGATAGCCAATCACAAACTCCTTTACCACTGAACTTATTTTCTCCTATTATTGGTCTCTTATATGTAATTTGTCCTTTGAGGTTTTTTGCCTTTAAGGATTCTGCCACCAATTTTGTAAATTGTCAGCTGTTTGGCCTGTGTTGCCTCCTTCACCCACACATTGTGTTGTGCTTGCCGAATGGCTAGATCGTCTGGCATCCACACAGTTTTCCCGGTTTTACTCAATCATGCGTTGCATCACTTAAAATGTTTCCTCACATGCGTTTTGATCTTGTGGCGGCTACTGAAAGCCTTCCCGCATGTCGCGCAAACATAACTGTCCTCGTTCTCATGCAACTTCTTGTGGTACTTGAGGTAAACCTTGCGCGAAAAGCACTTGCCACAATCCTCGCACATGAATGGCTTCTCTGTGCTGTGGACCGACTTGTGCAACTCGAGGTTCGCTTTACGATTGAAGGTCTTGTCACACACATCGCAAGCAAATGGCTTCACACCAGAATGGACCAGCATGTGATTGTCCAGCCCCTGGCGGGACCCTATGTGCTTCCCACAAAGGTTACAGAGATATTCTTTCTGTCCGGTATGCATCAGTACGTGCTTCTTGAGTAGGTAAGGATTGCTGCAGACCTTACCGCAAGTCTTACATGTGACCTGAGCGAGGTCCACATGATGTAGCATGTGCATTTTTAGCTGCTGCTTCAGGGCAAAATTCATGCCGCAGTCCCCACAAGAGAAAGGCTTCTCACCTGTGTGTAGGCGGATGTGGTTCCTGAGCACTCCCTTGCGGGAGAAACACCGCCCACACACCTTGCAAGGGTAAGGTTTAACCTTCGTGTGCACCACGCGGTGCATTTTAAGTTTATAAGAGAATTTGAACAGCTTTCCGCAATCCTGGCAGCCATACTGCTTCTCGCCATGGCCCAACATGTGAATGCGCCACACTCTGTATTGTCCGTAACACTTCTCGCATTTGCTGCACTTGAAGGGTCTTTCCCCTCCGTGCAAACGCTTGTGTTCCTCCAAAAATCTGATCTTCTGGAACACACGTTCGCATTCGTCACACGGGAAAGATGTCTGAACTATGCGTGGGGCCCTCTTCGTCCCTTCTTCGCCTCCTCTTCCTCTTCTCCTCCTTTTCCTCTTTCTCGTTGTGGCCTCTTCTCCATTGTTTCTATCTTCGCTGGTTCCCCAGGCTTCCTCCGCAAGCCCCCTCTCCTGTGAAATTATTATTATTAATATCGGGGACATGCATGCTGAAATTCAACGGGAAGGTTTTTTAAAGAAGTTTTGTGAAAACATCCCATGCAAATTTGATGGCACAAAATTACAGAAAACCGGCAACAATGTAAAGCGCTGAGAATATGTTGAATTTTTGCATTAAAGGTACTCTATTGATTGATTCCACTTGCATTAAAAAATCATTGGCAGAAAAACAAAATTTCCTTCTTTTAGGTATTCTCTGTTTCAAGTCTCCAACTCCTACGACGATTCTAAGTAATTTTAATATGTGAATGATTAATTATCTACATTTAAAAGTATTCCTTCTCATAAATAACACAACGAATATTGGTTACATTGGTTACTATGAAAATTATTCCCCCTTCTTCCTTCTCTCTCTCTTATATTAAAAGCGAAAATCTCATTTTATAATTGTTAAATTTTAAGTTGTTTTTACCCTATTTGTAATTTAAAGTTAAATAATTCTTATCCATGATACTATAAGTCCTGGGCATGTGCTGTTTCAAACGTTGTCCTCTGCCTGAATATAGGGGAAGGCATTTGGCAATTTCTATCAAGGTCATAATGTTAGGCTAAATGGACGGCTGAGGTAAAGAACATTGCTCTCTGAGGCATACAATTACTATTGGTTTTAAGGGTTCTAAGGGTAATATTTTTCCTAATTTTGCGTGACAATTCAAAATAAAAAATCTGAAATGTTTGCAAAATGGCAGCGTCTTTTACTAGTATATGATGCAGATGACCAGGCATTTTGTCCGAAGACTTTTTGTCCGAAACTTATTTTTGTCCAATTGACATTTTGTCCAGATCACAATAAGTCCATGTAGTATTTTATCTTACAGTAAAACACCGTTATAACATGCCTCACAATTCCGCGGATTAAGATATACCGCAGGTCTAGTCATGTCCCCCAAAATGCACATTTACCCAAACATGCTGCACGTGGAAAACGACGAAAAAGCCACAGAAATGTCACTTACAATAGAATAAATCTGTGATGATGCCTTGATATCCGTCAAACTATGGAATTTTTCTCGCAAGCCTCCGGCGCTACCATAACGATCGCCTTTAAAAACTGTCATCAATAATAAATACATTTCCTTTTGTTTTTGTTTCGGTGACTATGTTACGATTTTATATGCCACATACTGCACATTGAATCACCCAGTCATTTAGCCAAGTCACAGTGAATTTCAACAATTATGCCACATTTTGGATTTTCCGATTTTGTTTCCTCGCATATACTGTAAATACACACGTATAATGCGCACCCTCGTATAACGCGCACGGGGGTTTTCAGCCTCGTAATCTAGGATTTTTCTATATACCCGCGGATAGCATGAACAGATTTTTTTTAGCATAACCATTCCAGAATAAAGTAGATGGTTTAACGTGGTCTAAAGCAATCATCGAATTATTGGTATTATGTAATGGTAACAACGAAAGTGCGAAATGAAATTTTCGAATAACGTTTCAAAAGAACGTCAGCTAACTCAATCATTACATACTCTGTTTACTTACAAGGTGATATTAGGGTATACACAATAATCCAATTATATTAATTTCATAGTGTGGCATATGACATTGTTTGAGGTAATAAATCGAAGGAATGACGATAATTCTATGTCCAAGTTTTTTACATATGTTTTAGTCACGCCTGAGTTGGACGGGTTCGCCCAACCTTCAGTTTTAACTTTAGTAGAACACTCTGGAGCACATAAAAATTATAGCAAATAACCATAATTAACTACAGACTCTAAGAATTTTATACCGTAAAAAAAGTTCATAATCATCTAATCACCGGTCAAATTGAAATTGATTAATAAAATATTTGTGTATATATCATAAACACTGAGTGTCGTAACTAAGGTATGACAAAGATGGCATCTGACATGGGCACCAAATGTTCCCACGAAAAATGTCAAAATATTTATTGATGTATTTTTTATTAATTGAAATTAATTTTAAGATATCAATTATTTAACAAAACTGGGAGAATAATAAAAATCGTGGAAAATACGTTTGTCCGTACTTTTATGAACAGTTATATTCTTTATAATCAGTACAGTAACTATTCAATAGCGATCCCAGATCATTAACAACACCAATGACACAAATTGTAACAATAATTTCACAATGAAACATAAACCACTCACAAAACATAAAATGCTGATATTTCCACATTACACTCTGTCGCATCATCTAAGAAAAACATCTAAACTCAAAGAATACGCAGAGGATAATAGATGTTTTAGGCAAAAACAGTTGAATGCAACTCAAGCTACTGAGAGATAGGAGTCATAAAGCCTAAAAGTAATGGAACCATGTCAGAAAACATAGGGTGTACAGCACCCACTCCTGAGTTAAAGTCATAAATTGTAATTAATTATTTAATCTCTAAAACGCACAAATTTACATGATTAAGAATTACTTTTTTTAAACTTTAAGGAATGCAAAACAAATTCTACTTCAAAAATGTTTTTTCCAATATAATTTTCTCTAAAAATTAAATTCAATTATAAACAAACATTCAGACGAGCACAAAATCAACAGAAATTATGATTTTTCAAAAAATGCAGAGCAGAGCTCTTGATTTTCCAATGCCTTCGAACAACATAATGTTGGAAATATTTCTACTTGCACTTTGTACTAAATAAAGTCAAATATTTCACTAAAACAGTCACAGTATCACAGGAATTGTCTGATAATCCAGCAATAGTTCTTCGCCGTAATTAGAATACGTAAATCCTTAACCATCAAGAACCAACCTGAACTCCAATATGAAAGCTCAAGGTGTCATCAATTACTGTAATAACTCTTGCAGTTGTTTTATGGTTCACTGACAATTTAAGGAGATAAATAAGAATATAATAACCACATTATAGCAGGTTATGGTTTGTTTCAATTAGATTTCTACTCGGTCTGTATATTACAGGCAGTGACATGAGTGATCATCCAAACATTGATTCTAATACATAAAATGCTGTAATATTTTTTCTATAAATAGTTTCACCGTGAGAAAAATAATGAACCTCTATTTGATACTTTAAAGTAAACAAACAATCATGAATTCCAAGTGTGGTAGAGCTGACACCCACGACAGGGCAGACAACTTAAATTTACAATAATACATTGAAATTAACAAGTATATAACGTTTTTTATTCCTTGAGTTTTAATTGTACTAAGTAACTCAGGAAGAAAACTGATCAGAATTGGCTTGGATGGTTTGTGTTGGGGGTTTGGGTTATACTGGGTTGGGTTATGTTGGATCTGTTTATATTTGAATGGGTTGGGGCTGATTGGTTTGATTAACCCCTCCAGCGTGTGCGACGCAACATTTGTGTCCGCTCTTTCCCATGCCTCAAGCGTGTGCGACACACCATCTGCATCCGAAATTTTCATTAAGTTTTCTTATCTCTATGTCTCTGATTTTTGTGCTTCCAGAGAGTAAATATATAAGCCAATGCGGTCAGCTTTCGTTCCATGGTTCCTTGCTGTCTGTGTTTACGTGTTAGTATTTTTAAAATTTTTTTTCTGTCTCGGATCTGGCCGTAGCAGTGCTTACTCAGGTCCCTCAGGTGTTGCGTCTCAGACTTTCATAATAGCTCTCATCTTCCTGGCTCGATGCTTCGAGCTGATAGTTGAGGTTTCTGAGTGCCTGTGTTTGCATCGGGCTTTTTTAATTTTTTTTTCATCTTGGGTCTGTCCTTTAGCCGAACCCCTATTTAGTTCACCATGGCTTGTAGCTCTCGTGAGTTGGCGGATTGCGAAGTGCTTGATGTTTTGGAGGAAATGAGTGAAAGTAGTGTAGATATATAGTCTGATGATTCGAATGGATTCCAGTTCCGAAGAGGAATTGGAAGAAATAACTCACTCCACTGTGAATATTCAAGAGAATATTTGGGGAGATGTCGACAGTGCTAACCCTCCTCGGCCTTTTGCGTGTGATTTAGTTGGAAAACAAATAGTGCCGGTTTTATCTACAGATGATCCCTTAGGATATTTTGAGTTATTTTTTGATGAGGACCTAATTGCCCTCATAGTGGTTGAAACTAATCCTTATGCGGAACAATTCGTTGCCTGCGAGAAAAATAAGATCACGGCTTTTAAAAAATTGTGCAATCAAAAGTGGTTTCCAACTACTCTGAATGAAATTATAGTATTCCTAGCGTTGCAAATGTTGATGGGAAGCATTAAAAAACCAACCCTCAGAATGTATTTTAGTAGAAAACATATATTAGAAATGCCATTTATCCCAAATGTAATGAGTGAAGAAAGATTTTCCTTGTTGAGCAAATTTTTGCATTTTGTAGATAATACCGATAAAGACATTGTAAATAGAGATCCTAAATTGTATAAAATTCTACCAATCAGTGATTATTTGAAAAATAAATTCCAGAAAATTTATATACCGGGTAAAGAAGTAAGTATTGAGGAGTCTTTACTGCTGTGGAAAGGTAGGCTTTCATGGAAACAGTATATTCCAATGAAAGCTTTGCGGTTTGCTATAAAACTCTTTGAATTATGTGATTCCTCAGGATATTTGTGGGATTTTATAATTTACAGTGGCTCGGGGACAAAAGTAGGTTGTGAAATAACTAAGGAAAAAGATCTTTTATCAACTAAAGTTGTTCTGAGTTTGAGTGAGAAACTATTGGACTCGGGTAGATGTGTTTATATGGATAATTTTTACAGTAGTCCCGATCTTTTTCGAAGATTGGTTCAGAGAACAACAGATGCTATTGGAACTGTAAAAATCAATCGCAAAGGCATGCCTAAAAATCTAAATAAGAAATTGAAGAAAGGGGAAGTAGTTAGTGCACAGTGTGGGAAATTATTGGCGTTGAAGTTGGAAGGATAAGCGCAATGTGTCAATGCTGACTACTAAGCATTCAGATACAATGCAAACTGTAAGCCGAAAGGGTGGAACAGAAGTTGTAAATAAACCAACCTGTATATTAGACTATAATAAATATATGGGAGGTGTGGATTTAAAAGATCAGCTTTTAGTGACATTCTTACTGGAGAGAAAAAGAACAAAAGTGTGGTACAAAAACCTTTTCAACCATTTTGTAAATACGGCTGTTTTGAATGCCTATATTCTGTATTATAAGGCTGGTAACAAAAAAGACCACTTATCTTTTAGAATAAACCTTGTGTATAGGATTATAGCTAGTTACCATGGGCAAAATATTGAACAGCGTAAAGGACGACCCTCGGATACCAACACTGAATGTACGCGGCTGATAGGTAGGCATTTTATTCAAGAAAGCCCTAAAACGGAGACTTTTAAGATTGGAAGAAAAAAGTGTGTGGTGTGCACAAAAAATGGAAGGAGAAAGGAAACAAGATACAGGAGTAAAAACTGCCCAGGGACACCATCTCTCTGTTTATACCCCTGTTTTGAGGGATACCACACGCAGCTGAACTACTAAACGTCGCAGGAGCAGCACATAAAAGAAATTGGATTGAAATAAATGTATGTATTTATTTTTTATTATATAAAATGAACAATTTTAAATATGACAATTTTTTGGAAATTTTTGAAATGATAATTAAAGCACAAAAAATATTAAAGTGAATGCATGCATGAAGTATTTTGCACTTGCGAAAAAAAGTCACGCTGAGCGATTTAAATACCGTAGATTAAAGTTTCGCTTGAGAGGTTAAGGTTGAGTTGGATTTTGTTGTGTATGATTTGATTTGAATTGATTTTTAACCTTCAGTAGTGTCGCCAATCACCAAGCCCATAACTTCTGGTTATTTAAGGTTGTGTTGGATGTGATTGGATTTAATTGAATCGGTTTGGTTAAGTTTAGAGTTTGACTTGGTTGGTTTAGTGTAGTCGAGTTACATTTGTATGATTTGGATTGGATTTAAAATGGGTAATTGGTATACATTGGTTACACAAAGTTGGGTTGGGTAAGCTTGTGTTGGGTCTGGTTGGATTGTGTTGTGTATGATGACTGATTGTATTAGACAGGGATAGCCAATCACAAACTCCTTAACCACTGAACTTATTTTCTCCTATTATTGGTCTCTTATATGTAATTTGTCCTTTGAGGTTTTTTTGCCCTTAAGGCTTGTGTCGCCTATTTTGTATATTGTCAGCTGTTTGGCCCGTCTTGGCTCCTTCACCCACACATTGCGTTGTGCTTGCAGAATGGCTAGATCATCTGGCATCCACACTGTTTTACTGGTTTGACTCAATCACATCTTGCATCACTTAAAATGTGTCTTGACATGTACCTTGATCTTGTGGCGGCTATTGAAACCCTTCCCGCATGTCGCGCACACATGACTGTCCTCGTTCTCATGCACCTTCTTGTGGTACTTGAGGTAAACCTTGCGCGAGAAGCACTTTCCGCAATCCTCGCACATGAATGGCTTCTCTGTGCTGTGGACCGACTTGTGCAACTCGAGGTTCTCCTTGCGGTTGAAGGTTTTGTCACATATATCGCAAGCGAATGGCTTCTCGCCGGAATGGACCAGCATGTGATTGTCCAGCCCCTGGCGGGACCCTATGTGCTTCCCACAAAGGTTACAGAGATATTCTTTCTGTCCGGTATGCACCTTTACGTGCTTCTTGAGATGGTAAGGATTGCTGAAGACCTTATCGCAAGTCTTACATGTGACCTGAGCGACGTCCACATGATGCAGCATGTGCATTTTTAGCTGCTGCTTCAGGGCAAAACTCATGCCGCAGTCCCCACAAGAGAAAGGCTTCTCACCTGTGTGTAGGCGTAAGTGGTCCCTGAGCACACTCTTGCGGGAGAAACACCGTCCACACACCTTGCAAGGGTAGGGTTTATCCTTTGTGTGCACCGTCTGGTGCATCTTAAGATTCTTAGAGAATGCGAACAGCTTCCCGCAATCCTGGCAGCCATACTGCTTCTCGCCGTGACACAACATGTGATTGCGCCATATACGGTATTGCATAAAACACTTCTCACATTTGCTGCACTTGAAGGGTCTTTCCCCTCCGTGCAAACGCTTGTGTTCCTCCAAAAATCTTATCTTCTCGAACACTAGTTCGCATTCGTCACACGGGAAAGATGTCTGAACTATGCGTGGGGCCCTCTTCGTCCCTTCTTCACCTCGTCTTCTTCTTCTCCTCCTTTTCCTCTTTCTCGTTGTGGCCTTGTCTCCATTGTTACTATCTTCGCTGGCTCCCCAGGCTTCCTCCGCAAGCCCCCTCTCCTGTGAAATTATTATTATTAATATCGGGGAGATGCACGTTGAAACTAGATATCCTTTTTCGTAAGTATGCAAGTAAAATTTGTTATGGATATTTATCGCATGTGTGAAAAAACATTCTCTCTTATGAAATGAAATGAAGCACAATTAAATTTAGCACTGTCGGATCAGAGTTTAGCAGACATTCTAAGAACAGAAACTACCTGCAACACTCGGAATATAAGTGGAATGGAGAGAGATAAAACAGTACAAGATCTCTTATTGAGTAAGTAAATTATATTTGTTTGTCACCTCATTTTTGTCACATAAAAATTACATGTAAAAATTGTTACAGTAGTTACTGAATCTACAATAGTCTACGTAAATTTTCTATGTACAAAACTTTCATAGCGTAGCCCACCTTCATTCTATAAAGGTCGATTACGGCTCGTCAACTTTCGAGTTGTGCACCTCTTGTTTAGGCATCTGTTGTTTTAAATCTTCTACTCCTACGACGATTCTAAGTAACGAAACGAATACTTTACGGTTTCCACAACTTTAACACGTTCAACCCGGCGTGGGTCACCGGTGAGTCACAACTACATCATTCTGTAGAGCGGCATGACCCACCGGTGGGTCACAGCTATATCGCACTCTACAGCGGCGTGGCCCACCGGTGAGTCACGACGTCCTTCTGTTTGTAGTGCAATTTGAAATGAGCCGTTTGTATGTAATAAAAAAATTAATGCTGTCCTGCCAGACAGATGGTTCTTAATTTCTCCTGTTGTTTTCAGGATTTTAATTCCAATAACTATAAAGTAATTATTATGAATTATTATATATTCTTCTAATATCTCTTCATATGCTTCATAGCGTGTATGCTGATCCCTTTATTTTGCAACTTTTTATTATATCACAATTCTCATTTGAAAACTTCTTCAATTAGAACTTCTTCGAAGTTTAGGAAATGGACTTCTGCGACTACTAAACGTAACTATCATGAGCTAGATGGCGAGTGCGGTATATAGGTATATGGTTATTACGTGGAGAGAGGGAGAGGAATAGAGAGAAACATGTAGACCAATCACATTCACCCGCATTTTTGATTATTTTGTAATTCAATTGTATTATTAGTATTACATTTCTGGGCGTTCCCACGGGTGAGTCACGCCGACCGATAAGGTATCGGGCGGCGTGACGCGCCGGGTTGAACGTGTTAATAAACATGATTGGTTTCACTACAATCGTAGCATCATCAGGTGAAAATATATAAATTGTTCCATATATAAAGGGTAAAATGAGGGGGAGACAGTAGGTTACAAAGAAAATGAACTTACAAAAAATTTTGTAATTACTTTGTATCTACATGGTTGCCTATATCTATCTATATCGATCAACAAACTGGAATTAAATGCCAAAATTTGGTGAATTGCTATGTGAAAATATTTCATTGTCAAGGTGATATGATTTTCTGCCAGTTTTGACTAATTGCATATGGTTGCCTGGAATTGTACAATCAAGTTGCATCTGTCCACATATTTAAGAAATTTCTATGCAGTATTGAGGTTAAAACCATACCTTGGTTACGGTACATCACATGAAAGTAATGAATAAAAACAACAAATATTCAATTAGCCATTGATATTGTGTTACTGAAGTCAGACATAGATATTCAAAATTGATTAATTTTTGAAGGAATTTGAGGACATTTTTCGCAAAAGCTGAGTACATTTTTAATCTTTGAATAAAAAAAGTGAAAAATCACATTTTTGACTTTGAATTTTAATGATACCGCATATTAGATGGACTAAAAAGTAAAAAATAAATGTAAAACTCACACACCATTTATACTCGTGTATAACGCACAGTTTTAAGTCCAAATTTTTAGGTCATAAACTAAGGGTGCATTATGCATGGGTAACACATCTGTGAAGTTAAAATAAAAAATGGAAGTGTACCTAGGGTGACCATACATCCCATTTTCACCAGAACAGTCCCATTTTAGGGCCTTTTCCAGATTGTCCCGTCGTTTGGACAAAGAAGCCATTCGTCGCGTTTAAAAACCTATCGCAATAAAAATTCAGATTTTCCGATAGTACAGCTAAAATTACCATTATACATGTGAGATTCTCGGATATATCGACATTACTAAATCGTGTTTCATCATTTTTCAGTCTAGGAAAGTTTGGATAAGGCCTTGGTTGCAACTCCATTGAGCAGGAAACAAATTTACTCACCAACATTAGGTTTTGCGATCTCCATATCTTTTCATTGCTTGCTCTGAATGACCTTTGGTCTTTGTAATTGTATCTACTTTCTTTAAACTTACCGCTCAACTTCTGAATAAAATTGAAATGAGAAAAATAAATAAAGATTGTCATTATTTGATACATATTGTAAGCACTTCGTAATAATATTTACCGGCAGAATACATGAAATAAAAGTATTCTGCAACAATTATCACCAACATCTCATGCCTAGTTTATTATTGTATTAAAACCTAGAGCTAAAGATTATAAAAAATGCATGCTAAATTCAATTACCATTAGTATTAAGTTTTTCATGAAAAATGCAACAATGAGGATTAACATAACGGCAAACAACTTTTCCTTCGAAAAAATAACTTTTTGGCATTACAAAGATATTTATTTGTTCTTGACATGATTGCAAAATTCATAAAGAATCACATCTTTTCTTTTCAAATACTTTTATTTTTGGGAAAATGAATAAAATGCTTGGTAAAGAATCCACTTTAATAACTCGCACAAAACAGACGACCGGTTTCGACTAACGCTTAGTCATCAGGTCAAGAATAAGAACAATACAACGTATATATAGGAAATGGGCGAGGCCGGGGAGGGAGGTGTGGAGAACAGGAGAGGGGGAAGAGAGAGGGTCTCTTAAACGGTACTTTTTAGGGTGTGGGCAGAGGGGGAAGAAGACGGTTGGGGTAATTGTTTAGCAAGGGAAAGACCGAGGGAAGGAGCAGGTAGTGGGTTGGAAAGAGACGACCATCTCTTCCCATCAACGCACTAGTACGGAAAATCCTACTACCTCACCTACCCATCCTCCTATGCCTTTCTCTGTCATTGGCCGTAGTCATTAATAGGGCAACGACTACCAACTATGCACTTCCGATCTCATGGCAACTCGCATTCACCCGTGGAGAGGGCCCACACCAAGAGTACCCTTTCTTCTGGGCATCGTCGCCACCGTAAACACATTCCTGGACCTGCCATCCGTGGACGATAGAAACGGGTTTGCAAAATCTGCCTCTTATCGTAGTTATTATTGGTGGGTTTCTCCCAATACCTACCTGTCATAACTCTCCAGATCCCTATAAATAACATTCTTGAAATCTTATACTCTCAGTTGATTCTGAGTGAAACCGTTGACGTATTTTAAACAAACCAGTGTACGAAATCTTTCCTATTCATCACGATAATTTTAAGTTTTAATTTTATATTTTTATTAAAATTAAATAATCCATATTAAAAATGGCCAATAAAGTCCGTAAGCAAAATGCACTGCTGCTAAAAGCGAAAATGCAGCTCTTGGAAGCGGTTGATGCCGGTGATAGATCCAAAACAGACATTTGCAAAGAGTTCGGAATTCCAAATTCAACCTTGTCGACAATTATTAAAAATCGCGAAAAATTAACATGTTTTCGAGAGGAGCAAGTTTGAACCAGAACGGAAGCGTCTACATACAGCAAAGCACGAATATTTAGACGCTGCGCTGCTCATCTGGTTTAAGCAGGCAAGGGCAATTTCTGACCCTGTTATCCTCGATATAATTTTATGCTTTAAAAATGAAAAAAATAGCCTTTTGAAAAACATTTAGCATGAAAATCAGTTACCATGAAAATCTTTTAACACGAAATGTTTTTCCAGTCCTATGCATTTCATGATAACCAATTTCCACTGCATACACGAGAGCGCATTATAAGAGAGCACAGATACAAGCTACATGGCGAAATGATACCAAAGTTTGATTGCTGCAAGTACTTAGGCGTCCATGTAGCAAAAGACCTAGGGTGGGATAGGCATATTGATAATATCATAGGAAAAGCATATAAAAGCTTACATTACGTGATGCGTAATCTTAAAGCAAGTAGTAGGGCTGCGAAGGAAAAGGCGTACTAAACAACAGTCAGAACAATATTAGAGTACGCGACGAATACATGGGAACCGCATGAGATAGGGCAAAAAAGGAAAATAGAGAATGTTCCGAGGAAAGCTGCGAGATATGTACTAAGTAGGTTTAAAAAGGAAGACAGCGTAACAGAAATGTTAAAAATTCTAGATTGGGAATCGTTAGAAAGTAGGAGAAAAATTAACAGATTAGGCGGGATTTACCAGGCATATACTAATAATAAAGCTTGGGAAGACTTACGAAGTAGAATGCAGGCTCCGAATTTTTTAGGTAAAAATAGTCACGAATTTAAAATTAAACTTAGGCCGCAGAAAACTAATACAGCAAAGTATTCTTTTCTAAACAGAGGAATCAGCGAGAGGAACAGTTTACCTGAAGTGCTCTTCAAACCATTACCCAAGGAGGAAAAAAATTTTAAGCGTAGAATTAATGCATATATGCAGGGTAAAAGTTAGACGAACTTGGAAGAGTAATCTATATATTCATGACTGTAATTGTACCCAAGTGCTGGAAAAGAAGGGGATTGCTTGGAAGGGTGAAGTACGGTGGGGACTTTGTGGGCCCCGTGACCGCTACGGTAGCCGTGAAGGCCTTCCATTAACTCCGAAAATCCGCACTTCAGGCGCAAAATCGAATTTTAATATTAAAGATATTGTAGAAAGTGTATTTTTTAAAAATTGTGATTGTGAATATCATTATTTTTATAGATACATTACGTTTCTTTTGCCACCTGGCCGGATGGCCTAATTGCGATGTATGTTTTAAATAATACATAAATAAATATACGAGAGCACCTTATACACAAGAGCGCATTATATACGAGAGCACATTATGCATGAGAACCCGTTATACACGAGTATATACAGTAGTTGAGGTTCCATTTAAGAAAAAATAATTTTGGGCATATAAATGTTGTTACCTTAGAGCCAGTTGTGTTACTACTTGACCCAGCAGCTACATTTGATGCAGTGTCGGCAACATTTTCCTGAAATAAAGATCATGAAATTAGTGAAATAATACTTTTAAATACCGTAAATACCTGTGTATAATGCACACTTTTTTCGAAATATTTGAGTTAAAAATTAGGATGCGTGCTATGCGAGGGTACATAATCTTTCTATTTTCATTTGACCTCATATTTCCACAATTTCGGAACAGTAATTACTGCCCGGGTATCCTCATAATTTTATTGTTGATTTTTACGAAAAGTAAGATAGATAATAGTGAAAATTTATTAATTAATTCTACGAACATTCATTAATTAGATATGAAAAGAATGAATTCAGTATTTATTCATTTTAAAAGACAAGAAATTCTTCGTCACTGGACCATTCTTCTTCGATGTTGTTATCGGAATCGTCATCTTACACTGGCGCCCGGCCTGGTGGTGAGGTACTGGTACTACTTACAATTAGAAACAATGACAGCTGATGCCTTTGAGTACGCTGGGAGTTGATGCTTCTTGTAGAACTAAATAAAGTTATCGTTCCCTACCTTTCTCTCAGCATTCATACGTGATTTATTCTTGATTTTTAGAGTCTGTAGTTAATTATGGTTATTTGCTATCGTGTTTATGTGCTCCCGAGTGTTCTAATAAGGGTAAAACTGAAGGTTGGGCGAACCCGTCCACCTCAGGCGTGACAAAAACATACATAAAGAACAGGATTATCGTTATTCCTTCATTTTATTAGCTCAAAGAATGTCGTATGCCATACTATGAAATTAATATAATTCGATTTATTGTGTATATCCTAATATCACCTTGTAAGTAAACATAGATTGAGTTAGCTGATGTTCTTCTGGAACGTTATTCGAAAATTTCATTTCGCATTTTCGTTATGTTACCAATACATAATACCAATAATTCGATCATTGCCTTAGAACACGTTATACCATCTACTTTATTCTGGAGCGGTAACGCTAAAAAAATCTGTGCGCACTTTACGCAGGTATATAGAAAAATCATAGAATACGAGGCTGAAAACCCCCCTGCGCATTATACGCAGGTATTTGCGGTAATTGTAAATTGATACTACTGACTCCTTTATGTAAATATTATAATTTCGTAAAATACTGTCATTAAATACCTCGAGCCATTTAATATTCTGTAAATAAGTGTTACATGTAGGCTGATAAATTTAAAATAAATTGACGTTTAAACTTCATTCTACATTTGACCTTTAAGCCTGAAGCGTTTTGCCTTGTAAACAAATTTTGGCAACTCGGAATTTTCGGATTTAAAAAATTAGTTTTTAATGTACAGTCAAATTTACGTAAGTCAAGTCATGCGTTAACCAGGATAGTTCGGTATTTATTTATAGTAAAATGCCTAACATGACAATATGATTCCATAATTTTTATCTTATATCCCTAAAAATCTAGTGTGCGCATTATACACAGGGTATACGAAAAAGTAGGGATATTTTGACAAAAAGTATGGGTGCGCGTTATACACAAGAGCACACTATACATGAGAGCGCATTATACACGAGAGCAAATTATGCATGAGAACGCGTTATACACGAGTATATACGGTAGTTGAGGTTCTATTTAGGAAAAATAATTTTGGGCATATAGATGTTGTTACCTTAGAGCCAGTTGCATTACTACTTGACCCAGCAGTGGTGTTGATAACATTTCCCTGAAATAAAGATCATGAAATTAGTGGAATAATATTTTTAAATGACTGTAAATTGACACTACTGACCCCCTTTATGTAAATATCGTAATATAGTTAAAGGCTACATAATCTTGACCAATTTTAGCATTGAAACATTCCCCTGTTAGATGAAATGTTAAATGTTAAATACCTCTGGACATTTAATATTCTGTAAATAATAGTTACATGTAATTAGATAAATTTAAAATAAATTGACACGTTTAAATTTCATTCTACATTTGACCTTTAAACCTGAAGCGTTTTGCCTTGTAAACAAATTTCCACAACTCGGAATTTTCGGAGTTTTTAATGTACAATCAAATTTGCGTAAGTCATGCGTTAACCAGGACAGTTCAGTATTTATTTATTTACGGTGTTATAGTAAAATGCATAACATGACAATATGATTCTAGAATTTTTGTCTTATATCCCTAAAAATCTAATGTGCGCATTATACGCAGGGTATATGAAAAAAGTAGGGATATTTTGGCAAAAAGTATGGATGCGCGTTATACACAAGAGCAAACTATACATGAGAGCGCATTATACACACATTATGCATAAGAACGTGTTATACACGAGTATATACGGTAGTTAAAGTTCCATTTAGGAAAAATATAAATATATATAAATGTTGTTACCTGAGAGTCAGTTGCATTACTACTTGACCCAGCAGCAACATTTAAATAATAATAATAAATAATAGAAATGTTTACATTTGACAATGATGCTTTGATAATGTTTAACTATATTATTTTATTTATATAACACATTACAATTTTTTGTGCTTAAAAAGTTAAATTTTATAAGTCTGGGTTTTGCCTGGATTTTTGAGTGCTGTTGTCTGGAGAGTAAGGTTATGGTAACCCTACAACTACACTCTTGCCAAATATTCGCACAACTTTGTCTAGGCAGTCAACTGTAAACAGTGAGAACTGACAACCTAAGGAGGATGGGCTATTGGTGGGGTGGGGGTGGTCGAGATGGCCGAGGGAACTTCCTCTCCTTGCAAGGCGGAAGTCCGCACAGGTTCTTATGAATGCAACAGACCAATAATCATGGCGAGAAATGATACAGAATGCGGCCTTTCCTAAATGTTTTGGTGATCCAATATACTCCTGAAAAATCTTATTAAAAATCGAGGTGTATCTTAAAATCTTTAAAAATATGGTAAATATAGGAAAAAATACTCACCACTTCGTCAGATGACTTGTCACTATTGGATGAGTCTTTCGGAGCATTCCCTTGGCTAGTTGAAGGCTCCTAAAAAATACATTGAATTACCAAAATAAATTTCTTATCATTATATACAGACGTTTCTTACAGAGGAGGAGGATATAACATATGATATATAATGATAGGAGTATACTAATGTTTAAGCACTTCCAGATATGCTGGAGATTCGAAATTTTTTTCTTAGGTAGGATTTTGTGCAAAACTGACTAGAAAAAACGAAAATCTTGAAAAAGTGCAACAATGCGGCCGTTAAAAATTCGCAATTGTTTAAACAAATTTTCAAGGTTTACGCATTTCCGAATTTGCTTCGGAGCTGAAATTGTTTTTCAAGGTAGGATTTCTAAAAAAACGAAATAGGGCTTATAGAAATTTTGATATTTTAATTTGTTCGGCAGTTAAAAATTCTTCAAGTATAAACAAATAGGTATATGTTTAGATACTACGGGGCGAGTTAGAGAGCTGAAGTTTTTAAGTTATTTAGAATTTAGTTTATGTAAACAAATAAACATTTCAATATATCCATGAAATTTTTATTGCGGCCGTTAAAAATTATTTAAATTTAAACAATTAGATAAATCTTATTTCACTTCTAAATGTGCTACAAATTTAAAATTTGGCAGAAATGTGTGGCATTATTAATTCAATGTGGAAAAGGTATAATATTTCTAAAATTGCAAAAATTACCAATTGTTTTACTCTATTATTGTTCCATAAGGAAAAAATTAAAATCAGTCCTGAGGATAAATCTTTTGACTTAAAGTTAAAAATTATTTAAATTTAAACAATTAGATAAATCTTATTTCACTTCTAAATGTACTACAAATTTAAAATTTGGCAGAAATGTGTGGCATTATTAATTCAATGTGGAAAAGGTATAATATTCCTAAAATTGCAAAAATTACCAATTGTTTTACTCTATTATTGTTCCATAAGGAAAAAATTAAAATCAGTCCCGAGGAGAAATCTTTTGACTTAAAGAAATATTTCCCATTATGAAATATCTCTCTGAAAAATTAATGTTTTTTCAAGGTGAGATGAAATGCTTGCAGTATACAAGCACCTTCTACTAGTATATAATGATAGACGTTCCTTACAGAGGAGGATATAACAATATAGGAGGATACTAATGTTTAGGCACTTCCAGATGTGCTGGAGATTTGAAATTTTTATCTTAGGTAGGATTTTGTGCAAAACCAACTAGAAAAAACGAAAGTCTTGGAAAAGTGCAACAATGTGGCTGCTAAAAAACAATTCGTTTTGGCTACAAGAGAAATAAAAAAGGAATACAAATCAGTAGAATAATTTTCATAAACTACTGGCAGAGCAGATTCTATAGCTGTTTAAAATATCATTTTCGGGAGAAACTTGTGAAATACAGAAGTATGAATAAAAAACTTTTTGAACGATTCGCTACTCAATCAGTGCTGCGCATTATACATGGGTGCGCGTTATGCTAGCGACTTTGGAAACCTGTGGAAAATGGGCTAAGATCGACCTGGACATTATACATGGGAATTTAGGATAATAAGCATTGTGATCATTTACTGCAGCACCATTCGTAAGGCATGGAGGAAATGCGAACGAACATACGACCGCTATTATTTTAGTTAGATTTCTGTTTTATCTTGACAACGAAAGAACTCGGTAAGTTTCTTTTTTAATACACACTATTTAGGATAATTTGTTTGAAGGTGATGACAGACATTTTGTATTGCATTGAAAAACTTAAAAAGTGACGAATATTATGTTAGTTATTTAATGAAATAACATATTACAAATGAAATCCATGGGTGTGCGTTATACATGTGAAGTTAAGGTACATTATAACTCAAGATATAAGTGTAATAAAGTGGAAGTAAACAATCTATTTATCATGTATGAAAAAAGAATCAAAATGACAATATAACAAATAAATTATGTAAAAAGTGTTTGCAGCATTAAATTCATGGAAATCGCGGTGATGCCTAGCACTCGTACACTCTAGATATGAAAACGATGATTCATTTTACTTTTTCAAAACATTTACAGTGCTTACTATGTTGATTCAGTGTCTAGCATTTGCATACTGGGATTTCCCGAGTCAATCGTCACTTCCTCATGCCTTTGCAAGCATAAATTTCAGTCCTTCAGTGTGGCGAGATTTTCAGTTTTTTTACAATGATCCCATTATGAGACGAACACATTATTCTGTGGAATTTAAGAGGAAAGTGATAGCTACAGGATTGACGAGCGAAATGTGAGACACCGGAGGAGAGAAAAAGATTAGCATTTCCACTTTTTAGTATGTTTTACGCAAAAGATCCGTGAAAACCAAAATGTCAGTACACCATACAAGAAATTATCCTTGTGTGCCCTCGTGAGAAGTAGTAGTAGAGTTAGTTTTACAAGATGCGTCGACAGCAAGGTCATTTCACACTGTACTCAAATCAGTAACAATATAAAAGTTATTATATATATTTCCTTACTAATTGTGATAAGAAACTGATTAAAATATGTATATTACATTGCTAAAATTGTACACAGGTAATGTGTATAGAAAAAAGGTAGCATTAAAAATTAGTTAAATGTATGGAAGCAATTTAGCTTCCCTGAGGAACTTGAAAACCACGTCTATCTTAACTGGGTCATCGCCCAGAACATCGTTAAGCTGGCCTTGCATCGAAAGACTATTTCGCATACCTTGGTGGTGGGTACATTCAGTCAGGATATGTCTTATAGTGAGACGGGAGTCACAATGATCACAGTGCGGTACTTCCTTCTCCTGCGTGAACACATAACAGTGAGTAAGGGCACAGTGTCCTAACCTCAAACGGGTCAGCACTACTTCCTCCTGCCTACTATTCCTGACAGAGGAGGACCAAGAAGCTGTAACAGCCTTTATGTCCCGCAATTTGTTGTTTTGTAAACCCAGCCACGAGTCCTGCCATTGTTTCACTACAATTAACCTAAAATAATTTTTTAGGTCTGCTGCTGTCGTGGACCGCGAGTCTAATTCTTGCTTGCCGAGGCCTTCCTTGGTAGCAGAGTCGGCCTTCTCATTCCCCTTGATTCCAATCCCTCCCCTTGTGAGAAGTGGGGGTTACCTTACAATTGGTATCGGCTTAAATATTAGTATATATATAGTAATAATAATAATGCTGTAATTGCTAATTTATTTTACTGAATGACAAAAAACATCAATTACTATGCTAAGGAATAATGCAAATGAGCCAAGTTTCTATGGCATGTTTGTTTTCATTGCTACAACAAATGGTTAGGCCAGGACAAAAATACAGAAGTTGGCTTTTATGTAAAGTATCTTATTTGGCAAACTTGTAAAATTATTTATTGGTGATAAAAATATGTTTAAGATTCACAGAGTTCCTACACAATACATTACAGTTTATATCATCATCATCATGCTTCTGTCCGAAGACAGGTTTTAACTGAATCGCTGCCTCCATCTCTCTCTCTCCCTAGAAGCCTCTTTTATACCTCTAAAAGTATTATATCCCTGCTTTATATTATCTAATATTCCTATTCTTTTTCTCCCTCTTCCTCTTCTTCCACTAATTTTCCCTACTAAGATCGTCCTTTGTAAACACTGTCTTCTCAATATGTGCCCTATCCAATTTGCTTTTCTTTTCCTGATTGTTTTTATTAGCGTCCTTTCTTCTCCCACCATTTCTAATACTTCTTCGTTTCTCTTCCTCTTTCTCCATTTCACTTTCATCATCCTCCTCCATACCCACATCTCAAAACTTTCTAAATATTTTTCCTCCTTTCTCCTTACCGTCCACGTCTCTGCACCATAAAGAGCTATGCTCCATATGTAGCATTTTGCTAATTTCTTCCTTGTTTCTAAATTTATTTTTTTGCTTGTTATAACAAACTAAAATGATAAAAGTAATGTCCCAGTTAATCATCAACAGAAATAATTTTGTCCCCATATCCTATACTGAATATGGAGAAAGTAATAAATGATGTTCCGAATATATCAATATGGTTGGACAACTTAATCTCTCAACTCACCTGGGAAACAGTAACCTTGCCATCTGTTGAAGATACCAGCTTCAACGGAATATTCTTCCGGAATACCTAGAGAAAAAAATCATTCAAACAACTAGAGTACGCACCAATCAAAAATCACAGCACATGAAATCAACCCTTATCGTTCATGAATAAATTTTAATTCATAACAAATCTTATCAAACACAGGCATCAAGAAAACATTAAAACCGTATTCAGGTGGCTTTAAAAACTCGCAACGAAATATAGATCGCGGGATACTAATGCTACGCGTTTTAGCAAAATTTTGAAGTTGTGGCACTTCTAGAAGTAAAACGGTATTTTTCCAATTGTTTAAAACTTAAATAATTTTTAACGGCCGCCGCAATTGATATATGGTGAAATCAAAACGTTTGTTCGTGAAAGTTCACCACTCTGTAAATAATTTGAAAATTTCAGCTTCCTAGCTCATCCCCTAGTACCTAAACAGTTTTCTATTTGTTTAAACATTTTGAGAATTTTTAACTGCCGAACAAATTAATATATCGAAATCGTGGTGGTCGCTATCTGGTTCTTTTTTGGAATTCTACCTGTAAAAAAAATTTCAGCTACGTAGCACGAGCTAAAGTGCATAAACCATGAGAATTTGTTTAAACAATTGCGAATTTTTTGCGTCCGCGTCGTCGAACTTTTTCGAGATTTTGGTTTTTCCTGGTCGGCTCCGCACAGAGTTCTACCTAAGGAAAAAATTTCGAGTCTCCAGCTCATCCGGAAGTGCCTGAAAATCAGTATCGTCCTGTGTGATATATATACGTCGTCATTCGTTTTTGATCGGCAACTTCCGAGATTCGCGTCTTTTCCCACGACAGAAGGCACAAAAAGCGCAATTTATGTAAATTAATTTCGTGCACTTGCCGGTAAGCTCGAAGGATGAAATTTTCAGTGTCGCTAGATGGCCGCAATATTTATCGGGAATTATCGTCGCTTTTGCTTACGGTGTCTTGGGTTCGACTCCAGAGACCCCGGAATATCTCCCGTAAGTTAGCGTCATGCAGTTTCATCTTGCACTCGTAAGGAGCAGTTTTTTTCCTCTCTTACTTCTCCCCATGAAAGACCAAGCGCTAGCGGGACACAGCTGCATCATTTAGAAGCACGAGAGAACAAACATTGCCCCGGTAGAGGAAATCGCACGCGAAGCAGCTGCTCGGAAAATGGCAAATACACACGGAGTATGGTAAAATGTGTGACTAGGCATATTTGAATGCTTTGAATTATATCACGCAGAGCAAACTTTGTAAGAGTCGATATTTAGTCATCTCTTAGATGCAGAGAGGATCGTCTAGGACAGTGATGGTGATCCTATGGCATGCGGAACAACTTTGGTTGGCATGCCACAAAATGAAATAAAATGTGCCACTCGCTAATACAGTGACATGACAAAAATGACCCCAGACCTCTAATAAATGTACATATTGAAATGTTGCGAAAGAAAGGCTTCGTATACCCGAGGTCAGGGCCGTGCAAAGGTCCTTGGGGGCCCGGATGCAAAAGGAGTTAAGGGGCCTCGTTTAGTTATGTTGAGACAAAAAATATTAAGTGGAGCATTTATTTATGAAGTATTAATTATTACAATTATTTTAATATTATTAAAATATAATTATTACAATATTGTTACGTTTTGATAAAGAGTCTAAACAAAAAAATCACCTATAATAGACATTATTAAATGTTATCATCAACTTGACACACAGAGGGAATTTACAGAAATACGTTTTATGTATTTTAATATTAATTATTATATTTTGATAAATAGTGAAATAAACAATTTTTAAAAAACATTTCAAATTCTTATGCTCCCTCGATTGGGGCCCGCTAGATCGGGGGCCCTGGTGCAGCGCATCCAACGCACCCCCCATTTGCACAGCCCTGCCAGAGGTACATATATACCACAGGATATATTATGATCATGCACCGGCACCCCAATATGCCCTTGAGATCAGCACAAAATTTAGCATTTCACATTTTCATCACATCGTTAATATCTGATGAGTTTTTCATTGGAATTTTTCAAATGGATGCTGAGACCTTGGATCACTCCGTTCATGTCATACATCTTCTTCATTACTTCATGTACGCCATTTATTAAATCATTTTTAAGTATGACTTTTCATGAGATAAATATTTTTACTCTAATTAGATATCATTATCCATTAATGTAACGTATTTCTCGTTAGCGTTTAATATTTATATGTACAGTCCTGAATAATTCGATAAATAACGAAAAAACTATGTTTCTTCCTTTGTTTGTTTTCGATGTATAATTTGAATCATTTAGCATATATTTCTTCATGTGTGGAAAAAGACATACTATATGTTATATTCTACGAATAGACAAGATTTTTTTATGATACTGTCATGCGAAGAGGCAAACTTTCTCTTATTAAGATCATTTTGGCACGCGAGCTAGAAAAGGTTCGCCATCATTGGTCTAGGAAAAATGAGCAGTATGAATTAATTTTTAATATAAGACAATTCCCTCCCTAAGGACTGCATAACCTTACAGAGGTGGGAGGGTTTGTGTACTCTTATGAACCAAAGAGCTATGCCGGCAGGAGATAATTCTCCTGGTAGGACCATCCAAGCCGGAAAGGTTTGAGGGGAAGAGTCAGACTAAGAAGCAGTCTTGGAGGTTTTACATCCCTCTGTGCAAGGGCAGCAGCTTGCACAGTACCTCTGTAGGTGGTGATCATGTGGATCTGAACAGCTACAGATGGGTAATCACTCTGTGAAACTGCGATGAGGAAAGCAAGGGGAAACTACCTCATTATATATCCCATGATAGGCTGAAAAGCTGCAAATACCTCTATGGATCTCTCTGGGGTAAAATATTCCGGAGGTAAAATAGTCCATCAATCGGATCTCCGGGTGGGGACTACCCTAGGGGATGCACAGAGGAAATGTAACATTAATAGGAAAGCAAGTGGTGAGAAATTAAGAATAGGCACATGGAATGTTAGGACTATGAATTCAGGGGATAAACTAGAGAACATAAAAAGGGAAATGAGAAGGAATAATGTAGGTATAGTAGGTCTTAGTGAAGTTCGGTGGGAAGAAGGCGAGTTAAATTCAGACGAATTTAAGATTATTTACTCGGGAGGAGAGAAAAAGGAAAGGAGTAGGGATTATAATGAGAAAAGAGATAGCTGAAAGAATTAGCAAGGTAGTGACAGTTAATGATAGATTAATAGCCGTAAAACTTCAGATGGAGCCAGTGTAAATGCTTATAATTCAAGTGCATATGCCAACAACTAATGCTGGTGACGACGAAGTAGATGAAATGTATGAACAGATTTTGGAGATATTGTATAGTCGGAGAGGGACAGGAATATAACATAGTGGGAAAATATGGACTAGGGAAGAGAAATGAAAGAGGGGAATTCTGGAATTCTGACATAGAAATAGATTGATTGTAACTAATACATGGTTTATGCATCACCAGCGGAGACTTTACACATGGAGAAGCCCAGGAGACCAGAGACGATACCAGATAGATTACATACTAGTCAATGAAAGATTTAGAAATAGCATTAAAAATGTGAAAACATTACCAGGGGCAGATATTGATTCTGACCTCAACCTTTTGGTGGCAAATATACAATGCAGACTGAAGAGCGTTAAGATAAACATAAGAGTTAACAAGAAATGGAACTTAGAGGAACTCCTTAAAAACAAGGACTGAGCTGGAGGAAAGGTTGGGGGAGAGAGCTGAAGAAAATAGGAAGAATGTAGATGAGGAGTGGAGATACATACATAGCAACATTAAAGATGTAATGGAAAAGAAGGTAGGAAAGATAACGGGTGAAAGAAACAAAAAACCCTGGATCACAGCAGCCATGCTGCAAAAAATGGAAGAGCGGAGAAAGTGGAAGAACATAAACACTGAAGAAGGCCAAAGAAAGTACAAGGAGTTAAATAATGCTTTAAGAAGGGAAACAGATAAAGCCAGAGAACAGTGGATAAATGAGAACTGCGAGGAGATTGTCGAGTATGAAAGAATTTGTAGAACAGACCTCATGTATAGCAAAGCAAGGGAACTATTCAAGAAAAAGGCAAGAAAGATAGGACGTAAAAGAATCATGAACAAAAGTGGGAAAATAGTCTCGGAGCCAGACAATGTAAAGAATGTCAGGAAAGAAAACATGGAGGTGCTGTAGGACAAAGAAGGAAAGCCAAGAAATATTGAATTAAATGAAAAAGAGGATGTGGAAAAAGACCAGATAGGACAAAGTATTCTCGAGTATGAAGTTAAAAAAGCAATTGATGACATGAAAAGACGGAAGGCTGTTGGGAGTGATGATACACCAGTGGACGTTCTTAAGGTTTTGGGGTCTAAAGCAGTTAAGCAACTCACAAAATTTTTTAACCAAGTATATGATACTGGCATATGGCCTGAAGGTTTTTTAGATGTTGTTATGGTACCAATGGAGAAAAAGAACAATGCAAAATGTTGTAAGGATTACAGAACTATTAGTTTAATTTCTCATACAGCTAAAGTTCTAACCAGAATAATAACCAAAAGAATTGAAGGTAAAATAGAAAAGGAGCTGCAAGATAATCAGTTTGGTTTCAGAAGAGGAAGGGGGACTAGAGATGCTATAGGATGTATGTGGATGATGGTAGAAAGAGCGCTAGAAGTCAATAAAGGTATGTATTTTTGTTTTGTAGATTGGGAGAAAGCTTTTGACCGAGTGAAATGGGATAAAATGCTGGGTATTTTAAACAAAATATTAATAGATTGGAAAGATAAAAGACTGCTTAAAAACCTTTACTTTGATCAAAAGATTAGAGTCAGGGTTGAAGGAGAAGAAACAGAAAGTACTTCAATAGGGAGGGGAGTGAGGCAGGGTTGCCCTATTTCACCAGCAATATTTAATATTTATGCAGAAACAATAACAGAAGAAGCGTTGATGGAAGAGTAAGGATTTAAGATAGGAGGTGAAAGTATTGCCACTATTAAATAAGCAGATGATCAGGGATTAATAGCAGAAGACGAGAAAGAACTTCAGAGGATGACAGACAGACTGGTGGAGGTTGGTCAACAATATGGAATGAAGATCAATGCCGAAAAAACGAAAGTCATGGTGGTTTCAAAGGAACATAAAGAATTGAATATAATGGTAAATGGCCAAAAATTGGAACAAGTAAGTAGTTTCAAATATCTTGGCAGTATTTTAGCGCAGGATGGAAGTAGTAAACAGGACATCAGAAGTAGGATTGCAAGGCAAAAGCAGCATTTAACGAGAAGGAGCTTCTTACAAGCAAGAAAATAAATTTAGAAACAAGAAAGAAATTAGCAAAATGCTACATATGGAGCATAGCTCTTTATGGTGCAGAGACGTGGACGGTAAGGAGAAAGGAGGAAAAATATTTAGATAGTTTTGAGATGTGGGTATGGAGGAGGATGATGAAAGTGAAATGGACAGAGAGGAAGAGAAACGAAGAAGTATTAGAAATGGTGGGAGAAGAAAGGATGCTGATAAAAACAATCAGGAAAAGAAAAGCAAATTGGATAGGGCACATATTGAGAAGACAGTGTTTACAAAGGACGATTTTAGAAGGAAAAATTAGCGGAAGAAGAGGAAGAGGGAGAAAAAGAACAGGAATATTAGAGAATTTAAAGCAGGAATATAGTACTTATAGAGGTATAAAAGGCTTCCAGGGAGAGAGAGAGAGAGAGAGAGATGGAGGCAGCGATTCAGCTAAAACCTGTCTTCGGAGAGCAGCATGATGATGATGATAAGACAATTATGCCGAATATGTTTTTCCATTGCCCTTTCCTCTAGATTCCTTTTATGTACATTATTTTTCAATATGCTAACTAAAAATGCTCTTAATTTGAAATTTTTATCACTGATAGGTCAGGAAATACATAAATTTTTCTGAATGAAAAGAAATTTTTTAAATGCCCGACATTAAATCCAGCAGCTAGAATCACCAGGAGGTATTTAAATCTGGCGTTTAAATGTTAAATTCGAGTACAAAGTGTGAAGCTGTCAATACAATGTGCATCAGTTTATCGTGCATCAATGCATTGCAGGACAAACTTACCACTCGACAATTTCATCGCGAGAAATTTCGGCATTGGTAGTACAGCATGAAAAATTCTGTTTTTTCTCAAACAAAAATTTGTAATAAACCATTTCCATTAATGAACGAACTCAGAGACCGGACTTAAGGGACAGTCACTTAACCATTGATGAGCCAAGATGGTAGCGGTCGAACAGATGGCCCTAGACAAAATAAATCAACATTTCTCCCGAAAAATAGCCTATTGCAAACAATCTTGACCCCATATTATTTTTAGATATTCTGCAAAATAACAAAGTTGTCCTATGTGGCCGGACTTCCGGGACACCCTGTATATAACATAACATAAATGAGGCACTTCCAGAAGAGCGAAAGACTCCAAATTTTTTTATTGGTAGAACTATGCGCAAAACCGACTAGAAAAACGAAAATCTCGAAAAAGTTCAACAATGCCGCAGCTAAAAATTCGAAATTGTTTAAACAATTTTCCAAGGTTTATGTATTTCTGAATGTGCTACGGAGCTGAAATTTTTTTAGACGTATGATTTGTAAAAAAAAAACGAAATAGGGATTATAGAAATTTTGATTTGTTTGGCAGTTAAAAATTCTTCAAGTTTAAACAAATAGGTAAATATTTAGACACTATGCGGCGAGTTAGGGAGCTGAAATGTTTAAGTTATTTAGAGTTTAGTCTATATAAACGAATAAACATTTCAATGCATTTATGAAATCGTTATTTCGGCCATTAAAATTATTTAAATGTAAACAATTAGATAAATGTTATTTCACTTCTAATTGTGCTATAAATTTAAAATTTGGCAGAATTGTGTGGCATTATTAACCCAATGTGGAAAAAAGTATAATATTACTAAAATTGTAAAAATTAGTGATTGTATTACTCCATTATTGTTCCATAATGACAAAACGAAGATCGGTCCCGAGGAGAAATATTTAGAATTAAAGAAATACTTCCCATGATGAAATCTCTAAAAAATTAATGATTTTTAAAGTTGAGATGAAATGCTTGCAGTATGCAAGCACCTTCTACTAGTATATATATATATATATATATATATGGATGTCAACAAGGTGTTGGGATGAGGAAACCCAGTGAGCACTCACCAATCAGACGACTTCAGGTTGGCGAGGCCCCGGGGATGTCGAAGCGACACACGTAAAATAACACAAAAACACTGAAACATCACAAACGTAAAGCTTTCGGAACTACTCCTTCTTCAGCTACAGAGAGAGTTCTCTCTCTGTAGTCGTCTGATTGGTGAGTGCTCACTGGGTTTCCTCATCCCAACACCTTGTTGACATCCATATATTCATTTTACCTTTCCTTTTCCGTAAGTTGGTATATATATATATATATATATATATATATATATATATATATATATATCTTGCAGAAAAGTACAAAATGTATTTCATTATGAGCAAGATCAAAAACTTCTGCAAAGTTATGCCTGTGACAGTTTGTTATATACGCAGGTCTTCCAAAAGTGTACTTCTGTTGAGAACTTGAACTCAATTCTTTTCAAATAAATAACACTTCCTCTATAATTAGGCTTACCACATGTCTTGTTTGAGGCAGGCTCTTTCCATCTTGAAGGTTTGGTTTAGGTGTGCCGGCTGCATCGGTGTTCTGTTCCGGAAATAAAATATGAGCATAAGAGCTAAAAAGTTCTATTATTGAATAAAAAAATGTTTCCAGCCAGGGATTGGAACCATAATGTAACCATACCCGATAACGTTATAATAATGCTAAAATTTCATATTTTGTAAATAATGTAACAATCATACAGGGTGTCCCAAAAGTCCCTGCGTATTTTGGTGAAATAGGGTGCATTTCAAACAAATTTCTTAACCCTTTTGCTGCTATGGTCTTTAAGCTTCTGCGTTTAACGAAAGGTTAAAAAATATGAGAAAAGTTTCAACAACCAACGGTTATAAAAATTTATATCGTTTCTCTGAAGAAAATGTTAAGTACCTATATTTCAAATCTGTTACTCGGAGAATATCAAGAGAGACGTGGCGGGGTACTGTCTTCCAAACAGAAGATGGAAATATTTTTAAGGTACTTAAGTGATGTAAGATAGAAATATTTGTGGCGTCCAAAATCACTATAAAGCAAATGACTGGATAAAATTACTATAAGTAATTGAATAAAAATACACCCATGATTTGTGATATTATCGAATTCAGTTATGAAAGAAATAGTTTTAAAAAATTATTAATTAACTTTTTAAAAAATATTACCCAATATATTTATGTTTTTAGTTTGAAATTCAACTATGTAAAACTTTAAATGTAAACAAAAACAAGTGAAGGAAGAGTTGCAAAGAGCTTTCTTCCATAAAATTTAAGCATTTGCTTAAAACTGAGTAGCAAATGCTTATAAGCAAAAGCAAACTTTTATTCACTCAATATGAAGCAAATGCTTTTAGCATTTGCTTATGCTTTTAGCAAATGCTTATGCTTTTGCTTAATCCTTTAAGCATTTGCTTAGTTTTTATTCACTTGACCCAATGATCTAGCTCGTCCTGCCATGCTTGATTGTGGTGCCTACCTTAACCCTTAAATGGGTGCATCTAAAGATTTCACGTAACTGGGCATGCAGTGCACTGAATGCAGCTGGAAACAATAATAACAACGACAAACTCATTCTATTTTTTGTTTATTCAGTATTTTAATGTATTTAATGATTTATAATTCTCCTTGTTAAAATTATTGTTTGCATTTTTACATTGTATACAAGCTAAATTTTCAAGATATATTTGGGAAAATGTGACATTAAAAATTTATTACTACGAAATATTAAAATAAGCACTATTTAAGGTTAAAGGTTGTAACAATAGAAGAAATGATGCTCGAAAAAATGCTGAAATTCTCAATTGTTTAAACAAATTTTCAAGGTTTATGTATTTCCGAATGTGCTACGGAGCTGATTTTTTTTTAGAGGTAGGATTTGTAAAAAAACGAAATAGATAGAAATTTTGTTATTTTAATTTGTTTGGCAGTTAAAAATTCTTAAAGTTTAAACAAATAGGTAAATGTTTAGACTAAGCGGTGAGTTAGGGAGCTGAAATTTTTAAATTATTTAGAGTTTAGTCTATATAAACGAATAAACATTTCAATGTATCCATGGAATCGTTATTGCAGCCGTTAAAAATTATATAAATTTAAACAATTAGATAAATGTTATTTCACTTTTAATTGCGCTATTAATTTAAAATTTGGCATTAACCCAATGTGGGAAAAGTATAATATTCCTAAAACTGCAAAAATTAGTGATTGTTTTACTCCATTATTGCTCCATGATGAAAAAACAAAAACCGGTCCTGAGGAGAAATCTTTAGAATTAAAGAAATATTTCCCATGATGAAATCTCTAAAAAATTAATGATTTTTAAAGTTGAGATGAAACGCTTGCAGTATGCAAGCACCTTCTACAAGTTATTATATAAATTTAACATAGGTACCAACAGCAAAATAACAAAGTATAACAGATGAATATCGATTAAGGTTAAAATTCATTCATGAACCTAATCTAAAACCTAAAAAACCTACCCAAATAGAATCTATCCCTAACCATCCCAACAGTAACGTTAACAAGTGTAAAATTTCCAATGTTTGGATCACTGCAAAAGACCATAGAATTGCAGCAAACCGATGTAAAAACAGTAAAAGTGAACAGGTCAAACAGACAGAAATCAAGTGAATAAATAACAGAATGGAAAACGTGTGTCCCTCCCCTCTGCCAAAACAAAATTCAAGTCCCGGAATAAAATTTAAGGCCCTCGGGGAAAAAGATATGGGCCGTTTTGGCCATGGGCCCCTCACCACGCGGGGGCTGTTGGGGCGTCTGCTACGCCACTGCCTGCGACTGTGTTATACACGCAGACCTAAATATTTGGCCTTCTGTTGAAAATTTGTATTCGATTTTTTCAAAGAAATAACACTTTATATTAAGGCTTACCATATGTCCTGATTTCAGCAAGAGGGCTCGGAGTTGACTGTCTGATACAGTCACACTGGTCAGTTTGTTGTTCTGTTGAGGGAATTAAATACGAGTTTAAGTATGGGGTAGTGGTAAAGAATTCTGTTATTGAATAAAAAATCCCACGTGTCCAGCACAAGATTTTCTCCATAGATAGTATACCACCTTTTTGAACTTTTTTGTGCTTGCTGTTCGCGAATTTGCGCTTAGTCAGCGGCGGATTTAAGGGGAGTCGCACATGGCGCGCGCCAGGGGCCCCGTGCAGTAAGGGGCCCCGAAAAAATGTTCATGCATATAATCTCAGAAATATTAAACGTCTCAACTTAAAAATCAATGGAACTTCTCCATGATTCCATAGAAAAACGATCGTTAAGAGGTGTCACAAAAGAGGATCGCCGCCAGGAGAGATTTCATTATATATTTAGATTGCAGGGCCTCCGACTGCTTAGCGCCAGGGGCCCCCAAATGTTTAGCGCCAGGGGCCCCAAAATGTTTAGCGCCAGGGGCCCCAAAATGTTTAACGCCAGGGGCCCCAAAATGTTTAACGCCAGGGGCCCCAAAATGTTTAGCGCCAGGGGCCCCAAAATGTTTAGCACCAGGGGCCCCAAAATGTTTAGCACCAGGGACACCAAAATGTTTAGCACCAGGGGCCCCAAAATGTTTAGCGCCAGGGGCCCCAAAATATTTAGCGCCAGGGGCCCCAAAATGCTTAGCGCCAGGGGCCCCAAAATGTTTAGCGCCAGGGGCCCCAAAATGTTTAGCGCCAGGGCCCCAAAATGTTTAGCACCAGGGGCCCCAAAATGTTTAGCACCAGGGACCCCAAAATGTTTAGCGCCAGGGGCCCAAAATGTTTAGCGCCAGGGGCCCCAAAATGTTTAGCGCCAGGGGCCCCAAAATGCTTAGCACCAGGAGCCCCAAAATGCTTAGCTTAGCATAAATCTGCCACTGCACTTAGTGACAACATTTATTATGACCATTACTTTTGTTTCACGCCGATTATTTGCATTTGGCGTCATGCGTTTGCAACGACAACAAGCGTGGACTCCCTCTACTTTTTTGTTTTGAAAATCAGTTTAAACTTTGGCACCCTAGAAAAGAACATTATTATTATATTTATAATCCACATTATTAGCAGTTTTCGAAGTAAACAAATGTGTTAACTCTCAACTTAATTATTTTGCGGGTCAGTTTGAACTTCACCATCAACGCAACTCGATGATGAAACTCAAGTTTACAATTTAAAGAAACGCCAACATTTTGGAACGTAAGGTTTTCATTTAGTATTTTGAATGTAATTTAGAGAACTGTTCTTTTGTTTTGTTAGGGTCTCATTTTTTATTACGAATGTTCAACGTAAATCTAAGAATTATTATCATCTTGTGAACGTAAGATATTCTGCCGCGTATTTTGAACGCGATTACTAAAAGAAATGTTACCACTTTTTTGTGACGCATTTTGAACAATTGAAAGAAATTTTATCACTTTCTTACACTAGGTTTTGATTTTCTGTTATGCCTTTTGAACGTAATTAACAAAATAAATGTTAACCACATTATAATGCTAGTGTTTATTTTGTGGCTTGGAAATGTTTGTTTCAGAACCTAAGAAAACGACCGTGCGTCACATTCTCAACATTCCATTTCAGTAGTTAATCCGTTTAAATTAAAGTATTTCCTTGGAATGAACAAGAGAAGATGGGAGATCGCGTGCGTAACACCACAATTGCCGAAAGAAGTGTAATCGCTATTTCGCATTTTCAAAGTAATTAAAAGATTTTTTTTCACTTTATGATGCTAGGTTTCCATTTTCTGTTATATTTTCTTTTATCTTCTGTTAAACTGCATTATTTACGATAAAAAGTGAATTTTTTTAGGTTGACTGGAAGCCGTACTTCCATTCTTACATTGCGTCTCATGGGAAAACAGGACTTGCGCTTTAATGCCAGTGTTTTTTCTGCGGCTTGGAAAAGTTTGTTGCAGAATTCAGGAAAACTTTCGTGCATGATGTACTCAACATTCCATTTCGGCGGTTCGATTAAAAAATTAAAGCATTTCCTTAAAATGAACAAAAGAAGATCAAAAATCGCATGCGAAATTGTGTTATGGTAAACTGTCCAAGTGCGGAAAGAAGTGTACCGTAAATACCCACGTATAATGCGCACTTTTTAAAAAATATTTGAGTTAAAAATTAGGATGCCTGTTATGCGAGGGTACATAATCTTCCTATTTTCATTTGACCCCATATTTCCACAATTTCGGCGCATTAATTACTGCCCGGGTATCCTCATAATTTTATTGGTGATTTTTACGAAGAGTAAGATAGATAATAGTTGAAATTTATTAACCAATTCTATAAACATACAGTAATTAGATATGAAAAGAACGAATTCGGTATTTATTCATTTAAAAAGACAAGAAATTCTTCGTCACTGGACCATTCTTCTTCAATGTTATTATCGGAATCGTCATGTTACGCATGACGTCACCCTACACCGGCGCCCGGCCTGGTGGTGAGGCACTGGTACTACTTACAATTAGAAACAATGGCAGCTGATGCCTTTGAGTATGCTGGGAGTTGATGCTTCTTGCAGAACTAAATCAAGTTATCGTTCCCTTCCTTTCTATCAGCATTCATAAGTGATTTATTCTTGATTCTTAGAGTCTGTAGTTAATTATGGTTATTTGATATTATTTTTACGTGCTCCAGAGTGTTCTAATAAGGGTAAAATGGAAGGTTGGGTGAACCCGTCCACCTCAGGCATGACTAAAACGTATGTAAAAAACTTCGACAGAGGATTATCGTCATTCCTTCATTTTATTAGAGCAAATAATGTCATATGCCATACTATGAAATTAATATAATTCGATTTATTGTGTATATCCTAGTATCACCTTGTAAGTAAACATAGAGTATGTAATGACTGAGTTGGCTGACGTTCTTCTGGAACGTTATTCGAAAATTTCATTTCGCACTTTCATTATGTTACCAACACATAATACCAATAATTCGATCATTGCTTTAGACCACGTTACACCGTCTACTTAATTCTGGAACGGTAATGCTAAAAAAAATCCGTTCGCACTATACGCGGGTATATAGGAAAATCATAGATTACGAGACTGAAAACCCCCCCTGCGTGTTATACGAAGGTGCGTGTTATACGCGGATATTTAAGGTAATCGCTTTGTTACGCTGTGTTTTCATTTGCTATTATGCGTTTTAAAGGTAATTCCACTTAAATAACGCTAGATTTTCATTTGCAGTTAAGTTTTCTTTTATCTTCTGTTAAACTACATTATTTATGATAAAAAGGTGAAATTTTTAGGTTGGCTGAGAACCAACCCTCTCTCATAATAACATGGCATCTTATGGGAACCAATTATTCGCGAAGTTCAAAAAGGTGGTGTAATGAATATGAATGCATTGCTACTTATAAACTGCTCATTACATCTGCACCCTCAAGAATAATTACCAGCATTTACGTGAGGGCTTAAAAAAAGTGTAGGTACTTTGGTTGAAAATTTGAATTCAATTTTTTTCGCGGGAATATTACTCTATACTTAGTCTTACCACATTTCCTGTTTTGACCACGATGGTTTGAAGGTCTGATCCAGGCGTACCAACTGGTTTGTCGTTCTGTTAAAGAAATTAAATATGAGAAAATTTCTATAATACATCCAGACCCAAACTAACATGATAGATGCATTCTTAAAAAATTTCGTGCAAGGTGAAATCGTGTTAGACAGACACGGATTTCTCATAAGAAATAATTATAAATAGGAGGGGAAGCGTTCCAGCATCCTAACCTGATTGACATATTTTAAATTTTATTCCTTTATTATTACTACACAGTAATCCCTCCATATTTGCGGGGGTTACGTTCCTGAGAAACGCTTTGAATATAAAACAGCGAATTGCAGCATTTTAACCTCCGAGAGTTTTTCGTGTTTTCTCCAGAAGTTTTTGTGTTTGAACTACAACAAAACACTATCTCCAGCAAACGTGCAAACGACTGCATATACGCAAAAAAACTGCATACGCGCATTATTTCCGGAGTTTTTACTTTTATAAGACACAGACATTATCCCAGAAGAGAATGCTACAATTGCGCTAATTAACCAATAGACTTCCACGAGAGATACGCCCTCATCTTGAGAAGAGATCGAACCAAGGGAGTTTGAATGTGACGTCAGAGAGCGAACCCTCCGAGCTGTGAGGCTAGCAGTGAGAGAACAGTGGTGGTCACGTGTGGAAGTAGATGCTTGAGCAGGCACTGGAGAGGAAGCCGAGACAAGGCAGAGACCAATCGGCAAGATTTCTACCTATATCTAGCTGCGATTTTCATATCGTGTATTATCCCTCCAAAGCGAACAATTCTATTGAGTATTTCTCTTGTATATTTCTGTTATGTATTATTTGATTTCAATATATTTGTAAGCATTATTCCCGTCATGTTACCATTGTGTTAAATTCGATTGTGAATGGGACAGTTCATCTCAGAATATATATATTATAGGCTTATGGGGTAAATGGGGTTAGGGGAACCCCTAGTTTATACAGTAATAACATTGGTATTGTTCTTTAAACTTATATTTAGTATTAATATGTATAACCTGTAGTTCTTGAATCTTTACTTCACGACGTGGAATTGAGAAAAAATAGGCGGTAGAGGTAATAACGCACCCAATGTTTTATTCACACAATTTTAAGGAAAAATTGTGAGAATAATTCAGTTAAATATGGTAGTTCATTTACAATTTAATGCATTCATGAAAACAATAAATAAATAATGACTCATATCTTTAATAATGGTGTTTATGTCCCTTTAATGATATCTACATCTAAATCTACAGTATAACCTGCAAGCCACCGCAATGGTGTTTGGCAGGGAGTGTAATAGCACCAAGAAAAGCAATTAATTAGGACGATGTATTTCGCCATACGACAGCTAATGTTTTATTGTTACTTCTGTTCTGGTCAGCTATCGTTCTAGGGGAAAACGAGCCTTTGTATCCTTCTGTCCTACAGGCTATCTCTCTTATTTTACAAGGATGGTCCATTCTACCAATATAAGTTGGCGTTCTTATTATTTCTTCAACGTCGGTGGAGAATGTTTGCGTTCTGAACCTATCGAGTAGTTTTAACCTAGAACGTGATTGGCGCTCAGCTAGTGATTCCCATCCTAATTCCTGTATCAAGCCTGTAACACTTTTATTTCTATCGTAACAATTTTTTATGAATATAGCTGCTTTTCGCTGCACTCTATCTAACTCTGAGGTTGACCCTTTCTCGTATGGATCCCATATGCTTGACGCATACTCTAACAGAGGTCTTACTAAGGAGAAGTAACATGTCTCTCACTTTTTCATCACTTTCACCTACTATGCGTTTGATGAATCCTACAGTAGGTGGTAGCTCGTTTAGGATAATGGTAATTGAACCGATGAAAATGTTTGTTGGATGAAGCTCCCTCTTGTGGATCATACATTGGCACTCCAGCAGATGAATTAGGAGAACTTCGAGCATTGGCGGCCTTTCTTTCGGAGACAGCATTTGAGCTTCTCTTAAAGTAGCTCGTGATTGGCACCTGCCTTGACTTTTTTTAAGGTCTGTGTAAACCTCTCTATAGGGATTTAGTAAATCTTCCATGCCTCTCTTAAATTTAATGCTTCGTTCCATGACTGGGTCAACATCACACACTATCCATAAGTTCTGACTCTACTCCGATTCGTCCACATCCTTATCAATTGTCCTCGCCTTGATTGGAGTCAATGAAGAAGCATTGACTTCATTGATGGGTAATGGGGTAATCCAAGAATCAAACTCCCAATTTGCAGTCCGGCCTTTCTCATTCCAAAGAGAAACGGTTTAGATCGCCTTGTAATCGATTATCACAAAATTAATAAGAGAGTTATCCGGTGCCTTTGAGTGAGCTAGCTTTCATATACCTTGATCCTACAAAGTTCTTTTCGAGCTGGCGGACACGGAAAACTGATGGAGGAGACGGGAAACTGTAGGTCAAAATGCTGCACCTCACATAAATAAACTTGTCAACAAATTCATAAGGAATAGAGAGTGCCAAATCTGTCCATTGTCGCCCAGGTTACGTGACGGCCATGGCTGGAATAAGGAGAGGATCCTTCACAAATAACACTTGCATAGGATGCACCAGAGGTATCATGCCAGTCCTGCCTCAAACGCTGAAACCTGCTACGATAATTAGTGCATCAATGTGCAAAACTGCGAATATAGAGGGATTACTGTACATGCAGGCCTCGAAAAAGTATAATATTGTTGAAAATTTGAACTCGACTCGTTTTATAGAAATAATACTTTCTATATAATAAGACTTACCGTATGTCCTGGTTTCAACAAGATGCTTTTGATTTGAAGGTCTGGTCCAGGCGTGCTTGCCGATTTGTTGTTCTGTTTCGGAAAATGAATACACATCTAAGTAAGGGGTAGTGGTAAAAAATTCTGTTACTAAATAAATAAACTGGTCCCTAGTGGCATATCAATACAGTAAGTCCTCGATTTACATCAGGGATGCGTTCCAGGAAAGTGTGACATAAATAGAAATGACGAATATCAAAATCGGATTTTCGTGACCACTTTATGTACGAGTTCTGACCAAAAAGTTTTAAGACACAATGTATTACAAAGGAAGGGTTAAAGGTAATGGGGCAAAATGCTGAGTCAGCACAGACAATGACGTATTACATGCAGGAGCGGTGCTGCTATGCCGCTTCCCCCTCCACCAAACCAGTTCTGAGCAGTGCATTGTCAAGTTGAGACATGTCAGTCGCAGTCGTAATGGATACAAAAAAAGAGCAACGTGTGTGAATTAAGTTTTGTGTGAAGAACGGGAAAAATGGAGCAGAAATTCTCCGAATGCTAAGAACTGCTAATGGCAACGCTTGTTTAACCCTTTCAAAACCGGAGATGCTGTAGTTAGTCTGACCCCAAAAGTCCAGAGAAATGCAAGATGGCTGCCAAAATTAGGGTCAGATTTAGTTAAACAATACAACATTCACTTAAAATGCCATTTATTGACTAAAAAAGACATTTAAAGAAAAAAATTCTTTTATGTTAAAGAAATAGGATTATGATAGTTAAGCATGAATATTTACGGAATCTCCCTCATCAGACAAAATATTTTGCGTTTCATCCCCGGATAAACTACCATCATCCGAAAAATCAGACACTTCGATGTCTGACTCGCCTTTCAAATCTCGTCGAGCATTGAAGTTACACCGAAACTATCGTCTTCCACTTTAAATCCCAAGAATTCATCGCTTGAACCGTCGGAATTCAAACTCCAATTCAAATTGGCATAATTTGAGTTATCGTCAGCCATTTGGGGTGACTTTACTCGCGAAGAAAACCGAAAAAATGTTGATCAAAAACTTCGAAAAAACATGTGTACGCAAACTCCAAAAAGGACGCCAACAATCTAGTTGATTTCGTTATTCTTTTGGTAACATGAGAAACAAGCCATTTCAACGAGATACGTCGACCAATCCGAGTTTTCGGAGGTAATTTCGAAAGAGACATTTTCAGGCGGTTTCGGCCTATCACAGCAGCCGTAATTACGGGCGTATTCGGGCGTTCCGGTCGTGAAAGGGTTAAGCAAGCCAGTTGTTTACTTTAAGAGAATTTTACTTTAATATTTAACACCGTCCTAGTGCATAAAAGCAAACCACAATGCTAGCAGAGGCACATAACGCTCAGAATAGACACATAACTGCATATGAAAAAGAACATGAACTGATACACATTTCATTTTACAGCGAAATTTTAAATTTTACAAGTTAATTAATTGCTAAAAAGGCCAAACAAAACTAGGTTAAAATAATACTATAGTGAAAGGGGAAACGTACATCAGCGCATAAGAACCGAGATTTTTCGATATTAAAAAAACTTACGAAATAAAATGAAACTGCCATAATATGCGCACTAATTAAGGATTGCATGTCGCTCTTTCTAGATTCGAGAATTTCGACAGAATCAAAAGTGAAAGTGGCATAGAAACAACGACAAATTACTTTTCTGGATATTGCTATATAAAAATACTGAATCATGATCATTTATTCTATCTTACTTAACAAGCAGAGCGGTACGATGTAAATATTACAGCCATTGATACAAAAATCTACAATCGCCAAGAATTTATCAATGGATAAACAGTTTCCAACACGGCCGAGAATCTGTTGAAGACGACCCACGTTCAGGCCGTCCGTCAACTTCACGCAGTGATGAAATGGTTGCTAACGTGAATGAAAAAATTTGTTCTGATCGATGATTAACCGTTAGAGAAATCGCCAATGAACTGGAGCTATCATACAGATCATGTCAGGCGATTTTGAGTGTTAATCTTGGCATGCGTCGAGTGTCTGCAAAATTTGTCCCAAAACTGTTGATTGATGACCAGAAACAATGCCGTCAAGAAGAGTGCAAGGACATGAAAATGAGGGTTGAAATGGACATTAATTATAATCTGATTTTTTTCTATTCCCTAAAAGGAAAATGAAGCTAAAAGGTTAAAGATTTGAAGACATTCCAACTAAAAGCCATGCCACACGGACGTCGAAATGTTTACAGAGGAATTTCTCCGACAGCCATGATAGGTGCTGCCTCTCACGTCGTTAAGTGCTACTAACAAGAACTTCGAAGTTTGCAAGACGGAAGTGTGGCCATCTTGAGAAATTACGTGCTTCTTTGGTTTGTTGTTCTGATTCTAAAAAGGGTGAAGAAGAGCAAGGTGCCGATAACCAAAGCTGTGTAGGGGCATTATTAATGGTTAATATTGTCTTTTTATGGATCGAGAATTGTATATCCTTTAAAATCTCATCTTCGAAGAACAATATTTTGACAGATACATGTCTTAATGCGGCAACCCTGAAACCGTTCTCCAGCGACCCTTTGTGGTGCAGAGGTTAGTAAATTGTGTCATGTTTTGGTTCCCTAACTCTCAACTGGTGAGCAAGATTGACTTTCTTTATTAAAATCGCAAACAATATGTACTCTCCCCAATATCCATCCATTCAAAACACTCCTGTTATATGCCCCTGGACCTCGCAGCGAACAAGTAGTTTGTTTTTATATTTTTGTGGCTTGCGTATAGCACTGTTGAAAGTTTATGGCCCATGGGCAGAAACACATTTTCATAAGAGTATTCTTGAAATGCGGGCTGCGCGGGGGAGAGGGTAAAATTCTACGGCAATCTCTACTGGAACTCCCCTTGTCATCGTTGCCAACCTTACGCTGTGCTCTTAAAGCCATGTCACACAGGCCAAGTTTAACTCATACTTTCTCTGAAAGAAAGTTCTACGCACAACTTGCATGCAACTTTCTATCATACAATCTCGACCCGCCCTTTCACACGAGAGTGTTTTTAGTTGTAAGCACTTCTGCTAGCGTTTCGCCAATTGCATTGACTGTCGATCCTACGTTGATTATGATTTATAATGATCCTGTACTTTTGGCTGCTGCGGCAATTTTAATTGACGAGTGTTGAAGAAGAGAGACGTGTTCACAGAAGAAATCGAAGGAGTCGTGCATTTTTGTTATAATACACTTTGTCTTGAGTATTATAAAGGCAGGAAAAGTGTTGCCATTTGATAATTAAAGCATCAACTCTTTCTCTACTCCACGGAGCACTCATTTTTCTCAATGGAGACAATAAGGATGCCGAGACCACGCTAACCGGAAGCTGGAAACCCACGTCTACTACGCACTGTAGCTTTATGCTTTTCACCATCCTTAATTCTGACTGGTCATTGTAAGGAAACTATCATAGGAAAAAAGGATGCACTCTAAACTACTTCTTGTACAATATCTTGTAAGAAAATTACATATTTCGCACCTCAAACCTTACGATTTCTTGTGTGGTACGTTATCTTAGAGAAAGTGTGAGATAAACTTGATCCCTGTGACATGGCTTTAAACAGAATGTGGCATTGGAACTCGACAACCTTAAAGTTGAACACTTCCAGCGATGCTTCCAGAAGTGGCAGAAACATTGGAACATCTGTATATCAACGGGGGAGACTACTTTGACAGGGACAGCTAATAAAAAGGTTTTATGTTATTTATTTTCTTTTTTGCAAATAAAGTCTTAGAACTTTTTGATCAGACCTCGTATATACCACTCTAAACGATAGCTTACAGAAACAAAACCGATGATGCATCTGACAACAATTCTGAATGAGAACATAGGCATCTCGCTCATAAACATCAAGATGCCTCAGGAAAATATTTTCCAAAGGAGGTAAATAAGAATAATCACCTTCGTTGTCTCTTTTAACAGGACTAAACGACGTAAAATCAAAGTAGATAATGACTTTCATGCTACTGAAGCGACTAACTAGGCAAATAAGACACATTTTTCGTTTTCGGTGCATTTTCAAAAAATTTAATCAAATTATACACGAATTTTAAAAAAATAACTCTGACGACACTGGCCAGCAACGACATTATATCGAATCAACGTAAATCAAGGACTTACTGAGATAAGAATAGCAAAATTATATTGATTTAAAACCAATTTGATTAACATTTTTAATTTGCTGGTAAAGAATGACTAATTATTGCTGTTCTGAATAAATTAGCAATTGGAAAATTTAATTTATCTACTCACCTGAGGATTGGTTTCATTGCCAGTTGATGTAGCTACAATGTTAATACCTTCGATAGATTTTTCCTGGAATAAATATCACAAAATTAATATCACAATTATTTAAAAATTACCTCACTCGCACAGTAGTAATGTAAATCTTTATGTTCACAATCATTCCTTCGTCATAAATTACCCATTTCTTTTCACTTACAAACACTGTTTATACGTAAAGAAAATAAATGTATTTATGTTAATTTCTTCGTCGTAGATTAACCATTTTCCAAGTATCGCACGTGCATGAAAGAAAATTAAACTAATTAGGTATTCAGAGAAGATATTCCTTCCATGGTTTTCGGGATTCTACCACGTGTTGAGTCTTTTAATGACGACTGTTTTGCAACCATTCCAGGTGGCATCTTCAGGTCTTGTCGTATGCAGAAATTCGGCCGTTATTTATACCCACATCGGTTGGGTGAGGTACGTTGTGATTGGCTGTTCGTTTCTTGGTCTCTATTGGTTGTTGGAGTACTCTCTTCCACGTGTTAGAGAGAATGTACCCATCCTCTCTATTGACCAGGACATGACATAGATTTTGATAACACCAAAGTCATCCATAGAGAGGGCCGATATTTCCCCAGAATAATACGGGAATCGATCGAGATTCTAAAACAGCCGATTAATTTCAATAGAGAGGATGGATACATTCTCTCTAACATGTGGAAGAGAGTATTCCAACAGCCAATGGAGATCAAGAAAGGAAAAGCCAATCACAATGCACCTCACCCGACCGATGTGGGCATAAATAAAGGCCGAATTTCTGCAAATGACAAGACCGGAAGATGCCACCTGGAATGGTTGCGAAACAGTCGTCATTAACCCTTTCGCTGCTATCGACGCATATATGCGTTGAGGTAGCGCACAGCCGCTACTGCTATCGACGCATATATGCGGGCGGGCAGAGCAGTGCCCTGACTGCTAATGACGCATATATGGGTTTCAAGCTTTTCCATTCCCTGCTCAAAATGCATTCAGTCGTATCGATGCTAACAAAGTGCCGTGGATTTTTGTGGTACTAACAGATGTTTTAGGCACTCTGTAGATGGTGTAGACATATATTTTCAAGCTGTTTTTAGTCTAACCTTGGATGATGAAAAAGGCTGCTTCTACTTCGTTTTCCCGGGCTTTTTGCACCCTCATAAAACCTTTTTCGTCCCTTGGCCATCACTTTTCTCACCCCCTATTCCCTAAAAGGCCTAAAACAGACGGAAAAAAGCCAGAAATATCTTCAGTTCTGTGTCAGCTTTCATACGTAATACATCCCGTTCTCAAACCAAGTTTTTTTAGTTGCATTTGGATTCTTTTGTTTTGTTTTGCTATTAATAAAAAGAATCAACAAAAAAGATGAAAATATTTTTTCGAGATGGTTAATAATCAATATGAATGTAAATGATTGACAAAATAACTTGTAAAATATAAAGAGACTAAAAGACGAACGAAAGAACGTAGACGCGGAGCTCCTAGATCAAGTATTCAGCACAGGGGTGCTTCAAGGTCACTGAACTCGGCGCACACGGCTAACTCAGAAGCTTCAAGTCCATAGCAACGAAAAGGTTAAAAGAATCAACACGCGGTAGAATCCTGAAAAAACATGGAAGGAGCACAAAAACACCGCGGAAGCCTTTGTAATAATTTCAGAGAAGATATTGTTTACAACAGCTGTCACGAAGATTGTTTTTGTTGACAACAATTAAAAAACATGGGAAATCTTTTCTAAGTTAAAAGTAAATTACAACTTTAAAGTTTGATTTCCCGAAATCGCCTATTCCTCCGATAAAAATGTACTGAGAAAAACACATGCTATTTGATTAGTTCAACAATTTTTGGTTGAAGACTTTTTTGTTATAAGTGATATTGTAAGAGCTACAAAGAAAAGTTAACTTTTTCTCACCACTCAAGTGGCACTCCTGATTAGGCTGCGTGAACCAATTATATCATTTTCTTGGTTTCTTTGCTCTTATGTCCTAAATACCAAATTTCAAGAATATCCACCGTGGTTTTCCAGATGAAACATACGGACAGATGGACACGACCTGACCATAAGGTGTTCTTTTTTTAATTATTGAATGTTTGAACGTTTTATGACTAATATGCAGACTTTTTTCTTGTTTCAAAATTATTCCCAACATTACAGCTTATGCCTGTCGGCATAGGATCTTTAGATCGCTTTATTCCATCAATTTTATGACTAATAGTTCAAGAAATACAACATATTTTCTGATCAAATGCAAGAAAAGTTAAAATGGCCAAAATTAAATCTGGTAGCGAGAGTCTTCTGAGGGACATGCTATCATTGTCTCGGCCCTTTTCTAACTACACTGTTGCCAAATATTCACAAAACTTCGTTTAGGCAGTCAACTGTAAACAGTGAGAACTGACAACCTAAAAAGAAGGATGGGCTAGCGGTGGGGAGGGGGTAGTCAAGATGACAGAGGGAACTTCCCCTCTGCACATGGCCGAAGTCTGCCCATGTTATTGTGACAGATCTATAAATCCAACATTTAAAGGTTAAAAGATATTTACAAATTTCATGTTTTACGTAAATCTACCAAAAAAACTCAGAAAAATCAAGAGAAAACTTTTAAATACACGAATGTTTTAATTTTTTCGCACATTTTCGCAATCGTAAAAATTTAAAAACCTCATCCGGGCGTACGGGTGGGATTTAATAAATCTCTTCCAGGCTTGAGGTGTTCAAGATCATAAGTGCTAGGGAGAGAAAAATATGGCATTTAAGTGCTTATTTAAAATGAATGTTCTAGTTGACAGATACAGTTCAAAAACATAATCGAGCAATAAATTTTAATAAGGATCACTCGTATTTTGTTTAATGAAAACCAGCCAAACAGTTCAAGAGATTAAATTCTCAACAAACAGAGGAGACGTGACTATAACGCAGTGGTGGCCAAGCCTGCTTAACCCTCAGTGCAACATATGATAATCTTCCCAAGTTTGATAGCCGCAAGACACGCATTACGCACACAAATGCAAGAACAGTAAGCATAACTTGTGTTTGATGCAATACAGAGAGACTGCATGCCCATTAAGCATCCCCAAAAGATCTTACTCACTCGCACAGCATTATCGCATTCTGATGTGATAAGCCTTGATGTGCACGTTAAGTTAAAAGAGCCACAGTTTGGTCACCCCAGCTATAAAGCTTTCCACTATTATTGCTGCGCTGGTAAAGAAAGCCTAATTATTGCTGTTCTGAATAAATTAGCAATTGGAAAATTTAATTTATCCACTCACCTGAGGATTGACTTCATTGCCAGTTGATTTAGATACAATCTTAAATGGACCATGGATAGCTTTTACCTGGAATAAATATCACAAAATTACTGAAAAAATATCAGCAAAGTTTTGAAGTATCATATTAATAACGCTACAATTTATTTGGGCAGTAAAAACAATATTTTGCCAGTAGAATTTCTCAAGCAAAAAAAAATAATTGGCAGTAAAAAAATAAAATGCAAGTAAAAAAGATAAACTGGCAGTATTCAAGCAGCAGTAAAGAAAGCAAAATGTTTGCATGGAGGGACATTTTGCTTGTCCTCACCGGGTTGGGTAAGTTGGTTGAAGTGTTTTTCGTTTCTCCTTAAAGGTACATTTTGCTCATCCTCACCGGGTTGGGTAAGTTGGTTGAAGTGTTTTTCGTTCCTCCTCAAAGGAAAATTTTTGTTTTGGGAAATTACTGCATTTTGCTCATCCTCACCAGGTTGGGTAAGTTGGTTTAAGAGTTTATATATATATAAACTCTTAAACCAACTTACGCTTCTTACAGAGTATATATATATATATATATATATATATACTCTGTAAGAAGCGTCCATATATAATAGATTCAAAATTTTTTGACATTAGGATTATGTGCAAAACCGACTAGAAAAATCGAAAATCTTGAAAAAGTTCAACTATGCAACCGCTAAAAATACAAAAATGTTTAAACAAATTTCTAAGGTTTATGTATTTCCGAATGTGCTACAAAGGTGAATTTTTTTAGGGGTAGAATTTGTAAAAAAAACTAAATAGGGATTATAGAAATTTTCATATTTTAATTTGTTCGGCTGTAAAAAATTCTTCAAGTTTACGCGAATAGACAAATGTTTAGGTACTACGGGGCAGGCTAGGAAGCTGAAATTTTAAAGATATTTAGAGAATAGTGTATGCGAACTTACAAACATTTGAAAATCTCTATATCATTGTTATTGCGGTCGTTAATTTTTTTTTTAATTCAAACAATTAAATAAATGTTACTTCACTTCTAGATGTGCTAAAACTTCAAAATTTTACAGAAATGTGTGGCATTAGTACCTCACAATGGATCAAGTATAAAATTCTTAAAATCGCAAATTTTAGGGCTTTTTAAAATATAATATTGTTCAATAAGGAAAGTACGAAAATCAATATAGAGGTGAAATATTTTGAATTAAAAAAATATCTCTAATAATGTAATATCTCCCTGAAATATTAATGTTCTTTCAAGGAGAGATGAAATACTTGCAGAATGCAAGCACCAACTACTTGTAATAAATAAAGTTAGAATAAAAATTGTAATAATTTGATTTTTTAAATAATTCGGTAAGCATAGGGTTAAGAAAACTTACTAAAAAATTAGCAAAGGTTCTTGATTGATGAGACACTAATAAAATTAATACAGCACTTAATAAATCAGCATGGGTAGACAATTTGAGTTATAAAGTTACCTTGGAACCCCTTTGCATAGCTGCTGCGGCAACAGCAATCAGCTTCATAGAAAATTCGTCTGTCATCGTCTGAAATAAACAATAAACAAGTTAGGCAAATGTAGTATATCACAAATATGCACATTTTGCGCGATGGAGTATTCGAAACTAAACAATATACTTTGAACAAAAGCACACCGTAAACAGCTATACATCACAACCCGATTATGTCTTACTGTCTGCTAAATATTTCTTCAATCCCCTAATTTGAGGCGTTAACGAACGTATTTCCGTAATTTTAACATAACGACAAAAATCTGCCAAATGGTATATCAGAAATGATGCCGGGAAATATTAAATTTTTCTTTATTGATTGATTTTTTTACTTTCATTAGGAGTTAAAAATGTAGGGGGGGGGGAGTCTTATATTCAGGTATATATGGTATATCCTGGTAGATAAGATTAGACAAAACATTTTTTTTACAGAAAATTATTAATAGTTTTAATATATTTTGCATAAAAATCATTAACTACACTTGAATAAATCACAAAAAAATCCTAAGGCACTACCTACCTACAAAATTTCAGTTAAATAATGGCAAACATAGATGAATGTTAATCCATGCACACAATAAAGGCTGACGTGACAACACAGGTATAATAAACCTGTCATTGCATGCATAATAAATTTTTTACTTTCATTAGGAGTTAAAAATGTAGGGGGGAGTCTTATATTCAGGTATATATGGTATATCCTGATAGATAAGATTAGACAAAACTTTTTTTTACAGAAAATTATTAATAGTTTTAATATATTTTGCATAAAAATCATAAGCTTTAACAAATGTTTAGTTGAATATGGTTTCTAATCAGTAACTACACTTGAATAAATCACAAAAAAAAAAATCCTAAGGCACTACCTACCTAGAAAAGTTCAGTTAAATAATGGCAAAAATAGACGAATGTTAATCCATGCACACAATAAAGGCTGACGTGACAACACAGGCTAAAGAAAAGCCAAGTGGCAACAAAAGAATACAGTTAAGGTAATTCTGCCACTTATTGGGAGTAATACCACACTACAACAAATGAAAGCCTATAAATCAGCATGACAATAAACATTTACCGTTTGAAAATAATTGTGATCAGCCAATGGAGCTGAATCTTCCTCCAAATTCTCTGAGGACTTCTAAAATAAAATAAAAATACACCATTATTAATAACACATACAACAAGAGTCATATAAATGAACTAAAGATGAAAACTACCAATGAATTATACCCTTTCTCTGGCAATGGGAGATTCAATTTGTTGACCCAATATGAAAGAGCATGTTTTATTTATTATATACTAGTAGAATGTGCTTGCATACTGCAAGCATTTAATCTCACCTTGAAAAAAACATTAATTTTTCAGAGAGATATTTCATCATGAGAAATATTTCTTTAATTCTAAGGATTTCTCCTCTGGACGGGTTTTTGTTTTTTCCTTATGGAACAATAATGGAGTAAAACAATAACTAATTTTTGCAATTTTTGAAATATTATACTTTTCCCACATTGAGTTAATAATGGCACACATTTCTGCCAAATTATAAATTTATAGTACAATTAGAACTGACATAACATTTATCTAATTGTTTAAATTTAAATAGTTTTTAACGGCCAAAATAACGATTTTATGGATAAATTGAAATATTTATTCGTTTACATAGACTAACTTCTAAATAATTTAAAAATTTCAGCTCCCTAACTTGCTTCGTAGTTTCTAAGCATCCACCTATTTGTTTAAAGTTTAAGAATTTTTAACTGCCAAACAAATTAAAATATCAAAATTTGTATAATCCCTTTTTCGTTTTTTTTTTACAAATCCTACCTCTAAAAAAAATTTCAGCTCCGTAGCTCATTCGGAAATACATAAAACATGAAAATTTGTTTAAACAATTGCGAATTTTTAGCGTTATAGGTTATACCTATTTTCATTTCAATTAATAGAATCTCAGGAACGAATTAAATCTTATAACGTCATTTCTTATGGAAGCACGTGTTCCGAATAGCGCTGTTTCAGTTAGCGCTCAATTTTCCTGGTACCAATTAAGAGCGTTAATTGGGGAGTGGGTGTATCTTTAATAATTTGAACTAATGTAATATAATATATCAATTGCTTCAATTTAAATGACTTTTTCCCATCCGAGCTGTTATACAGAGATGCAAAACTAATTACAAAAGGTTTTAAACATGCAGAATTATTGAAGGGATAAACCTCCTCCACCAATGTTAGCCATATATGATTCATATCAAAAGTACTAAAATTATATAATAAAAATTTGAAAGTACATGTTTTGAATAGCTCTGCTTCAGTTAGTGCTCGATTATCCTGGCACCAATCAAGAGCGTTGATCGGGGAGTGGGTGTAGTTCAAATTGCTTTAAAGACACTCCCATTTTGCTTAACTTTTTAATGCGGTTTAAATAACACCTTTTTCTTGCTTCTACGCTCTGTAGTTGTTATAAATGCGCAAACAAACAAACAAATTCTTCAAAATATTTGTGGTAGAGATATTAGTATGAGGTAGTCTGTCAAACAAAGTTTAGTAATCTAGAGTTAAGATTCGAACATTCAGAGACATTTTGAATGGCAGAGGGTCACAATTATATAATAATAACAATTTACATAATTTATGTTCAACAAAAAAGATAGTTTTGGCATGTAAATTATGTTACCTTAGAAGAGGAGTCAGTGTCAGTCGATGCAGCAGCTAGGCTCAATGGAACATTGATGACAGTTTTCTGAAATAAATGTTATAACATAATTAGTGGTACCCGCGAAAACTTCTGCAAAGTCGGTCAGAAATCTGCATAAAAAGATTTGATGCTTTCCTGGCGAATCGATGAGGTGAAGAGTTCCCGGGTTTCCAGCCAGGTGAATATGTTGTCAACCGACGTTTCCTCAAGTGCCAACTTCAGGGGTCTCCTGAGTGCCGTACCATTCTTTTGTCCATGTATATATACTACCCGGGTATTGGAGGCTCGTTCGCCATTGGCTGTTGGGTCGGCCTATGGCGTTCCGCGATTTTGGGGAGCATGGGATTCCACACCTTGCTGAGTGGGAATCCCGTGTCCCTGTTAATGTTGTTTTTCTCGATTTATTTCAATCGCTTCTTTCACTAGCCTATCCCAAAAACCGTTGGCCTTGGCAATCACTTTGGCCTCCGTGAAGTTAATGCGATGGGCTGTGGATATGCTGTGCTCTGCGACTGTCAACTTTTCTGGCTGATTTAGGCAGATGCACCTTGAATGTTCTTTGATTCGCGTTTCTATTGTCCGTCCCGTTTGGCCGATGTACTGCTTGCCGCACAAGCAAGGGATTTTATAAACTCCCCAAAATCACGGAACGCCATAGGCCGACCCAACAGCCAATAGGGAACGAGCCTCCAATACCCGGGTTGTATATATACAAGGACGAAAGAATGGTACGGCACTCAGGAGACCCCTGAAGATGACACTTGAGGAAACGTCGGTTGACAACATATTCACCTGGCTGGAAACCCGGGAACTCTTCACCTCAGAAATCTGCATGTTTAAAAGTACAAAATTAGACAAATGAGATGCTGAATTTCATCTTTGTTTTTATAATTTATATGTGCAATTTTAATTGCTTCTCCTTTAAGAAAAAGGTAAAATCCAGCACTGAAATAATGAAAGATTTTTTTGGTCAATAGATAAAAATGCCCACAGCCCACAAGCAGTTTACTGACTGATAATAATCTTCAATTATTAACGTTAAAATCTATTAAGTTTGACATTGCTACAACTATAATTTCGGTTTCATAAAAAGTGCAAAGCAAATAACGCAATTCTTCCATCTATTTGAAGGCTTAATAGATGCTAATTCAACCGGAGGTAACAATGCAGTCGCCTCGGTAACACTCAGAAAGAGTACGAAAAAGTCATAAAAGTTCGTAGAGAAATACGTGTTTCTGACAAATTCTTCCGTGTAACATATAAACATCGCAAGAATAAGACGCTTTATAGCTTTAGCAGTCGAATAAAGCAAAAACGGAGAAATTCAGTCCATATTTACATATTTTAATGAATTAAGGAAATAAACCTCGCACCTTGAAAAATGGAAACTGCGTAAGCATATGGGAAAATATAATCGTCTCCCGGAATCGAATCCGGGACACTTCCGTAAATGAAAATAGTTTTCCCGGGGTCTCCTAGTCGGCAGAAACAAAATGGTGTTTACAAAATTTCTCTAGGACAAACTATTCAAGAGATAAAAAGGTTGACGGACAAATAGATGGATGGACAAACATCGAATAAGTATATATAAAGATACTTGTAAAGTATCGATAATGAGGTTAGGCTCAGCCCTGTGGAATTTACTCATAATGAAAACAAGAACTTAGTTACTTCCACAAATTTCACTACGATCGTAGTGAAACCAGTCATTTAAAATTAAATTTGTGGAAGTAACTAAGTTCTTGTTTTCATTATACTTGTAAAGGGGTGAAATCGATTATAACTAGAACAAGGAATCGATATAATATTTGTTATTTAAATTAAATTCTCGTACTTATTATTGCATGTGTGTAGTTCACAAATTGGACAGTAGAGAAACTGAAAGCACCATGAGGTGAAGAACCAACTAAATCAGGCATCGGCAACCTTTAACATCATATGAGATACTTGAAAAAAAATTGAGATCTCAAGATCGACCACTTTTCCGATGATGTTTTTTTCCAACCCAGTTATTAGTACAATCTTTTCATGAGATACATTACAAAGTGATGAGCTAAAATCGTATGTTATTGTTTTTGTCAGCGTGAGCATTCAAAACTTTTTGTAAGTTCACAACGATAAACCTATTTTTTTTAATTTATCGATTTTTGTTAAGTCCTGCGCGATCGACCACGACATTCTATGAGATCGACCGGTTGCTGACTCCTGCTCTAAGTGATGTCCTAAATTTGACCAAGAAGCAATAAGGCAACCGCCCTTGATGATGGAAAATTTTTAATACAAAAAACGTGAAATTTTTGAGTTAAAAATTAATATACGGTCTGATTTTACGCGTATTTCAAAATCGACGGAAGGAAAACGAATTTTCAATCTTTAAGGCGATGCTGGCATTTATAGCAGATTTTCTGCGGGTCAGAGCAACATTGGCACTCTAAGGGTTAATGAAACTGCATTTTGCATACATTAAATATTACAAAATGAATCTAAATTTCTCATAATTTATGCTCTATAAATTAAAAATATGCTTGGCATATAAATGTTACCTGAGGAACAGCTTTATCACTAGCTGATGCAGCTGACCGGTTCAATGGAACACTGATGACAGTTTTCTGAAACAATTATTACAAAATTAGTGGAATAATCCTTGTAAAGGGTTAATATACAGTGCTATTGATCCTATCTTCATATAAATAATACAACGCTGCAAAGTGTTACATCGACTCGACCAATTCTATCCATAGGAATTAATGAAACCGATAGAAGTCCGCGTTCATTCCCTGCTAAATAAAGAGGTAGAAGGAAGGGATTAATTTTGAAATGAGAAAAGTCTGCTATGAACGGGAATCGAACCCGGGTCATCCAATTGCCGGGCGGATATTCTACCACTAAACTATCGCAGCAGATCAATTTTCTCGTTTCTGAACGGGGATGTTTTCTTGGTTGGGAGGAAACTAGCCAAGCTAGTATCAAACTGACCCAACGGAAGTCCTCGAAGAGATACATCGAAGAAAACTCCTCCCTCTCAAGTGGTGAGATTGCCAAGGAAGAAATTGATGGAATGAAGTGATCCGAAGATCCTATGCAGACAGGCATAAGCTGTAAAACTGGGATTAATTTTGAAACGAGAAAAAAGTCTGCTATGAACGGGAATCGAACCCGGGTCTAAATACTTTCAGGGTTTTGGTTTATTTCCCACTTTCTTAATACGTTCAATGCGAAGGCCGCATGGTGTACGTACTACATATGTCCCATTCAGAAGCGGAGGACGCACAGTGTGTGACCGCGGGACTTTCTCTTCATGGGCTAAGGATGCAACCATGCTCTACATTAAAATTTTATCTTACTGATTGCAGGCATCGATCACCTCCATGAATATGTTTACAAAAGCATTCTTGCGATTACAATTGTTAATACCTTCATGTGTAATCTCTTCATTTTTCACTCTGCAATTTCTTCTACTCTATAAATATTTGAAGTGCCTGTTAGTATATGAGTCTTCCATGACCCTTTCATACAGGTGAAAGGAAAATTTTCAAAAAGTGAAAAGGAAAAATCACAGACAAATGGACGTTTATAGCTATTTGCGGAACTAGGTATAATTAGGGTAGGGACAACGACAGTTACTTAGTTCGTATGAAGAATCTAACAAGAACGGTTGCTGAACATCGCATCTCAAGAATATGACGAATATAACTATATAGTTTACGTAATAAATTATCACTTTATTTATTTTGTTTGTTATTCTAAAAAAATTGTCAAAATTTACCCAAAAAATCTCGAAATTATTAACATAATTACAGTATACTCCATCACGGTAAGTCTCTCCATAAACTGTGTGTTGCAGGCAAATCTGTAATCGCAGGGGCGGTGAAAGTATGCTGACCACCCGCTCCCGGGAATGGATTGGGCAAATCGGATCCATGCTGAACATGATAAGGAGCAATCTGTGCTGTAGGAATGTAGACACTCTTTAGACCATCTAATCAATGAAAATTTCTTTCATCTAGCTAAATCACAAAGTTTGGCAACAAATCCGTGTCAAAGTTACGCATTTATCAAACTTTCAAAGCCACCTAGCTGTAAATCTATGAACTAAAGTATTTAACCAATTCCATGATGATGTTTTTTACCAAATTTCAGCTTGTGAAAAATGTGGGTCATTTTAAATTCGAGTAAATAGTGGTATACCCTCAATACATCACATTCAATTCATCGTGCATCAATTCGTCACATGACAAACTCGTCGCGAGACATTCAATTAACCCTTTCGCTGCTATGGACTTTAAGCTTCTGTGTCAGCTGTGTGCGCAGAGTTCAGTGACCTTGAAGCACCCGTGCTGAATACTTTCCCAAGGAGCTACGCGTCTACGTTCATTCGTTCGTCTTTTAGTCACTTTATATTTAACAAGTTATTTTGGCAATCATTTACATTCATATTGATTATTAACCATCTCGAAAAAATATTTTCATCTTTTTTGTTGATTCTTTTTATTAATAGCAAAAGAAAACGAAAGAATCCAAACGTGACTAAAAAAACTTGGTTTGAGAACGGGATGTATTACGTATGAAGGGTGACACAGAACTGAAGATATTTCTGGCTTTTTTTCCGTCTGTTTTAGGCCTTTTAGGGAATAGGGGGTGAGAAAAGTGATGGCCAAGAAACGAAAAAGGTTTTATGTGGGTGCAAAAAGCCGGGGGAAATGAAGTAGAAGCATCGTCCAAGGTTAGACTAAAAACAGCTTGAAAATATATGTCTACGCCATCTACAAAGTGCCTAAAACATCTGATAGTACCACAAAAATCCAAGGCACTTCGTTAGCATCGATACGACTGAATGCGTTTTGAGCAGCGAACAAAAAAGCTTGAAACGCATATATGCGTCGTTAGCAGTCAAGGCACCGCTCTGCCAGCCCGTATATATGCGTCGATAGCGGTAGCGGCTGTACGCTACCTCGACGCATATATGCGTCGATAGCAGCGAAAAGGTTAATAGAGTATTGATTTAAAAAGATACAGTTTAAGAAATAGGTTCTTTTCAAATACAAACATTTGTAACAAACCAATTCAATTAATGAACCCTCTAGTATGCCTACAATGAATAGGTGTTCAAAATATGCACCAAATACACTCAGTGAAAAACTACGCTAAAAACATTTCCTCTGTTTTGACAGTCTGCTAAAATGGGGGGGGGAGGGTTGTCTTGGATTTGGAAAAATATGGCAAATGTATTTTTATGAAAATTAAATATTGTACGCATTAAATAATTCAAAGTTTCTCATAATTTGTTCTATAAAGTAAAAATACTTTTGGCATATAAATATTGTTACCTGAGAAGCAGTTTTATCACTAGCTGGTGCAGCCGCCCGGATCATTGGATCAATGATGACACTTTTCTGAAATAATTATTATTAAATTAGTAGAATAATATTTGTAAAGGGTTGAAATATAGTACTATCAATCCTTCACACACACACACATAATTTTATTCTTATTCATTATTATTATATTATATTATCATTATATATAGATGTTCCTTACAGAGGAGGAGGAGGATATAACATACTAGTAGTTGGTGCTTGCATACTGCAAGCATTTCATCTCACATTAAAAGAACATTCATTTTTCAGACAGAAATTTCAACATTACAAATAGTCTTTTAATTCTAAAGATTTCATTTCTGCAGCGATTTTCGTTTTTCCCACATGTAAGAATAATAGTTTAAAACAATCTCCAAATGTCGCAATTTTAAAAATTTTACACTTTCTTCATTATAAGGTTCTAATGCTACACATTTTAGCCAAATTTTAAAGTTGTAGCACTTCTAGAAATAAAATAATATTTTTCTAATTGTTTAAATTTAAATAATTTTTAACAGCCGCCGCAACTCAGATATGGTAAAATTTAAATGTTTATTAGCACAAATTCATTACTCTGTAAATAATTTGGAAATTTTAGCTTCCTAGCTCATCCCATAGTACCTAAACAGCTATCTATTTGTTTAAACTTTAAGAATTTTTAACTGCCAAAAAAATTAAAATATCAAAATTTGTATAATCCCTATTTCGTTTTTTTAAGAATTCTACATATTAAAAAAATTTCAACTCCGTAGCACATGCAGAAATACATAAACCATGAAAATTTGTTTAAACAATTGCGAATTTTTAGCGGCCGCATTGTTGCACTTTTTCAAGATTTTCGTTTTTTCTAGTCGGTTTTGCACAAAATCCTACCTATGAAAAAAATTTCGAATCTCCAGCACATCTGGAAGTGCCTAAACATTAGTATCCTCCTGTTATATGTTATATATATGTTATATCCTCCTCTGTAAGAGTCGTCGATATATAATGATAGTAGTTGGTGCATGCATACTGCAAGTATTTCATCTCAACATAAAAAAACATTCATTATTCATATTTCATCATTACACATATATTTTTAATTCTAAATATTTTACATCCGCAGCGATTTTCGTTTTTCCCTCATGTAAAAATAATAGTTTTAAACAATCTCCAAATGTTGCAATTTTAAACATTTTACACTTTCTTCATTATGGGGTACTGATGCTACACATTTTAGCTAAATTTTAAAATTGTAGCACTCCTAGAAGTAAAATAATATTTTTCTAATTGTTTAAATTTAAATAATTTTTAACGGCCGCCGCAACTCAGATATGGTAAAATTGAAATGTTTATTTGTGGAAATTCACTACTCTGTAAGAAATTTGAAAATTTCAGCTTCCTAGCTCATTTCTTAGTACCTAAACAGCTATCTATTTGTTTAAACTTTAAGAATTTTTAACTGCCAAACAAATTAAAATATCAAAATTTGTATAATCCCTATTTCGTTTTTTTAAGAATTCTACTTATAAAAAAATTTCAACTCTGTAGCACATGCGGAAATACATAAAGCATGAAAATTTGTTTAAACAATTGCGAATTTTTAGCGGCCACATTGTTGCACTTTTTCAAGATTTTCGTTTTTTCTAGTCGGTTTTGCACAAAATGCTACCTAATAAAAAAATTTCGAATCTCCAGCACATCTGGAAGTGCCTAAACATTAGTATCCTCCTGTTATATGTATGTTATATCCTCCTCCTCTGTAAGAGTCGTCGATATATAATGATAGGAGGATACTAATGTTTAGGCACTTCCAGATGTGCTGGAGATTCGAATTTTTTTTCATAAGTAGGATTTTGTGCAAAACTGGCTAGAAAAAACGAAAATCTTGAAAAAGTGCAACAATGCGGCCGCTAAAAATTCGCTATTGTTTAAAAAAATTTCAAGGTTTATGTATTTCGCATGTGCTAGGGAGCTGAAATTTTTTTTATAAGTAGAATTCGTAAAAATACGAAATAGGGATTATACAAATTTTGATATTTATATTTGTTTGGCAGTTAAAAATTCTTAAAGTTTAAACAAATAGAAAACTGTTTAGACACTATGGGATGAGCTAGGAAGCTGAAATTTTCAAGTTATGTAAAGAGTGGTGCATTTGCACAAATAAATATTTGAATCTCTCCATAAACATATTGCGGCGGCCGTTAAAAATGTTTAAAATTTAAACAATTGGAAAAATATTATTTCACTTCTTAAAGTACTACAACTTAAAATTTGGCAGAAATGTGTAGCATTAGTACCCCATAATGGAGAAAGTATAAAATTCTTAAAATTGCAAGGTTTGGGGATTGTTTTAATCTATTATTTTTACATAAGGGAAAAATGAAAATCGCTCTGGAAGTGAAATATTTAGAATTAAAAAAATATTTGTAATTATGAAATATGAATGTTTTTTTTGTGTTGAGATGATATGCTTGCAGAATGCAGGCACCAACTACTAGTATTATAATATAATTATTAATTGGAGTAATATTTCACATCATTTATGGGATTCATTTTCAATTTTCTTTTGTGATATTTTTCATAATTTTATTATTAAGTTTTCATTTTATTTTCATTATTAAAAATTAACACTTGTTTTAGATGACTTCTTGTAAAAGAAAACAATTTTCCGGGGCTGAGTATAGAAAAAAAATAATTTACGACTTAAATTAATACAGAAAAAATCATCCTCAATTTCCAACTTTTTCAAACATAAGACAATTCCACGTCGACTTTAAATGTATCTTTGAACGAGAATATATAGCAAGAAAGGATTAAGATAACGGGTAGCCACATTGTGCACCCCATTATTTATGAAACTATGGATAATACTAATATTAAAGAAGAATTTCAACATAATGTTGATCCGGAATCAGAAGCAATCTTCCAGGTTTGTGGCCAGAATTTATACAAAAAAATTACCGGCTAACATTATTAAAAACGGTTCTGTACAAGAGTACAATTCAAATTTTTCCAAAGATAAGTGTGGCCGAGTTTTTTCAAATGCCCATTATTATAGAATAGTATAAAATTCTTAAAATTGCAAAGTTTGGGAATTGTTTTAATCTATTGTTTTTAAATAAGGGAAAAATGAAAATTGCTGCGGATGTAAAATCTTTAGAAATAAAAAAATATTTGTAATGATGAAATATCTGTCTGAAAAATTAATGTTTTTTCAAGGTGAGATGATATGCTTGCAGAACGCAAGCACCATCTGCTAGTACGTTATATTCTCCTCTGTAAGGAACGTCTATATAGAATGATAAGATGAGTTTGCATGTACTTTTTTCTTGAGGTGCAATATTTTTAAAAATTCATCAGGGGAGGCAAATTCTACTTTGCACATGGGCAGCACATACCGACGGCACAGCCCTGCTTGTATACCTGCACTATGTTCAAAATATACACCAAAAATATTAAGTGAGAAATTGCGTTACAAAATCTTTTTACTGTTATGACAGTCTAAGGATCGGAGTCATCTTGGATTCGTGTAAATACGATAAATGTATTTTAATGAAATTGAATTTTGTATGCACAAAATATTACCAAATAAATCTAAATGTCATGTCATTTATGTTCAATCAAGTAAAAATTGCTTGGTTATATAAACGTTGTTACCTGAGAAAAGGCTTCATTACTATTCGGTGCAGCGACCACATTCAATGGAACTTTGAGGAGACTTTTCTGAAATAAATATTAGAAAATTAGTGGAATATTAATTGTAAATGATTGAAATACAATACTATTGATCCTCCGTTCATATATAAATAATATAATGACAAACTTGGTGTTGGTCAATGTATTGCAGGTCAATTCATCACACAACAAATACATCGCGAGACAAATTCATCATGAGAAATATTCATCGAGAGAGAAATTGACGCAAGATGAGTTTGTCGGGCAATGTACTGAAATGAGACACATCGACACGAGATGAACTGACCTGGACGAGTTGTCCTAGAACCATAGGAAGTACGGTTACATGTATAATCAATGTTTTTCTAAATAAACGAAGCATAAGATAAAATATTTATATCTACCGAGATTTTTCATTGCAAACTCACGATCCGAATTTCAATTGATACAGTATTAATTTTTAAAAATACATTTTTAAAATAGTGTTTTTTTTTCTCATAAAAAAATTTGTAACAAGTCATTTAAATTAATGAAGGAAATAGTATAACTATACTGAAGTGGGATAAAGTAAAAATTGCTAGGTTATATAAACGTTGTTACCTGAGAAAAAAAAAATTTGTAACAAATCATTTAAATTAATGAAGGAAATAGTATAACTATACTGAAGTGGAATAAAGTAAAAATTGCTAGGTTATATAAACGTTGTTACCTGAGAAACGGTTTTATCGCTATTTGGTGCAGCCACCACCTTCAATGGAACATTGATGAGGTTTTTCTGAAATAAATATTAGAAAATTAGTGGAATATTAATTGTAAATGATTGAAATACAATACTATTGATCCTCCGTTCATATATAAATAATATAATGACAAACTTGGTGTTGGTCAATGTATTGCAGGTCAATTCATCACACAACAAATACATCGCGAGACAAATTCATCATGAGAAATATTCATCGAGAGAGAAATTGACGCAAGATGAGTTTGTCGGGCAATGTACTGAAATGAGACACATCGACACGAGATGAACTGACCTGGACGAGTTGTCCTAGAACCATAGGAAGTACGGTTACATGTATAATCAATGTTTTTCTAAATAAACGAAGCATAAGATAAAATATTTATATCTACCGAGATTTTTCATTGCAAACTCACGATCCGAATTTCAATTGATACAGTATTAATTTTTAAAAATACATTTTTAAAATAGTGTTTTTTTTTCTCATAAAAAAATTTGTAACAAGTCATTTAAATTAATGAAGGAAATAGTATAACTATACTGAAGTGGGATAAAGTAAAAATTGCTAGGTTATATAAACGTTGTTACCTGAGAAACGGTTTTATCGCTATTTGGTGCAGCCACCACCTTCAATGGAACATTGATGAGGTTTTTCTGAAATAAATATTAGAAAATTAGTGGAATATTAATTGTAAATGATTGAAATACAATACTATTGATCCTCCGTTCATATATAAATAATATAATGACAAACTTGGTGTTGGTCAATGTATTGCAGGTCAATTCATCACACAACAAATACATCGCGAGACAAATTCATCATGAGAAATATTCATCGAGAGAGAAATTGACGCAAGATGAGTTTGTCGGGCAATGTACTGAAATGAGACACATCGACACGAGATGAACTGACCTGGACGAGTTGTCCTAGAACCATAGGAAGTACGGTTACATGTATAATCAATGTTTTTCTAAATAAACGAAGCATAAGATAAAATATTTATATCTACCGAGATTTTTCATTGCAAACTCACGATCCGAATTTCAATTGATACAGTATTAATTTTTAAAAATACATTTTTAAAATAGTGTTTTTTTTTCTCATAAAAAAATTTGTAACAAATCATTTAAATTAATGAAGGAAATAGTATAACTATACTGAAGTGGGATAAAGTAAAAATTGCTAGGTTATATAAACGTTGTTACCTGAGAAACGGTTTTATCGCTATTTGGTGCAGCCACCACCTTCAATGGAACATTGATGAGGTTTTTCTGAAATAAATATTAGAAAATTAGTGGAATATTAATTGTAAATGATTGAAATACAATACTATTGATCCTCCGTTCATATAAATAAGATAATGACAAACTTGGTGTTGGTCAGTATATCGCACAACAAATTCATCGCGAGGCAAATTTGACACGAGACTTGTTTGTTGAGACAAAAATTGATGTACGATGAGTTTGCCATATGATGTATTGACAGGCGACGAATCTTTTGTTCGATGAATTGACGCACGATGAACTGAGTTGGGGAGTGTGACTTTTTTCTGTCACAGTGACAAAATGTTCCAGTGACAAACAAATACCTGTGACTCGGAACTGTTACTTGAGTCACCGCTGACTTTTTCATTGCATGAACCTTGAGCTGGCAGGGGACTGCTTGAGTGCATCACAGCAGTATCAATTGAAACCATTAGGGCCACTCCCACCCGCGTCCTAACTTGGTCCCAACAGTTCCAAGTGTTCTACCAGTACAAAGAGGGGAATGGAATGAATGAGAAGGAGAGGCCTTAAGGGGGAGCTGGCAAACTGTGGCTTCTAAAAACCCTTATTTAATGCCGAGACTGTGTAGTAGAAGGGGATGTAGGCAATGTTTATCTGCTCCGTAATGTCTCTTACTCTTGAGATGAATATTTTTTCTTTGCGTCAACACTTGAGAGCTATATGGAAAGGGAGGAGGAAGGATCTTTGGGTTTGGGCTAGTGCTTGGTTCAGCATTTCTTGAGAACAATATAATAAGAGTGTGAGAGAAACACTTATCTGACATCATTGCACAAACAAGCCTATTCAAAGATACTTACAATGCTACCCGGTACTTGGTTTGATGGTGTTTTACCCTCTTGTCACTAGCTCCACCAACTCAAGGTAAATGCAATGCAAAAGTCACTGGTTACTCAAGTAACAGATACAAGTCACAGGTGTTTGTTTGTCACTGGAACAGTTTGTCACTGTGACAAAAAAAAGTCACACTCCACAACTCTAACCACAGAGTATTGCACCTACCTAAATTCCATCTTTCTGTATCACAGCGCTCAATGTTCCACCATATTCCACACACCTACAACTCCTTAAGCGTCCTTTATCCTTCCCTCGATATATTCTCACCCTTCACGTCCTTCTAATCCTTAATTGTCTAACTCTAATATTTACTCTCTCCCCCTCTTTATTTCTTACCCATGAGTGCGACTAGTTGCTCTCTTAACCACTGTTCTTTTCTCCTTCCAATAATAAGCATTTTAATTGTTAATATTATACGCATTCATTCCTTTTCCTGTTTGTTGTTGTTATATGTTGACTTCTCTGTCCAGTAATTTATTTTTTCTTTATAAATTCAATGTAACAGGCATAATAGCGGCTGTTTTTGGATTTTATTTAAATAAATAAATACTCCCCAACTCTAACCGTGACCAGTTGTCATAGAACAATAGGACATATGGTTATGCTAAAAGTAAAGTACTCCTTTATCCAAATAATTAGAGGGTTACAACACCCAATGCATTTCGCCCACAAGGTGGGCATCTTCAGGGGCAAAACCTGTCTCAACAGTGACTGGGAGTCGACTGCAAAGATTTGAACGGAAAGGATTATGAAGACGACCGGAAAGATTTTTCGGCGTGTATGTTGTTTACATCAGTCAGTTTGTATAAGGTCTTGTCATTTCTTGAGCTACCAACGATATATGGTTATGCGTTTAATCAATTTTCTTAAAATAAATTAAGCATAAGACAACATAATCGTATCTACTGAAGTTCATCATTGCAAACTTACGATCCGTATTTCAATTAATGCCGTATTAATTTTTTAAAAAATACATTTAAAAAATTGTTTTTTTTTCCACATAAAAATTTGGAATAAACCATCGCAAATAATAACTATGCATATACTGTTTATGTGCGTTGGAAATACACACCAAATACATTCAATGAGAAATTATGTTATAAAATCTATTTCCTGTTTTGACACTGCTAAAAGGGAGAGTCATCTTAGATTTGGGTCAACACCATATATGTATTTTAATGTAATTGCATTTTGTATGCACTAAATAGTACAAAATAAATTTCACATAATTTACCTTCCATAAAGTAAAAATTGCTTGGTTATATAAATGTTGTTACCTGAGAAGCAGTTTTATCACTAGCAGGTGCAGCTGCCCGGTTCAATGGATAACTGATGACAGTTTTCTGAAATAAATATTATAAAATTAGTGGAATATTAATTGTCAAGGATTAAAATATAATACTTTTAATCCTTCGACTTGATAAATTCTAGCCATTACAATTAATGAAACAGATCAAAGTCTGCATTTTTTTGAGATAGAAAACAAGTAAGAAATATTTTCTTGTTTGCTTTCCACTTTGGTAACGGGGCAACACGTACCGATTGAATGTAGACCCTCACTAGAACTTCTACATAATCCACGAAAACTTCACTCCTCTAGCTTAATTATTAAGTTTGGCAGAAAATCCACGTCAAATTTCAGAATTTTTCAAATTTTTTAAAGCCATCTAGCAGTAAATCTAAGAACTGCTTGCCAAATTCCAATAAGTGAAAAATGTATAGCTTGATATGAGCTATATAATCCCAAAATAATTTCCCAAATAACTCTTGGTTGCGTGGTGAGCGAAGCCCTCACCTCAAGAATAAACGTCTTTATGTTTTACTTTCTCCATATACGAAGTAGAGAAAGTATTGTTTTCATGAAAAAAATGAATTTGAGATTTCAACGGAAATACATGTTTTAAGGTCCCCTGAACACGTTCCGACTAGTTTCGCGATGATGTCTGTGGGTGTGTGTCTGTGACCCGGATTTTGTGGGTGCTCTAACTCATAAAATATTAATTAGATCAGTAGGAAATTTTATATTAGACATTCTTGTTAATAGAAGACGTGCTGATTAGTTTTTGGTAAAAATTGGTCAACTGGAAGTGGGTGTTTACTCTTGTCACTTAACCGTTATTTTGAAATATTTGCTTTAATATTTAATATATGTAAAAATGTACTTGAACAAAAGTTATAGGAAATTTAATTTTCTAAAATCTTTGTTTGAAGCGTAATCCCATATAATGCATTGTTTAAGAGATATCTGTTTTTACTTTTTCCATATACATAGTATAGGAGAAAGTATTGTATTCATGAAAAAATAAACTTCGAGATTTCAACGGAAATACACGTTTTGAGGTCCCCTGAACACGTTTTGACCATTTTCTCGATGATGTCGGTGTGTGGGTATGTGATAGCTTTTTGTGGGAGTTCTAACTCAAAAACTATTAATCAGGTCAACGCAAAATTTTATATTTAACATTTTTATAAAAGTCACAAGATCTGATTAGTTTTTAGTCAATCGGAAGTGGGTGTTTACTCTTGTCAACCGTTATTTTGAAATATTTGCTTTAATATTTAATATATGTAAAAATGTACTGGAACCAAAGTTATAGGAAATTTAATTTTCTACAATCTTTGATTGAAAGCATAATCCCATATAATGCATTGTTTAAGAGATATCTACCCACCCACCTACTGACGAATATTGTTAACAATTGATGCTTAGTTACGTCTTAGTAACCTTTTTTATTTTCTTAATTGTTGGAGCTTTGTGGCTACATCCAATATCAGAAGCTATGGTTCGAGTTTATTCCTGCTCTTTGTAAAGTAAAATTTTCTCGCAGTTTTTTTAATATTTATTATTATGTAACCTATTTGGAATTTTTAGAAATATTACAGATACTATGGAGAAAGTCATGTGGTGGACACATCAGATTTTTTTAAATAAAACTTCATGCGTGTTCTGAGAATATTTTTAAATTATGTACGTTAACCACTAAAAAGCTTGTTTGTCTTACTGTTGTTTACTAGGTAATTTTATAGTTTGTTTAATAAATTACCTTCTAAAAGTCCAGTAGAAATATGTTTTATATTGAATGTGGGCCCAAAAACACCATTTGGGAAGTTATTTTCCCCTGGGTGCTTAAAGGTTATGGTGCCCTGGCGAACGCGGATTTCCGCTTAATGCAGAGATCTCAGGAACGCATCCCCCAAGTTAATCGGGGATTACCTGTGCCTGTCTCCTCACCATATTGAAATGCTACAATTTAATTTTTAGCTTTATTTTACTTTTACAGCAATTTTCACATTTTTACTTTCTCCATATACGAAGTATAGAGTAAGAATTGTTTTCATGAAAAAAATCGAATTCGAGATTTCAACGGAAATACATGTTTTAAGGTCCACTGAACATGTTTTGAATATTTTCTCGAAGATGTCTGTTTGTCTGTCTGTATGTGATAGATTTTTGTGGGCACTCGAACTCAAAAACTATTAATCAAGTCAACGCAAAATTTTATATTTATCATTTTTATAAAAGTTAGAAGATCTGATTAGTTTTTGGTAAAAGTCGGTCGACCGGAAGTGGGTGTTTACTCATGTCACATTTCCATTATTTTGAAATATTTGCTTTAATATTTGATAAATGTAAAAATGTACTGGAATAAAAGTTGTAGGAAATTCAATTTTCTACAACCTTTGTTTGATACATTTTTCCATATAATGCATTGTTTAAGAGATATCTTATATTTTTAGCTGCCACCACCACGCCACCTACCCAAGACTATTGCTCCTTTTTCTTTTCTTAATTGTCAACCGGAAGTAAATATTGACAATGATCCCAGAGCTAACAACATGTAATTTGCCATATAAATATGGAGAAAGTCACGTGTTGCCCACAGCAGTTTATTTCTACTGTTTTATTTTTTAGAATTGTGTATTCAAGTATCTTACATTATTATTGAAAACTAATAAAATCTTTATTTAACCCCTTAGGTGGAGATTAATTTTTTCTTATCTCTCCCGTGGTGGGGAATTAATTTGTTTTTTCAAACAATATAAAACTATTATTTTCTTATTGTAGACCATCTATATTATACCATGAAATTTTTAATGAAAATATGTTAATATTATTGATATTACCCTAGTTAAAAGTTTATAACTTTTATATTTTCTACTTCATTAGTGGTTAGTTTACCAATATTTTTAATGAAAAGCAATGTTACTAAATGCGAGCTACACTGGCAAATATATAAAATATAAGTGAAGGAGATTCTCCAAAGCCAGTCAAACTGATAAAACCTGGTTAAAGGACCGGATAAAAACAGATGAACCCGGATAAAAACCGGCCCTTTAACAGGGTTTTATCAGTTTGACTGGCTTTGGAGAATCTCCTTCGCTTAAATGCTACTAAATGTGCATATTTATGTATCTGTTAAAGATTTTCATATTGCATTTACCATTTACTCTATTATTAACAAAAATACAAATATTAAAAGTTATACCATGTATAAATAACAGAGGTGACTACGGTGTGTGAAAATATGACCTGAAGAGTCAACTCCGACTGTAAACAAACAACAGATTTAGCGAGAATAAACCAAGCGCTAAATACATATTTCAATAGCCAAGCTCTCATCATCACTAGCTCTGGAAGAAGAGTGGGGTCTGTTGGGCTGCGCGAGGGAATTTGAACCATTGACAGTTGGCGAGAAAGTGAAGGTGGGAGGGACAGACAGACAGACAGACAAACGACTTTATTTAGGGCGAAATCGAGACTATATAGTCCCTTCTTACATTTAACCCTTACCTCATATAAGCAATTACAATATTTACATCTTAAAAGAAGTTAAGTTACATAAATATTACAGTAAAATATATACAAATTACAAGTTAATTATATATTGGTTAATAGATCACGGAGTATTACCAAAGAATATAGTATTGTGGGTCGAAAAAAACTGTGTATCAGCTATATTTTAACACAGAAAAAATTTCCCACTGCGGAAAACACCTACGAAGAGAAGAGAGGTGTAAAAAACCGTGAAAAATTTCTAAATAGTTCAGTGAAAGAGGAAAAAAACAACAATAATTTGAGAAAAGGAGAAAAAATCATACATAAATACATACATTAATATCCATATAAGGGAGGGGGTGAGAAGGAAATAGGGATTGTAGGGTAAGATTAGTCTGGGAGATTACATCGTAATTATGATGCAGGAAAATAAAATAAAATAATATTATGAATTTATGCATAATAATTGTATCCTTGAGACAACCTGAAAGAGAAGATAGGGAGTGGTTCGATGCATGGAGAGTGAGAGGAGATACTTGCGATACAAGCGTTTAAAAGTGCCTAGAGGGAGGGGAGTGGGAGGAGGGGAAGGGGGAATCGTTCATGCCAACCGTCAACGGTTCAAATTCCCTCACACAACCCACTCTTCTTCCAGAGCTACTGATGATGAGAGCTTGGCTCTCGAAATATGTATTTAGAGCTTGGTTTCTTCTCGCTAAATCCTTTGTTTGTTTACAGCCATGGTCAACTCTTCAGGTCATAGTTACACCGTGTAGTATGCCTCACAGGGGCACACCGCGAATTATACATATTTCTAAAATTTTCACGAGTTTTAAAAATAAAATTATTATTTAAAAAATCACTATGCATGCCTAATAATTACATATAATTTCATGCAACTCTTTTGTTTAAACTATTAAATGTTATAAAACAAATTAGTAAACTTGGCTGTTGAGTCGATCTGATATGTGCACAATTGAGAGATTTTAAATCACATTTTTTTAATTTTTCCTATTTTCCCTATTAATTAATTTACTAAGTAAATTAACGGCAATTATTATTTTGAAGAAATAAAAAGACGACGCATAAACATAAGCAATAAATACTAATTAAAACTTGCGCCATGAACTGACTATTAGAAACCACCTCAGCTGTTTCATACTAGCTCAAACAAGTTACACAAAAACACAGCAGATGGCAGGAGAAACTATGATTCAGGTAAGAAAGGAACTGTGTCACTAGTCACTTTCCCCACTGAGATATACCATTTTTCCCAAAGCGTGACTGTAGTCACGTTCCCCACCTTGTAGATGGCTGTGCTCCGTGACTAAAGTCACTTACCCCGCTGAAGGGGTTCAGAATAGTATTAAAGCTTTTTTACTGGCCGAGTGAAGTGATGTCTCTCCTGTTGAGTCCATATGCTCTTTGTCTGTTTGTTTGTTCTACGATAACTGCCGTCTCAGTTGTCTGATTTTTACCAAACATTGTGTGCATGAACAAATATCTTAAGAGTCGAACACCTATAGTTTTTCTAGAATATCACCCTTATAGTTACTGCGCAATTTGCGTTTGCGCATTGCGCTAATTTCCAAATCTTATCCAATCGAAACGAAAAATTTGGCACACATACGGAAAACATCAAACGATGAAGATAATGTCAAATAAGCATATCTCTAAAATGTACAGGGAGCCTCCCAGAGGTGAGCAATGTGATTCCCCTCACCAGTACCGAGAGGGCTGAGTGAGGCCGAAGATCCCGCGGAACTCCTAGTTTATATTTTTAGTTACGCATTTACTAAGGATACGAAATTGCGGAAGATAATGCTTAAATGATACAATACAGAGAGTTGAAATGGACATTCTAAAAATTGTGCCACAGATGCATAAGGCTTGATAATGAAGCATTCGCCAGCATGTGTGGGCCTGAGAAGCAGGATGGTTTCATTCAAGCTCGACTGCAATCATGGAAGGAGATACCAAAATTCGCAACTAAGAGAGACTTGATGAACCAAAAGTAAACATCTGCCCTAAAGGTAGGGAGGTTGGGCGGGCACGAATGGCACTCGACATGCCCCATTGTGAGTTCTAGGTTGTTTCAGCGATGATTGAAACAAGCAAAGAGCTGTGTACCGAAAACATACGTTTACCTAATCATCAAATACAGACTGCATGATCACTTTTTGTCACAAATCCATATTTGTATCCTTCACCCAAACTGGAATTCCCTCTGAAAAAAATGCGATTTTTTTCCCAAATGGGGCTAAAATTGATCTTGATTGAAATTGATCACATAACATTGTCTCTTGTGCTTGGCAAAACGAATTGATTGGTGTGTTAGCGGTTAGTGTGGCTCACCCTACAATGGAAATATTGTGCCAAAATCAGGAAAAATGATGGAAATAGAGTTTATATCAGTGCTTTTTGATAAAACAAGAGGAGCCGGTACTCATATCTTGATAAATTTTTAAATGCCTCTCGCACCCCTCATCTCTCGGTGCCCCTCCCCCATCTCTATTGCATTTGTTTTTTCGCTCTGCAAAAAAAGGTTCTGGTATGCCCTACTGGCGTGTACCATCACAAAAAAGCACTGGTTTATATACAGCCTCTGGGGAAGACCTAAATGATGTACAAATGAAACAAAATTATGCAGGCCACCAATGAGCACGCAACGCAATTTGATTCCTCGAATCCTCAAAACTTGAAAAAGATTCGAGATTCGAAAACTCGAATCTTCGCGCTTTTTCCGTCATTCGAATCCTAACCTAAAAAAACCGTTCAACATTTTAACTCAAAACTTTGGAAAGATTAGTTTTATTGACGTCCAATTGAAGCATTCATTAAAAAAGAACTCGATTGTTGCAATTTCAGTGGTACCCGGATCACCAATATCACCTCGTGGCGACCCAGAGCGAGTTCGAATGCTAGTTTTCTTAAATAAAAATCTCCATCGAAGATTTCTGCTCTTTTAGATTGTCCTATAAGTGTCCAGTACTTTTACGAACTCTTAAAATAAACAAGTTTTTGATTTTTCTTAATTTTCTGGAGAGAATTGAGTGTTCCATGTTTAGTGTTTATCTACGTTAACTCTTAAAATAATCCTCCCCCTCTACACTTGCTTTGATTTAAAAAGGTTTTGGAAAAATGTAAAAAATTTGAACTGATACTCAAATATTTTTGTCAAATTATGTTGAGAAAATTAACCTCAAGATTCAAGAGTTTTAATTATGTACTTCATTAACAAGATTTCATTTGTATCTTCTTAATAAATATAGGTGTATTTTTAAAAACTGTATTCTTAAATTTATTTTTCATTAAACGCAGATTTCAAATTTTTCTTTAATTAAAAACTGTTAATTTTAAGAAAAAGTTTTTTCTTTTTTTTTCTTATTATTATTCTTATATGAAGGATTCGAGAGATTCGAGGGATTTGAGAACCTTTTAGGATTAGGATTCGAGAAAATTTTGGATTCGTCCCACCTCTACAATAAACAATTATATTTTACCGCAATAAAGGAAAACCATCTGGGTGAGAACGGCTCTCACAAAATGCAGCACGACCAATGGCGGGTGAAAATAAAAAGTAGAATGTCCACAGACAGACACAATGATCACATTACCAAGAGTTTTTATTTTAAGAAAACATGCTTAGAAGAAAAATCACCAAAGAATCTCAATCAGATGAAAATAATCACAGTAAGTGTAGCAAAGGTGAAATACTCCTTTAGCCAAAACAACTAGAGGGCTACAAAACCCAATGCATTTCGCCCACAATACTGGTATTCACTATAAATATAATCGTCTTGAAAAATCAAGCGTTGCCAACCACATTTTAGAAACGTCATAGTATACATGTAAACGATTTAACATTGATAACTTCACCCCATAACTCACTAAACTCGTTAGAAAACCTTCACATTTACAAAAACCGCGATACACTTATGAACACGGACACAGATTTCAACAAGACCCTATACAAACTGACAGATTTAAACGACACACACGCCGAAAAATCTTTCCGCGCTTCACTTGTTTCTCGGTCGTCTTCTTAATACTTTCCGTTTCAAACCTTGCAGTTGGCTCCCAGTCACTGTTGAAACAGGTTTTACCCCTGACGATGCCCACCTTGTGGGCGATATGCATTGGGTTTTGTAGCCCTCTAGATGTTTTGGCTAAAGGAGTATTTCACCTTTGTTAGTCTTGGCCAAAGTTATTGAGCTACTATCAATTACAGTAAGTGTAGTACCGTGCAAATTAGCATGGATGCATAAATTAAACATTCAAATTACCCGATTAACAGTTTCATTACTAACTGCTGCAGCTAACAGGTTCAATGGATCCAGAGGAACAACTCTCTGAAACAAACAAAAAGAACATAACATGTAAAGGACTAAAATCTATTATAACAAAAGCCTGGATCTGTTTGTGTGTCTGGAAAGTAATTTACGGGATCTTTAAATGAAACAACAAAATCGAATAATACCTTCATTTCTAAGTGTAAATAACTGTAAATTAACGGTATGGAATGCATTAGTAATTTGATAAAAAGTATTCCCGTAAATATATTTTGAAAAGATTTACGTTTCGAAAAGATGAAATTTTATTCTATAATGCAAAATAAAGCCGCAAATTGGTGAACTTCTTAGCTTCTTTGAGAAAAAATCTGCCAATATGCATAGGATGGCATGCATTAATTCTTCTGTATAATATATTTTCATAGATATTACTGTATCTGCCCGAATAGAAGCCGACCACCCCAAAAACTTCCACCACTATTTGACAAAAAAGTAAATTTCGTAGATTTTATGCTGAAGTGTGCCGGGCATGCATGCACGGCCTAGAATACATTATTCGAGATCAAAGAAAATGGTTTAGTTGTTGACATTTTGAAATATTACTCTAATTAATAATTTCGCGTTGTTGAATAATGCTCCACGTTTAGTGACGATAACTTCATTCATCTTCAAGATTTTAAAAATTACAATACAGCTGACACGTAAATTTTAATTCAATGAAACAAGTCCTTCAAAAGCATAATCCCAACTGGAGGTAAACAGAAATTTAGCCTAACAATCCTGAAATACAGGAGGGATGAACAAGAAATTAATTTGCTTTTTAAACATTTATTAAGTTTTATTTGCATTTAATTTGCAGCTGATGTTGAAGGAGTTGGTTCTGAAGCTGGTATGATAGTTGATGATTCATCCTCTTGCGCAGATGTTTTGTACTTTGCGGACGAAGATATTTCTTGCAGTAATTTGGGATTGTTTTAAAGCAAATTGTAAAAGTTGTTGCACAAAAGTTGTCTGTATGCCAGTCTGTTCACTGTTACAGAGCCCAAACAGGAAAATAAAATCAAATTATATCTCGTATTTGTGCAATATATGATATTTTTTAACAGACCCCTTTTTCATAAAAATGATATTGAACAAAAATAAAGGGTAGTTTATTCTTTGTGATTTTTTGAAAAATCCAATTTACTCAAAAATGGCTCCGGAAAATTTGATTAAAATAAATCAAATTGTAGAGCCTGATGTCAAAAATAATACTGCATAAGCCATATGTCTCTTGAAATCACTATATGGCACCCAGTGACATTGCAATGTACGCTAAGCTGCTTTACCTAAGCCTTATGACATCATGCCTCCACCGCGGTCCATTCAAACTCTTACTACAGCCTTACGGTTAAACTAAATCGAATGATATCTCATATTTATGTATAATATCATTCATAAAAGACATTCTGAAGAGATAAACCATATTGCACAACAATTAAGGGTACTTTATTCTTGGATATTTTGAAACAAAATTCGATTTACTCAAAAATGGCTTTAAGGTTTTTGATTAAAATTCATCCAAGCATACAGGCTGATGTCACAAATAATACTAACTAACCCATATGACCCAAAATATCATCTGGTGGCATTATTTCAGTACAAGGCACTCAGCGCACGTGTCACTGTGGGGGGGAAACTCAGGGGTTCCCTAGTCTAAAATTCCTTACTTCTCTGTTAACACCACGCGCTTATTAGTAAAGAGGTAGTGAGAGGTTGATGGTGTCAGTCACTTTGGTTCTATTGCTATGCATTATTAACATAATTGGCAGTGAATTGCCAAGCACACAGAGTTAATTTTGGGGCAGAGTGTAATGAGACCAAACGTATATACATATATGACAAAGTTTGTGCAATGTATATTGTGTCATTTATTTGGTTTATTCCCACACTACTGAAGATGATATTAATTGTCGAAAGATCAGTGTCTAGTTTAAGTTTTGGTTCGAGTATACTCTGAGTGCCTTTTGAAGAATTTGTATATTTCTGCATGTGCTTGTCTCTCCTTTTGACTTAGGTCCTGCGATGGTGTTTACCAGCAACCTGCATCTACATCTACAGTTTACCCTGCAAGCCACGCAAGGGTGTGTGGCAGGGGGTGTATTAACACCAAGGAGAAAACTCCAAAATTAGGCCTTGGTTTACGTTCCTACGCGAGGTTACTTTTGATCGCAAGTTTTATTCTGCTCAGCTATCGTTCTAGGGAAAAATGAGCCTTTGTATCTCTCTGTCCTACAGGCTATCTCTCTTATTTTACGAGGATGGTCCATTCTACCGATATAGACGGGAGTTCTTATTATTTCTTTGACGTCGCTGGAGAAAGTACTCGTTCTAAATCTTTCAAGAAGTTTTAACCTAGCACGTGATCGGTGCTCAGCTAGTGATTCCCATCCTAAGTCCTGTATCAAGCCTGTAACGCTTTTATTTCTGCAGCATGAATGTGAGTATTCTCTTCCTGTTTATGGTGAAGGAGCTTTCGTTTATTTGCTATGTACTATATAGACTAAAAAGTAAAAAATAAATCTAAAATTCACATAGTTGAGGTTCTATTTCGAAAAAAATACTTTTCGGCATATAAATGTTCTTACCTGAGCGACGGTTTCTTTACTACTTGACCCAGCAGCCAGCTTCCATGCAACGTTGACAATATTTCCCTGAAATAAAGATAATGAAATCAGTGGAATAATACTTTTAAACTAGCATAATTGCCTGTCAAATATGATGGAATTATGATTCAAGTATTCCACATATATTTGATTTTGATATGAAAAATCAGTAAGATGTGCTAAATGATGAGCCCCTTGTCAAAAATGAAGTAATAATAATGCCTAAATAAATAATAAAATTCCCTCCCTCCATCTTGTCATCCATCCCTCCATCTTGTCATCCATCCCTCCATCTTGTCATCCATCCCTCCATCTTGTCATCCATCCCTCCATCTTGTCATCCATCCCTCCATCTTTGTCATCCATCCCTCCATCTTGTCATCCATCCCCCCATCTTTGTCATCCATCCCTCCATCTTTGTCATCCATCCCTCCATCTTGTCATCCATCCCTCCATCTTGCCGTCCCTCCCTCCATCTCCCCATCCCTCCCTCTAGCTCGCTGTCCCTCTCTCCCTCCCGCCATCCCTCTCCATTTCCTTCCTTCTCTCTCTGCCTCTCTTTTGTCTCACCTCCCCCCCCTCTCTCTCTACTTATATGACAAAAGAGTTAAACGTAAGAAGGGACTATATAGTCTCAATTTCGCCCTAAATAAAGTCGTTTGTCCGTCTGTCTGTCTCATTCCGTCCTGTCCCAATCCATAGCTCTCCCTCTTTATCTCGTTCCTCCCATCCTTTTCTACTTCAATACCTCCCTTACACTCTATGTACCTTCCATTCTACATATATCCCTTCCTTCCTATCTCCCTCCACGCATCTCCCTCTCTCTTACTCTGCATCTATATAGCCATTTAGATAAGCAAAAGAATCCAAACTAAATCGCAGTCCCATTAGGATTACGTAATTTCGTAAAAAATCCTATAATAATTTTAGGCAATCTACACGTTCATATACGGGTTGAGACAACAATTGATTCTCGAAGTTTAACAATGATGTGGTCAGCAAGGCAACATTCCATTTAAAATTTGATATTTTTACAAAATATGTGATTTAAATGTTTAATTACGAGAGATTTCAAACGGTAGGCGGAAAAAGACGAATATAATAAGAAACTTCATTAATTTTCCTAAAACATAGTTTAAATTTGAAGATCGTAAGTGTCTGCGATGATATTTTATTATGTTGCACCTTCTTTATCTAATCCGCAACTGTCAGTTCATCTAGCTGGATGGGCTGCACTCATAAGACACTTGAAGGAGGGGTGTTCGAATGCTTTTTCCACCCATACTGCTCTGCGATAAAGACCTAATTCTCCCATTTTTAGTTTGGGGCATTTAGAGGTCAAAGAAAATAAGCACTAAGAGAAAAACATTGCATTGCTGTGTGTGTTCATCGTGAGGAAGACTCCCGCATGAATTAGAGGGAATATTAGTTAGAACCAGACTAGACAAGCTAGTATCAACCAGCTCCAACGAATGTCCTTAAAGAAGTACTTTAAATAAAACCCATACACTCTCAATGGCTATATTGCCTAATTATTGGCTGAGCGAAGCAAGGTCTCTCCTGTTGAGTCCCTGTGCACTTTGTTTCTTTTACGATAACTACTGTCTCGGTTGTCTGATTTTCACCAAACTTCGTGTGCACGTACAAATAACTTAGAGTGGACTATGTATAGTTTTTCTAGAACACTACCCTTCTAGTTCCTGTGCAATTTGCGTCATGCATTGCGCTAATTTCAAAATCTTATCCAATCGAAACAAAAGTTAGCGTACATAAAGAAAACATCGTACGATGAAGAAAACGTCAAATAAATATTTCTCTAACATCTACAGAGAGCCTAACAGAGGTGCGCAATTTGCATTCTCGCTCTCTCCTGAGTCCCTGTGCTCTTTGTTGATATATTTTTTTGTCTATTCTACAATAATTGCTGTCTCGGTTTTTTATTTTCACCAAACTTTGTGTGCATGTTCAAACAACTTAGAGTCGACTGCCTATAGTTTTCTAGAACATCACCCTTATAGTTCCTGTGCAATTTGCATTTATGCATTGCCCTAATTTCTAAAACTTATCCCACCAAAACTAAATTTAGTGTACATATGGAAAACATCAAATAAAAATTTCTCTAATAAGTAAAGGGAGCCTCCCAGAGGCGTGCAATTTGCATTCGTGCGGTCTCTCCTGTCCAGTCTCTGTGCATTTTGTCTGTTTATTTATTTGTCAACTATAACTGCTGTCTCGACAAGGAGACAAGGCTCGGGTTTATTTGCCATTGGTTCCGTGTTTGATGCGTTTCTTAGATTTACATTTCTCTCATACATATTTTACTGCTTAGGGCAGAGCTTTGAATTCGATTCAAATTTTACATCTCCGCTGCATGAAGTGCAGGAGAACATAAGCTGGAATGATGGGAAATTTGTAAACACGAGTATAGCGTGGAATCTTATTATACCATCCATATTATCCAGAATCAAATTTCAATACATTCTAAGTAAGCGTAATGTTCTAGTTATCAAAGAAAGTGCAATTTGAAATACAGTAAAAACAGTGTCCTGTATATAGCTTGTACGGGATACAGGAAAAAATGTAAAAATAGAGGAAATCCCATATACCATATTTACTCGCATATAAGACACACCCTTGTTTTATGAGACTGAAACTAGGGAAGAAAAAAGTTTCCGAAAATCACAATTAGGCATAAAACATTGGGGGTAATTTCTAATATGCATCATTAACTGAACATAAACATCAGTATATATTGGTATTGTTTGTAATAATAAAGTATTTTGGTATATTATTTGTACCCAATCAGCAACATATTCATTTCACGGGATAAAAAGTACAATATTACCAAAAATCTCAGAATGCGTATTTTACTCAAACATGCTGCAACAAAAAACCACGGCATTCAAACAGAAAGAAACGCCACCAAAAAGGTTCTTACAATGAAATTACTGGAATATGAGAGTAAACTGTGATGATGCCTTGATATTTGTGAAATTACGGAATTTTCCTCGTGCTACCGTAGCGATCGCCTGCCAAAACTGTCGTCAGTAACTCCATCATCAATAATAACATTTCTTTTCCTTTTGTTTTGGTTAATTATGTCATGTTTTTATATGTCAAATACTGCGTGTTGAATCATGCAGCCATTTAGCAAAATAATAGCAAATTTCAATGATTACCTCACATTTTTTGGATTTTCCCTTTTGAAGATGAAAATTTTGGGAAAAAAGTGCGGCTTATATACGAGTAAATGCATTATTAACAAGAATCAATTTTTAATACATCTAAGGTAACGTAATGTTCTAGTTATCAAAGAAAGTGCAATTTGAAATAGGGTAAAAACAGCGTCCTGTGCACAGCTTGTACGGGATGCGGGAAAGAAAGTAAAAAAACAGGAAATCCCACATAATATGGGACGTTTGGCAACCCTAGTCTGTGTCATACTAACTTCTGTTGTCTTTGGTTCTTGCGAGTCTTTCTTGACTGGCAAATAAATTCTTTTCCTTCTCGGTCTTGGTGAGATGGAGTCGTCACTCGAACTGCTCTCTTCTTCGCCACTCATACTCCATTCGGAACCGCTGTCAGTCTGAAAATAATAAAACTGTAACTATGATGGACTTCTTAAACATCGGATATAACATGATTAACCCTTAACATCCACACAAATGAAGGTTAAATTTTCATTAAAAGAAAATCTGAAATAAATAATTATTATAATAATAATAATATTATATATATATATATATATATATATATATATATATATATATATATATATATATAATTATATAATGATGTGGCCCTAACATGACTTTTTCCGTATCTGTAATATTTCTAAAAATTCCAAACAAATTAAATGATAATAAATATTTTAAAGAACTGAGAAAAATTCGAAGACTATATTAACCCTTTCAAGACCGAAGACGCTGTAGTTAGTCTGACCCAAAAAGTCCAGAGAAATCCAAGATGTCTGCCAAAATTACGGTCAGATTTAGTAAAACAATACAACATTCACTTAAAAGGCCATTTAATGACTAAAAAAGACATTTAAAGAAAAAAATTCTTTTATGTTAAAGACAGCATTATGATAGTTTAGCATGAATATTTACAAAATCTCCCTCATCAGACAAAATATTTTGCGTTTCATCTCCGGATAAACTATCATCATCCGAAAAATCAGACACTTCGATGTCTGACTCGCCTTCCAAACCTCGTCGAGCATTGCCTGAAGTTACACCGAAACTATCGTCTTCCACTTTAAATCCCAAGAATTCATCGCTTGAATCATTAGAATTCAAACTCCTATTCAAATTGGCATAATTTGAGTTATCGTCAGCCATTTGGGGTGACTTTACTCGCGAAGAAAACCGAAAAAATGTTGATCAAAAACTTCGAAAAAAACACATGTACGCAAACTTCAAAAAGGATGCCAACAATCTAGTTGATTTCGTTATTCTTTTGTTAACAAGAGAAACAAGGCATTTACACGAGATACGTCGACCAATCCGAGTTTTCGGAGGTAATTTCGAAAGAGACATTTTCGGGCAGTTTCGGGCGTTACAGCCGATCACAGCAGCCGTAATTACGGGCGTATTCGGGCATTCCGGTCGTAAAAGGGTTAACAGGGTATGGATTTTTCAGGTTTTACCCGTTTTTTACCAGATTTTTACACAAACACAGAACTGGAAAACTATATGTAAAATTTCCGTTCTGGAAAGTAGGCCAAAAATAGATGCCTCATAATTAGGGTATGGATTTTTTGGGTTTTACCAGACTGCCTTTTTATAAATTTCGGGAAAAACCCGAAAGAAATTATTAGTTGTCTTTAAAAACAATTATTTTATATTTGGTCACAGAATTTCAACTCTGGCACTTGTAGGCACATCAGAACTTGAGTGCAGTCCGAGATGTTCGTTGTCAGTCTGATTATTTTCTTTGTAAACAATTTATTGATTGTAAATACCGTATTTTCCCATCGATAACGCGCACCTCAAAATTTTTAGTATGAGTAAAAATGTATAGATAATGCGCGGTCATGTTTTTTCTCCCGACTTAAAAAAGTTGTTCTTTGGACAAATGAATAACGGAATAATCCTACTTGCTACGGCGGAGTCTATAACAAATGAATAGTGGAATGAACTAGGAGTTTCCTGTTTTTAAACACGTGTGATTTAACTGTTGAAATTTGCCCTTGAGAAAATTAGCCATGGAAAACAAAAAGAATTTACGACGAAAATCAGGTGACGATTTTTATGGTTTTGAGTAATTTGATTTTAATGCATGCAATAAATATTTATAATTTTAGTCATTTGGGTCAATTTTGTCTCATTTTACAATAGTACCCTTTATTTTAATCGAAGATTGCAAAAATCATAATAATAATAAGCAATGTAAATCCATAACTTTGTCTCGATATGATACTGTAATTGTGTGAAGATGTAAAGTCTATCAGAAACGCATTCAGAATCGCTTTCCATGAGTTTGAATGGCAAGAATATCATGAAAATTAATACGTAAATGCTCTTAGCCAGTCGTAAGGGGTAGACGAAAACAAATCGGGAGATTGACTTCTAGGAAGATAACACGTAAAATTCGATTTTTCCGAGTGCAGTCTTTCATTCATTTTGAGATAAAATTAAAAAGAAATAACGAAAGATCTTAGGATTTGAATCATTTTAAAGAATACAAAATAAAGTTTCTTATTCAATTCCTCTTTCTTATCCTACAATTCGAAACAGCTTAATTTGCATATTTTGAGAAAAATAGCCATTTTAACGGGTTATTGCCTTGCCTACTAATTACGTTGTTAGACCTTGAAATCCTATTGTTATGTAATTCCCGTGGTTTTTGCCGAAGGAAAGGTAAGTGAAATTTCGTTACTATAAAATTAATCATTGAAATAGTATTGTGCGAAACTCTATTTTCTCGATTCTTGTGTTAGCACTGGTTATATGCTAGTTGAAATATAAATACGAGATAATAAAATTCGATGTAGAAAATGTGGTTTCGGACTTCATTACCTGTATTCTAATAAGGTATTAGGCTAGTTTTTGTCATTGGGACATAGAAATCAAAGATTCATAACAACAGCCGTTAATAAACCTTGAAAAAAGTCTCATTTTTCAAAATTAAATTTTTTCCTTTGTATAACGCGCAAGATAATTTTTACCAGATTTGGAATTTTTTTGCATAGATAACGCGCATGTTATCGATAGGAAAATACGGTAGTAATATATATATATATATATATATATATATATATATATATATATATATATATATATATATATATATATATATATATATTAACTTAAGGAAAGGAAAAGAAAAGGTAGTGATGAGGGTGGCAACAAGGTGTTGAGGGAAGCCCAGCGGACACTTACCAAGTTGAGGACCAAGCTGGTAGGCTGCTGGGGGCGTCGAAGAGACACATGAAGCACACGAACACAAAAAGACAAAAAAACACGCACATACATATATATATATATATATATACAGTCAAACTCGGATACAACGAGCGCCACGGGACAATTTAGTGTTGCTCGTTATAGCCGTTAAACTTAATATCCGTGAAGGCAAAAGCATGCATGCGTATAGTGAAATAAGACATAAGAAGTAAAAGTGAATATATAAACAGAAAGTTTATTTAGTAAATTTATGAAAAAACCTAAAAATGAGAATAAATTAGAAAATTTGAAGTAAACATACGTACATATAAAATTTACTCACAGCTGCATCCTTAATCACTCCCCCTTTTACAAAAATAACTTTGAATAGTAGCCTGTTTCATAGATTTCACTTTGAAGTCTCTTAAGTTTCCTCTCATTACACTTAGTGCACTAAAAACACCATCGGAAATGTCAATGTTTAAAAAAAAATCATTTAATGTTTCCACGGCATCCTGAGTAAGGATTGTGTCTTCGACACATTCAACATTGTCTTCATCACTGTCTGCTGTGCTTTATACTGTCTCTATTATTTCACTCTCCGTAGGAATTCCACTGGTAATCAAATCATCATCAACATGAACAAAATTGTCAATGTCATTTACATGGTCAAAATTCGCAATTCCATTTTCTTTAAGCCATTCTGATCTTCATCAACGTTATGGTTATCAATCGAAAATTCTCCCGATATTAAACCAGACATTCGAAAACAGTTTAAGATCGTTGTAGGTGAAACATGCATCTGTCATCAAATGAATTGCATCCAATACAGAGTCGTTGCCATCTGAACCTCTTTCCCTCCTTTCAATCAACTGTAGAACAAAAAATCGCTTGAAATGGCATTTAAAACTTTTAATTATCCCCATGTCCATTGGCTGCAAAATATAAGTCGCATTTGGAGGCAAAACACCAGTTTTACATCGGATAACTCCTGCATATGTGGGTGCGCAGGACAGTTATCGACAAGGAGTAGAATGTTTCTATTTTTCCTCCGTAACTCGTTGTTCCACTGACTTACATATTGCTGAAAAATATTGGAAGTCATCCATGCCTTTTTATTAGCTGCATATTCAACGGGAAGCTTCTTTACATTTTTGAAACAACGTGGCTTTTGTGACTTACCAATAAAAAATTTTTTTTTTGTCAGTCCCATTTATGTTTGCGCACACTAAAACTGTTAAACGATTCTTAGGTCTTTTGCCACCAACACATTTGTCACCTTTGAATTTAAACGTTGCATCAGGCATCATGTTGTAAAACAGTCCAGTTTCGTCGGCATTGTAGATGTCTTCTTCTCTGTAACCTTTTCGACACTCCTCCCAAACACTTTTCACCCATTCACTTGCCGTTTTTGAATCTGCTGACAGGCCTTTCGCATAAACAATGTTATGCCGATTTTTAAAACGATCAAGCCACCCGTTATTGAATGTGAAGTTCTCGTGTCCTAACTGTTTTGCAAATTTATCTGCCTATACCTTGATGGGGAAACCAGCATTTCTCTGCCTCTTAAACCACTCCAGAAGTGCTTGATCAACAGTACCCAAGTCGCACTTCCTCATTTTCTTGTTCGTTGTTAGGTTGTTCTCTAGTGCAGATAAAATCGCTTCTTTGTTTTTCCTTAAGGTTGAAACCGTAGACGATGATAAATTAAATTTTTTACACACTTCAACATTTTTTTAGCACGTTCTAACTCTCGAATAATATCAACCTTTTTGCGAATAGACAAACACTTCCTTTTATGTACGGACATGTTACTCGTTCAAGGGCAAAATCTCAACTGATTTTTGTGATCAACGCTACGAACTTTCTTAGCAAACTGTGAGCATACCAATTCCAGGAAGAGTTAATGAGGGGACGGATTAAACGTGGGATTTCCCATCTTTACGTAGGAAAGGGTGTTGGGTGCATTCGGCTGAGCGACTGGGGTGGGCGCCATTGTACATGCCCTTACCCCTTACCCCCTTCCAAACACAACCTCCTGGCTGTAAAAGAGCTGGGGGTTGGGAGGAGAGGACAAAGGACCTCCGCGAGTGCCACTGTACCTGCAAGTTGGGAATTCTTGGTTTGGACGAAGGGATTATTTTTTAACAACAACGCCGCGGTCTTTAACCTCCCCAAGGGATAGGGTGTAGAGGCTGGACTCGAGAACACAAGGTTACATATTTTGGGTCACTATGAGGATTGAAGGGGCTGACCGCCACCGCGTTTGAGACAGTGAGAAGTGGTCAAAGTTTGCTCGATATATCCGTGAAGCTCGTTATCTACATGAAATATTTGTATGTAAATGCTCGTAAGCTTATCTTGGAGGTAGCATTTGCTCACTATAGCCGTGAACTCGTTACAACCGTGCTTGTTATAAACGAGTTTGACTCCTGTGTGTATATATATATATATATATATATATATATATATATATATATATATATATATATATATATATGGATGTCAACAAGGTGTTGGGATGAGGAAACCCAGTGAGCACTCACCAATCAGACGACTTCAGGTTGGCGAGGCTCCGGGGATGTCGAAGCGACACACGTAAAATAACACAAAAACACAGAAACATCACAAACGTAAAGCTTTCGGAACTACTCCTTCTTCAGCTACAGAAGAGAGTTCTCTCTCTGTAGCTGAAGAAGGAGTAGTTCCGAAAGCTTTACGTTTGTGATGTTTCTGTGTTTTTGTGTTATTTTACGTGTGTCGCTTCGACATCCCCGGAGCCTCGCCAACCTGAAGTCGTCTGATTGGTGAGTGCTCACTGGGTTTCCTCATCCCAACACCTTGTTGACATCCATATATTCATTTTACCTTTCCTTTTCCATAAGTTGTTATATATATATATATATATATATATATATATATATATATATATATATATATATATATATATATATATATATAACAGCTTACGGAAAAGAAAAGGTAAAATGGATATATGGATGTCAACAAGGTGTTGGGATGAGGAAACCCAGTGAACACTCACCAATCAGACGACTTCAGGTTGGCGAGGCCCCAGGGATGTCAAAGCGACACACGTAAAAGAACACTAAACACAGAAACATCACAAACGTAGAAGCTTTCGGAATTATTCCTTCATCAGCTACAGAGAAAGAACCTGAAGTTCGTCTGATTGGTAAGTGTTCAATGGGTTTCCTCATCCCAACACCTTGTTGACATCCATATATCCATTTTACCTTTCCTTTTCCGTAAGCTGTTATATATATATATATATATATATATATATATATATATATATAAATATATATATATATATATTATATATATATATATATATGTATAGTATAGTAGCATAGGATAGTATAGGATAGCATAGTATAGTATAGCATAGTATAGTATACTATAGTATACATAGTATACTATAGCGTGACAGAGGAAGGGATAAAGGGACAGAAGCAGCCTTTTATTATTTAGTATAGCATAGTATAGCATAGTATAGCATAGTATAGTATACTATAGTATACATAGTATACTATAGCATGACAGAGGAAGGGATAAAGGGACAGAAGCAGCCTTTTATTATTTAGTATAGCATAGTATAGCATAGTATAGTATACTATAGTATACATAGTATACTAAAGCGTGACAGAGGAAGGGATAAAGGGCCAGAAGCAGCCTTTTATTATTGTTAGATGCACAATATGGGAAAATGTTTCAAACAAAAGTTGTATAACATAAAATGTCCCATAACTTTTATTTCAATAATTTTTTGCATTGATCAAGTACTAAAGCAAATGAATGAAACGGATAAGTAGCAAGCATAAACACCCACTTTCGACTGACTTATTTTAAACAAAAAATCGTTTTATATTCACATATATATTGCGCAGTAAGGAATTTAAAAGGTTAAGGATTGCTTACCACAGTTTTCTTCTTCCCACTACCCGAGGCTACTTCCTTCAAGTTCTTTCCAGACGGTGACAAAGTTTCCTGAAATGAAAAATTAAAACGGGAGAATCATTTGCCGATGAAATATGAAAAATGCAAGCATTATTTATCGAGTGCTATTTAGAATTGTAGAAACTTAGTAATATAATTATGCAACCAAGTAATTTATTTAATAACTAGCGACGACCCATCAAAAATGGCGGGATGATAATAGAAATCTAAAAATAGAAATTCGAGTTTGTGAAAAATTTCTCCTGAAAAACAACAATGCAAGCATTATTTATCGAGTGCTATTTAGAATTGTAGAAACTTAGTAATAAAATTATGTGACAAAGTAATTTATTTAATAACTAGCGACGACCCGTCAAAAAATTGGTGCTTTCATTCTAAATATTTCATTTTCGGAGCAATTTTCATTTTTCCCTTATGTAAAAATAATAGATTAAAACAATCCCAAAACTTGGCAATTTTAAGAATTTTATCCTTTCTCCATTATGTGGTACTAATGCTACACATTTATGCCAAATTTTAAAGTTGTAGTACTTCTAGAAGTGAAATAATATTTTTTCAATTGTTTAAATTTTAAACATTTTTAACAGCTGCCGCAATATGTTTATGGAGAGATTTAAATGTTTATTTGTGCAAATGCACTACCTTGTACATAACTTGAAAATTTCAGCTTCCTAGGTCATCCCGTAATGTTTAAAAGGTTATCTATTTGTTTAAACTTTAAGAATTTTTAACAGCCAAACAAATTAAAATATCAAAATTTGTATAATCCCTATTTCTTTTTTTTTAGGAATTCTACTTAAAAAAATTCAACTTCGTAGCACATGCGGAAATACATAAACCTTGAAAATATGTTTAAACAATTGCGAATTTTTAGCAGCCGCATTGTTGCACTTTTTCATGATTTTCGTTTTTTCTAGCCGGGTTTGCACAAAATCCTACCTAAGAAAAAAATTTTGAATCTCCAGCTCATCTGGAAGTGCCTAAACATTAGTATCCTCCTATATATTATCTCCGCCTCCTCTGTAAGAAACGTCGATATACGGAGTTGAAATTATTTTTTAAGTAGAATTCGTAAAAAAAAACGAAATAGGGATTATACAAATTTTGATATTTTAATTTGTTTGGCATTTAAAAATTCTTAAAATTTAAACAAATAGGTAGATGCTTAGACACTACGCCGCAAGTTAGGGAGCTGAAATATTTATATTATTTAAAGGATAATCTATGTAAACGACTAAACATTTCAATTTACCCATAAAGTTGATATTTTGGCCGTTATAAATTATTTAAATTTAAACAATTAGATAAATGTTATTTCACTTTTAATTGTACTATAAATTTAAAATTTGGCAGAAATGTGAGGCATTATTAACTCAATGTGGGAAAAGTATAATATTTCTAAAATTGCAAAATAAAGCGAGTTTTACTCCATTATCATTCCATAATGAAAAAACGAAAACCTTTCCAGAGGAAAAAAATCTTTAGAATCAAAGAAATATTTCTCATGATGAAATATCTGTGTGAAAAATGAATGAGATGAAAAGCTTGCAGGATGCAAGCACCTTCTACTAGTATGTTATATCCTCCTCCTCCTCTGTAAGAAACGTCGATATATAATGATAAGAAAGCATACAATAATGAGGATCTCGAGTTCAACAATCTGTTCTGTCGTCATGGGAACCTTTCACAACAAACGCAATATTTTCATGAAGTTTTTAATTTTTACACAAAGTTTGAGCGATTTCGAACCAAAAGCAAATAAGAATAATAATCTTTGTTTATTTTTCTTTCAATTGGTTTTTATCTGAAGATTGTAGGTCAATTACTTATAATTGCAAAAGAAAAAAAGCCTGCAGGTCGAAAAATAGATTTCTACGGGTTATGTTATGGGGAATGTATCACCAACCATGGACTCGAACTCGGGACGTTTTTCGTAAATTTTTTCTTCCTCAGAGCATTTTTACTTACGAGCAGACCATTTCTGCCAAATTTCATTGTTATATGCACATATTTGATCAAGTTATTCATCTTATAATGTATTTTTACTACCATTTCGGCATGAACGGACGAACCTGGAATTTCATTATATTTGGATTAGCGTAACTGCCCGTCAAATATGATGGGTATGCATAGATTAAGCATTAAATTTAAGGCACTTCCCATTCTTCCTCCTATTTTCTATTATTCTCTTCCATCTTCCAACCATTCTTTCCTTCTCTGGAAAAAGACTTCCTAGTGCCAATCTCACCCTAATAAAGAACTTTATCTGTCGCTCTCTCCCTCCTCCTCTGTATCCCTCCCTCTCTCTACCTTTATCTCTCTCTTCTTTACTATCTACCTCTCTCCTCTGAAAAATAGACTTCCTAGTCCCAATCTCACCCTAATAAAGAACGATCTGTCTCTCTCTCTCTCCTTCTCTATGTCCCTCCCTCTCTTTACCTTTAGCTCTCTCTTCCTTACTATCTCCCTCTCTCCTTTGAAAAATAACTTCCTAGTCTCAATCTCGCCCTAATCAAGAACGTTATCTGTCTCTCTCTCTCCCTCCTTCTCTGTGTCCCTCTCCCTATCTACCTTTATATCTCTCTTCCTTACTATCTCCCTCTCTCCTCTGAAAAATAGACTTCCTAGTCTCAATCTCACCCTAATAAAGAACGTTATCTCTCTCTCTCTCCTTCCTCTCTACCTTTATCTCTCTCTTCGTGTAAAGTAATGTGAGGGAAAGAGGAAGAGAATGGGAGGGAGAAAGGAAGGAGAATGCGAGGGAGAGAGGAAGAAGAATGGGAGGGAGAGAAAGGAGAATGGGAGGGAGAGAGGAAGGAGAATAGAAGGGAGAGAGAAAGGAGAATGGGAGGGAGAGAGAGGAAGGAGAATGGGAGGGAAAGAGGAAGGAGAATGGGAGGGAGAGAGGAAGGAGAATGAGAGGGAGAGAGGAAGGAGAATGAGAGGGAGAGAGGAAGGAGAATGAGAGAGAGAGAGGAAGTATAATGAGAGAGAGAGAGAGGAAGTATAATGAGAGAGAGCAGGAGAATGGGAGGGAGAGAGGAAGGAGAATGGGAGGGAGAGAGGAAGGAGAATGGGAGGGAGAGAGGAAGGAGAATGGGAGGGTGAGAGGAAGGAGAATGGGAGGGAGAGAGGAAGGAGAATGGGAGGGTGAGAGGAAGGAGAATGGGAGGGAGAGAGGAAGGAGAATGGGAGGGAGAGAGGAAGGAGAATGGGAGGGTGAGAGGAAGGAGAATGAGAGGGAGAGAGGAAGGAGAATGAGAGGGAGAGAGGAAGGAGAATGAGAGAGAGAGAGAGGAAGTATAATGAGAGAGAGCAGGAGAATGGGAGGGAGAGAGGAAGGAGAATGGGAGGGAGAGAGGAAGGAGAATGGGAGGGAGAGAGGAAGGAGAATGGGAGGGTGAGAGGAAGGAGAATGGGAGGGAGAGAGGAAGGAGAATGGGAGGGTGAGAGGAAGGAGAATGGGAGGGAGAATGGGAGGGAGAGAGGAAGGAGAATGGGAGGGTGAGAGGAAGGAGAATGGGAGGGAGAGAGGAAGGAGAATGGGAGGGTGAGAGGAAGGAGAATGGGAGGGAGAGAGGAAGGAAAATGGGAGGGAGAATGGGAGGGAGAGAGGAAGGAGAATGGGAGGGTGAGAGGAAGGAGAATGGGAGGGAGAGAGGAAGGAGAATGGGAGGGTGAGAGGAAGGAGAATGAGAGGGAGAGAGGAAGGAGAATGAGAGGGAGAGAGGAAGGAGAATGAGAGAGAGAGAGAGGAAGTATAATGAGAGAGAGCAGGAGAATGGGAGGGAGAGAGGAAGGAGAATGGGAGGGAGAGAGGAAGGAGAATGGGAGGGAGAGAGGAAGGAGAATGGGAGGGTGAGAGGAAGGAGAATGGGAGGGAGAGAGGAAGGAGAATGGGAGGGTGAGAGGAAGGAGAATGGGAGGGAGAGAGGAAGGAGAATGGGAGGGAGAGAGGAAGGAGAATGGGAGGGTGAGAGGAAGGAGAATGAGAGGGAGAGAGGAAGGAGAATGAGAGGGAGAGAGGAAGGAGAATGGGAAGGAGAGAGGAAGGAGAATGGGAAGGAGAGAGGAAGGAGAATGGGAGGGAGAGAGGAAGGAGAATGGGAGGGAGAGAGGAAGGAGAATGGGAGGGAGAGAGGAAGGATGAGAGGAAGGAGAATAGGAGGAAGAGAGGAAGGAGAATTAGAGAGAGAAAGAATGGGAGGGAGAAAAGAAGGAAAATGGGAGGGAGAATGGGAGGGAGAATGGGAGGAAGAGAGAGAGGAGGGAGAGAGGATGGAGAATGGGAGGGACAGGTAGGAGAATGGGAGGAAGAATGAGAGAGAATGGAAGGGAGAAAGGATGGAGAATTTGAGATAAGGAGGATCACAGGGAAAGAGGGGGAAGAATGGGAAGTGTCATAATTTTAATTCATTACTTTCTTCATGGGAACATCAATTTTGATGTTAGAAAATGTATACTGAGTAATATACAATGCAATGGATCACAACTATATTCTACCAGTCTACACAATAAAAATATAATCTGCATGTCAGTAGTACCATGCTATCAGTCATTATTGTAATTTATTTTAATATGCAATTTGCAAATGGTTTATATTGCTATACCATCTTTTTTGAAGGTGTGAAAACTTTTCGAACTTTAAAAGAATAAATACTCGCCACTTGGGAATAATTTTGAAACGAGTAAAAAATTTCAATTACTCACCACTTGGTCAAAGAAATCGCCATCACTGGATGAGTTGTCCTCGTCGTTCTCACTGCTAGCGGAAGGCACCTAAATGCATATAAAAACAAATTACTTGTAAAGTTGTTACATATAAAACATACAAATTGGATTGCTAATTAAGTCCTTCAGAGAAACTATGTGTGACAACATGCGAGGGAAATATTTCAGGGGAAATTGCACGCGGCTTCTCGTCTTTCAATTCCCTGTGTTTGAAAACAATTAAAAAATTATGCCAAAATCAATAGAAATAGCATATTTCTCGTTTTAGGATTATAACCTAATCATAAGATGTCGTCTTTGGTCGAGATTGACAGCCTCGTAATACAGTCGATAAATATCCTTTAAAAATACAGTATGGGACTCCTTATCCGGAATCCCGAAAGACAAAAAAAAAAACGGATGGTTGCCGTGGTTGCGAAAGAGAAGCTTATTCCGCTACCAAAAGATGGCGCTAGTTGCAGCCTGGTTCGGGAGTTCATCTTTTCTTTGTACTGCACGAAATTACAGTGGTGTGTTGATTATTTACTGTAAATAAAAAGCGTGGGAGCGGGTTATGACTGAAAAACGTGACAGTTATTCAAATAATGTATTCCTATTTATGCTAAATACAGATATTAGCAAAAAAAATATGATCTAGAAATTTAGTTGATGAGTGTGTGGTGACTTTTTACGGGCAAATACACTAGTGCAATAATAAAAGTCTCCTTGATGACATTGCTATAAGTCTGGTTGTGTTCCCTTGATGTTTAATATAATACCGCATTTTTAGATTTTTGATTTTGTCCCGTTATGTCCCGTTTTTTGTAAATTTCGGTAAATGTCCTTTTTTCGCCTTTATGAAATATTGTCACCCTAGTGTAGTACAAATAAACGGATGTGTGCAAAGGTAGTAATACCCATACGTAAGAATATGAAAACCTTGTTTTAATGTGGGGAAGCCGCAAAATTTTATTCATTTACATCAAGTTTGGGAACCACTGTTGGATGTTACAAGTAATGTGACAAAAATTTTAAAAATTTAAATGCAACCATCTATTGAAGGAAAAGAAAATCGAACTCACAAACGCTCTCTATTTCAGGAAAATGAATAAAATGTTTGGTAAAGAATCCGCTTTAATAACTCACACAAAACAGACGACCAGTCTCGACAGGTCAACAATAAGGACAATACAACGTATATATAGGAAATGGGCGAGGTCGGGGAGGGAGGTGTGGAGAAAACAGGATATGGGGAAGGAAGAGGGTCTCTTAAACGGTACTTTTTATGGTGTGGGCAGAGGGGGAAGAAGACGGTTGGGGTAATTGGGAAGGAGCGGGGAGTAGGTTGGAAAGAGATGTTCGTTAATAATGTCGTTGGCGTGGGTCTTCACGTGGTGTAAGATTTCTAATTGTTCGAGAAGGTTGAGTCTCCAACTTTTGTTTTCGAGATGCAATATGGTTGGACGAAAATTGGCAGAATGTTTGTGGTCAATGAGGTGTTTTGCAAAATGGGATTTTTGGGAGTTGGAAGAAAAGCAATGTAAGTGTTCTTTGCAACGGGTCTTAAAATTTCTCTATGTTTGCAACAGCATGGAAATGACTAAAAATGTGAGAACATGCTACTCGCATTGCCAATGCTTTTGAGAGATTCATGGTGAATGCAATGAGCACGTCTGCAACACTCGGAAGGTTAATGAGAGTAAGAGTTACTTTACAGGTTCACTTTGCTACTCACCAAAGCTGAGGTAGAAGAACTTGCCATATCTTCTTTCTTCAAGGTTTCGGGTTTAATGGCCATCTGGAACAAAAATAAAACATTTAACAATGTTATCCAAACAATTTTTGATGCCTACTTTCCATTTAATCATTTTTTTATACTTATATTGGCTTTAATAGCTTTAAAGTCATCATGGATATGTAGCTCTTCATAATTTAGCATTATAAAATACTACAAATACATTCAAATGGAATAATAAATTGACCATGCGTATTTGTGCAGCAAAAATAATGCATGTACATATTACAATATACCGAATCCGAGTCCAACAATAGTTGTTGCTATGGCAACACTCTTGTAATGAGTGATAAAAACTTCAAAATCCCCAGCATTTATGCGAAATTCTAAGAAATACTATCGATGAGCAAAATTCTACGATAAAAATTAGAATCTTCATTCCTTTCCTCGTAGAATAGTACAAAAATTGTTTCTGATATTACAATTCTAAGATATTTTAATGTGCGAGAGAAAATCACCCTGCAGGATGGGTTTCAGATTTCCCATGTAAACCTATTGGGAAGGATAGTTCCTGGAATTGAACCCGGGACTTTCAAATCTTCGCAACAAAAACTATCCTCGGGAGCTCGGCCCATGGAGCAAAAGATTTCCACCAAGTTTCATGAAAATCGATATATTGGTTCAAAAGTTAATAGAGGGGATGGACAGATGGACAGACAGATGGAAGGACAGATAGATGGACAGACAGACAGACAGACACTTGGAAAGTAGGCTAAAAATAGAATCTATAGCCATGCCACATTTTATGCAAGGGATAGGTTCCTTAACCTGGGAGTGGTCGCATGGGGTGCTGTAGACACCCCAGCCCTATGTTTAATGACAGGGTAACTGTAGCGGCACGTGCCTACAACCATTTTGGCCATAGCTGATTACGGTGATGCCCATTGGCATGATTGACAAAAGGTTTGATCGGGTGCTCACCTTAACTGTGATATCGCCGGTGATAATCTCTTCCGATTCCTTGTTTGCCTGATTGCTGTTAACCTAGAAAAATAATAAAATCATGAAACAAAAGCAATAAATCTCACTTTTATTGTTAATACTTAAGTGGAGACTATGGCAAAGATAAAATAAAGAAAGGAAACGACTCCTATGCCGCAAATTAATTAATTATGAAATTTACTTGGAGGTGCATGACCATTAAAAGATGCTCTTAAGCAGTGGTCCCTGCCTCGGGTTGCAACCCAAATCAGGGTCACATAGGATCATCAGAGGAAAACTTTTCTGACACTCAGATTGTTATCTATATATTATTACTAGTAGAAAGTGCTTGCATACTGCAAGCATTTCATCTCACCTTGAAAAAACATTAATTTTTTAGAGAGATATTTCATCATGGGAAATATAAAAAAGTTATCTATTTGTTTAAACTTTAAGAATTTTTAACGGCAACACAAATTAAAATATCAAAATTTCTATAATCCCTATTTCGTTTTTTTTACAAATCCTACCTCTAAAAAAAATTTCAGCTCCGTAGCACATGCGGAAATACATAAACCTTGAAAATTTGTTTAAACAATTGCGAATTTTTAGCGGCCACATTCTTGGACTTTTTCAAGATTTTCGTTTTTTCTTGCACAAAAACCTGCCTAAGAAAAAAATTTCGAATCTCCAGCAAATCTGGAAGTGCCTAAACATTAGTATCCTCCTGTTAAATGTATGTTATATCCTCCTCTGTAAGGAACGTCTATATATTATTATTGAAAACTGCCTAACCTTCATCAGTCTTCACAGCCAAGCAAGCCACACTCCTCTTTCAAAGCTTTTAGCACCTATGTGGGAAAATAGATGAGGAAAAGCGGGAGTACTAGATCAACCGAAAATTTCCCAGCTGCACCCCCACTAACATATGCGCCTGATAGCTGTGGTTTGTTTGTCTGTCTGTCTGCATGTTCGTTCTCGGCTTCCACCAAACAGATTTTCATGAAATTTGATATTAAGGACTGACAGTGAAAGACAATAAGAAAAACACATAAATGAACCATATAAGCCAATCAAGGGTACCACTTTACTGGGGACAAAAAATGAACTTTCCGTTATATCTCATAAATTATTCATCATACCAAAATAGATTAACAATAAACTTGTAGAACTGGTAACGTAAAGTATTTCTTTTCCTACAAATTTTTATTGTCATTATCAAGAAAATCGAACAAGAAAGTCATATTGGAAATAATTTTGAAACGAGAAAAAAGTCTGCTATGACCGGGAATCGAACCCGGGTCTTCCACTTGCCGGGTGGATATTCTACCACTGAACTATCGTAACAGATCAATTTTCTCATTTCTGAACGCGGATGTTTTCTTGGTTGGGACGGAACTAGCCAAGCTGGTATCAAACTGCCCCAACGGATGTCCTCGGCTAGTTCCGTCCCAACCAAGAAAACAACCGCATTCAGAAACGAGAAAATCGATCTGCTACGATAGTTCAGTGGTAGAATATCCGCCCGGCAAGTGGAAGACCCAGGTTTGATTCCCGGTCATAGCAGACTTTTTTCTCGTTACATAATTATTCCCAACTTTACAGCTTATGACTGTCTGCATAGGATCTTTGGATCGCTTCATTCCATCAATCATATGTTACAATGAGCTTGTAATGTTATCTCACGCAACCTCTGTGCAAAGTGCTCTCTCACGAGGTTGTTCACTTATTCTCCTTGAGATATGAGAGTAAGACCGAGGGTGTTAACACTTGAGAGGTATAACTATCTTAAGTATCTGATAACGCATGAGGTCTCCCCTACACTGAACTTTTCACCTTCTGCATTTTTGTCCTAGCTTGCTGTGAACTCCTGCTTCTGGGGTGTTCTACTTTAGGTAAAATATAAAGACTAAGAAGTAAATGGAATATATACGGTAATTTAGTTAGTGAGTGAATACATCTGATGGAACATACATGTTCCATTTGGCATTTAAGGATTAAAATTACTGAATCGACATTTATGGCCAAAAAGGATTCTATTACTAATCTGAGTGTAGATATATAACTCACGTTAGTCTGGATATCATCGGTGATGATTTCTTCTGGTACCGAACTTGCACAAACCCTGGCGATCTGATATTAAAAAAAAGATAAAGAATAATAAAATTACAGAATCGATATTTATGGCTAAAAAGGAGTGTATTAGCAATCTGAGTGTAGGTATATTACTCACGTTAGTCTGGATATGATCGGCAATGATTTCTTCTGGATCCAAAGTTGCACAAACCGTGGAGATCTGATATTTAAAAAGGATGAAGAAATAATAAAATTACAGATTCGATATTTATGGCTAAAAAGGATTGTATTACCAATCAGAGTGTAAATATATAACTTACATTAGTCGGGATATCATCGGTGATGATTTCTTCTGGTCCAGAACTCGCACAACCCCTGGAGATCTGATATTTAACAAAAAAATGAAGAAAAATCAGCAACGAAAATCAATCACGTAAAAAATCATCGCAATGAATGTAGCATTGAACAAATTAAAATGGCTGCATAATTTAATCATTCAATTTACCTGAGAAACAGTTTCACTGCTAGTTGATGCAGCAACTAGCTTCACTGGAACATGGCCGATGTCTCCCTGAAATAAATTTTACGAAATTAGTGGAATAATTCATGTAAAGGACAAATCTATTTTAATACCGTATTGTCCCGAATATAAAGCGACCTCGAATATAACGCGACCCTAAGATTTTTGAAAAGTTTTTCAAGAAAAAAGTAAACCTTGAATATAACGCGATCCCGAACAACTTTCAGCCAATCTAACACAAGTTCCTCGTTCGTCCACCCCTTCTCCTGCGCGTTTGGCATCCTTTTATGATTTAAAATTACGTAGGGAGGCAGTTTTTTCCTGTTGGCCATGACTGCAAGCATAAAGGTTATCCTTTATTTCTCATTTCCGGTAGATTTTAACAACATCGATTTAGCTACGACTATTTTAAAATTCATGTGATAACTTCGTCGGATTCCTCTGTTAACCTGGGATATGGAAGAACCTTTTTTCTCATCATGATCAACAATCTTTTTGTCACCCATTGTTAACCCTTTCACAACCGGAACGCCCGTAATTACAGCTGCTGTGATCGGCCGAAACGCCTGAAACCGCCTGAAAACGTCTCTTTCGAAATTACCTCCGAAAACTCGGATTGGTCGACGTATCTCGTTGAAATGGCTTGTTTCTCATGTTAACAAAAGAATAACGAAATCAACTAGATTGTTGGCGTCCTTTTTGGAGTTTGCGTACACGTGTTTTTTCGAAGTTTTTGATCAACATTTTTTCGGTTTTCTTCACGAGTCAAGTCACCCCAAATGGCTGACAATAACTCAAATTATGCCAATTTGAATTGGAGTTTGAATTCTGATGATTCAAGCGATGAATTCTTGGGATTTAAAGTGGAAGACGATAGTTTCAGAATAACTTCAGGCAATGCTCGACGTGGTTTGGAAGACGAGCCAGACATCGAAGTGTCTGATTTTTCAGATGATGATAGTTTATCCGGAGATGAAACGCAAAATATTTTGTCTGATGAGGGAGATTCCATAAATATTCATGCTTAACTTTAACATAAAAGAATTTTTTTTCTTTAAATGTCTTTTTTAGTCAATAAATAGCCTTTGAAGTGAATGTTGTATTGTTTTACTAAATCTGACCCTAATTTTGGCAGCCATCTTGGATTTCTCTGGACTTTTGGGGTCAGACTAACTACAGCATCTCCGGTCTTGAAAGGGTTAAAAGAATATGCTGACTCACTTATAGCTTCAATGCAACAACAATCGAGAGATTCAGTCACCAAATGAACTCGATCTATTCTCGCTTTGGATGCTTTTCAAGTACAATGTAACGTATGCCTAACATGTCTACAATGTAACAAGTATCTTGTATCTTGTGAATACACATGCGGTAATGAGGTAATTTCGAAAGAGACGTTTTCAGGCGGTTTTGGGCGTTTCAGCTGATCACAGCAGCCGTAATTACGGGCGTATTCGGGCATTCCGGTCGTGAAAGGGTTAACCTATTTGGAATTTTTAGAAATATTGCAGGTATCGAGAAAGTCATGTGGTGGCCACATCAGATTTTTTTTACTTATAATTACCCTTTCATTTTTTTTTCAAATCATCCAAATTTTCAGATATCCGAACCACCCTTGGCCACAATTACTTCCAATAATCGGAGTTCTATTGTATTTGCATCTCTCAAGTTTCCCAATGAGAATAAAAACTACCTTTCCTGCTCTCTTACAAACTCACCATATCGGAGGGGATGGAAGTGTCCTCCGCTACATTGTCCAAAGTTTCAGGTTTCACAGCCAACTGGAATGTGATAAAATATCTAGTTAGTCAAATTGCAGTATTTTTACATTTCTGACAATTTATCGAGTTCTCCATCAGTTTTTCACTCCAGCAAATGACGAATCCCTGCATACGACGCACCCCTGCATATGACGCACCCTTGCATATGACGCACCCTGGCATACGCTCGTACTCCGGTTTGCGCAAGTACTCCGGCTTTGCGCGTACGTACAGTTAGTTAAGTCTAAATTCCAAGGTCTTGTGATTACTTTCAGTAATTTTAAAGTGCTAATGAAAAATATGCCGCGCCAATTCCCGTTATTCAAATGGCGGAATAGTAATAGTGTTATAGATCGTAATCAGTACCCATTTCAAATTTGACTTGAAAATCTCGAGTACTTGGGAAATTAAAATAGTTTAAGTATAATTATACATTACAATCCATGTAATAAACAAATTCTCGCTACCGAGATGAGGCTGCACGAAAATATGCAAGACGGTAAAGTGTTAACATCTAAACTAGCAAAAAATAGAAAAAATATCCCATCACCGGGAATGGCAAACAAATTTGCGCCCGCACACAATATGTTCAAGTTGTTTTATGAACTTGTTTGTGGCCATTCGTACATATTATGGTGACTGGATACAAAAATCATGAGTTTCAAATGGCACGGCCGCTATACACCTACATGTTACCCTGCAAAACACCAAACTGATGGGTGGCAGGGGGTGCAATGCACCAAGACCTACCTAACAGTTATTACTCACAGATTTCTCTTTCCTGTTATGGTATCATATTGTTCTTGGAAAGAATAAGCCTCTATAACGCTTCATCCTACAATCGAACTCATATCTTATCGTCCTGATCATTTCTACCGATGTATGTTGGAGTCTCAAATATTCCCAATACATCATCTGCTAGACCAGGGGTGCGCAAACTAGGGGGCGTGCCCCATCTGGGTGCGCGACAAATGATGCGAGGGGCGCGATTATAGCCATGATTTAATTTTAACTGTAAGAAAATTTAGTTCTTTTTTCATATTTCATATATCTTTTTTGTTTACGTTATATTTCTGTAATCTTTCGTATTTAGGAGAGTAACATGCTGGGAATCCCCTCACTCTATTCAGCGTGACTGTGACTTTGTTTACAGTGCGCATTATTGCACTATACTGCAGTACGTTGTCGAACGAAGGCCGTCATGTGAATACGTCTATGGAAATGTGCAATGTTTAGTTCTGAACCGGTGGATTTATTCTTTATTGTTTTACAAATAAATTTAATAAAATAATTGTCAGTAAGAACACCATGAATCAGAATTGAGAGTGGCGATTTCATCAATTAAGCCGAGACGGGACGAAATTGCCAGTAAAAGACAAGTCCACAGATTCCATTGAATTAAATCTATTCATACAAAAATCAAGTGCTATATTTCTTTTTTTGTGCTTTTCTTATCGTTATTTTAAAATGTGATATTTATTTCTGTATTCCTTATTGCTGTATAATTTCATAAATTTAGTGATATTTGATTTTATTCCTATTAGAATGTTCATTTTGTGTATTTATCTTGAATTATTTTGTGATTTTCAGTTTTAATAAAATACACCATTTTTTGTAACATACTATTTCTCAAAATTATCATCGACATAAAACCCCTCCCAAATACCAAATCTGATAAAAATCTTGCCAGCCATGGTATGGGGCCCAAGTTTGTATTTTGAACAAAAATTGGGGGGCGGCATGAAAAGTTTGCGCACCCCTGTGCTAGACATTCTGATCTGTATTTCTCTATATTACTCTGCATTTCTTCATATTAGTTCGATCGACCGTGACCGCACTGTATTTCCATCAAAAACTTGAGTTGAATGTTTTTCGCTTTACAATGCTCTCTCTGCGCGTTTTTTTACAAACAGATTGAAAGGAATTAAGGTCACACTCACCATATCTCTAATGATGCGGGTAATAATTTCTTCCGGTCCTGCATTTGTCTGGTCACCAATAACCTAAAAGGAAGACTACAAATTAGAGAAGAACGGCGAATAAGATAAGAAGCTTTTTTTGCATTCATCTCCTCTAGTTATTGAAAGCAATCACAAATTAAAATTTTGCAGAAATAGGCCATTCATTATATAAAACTATAGGTCTACCGCGATCAAAAGAACATTTTGGGTGTACTGTGTGTGTAAATTTAGGCGAATCAGCCTCTTGGGCTATTATCGCCATAACTATACATTTTAAACAACCTATTTGTGATGAACTACCCACATCACCTAACATGATATAAAGAATAAATGAATAAATAAAGTCCATCACCATCTGTAGAATAAAATATCAGTGAGACTGTATAAGGGTCTACTGACATGTATAAAACTTTCTCACGACACAAGAAGGAACTATTATGCCTGTAGCACACAGAACTTTTAAAATGATAGGGGAGTTTTCATTTGACCCCATATTTCCTCAATTTAGACACAGTAATTACTGCCCGGGTATCCTCATAATTTTATTGGTGATTTTTACGAAAAGTAAGAGAGATAATGGTTAAAATTTATTAATTAATTCTACAAACATTCATTAATTAGATATGAAAAGAATGAATTCAGTATTTATTCATTTTAAAAGCCAAGAAATACTTCATCACCGGACCATTCTTCTTCGATGTTGTTATCGGAATTGACATCTTACGCATGACGTCACCCTACACCGGCGCCCGGCCTGGTTAAACGTGATTTATTCTTGATTCCTAGAGTCTCTAGTTAATTATGGTTATTTGCAATCGTGTTTACGTGCTCCAGTGTTCTAATAAGGGTAAAACTGAAGGTTGGGAGAACCCATCCACCTCAGGCATTACAAAAATGTATGTAAAAAATAGGATTATCGTCATTCCTCATTTTATTAGCTCAAACAATGTCATATGCCATACTATGAAATTAATATAATTCGATTTATTGTGTATATCCTAATATCACCTTGTAAGTAAACATAGAGTATGTAATGATTGAGTTAGCTGACGGTCTTTTGGAACGTTATACGAAAATTTCATTTCCCACTTTCATTATGTTACCAATACATAATACCAATAATTCGATCACTGCTTTAGAACACGTTACACCATCTATCTATCTAGATTACGAGGCTGAAAACACCCCAGCGCGTTATACGAGGGTGCGCACTATACGCAGGTATTTACGGTATATACTTTCAGGCATAAGATCCTTCAAGTCCTGAGTTTGGAGCTCAATTGTAACTAATTATAAAATGCAAATTAAAACTATGCTGCACTTGTTCGCCCGTTATTCAAACGGGAAAAAAATAAAGGTGAAAATCTTTCTAAGAATAATACTGGTCAATTGAATGTACGTGTTTCCAAAAACGGGATGCATATCTCATTCCGAGGTGCTTGTTACTTGGATAACGCAGTAGCATGGTAGCATAATTGATTCCATGAACTTACCTGAGAGACGGTTTCATTACTAGTTGCAGAAGCTACCAGGGTCAGCGGTAGGTGGACAACATTCATCTGAATCAAACATTATGAAATTAGTGGAATAATATTTATAAATTATTGCAAATTGATAAGTTCTCCTTCATATAAATATCGCACTGTTGTAAAGTGTAACACATCAATTCATTTTTGAGAAGAATCGATGAAACAAACTGAAATCTGTATTCATCTAAGACTGAAAACAAGTAAGTAACCCTTGCTAAAGCAAGAGATTGAAGGACATTTTCTTAAAACTTTTAGGTATTCTTTAATAATAATAATTAATACAATGATATAGGAAAAGTCAAAAAATAAAATAATATAAAAATACAGAAACATACATATAGAAGGACAGGAAAAGGATTTGGAAAGCTAATAAATATATCTAAATATAAGAACATAAGAAAATTAAAGTACAGTTCACAAGTATATACATTACAGCAAAATACAGTAATGACAAAAAATAATTATATAAGAGTCTAGTCTATTTGATATCATTATTTAGGTATTCACTAATTGAGTAAAATAATTTACTAAGTAATAAGGCTTTAAGTCAAGATTTAAATAATCCAGGCTCTTTAATATTCTTCAAATCTTCAGGGGGTTCATTATATAGACGAAGACCAAGTGAATTAGGACCCATTAATGCTTTCCTAGTTCTAGTAAAGGAAATACGAAGATTTTTAGATCCCCTGGTACCAAACTGATGAAAATCACAATTCTTTCCAAAATCACGTTTTTTTTAATAAACAACAGTAAGGTAAGAATATATACAGAGGGTATAGGGAGAATATTAAGACTACTAAACAAAGGACGGCATGGACTTCTGTATGATTCATTAGCCATTAGACGTAATACTTTCTTTTGTATCCTAAAAATTCTTTACCAGCAAATCAGTAGTAGTGGAACATCTTATGGATACATCTTGTCTGTCCATCCATCATGTTTAATCTCTGAAATTACAGGGTGGATTTTAAATAAATTAAGTTTTAGTGATCCTTATCAAAATTTATCCCGCAATTTTGATTCAGGACTTCTACTTTACATAAGCACCTAAATAAATTTATACTTGCATATCGTTAAATGGTATCCATCAAACAAAAATTAAATACCATACTTTTCTCTGCCTAGCTCCTAAAAAACGACCACAAATATAAAATTAAATACAAGCCGCAGAAGACAGACATTGCCAAGAACTTTTTCTAAATAGAGGAATCTGTGAACGGAATGAGCTATCTGAGGAAACCTTTTAGCCCTTTCCTAAATCGCTTAATCAATTTAAGTCAAAAGGTAGTTTTCTTTTTTTTTAGAGGGTGACGAGTGAGCCGGAGGAAGTAGATTGAATGCTTGGTAGGGTGAAGTACGGTGGGGACTTTGTGGGCCCCGGGACCGCTACGGTAACCGTGAAGGCCTACCATGAACCTCGAAAACTTCGGCTCCGATCAAAGCCAAGGGAAAAGTAATTGTATTATAAGTATTTTATCCAAAATTGTATTATTTCTATAAAATTAATAATTTTATTCTGTTAAATTTTGGACAAGTGACCTTGATCACGCAGTAAGTTATATGATGTGAAATTTATTGACAATGAGTCATGTAATGTTGCCACCTGGCATGTAGCCAAATTGCAACTCATTTAGTAAATAAATATATGAACTGTAAGATATCAACTAAAATTTTATTTGAATCGAGGACAACATTTTTCACATAATTACTACTTTTAGTTTTTAAGATAAAAATTTGAGAAAAATCCAAGCATAACATCACATATTTTGTTTACATCAATTGCGATGACAATCATCAAGAAACAACATTTAAAAGCCCCTATTTTTCTCTCCCTTGCTGTTACACAGGGTGTCCCACGACTAAAGGTCGTAAGTTCAGGAAATGATTCCAGAGTGATTGAAAAATGCTGTATCAACATGTGTCCGAATCACAATGGTTACCGAATTATGGGCATTTGATATGTACAGATTTATGCGAGCATGCATAACAAGTCACCTCAACACCTTTGTTTCTTGTTAGATTAAGGCCAACACACTTTCTTGAGTTAAAGTAGGGGTTTTTTCCATGATGCCTCAGTGAGGATGTTTAGTGTTGGAGGTTTACTACTTTGTTAGCCCTTCTTCATTGTAAAGACCCCAATCCGAGAGTGGAGAATCGTGCTGGCCTGATAGCTTAGTTGATTAAAGCACCTATTCGGCAAATGGGGAGTCCCGGGTTTGATTCCCGGTCAAGTACAGCATTTTTTCTCCTTCTCAAAGTTCTAAATTTAATTTCAGATTTATGCGAGAATGCAAAACAAGCCATCTCAACACCTTTGTTTCTCGTTATATTGAAGTCAACTCACTTTCTTGAGTTACAGTAGGGGTTTTTACCACTGCCTCTTTGAGGACGTTTGAGGTTTAGTACTCAGACCTTCTTCACCGTAAATACCCCAATCCGAGAATGGAGAATCATGCTGGCTTGATAGCTCAGTTGGTTAAAGCACCAATCCGGCAAACGGGGAGACCTGGGTCCGATTCCCGGTCAAGTAGAAGGATTTTTTTCTCCTTCTCAAATGTTAAAAATTAAAATTGTAATTATTTCCTGTATGAATGTAATCCTAAATAAAACAGCAAGGAGGTTTCATTCGGAAAATCACCTTTCTTGAAAAATAATAACGCCAAAATAGCTGTCGATCGAGAGATGAAAATGGTGTGCCATCCTCGGGATTTTGTTTATGGTATAATATCCTGACCCAAAGTGGGGACCCATAGATGATCTTACTAATATCCACAAAGCCTGTAAAAAATGGAATTTCTAATACATTTATGGTTAAGCCAACTCAATAGTTGGCTGCCTTTGCTATTTTGTATACCTGGTAGGTGCGGGCTTTCCTCGCACTATAACAAATTCGCTTAAAACGGGCTCGCACAAAGCGAGGTATACCTGTATTGAATACTAGTAGGTGCTTGCATTCTGCAAGCATATCATCTCACCTTGAAAAAACATTCATTTTTCAGACAGATATTTCATCATTACAAATATTTTTTTAATTCTAAAGATTTCACCTCCGCAGCGATTTTCGTTTTTCCCTTATGTAAAAATAATAGATTAAAACAATCCCCAAACTTTGCAATTTTAAGAAATTTATACTTTCTCCATTATGGAGTACTAATGCTACACATTTCTGCCAAATTTTAAAGTTCACTTCTAGAAGTGAAATAATATTTTTTCTAATTGCCAAAATTTTAAACATTTTTAACGGCCGCCGCAATATATTTATTGAGAAATTCAAATGTTTATTTGTGGAAATGCACTACTCTGTAAATAACTTGAAAATTTCATCTTCCTAGCTCATCCCGTAGTACGTAAACAGTTATCTATTTCTTTAAACTTGAAGAATTTTTAACGGCAACACTAATTAAAATATCAAAATTTCTATAATCCCTATTTCGTTCTTTTACAAATCCTACCTCTAAAAAACATTTCAGCTCCGGAACACATTCGGAAATACATAAACCTTGAAAATTTGTTTAAACCATTGTGAATTTTTAGTGGCCGCATTGTTGTTGTTCAACTCCGTAGCACATGCGGCAATACATAAACCATGAAAATTTGTTTAAACAATTGCGAATTTTTAGCAGCCGCATTGTTGCACTTTTTCAAGATTTTCGTTTTTTCTAGACGGTTTTGCACAAAATCCTACCCAAGGAAAAAATTTCGAATCTCCAGCTCATCTGGAAGTGCCTAAACATTAGTAACCTCCTATATGTTATATCCTCCTATGTAAGAAACGTCGATATATAATGATAACATTGTGAAAATTGTGAAAAAGTTCAACAATGCGGCCGCTAAAAATTCGCATTTGTTTAAACAAATTTTCAGGTTTTAAGTATTTCCGCATGTGCTACGGAGCTGAAATTTTTTTTAGAGATAGAATTTGTAAAAAAAACGAAATAGGGATTATACAAATTTTGATATTTTTATCTGTTTGGCAGTTAAAAATTCTTAAAGTTTAAACAAATAGGTAAATGTTTAGAGACTACAGGGCGAGTTAGAGAGCTGAAATTTTCAAGTTAATAAGAGTTTAGTCTATTTAAACGAATGAACATTTCACTGTATCTATGAAATTCTTATTGCGGCCGTTAAAAATTATTTAAATTTAAACAAGTAGATGTTATTTCACTTCTAAATGTGCTACAAATTTATAATTTGGCATAAATGTGTGGCATTATTAACCCAATGTGGAAAACGTATAATATTCATAAAATTGCTAAAGTTAGCAATTGTTCCATAAGGAAAAAAATTAATTTGGTCCCGAGGAGAAATCATTTGAATTACAGAAATATTTCCCATGATGAAATATCTCTATAAAAAATTTGTTTTTTCAAGGTGAGATGAAATGCTTGCAGTATGCAAACACTTTCTACTAGTAGTATATATATATAGCATATGCAGCTCATCTGGAAGTGCCTAAACATTAGTAACCTCCTATAAGTTATATCCTCCTCTGTAATGAATGTCAATATATAATGAAATTAGCAAAGGCATGCATGCTTTAAACAATCAAGTTACCTGAGAAACAGTTTCATTACTAATTCCTGCAGCTACCAGGTTCAATGGATCCAGGACGACATTTCCCTGAAATAAATACCATGAAATTAGCAGAATAACACATGTCAAGGATTGAAATCTATTATCATAACAAGAGTCTGAATCTGTTTTTTTGTGTGTCTGTCACGAATGTTCCCCAGTCTGAGAAGGACTTCGTGGGACCTTCAGTGAAATAACTCGAGAACGGTTACTACAATTTCTATCATTTTTTGGCATTCCTTACAATAAGTAAAAAAAGAACACCTTATGGCACGGTTTCTTTAATTGAACTGACAATTTAATAAGTATATTCCTAAAAACTGTCAACTGACTCATAAATTGATATCGGAAAATATTCATGAAAGTGTACCTTAAGACTCTTTCTTTTCGAAATAGATTACTAATGAAAAAAACATTTGGAATTTCTCAAAATTCACTTATAAATAGAACAAAATAAAGAATTGATTAATAGCAATATTGTTCTATAACAAAAAATCTGTGGGGGTGTCTGGAGCACCCCACGCAAGTGCTGGCGGTTGAAATATTAGCGTGAGTAGTAGAGGATTAAATTGTTGGTTTTATTTTACTTTTATAGCAATTTCCACATTTTTTCTAGTGTTTTATTTTTGAGAAATGTTTTTACTAAAAGAATCAAACATTACTACTAAATTTCAATTTTCTATCTACTCGTAAAGTTTGTTAAAAAAGCATTACAGTCAGTCAGTCATAAATAGTTCTTTATTCCCCCACTTTTTTATAAAGACTTTTTAAGAGTAGGGCCACAGTCAAGCGTGAGGGACAAACAGTTTATTATACAGGGTGCCCGGCGACTTTATGTCATAACTTCGGGATTTTATTCCTTAAGTGATTTTGAGTAAAAATGTTAGATGAACATGGGTCCGATTCTCATTTGTTACAGAGCTACAGGCAATTGAAATTATCTCGTACTTTGATTTGTACAACTTAATGGCTGAAAAATGCATTGTTTAAATAATTATTCGTATACAGTGTTAATTGTTGAAAAATGTATTTAAATAATCATTCGTTTACATTGATACTTAATCCATTGTTACAACAATGAGAAGTATGACGCTTGCATAACAGACGTGGACGCAATTTGCAAGCTCGCAGGCAGCATGTCAGTAGAATGTAAGATAGCGTTCAGTGTACGTAGTGCGCTGTGACACGTGTGGTATCATTAACTTTCAATAATGCAGTTTACATTTTCAAATGAAGAGTATGAGGATATGTACTTCGTGTATGGGTTTTGCGATGGAAACTCCGTCGCGACCGTTTACAAATATTGATGATGATTTCTACAAAGAACAACACCAGATCGACGTAATTTTATTCAAGATTACCAACATTTACGAGAAAATGGCTCATTTCCGTGTGTGTATTTGAGAGCTGAACGTCCAGTACAAGTTAATGTGGATGAGAAAGAAAACATTATTCAAATGGTTCAGCGAAGTCCACGTCTTAGCTGGTTGGACCGTACTTCTTCCCGCCACGTCTGACAGGTGCCATTTATGCTGTTCTTTTGGAAAATTAATTGCCGGGTCTCTTAGAAGACATTCCTCTGCAAACATGACTTCAGATGTACTACCAGTACGAGGGGGGACCCCCTCCCCCATTTTAGTAGAAACACTACGCTGTACCTTAACAAGAAGTTCCCTAACAGATGGATCGGTCATGACGGTGCGCAGGATTGGCCACCGAGGTCTCCGGATCTCACTCCGTTGGATTTCCATGTGCGGGGTCAAATGAGAAACATTGTGTATGAAGCCAAAGTGAGCACGAGGTAATTACTTATTCAGCGAATTTTTTATGCTGCGAGGCGCGTTAATAACGCTGCAGTTCTTCGTACCATTTCACATTCCCTACTCAAACGGGTCAGATTGTGCATCCAAGCTGAAGACGGCCATTTTGAACAATTGTTGTAACAATGGATTAAGTATCAATGTAAACGAATGATTATTTAAATAATACATTTTTCAACAATTTACATTGTATACGAATAATTATTTAAACTGCATTTTTCAGCCATTAAGTTGTAAAAATTAAAGTAGAGATAATTTCAATTGCCCGTAGCTCTGTAACAAATGAGAATCAGACCCATGTTCATATGACATTTTTTACTCAAAATCACTTAAGGAATAAGATTCCGAAGTTATGACATAAAGTCGCCGGACACCCTGTATAATACCAACTCGGAGTTTTAAAAAAATAGTATTACAGTCAGTCATAAATAGTTTATATTAGTAGAGCATGACCGGATTTTTTAGCTCATTATTTAAAGAGATCTGCATAATTTATGTTTCATAAAGTAAAAATAGTATTGGCATATAAATGCTGTTACCTGAGAATCAGTTTCATTGATAGTTGGAGCAGCCACCAGATTCATTGGGATGTGAATGACATCTGTCTGAAATAAACATTATGAAATTAGTGGAACAATACTTGCAAAGGATTGATATAAAATATTATTAGTCCTCCCTCCATATCTATAATAATAAAAGAAGATGTGTGTGTTTGTGGCAGTTGTAACTCCTTAGAAGATAAACGTAGGAGCTTCAAAATTTAACATTAGCTTCAGGTTGATCATGTAAGTTGCAGCGCTAAAAATAATTCAACTTAACTCGGGTGCCCGAGGAGTCCCCATAACATAGGCACCTGCAGACAAGACAATTGCGCTCTGCAGGACCTGAACAAGTATATCCTTGGAGAATGAAAAAGAGGACAGTGGAGAGGCAAGAACCAAGGTTGTGATAACCAGCCCCTTCGGCAGGGTCCCCATCTGCAACTAAAACTAATTTCACTCCCCCGGAGTAATTAATGTAAAAATTTCCATGATGCTACATACAGCATAATATTATATAATTTAACCAAGTCCACTTGGGAAGGCTCTACTTTGTGGAAAGATTCCATTTAAATGAAAAAATAAACTTGTAAATTTTCACTCAAAAATATGGAAATTTACGTTTATATTTTCTTGTATAATTTACAATATTCAGAAAATTATTATTATTATTATTAGTCAGTCCCAATTTCGTTTTTTTTATATCTCACAAACAATTGACCAATATCCTACACCAATATCAATGTTGAACCATGAAACGGAGAGACAAAATATTTATTAATATTTTCATTCAAACTCAAGGTACTCTCATGGTAAGTGGCCAATATTCCTCTTTTAACCACACATCTGGGTATGCCATATATATATATATATATATACGTCATGCTGTTATCTCTGCTGTTTGCTATCGGTATCCTTTTAGTTTATCATCTTGGCAATAAATAAGTAGAGACAGAGACTACGGCAAAATTGATGTTAAATAGAATTAACTCCTTGACCGTAAAATTCAAAATTAGAGAGACACAATAAAAAAGGGGGGGAAGGAGGAAAGGCAGGAAAAGGCAAAAACAATAAAAATTATAAACTTACAGGTTTAGGGATTCTTACTCCACGCCAGGGACCTGTTGTTACTCCACACCAGGGACCTGATGTCACTCACACATTCACTCACTCAATCGCACAAGCACTAATCCTAAAGGTGGAAAAGGAAACGGGACCGGGTTTGCGAGAAATTACTCTGCGTCAGGGACCCTAAAAAAAATCACACCGTTGCTAGAAGGTTTGTGAGTCAGTACGACCGCGACAGGGACCTACTAAGCAACCACAAACACATGCACACATACATGCCAAGAGGTAAAGGAAAAAAGGGGAAAGGAACGGGGATTTAAACCACGCCAGGGGCCTAGTATCGCACACAGTGGCCTGTAGGTTTATGTGCCTTCCGGCAACGACAGGGACCAAACAGACAAAACAGTCACACACACAAGCACTCGAATACACGCACACAATATCTCTAAAAATGAGTTAACATACTAAATACGTATTTCGAGAGCAATGCTCTTATCATCAGTAGCTGATGTGTAATTCAAATGGGCTTCACTTCTTTATTTGGAAAAGATACGCTTCTCGTATTTAGACCCTGACTTTGCTTTGCGGGTTGCATTTCCGTTACCCTAATTTTAAAATTAACAACATTTATATGTTATTTATAATATTATTATTTTTTAATCACTTAGTAATTTTGTAAATTTTTAATGTCTTTATACCATATTTTAAGAATTTGTGTTCATTAAATATTATTAACAAATTCAATTTTTATTGTAATAATAAATATATATTAACATTTTTAATTCATTTCTTGCTGTAAAAATAGTTTAAGGCACAAATTTTAAGAATAAACAACTCAAATATTGATTAATTAACGTATTTTTTAATCGATTTGCGATTTCATTCACCTCAATTGCAATTTAAATGCCCAACTCCAGTTTTGAAAAATTAAATACCCATATGAGTGGTTAATTGGTATGATCAAATTATATATAGACTCAAATTTGATACCTCCTCCCTCCCAAAAGAAATCAATGTTCTGGCATTGAGGAGCAAATCCTCAATATCTCTTTAGTATGTGCCCAAAGTTTTAAGTCTGTATGTTTCTTAGTTCAACAATGATACTGGTGGAGAATTCATCAAAATCGGTCAATTGGTTGCTGAGATATCTTCGAAAAACGGAATTTTGAACAGACCCCTTGGGCTCCCACGGGCCGATTTGAATTATTTTTGGCACTGTAACTCTCATGATCGACGTGAGCTGCTGCCAAATCTGGAAGCTCCTACGTTTATTTCCTGAAAAGTTATGACTGACACAGACACACACAAACACTGCTTATTTTATTATTATAGATTGCTGGAGCTGCTTGTCTATATTCAATATCAGAATGCTACGGTATGATTTAATGTCTATTCTTTGTAATGTCTTTGAATTTTCTCGCATTTCCTTAAAATATTTATTATCATTTAACCTTTGTTTGAAACATTTTTCCATACAATGCATTGCTTAAGAGATATCTTATATTTTTAGCTGCCACCAGCATGCCACCTAACGACGACTATTGTTAACAACTGACGCTTAGTTACGTCTTAGTAACGCTCCTTTTTATTTTCTTAATTGTTGGAGCTTTGTGGCTATACCCAATATCAGAAGGCTATGGTTTGAGTTTCTGTTCTTTGTAAAGTCTACAATTTTCTCGCAGTTTCTTAAAATATTTATTATTATGTAACCTATTTGGAATTTTTAGAAATATTACAGATATGGAGAAAGTCATGTGGTGACCACATCAGATTTTAAAGATTAGATCTTATTGACGTTGGCATTCTTAGAGTTAAGAGAATGTTTAATTTCAATTTTATCAATGATACATGTTGTATAATTAGCTCAATAACTTTTGCTTAAACAACGAAAATGAAGTAAAACTCCTTAATAGCCAAAAAAAGGATTAAAAAACCCCATGCATTTCACCCACGATGTGGGCATCTTCAGGTGGTCAACTGTGAGGATGACGGGAGGTTTCGAATTGAAGAAAAAACGAGAAACAGCTCAAATACGAAACAAGTTTTGGCGTGTGTTTATTTTAGTCCGTCAGTTTGTATAAGGTCTTATTGAAGTCAGTATCACTATCCATTAAAGTTTCACGGTTTTTATATACAAGCAAGTTTTCTAAGGCGTTAAGTGAATTGTTGGAAGAGATTGGTAATTTTATATCATTTAAGTTGATACTATGTCCCGTTTCGAAGATGTGATTAGCTACACTTGCTATTTTTTGGCCATTGTTGTCAACAAAGGCGGTATTGTTTCCATAGTTTCATGGTTCACAGGCAAATTTTTATTAGTATTCGTCACCACATGATTCGTACCATTTTACGTACTGGTCATGGCCCTTATTCGTAACATATAACTTGCTATTTTTTGACCATTGTTGTCAACAAAGGCGGTATTGTTTCCATAGTTTCATGGTTCACAGGCACATTTTTATTAGTAATCGTCACCACATGATTCGTACCATTTTACGTACTGGTCACGGCCCTTATTCGTAACATATAACTTGCTATTTTTTGGCCATTGTTGTCAACAAAGGCGGTACTGTTTCCATAGTTTCATGGTTCACAGGCAAATTTTTATTAGTATTCGTCACCACATGATTCGTACCATTTTACGTACTGGTCACGGCCCTTATTCGTAACATATAACTTGCTATTTTTTGGCCATTGTTGTCAACAAAGGCGGTATTGTTTCCATAGTTTCATGGTTCACAGGCAAATTTTTATTAGTATTCGTCACCACACGATTCCTTCCATTTTACGTCCTCATCACGGCCGTTATTCACAGTTTTATTTATAATATATTTTCAAAATTTTATTATACTTTTTCAAATCCTAATGGGTGATGAAATCAGGTTTATCAAAACAATGCGGTCGTGAAAAATTAATATACAGTAAAACCTCTACCTTACGAACCCCTTTATAGCGAAGACCTCCGAATAACGAACAATTGACGAGGTCCCGCCAAACTTGTATACAAAATCCCTAATTATAACCTCTTTACTACGAACTTCCGTACTACGAAAACTTCTGAACAACGAAAGAAAAAGACGTCACTTCCGTTTATATTTACCTCTTTAGAACGAAATTTTGCTCGCTAAACATTTTTTTACGTACGGAAAACGATTGATAACAGTCGCCAATGCACCAATTAGCATTAAGCTTACAACAAGCCAATCATAGCACGTTTTCTATCATGATGCCGTATTTCCTGTGTTTCCGGCATTCTCGCGCCAGTGACAATCTCGTCCAAGAGTTGTAGTGATGCCGCTATGCATGCTTTTAGGGAAGTGGAGACTGCCGTTTCCCGAGAATTCACAAAGAATTTGAAACAAAAAAATAGATTCCTTTATTATAAAATGTTGATGTATTTTAAATAGATCTTTTAAAAAAGTGTTGTATTTGAAATCATTCCCGATTAAATTAATCCCCTAATCCATTTAAAGGGAATTTTAACGAAAGATCGTAGCAATGAGGTATGTATCGTGGTGAGGTGGTTCCTATACACTTTTTTGTGATAGTTAATTTATTCGTGAGAGAGCTGGAGTGTTGTTAAGAAGGTTAGTGAAAAATATTGATTGGAGTGCCAATGACAGTTAGTGCTTTCTTATGAGGAAAATGCTGCTTTCTTTCATTTCGTTTTGAAATATTTGCAACCCGTGCCGTGGTGGTTAAATACTAGTTTATTAATTGGTGTTAAGAAGTGGCGTTGCTGTCAATATTTTTTATAAACTTAGTGACTCAACAGATGCTTTAGGATAGGCTCAGCGAGTATCACGCATTGCAACCTTGAAAAAAGTCGCATAATAAAAAATTGCAGAGGATGTTTTCGTGCAGAACCTGCCAATCAATGCTAGAAAAAATAACATTGCATTTCCGAGTTATTTGGTGCTTGCCACTGTCAAACATTGCAAAATGAGATGAATGAAAGTGGCCCTTTTTCCCATAAGAAAGCATTGTATCGTCGGAGCTTCAAATCAATATGGCCGATTATTAAACATTGAGGGCGCATTTTGAATATCGTCCACTTATGTGATACTTTTTCCTGAAAAGATGTAATGGGCATAATTTAGTAGAGTTACTCCGTTTCTGAGCATATGCATTCATTTGGATAGCCCTGTTGCTCCCGTATAATCTAACAGGCAATGTGCCCCTGAAGTTATTTAACGCCCAATAACCTCCGATCAACAAATTTCCGAATAACGAATAGACGAAAAATTGGGTCCCTTGATATTCGTTAATGAGAGGTTTTACTGTACCAGAGATACATGTTTACGAAACATCGGGCTCAAAAAAAATGACGTTGTGTGGCTGTGTGATCACCGGGGAGAATGCAACTCTCTGGTCACAGTCTAGAAGTGTGCTCAAGGACCCTACATGCGAATAATGTTCTCATCAAATTATGTTCAACTAAATGAGTACCGTAAATACCTGCGTATAATGCGCACCCTCGTATAACGCGCAGGGGGGTTTTCAGCCTCGTAATCTATGATTTTTCTATATATATAGCACGAACAGATTTTTTTTAGCGTTACCGTTCCAGAGTTAAGTAGATGGTGTAACGCGTTCTAAATCAATGATCAAATTATTGGTATTATGTATTGGTAACATAATGAAAGTGCGAAATGAAATTTTTGAATAATGTTCCAAAAGAACTCAATCATTACATATTTTGTTTACTTACAATGTGATATTAGGACATAATAAATCGAATTATATTAACTTCATAGTATGGCATACGACATTTTTTGAGCTAATAAAATGGAATGACGATAATCCTATGTTTTTTACACACGTTTTTGTCACGCCTGAAGTGGACGGGTTCGCCCAACCTTTAGTTTTACCCTTATTAGAACACTCGGGAGCACGTAAACACGATAGCAAATAACCATAATTAACTACAGACTCTAAGAATCAAGAATAAATCACTTATGAATGCTGAGAGAAAAGTAGGGAACGGTAACTTGATTTAGTTCTACAAGAAGCATCAACTCCCAGCATACTCCATCAGCTGCCATTGTTTCTAATTGTAAATAGTACCAGTGCCTCACCACCAGGCCGGGCGCCAGTGTAGGGTGACGTCATGCGTAATATGACAAATCCAATAACAACATCGAAGAAGAATAGTCCAGTGACGAAGAATTTCTTGGCTTTTAAAATGAATAAATACTGAATTCATTCTTTTCATATCTAATTAATGTGTGTTTATAGAATTAGTTAATAAATTTTAACTATTATCTATCTTACTTTTCGTAAAAACCACCAATAAAAATATGAGGATACCCGGGCAGTAATTACTGTGCCGAAATTGTGGAAATATGGGGTCAAATGAAAATAGGAAGATTATGTACCCTCGCATAACACGCGTCCTAATTTTTAACTCAAATATTTCGAAAAAAAGTGCGCATTATACGCGGGTATTTACGGTATTACCAAATACACCTTCTCACTACCTTTATGTATTAACTTTTCACTAAATAAACACTTTTCACACAAACATTTGTTTTCATCCGGCATTATCGTTTTAAATATATGGTATGACGATACAAAATAGTGGCGAATTGCACATAGTGACAAGCAGAAATCAGTGTCGAATACACTGTGTGTGACCAATAATATGGTGACGAGTACAACGTGACTAATGTTAACACTGACGAAAAAACCTGTGACGAGTTCCCATAAACCCATGGTATAGTTATTTACAAGCAAGATCAAGAAAAATTCTATAACCATCAGATTCTGCTAATTAATATGGTTGCTAACCATTTCCTGAATACAGGAAGTGAATCATTGTACATGTAGACGTTAGCGCACAGGGTGTTTGGCTCGTTGAATGCATTCAAAGATCATGAACGAAGATGAAAAACTACCATTCGTTCATACTTAGCAAACTCACCAAAATGGAGGAAGAAGAACTCTCGGCCACTTCTTTGCTCAGGGTTTCAGGTTTCACGGTTATCTGGAATGTAAAATAACAACCATTAATCAACTCGGGACAAAATCCACAGTTCCCAACAACTAACACTGTATTCATTCATATTTATTTTCAGAACGACAAAATACATAAATCAATTATGAAAAGAGGTAACTAGGATTTGTTTAATTTCATTGCTAGAACAAATAATCCAAAGAAATCCTACATTATTTCAAGAAGAAAGGAAATTTATATTATAACTGCTGAATTCTGATGAATAAATACCTTTAATCTCCCTCTATGCACACGCTAGGTTTCATAAGAGAAAATAAGCAGGACACCGATACAAACACAAGCTAAAACAAAGAAAGAATACACCCGTTCCTCGGTTTACGAATGAGATGCGTTCCTAAATAAACATGTGGGCAACACACGACTTTCTCTATATTTATATGGCAAATTACATGTTGTTAGCTCTGGGATCGTTGTCAATATTTACTTCCGGTTGACAATTAAGAAAAGAAAAAGGAGCGTTACTAAGATGTAACTAAGCGTCAATTGTTAACAATAGTCTTCGGTAGGTGGCGTGGTGGTGGCAGCTAAAAATATAAGATATCTCTTAAACGATGCATTATATTGGAAAATGTTTCAAACAAAGGTTGTAGAAAATTACATTTCCTATAACTTTTATTCCAGTACGTTTTTACATTTATCTAATATTAAAGCAAATATGTCATAATAACGGATAAGTGACAAGAGTAAACACCCACTTCCGGTCGACCAATTTTTACCAAAAACTAATCAGATCTTCTAACTTTTATAAAAATGTTAAGTATAAAATTATGCGTTGACCTGATTAATAGTTTTTGAGTTAGGGCGCCCACAATAATCTATCACATACAGACATCATCGAGAAAATAGTCAAAACATGTTCAGGGGACCTTAAAACATGCATTTCCGTTGAAATCTCAAATTCGATTTTTTTCATGAAAACAATACTTTCTCTATACTTCGTAAATGGAGAAAGTAAAAATGCTTCGTAAAATGAATATTCGTAAAACGAGGACACCTCTTCCATTACTCCAAAGCTAAAAATTCTTATTGTGTAGCAGCGCATCGTCATAAATTATTAGCGTGAAAATTGTAAGCTAACGGGATAGTGGGTAAAAGCAGTTTCCATTTCCTTCGAGATAGTATATGATTCTTGCTGTTTATTCTTTTGGCAATTTTTATCAATAACCAATAAACTTACTGAAGCAAAAAATTTACATTTTCATGAACATTTCAAAATGGTTCTAAATTCCAATTTTTAATGCTGTTTATGTTACATTACCGATATAAAATGGAGTTTGAAATGTCATGTTTAAATTTCATGAGCTGCGCAGTGGAGATTTTGGGCAACCCAAAAATAACAAGTAACCCAACTGGATAATTTAGTATCACCATTGTAAAACTAGACAAATTCACGACTTTTCTCACAATCTGCAGTTCTAATTGGCAGATGACCGCAGCCTGACTCTGTGGAAATTATTCATAGCCGTGTATTAGCTACCTAACTTGAGACTTGGTGCAAAATTCGTAAAACCGAAAAAAAAAATCATAAAACTAGAATTCGAGTACCAAAACTTCAATGACGTTAATTCAAAACTTCATAAAATGGCTAATTATTTAACCTAGTAAAATACGATTATGATTAAATGTTCATTACATGCCTTCTAATCAATAAATAAAACAACTCATAGCTCACAATTTTTTAAAAATCTATTAGAAAATCTTTCGGAATTAATTTCTTATGAGGTGGCAACTGTACTGACAATTGACTCACTTGGGAGACCACTGATAAATTAATTTTAATATTTTTGTTAATAATATTTTACTATATTATTACTTTCCCCATAAACGTAGTACAGGGGAAAGTCTTGTTTTCATGAAAAAAATCGACTTCGAGATTTCAACGGAAATACACGTTTTGAGGTGCCCTGGACATGTTTTGACCATTTTCTCAATGATGTCTGTATGTGATAGCTTTTTTGTGGGTGCTCTAACTCAAAAAGTATTAATCAGGTGAACGCAAAATTTTATATTTAACATTTCTATAAAAGTCAGAAAAACTGATTAGTTTTTGGTAAAAATCGGTCAACCGGAAGTGGGCGTTTACTCTTGTCACTTATCCATTATTTTGAAATATTTGCTTTAATATTCGATAAATATAAAAATGTATTTGAATAAAGGTTGTAGGATATTTAATTATCTACAACCTTTGTTTGATACATTTTTCCATATAATGCATTGTTTAAAAGATATCTTATATTTTTAGCTGTCACCACCACACCACCTACCGACGACTATTCTTAACCATTGATGCTTAGTTACGTCTTAGTAACGCTTCTTTTTCTTTTCTTAATGTTGGGGGTGACTCCAAATCCAACAAGAGTATCCTTTTGCTGTACACCAGTCATGTTGTCTTGGCTTCCAATTTGTCACGCAATGAATATGTCTAGCTTCTAATTTGTTGTGTGACTAATTGATGCATGATGGAATGACGTGATGAATTCACCACGATTCATTGATGGAATACCACTATGCACTCAAATTTAAGACGACCCTCGATTTTTGCAAGCTGAAATTTGGAAAAAAAATCTCGTCTTGGATTCAGGTAAATACTGGCTTGAGGGGTTAAATTGCCCATAATAATTGCATGCAAGCCAAGTGAATAGGGACTTCTGAACACACTTTACATTGCAAAGAGGGATCCATTTGAAATATTACAGCAATAATACCTGAAAATGTCATTCTTAACTATTTCACAGAGGAACTTATGTGAAAAATATTCCTTACCTCAACTGTCACGTCGCTGGTAATAATTTCCTCTGATTCTGTGCTCATCTGACTGCTTATAACCTAAAAAAGTTAAACAATTATTATTAAACAGAAAAAATAAATGATGTTTTTATTTTAACCTATCTTTTGTCTATATAACTGTTCTAATCCCGAGTTTGTATCTCGATTCTAACTAATTTTAAAGTGTATATAAGAACTTCTTTTAGAATGTATGTTCGGTGAATTGCCAATGAAGATGGCTGGTCTGTAGCCAAGATGTGCATCTGGTTTATTAGGCATTCTTTACTGTCCATCCGTCTGTTGTAATTATCATTACCTTAACTGCTGGTGGGTTGGTCAAAATGGCCCATGTTTTTTCTTGTTCAGTTGATATTATTTTTTCTGCCCAGTGATTAATAAACATATTTCTGTAATTTTAGTATGATGACTAAATACTGCAAAACAGCATAACAGAAATGGTTCCCGGAAAATATTAAATTTTTATTTACCGATTTATTTTCTAATCAGTTGTAATTATTCAAACAATCAAAAAGTAATTAAAACATACTGCACTTGAGTTAAGCAACTGTAAGATTTAGATTTACACTCTATTCTTCGACCCAGATAATCCATTTCCATCAGATTACAATAAGGTGCATGCAGAGGTAATGATATTAAACACAATTTTGTAGTTATATCAGATCTTATTTACTAAGAAGATTGTTTTCACTGACAATTGGGTATCAAAGCATGAATTTCTCCAAGTAAAAAGTGAATTACGACTTTTTTGTTCGATTTTCTTGAAAACGGCTACGCCTACGATAAAAATTTATAGGAAAAAAAATATTCTATTTGCCTACTTGTACAAATTTTGTTTGAAAACTCTTTTGGTATAACTAATATTTTAGAAGATATGAGTTTGTTTTTTGTTTCCAATAAAGTGGCAACCCTGATGATGTCATTGCAAGCCATTTATGTCATTTTCTTATTATCTTCGAACATCAGTCCTAAATACCAAATTCCATCAAAATCCATTATCTAGAAGCATAGAATGAACATGTGTACTGACGAGCAGACCAAAGCTAATGGACGCATACGTTGGAAGAAAAACGGGCCTTAAAATTAATTCTCCCTCCTAACTTGCAAAATATTTATTTATCTTTAATACGACAAGGTTGACGCCTTATGGTCACTTATTCCACCCAACTGTTTTAATATGCAATATAATTAACCCTTCCCATGTCGAATACGATATATTCCGTTTTTCCCTTGCATGTCGTTTGCGACATATTCCGCAAGCAGATGCCTGCTGTTCCGTGTCATATACGATATATTCCGCATTCTGCCATTCACTAACATAGCTTTTATTCTACCTTCCGTAAGTGATACTAGATGACAGGAGATGGTCGCTTTCGAAAGAGAATACTGGTAGTGACGTCAAAGCACCGAATAAGTCAAAATAACCCATAAAATTTACATTTTTTGAACTTGAATTTCCTAATTGAGAACGTAAACATCCGTCATGGCGGACTTTGAAGTATCGGTATCGGATTTGGTCCAATTATTAGCTGAAATAAGTGATGATGAAGAATATTTCCATAGTTTTAGTGATGAATCAGATAGTCTGATGAATAGTGAAAGGGAATTAGACGAAGATGAGGAGGAAAACGAGTTAAATGGTGAACCTATGCCAAGACTTATGACAGGTTGGTTGGACATCGTTTCTAATGACCCTGGTCCAAGTTTTCAACCTGATTTTAGTGAGGTTACACCAGGAATAATTCTTCCAAGTGATTTTAATATTCACAGCGAACTTATACAATATTTCTGACTTTATTTGGAGATGAAATGATCAGTCTAATATGCGATGAAACCAATCTCTATGGCAAAAACAGAAAATTGGCCAAGCAGAATTCGCCTACATCACGTCTCGCTAATTGGAAGAGTATTGAATCTTGTGATATCGAGGTCTTCCTTGGCGTAATTATAAACATGGGCCTAAATCCAAAGACTGAAATACAAGAATATTTCAGTACAGAATGGATCAAGCAAATGCAATTTTTTGGCGATGTTTTTTCTTTAAATGATTTTCTCATGCTATTTTCCAATTGCATTGAGGACTATCACACAAAGAAAAATATTTGAGGAGTAGCGGAGTGCAAACAGATGCAAATATTCAATTAACTGTAAATAGTGTATGTATTTAATAGTGTTAGTTAGAGACAGTATTCAGAGATGCAACACCAGTTTTAGAAAAATCACAGCTAAACAACATCATACTTGGAAAGTAATAACTACCTCATATCTATAATATTTATGTTGTAAGTGCAGTTTTCCTATATATGAATATGTAGTTGACTGATTTGGCTTTTTAAAAAAATACCCATTTTTTGAAAATTATATCTGAAAAAAATGAACAGGAATTTATAATCTCTGTATATTTTAGCGACATGGGAAGGGTTAATTTATACTTACATAAATCGGTTCAAATCAAAACAGTGAAATGAAAATTACTTCAAGAATAAAATTAAGAAAAGTACAGCACAAATATGCACAAAAGTACCGCAGCTGCCCGAATATAAGCCGACCCCAAATTTAAGCCGACTCCCCAAAAATTTACGCCATTTTCTGACGTAAAAGTAAATTTCATAGATTTTATGCTGAAGTGTGCCGGGCATGCATGCATGGCCTAGAATACATTATTGGAGACTGATGAAAAGAGTGGGAAATGGTTTAGTTGCTGACATTTTGAAATATTACTCCAATTAATAATTTCCAGTTGCTGAATAATATTCCACATTCAGTTAAAATAATTTCATTCATCTTCATTTTCATAAAAGGTCAAGTAAAGCAACAACGACCTCGCCAAGATAATTTTAAATCCAAGTCTATTTCCAATGAAATTATCATTTACATTGCCTTAAGATAATGATTGATGATAGTACTTGAAACTAAATACAAATTAATGAAACAGTGAAACACGAAAACTCTTTTGCAGCTGTGCTTAAAGGAAAGTATATGCGCGTCATTTTAAATTACGATGGTGTCATGTTTCTATAAACGGAATAACAACAATGCAAAAATTCTATTAATATTACAAATTTAATTTGTTTTTTTTTGCTAGGAAATTAGTCGGAGAATTACTCATTCGAATGTCAATTGTTATAAATTACAAATCGAACACAATAAATAATTCATTATGACATCATTGATTCCCCTTAATAGAATAAATTAGATGCGATCATAACATTTCGTGTATCTGTTCCCATTGAAAAGCATTAAGCCCACAACCATGGCAATTAACATTTTCCATTGTTGAAAACCGTAAAATATTCCCCTTTTCCAAGATACAAGTTAATAATTACGCTAATTCAATACGTATTCGAATTTCGCTTTCAAAAATAAGAAAACTTATTGTTCTTTACATAGAACCGTACAATTCCCGAGTTTGTATCTCAATTTTAAATAGTTTAAAAATGCAATTTTATAAAGCCCTGCACCTATTGAACTTACTTTCCCATGCCTTTCTTATGGGGGAAAGATGGGGTAAAAAGAACCCCTTAAATGAAAAAGTAAAAATAAATACGCCCGAGGTGCACATCCTCAGTTTTCCTAAGAACGCATGACAAGTTTCAGCTATCTACGGTTCTAGGGTTTTGGAGTTACAGTGTTAACACACAAAAAACACACATTTACTTTTATTTATATGATGATACTGACCAACTTAAAATATGCTCGAAGATTTAGTTCCTGTAGACATTCATATAAAAAATTATCCGTTGACCCTTATCATCTGTGAGTACTTTCAACCCGCTGTTGGTCGCGTGGTGAGCAAATCCGTCACCTTCAGAATAAACATGCTTTCATTTTTTTTTATGTACAAGTTAAGACTTTTAGGATCAGTATCATTATATATAGACGTTCCTTACAGAGGAGGAATGAACATTATACGTTTTCCACATTGGGTTAATAATGCCACACATTTATGCCAAATTATAAATTTGTAGCACATTTAGAAGTGAAATAACATCTACTTGTTTAAATTTAAATAATTTTTAACGGCCGCAATAAGAATTTCATAGATACAGTGAAATGTTCATTCGTTTAAATAGACTAAACTCTTATTAACTTGAAAATTTCAGCTCTCTATCTCGCCCCGTAGTATCTAAACATTTACCATTTGTTTAAACTTTAAGAATTTTTAACTCCCAAACAAATAAAAATATCAAAATTTGTATAATCCCTATTTCGTTTTTTTTTACAAATTCTATCTCTAAAAAAAATTTCAGCTCTGTAGCACATACGGAAATGCTTAAACCCTGAAAATTTGTTTAAACAATTGCGAATTTTTAGCGGCCGCATTGTTGAACTTTTTCACAATGTTATCATTATATATCGACGTTCCTTACATAGGAGGATATAACATATACGAAGATACTAATGTTTAGGCACTTCCAGATGAGCTGGAGATTAAACATTTTTTTCTTAGGTAGGATTTTGTGCAAAACCGACCAGAAAAAACGAAAATCTTGAAAAAGTGCAACAATGCGGCAGCTAAAAATTCGCAATTTTTTAAACAAATTTTCAAGGCTTATGTATTTCTGATTGTGCTACGGAGCTGAAAATTTTTTTAGAGGTAGGCTTTGTAAAAAACCGAAATAGGGATTATACAAATTTCGATATTTTAATTTGTGTTGCCGTTAAAAATTCTTCAAGTTTAAACAAATAGATAACTGTTTAGTTACTACGGGATGAGCTAGGAAGATGAAATTTTCAAGTTATTTACAGAGTAGTGCATTTGCACAAATATACATTTGAATCTCTCCATAAATATATTTCGGCGGCCGTTAAAAATTTTTAAAATTTAAACAATTAGAAAAATATTATTTCACTTCTAGAAGTTATACAACTTTAAAATTTGGCAGAAATGTGTAGCAATAGTACCCCATAATGGAGAAAGTATAAAATTCTTAAAATTGCAAAGTTTGGGGATTGTTTTAATCTATTATTTTTACATAAGGGAAAAACGAAAATCGCTGCGGAGGTGAAATCTTTAAAATTAAGAAAATATTTGCAATGATGAAATATCTGTCTGAAAAATGAATGTTTTTTGAAGGTGAGATGATATGCTTGCAGAATGCAAGCACCATCTACTAGTACCTTCCTAAAAATACTCAAATCTGCATCACACGTTATCACAGATATTTATTGTTCAAACAATAGCAGGGATGCATATGATCGAGATGATAGTGCCAAGTCACATGCCTTTACGTGTGTTACATTTGTTATGTACCAGTCTCCTCACTATATTGAAATTGTACAATTAAATTTTTAGCTTTATTTTACTTTTATAGCAATTTCCACATTTTTTAAATGTTTTATTTTTTAGAATTGTGTGTTCAAGTATTTTACATTATTATATTGAAAATTAATAAACTCCTTATTAAAAATATATTAAAGTTTTTTATTTATATTTTCACTTATACATTTATTAAGGACTAGCTGAAATACCCGGCTTTGCTCGGGAAAAAGTTTTCTTTTAAGTAGCAAATGATTTTAATTATTTATTATTACTTGGGTCCCCGCACTGTCCCTACCAAACTATAATCACAACTCAAAACTAATTAATACCTGGAACATTATAAAATATTATGCTTCAAGTTTTCATTAGGCGAAATTGTTTAAAGTTTGTCCTGTGAAAATCCGTTCAGCCAATCCAGAGAAAAGGGCTTTAGAATAATGTGGTATACCCACCATTTTGTTTCAAGATTGCGTCCGATAACCATGGTCTATGTTTATTCGACGTCTATGTGGTGATAGAAATTGATTCAAGTCTGTCCCATGAAAATCCATTGAGCCAATCCAGAGGAAAGGTCTCTAGAATAGAGTTTTATGACGGCCATTTTGTTTCAAGATGGCAGACAACATTTTTAATAGCCCGGTGTAAATCCCCAGGCCAAGTGATGCCTGAACAAACGGAATCACAGGCAGATGGACAGAATTAGAGTTTTATTTATATGGAAACAAAATTGCGGAAGATAAAGCTTATATGATATAACAAATAATTGTTTATGAGCAAGAATGGAACAATAATCTGGGTAAGCGTGATCCTCACCCATGACCAATCAAAGCCATGCATACATTATAACGCAAACCCTGTTAATCAAAACAGGTAGCATTTTTTCAACCTTATAAAACCAAAGCAATGTATCGCGCCAATCAAGGGTTACCTGTACATAAAGAATCGATGGCTAGATGCAAAAAGGACTGTATTACCAATCTGAGGATAGATATAATACTCACATTATTGCTGATATCACCAGTAATAATCTCTTCTGACACTGCACTCCCACAAACTCCCTTGATCTGAAATAAAAAATTAGCATCACTATCAAAAAGGCAAAATAATAATAATTTATTTATCCCAGGACATATATACAAAACAAATACAATGGATATGATTACAAATATTAAAAAGAGACAAAATTCAGCAGGTCATATAACCCACAGCACACAATCATTTCTTACATACAAATTCATCAATTGAATAATAAGTTTACAGTTAGGTATTCTTTTAAGGCAGCAGTTCCCAAACTTAAGAAAAGAAAAAGGAGCATTACTAACAATAAGACGTAATAAGCGTCAATTGTTAACAATAGTCTTCGGTAGGTGGCGTGGTGATGGCAGCTAAAAATATAAGATATCTCTTAAACAATGCATTATATGGAAAAATGTATCAAACAAAGGTTGTAGAAAATGAAATTTCCTACAACTTTTATTCCGATACATTTTTATATTTATCGAATATTAAAGCCAATATTTCAAAATAACGGATAAGTGACAAGAGTAAACACCCTCTTCCCGTCGACCGATTTCTACCAAAAACTAATCAGATCTTTTAACTTTTATAAAAATGTTAAATATAAAATTTTGCGTTGACCTGATTAATAGTTTTTGAGTTAGAGCGCCCACAAAAACCTATCACATACAGACAGACACACAGACATCACCGAGAAAATAGTCAAAACGTGTTCAGGGGACCTTAAAACATGCATTTCCGTTGAAATCTCGAATTCGATTTTTTTCATGAAAACAATACTTTCTCTATACTTCGTACATGGAGAAAGTAAAAATGTGGAGATAACCTCAAAGTGAAGGGAAGATACTTCATCCGTACATTGAAAATATCTTTTTGTTTGCAAATTTTATTGGGCAGTTTAAAGCAAATTACTATATTGACAATGATTATGATTAATTTCTTTCGATAATTAAGCAAGATATTTGACGCATGACCGGCGCATTTATAGCGATTACAAAAAATGCGTGAATTAAAAAAGCTACTTACTAAGTTCTTTCGTCGTCGAGGCAAACAAAACAAAAAGCTAATTAAAATATTAGCGGTCCTATGTTTGTTCGCATTTCTTCCACGCCTAAGAAATGGCACTGCAGTAAACAAACCTATCGTTCAAATTAAGCCATAATTACTTCTCTCTCCATTAAAATGCATTCAAAATATATAAGATTTCTCACAATTGATTTCAAATACAATACCAAAGTTCATGTAATTGCTTTTAGATAGAGACGTAATTTCGCTAGACCTCCAACAATGCCATCGCCCTTGAACACAAAATTTTTTCGTCTAAAATTTAGCCAAATTTTTGCGTTAATAATGAATTTGTGGAACGATTCGACGCATATTCGGAAATTGATGGCTGTAAAATGAACACCTGTTCTTTTAGGCGTCGTTTGGTGTTAAATTCATATCGCAATTCTAAGCTATTTTAAAATGCAAATGAAAAATGTGCAAACACACAGAAAGAAGGACCTAATTCTCTTTATTATATGTAATAGATGGATATTTAACTCGCCTCAGACTACCACCAGTCTAGTTAGATGACTGAATAAGATGGTTCGCAAAATGTTGCCAGATTGATTGATTGATGTGGTCTTTATTTGGGGCGAGATTGAGACTAGAAAGTCCCATCTTCCACCTAACCCCTCGTCATGACACATATCATTATATATCGACGACTCTTACAGAGGAGGATATAACATATATATAACATATAGGAGGATACTAATGTTTAGGCACTTCCAGATGTGCTGGAGATTCAAAATTTTTTTCATAGATAGGTTTTTGTGCAAAACCGACTAGAAAAAACGAAAATCTTGAAAAAGTTCAACAATGCGACCGCTAAAAATTCGCAATTGCTTAAACAAATTTTCATGGTTTATGTATTTCTGCATGTGCTACGGAGTTTAAATTTTTTTTGTAAGTAGAATTCTTAAAAAAACGAAATCGGGATTATACAAATTTTGATATTTTAATTTGTTTGGCAGTTAAAAATTCTTCAAGTTTAAACAAATGGATAACTGTTTAGGTACTACGGGATGAGCTAGGAAGCTGAAATTTTCAAATTATTTACAGAGTAGTAAATTTGCACAAATGAACATTTCAATTTTACCATATATGAATTGTGGCGGCCGTTAAACATTATTTAAATTTAAACAATTAGAAAAATATTATTTTACTTATAGAAATGCTACAACTTTAAAATTTGGCTAAAATGTGTAGCATTAGTACCTTATAATGAAGAAAGTGTAAAATTTTTTAAATCGCAACATTTGGGGATTGTTTTAAACTATTATTTTTACATGTGGGAAAAACGAAAATAGCTGCGGAGTTGAAATCTTTAGAATTAAAAGAATATTTGTAATGATGAAATGCCTGTCTGAAAAATGAATGAATGAATAATACATAGCACTTTATGTAAATACAAGTAACAATAAAAATACAAGAATTGGAAAAGAAAAGATGTAATTTTGTGGGGGAAAATAAGGACTGCTGAATAATAAATTCCATGTAAAAAACCTGCAGCGGGAAAACACCCACACAAGGAGGGGTGCGTGGAAAACCTGCGAAACCTACTGAGATTCACTCAAGATATTAATAAGAGAAATTTAGAACAAAAGATAAATACATGAAAGACATCAGGGAAAATTTGGCACAATACGAATAGATCATTGATGGAAGAAACATATAAAAATGACAAAATGAATAGATATTAACACTGTTACGACTAAACAAAATAGAAGAGAAAAAAAAACAAATAAATGAATAAAGTAAAATAAAGTATAAATCAGGGGTGCCGGTGGTGTAGTGGTTAGGACGCTGGCTGCTACTCGCCCGATGCTTGAAAAAGTCATCGGGTACGAATCCTGCGCGAGTAGGATTTTTTCTCAAGGTCACCCGGCCCCCTGTTTGCGTGGTTTGAGGAGACCGCGCAAATTCAGCTGTTCCGTCCTTCGGAAGGGACGTTAAGCCGTTGGCCCCCCTGGTGTTCTTCGTAAGAGCAGGCAAATGCCGGCACCGGGTTTCCCTCCTCCCTTCTGTGTGTGAGTCCGGTGTGGAAGGCAACGGGAAACCACCACACCATGTATGTATATTCCCTAGTCAAAACCAATTAATTAATTAATTGGTAGGACCTGTCGCAAGACAGAACACGAATGAATGAATGAAAGTATAAATCATGCACAATAAGTATTGCTTTGTAAAAATCAAGATTGAGAAACATTGAAGCATTAAGTGTGTTTGACTGTTCCTTTAAAAGGATAAGAGAGATAGATAGCAGTGTCGTTTGAATGATGAGAGCGAGTGCCAATTTTTTATTGTTTGAGGAAGTTCGTTCCATAGTCTGCAAGCAGTTGCAATGAAGGACTTGTTGAATACCGTATTGACCCGAATATAGTGCGATGTTTTTTTCCACAATATGTACCTTTGAATGTCGCATTCGCACTATATTCGAGTATTTGTTGCATTCGTATTATATTCGAATCTTTAAAAAAATAACTGCGTATTGGCGCGTTTCATGATGCGTGTTTCAGCGCATATGCTTATAATTGCTACATTGTAAGTGAATTGGACGTTCATGTTACGATGCTACATTGTATAAATATACTCGGTAGTGGTCTGAGGAGACTTGAAAATAAATCAAGGTCAAATTGCAGCAACCACAGCACCGGCACAACTTCACGCAGGGTCGCGACACTCAACGTTAGAAAATGAGGACCGTCTAAACGTGGCGTCACATTACCCCCCTTTAGTACATAATTCATGAGTTTACAGGTAATTTAAATGTGCAAAATATAGAAAATTAAATGCTTTTCGTCTTTTTCTAAAATTCCTTTCAAAATACTTGGGGTCACATTATATTCGGACTAATACGGTATTACCGTTCTGAGTTGAGGAATAAGGAGTTTATGGCACCCTCTGGTATTACGGTTGCGTACAGTGTCTATACTCCTGAATTCCGTTGCAAGATAATGTGGATTGTTAGAAGTAATTGATATAGTAAGGAAAGCAAGTGGAGGTGTCTTCGGGACTCCAAATTTACTCAGTTTAGTTTGGCGAGTGAATCTGGAATAGGGTCTGATTTCTTCAGGTTAAAAATATATCTACAGAGCCTCATGAGAAAAGACAGTAAAATAGTCATTAGCAATTATTATATTCGTTAAGTAGAAAATATATTTACCTGATCCGAGACTTCATCTGGTGATTTTCTCTTATCCAAATTTATGGGACAAATGGTAGCCTGGAAAAAATAATATATTAATATCAATAAGTAACACGTGAAATAACGGTATTACCGTATCTACTCGAATACAAGCCGATGTTTTTTGTCAATATCTATCATGAAAAAATCACCCCTCGGCTTAAATGCGAGTCCGAGAAAAAATAAAATTTTCCCGCAATCTTTATTGACAAATTTGGTGACCGTGTTTTTACTTTCTCCATATACGAAGTATAGAGAAAGTATTGTTTTCATGAAAAAAATCGAATTCGAGATTTCAATGGAAATACATGTTTTAAGGTCCCCTGAACATGTTTTGACTATTTTCTCGATGATGTCTGTGTCTGTCTGTATGTGAAAGATTTTTGTGGGTGCTCTAACTCAAAAACTATTAATTAGGTCAACGCAAAATTTTATATTTATCATTTTTATAAAAGTTAAAAGATCTGATTAGTTTTTGGTAGAAATCGGTCGACGGGAAGAGGGTGTTTACTCTTGTCACCTATCCGTTATTTTGAAATATTTGCTTTAATATTTGATAAATGTAAAAATGTATCGGAATAAAAGTTGTAGGAAATTTCATTTTCTACAACCTTTGTTTGATACATTTTTCCATATAATGCATTGTTTAAGAGATATCTTATATTTTTAGCTGCCACCACCACACCACCTACCGAAGACTATTGTTAACAATTGACGGTTAGTTACGTCTTAGTAACGCTCCTTTTTCTTTTCTTAATTGTCAACCGGAAGTAAATATTGACAACGATCCCAGAGCTAACAACATGTAATTTGCCATATAAATAAGGAGAAAGTCATGTGTTGCCCAATTAGTTTATTTATCAAATAATCATAATAAACAATCGATGGGATTACTTTTAAAATAGTTATTTCACTCGAATTTATTTCCAGTGGTAGAAACCGCATCATATTATCCGCTTATGAATCTCAAAAACATTAAATTCTAGGAAAGGGATTGGTTATAGGGATGCAACCGGTGGAAACACGTTTGAAGATATATTCAAATTACGCTTAAATAAACGTTATTCCATGCAAAGGCTGATTTTGTGAGCCTAATTTGTCACGTGAATATTTTAAAGTCAAATCTACGAAACAAAATTAGTTCCTAAACTTTGTAATCCTCTTCGAGGATAAAAAGTATGTTAATAAGACATTGAAAGTGTCGTTTAATGTAATTAGTTCAATTTGAGCCTAATTTGTCACGTGAATATTTTAAAGTCAAATCTACGAAACAAAATTAGTTCCTAAACTTTGTAATCCACTTCGAGGATAAAAAGTATGTTAATAAGACATTGAAAGTGTCGTTTTAATGTAATTAGTTCAATTGGCTTAATTGATACATACAAATGTTCAGTTGAAAGGAAAGCAAGATGCAATTAATTTTTCAGAGAGATATTTAATAATGAGAAATATTTCTTTAATTCTAAAGATTCCTCCTCTGGATTGGTTTTCGTTTTTTCATTATGGAACAATAATGGAGTAAAACAATCACTAATTTTTGCAATTTTAGGAATATTATATTTTTCCCACATTGGGTTAATAATGCCACACATTTCTGCCAAATTTTAAATTTATAGCACAATTAGAAGTGAAATAACATTTATCTAATTGTTTAAATTTAAATAATTCTTAACGGCTGCAATAACAATTTGATGGATGCATTGAAATGTTCATTCGTTTATATAGATTAAACTTTAAATAATATAAAAATTTCAGCTCCTTAACTCGCCGCTAAGTGTGAAACCATTTACCTATTTACCTATCAACTTTAAGAATTTTTAACTGCCCAACAAATTAAAATATCAAAATTTCTATAATCCCTATTTCGTTTTTTTACAAATCCTACCTCTAAAAAAAATTTCAGCTCCGTAGCACACTGATGAAATATTGACCTGTTTCTTGAGATTTTTGAAGTGCTCAAGTAACCCAACCCAACCCAACCGCACAATTTTTTTCAGCTTTCAATTTTCACGAACATTTTCACAAGAATTTTGTGAGCGCTTTTTCTTTTCCCAAATGTTTCAATTTCAATAAAATTTTTCTGATTTTTTTGTTATAAATGTGTAGTATTATGGTTCACAATTAAGTTTATTATTTCATTTTTGTGTAAGTAATGTCTCCTATTAGTTCTAATAAGTGTCGGAATTTAGATACCAACCTCATACAAATTCTCAGCTTCCTACAATGTGACAAAAAATATTAAAAATCGCCAAAGCTTAGAGTGAAGGAATATGGCTCACTTACCTTATAACAAGTATGGAGAAAGACATGTGGTGGCAAAATCAGATTTTTTTTATTTCATTTGGAATATATCATCAAATGATGACATTATAAAATAAATTTATTTTAAAAATTATGTCTCCAATTTTAGCATTTGAAAGCAAATGAAGAACAACTATAATTTTTTTTATCATAAGTGGTCAGATGGAAACTTGTATACATTGCAAAGCAAGCCACAAGACCAAAATATATCATCAAATGATGACATTATAAAATAAATTTATTTTAAAAATTGTCTCCAATTTTAGCATTTGAAAGCAAATGAAGAACAATTATAATTTTTTTTTTAATCATAAGTGGTCAGATGGAAACTTGTATACAATGCAAAGCAAGCCACAAGACCAAAATATATCATCAAATGATGACATTATAAAATAAATTTATTTTAAAAATTGTCTCCAATTTTAGCATTTGAAAGCAAATGAAGAACAATTATAATTTTTTTTTAAATCATAAGTGGTCAGATGGAAACTTGTATACAATGCAAAGCAAGCCACAAGACCAAAATATATCATCAAATGATGACATTATAAAATAAATTTATTTTAAAAATTGTCTCCAATTTTAGCATTTAAAAGGAAATGAAGAACTATAATTTTTTTTTATCATAAGTGGTCAGATGGAAACTTGTATACAATGCAAAGCAAGCCACAAGACCAAAATATATCGTCAAATGATGACATTATAAAATAAATTTATTTTAAAAATTGTCTCCAATTTTAGCATTTGAAAGCAAATGAAGAACAATTATAATTTTTTTTTATCATAAGTGGTCAGATGGAAACTTGTATACAATGCAAAGCAAGCCACAAGACCAACACGACAAAGTTGAAATAAGTCTAATTCCACAAAATAAATAAACTTACCGGTTTAACGTCTTCAGCAGAAGCATCTTCTGATTTGTACTTTTCAAGGGAATGATGTAACTGAAACAGAGAGAGAAGACAGTATAAGTGACATCTCAATAAGTCAATATTTTCCTAATAAATATTGCCAATGCAACTGTTGAATCCGTAGAGTTAACACAGGGGTGTCCACCCTATGGCCCACAAGCCGGGTGTGCCTCCCACAAGGTCTCTGGATGGCCCGCAAAAAGCAACAATGAAAATTTTGAAAATAAAAGTTTTAATATTGAAATGTATATGCTACGGTAAATGTGCGTAGTTCGATAAATGTGTACATTTCCCGGTAAATGTGCACATTTACCACCAAGTTCGGTAAATGTAAGCATAACATACTTTTACCGAATGGATTGGGGAAATGTGCACATTTACCTAGAGACACTGGTAAATGTGGATAAATGTCGCAACACAAGCCACAACTTGGCGTCGTCGCGAACATCTGTCACAGTTTAGAAGTATGGTAAATGTGCGTTTTCCGGTAAACGTGTAAATTTCGTGGTAAATGTGCACAACTAAACTAAACTAAATTTGAACATGAAGGAAAATTTTACCCGGACCCACCAGGTTGGGTAAGTTAGTCGAAGTGTTTTTGGTTCCTCCTCACGTTCACTGTGTCAATTTCGTGGTAAATGTGCACAACTAAACTAAATTTGAACATGAAGGCAAATTTTACTCGTCCCCACCAGGTTCGGTAGGTGGGTTAGTCGAAGTGTTTTTCGTTCATCTTAATATATACCAGTGGAGCCGAACCCTCGATGATTTTTGTTATAAATTAACGTAATTATTAAAGTGTAGCATTTCTCATTCTTACTTATTTCCAGATTTACCAACGCACATTGGTAAAAGTGCACATTTACCGGGAAATGTACAGATAATACGTACTTCTGGAAACTTACATTTACCGAGCTTGGAGGTAAATATGCACGTTTACCAGTAAATGTACACATTTCCCGATTAGGTACTTTTACCGTAACATATAGCTCTATTGAAAGCTTATGCCACCTAAATGCGCGAAGAGTCACGTGATGTAGTGGAAGGTGGCTGTGGAGAATGACTGATTACCCCATGCATATATACTAGGTGTGGGACATTTGATTCCTCGAATCCCGCGAATCTTGAAAAAGATTCGAGATTCGAAAACTCGAATCTTTGCGCTTTTTTCGTCATTCGAATCCTAACCTAAAAAACCATTCAACATTTTAACTCAAAACTTTGGAAAGATTAGTTTTATTGACGTCCAACTGAAGCGTTAATTAAAAAAGAACACGATTGTTGCAATTTCAGTGGTACCCGGATCACCAATATCACCTCGTGGCGACCCAGAGCGAGTTCGAATGCTAGTTTTCTTAAATCAAAATCTTCATTGAAGATTTCTGCTCTTTTAGATTGTCCTAAAAGTGTTCAGTACTTTTATGAACTCTTAAAATAAACAAGTTTTTGATTTTTCTTAATTTTCTGGAGAGAATTTAGTGTTCCATGTTTGGTGTTTATCTATGTTAACTCTCGAAATAATCCTCCTCCCTCTACACTCGCTTTGATTTAAAAAGGTTTTGGAATAAATGTAAAAAATTTGAACTGATACTCAAATATTTTTGTCAAATTATGTTGAGAAAATTAACCTCAAGATTCAAGAGTTTTAATTATGTACTTCATTAACAAAATTTCATTTGTATCTTCTTAATAAATATAGGTGTATTTTTAAAAACTGTATTGGGAATAATTTTGAAACGAGAAAAAAGTCTGCTATGACCGGGAATCGAACTCGGGTCTTCCACTTGCCGGGTGGATATTCTACCACTGAACTATCGTAGCAGATCAAGTTTCTCGTTTCTTAATGCGGATGTTTTCTTGGTTGGGACGGAACTAGCCAAGCTAGTATCAAACTGCCCCATCGGACGTCCTCGAAGAGATACACCGAAGAAAACTCCTCCCTCTCAAATGGTGCGATTGCCAAGGAAGAAATTGATGGAATGAAGCGATCCGAAGATCCTATGCAGACAGGCATAAGCTGTAAAATAGGCATTAATTTTGAAACGAGAAAAAAGTCTGCTATGAACGGGAAGACCAGGGTTTGATTCCCGGTCATAGCAGACTTTTTTCTCGTTTCAAAATTATTCCCAACATGACAGCTTATGCCTGTCTGCATAGGATCTTTAGATCGCTTTATTTCATCAAAAAACTGTATTCTTAAATTTATTTTTCATTAAACGCAAATTTCAAATTTTCCTTTAATTAAAAACTGTTAATTTAAAGTAAAAGTTTTTTCTTTTTTCTTCTTATTATTATTCTTATATGAAGGTTTCGAGAGATTCGAGAACCTTTTAGGATTCGCATTTTGGTTCGGATTCGAGAAAATTTTGGATTCGTCCCACCTCTAGTATATACCCTCACCCCCACGTAGCTCCCTTTTGGGAATGGACTCTTCCACGCTGAATTCGTGTTTGTGCACAGGTGCCATAAGCTTTCAATAGATCTGTAATTGTCAAAACTGGAGCTCATATTGTTGTCCCAAGGCTAAATACCATTCCCTCTTCCCATGCATTACATCAAAATTTGTTTATCTTGGCAAACTACTGCTATATGTAAAATCAATACAAATAGGGTGATCATTTTCCAAAAGAATGAAAACAGGACATTTCCCATTATTTAAAATTAAAAACGGGACAAATTTTTTGTGCGATTTTTATTAAAAGGGTGGTTTTTTATCGATTCAATAAATGCATTATTTGAAACAGCTTGAACAACTCTATAGATAGGAAATTTATGCGTATCTGGTAATCTATATAAGAAAGAAAGGGACAATACTCCATGCGTGTATATAAGCTCGGCAGAGGCGTTCTTTATGAATTTTGTAATCACATCAAGAACAATTGAACCTTTTTCCCCGAGTTTGGAGTAACTAATTCTAAAAATGCAAATTAAAAATATGCTGCACTCATTCCCATGTTATTCAAATGGAAAAATTAAAAGAGAAAAACTTTAAAAAAGTTATAAAGACTAATCAAATTGGTTTAACAACCCTCATAATTTTAACAAAATTACCTCTTCTAATTCAGGATCCTCTTCAATTGTTATCTCCTCGTATTCTGGCTTAATAATTCCATAGCCCACCTGAAATAAACAGTTGAAAATGTTATTTTTATAATGACTAGAGGAATTACCCGTTGAACATCAACGGGACTTTGTAGTGTGATTTTAATTTAACTTAGGGGCGTGTGTGTTATAGACACACACAGACTTTATTGTTGATATATGCAAGGGGTGATTCCGATAGTAAGAAGCAGTTAATAAAATTAAAATAAAAACAGAAATTTTGCTGTTAAAAGCGTAATTTAGGAAATCTTTGGTCCGTATTTGAAATTCGACGGTAGGAAAACATTAGCATCCTCCTATATGTTATCATTATATATAGACATTCCTTACAGAGGAGGAGGAGGATATAACATATATGAGGATACTAATGTTTAGGCACTTCCAGATGAGCTGGAGATTCGAAATTTTTTCTTAGGTAGGATTATGTGCAAAACCGACTAGAAAAAATGAAAATCTTGAAAAAGTGCAACAATGCAGCAGCAAAAAATTCGCAATTGTTTAAACAAATTTTCAAGGTTTATGTATTTCCGAATGTGTTACGGAGCTGAAATGTTTTTTAGAGGTAGAATTTGTAAAAAAACGAAATAGGGATTATAGAAATTTTGATATTTTAATTAGTGTTGCCGTTAAAAATTCTCCAAGTTTAAAGAAATAGATAACTGTTTACCTACTACTGGATGAGCTAGGAAGATGAAATTTTCAAGTTATTTACAGAGTAGTGCATTTCCACAAATAAACATTTGAATCTCTCAATAAATATATTGCGGCGGCCGTTAAAAATGTTTAAAAATAAAACAATTAGAAAAATATTATTTCACTTCTAGAAGTGCTACAACTTTAAAATTTGGCAGAAATGTGTAGCATAATGGAGAAAGTATAAAATTCTTAAAATTGCAAAGTTTGGGGATTGTTTTAATCTATTATTTTTACATAAGGGAAAAACGAAAATCGCTGCGGAGGTGAAATCTTTAGAATTAAAAAAATATTTGTAATGACGAAATACCTGTCTGAAAAATGAATGTTTTTTCAAGGTGAGATGATATGCTTAAAGAATGCAAGCACCTTCTACTAGTATGTTATATCCTCCTCCTCCTCTGTAAGGAATGTCGATATATGATGATATACATATATAGGAGGATACTAATGTTTCGGCACTTCCATAAAAGCTGCAGTCTCGAAATTTTTTTTGTCAGTAGGATTAATTGCAAAACCGACTAGAAAATTCGAAAATCTTGAAAAGTGCAACAATGCGGCCGCTAAAAATTCGAATTTGTTTAAACAAATTTTCAAGGTTTATGTATTTCCGGATGTGCTACGGAGCTGAAATTTTTTTTTTGAGGTAGAATTTGTAAGAAAAACGAAATAGGGATTATACAAATTTTGATATTTTAATTTGTCTGGCAGTTAAAAATTCTTAAAGTTTAAACAAATAGGTAAATAGATACAACGGGGTGAGATAGGGAGCTGAAATTTTTAAGCTAATTAGAGGTTAGTGCATATGCACAAATTAACTTTTTTAAATTGTTAAGAAGTTATTTGGCAGAAATGTGTGGCATTTGCGCCCCACAATGGAAAAAGTACAATGGGTCGAGTGAATAAAAAATAAGCAAATGCTTATGCTTAAGATTTCTCTCACTTTTTAAGCAAAAGCTTAATTTGGGGTGAATAAAAACAATAGCATTTGCCTTTGCTAGAAATAATAAGCATTTGCTTATTTTTAGGATTTTTCTTAAGCATTTGCTGAAAATTATGTTAACCCTTCGGTGGTAACGTGAGATTTAATCCCGCCAGTGGTAACGTTAGGTCGCAAGGGACCCAGGTAACAAAATGGCTTGTAAAAAATGAAGCGTTAGAGAATACAGCATGAAATTTGCTCTTTGCTATACCTCAATACATACTGTATATCTAATATAAAAGTTTCTCTTAAAAAAATTCTTTCAAAACATCTTAATTAAAAATTCCAAAAATTTGCAATATGAATTTTTAAAAAATCGCACAGAAATTTAGTTGTTATCAATGCAATCACTGCACATCATTGATGCATGTTTAAGGCAGATATACTTCAAACACTTTTGGCAGTAATACTTTGAGTCTTTACAATGAATGCACCTTCCTCTTTTATTTGGCTGCGCTGGTGGATGTTGCTGAACTTGGTAGCCTGAATACTTTTGAGCAAGCAGCCTCGCATATTTAGATAAATACATGTCCGTCGATCTATTCTTTAAGTATTCTTCAATTAAACCTTTTGCTGAAATAAAATTCTACTTAATGCCTTGACACACACACACCTTAACCACCGGAAATATCAATTCAAAAAATACAAATAAATTCTTACTGAGACGAAACTGTCTCATTTTACATTAATCTCTCGTAATACTAAAAGAACTTGAAAATAGTTAAACGATACCCTCTGGTGACACTGCTGCTGCCGACAACAAATCAAATACCATACACTGGCTAAATAACACGAAATATACTAACAATTATATTGCAGTGGCATAATACAAAGCAAAATATAGTACAATACTTAATGGAAATGTCCACTTGAGGAATCACAAATAATACGGCAAAGAGTTCGACTCGCAGATAATCTCTCGCAGGTGCGTTCGGTCAGGAGTCCTCTCTCGTTCTCTCCCACTCTCCGTCTCTCTCTCTCTCTCTCACTGCCTCTGCTCGTGGCGACGTTGTCAGGTGGGAACTAGTTTAGTTCGCAGTGAAGTGCCGGTAGATCGCACTGCACTCGCGAACGCTAATTGGTTCTAGCCTCGATCTAGTAGTGTCCTCTTCCGGGCTAATGTCTGTTACTATAAAAGAAGGCATTCCGTACATACGCGCAAAGCCGGAGTACTCGCGCAAGCCGGAGTGCGAGCGCATGCCGGGGGGGGGTGAGCGCATGCCGGGGGGGGGTGAGCGCATGCAGGGGTTGCGTGCGTATGCAGGGGTTGCGTCGTTTGCTGGAGTTCGTCGTTTGATGGAGTTCGAACACAAAAACTTCTGGCGAACACGAAATACTGATGGGGAACTCGATAAATTGTCAAAAATAGAAAAATGCTGCATTACCAAGATTTTTTATAAAAATTCTTCGCTCTTCAACTGAACTGTTGTTTGCTTTGAATATTATGTGTGCATTTATGGCATCAATATTCAACAAAGTGAAAAAAAATAGTCCAAGGCCACCTTCGTCAATTTCTTGACACATTGTAGTCAGCACACTTGGCATCCACCACATCTGCGCCTCCATTGTAGAATGTGATAATCTCCGGATTTTTGTTGTCTCCCGTTTCTGTGACTAATTTTGCATCATGGCGCATACTTGAAAACAGGTTAACAACCTTATTCTTTTTTGGAATGTAGGAAACTAGCGTCATGTCCTCTTGAAACCCAAACAAACTTGTGCAAATATTATGATTTTTAGGATTTGTGAATTCAGCAGGCAACTCGGCCCTATTCCTCTTTACAGTTCCTACAACAGTTAAATTAGTCTTTCATAATTTTTTTCACTATTGCATAACTGGTAAACCAGTTGTCTATAGCAGGGGTCGGCAACCTACGGCCCTCGAGAATGCTTTATGCGGCCCGCAAAGCTGTAATTAAAAAGTGATCAGGAAAATTTCTCATGGACAATTTTATATTTTTTGAGTAAAATTATGGCCTCAAAGCCTTTTCTGGTGAAGTTGTAACGCAAGTAAATTACGTAGACTTGATTTCGTTCATATGAAATCACAGAATCTCTAGAAAACTTCTGATTTATTCGCTCATACGGCCCGCCAAGGCTTTCTTGACTCCCAATGCGGCCCTCCGAAACATTCACAACTGCAAATGTGGCCCGCCGTGCAGAAAAGGTTGCCGACCCCTGGTCTATAGTGATGTTTCTTCCTGTATTGTACACAGGCCTGCACATTCGTTCTACAACATCGTCCGGCTTGTGACTTACTTTTAAAACTTCCGACGGCTGGTTTCCAGCATATATTTCCAAATTCAAAGTATAATTTATTCTAGCATCAACCAAGGCATACATGTTTATTTCATATTGGTTTGGTTTATTCGGCATGTATACTTTAAAGGGACACCTATTACGGAATTCTGGAAACATTTCATCAAGAGTTAGGTAATCTCCAACAGAGTACGACTTCGAACATTTTGCCGCAAATGCTTCAAATAATTGTCGTATAGGTGCCAGATTGTCCCGTCTACGTCTCTAATTTCTTCCTCTTTACTCAGATGAAAGAATTTCTTGGAAGACGTAGACGTCATCACAGGAAAAAACTTTCACGAGTGGTAACGTAGGGTCTGTCAGACCCAAATAACATTTCACCCTTTGACAACTGTTGATAAACTAAAAGCTGGGGCACATGCTGTCCCATGACCGTCTCATGAGTATTTGATAGGAAGGTACTCTAATGGAGAATGTTGCAACTCAAACCGATCTAGTTCAAAAATACAAAAACAGATGGCGTTGGGTCTGTCAGACCCAACGTTACCACTGCAGGGTTAATGAAATATAAATATGGTAATTTATGGTGACACGAAAGGTTAAAAAATATTAGAAAAGTTTCAACAACCAAAGGTTATAAAAATTTAAATCGTTTCTCTGAAAAAATGTTAAGTACCTATACTTCAAATCTGTTACTCGGAGAATATCAAGAGAGATGTGATGGGGTACTGTCTTCCAAACAGAAGATAGAAATATTTTTAAGGTACTTAAGTGAACCTGGATTTCAAATAGGAGTCGGGGAAGATCACCACATACAATGCACAACTGCATGTAAGACAAAAAATTTTGTGGCGTCCAAAATCACTATAAAGGTAAATGACTGGATAAAATTACTATAAATAATTGAATAAAAATGATTTGTGATATTATCAAATTCAGTTATAATGGAAATAGTTAAAATAATTATTAATTAACTTTTTAAAAAATATTACCAATATATTTATGTTTTTAGTTTGAAATTCAACTATGTAAAACTTTAAATGTAAACAAAAACAAGTGAGGGAAGAGTTGCAAAGAGCTTTCTTCCGTAAAATGTAAGCATTTGCTTAAAACTGAGTAGCAAATGCTTATAAGCAAAAGTTTTATTCACTCAATATGAATAAAATGCTTTTAGCATTTGCTTACGCTTTTAGCAAATGCTTTAGCTTTTACTGTTTGCTTTAAGCATTTGCTTAATTTTTATTCACTCGACCCAATATTCTTAAAATTGCAAATTTTAGGGATTGTTTTACTCCAATTCCATTAGGAATGAAAATTGGTGCAGAGGTGAAATCTTTTGAATAAAAAAAAATATTTCTAATAATGAAATATCTCTCTGAAAAATGAATGTTTTTTCAAGGTGGGACGATATGCTTGCAGAATGCCATCACCTTCTACTAGTATTATATATAATTAATGATGTTAGTAATTTAAAACTCATATATAGTGTTTATGGTACCCTAGTTAGTACCTATCATGACAATATAATTCTAAACTTTTTTCTTATACCCCTCAAAATCTAGGATGTGCATTATACACAGGGTGTATGAAAAAGTCGGGATTTTTGGCAATGAAATGCCTGCAGAATGCAATCACCAAAGGAGATTTTGACAAAAAATAAACATTTCAATTACCGATTCCATAGGGCCGGGATCTTTTGGAGGGGGTAATTCATCCAGAATGAACTCCCTTTCATAAGCATCCTTTGAACTTTGACACTGCACCTTAAACTGTCTGAAATCGGTTAACTTGTCAAGGCACATGGAGCATACAAAATGAGGAAAACTGTCAGTCTTTGAAACCTGGGAAATAAAATTGCAAGAAATTTTAAAAACATATTACATATATCATCAAGAAATACCATCTTCTAAACACATTGCATACATTTTTACTCCATTAAGTTTTTTTTCTAAGTTGTTCCGTTGAGTGTAGGACTATAACACTCAATTTTAACATTATTAATTTTATTATTAAATATACTTTTGACTTGACGACTACCCTAAAGCTTAATAATATGAAACTAACATGGTTAATTATGTCAGCGTAAATAAATTCAAGATTTTTTCAAATTTGCATTATTTGCATATAAAATAATTTTCAATAACATACAACACATTGAATGTTTCCCTAATATTATTTCCTGTTAACATGTATTAATGGTGCAAATAAGAAAATTCAAAGGAATGTGCTTCATATGCAGCATAGATTTGTGATGTTTTGGTTTGGATTCACATTCAAATATTGTAGTCAGGAGCAATTTTTGTTTAAAAGAATCTCAACATCAGGTAATTAGAAATTATGACCAATTTGCCAGTTACGGTGTCTACTTTATTGTAAATTAATAATTTTTCAACTCAAAATATCGCCACGTTCTACCCAGGGATAGATTTCCGAGTTTACCTGATAATGGAGCAAATCCGCGATAACTTCAGCCACAACAAATGCATTTCTTTCGTTCACTTCGAATATATCCAACAAGCAATTACTCTTGCAGAGGCACAGCCTACACATGGCCGGCCTTTTAATAGTTTTCTTTGCATTCATTTCTTAAAACACCTCGGAAACGAGACGGCGCCAACGCCACCTTATCAATTTACCTTTCCATTCAAGGCACGATTCGACATATATCGCTTTGCTCTGTCGATCATAGAGTAATAATAATATATGTAGAGACCGCCTACCGGCTGCGCAGTGGAGTGAAAGTTACTCCAACATCTGTCAGCGCTCGAGTCATGTGACTGCTGGCAGAAGACCGTGCCAGTACATTGAGAGCGCTAGGTTTTTGCGGCTTTTGAAATTAATAGTCATGTTTAATTGAATCACTAGTTGCATTTTCTTATGATCATTAACAAATATAATCATATATCTATTTTTAAATATTATGTTGTAGCGCTGTAGTTCGTCGTAAGGTCGCCTCATCATGCGGTATCCGCTAAGCACGACACGTGTATTTTTCATTTGCATTTAAAAATTATGTACATTGATCGTACGAATTCGGGGCTTGAACCGTAGTAGGTCTAAAGGAATATAAAATAATTTTCCTACCGTCGATTTTTTAATACGTGACGATTAGGGTAACAAATTCGTTTTGGGCGAGAAAATTTGACGGTTTTTAGGTGAAAATATGTTGTCGTCCAGTGTAAGCCCAGTCAAAAGTATAAAGACCACAATTTTCAAGTGATTTATTTTATGGAACTTTTAAAATGAATCGGTCTTTATTAAGCAAAAATCCCTTTCTGCTTTAATTTTATTTTTTAACTAAGTTAGACGTTATCTAGTATTATTTTTGCGTCTTATAATTTTAAATGTTTCAAATTGTAGAGGAATTTTTGTGATTCTATCACATTGACAACATTTTTCCATCATTAAGAGCAATCACGTTATCACTATCTCCATGAGATCAATAACAGGAAAAAAACTTTTGGTTTGTCTTGAATTCATGCTGATTTTAATAAAATTTAAAATACAAAGGAATAATATGCTACAGTCATTCCCATGTTATTGAAGTGATGATAAAGTTCTGGAATCGAATGCAGACCATTATCATACCTGGTGATTATTCGAATCTCCTTTTGGCATCACACAGACAGAACAAAGAATGGTCACCAGAATAACTGCTTTTCAGTTATTTGTGTTATACAAACAGTAACCTAGAACAATTTTACACTAAGTGTATAGGATGCAGCATACATTGCCACTATATTAGAAAATGACCAATATTACATTGTGATAGTTATTTTTATTTTTTTAATAGCCAAAGCCTAATACAAAAGTGTACAAATAATAATAATTTATTGGTCCAAAGATCAAAGTACATCAATGTAGGACAAGTCAGAATAAAAAAGACAGTACATAGTAAAATAAATTTTCTTTTTTATTTTATTTTAAATATACACGGCAATCACCATTTTTTACATTATATGACAAATAGTAATAGTAGAATGAAATACATAAAAGAAAAAATAATAGCTATATAATTACTGTTGTTAAAAAGATAGACAATAATAAAGATAGACACTTACCTTGCTTTCCGGGGTGATACCATATCTTCCTCAGAGAAATCCTCAATGTACCTTGAAAAAATATTAACCTCATTCTAAAAAACCATCATTGATTTATAAGCTACATTTGAAACAACGGGAAGAGGATGAAATTGGTACTTACCGGTACATTTTTCGCTTTCCATTGGACGTTGTTAAGGTGGTATTTATATTAGAAATGCCTATTTGTGAGGAGGTCATGGGCATATCACTAACAGGTACTATGATATCTTCCCGGTCTGCACCAGCCGAGGAAGTAAATATGTAGGAAAGATAAATTAATTTGAAATATGTAAACACATAGTTAATGGAACACAAGTAATGAAGCATCTTAACATGAACATCAGAAGTAGAAGGACTTACGTCGATACTCGATGTCCTTTCTTTAGGGAGTTTCGTTTCAGTTGCTTAGGAAGAAGATGTTTGGGGAAATCGAAAATTGTTGGCACAGCATCTGTTTTTAACCAAGTACCACCAAATTTCTCTTGGTCAAAACAATCTTCTGTAAAGTATTTGGAACACAGCCTAGATCTTACTGTTGGTACTAAGTTTTCTCGTCTCAAATTCAGTCCACACTTTCCTCCTACATTCATCTTTAGGAAAGCTACAATAAAAATCAACATCAACGATATGGTTAACTATTATTGAAGATAAATATGTTCCCGTTTTTAAAAGGATAACTTCCGCATTGGAGATTAGAGCTTTATTACTATGCCCTTTGAGCAAAATTTTACCAACACACAGAATTATCTACTTCCATACCATGGGGATGTGTTCCCTGTATAATTTATCGAATTAAAGAATACGATTTTATTTAGATGTATAGCTACTAAAAATCAAATTACAAATATAAACCTCACCTAAACAATAACATAAAAGCCAACAATAATTTCTTCCTTGATAAAGGCAAGTTACATAAATATATTTACATTTTAACAGTACTTAAGTTATTCCGGTAACATATTGAAATCCATAAAGCCACTACTAAATAAACTTTCTAATTATTTGCCTCCAAGTTATTAAAATGTTTTTAATTTCTTTATGCATAACAAATTCATTCAAGTAAGCTCGTAACATTTCTCAACGACACACCACAGTATTACGTACCTATGGAATGTTAGCAGCCCTCCTTTAACAAATCTTTCTTTGCAGTTATATGCACAACACGAAACAACCATTGTGATTATGACTAAATAATCAAATACACAAAAATTTGCTTAATAAAATAACCACGCCAGCATACGCACATAAACAAAGTCACCATTGAAGATGGGATAAGTGATCATCAGGCCGTATATGCAGAGTGTAAGTTGAAAATCAATAGGCACCCTAAGCCTCAAAGAAAGTTTTATATATTTGCTAAGGCAAACTTTTCAAGCTTCAGGTCGCGCCTACGAGAAATACTACCTGGCTTCCGTGATATGACCGAACGATCAGGTGCTGAGTCGTCATGGAAACTATTCAAGGATATAATGCTAGAGAGTATCGATAAGTACATTCCAATTAAATTGAAGGTCGACAATAAAGAGCCACGTTGGTACAATAAGCAAGTTAGGAGTGCGCTTAGGCGTCAGAGAATAAGCCACGCGAAAATAAAAAATATGCCGTCTACATCATCCAATGAATATAGAGCTACTGAAGTTAAAACATATAAGGAATCCCGCGCTAAAGCGAGAACTACTATGCGTAAGGCTTTTACTAACTTCCGGAATAAGGTATTAAATAATTATTTGAAGGAGGACCCTAAAGCGTTTTGGTCCTATGTGAGAGAGGTCCAAGGTAGAGGCCCTACAATACCTTCCCTGCGTAATGACTCGGGTGCCGTTATTCATGATAGCGTAGAGAAAGCCAACCTGTTAAACGGTCATTTTGTAAAAGCATTCACAGCCGTCATCGACCATTGCATACATTATGCACCCGCAATAAGGGGGGACCTGATGGACGATATAGTATTTTCTGAGGTGGGAATAGCAAAACAATTAAGTTCCATCAGACATAACAAAGCCACTGGCCCTGAAGAAATTCCTGCCCGCATTTTAAAAGAATTAGCTGAAGAAATAGCATCTTTTCTTCTGATAATCTTCAAGAAATCCATTTCTCGCGCAGAGGTCCCTAGCGACTGGAGGTTAGCGCACGTTACCCCAATTCATAAGGGCGGCGACAAGGAGAACCCAGAAAATTACAGGCCGATTTCTTTAACTTCGATATCGTGTAAGATTCTCCAGCATATACTCGTTAGCAACATAATGCGATTTCTTGATAGTAATTTATTGTTAGATGATTGTCAACACGGCTTCAGGAAAGGTAGGTCATGTGATACTCAGCTCGGTCTTTTTGTTAATTGTTTACTGAGAAGCGGAGAAAAGAATACGCAGGTCGATGCCATCTTCTTAGATTTTAGGAAAGCCTTCGATAAGGTACCTTACAGGAAGTTAATAACGAAATTAGAAACCTTAGGCGTTAATTCTAAAATCGTTAGTTGGATCCGTGAATTTTTAAATCATAGGAAGCAGATGGTTGTTATAGATGGGAAATCTTCGAACTTAGTGGAGGTTGTCTCTGGCGTTCCACAGGGTAGTGTAATTGGTCCGTTATTATTTCTAATTTACATAAACGATATCAGCTCAGTAGTCAGAAGTAAAATTAGGCTTTTCGCGGACGACACCGTCATCTATAGAGAAATAAGCAATCCGGAAGACAACCAGTATCTCCAAAATGACCTAGAAGCTATTTCTGCATGGTGTAAGGAATGGCAGTTAGAGATAAACCAAAAGAAAAGCTGCGTCATCAACTTCTGGAGATCCAAGAGTATCTCGTTGGATAATAATTATTCGTTGGACGGAATAGAGATTTTAGTTTCAGACTCGATTAAATACCTCGGAGTCACGATCCATCGTGATCTGTCGTGGGACACCCACATTCGCCGATTGATAGGTGCCGCTAACAAAAAGCTGGCCTTTATAGGGAGACTAGTTCGAAATAGCTCCGAAAAAGTGAAATAATTATGTTATTTATCCTTGGTTCGAATATGCTTCAGCTGTGTGGGATCCTTACGAAAAGGGACTCACTAACGAGATAGAAAAGGTTCAGCGCAGGGCAGCTAGATTCGTAAAGAGGAATTACGATAGTAAACAAAGCGTAACATCATTAATAGAAAATCTGAAATGGACATCGTTAGAGGAAAGTAGGCTGCAGGCTAGAATTAGACTACTAGAAAAATTTATGTCGGAGGGACTAGCGAATGAAGTTGTAGGACTTATCAGAAGCCCGACGTATCTCAGAATGCAGGACAGTGAGGATAAGATTCGCGAGATCGGTAGAACGGAGCGATATAGAGGATCGTTTTTCCCTAGGACGATAAGAGACCATAATAGAAAAAGATAACGTAGGAAAACTATGGACCCTTGGTGCACTTCACCCCCTGCCATCTACCAAAAAGGTGACTTGTAGGGTATAATGTAGATGTACGTACAAGCGAAACGCTACAGAAGCTTGCCAAGCGTCACGTGATCACCGGCTTCCAATGTTGGAGCACATGCGCAGTAGACTATTTTTCTCTATGTATATTATTACTCTATGCTGTCGATAGTTGAAATTGGAAGTAGGAATGGAATCACTGGACTTTTTGGATGGCGGGATTTGGACGTATCTCTTTCGAGTGCGATTAAACATTCAAGCTTTATAGTCATACGTGTGTGATTGGAATGCCCATTCCAATCTGGTGCAGAAGAGTGTAATTGCAAAAACAAAGGATCATGTCTGCCTTTGAGCGCGTTTATTACAGAGTTTTTTATACCCTTATTATGTACAATGATATTAACATCTTCTAACAACTATAGTAGTAATGGTAAGACGAAAGTTTAACATAATCCGGAGCATATAGAGTTAAATAACTTCCGGGCAATGAGACAGGAATAGTTACAATATATTTCTCTGAAATTGAAATGATTATTGACAAAGATGTTAATGACATTAGAATTGTATTGAATTCGCGTCTCATAATAGAATAAAGTAATAAGCCTAGTTTCCGTTTGAGTATTTACTTCACTTGTTTGACATTAAAAAACCCTATAACTATTGCAAAGGTTCTATATTAAGTCCAGTAAATCAAAATGTATTTCTTCCTTTTTATGAACTTTTAAAAATTATTTTTGTTATATTTTAAACAATATGAGGGACATTTAAAATCACAATGTGCGATAAAACATAAAAAAGCGGCAATCCCTCGATGAACTCCCAAATCATCACCAAAATCAACCCTTAAAGTCTCCTAAATCCCTTTCAAAATCTTCTCCTTTCCTCCTAATAGTACCGTATTTTCCCATCGATAACGCGCGCGTTATCTATACAAAAAAATTCCAAATCTGGTAAAAATTATCTTGCGCGTTATACAAGGGAAAAAATTTAATTTTGAAAAATTAGACTTTTTTCAAGGTTTATTAACGGCTGTTGTTATGAATCTTTGATTTCTATGTCCCAATGACAAAAACTAGCCTAATACCTAACATAAAAAATTATTAGAATACAGGTGATGAAGTCCGAAACCACATTTTCTACGTCGAATTTTATTATCTCGTATTTATATTTCAACTAGCATATAACCAGTGCTAACACAAGAATCGAGAAAATAGAGTTTCGCACGATACTATTTCAATGATCAATTTTATAGTAACGAAATTTCACTTACCTTTCCTTCGGCAAAAACCACGGGAATTACATAACAATAGGATTTCAAGGTCTAACAACGTAATTAGTAGGCAAGGCAATAACCCGTTAAAATGGCTATTTTTCTCAAAATATGCGAATTAAGCTGTTTCGAATTGTAGGATAAAAAAGAGGAATTGAATAAGAAACTTTATTTTGTATTCTTTAAAATGATTCAAATCCTAAGATCTTTCGTTATTTCTTTGTAATTTTATCTCAAAATGAATGAAAGACTGCACTCGGAAAAATCGAATTTTACGTGTTATCTTCCTTGAAGTCAATCTCCCGATTTGTTTTCGTCTACCCCTTACGACTGGCTAAGAGCATTTACGTATTAATTTTCATGATATTCTTGCCATTCAAACTCATGGAAAGCGATTCTGAATGCATTTCTGATAGACTTTACATCTTCACACAATTACAGTATCATATCGAGACAAAGTTATGGATTTACATTGCTTATTATTATTATGATTTTTGCAATCTTCGATTAAAATAAAGGGTACTATTGTAAAATGATACAAAAATGACCCAAATGAGTAAAATTATAAATATTTATTGCATGCATTTTTGTTTTTCATGGCTAATTTTCTCAAGGGCAAATTTCAACTATCGATACATTTTTACCCGTACTAAAAATTTCGAGGTGCACGGTATTAAGTAGGGCGCATTATCGATGGGAAAATACGGTAATTTTTCATCACCACTATAACAACTCATCAATTATAGCAAACAAGTGGATAATATGACTTCTTACTAGAAATTATTTTTAAATGAGTATTTCTTCGTATTTGACTTTTCTGTTTAAATTTTTTCTTACACTTAAATTCAATGTTTTTTAATTTGTAAATGCAGTGGTGAATATTCCACTTGAATTTTGGGTGAAAAGATTCACGAACCTTTACGGGTAAATGTCTACATTTATAACACGTATTTATATAGTAAATCCCCATCTTCTTGAACAATGTTGCAGCCAGGAATTTACTTTGAGGGTGGCAAATAATAATAGGGATTTTTTATAAAGAAATCGCAAATGAACATTAGAAAATCAAAATACCGATCTACTTTAACAGAAGAATATTTGGAATCATGCTTAACAAATGGTCCGAGTAGTTACACCCCAAATAACACAAAAATTGTAGACACGTTGCAGTGTAGAATAAGTAATGCAAATTCCGTAGCATCAGGAAGTTCAAAATGAAATATGTGCATTTTTGTGTTATTTTAGTTATGTAAATAAAATAATTCTATGTAGGTATCTTTAGTTTTCTTATTAACAAACGTTGTCAGTAGTAGTAAGGTTCTACTTTTGTAAAAAAATGTAAAGTTTTGTTGTTTGTGAATGTTTTTTTTAATTATTGGTATTAAATAATATTACAATGATATGAATTTTTTCTTTTATTTAAACTTGAAATTCAAAACATATTTCAATTTAAGTAATAATTAAAGTTTCGAAATCTATAAAAACTTGTGAAATATGGAAGTTTAAATATTGTGCAGATATTCTTTTATATTTATTTACTATCTTTTTATAGAAAAATTCTCTTATGCCTCAATTTTTGAAAGAGTAGATCGCGGATGAATTTTTACTGGCAAAGTAGATCATATGTAAAAATTAGTTGACTCCCCTGCCTTACAGCATTTCTCGAAAACCATGAAACTGAGAGACATAAAACTTGGTTCGCTTACTAAAGGGACCTTGACGTTGTGGTCCTCATGGCCAGAATTTTGATTTTTGAAGGGGGGAGGCGGTTGAGGATGCAATTCAAGTTATACCATACAGCATTTCTCGAAAACAAAAAAAACTAAGAGACTTAACACTTGGTATACTTACTAAAGAGACCTTGAGGATGTGCTCCTCATGGTCAGAATTTTGATTTTTGAAGGGGGGAGGTGGTAGAGGATGCAATTCAAGTTATACCATAGAGCATTTCTCAAAAACAAAAAAACTAAGAGACTTAACACTTGGTATACTTACTAAAGAGACCTTGAGGATGTGCTCCTCATGGTCAGAATTTTGATTTTTGAAGGGGGGAGGCGGTTGAGGATGCAATTCAAGTTATACCATACAGCATTTCTCGAAAACAAAAAAAACTAAGAGACTTAACACTTGGTATACTTACTAAAGAGACCTTGAGGATGTGCTCCTCATGGTCAGAATTTTGATTTTTGAAGGGGGGAGGTGGCAGAGGATGCAATTCAAGTTATACCATAGAGCATTTCTCAAAAACAAAAAAACTAAGAGACTTAACACTTGGTATACTTACTAAAGAGACCTTGAGGATGTGCTCCTCATGGTCAGAATTTTGATTTTTGAAGGGGGGAGGCGGTTGAGGATGCAATTCAAGTTATACCATACAGCACTTCTCAAAAACCAAGAAACTTAGAAACAAAACTTGGTTCACTTACTAAAGAGACCTTGACAATGCGGTCCTCATGGCCAGAATTTTGATTTTTGAAGGGGGGAGGTGGTAAAGGATGCAATTCAAGTTATACCATAGAGCATTTCTCAAAAACAAAAAAACTACGAGACTTAACACTTGGTACACTTACTAAAGAGACCTTGAGAATGGGCTCCTCATGGTCAGAATTTTGATTTTTGAATGGGGAGGTGTTATACAAATCATACCCTACTGCTTGAGCATGAGCTTTCTGCTAGGAGGCAGTCCATCTTAGCAGCAGAGACATATGAGCGATCCAGAGTACAGCCGAAATCTGACCCATTATCTCATCTGAAAAGCACGATAATACCCTGTAAAATTCAGAGATACTGTATTTCTTGGTATATGAGACACTTTTTTTCCAGGAAAATGAACCCCAAAATCAGCCTACGTCTTATTAGCCGAAGGTAGGATTATTACTGTTCTCAATACCAACATTAATGAACCCACTCATCCCCAAAATGGAATAATTGGCAGTCATTTGTCGGAAAAACAAAATATACATTATTTATAATTAATAATTAATTAAATTTTGATTTGAGAAAAAAAATGCCTCTTTGAGGATGTTTAGTGTTGGAGGTTTACTACTCAGTAGCCGATCTTCACCAAATATACTCCAATCCGAGAATGGAGAGACCCGGGTTTGATTCCCGGTCAAGTACAGAATTTTTTCTCCTTCTAAAATGTCAATGAATGTATTGTTTTCATGAAAAAAATCCAATTCGAGATTTCAACGGAAATACATGTTTTGAGGTCCCCTGAACACGTTTTGACCATTTTCTCGATGATGTCTGTGTGATAGCTTTTTTGTGGGTGCTCTAACTCAAAAACTATTAATCAGGTCAACGTGAAATTTTATATTTAACATTTTTATAAAAGTCAGAAAAACTGATTTGTTTTTGGTAATAATCAGTCCACCGGAAGTGGGTGTTTACTCTTGTCACTTATCCGTTATTCTGAAATATTTGCTTTAATATTTGTAAATGTAAAAATGCATTGGAATAAAAGTTGTAGGAAATTTTATTTTCCTCAACCTTTGTTTGAAGCATTTTTCCATATAATGCATTGTTTAAGAGATATATTTTTAGCTGCCACGCCACCTACTGACGACTATTGTTAACAATTGATGCTTAGCTACGTCTTAGTAACGCTCCTTTTCTTTTCTTAATTGTTGGAGTTTTGTGGCTATATCCAATATCAGAAGGCTATGGTTTGAGTTTATTTCTGTTCTTTGTAAAGTCTAAAATTTTCTCGGTTTCTCAAAATATTTATTATTATGTAACGTATTTGGAATTTTTAGAAATATTACAGATATGGAGAAAGTCATGTGGTGGCCACATCAGATTTTTATTCTTTGAGTTAAAAAAATTATTTTAATGAAATCTCGTTTTATATGCACTAATCTAAAATTTGCATAATTGAATATCCACGAAAGTGAAAATTATTTAGGGAATATAAAAGCTGTCCAGCATAATGTTTAAATTTTATTAACATTTAAAAGATGTCAAGGAATTTACAATCATTCTTTAAGTTGGTCCGTTGACTCCTCGTACAACGATCATATCTTTGGAAAACACACATACCAACATTAATAAAAAATACCGCTCTTTAGATTTAACTGTGCACAGTGACAGCCATGCTGTCGATGGAGAGAAAGCAAGAAGAAATGTACTACTATGGCATATGTAAACATATCACGGAAATTTTTAAGATGATTCCCTTCCCTCCTTGGACACCTGGGTTGGGTTGGTTTCCCTTCCACGTTCACTGTGGTATTCCCCTTGGGTTGAGTTGCATTCACCTTCACTTATATTATTGGTCATCGTTGACTGACAATTTGCAGTACTTTAGAAGAGGCATTTGAAGCTGAAGTAATGAAAAATAATTAGGAAACTATACTCAGGGGGAGAAAAATAGTGAACATAGGAAGAAAACCAACCAACCAACCAACCCAGGAGGTTAGTTAGTTATGGGTTATGTTCATCTTCACATATATTACTGGTCGTCATTGACTGGCAATCCATGAGGCATTTGAAGCAGAAGTAACAAAAAATAGTTAGGAAACTAACCCCGAAGGAGGGAAAACAGTGAACATGGGAAAAAAACCAACACCAACCAACCAACCCAACCCAGAGGGGGTTGGGCTAGTTAATTTTAGTTTGATTTCCTTTCCATGTTCACTTTGGTCCTGCTTCCCAGGCTGAATTGCATTCATCTTCAGTGATATCACTTGCCGTTGCTCATTTCTTCACATTTTTCATTATTTCATCTTCAAATGCCTCCTCTAAAGCATCACGAACTGCCAGGCAACAGCGAACAGTAATGTAAGAGAAGATGAACGCAACCCAACTCGAGGGGGAGACCTCGATGAATGTGGAAATAAAACCAACCTAACCCAACCCAACCGAACTCGAGGGGGAGACCATGCTGAATGTGGAAATAAAACCAACCTAACCCAACCAAACTCAAGGGGGAGACCATGCTGAATGTGGAAATAAAACCAACCTAACCCAACCCAACATAACCCAACCCAACCGAACTCGAGGGGGAGACCATGCTGAATGTGGAAATAAAACCAACCTAACCTTACCTAACCCAACCCAACCGAACTCGAGGGGGAGACCACGCTGAATGTGGAAATAAAACCAACCCAACCGAACTCAAGGGGGAGACCATGCTGAATGTGGAAATAAAACCAACCTAGCCTTACCTAACCCAACCGAACTCGAGGGGGAGACCATGTTGAATGCAGAAATAAAACCAACCTAACCCAACCCAACCCTCCCCAACCCAACCGAACTCGAGGGGGAGACCATGCTGAATGTGGAAATAAAACCAACCTAACCCAACCCAACATAACCCAACCCAACCGAACTCGAGGGGGAGACCATGCTGAATGTGGAAATAAAACCAACCTAACCTTACCTAACCCAACCGAACTCAAGGGGGAGACCATGCTGAATGTGGAAATAAAACCAACCTAACCTAACCCAACCCAACCGAGGGGAAGACCATGCTGAATGTGGAAATAAAACCAACCTAACACGGGAGGGCAATTTCTATGACATGCACGTATACTGTTGTAGTTACATTTATTGTCGCTTTTTCACCATCGACAGCACCACTGTTGCTGTGTCCAGTTAACTCTAAAGAACCAAAAACATTGTTCCTGCGATTTCAGGCCACAACGACTCAGTTTCACTTAAATAACTTAAAGCGTATTTCAATCCTCACTCTCCCGTCTGCAATTCTGTCACTATCACCTGCAGACAAAATCAAACTTGATCCCGTGACGGCTTTTAAAACGATTCAGCCAGCCACTGGAAAATATGCAATGTCTCTTCAGTTTCATTTCCCTATACAGTTCTTTCGCTTTTTCAATCAGCAACGGACCGGTGACTTGCATTCCTTCCGACTTCTTCTTCTTGAACCATTCGTACAGAGCGACGTCCAGTTCTTCTAGCTTTGGTTTGCGCAGCGTTCTACGGCTATTGACGTTCCCATCCGAGTCCGAATTGGTGACATACTTGAGGAGGCGTTCTCGCTGAGATTTGATGTCGTACAGCGTCGACGATCCTACTTTGTACTTCTCCATCAACACTTTCCTGCTGACTCCGTTCTCCAAATGTCGGCATATGTCGATCTTTTGCCGCAATGTAAGCATAACACGCTTGCGTTTCTTCCGTTCGTGAGGGCTATCCTCGTTCATCTGCGCATCCTGTAAAGGAAAGTAAACAAGTTTACGACAATGGAAGCTTTATTCGTTGATGCAATATGGAAAAGAGCGTTCTATTTCTAGAGGTTTATATAGAATTGTGATCTTAAAATTCTTTATAAATTTAGTAATACTAGTGCCAGCAAAGTATTTTGTCAAGTCAGTCGGGAATCAGAATGTTAAAAAGTTATCTTAGAGAGGAAAATAATGATACACATCAATTATTTTCAAAGGTTTATGTTATTAATGCTTTAAAATTGTTTCTTTTTATTGAAATGTATGCAGTTTTTTCATATACAATAAATTCAGCCATTTATTTAATTTTTTAATCACTAATTATTAGCAACAATCTCTTTTTGTACTTCAAAATATGTTACTTTTCATTTCTGAATAATGGCCCATATTCTTCCTATCATCTAATTGTAAATTGATGCATAGACCTATCTGCATTAATAAACATTAAATATGCAGAATATAATGATTTTACTTACAAACGAGTGAAGATAAAAAAATGAATTTTTATAACCAACTTTTATATAGTTAATACTTTAATATGAATAAACTCTGTAATATAATTATGATAACCTTTTTGCTTGCACGGGTGTAAAAATTTGCAAAAGTGTCTACCAGCTCTTGAGTGATGTGGGGGTCTCTCTATTTAAACTTGAATCATTTTACAGTTGTGAGAATGGTAGACTGAAGTAAAGAACTCGGTGACAAACGTAAGAATGCTTGGTATATAAGTAGTAAGAAGTTTGATAGTATCTTTTGTTTCATTAATGAAAATACTGACTTATCCATTCATATTGCTTAAAATTAACGAAAATGTATTGCTAATTCAGAGTAATTCACATTTAGATACTAGTAAGAGTGAAACTTGAACATTTCATATTTTAGTCACCTAACTTAAACGACAAAAATAATAAATTGTTCTTTTCCTAACATCACATCAACCATCCATATAAAACCACTGTATAAGTATAGTTAGCTGAAGAATTGCTAAGCTACAACACAACACTTTAAAATGTTTTATTTAAATTTGTTCAAATTAACATTCTTTACAACAGTATTACCTAGGTTAAATACTGAAAAAAGGGAATGTGATACTTAAATATGAGGGCTTTTAGAAAAAGGTAAGAACAACTGGTCTTAAAGGCCTATAATTAGAAAAGATTTCATCCAAAGTAAAAAATAAGCCAAGTGAACAGTTCCACAGAATAAAACTACGTTCATGGCACAAACCACATAAATATAGTCATCTCAAGTAGTGTTCAAATGGATTTTAAATGTGAACTATTCCGAGAAGATTGCATTAATGATTATTAATAGTACTGCAATAAGAATGTGATTATAATGTAAAAATAGTAAAATGCATGTATAAGGCAATATTATGAGAGGATAAGAATTTAATAATAATAATAATAAAATTTCATCAAAAGCTTACATGTACCTGGATTTTCCAGACGTATTTCTCAATGAAACTCACAGGGAAAACAATTTTTAGAATAATCTTAAATGAATAAAGATAAAGTTTTTAAGACAAATAAAAACTTGCTGTCAATAATAATTAAGATAAATAAAAACCTACAATTATTAGCAGAAATAACCCTTCAAAAAATGTAGGAATGCTAGTATCGATACTAATCCACATTAAAATAAAGTTCTCTTACACCATCAACAATTACAATAGTTTGTTTAATCTCGTTGCTACGATTGATGCTTGTCTACCTTCCCACGCGAATTCAAATACACATTTATTGCAATGCCAACCCAGGGATCTGCTGGCTGAGGTGACTAAATCACTCGTCTTATTCGACGTGAGATGAGGTGGTTCAAACCCCGGAAGCATCTTTGGATTTTTTCATATTAGACAGGGTACAAAACATATATATAAATACAGTCAAACTCGGCTATAACGAGCGCCACGGGACCGTTTAGTTTTGCTCGTTATAGGCGTTAAACTTAATATCCGTGAAGGCAAAAGCATGCATGCGTATGGTGAAATAATACATAAGAAGTAAAAGTGAATATATAAACAGAAAGGTTATTTAGTAAATTTATGAAAAAACCTAAAAAATGAGAATAAACTAGAAAATTTAAAGTAAACATACGTACATATAAAATTTACTCACAGCTGCATCCTTAATCACTACCCAAGTCGCACTTCCTCATTTTCTTGTTCGTTGTTAGGTTGTTCTCTAGTGCATATAAAATCGCTTCTTTGTTTTTCCATAAGGTTGAAACCGTAGACGATGATAAATTAAATTTTTTACACACTTCAACATTTTTTTACAACGTTCTAACTCTCGAATAATATCAACCTTTTCGCGAATAGACAAACACTTCCTTTTATGTACGGACATGTTACTCGTTCAAGGGGAAAATCTCAACTGATTTTTGTGATCAACGCTACGAACTTTCTTTGCAAACTGTGAGCATACCAATTCCAGGAAGAGTTAATGAGGAGACGGATTAAACGTGGGATTTCCCATCTTTACGTGGGAAAGGGTGTTGGGTGCATTCGGCTGAGCGACGGGGGTGGGCGCCATTGTACATGCCCTCAGCCCCTTACCCCCTTCCAAACACAACCTCCTGGCTGTAAAAGAGCTGGGGGTTGGGAGGAGAGGACAAAGGACTTCCGCGAGTGCCACTGTACCTGCAAGTTGGGAATTCTTGGTTTGGACGAAGGGATTATTTTTTAACAACAACGACGTGGTCTTTAACCTCCCCGAGGGATAGGGTGTAGAGGCTGGACTCAAGAACACAAGGTTACATATTTTGGGTCACTATGAGGATTTAAGGGGCTGACCGCCACCGCGTTTGAGACAGTGAGAAGTGGTCAAAGTTTGCTCGATATATCCGTAAAGCGTGCTCATTATATACGTGAAATATTTGTATGTAAATGCTCGTAAACTTATCTTGGAGGTAGCATTTGCTCACTATAGCCGTGAACTCGTTACAACCGTGCTCGTTATAAACGAGTTTGACTGTATATATAAAGCAAAGTTAATATAAAAGTTGGTAATACTGAAAGAAGGAAAGATTTTTTTCTTTTAGTCAATCTTGGGAAATAATTTTGAAACGGGGAAAACTTCTGCTATGACCGGGAACTGAACCCAGGTTTTCCACTTGCTGGGCGGATATTCTACCACTGAACTACCATAGCAAGATAATGTTTCCTATTTCTAAACATGGGTGTTTTTCTTAGTTGGGTCCGGGCTAGCCAAGCTAGTATCAACCAGCCCCAACGGACTCCATGACGTAAACAAAATATGTGATGTTTTACATGGGATTTTCTACAATTTCTATCTCTGTAACTGTAACTCATAAGTATGTGGTCTCACAGACTTTCTTGTAATAAATGTTGTTCTCTATCCGAATAAATTTTTTATCCTATACCTTACAGATCATTAAGAACTAGGGAGAGAAAAATTAAGGTATTTCATTGTTGCTTGACAGATGCCATTTAACGAGATATAAGTATTAGTTTATTAAAATAATTATGTGAAGTGGAAGTTCTAACTGACGGATCAAGTTCAAAATTATAATTGGGAAATAAATTTTAATAACAAACACTCACACTTAATTTAATTAAAATCCATTCAGTGGTTTAGGAGATGAAAGTAATGACCAACGGATGGACCGGATGTACCCATAAGGCATTCCACTATTACAGCTTCGCTGGTAAAGAATGCCTAAAAATGAAATGTTTTAATATCTACCTCACCTGGGTGGAAGACTCCAGATCATCTGCGCTTCCCTCTAGTACGACCTTCATGGACATCAAAGACTCCTATAATTAAAGATGGAAAGCTGGATTAGTGGTCACAATATAAAACAACCAAAATTAATGAAATACGATAGACCAAGGGTTTGCTACATCTGTTTGTTGGGCTGTGAAACATTCAAAATGTAGGGTCTGTTCTGGACAAGTTCAAAGAAAATTATGACTTTCTTTTTTCGTCTTCTTGACAAAGGGCTCCTCCCACAATAAAAACCCATTCGGCAAGAATTATTCTTCAAGAACAAGCATTTTAAAAAACACTTCTCTAAGGTATCTTCAATAGCCACAAGGTTATACAAATATGCAAAGGTGTACTGCAGGTCGGAGCACCCAGTTTCCAAAAGCATTCTATAAGATTTATGTCATCATGTCAAAGAAAGACAAATATTAACCCTTTCGCTGCTATGGACTTGAAGCTTCTGCGTCAGCCGTGTGCGCCGAGTTCAGTGACCTTGAAGCACCCCTGTGCTGAATACTTTCTCTAGGAGCTCCGCGTCTACGTTCATTCATTCGTCTTTTAGTCTCTTAATATTTTACAAGTAATTTTTTCAATCATTTACATTCATATTGATTATTAACCATCTTGAAAAAATATTTTCATCTTTTTTGTTGATTCTTTTTATTAATATAAAAAGAAAACGAAAGAATCTAAACGTGACTAAAAAAACTTGGTTTGAGAACGGGATGTATTACGTATGAAAGTTGACACAGAACTGAAGATATTTCTGGCTTTTTTCCCGTCTGTTTTAGGCCTTTTAGGGCATAGGGGGTGAGAAAAGTGATGGCCAAGGGACGAAAAAGGTTTTATGCGGGTGCAAAAAGCCCGGGGAAACGAAGTAGAAGCAGCCTTTTTCATCGTCCAAGGTTAGACTAAAAACAGCTTGAAAATATATGTCTACGCCATCTACAGAGTGCCTAAAACATCTGTTAGTACCACAGAAATCCACGGCACTTCTTTAGCATCGATACGACTGAATACGTTTTGAGCAGCGAAACGCATATATGCGTCGTTAGCAGTCAAGGCACCGCACTGCCCACCCGCATATATGCGTCGATAGCAGTAGTGGCTGTGCGCTACCTCGACACATATATGCGTCGATAGCAGCAAAAGGGTTAATGGCTCCTCCCCGGTGAAATGGCCAACTATTTTTTTAAATCCCAGATGTCGACTTATTCTGGCACGAATTTATTTATTATTTTTTCCCTCTGAATTGGCCCAAAAATAGGCGCGTGGGTGGTACACAAGTAAATACATCACTCCTTCCACAACAAAGACACACAAGGAAGGAGGTAAACCCGGTGCTGCTGGCATTAGCCCACTCTTAACGAAGAACACCGAGGGAGCCAACTGATTAACGTCCCTTCCTAAGGATGGACCTGCACAATCTCCTCAAATCGCACAAGTACGGGATGGGACGATCCCAGGTTATGTGACCTTAGCCAGATCCGAACCTGGGACCACTGCATGGAAGGTCAATGCTCTAACCAGTCCACCACCGTCACCCCAAAAGACAAACAACACCCAAACCAGTCAGCCATTGTTAACGGAATGAAGCTTTCGCAACCACAGCAATCTTCTAGATTTTGGGTTTCTGGATAAGGAGTCCCACCGTGTATTATAATAATACCTAGCAGTTTCCCGTCGATAAATCAACTGGTTGGTTAGATTAAATATTGTCTTGGTAGTTCGCCTTCTGCCACATTACTATGAAGCTCAGTTACCGCAAGGTTTATTTCCTTCAACTAATGTCCGCTAGCAGTGCCATATTAACATCAACCAGTACAACTACGTCGAGCAGAGCTTAGCCGGTCACAAAAAACTCAATATCTCGCCAACGGTTTGACCGATTTCAATATTGTAATTTTTCTGCAAATCTGCAGGTCAAGACGTTTAATGGATACATCACATGTTAAGGTGGCTGTTTTTTTATGCTATTAATTATAATAATAATTACCCCTTCCATGTCTTCCTCGATGATCATCTCCTCCTGTTCTTGCTTAATGATTCCACAGTCAACCTGGAATAAATGATCAAAGATGCATTAAAGAAAAAAACGAAGTAGGGATGGACAGTGGCAGTCTGTGAAACACGGAAAATTTTGACGATTGAAGGATAGATAAAATTCCTTTATGAGTTTAGCAACCATTCAGTCTAAGATTGTTAACATGACCTGCATACCAATGATGTAATCCTATAACATAATAATAATAAGAATTTACATTGCAACTCTTCCTTCAATTGTTTTTTGTTCCAGTTGTGTAGTCATTTGTTTAATGCTGGTGGTATTTTCTGTTTTTTGACCATTCAGTCTATGATTTGTGTCTGTTAACCGCATTGAGTTCGTTGTGGAAGTTGGTTTGATTGAGCAGTAACAAGTCTTTTATCACAAAAAAACCTAATTACCCATTCTGGCGAAGCGGAACCATCTTTTTTGTGCGGTAAATCATCCAGGATGAATTCCCTCTCATAAGCGTCTCTTGAATGTTGGCACTGTTGTTTGAAAATTTTGAAATCACTCAACTTATCGATACACGTTGAGCATATGTACGGAGGAAACCCGTCCATCTCCGACACCTATTGGAAAATAAAAGAAAATTCAAATAAACCACAAAAAATTCCACTCAAATAGCATCTTTGATGACTTATAATTAGGGTTTAATATATATATTATACTTTATCATTTGTCTCAGAAGCCTTTTTCAATTTTACCCTTTACACACCGAATGTGTCCGTATGGGCACACAAAATGGAATAGCTCACTGAGATATATTTTCAGAATATTTTTTCGACATGTTTCTTTTCCCTACAAAACTGAAGTATGCAATTCTTCATTATTTTTACACTAAAATGCTTCTTATTTGAACATTTTAGTACAAAGAAATTGATGGAATAAAGCGATCTGAAGACCCTATGCAGACAGGCATAAGCTATAAAGTTGGGGATAATTTTGGGAATTTCTTTGCTCGTTTCAAAATCATTCCCAACATTACAGCTTATGCCTGTCTGCATAGGATCTTCGGATCGCTTCATTCCATCAATTTCTTGCTTGGCAATCTCACCATTTGAGAGGGAGGAGTTTTCTTCGATGTATCTCTTCGAGGACATACGTTGGGGCAGTTTGATACTAGCTTCGCTAGTTCCGTCCCAACCAAGAAAACATCCGCGTTCAGAAACGAGAAACCTGATCTGCTACGATAGTTCAGTGGTAGAATATCCGCCCGGCAAGTGGAAGACCCGGGTTCGATTCCCGGTCATAGCAGACTTTTTTCTCGTTTCAAAATTATTCCAAATTTTAATTCATGAGATGCGTCATTTTTCCATTAAACGAACAAAAATTCTACAAAATAAGTCCGGCGTGTAAAGGTTAAGCCAATGCTGCCACCAGAAAAAAAATCGTTTCTGTTCTAGCGAGAAATGGTACTACTACGGCATAACGACTCCCTCAACCCCTCTGGATTGGGTTGGTTCATTTCCTTTCCACATTCCTCCCCTTGGGTTGATACCTCCCCTCAAGTATCACGAACTGCCAGTTGGAGAAGAAGCTAGCGCGAGTTTTCTGCAGGAATGCAGACTGATTGCAAGTGAACTACGTACGAGGTTGCAGTTCAATATCTCATCGCCTTTTACAGCACTACTACCCATGCTCCATAATAGTACCATTTCCCGCCATTGACAGCACCACTCTCTCGACCTTCATCTGGTTATCAGAACTACCAAAAATCTTACGTTAGTAGGGCTCAAACCAGTGGCGGATCCAATGGAGGGGCGATCGCCCTCCCCTTGAACGACCCCATTGCCATCCACTGGGTACATTCTTAAATTCATTCCGCGCAACATTCCTTGTTTCTACACCGAAGATTAAGTCTGTATGACAAGGAAAAGAAAGGTTCTGATGGGGATAGGGATTTTCAAAATGTATGGTCGTCGGCAGAGGCGGAATCAAGAGGGGGAGGGGCAATTGGGGCGATCGCCCTCCCCTCGGGAGGTTTCTGGATCCGCCCCTGGCTCAAACCCGCTCAAGCTGGTACCGCCCATTCCCGAGACATAGGATTAGGCAATTTGGCCACAGGGACCTTCTCATAGATTTAGGGAAATTAGCCTTATAATTTACACAACTTTTTACTGTTTAGTTTCTGATGTTTTATGTGTATTTTTTGTGCATTAACATAGATATCCAGATTATTAGTAAATAAAGTAATTTGCCATTTTAATGGGATGTTGCATTGCCAACCAATTGCACTGTTAAACCTTGAAATCATACTGTAATTTCAGTCCTTGTGGTTTAGTGTGTGCTTTTAATAAGAGAGAGAGAGAGGGAAGGAGAGAGAAATGATTTTCACAGCAACCAACGTAAACAACATTTGCTGCGTTATTTACGGGAAATTTTATTTTATTTCAATACAGTTTGTGCCTGTCAGTATAGGATCTTAAGATCACACCATTCCATCAATTTCTAACAATCTTACCATTTGAGAGGGAGGGTTTTTTTTTACCTCTGTTGGAGGATGTCCATTGGGGCTGGTTGATACTAGCTTGGCTAGCTCGGACCCAACTAAGAGAAACACCCGCATTCAGAAATGGGAAAAATAGGCTGCTATGATAGTTCAGTGGTAGAATGTCCACCCCGAAAGTGGAAGATTCCAGGCCCTAGCAGAATTTTTTCTCATTTTAAAATTACTTATTTGACTAGAGAGTATTTAAATAAGAGAATAAATAGACAACCGGGTTAAGTTAAAAAAAAAAGTTTTAAAAATAGAAAACCACACCTGTAAAAGATACACAAACTTACCGTATTTGCCCGAATATAATGCGACCCCAAGTGATTTGAAAGGAATTTAGAAAAAAGACGCAAAAACGTTTAATTTTCTATATTTTACGCATTTGAATTATCTGTAAACTCATGAATTATGTACTAAAGGGGGGTAATGTGGCGTCACGTTTAGACGGACCTCGTTTTCTAACGTTGAGTATCGCCATCCTGCGTTGAGTTGTGACGGAACTATGGTTGCTGCAATTTGACCTTGACCTATTTTCAGGTCTCCTCAGACCCCTACCGTGCATATTTGTACAATGTAGCATCGTAGCTTGAATGCCCAATTCACTTACAATGTAGCAATTATAAACAGACGCGCTGAAACATACCTCATGAGACGCGCCAATACGCATTTATTTTTTTAAAGCTACAAATACTCGAATATATGCGACTTTTAAAGGTACATATTGAGGAAAAAAACATCGCACTATATTCGAGTCAATGCGGTATATATAATGAACGTAAATAAATCTTTTCTATTCTATATTGTTTAAAAAAATTAAATTTCATTGTTTTATGAGAAAAACCATGCCATTTTTCTAGTGGTCTTATGAAAATGTGTTCATACGCTGCCAGACATCCTCGAGTTAATGAGATTTCAAAACAGAAACATTATAACAATTTGTAAATTACCGAAAGTCACAGAGCAAGAATGACACATGCTACATAATATTTATATGTTATTATTTGGAAATGCTCTTGGAAACATTCATTTAAAAATAACCTTTTAATGTTTTCCACATTCATGTCCATTTCTCGTGATCAATTTTACCTAAGAAAAATAGCTTTTAATTGATTCTGAGTAAATGACATTACAAGTTGTTAACACAAATTAACTGTACCTCCAAGGTTTAACTTTTTTCTTCTTATTTACTTACAACAAGCGTGATCGAGATTTTAATCAACTTAGATGTCAAATCCTTAAAGTGAACACATCATTTTAATTTGACAAATACTCATATAAACGCCGACACACACTATAACTTAATTTAGTGGTTCATCGAAAATAATGTTAAAATATATATGAGGAACCTGAAAAACGGGTACGATTGGTAGTGGTATACCATAGCTTTGTTTTTATACATCTCGGACATAAGAATTTACATTATTAACCTTCAAACCAGGTCCAATACATAGCAAGGTGTTAACAAGAAGGGCTTAAGTTTACGTAAGCTGACGTACATCTATTTGGACTCCAATCTAATTTCACTGCTTGTAAATGTATGCAGTTAACCAGAATATATAAATTAACATTTAGACTGACTAATTCCGTGTCATTATTTTGTGACCTCAACGGAATAATGAATAAATAATTATTATTGTTACAAATACCTTTGTTTTTGCTTACATTAAGGTTGTTAAGGAATTAACGACACTTTTAACGTTTAGCTTATTACATTGATATATCTTAATTAGCTAACATATACTCAAGTGAGGAGCAACCATTGTTGTTCCTACACATTCAAAGGCAATCATTTCAATTACAATATAAGAATCAACTTAACTAGTGTTGGTTTCTTACACCAGCTCCTATCACATTAACTTTTTTTATTTCAACTCATTCATTTATCAACTCTAGATAACATTACGCACCAAAATTTAATACATGCAACCGTGGTCTTACCTGAAAACTGAGCAAATCCTTGATAACTTCCGACACAACACATGCACTTTCATCGTCCTCATCGAATATGTTTATTAAGCTATGATTCTTACAGAGACATAGTCTGCACATGTAAAACCTGTCACAGGTTTCCATTGCGAACGTTTCAAAAAACGTTGCTTACGATCACGTGATGTTGCTAACTAAAACCATTATAACGTTCATTTCTTTTCACTTTCTTAACGTTAACTATTATTGGAAAGCCATCAACACACCGGTACGAGAAACATTAAATTATAAAATACTATATCGAATGTCACATCGATTCAATGATACAATCGATAGTTTCGATTTCTAAGTCAAATACAAGGAACTATAGCGGGTGGTACGAATAGCAACTTCTACTAGTAACAAGGGCATACAATTTTTTGTTCTCCATTTCGTATTAAAATAAAAATGTTATACTCATATCTCTTCTAATGTTGGCGAAAATGCTCAACTTAGTTCATTGTATTCCTTTGAGAATATTTTAAATCCCGCAGTGAGCAATTGTGACTACATTTCGAACTAAACTCAAATTTATAAGCATATCTCGCGAATTTTGAAGAATGAAATTTAAAATTACAAAATTTAGTGAAATACAGACGAATATGTTCGTAAAACTAATTTGTTGTTATCAAGGCCAAGTGTATAGTTAAACATTGGATTGCATTACTTACGAAAACAGCTATATTAATATGTTCTTGGAATAATATTCGCTCAGATTAACCGGATACCATCTCAGAAATAGATCTCATTCAGGTATACCTAAAGAAAAATGTCATCATCGCCTAATATCGTCACTTGCCTTTTACTTTCTCCATATAGTAGTATAGGGGAAAGTATTGTTTTCATGAAAAAAATCGAATTCGAGATTTCAACGTAAATACATGTTTTGAGGTTCCCTGAACACGTTTTGACTATTTTCTCGATGATGTCTGTCTGTATGTGATAGATTTAAGTGGGTGCTCTAATTCAAAAACTATTAATCAGGTCAAAGCGAAATTTTATATATAATATTCTTATAAAAGTCAGAAGAACTGATTAGTTTTTGGTAAAAATCAGTCAACCGGAAGCGGGTGTTTGCTATTGTCACCTATCCGTTATTTTGCGATATTTGCTTTAATATTTGATAAATGTAAAAATATTTTGGAATAAAGGTTGTAGGTAATTTAATTTTCTACAACCTTTGTTTGAAACATTTTCCCATATAATGCAATGTGTAAGAGATATTGTAGAAAATGAAATTTCCTACAACTTTTAGTCCGATACATTTTTACATTTACCAAATATTAACGCAAATATTTCAAAATAACTGATGAGTGACAAGAGTAAACACCCACTTCCGGTCGACTGATTTTTACCAAAAACTAATCAGTTCTTCTGACTTTTATAAAAATGTTAAATATAAAATTTTGCGTTGACCTGATTAATAGTTTTTGAGTTAGGGCGCCCGCAATAATCTATCACATACAGACATCATCGAGAAAATAGTCAAAACGTGTTCAGGGGACCTTAAAACATGTATTTCCGTTGAAATCTCGAATTTGATTTTTTTCATGAAAACAACTTTCTCAATATTTCGTACATGGAGAAAGTAAAAGATAGCAAACAAACCTAATTTATGCTATGCAATCAGCACTTATTATTTATACTTGTTTCCAATATAGGTAATACAAATGTTTTATGGTGACCCATTCACTATACTGACATATTTAACTCTAGAACTACCAAGCGATTTTCACTACCATGGACTACCAAGGGCCTCAGAGGCCCACCATCTAAAATACAATAAAAAGTCATAGTAATGCTTTGAACATATTGTTATATATTTAAAAAGATCATAGGAATAGAACTATACAAATTTAGTAATTTATTTGAAATTATATGCATATAAAGACAAATATTTACATTAGAACAATTCTTTTACATTCTTCCTCGTTATGTTTTCAAGATCGGACTAATATTGCAGTAAGATTGTATTTACAGAAATAATAACAAATTGATTAGAAAAATGATTTAATCTGATTCATCTGACGCAACAGTTTAAACAAATAGTGCGCTTCACACTGTGCTTTCCACACATATGGTGTCCTATAAGTAAGGCTACCCGCATGTACAGACATGCAGCCAATGACTAAATAATTTGCAGAAAATTTAAATATGAATACATTGATGAGAAACTTCGGGTAATTATTTTACATAAGTCTCTACACAATGTAATAAAATATCCAGACTTTTCCTTTGTTTATAAAAGAGAAACAAAAAAAATAAGTTGTGGGCCTCGGAGCCTCCCCCTTGGTAGTTCTAGGGTTAATTCAGAGGCATGGCTTCGGCCCCACTGGTGCTGTTACAATGGGGTTTTACTGTACCATCGGAATAGAATAAATTTAATCGTCATTTGTTTTAGGTTTTCTAATAAATCTGAGATATTTGTGGCTAGGTCGCAAGAATAGAAAATTTAGCAACAATGAAAATGGGAAGCAAAACTAAAATATCCATCGCTAACAATGGCAGTAACCTTCCAAGATACGCCGAAATAACGACAGAAAACTAAATATCTATTTTTTTATAAAACTGAAATAAATTACAAGCAAAGCCTAATAAAAGTATAGTACATACTTATTATTTGCATTCCAATGTAATAAAATTTGCAAAAAGCAACTTAAATTAACAAAACAAACATCTGAGTAACAAGGAAATATTCACAATTTGCCATATATTCAAATTAAAAACACATATAAAAATCATTTTCTATGATTAGAACTCCTTCAATTTAACTCTCTCACTTTATTCGAATGGGAATTGAACACATTCAGCTGCCCTATTTAATTAAGGCTAAAATACAGAAAATTAATGTGAAAAAATTAGTTTTCTGTGCGACTGAGAGCAAGCAGGGATTCGCCATTTTGAGATAGGATTAAAAATCACTCTCATTTAAATGAAAATAGGCGTGACAAAGTTGCGAATCTAAAGAAGCAGTGAGAGTATTAAATTTTACAACTTGGTGACTCAATAGCATTTATGGTTCTTTAGAAGCGAAAATGTTCCTATTTTCACAATAAAAAAATTATACATAGTGCACAGTTGGTATATATAATTATAGCCAATATAACACGCTTGAAGGGATCAGATTTGTTCAGATGCTATCTTTTCTTTTATTAATAAATGAAAAATTATTAAAATTATTTTAGAAACTGAACTAGGTTTAAAAAAAATCTTGATAATTGAACCATACAAACACACACACATACATACAAACTCTATACATATATATATATATATATATATATATATATATATATATATATATATATATATATATATATTGAATCTTTAGCCAAATCATCAAAATTATATCACAGATTACCATATCCCATTTTACTATGCGATAAAAACATTTTTGTTTTTAATTGATATCACACAACAATACTTAGTATAACTCCATTCTATATACATATATTTATTTGTACAAACAACACAAACTTTATGATACAAAATCGCAGAAGTTTTTAAAAATAAAACGCATTTTTTTTATATGCCGATAAATTTATACATGTACTTTGGAATTAAGTCTGTCGGCATAAAGAGAAATATAATTTTCTATTACACTTAAAACCCTGTATGGATCTGAATTGAGAATTTAACCGCTCACAACTAATTCATCTTTTTATTTATTACAATGATGCGGGAATTAAATACGAGTCTTGTGTAATGGAAATTAAATTGCAAAACTAATAAAATAACAATGATAACAAAGTAGAAAAAATAGTCTAAACTGATCGGAAGAAATTTACACTTCCAACATTTCAAAAGAATCTAAAATCAACAACAATTGAATATAGATATCCCTCTTTATAGTACACTTCACTTAGTGTAGTTTTGTTACACAGTAGTCCTTGCGCAACGTGGGGTTTAGGTTCTTGGGTAAAACCGTGCTGCGCAAATTCAATACCTTACGGAAATAATCATGTTTTCATAGGCTATGAGTTTTCACACGTGACATGCATAAGTAAAATGAGTCGTGCACCCAATTCACGACTGCGTATGGTTAAATTTTATGCGTGTTGAATAAATATATGCCGCATTTCAGCACATAATCAAATCCACGTAGGGAAAACCAGCGTTGGACAAGGGTTTACTGTAATACTCTTACTAAGTGCTGAATCTTTGACATATTGAGAAAAATAAAAGAACATTGTCACATCCACAAATTTATTTGGCACGACCGGTTTCACTACAATCGTAGCATCACCGGGTGAAAAATTATAAAAATCGTTCCGTATATATAGGTAAAAAGGGGGGGAGGGAGACAGGAGGGGTTACAAAGAAAACGAATGGAAGGTAATTGAATAAACGGTTAGGAAAAGGAAGGGGTTGGAAAAGGAAGGCGGAATAAAATAAAGTTACAAAATGTTACAATCTATTTTTGTTGTCTTTGGCTCTTTCTACCAAGTTTTTGTAACATTTTGTAACTTTATTTTGCTTCTCATTTAAGAGAAGCGAGTCTTCACAAATAATTATCTCTAGCTGTTCAAGAGCATCCAAATAAAAGGTCGCAAATTGGATGCTCTTGAACAGCTAGAGATAATTATTTGTGAAGACTCACTTCTTTTGAATACCTTTTCCACAATCATTCTCCTCTATTTAGCTTACCGAATATTTTGTAAATACTTTGTATCAACATTGTTGTCTTTGGCCCTTTTACCAAGTTTTTGTAACATTTTGCTGCTATGTTGCTTTCGCCTTCTTTTCCAACCCCTTCCTTTTCCTAACCGTTTATTCAATTACCTTCCATTCGTTTTCTTTGTAACCCCTCCTGTCTCCCTCCCCCCCTTTTTACCTATATATATGGAACGATTTTTATCTTTTCGCCAGATGGTGCTACGATCATAGTGAAACTGGTTATGCCAAATAAATTTGTAGAAGCTACAAAGTTCTTTTCTTTTTCTCGATGAGTAAATTTCACAAGGTTGAGCCTGACCTCATTCTTGATACTCTGAAATATTGTTTTGGTCATATATTACATGCACATAACTTTCTCATAACATTTCTTAAGCCTAATTAGTATTTGTAGGTAAGTTATCAATAAGTTGAGCATCATTATACAATCCAATCAACAAAAAATGTAACTTCTTCCATAATTTTTCTGGCGATATTCCGATGGCAGTTAATATACACTACATTTAGTCGATATCGAGATAAACTTCTTACTTATCTGAATTCGCTGTGACATCACCTTCATTTATTTTATTACCAGTATATTCTGCATGTAGCATTTGTTAGCATCTCTATTAACTTCCGACTAGTTACGATTTATCTGACAATAATATCCCTACACGAAAGGGATTTTTGTTTAGGGTCATTAAACGTCAGTTCACTTATAAAAATATATTAGAGTTCTTATGCGCAAACACACTGTGAGTGCAGCACTGAAGGCACAGCTGCTTTAATCAGTAAGTTGGTCACTCCTTAATACCTCTTTACCCTTGTTTGATCTTCTATATGATATGGTATTAGTCGTGTGATTGGTATGCCGGTGGAGTTATTTTCTATTCTTTTTGGACCCTCGTATTATTTGTACTGAATCAAAAGCGTGAAAATACATGCGCTACGGAAGTTCCTCAAAATAAACAAAACGAAAAAGTTGGTCACTTTGAGTCAGTTTAACTCGAAGTAATTCAACGAGCTGAAGATGGAGAACGGCAAGTTGATATTTGCAAAGCCTCGAAATTAGCAGGCTCGATGTTAAGATAAAACGCTGTATACTTTTTTTTGCTCATGAAAAGCAGGTCTCTTGCATGTTTAATTGTTTCTCTGATTTATATCTCAAAATATACCTTAAACTGGGAGTTCATTAGCATTGAGAGCAGGTTGAAAGTACATATTAAATCCACTGTATTTATCCGAAACTAAGACGACCCCCCCCCCCCCCCCTTTTAGCAGACTGTCAAATCAGACCTAATTTCTCACCGACTAATTGGTGTATATTTCAAACACACAGTATAGGTAAACTATTCATTCATCAATTTAAATGGTTTGTTACAAATTTTTTCAAGCTTTTCCGTTCGCTGCTCAAAACGCATTCAGTCGTATCGATGCTAACGAAGTGCCGTGGATTTTTGTGGTACTAACAGATGTTTTAGGCACTCTCTAGATGGCATAGACATATATTTTCAAGCTGTTTTTAGTCTAACCTTGGACGATGAAAAAGGCTGCTTCTAATTCGTTTCTCCGGGCTTTTTGCACCCGCATAAAACCTTTTTCGTCCCTTGGCCATCACTTTTCTCACCCCCTATTCCCTAAAAGGCCTAAAACAGACGGGAAAAAGCCAGAAATATCTTCAGTTCTATGTCAACTTTCGTACGTAATACATCCCATTCTCAAACCAAGTTTTTTTAGTCACGTTTAGATTCTTTCATTTTCTTTTGCTATTAATAAAAAGAATCGACAAAAAAGATGAAAATATCTTTTCGAGAAGGTTAATAATCAATATGAATGTAAAGGATTGACAAAATAACTTGTAAAATATATAGAGATTAAAAGACGAACGAACGAACGTAGACGCGGAGCTCCTAGAAAGTATTCGGCACGGGTGCCTTCAAGATCACTGGACTCAGCGCAGGTGGCTGTCGGAGAAGCATAGCGTCCATTGCAGCGAAAAGGTTAATGCAGTTTCAGATAGTGCACTTTTTCCAGGAATCAATTAAGAGAGCTAGGTGAGGGATGCCTGTAGTTAGTTTTTTTAAAAATGCATGGAAGTTGCCATGGACTCAGTCGAGACATCGTAAGGCTGTGAGATATTTCAAGATGTCAGAGATCTTGCATTCAGTTTGTTGTTTCATGACTATGAAACTCATGCCCCTGTTAAGGGCCGACATTACCCGAACATACTCCAAAGGTATTGTAAAAGTATACTGTGAGAATTACACTATGGCATTAAAAGAAAACCATCCCTTGGTTCACAATGAGGATTGCAAATTAATAACGATATCTCCATTATGGACGATAGAATTCTCTTACAGAGTACTAACGAAGTATAACAATTTCAACGAGTAATGTTGTTAAGGTTCAACTTTAATCACCAAAAGTACACTGCTGACTTGACCGAATGTAATGGCTTTATTGCACAGTACTGACTGTACTAGCTGTACCGTTCATGTAATGATTGTATCATACCATACTAAACTAGCAGTAGTGCAATGTACTGGCTCTACTGTATAGTATTGTACTGTACAGTACTGGCTGTACTGTATAGTACTGGCTGTATCATACTGTATTGTACAGTAATGGCTATACTGTTATGTAACGGCTGTATCATACCATATTGTGCTGGCTGTAGTGTACTGTATTGGTCGTATTCTGCTATATTGCCTGTTGTACTGTACTGGCTGTATTTTACTATACTGGCTATACTGTACTGCACTGGCTGTACTCTACTGCACTACTGTACTCTACTGTACAGGCTATACCATATAGGCTGTACTGTACAGTGCACACTGAGCAATACTGACTGTACTGTATGTTACTGACTAATTGCAGCATCTCCGGTAATTATGTCATTGACAGATTTTGCCTGAAACTGGAGAGATATCAAGAAACTACCAATGCACCATGGCAACTGTCAATACATACTGAAATTACCGTATGACTTTCATAGAAAGCGCTAATTATAACAGTACCAGGTGATGATGTAACCTCATTATACCTTCCGCAATACAAATGGCTCTGGTCCCTGAATTGCTTGGACTTAACAAGATTAAGTTTCCGTCAGCTTTGCGTGATTAGCTCGCTTTCTCTTCGATCTCTCCGTGCGTCCATCCTCGGTCTCATCTACGCATTGCGTTTTATGTTCCTGAGCTTTCGTAGAGTGTTCTCCCTGTTCCTCTTGCATCTCGTTCACCAAACATTGCGTCTGGCATTCCTTTTGCTTTTTCAACTTCTCCTTGTGTTGTTCTTCCCCTTTCTTTTCCATCCTACGAGCTCGGTGCTTGCGCACCTTTTTAAGCCTGTCTGTGCGTTCCTCTTGCATTTCGCCGGCCAAACGCTGAGATTGATACTCACGCAGCTTACGCAGACGTTCCTTGTACTGCTCCTCTGTCTCGTTCGCCAAGCGTTGGTTCTGTATCTTGCGTGCCTTTTCCAACCGCCTTGCGTACTGCTCCTGCGTCTCATTGGCCCTCCTCCTCTTTGCATTCTCCTTCATTTTCTTGAGCCGCAGATCCCGTTGCTCGGGCGTTTCCTTGAGCTTGCGCTGTTGGTAGTACATCTTTTGCTGCTCCAATCTCTTCTCGCGCTGTTCCGGGGTCTCCTGCTTCTTGAGGCGGAGTTCCCTCTCTTCCAGCGTTTCTCTTTGTTTCCTCCGTTGATAGTATAGTCTTTGCGCCTCCAGCCGTTTCTGACGCTGCTCCGGAGATTCGCTGCTTTTCTTATCCGTCTGAGAAGGAAAAAATAGATTCAATTATTAGGAATTTGAATTACGGTAGAAATCAGTTAACTCCTTAATGCTTTCACTGCGGGACCCAGTTGTAGAAACACTTTTCCATGTGCAGGGGAGATCTTATTTTAGACTTATCAATGAAACTTTGAATATAGCATCTTGTTCACTACTAGAATCAAGATTCAAGACGCAATAGTCATTAAATTGATGGAATAAAGCGATCTAAAGATCCTATGCAGACAGGCATAATATAATAATAGTCATTGCTAAAGAAAACCGATATTATCCGCGGTTAATTCGAGGAGCGATAGAGATAGCCAAAAATCCGGCCAATTTCAATCGAGAGGATGGCTACACTCTATCGAACATTTGGAAAAGGGCCTTCCATCCCCCGAGGAATGCCCCACCGAATGTCCCGTCCAATCAGAGCCCTCTCAGGTTGGGTTGGGACAATATAAGTACAGTGCACTCCCTAGCATCACCAACTCAGCTGACCTGAGGAAGCCGACTACAACGCCGGCGAAACGTCCTCTTGTTAAAAGATCAACGCGGTGAAACATAGAAAAAGAAAAAATATGCAGCCTAAAGCTTATAGTTGTTAAAACAACTGTTTATAACACTGCCAAAACTGCACGCATTAGGAAATATTCAAAATAAAAAAACATTAAACTTCTTTTATGTTATCTTCTGATATATTTTTCTTCTTTTTTGGCATAGTAATAAAAGCTAAGACGCAAAAATGTATGAACAAACAAAACTTTACTCGGCAGAAACTTTTCTCGAATGAGCATATCTTGAGGGATACCTGTAACACAGAATATGAAATCGACTCCTAGTTGATAAAATTCTACAGCTTTTTAGGAGTCAAGTTCTGGTAAGTTAAAACTATAGTATGTTTCTCGTCTTATGAAGCTTGACCTTCACATAGCAAGTAGCCTATGAGAACCTTTTCCCTCTCCCCTTCTTCCCTTTTCCCTCTCCCCCGTCACCCGCGGCTTTCGAAATGCATGAAAAAACCTAACAGCATTGCCAGATATCCGCTCTTGAAATGATCTACTTGCGAATGAAAGGCGACGCGTCGCAGAAAAACTTACGGTCATTGTTTATTACTACTGGTCATTTTCCATTGCGTTAAAATGATAACAAGGTGCAAAGTGAAAGCGATAAAGAGATTGCAACGGAAGCGTGAATGCAGTAGAGCTGGCAACATAGTCGACTAAGAGCGATGTGAACAGCACGATGGCGAGAGAGAGACTGAGCTTCTCCCCTCTCCGTCGCCCGTTACTCAAGCGTTGATTGGATGGAGAAATAGTCACTCACAGAGGTTTTCAAGGTTAAGCTTCATAACACGAGAAACATACTATAATTACTATTGTCCTTACCTCTGTAGGTCCCCTCATAATTCTTCTCATCTTCCATTTCCATCGTACGAGGCTTATGTCCACCTGAAATAAAAGAAATTTATGCTTTAAAATTTTCTGAAATGAAATTAAATAAACTGACATGGGCAACACATGACTTTCTCCAAATTTATATGGCAAATTACATGTTGTTAGCTCTGGGATCGTTGTCAATATTTACTTCCGGTTGAATATTAAGAAAAGAAAAAGGAGCGTTACTAAGACGTAACTGAGCGTCAATTGTTAACAATAGTCTTCGGTAGGTGGCTTGGTGGTGGCAGCTAAGAATATAAGATATCTCTTAAACAATGCATTATATGGAAAAATTTATCACGCAAAGGTTGTAGAAAATGATATTTCCTGCAACATTTATTCCAGTACATTTTTACATTTATCAAATATTAAAGCAAATATTTCAAAATAACGGATAAGCGACAAGAGTAAACACCCACTTCCGGTCGACCAATTTTTACCAAACACTAATCAGATCTTCTAACTTTTATAAAAACGTTAAATATAAAATTTTGCATTGACCTGATTAATAGTTTTTGAATTAGAGCGCCCACAAAAATCTATGACATACAGACAGACGGACACACAGACATCATCGAGAAAATAGTCAAAACGTGTTCAGGGGACCTTAAAACATGTATTTCCGTTGAAATCTCGAATTCGATTTTTTTCATGAAAACAATACTTTCTCTATACTTCATACATGGAGAAAGTAAAAATTTTCAACTTTTAATAGATTCGAGAACAAGCAGTTAATAATCAAAAGATTTCAGAAAATAAAGCAATAGCCCCTAATAATAAAAGTTGGTCCGTGCGTCACGCTCTTAAAATGTGAACAACTCGATCAAATATGCAGATATAAACTTGAAATTTGGGAGAAATAATATATTCAGATATGAAAATGCCGTAATGAAGGAAAATTTACGAAAAACGTCCAGGGTTCGACTCCAGGAGGACGATTTCCGTTTCCGGTGAGATAACACGTAAAAATCGACTTTATGACACGCAGGCTTTTCTTCTTTTGGAAATTAAAATTAGAAAAAATCGTCCTACGATCTTCAGATCTAAACCATTTTGAAGAAAAAGTTATAGTTTCTCATTCTGTTCATCTTTTTACATTCTTCATATACGTAGAATGAGAAAGTATTGTTTTCATGAAAAAAATAGACCTCGAGATTTCAACGGAAAAATACACGTTTTGAGATCCCCTGAACACCTTTTGACCATTTTCTCGATGATGTCTGCGTGTCTGTATGTGATAGATTTTTGTGGGCGCTCTAACTCAAAAACTATTAATCAGGTCAACGCACAATTTTATATTTAACATTTTCATAAAAGTTAGAAGATCAGATTAGTTTTTGGTAAAAATCGGTCGATCGGAAGTGGGTGTTTACACTTGTCACTTATCCGTTATTTTGAAATATTTGCTTTAATATTTGATAAACGAAAAAATATATCGGAATAAAAGTTGCAGAAAATTTAACTTTCTACAATCTTTGTTTGATACATTTTTCCATATAATGCATTGTTTAAGAGATATCTTATATTTTTAACTGCCACCACCACGCCACCTACCGAAGACTATTGTTAACAGTTGACGCTTTGTTACGTCTTAGTAACGCTCCTTTTTCTTTTCTTAATTGTCAACCGTAAGTAAATATTGACAACGATCCCAGAGCTAACAACATGTAATTTGCCATATAAATATGGAGAAAGTCATGTGCTGCCTACATCAGGTTATTAGTGTTAATATCCTGAAAATTCAACTTTTCTGATTAAAAACAAATATTTACGGTAATATGAAGTTTTTCTTCAACAAAATAAATTTAATTCTCTCAGCTACAAAACTGTCCTGAGTTTATATCTCGAGGTTAACTAATTTAAAAATGCAATTTTATAAAACCTACACTGATTTACTTGTTTTCTCATGAGGGAAAAGAATAAAATAATAGCTAATAATAGTTCTTCTTTTTCATGACGAATGTAACCAAGCAGCAATGTATATTGTGTGACAAAAAGTCGTAGCACTTAATATTTTCCAGGACAAAAATTCACAGGTATGAATCAGTTTCGATGACGAAAAGTCACAGTTACCGATAGATATTGTGTGACGAAAAGTTGCACGTATGAATTTTCTGTGATGAAAACTCAGCAAAGCTTTACAGGTACACATATGACTCCCTATTTCATTTTTAGTTGATCAACAATACATAATTTTGTTGTTAAGGCACAATTGCTGCGGGGAAAAAATAACTGTAAATAGTCAGAATTAAACATCTAAATTTAATGATAACTGAATTTATCCTTCTGATAGTTACCTGTGAGAAGATGTTGTTCCCAAATGCAGTCTGGACCAAGTCTATCGGACTGTAGCTCATCTGAATATAGAAATAACAATAAGATTACATATTTATACAAAGCATATAGAATATGAAACATCATAAAACGTACTTAACAGCCTAAGGATAGCATACAATTTGAGATGGATGAATCATGCCGATTATATTGGATCAACATAATTAACCAACAGAAATTCAAATTGTTGTTCGCAAATATTAATATACTAATCCCTCCTTATAATAAAAAGCTGTTGGTTGGTCCATGTCACGCTCTTTAAATGTGAATAACTCGATCAAATATGCAGATATAAACTTGAAATTTGGCAGAGATGATATACTCCGATATGAAAATGCAGTGACGAAGAAAAATTTACGAAAAATCTCCAGGGTTTGACTCCAGAGGATTATTTCTATTCCTCATAAGATAACACGTAAAAATCGACTTTTTGACGTGCAGACTTTTCTTCATTTAAAGATAAAAATGAGAAAGAATTAACCCACGACCTTTAGATATGGACCATTTCAAAGAAAACATTATAAGGCTTCTTATTCTGTTCATCTTCTTTTGCCTACAGTTTGACATCCCTCATTTTAAACGTTTGATTCACATATTTAGGGGAAATCTTGCCATTTAAACGGGATGTTGCCTCGCCTACGAATTGCATTGTTAAACCTCAAAATCCTATTGTTATTCCAATCCTTATGTGTTTAAGCACGCATTTGAAGGTTTTTAATATGAGAGGAAGAGGAAAATGATTATCTGCACACAACATTTGTTGTAGGAATATCTGAAGAGCTGAAATATTATTCAAAAAGATTAAAAATTGTAATAATGAGCTAAATTCAATATTAATGAAATGGAAACGGTATGGAAATCTGAGGTATTTGCTGGGTGTTATAATAAACAAACCGAGCATTTAAAATATTTATAGAGTGAAGGATTGGGCGATAGGTTACGGGAGTTAGGTAAAAGAATGGAGATCTTGAGGACCGTTTAGGAAATAAAGAGAGAGAGGTTTAAAAGACTCAAAGAATCGGAAAAATAATAATAAAAGGCTATGTTGTCTGTCTGTTGGTCTGAGTGTAAAGTTATTCAAATGCAAATAATTCAAACAAGGATGTAGATAGAAAACTGAAATTCGGCAGAAATTTATATAATGAGGTAATCAGAATTTGTTTATTTAGGGTTGAGATGGTAATTTAAGAAATAAATGTCTGTTTGTGGCGCTATTTTGAGGGGGGATATATTGCACTTCCTTAGAATAAGACTAAAAAGTTTTAATTTAATGAAACCATATTTTATGCGGAATGAAAATTAAAAAATATATAATTCACATTATGTTTCAGGGAGTTAAAATAATTTTGGCCAGCTAAAGTTGTCTAGCGTAATGTTTAACAAATAAAGATTATTTTTTATTTAAATTTGTATCTACGTAGTATGTCACGCTGAGAGAGATAGCTACATTTTTGAGGGGAGATTGAAAGGGAGAATGTGAGGGAGAAAGGGAGGAGAATGGGAGGGAGGAGATTGGGAGGGAGGAGAATGGGAGAGAATGGAAGGGAGGAGATTGGGAGGGAGGAGAATGGGAGAGAATGGAAGGGAGGAGAATGGGATGGAGGAGAATGGGAGAATAAGTTGGGAATAATTTTGAAACAAGAAAAAAGTCTGCTATGACCAGGAATTGAACCAGGGTCTTCTACTTGCCGGGCAGATATTTTACCACTGAACTATCGTAGCAGATCAATTTTCTCGTTTCTGAACGCGGATGTTTTCTTGGTTGGGACGGAACTAGCCAATCTAGTATCAAACTGCCCCAATGGATGTCCTCGAAGAGATACATTGAAGAAAACTCCTCCCTCTCAAATGGTGAGATTGCCAAGCAAGAAATTGATGGAATGAGGCAATCCGAAGATCCTGTACAGACAGGCATAAGCTGTTAAGTTGGGAATAATTTTGAAACGAGAAAAAAGTCTGCTATGACTGGGAATCGAACCCGGGTCTTCCACTTGCCGGGCTGATATTCTACCACTGAATGGTGATGTGCTAATCCTAACAAAATATTCCATGTATTTCTATATTATTATTATATTTATTGTAAATTTTCATTATAAACAGCTTGCTCTGGAGATCATGTTGGTTTATTTACGAGTTTATGGTGATTTCTTAAGCGCTTACAGTATGCAAGCACCGACTTGTATAGTGAAAAATATGCAGAAATCATAAGTTCCGTTCTCTAATTATTTGCGCTAAACCAAGACTCACCACCAGAGATGCCACAGTTAAGTTTCATATTCAAAGTCACAACTGGGTATTATATAGGTAACGGATTTTTCTAAGTAATCCTTCTTTGGCTTCATCACAAACTTGAATAATGAGAATTTTCACATTTCTCTCTGGTTTACGCATTGAGCTGTAATTAGATTTCAAGGTTCTTGAATGAAAATCATCCTGTATATAAATATTAACAATATATAATTATTAATACTGATACATAAATAATAATACATAAATATTAATATTACATGATAATATAAATACATTTAAAAATAATACTATCGTTACAACTTCAATTTTTACTTATATATATTTTTAAATGAACCTATATTACCATTTTACTATTTTCTTTACAAGTGATTCAAAGTTGAGAACAGTGAATGGATAAAGGAATTTTATTTAAACAATCAAAGATTCAGTATTTCAATGGAAAACAACTCGACAAATAATTTTTAATTGAATTTATTAAATTACCATAATCACAGCATATTTTCCTCTATGGAGCGATCCCGAATTGGAATACAAATACAAAATTATATGCAAAATGAAAGGGAATTTGTAATGTTTCGTTGAAATCTAGAACTATGAATTTGGTGCTTCACCTCTCGAGAGTAATCACTGTCTGTTGACGACTCCTCCAATTCCACTTTCACATTGGCTATTGGTACCTAAAAACAAGACATAATTAATCAGTGGGATAGCATGAAATTATGATAGCAGGCAAGCATTGGCATAGATGGCCAAATGCCAGGGGCCTTTCCAAATAAAAATAAAACAAAATAGAAAAGTATGGGTGTATTGAAAGCTTATAGTCCCTAAATGCGCAAACTGCCATGTGTTGTAGGGGAAGACTTTTAACCACACATCTGGGTATTTAATTTTTCAAAACTGGAGGTGGGCATTTAAATTGCAATTGGGGTGAATCAAATCGCAAATCGATTAAAAAATACGTTAATTAATCAATATTTGAGTTGTTTATTCTTAAAATTTGTGCCTTAAACTATTTTTACAGCAAGAAATGAATTAAAAATGTTAATATATATTTATTATTACAATAAAAATTGAATTTGTTAATAATATTTAATGAACACAAATTCTTAAAATATGGTATAAAGACATTAAAAATTTACAAAATTACTAAGTGATTAAAAATAATAATATTATAAATAACATATAAATGTTGTTAATTTTAAAATTAGGGTAACGGAAATGCAACCCGCAAAGAAAAGTCAGGGTCTAAATACGAGAAGTGTATCTTTTCCAAATAAAGTAGTGAAGCCCATTTACTGCCAAGACGGTAAACTAAAAGGATGCAGCTAGTTGGCGGAGAAGCTGCGTGACGGAATATTACGGCATACCCATAACAAACAGCCGAGATAACAGCATGATGTATATATACGGCATACCCAGATGAGTGGTTAAGGGGAGGAAATGTGAAGGGGAAAAAAATCGCATGGGGATTCAGCTCTACGTGGAGTCTCGGCAGAGAATGACGTAGAATTTTACCCCCTCCCATGAATTGGATTTTCTCAGCAGTTCATAGATTTTCCACTAGGTGGCTTGAAAATCGAACAACTTTAACGAGGCGATTTGATTTGATGACGAAAGATTAACCCAAAAAAATGCGAAAATTTTATATTCTAAACGAATCTGCGGACCGATTCAACGCACATTTAAAAATCGACATCAGGAAAATGAATTCTAATTCTTCTAGGCATTGTTGGGCTCAAATCCAATATTCGCACGACAAATCTAAGTAATTTTAAAATGCGATAAAAAGTTTTGTGGTGTAGTGCCTCAAAACCTTTTTAAGATATTGAGAGATTTGATAAATTCTTCTTGAATTAGGTAGCCGTTATCAGTCTAAGAATTTTCCACCAATTGGATTTTTCCAGCAGTTCATAGGTTTTCCAACAGATGTCCACAAAATCAGAAAATTTTGAATGGTATTGGAGCCCAACTGCTTGAGAACACACACAAATGAATAATTATGACAAATCAAATGGTATTCGATAAAAAATTAGACCCTCGAGACAACTAGGCACCAGTCAAACTTTCATGAAAGTACCACCAGATGGCATTAATGCTCAACGTCTTTTATAACGTTGAGATACAAAGTTAGTAAAAAAAGTTAACCATAATGAGATACATACATCTTAGTTTTCACTCGCAAACGTTACTTCAATACAAACCAAACAGATTAATTTATTAATACAATTAATTAATTACACATACTTTTTTAGATAAATGTATGTATAGCGTTGGATTATATCAGATATATTAATGAAGAGCGATGGAAATAATTACACCAACAACCACTGCCATTAAGCAGATATGGTACACTCCCTTCAAGTAAAACAAAATATTTCTTTCCAATTCAGACCGCATTGAATGCTCATACTGTACATTCAAATAACATTAATTTTTCGAATACAGGTTAACGAGTATTGTAGCATTAACTCGCCAAATTTTGTACACTGAAAATGAAAAGCCGAACAACGAATAAGAGGATCACGAGGACGAAAGAATGAAACAATATTGTCAATTAGGAACTGACGTATGAGCGGAATGACGAAAAGCGGAACGAAAATTAGTGACTGCCAGTGCTGAAAACTACTCCAATATTTTTAACATCTGGATTAACAATTCCGACAGATCCTAACAAAAGAAATGATTAAATGCAGCTAAAAAAGGCATTTTTCAACTGGATTTCACAATAAAAATGGATATTTTCTCGTGGCCTCATACCCCCCCCCCCTCATGTAAGCACCTCATGTACCCCAGAGGGGCACACCCTCCAGTTTGGGAACCACTGGTATAAGACTTGAAACGACAATACGATCCCGAGGTTTAACAATGACACCGTCGGCAAGGCAACACATCGTTAAAAAGCTTAAATTTTTCCTGTAAGCACCTCATGTACCCCAGAGGGGCACACCCTCCAGTTTGGGGACCACTGGTATAAGACTTGAAACGACAATATGATCCCGAGGTTTAACAATGACACCGTCGGCAAGGCAACACATCGTTAAAAAGCTTAAATTTTTCCTGTAAGCACCTCATGTACCCCAGAGGGGCGCACCCTCCAGTTTGGGAACCACTGGTATAAGACTTGAAACGACAATACGATCCCGAGGTTTAACAATGACACCGTCGGCAAGGCAACACATCGTTAAAAAGCTTAAATTTTTCCTGTAAGCACCTCATGTACCCCAGAGGGGCGCACCCTCCAGTTTGGGAACCACTGGTATAAGACTTGAAACGACAATACGATCCCGAGGTTTAACAATGACACCGTCGGCAAGGCAACACATCGTTAAAAAGCTTAAATTTTTCCTGTAAGCACCTCATGTACCCCAGAGGAGCGCACCCTCCAGTTTGGGAACCACTGGTATAAGACTTGAAACGACAATACGATCCCGAGGTTTAACAATGACACTGTCGGCAAGGCAACACATCGTTAAAAAGCTTAAATTTTTCCTGTAAGCACCTCATGTACCCCAGAGGGGTGCACCCTCCAGTTTGGGAACCACTGGTATAAGACTTGAAACGACAATATGATCCCGAGGTTTAACAATGACACCGTCGGCAAGGCAACACATCGTTAAAAAGCTTAAATTTTTCCTGTAAGCACCTCATGTACCCCAGAGGGGCACACCCTCCAGTTTGGGAACCACTGGTATAAGACTTGAAACGTCAATACAAACTCGAGGTTTAACAATGACACCGTCGGCAAGACAACACATCGTTAAAAAGCTTAAATTCTTCCAATAAATATGATTTAAACGTATAACTTGAGTGACTTCAAATCAAAGGCGAAACGTGGCGATAAGAATAAGAAATGTTATTTATTTTACTTTTAAACGGTCCAGGTCCAAAGGTCGTAGGTCAATTATTTCTAATTTTAACTTGTGTGGCGATTTTTTTCCTCCCCTCCCCCTTTACTCCCGCACTTATACGATAGCACTTAACGAATCGCATGTACGATATTGCCGGATTGAACGCCACACCCACGAACGCCATGCCACGGTCGACACGCCCTCCCGGGGTGCCTCTCTCCTTTATATACCCTAATTACCCCTCACCTCTTTAACCTTCCCTCTTTCCCATGCTTATGCAAGAACAGTGGAAAAGCGACCAATCATCGAGAATAATTCAACTATTTCGAATTACCCGCCTGACGTCATGCCCTCCATCCTTCACCACCGGCGTCACGTGACAGCCCATTCTGATAGTGGCCTCCCGAGCGACGAGACGCACAGCGGAGCAATGAGAGGAGAAGTCGACGCAGGTGCGTGCCATTTTCCATTCTACCCGGCTGAGGAAGAACTATTCAGTGTTGAGTGGACATTGACCTACCGGGAGCCGGAAGAGTGATAGTAACTATTGGATGTGATTTAACTGACATTAACTAAGAACTATTTCGAATCGCCTTCACCTATGAGGTGTATTTCTGTATTGTGGTATTACTTAAATCTGTTCAAATTTAACCTGTTGGATTGTTATATTTCTATATTCTATCTATATTTTGTCATTAGCACTTAGCATATCAGTGGATGTTTTTGCACCAAAAATAATACTTCGCCGCACTTGCAAAAGAGTAAAAGCCTGTAGATCAAAAAATCGATTTTTACGCGTTATCTTATGGTAAATAGAAATTACCTACTGGAGTCAAACCCAGGTTTTTTTTGAGGATTTTTTATATACCGTATTTCACCGCATAATCGTCACACCCTGTTTTTTTCAGTCCAAAAATTGGTTAATAACCTTTCATTGCGTAATAGTCGCATAGTATAATTCTGTTCGTCAAGCCGCTTAAAAGGTAAACAGAGCGGCCATGTATTCACCAGTGGCATATGGATACGCATTTATTTAGTCGTCAAAAGCTTCAAAAAGACGGGAATTTCGAATGCACTAGATGGATATGAAGCTGACGCACTGTGGCAGAGCTTCGACGAAGTAAACGCATCTGATATGAGTGGCGCTGAGGACGGCGTGTCAGATAACGAAACCAATGATAGAGGCGCAGAATCTTCGGACACGGAAGATTAAATTTTGCAAGTCCGTACTTCGCGACACTGTAGTAAATTTTCTCGAGTGTAATATTTCGACTATAATGCACAAATCAACGACAACTAATGTGTTAACTTTTTTTTTCAGCGTCCTGTATTTAGTCTAATTTTATACAATTTTAATATTTTTACGTTTATTTACTTTTATAGTTATTTTGATGCTTATTTTTGTACTTGAATATTTATTTATTTATATATTTATACGTATTATTTAAGTAAGAATGGTGCAAAATGACCGCTACTGTCGACGCACCTCTAAAAAAACACACTACTACTAATTTTTCAGACCGGAAAAATGTTCGCCAAACTGTCACGAAGAAATGATGTGCGTCGATTTGGACTATTCAATTTTAACGTATATTCACGAGTATTCCGTGTGTCCTAATCTTACACCAAAGACAGTTTAGTACTAAATGATTTTTAAGTAATACCGGCACAATTTTTTTTTAAAAAAAGCTTCACATAATGGTCGCACCCCGCTTTTTTGCAAAAAAATTTGGCATAAAATCTGCGTCGATTATGCGGTGAAATACGGTAAGTGGCTTTTACTATAAGAATCAAACATTCCTACCAAATTTCAATCTTCTACCTACTCGGAAGGTTTGTTTAAAATTGTATTACAGCCAGTCGCAAATCAGTCGAGCATGAGGGACAAACAGTTTATCATTTAAATAGATAGTTTATATGTCGGTTTGTAGAAGGCCTCATAAAATCATGAGTAACACAGAACCAGTAAGAGATCCTTATGGATGAGATGCTAGGTGGTTCGAGAATTCAAAAGTTTTACATAATACCATATTTCCTCGATTCTGAGATGCACTTAGGCCTTTGTAGAGGAGTGGTTAGCGTTTCTGACTCCCAATACAAAGGTCGCGGGTTCAAATCCTGCCGAGGGCTTGTTCGTATGTGCTTGTCATAAATCTATTATAACGCATGTAATCGGGCTAACCTGTTTGTGTTAAAGAAATTATTATTTTAATGTCTCTGAAATCGGGGTGCGTCTTACATTCGATGGCATCTTAGAATTGATCTCAAAAGAATCTATTCCATGACTAACACGCAAGGAACAAATATACCGTGCGGTGAAGGGTGATACTATCATCCTCAACTTGACTGTTCCATAAACCGGTATGATTCAAATTTCAGTTTTATTTGTTTGGTCTGCAATAAAACCTCCAATTGATAATACCATTCAAAATAAGATAGAATCGTAAAGAGTGAGAGAATATGCTGGAAAGAATAGGTAGTAGATGAACGATGGTTAAATTGAATCTGTGGTATATTTGATTAATAAAATAATTAAAACATTTTTTGTTTAAATATAGGGATTTATAGACATTTATTGCAGTATTATTTTTTATTCAAAAAGCTATCACTAAATCAATCAATTGATGACATCTTAGAATCAGGGCCTGAGAGAGGGGGGAGCAGCCGGTCCCAATAACCAGGACCCAGGCTTACGGGAGGGGATCTTTTAGACAAAAGTGTCCTGTAAATATATGATACAGTTTCTGCAATACATTTACTTTGTTAAGGAGAAATATTGTTAGACGAAATTTTACATCTGAAGACGATTCACAATGCCAACCACTTTATCTCCTCGACAAAATAATAAATATTAAGTTGGATGATTTATTTCCTAACGTTTCTATCACTCCATGTATATTTTTGGTATTGCCAGTAACAATAGTGTCAGCAGAGAGATCCTTTTATAAGTGAAGTTAATTAAGAATAGTTTAAGAAGTACAATAAGCCAAGAGGTATTAGTTAATTTGGCAGTTTTAAGCATCGAAAGTGAACTGGCAATAAGGATAAACTATGATAATATAATTAATGCATATGCTTCTATGAAGGCTAGGAAAGGCGCTTTGTCTTAAATAAACCAATATCATTATTAAAATGTATTAACTATTTTTAATACTTGTTTTGTGCTCAATTTCATATTTATTTATATTCTTTTAAATCTTCATAAAAATAAATAATTATATAAAACTTATAGATGTACGTACTTGTTCATTTGCTAATAAAAAATTACTGCACTAAATATACACACATATATAATGAAAAATTATACTCGATTGTAGTTTAGGAAAGGGACGCCCGGTAATGGAAAAAGCACCGGGGCCCGGAATTTCTCTCCCGGGCCCTGCTTAGAATTGAGGAAATAGGTAGTTCGCTTTGTCGAGGTATACAATGAAATGAATTGAAATTTGTACAGTTTTTCATATTCTTCAGCATTACTTTGTCCGTCTGCCATCTAGCCAGTATGAAATCTCTGACGAATATGAATTTCTATTGGAGATTACATACTGAGAACAAAAAGTAAAAAAATAAAATAATTAAAAATAAAATTTTTAAATATAAATTTTATTTTCTGCACAAAAAAGTAAAAAATAAATTTTGAATCGCTAGATTTGCTTTAAAACTGTTGTAAATGCCTAAGAAGGTTTGAGGCCATATAACTTTTATAAGAGTTTTAAATCAAGCGTAGTAAATCAAAATTTATTTTACTTTTCAGTGCAAAATATAAAAGTTATCTTTTAAAAATTTTTATTTTTTTAGGGGTGCGTATTATACACCACCACACCGTGTATGTATATTCCCTACAATTAAGTAATTGGTAGGACCTGTTGTAAGACAGAACACGAATGAATGAATTATACACAAGAAAATATGGTAGATATGAACAGCTTACCATATGGAACACCTTGAGTATCTTGCTGAATTTCTCCAAGTTCTGTAATACTTCTTGAATTTTGAGGCAGTTGTGCTTGCCTCCATCTGCTCAAGTTTCGCTTCATCGCCGAGCTTTGCGGAAGGTGCAGCAGCACACCGCCAGACACAGAGTTCAGCACCTTCTTCACAATTTGAGCCGGCGGTATCTCAGGGTGATCTTCCGCTTGTTGCTTTACACAATTCACAATTTCAATGGCATTTATTTTGTCCTGATCTGGACCATGCGAGTGATCTTTGGCGAGCAGCACTTCCAGAGGGAAATTGTTGGTGGTAGCAGTTCCGCGACATTCGGGCCTTCTTGCACATCTCCAGTATGTCTTCCGGTTCCTTTTGGAATGTTTGTGATATGCGTATCCGTCATACACTAATACGTCCCCCCCTCTTTTGCTCTTTAGAAAATATGGCTCCGCTATCCCGGGTCTGATCTGTAAGAATTTGGAACAGATTTGATATTCCCACCCCAAGTATGGAAGCACAACCAACGACAAGAAAATGAACTATTTTTATCAACTGTAAATTGAACCAAGAAAGGTTTTTAGAAAGGATACGTGAAACAGATTGAAGAGAAGACACTGTGAAAGAGACCCAGCCAAAATAAACCCAAACCAACCCAACCAAAACCAACCCATCCCAACCAAAACCAACCCAACCCATCACAACCCTACCCAACCTAACCTTACCCAACCAAACTCAACCCAACCAAACCCAACATAAACCAACTAAACCCTACATAAACCATTTCAACCCATACTAAACCATCCCAAACAAAGCCAAACTAACACAATTCAACCCAACAAATCTGATCCAACTGGATCTAAACCAATCAAATTCAAACAAAACCAATGCAAACAAACCTCAACACAGCACAACCTTCCATAACCATACCCTATTAATAAACCCACACCGAACCAACATGACCCAAACAAGTCTGACCCAGCCCAACCCAACCCTACATAGACCAACCCAAAGCAAACCACCCTGAGCAAAACCAACATAAACAAAACCAACACAACTCAATCCAAAAAAATCTGATCCAACCAGATCTAAACCAACATAAAAAAACCACCCCAATCCAGCACAACCTTAACCAACCATACCCATTAATTAAACCCACACTGAACCAACATAACCCAAACAAGTCTAACCCAACCATACACAAACCAACTGAACTCTACATAAATCCATGCCAAACCACCCCAAACAAAACCAACTTAACCAAGCCAACATAACTCAACCAAAAAAATCTGACCCAACCGAATTTAAACCAGTCAAACCTGAATAAAACCAACACAAACAATCCCAAATCAGCGTAATCCTATCCAACAAATTGAACCAACTCAATCTCACCCATCCCTAACCACTCCAAACAAAACCACCCCATCCCACCTAACCCAAACCATTCCAAACCAGCACCACCCAAACCATTCATAACCAAACCAGAATCAACACAACAGCGACGTAAATTTACATATTAAATTTTGATCTTACTCCAAAAGACAAGCAATTTGTGACAAAGCAATTTAAAACTGTACTAGTGATATATAATGAGTGAATACAGTGAAAAAGTGCAAAATCCTTTTTAATTAGTGTTTGAAATATGAATATTATTGAAGCAATAAAGTGAAGAAATGAAGAAAGAAGAGATCAAGGTGGAGCCAGAATATCAAATCTTGGTCAAAAATTACGGAACCGATTGTAACCCACTTAAATACTACTGCTTATCTAAACATGACAAACTGCATTTTGACACTAGGTAGTCATTATATATTGAGGCATGTAAGTCGACCATTGACCTTTTCATTGGCGATTTCATTGATAGTCGAACAAATGTTTATTCTGCTTGAATGCAAATTTTGACTTTAGTCCGCAGACTTAAAAAAATGTCTCACTTTGCCACCAAGTTCAAAAATAGCCTTCTGAACTTGAATCGCCAGCCAGACAAAGGTATATGGTGCCATCTGTAGTTTACAGCTGTAAACACAAGTACAACATCGAATTTATGTTGCAACTCAGGTCAGGGCTACATAATATATATATCATTCACTGAAGCAAACTTCTCCATGAGGGAGCCGGTGGTGTAGTGGTTAGAATGGTGGTTCCCAACCTTTTTGCAGGCTCAGCACCCTTTCAAAGATAAACAGAATTTCACGGCACCCCAACCTTCAAACAAGATTTTTATATTTTCACAAACGAGTATTACAATGTTTGCACATATCCATTTGTTGGTGCAACATTATAATCAATTTATTAGAGAAAGCAATAACGGCCTATAGTTGGGAGCACGAAGGAAGGCGGGGTGGCGCCTGTATGCGCAGAAGGCAAGGAATGTCACGCGGTTTCTCTTGCCCCTTCACTTGGCCAATCAGTGTCAGTCAGTTACGGTGGCTCTTGGCGTGCGGTACGCACATTTGCAGTGTGATTGTTGTGTTTATTTATGTGTTTTATGATTGAGATTTAAATAGTACCATTTTGTGGTGTTCTAAAATGGAGGGTGAAGGAAATAAACGCAAGGTTTTGCACAAACAAACCAGAGAAACCATGTATAAAGTGTATCAGTACTTCAAAAACGAGTCAGCGCATGCAGATGAAGCAATACGTACAGCTGGTTACAACGTTGCCAGCTGTCAAGAGCAAATGATGAGCGCTTGTGGCATAGCTGCATAGGACTTTGTGCATCATGCGTTGTTTTCAAAGCGTAAGCTTCTGCAGGCTGGCACTTTTGGCAACAATGTAACATGTATTTCTCTCTCTGCGAAGTAATCATGACTCACCCACCTTTGTTCATGCTCCCAATTATCATTATATATAGACATTCGTTACAGAGGAGGATATAACATACTAGTAGTTGGTGCTTGCATACTGCAAGCATTTCATCTCACCTTGAGAAAACATTCATTTTTCAGACAGACATTTCATCATTACAAATATTCTTTTAATTCTAAAGATTTCAACTCCGCAGCGATTTTCGTTTTTCCCACAAGTAAAAACAATAGTTTAAAAAAATCCCCAAATGTTGCAATTTTAATAATTTTATACTTTCTCCATTATGAGGTATTAATGCTACACATTTTAGCTAAATTTTAAAGTTGTAGCATTTCTAGAAGTAAAATAATATTTTCTAATTGTTTAAATTTAAATAATTTTTAACGGCCGCCACAAATTATATATGGTAAAATTAAAATGTTTATTTGTGCAAATTTACTACTCTGTAAATAATTTTAAAATTTCAGCTTCCTAGCTCATCTCGTAGTACCTAAACAGTTATCCAATTGTTTAAACTTTAAGAATTTTTAACTGCCAAACAAATTAAAATATCAAAATTTGTATAATCCCTATTTCGTTTTTTTAAGAATTCTACTTACAAATAAAATTTCAACTCCGTAGCACATTCGGAAATACATAAACCATGAAAATTTGTTTAAACAATTGCGAATTTTTAGCGGCCGCATTGTCGCACTTTTTCAAGATTTTCGTTTTTTCCAGTAGGTTTTGCACAAAATCCTACCTAAGAAAAAAATTTCGGATCTCCAGCTCATCTGGAAGTGCCTAAACATTAGTATCCTCCTATATGTTATATATATGTTATATCCTCCTCTGTAAGAGTCGTCGATATATAATGATATATAGGAGGATACTGTTTAGGCACACCATATGAGCTTGAGATTCAAAATTTTTTTCTTAGGTAGGATTTTATGCAAAACCGACTAGAAAAACGAAAATCTTGAAAAAGTAGAACAATGCGGCAGCTAAAAATTCGCAATTGTTTAAACAAATTTTCAAGGTTTATGTATTTCCGAATGTGCTACGGAGCTGAAATTTTCTTTAAAGGTTGGATTTGTAAAAAAAAACGAAATAGGGATTATAGAAATTTTGATATTTTAATTTGTGTTGCCGTTAAAAATTCTCAAAGTTTAAACAAATGTTTACGTACTATGGGATGAGTTAGAAAGCTGAAATTTTCAAGTTATTTACAGAGTACAGCATTTGCACAAATAAACTTTTGAATCTCTCCATAAATATATTGCGGTGGCCGTTAAAAATGTTTAAAATTTAAACAATTAAAAAAATATTATTTCATTTCTAGAAGTGTAAAATTTGGCAGAAATGTGTAGCATTAGTACCCCATAATGGAGAAAGTATAAAATTCTTAAAATTGCAAAGTTTGGGGACTGTTTTAATCTATTATTTTTACATAAGGGAAAAACGAAAATCGCTCCGGAGGTGAAATATTTAGAATTAAAAAAAATATTTGTAATGATGAAATATGAAAAATGAATGTTTTTTTCAAGGTGAGATGATATGCTTGCAGAATGCAAGCACCTTCTACTAGTAGTTACCTATAACATCCAAATCGTTGATTTACATACTAAACTAATTTTATCACGGCACCCCTAAAAATCAGCCGTGGCACCCCAGTGTGCCTCGGCACCCAGGTTGGGAACAACTGGGTTAGCGTTGGCTCTGCCATGATCTGTTAAAGTGACACCCGGTTTGAATCCTTTTTTTTAGGATACCCAGCCCTCTATTTGTGCATGTTGGAACTAAGGGGACAAGGACGAGTCAATGAGAAAACGATGAGGAGCATGCTTAAATCGACACTCCGTTCTTCGGAAGGGAGATTGAGCCATTCACCCATTTGGTACTCTTTGTTAAGAGTAGGCTAAAAGCCGGTGCCAGGTTTATCTCCTCCCTTGCAAGTAAGCTATTCATTGCATGACCTCTTAGAAACCCATTGCTCATAGGCAAGAAGTGAATCACATAACAGATATAACTTCTCCATATTTTTCTCATATTCCATACATGAAAACTATGATTCTAGCTGTTTAATATTGTATTCAAGGGATTTTAATGCCAAATGCAATAACTATAAGTCAGGTTCTCAAGTGGTGGGGCGCGTCCCCCTATGGGAGTGTATGAGGTGAAGCGTTTCAGACCAAAATCGGTTTTGCCTCAAATTTCTATCTCCCACATTTTTCTAACGCTGTCCAATTTACTCACTTTAATATTTTTACTTTCTCCAAACACGAAGTATAGAGAAAGTATTGTTTTCGTGAAAAAAATCGAATTCGAGGATTTCAACAGAAATACATGTTTTAAGGCTCCCTGAACACGTTTCGACTATTTTCTCGATGATGTCTGTGTGTCTGTATGTGATAGATTTTTGTGGGCGCTCCAACTCACAAACTATTAATCAGGTCAACGCAAAATTTTATATTTGACATTTTTATTCGAGGAACGATCCCAGAGCTAACAACGTAATTTGCCATATAAATATGGAGAAAGTCATGTGTTGCCCACATCACTTTATTTTAAAAGGCAGCTCATAATATTTAATTATTCTTTAGTTACTTTGTTGTTATTTGAAATTGGTGTATAAGTAACAAAAAATTGTCCATTTTTATTCAATGAAATCCAAAATATGGCGCATGTATAAGGAAGGAAGATTAACTTTTAAGATATTTCCTGATTTTTCAGAATGTATACATGCATAAATAAGTTTCAGCATGAAATTTACTCTAAGGTGAGGTCAGAATTTCAGTCCCAAATAGAAGACCTCAGTTCCATAGTTGTCTCTGATACGCATGTTCATAATTATTCTTGTTTTTTTCCTTTGCTCGCTAATTCAACGATTGTTATGTACTTAATCCACCTTTTGACCATTTTTTCTGTGATAGCTTTTTGTGGGTGCTCTAACTCAAAAACTTTTAATCAGGTCAACGTGAAATTTTATATTTAACATTTTCATAAAAGTCAGAAGAACCGATTAGTTTTTGGTAAAAATCAGTCAACCGAAAGTGGGTGTTTACTCTTTTCACTTATCCGTTATTTTGAAATATTTGCTTTAATATTTGTAAATGTAAAAATGCATTGGAATAAAAGTTGCAGAAAATTAAATTTTCTACAACCTTTGTTTGAAACATTTTTCCATATCATGCATTGTTTAAGAGATATCTTATATTTTTAGCTGTCACCACCACGCCACCTATCGACAATTGTTAACAATTGATGCTTTGTTACGTCTTAGTAACGCTCCTTTTTCTTTTCTTAATTGTTGGAGCTTTGTGGCTATATCCAATATCAGAAGGCTATGGTTTGAGTTTATTTCTGTTCTTTGTAGTCTAAAATTTTCTCGCAGTTTCTTAAAATATTTATTAATATGTAACCTATTTGGAATTTTTAGAAATATTACAGATATGGAGAAAGTCATGTGGTGGCCACATCAGATTTTTTGTTATAAATTTTGCCTCATATAGTCATTTTGATATTACAGAAACTTAAATTATCAATGTAATTTTAAAGTAGACTGGCTAGAGTACCTGGCGTTGCCCAGGACCATTTAAATCCACTGCCAAGTGTAGTTCATGCAGGTTCCATGTGATGGCGCTAACATAGTTCACAAGGCTTACGTCCAATGGTGCTAATGTCGTTCATGCAGCTTCCATCTGATGGCACTAACATCTACTGTAGCAAAATGCACAGCGCACTTATAATATAGCACCCCCTCCCCAAATGTTTCATCTGCATATAGCCTCCTTTACTCGCAGGGCAAAATTATACACCTATGCGAAGTTTTGCGACAATATCTTCAAAGGTGTGGATTTGTATAGCAGACAAACAAACAGAACTTCCGATTTATAGAGTAAGGTGTACAATTTATACATGCAACCCTACTGACGAGGGGAGGGTCAGTCGTTCGGGTCACCGAATCTTTTCAAAATTTGCACGCATGTAGTACATGGTTAAGGACTATTGAGTGTGCGAGCAATAGGGCGCGCCTCGCAAGCATTCTCGAGAAAATCAACCGACAATATTGGAGCGCTTCACTTATACGGGCGAACCAAGTTCCCATTTAGAAGGCACCTTGGTGTAATGGTTGACCCGAGTCCCCGTACCCCCCAACTGGTGCCCGGATGGCCTCTGCAACAGCCCAAAAAAAAGTGCGTGCCAGTCGGAACAAGTTCCAGTGAATAACTGAAAAGTGAAAGTGTTTTTAAAAAAAAAACACTTTATTTACTGTTACCATCATTCATTGTTTCGTTACATAACTTCCTTTTTTTATCAAATCTCTAAATTATTTATTTATATTCATCTCTATTCCACCGTTATTTAACGCCTAAACCGTTATTGTTATCTTTATTTGACCGTTATTACTTTCTGTTACCATATGTTAGATTTTATTTATTTATTTATTATCACCATTGAGTAATCGTTTGGCTGCCTACAGAAGGTTTTTTCCGGGTTTCCCTTCCGTCACCAGGCGAATGCCAGGCAACGCCAACCCCCGGAGAAAGAATTGTACTACCACTTGGTTAAACAAACGAACAAATACGATGTAGTAGAATTCCCTCCCTGAAGAGGCAATAGCCTATAACAGGGTTTTGTAGTAGGCAATATGAAAGCCACAATTTATTGTATTTATTTTCTTATTTATTTATGTAAAGGGCCACGCTTGTATACTAGTCTATTGCAAATAAAAACATTTTAACAGAACAGTAATGGTTAGTGTTCTGGTCTTTTAACAGAAAGTTCGCTGGTTCGAGTCTACCCATCTGCATTTTAAAAAAATTTTTTCTCGCAGCCGTGATATTGGTTTAACATTAACATTTAACTCGGTGGCGGCAGGGTAACGTTTCACCTGCCAATCCGAAGGTCGCGGGTTCGAATCCCGCCTAGGTGGGTTTTTCTCCACCTAGGGCATAGATGTATGTGTTCGTCTATTGTTATTGTTAACACATTCCACTGTAAAATGGCTACAAAAGCTGTACGTGGAATTATTGAATAAATAAAATAAATAAACAAAATAAAATAAAACATTAACAATAAATAATGGAAAATTATGCGCGTTTATATATTTTTTGTATTTTAATTGCGTTTTTCTAATTTTTCACTTTTGTCTTTTTTGCATTATTTTTAAATCTTTTAACTTCAACACTTACTTCTTTATGTACAATTTCGCGTACTTATACTGATAACGCTAACCATTACACCGAGGTGGCTTCTAAATGGAAACTTGGTTCGCCCTTATAAGTTTAGAGCGTCAGTATTGTCAGTTGATTTTCTCGAGAAAGCTCGAGAGGTGAGCCCTATTGCTTGCACACTCAATAGTCCTTACTAGGGATGGGACATTCGATTCCTCGAATCCCACGAATCTTGAAAAAGATTCGAGATTCGAAAACTCGAATATTTGCGCTTTTTTCGTCATTCGAATCTTTCGAATCCTAACCTAAAAAACCGTTAAACATTTTAACTCGAAACTTTTGGAAAGATTAGTTTTATCGACGTCCAATCGAAGCGTTCGTTAAAAAAGAACGCGATTGTAGCGATTTCAGTGGTACCCGGATCACCAATATCACCTCGTGGCAACCCAGAGCGAGTTCGGATGCTAGTTTTCTTAAATAAAAATCTCCATTGAAGATTTCTCCTCTTTTAGATTGTCGTAAAAGTGTTCAGTGCTTTTATGAACTCTTAAAATAAACAAGTTTTTGATTTTTCTTAATTTTCTGGAGAGAATTTAGTGTTCCATGTTTAGTGTTTATCTATGTTAACTCTTGAAATAATCCTCCCCCTCTACACTTGCTTTGATTTGAAAAGGTTTTGGAAAAATGTAAAAAATTCGAACTGATGCTCAAATATTTTTGCCAAATTATGTTGAGAAAATGAACCTCAAGATTCAAGAGTTTTAATTATGTACTTCATTAACAAAATTTCATTTGCATCTGGGTGTATTTTTAAAAACTGTATTCTTAAATTTATTTTTCATTAAACGCAGATTTCAAATTTTGCTTTAATTAAAAACTGTTAATTTTAAGTAAAAGTTCTATCAGTTCCTTAAAATACTTGTTATCATGAAACCTATTTGGAATTTTTAGAAACATTACAGGTATGGAGAAAGTCCTGTGGTGGTCACATCAGAATTTTTATAACAAAAAAGCTGCAAGCGCTAATTTCCTTGAAATTAATACGAATATAAACATCACTGTTTGCTCAACTGATTGTCAATGCAAGTCTCTCCTCTTTACTGGCTTCCGTGATTCTATTGCACCCTTGTGATCAGCTGACAGTCTTGGTTTAACGTTGATGAAGAGAGTCCAGCACAGATCATGTTGAGGACCAAGTTTATTTATTGCTTCTCTTGGTGCTCCTTCTTTACATTTATTCTGGCTAGTGTCAAAAACTACAATTTTTTCACTTTGAGACTTGGGGTTATCCACAACCTATCATAATGCCTTCGTGACTCAACTTCGGGTCGCGGCCCTCGTTTTAGGAATCCTTGACTTAATCTAACCCGGGATAGAAAATATTAATTAGTCAGGATCTGCATAGTTCCATGTCTCACCACTCAAGGTGCCACTTCAAGGGAAAGGATATATTGTACTTTTGCATCTTTCAAGGAAAATAAAGTATAATTTTTATTTGTCCATATTTCTATTGTTAATATGAATAATATACTACAGCATACTTGTTATATTATGATTTCTCTGTAATTTAGAAGACAGCCAACAGAGTTTTCCGATGTGTTATGCTTCCTAATTTAATTCTCTTTTGTTCAAAACATTTTCCCATATATTGCATTCTTCAAAAGGTATTTTAAAAACTAAATTTCTAGCTGCCACCACCACACCATCTGGAGGAACCTTTTATAAACACTTTATGCTTGCTTACATCTTAGAAATACTCCTTTTTATTTTCTTAATTGTTGGAGCTTCAGGGCAATATCAGAATATAAGTTTATTTCTGTTCTTTGTAAATTCTGAAATTTTCTGACAGTTCCTTTAATATTTATCACTTAACCTATCTGGAATTTTTAGAAAATTACAGGCATTGAGAAAGTCATGTGGTGGCTACATCAGATTTTTTCAAATAATTGCTTTGATACTTGATCAATGTAAAAAAATATTGGAATAAAAGTTGCAGGAAATTTCAATTTCTACAACTTTTGTTCGAAACCTTTTACCATTTAATGCATTGTTTAAGAGATATTTTAAAAAGTATATTTTTTAGCTATCACCACACCAACTGGGGTTACTTTTGTCAACACTTTAGTTAGTTTATCTTAGTAACACTTCTTTTTATTATTAATTTTAGAAGCTTCGTGACTATATCCAATATCTGAAGGCTACAGTATAAGTTTATGCCTTTCCTTTGTAAGGTCTTGGAATTTTTCTCGAAGTCTCTTTAACCCTTTCAGTACCACGCTGATTTTGGCAGGTATGTCCAAAAATGCCACGGCTATTTCAGCAATTTTGTATCAATCTCGAAGAAGAATCACATACACGTTATTTATTCATATTCTTGTCTGATTCTTTCAGTAATTGCACAAATGATTACAAATATTAATTATACTAAGGGAATGTTAGAGTTCAACTTATGATTCTTTGTTTTAAAAAATTGTTTTTAATTTTTTAATAAAAAAATGATCTTTTTTATATTGAATAAATGGTATTTCATTATTTTCGCTAGTATATTTAACTTATTTTCATAAAGGCAAGACATCCAGGTAAAGCATTGCAAAAACTCGCAAAAGTTATTAAAAATGAAATTACAGAAAAATATTATTTTGCATAACTGCAATTTCAGCACTTTTTCATCAGTCTCTATGAAAAATCACATACACGCTATTTATTCATATTTTTACATGTTTCTTTCAGTAATTGCAGAAATGATATATAAAACATTACATTCTATAAAACTATATACTCATAACATATTTATTTATATAACTAAAAAATATTTTGCTATGATTTTACATTTGAAAAAAAAAAATTTTTAAATAGAGGTAATATTTCACGATATTGAAAAAACCATAACTCAACAAATAATCAACTAAAGCCAAAAAGAATGGAATATACGTGAACTACATAGTCTCCTCTTGCGATTGATACCATCATATTTTGTCATATGCATGTGGAACTATTATGAATGTACGCTTACTCGGCGTGGTCGACGATTTATCGTTGTTGGCACTTCGCGCTTAGGAAGCAAACGATGATATTATCGTCGCGTGGCTCTGAAAGGGTTAAACATTTATTATCATTTAAAGTATTCGGAATTTGTAGAAATATTACAGGTAGTAGGGGCCTATTTCAATTCTGTGTTATTATATCATTTGCAAAATTTTTTTATATACAATTTAGTGTTTGAATTATTGAATACCCCACATATTTCCATATGTAAACCAAGGTTCAGGTATAAAAATACCAACTTTGGCTAAGGTTTGGCCTTGTGATTTATTTATTGTCACGGCATAAGACAGTTTGATCACAAATTGTTTGCGGCGCATGTTAAAAGGAATTGCTGGATCATTTGGTGTGTCAATTTTTACACGTAGGATAAAGTGAATAATTCTAGCCATAAAACTAGTAATGACTTCCAATAATTAATTTAATTATTAATCACATTTAATTAATAAATCACTCATCATGTCACATTTTCCAATCATAACCCACGCTACGTGCCTCTTATTTACATCAAAATAATGGTACATTTGGTTCCCAAGTTCTCTTTCAGATTCAATGAACTTGATCATATTGCAACTTTAATTGGAATAAAATCAAAATTAAATATAATTAACGATAATCAAATGAAACTTATACGTATACAGCATCTATATTAATTTCATTTAACATTATAACTTGAGTCTTTCATTTAAATACAAACTGAAATTAATATAGCGTGTTGTATACATTGAAGCTTTTTGTACTTTTTAATATATAATATATTAAAAGAATTTTGATTTTAATTCTTACCGATACATAAGTGAAGCTTCAATCTGTAATCTGTTAAACGAAGCGAATATAAAAGTTCCTTTACTGACATTACTAACTATATGCTGTTGTTGCTAACCATACTATAATATACATTTATAAGCTGAACATGACTTCTATTAGTTATAAAGTGTTCCGCCAGGTTGCAGCACTCCACTGTTACTCCACACCCTCTACAGGAGATTTTGAAAACTAACTTCACTTGGTAAAAGTCATCTCATCTTATGTATTATAACAGAGATGGAGAAAGTCATGTGGTGGCCACATCAGATTTTTTACTAGAGATATCAAAATGGAAATACATGCTTTGAGATTCCCTGAACACATTTTGATCCTTTTATCAATGATGTCTGTGTGTGTGTGGATGTGATAAGAGTTTAGTGGGTGCTCTAACTCAAAAACTATTAATCTGATCAACGCAAAATTTTATATTTGGCATTTTTATTCGAGGAACAAGAGTAGTTTATGGTTAAAAATAGGTCAACCAAAAGTGGGTGTTTACTCTAGTCACATCCATTTTTTTCAAATGTTTGCTTTAATACTTAATAAATGTAAATCAATACTGAAATAAAAGTTGTAGGAAATTTAATTTTCTACAACATTTGTTTGAAACATTTTCCCGTATAATGGGGCACATCAGATTTTCTAACTATATGCATGCAATAATAAGTATGAGAATTTAATTTAAATAACAAATAATACATCCCTCCCCGTCATATGGACGGGCTTTTGTACCAGTCATACAGGAGGAAACGGACATCCGCAGTATGCGTAGATGGTCCTTCCAGAACAAGTTACTCCAAATTAGGAGTCGACAGGATAGCCTTTCATCTGCTGTCGAAATCTCTGTATCGTCCTTTTCATGGACTGTATTGTAGGAGATTTTGCAATTGCGGCTTCAGGAATGGCCGCAAAAGTATTAGCCACTATAACTTGTGCAGGTAAATGAGTACGTGATGCCTCATCTTTCATCCTAGTCAGGGCCTTAATAAGAGACACTTTAGAAGCATCAGGAACGTGATTGTGCTCTTGAGATTTTATAATTTTATCGCTGGACAGATGAACTCGTCCCCTACACTTTGTTTTATACCAATCCTTGCATTTCCAAATCGTTTTCCCTACTGACTTCCTCTCCAACGCATACATGTAACACCTATGCAAGAGCAACGGGTGTCCCCTCTCCGTCTTGCAGTATTCGAAGCCCGCTTCCATAATCTGGGGGATAATAATTTAGAAAGAAGATAAATTATAATAGGGCTCACAATGGAAGGTTTCGGACCTAAATGCTGATTTTGGAACGAAACTTGGGTGTATTGTAGAGAATTAAAAATGGAAGCGATACGTGTTTTACCATTTTTTTGCCGGGTTTATATTTCTCAAGTTTTGAATTTTTAAATATAAAGTTTTTGAGAAAACTATAATCGATAAAACATACTTTTCTTCTTTTTGAAGAATGACTGGTACTACTGGGCTATCCCGGACCCCTATTAAAAATGCTATAATAATTTAATTGTACTCAAGTACCCGAATCCAAGTTAAGCTGCTGGGGATTGGATTCGTTCCATTTTCCTTAAGTGGTTGGGGATTGAATGCATTCCATTTTCCTCCTTCCAGGTTGGGTTAAGTGGTTGGAGGTTGGGTTCATTACATTTTCATTATTCCGGGTTGGGTTAAGTGGTTGGGGGTTGGGTACATTCCATCCATTTTACTCCTCCTCCCGGTTGGGTTAAAGTGGTTGGGGGTTGGATTCTTTCCATTTTCCTCCTACCGGGTTGGGTTAAGTGGTTGGGGATTGGATTCGTTCCATTTTCCTTAAGTGGTTGGGGATTGAATGCATTCCATTTTCCTCCTTCCAGGTTGGGTTAAGTGGTTGGAGGTTGGGTTCATTACATTTTCATTCTTCCGGGTTGGGTTAAGTGGTTGGAGGTTGGGTTCATTACATTTCCCTCCTTCCAGGTTGGGTTAAGTGGTTGGGGGTTGGGTACATTCCATCCATTTTACTCCTCCTCCTGGTTGGGTTAAAGTGGTTGGGGGTTTGATTCTTTCCATTTTCCTCCTACCGGGTTGGGTTAAGTGGTTGGGGGTTGGATTAGTTCCATTTTCCTCTTCTGGGTTGGGTTAATATTATAGCATTTTTAATACGGGTCCGGGATAACCCGGTAATACCAAATGACTTTGCCACAAAACTTTGCTATATTTTAGAAAATGATTTTCTGTCAGACTTACATTTCCCGGGCTATAAATTTTTAAACATTATATATTAATTTATATATATTCGCATTTAGTGACATATTGTTGCATTTTAACCATAAGAACTATCAGTTACCATGGTAACTGAATCAATGCTATGGAAATTTTTAATTTACCTTCAGGTAAAATATTCAGTTTCTCACTGTTCCACTACCCCTAATGGTAAAATCAAATTTTCTGTAGCCTCGATCCAGTTACCATGGTAATTGATAGTTCTTATTGTTAACATGCAATAACAAGCCACTAAATACGAATATAAACATTAATTATAATATTTAAAAATTCATAACCCAGAAAATGTCAGCCTGACAGAAAAATCCGTGTAACACGTATAGATTTTTAAAAAATTTCTACAATATAGCAAGGTTTCATAGCAAAGTTGGTCTTTACGTAGAAGAAAGACGTGTCATCGATTATAGTTTATTAAAAAATTTCATGTTTAAAAATTCAAAACTCGAGAAATATGAACCGGACAGATAAACGGCAAAACACATATCGGTTATTTTTTGATTCTCTACAATACATATCGTTGGTAGCTCAATAACTTTGGCTCAGATTATTAAAAGTAAAATACTCCTATAGCCAAACAATTAGAGGGTTACAACACCCAATGCATTTCGCCCACAAGGTGGGCATTGTCAGGGGCAAAACCTGTTTCAACAGTGACTGGGAGTCAACTGCGAAATGGCGAAATGCATTGGGTGTTGTAACCCTCTAATTGTTTGGCTATAGGAGTATTTTACTTTCAACTCTACAATACACACAAGTTTCATCCCAAAGTCAGTGCTTAGGTCCGAGACCTTTCCTTATCAGTACAAAAAACACACAAAAGATAATTATATAGCACTACTAATGAAAATAAGAGCGGATGGTTTGCCCATTTTCAAAGACATTTAACACTTAATCCCGCAATGGCCATGCATGTTACAGTAACGCGTTTGGTCGCGTGGGGTGTAAAATACATCCCCACAAGAGAAAGCTTCTTAACACTTTTGGGGCCACCTTGAAAACACATGACAACCCCATCTCCCCGCTTTGAAATTATTTGTTACATGGCAGATATGTACATGAATTAATATGTAACATGTCATTATTACGTATTACAAGTGAAGTCAGTATGGTATTCCAAAAAATAAAATTGGATGCAGATGCTGCATCGGCGGGCCATCGTGACTGCTTCCCCGATCCATGACATCACCTAGCTCCTTTAAACACATTCTGTGCGGGCACAAATTCCCGGTGATAGAGTATTTTTTTTCTAATTTTCGCTAAGATGGCGCTAGTTAATATAATTTTTATCAGACGAGCGGAATTACCCATTGAACATCAATGGGACATTGTAGTGTGATTAAAATATAACTTCTGAGGTGTGTGTGTGTGTGTAAAAACTTATATAAATAGTAAATGTAATTGTTTGATTAATTAATAAATTTCTGACAATCATTTGAATTCTCCCAGAAAATGAAGCGCTTAAAATTTATTACATTCCGGCATCAATATACACAACTTGATTTGTCACTCTTTGCTCCGTTATTCTTCCTCTTCGTATGTCTACTGAATAATAATATTCTTCAATTATTAACTTTGCAATCTATTAAGTTTGAGATTGCGTGAAGTGAATAACACAATTCTTTCATCTATTCGAAGGCTTAATAAATGCTAATTTATCGGAGGCAACAAAGAGGTTCACCTTGGCAACACCCGGAAAGAGTACGAAAAAGCCATAAAATTTCTGACAAATTCTTCCGTGTAACATCTAAACATCGCAATAATAAGATATTTAATAGTTTTAGCTGTCGAATTTAAAAAAAATGGGGAAATTCAGTCTATATTTACATATTTTAACGAATGAAGGAAATACACCTTGCACCTTGAAAAATCGAAAATCCCATGTAAACTTATGGGAAAATATAATCGTCTCCCGGAGTCGAATCCGGGACTTTTTCCGGGATGTTTGATTTTTCTGAGACCACCTCATGGGGGTTTAACGATTGTGAAAGTTTCAGCTCTTAATTCCATTGGGAAATGTCAAAAAATACCAGGACAGACGGACACTCGAGAATTATTATATAAGAATGTTTACGATTATACATACAAGGTAGTAGAAAATAATAGCTTCTACGTAACTGTTGTTTCACTTTTATTGACTTACTCGATTTCCATCCGTTTTTGCGCATTCAATAACTTTTAGCTTGTAAGTAACAGCATAGGCATATCTTTTCACTTTTGTAGCCATTGTGATTTCAATACACGTAACGGTATTTATCCTTGGTATTTACAAAATTTTTATCACATTTACCATGGCATTAATAATGCTATTCAACTAAAACATGAGTAACATCAAAAGAACTCCGAAATTGTAATTACTGTGAGCGGGCATGTAATAAAGCACAATAATGAAAATAGATAGTTGTAATTCATGTTGCATAAGGTATTACTGAATATGTTAACAAAATTTTCATTATTTTTAATGTACAACAATATGCCGCTTAACGAACGGGATATATTCCGCAAAAATCATTCGTTAAGCGAAGCGCATATTTCCGTTGAATTTGCCACAGATTGCACACTTGCCCTAACCGAATCCTTATTCTTGTGAATGGTGAACAGAGTAAAAGGAGGAAGGCCTAGAGCCTTAGAAATCGCATTTAGCTTTTCGTCAACATTGAACCTCCGAAAAACCTCTAATTTCATATCTAATGTGATACACCTTCATTTATTAGCAGAATCATTCCCTTCACTGGTACTTGCTTATCTTTTCCCACTCATTTTTAATCATTAAGACTGTAGCTCAAAATATCTGCAAGTATTCACCATGTAAGGGGTTGATCACAGACTGACGCATCATAGCCTACAATAATACTCGCATAAAATGTAGCACTCTGTCGGTTGACTAAATTTTGCAACACTGCACATATATGAGGCAAGTCTCGAGTTGCAAGCTGAATGTGCGTTTTGGTTAATTTGCTCGTATCCATTCCATATGAGACTCGCTCGGAGTATTCGGTAAATTTCATTACGAACGGAAAACATTGTATTCGTTATAGCGAGTCCGACATTTGTTCAATGAATTATCGGCGCTAATTTATAGCATATGCTATAGCGAATATTCATTAAACGGGCATTTGTTGTGCAGGGTATCACTGTATTATATAATAAATGAGACTTTGGCGAGAGACTTTGATGTGTGCATATACACACTTAGCCCACTTAAGGGGTTAAAGCAAATATTTGAAAGGAACGGATAAGTGACAAGAGTAAACACCCACTTCTGGTTGACCGATTTTAACCATAAATATAGGTCTATCACATTCATAAGAACATGCACAGATTTTGGCCCTGCATGGAGGGGAAGTTCCCTCTGTCATCTTGACTACCCCCACCCCACCGCAAGCCCATCCTTCTCCTTAGGTTGCCAACTCACACTGTTTACAGTTGACTGCCTAGACAAAGTTTTGCGAATATTTGGCAATCGTCTAGTTAGAAAAGTCAGCGATAGCCTGTGCGGTAAGGAAGGGTGAGAGGGGAGGGTGCCAAGTGGAGTGAGGGATTAGGCCACACCCACAGTACACCCAAAACGTTCTTTTGATCGCAGCAGACCTATAATCATCTCCTGTTATTTTAACAAAAATGTCAAATATAAAATTTCACATTGATCAGATTAATAATTTTTGAGTTTGAGCGCCCACAAAATTCCTACCACGCATACACAGACATCATTGAGAAAATGGTCAAAACGTGTAAAGGGAACCTTAAAATATGAATTTCCATTTAAATCTCAAAAACCATTTCTTTTTCATGAAAACAATACTTTCTCCTATGGAGAAAATAAAATCCAAAGCAATAATACAAAATAAAAATAATTTGTTCTAGGCAATTACCAAATCATACTGTATCATAATGTACGCAGGCATATGATTAAGAAAATAAACAACTTAACATTTTTATTCAACATCATACATAGTATCTAAAAAACAACAATCATGATTAGTTATAGCATTTCAGTATTTGGTTCTGTTGTCGTGTCGGCATACCTCAGAAATTCTCCCATGTACCCCATGTTCAGAAACACCGATATACCATATATAATCAATTGTAAGCCAAACTTTCTTTTACCTCCTCAGAAATTGCCACTCGGGTCAGAATTGGTCTTAAAAATCAATGAATTAAAAAAAATAATCAATGCATTATGGGGCATTTTCATAAGAACGGTATCGTGGAAAGTTGGAGCAGCAAGAGCCATATGCTGTTCTCATGCCGAAGAAGAACGCATGTGAGAAACAAATGAATGAGTGTCGAGCGCCTTCGAAGAAAATTTTGAAAATTATTTCCGCATCGATGCACACGTACCCTATTCTAAAAAATTAAATTAAAAATAAATACCGGGATACCCTGAACTCACCGCAACTTCCTTACACCTCTCTAAGCGTAAATTTCAGTCTATCAGTGCGGCGAGATTTTCAGTTTATTTACAATAACCTCATTATGAGACGAACACATTATTCTGCGGAATTTAAGAGGAAAATGATTGCATTCGCAGAAGAAACATCTAATCTTGCTGCACAACAACGCTACGGGATTTATGAGCCGAATTTGAGACGCTGGAGGAGAGAAAGAGAAGAATTTATACTTTTTAGTACTTTGTACACAAAAAACCTGTGAAAACCAAAACATTCGTACACCCTACACGAAATTTTCCTTGCGTGCCCTCGTGAAATCTGATTACCGTATATACTCGTGTATAGTTCGACTCCGTGTATAGTTCGGCCCCCGATTTCTCTGCGAAAAAATTATATTTTTTCATATATCTCATGGATAATTCGACCCTAGCTTTCTACTTACTCTTTTACCCTAGATTTCCGTCAGGATCGACATTTTTCGTTTCGATATCTCGAAGCTCACAATCGAGGTATATAGAACGATCTTGGTTTTCAACAGCTTTTAGTATCATAATAATACTATACTAATAATAAACTGTAAACATCGTAAACCTATTGCACGATCTTGAGAAGAAAAATATTTATTACTTTTTAACTACGAGATGTGACATACGAATGGTGGCAGAATTTCTAGCAAATAGACGAAAATTAAGCTTATATAACGAAAATTAATAGACGCATATTACTCGTAAAACCTCTTATAAAAGTTATGAATGATAGTCGAACAAGATGACATAAACTCATTTTAATTCTTCAGCTTTGTGACTTTATACATTGATATCATTCCAACTCATCTATTGTTATAAAACGCAAGAAATATGTATATGCATAGAAATCAAGAAAACAATCGGTGAATATGAGACAGGCTTTAGTATTCACGTAACAACATTACGATGACAAAAGGTCAGTATAATGGTTACATTACGAATTTTGGTTAAAATGCACTATAACCCACCGCAGAACGTATAAAAAACAATGAAAAATACTACTGGGTCGCAACCAAATCAGAATTTCGAGATAATACAGGGCAGGTATATAAGTCATCGAAAAAGAAAAAAATGAAAAACACAACATAGTTCTAATGAAAATCGATAAAACAAAAGGTAAATAGGAAGTTTTGGAGCTATATCATAGAAGTTAAGTCAGCGAGGTGGGTGACCAAAAAATATCTTCATTTTTATTATGATATTTTTCAAAAGATAATTTTTTAGATGCGAGATTTTAAACCCTCAAAAGTATTACTTGTGTATAGTTCGACCCCCAATTTTTTGCACAAAAATTTGGTCTTAAAAACTCAAACTATACACGAGTATATACGGTAGATTATAAAAAAATACGAAATTTATAAAGTAGTCTTTGGAAAGGGGACAAACCACACGGAATGTAGATCTTCACTAGACCTCATTCGTGAAAGTTTTACACCTTTTACCTTCAATAAATTTGGCTAGAATACCATTCCAAACTTCTGAATTTTCTGACTTTGAAGTGACCTAGCGGAAAATCGACGAACTACCAGGGAAATCTAATACCGTAAATACCTGCGTATAGTGCGCACCCTCGTATAACGCGCAGGGGGGTTTTCAGCCTCGTAATCTATTATTTTTCTATATACCCGCATATAGTGCGCACCGATTTTTTTAGCGTTACCGTTCCAGAATAAGGTAGACGGTGTAACGTGTTCTAAGGCAATGATCGAATTATTGGTATTATGTATTGGTAACATAATGAAAGTGCAAAATGAAATTTTCGAATAACGTTCCAAAAGAACGTCAGCTAACTCAATCTATGTTTACTTATAAGGTGATATTAGGATATACACAATAAATCCAATTATATTAATTTCATGGTATGGCATATGACATAAAATGAAGGAATGACGATAGTCCTATTCTTACATAAGTTTTTGTCACGCCTAAGGTGGACGGGTTCGCCCAACCTTCAGTTTTACCCTTATTAGAACACTCTGGAGCACGTAAACACGATAGCAAATAACCATAATTAACTACAGACTCTAAGAATCAAGAATAAATCACGTAACACCAGGCCGGGCGCCGGTGTAGGGTGACGTCATGCGTAAGATGCCGATTCCGATAACAACATCGAAGAAGAATGGTCCAGTGACGAAGTATTTCTTGGCTTTTAAAATGAATAAATACTGAATTCATTCTTTTCATATCTAATTAATGTATGTTTGTAGAATTAATTAATAAATTTTAACTATTATCTTACTTTTCGTAAAAATCACCAATAAAATTATGAGGATACCCGGGCAGTAATTACTGTGTGGAAATTGTGGAAATATGGGGTCAAATGAAAATAGGAAGATTATGTACCCTCGTTTAACACGCATCCTAATTTTTAACTCAAATATTTCGAAAAAAAAAGTGCGCATTATACGCTGGTATTTACGGTAGGTGGAAAATTCATATTTTGAATTGAATTTTACAAATATCTCGAGTAGTTTGACTCCAATACCATTCAAATATTTGAATTTTCTGATTTTTGGAACCGCCTAGTGGAAAATCTCTGAATCAAGTGGAAAATCTAATGAATGGAATAGTCATAGATTGATACAACCTACCTAATTCAAAAGGAATATTCCCAATATCGGTTCGCCTAAAACAATATTTCAAAGTTTCGAATTTAGCGTATTTTTAAGCCACCTAGTGCAGAATGTGAGAACTACCGACAAAATCCAATCGGCAGAAAATTCATAGATTGATACGAGCTATCTAATTCAAGAATTTTCGTTATATATCTCTTAACCACTCATCTGGATATTTAATGTTTCGGAACCGGTGGTGTGCATTTAAACTGCAACTGAGGTGAATTTAATTATCATCTTTCGCAAATTAATTTAAAAAATGTTAGTTATTCAGTATTTGAGTTGTTTATTCTTGAAATTTGTGTCTCAAAACTATTTTTACCACAAGACGTGAATTCAAATCTCAATATATATTTATTAATACAATAAAAAATTAATTTGTTAATAATATTTAATTCCCGGCGTGTGAGATGGGTGAAGCTTTCTCGGGTGGCGAGCTGTGTCGCCCATTGGCCGAACCATTCCAACCAATTAGGTGCAGGCACACACATACACTGGCAGTTATATAAACCCCCACGAAATCCTCTCATGGCACTCAGGTTCCCTGACGATGACGACAGAGATAGTCGTCGAAACGTCGGCAGAGATCCTCGATACGACCCGGCTCGCCACCCGAGAAAGCTTCACCCAATATTTAATGAACAAAATCCTAAAATATGCTAGAAAGACATTCAAAATTTACGCAATTACTCAGTGATGAGAAAATTAAAAAATAATAATATAATAAATGACAATTGTTGTTAAATTTAAAAATGCAGCCCGCAAAGCAAAGTCAGGGTCTAAATCAGGGGTGGGCAAACCTTTTACGTGGCGGGCCGCATTAACAGTTGCAGCTTCTTAGGCGGGCCGCATAAACAGATGAAAATGCTTCGGCGGGCCACGTTAGGGTTCACATCGTAAGTAATGCGAGGGATCCTGTTAGTGAAAATCAATAATAAATAATATGTTATCCCCCATAACATCACTGGGGAAGGTTTTCCGGCATTAATTTAAACTACAAATATGAAATTATCTCCACTTTATATTATGGTTCGCTTTCATAATGGCATCGCGGGCCACATAAAACGCCCTCGTAGGCCGCAGTTTGCCCACCCCTGGTCTAAATATATAATATAATATAGCATATCTTTCCCAAATAAAGAAGTGAAGCCCATTTACTGCCGAGACGGTAAACTAAAAGGATGCAACTAGCTGCGGAGAAGCTGCAAGATGGAATAGTACGGCATACCCATAGCAAACAGCCGAGAAAATAGCACGCCATATATATACGACATACCCAGATGAGTGGTTAAAACGAAACAAGTTGACTTTCCACAGAGGGATCACATTAGCACATTTTCACCTTTAAGGAAACATACTAAAAACACATAAAATTGATAAGTATTTGAAAATTAAATGCACCTACCTGGCCAGAGACGTCGTTAGTTGTAGTTTCACCTCCATCCAAACTTCCAGGAAGAGCCATCTAAAATAGAGACAACATCCTATCACAACATGGAATTTGACAAACCTTTTTATAAATTGGCGGCATAAAACAATAACGTTTAAACGGCAGACATTTTGAATGTTTTATGCACCGACAACTCATAACATAAAACTTCAAAAATAATTGCTGTGTATCATATTTTCACTCTCTAAGATGACTTTTAAACATGCAGATTTCTGATTGAGTTCGCAAAAGTTTTTCCAGATGTCATTAGTCTTCAGTAGCTTAGCTTCAATATCATTAAAAAATTTGAGTTTTCCAATTTTACAGCCACGTAGCGGAAAAACTAAGAAGTGGAAAATCTAATGAATGGGATATTCATAGATTCGTACAAGCTACCTTATTCAAAAAGAATTTTTCAAATATCTCTACTAGTTTGGCCACAATACTATTTCCAAGTTTTGAATTTTCTGAATTTTTAAGCCACCTACTGCAGAATGCATGAACTGACAAAATCCAGTAGGCAGAAAATTTATAGATTGATATATCTAATTCAAAAAGAGTTTTTCAAATATCTCTACTAGTTTGGCTACAATAATGTTTCCAAGTTTTGAATTTTCCAAATTTTTAAGCCACCTACTGCAGAATGCATGAACTACTGACAAAAATCCAATCGGCAGAAAATTCATAAATTGATACGAGCTACCTAATTCAAAAAGAATTTTCGTAACATATCTCTTAAAACAAAAACGCTGAATGTCCACAGACTGAGTGATCACATTAGCATGTTTTTGCTTTACAGGAAACATGTTAAAAACTGATAAAATTGATATGTACCATATTTATTCACATATAAGCCACACTTTCCCCCCAAAATTTTCATCTCCAAAATGTGAGATAATCTTTAAAACTCACTATGACTTTGCTAAATGACTTGGTGATTCAATATGCAGTATGTGACGTATAAAAACATAACATAATCACTGAAACAAATAAAAGGAAAAGAATTATTATTATTGATGATGGAGTTAAGGTAGCGCTAGGTGACCTCGAGAAAAATTCCGTAATTTGACGGATATCAACTTATTGTCACGGTTTAGTCTCATATGCCAATAATTCTACTGTAAGAAACATTTCGGTGGAACTTCTTTCGGTTCAAAATTCGCGATTTTTCGTCACTTTCCACGTGCAGCATGTTTGGGTAAAATGCGCATTCCAAGATTTTCGGTAATATTGTACTTTGTATCCCGTGAAATGAATATATTGCTGATCAGTTACAAATAATTCACTGAAATACTTGAATATTACAAACAATACCAATATTTACTTATGTTTATGTACAGTTAACGATACATGTCAGAAATTACCAAAAATGTTTTACGTCTAATCGTGATTTTTGAATCACAGCTTATTTTTGGAAACTTTTTTCTTCCCTAGACTGTCTCAAAAAACAAGGGTGCGGCTTGTATGCAGTGGTGGCATATGCGAGTAAATACGGTACTATTTGAAAGTTTTGAATTTTCCGAATTTTTAAGCCAACTACTGCAGAATGCGTGAACTACTGACAAAATCCAACCGGCAGAAGATTCATAGATCGATATGAGCTATCTAATTCAAAAAGAATTTTCATAATATATCTCTTAAAACAAAACAGCTGACTCTCCGCAGACAGGAATCACGTTAGCATGTTTTCACTTGACGGGAAACGTCAAAAAACAAAAATTATATGTAATTGATAATTAAATGCGCTTACCTGGGCAGGAACATCGTTAGTTGTAGTTTCGCCTCCGTCAAAGCTTCCAGGAAGATCCATCTAAAATAAAAACAACATTTCATCACAACATGGAATTTGACAAACCTTTTTTATAAATTTGCGGCATAAAACAATAACGTTTAGATGGCAGACATTTTGGATATTTTATGCTTGGATAATAGATAATGTGACTTTCATGTATGCATGATTTAAATAATGAAAACAAAATTTCAATAAAATAAACCGAAAAGTATACTTCATAAATGGAATACACAGATATTTCAAGCATGTCCTTCATGGAAAATACGTATAAAATGGTATCAAAAGATTGGGAAGTTCTTCAATTTTTTTCTCTGAAGGTATACGTGGTCTCATGGACTTGTGTTACATGAAGTACTCGATCCGAATGAAAGTTTTAATATATACCTCAGAGATCATATAAGAGCTAGGGAGAGAAACGTACGGTATTCAATTGTTGCTTAACGGATGCCATTTAACGAGAAACGAATATAAATTTATTTAAGTGCTTGTATAACGGGGAAGTTCTAATTGACAGATACAGTTCAAAATCACAATTGGGTGATAAATTTAACCAAAGACCATTCATACTTAATTTAATTAAAATTTGTTAATCAGTTCAGGAGATGAAAGTTACGGCACATGGACAAGACATGCCCATAAGGCTGTTACCATTTCGTTAGTAAAGAACGGCTAAAAAGGAATGCAGCCAACCTTAACATGCGCTAAAAAGTAAACAATAAATATAAATATCATTAGTGAGGTCAGGCTCAATTCGGTGGAATTTACTCATATTGAAAAAAGAAGAACTTTATATTTCCACAAATTTTAATTTAAACACGACCGGTTTCACTACGATCATAGCATAGAAAATGAATGGGAGGTAATTGGATGAGCGGTGGAGAAAAGAAGGGGTGGGAAAGGAAGGCGAAAGCAACATAGTAGCAGAATGTTACAAAAAGTTGAAAAAAAACTTGGTAAATGGGCCAAAGACAGCAATGTTGATACAAAATATTTTGAAAGTAAAGGTCGCAAATTAGATTCTCTCGAACAACTAGAGATAATTATTTGTGAAGACTCGCTTCTCTTAAATGAATACCTTTTCCGCAATCATTCTCCTCTATTTAGCTTACCGAATATTTTGTAAATACTTTGTATCAACAACATTGTCTTTGGCCCTTTTACCAAGTTTTTGTAACATTTTGCTGCTATGTTGCTTTCGCCTTCTTTTCCAACCGCCTTCTTTTCCAACCCCTTCCTTTTCCTAACCGTTTATTCAATTACCTTCCATTCGTTTTCTTTGTAACCCCTCCTGTCTCCCTCTCCCCCCCCCTCATTTTACCCTATATATATGGAACGATTTATATTTTATCACCTGATGATGCTATGATCGTAGTGAAACCGGTCGTGTTTAAATTAAAATCTGTGGAAATACAAAGTTTTTCTTTTTTTAATTTAAAATAAATATGAAGATGAAAGGAAAAACCTATGGCACTTCCACAAATTTATTTAACATGACTGGTTTCGCTACAACCGTAACATCATCAGGTGAAAAACTATATAAAACCGTTCCATATCATCATCATCATCATGAGGTGTTCTGCCTCTAGGCAGGTCCCTGGCACCAGCGTTGTCTCTACTCATTTCTGTTCCTTGCCATTTCTTTCATTTCCTGATACCCTCCCCTTTCTTTCAGATCGTCAAACATTTTTATTCTTCTACGTCCCCTTTTCCTTTCACCTTCTACTGATCCTTCCAACACCATCAATAGTAAACCTTCTCCTCTCAAGATATGCCCTAACCAGTTACTTTTCCTCCTCTGAATTGTTTCAAGTAATCTTCTCTTCTCATTCACCCTTGTTAGTATTGCTTCATTCCTTATCCTATCCGCCCACTTAACCTTCTCCATCCGCCTCCACACCCACATTTCAAATGCCTCTAGTCTTTATTTCTCTCTTTTCTTTAGCGTCCATGTTTCACACCCATAAAGCAATACACTCCAAACATAGCACTTCACAAGACGTTTCATCAGATTTAAATCCATTTTACCACATAGTACCCATTTTTTCCTATTAAATGTTTCTTTTGCCATTGCTATTCTTGTTCTTATTTCTTTTTCACTTCTCCAGTCTTCAGTTAGCATGCTTCCCAAATATCTATACTGTTTTACTTGCTCCACTCTTCCATCCTTTATTAACACATTCATAATCTCTCTATTCCCTATTCTCATCACCTTTGTTTTCTTTATGTTCATTTTCATTCCATATTCCATCATCCTGTCTTCTAGCTTTGTAACCATTTCCTGAATATGCCTCGTTTCATCTGCCAAAATTACCATGTCCGTTCCATATATATAGGGAAAAAGGAGGAGGGAGACAGGAGCGGTTACACGGGAAGCGATTGGATTCCACAAGGTTGAGCCTGACCTCATTAATGATATAATACAGACGTGGCCAAGCCTGTTTACCCTCAGAGACGCATATGATAATCTTCCCGAGTTCGAGAGTCGCAAGGCACACATTCTGCACACAAAAATGTACGAACAGTAAACATGTATTCGAAACAACGCAGAGAGACTGCATGTCCATTTAGCATTCCCAAAACCGGCCGTGCGTTATTGCTTTCTGAGGTGATAAGCCTTGATACGCACCTTTAAGTGTAAATGGATAAGAGACGCACGTTAAGTTAAAAGAGCCACAGTTTGGCCACCCCTGATATAACAAATATAAAATTCACATAACCGAAAGTTCTTCGTTGTAAATAGTTCCAGGAATCTAAAAGTGACGCAAAAAGGAAATATTAGTGAATATTTACTTGTTAAACATTACGCAAGATAACTTTTATATTCTCAAAAGTATTTTAAATTTCTAGAACACTATTATGTGAGTTATATATTTTTACTTTTTCCATACATAAGTATTGCTTTCATGAAAAAAAATCGAATTCGAGATTTCAACGGAAATACATGTTTTAAGGTTCCCTGAACATGTTCTGACTATTTTCTCGATGATGTCTGTGTGTCTGTCTGTGTGCCCGTCTGTCTGTCAGTCTGTCTGTATGTCATAGATTTTTGTGGGCGCTCTAACTCAAAAACTATTAATCAGGTCAACGCAAAATTTTATATTTAACGTTTTTATAAAAGTTAGAAGATCTGATTAGTTTTTGGTAAAAATCGGTCAACCAAAAGTGGGTGTTTACTCTTGTCACTTATCCGTTATTTTGAAATATTTGCTTAAATATTTGATAAATGTAAAAATGTATCGGAATAAAAGTTGTAGGAAATTTCATTTTCTACAACCTTTGTTTGATACATTTTCCCATATAATGCATTGTTTAAGAGATATCTTATATTTTTAGCTGCCACCACCACGCCACCTACCGAAGACTACTGTTAACAATTGACACTTAGTTACGTCTTAGCAACGCTCCTTTTTTCTTTTCTTAATTGTCAACCGGAAGTAAATGTTGACGACGATCCCAGAGCTGACAACATGTAATTTGCCATATATATATATATATGGAGAAGGTCATGTGTTGCCCACATCAGTTTATCTTCTTTTTATTGCATTTTGGTCCCAATTATGCGCGTAGTCTTCAAGCGAGATTTTAAACGTTATTATACATTTTTAATGATATTTCTAATATTCTTTGGGAAATTTTGCGTCTTATTTTATTTTAAGTTGAATTAGTTAGGAAGTTGTTTACATGTTATTATGTTTATTAGGTGTGTTATTTTTATAGTAAATTCATAATATCGACCGAAACACTTATTTTTCGTTATTTTAAATAAGAAAACTACAATTACAAATTTGGCTCCTTGGGAAGTTTCACCAATATTTGGAAGGGAGTGAATGTGATAAAATGCCTTTTCTCTATATTTTACCATTCGTAGTTTTCGAGTTATGAAACTTTTGCTGAATAAATGCGCATAATATAAACCTAGATCGTTTAAATGCCATAGGGAGATACATTCAGGATTTAAAGGTTAAACAGTGTTTTAAGAAAAAATGTTTCAAATAAGGCATGTAGAAAATTATATTGCCTGCAACTTCGAGGATAACAAGTATTTACAATAATTAAGTCCTAAAGGAGACGTTTGGAAAATATTGAAAAATGACAAGAGCAAACATTCACTTCCTGATGACTAGTTCCAGCAAAAGTTATTCAAACCTTGAATTACTATTAAAAATCTTAAATTTAAACCTTTTGCAGATTTTATTATTAGTTTATAAGTTAGAGCGCCCCCAAAATCCAGACATCATCAAGAATAGTAAAGAAAAGAATGGGAGGGAGGGAAGGAAGAGAATAGGGGAGGAAGGGAGGAAGAATGGGAAGTACCTTAATTTTAATACATTACCTGAACATACCCATCATATTGGACGGGCAATTACGCTAGTAATTTATGAAATGATGGGATCACCATAAAATGATTCAAAAGATATTCGATTTAGATATAAAAAAAATCGGAAAAATTAGCCTTCATCTGCTTTGTGTTTCATATCTATGTCTTAGAAAGTTATATTTGTTTTACTTGTATCGTTAAAATAATTATTATCGGAGAGGTTAAATGATTATCCAGGTATTGACTGAGAATTAGATCAAATTTGAAATAACAGGACAATGTATGAAGAGTCGGCAAAAATTTACTCAATATTTGAGAAAATTATAAGTTATTTAGAACGTCTAGAATCTAACTTAATAATCTAATTATTTTACAAACTCTTTCTAATGCGTAAAAACAGGACAAAACGTGAATGAAGTCAATTCACCATTAAAGGAATCTCAAAACATGTATTTCTGCAGAAATTTCAAATTTGATTTTTTCACGTAAACAATACTTTCTCTATATTGCATATTGAGATAGTAAGTATAACATACATTACCTCCTGCGGTGCTTCTTGAGTATCCGTTGGATCTTGTGGCTCCAACTTCACAGGCCTTAGTTCTACCTAAAATTAGGCAGGATAGAGTATTCGATTAGAAACACAGAAGTTGTAGGTTATCACTGTTATAAAGTGGAGATAAGAAACTTCATATGAAAAGGGACAACACAAAATATCATTTAACCCTTTCATGGGCCATTCTTTTATAGAAGGCTGACAGATATAATTAAGTTGGGATAAGAATCAGAATGTGAAACACATTTAAATACCATAATACCTTGATATATGAAGTTTTGCCAGAACAAACTTTTCATTCGGACATCTATTTTGCTTTTGCCATCAGTAATATAACTAACATTAGCATTAATAACATACTAACATTTTTACCAAGAACTGGTAAGTTTACGTGGGGAAGAGATGCAGTGCTGTAAGTGAATATTTACGTACAATTTTTACTTCTATTTGTGTAAGTTCTCGTGACTCCAATTTATATGCAATAAATAATACTTTAATTTACAATCTTTTTAAAATGTGATTAATATTTAATAAAAGGTTTATGCTATAAGATGTGAAATCATTAAGATTAAAAACACACCCCATTGTAGTAATGTTATTCAATATACAAACGAAGTTTTAGGAATGCATCTACTTTGTATATCGTGCTGTTACTGTGATGCACTTTATCAAATTTTTATTTCTTCAGAATGCAACAATAAGGAGTGACAATATTGCTTCCCACGGCTTACTTTTGTAAAAGCTTGAAGATTTTAATTTTTTCATAATTAAACATTTACTGGCAATTTGAACTGAAAAAAATTACTAGAAATAAAGAAAAAATGCAAATGTATATGTCACGGTAAATGTGTACATTTCCCGGTTAATTCATCAACCTAGATTTGGTTTGTGAGAAAATTGTCGATTTGCAGGTCCCGAACGGGAATCCCGCTTTCCATGGCCTGCAAAAAGATTAACACAAAAAATACATTCGCCAAATTCTCTGATTTTAGTACTTTTTTTAAATTCACTTATACATATGGGCTCCACATGGCTGCTGCCTTGGAGACCACATTGGTTTATTTACGGGTTTATAACTTGGCGTATGGTGATTTTACCTCTAGAGGAAGGTCATCAGTTATCGTTTCTTCCTCTTCACAGTTGGGGAGGTCGAGGTCCCTCTAGAAATAACATTAAAATTAGGTGTAAATAGATGAATGCACATCGGCTCAATAGTATAAATATCCACACATTACAAAAAGCATACTAAGGGCACTTTAAACATATGTAATAAGAAATTAACCCTTAAGAGGTCAGCCAGTATTTAGTAATGCAAGAGGTCACACGCGGTCAGAATGACCAAGTTGGAAAATCAGAAATTGATGGAATAAAGCGATCTAAAGATCCTATGCAGACAGGCATAAGCTGTAATGTTGGGAATAATTCTGAAACGAGAAAAAAGTCTGCTATGACTGGGAATCGAACCCGGGTCTTCCACTTGCCAGCCAGATATTCTACCACTGAACTATCTTAGCAGATCAATTTTCTTGTTTCTTAACGTGGATGTTTTCTTGGTTGGGAGGGAACTGGCCAAGCTAGTATCAAACTGCCCCAACGGATGTCCTCAAAGAGATACATCGAACGTTAACGGCCACAAAATAAAAACACTTATCTACACTATTGGTGCAGATATCAAATTTCTTAAAGATTGTGGCAAACAGAACATCTTCCCAAATTTTACCAACATTTTTCCGAAAACCAAGCAACTTTACGGTTTGGAGTTAGTAATTTTTAATTCAGGCCATTAATATTTATCTTTTTTCACATGACTGCATGAACCACAAGGAACCCTTCTGCCTCGCTAGTGTGCACGCATGATGTGTCCATCTTTCATCTCTCGCGTTCTTTTCGGAAAGAAAAAGCATATCTTGCTGGTCTCACCTCAACCGTAATGCCCAGGTCATCTCCTCTCTCTTCTAGTTCTGTTTTGATAGACGTCGAAGGACCCTAAAATTGCGCAAAGATTTGCATTATTAGTGGCCAGAAATAAAAGACATACCGTATTTACCCGAATCCAAGACGAGGTTTTTTACTAAATTTTAGCTTGCAAAAATCGGGGGTCATCTTAAGTTCGAGTACGAAGTCATACACCATCAATACATCACACATCAATTCGCTGTGCTTCAATTCATGGTGCATCAATTCATCACACGATAAACTCGGTGCATGCCAATACATCGCACATCGATTCATTGCTGGGCAAATTCATCGCACGACAATTTCGTTGTGAGACAAATTCGTCTCGATATATTTGTCACGAGGCAAATTGAAAGGCGAGACACCACGATGAATTTGTCGAGAGATGAATTGGCGCGTGATGAGTTTGTCATGCAATGTACTGATGAGTGATAGTGTCATGCAATGTACTGACGAGTGATGAGTTTGTCATGCAATGTACTGACGAGTGATGAGTTTGTCATGCAATGTACTGACGAGTGATGAGTTTGTCATGCAATGTACTGATGAGTGATGAGTTTGTCATGCAATGTACTGACGAGTGATGAGTTTGTCATGCAATGTACTGACGAGTGATGAGTTTGTCATGCAATGTACTGACGAGTGATGAGTTTGTCATGCAATGTACTGACGAAAGATGAGTTTGTCATGCAATGTACTGACGAGTGATGAGTTTGTCATGCAATGTACTGACGAGTGATGAGTTTGTCATGCAATGTACTGATGAGTGATGAGTTTGTCATGCAATGTACTGATGAGTGATGAGTTTGTCATGCAATGTACTGACGAGTGATGAGTTTGTCATGCGATGTACTGACGAGTGATGAGTTTGTCATGCGATGTACTGATGAGTGATGAGTTTGTCATGCGATGTACTGACGAGTGATGAGTTTGTCATGCGATGTACTGATGAGTGATGAGTTTGTCATGCAATGTACTGATGAGTGATGAGTTTGTCATGCAATGTACTGACGAGTGATGAGTTTGTCATGCAATGTACTGACGAGTGATGAGTTTGTCATGCAATGTACTGACGAGTGATGAGTTTGTCATGCAATGTACTGACGAGTGATGAGTTTGTCATGCAATGTACTGACGAGTGATGAGTTTGTCATGCAATGTACTGACGAGTGATGAGTTTGTCATGCAATGTACTGACGAGTGATGAGTTTGTCATGCAATGTACTGACGAGTGATGAGTTTGTCATGCAATGTACTGACGAGTGATGAGTTTGTCATGCAATGTACTGACGAGTGATGAGTTTGTCATGCAATGTACTGACGAAAGACGAGTTTGTCATGCAATGTACTGACGAGTGATGAGTTTGTCATGCAATGTACTGACGAGTGATGAGTTTGTCATGCAATGTACTGACGAGTGATGAGTTTGTCATGCAATGTACTGATGAGTGATGAGTTTGTCATGCAATGTACTGATGAGTGATGAGTTTGTCATGCAATGTACTGACGAGTGATGAGTTTGTCATGCAATGTACTGACGAGTGATGAGTTTGTCATGCAATGTACTGATGAGTGATGAGTTTGTCATGCGATGTACTGACGAGTGATGAGTTTGTCATGCGATGTACTGATGAGTGATGAGTTTGTCATGCGATGTACTGACGAGTGATGAGTTTGTCATGCGATGTACTGATGAGTGATGAGTTTGTCATGCAATGTACTGATGAGTGATGAGTTTGTCATGCAATGTACTGACGAGTGATGAGTTTGTCATGCAATGTACTGACGAGTGATGAGTTTGTCATGCAATGTACTGATGAGTGATGAGTTTGTCATGCAATGTACTGATGAGTGATGAGTTTGTCATGCAATGTACTGACGAGTGATGAGTTTGTCATGCAATGTACTGACGAGTGATGAGTTTGTCATGCAATGTACTGATGAGTGATGAGTTTGTCATGCAATGTACTGACGAGTGATGAGTTTGTCATGCGATGTACTGATGAGTGATGAGTTTGTCATGCGATGTACTGACGAGTGATGAGTTTGTCATGCGATGTACTGATGAGTGATGAGTTTGTCATGCAATGTACTGATGAGTGATGAGTTTGTCATGCAATGTACTGACGAGTGATGAGTTTGTCATGCAATGTACTGACGAGTGATGAGTTTGTCATGCAATGTACTGACGAGTGATGAGTTTGTCATAAAATGTACTGATGAGTGATGAGTTTGTCATGCAATGTACTGAGGAGTGATGAGTTTGTCATGCAATGTACTGACGAGTGATGAGTTTGTCATGCAATGTACTGACGAGTGATGAGTTTGTCATGCAATGTACTGACGAGTGATGAGTTTGTCATGCAATGTACTGACGAGTGATGAGTTTGTCATGCAATGTACTGATGAGTGATGAGTTTGTCATGCAATGTACTGACGAGTGATGAGTTTGTCATGCAATGTACTGATGAGTGATGAGTTTGTCATGCAATGTACTGACGAGTGATGAGTTTGTCATGCGATGTACTGATGAGTGATGAGTTTGTCATGCAATGTACTGATGAGTGATGAGTTTGTCATGCAATGTACTGACGAGTGATGAGTTTGTCATGCAATGTACCAACGCGCAAGAAACTAAACACAACAAATTGATGCACGACGAAATGACAGCCAAGAGTTGTCATAGAACCGTAGGAAGTATGGTTACACATTTAATCAATGTTTTAAACAAATGAAACAAGATAAAAGAATTGTATTTTTCATTGCAAACTTATGATCCAGAATTCAATTAATAGTCTTAATTTAAAAAATACATTGCTTAAATTATTTTTTATTTCAGAAAAAACTTGCAATAAACCTTTTCAATTAATGAATGAACTAGTAAACCTATACTGAATATGTGTGTTCCAAATATACACCAAATACAGTCAGTGAGAAATTAGGCCATAAAATCTTTTTTCACTCTGCGGTATTCGGGTAAATACGGTATTTAAGAAGAAATGAGATCTCAAAATATAATATAAAACTGACGAATCCGATATTAGCCCTCTTGAGCATTGGAGACACGCTGATCCCATTCGCCACAAACCTCGCAAAAACGTTGGAAACATGCCTAGCACTTACACTTTTATTCAGTTCCTCGTTGTTCCAAACTCATCGAGCACGTCCGTGAGTTTGATTTTCTTTTCTTCCGAAAGACGGTTCCAATTAAATTTCTAAAATTTTTAAGTTGCGATACTTAAGAGTATCCGGCAGTGGTTCCCAAACTTTTTGTATGCGTGGCACCCTTTCAGGGATGAATAGAATTTCGCGGCATCCCCACATTAAAACAAGGTTTTTTTACGCTTATATACCGGTATTACTACCTTTGGACGCATCCATTTGTTCATACTACACTACAATGGATAAGTGACAAGAGTCCTATTAATCAGGTCAACGCAAAATTTTATATTTAACATTTTTATAAAAGTCGGAAGATCTGATTAGTTTTTGGTAAAAATCAGTCGACCGGAAGTGGGTGTTTACTCTTGTCACTCATCGGTAATTTTGAAATATTTGCGTTAATATTTGATAAATGTAAAAATGTATCGGACTAAAAGTTGTAGGAAATTTCATTTTCTACTATATCTCTTACACAATGCATTATATGGGAAAATGTTTCAAACAAAGGTTGTAGAAAATTAAATTACCTACAACCTTTATTCCAAAATATTTTTACATTTATCAAATATTAAAGCAAATATCGCAAAATAACGGATAAGTGACAAGAGTAAACACCCACTTCCGGTAGACCAATTTTTACCAAAAACTAATCAGTTCTTGGACTTTTATAAAAATGTTAAATATAAAATTTCGTGTTGACCTGATTAATAGGTTTTGAGTTGGAGTACCCACAAAAAAGCTATCACATACACACACACAGACATCGAGAAAATGGTCAAAACATGTTCAGGGGACCTCAAAACGTGTATTTCCGTTTGAAATCTCGAATTCAATTTTTTTCATAAATACAATACTTTCCCCTATACTACGTATATGAAGAAAGTAAAAAACAACAAATATGCTCATTATCTAAATTTTTAACATAAATTGCAGTAAAATTAGATATCGCAATAGAACGACATATTTTTAATTATTACAGACTGTATGCGTGTGGCCGCTTTAGTGGGCCATGGGTGCTCTACGTGTTAAACACTTTTTATTGTCTGGAATTATGTGAATTTCCTATTTATTGATTACTTTTGACCACATACAAAAGATGGTTTACCTAACTTTTTATTTAAATTTCATTTCACCTTAATCCATATATCATGCATACCCTTCATATTTGAAGAGGAATATTCTAGTCTACTTATAATTGACTGTAACAATTACCTCAATGAGATCCTTGGCATGTCCCCCGTCTGAATTTTCGGAGCTGGCAAAAACCTGAAAAGAAAACCACACAATTATTAGACTATCTTTACCAGCAAAGCAATAATAGCAGAACGTCTTATGGGCATATTTCCCCCATCCATTTGCCTGCATGTTTAATCTCCGAAACTGCCAGGTGGATTTTTGACGAATTAAGTATTAGAGATTATCGTTAAAATTTATCATCAAATTCTGATTTTGAACAGCACCTGTCAATCAATTCAATGCAATTTCAAAGATTTTTATTACTTTCTCCATATACGTAGTATAGGGGGAAAGTATTGTATTCATGAAAATAATCGACTTTGAGATTTCAACAGAAATATACGTTTTTAAGTTCCCTGAACACATTTTGACCATTTTCTCGATGATGTCTGTGTGTGTGTGTATGTGATAGCTTTTTGTGGGCGCTCTAACTCAAGAACTATTAATCAAGTCAGTGTGAAATTTTATATTTAACATTTTTATAGAAATCAGAAGAACTGATTAGTTTTTGGTAAAAATTTGTCAACTCTTGTCACTTGTCCGTTATTTCAAAATATTTGCTTTAATATTTGATACATGTAAAAATGTATCGGAATAAAAGTTGTAGGATATATAATTTTCTACAACGATTGTTTGAAACATTTTTCCATAAAATGCATTGTTTAAGAGATATCTTATATCCTTAGCTGCCACCACCACGCCACCTACCGACGACTATTAACATGTTTTAAAAGACAGTACAAAACTATAAAATTTTTTAAACATTGGATAAAAGGTTGTGAAATAAACCGACAAAAATGACGAGCATTAAATATAGTTGGCTGTGAACATTTTATTTAATTAAAATCCGTCTAGTTGTTCAGGAGATGAAAGTCATGACTGACGGACGGCAAGACGTGCCCGTAAGGTGGACCACTACTATCGCTTCATTGGTAAAAAACACCTAAAAAGCCTTAAAGGCAACTTATATGTTTTGGTCAGTGATTCTTCCTTCCCTTGTGCCATTAAAATTTGGTTTGACCAATTCACAGAATCCGTAACAAGCTAGCAATAAAATTGTACTTACAATATCTGCTGGATGTTCAGCATGAGTTTTATTCGAAGCGAACACATTATCGTAGGTATCTTTAAAATTCTGACATTGTTCCTTAAACTGCTTGAAGTCTGTCAGTTTTTCCAAGCAAATAGAACACACAACGTGAGGATAACCATCGTTCTCGGAAACCTATAGAGAAGACAAGAGACAATATTAAAGATAATTCTCATAAACAACTTTCATTAAACTGGTAAATAATAATGACTTAATGTCAAAAATGACAGGTATTCGTGAATTAAGTATAAAATTAAAACTTATACACCTTCTTTCCTGTTCCTTTATGTAAGCTCTCTCTCCTTCCCTTTAAAATGGGGCTAAAGTGCAATATATCGCCTCCTATGACACCACAAATGGCAACAGCCACATGTGGAACAACATCCTACTATCAAGTCATTCTGACTCTCGAAGAATTTATGTGAATGTTTGGAGATGAAGAATAGACTGTACAATCTTTTATTGAAAGTAAAATCATTGAATCCAACTGGAATTGTGATATATTGATTAATATTTCCTATCCCCAGGTTGGGTTCATTCAATTTTCCTCCCCTGGGTTTGGTTATGTGGTTGGGGGTTGGATTCATTCTATTTCCTTCCCTGGGTTGGGTTAAGTGGTTGGGAGTTGGATGTTTTGTTTCCTCCCCTGGGTTGGGTTAAGTGGTTGAGGGTTGGATTCATTTTATTTTTTGGCTTAGTTAATTCCATTTTCCAACCCAGGTTCCCTGTGAACTTTAAGACCAATAATAGAGCACAGATTACGTCTTTAACATTCACTGAGTGGTTCGAAAAAAAATTCCCACCCAAAATACACGCTCATTGTCGAGCTGCTGGGCTTCCAGATGGCTGCAAAATGGTGTTATTGCTCGAAATAGAAAATATTATGAAATGGAACGCTTGTTCTGGTAGTGAAACCGAATGCAGTGGGTGCCACATAAATAATAGAACAATTACGCTCAAGCTAAATTTGGATTTATTTCTTATGTACTACGATGAAGAAAAGTGAAAAAAATCTTATATTATTTTTTATCAAAGTTAATATGCCGGTATTACTACATGTTTAACCAGATGTAACAATTTTACCAATGCGTGTGATGAACCGGAATGTAGTTTCTGCGAGTTCCAGCCTGTTCCCGCTCATTCCGAGCACTGTTTATAAGTATATTCCAGATAACCGGAATTTCCCTAAATCCCAGACTTGCCGGATAAAACGTTCTATACTGTAGTTTGAATATACGGGCTACGTATTTGGAATGGACGTGTAGACGTTCCCTCCACGCAGTTCCACATCTCGCCACTTGGAGCGCCTTGTAATTGCATATCTCGCCCTTTGGGTTGCTGCACAAGGGTGTGGTCGTTAATACCTAGGTAGCGCTTAGCGTATTGCAATTGAACGTGTTGCAAAGTGCTCTCAGACCCCTTCCCCAGTAGAACTTTTATTTATTTATTTTAAAATGTAATTTATTGAATACAATTAAAAAACAATGGGTCGAGTGAATAAAAAAATAAGCAAATGCTTACGCTTAAGATTTCCCTCACTTTTTAAGCAAATGCTTAATTTGGGGTGAATAAAAAAAATAGCATTTGCTTTTGCTAGAAAGAATAAGCATTTGCTTATTTTTTGGAATTTTCTTAAGCATTTCCTTAAAATTGTGTGAATAAAACCGAGCTTTTGCTTAATGCTTTAAGAAGGAAGTGATGAAGAACCACTACAGGTAAGTGAGAAACGATGTGGAATATTGATTGTACAATTTCCAAGTTTAATCTTAATTATAATCCTGTGTTCTACTTCATTGGGTCGAGTGAATAAAAAATAAGCAAATGCTTACGCTTAAGATTTCCCTCACTTTTTAAGCAAATGCTTAATTTGGGGTGAATAAAAAAATAGCATTTGCTTTTGCTAGAAAGAATAAGCATTTGCTTATTTTTAGGAATTTTCTTCAGCATTTGCTTAAATTGTGTGAATAAAACCGAGCTTTTGCTTAATGCTTTAAGCATATGCTTAAACTTTTTTAAGTGAGGTAAAGGGCTTGCTAAAATATTTCCAAGTACTCTATTTTCATGATAATTGATCCTAAATATAAATACGGTAATTTATGGTGACACGAAAGATGAAAAAATACGAGAAAGGTTTCAACAACCAACGGTTATAAAAATTTATATCGTTTCTCTGAAGAAAATGTTAAGTACCTATATTTCAAATCTGTTACTCGGAGAATATCAAGAAAGACGTGGCGGGGTACTGTCTTCCAAACAGAAGATAGAAATATTTTTAAGGTATTTAAGTGATCCCGGATTTCAAATAGGAGTCGGGGGGAAGACGAACACGTACAATGCACAACTGTATGTAAGACAGAAAAATTTGTGGTGTCCAAAATCACTATAAAGGCAAATGACTGGATCAAATTAATATAACTCATTGAATAAAAATGTACCCATGATTTGTGATATTATCGAATTCAGTTATAAAAGAAATAGTTTTAAAAAATTATTAATTAACTTTTTTAAAAATATTACCCAGTATATTTAAGTTTTTAGTTTGAAATTTAACTATGTAAAACTTGAAATGTAAACAAAAACAAGTGAAGGAAGAGTTGCAAAGAGCTTTCTTCCGTAAAATTTAAGCATTTGCTTAAAACTGAGTAGCAAATGCTTAAAAGCAAAAGCAAACTTTTATTCACTCAATATGAAGCAAATCCTTTTAGCATTTGCTTAATTTTTATTCACTCGACCCAATATTCTAATACATTATATTATGACGTTTCTAAACATGAGATTATTGACATAAATAATAATTTTATCAACGATTGATGGAAAACAGTATTTATTGAATTAAGTGCCCCCTAAAAATTTTTTTACTGTCATATAGCCTTTGCAGCGTAAAATTATATACCTATGCGAAGTTTCGTGATGATTTCAGCTTGATGGATGTAGATAATTTATCATAATGTAAATTTTGATAAATATGACTTGTGTTGATGTGAAAAAATTGTTTCGTAAATTATAGAGGCATTCGTTTTTTTTCTTACAGCCATAAACCTGATGTAGTGCATGAACTGGTTTACAACTATTATTACCTCAAAATAAATTAAATAAGCCATGTAACTACGCTAATTTTCAACATCAAATTTTCCCTTCCTTTTTGTTAAAAATAACTGCATTTGTCCTCCCTATCTGTAAAAAAATCTGGTCACCTCAACTAAATGTCATTTGGTTATACTAACTAAAATTTATAAGCTACTGTCTTATTTGAAGACTTGAGATCAAGCTGCCTTCAAATCAAAGTTGAAAGAATATTTCAGACTATAATTTTTAACAGCGTCAGTGAGTTTCTGTAAGAAAATTCTGAGTTAATCTGTAACAATCACAGTGTATTTCACTCCGCTCTCCTTACTTGTATGTATGACTTGTCTTTGTTGTTGTATTTTTTCTATATTTGTCATCGAGCAAAAGTACTGAAAGAGTAGATAAATAAATAAAATAACTACTAAAACACTAATATAAGTCAACCACTTGTTGATTTAGTGAACCTTATGTTTCCCTACACATTCGTACTTTCTCTTCAAAAACTATCTAGTAAGATGATCCTATACCTTCTCTCTAATATGCAATCCAAAATGAGTCTAAGAGAGACAAAATCGAAATAGCTGTCGATTTAAAAAAATTTTATAATTTGGGATATAGTTTTTCTTTATTCTTCTATTCAGGTTTATGCCTCCAAGAATTAAATAAATTTAAACACCTTCAAATGCTAGAGTGCGCCCAAGTAAACACATTTAGAATAAAATATTCCACACTTAAAACGTTCTCATACTGCAAACACTTCAACAAATGAAATGTAAATACTATGAACTATATCACAGAAGAAGGTTATACGACCTAACATAACATGTGATAATTTTTACTTGCCTGGAATTGAAGCAGATCTCTTATAACTTCGGCCGCAACATAACCATGCCAGTCATTCATTCCGAAGATATCGATGAAACATTCACTCTCGGAGAGGCAAAGCCTGCACATAGTAAACTTGTGTCTACACTCCATGGTTTTAGTTTTTATAAACTTGATAAGTAGAATTTCTCTTTACTATCCAAAAAATACATTTCACTCTCTAACAGACCCGCAATGCCAGCAATTCCCACGTCCATTACATCTGCATCGAATAGATCCGATGTATCGAATAGATTCGATGTATCGTTCGATTAATCTATCCCATCGAAATATTTGAACATGGGAACGAGGACGTTTGGACCGATCGCTTTGATGTTTTGCCATTGGTTGCCTTCAAGCCTTCAATTACCTGGGTGGCTGACAGGAAATGGAGTGGGGTAGGTTATGTACCGGTTTAGTAGGTCATTTCCCAAGGGTTAACGACATCCAATGGAATAATTTACGCTGTATGTTATTATCGAATACCGACAAAGCCTTAAGATGACTTATTGAATTAACGCTATATTGGTTGACCAAGGAGCGCTTTGAATGAGAACATGCATCTAATATATAAATGCAAGTTTATTGATTGCGTGCGTGTATTTCAATAAGTAGCAACAAGTGGAAGGTGTCATTTTAAATAAATAATAATTACGGTGGAATGGTAAGGTTTTTAAAGCGACCAGTTTAATTTTTAAAAAGTTCCTCTCTTTTAATGTTTTCCATCTAAAAACATGGGAACGAATGCAACATTTTTAATTTACATTTTAAAATTAGTTACAATCGAGCAGCAAATTCGGGTTTAAACGATCGTACACCTGAAAATAGTCTAATTTGATCGAAGAGAGAATTCGAATCCATGTCGAAATATCGCGAAAATACAGTTTGAAACTTAAATACTGACCATTTTTCATGGCTCTAATAATGAGACATTATAAATGATATGACAACGTAATCGCATTGTGGCTGCCCGTGTGACTCCAATGCTTATAAATGGGAAACAAATATCCTTGCTATGCTTAATTCTGGTTTTTATTTGGTTACATATCAATAAAATGTTTATTACTTTCTCCGTATACGAAGTATATTATTAATTATTGGACTAGGACGGGTGGGCAAACTTTTTACGTGGCGGGCCGCATTAACAGTTGCAGCTTCTGAGGCGGGCCGCATAAACAGATGAAATTGCTTCGGCGGGCCACGTTAGGGTTCACATCGTAAGTAATGCGAGTGATCCTGTTAGTGAAAATCAATAATAAATAATATGCTATCCCCATAACATCACTGGAGAAGGTTTTCCGGCATTAATTTTAACTACAAATATGAAATTGTCTCTATTTTATATTACGATTCGCTTTCATAATGGCATCGCGGACCACATAAAATTCCCTCGCGGGCCGCAGTATGAAAACGGTTTTTTCTTGCGGATGCGATTCCATTAAAGGCCGCACTCTCTTTCGTTTAATATGGGGTGCTTTGTATCCAAATCATCAATCCTTGTCGCTGGATGCGAAAATTTTCGTGCTATCTAGGTAGATAATAGTAAATTGCAGTAAAATAAAATAATTAGGAAGTGATGAGTTTTTAATACCTTTGTTTTAATATAATTTATTTAATTGTATATTTTCATACTTTATGTTTATAATCATTGCCGTGTTTAACAACCGGCTCGCAAAATTCTTGAAAATTTAACAACCGGCTCGCGCGAGCCGGTGCGAGCCGGCTCCAGCACACCACTGGGTGTTCAGTACTTTTATGAACTCTTAAAATAAACAAGTTTTTGATTTTTATTAATTTTCTGGAGAGACTTTAGTGTTTATCTATGTCAACTCTTGAAATAATCCTACCCCCTCTACACTTGCTTTTATTTAAAAAGGTTTTGGAAGAAATGTAAACAATTTGAACTGATACTCAAATATTTTTGTCAAATTATGTTGAGAAAATGAACCTCAAGATTCAAGAGTTTCAATTATGTACTTCATTAACAAAATTTCATTTGTATCTTCTTAATAAATATAGGTGTATTTTTAAAAACTGTATTCTTCAATTTATTTTTCATTAAACGCAGATTTCAAATTTTGCTTTAATTAAAAACTGTTAATTTTAAGTAAAAGTTTTTCTTTTTCTTCTTCTTATTATTCTTATATGAAGGATTCGAGAGATTCGAGAACCTTTTAGGATTCGGGTTCGGATTCGAGAAAATTTTGGATTCGTCCCACCTCTAAAAAAAAACATTCATGATTATAAAAAGTATGAGAATTTTTTACACTGACGTATTATATAGCCTAAATGGGGTCAAATAGATCCCATGAACTTTTATATGGTATAAATCTGAGAAATCGAGTATAGATTTCATTTCAACTTGACAGTTATGTTAACACAAAGTTCAAAGGAGAAAACGAAGTTTCAGGTTTTTCTGAATATTTTGTTAACAAAAAAATAGTATTTATAGGCCTGGGGCCACTTTTGTCCCCATTTCAGGCCAATGAAGGTTAATACCTAAGAATTTTATTTCACTGCAGTTCGTGTGTGGGAGATTGTTAAGTTCAAGCGATGGATATACGACTTTTTTTATATGTATGGAATAATATGTAAAATGTGTTTTGTTGCTTTAATAAAAGTTTATTGTGCATTGTTCAATTGGCCATTTGTGCTATGGCTTCGTTAGCTTTTATTCCAAGGGTCTTCATGCAAGGTTCAGTAATAACATGATTTGTATCATTGGCAAAATTTATCAATTGTCCATTGCTAATACATATAAGTAGACAGGTCATTGGTCATTTATGTTGAGATGAAATGCTTGCAGTATGCAAGCACCAACTACTAGTCATTAAATATCGACGTTTTTTACAGAGGAGGAGGATATAGAAGGATACTAATGTTTAGGCACTTCCAGATGAGCTGGAGATTCGAAATTTTTTCTTAGGTAGGATTTCGTGCAAAACCGACTAGAAAAAACGAAAATCTATAAAAAGTGCAACAATGCGGCCGTTAAAAATTCGTAATTGTTTAAACAAATTTTCAAGGTTTATGTATTTCCGTATGTGCTACGGAGCTGAAATATTTTTTACAGGTAGGACTTGTAAAAAACTATATAGGGAATATACAAATTTTTATATTTTAATTTGTTTGGCAGTTAAAAATTCTTCAAGTTAAAACAAATAGGTAACTGTGTAGGTACTACGGGATGAGCTACGAAGCTGAAATTTTCTAGTTATTTACAGAGTAGGGCATTTTATCAAATAAACATTTAAATCTCTCCATAATGCTATTGCGGCGGCTGTTAAAAATGTTTAAAATTTAAAAATTACAAAAATATTACTTCACTTCTAGAAGTGCTACAACTTTAAAATTTGGCAGAAATGTGTAGCATTAGTACCCGATAATGGAGAAAGTATAAAATTCTTAAAATTGCAAAGTTTGGGGATTTTTTTATTTATTATTTTTACATAAGGGAAAAACGCAAATCGCTCGGAGGTGAAATATTTAGAATTAAAAAAATATTGGTAATGATGAAATATCTGTCTGAAAAATGAATGTTTTTTCGAGGTGAGATGATATGCTTGCAGAATGCAATCACCTTCTACTAGTAAAAGTATAAAATTAAAAGAACGCTAATTTATTTTTTCGCCAATGTATTTCTCTGAACAAAGTGAGTGTTTTAAGTACAACCTTAAATGTCATGATGTCAATTATTTATTTATTGTCAGGAACTCAGAGACAGCACAAGGCCAATTACACTGAATATCAAGAACAAACAACAATATTGACATAAAAACCACAAAAGACAAACACAACCATGACCGAGGCAGGACTCAAACCCGTGACCCTATTATTGGAAGCCAGATGCACTAGCCACCCCTCTGCCAAGACCGTCTAATGAATTTCGATTATTTAAATAGGCATCTTTTACTTTTTTGCTACATTTTGTATGGGCAGTAAAAAAAATATTTTGCCGGTAGAATTTCTCAAGCAAAAAAAATTAACAGAAAAAAAATAGCTGTAAAAAAGATAAACTGGTAGTATTCAAGCAGCAGTTAAGAAATTGCAATTATAGGGACTCCAAATTATGGCTAAGCTTCAGTGTAAGTCACCCATGGCAGTTTTTGTTCTTCTTTTGTTGTTTTGGGAAATGTTTGCATAGAGCAACATTTTGCTCATCCTCACCAGGTTGGGTAAGTTGGTTGAAGTGTTTTTCATTCGTCCTCAAAGTAACATTTTTTTGGGAAAATATTGCATCGAGGAACATTTTACTCATCCAGGTTGGGTTAGTTGGTTGAAGGGTTTTTCGTTCCTCCTCAAAGTAACATTTTTTTGGGAAATTATTGCATCAACATTTTGCTCATCCTCGCCGGGTTGGGTAAGTTGGTTGAAGGGGTTTTGTTCCTTCTCAAAGGAACATTTTGTTTTGGGAAATTATTGCATGGAGAAACATTTTGGTCATCCCCACTGGGTTGGGTAAGTTGGTTCAAGTGTTTTTCGTTCCTCCTCAAATGAACATTTTGTTTTGGGAAATTATTGCATGGAGGAACATTTTGCTCATCCCCACCAGGTTGGGTAAGTTGGTTGAAGTGTTTTTCATTCATCCTCAAAGTAACATTTTTTTGGGAAAATATTGCATCGAGGAACATTTTACTCATCCAGGTTGGGTTAGTTGGTTGAAGGGTTTTTCATTCCTCCTCAAAGTAACATTTTTTTGGGAAATTATTGCATCAACATTTTGCTCATCCTCGCCGGGTTGGGTAAGTTGGTTGAAGGGGTTTTGTTCCTTCTCAAAGGAACATTTTGTTTTGGGAAATTATTGCATGGAGAAACATTTTGCTCATCCCCACCGGGTTGGGTAAGTTGGTTCAAGTGTTTTTTGTTCATCATCAAAGGAACATTTTATTTTTTACTGACATTTACTGCCATGTTGCATTAAAATGCTGCTAGTTTTCGCTTTCTTTACTGCTGCTTGAATATTGCCAGTTTATCTTTTTTACTGTCATTTAATTTTTTTCTACTGCCAAAAAATCCTTTTTTCTACTGCAAATTTATTTTTTTACTACCAGTTTTATTCCACGCTCTTCTTCTATTATTATAGTTTATTTATTAGTTTTCAGGTATGACTTTGTTCATCATACAACAAGGACTTCTCGTGCTATCAACTCCAGATACAGTGAGTGAAGGACATGACATTCCTTGGATTTGCCATACGCTTCAAAACCCGCATTGCCCCTAGTAAATACTTTTGGAGATGGATATTGTGCGTTTGGGTAAGTGAATTATTATTTTTATTATACTGTAATATTAACCTATTTTCCTCGATGGCTGTACTTCATCTTCAAGTTCTACATCCTATGTACCTACCTGTTTCAAAATAAAAACAGCCAGGATGCACACATGAAGTATACGATTTACTTATATAACTGTGCATGTGACATCCTGAGTGTGTGACTGTAACAAAACAAAACAGCTCCTAGGGAAAGAAAACACTGCCACCAGAGCAATAAATCCGTCTCATAGTTCATCTCTGTTGCAAAATTTTATGCATATTTTAGGTACACTGGTGCACATAATGCCGGGACACATAGTTAAGGGTTAAAAACACAAATCCTTTTATTTTTTTATGAATCATTTAACAGAAATGTTTAGTATTTCAAAAGTTTGTCATATCTATGTTCACTTCTTTTGTGTGCAATAGGTGAGTAGAGAAAGTACAGAAGCTGCCAGGGTTGCAGCTTTTAGTTATTCAAATTGTTGTTCTGGTAAATGAAACACACTTGATAGCTGAAAGAACAAGAAGTCCAAACCAGGACTAATGCAGGCTGGTTTCCTAAAGTTGATGTCTTGAATTGATTGCTTATATTGAAAGTAAACGTTTCAGTATGTGTTAGTCATTCCAAGAAATTCTCATACCATAAATACCACTTGTAGTTCACACTTCTGGTCCTCGGTGAGCAACCGAGGCACAGACTTTGTATGAATCCACCGCATGTTCACTTCCTCCATTAGCGTGCATTCCGTGTGAGAGTCCTAACGTGCCAGTAATCTCGGAATGGTCGTTCGTCGGTCTTCGTTGATGACTTGGTGCACATTCTCCACATTTTCATCTGTGCGACCTGTCGAAGGGCGACCTGAACTGAAGTTTCACCGCGTTTGAATCAAGAGAACCACTCAAGAGTCTGTGTTCTCTCCATGGCTTTGTCATTGAAAGCTCTTTTGAGCACTGTCGAACTTGTTTTTAAGATATATAGTCAAAGTCAAAGTCACTTTATTCTCCAAAGACCTTACAAAAGAAGGTATAGGTATAATATGGAGCATAATTATTCCACGCACATATAGGTACACATAACGTAGCGCTATGTTCTATTTCACATAACTTGATGTCGTAGTAACTTGACTATTCGATCACAGTTTGAAATTATAAATGATTATATTGTAAATTATCACAATTATACTCAACACATTTGTTTTACAATACACAATGACAATGAATACTCAACACCATAAGTATTATTGAAACTAGCGAGGCTGAATGCATGGTTCACGTGCATGTAGTCAAAGTTTATCATAACTAAAATAAAAAATACATAATAAAAATAGATAAAATAGTGAAATGCGCTCAGTAATAATCTAATTTAATGAAAAATACATCTTCATCCGCATCGTCGTATTTAGTACTGTATCATACAGCAAGATTTTACTCGGCCCCACCGGGTTGGGTAAGTTGGTGGAAGTGTTTTTCATTCCTCCTCACATTCACTGTGTTCAGAGTCATCTCCATTCAAAGACAAAGGAAGGGATACAGTTATAAATGAAATGAACATTACCCCCACGTAATTCCAGATCTCACCACATTCAACGCCTTGTAGTTCCATATCTTGTCCCTAGGAGGGACGGTGCGGAGGTGGTGCCGCATTAACAGTAAAATACCAAAATTTGTTATTTATATTATGCTGCATCCAGAATTGTTTGTATCATTCAGGAGAACATTTAACCTATGTTTATATGCCAAAGTTCGGGAATGATTCTCACCAAAAACATCTCGACTTATTTCGTAAACTTCTTTCATTAATTCTAGGGACTCCTTATGCCTTCCAAGTTTTACTAGAGCACCTGCCATATTATTCATGCTAGCCAACGTGTCTGGATGTTTGTCTCCTAGGATTCTTTTCATTTTCTCAAAGACTTCCTGGCTTACTTTTAGCGACTCTTCATACCTCCCAAGGATATGCAAGTAGTACGCTATGTTGGTCATTCTAATCAGTGTGTCAGGGTCTTCGTCACCTGAAATCCTCTTCTTCCTTTCGCAAGCAAGCTCGCATACTTTTAGAGATTCTTCGTACCTTCCGAGGCTTTCCAATACACATGCTATGTTGTTCATACCGGTCAATGTTAGAGGATGGTCTTCACCCAAGACCCTGACCATTTTTTCATATACTTCATTGGCGATTTTCAGACTTTCCTCAAGCCTTCCAACACGTTGAAGAACAGTTGCCATGTTATTCATGCTGATCAGCGTATCTGAGTGCTCATCTCCAAAGACTCGCCTCTTCCTTTCACACACTTCTTCGAACCATTTGAGACTTTCCTCATATCTTTGTGCGCCGAGCAGCATGGATGCCATGTTATGCATGGCGCCAAGTGTCTCGGGATGATCGACCCCGAGCGATTCCTTCATTTTCTCAAACACGTCGCTGGTCAAGCTTAGAGATTCATCTATCTTTCCAAGTTCGAAGAGCACTGCGGAATAGTTGTTCATGTTCAACAATGTATTAGGGTGATTTTCTCCAAACACTTTCTTGTATTTCTGATGGACTTCCTCATTAAGATGTAGGGATTCTTGGTATCTCCGCAAGTGTTTCAGCACTGATGCCATGTTAACCATCATTGCCAATGTCTCGGGATCTTCCTCTCCTAGAATGAGTTTCCCTTTTTCATAAGCCTCCATATGTAATTTCAGACATTCCTCATATCTGCCTAAGCGTTCAAGAACAAATGCAGAGTTATGCATACTCATTAAAACATCTGGATGTTCTTCTCCCAGAATAATTTTCCTTTTCTCAAGTACTTCGACATTGAGATTCAGTGATTCATCAAGTCTTCCAAGTCTTACAAAGGTTAAGGCCATATTGCTCATACTCTCCAATGTGGTTGGATCATTTTCTCCCAAAATTCTCAGCCTATTTTCATAAACAGACTCGTGCATTTTCAGAGATTCCTCATACCTACCAAGCTTTTCCAGTACAGAGGCCATGCTGTTCATTTTGGCCAATGTATCTGGGTGTTCTAGACCAAGATTATTCATTAACCATTGGCACACTTCTTGGTACAATTCAAATGCCTCATGGTATTTTCCAGCAAGACATGTCACATCTGCGTGTAAACTCATAGTATCGACCAGATTTTTGGTAATACCAAGCATTGCTTTCAATTTTGGTATGTACTTGTTACCAAATAAACAAGCTTCTTCATACCTATTCTTATCATGAAAAGTTTCAAAAATACTTTCCGGCACTTCCAAGTTTTCCTTGACCAGATCTTTGTAGCCCATTGCATATCCCCACAATGATATGGAGTTTTGCACCTCCAGTTCCTTAGAAACCTTCAAAGCAGACTCGATTATCTCTCTCTCTTCTCCCATCTCCCTCGCTCTTATCCTCGTTATCTTCTGTACAAGCCTGTGCATGGCCATCTTGTCATTCTCTATTATTACCATGGAGTAATCATCCAGCAGTAATAAGGAGGACTTGATCATTTCCTCATCTTCACTCTGGAAGCATTTATTAATCTCCTTTCTATCGATACCATCCGGTGGCAGGTAGGAGGCCAATTTCAGTATCCTTTCAGCCAATATACCATTCTCTCCTTTCCTGATCTCTTCTAAGGTGATGTCCCAAGTGGTGTATGTGGTTTTCTCATATTTGTCCCCGCTGAATTTTTGCACCTTTTCGTCTAGCAATGTTTCACAGTTTTTCTCATACAGCTCGAGGTAATGGGAGATCCCTTGCTTCCCGCCGAATTTCCCTGCACGTGTGGCCATCTTTTTGATGTATGCCAGAGCTTGCTGCAATGCCAGCGGATAATTGTGCAGTTCTTTGGCAAGGGCCCTGACCTCGTTCTCATCAGATGCCAGTTCATGGCCTAGAGAAGTTTTGATCAAATCCCTTGCCTCATCATCCGTGAACTCCATCAACTTAACAACCTGTAAGCTCTCCCACGACTGGTATCTTGATGTTATTATCAGAAATGGTTTAGGTGTGGATGTCGGAGAGAATTCCAAAACATAATCTGTTTCAGATTCCTTTTTTCCTGAGTAACTAACGTTGTCGAATACTATTATGCATTTTCTGTACCGGAAAAACTGGTACACTTCTTCCAGAATGGATTTTAGATCTTTCAGTTCTCCATCCGCTCCCATCTCTTTTATGCCCAGCTTGTCTACAGCCAGTCTTCGGAAAGAACGCACGAGGTCCTCCCTGGTTTCTGCATTCATCCAGGCCACGCTGTCGAAGCAGTCCAAGTTACGTGCGATGAACTTCTTGACCAGCTGCGTTTTCCCAATGCCCCCGAGGCCAGTGACCACAACAGTAGTCGTTCCTTTCAGATGGTCCTCCTTCAGTTCCTGCAACTCTTTCTCTCTTCCTGTAAAGTTAATCATGGGAGAATGTGCACCAAAGTTTATGGCTCCATACTTCTTCATCAGATGCAGCATGAAATTCTGGCATTCGGCATGATTGAGGTAATAACCTTCCGGACTGGTCAGCCACTTATGCATCTCATCACGAAATAAAGAGTAAGCTGCATTCAGGTCAGTTATCTTGTATTTTTCCTTCAACTCATGCATGATAACCAAGGTCAAATCTTTCTCATCTGGCTGTTTGATGGCAAAGGCAAACTTGTCAAAGTACAACATGGCATCTTCTTCCACTTGCTCCTTGTCCTCAGAGACGTTTTTCTTCAGGAAATCCACCCACTTCCTCCTTTCCTCGACATCTTCTGTAAAGTAAAGTAGTTCAGTCTGCAACAAGTCATCCTTCTTTATATGTCCAATGTCATTCTTCCCCTTCACGAACAATCCATCCATCTTGAATGCTTGTTGCTTGTCTCCCCACTTGAAATCTCCGTTAGTGTAAATGATAACGTCCCTCAACTCCTCGTCGTCTTTCAAAAATTCCCTCTTTACTTTCCTGAAGGAATTGAAGTAAGTCAGCATGCCATAATCAGCCTTGCTGCTTGTGGATAGCAAAGCAGAAAGGGTGATCTTAGATCTGCTGGATTCCGCTTTATGTTTGATCTGGATTAGGGTGTAGGTCCTCTTGCCGTTGCTGTTGTATCGAAAGACAATATCATCGTATTTGCCGGCATCTTCCACTTCAGTGGCAAGATCGAATTGGTACCCACAGCCCAATCCCCTGAGGAACATCACCATCAGGAGTTCCAGATGATAAGTGGTTCCTTGGGTGGTTTTCTTTCCTCCTCCCGTCTTGTGGCTTTCCCTGTTCTCATTGGAGCTTGACAGCATGTTGAAGCTCTTCAATCTTACTTCGTTAAAAGGTTGTCCAGGATGGTGTAAGTACAGGGAAGCTGAATTATTTAGTGGTTCCTCAAAGAGTCAAAGTTTTTGCTTCTTAGAATTGTGTGCTGTTATACTCCAGTTCCGCAGTTCTATTGAAAGCATGAAAAGAGATAAAAATTACCATCTCTATTATATCACATACAACATGAAACCACAGCATTCTTACATAATTGTAAGCTAGCACAATACAATGATATTTCACTTTCCTATCATCGATTTTTGAATCTGTTTCGGTTCTTGCTACAAATTTATTTTGTACGTGAAAATTCAACTTTATTTTCTAATGAAAATTTTTGTTCTTTATGATGAATTGCATTTTTGCAATTTCTTTTCTCTTTTATTCATGATTAAATAATATAATAATACAATTTAATACTGTATAATTATGGAGAAAGATTTTTATAGTACTGTATAGCTAGCCACATATTCAATCGATGTAAATATAAAGGTGCATGAGAGCAACCCGGCCCCTTGGTAATGTTACCAACTCTTCAACAGCATTGTCAAGTATGCAACCCGCATGGCGATCACCTTGTTAAGTGAAAACGGGAGAAAAAGACCTCAATCCGGGGGAATCTCTGGAATCTTGCCCTATTCCGGGAGATTTGGCAACCCTAGCCGCTAGCACTGTGTGACATTTTTCCACTGCCACCCTTGTTTCTTCCTACTTATCATCAAGTGATGGTAATGTTGACAACGCTATTTCATTCACTGAACGTTCTGATGGAGTGCTCGGAGTATCTTCGAGTTTACTTGCAGAAGTAGTCACAGAAGCGGAAAATATTTTGGTAATCTTAAGGCATTTATCTGCTTTGATTTTCAAGAGAGCTTTTTACTTTCTTCATATACTAAGTATAGAGAAAGTATTGTTTTCCTGACAAAAATCGAACTCGAGATTTCAACGGTAATACATGTTTTAAGGTCCCCTGAACACGTTTTGACTGTTTTCTTAATGATGTCTGTGTGTCTGTCAGTCAGTGTCTGTATGTGATAGATTTTTGTGGGCGCTCTAACTCAAAAACTATTAATCAGGTCAAAGCAAAATTTTATATTTAACATTTTTACTAAAGTTAGGAGATCTGATTAGTTTTTGGTAGAAATCGGTCGACGGGAAGAGGGTGTTTACTCTTGTCACTTATCCGTTATTTTAAAATATTTGCTTTAATATTTGATAAATGTAAAAATGTATCGGAATAAAAGTTGTAGGGAATTTTATTTTCTACAACCTTTGTTTGATACATTCTTCCATATAATGCATTGTTTAAGAGATATCTTATATTTTTAGCTGCCACCACCACGCCACCTACCGAAGACTATTGTTAACAATTGGCGCTTAGTTACGTCTTAGTAACGCTCCTTTTTCTTTTGTTAATTGTCAACCGGAAGTAAATATTGACGACGATCCCAGAGCTAACAACATGTAATTTGCCATATAAATATGGAAAAAGTCATGTGTTGCCCACAGCAGTTTATTTTAATTTGTTTTTTTTTCTCCCAGTCCCCTTTTCTCTTGCCTAACATTGTGGCTAAGGCCTAAGGATAAGGAATAAATTATTTTTAACAAATCGAATACTGAAAATTATAATCGATTATCTTTTCTCTACATAGAAAAATAGTTCTTTTACAAATATAAGATACTAATGTTTAGGCACTTCCAGATGAGCTGGAGATTCGAAATCTTTTTCTCAGGTAGGATTTTGTGCAAAACCGACTAGAAAAAACGAAAATCATAAAAAAGTGCAACAATGCGGCCGATAAAAATTCGCATTTGTTTAAACAAATTTTCAAGGTTTATGTATTTCCGAATGTGCTACGGAGCTGACATTTTTTTAGAGGTAGGATTTGTAAAAAAAAACGAAATAGGGATTATCAATGTCGCCCTAATAAAGACGTATATATATTTATCTATATATATATATATTGTAAAGTGGCACCCCTGATTGTGTTCTGCGAACTATTACTATCATTTTCTTATCACCTTTCCCCTGAAGTGCGTGATAGCGATTTCCATGAAAACCTGTTCGGCAGAAGCAGAGATGAAACATACGGGCGGGTAGACCGAAAAAAATAGGTGTACACGTTGGAAGCGAGACGTGCTTAACAATAGAAAATGATGAATGAACTAACAATAGGACAATGTACAAAGTATACAAACTTTAAATATATTCAGGAAGTCTCCAGGCTACTGTGAGAAGAAAGGTTTGGTAGATTTGGTCATATGCCATCGGTGTCCCTATTTTAACATGAAATTTCCTAAATTGCATTTTCCATATTGTCAATACAGTCGGCAGTGACGCATTATCATATACTAGTGGAAGGTGCTTGCATTCTGCAAGCATATCATCTCACCTTGAAAAAACATTCATTTTTCAGACATATATTTCATCATTACAAATATTTTTTTAATTCTGAAGATTTTACCTCTGCAGCGATTTTCGTTTTTCCCTCATGTAAAAATAATAGATTAAAACAATTCCCAAACTATGCAATTTTAAGAATTTTATACTTTCTCCATTATGGGTTACTTATGCTACACATTTCTGCCAAATTTTAAAGTTGTAGCACTTCTAGAAGTGAAATAATATTTTTGTAATTGTTTAAATTTTAAACATTTTTAACGGCCGCCGCAATATATTTATGGAGAGATTCAAATGTGTATTTCACTACTCTGTAAATAATTTGAAAATTCCAGCTTCCTAGCTCATCCCGTAGTACCTAAACAGTTATCTATTTGTTTAAACTTTAAGAATTTTTAACGGCAACACAAATTAAAATATCAAAATTTCTATAATCCCTATTTCGTTTTTTTTACAAATCCTACCTCTAAAAAAATGACAGCTCCGTAGCACATTCGGAAATACATATACCTTGAAAATTTGTTTAAACAAATGCGAATTTTTAGCGGCCGCATTGTTGCACTTTTTTATGATTTTCGTTTTTTCTAGTCGGTTTTGCACAAAATCCTACCTAAGAAAAAGATTTCGAATCTCCAGCTCATCTGAAAATGCCTAAACATTACTATCCTCCTATGTTTTTATGTTATATCCTCCTCTGTAAGGAACGTCTATATATAATGATGATACCTACAACAATTCCGTGTTTGTCAAGGCGAAAGAAATGTATAACTTTTAAATACTAACCTTTTCAGAATACAATTCGGTCTTCACTTTCCGCTCGGAAACTCCGGCGAACACTTCGAGATTTAATAGTGTTGGATTCGAGAGTTACTCGACTCCATCTTCGCATAATCAACTCTCCACGAAGATAAAAAGTATTTCGCATCACTTCCTTGATGACACATACGTCCCGCGTCGTATTTCGTCTTCTCGCCGATAGAGGCGCTGCTTGCCTTAATATATCTTATTTACCGTGGGTGCAAGGATGTTATTTCTCACGGACTTGGCATTCTTATCTCGAGATTGGACGCGCAATGTTTTTCTTTTTAAATTTTGAAGGAATACCTTTTTCCGATGCCACATTTTTGCATTCTCCATATGCAATTTTGCGAAAGTATTTTCTACGTAAATAGAAGTAGAATTCGAGTTTAGACGGAAATATAACCTTCATTCATCATCATGCTGCTGTCCGAAGACAGGTTTTAACTGAATCGCTGCCTCCATTTCTCTATCTCCATAGAACCCTCATTTATACCTCTTATAAGTACTATATTCCTGCTTTATATTCTCTAATATTCCTGTTCTTTTTCTCCCTCTTCCTCTTCTTCCATTAATTTTTCCTTCTAAGATCGTCCTTTGTAAACACTGTATAGCTCTATGGTTCATAAGAGTACACAAACCCTCCCACCTCTGTAAGGTTATGCAGTCCTTAGGGAGGGAATATGACCTTAACGTCCTCTAAATACTTTTTCACTATTTTCTCGACTATATCTTTGTGTGATTGTAATTTTGTGTTCGCTCAAACTCGAAAACCTTTTAGCCAGATCAACAAGATGATGCTACGGTCGTAGTGAAACCTGTCGTGTTCAATAAATTTGTGGAAGTGACAAAGTATTTTTCTTTTCATCTCGAAGGAATTTTACATTTAAGACATATATTAGAATGCGAATATTTTGTTATGGTTTGGAGGTTTTTTCAAGTAATGTTTTTCTATTTTTGCCAAATATCTCCTCCAAGTCTTTCTTAATATAAATATTCATTATTATCAGAATCCGTGTTTTTTGTACGTATGTTTCTCTTCGACGCCCCCAGCAGTCTGCCAACTTTGTCCTTAACTTGGTAAGTGTTCGCTGGGTTTCCTTCAACACCTTGTTGCCACCCTCATCACTACCTTAGTGATGAGGGTGGCAACAAGGTGTTGAAGGAAGACACCACCGACACCCCTATATATATATATATATATATATATATATGGATGTCAACAAGATGTTGGGATGAGGAAACCCAGTGAACACTCACCAATCAGACGACTTCAGGTTGGCGAGGCCCCGGGGATGTCGAAGCGACACACGTAAAAGAACACTAAAACACAGAAACATCACAAACGTAGAAGCTTTCGGAATTATTCCTTCATCAGCTATAGAGAGAGAACTATTTTATATATATATATATATATATATATATATATATATATATATATATATATATATATATATATATATAAGGGTTTAAATAAAATATGCACAATTCCAGCAGTGATTCAGAATCCTTTATTTATCACCATTAAGCTTTGCTTATTCCATGATGTTCACAGTACAGATAATAAAATGCTTCTTCACTTCTTCGCCATCTTCTTTACCTCCTTAACTATAACGTATTACACCCCCTTCCCTACCATATTCACCCCAGCCCCATACACTAATCCAACTCGTATGGCTCAGCTGCTTCCACGGTCAGCTTCAACCCTTCCTTCATAACGGTCCCGCCAACTCCTGGACTCTTCACGCCTTTTCCCAGTTCCTCTACGCTCCTTCCGGGGCTTTTTACCCCATCTCCGGATTCATCGATGCCTCCCTCGGAGGATTTCACCCCTTCGCACAGCTCTTTCACGCCTTCTACAAGTTTCTCCACTCCTTTGGACATGGCGAGGAGAGCGATGCGCATAACGGATGGCTTCTTTCTTTACGAACGTCTTATTGGCGGTGAGGTCGGTTTTCTGTGGATACATAACAGGAAGTCCAAAAATGTGGATTTTTTTGGCCGAGCGAAGCGAGGTCTCTCCTGTTGAGTCCATGCGCATTTTGCCTGTTTATCTGTTCTACGACAACTGCCGGCTCGGTTGTAAGATTTTTAGCAAACTTCAGTGTGAATGTACAAATATAACTCAATGTCGAATGCCTATAGTTTTTACTTTCTCCATATACGAAGTATAGAGAAAGTATTGTTTTCATGAAAAAAATGGAACTCGAGATTTCAATGGTAATACACGTTTTAAGGTTCCCTGAACATGTTCTGACTAGTTTCGCGATGATGTCTGTCTGTCGGTCTGTATGTGATAGATTTTTGTGGGCGCTCTAACTCAAAAACTATTAAAATGTAAGCGAAGGAAATTCTCCAAAGCCAGTCAAACTGATAAAACCCGGTTAAAAGGCCGGATAAAAACAGATGAACCCGGATAAAAACCGGATAAAAACCCAATACGTATTTCGGCTACAAAGTAACCATCATCAGGGGTTAAAAAACGGGGGGAAGGGGGACTTGAGAGAGGGCAACTGAAACCAAGACCAGTGGCACGCTCTCAAGTGGATGTCCAGGGCTGTGTCTGTGTATTTATACCTGGTTGGTGGGCAGGGGGGTAGAAGAAAAAGGGGGGGACCTAGATGACCTAGGTGATGGGAGAAAAAGGGGGTCAGGAGGTCAGTTTAAAAAGAACGCTGTTTATTACCCCTAACTCGTTATTCATCAGGGTGTCTGTATTTATGAATGTGTAAGGTTTCTGTTGCGTCGAGTTTGGTATTAGGGACTTGTTTAAGCAGTTTGAGGTTATTTGTGTCTAATGGGTGGTTATATTCCAAAATGTGTTTCGCGACGGCCGATTTTTCAAAGCGTCCATGTCTGTAGTGCGCTAAATGTTCTTTGAATCTGATGGAGATATTTCTTTTCGTTTGGCCAATGTAAGACATGTTGCATGTGGGGCACAACACTTGATATATGCCGGATTTTTCTAATGTGGGCATTTTGTCTTTAGGGTTCCCTAATAAATTTTTAATGTTATTTGTGTTGTGAAACGTTAGTGTATAATTTGCGTTATGAAAAATTTTTGTTAGCCCTTTGTTTAGGGTTGGATGGAAGGGGAGTGAAATAAATTTTTTCTTCCTATCGTCACTTAGAGCAAGCGTAGTACTTGTCTTCTTGTCTAATGTTTTGGATTGCTTGTTAATAATGTTGTCTATCAATTCGTGTGTGTACCCGTTTTCTAGGGCCGCTTTTTTAATATATTTTACTTCTTTGTCAAAACGTTTTTTATTTAGCGGTGTCGTCAATAGTCTGTGTACCATATGGTTGAAAGCCGCGATCTTTTGTTTGTAAGGGTGATTGGAGTCTTTCTTAATATAATTGTTGCTATGGGTCGGTTTCCTGTACACGTCAAATTCTAATCGTCCATTATTATTAATGATCAAAATGTCAAGAAAAGGTAAAGACTTATTTGCTTCGATTTCAAAGGTGAAGTTTATAGAGTTGTGAAATGAGTTGAGTTCTTGGACGAAGGTGTTAATGTTATAGAGTTTTGTGTCAAAAATGGCAAAAATGTCATCAACGTACCTGCACCATGTGTTGGGGAAATAGTTTAACGTATTTTTACAGCGTTGCTCAAAAGAATAAAGAAAAATATTTGCTATAAGTGGTGAGAGAGGATTGCCCATTGATGTTCCATTAATTTGTTTATAGAACTTATTGTTAAAAACGAAGTAATTTTGTTCCATGCATAAGTTTGTCAATGTGAGAATTTCTAGAATTTTGTTTTCCTCAACTTGTTTACTTAGTAGCCAGTCCTGGAGGTTTTCGAGCGCGACGTCAATGGGAACACTGGGGAAGAGTTGTTCTACGTCAAATGACACCAGTATTTCATCTTTGTGTATTTTTTTGTTTCTAATATGTTCCAAGAAATTTTGGGTGTTTTTAACGCCGTATGTTTCTTCAATGCCTATACATTTGAATTCCTTAGTGAGCCATTTGGCGATTTTATAAGAGGGTGAGTTGATGGCCGAAACTATAGGTCTCATTTTGTTTCCTGGTTTATGTATTTTGGGAAGGCAGTAAAGTCTTGGAATGGTGGGATTCGCTATTTTCAGAGCGAACGCTAGTTTTTTGTCAAATGTGTGTTTGCAACGGTTAACAGTTTCTTTGACTTGTGTCGCGAGTTTTTTAATGGGATTTTTGGAGATCTGGATGTAGGGGCCTGTTTCAATAGTATTTAATGTTCTTTCAAGGTAGTCCGCTTTGTTTAGAATGACTGTGGTGTTGCCCTTATCAGATTTGGTGTAGACGCAGTCTTTCTTCTTTAAGTTTTGAATAATTTTATAGTCTGTCTTATTTATCTGAAGGTTCTTATTTGGCAAATGTTCCGCTCAATGGCGATTTTACTAGCGGTTCTTATATACTGTTTGGTCGTGTCGTTACTATCCTTTATATCACATTCTATATCAATAATCAGGTCGTCAATTGGTGGTTTTTTGTATGGAAGACAATGTTTAAGGCCTTTGTTGAGCAATCTGATCTCGTCATGGGTGAAGTGAACGTTGGAAATATTTTTAACGAAATTAATCCTATCTGGAGACCCGGTAGGACTACGCTTCTGAAGAGATTTAATTTTCGAATTTATGCCTCTGAGTTTGGTTTGAATTTTATGTTGGTTAACCTCTTTCAACTTTTGAAAGTATTCATTAAAGAAATGATACTCAATGTTATTATAATTTTTTGTGATAGCGAGGTGTAGGTTGTATGCTTGAAATTCTAGTTGACTACGTTTAGCGTATTTGGCACGAATTTCTAAATTGAGCCAATGTTGACGTGCTGTTTCTATTGCTTTGGAAGCGTGGGGGTTATTAGGGGGACCGTTAATTTTGATAAATTTGGGGAATAAATGCAAAGATTTGCACTTTTTAAGAAAGTGTATGTCAATAGATAAAGAGATGATTTTAAATTTTAAGGCATGTAATTTGTTGAGCTCTTTCGGCTGGAGAGCCATAATTAGTTAAGTAAAAGAGAGCGAGCTACACTGGCAAATATATAAAATGTAAGCGAAGGAAATTCTCCAAAGCCAGTCAAACTGATAAAACCCGGTTAAAAGGCCGGATAAAAACAGATGAACCCGGATAAAAACCCAATACGTATTTCGGCTACAAAGTAACCATCATCAGGGGTTAAAAAACGGGGGGAAGGGGGACTTGAGAGAGGGCAACTGAAACCAAGACCAGTGGCACGCTCTCAAGTGGATGTCCAGGGCTGTGTCTGTGTATTTATACCTGGTTGGTGGGCAGGGGGGTAGAAGAAAAAGGGGGGGACCTAGATGACCTAGGTGATGGGAGAAAAAGGGGGTCAGGAGGTCAGTTTAAAAAGAACGCTGTTTATTACCCCTAACTCGTTATTCATCAGGGTGTGTCTGTATTTATGAATGTGTAAGCTTTCTGTTGCGTCGAGTTTGGTATTAGGGACTTGTTTAAGCAGTTTGAGGTTATTTGTGTCTAATGGGTGGTTATATTCCAAAATGTCTTGGTCTTGGTTTCAGTTGCCCTCTCTCAAGTCCCCCTTCCCCCCGTTTTTTAACCCCTGATGATGGTTACTTTGTAGCCGAAATACGTATTGGGTTTTTATCCGGGTTCATCTGTTTTTATCCGGTCTTTTAACCGGGTTTTATCAGTTTGACTGGCTTTGGAGAATTTCCTTCTCTTACATTTTATATATTTGCCAGTGTAGCTCGCTCTCTTTTACTTAATCAAAAACTATTAATCAGGTCAACGCAAAATTATATATTTAGGATTTTTACAAAAGTTAGAAGATCTGATTAGTTTTTGGTAAAAATCGGTCTACCGGAAGTGGGTGTTTACTCTATTCACTTATCCGTTATTTTGAATTATTTGCTTTAATATTTCATAAATGTAAAAATGTATCGGAATAAAAGTTGTAGGGAATTTCATTTTCTACAACCTTTGTTTGATACATTCTTCCATATAATGCATTGTTTAAGAGATATCTTATATTTTTAGCTGCCACCACCACGCCACCTACCGAAGACTATTGTTAACAATTGGCGCTTAGTTACGTCTTAGTAACGCTCCTTTTTCTTTTCTTGTCAACCGGAAGTAAACATTGACAACGATCCCAGAGCTAACAACATGTAATTTGCCATATAAATATTGAGAAAGCCATGTGGGGCCCACATCAGTTTATTCTAGAATCCCACCGTTATAGTTATTGCGCAGTTTGCGTTTCCAAATTTTATCCGATCGAAACGAAATGTTGTATACTTACAGAAAACATCGAATGATGAAGAAAACGTCAAATAAATATTTCTCGAGGGCAAAGATCCCGCTGATTCCCTAATAATATTGTCATTTGCCACAAGAATCGTCGTAGCAACCAATGTAAACAAAATATTTGTTGTTATTGTTCAGGTTTTTTTTTAAATTAAATAAATATATAATTTCCAGAACGGAAATAGGCTTATGGTTTTGTCGCTGTGTCTGTCTGTTAGTCTCCCCCTATAACCTTTGAACCAATAGACCGATTTTCATGAAACTAGTTGGAAATCTCTTGCTACATGGGTCGAGTTAACGAGGATAGTTTTTTGTGGCGAAGATTGATGTTTCGGGTTCGATTCCAGCAACTATCCTTCCCATTTGATTTACATGGGAAATCTGAAATCCATCGTGCAGGGAAATTTTCTCTCGCGCATTAAAATATCTTAGAATTGTAATATCGAAGCGAGTTTTGTACTATTCTCTGAAGAAAGGAATGGTGATTTTATTTTTTATCGTAGAATATTGCTTATCGATTGTATTTCGTAGAATTTCGCGTAAATACCGGCGATTTTGCAGTTTTTATCACTCATTACGAGAGCGTTGCCATAGCAACAACTATTGCTGGATTCAGATTCGGTATCATTATCTATAGACGTTCCTTACAGAGGAGGAGGAGGATGATACTAATGTTTAGGCACTTCCAGATGAGCTGGAGATTCGAAATTTTTTTCTCAGGTAGGATTTTGTGCAAAACCGACTAGAAAAAACGAAAATCTTGAAAGAGTGCAACAATGCGGTCGCTAAAAATTCGCAATTGTTTAAAAAAATTTTCATGGTTTATGTATTTCCGACTGTGCTACGGAGCTGAAATTTTTTTTATAGGTAGAATATGTAAAAAAAAGAAATAGACATTATACAAATTTTGATATTTTAATTTGTTTGGCAGTTAAAAATTCTTCAAGTTTAAACAAATAGGTAAATGTTTAGATACTACGGGGCGAGTTAGAGAGCTGAAATTTTGAAATTATTTAGAGTTTAGTCTATATAAACGAATAAACATTTCAATGTATCCATGAAATCGTTATTGCGGCCGTTAAAATTTTTTTAAATTTAAACAACTAGATAAATGTTATTTCACTTCTAATTGTGCCATAAATTTAAAATTTGGCAAAAATGTGTGGCCTTATTAACCGAATGTGGAAAATTTTTAATATTCTAAAAATTGGAAAATTTAGCGATTGTTTTACTCCATAATTGTTCCATAATGAAAAAACGAAAATCGGACCAGAGGAGAAATCTTTTGAATCAAAGAAATATTTCCCATGATGAAATATCTCTCTGAAAAATGAATGTTTTTTCAAGGTGAGATTAAATGATTGCAGTATGCAAGCACCTTCTACTAGTATAATAATACGTACACGCCTTATTTTTGCCGCACAAATACGCGTGATCGATTTAATATTCCGTTCGAATGTGTTCTATTTTACAACGTTAAATTATGAAATTTGGGAACGCAAAGACCTACATATCCGCGATGACTTTAAAGCTATTAAAGCCAATATAAATATTAAATAAACGATTAAATGGAAAGTAGGCATCATAAGTTCTTTTTTGGATAATCTTGTTATCTCCGAAAATAGAAGTCGTAATTGCGTGGCCTTTTTTGCGGTAAATGTTATCATCTACCCGAATATATATTTTAATCTATGCCTCGCAGATAATATAATAGCTTGGAAGAGAAAAAGAAGGTAGGGTAGTTTCCCAAAGTTGACTTCAGTTAGGGTCACCAGACGTCCGGTTTTTCCCGGACATGTCCTCCTTTTTAGGGTGTCCGGGGACGTCCGGGCGGGATTTTAACACGTCCGGAATTTGAATATTTCCTTCTACTGTACGTTTTTTAAGTTATTTACCTTGATTTTTGGGAAATATGAAACCTGTCTTCGGACAGCAGCGTGATGATGATGATTGCAGCTTGTGATTTTAACGTTTTAATCCCTAATTATATCGTGAGATGTTAAATATCATTTTTGACGCTTGACTCCATCATTTTGCTTTAAATCTGTCAATAAGTCGTTCCGCAAACCGCGGTAATAATATAATGTGTCATATCATTATTCCTTAATAATCAGTTTAACTTTTATTTCCAAGTTAATTAATAAACTTAGGTTTAGAGTTTATATTTTTTTATATATTATCCAAGACATGTATAAAAACTTGTATATTCCTATATATTATATTTAGTCTGCATCGTCGGAATTATTGTTTTGGATAACAAGTCATAATAACGCATGAAATTATAAATATTGTTGCATTTTGTTTTTATGCGTAAATGTTGAAGTAATAAAAACATTTAGGTTCGAAAATTAACTTTAATAATATTTAATTATATTTCCTTTATTGATATAACACCATAGTACAATTTTTTGTGCTTAAAAAGATAAATTTTAAAAGTCCGGGTTTTTGTGTTCTTGTTGTCCGGGAAGTAAGATTAAAAATATGTAACTTCAGTAACCAATAAGATTATTTACGTTGACAACAATTCGGTAGCTATGCAAGAAATTTACAGTTCAAAGCAAAATATGACTTTCCGGTTCGATTTCCTTGATAACGGCTACACCTACGATAAAAATGTGTAGGAATAGTCTACGTTGATAGATCTGCAAGGGTATTTAGAAACTATTTTGATATAACGAATAATTTACGAGAAATAACGGAAAGTTAATTTTTTGTCACCAGTAAAGTGGTGCCCCTGATTAGCTTACCTGATCCATTTTCAGCTTACTTTCCAAACAAAACGTCCAAACCAGGAATAATGCAGGCTGGTTTCCCAAAATTGACTTCCCGAATTGATTAATTATATTGACAGTAAATGTCTCAGTATGTGTTAGTCATTCTAAGGAATTCTCGTACCATAAATACCACTTGTAGTTCATAGTTTATCAATGAAGGGGGTACCGGTGGTGTAGTGGTTAGGACGCTGGCTGCTACTCGCCCGATGCTTGAAAAAGTCATCGGGTACGAATCCTGCGCGAGTAGGATTTTTCTCAAGGTCACCCGGCACCCTGTTTGCGTAGTTTGAGGAGACCGCGCAAATTCAGCTGTTCCGTTCTTTGGAAGGGACGTTAAGCTGTTGGCCCCCCTGCTGTTCTTCGTAAGAGCAGGCAAATGCCGGCACCGGGTTTCCCTCCTCCCTCCCCGGTTATTCATTGCACTACCTCTGAGATACCCATTTGTGCTGTAAGAGGCAAATTGACTGGGCATACATACAATTTATCAATGATAGAGAAACAGTGGAAAACAAATTAATATGGCATCATCAGGTTTAAAATAATAATAATAATTTATTTTTCGCCATCAGTACTATAAACAATGTCAAAATCTCAGGGTAAAATTATATACCTATGGGAAGTTTGTGATGATATCTTCAGGAGTGGATTTTTATAGCGGACAAACAAACAAACAATTTCGGAAGTATGTATAACTGTTCTTTTTGAGCTTTATAATACAATGGGTCATTTATACCCAGTGCAAGTACTTAACTTGCAAGTACTCAAGGGTTTAGATAAGTTTGCTATTAATCAAAAGGCAACAGTTTACGTAACACTTCTTTATTGCAACATCACAACTATACATGGTGGTATTCATAAAAACAGTTTTTCTTTTCATTCAAACACAGAAACACTTTGCAAGACGAACAACGTGAGTGTGGCCTAGACTCCACCTTTTTCATGGAACACATCTCGCACCTTGCTCTTTGCGAGACGAATTCAGGCCAATGAGAGCCTCTGCTTTGCAACCGCATGGCGTTGCCGATGGAAAACTTCCCTTTTCTCCTTTTCGCCGGGGGCTTCCAAACCTTTCCTTCCGTTCCCTTTCTCCTGCTTTGTTTCCTTGGTGAGGACTTCGCGTTTGTCTGCCTTACCTGCCGTGTAAATTGCAACACTGGAATATTCTCAAAAAAATTATACAGGATGTCCGAGAACTCACCGTACCCCTAATTTATGTTCATGATATATTCGTTACATTATCTGACATGTAGTCTTATTTTATGAATCCAGCAGCACCATCATGCTTGACGCAGAGCCTGATGTGCTGCCAAACCCATTCCTCCTCACATTCACTCTGTTGAGAGACGTCTCCATTCAAAGAAAAAAGGGTAATTATCGGTTACATGGGCACAAAAGTATCCTTAATAACTGTATCCCTTCTTTTTTCTTTGAATGGAGATGCCTCTCAACAAAGTTAACGTGAGGAGGAATGAAAAACAGTTTCACCAACTTACCCAACCCAGTGGGGTCGAGTAAAAGTTTTGTTGTTCAAATTTCCCTCCCCTGGTACAGCTGAATTCCAATGGAATACTGCTCTGTGTAAATCCAAATCTCATCGCATTCAGCACCTTATAGTTGTATATCTCGTCCCTAGATGGATGATGCTGAGGTGGTGCCCACATAACTGATAAGTATCCAAAAAATTTCCAGATATGATGTACCACTGACAGGTCCGCCAAAGAAATACGAGCCAATGATATGACAATAACCTGCCCACAACATCACATGTGGTGTGTTGTTTTCAATCTCCAACATGTAATGAGGATTCTCTCTGGAACAAAAAACGATATTTCTGTAACACCATAAATACCACGGAAGATGACACGGAGGACATGGCGATGCATCAATCTCTGTGTTGAACATGACGGTGCCGCTGGATTCATAAAATACAGGTGCATGTCAGAGAATGTAAGGAATATATCACAAAAGTAAATAAGGGGTACAATGACTTCTCAGACACCCTGTACAGGAATTTTTCAGTCATAAAATTTGTTTTACGCAGAGGTCTCAAACTTCTATTTTTCCACAGGCTGCTTTAACCATTTATGTACCAATTGTACTTGCAAGTACCACTGTTATTGAATGCAAATATTTATACTATTTGAATTTTTAGTGCTGATATTTATACACCTTCATTTGTTGTAGTGTAGTATTACTACCAATAGGTGGCAGGATTAACTTAACTGTATTATTTTGATGCCACATGGTTTTTCTTTAGCCTGCGTTGCCATTATTGTGCGCATGGATTAGCATTCATCTGCGTATGCCCTTATTTAAATGAAAATCTTAGAATTTTTTGTGATTTATTCAAGTGTAGTAATTTATATTTTTAAAGACAGAATTTGTAAAAAAAACGAAATAGGGATTATAGAAATTTTGATATTTTAATTTGTTCGGCTGTTAAAAATTCTTGAAGTTTAAACAAATAGATAAATGTTTAGGCACTACGGGGTGAGGTAGGGAGCTGAAATTTTAAAGTTATTTAGAGGTTAGCGCAAATGCACAAATAAACATTTGAATATCTCCATGAAGTTGTTATTGTGGCCATTAAAAATTTAAACAACTAGATAAATATTATTTCATTTCTAGACGTGTTATAACTTTAAAATTTGGCAGAAATGTGTGGCATTAGTACCCCGCAGTGAAAAAAGTATAATATTCCTAAAATTGCAACTTTTAGGGAGAAAGTCATGTGGTGGCCACATCAGATTTTTATATCTATACCTTAATGATCATATATGCACTAGGGAAAGCAAAATACGATTATTACATTTTAATAATTTTTATCTTGGAAACTATAAGTCTTACTTATGTGCATTCATGGATTTTTTGTAACAAATGTTGTCTTCTACCTGAATAAATTTTTAATTGATACCTTACAGGTCATATAAGGGCTTGTGAAAGCAAAATGCGATTTTCTGGATGGTTAGTTAGCAGAACGTACTTGATCTGTCATCATCTTGCTGTTGTGAGTTATAACGGAAGCTAGATAATGTTGCCCCTTGCTACATAATTGCGCAAAACAAGCATGCATTGCTCAGAGAGCTTCTTACCATGCTTAAAAAAACTATTCATATAAATACCATTCAATCACGTGACAGTTATTCTTTTGGGAATACTGTGGTCGCACCAAATATGAAAAATTAACAAGATATTTTAATGTTTTTAAGTTAATTATTTCATTGAGGAGATTTTCTATCCTAATTTTGCATAAGATTTCATGATCTAAAATGAACAAAATGATCTAAAATGCTTGCAGAATGCATTCACCTTTTCCTAGTATCTTATATTTGTAAGAAGCTCCTATTTGTAACAGATTTATGATTACCTCATAATCTTCTACATCTTTCAGTTCCTTCTTCACCAGTTTTGTCGATACCACCTACAATTCAAACACATCAGAAAATAGGATTATTATAAAGTAACTGAAAATTAATTCCTAAGCTAAAATAATGCTATGCATATTATTAATACACTAATTTTAAAATAGTACCACCAGTAGTAAAAACATTTGAACAGATAATGTTAACACTTAACTACGCATGTCCACTTGCAGGTCGTAATTACGTGTTTGGCATCCTGTGTGCTACATCGATAGTGTTAATGATTTAAACAAAAAGATAAATTTAATAAACATGTTTATTTCGATAAAACAAACAATGAATTTTTAACATATTATGAATTATTTTAAACATATTATTAGGGGTAGTTATTTGAAAAAGCACAAAACAAATGAAAAAATGATTTTCGTTAACATTTTAACAAAATCGTTGTTGCGAACTATCCAAGTCTGTGTTTGAGTGACATTTTTCACACGTGTATGTTATTACCTTTTATATTAACTCTGTTTTGGACACCGGCTAATCTGAAAAAAAATCCAAAGCTGCTTGCGGGGTTCGAACCACCTCACCTCACCACCGCATAAGATGAGTGATGTAGTCACCTCAGCCACCAGAACCTTGTGTTAGCACTGTGATAAATGTGTATTTGAATTCACGTGGGAAGATAGACAAGCGATCATCATAGCAACGAGATTAAACAAACTATTGTCATTCATGTTGTAATCTTTTAATAGAAGTCTCTTTATTTTAATTTGTATTGATACGAGCATTCCTACGTTTTTTGAAGGGATACTTCTGCTAATAATTGTAAGTTTTTATTTATCGTATTTGTTATTGATAGTAAGTTTTTATTTACCTTACAAACTTTTTGTCTTTATTCACTATTTAAGATAGGTAATACTGTTGTAAAGGATGTTAATTTGAATAAATTTAAATGAAACATTTTAAAGTGTTGTGTTGTAGCTTAGCAATTCTTCAGATAACTATATTTATACAGTGTTTTATATGGATGGTTGATGTGATGTTAGGAAAAGAACAATTTATTATTTTTGTCATTTAAGTTAGGTGACTGAACATGAAATATTCAACAATTTCACTCCTACCAGTATCTAAAGCTGAATTACTCTGAAATAGCAGTATATTTTCCCTGATTTTAAGCAATATGAATGGATAAGTTAGTATTTCCATTAATGAAACAAGAGATACTATCAAACTTCTTACTACTTATATACCAAACATTCTTACTGGTACTACTTACAATTAGAAACAATGGCAGCTGATGCCTTTGAGTACGCTGGAAGTTGATGCTTCTTGTAGAACTAAATAAAGTTATTGTTCTCTACCTTTCTCTCAGCATTCATACGTGATTTATTCTAGATTCTTCGAGTCTGTAGTTAATTATGGTTATTTGCTATCGTGTTTACGTGCTCCAGAGTGCTCTAATAAGGTTAAAACTGAAGGTTGGGTGAACCCGTACACCTCAGGCGTGACTAAAACGTATGTAAAAAATTTCAACATAGGATTGTCATTCCTTCAATTTATTAGCTCAAAAAATGTCATATGCCATACTATGAAATGAATATAATTGGATTATTGTGTATATCCTAATATCGCCTTGTAAGTAAACAGAGTATGTAATGATTGAGTTTGCTGACGTTCTTTCGGAACGTTATTTGAAAATTTCATTTCGCACTTTCGTTATGTTACCAATACATAATACCAATAATTCGATCATTGCTTTAGACCACGTTACACCATCTACTTTATTCTGGAATGGTAACGCTAAAAAAAATCTGTTCGTGCTATACACGGGTATATAGAAAAATCATAGATTACGAGGCTGAAAACCCCCTATCCATTATACGAGGGTGCACATTATACGCGGGTATTTACGGTAGTTATTTAGGGGTTATTTTAGTCTTTTAAAGGTGTTTTATGAACTTGTTTATGATCATCCATATGTATTACAGTGACCCGATACAAGAGTCTGAAATTCTAAGGAGTTTCGAACAGCCCAACCACCCTATTAGTATGATCGATCGTGACTGCATTGTATACCCCACGCACTGCAATATTAAATTCATTTAAAAAATTTACCCTGGGAGGCAAGTCGTCCGTTATGTATTCCTCTTGCTCTGAAACATCAGGATGGTAGTTCGCCTGAAATAAAACGAAAAAAAGTAAGGTAAGAGCTTCTGAAGCAGACAATAAATGTCAGTTATTAGGCGTACTATACAAAAAGTAAAAAAAGATCTTATGGTCGGATTGTGTCCATCCGTCCAACCGCATTTATCATCTCCGAAACTTCTGGACGGATATGCATGACATTTGGTATTTAGGTTATAAGGACAAAGAAGATAGGAAAATGACATAAATAATTCACAAAGACTAATCGGGAGTGTCACTTTACTGGTGACATAAAATTAACTTTTCATTATACGAGGGGTGTTCAATAAGTAAGTTTCGGAACATTCGTAAATCAAAATTAAATTAATTCAAAGAAATGAGAGCTACGAGGTGCTACCCAAAAGTTCCGGGAATTGTATACCTTCAAAATTCATACATACAGAAAAATTCTAACGCTGATATTGTGGTATCCCTCTTTAGTTGACCCGGATGAAATGTGATATTTTGGTTATTTGTTTATATGAAGATTATATATACCATATTTGGTTAAAATCCACACCTCTAGAAAGATATGTAAAGGAAATATTAATTTACCTTTTATTGTGGAAGACCTGCTCTTTAGCTTCACTTGAAACATCTTTATTTCATTATGGTATGCTGCACAAATCTTATATACAGAATTTAGTTGAAATATTTAGTTGAATTCCTTCCAAATTCATAACTAATGAAAAGCTTTAATTTGTAATTGTGGCACCCCTGTTTGACCGATTCAGTCCAGTTATGCTATTATGATTTTATTATTATTATTACTTGTATTGTGGCAGCCCTGCTTTCTATATCTACACCAAAAATCCTGATTCTGTTTTTTTTTATGTTGAGCATTTTCATACAGGTAGTTGAAATACCTTCGCATTTTTGGGTAACTTACTTTTTTGAAAATTTGGTCCATCTCCATCAGCCTCTGCATTTCTAACAAGCGTTCCACATTCTCAGGATCATCCTTGAAAAACATTTTAAGTCTTTCGGCGTGGAACAGGGCTTCTGAAGCCGTTGGAATGGCATCTGGTTCATCCTCCTCAAGATCTGGATCAGTTTCAAATGACTGCGGTGATTCTAGACGTGAAAGAAATTAATTTATTACTATATAATTATCTGGGCTTTGCCCTGGCTTTAAAGTTTCGCACTTTCCATGCACATATCACCTGCTAATATTTTCATTCAAACTCAGGCTACTCTCAAGGTAAGTGACCAATATTCTCCTTTAATCGGTATTCATTCATTCATTTATTCATCATGCTTCTGCCCGAAGACAGGTTTTAACTGAATCACTGCCTCCATCTCTCTCTCTCTCCCTAGAAGCCTCTTTTATATCTCTATAAGTATTATATCCCTGCTTTATATTATCTAATATTCCTGTTCTTTTTCTCCCTCTTCCTCTTCTTCCACTAATTTTTCCCTCTAAGATCGTCCTTTGTAAACACTGTCTTCTCAATATGTGCCCTATCCAATTTGCTTTTCTTTTCCTGATTGTTTTTATTAGCATCCTCTTCTCCCACCATTTCTAATACTTCTTCGTTTCTCTTCCTCTTTCTCCATTTCACTTTCATCATCCTCCTCCATACCCACATCTCAAAACTTTCTAAATATTTTTCCTCCTTTCTCCTTATCGTCTACGTCTCTGCACCATAATGAGCTATGCTCCATATGTAGCATTTTGCTAATTTCTTCCTTGTTTCTAAATTTATTTTCTTGCTTGTGAGAAGCTCCTTCTTCTCGTTAAATGCTGCTTTTGCCATTGCAATCCTACTTCTGATGTCCTGTGTACTACTTCCATCCTGCGCTAAAATACTGCCAAGATATTTGAAACTACATACTTGTTCCAATTTTTGCCCATTTACCATTATATTTAATTCTTTATGTTCCTTTGAAACCACCATGACTTTCGTTTTCTCAGCATTGATCTTCATTCCATATTGTTGGACAACCTCCACTAGTCTGTCTGTCATCCTCTGAAGTTCTTTCTCGTCTTCTGCTATTAATCCCTGATCATCTGCATATTTAATGGTGGTAATACTTTCACCTCCTATCTTAAATCCAATCGGTAATAACAAATTAAAATATGGATTCAAATTTGACACCTCCTTCCCTGCTAAGAAATCAAAGTTCAGACACAGGGTGCATATCCTATCTGTCTCTTTAGTATGTGTACCAAGTTTTAAGTCTCTATGTTTCTTGGTTCCACAGTGATATTGGTGAAGGATTCATCAAAATCAGTCAATTGGTTGTTAAGAATCTTAAAATAAACTGATGTGGGTAACACATGACTTTCTCCATATTTATATGGCAAATTACATGTTGTTAGCTCTGGGATCGTTGTCAATGTTTACTTCCGGTTGGCAATTAAGAAAAGAAAAAGGAGCATTACTAAGACGTAACTAAGCGTCAATTGTTAACAATAGTCTTCGGTAGGTGGCGTGGCAGCTAAAAATATAAGATATCTCTTAAACAATGCATTATATGGAAAAATGTATCAAACAAAGGTTGTAGAAAATGAAATTTCCTACAACTTTTATTCCAATACATTTTTACATTTATCAAATATTAAAGCAAATATTTCAAAATAACGGATGAGTGACAAGAGTAAACACCCACTTCTGGTCAACCGATTTTTAACAAAAACTAATCAGATCTCCTAACTTTAATAAAAATGTTAAATACAAAATTTTGCTTTGACCTGATTAATAGTTTTTGAGTTAGAGTGCCCACAAAAATCTATCACATACCGTATTAGCCCGAATATAATGTGACCCCGAATATAGTGCGACCCCAAGTATTTTGAAAGGAATTTTAGAAAAAGACGAAAAACATTTAATTTTCTCTATTTTGCACATTTAAATTACCTGTAAACTCATGAATTATGTACTAAAGGGGGGTAATGTTACGCCACATTTAGACGGTCCTCGTTTTCTAACGTCGAGTGTCGCGACCCTGCGTAAAGTTGTGCCGGTGCTGTGGTTGCTGCAATTTGACCTTGATTTATTTTCTAGTCTCCTCAAACCACTACCGAGTATATTTGTACAATGTAGCATCGTAACACGAACGTCCAATTCACTTACAATGCAGCAATTATAAAAATATGCGCTGAAACATGCGTCATGAAACGCGCCGATACGCAGTTATTTTTTAAAGATACAAGTATTCGAATATAGTACGAATGCATTAAGTACTCGAATATAGTGCAAATGCAACTTTCAAAGGTACATATTGAGGAAAAAAACATCGCACTATATTCGGGTCAATACGGTACATACAGACAGACTGACAGACAGACAAATACACAGACATCATCGAGAAAATAGTCAAAACATGTCCAGGGAACCTTAAAACGTGTATTTCCGTTGAAATGTCGAATTCGATTTTTTTCATGAAAACAATACTTTCTCTATACTTCGTATACGGAGAAAGTAAAAAGGATAAACTTATAATTATCACTCGATATTTGAGAAAAGTAAAACGTGTTTCTGCCTTTTATGGCTTGAAAATGTATCTTACCAAAACATTGACATTGGGGAAGGTTTCAACAAAATCTGTCAATTCGTTGCGGAGATCTATTTAAAAGCCCGAAATATGGACTGGACCTTACATTATGACCTTGCAATCCTGTGGACTGATTTTGTCCATTTTGGATTTAAAAATTTCAACAAAATTGGTCATTTGGTTGCCGAGATAATAATTAAAAGACAAATTCGGTTCAACTGTTGCATGGGGACCCCTCGACCCTGTGAATTTGAACCAACCCTTACATTCCAGTCCTTGACCCCGTGGACCAATTTTAAGCATTTTCAGCTCGAAAACGTGTCTCATGAAAATATTGATATTGGTGGAGGATTCATAAAAAAACCGAAAATTGGTCCAACCGTTCCATAGAGACCCCTTGGGCCCCCGTAGGCCCATTTGAATTATTTTGGGCACTGCAACTCTCATAATCAGCCTGAAGCTGCTGCCAGATTTTGAAGCACCTACATTTATTTTCTGAAGAGTTACGCCTGCCACAGACACCCAGTTTCTCTTATTATTATAGATTACTAGTAGTTGGTGATTGCATACTGCAAGCATTTCATATCACCTTGAAAAAACATTCATTTTTCAGACAGACATTTCATTATCACAAATATTCTTTTAATTCTAAAGATTTCACCTCTGCAGCGATTTTCGTTTTTCCCACACGTAAAAATAATAGTTTAAAATAATCCTCAAATGTTGTAATTTTAAAATTTTTACACTTTCTTCATTATGGGGTACTAATGCTACACATTTTAGCCAAATTTTAAAGTTGTAGCATTTCTAGAAGTAAAATAATATTTTTCTAATTGTTTAAATTTAAATAATTTTTAACGGCCGCCGAAATTCATATATGGTGAAATTGATATGCTTATTTGTGTAAATTCACTACTTTGTAAATAATTTGAAAATTTCAGCTTCCTAGCTCATCCCGTAGTACCTAAACAGTTATCCATTTGTTTAAAATTTAAGAATTTTTAACTGCCAAACAAATTAAAGTATCAAAATTTGTATAATCCCGATTTCGTTTTTTATGAATTCTACTAATTAAAAAAAATTCAACTCTGTAGCACATGCGGAAATACATAAACCTTGAAAATTTGTTTAAACAATTACGAATTTTTAGCGGCCGCATTGTCGCACTTTTTCAAGATTTTCGTTTTTTCTAGTCAGTTTTGCACAAAATCCTACCTATGGAAAAAATTTCGAATCTCCAGCACATCTGGAAGTGCCTAAACATTAGTATCCTCCTATATGTTATATATATGTTATATCTACCGATGTTAGAGTCGTCGATATATAATGATAATGTAATCAATTGAAGTGACCAATTTTTGTTAACATCTTGCATACAAGAGGAAAATCCTATACTACGCATGTTTCACGGGCATTTATTGTAACCCCACAAAGTGCATAAATTGGAAAAATAAGCATCATTTGACTTCTGCTGAAAATTGCTGTGTAGGGGCCTGAAAATACATTTAGTACTTTTTAGGGTATGAAATTTATGGAAAGAGCCACCTTTATGCAAAGGAACTCCGAATGAATTTGATAGTCTTAAGCATAACTTTGTAGAATCTAAAATATATAAAAGGCTACTCCTGTCCCTTTGTCCCTCTGTCACGCTATAAAAATGTGAATAACTCGATAATGGAACGAGATACATTATATATTTGGCAGGAATGATCGATTCACATATTGTAAGATGATGACAAAAAGAAATCTCGAAAAAAGTCTTAGGTTCGACTCCAAGGTAGGTATTTCCATTTCCCATATGATAACACGTAAAAATCAACTTTTTGACTTGCAGGCTTTCATTCTTTTTTAGATCTAAATTAGAAAGAATTTGCCCCCATGATCTTCGGATCTAGCCCCTTTTAAAGAAAAAACTATAAAGTTTCTTATTCTGTTCATCTTTTCCCACCTACAGTTCGAAATTACTCATGTTAAATGTTTATTTCACATATTTTGGAGAAATCTTGGCATTTTAACGGGGATGTCGCCTTGCCAACCAATTGCATTGTTACACCTCGAAATCCTATTGTTATTTCGATCCTTATGGGTGAAAGCGTGCTTTGAATGCTCTTACAATTAGTACGAGAGAGAGAGAGAGAGAGAAGAAGAGAGAAGTTATTTTCATAGCAACCAATGTAAACAACTTTCGTTGCGTTATTTACGAGGAATACATTTGAATGTAAAACATTAATCATTCGCATATTAAAATTAGGTACTTAGAATCATCGTAGGAGTTCAAGACTTGAAACACCGAACACCTAAAAGAACAAAAGTTTGTTTTCTTGCCATCCAAATAAAGTCAAGGGATATTTATTGTCATTTTTTATTTCACAAAAAGCTTTCCTGTTGAATTTCAATGGGCATCTCCCTAGTATGTATTATATTTTGTTGCTCCAACTGCTGAGCCTGGCAATACAATATGACTACAGCATGTGACTACAGTATAACCAAAAGCTAACTACAGCATGCATATAAAATATCTAGGTGCTAGCAGGAAAATCTTAGGCAGGGCCGGCTTAAATGGCGAGCCAATGTGGCATTGCCTCAGGGCGCCAAAGTTTAGGGGGCACCAAAGTTTAGGGGGCGCAGAAGTTTAGAGGGTGTCGAAGTATAGGAGGCGCCAAAAAATCGAAAGAGCCACAGAAGAAAAACAAACAATCGCTATCGATCAACAAGAAATAAGTGAAAAGTTTAAAAAACGGAATCCTATTGCTGTCCGATTGTTTGGTATGACATTTTGAGCCAAATAAACATCGCAAGTAAAGCTCTCCAAGACGTCAATTTGAACATCTCGCAAGCTGTCTCCCGGCTTTCAAAATCAAACGAATACCTTAAAAATGACAGAAATTTATACGCGTGCTAGACGATGCAAAAAAGTTGGCAATCGAATTTGAAATTAACCTAGAATTTGAAAAAACAAGAATGTTTGATTATGAACATGAAGATGAAACCATAGAGAACGAAAGTTTTAGAGTTCACTTTTTCAACAACATTTCAGACAATGCAATTCAGTCATCGAAAGACAGGTTTGAGTTGATCGTCAAGCATAATGATCAGTTCCAATTTTTATACTATGTGAATTATGCCAGAGAGTGAGTGACGACGAGCTCCGTAAAAATTGTATGGATTTAGAAATTCTGCTCACAGATGGTGATCAGAAAGATATCCCCGGCATCGATTTATACGATGAATTAAAATATTTGCGAAACCATCTTGAAGGCACTTATTCTCCAACGAAAATCTTGCAATTCATGTTGCAAATATTTTGTGGCGCTGAGAATTCTCTTAACGTTTCCAGTATCAGTGGCCATCGCAGGACGGAGCCTTTCAAAGGTGAAGTTAACTTATCTCCGTTCCACGATGACACAAGATCGGTTGGATGGGTTGGCAACCTTATCAATTGAACACGCCATCGCCAAGGATTTAGACCTGGATGCAATGATCCAAAGATTCACAGATATAAAGACTCAAAAAGTTAATCTTTGAAGCCGAAATTGTAATGACTAGGTAATAATTAATGCCACTTATTTAATTGACATAAATTATATTTTTTATTTTAATATTTAAATAAAATGAAGTGAATGAAATAAACAATAAAATTATATCAAAAAATGTATATTTTATTTTTTAACTGAAAAACCTTGCTCAGCTTACAATTGGATGAAAGGGACGGGGGTGCCAAAGCAAAGTTGGCTAGAGGCGGCACAACCCTGATCTTAGGCAACCTGGCACCCAGGGTTTGACAAGCCCTGGTCCATTGGTTCAAAAGTAAATAGGGGGGACAGACAGACAACAAAACCTATTTCCATTCTGGAATGTAGGCTAAAAATTCACGGCCACACACTCACCTGATTTTACCTTAAGGTTAGGATCAAATTCTGTTAATAATACTTCATCCTCGCTGATGTCCAGTTGGATCTCGACAGCAGTCGTTAGGGGATCGTAGCCGCACTCGAAATCCCCGATTTCCATTCCGTCTTGGTAACCATCTTCTCCGCTCTTTGCGCCATCGAATAAAACTTTGTGTCTCAGACGAAACCTGTCAAGCCAACCATTACTCGCTTTGAAATCTGATATATCCAGACTCTTAGCTATCTCCAACGCCTTTTCTTTGATCATCGGTCCGCTAATCAGAAACCTTCTGTTCTTTGCGTCCTTCAGCCATTCAAAAACAGCTTTGTTGACATCGCCGAACTTTTCTTCCCTGTTGCGTTTGAGGCCGTGTCTACACACTTTCCATTCCTCAAGTATCGCGTCTTTGCATTTTAAAACACTATTGATTTGCGTCCTGCCGCAGTTGAACTGTTCCGCTATCTTCCGGGCAGAAAGACCCGAGTGACCCATTCTAATCACCTCCACTCTTTGATCCAAGCTTAGAATCTTATGACTGGGCATTGCATCGATAAAATTACAAACACACGGTTAAAAACACGGCTACGGTCTGTTATTACAGTTCCAACTTTGTTACAGCTTTTTCCTTACTTATTTTCAGTTGTTCTACACTTGAATTAAACACAACTTTGTTTTTTACACTTTTATTCATTTCATTTGTCTATTTCGATTGTTCAGTTTCACTGTTTTTACATTGAATTGATGTAATTCTACAGTCTTTTGCATTGACACTAACATTGGATATTTTATGCTTGTTAACCTCACTGTTGGGTATGGTTAGGATGGGTTGGGTACGGTTAGGATGGGTTGGGTACGGTTAGGATGGGTTGGGTACGGTTAGGATGGGTTGGGTACGGTTAGGATGGGTTGGGTACGGTTGGGATGGGTTGGGTACAGTTGGGATGGGTTGGGTACAGTTGGGATGGGTTGGGTACAGTTGGGATGGGTTGGGTACAGTTGGGATGGGTTGGGTAGTTGGGTTGGGTACAGTTGGGTTGGGTATGGTTAGGATGGGTTGGGTACGGTTAGGATGGGTTGGGTACGGTTAGGATGGGTTGGGTACGGTTAGGATGGGTTGGGTACGGTTAGGATGGGTTGGGTACGGTTAGGATGGGTTGGGTACGGTTAGGATGGGTTGGGTACGGTTAGGATGGGTTGGGTACAGTTAGGATGGGTTGGGTACGGTTAGGATGGGTTGGGTACGGTTAGGATGGGTTGGGTACGGTTAGGATGGGTTGGGTACAGTTGGGATGGGTTGGGTACAGTTGGGATGGGTTGGGTACAGTTGGGATGGGTTGGGTACAGTTGGGATGGGTTGGGTACAGTTGGGATGGGTTGGGTACGGTTGGGTTGGGTATGGTTGATTTAGGTTCAATTGAGCTGGGATGGGTTAGTTTTCATTAGGTTTTTCCTTTGCATTTGGTTGGAATGCATTGGATTGGGTAGGGACACTTTCAATGGGATTTTCCTTTGGATTGGGTTGACTTAGTTTTGGTTGACTTAGTTTGGATTGAATCAGTTTGGGTTGACTTTCCTTTTGGAGGGTTCTTGGGTTAGGTTAGGTTCATGACTGAATTTTAACTTTCATTATCGGTGTTTATCTGTTATTTTGCTGTCGGTGCCTATTTCACACTTCCTTGCCTAAAGCACCACTGCTGTCACTGGAGCTGTAATAACAGACCTGTTCCAGAAACACTTTTGTCATAGAATTACACGTTCCACACTTCGTTGGTCCTCAGCAGATTGGAAAGAATGATGCTGGTCCTCTTCCAGTGCAAGCAACAGGTGGATGTGAAACAAAGAGCACATTAACACGACTGAATTTCCCCATAGGATATACCCTGAAAGAACATAAAAATCTATTTATGTGTTTTCTGTTTGTGAATCTCTTCAGTCCAAAAAGAAATAATCTTACCGTTTAACTATGATCATTTATTCTGATTGTCACACTTAACCCTGTTAGTGCCATGCAAATTTTGGTGGGTATAGCCAGAAGTGCCACAGGCAATTTGTGAATTTTGTATTACCTTAGGATTACTATCACAGTGAAATCATTTCTTAAAGCTAATTTTTTCAGGAATTGTAAAAATAGGACATTATTCATAATTATATAATTTAAATGAAATATTAAATTATTTAAATGATAAAAAGTTATTGCATATCACATTGCAAAAAATAATTAAAAAAGTTTATCACAAATAATTTTCATCTTATATACAATATACACCACTAGAGCTTAAAAATTATAGTATCTATATTACTCTAGAAAATCATAAGAAATCACATGGAGATACAAAAAATAATATAAACTACAAATTTTTCAGTTAACCTCTGCAGCCATAAATTTTGAATAAAAAATTAATAGTGATGTTTATATGGGAAATATTAGAGTAACTGCATAGGGCTTTTGGTTCTGACTACTGTTTTGTCTATACTAAGGTGTTCATAGGGTGTGTAGTGACTATGATGAGTTATTACCAGTTCAGTTTTGGTCTATACCAGAGCTGATATATCGGCCATGGCACTCTTTGCCCGAGAAGCAAAAGCCAATATATCGGCTCGTGGCACTAAGAGGGTTAAGAGCAAAAAATGATAGATTGGTTATACCAAATTAATTTATCTCATTTCCTTGGATTATTAATGACCGAATGACAAATAGGAACCATCAAGGATCTCGTTCTTGGACAAAATGTGACTATTAGTCAGCTAGAGTGTTCCCTCGGTTTAATGTCGCTTCAATTAACACTGATTCACGTTAACATCATTCTAAAATTACTATCCATATTCAAATTAACATCGTCGATGATTTGAGTTAACATCATCCTGATTCGGCATCGATCAGTATATCAGCGGTTTCCAAACGTTACAAAGTTGCCCCCAACCTAAGAAAACAATCTCCACAACCCCTCTATATCATGTTCAATTACAGTTTATAAACAATACATTCTGGACATACAATCACCATTAATAAAGCCACCTTAAGGAAAGACGGACGCAAATGATACTTCCTAGCCAATTGCTGCTGCATATTGTTGGTCTCAAGATTAGGATGCTTAAACAGATAATAAATATATGAGAAATCCATTGCGTCCCTCCAACCTGCCCATTGCGCCAGTTTGGAAATCACTGGAGACTCGAACCAAAACTAGACACCGATGTTTTGACAGCTACGCTGTCATCTTCAGTAGTGTGCCACGAAACATCGGTGCCCCGCCGATTCCTCCGGAGACCTACAGCGCGTACGTGAGTTTTCTCTTTCCTTTTTTTACGGTGAAGGATCTATTACCTTTTACTTACTTTGTATTGTATCACCGTGTCTCGCATTACCCTTTGGGTCAGTTCTGATCTGGTTTTGGCTGTTTTAGTTAGCAAATCAAAGACGCCTAAAAAGATACATTCCAGTGGCAATAATTTTGTTGCATAATAGCTCACTTTAAATGCACTATATACTTATCGCAATATCATGAGTTTCGCTCATTAATCTAATAGAAAGCGGCACTGTTTTCTTGAAAAACCGGATTTTATTTTCATTCGATGTTATTGTCAATTCAATCCCGATGGCAGTTAACTTCATTTTGACGAATAAAAATAACTCAATGTAATTCACAATAACCTGCAAAAGATTTTCGAACTTCAGACAAGATTGCACGATACTTGTAATTTAAGCATATCCGCGATGATATACGCTGTGATATTGCCATACTTAAGGTTTAATTAAAAAATATCTATTAAACAGTCACTCTACAATAGAAAAAACCTGCAAACATTATATGCATTTCCAGCTTCCATTGTTCCAGTTTTGAAACACCGTTTCAATAAATATTTACCTCTTTTTCATTGCAAGATACCTTAACCCTTCACACATTTCATTTTACATCCGTTCCCTCTCTTAATTTTTCGCAACTGACAACTGCGATTATCGTTGGATGGATGGATCGATACTCGATTTGTGATAATAAAAAATAGTATGGCTGTTTTGCGCATATTCGTGGTTGGACCAAAACTTTTAAGTGGTTGAATTGAATTAGAATATCGCTGCATCATAGAGTAAAGTAATGTTACCAAAGAGTTCTGTTATGAAGTGACCTTACCGCTTAATATATTATTTAACTAATGTAATATTTAATTAACTTTATGCTGATGTACTTTTAGGAAGACCATTTACCGAAAAAAGTAATGAATGGGTCATGAAACCGGACGACAGGGGCGTATCCAGGTATCATCGTAAGGGGGGGCATGAGGACTAGGTTTTTGAGCAATTATTTTTTCTGAAGATAGACCTAGGAAGACTTATACGACATAAATAATGTTTGACTGAGTTTTCTTTATTTGAATATCAGGAAAGCGTGTGAATAATAATTCTTACATGTTTATCAGAGCACAATGAAAATAGATAGTATATAATTTTCAAAGATTTTGCAATAAACACATTGAATAAACAAGGGTACGAAATAGCCAACAAAATTGACAAAGGAATGAATGATAAAGGTAAAGCCAAACAATTAAGTTTGGCTAAAGGCGTACTTTACCTTTATCAATCTTAGCCAAAGTTATTGAGCTACTAACGATAAAGGAATGAATAATAGATGTACGTTTATACATAAGTTTATGCATAAAATAGATTACAAAAAATTACAAACTAGAAAAAAAACAATATAAAACATCCTGAAATGGGTAATAAAATAAACAAAGGAATGAATAATAAAAGTCCGCGTATACATTAAAGCTACACAAAAAATTACAGAAAAGAACAAAATTACAAAATACAAGCAACAATTACAAAATAAAATTTTAAAATATTTACAAAAAATATACATAAAAACTTTACAAAATAATGTTTAACTTTCTACTTTTTTCTGTAGAATATTAAGTACATCGGAAATATCTGGAGGTAATTTTTTATGAACATACAAAAGAGCTAGTCCATTCATTCTGTCTTGTCCAGTTGTACCTCGTATATATGTTTTCAAATATTTCAATGTTGAAAATAATCTTTCTACGGTAGATGTTGTTACTGGCAGCGTTGTCAAAATAAGTAACAGTTTATATACATTGGGAAAAATATTTTCATTGCACAAGTTAAGATAGTTTATAGCGTGACTAGGCAAATCTTTGGACTTGTAAGATTTGAATTTATCCCTCCACAGTAGCAGTTCGGAATTTAATGCATGCACGTTAACACTAAATTGCAAATCAGTCTCATAAGTTTTGATTAACAATTCTATTTTTTCTTCATAATTAGCTGGATAAGGTTTATTAGGAAACAAGATGTTGAGTGATTCCAAAATTTCTTTGTGACTGGTAAACTTACAGGTTAGCTGCACAATCATCGAGTCTAAAAATGGGACAAAGAAGGTAACTCGATAAAAACTCTCTGGAGTATCAGCATGGAAGTTATGGCAAAATTTTTGGTGTTCTGTTACTCGGGGAACAAAAATTTCATAATTTTCACCATTGACATATTTCAGCAACTTTAAAGCTGTATTGTAAATTTTATCAAAATTTACATCAACATTATTATGTGTTTCTTTCAATTTTTCAATTACAGTTTCAGCCATTTTAACTGCTTCTGCCAAGTCGATTGAAGGTGATTGCAGCATTCTACTCAGCGGCAAAGTATAAGAATATAATGTTTGCATGGAAAATAACGCAATCACAAACACAGGATTCTTTATTGAATGAAGTAATAAGGCTGCATTTACTGTTGTTTGTTTATCTGTCCACTCCTCAGTAATTTGTTCCAAGGAAGACGCAACAGGTCTGAATAATTCTACGTACACAGCAATTGATTCATGGCTTTTGACCCACCTAGTTGGACATAACTGCTTTAATCTCTGCCTTTTCGTATCAGAGAGAAATTTAACAACCAACACCTGAAGAAGACTGTTTCTTTTGGGTGTATTGAAGAAAGAATAACATGATTTAACTATTCCAATGCAATTTCTTATATCTTTTTCGGAGCAAGAGTGGCTTATGGCTAGATTCAGACAATGGGAAGCACAATGTACGTAAAGTGCAGATGGATATTTTTCGAGGACTCTCGTTTTCAAACCTTTTACGTCACCACGCATTGCACCAGCACCGTCGTACCCTTGCCCTCTTAGGTATTTCAAGTTAATACCCATTTCCTTTAGTGAATCCAGCATCGTATTGGCTAACTTTTCCCCAGTAGTCGATACAACAGGGATGAATTGGAAAAAATGTTCAACAAGTTTTTTTACCTGATCTACTTCTTCCACAAAACGAACACATAATTAAAATTGTTCAACTTTACCTATGTCTGCTGTTTCATCCGTCAATACTGAAAAACATTTGCTTTCATTTACCTTTTCTACAATCTTTTTCAAAATTATTTGGTTGCAGCATTCAATTATTTCATTTTGAATTAGTGGTGATATATACAAAGAATTCTTTGGACTCATTTCTAAATGATTTTTTAAAATATCATCACCAGAATCAATTCTAAATTTCAACAATTGTCGGAAATTCCCTTCGTTAGCTTCGCTTTCAAAAGAATCTGTCACATTAATCCGTCCTGAATCGCGGTGACCTTGAGTGCCAATCCATTTCGGCCACAAAATATGAGTTTTTATGATTTGTGTCATTTTTAAACGGTTTTCTTTAATTTGTGCCAAATAGGTTGTATCTGCTAGTTGAAAAACTGAATGTCTTTTTCCCGTCATAGTATCTCGGAAGTTTTCGGCCTTTAGTATAGACATTTTGTGATATTCTGCTTTCTCGTGGTTGTTGAATCTATCTACAGCTATTCTCCACTTTGAGAAAGGTTCCCTAACAAGCTGCTTAAGAAATTGATTATTTTTACCAACACATTCATTTGCAAATAAAAAACAATATTTACAATAGGCTCCATCGTGATATTTCGAATAAACAAGCCAGGAATAATTAACAAACCACTTGTAGTTAAATCTTCTCTTTCCCTTATTAATTCCAACAGATGTTAATGGGAATTCGAAATCTTCCCTCGGTTTCCAAAATTTGTCAACTAACTCTATTTTCTCATCGTCACTTAATTTTTTGTTTACGTAGACCGATATGTCAAAATTATCGTCGTCATCTGTTACCTTTGTCGAAGTAGAATTAGTTGTTTCTTCTTTTACTTTATCGTTTTCTTTTTCGTCTGCTTTGTCTTCTTTTTCTTGCTGTTCCTCATTGGAAACTTTGGATTTTTTTGAAGAATAGGTGAGTAGAGAAGGCTTGCTCTTTCTTTTTTCCATATCAGGGACCTTGAAAATATTTATTTTAAATATTTAACTTTAAATTACGTATAAAATTTAATAAACTTAAAATTATTTTGAAATGTTAAAAATTTTATTCAAAAAAATAATTAAATATACCAGAACTTACTTATATGAAAGTTTTCCGAAATGATTGTTGTTTGATATCATCGAAGTGCAGACTATGACCATACCGTTATAACTACAGCGGTCAACAACATGTTTAGCTGAAAAGCAAAATAAATGCGCAATTAGTACTTTTTGACCTCTCTCTGCGAAAACAGAAAATACAACTACATTGTTTAAGTTTAAAAATAAATAACGGTAATTGAATAATAAATAAAAATTACTAATAACCTGTTAAAAAACGATAAGCCATTTCGAATAAAGTTGAACTGTTTTGAATACGCGATCTCTTGAAAAATGTTAACACTATACGAGCAGAGAGGAAAGTGTTACAGTGGTTTCACATTCACTTAATCCCGTGTCCACAGTACAGGCGACGCGAGCGAGCAATACTATTTCGTCTTCAGATAAAAAAAAATGTAATAATTTATCAGTGTTTCACGTAGGCAAGCCTAGAGGCGTTCGGAAAGCAAGTAAATATTCAAGATGATTATGGAATTCCGTGGTGATGTTTCTTTTTAAATTTAGGCCGCCAACTGCGCAGAACGTGAGCGATTGAAAAAGAACGGCGTAATTTTTCGACATCCAAACACGTTGGTTTCAAATGCGGTGCGACACACTGAACAGAAATTCTGACTAACATAAAAAATGACCCAACATGTCGCGCTTTCATTGCGCCCGAAACCAAAACTCAGAATACACTGTAATCAATGGTGAGTGACACAATGAGAAGAATTTGAACGCGCAGAAAAAACGATCACTTCACTGATCCAAAGAGAAATAGACGCTTAGTGTCTCTCATTACTTTGTGGTAGAATAGAAACGCCGCGTTTTTTTAGATCGCTCACCGATATTCAAGTCATAACAAATCATTGTTTTCCCGATATTTTGTCTTTCAGTTAGCTCTTCGTAGACTAAGACTGAACAGGAATCGCAACTTTAGAGAATAGAGAGGAAGCGTCAAGCCTTCTGTTCTATTTTTTAATTTCGAATTTTTTAAAGGGGGCATATGCCCCTTCTGCCCCCCCTGAATACGCCACTGCCGGACGATAATACTCAACAATAACCGATGAAGTTCAGAGGTAAATTTTACCTATGTGGATGCAAGATCATCTTAACGGGAAACAGAAAGGTACAAAATAATAATATAAAAATGAATTTTTATAAATTACTTTTATATAGATAATGCTGTTATATATATCTTCTTATATATTACATTACCGTAATCGTCGGTGAACTTTTTTGGGAGGTTTGTATAGATTTTTGGGAAGCTTATATCTCGACAGCTTTTTGGACAATTTTGTTATCTATAATTTGTAAAAATGCAGAATACAGTCATCCCTCGATTTGCGCGGGGATTGCGTTCCGGGAAAACACCGCAAGGTACAGCCGCGCAGTGCGAAACGTTGTTTACGTGAATTAACGGGGGTTCCGTTCCTGTACACAAAGTAAATGTACAAAAAAATTAAACCGGAAAATATCGATCCATAAAAAATTGTTTAACAACATTTTTAATTGTTTTTATTTATAAAAAATACAAACCCAAAAAATTACGCTTCGTAATAAATCTAGATTTTTAATTTAAATCCGTTGCTTCTTCGATGCAAACCAGCATAAAGAGAAAGAAACCTGTATTCCAAATCTAGTTGTGGATATAGGTAAAGCATTCTCCAATATTTGACGAGCTTGGGATAGTCTGTAATTTAATATTCTACGTTTGTCATTCAAGTCATGTTGACTTCATGGCTTCATGAAATTTATATGCAAAGCAAATGCTTCTTCCCCTATGAAAACAAGTGAGAAAGTGTCTTCTGTGTTTGGTAAAGGTGCTGGCTTTGGGACGTTCAATGAATTTTGTTGAAACACTCCAAAAAGTAGTATGGGAAAGTAAAACGGCCATTTGCCCCAATGTCAAACGTAATAAACTCATAATTGGCATTCACAATTGCCATTAATAGTATACTGAAAGTACCCTTGTAGTCAGCTGCAAACTAGGCAGCTGCCTAGGGCCCCAACCTCGGCGGGGGCCCTGACCAGGGGCCGAAATGGTACACATTGATGACACAGGACACGGAAGATAAATAAGTCAATTTTTCCGAACGAAATAGAAAATAATTGACCATAGTTAATTTTTTGACAAGTCAAGTGACAACACTGTGTTTGTGTTCTTTGTTTGTTTTGCATCGAACCTGACTTCATTCTATAACTTGTCACTACTTGTTAGTTCGCGTTGAAAGTGTGTGTTAGAAAGTTGTATCAATTTCAATTTTGGGGCTCAAAGGTTTAATCTTCCACGCGAATTTGCTGAGGTTAGTTAAGGTTACGATATGAGTAGTGTTGGCGACAGAAGCTAAAGAATGCGATAGAATTTTCTAGTGTATAGTGTCTTAAGATTTTATAGAATAATCCCGTAAGATAGAATATTCTATCTATTTTCTAAAGTCAAAGTACGTTAAATAAATAAAAAATAAAAGTAAAGTTTGTTTTTTGCTAAATTACCAAAAACTGCCTAGGGGCCTTGGGTCTCTATGTCCGGGCCTGCTTGTAGTTGTAATAGAACGAACCAGAATTGGCTGGTTTTCTGATAGAAATATTTTTGCCGTCAATGGCTCCTAGGGAATTATGAAAGTTCCACTTTCTTCCAAATTCACTGGCAATAATCATCCATTCTGTATCTGACATTGGTAGCTAGAAAAAAATGAATTAAGATAATTAAAGCAAAATGAACATTAATACAATTTCAAAATTTATATTTCGATTTAAATATTGTTTCTTTTTTCGGGTAACTGATACATTCGAGGAAATTTCAGAAACAGATCAGTCTTCTTCAACTTTCATGACTCACACCATTAACCATGCGACAAAATAAAAGGAAATCATCGATTACTAGGCAGAATGAATTGTTGTCCGCTGCCTGCAATTATTTTCAAAGAAGTGACAGTGATGAATACGTGATAGCTAAGGCATGGGCTGTAAAGTTTAAAAATATGACGGCTGAGCAAAGAATTTATGCTGAAAAAGCCATCAACGAGATTTTCTTAGAAGGCCAACTAGGTAATTTGCACAGACTGTGAAAATCAACAAGAGCACGAATTCTACAATTCTATCACCGTCCTTTACTATGTCTTCAGATACCTCAACCTCTGCTGTTACATTAAGCCTCATTGTTAATAATATAAGATAAAACAATTTTTTCTTCTAAACTAGGTCTTGTTTGATTAATAATTTTGCATACCTTTATGTATTCCTTTAACCACTCATCTGGGTATGCCGTATATATACGTCATGCTGTTATCTCGGCTGTTTGCTATGGGTATGCCATAATATTCCGTCACGCAGCTTCTATGGCAACTAGCTGCATCCTTTTAGTTTACCATCTCGGCAGTAAATGGGCTTCACTTCTTTATTTGGAAAAGATACGCTTCTTGTATTCAGACCCTGACTTTGCTTTGCGAGTTGCATTTCCGTTACCCTAATTTTAAAATTAGCAACATTTATACGTTATTTATAATATTATTATTTTTTCATTTTTTTAATCACTTAGTAATTGTGTAAATTTTTAATGTCTTTATACCATATTTTAGGAATTTGTGTTCATTAAATATTATTAACAAATTAAATTTTTATTATAATAATAAATATATATTAACATTTTAATTCATGTCTTGCGGTAAAAATAGTTTAAGGCACAAATTTTAAGAGCAAACAACTCAAATACTGAATGATTAACGTATTTTTTAATCGATTTGCGATTTGATTCACCTCAATTGCAATTTAAATGCCCACCTCCAGTTTCGAAAAATTAAATACTTGCCCAGATGAGTGGTTAAAGCAGGGGTCCCCAAACTAAGGCCCGCGGGCCACATTCGGCCCACGCAGTGATTTGATCCGGCCCGTCTTAGCAGCAAGAGTATTCATTAGATACCATTTATGTTATCTAAACGACATTTTCCGAGTACTTGGGTAAAATCTGCTTTTAATATAAGGGAATTACATATTACAGAATCTAAAAAATTCTCAAAACTTGCTCTTTGAAATTTTCACACGGACCGATCAGTCATTTGAAATGCCGTATGTGGCCCGCACAGTGGATCACGAAGCCACATGTGGCCCTTTCAGTAAAACGTTTGGTGACCCCTGCTTTAAAGTACAAATTATAGCCTCACATGTTTCCAATATAATTCCACGTATCGTTGAAGGAGCAATAATTGCTGAAAATTTTAATCTTGGAAGGATATGAATCGAAGAGTTACCGCAAGTCTTTAATGGGCACAAATAGCTTCTCTCATATATGTGTTCTGCTTTGTTATAACAGGAGCCAGTAACTAATAATTCTTCATAAGTTGTACTATACATTCGAAAGTAATTTTGGAAATCACTAGGTATGGTAACTCGAATCTCATCTGAAAGATTCAAATGAGTATGTTTGCGTCATTTGGCGAACCAATCTTTCATCCATTGCTTCCGTTTAACAGTTTTTTTTCGTTCTAAGTGCTAAAATGATTGCAACACAAGCCTTTTCTTTCAAAATTTTCGCTGAAACTAGAATTGATAAATAAATATTGACCAGGTAAATCCAATATAGAAGTGCCATTAATATTGACAAAATTATTGTCAATAAATATTGATTGTGCAAATCTGATATTGAAGAGCCATTAATATTGACAATATAATTATTGTCAGAAATATTGATTGTGTAAATTGCCCTTTACGTGTTTGAACTTGAGATTGTTTATTTATGTTTTCAACAATAATGAAGTAACCATGCAAGAAATTTTCCAAGTTCAACTTGAATTAAGGCTTTCTTGTTTGATTTTATTGATAACGGCTACTCCTACAATAATAAATGTATAGGAAAATTAATACTCGACTAGTTATAGAAACTATTTTGATATGGCCAATACTTTACAAGATATGGCAGAAAGTTCATCTTTTGTCACCAGTATAGTGGTACCCCTGATTGGCTTACATGATTTATTTATGTGATTTTCTTATTGTCTTTGACTGTAAGTGCTTAATATCAAATTTTGGAACAGGTTTGATATTAGACACCCACGACTGTAGCATCACCTGTGTTACCAAAAATAAACTCTTGAAATGTTTGCAAGTAATTGTTGCCCTTAGGAACTTATTGATGTTTACCCTATAAATAGTAGTGATAATAAAAAGATTATTAACATGGAACCAATGGCAAATAAAGTAGAAAAATATGAAGAAGTACTAATGGAAAAGAACTATACTCCTAAATATAAAAGTAAAATGATGTTTAGGAAAAGAAGGTATTCACTCAAGAATATTTTTTACTACTTTGTCTTTGAGGAGGAACAAAAACACTTCAAATAGCTTACCCAACTCGGTGGGGTCAAGCAACATGTCCCTTTGAGGAGGAAAAAACACTTCAAATAACTTACCCAACTCGGTGGGGTCAAGCAACATGTTCCTTCATGTTGAAATTTTCCAAAAATCAAAAGATCAGAAATCACATCGGGGATGTCTGACGGCTAGTTCGATAGGTAAGCCAACGAATACATTGTTCTTTATATAATTTGTCCTTTTCTTTCTATTATAAAGCGGTCTACTGCCCCCTTAAACTCCTGCCTGGGTAATTTAATTTTTTCTAACACAGGTGGTGCTTCGGTCCTGGGTGTCTTATATCGAACCTAAGCCCAAATTTTATGAAGATCCATTTGGTAGAAGCCGAGAACGAACATGTGGATGGACAGACATACTGAGGTTAATGCTGAAAGAAGTACACGCCTAAAAACACAAATGATTATTATGATATACACTCATTCTTTGAGCTATTCAAATGGAGAAAATATCAAATCCATGATCTTATGTGCTGGTGTAGCAAGGCGATGCTGGGCCACGGTTCGAGACTTTGTTTCGCCTTCCTCCATATATACAATAACATCTCCTTAAAACATACCTCACGATTACGTATGTTTCAAATTGACGTACATTTTTGAGTCCCCATCTATTTTCTCTCTAAGTACTGCATAAATATTTGAAAATAACGTGCTTCAACGTAACGTACTTTTCAATACTACTTATGGAACTTCAGAGGCCCCAAAAAATATTTTTGTGGTTTCAGCATGTGCTTTCATTTGTAAACGACTCATTTATAACCAATTCATGTTCATTAAAGTCATTTTACACTAATTTTGAGGGTATATTTTGTCTTTAATACGAACATATCTGCGGAACTCGGCCAAAATCCCAAAAGGCGGGATTTTCTGAACTGAAAAATTTAGAACCAGGAGTCAGTTATTCCTCTTGTATTTTGACAAATGCATCGAGATAAAATCGTAAGTTTTAGGATTGCAGATTCCACTTAGGAAGAGTATTTCAATGTTCCCGAAGAGCTTTGGAAAGATGTCTCCTCAAAACTTCGACTTCATTCTTCCCTTACATTTTCAGATGTTAATAATAATTTGGAAACCACGCCTCAATTGAAGGGTGGTGTAATTCTAGAAAGGATTACTGGACCAAGTAAGGAAATAAGTAGTGACTCTGAAGACGAGGTAGAGGTTGAGTCAGGTGCGACATCAATAGTAACATTGTTAGTGTGTTGGGAGAAATTAAAGGTATTTATTATGAAACCAGGGAGATGCCCATTGAAATTCAACAGGAAAGATTTTTGTGAAAAAAATTAACAAATATGCCTTGACTTTCTTTGGATGGCAAGAAAACAAACTTTCATTCTTTTAGGCGTTCGTTGTTACAAGTTTCGAACTCCTATGATGATTCTAAGTACCTAATTTTAATATGCAAATGATTAATATTCTACATTTAACTGTACTCCTTCTCGTAAATAATGCAACAAATTTAAATCATATTTATTGGAAAATTTTAAGCTTTCTAACGATATGTTCCTTGCTGACCGTGACATTGTTAAACCTCGAGATTATATTGTCATCTCAACATACGTAAGGAGAGAGAGAGGGAGGGAGACAGAGAAGGAGGGGAAGAGATAGATAATGGTCTTTTTTTGGGTGAGATTGAGGCTAGGAAGCCTATTTATTCAGAGAGGGGGAGATGGAAGGAGAATGGGAGGAGTATGGAAAAGAGGAAGACAGAAAAGGAGGAAGAATGGGAAGTGCCGTAAATTTAATACTTAATCCACGCATACCCGTCATATTTGACGGACAATTGGCTAGTGATAATATAATGTATTTCATCGTTGGCAAATCACGACGAAAACAATTTTACTTTATTTATTCTGTCAAATCAAGCAACGAAATTTAGCAAAACGTCTCGCGGAAACGGAATGACACGATTTCTTCATGATAATACACTTTAATCAGAAATTCGGAAGCTATTTACTAATAGATTTAGTTATATAAAACTTATTTTTGGATTCCTATGTTCATATCGAATATGGTGATAAGAGATGCGATATATCGAATATCGATACCTATAGTAACGATATTCGAGATTTCTGGGAGTCTGTTGTAAATAGAAACATTTCGTGTAGTTAGAATTAGCGAGAGGAGAAGGAAGTCGTGAATTTTTAAAGGTTTTTACCCTTGGGAAAACTTTGGATATAAGAAATAGCAGTCATCTATCTGATTTTGGCTCGGCCAGGCGGAGTTTGTGGATGATAATTCCGAATTGTACGCCAAGCGTGTTTATATCGCCATTTAAGTAACGTTGGACTTGCTTCAATATTTGGTAAGTAAAGTTAATCCAATTAATAAAATTATTAGTTCTCATTGTAGTAATATGATTATGAGCCATTGTGAGCACAAGCTCTATCGACTTAAATGTACGAGATTAATATAAGAAATAATGCCATTAATTACAAAATTAATTCTCATTAACATTCCTTTATCAAATTCTACATTCCTTTAGTTTGAATGGGTGAGGATGGCTATTAGATTTAATAGAGTTAAGTGTAAAAGTTGTCATCCATGCTTTCTTATTCGCCTTCCATTCCACGGGAAGTTGATTCTTCTTCAAATTTTAAAACATCTAGGATTTTCGCTCTTACCTATCACCCAGGGCCGGCCAAGTGGGGGGTGCAGCGGATGCAAGGCATCCGGGCCCCCGATTTTTAGGGGTCCTCAAATCTTGAGTATAAATAATATATTTTCATCTTTAAACAAATTTTTGCTTTTTTATTAAATTAATTATCGTTATAGTTACTTTATAATTGTTTGTAAGCAGTGCCGGATTAAGAGATTTGAACTTATTGATGAAATAGTCATACTAAAAGACAATATCTAATGAAGATAGTGTAAATTCTGCACAGGAGATTTTAGAATTTATATTAACTAATAATTTTGGTGAAATATTACTCAATGTTATTACCGTATAGGTTATTTTTGACCTTTCCCATTACGGTGGCAATTGCAGAGCGATCTTTTATTAAATTAAAAATTATTAAAAACTATCGTCGCCCTACGATGTGTAATGAGCGTTTAAACCCTTTTAGTTTATTAAGCATTGGAAAAGATATCGTTAAAGAATGTGATTTTTCTGATGTTATTGAGAATATGGCATTACCGAAATCCCATATGGTCTGGGCATATCAGTATTATTCTGAATAAGGTAGCAACTGGCATCTCCATGCTACATAAATTAGCTCATCTTGTTTCTATCGACACACTGAAATTATTATATTATGCCAAAATAAAAGTTTAGTTTAGTTTCAAGATTTCAATCACATGAAATGCACCAATTGTACTGTACACTTTTTTAACTTCTATAGAAATAACTTTTTGCATTCTCCTATTTAAGTCATCCCAAGCCTTCTTAGCATACGGCTTGAAAATTCTACATAGTTTATTGATGATTTTTATTCTGCCTGACAGCCTTATGGATGCTCCCATGTTGCTTTCATCTGATGTCGCCGTCAGTTGACTGAGGGAACAGTAACAGCGAACATTGAAACTTACTTCTGGTGAATAATTTGGCATGATGGAAGAGTCTCAGCAGGCAGACGTGGTAAGTAAAGCGTGTTTGACGCAAATTGCAGCTTATTAACCACTTCCCTTATTAATCCAAGTATACTCGGAATGAGTTAAAGGTAGGGTTCCCAGACACTTTCATCCAAAGGTAGTATATTTGTACACATTTTTATGACAAAGTAGTACAGGTAACTCTAGTTCAACGAACATTCGTTGAACAAATGTTCGCTTTAACGAATGAATTAAATTTTATAGCTTTTCGCTGAAAATTCTATTCACTTTAACGAACTAAATAACATGTATCCAACTCAGATCGAAGAAATTCGGATGTTTACTTTTGTAAACTCTTGGGGTCACAAAGACCCTCTTGTTTACCCATGGATTCTTCATGTGTCCACGCATTTTTCCTATCACCTGCATTTCTTGAGATGCTTAATACAACGTTACAGAACGTTACTTAAAATATACATATTTACAAATATCCACTTAGACTTGAAGGACCTCTGGTATACCGATGAAGAGGAAGTGCACTACATAATCTTTCCCACAGTCATTCTATATTTCAGTCTGTGACTTGGATTGACTACGTTCGGTTGAATTCGTTTAAGGTGGGTCCAAAATCAATAATTTTCGTTGGATAGGGCTAATGAGCTTTGGAGAAGGCAATAATAAATTTCACTTGTGTCATTGGCAAACAAATTTTCCAAAAATTTTTGGGATATCATTTCAGGCACCGACTGCTTAACATACAGGTTATGTTCTTGAAAACCCATATGTTAAGCAGATGTACGTTAAGCCGACGGTCATTTTCCATATTAACTAATGTTATAAATGCGTTCCCGAAATGAAAAAGCATATATATTTTTTACTCAAAATCAAGTTGGAATATTGCACCATTGCATTTATAAATTTAAAAACATTAAATTTAAATGTATTAAAGCGAATAAATATAAAACTTTAAAATAATAATTTTAAAAATGTTTCTTACCTGTAATTATCTTCCATATTTGCTAACGGTAGTTGAAGTGTTATTATGAGGTAGAAGAGGAGTTTTTGGTCATTGGAAAAGAGGCCGTTATCAGAAAATTTTTAAAAATCCCTTAAAAAGCCCAAGATTTTCGCTGTGATACCCTATGAGAGGCTTTAGTTTCAAGTTCCCAGCTGCATTATCACCTAATAACAGAGTAATACAGCCCGTGGCCAATAAATGTGTTTTCTTAAATGCAATTCAACATTCTTTCATTTAAATCCATTTACACTATCCATCCAATTTATATTTGCTACAGTTATCGTATTAAAATGGGAGGGGAAGGGGATGAGGGATATCCCGTGTGACATCACGATACCGAAAGCACATCGTGAATACATAGTTCCGAATTTTCTCCCCGAACATAATTTTAACCTTAGGTGAAAACCTGGGTATCGCTCTATAGCATTAAGTTACCGGTCTTTCCGTAAGGTCTAAGCTTTCTCATCTGTTTAATGGTGTGCGTGAGAATTGATGTATGTATCAGCGGACAGTACGTACATAGGTGCGGAATATGGCGTTAATATGTAATGTACGTATCAGTGGATGTACGTTTAGCGGACGCTGTCTGTATTTGATAATGCCCACAACTGTTGAAGGCCATCTTTGGAGGGATAGAAAAAGATGGGCATTCTGAACTGTTTCTGCTGTTCTCCAAAACATACAGAAAATAGTACATAAGTAATTGAAGGTAGTGCAGAAGACAAAAAAATAGTACTGTACTAGCAAAAGTTGTACTGTACTACCAAAAGTAGTACATCTGGGAACCCTGTATTTATGTCACACTCAAATAAGCACATCAATCGAGCATTTATTACGTTAAAAGGTGCTTAAAATTATTTACTAGGATTGAAATATCATTTCTTTTGCCATAGAGATATAATTTTCATCAAAATTTAAACAAATAATCTTGAAAAAAACTTGTTTTTATAGGTCTGCCGCATTCAAAATCACCTGCGCAGATTGCCGCTGCGCACGGAGGGGAAGTCCTTGACTACCTCCACCCCACCACTAACACAACTTTTTGGTAGCTATGTTGTCAGTTCTCACTGTTTACAGTTGCCTGTCTCCACTATGCCTCACCTCGCTAGATTGGGAATAGAAATTAGAAGGGCAACGTCCCTACCCTCTGCCGACTCCCGCTGCGCATGCTGATCTGTTTCTCAGCGCTGTACCGCACTTTTGTTTAAATATCCGTATTGTGAGAACTACAAATGTTATTGGATTGGAGTCTTTTCGTTCTCTTATTGCATCCCTCTAAATCGATTAGGAAAACAGTTTCACACTGACTGACTCTTTCAGGCCCCAAGAAAAGATTTTCGGAAAAAGAACAATGTTATTAAATTTTACAAAGGCGTTTGATTAATATTTTATATTTCTCATTTATATAATTTTCATAAACAGTCTTTCAAGAGGCATGACAAAAAAATTGCCCATATTGGATAATTAGAAGCCAAGATATGACGTTGTATGTTTAAGGACTGATAAAAAAGTCCACATTTTTAGTTTCTGTTTTAATAATGTTACAGAATTTTTAGAAAATTATGATACACATAATCAGACTCTGCGTAAAATTTACTACGATTGTCTTAATTTCACTTAAACGACAAAATCACCAAATCAGGATAAATATGGCAACTTAGGGGAGAAATTTTTCATTAACTTTCAGCTGGTGGGGAGCTAATCTATACATTTAATTAGTTTAAAAACTAAATTTTATTAATGCTTATGCTTATTTATGACTCACAGAAACATTGTTTCGTAAAAATTAAAAAAAAAAATTCCGCATATTTTCGGTTTTTTAGAATTGGTGTAATTTTCTCAAGATAAAAAATTTACATAAAACGTCGTATGAACATAAATAAGAATTAATACAAATCCAAACATGCATTTTACAAGCATATAAATGTAAAAATCTATTATGTTGTTAAATAATAATAATAATTATAAAAAATTTAGTACACAACAATATATTGAAAAGTTAGAAATTTCAATAAAAAATTAGATATCTCTAATTCATAGTGTTAAATAAAAGGAAAAACAAAATTAATTGGAATAAATATATTAGAAGTCAAAATATATATGATAAAACTTAAAAATCTTCAAAGTAATTCATTATGAAAACTCAATCAAAATCAGTGCCGAAATTGCGTGAACTGGCACAACTAAAATGCTTACACTCGGTGTCTCTTTGATGCATAGAAGTAAAAAAAGATCCCAGAAGATGGCAGAGGCATACAGAATAACCTATGAAAGGATCTGATATTGTAGTCGCTTTCCCCACCAAAAAATCAGAATTTTTCCAATGCACGACTACAGTCGCGCTCCCTACCACCCCAGGGGTTAACAGATTCCTACTAAAGCTTAAGCCACGCCCATGGTACACCCAAAAGGTTGTTTTGAACGCGGCACACCTATACTCGTTCCGTTGGTCCCATGGAACTGCTGCACGAGTTAGTTCAAACATTAACCAGTGCAGTGCAGTTAACTGCAGCAATGCCAAAACAGCTGAAGCATTAAATGTAGTAGATGTAGTGGAAAATGAGTAGTCGGAACATAATTTATTATAAAGGTTGGTGGCTTGATTAACTTATGGCTAGATTTACATAGGTGGGAAAACTCCTTAAGCCATAAACGTTTGTAACAAACCCGATGCATTTCGCCCACTAAGTGGGCATCTTCAAGGGCGTACTTCACGCAACAGTTGACTTTCAGTCACTCCTTAAGCCATAAACGTTTGTAACAAACCCGATGCATTTCGCCCACTAAGTGGGCATCTTCAAGGGCGTACTTCACGCAACAGTTGACTTTCAGTTATGATACCTTTCTTCGAGTATCGAGAAATATAAAATGTAACATATATGTCACATTAGGCAGAAAGGGGTTAACATTGGGGAACACCAAAGGTCAAATTCTGACAAGTTCCATTATAACCGGGCTACTGTAATTTCATAAGATAACAAGTAAAAATCAATTTTGCGACGTGCAAGCTTTCATTCTTTTGCTCATAAAAATTAGAAAAATTGATCCTCGATCTTGAAACTGGGACTGTTTTAAAGTATAATGAACACAGTTTCTTATTCTTATCGTCGATTTTCTCCCTCAGTCCAAAAATGCTGGAATTCAGTCTTTAAATGACTTATTTAACGATTTCATGGGGATTTGCCTGCCCTTGTCAAAATTGAGACCCAATTATTCTCTCATTACAGGATTTTAAGTTAAATAATATATTCCCTGCCATTGTATTGATGGGCTATTGGCTTTTATACTAGTGGTTATCATATATACCAGGGATGCTGTGCCACAAACCTGGCTTACCCATGGCTCAGGAGGCAAACGTGGTTCTTTTCATAATTTTTTGCGGCTCTCACATTATTTTTGTTTGCCCGTAAAATGTGGTCCTTTCGATTAATAAAAATAATTAACAAAAAAAAGTAGATCCAAAATAATGCGTTGAAAATGCAACCAAAATGAAGAACAAACAGAAATAATAGCTAATGGTTTCAGGCGTCACTTGGTGGAATTTCTTCATAATGTAGAATAAAGAGACTTGTTGTAATTCCACATTCGTGACGATGTTACACTGCAACGAAACCTAGGTTGTTTTAAATAAATTTGTGTGGAATCACAACAAGTCTCTTTATTTTACATTAGAAATGATAGCGATTCCAGAATAAGCAATTTAAAAAATGTACTTGCCTTAGATATCTCCAATAGCCAAAATAAGGTTAAACAAGATGATCCAATCAGAACTTATGCCTACTTTCCTCACAATTATATTAAGTTAAATGTGTTGCAATAATTACTTATGTGAGCTTTAATAGCTTTAAAATCACCATGCGAGTCCAAAAAATCACCACATGAGTCCAAAAATAATAAATAGTGTGCATATCTGCAGGTTCAGGTGCTCCTCCTCCACCTTTCTCTATCCTGTGCCCTTCTCTTCATCTTCCCATATCCTCCTCCCTCCCTTAGAATATGCAACATTTTAATTCTTCTTCTTCCTCTTTTCTTCCTTCCCTCCACCGTTCCTTCGATAACATCCTTCAGTAATCCCTCTCTTCTCAAAACATGTCCTATCCATTTCTTTTTCCTAGTCACTATTGTGTCCATCAAACTCCTTTCCTCTTCTACTCTTCTTAGCACTTCCACATTTGTAATCCTGTCAGTCCATTTAACCTTCAGCATCCTCCTCCACACCCACATTTCAAATGCCTCAACCCTCTCCCTGTCTCTCTTCTTCCATGTCTCTGACCCATATAGCATCACACTCCAAACATAACACTTTACCAATCTCTTCCTCAATCCCAAGTCCATCTTGCTGTTAAATAGCTTTCTTTTTCTATTGAATCCAAATAGTCCAAAAATAGTCGTCTCAATTGCAACACTCGTAATAAGTGTTAAGAACTGCGGTATAATAAGCAAAATTCTATGATTAGAATCTCCATTCCTTTCCTCAGAGAATAGTACAAATCCCGCTCCGATATTACACCTCGAAGATGTTTTAATGTGATAGGAGAATATTACCCTGCACGATGGATTTCAGATTTCCCATGTAAATCAAATGGGAAGGATAGTTCCTGGAGTCAAACCCAATCATCCCAAGAAAAACTATCCTTGGGAGCTCGGCCCATGTAGCAAGAGATTTTCACCAAATCGGTCTATTGGTTCGAAAGTTAATAGGGGGGCGGACAGACAGACACAATGACCAAACTATTAGCCTATTTCCATTCTGGAAAGTAGGCTAGAAACCAGATGTTCATTTCGGCTATAAAGCAGCTGTCTTCAGTGGTAAATGTTATATAGGACGTACAAAAAGACAGCCCCAGACATGTCTTAAAGAACACTTTGCAGACTTGAACCCCTTCAATGCGTCCTCAAGATCCAGAATCTTTTACAGGTGACTGAATTGAATTCTCAGTGTTTTTCATTAGATTATGTTACATTATTCGTAATTTTCCAAGTTTTTCTTAAAAGTAGGATGTTCAAGACAATTTATCCTCGATACTACAATAAAAATGTGCTTAGTAACATATTAAAAGGTTAATAAACAATTGATAAGTATGTAAAAATAGTAGTTTTGCAGAAAAAAATTTTTCTTCTCTATAACAGAATCTGGTTTCTCTTATAAATACATAAATAAACTCACGAAAATGAAGAAAGTGATCAAATACATAATAAAACATTACGATTAAATGATTTAATATGGTTATATGACTATGAGTGAGTACCTACCACCAACACTATCTGATGAAAAATAATCACCAACTGTGAAGCTGACCTTACCCAAACAGAGGTGAGAACCAAAACTGATTGCTAAAGGCATAAGAAAGGATGCTGAGGCGTGATGGTCCCCCACTCGAACCGTTAGAACCAGATGTAGCACATTGACAGGAATTTCAGTCATGCGTCACGAGATAGGACCCCTCATGACAGGAATTCCAGTCATGCTGCATTGAAATTGTTAAGCACAGTAGATTCGAAAAATCAAGGGTTGCTAACACATTCAGGAAACGGGACACTAGATAAACATCGACGATTTGAAATTAATAAGACGCGCAAATCGAAAACTTAATGCGTAGGAGAGCTTACACATCTTAAACAATTAAAATATTTCCATCAACAGCAACTGCAGACCTATCCCGCGCTCTGTTATATTTCCTTGCAAATCACGTGATGTGAAACTCTTAGAAAAATGCCCCCTTTATGCGGGCTCTCGACCCCAACCTCCTCTTCCTTTGTTTCAAACACATTTCCTTTCAAGTTTGCAATCCCCAAAAACCTTCTCCCCTTCTCCACGCACGCCGTCAATGAACATCCCACACACAGCCACCCCTCCCCCTTATAAAAACAATGGAAATGCTAGCACGCGTGTTCTTTTAGAAGCTATTTTTTGTGAATTGCCACTGAAGATGGCTGCTTTGCAGCCAAATGCACAGATGGTTTTTTAACCTCGGGGCTATTGGAGATACCTGATGCAAGTATATTTTTTATATTGCTTGTTCTTGAATTTTTTCCAGCCATGAGACGGGCTCGATAGTTCCGGTTGAATTTCACTCATGGTAACAAAGATGCATAAAATATAATCAGAAAATCGCCGTATTAATTTTTTTTCCAAAACTAATTATGAGTGATTTTTAATTTCAGATGGCGTTCCATCCAAAAGAAGAAATACTGACGGATGATTCTTCTTCTCAGGTAATTAGATTGACGTCCTCTGATTATGTGATAAAATTCTACTTACCCAGAGATTTTCCTAAAGATACAAATAAAATTTCCAGAAAACGGACAAAGATACAGGAAACTCGCATTCAACGAATGACATGCATTCCTAAAAGGCGTTCATAAAACAAATTCGATGAATGATCATGATTTTTCCGTTGACTTCTCCGTTAAAACTCCAGATGCGTTCCAGACAAAAGATTTTTTATTCTTGAATTTATAATTCTTAGCCATAAAAATGTCTGTGAAAGCAAGTAAAATATTGGATCAAATAGAAAACTGAAGCAACAACAATCGAACTTAGATGTATGTACAGTGCCATCTGTTGTATGATACGAGAAAATTCAACTTTTGAATGAAAAACAGAACCTCCCATTACCGTCAATAAATAATTAACAATTCCTCGTGATTTAAATATCTCCAGAAAAATAATTAACAAAATGTTGAGCAGTTATGAGAAAATTTCGAGCAAGTATGATAAATTTGGCCATGGCAATGGCTTGAAAATAAATCCCCATGTTGTAACGATTACGCATGAACCGTGAGAAAACGAATGCAACCGAACATAGTCAATCCAAGTCACAGACTAAAGTATATAATGGCTGTGGGAAAGACTTCCTCCTTATCGGTACACAAAAGGTCCTTCAAGTCTAATTGGATCTTTGTAAATATTTTGAGTAACAAACATCACATTCGGTGACGTAATATTAAGCCTCTCAAGAAATGCAGGCGATAGGAAAAATGTATGATAAAGTGGACATGCGAAGAATCCATGGGTAAACAGTCTTTGTGACCCCAAGAGCTTTCATAAACATCCAAGTTTCTTCGATCTGAATTGGATACATGTTATTTAATTCGTTAAAGTGGACAATTTTCTGCGAAAAGTAAACTTTTAAAATTCAATTCATTCGTTAAAGCGAACATTTGCTTAACAAACGTTCATTGAACGAGAGTTACCTGTACTTTGAATACAGCAAAATAAATCTGAGGTACTATATGGGTGCCCAATACGCAGCACCCTCGTGCCATTAAGTGGCAAGATATGGAACTGCATATTCCAACTACATATCGCCTACATCCAAACGCCTACTCAAAAGGAGAAAAAGTATACGTGGCCCAATCTCCGATAGCATGGAAAGGATGACGTTGATTTAGTCTTGGTCCTGAACTAGTTAAATCTCCATTCAAAGAAAAATACTAATTCCGTTATTAATCAAAATTTTAATGAACTACAAACCTCCACATAATTCCATATCTTGCTACTTACAGCGCTGCCTAGTTCCATATCTCGCCACCAGCAGGGCGCTGTATATCTCGCACCCATATAGTATGTAAGTACCGAATCCAGAATTTAAAGGTTAATATATTAGTGTATTTTTATTCTTCCTGCTCCAGTTGGAGTTCTTGCCAGAGGAAGGGAAACCTCCAGATGGTTTTGAGGTAGACTCTGAGGTAATCTAAAATCTATGAAAGCGTTCTTCTGTCCCGAGTTACAAAGGTGTTGAAATTACATATTATGAATGTTCACATTAAGCCATTTCGATTCCGGGGGTGCCGGTCGGTGGTGTAGTGGTTAGGACGCTGGCTGCTACTCGTCCGATGCTTGAAAAAGTCATCTGGCACGATTCCTGCACGAGCAGGATTTTTCCAAGGTCGCCCGGCCCCCTGTTCGTGTGGTTTGAGGAGACCTCGAAAATTCAGCTGTTCCGTCCTTTGAAAGGGATGTTAAGCCGTTGGCCCCCCTGGTGTTCTTCGTAAGAGCAGGCAAATGCCGGCACCGGGTTTCCCTCCTCGGTTATTCATTGCACTATCTCTGAGATACCCATTTGTGCTGTAAGAGAGGCGAATTGACTGGGCACTCAAACAAACATTTCGATTCCCGGTCAAGTACAGAATTTTTCTTCTAAAATGTCAATTCTTCTGTCCCTTTGTGACTCCTTCTGTCACGCTATAGAAATGCGAATAACTAGAGAAAAGATTTGGATACATAGTTTAAATTTGGCAGGAATGCTTGATTTGCATATTTTAAGGTGATGACGAAAAAATCTCAAAAAGTCCTGTGTTTGACTCCAGGGAAGACATTTCCAATTCCTGTAAAATAACACGTAAACATCAACTTTTTGATGTGCAGCCTTTTAATTTTTTTTAGGCATTCTTTACCAGTGAAGCAGTAGTAGCAGAACGCCTTATGGGCTTGTCTTGTCCGTCTGTCCATCATAACTTTCATCTTCTAAACTGCTGGGCAAATTTTTATCAAATTACGCAGGAGTGATCCTTACTAAATTGTAAATTTGAACTGCATCCATCAATTAGAACTTCCTCTTTACATAATTATTTTAATAAACTTATACTAGTATCTCGTTAAATGGCATCCGTCAAGCAACAACGAAATACCAAACTTTTCTCTCCCTAGCTCTTATATGATCTGTAAGGTTTAAATTAAAAAATTTATTTAGATAGAGAACCTCATTTGCCACAAAGAATTCTGCGAGACCACATAATTACGAGTTATAGTTTCGGAGATAAAAATTCTAATAAGTCCCTATCAAAATTGCATATTTTGTTTACATCGATCGCTTGGACAGTTCTCTCAGCAAGCAAAAATTACATACCACATTTTTCTCTTCCTAGCTCTTATAGTATGTGTTCTTCATCTAAAGGCTAAGCCTTGTCGCTGCAACCATGAACTCCTGTCCTCTGCCATTCTCTTCAACATCTCGTATTTCTCAACTCCCATCACTGACTCCACGCCATCTAGGTATTTCTTTCTTGGTCTGCCTCTTCCTTTCTTCCCTAAAAGTTTCCCCTCCAAGATGTTCACAATTAATCCATTATGTCTAATCACATGGCCTAAAAATTTTGCCTTATTTAATTTATTTAATTTAATTAAAAAAGGTCCATAAACAGCCAAATCTTGGCCTTTTACAATGGATCCGTAATATAACAACATAAAATAACAAATAAAATAAATTAAATTAACAATCGTGGAACAGATATTAAATTGTTCCAAACAGGAAAATGCAAAAACAGAAACATATTCAAAAGCGTTTAGACAATAAGAATTATGGGGGTGACCGGGAAACTAGTGCAGAGAAGGATGAGATGGGAGAAAACATATCAATAACAGGGAACAAACGAACCAGGGAATTAAATGTTTGGGGCAATCGATAGAAGAGAGATCTTTTGGTGATGGAGAGTCGGCATTTGGGTAAGTGTAAGGGGTTGGGATTGCGGGTGGGACGAGGGGGGACGTGAAGAGAGAAGTAGGTAAGAAGTTCCTTTCTTCCATTCCTCTGATCAGTTTCCTTTCTTCTTTTACTTCTTCCAAAACTTCAAGGTTTGTCTTTCTCTCTGTCCAACTTGTCTTTATCAATCTTCTCCATATCCACATTTCTGTCGCTTCCAGACGGGACCTCTCCCTCTTTCCTAATGTCCAACTTTCACTACCATAAAGTAAGGTACTCCAGACAAAAGCTTTTGCAAAGGATTTCCTTACTTCCAAATTCATATGACTGCTTGTCAGTAGGTTCCTTTTGCATTGAAAAGCTTGCTTTGCAAGTGCTATTCTTCTTTTCACTTCCTGCACGCATCTATTATCTTCCAGTAATTGTACTACCTAGGTAGCAAAACTGCTTCACCTGCTCAATTTCCTGATTGTCTATTTTGATCTTTGATATTGTCCCTGCATTACTTTTGCCTATAACCATCAATTTGGTTTTCTTGATATTTATCTTTATTTCCCACTGTTTTAACGTGTCCGATAATACTTCCAGCATTTTATTCATTTCTCTTTTTGAATCGCTGAATATTACAATGTCATCTGCAAATCTAATGCAGTGTATTCTAACTCCATTTATTTTTATGCCTTTTGTCTTTTCCTTCATATATGTGTGAATAGTATGTGTGAATTATATATTTAAAAATAGAGGCCAACATTTGCCGTAAAACAGCCTGCAAAATCACATAATTACGACTTTAATTTCAGGTATAAAATTCAAGAATCATCCAATCTTTGATATTGTTTCGTAAGTATTTCCCATAAAGAATGCCTTTGAATTCTCTGTGTATTCATTCCATTTATGGAGTATACTTTTCCATCTTGTTAAGATCTAAATTAGAAAGAATTAACCTACGATCTTCGGATCTGGACCAATTTAATGAAAAAATAAAGTGAAATTTCGTATTCTACCTACAGTTTAAAATTCCTCCAGTACTCGCAAAGGTTTTTCAAATGCGAGTACTTGTGTGGGGTAGATTTTAACCCCCAATGAATCACATTGAAAACGCATGCCAAATATAGTTCATTCATCGACAAAAAATGCCAAATACTATGCATCAAATTTAATAGTAGCACAACAGATAGTTTTTATCAATATTAATAATATTATTTTAAAATAAAAATTGACAAAACTTGTCTGTATTTCTATAATGTCAAAAAAAGAGAACATATTTTTGACATGCGAAAATAAAATACGATACAAAATTTGATGAAAAATGATTAAATTACAGTTACTCTATAATATAAATACATATATAATAAATAAAAAGTTTAAAAAAAAGTACAATTGCAATAATAAAAGGGGGTTGCGAGACACGGCGATGCAATACAAAGTAACTAAATAGTAATAGATCCTTCACCGTAAAATTGCAATAATTTTACTATTTTTCAAGAGTCCTCATTTTGTCAGATGTTTCGGAATTTTTTTCAGATGTCTCATACACAGCCACAAAGAATAAGTGAATTAATGTGAGACAATTAGTGCGTAAAAATTTAAATATTTACTCTCAATAATATTGACATGAAGACACTGTCAATTGTTGCATTAAAAACTAATTCACCAGAACAGCAACAATATTTTTCACACGAGGAGATAGATCGCAGACGTTTGTCTCGGATCACCATCTAAGAAAAAGCATCCTTACTCAAAAATGGTCGACACAATACCAGAAATTTTTGCCTAAAAACCTTCCTTACATGTGTCATTCCAGCTAACGAAAAGGAGGAGACAGCAATAAAACAAATGGGAGGGAAACCATCGTTAAATGTGAGGGGTGGGGTAGAAGTCTACCGGAGGGTTAAACGTTTAATTCGCGTTTTTTGGGGAAATCTTGCCATTTTGACAGGATGTTGCCTTGTCAACCATTTACTTTGTCAAAATCCCATTGTTATTTCAATCCTTCTGGGTGAAGGCGTGTTTTGAATGCTTTTAATGCGAGAAAGAGAGAGAAATGATTTTCATAGCAACCAATGTAAATCGCATTCATTGCGTCATTTACGAGGAGTACATCTGAATGGAAAACATTAATCATTTATATATTAAAATTACTTACGGTATGCAAGCACTGAAAGCTCTTATTACTAAATTCATAAAGAATTTTAAGTTTACAATTCTAAAACATGCTTTTGCATCGTCAAATGAAGCTCCAATTTTTATTTTTTTCTCCGTATAAATTTGAAACAGTCTGGTATTTCAGAAACCTTCCTGTTGTATCTTTCAGGATCGAAACCTAGCAATGAAACTGGAACCAGAATTGATGATTGAAGACGATTGCAATAATGAGGTAATCATGTCTATTTGTTTAGTCATTAGTCATAGTTTAGTCATAGTCATCAAGCTTCCTTTGATACATTGGTATTTGGGCACATTTAGCTTCCTGCGCGTGCATCTATTTACTTCTGTCTGTCCATCCATCCTAACACATGTTTGTTCTCAGCTTTTACTTAACAGGTTTTCATAAGACAATAAGGAAATGGCATAAATGGTTAACTTAACCCTAGAACTACCAAGGGGGGTGCCAAACTTTGAAGCTCCTATGTTTATTTTCTTAAGTGTTAGGACCGACACACACATACAAATTCTTTAATTATTATAGTCGAAGTTATCAAGGTTACTGGCATTATAGTCCTCTGTGTTTTCAATGCATTTGCACTTAGCCTATACTATAATAGATGCATGAAGAACAATAATTAATTGAAAGCTTAACCTTCTAGAACATAGCCTAGACTTTGAGATTTGATGTGATATAAGTAACTATTAAAGTTTTTTTGTATAAGTTGGGTGGTTCATATATCACAGAATTTTAATATCATAATTTTCACACAAATAAAGATATTAACTGTGGTTATAGAAATTCATTTTTATATAATCAGTTGTTCATAAATTATCGAAAACACTCTGCGTAATAATTGCACGGGTCTCAGCTAGCTATTTATAATAGGTTATGTATATGTTGGTCTTTACAATGAAGAGTGTTTTTCTTCCATACTAATGTATTTTTATGGATTTGTTTCAGTTCAATTTCGGCCCAAATGCAGACGAAGAGGAAATTATAACAGATGATATTCCTGACCAGGTAAATAGAAACTCTCTTTTCTTTCCCCATATGCAGTACCTTACCTTTTAATATTATTATATTATATTTATAATGCTCATTATTAGCAGTTTTAGAAGTAAACAAACATGATAACTTCGACTTAATTATTTTGTAGCTCAGTTTGAACTTCACCGCCGACTCCACTGTGTTCGATGACAAAACTTTAATTTAAAATTCAAAGAAATGCCATCATTTTGGAATTTAAGGTTTTCATTTGCCATTAACTTTGTATTTTGAACGTAATTTAAAGATATTTTGTTTTGTTTTGCTTTAATTTTTTATTGCGAATTTTTGATGTAATTCTAAGAATCGCTATCATCTTGTAACGTAAGATTTTCTGCCGCATATTTTGAACTCTATTACTAAAAGAAATGTTACCACTTCACTGCTTCATTTTTGTGGTGTATTTATGCTACGTATTGATTTTCTGTTAGACATTTCGAACGTAATTAATGGAAATGTTTGTGGCAGAATCCAAGGAAACATCCATGCATCACGTACTCAGTATTCCGTTTAACTAGTTCATCAATTAAAATAAAACATTTCCTTGGAATGAACATAAGAAGATCGAAAATCGCATGAAAAAATGAGCTAGGGGGTTAAATGCACAAGTGCTGAAAGAAGTGTAATCACTTTGTAATGCTGGGTTTTCATTTGCTATTACGTCTTTTGATGACTTTTTACTTTCTCCATATACGAAGTATGGAGAAAGTATTGTTTTCATGAAAAAAATCGAATTCGAGATTTCAACATAAATACATGTTTTAAGGTTCCCTGAACACGTTTTGACTATTTTCTCGATGATGTCTGTCTGTATGTGATAGATTTTTGTGGGCGCTCTAACTCAAAAACTATTAATCAGGCCAACGCAAAATTTTATATTTAACATTTTTATAAAAGTTAGAAGATTTGATTAGTTTTTGGTAAAAATCGGTCGACCGGAAGTGGGTGTTTACTCTTGTCACTTATCCGTTATTTTAAAATATTTGCTTTAATATTTGATAAATGTAAAAATGTATCGGAGTAAAAGTTGTAGGAAATTTAATTTTTTATAACCTTTGTTTGACACATTTTTCCATATAATGCATTGTTTAAGAGATATCTTATATTTTTAGCTGCCACCACCACGCCACCTACCGAAGACTATTGTTAACAATTGACGCTTAGTAACACTCCTTTTTCTTTTCTTAATTGTCAACTGGAAGTAAATATTGACGATCCCAGAGCTAACAACATGTAATTTGCCATATAAATATAGAGAAAGTCATGTGTTGCCCACATGAGTTTATTTTTAAATATGGTCCTTTTTCATGTTGATGGTCAATTTCTTTAGTTGTATTAATATTAGAATACTTGTTTCAGGATACTGCAGTTCCTATTCCGTTAAAACTGGTGGAAGTGGCGACGGGGAAAGAAGTACATTATCAGGTAGATATATCTATTATTGATAGAATAGAATTTTGGTTTCTCTGTATCTCCATATTTTATATAGGAGTTATGTTTACGAGAAGCAATGCAGCAAAATTTTCATTCGTATTATAAAATTACATAGAATCATAGTACAAACATGTAACGTGATCCAAACTACCCTTAAAGCAGTGTTTTTCAACCAGTGTTCCGTTGAACACTAGCGTTCGGTGGAACGCATATATATATATATATATATATATATATATATATATATATATATATATATATATATATATATATATATATATATATATATATATATATAACAACTTACGGAAAAGGAAAGGTAAAATAGATATATGGATGTCAACAAGGTGTTGGGATGAGGAAACCCAGTGAACACTCTCTCTCTGTAGCTGAAGAAGGAGTAGTTCCGAAAGCTTCTACGTTTGTGATGTTTCTGTGTTTTAGTGTTATTTTACGTGTGTCGCTTCGACATCCCCGGGGCCTCGCCAACCTGAAGTCGTCTGATTGGTGAGTGTTCACTGGGTTTCCTCATCCCAACACCTTGTTGACATCCATATATATATATATATATACACTTATTTCTTACATTTCTGAAAATGAGCTAATAATAATTTAGTATACAAGAACTCTGATTTAGCACTTTTAATAGAATAAAATACAATTCCATTGACCATGGCGTAAACATATTATGAAAATCCTGACGCAAAATATTTATTTCTTTTTAATTACTCCTTTTAGTCATTGGTATAACTGAGGTGAGAAGTTTTTATTTTATATATAAAATTATTATCAAATTTATGGTAATTAATTGGGAAAAATATGCCAAGTCCATAGTATAATTTTATTTTTATGCAACCAGTTGTCTGACTGTGTGGTTACATTTTTTCAGCCCGAATTCAACCTTGCAGACATAGAAGCAGCTGGAGATCCTCTTCAGGTGTGTATATTTCTCACAATTTTTATTTTAAAGGGTATTGATTTTGTTAAAAAATCAAATTCCAGATATTTCTACAGAAATACACGTTTTAACATCCACTGGCTGTTTTCACTGTTTTCTAAATGATTTCGGCATGTGTAATAAGAATTTTGTGGGTGCTCAAACTCAAAAACTACTAATCAAAACAACACGAAACTCTATAATTAAAAGTTTTATTAAGGAGTTCAGTTTTGGTTAGATCTTGGCTAAAATCGGTCACTGGAAAGTGGATGTTTGCTCTTGTCATTATTCCATTGTTATATCTATACTATATTGATGCTTCTTACTTATATGATATTAACGAAATAATTATTTGTCGTTCTCGGTGGCAATCTGAAGGTCGCAAGTTCAAATCCCGGCTAGGTGGGTTTTTCTCCACCGAGGGCATGGATGTTTGTGATCGTTCTTGTTATGTCAATCCTAGGGCATGGATGTCTGTGTTCGTCTTTTGTTACTGTTTAAATACTCTACTGTAAAATGGCTGCAAAAGCTGCATGTGGAATTATTGAATAAATAAATTATGTATCAGGAGGATACTAATGTTTAGGCACTTACTTCTAGATGAGCAGGAGATTCGAAATTTTTTCGTCGGCAGGATTATGTGCAAAACCAACTAGAAAAAACGAAAATCTTGAAAAAGTTAACAATACGGTCGCTAAAAAAATCGCAATTGTTTAAACAAAATTTCAAGGTTTATGTATTTCCAAATGTGCTACGAAGCTGAAATTTTTTTAAAAGTAGAATTTATAAAAAAACGAAATAGGGATTATAGAAAATTTGATATTTTAATTCGTTTGGCTGTTAAAAATTCTCCAAGTTTAAATAAATGGGTAAATGTTTAGATACTACAGGGCGAGCTAGAGAGCTAAAATTATGAAGTTAGACCTTAGTGTACATGCACAAATAAACATTTGACTATCTTCATGAAGTTGTTATTGCAGCCGTTAAAAATTTTTTAAATATAAACAATTTGATGAAGGTTATTTCACTTCTAAATGTGCTATAACTTTAAAATTTCGCGGAAAAGGGTGACAGTACTTCACTATGGAAAAAGTATAATATTATTAAAATTTAAAACTTTAGTGTTTGTTTTACTCCAATATTGTTGCATAAGGATAGAAAGAAAATTGGTGCAGAGGTGAAATATTTTGAATTAAAAAAATATTTACAATGATGAAATATCTCTCTGAAAAATGAATGTTTTTTCAAGGTGAGATGAAATGCTTGCAGAATGCAAGCACCTTCTACTAGTACCATATATGCCAATCTACAAATCAACCTTTGAAGCGTAACATGCTGGATGTGGTGGGCATCAATTAATGCCCAGCATGGTTCAGTCCGGTGTCGGCAGACATCAATTGATGCCTGAGTAGTACCTTGCCTTTCCTATCGGGATATTATGGGGAAAGCCAGCATAAGGCATTCCCATTTCCTCTCCAGTCATCAGTTACCACTCGATCTTCGTCCGGATCACTGCAATTTTGAATTTGAACTCAGTTTTATTTTCTAGCATGTTTACTTTCTCCATATACGAAGTATAGAGAAAGTATTGTTTTCATGAAAATATGGAATTCGAGATTTCGTCGGAAATACATGTTTTAAGGTCCCCTGAACACGTTTTGACTATTTTCTCGATTATGTCTGTGTGTGTGTCTGTATGTGATAGCTTTTTGTGGGTGCTCTAACTCAAAAACTATTAATCAGTTCAACGCAAAATTTTATATTTAACACTTTTATAAAAGTTAGAAGATCTGATTAGTTTTTGGTAAAAATCGGTCGATGTCGGACAATCTCCAGCTCATTTGGAAGTGCCTAAAAATTAGTATCCTCCTATATGTTATATGTATGTTATATCCTCCTCTGTAAGGAGCGTCTATATATAATGATAGGCAAGTGTTGGACCTCATAAATTGCCAAGGGTAGAGTAGTGTGTAATTTAATTTTTGATGCAACCAAATGTCTAACAATTTTTTCATATTCTTTCAGCCGGACTTCAACGTCACAGACATGGGAGCAGCAGGAGGTACTTTACAGGTACGAGTTTAGGGCAGACGATTTTTATTTGTTCCATATGCGATATAGAGAGTATTGCTTTTGTTAAAATAAGTCAAATTCGAGAGATTTCAACATAAATACAAGTTTTAAGATTCTCTTTGTACTTCATTGGTTTCTCAGTTGTTCTGCCACGTTGTCATCTCGGATGCTTTGACATTGTTTCTCCAACATTGTAGTTGGCTTCTTCAGGTCGGAACTACTCATCAAATGAAAATAAAACTTTGTAAATACAAGTTTTACCACAAAATTCTGGTCTGATTAGATTTTGGCTAAGATTATTGTGCGCCAGAAGTGGATGTTTACTCTTGTCATTTTTCCATTTTTGCCAAATATCTCCGTTAGGTATTCGTTGATGCAAATATTTGACATTATCAAAATTGTAGATGCTGTAATTTTCTACAGCTTTTATTTGAAACATTTTGTCATAGATATTTCGATTGCGCATATGAATCTATGTCAAGTGTTACCTTAGTTTCCTCATCTATGATAAAATTTGCTTATTAATGATAGCTCTGCCTATGCTATTTATATTGTGAGGGGCTCACGAAAGATTTTGTTTGCTTTTTTAATTTTTATGAAACTTATCAAAATTTGTGATATGGCCTAGTTTATTATTCCATGAAAAGTGAAAAAATCCAAGAAAAACCAATGTCAACGACTAATGATTATAAAAATTTATGGCATTTACCAAAGGAAAGTAAAGCATTTTTCGTATCTTTCTCTTATGATTTCTTTCGATTTAAAATAAACTAAATAACATTTTTCGTTAACTCCACAATTCAGGAAGACTTATTTAAATCCCACCCCAGATGCCGAAGGAGATTTTTAAAATTTTGCGAATAATACGAATATTGGCGACATACGATAGCGGCGTTATTCGAACATGCATGTTCGTACGTTGCGATTCATTAAGTGCTATCGGATAAGCGAGATAGGAAGGGGGGAGAGGAATGGTCACAATGATCTGGATTTAACCAACAGTGGTTTTGCCAAACACAGTGTTTTCCAGGAACATAACTCCCACCGTTGGTGAGGGACCTCTTAAGAGTTTTTCAAAATTGCAACACTGGCTAAATCCTTGCATATTCCAAAATTTCTTACTGATATTATTGTTTACTGAAAAAGCATTGTTGCTTGTGTTACAGGAGGACAAATGTAAGGACCAAGGACAAATAATAGTGTATTTTAACGAAATTATTTGACAACTAATGTAAAAAAATTTTGGTGCTTTGACGGACATTTTCACAACTAAAAGGTGTAAAACAAAATCATGAGGAAGAAATCTTTTGGGTGGAACACTACTTGTCTTTTGACATGGAAGTCATGATCTTTCAATGAGTTTTCCTTTAATGAACATTTTTCAGGAACACATATTGTTTGTTGAAAGACAGACAGACAGACAAACGACTTTATTAGGGCGAAATTGAGACTATGTAGTCCCTTCTTACATTTAACCCTTTCATCATATAAGTAATTACAATATTTACAAAATAAGAGAAATTAATTACATACAGATTTTAACAAAATACAAATTAATTACAAGTTAATATATTTGTTAGTAGATAACAGAGCATTGCCAAAGAATGTTAGTTTTGTGGGTCATAAAAAACTGTGTATCGGTTATGTTTTAACACAGAAAAATTCCCACTGCGGAAAACACCTACGAAGAGAGTTGCCTGTATGTATACCGTCTTTAAATCATGTATGCTTTGTAATTATATTAATATTAACATACTCGTTTCAGCGGAATGCAGTACCTGTTCCATTGAAACTGGTTGAACTGGCGACAGGGAAGGAAGTCCATTATCAGGTAGATATACATATAGTCATTTAAGTTTGATCTATAATAATACATCAATATATAATAGATATGATAATTTATAGTTGTATTGATTTATTTATGTTCTGATACCTTTCATACGTGGCACCATAAAGCTCCATAAAATACAGTACATAATGACTTTTGTGTTTCAAGGGATTTTAAACCTGAGGTTTTAGAACCTATTACATTGTGTAACATTGGTTCCAACGACACATTTTAATTATTGCGCTCCATTAATTTTGGTGTGTTTTACTTTCTCCGTACATAGCATAGGGGGAAAGTATTGTTTTTATGAAAAAATCGATTTTGAGATGTTCCATTTTTAAACCCTTGCACAAGGATTCGTGGGACGTCAAATTACGTGCCAAAGTATGCCAACGCGAAAAACCGTTGTGGTGGTGGGGAGGAGGAGAGTTGGAATGGAGGAAGGGGAGGGTGGCGGGGGAGAGGTACACATTTACGGAGGTGTGCATGAAGTCCAAACATGATGACGAAGGCACGTGGAGGAAGAGAGGAGGAAAGGATGATGGGACGGAACGATGGGGAAAGTAAAGGGGGAAAGGCACACGCTCCTACTGGGATACACATCAAGTCCAAATGTGATCCTGACGGCATGTGTATAAGGCTAAATTTCTCTTATATGATCTGTAAGGTATTGATTAAAAATTTTATTTGGATCGAGGACAACATTTGCTACAATAAAGTCTTCGCCAGCACTCCCTACAACAATTAGTTTCTGAGATATAAATTATTGAACTTTCATGTACATATGGGGTAAAAACAACCTCTAAAGATTAACAATTTTGGAATTTTCGATTTTTCTTGGTGGTTGTGAGCAAAATTCTATAATTGTGCCAAATTTCAAGTCTCCAGCTCATCTGGAAGTGCCTAAACATTAGTATCCTCTTATATATATATATATATATATATATATATATATATATATATATATATATATATATATATACTAGCAGTTGGTGCTTGCATACTGCAAGCATTTCATCTTACATTAAAAGAACATTCATTTTTCAGACAGAAATTTCAACATTACAAATAGTCTTTTAATTCTAAAGATTTCATTTCTGCAGCGATTTTCGTTTTTCCCAAATGTAAAAACAATAGTTTAAAAAAATCCCCAAATGTTGCAATTTTAATAATTTTATACTTTCTCCATTATAAGGTTCTAATGCTACATATTTTAGCCAAATTTTAAAGTTGTAGCACTTCTAGAAATAAAATAATATTTTTCTAATTGTTTAAATTTAAATAATTTTTAACGGCCGCCGCAATACATATATGGTAAAATTGAAATGTTTATTTGTGTAAATTTACTATACTGTAAATAATTTGAAAATTTCAGTTTCCTAGCTCATCCCATAGTACCTAAACAGCTATCTATTTGTTTAAACTTTAAGAATTTTTAACTGCCAAACAAATTAAAATATCAAAATTTGTATAATCCCTATTTCGTTTTTTTAAGAATTCTACTTATAAAAAAATTTTCAACTCCGTAGCACATGCGGAAATACATAAACCATGAAAATTTGTTTAAACAATTGCGAATTTTTAGCGGCCACATTGTTGCACTTTTTCAAGATTTTCGTTTTTTCTAGTCGGTTTTGCACAAAATGCTACCTAATAAAAAAATTTCGAATCTCCAGCACATCTGGAAGTGCCTAAACATTAGTATCCTCCTATTATATATTATGTTATATCCTCCTCCTCTGTAAGAGTCGTCGATATATAATGATATATATATATATATATATATATATATATATATATATATATATATATATATATATATATATAACAGCTTATGGAAAAGGAAAGGTAAAATGGATATATGGATGTCAACAAGGTGTTGGGATGAGGAAACCCAGTGAACACTCACCAATCAGACGACTTCAGGTTGGCGAGGTCCCGGGGATGTCGAAGCGACACATGTAAAAGAACACTAAAACACAGAAAAATCACAAACGTACAAGCTTTCGGAACTACTCCTTCATCAGCTACAGAGAGAGAACTGTTTTAGTGTTCTTTTACGTGTGTCGCTTCGACATCCCCGGGACCTCGCCAACCTGAAGTCGTCTGATTGGTGAGTGTTCACTGGGTTTCCTCATCCCAACACCTTGTTGACATCCATATATATATATATTCTCTTCTGTAAGAAGCATCTATATATAATGGTAGAGAGATAATATCTATATTCCATGCATACATTGTATTGCATTAATATTAGTATACTTGTTTCAGCATACTGCAGTACCTGTTCCGTTAAAGTTGGTGGAAGCATCAACAGCTGTACAAGTCCATCATCAGGTAGATATATATATATAGTCAATTAATTTTAGTGCATGCTAGTTTCAGAAATTCATGAGTTGAATCCAGTTTAAATAGTCAAAACTAATGCAATATACAAGGTGTGGCTATTAAGTTTCCAGACTTTTAGTTTTTAAAATTTATATTTATTAATTATTCACAATTATCCCCTTCAAAGTACTCCCCCGTAGAACTTATTCATTTATGCCAACAATGCTGCCATTGTTGGAAACGGCGGTAGAAATCTTCTTGTGGGGGTTGTTGTGGCGGAGTGGTTAAAGCATTGGCCTTCCTCGCAGCGGTCCCAAGTTTGAATCCAGCTGAGGTTGAATTTTTTAACCTGGGATCGACCCATCCCCTACTTGTGTGCTTTGAAGAGACCACACAAGTCAATGCTCCATCCTTCGGAAGGGACGTTAAACAGTTAGCCCCCTTGGTGCTCTTCGTTGAGAGTAAGCTAATGTCTGCACCGGGTTTCCCTGCTTCCTTGTGTATGTTCAGTGTGTAAGGAGTTATGGCTATAATAATAATCCAAGAGGTTAATTAGCCAGAAGTACACACAAATCATCTTTCTGGATATCTTGCAGAGCCTGCTTAACTTTTATTTGAATGTCAGCGATGGTTTGAAATCGGTGACCTTTTAAAAAGCTTTTGAGCTTAGGAAATAGCCAGAATACAATGGGGGCCAAATCGGGCGAATATGGCCGGTGCACCATTACAGTGATGTGTTTGCTGGCTAAAAACTCCCAGACAGACAGAGCTGTGTGAGCCGGTGCATTGTTGTAGTGAAGGATCCACGATGTCTCCTTCCACAAGTCCCTCCTTCAGAATTAATCTAACAGTTTCTTTATCCAAATGCAAGTCTTCAGCAATCCTTATGATTGTTAGACGTCTGTCTGAATGCACCAAATCGGTAACTTGTGAAACATTTCCGGGTGTTCCTGTAGTAACTGGCGCTCCACAATGCTGATCATCATCAATGTCTTCTCTGCGCTTTTGCCATGGTGTTATCACCATAAACCAGAGGCACACAACTCAAAAATTGTTACAGGCCAAAATCGACCTTGACTGGACTAGGCGGGCCATACTATGAAAGTTTTGTACATAAAAAATTTAAGTACACTATTGTAGATTCAGTAATTACTGTAACAACTTCTACATGCAATTTTTAGGCGACAAAAATGAGGCGACTAACAAATATAATTTACTTACTCAATGGGAGATGTTGCACCATTTTTCTCTCGCCATTCCACTTATATCTGGAGTAATTCTGGTAGTTGCTGAACATATTGGAGCCTCATTTAATAAGAGAGAATTTTTGTTCACACACGCGATAAATATCCATAACAAATTTTACTTGTATTTTTACGGAAAAGGAAAGCCAAATTTGGCCCGCAGGCTGTATGTTGTACATCCCTGCCATAAACCCTTCTTAACATTTTCAGCGTTTCGGTTGCAGAAATCCCCAGTTTAACACAAAATTTGATGTTAATTCTCTGCTCAAGATTACGCTCCATTTTCAATCTGCCGACGAACGCAAACACAGCCAACTTAAAAGACAATGCATTGATCGGAACATGCTGAAACTTCTCCACTTAGTCATTCAGATTCCTCTCCACTCCCTCTCCCTCATCTCACTCCCTTCCTTTCATTACAATTTGAGCAATAAGTCCTGTCTGGAAACTTAACCTTTTGAGGTCCAATCTTTTTTACCCTCTGTGATCTCAATTAGTTTTGAAGAAAATGGTGACAAATTGCGAAAAGAAATCTACGGGCTTTTTTGGTATTATTCCAGTCTGTGGAAGTTTGTAACATCGTGTGGAACCATAATTATATTAAGTCATTGTCTGTGTCACGATACCTGTACCAATCTTCATCATCAGCTGTAGCATCACCTTCAGATTTATCAATCCCCTCACTATTTACATCTTCGCTATCACTTTCAGAAATATCTTCTGGTATAAAATCATCAGATTCAACACTAACATTATTCCAGGAATCACTATCGTCACTTAGTTCATCAATTATATCACGCTCATACAATGACTGCTGGCTAGTGGATGCCATTTTCAATCGCTAGATATAAACGGGCTGAGAAAATATTTTCTTGTCCTTCAAGGTATTAAAAGAAGACCCTGCAGATGGCAGCATAAGACAGGGGATGACCCAATCAGCCAATACAAACAAGATCACGGTGCCAATTCATTCTAACTAGTTGAAAAAAATCGCCGTTGTCAGTCCAGACTGAATCCAGGTTAGGACCGCAACGGGAAATTTAAAAACCGGACTCAGTCCGGGTTATGACCGCAAAGGATTAATAGCCAAATCTTGTATATAGTACTAACTTTTTCATACATGTATGCATCTGGTATTACGCATCCCTTCCTGTTGGGGGTGCCGGTGGTGTAGTGGTTAGGACGCTGGCTGCTACTCGCCCGATGCTTGAAAAAGTCATCGGGTACGAATCCTGCGCGAGTAGGATTTTTCTCAAGGTCACACGGCCCCCTGTTTGCGTAGTTTGAGGAGACCGCGCAAATTCAGCTGTTCCGTCCTTCGGAAGGGACGTTAAGCTGTTGGCCCCCCTGGTGTTCTTCGTAAGAGCAGGCAAATGCCGGCACCGGGTTTCCCTCCTCCCTCCCCGGTTATTCATTGCACTACCTCTGAGATACCCATTTGTGCTGTAAGAGAGGCGAATTGACTAGGCATACATACATCCCTTCCTGTTGGGGGGTACCGGTGGTGTAGTGGTTAGGACGCTGGCTGTTACTCGCCCGATGCTTGAAAAAGTCATCGGGTACGAATCCTGCGCGAGTAGGATTTTTTCTCAAGGTCACCTGGCCCCCTGTTTGTGTGGTTTGAGGAGACCGCGCAAATTCAGCTGTTCCGTCCTTCGGAAGGGACGTTAAGCTGTTGGCCTCCCTGGTGTTCTTCATAAGAGCAGGCAAATGCCGGCACCGGGTTTCCCTCCTCCCTCTCCGGTTATTCATTGCACTACCTCTGAGATACCCACAGTGCATAGGACAGAGGCGAATCGGCTGGGCATTCAAATTCAAATCCCTTCCTGATTGGAAGGAATTCCATAGTAGTGGATGCATGCACGTGCGTGTTAGGAATTTTGTGGATGCTCGAACTCAAAAACTATTAATCAAATCATTGCGATATTTTATAGTTGACATTTTTATTGAAGGGAAAAGAGTTTATTAGTTTTTGGTTAAAATCAGTCAGCCAAAAGACCTTTAATATTTGATCAGTGTAAAAAATTACTGGAATAAAATTTGTAGGTAATTTAATTTTCTACAGTGTCTGTTCAAAACATTTTCCCATATAATGCATTAAGACAGCGTTTCTCAAACAGTGGGCCGCGGCCCCCCAGGAGGCCGCAGAATTATTTTGGATACATCAGGGAATTTTAGGAAATAGGATGTGATAAAAGTTATTAATAGTTACAGAAAATAAAGAAATTTGCGACGAAGTTTCTAATTTTTATTATTTACAGTTCAAAGGGGCTGCAACAATTGAAAGTTTGAGAAAAACTGGTTTAAGGGATATTTTAAAAATTATATTTTTAGCTGCTACCGCCACACCACCTGGAGGCAGCTTTTGCAAACACTTGAAGCCTTCAACTCAACTTGAAGCTTAGTTACATCTTAGTAATGCTTCTTTTTATTTTCTTAATTGTTGGAACTTTGTGGATATATCCAATATCAGAAGGCTACAGTATGAGTTTATGTCTGTTCTTTGTAATGTCTTTTTAATTTTTCTCGCAGTTCCTTAAAATATTTATTATCTTTTAACCTAATTGGAATATTTACAAATATTACTGGTATCATGAAAGCCATGTGGTGGCCACATCAAATTTTTTCCTAATGTCTTCTTTAATACATAATTTGTGGAAATATTTGTTATTATTAACGTTTTAGAGAATCTAATTTTTTCATCTTTTTTTGAATGCATTTCTTCATAAAATGGATCGTTTGAGAAATATTTTGATTATTTGTCTGAATTTGTTAACTAATACCTTTGCTTCCATTGCTATGACATTTTTCTAATTGTTCCTAGCAATGCATATGCTGCCAAGGGTAATTTTAATTGCAATCAAAACTATCCCAATGCTATCATGCACCATATTTTGTAAAGGAAGTTTCATGTAAGTGTTGACAGCGATCCCAGCGCTGCCACTGGTAATTTTTATCATGCATCGATATTTTGTTGTTCATAGCGACAAATAACAATTTTATTTACGTTTTTTTTACTTTGAAAGTTATTTCAGTGTTTAAAAATTATGCATGAGTGTAATTGACGATAATTGTTCTTAAGGATGCTGATATTGTAATTACTATTGCAGTCGTATTCAATACTTTGTATGGATCAAGTCATCTGCTGGACACATCAGATTATGGTACTGTTCTAATAACCGGGTGAAGGCCAATACAGTGAAAGTAGAGCTGTCGATGGCAAGAAATGGTACAACATGGTCAGTGGCACCATAAAATGCGATAAAGTGAGGAGACATTGAACTACAGCATCATGTGTACACATTGGAAACATTTTATTTAACAACATAACTAAGCGGCCACTTTTAAGAGTATTTTTTTATTTTTTTTATTTATTCAATAATTCCACATACATTTTTTGTAGCCATTTTAAAGTGGAATGTGTTAACAATAACAATAGACGATCACATACATCCATGCCCTAGGTGGAGAAAAACCCACCTAGGCGGGATTCGAACCCTCGACCTTCGGATTGGCAGGCGAGGACGTTACCCCACCGCCACCGAGACCGACATTTGAACAAAAAAGCTAATAAGAATTGAAAATCGTAATAAATCATGAATCAATATCAGGAGGAAGCTCATGCTAGCTTCTTCTTCAACTGGTAGTTCGTGATAAATACTTTAGGGGAGGCGTCAACCCAAAGGGGGGGGGGGCAGTGGCATAGCGTGTGAGGAGCAGAGGGGGGCAGTTGGCTCCTGGCACAGGGCTGAAGGGGCGCAAACGCATTGGACCGAAAATTAACGTTTCTGTTTATAAACAATAATAATCTAAACAATAATTTCAAATGTTTGGATGTATGTATGTTATACTATACAAATACACGCCTTCAAAGGTACCATAACGAAACATGGCACGATTATTGGGGGCGCCGAGGGAAAGGCCATAGGGCAGCTTAAATTCCCGACAGATTTCCCATAAAAAAGTTATTCCCATTTTTTTACTCCCCGTAAGATAAAATGTAAAAATTGACTATTATAAGTGCAGGCTTTCATTCATTTGCTTATATAAACTCGACAAATTCATGTAAGGACTTCGTACCTGCACAGTATTTAAGAAGAATTATCATAGTTTCTTGTTCTTATTGTCTTTTTTCGTCTTTGACTCTAAATCGCTCGCATTTCACGTTTATTCCCATTAATTTGGACTAAATTTGCACTTTTAATGATAAATACCTTGACGACAATGACATTGTTAAAGTACAAGGACTTAATGTTGTTTCGGTTTATTTATTTAGTTACTTAATAAATATTCTTATTTAGTGAATCGTGCTTAAACGTGGTGTAATATTATAGTATATTATTTAATTTAAATTTAAAACAAGAAATATTGTCTATAAAAAAGCATTGGTATAAAATAATTTGTATTTCAAAAATCAATAGGAAAAGTTTTAAATAAAGTATATAAATTTTAGTAATAAAATGTTCTGTATGTCATTTAAACAGTGTGAAGCGGGGTAAATCTTCTAGTATTATAATATATGCCGAATTTAAATGCTTGTATAGTATCTCTGGGTTTCCATTACATTCCAAACATTATATTTGTCTGGAAAATTTTACAGGGAGCGAGGGGGAGAGAGGGGGGCACATCTCTGTGACTTACCCCCAGGCAAAGTGAGGGGGGAACACAGTCAACGTGAAAAGGAAGCAAACCAATTAAATAAACAACCCAATCTGGAGGGCCGAGGAGAATCTTATGCTGTAGTAGTATCATTTCTCACCATCGACAGTGCTACTGTTGCTTTATTGACCTTAACCCGGTTATTAAAACAGAACCAAGATTTTTTTAATAAATTTATTATACAGTACAAAGTCCAAAATCCCCAATGGTCCGAAATGGCGACATTTTACAAAATTTTCCATTAAAAATTCTGTATTAGTTGCAGCAAGCAAGTTTAATTGAATTTGGCACCGGACCTTTTTTATGACTAATTGCTCTGCACATTACCCGAGCTCAAATTTTCACGACATAATGAAGTTTTAAACAACACGTGATTGTTCTACTGGCTGACTTGCAAAGTTCAAGAGACGACGAGGAATTCGGCTGCTAAAAGTGTGAGGTATGATGACTGACACCGATCGTGAAACTCCCAAGAACTACACCTATTCTCCTTGGTTTGCGAATGAGATGCGTTCCTAAAAAATGGTTCATAAAATGAGGACATCTTCTGCATTAATCTAAAGCTGAAAATTCTTGTGTAATGACGCGTCAAATCTACATTATTAGCATCAAAATTGTAAGCTAATGGGGTAGTGAATAAAAGCAGTTTCGTTTCAAAATCTTTCGAGATGCTGCTTATTCTTCTGGTAATTTTTATCACATAATCAGTAAACTTACTGAAGCATAAAATTTACGTTGACATTTCAAAAATAGTTCTAAATTCTAATTTTGAATGTTGTTTATGTTACACTAGCAGAATTACACGGCATTAGAGTGTTATAAGTATTTTTTTTTAATTTCTAACAGTAGTCTAGCTAAAACATGCTAAGCTTCTATACTCATTCTACACCGAACACACACACAACAGAAGAGGGAAACCCAATGCTGGCATTACCCTACTCTTTACATAGGAGTACCAAGAGCGCCAACTGCTTAACGTCCCTCCTGAAGGACGGAACGGTGACCTGTGCATCTACATCTACAGTTTACCCTGCAAGCCACCGCAAGGGTGTGTGGCAGGGGGTGTATTAACTCCAAGGGGAAAACTCCAAAATTAGGCCTTGGTTTACGCCCCTATGTGAGGTTACCTTTGATCGCAAGTTTTATTCTGCTCAGCTATCGTTCTAGGGAAAAATGAGCCTTTGTATCTCTCCGTCCTACAGGCTATCTCTCTTATTTTACGAGGATGGTCCATTCTACCGATATAGGTGGGAGTTCTTATTATTTCTTCGACGTCGCTGGAGAAAGTACTCGTTCTAAATCTTTCAAGAAGTTTTAACCTAGCGCGTGATCGGCGCTCAGCTAGTGATTCCCATCCTAAGTCCTGTATCAAGCCTGTAACGCTTTTATTTCTATCATAACAATTTTTGACGAATCTAGCAGCTTTTCGATGCAGTCTCCTCAAATCACACAAGTATGGGATAATCCCAGGTTAAAAAATCTGACCACCGCTGGATTCGAACCTGGGACCGCTGCATGGAAGGCCAATGCTCTAACCGCATTATATTCGGAACAATTCGGTATAAAGAAAGATTTTTTGTGGAAAAGTCTAACCCCCAGCTGTACGCTAGCCATGGTGTCTCGCCTTCGATTTGTCTCATGATGAATTTTTTGAGCTATGAATTGATGTGCAGTGAGTTTGTTATGCAATCGATTGATATTCGACGAACTTTTTCTGCGCCGAATTGACGTGTGATGAACTAACCTAGATGAAATGATATAAATAAACTTTTTCTCCTGAAGCCAGCAGGTTCGTTAACCCCTACAATGTATGGTTATGCGTTTAATTGATGTTTTTTTAAACAAATGAAACAGTAAGATAAAATAATTGTATCTTTTGAAAATTTTCATTGCAAACTTATTCGGACCTCAATTAATACAGTATTAATTTTTAAAATCATTTTTAAAAAATTTTTTCCCTCAAACAAAAATTTTTAAAAAACAGTTTCAATTAATGAACAAATTAGTATGTTGAAATATACACCAAATACAGTCAGTGAGAAATTAGGTCATATCTTTGTGTTTTGACAGTGCTAAAAGCGGGGATTTGGGTAAATACGGTATAGGAAACAAGAAGCGTTTTCAGAAAAACCCACGAAAGTTTGCGGGATCATACTTTCCTCTGTCGAAAATTTCATCACTAACAGCTTTACCAATGATGCCAAGAAGCATATTATCATCGCAGCCCTTGCCTGCATGTTTTACTTCATAACTGGCGAAGCAGAATACATTTTGGTAAGTCAATAAACCATTTATTCATTATTTTAATACATTATTTTCTTTTCCTTACTTCATATAGACAACCTTATTATAATTAATGGTTGACTATATACCATATTACCGTAAATACCCGCGTATAATGCACACTTTTTTTCGAAATATGTGAGTTAAAAATTAGGATGCGTGTTATGTGAGGATACATAGTATTCCTATTTTCATTTGACCCCATATTTCCACAATTTCGGCACATTAATTACTGCCTGGGTATCCTCATATTTTTATTGGTGATTTTTACAAAAAGCAAGATAGATATTAGTAAAAATTTATTAACTAATTCTATAAACATGCATTAATTAGATATGAAAAGAATGAATTCAGTATTTATTCATTTTAAAAGCCAAGAAATACTTCGTCACTGGGCCATTCTTCTTCGATGTTGTTATCGGAATCGTCATCTTACGCATGATGTCACCCTACACCGGCGCCCGGCCTGGTGGTGAGGTACTGGTACTACTTACAATTAGAAACAATGGCAGCTGATGCCTTTGAGTGCGCTGGGAGTTGATGCTTCTTGTAGAACTAAATAAAGTTATCGTTCCCTACTTTTCTCTCAGCATTCATAAGTGATTTATTTTTGATTCATAGATTCTGTAGCTAATTATGGCTATTTGCTATCGTTTTTACGTGCTCCAGAGTGTTCTAATAATGAAGGTCGGGCGAACCCTTCCACCTCAGGTGCGACTAAAACGTATGTAAAAAACTTCAACATAGGATTATTGTCATTCCTTCAATTTATTAGCTCAAACAATGTCATATGCCATACTATGAAATTAATATAATTTGATTATTATGTATATCCTAATATCACCTTGTAAGTAAACAGAGTATGTAATGATTGTCAGTTAGCTGACATTCTTTTGGAACATTATTCGGTAATTTCATTTCGTACTTTCAATATGTTACCAATACATAATACCAATAATTCGATCATTGCTTTAGACCACGTTACACAATCTACTTAATTCTGGAACGGTAACACTAAAAAAAATCTGTTCGTGCTATATGGAGGTATATAGAAAAATGATAGATTACGAGGCTGAAAACCCCCCTGCGCGTTATACGAGGGTGTGCATCATATGCGGGTATTTACAGTATTCATTATTTTAATACATTATTTTCTTTTCCTTACTTCATATGACAACCTTATTATAATTAATGTTTGACTATATACCAGGGGTGGCCAAACTTACTAATCCTCGGAGCCCCACACGGTAATGTTCAGATGTTCGAGAGCCACATGACACGGTCTGTGCTCATAAATTTGGAAACAGTAAAGCATAACCTGTATCTGAAGCAATTCAGATATACCGCAAGTCCCTTAGGCATTCCAAACTCGCCTCTAGTCAAAACGTCACTATGATCTGTAGAGAAAAACGTTGACACGTCTCTGAATGGAAATTTAAACGAGCCGCATTCTAAGTTAAGTTTGGCCACCCCTGCTATATACCGTATTTACCCGAATCTAAGATGACCCTCCCTCTTTTAGCAGACTGTCTAAACAGAAAAAAAGATTTTATGGCCTAATATCTGACCGAAAGTATTTGGTGCATATTTCAGACACATACATATTCAATACACCACCTTTTTGAACTTTGTGTTCACGAATTTGCATTTTGCGACAAAATTTTTATGACCGTTACTTGTTTCACGCCGATTATTTGCAATTCGCGTTATTCGTTTGCGATGCCAATAAGTGCGAATTCCCTCTACTTTTTTGTTTTGAAGTTCAGTTTAAAATTTGGCACCCTAGAAAAGGACAATATTATTATATTATATTTATAATGTTCATTATTAGCGATTTTCGAGGTAAACAAATGTTGTAATTCTCGATTTAATTATTTTGTAGCTCAGTTTGAACGTTTTCGCCTTATCCATGGAGGATAAAGTTTCAATTTTGAAAAAATTTGTACAAACACGATGGTACGAGGATATCACTGTCCAAGCTACGCAGATTCATGTTTTTGATGCCTAACACGATTGTTAAAAACTGAAAAATTGTCAAAGATGGCACCATTCAATGCAGGTCACACGCCAAAAAAGAAACTATATAAAGACCTCTAAATACGACAAGCATTTTAATTCGGCATATCATTATATATAGACGTTCCCTACAGAGGAGGATATAGCATATATAAGGAGGATACCAATGTTTAGGCACTTCCAAATAAGCTGGAGATTCGAATTTTTTTCTTAGGTAGGATTTAGTGCTAAACCGACTAGAAAAAACGAAAATCTTGAAAAAGTGCAACAATGCGTCCGCTAAAAATTCACAATTGTTTAAACAAATTTTCAAGGTTTACGTACGGAGCTGAAATTTTTTTTAGAGGTAGGATTTGTATAAAAACGAAATAGGGATTATAGAAATTTTGACATTTTAATTTGTGTTGCCCATAAAAAAATCTTAAACTTTAAACAAATAGGTAACTGTTTAGGTACTACGGGATAAGCTAGGAAGCTGAAATTTTCAAGTTATTTGCAGAGTAGTGCATTTGCACAAATAAACATTTGAATCTCTCCGTAAATATATTGCGGCGGCCGTTAAAAATGTTTAAATTTTAAACAATTGGAAAAATATTATTTCACTTCTAGAAGTGCTACAATTTTGAAATTTGGCATAAATGTGTAGCATTAGAACCGCATAATGGAGAAAGTGTCAAATTCTTAAAATTGCAAAGTTTGGGGATTGTTTTAATCTATTATTTTTACATTTGGGGAAAACGGAAATCGCTCTGGAGGTGAAATATTTAGAATTAAAAAAATATTTGTAATGATGAAATATGAAAAATGAATGTTTTTTCAAGGTGAGATGAAATGCTTGCAGTATGCATGCACCTTTTACTAGTGTTGTAATATTATTATTAAAAATGTGTGCTGGTTAAGTAAATGGATAAATAGACATTCTCTCGATAAACTTCACTCTTTTAACACCGATGTTGTTGTTAGTCTTACTATAACAAATGAGGGAGATTAACAGTAAAATCAGTTGACCTATTTTATCAATTTACACTTTTTTTCCCCAGGTTCCTAGAAAAGTGTAAATAAGGGGTTTTACTGTATTTTGTTCCGAAATATATGTTACAGAACCAAAGAAAACATCCGTGCATCGCGTACTCAACATTTCATTTCAGTAGTTCATCAATTTAAATTAAAAGCGTTTCCACGGAATGAGCAAAAGAACGTCGAAAATCGCATGCAAAAATGTTCTGGAGTTAAATTGCGCTAATGTCGAAAGAGGTGTGATTGCTTTGCAATGCTGGGTTTTCATTCGCTATTAGGCGTTTTGAATAGAAAAGAATTTTTTTCATTTTATGATGCTAGGTTTTCTTTCGTTTTCTGTTAAACTGCAGTATTTACGATAAAAAAGTGAATTTTTTTAGTTTGACTGGGAATCTTACTCCTATTTTTACATTGTCTTATGGGAAAATAGGACTTGCACGTCGTGAATTTGCATATGCATGTCAGTTTTTCAGAACCAATTATTCACGAAGTTCAAAAAGGCAGTGTTCATTAATGGACATAGTTACAAATTTTTCTTTGAGAAAAAAACAATTTTTAAAACGTATTTTTTTTAATTAATACTGTATTATATGAAATCAAGATCATAGATTTGCAATGAAAATATTCACCAGATACAATTGTTTCGACTTGTTTCGTTTGTTTCAAAAAACGATAAAATGTGTCAATTTACTTCTTATGGTTCTATGACAAGTCGTCATGCCCAGTTCGTCGTTTCAATTTTTTGAACGAAAAACTCACAGAGCATGAATGCATCGCATGACAATATCGTTGCGAGATAAATCGGAAGGTGAGACATCATGACTAGGCACTTTTCCACAACAAAATTTTCTTTATATTTCGACATTACCTGAATGAACTGCAATTCTCTTTGCAAATTATGCAAGGCGAGACGTATTGGATGGCAGCGGGTGACTCCCAACCCAACGAGTGCATCCGCCTGCCATGTACCAGTCATGGGGTCTCGCAACAAATGTCTCACGATGAATTGATGCGCAATGATTTTGACATGCGATGTATTGTTGAGCGACGACTTTGTTGTGTGAGGAATTGACGGGGAACAAATTTACATATGACGAATTGACTGTGATGTATTGACAGTGATGTATTGACAGTATACCAATTCGAACTTGAATTTAAGACAACCCTCCATGTTTGCAAACTGAAATATGGAAAGAAATCTCATCTTGAATTTGGGTAAATATGGTAAATATGGTTGGCTATATATATGTATCTATATAAGATCCGAAAACCTGAAACCTTGAAGTCATAAGATTGCCGGATTTGGGATTTTGTACTGTATTTATTTTAGCAAGCTATTGAACCGGAAATATAATTTTAGGCCAGATGAAAATTTTAATCCTTAAGTGATGTTATGTATTATTGTTTTGTGAAGCAACTATTTAGTTTCGTATAACAGTGAATTTCTAACATTTCAGATGGATTTGAACTGTTTGAAGTTAAAGTGGAAGACGGTTAAGATAGTGAGAGGAGATCCAAACAAGGTAATGAATTAATTTCATTTCTACTGAACTCGGTCTGAAAAAATTGTGACAATTTCATTCACTTATTATTTTTTATGAAAATAATTTGCCAATATCTGTGAAATTATATGGTCACTTTGACTACAACTTTGATCCTTATAATCAAGAGGGTATATTAACCCTTTTCGGTGGGTATAGCCAGAATTGCCACAGGCAATTTGTGAATTTGGTATTACCTTAGGGATACTATCACGGCGAAGTTATTTCATAAAATAATAAGCTATTTTTTCAGAAATTGTGTAAAAAAAGTACATTCTTCATAATTACATAATTTTTATTTAAATGAAATATTAAATCATTTAATAACAATAAAAAGGTATTACATATCACATTGAAATAAATATAAAAAAATGTTTATCACAAAAATTTTCATCTTATGTACAATATACACCATTAGAACTTAAAAATTATGGTACCTATATTACTCCAGAAAATCATAAGAAGAAATCACATGGAAATACAAAAAATAATATAAACTACAGATTTTTCAGTTAACCTCTGCAGCCATAAATTTCGAATAAAAAAAATTAATAGTGATGTTTATTAAGGAAAATATTGGAATAATTGCATGTGGCTTTTGGTTCTGAGTAGTGTTTCATCTGTGCTAATGTTTGTGGGATGTGTAGTGACTATGGTGGGTTATTACCAGTTCAGTTTCAGACTATGCCAGAGCCAATATATCGGCTGTGGCACTTTTTGCCTGAGAAGCAAAAGCCGATATATCGGGCCGTGGCACTAAATGGGTTAAATATTAGTTGCATTTCCTGTCAACTCGAGTTATCATCACCTAGAGTTGTCATAAACTAGAGTTGTCATCAACTAGAGTTGTCATCAACTAGAGTTGTCATCAACTAGAGTTGCCTTCAATTAGAATTGCCTTCAACTAAAGTGGGTCTCAACTCGAGTTGATCCCATCTGTAGTTGACATGTCCAAGTACATAAGTCTGAACTGTCATATAGTAGGTTTATCATGAAGTAGTTTCCAGCATTGACTACTAGTGGCATCAATTGATGCTTGCTATATTGTCTTAGAGGCATCTTTCTCTCTACCATGAAATAATTTCAATACCATAGAGCCACATTCTGGTTTTCATGATTTTTCTCTCATTTTTCAAAGATAACCCTAATTTAGTGCTTATAGAAAAGCAGGACTGTTGCTATGAAATAAATGGTTTCTTACTGTAGCAACGTATACAAAATAAATTTACTGTAGTAACAGGCCCATGTAGATAGTTAATAAGGGGTTTTTTAAATGACACACGGACCCCAATATCAATTTATGACTGTCACCAGCCAACACTATCCTGAAAATTAAGTTGCTTTAACATGAACAGTGTAGAAGTAGTTCAATAATTAAATGTTCATTGTGTTCCACACTGCACACCTTAGTTTGCCCCCGGAGTCCACAAATTTCAACCGTGGGTAGAACATATGGCCATGAACAATCCCGCAAAATTGTTGCTCTAACTTGAACAGTATTGAAGTAGTTCACTATCATGAAAGTATGAGAAATGTATGTATGCACTGATGGTCAAAATGATTACATTAGTATCATTATATATAGACATTCCTTACAAAGGAGGATTAACATTTAACATATATATAGGAAGGAACTAATGTTTAGGCACTTTCAGATCAGCAGGAGATTCGAAATGTTTTACATAGATGGGATTTTGTACAAAACCGACTATAAAAAACGAAAATCTTGAAAAGGTTCAACAATGTGACCTCTAAAAAACTGCACTTGTTTAAACAAATTTTCAAGGATAATGTATTTTCAAATGTGGTATGGAGCTGAAATTTTTTTTCAAGGTAGAATTTGTAAAAAAAAAACGAAATAGGGATTATAGAAAATTTGATATTTTAATTTGTTTGGCAGTTAAAAATTACAATACTAAAGGTAAATTAAGTTTTATTTGCCTTAAACGTATTATTATTTTGTATTGTCTTTAGAGAAATACAAGGTACTGTTTCCATAACCAGGTGGAAGGTACACAAAGCAACGGTGATGCTGTTAACGGTGAGAAAGCAACGAGAAATGGAACTGGCAGAGGGAAGGGGGAATAAGCAGAAGTTAAACATCATACATAAATATAAGAAAGAAAATAGTATGATGAGTAATATCACAAAAGATGAAAGCAACTCAATCCTAGTTGGGGGGGGGGGGGGGGGGGGCACAGCGAACGTGGGAAGGACCCAAACTTACCCAACCAGGGGCCTGAGTAGGCATATGCTACATACTGGTAGCATCTTACATTTTAGTACCATTTCTCGTAACACTCTCGACATCGACAGCGCTTCCCTCGCTCTGTTTACCTTTTACCCATTTATGGAAACAGTACCAAATATGGTATTTTAAAATTACTTTTATTAAATTAAATATTATGCAAATTAAACTGTTTCATTTGAAAAATATGAAAGGTTTACAGTGGAAAGAAGCGATATAAATACGATTTATTTCACATTATATCTTGTACTACATTCTCTTAAGAAGATTTTCAAAAGGTTTTTCTATTGTAAGTATATAAGCCTATCTTACCAAAATTACATTTTAGTAACAAATGCATTTTTAATATTTCTTCCCCAAACCAAAGATGTTAGATTATCAAAACGCCTTCTCCTGCCCTTGTCACTATCCGTCACAAAGTTATCAACCTCCCCCATCTAGAGCGTGACATAATTTATGGATACCCTTTTCGAGCAAAAGGTTCAAGTTTGCTTTGGCTGTCGTCAATGATTGCCGATAGCAAGCAAAGAGGCTAGATGACGGTTAGATCTTGGGGAATAATCTCGAATGACCTAAGTTGTCCTGACTGAGATGTAAGCATGACTTTTCCAAGGGTGAACATCGTTTTACATTCCCAGTAGAACTCCCATTGAAAATAGGTTATTTCTATTTGGTCTAAAACGGGGGTTTCACCAACCTGCATTTCAAGGGCCCCCACGGTGATTTTGTGCAGCCCTCAGGCAAAATTAGGTCATTGAATTACCGTAAAAACCCGCGTATAATGCGCACTTTTTTTCGAAATATTCGAGTTAAAAAGCAGGATGCGTGTTATACGAGTGTACATAATCTTCCTATTTTCATTTGACCCCATATTTCCACAATTTCGGTACAGTAATTACTGCCCGGGTATCCTCATAATTTTATTGGTGATTTTGACGAAAAGTAAGATAGATAATAGTTAAAATTTATCAATTAATTTTACAAACATTCATTAATTAGATATGAAAAGAATAAATTCAGTATTTATTCATTTTAAAAGCCAAGAAATACTTCATCACCGGACCATTCTTCTTCAATGTTGTTATCGGAATCGGCATCTTACTCATGACGTCACCCTACACCGGCGCCCGGCCTGGTGATACGTGATTTATTCTTGATTCTTAGAGTCTGTAGTTAATTATGGTTATTTGCTATCGTGTTTACGTGCTCCAGAATGTTTTAATAAGGTTAAAACTGAAGGTTGAGCGAACCCGTCCACCTTAGACGTGACAAAAACATATGTAAAAAATAGGATTATCGTCATTCCTTCATTTTATTAGCTCAATGAATGTCATATGCCATACTCTGAAATTAATATAATTGGATTTATTGTTTATATCCTAATATCACCTTGTAAGTAAACATAGAGTATGTAATGATTGAGTTAGCTGACGATCTTTTGGAACGTTATTCAAAAATTTCATTTCGCACTTTCATTATGTTACCAATTCATAATACCAATAATTCGATCATTGCTTTAGAACACGTTACACCATCTACTTTATTCTGGAACGGTAACGCTAAAAAAATCTGTGCACACTATACGCGGGTATATAGAAAAATCATAGATTACGAGGCTGAAAACCCCCCTGCGCGTTATACGAGGGTGCGCACTATATGCGGGTATTTACGGTAGTACCTTTAGCTGCATTAAAAAATAGGGCATCTTACATCTGTAACATTTTATTAAAAAATTAATCATATCTTCACTTAGAACAAGGAATCTGAATTTATCAATGTTTTGTATACATTAAATTTTTTCAACAGCAGACAGGCAACATACCACCTTTGTATATGTGATGCATACTAACTAGTTTCACAATTTCTCCACTTTTTCATTTGAGTCTCCACCATAACAATGAGAAGAGACAAACTCATTCAGTAATGGCTCTTTAGCAGATTTCTGTATTATAGTTTAATTCACTCCAACTTTTTTACCCTGTTGTATCTTTTTTTATGCTGGTTGTTTTTATTTTTTCTCATTAATTTGGTGTTTTCAACTTCATTGATATTTGATTTTGTTACATCTATCCGCAATTTTCTCATTTTTATGACACTAAGATGAGGGAAAAGTTGTAGTAATATTCTTCTCATTTCAAATGTTCGGCCCTCCCCACAAATTGTGTTATCACATGTGTGGCCCTCGCGACACACTTGAAGAGTCAGTATGGCCCACTTAAAAAGGTTGGAGATCACAGGTCTAAAATGATTCGACCATGAGCTGTCCCATAGTATGAACCACTCTTTAAGCAGCATGTGGTTAATTGGATCATACGACACTTCCATTTTAGATGGTGGGCAAGAGAGAGGAGATACCTGAAGAAATGCAGGAGATGCTGAAGGCATATCACCACCGGGAGAATGAGAGGCAGATGACCGATGATTGCTTGGAGAAGAATGTGCGATACTACCAGAAGAGAAGGCGGAACGAGATGCTGGAGCAGTGTGAGAAACACCTAATTAGCATGAAGGAACGGAAGATGATGAACAGGCATGATGAAAGGGCTGAGCAGAAGGAAGAATGCCCAAAGCTGATGATAATGTTCATTGCAGAAGAAAAGATTTGCGAGGATCCTGGGAAGCACCTCTGTGTGGGAGGTGTTGGCAAGGCAAAGACAGGAAGTACATTGTGTCGCGTAATACCAGGAACCGAGGAAGTCAGACAGCGAAAGAGGGACATGGAGAGGGTTAGGAAGGCAAATCGGATAGCCAATGAGACGCCAGAGGAAAGAGAGAAGAGATTGGAAAAGAATAGGTTGAGTATTAGGGAGAAGAGGCTGAAAGACACGCCTGAAGAGAAGGAAGAACGTAGGAGAAAAATGAGGCTGTACATGGCAATGAAGAGGGGAAGGAAGGAGGAGGCAGGGGCGGAGGATAAGGGTGAGAGCAGGTCGGAACAGTCAGGTATCGCAACCAGTAGAACTACTGGATGTGCAAAAGAAGAAACGCCAGAAGAGAGACAGCGTCGGCTGCATCTTAAAAGGATCCGAAAGGCACAGAAGAGGGAAAACGAAACTCCGGAAGAAAGAGCGGCAAGGTTGGAGAAAGTAAGAGATTGGTGCAGGCGGAAGAGGATGAAAGATGCGCAGTTGGAACCAGATGCAAAGGATATTGAAAAGGCAAGGAAAAAGAAATTGTTGAATCAAAGGAGGCAACGTTCGATAAGAGCGGATGAGACTGCCGAAGAAAGAGAGAGACGGTTGGAAAAGTTGAAGATAGCACAGCGGAAATTCCTCGCGTCCGAGTCGCCTGAGAATAGAAAAATTCGGCTGGAGAAGTTGAGGCAGTTCCAAAGGAAAAAGCTTGCTAACGAGACTAAAGAAGAATGGGAGAAGAGGTTGATAAGGGCTAGGGAATGTGCTGCCAGACATTATTACACAAAGAAAAAGAAGGGTGCCATTACCAAATCCAAGTGCAAATCTAATGAATCAGTCAACCATGGAGAGCAATGAATGGTGATTATTTAGAATTAATTGATTTTTAAACCTCAGAATGTTGCCATCAATTAGAGTTGTCTTCAACTAAAGTTGCCTTCAACTAAAATGACCCTCAATTGCAGTTTCCTTCAACTAGAGTTGATCCCATCTGTAGTTGACATGTCCAAGTACATAAGTCATAACTGGCATTAACTAGGGTTATCATGAAGTAGTTTGCAGCATTGTCTGTATTAATGGCCTCAGTTTACAATTGTTTATAAACAATCCCTCAAATTTTGGTTGTGCTAACTTGAACAGTATGGTTCACCATCATGGAATTGTTACAGATGGATGTACAGAATGATGTACAAAACGATTACATTAAAGTATTTTTAAAGATCAATCTGCTGAAAGGAACAAAAAATAGGTATTTTTTATTAGTAGTTACTTTCATCTAAATTTAATATGGTTACAAAAATTAACCTACACCACCTTATTAATCTTTGCATGCTTGCAGTTTGCAAGTTTGCACTTCGCTACAAAATTTATATAACCATTACTTTATGCATCACGTGTTTGTAACACCAACAGATGGAATTCCCTCTACTTTTTTGTTTGGAAGTTCAGTTTAAACTTTGGCACACTAGAATGGGACTTCTTATTATTATATTATATTTATAATGCTCATTATTACCGATTTTTGAAGTAAACATACGTTATAACTCTCGAATCAATTATTTTGTAGCTCAGCTTAAACTTCACTGACAATGCTGCTATTTTCGACATTAAACTTTTGTTTAGAATTTAAAGAAACACTTTGAAATATAAGGTTTTCATTTACTATTATCTTTGTACATATATTGAACGTAATTTAGGGGAATGTTATTTTGTTTTGTTAGGCATTCATTTTTTATTCCGAATTTTTAATGTAAATCTAAGAATTGTTATCATCTTGTAACGTAAGATTTTCTGCTGCGTATATTGAATGCTGATTACTAAATGAAATGTTATGACTTTCCTATGCTTACTTTTAATTTTCTGTTACACATTTTTAACGTAATTAATAAAAGAAATGCTACCACTTTTTAATGCTAGTGGTTTTTGCCGCTTGGAAATGTTTGTTGCAGAACCCAAGAATACATCTGTGCTTCGGTCTCACCATTCAATTTTAGTTGATCAACAAGATTTTGAAAGAGAGTTGAAACTGAATTGAAGCGTGTGAACTTTCTTTCAACCTAGTTGATCAGCTTGTTAGTTGATTCAACAAAAGTTGACTACTTTCAGCTTTTTGCGTTCAAGTGTTTCAACCTTTTACGTCACTGTTGATCAACTAAAATTGAACGGTGAGAACGCATCTTAATGTACCCAACATTCCATTTCAGTAGTTCATCAATTTAAATTTAAAAATTTCCTTAGGATGAACAAAAGAGGATCAAAATCCGCATGCAAGCCCCCCTTTCTGATCTTCTAAAACCTTATCCCGGAAAATTTTTCTTTTATGTTTTTGAGGGTACAGTATTGACCCGAATATAGTGCGATGTTTTTTCCCTCAATATGTACCTTTGAAAGTCGCATTCGCACTATATTCGAGTACTTGTTGCATTCGTACTATATTCGAATACTTGTATCTTTAAAAAATAACTGCGTATCGGCGCGTTTCATGACGCGTGTTTCAGCGCATGTTTATAATTGCTACATTGTAAGTGAATTGGACGTTCATGTCTTGATGCTACATTGTACAGATATACTTGGTAGGGGTCTGAGGAGACTTGAAAATAGATAAAGGTCAAATTGCAGCAACCACAGCACCGGCACAACTTCACGCAGGGACGCGACACTCATCGTTAGAAAACGAGGACCGTCTAAACGTGGGGTCACAATACCCCCCTTTAGTACATAATTCATGAGTTTACAGGTAATTTAAATGTGCAAAATAGAGAAAATTAAATGTTTTTCGTCTTTTTCTAAAATTCCTTTCGAAATACTTGGGGTCGCACTATATTCGGGGTCGCATTATATTCGGGCTAATACGGTATTTATGATAAAGGTTTTAGTAATAGTAACCAATTTTTTTGATGGCGTAGTTTTCTATGTGATCTGAGATCCACTGTGCGAGTTTATTTAGTGAATTTTAATGTTTAATTTTTGTTTCAACGCACAATTCACAGCTGACAATCTAACATCATTTTTTAGGCAAACGGCAAAAAGTAGTCATTGCCTAAAAAAATCTGTTATTCTTCATATATTATTTCTACGTATAATAAATCCATTTGTCTGCACTGCATCTGTTATGGAGGTAACAAGTTGACAGCATTTGAATACATCAGCGCAAAACTGTTAAAATATAAATGAAACTAGAAGATCTAAACAACTTATGATGCCGACTTTCCATTTAATCATTTATTTAATACTTATATTGGCTTTTATAGCTTTAAAGTGGATATGTAGCTCTTTGTGTTACCAAATTTCATAATTTGGCGTTATGAAATACTACAAATAAATTTGAATGGAATATTAAATTGAACACGCTTATTTGTGCGGCCGAAAATAATGCATGTATGTATTAGAATATACCAAATCTGAGTCCAACAATAGTTGTTGCTATGGCAACACTCTCGTAATGAGTGATGAAAACTACAAAATCGCCAGTATTTACGCGAAATTCTAAGAAATACCATCAGTTAGCAAAATTCTACAATAAAAACTAGAACCTTCATTCCTTTCCTCGGAGAATAGTACAAAACTCGCTCCGATATAGCAATTCTAAGATATTTTAATGTTCAAGGGAAAATTACCCTGCATGATGGATTTCACATTTCCCATGTAAATCAATAGGGAAGGATAGTTCCTGGAATCAAACCAGGGACTTCAATCTTTGCTATAAAAACTATCCTTCGGAGCTCGGCCCATGTAGCAAGAGGTTTCCACTAAGTTTCATGAAAACCAGCCTCTTGGTTCCAAAGTTAATAGGGGGGAAGGATGGACAGACAGGCACAACGACAAAACTACAAGCCTATTTCCATTCTGGAAAGTAGGCTAAAAATATTAAAGCAGGTAAATCGGACAACCTTAAAAAACTACAAGAGATGGAAATTTAAGGCAAAACTGGTTTATAGACATATCGTATAAACAGTTATAAAATAAATGAAAAAATATTAAAGCAGGTAAATTGGACAACATTAGAAAATAATGAGAGATGGAAATTTAAGGCAAAACTGATATTAGTCCAAAATCTTTGACGGCCCCCCTAGAATCCTCATACACCCCCATAATGTGGCATCCCCCACAGGTTTAAGAACCACTGGTCTATAGTGATTGGACTATGTGCTGTTCCACACTGTGAACCAATCTTTAAGCAGCATGGGTTTAATCGGATCGTACGACGCTTCCGTTTCAGATGGTGGACGAGAGAAAGGAGACGATTGAAGAGAAGCAGATGGCATATCACTGTCGGAAGACAAAGAGGCAGAAGGTAGACGAAGGCTTCAAGAAGAAGAGACAAAATTGTCAGAAGATAAAGCAGAATGAGATACCAGAGGAAAGGGAGAAGAAGTTGAAGAACAGTGGTGTGATTTTGAGACAGATACTCGAAAGAAAAAAGAAGGAAGAACATAAAAAGAATATGAGGCTGGAGATGGCACTGAATAAGATAAAGAAGAAGAAGAAGGAAGAAGGTTCAAGTTCGAACGCAGGCGATGTGTGTGAGAGTGGATCAAAAAAGTCTAGTAACACGAGCAGTAGCACTTATTACCGTGCGAGAGAAACACAGCAAGAGAGAGAACATCGGCTGCATCTTGACAAGATACGAAAGGCACGGAAGAGGGAGAACGAAACGCCAGAAGAGAGGCAGCGGCGTTTGAGCCAGGAAAGGATTAAGAAAGCTCAGATTAGAGAAAACGAAACACCAGAACAGAGGCAGCGTCGTTTGAGCCAGCAAAGGGCAAAAAAGGCTCAGGAAAGGGAATGTGAAACGCCGGAAGAAAGAGCCGCAAGGTTGGAGAAGTTGAAAGATTGGTGGAGGCAGAAGAAACTGAAAAACAAACAATTTGGACCGGATGCAAAGGATACTGAAATGGCTAGAGAAAGGAAGTTGAAGAATCAAGAGAGGCGACGTTTGAAAAGAGCGAATGAGACTGCCGAGGAAAGAGAGAGACGTCTGGAAATGTTGAAGATGTCACAGCGGAAATTCCTCGCATCAGAGTCGCCTGAGAAGAGGGAAATTCGGCTGGAGAAGCTGAGGCAGTTCCAATTGAAAAAGCTTGCTAGCGAGACTAAAGAAGAACGGGAAAAGAGGTTGATCAAGGCTAGGGAATGTGCCGCCAGACATTATTACGCAAAGAAAAAGAAGGGAGCTGTTACCAAATGCAAGAGCAAATCTAATGAAACAGTCAACCACGGAGAGCAATGAATAGTGATACTTTAAATTAATTTTTTTAATCTCAGAACGTTGCCATCAACTAAAGTTGTTTTCAATTAAAATGGCCCTCAACTGGAGTTGCCTTCAACTAGAGTTGATCCTATCTGTAGTTGACATGTCCAAGTACATAACTCAACTGTCATAAACAAAGGTTATCATGAAGTAGTTTGCAGCATTGTCTGTACTAGTGTCCTCGGTTGACATTTGCTATATAACGAATCCCTCAAAATTTGTTTGTGCTAACTTTATCAGTATAGAAGTAGTTCGCCATCCTGGAAGTATGGCAGACGCATGCATAGAATGATGGTCAAAACAATTACATTAGAGTATTTTCAAAGAACAACCTGCTAAAAAGAACAAAAAAGAGTATTTTTGATTATTAGTCACTTTTATTTAAATTTAATATGGTTACTAGAATTAAACTATTTCATTTGAAAAAATATGAAATGCTTACATTGGAAATAAATCGTTTTTTTACTGTTTGCTCGAATAAAAGTGATTTGAATAAGGTTTATTTCAAATTATTTCTTTTGCTTCTATTGCACGGCATCCTCTCAAAAGGATTTTTTAAATGTTTTGTGCCGAAATTACATATGCTTATCTTACAAGATGAGTGTTAAAAGCACTCCAAAATTAAATTTATGTAACAAATAGGTTTTTTTAGTATTTTTTCCAAATCAAAGATGTGACATAAAAAAAATTCTCCACCCTTCATCATAATCCATCATGAAATTATCACCCTCCCCATCTATAGTGTGACATAATTCATGGATGCCTCCCTAACAAGCAAATGCTTCAAGGTCACTTTGGCTGTCATCGATGATTGCCGATTGCAAGTAAAGCGGCTACTATTCTTGCATAAAGTCTAGACACCCGAGTTTCAGACAGTATATCTCGAAAACAACTGCAACGATTTTAATGTGTTGAAATGTAGTGGTTAGAGAATTTATTTCTGCATTAATCGATGTACATCTTAAATTTTTAGTCTATGTTCAAATATTTTATATAGGGCTGCATTTGAAGATAAACACTGTTTTAGACCTGGAAATCCGATAAGACCAATTTGAATGTTTACATCTCAGAAACCCTACAATGAATCAACTTGCAAATCTAGTAGCACTTACGTAAAACTATTAGGAATAAGTAACTTGAAGCATTATTTTATAACTGCAGCATTAATACCTCATTTTGTTACATTGCTGAAATTTTATTAATATGTAAAAAATAACAAAATTACTTCTCAAAATGATACCGATTTTTATTTCATCTTCATTCTTCCTCCATCTTATCCCCTGACTTAGCAAAACTGGCAGGAGAGAGAAGGAAAGTAGCAATTGCAGCATGCGCTGTTGCCAGGTCTTCTATGTTAGTGAGTCATTTACGTGACCGGGCATGCAATGAATGCGGAGGGGGTAGCAACAGCGCATACTCTCACCTTTCCCGCCATTTTACTACGCCAGACGTAGCTATAAGGCAGAGGGAAAATGAAGACGAAATAAAAGTCTATATCATTTTGGGAAGTAATTTTCTGATGTTGTTTTTTACATATTAATAATATAGGCATTTTTCCAGTGACAACGATACCTCTAACTTTGAAAACTCAGGATTGACAAAGATAGCAAAATTTCAGAAATGTAACAAAATGGAGAATTAATGCTGCAGTTATAAAATAACGCTTCCAGTAACTTATTCCTAATAGTTTTAGGTAAGTGCTATTAAAATTGCAAATTGATACATTTTAGGATTCCTGAGATGTAAACATTCAAATTGGTCTTATCGGATTTCCAGGTCTAAAAACCGTGTTTTTCTTCAAATACAGCCCAATGTAAAATATTTGAACGTAGACTAAAAATTTAAGATGCACATCAATTAACGTAGAAATAAATTCTCTACCCGCTACTTTTCACCCCATTAAAATCGTTGCAGTTGTTTTCGTGATATACTGTCTCAAACTCGGGTGTATAGACTTTTTCCAAGGAGAGTAGTTCATGATTGGGTGTCAGGACAAAATATGCCTCCTCGAGCAGCTTAACTTGTCCTAACCATGACCTTTCATACAAGTATGAGTGGTGTTTTACATTTCCAATAGGACTCCCTATGATATATATATATATATATATATATATATATATATATATATATATATTGTCTAGAACAGTGGTACTTAAACTTTTTTGTCTTGTGCCACCTTTCTGATATTCTAAGATTCTTATACTCTCCTTTCTGATCTTCTGAAAACCCCAAGCATCCCTCCTTCCCCAAGAATTTTTTTCTTTTATGCTTTTAAGAGTTTTTGTCAGAAAATTGTTAAGTGATAGTAACCAATTTTTTATGACAGTTTTCTAATTGTTCTGTGTTCTACTTGGTGACTTTATTTAGTGAATTCTTATCTGTTTAATTTTTCTTTCAACGCACAATTCACAGCTGACAATCTAGCGTCATTCTTTCATTCTTTAGGCAGTCAGCAAAGAGTAATCATTGCCTAAAAAAATTTGTGTAGTTCTTAATATATCATTTCTACATATAATAAATCCATTCGTCTGCACTGCATCTGTTATGGAGCTAACAAGTTGACAGAGCTTTTGAATACATCTGTACAACACTTATATCATCTGAACAGTTATAAAGTCAATGAAAAAATATTAAAGCAGATAAATCAGACAACATTAGAAAACTATGAGAAATGGAACTGTAAGTCAAAACTGATTTTAGTCCAGAATGCTTCACAGCCCCCCTAGAATCCTCATCCCCCCTGCTAAGATTTCACCCCCCACAGGTTAACTATCACTGGTCAATAATGATTGGACTGTGAGCTGTTCCATACTGTGAACCAATCTTTAAGCAGCATGGGATTAATCGGATCGTACGACGCTTCCGTTTCAGATGGTGGACAAGAGAGAGGAGATGCCTGAAGAGGAGCAGAAGACGAAGACACAATACTGTCAGAAGATAAAGCAAAATGAGATACCAGAGGAAAGGGAGAAGAAGTTGAAGAACAGTGGTGTGATATCGAGACATATACTTGAAAGAAAAAAGAAGGAAGAACATATAAGGAATATGAGGCTGGAAATGGCACTGAATAGGATAAGGAAGAAGAAGGAAGAAGGTGCAAGTTCGAAGGCAGGAGATAGGAGTGAGAGTGGATCGGAAAAGTCAAAGATCATGACTGGTAGCTCTTATAGCCGTCCAAGGGAAACACCAGAAGAGAGAGAACGTCGACAGAATCTTGACAAGATGCGAAAGGCACGGAAGAGGGGTAATGAAACACCGGAGGAGAGGCAGCGTCGTTTGAGCCACGAAAGGGCGCAAAAGAGACGGAAGAGGGAAAATGAAACGCCGGAAGAAAGAGCCGCAAGGTTGGAGAAATTGAAATATAGGTGGAGGCAGAAGAAACTGAAAGATGCACAATTTGGACTGGATGCGAAGGATATTAAAAAGGCAAAAAAAAGAAATTGAATCGAAAGAGGCAGCATTCGATAAGAGCGTATGAGACTGCCGAGGAAAGAGAGAGACGTCTGGAAAAGTTGAAGATAGCACAGCGGAAATTCCTCGCGTCCGAGTCGCCTGAGAAGAGAAAAATTCGACTGGAGAAGTTGAGGCTGCTCCAAATGAAAAAACTTGCTAACGAGACTAAGGAAGAACGGGAGAAGAGTTGATAAGGGCTAGGGAATGTGCTGCCAGACATTATTACGCAAAGAAAAAGAAGGGTGCCATTACCAAATCCAAGAGCAAATCTAATGAAACAGTCAACCACGGAGAGCAATGAATAGTGATACTTTAAATTGATGGATTTTTAAATCTCAGAATGTTGCCATCAATTAGAGTTGTCTTCAACTAAAGTTGCCTTCAACTAAAATGACCCTCAATTGCAGTTTCCTTCAACTAGAGTTGATCCCATCTGTAGTTGACATGTCCAAGTACATAAGTCATAACTGGCATTAACTAGGGTTATCATGAAGTAGTTTGCAGCATTTTCTGTACTAGTGTCCTCAGTTGACATTTGCTATGCAGGGTGTTAATAAATAAGACCGACAAACAGAGGGTGAATTCCTGGTTGCTAGACAAGCATTTTAACATAAGCAATGCATGTTTGGTTCCACTTAGTGCCTGTAGGTAGGCAAATCTTCGTGCATGCTATCACGTGTTCATGCTTCATTAATGTCTTCGCTCTAATCAAAACCGTGTGATTTCTCAGGTAAGGTTAAGGATAGGTGATAAATAAGTGACACTGAGGATTAACAGGCTTTATTGATAATTTACATAAGTCACAACCGTTGCTCGAAATGTCACCCATTAACATCGATGCAAAGCTGGCGTCGGCGTACCATTGACTGGTGCAGCTGCTCAAAGATACCTAACGTACTGTGGACAATGTTGAAAGCTGCGATGATTTGTGCTACCAGGTCCTCTTTGGGTTCAACAGGGATCTCGTAAACAATGCTCTTTACTTCCTCCCAGAGAAAAAATTAGAGGAATCAAGTCCGGCGATCGAGGAGCCCAACCAACAGGTCCCCTTTGACTGTTCCATCGGGCACCAAATGTCTGATTAAGGTACTCACGGACAGGGTTAGCAAAATGAGCAGGTGCCTCATCGTGATGGAACCACATTTGCCTGCGGATTCCCAAAGACACACCCTTGAGCAGCTCAGGGATTACCTTCTCCAGAAATATCCTGTAAACAGGTCCAGATAGCCATGCCTGTAGCAGGTAAGGTCCGATAAGATAATCGTGGATTATTCCTCCCCATACTTTGATGGCAAATTGTTGCTGATAACCGCAGATTAATACTGCGTGCGTATTTTCCTTGTCCCGGATGTAACTATTGTGGCTGTTGAACATACCTTCATGGGTGAAAGTTGCCTCATCAGTGTAGAAAACATGGGCGGGAAAATGGGGTTGTTCAGTGCAGCGCTGCAAAAACCACCAAGAATTCCACTCTCGACGGATAATCCACTTGTCCCATCGCTTGTACCTTTTGAGAGTGGTAAGGGTGAAGCTGTTGCTCGTGTACAACTTGCCAAACACTGACGTGATTTGTATTTGCTACAGAGTGAGTGCTCGTGGATGGATCATCTGCAAATCGTACCAAGACCTCATCTTCAAAGCATGCGGTACGAACAGTCCTCTGCCAACAATAATGCTTTCATGATTTGAATGCACCTGACTCTCACTGCCGCCGATCAATGTACGCAAAGGTGGTATGGTATGGTAGGTGTCTCTAAGGAAAGCTTTCCTGATGCATCCGCTGTGCCCTTCTGCCATTTCCATCCGCTTTGCCGTAAACCATATGGATGTCGGCCATCTCTGACCACGTAAATCACTCCATGTTATACCAAAGAGCACAGTTCACAAGGAAACAAACACTGGTAAGGTGGTGACTCGTAGCAGCAATGGTGAATGAGTCAAACACACAATTGCCTAGCTAGTGTATTAAGTGGTGAGCTTAGATAACCTCGCTTCGCATACTCACCCCTCTTTTTCCTCACCACATCAAAACACTGTAAGGGAGTACCAAGCTAATGGCAAAGATAGCGTTTAGACTAATTCAGGCACGCTGCCCATAAATGAGATGACGTCATCAGCAATACCCCGTTCGATACAGATACCGACATGCATGAAGGTTTGCCTACCTACAGGCACATCTGCCTTTAACGCCCATTATCTCTGAAACTAAGTGGAACCGAACATTTATTGCTTTTGTTAAAATACTTATCTAGTAAACAGGAATTCACCCTCTCAGTTTGTTGGTCTTATTTATTAACACCCTGTATAAACAATCCCTCACAATTTGGTCGTGCTAACTTTAAATATCAGAATGTTGCCATCAACTAAAGTTGTTTTGAATTAAAATGGCCCTCAATTGGAGTTGCCTTCAACTAGAGTTGATCCTATCTGTTAAGGTTATCATGAAGTAGTTTGCAGCATTGTCTGTACTTGTGGCCTCGGTTGACATTGACTATCTAACGAATCCCTCAAAATTTGGTTGTGCTAACTTTATCAGTGTAGAAGTAGTTCACCTTCATGGAAGTATGACAGACGGATGTACGGAATGATAGACATAATGGTTACATTAGAGTATTTTTGAAGATCAACCTCTTAAAGAGTCCTAAAAATAGGTTTTTTTGATTTTGTCACTTTTATTTAAATTTAATATGGTTACTACAATTAAACTATTTAATTTGAAAAATATGAAATGCTTACATTGGAAATAAATCGTTTTTTTACTGTTTGCTCGAATAAAAGTGCTTTGAATAAGATTTATTTCAAATAAGTTCTTTCGCTTTCCTTGCACGACATCCTCGCAGAAGGATTTTTTAAATGTTTTTGTACTGAAATTACATATGCTTATCTTACAAGATGAGTGTTAAAAGCACTCCAAAATTAAATTTATGTAACAAATAGGTTTTTAATATTTTTTCGCCAAATCAAAGATGTGACATAAAAAAAATTCTCCCCTCGTCATGAAATTATCACTCTCCCCATCTAGAGTATGGCATAATTCATGGATGTCTCCCTAACGAGCAAAATTTTCAAGGTAACTTCTTCGGGTGTCATCGATGATTGCTGATAACAAGCAATGAGGCTAGAGCGTGGTTGGATATCAGGACAAAATCTGCCTCCTCGAGCAACTTAGTTGACCTAATCATGACCTTTCCGACAAGTGTGAGTGGTGTTTTACATTCCCAACAGAACTCCCATTGAAAATGGGATATATTATAATTGGGAATGAGCTTCGCGGCGCACATACAATCATAAAAGGTAAAAAATCGCCTTAAGTGGTATTACAGCATTTGGAGATTTGTTTTCCTTTTATCAGGATATTTATATGCTAGTAAAAGGTGCTTGCATTCTGCAAGCATATCATCTCACCTTCAAAAAACATTCATTTTTCAGACAGATATTTCATCATTGGAAATATTACATTATTTCAAAAGATTTCACCTCTGCAGCAATTTTCGTTTTTCCCTTATGTAAAAATAATAGATTAAAACAATCCCCAAACTTTGCAATTTTAAGAATTTTGTACTTTCTCTATTATGGGGTACTAATGCTACACATTTCTGCCAAATTTTTAAGTTGTAGTACTTCTAGAAGTAAAATAATATTTTCCAATTGTTTAGATTTTAAACATTTTAACGGCTGCCGCAATATATTTAAGGAGGTATTCAAATGTTTATTTCTGCAAATGCATTACTCTGTAAATAACTTAAAAATTTCAGCTTTCTAGCTCATCCCTTAATGTCTAAACATTTACCTATTTGTTTAAACTTTAAGTATTTTTAACTGCCAAACAAATTAAAATATCAAAATTTCTATCATCCCTGTTTCGTTTTTTTTACAAATCCTACCTCTAAAAAAATTTCAGCTCCGTAGCGCATTCGGAAATACATAAACCTTGAAAATTTGTTTAAACAATTGCGAATTTTTAGCGTTCGCATTGTTGCACTTTTTCAAGATTTTCGTTTTTTCTAGTCGGTTTTGCACATAAGCCTACCTAAGAAAAAAATTTAGAATCTCCAACTCATCTGGAAGTGCCTAAACATTAGTATCCTCCTCCTCTGTAAGAAACATCGATATATAATGATTGTCTAAAACTGACTCTTAAACTTTTTTTTTCTCGTGTCCTCCTTTCTGATTTCTAAAAACCCCAAGCATCGCTCCTTCCCCCAGAAATTTTTTCTTTTATGCTTTCAAGGATTTTTGTCCTAAAATTGTTAGTAATAGTAACCAATTTTTTTATGGCGTAGTTTTCAAAGTGATGAGTTCTACTGTGCGAGTTTATTTAGTGAATTCTAATGTTTAATTTTTGTTTCAATGCACAATTCACAGCTGACAATCTACCATCATCTTTTAGGCAGTCGGCAAAAAGTAGTCATTGTCCAAAAAATCTGTGTTGTTCTTCATATATTATTTCTACGTGTAATAAATCCATTAGTCTGCACTGCATCTGTTATGGAGGTGACAAGTTGACAGAGCATTTAAATACTTCAGTACAAGACCTATATCATCTAAACAGTCATTTAATAAATGAAAAATATTAAAGCAGGTAAATTGGACAACATTAGAAAATAATGAGAGATGGAAATTTAAGGCAAAACTGATATTAGTTCAAAATGCTTCATGGCCCCCCTAGAATCCTCGTACACCCCCCTTATGTGGCGCCCCGCCAGGTTAAGAATCACTGGTCTATAATGATTGGACCATGTGCTGTTCCACACTGTGAACCAATCTTTAAGCAGCATGGGATTAATCGGATCGTACGACTCTTCCGTTTCAGATGGTGGACGAGAGAAAGGAGACGATTGAAGAGAAGCAGATGGCATATCACTGTCGGAAGACAAAGAGGCAGAAAGTAGACGAAGGCTTCAAGAAGAAGAGACGAAATTGTCAGAAGATAAAGCAGAATGAGATACCAGAGGAAAGGGAGAAGAAGTTGAAGAACAGTGGTGTGATTTTGAGACAGATGCTCGAAAGAAAAAAGAAGGAAGAACATAAAAAGAATATGATGCTGGAGATGGCACTGAATAGGATAAAGAAGAAGAAGGAAGAAGGTTCAAGTTCGAACGCAGGCGATGTGTGTGAGAGTGGATCAAAAAAGTCGAGTAACACGAGCAGTAGCACTTATTACCGTGCGAGAGAAACACAGCCAGAGAGAGAATATCGGCTGCATCGTGACAAGGTACGAAAGGCATGGAAGAGGGAGAATGAAACGCCGGAAGAGAGGCAGCGTCGTTTAACCTACGCAAAGGCAAAACGGAGACAGAAGAGGGAAAACGAAACGCCAGAAGAAAGAGCCGCAAGGTTGGAGAAAATGAAAAATAGGTGGAGGCAGAAGAGACTGAAATATGTACAATTTGGACCGGATGAGAAGGATGTTGAAAAAGCTAGAGTGAGGAAGTTGAAGAATCAAGAGAAAATAGCGAATGAGACTGCCGAGGAAAGAGAGAGACGTCTGGAAAAGTTGAAGATCTCACAGCGGAAATACCTTGCTTCCGAGTCGCCTGAGAAGAGGGAAATTCGGCTGGAGAAGTTGAGGCTGCTCCAAATGAAAAAGCTTGCTAGCGAGACTAAAGAAGAACGGGAGAAGAGGTTGATAAAGGCTAGGGAATGTGCCTCCAGACGTTATAACGCAATGAAAAAGAAGGAAGGCATTACCAAACCCAATTGCAAAGGTTATGTAACAGTCAGCCATGGAGAGCAATGAATGGTTATCATTTTGAATTAATCGATTTTTTAAACCTCTGGATGTTTTCATCAACTAGAGTTGTCTTCAACTGAAGTGGCCTCAAGTGGAGTTGACTTCAACTAGAGTTGACTTCAACTAGAGTTGATCCAATCTGTAGTTGACATGTACATAAATCAGAACTGTCATAAACTAGGTTTATCATGAAGTAGTTTACAGCATTGACTACTACTGACATCTGGTGATGCTTGATATATTTTCTTATAAGCATCTTTCTCTCTGCCATGAAAGACTTATAATATCATAGAGCCACTTCAATTTTTTTCATGATTTTTCGTTCAATTGTCAACCATAATTTATATCGTAAACACAGTTGCTATGAAATAAATGCAGTTCTTTTACTGTATCAACATAAAACTAATTTACTTTAGTAGTAGACCTGTATCTATATATTAAGTGCATTTAATTAGTGTGTCAGAAAACAACGATTACACTTCACGTATATAATATGCGAGCATCTCAGGTCAACACCCCTTGACAATTTACCATTGTATTTTTTCCCCAAATGGTTATTGGACAACATTGATCCATGGCCTGTTAACTCCGTTATTGAAATCTCATTTAAAGTATTTATACTTCTTTTTTTTGTTGCAAATATTGCCTAAAACATTAAAATTAAAACACTGCGAGTATCTAATAAATGCAATTGTTAGAAAATCTAATTTAAAAAGAAGATTTTTATAGAAAAGACTATTGTCGTGTAATTATACCATACTTGGCAGTCAAACGATCCGATATAACCTAAAATTCAGGACCGTCGGAGGTAGTTTAATTGTCCTCCACCAGGTGGCACCATAGTATTTTGACATGCAGTTTTAAAAATTATACCCACGCACATTCTTGATTTCCGTTGCGTTACATTAATGTCTTAAAAAACATTCAAGTTAAAAAGTACGAATATCTAATAGCAGCATTTGTCGCAAAACATAATTTGAACAGAAAATTTTGATAGAAAATATTTATGCCATGGATCTTTCTATTACTGTTATCTCAGGACATGCAACTGGTATAAATGCTGGACTGTCGGAGATGGTTGAAAAGTTGTGTAGTAAGCAGTTGCAGTAAAAGGGAGTAAGCTACACTGGCAAATATATAAAATATGAGCAAAAGAAATTCTCCAAAGCCAGTCAAACTGATAAAAATGCAGATTATACATTAATGTTTCACAATACAAATAATGTTAAAAATTTATTAGAGAATCCTATAGACAAAATACACGCATTACAAAAATCTGGCATATATCGAGTGTTGTGCCCCACTTGCGACATGTCTTACATTGGCCAAACGAAAAGAAATCTTTCCATCAGATTCAAAGAACATTTAGCGCACTACAGACATGCACGCTTGGAAAAATCTGCCGTCGCGAAACACATTTTTCAGTATAACCATCCATTAGACATAAATATTCTCAAATTGCTTAAACAAGTCTCAAATACCAAACTTGATGCGACAGAAAGCTTATACATCCATAAACACAGACACACCCTGATGAATAATGCGTTAGGGGTAATAAATAGCGTTCTTTTTAAGCTGACCTCGCCCATTTTTCCCCTATCACCTACGTTATCTAGGTCCCCTTCCCCCCCCTTGCCCACCAACCAGGTATAAATACACACACAGCCCCGGACATCCACTTGAGAGCCTGCCACTGACTTGGTTCCCCCTTTTTAGCCCCTGATGATGGTTACTTTGTAACCAAAATTCGTATTGGGTTTTTATCCGAGTTCATCTGTTTTTATCCTGCCTTTTAACCGGGTTTTATCAGTTTGACTGGCTTTGGAGAATTTCCTCTGCTTATATTTTATAGTAAGCAGCTAATAGATAATTAATGAAGAGTTTTTAAAATTCTGTTAAGAGACGCATCCCAAAATCAATGTATGACTCACTGGTCAACAGTATTCTGAAAATTTAGTTGCTTTAAGTTGAAAGGTGTAGAAGTTTTTTAATAATTTACTGTGTTATTGTTCACTGTGCCCCAACTACACCTCTTAAGATGCCCCTGGAGTATAAATTTCAACCGCTGGAAGAATATATGGCCGTGAACAATACCTTGAAATAGGTTGGGTACTTTTCGGTTATTGCAGCACCACCTCCACAGCGCCCATCTAGGGGCAAGATATGGAACTACAAGGTGCTGATTGTGGAATTACATGGAGCAGTACTCCATTGGAACTCTGCTGGGCCAGGGAAGGGAAATTTGAACATGAACGAAAATTTTACTCAACCCCACCGGGTTGGGTAAGTTGTTGGAAGTGTTTTCATTCAAAGAAAAAAGGGATACCGTTATAAATGAAATTTTTATCCCTCTGTTTTCTTTAAATGGAGATGCATCTGAACACAGCGAACGTGTGGAGGAATGAAAAACACTTCCACCAACTTACCCAACCCGGTGGGGTTGAGTAAAATTTTTGTTCATGTTCAAATTTCCCTTCCCTGGCCCAGCTGAGTTCCAATGGAGTACTGCTCCACGTAATTCCAAATCTCGCCACATACAGCACTTTCTAATTTCATATCTTGCATTAACTGAAAAGTACCTAAGTTGCGCTAACTTGAATAGTAAAGAAGTAATTCACCATCGTGGAAGTATGACAGCAGGTATATACGGACTGATGGACAAAACGATTGCATTTGCATATTTTTAAAGAACAACCTGCTGAAAAGCTCAAAAAAATATAAACTACTGTGGGCAACACATGACTTTCTCCATATTTATATGGCAAATTACATGTTGTTAGCTCTGGGATCATTGTCAATATTTACTTCCGGTTGACAATTAAGAAAAGAAAAAGGAGCGTTACTAAGACGTAACTAAGCGTCAATTGTTAACAGTAGTCTTCGGTAGGTGGCGTGGTGGTGGCAGCAAAAAATATAAGATATCTCTTAAACAATGCATTATATGAGAAAATATATCAAACAAAGGTTGTAGAAAATAGAATTTCCTACAACTTTTATTCTGGTACATTTTTATATTTATCAAATATTAAAGCAAATATTTCAAAATAACGGATAAGTGACAAGAGTAAAAACCCACTTCTGGTAGACCTTTTTTTAGCAAAAACTAATCAGTTCTTCCGACTTTTATAAAAATGTTATATATAAAATTTCGTGTTGACCTGATTAATAGTTTTTGAGTTAGAGCACCCACAAAAAAGCTATCAAACACAAGACAGACATCAAGAAAATGGTCAAACGTGTTCAGGGGACCTCAAAATGTGTATTTCCGTTGAAATCTCGAATTCGATTGTTTTCATGAATACAATACCCCTATACTACATATGGAGAAAGTAAAAATGTACAGCTACAATGAACATAGTTGGCGTAGAATTTTTTATACCCAAAGGAAGAGAATGTTGACTATGCATTGTATTCGAAAAACCTAAATTTGGTTTTAATTAGCTAAAATCAAAAGATTCCGGTCATTAATTGATCAAAGGTTATTAACATTCTAGAAACAAAAAACTCAGCAGACAGAATGCCTCAAATGAAAAGATTTGGAAAAGACATAAATTTTAGGTTTTTCCTTTTTTGGCAGGTATAGAGAAATGAGATTACAAGTTAAACTTTTGATTTAGCTTATTGAAATAGGAAGATTCGAGTCATCAAAACTTTTTAGCACCCTAAAAATAAAATATTGTTATAATACTTTCTCTATACTTCGTATATGGGGAACGTAATACTTACCGTATTTACTCGCATATAAGCCTCAGTTTTTTCCAAAATGAGGCTGCGACTTATCTGCGAGGAAACAATCGGAAAATCCAAAAATTACAGATGTCAGTTTTTGCCGGCAATCGCTATGGTAGTGCCAGGGGCCCCTGAAAAAAATTCTGTAGATTGATGGTTATCAAGGCATTATCCCAGTTTAGTCTCATATTCCAATAATTCTAATGCAAGAAACATTTTTGTGACGTTTCTTTCGGTTTAAAAGTCATGATTTTTCGTCGCTTTCCACGTGCTGCATGTTTGGGTAAAATATGCATTCCGACATTTTTGGTAATATTGTACTTTGTACGAATATGTTGCTGATTGGTTACAAATTATTCACTGAAATACATTATTATTACAACCACTGCCAATACTTACTGATATTTGTGTACAGTTAATGATACATCCTTATATAATGATCCTCAAGTGTCCGTCTGTCACGGTACTTTTGCACATTTCACAATGGAATTAAGAGCTGAAATTTTCACAATCGTTACACCTCCATGAGGTGGTCCCTAGACAAATCAAACATCTCGGAAAAAGTCCCATTATCGAATCCGGGAGACGATTATGTTTTCCCATAAGTTAACAGGGGATTTTTTATTTTTCAAGGTGCAAGGTTTGTTTCCTTCATTCATTAAAATATGTAAATATGGATCGAATTTCTCCATTTCTGTTTTATTCAATGGTTAAAACTATAAAATATCTTATTCTTGAGATGTTTTGACGTTACATGGAAGAATTTGTCAGAAATGTGCGTTTCTTTTCAAAGTTTTATGGCTTTTTCGTACTTTCACTGGGTGTTACCGGGGCGGGCTGCATTGTCGGGGCTAATTCAATCAGCATCTGTTAATCCTTCAAATAGACGAAAGAATTGCGTTATTAACTTCGCACTTTTTATGAAGCATTGGATATATTGTTGTAGCAATATCAAACACAATAGATTACAATGTAAATAATTGCACATCTATATATATAAAAACATCCGATTGCTGGGTTCCTGATTCCTGGAATATATTTAAAACGCGAATAACTTGATCAAATATGCAGATATAAACTTGAAATTTGGCAGAGATAATGTAGTCTGATAAAAAATGCTATGACGAAGAAAGATTTACCAAAAATGTCCACGGTTCGACTCCAGAGTATGATTTTCATTCACGTAAAAATCGACTTTTTGACGTGCAGGCTTTTCTTCTTTTTGAGATTAAAATTAGAAAGAATGGACTCACGACCTTTAGATGTAGACCATTTTAAAGGAGAAATGACAAGGTTTCTTATTCTGCTCAGTTTTTTACTTAACAATTCAAAATCCTTCATGTTAAACGTTTAATTCACATATTTTGGGGAAATCTTGCCATTTTAACGGAATGTTGCCTTGCCTACCAATTACATTGTTAAACCTCAATTTCATATTGTTATTCCAATCCTTATGGGTTTAAGCCTGCTTTGAAGAGTTAATACAGGAAGGAGAGTGAAATGATTTTCATAGTTTGTTGCGTTATTTACGGGAAGGAATGGCTAAAGAGCTGAAATACACTATGTTGTCCTTTTTGTTGGTCTGGCTGTAAGGTTATTAAAACGTGAATAACTCGATCAAGGATGTAGATAGAAAATTGAAATTTGGCAGAAATTTATATAATGAGCTAATCATGATTTGGGAAAATGAATAAAATGTTTAGTAAAGAATCCACTTTAATAACTCGCACAAAACAGACGACCGGTTTCGACTAACACTTAGTCGTCATCAGTTCAAGAATAAGGACATTACAACATATATATAGGAAATGGGCGAGGTCAGGGAGGGAGGTGTGGAGAAAACAGGAGAGGGGGACTCTTAAACGGTACTTTTTAGGGTGTGGGCGGAGGGGGAAGAAGACGGATGGGGTAATTGCTTAGCAAGGGAAAGACCGAGGGAAGGAGCGGGGAGTGGGTTGGGAAGAGATGTTCGTTAATAATGTCATTGGCGTGGGTCTTCACGTGGTGGAGGATTTCTAATTTATCGAGAAGGTTGAGTCTCCAACTAAACTGTCTGTCTGTCTGTTTTGTGCGAGTTATTAAAGTGGATTCTTTACTAAACATTTTATTCATTTTCCTTAATATGGAGTTCCACCCCGTCAAGGCTGCATCCATCTATTTTAATCATAATTTGTTTATATAGGGTTGGCATGGCAATTAAAGAAATAAATGTTCGTTTGTGTCGTTATTTTGACTGAAAAATAAAAAATATATAGTTCACATTGTAGTAAGTTCCAGAGAGTTGAATTCTGTTCTTGGCCTCATACATATATACATTTATATTAAATTAGATCGGTGTTACCAATATCGGTCATTTAAAAGTTATCACCTAAATTCCATCTCGGCTTATATCAAACAGATTTTCATGGCATTGGCGATTAGCACGTCCTGTGATGTATAATGATAGGAATATTTATATTCGTGAATTTTTTGTTTGAAAAAACATTTCGCGTGCAGACGCAATAAAAATTAATGTTTTAGTCTGCATTTTACAGAAAGCAACCTTATCCTCTTAACCCTTTCGCTGCTATCGACGCGTATATGCAGGCGGGCAGAGCGGGTGCCTTGACTGGTAACGACGCATACATGCGTTTCAAGCTTTTCCGTTCGCCGCTCAAAAAAAAGATGAAAATATTTTTTCGAGATGGTTAATAATCAATATGAATGTAAATGATTGACAAAATAACTTGTAAAATATAAAGAGACTAAAAGACGAACGAAAGAACGTAGACGCGGAGCTCCTAGAGAAAGTATTCAGCACAGGGGTGCTTCAAGGTCACTGAACTCGGCGCACATGCCTGACACAGAAGCTTAAAGTCCATAGCAGCGAAAAGGTTAATGTTCATCATTTTTGTGGATTTACCTCACAACCTTTTATCCAATGTTTAAAAAATTGTATAGTTTTGTACTGTCTTTTAAAACAAAATTATATTATTTAAAGCAATTTAAAGTTTATTTTAATTTTTAACATACTATAGGATCTGAAAAGTAACGATGTACATTATGAAGATTTCCGGATTTTCGGGTCCGGTCCCATCAAGTCCAGATAAACGGGTTTCCACTGTATTTGTTTAAATTTTAAGAATTTTTAATAGCCAAACAAAGTAAAATATTAACATTTCTATAATCCCTATTTATCACACAGCACAGGGGTGCTTCAAGGTCACTGAACTCGGCTGACGCAGAAGCTAAAAGTGAAAGGGTTAAATGTATTTTTATAACTATGCTATAACTCGGTCCTTGTTTCGGTAAATGACCAATTTAACAGTGGCTATGGCTCTGGATTTATCATCACTAATGGTTACTTAACAAATGTTGAACAACAATTGCCGTAAATAGCTACGTATTATTCACCGTTCCGTGTTCTTAAAAGGTATACAGTAATAAAGAAACAATAATCTTCTCTGCTTCTTTTCATAAATATTTTTTTAAATATGTTTGTGCAAAACAAATCCTAATTACCACTTATCTACCATAGTTTGCATGATTTAAATTTCGAATTCAGGTTGACTTCTTTCGTTTCCGAAATTCGAGATATCTAGATAAAAATTCGTAATATTGGTTTGAAATTTCCATTTTTAATACTCTACGTTACTTTTATAGATTTATTTTAAGAAAATAATTTTCAAAGAAATTAAACAGTGGTTTTAAAACAAGCATAATGCCAAAACGACCACGGAGATCATTCTCAGATCCCGACAGATTAAAATGTAAGAGAATAACCACAGCAAGAGCGGCGAAGTCTTCTGAATAAGGACAAATTTGACTTTGATCATAACGACTCAGACAAGGGCAGTCTTTTGAAGTTGCAGGTGTTGAATTGTCGAACGACTGCTTGGCTCATGGACAGTTATATATAGCTACGTCTAGAGAAGGATGTGGGAAAAAATTATTTATTTGAGAAAAAGATGGGAAGACAAAAAATATTGTATACCAACAAGCATTACAATAAAAATTAACTTGGTTTAAATACTTCATTTATTCTCAAAGCATCTTAAAATTATTTTTTCTTGATTTAAAAACTTGAGCAATGCCGGGTATATTTGCTAGTAATTATTAATATTCAGTAAAGTGTGTGTGGAGTGAGTGTGTTTTAAAAGATTGACTAAAAGAAAAAATCTTTCTTTATTTCAATACTGGAATTTTGAATAATAAAAGAATATGAGCTAACACTGGCTAGTAAGAATGTAATTAAGGAAAATCTCCGATGCCAGTCAATAATAGTAAGAGTAAATACCCCGGATATAAAATACCCCCCCCCCTACTCCCCCTCCCTTCCTCGTGCTTACAACTAGGTATAAATACGCATCCTCAGCCCTTCATATCCACTTGGGGGGTGCCGGTGGTGTAGTGGTTAGGACGCTGGCTGCTACTCGCCCGATGCTTGAAAAGTCATCGGGTACGAATCTTGCGCAAGTAGGATTTTTCCAAGGTCGCCCGGCCCCCTGTTTGTGTGGTTTGAGGAGACCGCACAAATTCAGCTGTTCCGTCCTTTGGAAGGGACGTTAAGCAGTTGGCCCCCCTGGTGTTCTTCATAAGAGCAGGCAAATGCTGGCACTTCTAGCATTCAAACAAACATCTACTTGAGAGTGTGCTACCGTGATTTCTTCCGCAGGTCGCTCTCTCTCAAGTCTTTGGCCACGGTGATGGTTACTTGGTAACCGAAATACTTATTGCCATTTATATCCGGCAGTTTCTTATTTTTTATCCGGGGTATTTACTCTTACTATTATTGACTGGAATATTACCTTTTTCGCGAGTAAAATCATTATATTCCACATATGTTTATTAACGCCAATAAGCCTATGCATCAGTTTAAAATTAGATGATAAGGAGAATGTGGGCTATTATTAATAAATGAAAAATAACGCATTGTGAAGCGCAAAAGAATTTGTGTTGATAACAATTCACGAGTAATGGTTGAATTAATTATACATGAAAAATATTGCATAAAACGGTTTAAAAGTATTAATAACATAAAACTTTGAAAATACCGTATAAGCCCGAATATAATGCGACCCCGAATATAGTGCGACCCCAAGTATTTTGAAAGGAATTTTAGAAAAAGACGAAAAACATTTAATTTTCTCTATTTTGCGCATTTAAATTACCTGTAAACTCGTGAATTATGTACTAAAGGGGGGTAATGTGACGCCACGTTTAGACGGTCCTCGTTTTCTAACGTAGAGTGTCGCGACCCTGCGTAAAGTTGTGCCGGAGCTGTGGTTGCTGCAATTTGACCTAGATTTATTTTCTAGTCTCCTCAGACCACTACCGAGTATATTTGTACAATGTAGCATCGTAACATGAACGTCCAATTCACTTACAATGCAGCAATTGTAAAAATATGCGCTGAAACGCGCCGATACGCAGTTATTTTTTAATGATACAAGTATTCGAATATAGTACGAATGCAACAAGTACTCGAATATAGTGCGAATGCGACATTCAAAGGTACATATTGAGGAAAAAAACATCGCACTATATTCGGGTCAATACGGTAATTGTTGTATGTCATTATTTTCCTCTCTAAGATGACATTTAAACATTCAGATTTTTTACTGACTTAGCAAAATGTGTGTAATTGAAATACAACAATGCAGACATTTTGCGTCCAATCGTAACAGATGTTTGTAAATGCTAATCATACTTATGGAGAGCTGATGAAATACTATAGTGCAGATATTTTTTTATCTCCAACAATAACAGCTGTCTTAATCAGTATTCGTAGTAGGCCCTATAAGAAGTTAATAGCAGTCATTGTCCAATACTTGAGGAAACGTGATTGTTTGCGAGTTCATATTTAATGAAGTGTGCGGTGATAATCAATGGAAATAAGGTAAGGTAGAATTTTAATTTTTTTCCTATAGAATATACCATGATATAAGACTAACATTTAGTAACTGGGTGACATTATGACGATGGCATTACTCTAATACTTGGATGTAAAATTGCAGAAAATAAAAAAATGCCAAGGGGTAGACTGCATCATTATTTTCCTCTATATGAAATTTTTTTAACACACAGGCTTCTGACTGACAACAGAATTTTGCATAGCTACCACTTGAATGATGTGGTAAGGTTAATACAAATTAATTGCTAGCGTAGCTGCAATGGGCTGCTAATATTAGTAATTACCCGGAGTTTTTATGCCTAATCGCAATTTTCGAAGCACGGAAACTTTTTTCCTCCCTAAATAGTGATTTTTTAATTACTTATATTTAAATTTAATAGGGTTACGAGAATTACGCTATTTCGTTTGAAAAATATGAAAGCATTACATTGGGAAAAAATCGTTTTTTACTATTTACTCGAGTAAAAGCGATTTAAATAAGATTTATTTCAAATTATTTCTTGTGCTTTTCTTGCGCTACATTCTCTTGAAAGGATTTTCAAAATGTTTGGTTCTTCTTCCTTGACTGAGCGAATTTGAATACAGCGGCAGTGGCACCATCACTGTCAAGAAAGTGTCAGGAAATTGTGCTACTACATCAACCGTACATATTACGGAAATTTGAAACTAAGGAAATATAACACTTTGCTTAATGCTTTTGCGGTGGGACCCAATACAGGTAAATTTCGTTTTACGAACTAGTTAGGTTCCGAGAAAACATTCGTAAAATAAAAGTAGAATTAGCAAAATACTGTAAAATGTATAAATAATAAATGGCAATTGAATATTTTCCTTAAGTTAAAACAAATCCTCTTTGTCATATAATCTCCATGCAACTCCCTCCGATTGAAAAATCGTGTACAATTCCTGCATTTCCCGGCCGCTAGACACCCTATACATCTTATATTCATATTTTTACTGTATAAATGCAAAATAAGGAAGAAAGTAGGTAATAAATATTTATTATTACCTTAACGAAGATACATAGATATTGCACTAACATTTGCTGAGATGGCTTGATAGTACTTTTAGCCAACCCAAGTCGACAACCAATATCTGTGATTCATTCACCTTTTTCAAGACGATTTATTACATCTAACTTTGGTTTAAGTGTTATTGTTTTTCTTTGTCTCTTCATTGCGGTTGCAGCAGGATACAAAGATTTATGCGTTTTACTCGTCTTCCGAATCCACCCGAATCACATGCGCAGTGTAACAACTATGCAGCGGAGACCGTGCAGACGGAATGCACATGCACTGTCGACAATGTAAATAAAAAATCACCACGGATTCATAATTAACCGAATTTTTTTAAAGCAAAAATACGTAAAACAAACGTACGTAAAACGAGAGTTACCTGTACTGGAAACGCTTTTCCGTGCGTGACACCCTTTTATGGAATCCGTATTGTTATTTGCCTCTAAAAATGGGAAAATGTTTAAATAATTTCTGGTACAATTTGAAGCCAAAAAATGTTAGGACATACGATGTGTCCTGTACGCTACGTAGCAATTTTAGGCCAACTCATTTCCTAAATTCACTAGTTTAGTACTCCGGGTGATAAATCTTTGTTTAAATCGATATAACTACGGAATTATCTCGTAATTTTCCAACAAAATTCCACTACGGAATATAATCTCGATGCTAATTTCTGCAGTGAATCTGCTATTACTGAAAATAAAGTTGATATTTCACAATATAAACTGTAGGAGGCGAAAAAATTGATGCGCTGAAGATCGACTGTTATTTCTAGGAAGGTAACTAGGAGTTAACTGAGCATGGGAGACAGTTTTCCCCACCAATTGAAAAGAACCCATAATGGGAAACACCGATGCCTATGGAGATACCTTATCAAGGACGCACCGGTGTGTCTTCCTCACTGAATGTGTTAACACGTTCGTTGCCATTGAAGCACATGTGCGTCAAGCCGAGAGACCGTGGCGGGCCGGCGATTCACGTGTGCGTGAAGCTGTGCGACGTGTATGCGGTTCCCCTATACCAGTGGTGGCGAACCTTTTTTAGCACGCGTGCCAAAATTACCTTAATTAGAGAAAATTTTCCTGTTGGCGTGCCAGTACCTATCACAACAAATTTGTGTATATTCGTATAATATAGTGCATAGTATGTCTTTTTACACACAGGAAGACATATATATGAAATGATTCAAATGATATATCGACAACAAAGTAAGAAATATAGTTTTTCATAAAGGTGAAATACTCCTTTAGCCAAACAATTAGAGGGTTACGAAACCCAATGCATTTCGCCCACAAGGTGGGCATCGTCAGGGGTAAAACCTGTTTCAACAGTGACTGGGAGCCAACTGCCAGGTTTGAAACAGAAAGTATTAAGAAGACGACCGAGGAACAAGTGAAACGCGGAAAGATTTTTCGGCGTGTGTGTCGTTTAAATCTGTCAATTTGTATAGGGTCTTGTTGAAATCCGTGTTCATAAGTGTATCGCGGTTTTTGTAAATGTGAAGGTTTTCTAACGAGTTTAGTGAGTTATTGGCTGAAGTTATCAATGCTAAATCGTTTATGTGTATACTATGACCTGTTTCAAAGATGTGGTTGGCAACGCTTGATTTTTCCTTGTTCCTCGGTCGTCTTCTTAATACTTTTCGTTTCAAACCTGGCAGTTGGCTCCCAGTCACTGTTGAAACAGGTTTTACCCCTGACGATGCCCACCTTGTGGGCGAAATGCATTGGGTGTTGTAACCCTCTTAATTGTTTGGCTAAAGGAGTATTTCACCTTTATTAATCTTAGCCAAAGTTATTGAGCTACTATCAATTATAGTTTTTCATGTTTATCGAATTCTTTGTACGAATCCCGCATCTTCACGACTTGACAAATAATATTAAACGCTAACAAAAATAGGTTGCATTAGTGGATAACGTTAACGGAGTTATCTTAGAAGAAACAAATTAGGTATCTCATGAAAAATCGTAATACGTAAAAATGATTTAATGAATGACGTCAATTAAGTAATGAGGAAGATTAATGACATGAGCGGAGTGATCCAAGGCATCAACTTCCGTTTGACAAATTCCAATTAAAAACTTATCAGATGTTAACGATAGGTATACTAATAAAAATGTCAAATATTAAATTTAGTGCTGATGCCAGGGGCAGATTGGGCCGCTGGGGAATAATCATAATATAACCGTATACGAAGCCACTTTTTCGCATCGTCTTAATACCTACATTTATTAGATTTCTGGGGTCATTTCTGTATGTCGCTGTGTTAGCGAGTGGCACATTTTATTTCGTTTTCCATTTTGTGGCGTGCCAACGAAAATAGTTCTGCATGCCACCCTTGGCACGCCTGCCATAGGTTCGCCATCACCGCCCTATACTATTGGATCCATTGTCTTTATGGTGAGGGATACGTCCCTAAGAAAGACACTCAGTAAAAGTTTAGACCTCGAATGAGCAGCATTATTGTTATTGTTACTCCACGCCAGGGACCTGTTGTTACTCCACGCCAGGGACCTGTTGTTACTCCACGCCAGGTACCTGTTGTTACTCCACGCCAGGGACCTGTTGTTACTCCACGCCAGGGACCTGATGTCACTCACACATTCACTCACTCAATCGCACAAGCACTAATCCTAAAGGTGGGAAGTAAATGGGACTGCGTTTGCGAGAAATTACTCTGCGTCAGCAGGGGGAGCAAACTCCCATGTTAAAATCGTGGTCTTCACTGGCTAGTACAAAAAGTTCCTGCAGGCACCGAAGCTGCGTTGTGACGTATGACATCATTTTTGCAGCCAATCGAAGCGGAGAACAGGCAGCTAGCAGACGAATTTCAGCAGCCAATGGCAGCTTCGTACAGACGGCGAGCGCACTTTTCAAAAATCTTACACCAATTTAATTTGATTCATTATTTTCCAATAAATGACGCTAATTTATTTATTTAGCAAATCAAACCTTTTTACGAATAACGTAACCAGAGGAGTAATGGGTGAGAATAGAAAGAGGAACAATTTAAATTTAAATAGTTTTATTGCAGAAGAAATATTGTACATATTTACATATAACAGATATGAAATGGAATTGAACCACATAGATCAATTATTGTTCAATAAATATAGGAAACATGCACACATTGAAAAAATATTACAGTAGAATGTTTGTAACAGACGAAAGAATAATTTTGAAGCAAGGCAGATCATGCTTAAAAGAGCAACATATGAAAGCTGCAGAAGCTAGCCACCAGACAAACATCATAACAGTAATAAAGAAAGTGACATAATGAGCATATCAAATAAAGCGGGGTTCCCTGCCCTTGCAATCCATTCTCGGCACCTGGAATGATAACATTACAGAATTACTAACACTTCAACATATGCATCAAATACAACTTTGCTCCTAAAGAGCCTAAAGTGAAGATATGCGTCACATGAAAACAAGCCATCGTGAAGTATCTCGTTAAATGGTTACTATTATTAAAGTTGAAAATGCTGAGATACATATCTAACTACAGTAATAACTCGATATGCGAATAATCTGTACACTAAATACCGGCTCAACAAAGTGTTGACCTTTTTACTACAGGTAGTCCACGATATAATCGCCGTATCTCGAAACGAGAGGTTTCAAGTTAAAAATTGCAATCCCATAACAATAATAATTTTTATTCATCCCAGGACATATATGTATAGGATGTCAAATTGGCTATACTTATTATGCAATAGATATAAGGCCACAGCCTTTTCTAGGAATAAACAAACACATCCGAGAGAACGTTCTCAGCCACTTATTAAAGGATCAAAAATAACAACTAAGCTGAGTTGGGCGGTAGAACAAGGTTCGTGTGTTCCAAATTGTAATCTGGATATAATTTCACATACGTAAACACAACCATAGTAAGATTAATCTCAAAAAGAAACGTAACTCATTCTTTATTTTTCTCGGTACGTAATATTATTACACAATATGTAGTACTGTACGTCATAAAATGCAGAAGTACATTAATTAATCGATATATTGTTTCAATACACGAAAGCAACTCACGGAGCGCTTCTACTTCGTATATCGAGGAATTACTGCATATAATTCTGTCGACTTTCAAAAATATTTTTACAAATATAGCTAATAGTACTTACGTAGATTCCGTGCAAGGAAACGAATGTAATTTCAACTTTAGATCTCCGCTCGTTCCCCTCGTATGTTTGCAGTTTAGTGCGTAGCACTTACGTGCGTGCACTATCTTCTCTGCTTGATTCATTTTAGCAAGCTAGTGGAAACGTTGCAACATACAGAAAATAACTTAATTAACACACACAAAGAGTCACATGTATCACCAGCATATATGAAGTTGTTAACCATTCATTCATATACTCCTCTATAGTCAAAACATCCTTACCTGTACTAAAAAATAACTTTCCCAAGATTTCCCGTAATGGCGGATAAACTTACAGTTATCCAGTTCAACCGTTTCAACTTCTCAACATGATCATATGATCACTTCAAATTCGGCTTGGCGCTCACTCATTGGCTGCCTTGCCATTCAAAGTAGAGCGACGACAGCGCTCAAGAACGCCTGCCGGAACTTGATGTATCTGACGAGAACCAAATCGCCCCATAAGAGTTCCCTCCCCCTGGCGCCAGGGACCCAAAAAATCACATAGTTGCTAGAAGTTTTGAGAGTCAGTACGACCGCGACAGGGACCTACTACGCAACCACAAACACACGTACACGCCAAGAATTAATTCTATTTAACATCAATTTCGCCGTAGTCTCCATATTTTTTGATATTTCTATTATTTTTTGCGAAATTTTTCATCTTTTTTTAAATGGACATTAGTTAAAACTTTCTATTCATTTTATCACTTTTTAGAATTTTTCACGTAGTTTCGGAAAAAAACATTTCATTTTGAAGTTGGATTAGTTAGGAAGTTATTTACATGTTATTTTGTTTAGCAGGTGTGTTATTTTTATCGTAAATTCATAATATCGACTGACACACTTACTTTTTGTTATTTTAAGGTGATTTTAAGTAAGAAAACTAAAATTACAAATTTGGCTCCTGGATTTGGAAGGCAGAGAATGAGTTAACACCTTGTATACTGGATGTAGTTCTCATAACCCCGAAATCTTTGTGCATAAATTGGAAAAATAAGCGTAATTTGATTTGTCGTACGTTTATTTTCCTGAAAATTGCAGTGCGGGTGCATTAATAGCGAATGTGTTAAGCAGCATGTGGTTAATTGGATTGTACATCACTTCCGTTTTCAGATGGCGGACGAAACAGCAGAGACGCCCGAAGAGAGGCGTGAGAGGGAGAAGGCTTATAGCCGTCGGAAGATAAAGAGGCAGAAGATAGATGAGTCCTACAAGAGGCACAGGCGGGACTACCTGAAGAAAAAGCAGAACGAAACGGCGGAGGAAAAGGAGAAGAGATTGGAAAGGTTGAGGTTCCTTAGAAGGCGAAGGAGTCTTCAGAAGAAGGAAGAAGAACATATCAGGAATATGAGGATGTTCGCGGTGGTGAATAGTATAAAGGAGGAGGAGGAGAAAGTGGCAAGTTTGATGGTGGGGGATAACGGAGAGAGAGTCGAGTCGAGCTCCTCGACGAGTAGCGCTTCTAGACGTGCAAAAGAAGAAACGCCGGAGGAGAGAGAGAGTCGGTTGCATTGTAACAGGATACGACAGGCACAGAAGAGGAAAAATGGAACCCCTGAAGTGAGTCGGCCTCATATGATCCTTGAACTTTGTCATGCGATATATTGTTGCGCGACAAATATTTCATGTGTCAAAATGACGAGCGACAAGTTATCATAGAACAGTGGTTCTCAAACTGGGTGCCACAGCACACTGGTGTTTAGGGGTGCCGCAAAAAACTTTGTTTAGTAAATAAACCAACGATTTGCATACGTTGGTGGGTAATTAGGGCAATAATTTTTTTCCTGATGAATTGATTGATTGATTGTCTAGTAGCATCAACAAGGTGTGTCCAAAAATTTTAATATCCGTATCTAAAAATATATAAAGCTTGTCACAAGATTGGGGTGCTGCAAATCTTTGATAGTGTGCTGCTGCTCAAAATAATTTGAGAACCACTGTCGTAGAACCATAGGAAGTATCATTATATATAGACATTCCTTACAGAGGAGGATATAACATACTAGTAGAAGGTGCTTGCATACTGCAAGCATTTCATCTCACCTTGAAAAATCATTCATTTTTCAGAGAGATATTTCATCATGAGAAGTATTTCTTTAATTCTAAAGATTTCTCCTCTGGACAGGTTTTCGTTTTTTCATTATGGAACAATAATGGAGTAAAACTATCGCTAATTTTTGCAATTTTAGGAATATTATATTTTTCCCAAATTGAGTTAATAATCCCACACATTTCTGCCAAATTTTAAATTTATAGTACAATTAGATGTGAAATAACATTTATCTAATTACTTAAATTTAAATAATTTTTAACGGCCAAAATAACGATTTTATGGATAAATTGAAATGTTTATTCGTCTACATAGGCGAACCCCTAAATAATTCAAAATTTCAGCTCCCTAACTTGCGGCGTAGTGTCTAAGCATCTACCAATTTGTTTAAACTGTAAGAATTTTTAACTGCCAAACAAAATAAAATATCAAAATTTCTATAATCCCTATTTCGTTTTTTTTACAAATCCTACCACTAAAAAAAATTTCAGCTCCGTAGCACATTTGGAAATATATAAACCTTGAAAATTTGTTTAAACAATTGCGAATTCATAGGAAGTATGGTTATGTGTTTAATTGATGTATTTCAACCACTCATCTGGGTATGCCGTATATGTACGTCATGCTGTTTACTATGGGTATGCCACAATATTCCGTCACGCAGCTTCTCCGGCAACTAGCTGCATCCTTTTAGTTGACCGTCTCGACAGTAAATGGGCTTAACTTCTTTATTTGGAAAAGATACGCTTCTCACATCTAGACCCTGACTTTGCTTTTTGGGTTGCATTTCCGTCGCCCCGTATTTTAAAATTTACAACATTTATGCCATTTATAAAATTATTATTTTTTAATCACTCAGTTATTGCATAAATATTATTAACAAATTAATTTTTTATTGTAATCTAACAATAATAAAAGGCTTCTTCTGTCCCTTTGTATTTCCCTCCGTCATGCTATAAAAATGCGAATAACTCGATAAAGGAATGAGATTCATTTTTGAAATTTGGCAGGAATGATCGATTCACATATTGTAAGATGATGACGAAAAGAAATCTCGAAAAAAGTCCTAGGTTCGAATCCAAGGTATGCCTTTCTATTTTCCATACGATAACACGTAAAAATCGCGTTTTTAACTCGCAGACTTTTATTCTTTTTGAGATCCAAAATAGAAAGACTTAACCTATAATCTTCGGATTATGCCCATTTTAAAGAAAAAACTATGAAGTTTCTTATTTCGTTCATCTATTCCTACCTACAGTTTGAAATTCCTCATGTTAAATGTTTAATTCACATATTTTGGGAAAATCTTGCCAATTTAACGGGATGTTGCCGTGCCAACCCATAGCATTGTTAAACCTCGAAATCCTATTGTTATTTCAATCCTTATCTGTGAAAGCGAGCTTTGAATGCTCTTACAATTAGTACGAGAGAGAAGGAGAGAGGAATTCTTTTCATAGCAACCAATGTAAACAACATTTGTTGCATTATTTACAAGGAGTATATTTGAATGTAGAATATTAATCATTTTCATATTAAAATTAGGCACTTGGAATCATCGTAGGGGTTCAAAACTTGAAACAACGAATGCCTAAAAGAACGAAAGTTTGTTTTCTTGCCATCCAAAGAAAGTCGAGGTATATTTGTTCATTTTTTATTTCACAAAAAACTTTCCCGTTGAATTTCAACAGGCATATCCCTAGTAATAAATATATATTAACATTTAAATTCACGTCTTGTCGTAAAAATCGTTTAAGACACAAATTTTAAAAATGAACAACCCAAATACTGAATAATTAACGTATTTTTTTAATTGATTGGCGAAAGATAAAAATTAAATTCACCTCAATTTAAATAATAATAATACCCAGATGAGTGGTTAAACAAATGAAACATAAGTTAAAATAATTGTGTCCATTGAAGTTTTTCGTCGCAAACTTGCGATCCAGACTTCAATTAATACAGTATTATTTTTTTAAATATACACTGCTCCCCGGTTATAACGTGGGTTTCGGGAGAGGAGCTGCGACCCACGTTATAAGACAACCACAGTGTAACTGAGGAGATGATCGTATTTTCCAATGCAGCAACAACAACAGAATAAACAACGACGCAAAGTCAGTAAAAGAAATTTAATCGCTTTAAAAAGTCGATAATTTTTTTGTACTAAAAATATGACAGGCCTTCCTTTCCAAGAGACGGGGAAGAAGGAAGACCTATGGTATATCCGAATCCGCGGTATAATCGACGGTATTATAACCTGGGAGCGGTGTATATAAAAATTGTCCCTTTTAATCCTCCGCACTGAACTTGTTAAGTCCGAGCATCATCAATTGATGGTGCTCGGCTTTGATGTGTTTCGCAGCATGGGATTAATTAGATTGTGTGACACTTCTGTTTCAGGTGGCGGACGGGAGAGAGGAGACACCCGAGGAGAGGCGAGAGAGGCAGAAGGCATCACGCCGCACGAATGCAAAGAGGCAGAAGATAGATGACGGCTTCAAGAAGCGCAGGCGATACTACCTGAAGAAAAGACAAAATGAAACACCCGAAGAAAAGGAGAAGAGATTGGAGAAGGCCAGGTTGATTGCAAGGCAGAAGACGCTTGAAAGGAAGGAAGAGCGTATGAGGCTGTACACGGGGATGACGAGAAGGGAGGAAAAGGATAAAGCGGCAAGTTCAAAGGGTGAGAGGGGGCCGGACCAATCGAGCATCGCAACCAGTAGCACCTCTAGACTCTCGAAGGAAGAAACGCCGGAGGAGAGCCAGTGTCTGCAGCATCACGAAAGGTTGCAAGAGCTGCGGAAGACGGAAGGTAAACCACCGGTATTGAGTTACCTTTGGTTGATCCTCCAAGGGGCGGGAGATGTGCAAAGGAAGGAAAACGAAACGCCCGAAGAAAGAGTCGAGAGGCTGGAGAAAATGAAGGATTGGTGGAGGCAGAAGAAACTGGAAGATGCACAAGCGAAGGATATTGAAAAGGCGAGAGAAAATAATGTAAGAAATCATGGAGAGGCATCGCTTGAAAAGAGCGAAACGGACGGCCAAGGAAAGGGTGAAGCGGCTGGAATAGTTGAAGATCACGCAGCGAAAATTCCTTGCTTTTTAGTGCTCTGTGAAGAGAATGAGGTGGCTGGTGAAGCTGGGACAGCTTCAATTGAAAAAGCTTGCTAACAAGACTAAAATAGAATGGGAGATGACGCTCATAAAGACTAGGGAATGTGCAGCGAGACATTATTACGCAAAGAAAAAAAAGGGAGCCGTTACCAAATCCAAGAGTGAATCTAATGAAACAGTCATCCACAGAGAGCAATGAATGGTGTTCATTTTGAATTATTCGATTTTTAGAACATTGGACGATGTTTCTTTCGTGTTACCTGTTTGTTAAACTTAGAAATGCCATCTTTGGATATATTTGTCTAATTGCATGGCATACTTTTTAAAAATTTGGTCGACTGTGGATAGGAAGTGTATATTCTGATAATAAAATCTCCAAAAAGACTTCAAAAAAATGAAAATGTTGATTTTTTCTAATTAGTATAAGTGTTGCACAATGATTTTGTATTAATCACCGAAATCACAGAATCTTAGGTTCAGGGATCTCATAAATCAAGGTGAAACAGATCAGTCTCAACGTACAGATGTTATCATCAGTACAGTTTATGATATTTTTCTATGAACTCGAGTTATTATCATCTCGAGTTGCCAACAACTATTGTCATTTTCATTTAGAGTTGCTGTCAACCAGAGTTGCCATCAATTTTAGTTGCAGTCGGAGAGGGAAGCAACTGGGGCATTTAAGGATGCTCTAAAAAAGGCTGGCTAAAAAATGATAGAACAGGTAGAGAAGACGTTGAAGGCAAGTGTATATTCGGCCAGATGTGATGCAAGAAGAGAGGACACATCAAACCCATGATGGAAATAATGGATCATATATATATATATATATATATACAGGATAAGTAAATCGCAATAGGTCAGTCGGATTTTGACAATACATTAATTATAATATTTGGGGTGAGTTTATGCGCGTGACAAATGAGCAGCTGTCTAATGTAAGGGCATGCCAGGACGGTTTCCTTTCTCCATTTGATTAACACGAACAAGATGTGTAAGACATCTTTTGTTTGCATTTTAAAATTACTTATAATTGTCATAGACATTAGAAACCTGAACCATAGTATACGTAAAAAAATACGCAAATTCATTTTCTTACCGTGGATTTTCAAATAGTATTCGAATTGACTCAAAATTGTTTTGTAGATGAAAATTTTGTTTTTTGCGAGTAAAATATTTTGTTGCAGGAACAACTGGAATTGTTGCCATACTCATGAAATTATAAAGGACTGTGTTGGGAAAATGGAGGAAGACGGGAGTATGGGGAGAAGAAAGATTGAACAAGAGAAGGAGGAAGATAGAGAGAGAAGAGAAAGAGAGGGAAAGGGGGAGGGAGAGAATGAGGGGAAGTGGAAGTTTGGGAAAGTGGGAGGATTGATGTGGTCTTTATTTTGGGACTAAGAAGTCCCATCTTCCACCTAACCCTTCGTCATGAAACATATCATTATTTATCGACGTTTCTTACAGAGGAGGAGGATATAACATCATTCTATATAGACGTTCCTTACAGAAGAGGTGGATATAACATATATATTACATAGCAGTTTATGTAAATACAAGTAACAATAAAAATACAGGAATTGGGAAAGAAAAGATGTAATTTTGTGAGACAAAATAAGGACTGCTGAAATAATGAAATGCTGTTCCTATACCAGGCCATTAATATTTATCTTTTATGATCGTATAAATCGTAAAGAACGCAATGATTCTCACTCGCCGAAATCGGGGTTTCTATTGAGACGAAACTGTCTCATTTTACATTAATCTCTCGTAATCCTTAAAGTACTTAAAAATAGTTAAACGATACGATACCCCTTTGGTGACACTGCTGCTGCCACAGAAAATCAAATACAATACACTGGCTAAATGACAAGAAATATACTAACAATTATATTGCAGTGGCATAATACAAAGCAGAAATATAGTACAATACTTAATAGAAATGTCCACTTGAGGAATCACAAATGATACGGAAAGAATTCGACTCGGAGGGTAATCTTCTGTAAGCGGCGCAGATCAGCTGTGTTTGCCTCTCAGTCCTTTCTCGTTCTCACTCACTCTCCGTCTATCTCTCTCTCTCTGCTCGCTTCTCGTGGCGAGGTTGTCGGATCGGGAATCACCTTTAGTTCGTGGTGAAGTTCGAGTAGAGGGCACTGCACTCGCGAACGGTAATTGGTTCTAGGCTCTTTCTAGTGGTGTCCTCTTCTGGGCTAATGTCTGTTGCTATAAAAGAAGGCATTCTGTACGTACGCGCAAAGCCGGAGTACTCGCATTTACCGGAGTACGAGCGTATGCCGGGGTACGTGCGTATGCCGGGGTGCGTGCGTTTGCTGGAGTTTGAAAAACTGATGGGAAACTCGATAAATTTTCAACAATGGAAAAATGCTGCACTATTAATCATGTCATGTTACCCTTCATTTTTCACAGGTGCAGGACGAGAGGGAAGATGATGAGTCACCAGGAGGGAGACTGAATACGCAGGATGAAGAACCAGGGGGTCAGAATTCACCACAGCTGAAGGCTGAACCGGAAACGTTGGAGGTGCAGATCAGGCTGTCAGCGCCAAGTCGACGGGAAAGACTGGAAATGCTCATCAGGCAAGAGAAGTTGGAGATGAAGAGGAATCTAGAGAGGATGGAGGAAGCAGTAAGGTCTCGCAGGGAAAGAAACAGGAAGTACTACCAAAACTTTAAGCATAATCAAACCAAGGAGCAAAGGGAAAAACGGCTGGCCTGGGTGAGGGAATACACGAGGAGGAAAAGGCTGGAGGAAACAGCTGAACAGAGGGATAAACGCTTGAATATGATGAGTGTCGCGTTTCGAAAGAGGATGAAAACTTATTGTAGGAAAAAGCGCGGCGTAGAAGGTGGCATCGACGAGTCCGGGACTAGCAGTTGATTTGAATTTGGTTGGTTTGAATGCGAAGAGGATATATTTTACGTCAATGCACTGTGGAATTTAGTTTGTAATTATGGACTCTCTTAATTGGGGGACCTCTTGAATGATTCCTTCTGCCCAAGTCTCGAAGGATGACAATTACCGTATTTACCCGATTCTGAGACGACCCCAAATCTAAGACGGCCCCGAATCTACGACAACCCTCCCCTTTTAGCAGACTGTCAAAACAGGAAAAAGATTTTCTCCTAATGTATTCTATTCACTGAATGTATATTATGTACATATATATCGAACACACGTATTCATTAACTGAAATGGTTTGTTACAAATTTTTGGTTGAGAAAATAACAATTTTAAAAAACATATTTAAAAATTAAGGTACTTGGGTATTTTCCGCAGGACCCTTACGTGGCGCCATGAGTGACGGGAAATGGAACTACGTGGAGTTTTTTCTGCTTCGGGAGGTTGTTCTTTTTCCAAACCGGGTTGGGTAACGTTGGGTTTGTAGGTTCCTTATATTTCCATAAAATTTTTAAAATAAAATGAACAATTTATCACAGGAAAAAACCGTTTGTTTCTTCTCCAATTATGGGTTGGGTAAAAACGTTGGTTGGTTGTTGGTTCGGTTTATTTCCATAAAGTTTAATTAAATGAACATGTTAACTGGGACTGCTGCGTGGAAGTTGCTGTTTTTTCCTCCAACCAGGGTTTGGGTAAAGTTGTCGGTTCGTTCTATTTCCATTTTAAAATTTGTACTAAAATTTAACATTTTAAATTATATAAAGAAAGTTTGCATTTTTCTCCAACCAGGCTGGGTAACGTTAGGTTGGTGGGTTCGTTCTATTTCCGTGCCTTAAATGAATGTCACCCTCTCCATTCCAAAGGTAGATCCACGTAGTTCCATTTCTTGTCACTCACGGCGCCACGTAAGGGTCCTGTGGAAAATACGTAAGTACCAAAACTAATACTGTATTCATTGAAGTCCGGATCATAAATTTGCAATGAAAAATTTCAATAGATACAATTATTACCAATCAATTCGTCGCGAGACACCAAGATAGATAGATATCCATCTTTATTCGGGCGAGATTGAGACTAAGCAGTCTCTTCCAACCCATGATTGGTGCACAGCAGAGGGAGACACTTTTCCTTAACAAAATTTGGTACTTTGGTATTAACGGGACGCATCCTCTGCAGCGCTCCTAGGGGCGAGGTATGGTACTACTTACACCACGAATTGCCAGTTGGCATTTCCATGTATACGACTGGCATATATTAAGATAAATGCTTCCCAACCTGAGGGAGGAACACAGTGAACATGAGGAGGAACCAAAAACACTTCAACTAACTTACCCAACCCGGTGGGGACAAGTAAAATTTTCCTTCATGTTCTAATTTCCCTTCCCTGTCCCAGCTGAATTCTAATGGAGTACTGCTCCATGTAATTCCAAATCTTGCCACTTTCACCGCCTTGTAGTTCCATCGCTCGCTGGGACCAGGGAATGGAAATTAGAACATGAAGGAAAATTTTACTTGTCCCCACCGGGTTGGGTAAGTTAGTTGAAATGTTTTTGGATCCTCCTCACGTTCACTGTTTCCCCCTTGGGTTGGGAAGCGTTCATCTTAATATATACCAGTTTGCCAACTGGCAATTCGTGCTGTAAGTAGTTCCATATCTTGCCCCTAGGGGCGATGGGGAGAATGCATCCCTTAATACCAAAGTACCCTAAATTTTTCTTTGTATTTCGATAATACATACCATGATCAATCACAATTCTCTTTGAAAATTACTAAAGGTGAGACACATTGGATGGTGTATGGCTGTGGCATCTCCTAATGCAATGAATGTATCTCCCGGCGGTACACAAGCATGGCCTTCCAATTTTTCCCACAAAAATGTCATGCGACAAATTTCGTCGAGCGATGAATTGACCTGCGTTTAGTTTGTCATGCGATTTATTGATGCATGGAGAGTTTGTTGTGTGAGGTGCGACGAATTGGCACACCATGAGTTGACCACGATATATTAGCGATTTACTGCTTCATATTTACGACGACCCTTGATTTTCTCAAGCTGAAATTTGGGCCAAAACTAGTCTTGTTTGTATGTATGCCCAGTCAATTCGCCTCTCTTACAGCACAAATGGGTATCTCAGAGGTAGTGCAATGAATAATCGGGGAGGAAGGAGGGAAACCCGGTGCTGGCATTTGTATGCTCTTACGAAGAACACCAGAGGGGCCAACGGCTTAACGTCCCTTCCGAAGGACGGAACAGCTGAATTTGCACGGTCTCCTCAAACCACACAAACAGGGGGCCGGGCGACCTTGGAAAAATCCTACTCGCGCAGGATTCGTACCCGATGACTTTTTCAAGCATCGGGCGAGTATCAGCCAGCGTCCTAACCACTACACCACCAGCAAAAAAAAACTAGTCTTGGATTCGCATAAATACGGTAACTTTGAGCTTCACCAACGTTCGATGGATGCATTCTAAACTATGTAACCTATGTTTATCTAAATAAAATTGAGTTTATACATATAAAGGTATTATTTATTCATCTGTTAATATCCAAAAACACCCATTTTTGGCCCTTTACATCGGAATATAAACAATTAAGTAACAAAAAATAATAAACAAAAAAAATTATTATAAAAATGGGCAACAGGGTAGGGAGGTTACATATGAGACAGGCGCTGAAAGTGTGGGATGAGTAGCTATTTATAATAATTCATTTTTATACTTATCACTCGATTGATAATATTTTTTATAATATTTGAAGCACCTTCCTTTTTTTCTGTTTTTAAACGACGGGAAACGCATTCATGTTGAGTAATGTTGGCTGAACAGGCTCAAGGTATATTGGCTCCCGAGCACCAAATTTTTGCGCACCCCTCTACCCCAACCAACATTTTTCATTGCTATTACAAAATTCATTACATCATCTAAAATCTAGGAATGGAATAAAACTGGTAATAAAAAAATATATATATATATATATACGCAGTGGAAAAAGGATTTTTTGGCAGTAGAAAATATTAAATGGCAGTAAAAAGATAAACTGGCAGTATTCAAGCAGCAGTAAAGAAAGCAAAAACTAGCAGTATTTTAATGCAACATGGCAGTAAAAAAATGTCAGTAAAAATGTTCCTTTGAGGAGGAATGAAAACACTTCAACCAACTTACCCAACCCGGTGAGGATGAGCAAAATGTTCCTCCATGCAATAATTTCCTAAAACAAAATGTTGCTTTGAGGAGGAACAAAAAACTCGTCAACCGACTTACCCAACCCGGTGAGGACAAGCAAAATGTTCCTCCATGCAATAATTTCCCAAAACAAAATGTTCATTTGAGGAGGAATGAAAAACACTTCAACCGACTTACCCAACCCGGTTAAGATGACCAAAATGTTCCTCCATGGAATAATTTACAAAAACAAAATGTTCATTTGAGGAGGAATGGAAAACACTTCAACCAACTTACCCAACCCTGCGAGGATGAGCAAAATGTTTCTCCATGCAATAATTTCCGAAAACAAAATGTTCCTTTGAAGAGGAATGAAAAACACTTCAACCGACTTACCCACCCCTGTGAGGACAAGCAAAATGTTCCTCCATGCAATAATTTTCCAAAACAGAATGTTCCCTTGCGAAGGAATGAAAAACACTTCAACCAACTTACCCAACCCGGTGAGGATGAGCAAAATGTTACTCCTTACAATAATTTCCCAAAAAAAATGTTCCGATAATTTCCCAAAACAAAATGTTATTTTGAGCAGGAACGAAAAACACTTCAACCAAATTACCCAACCCGGTGAGGACGAGAAAATTGTTCCCCCTAATTGCATTTTCTTTGCCGCTGCTTGAATACTGCCAGTTTATCTTTTTTACTGCCATTTTATTTTTCTGCTGCCAATTTATTTTTTTTGCTTAAGAAATTCTACTGGCAAAATATTTTCCAAATACCGTAAAATCTAGAAAATCCTACTTCTGTCCCTTTGTGGCGCCCTCTGTCACGCTATATAAATGCGAATAACTCGATAAAAGATCGAGATATTTTTTAAATTCGGCAGGAATACTAAATACGAATATTATAAGGTGAAGACGAAAAAAACTTCGAAAAAAGTCCTGGGTTCGATTCCAAGGAAGACATTTCGATTTCCCATAAAATAACACGTAAAAATAGACTCTTCGACTGGAAGGCTTTTATTCTTTTTGAATTAGAAGGACTTAACCTACGATCTTCGGAACCAAACCATTTTAAAGGTAAAATTATAAGGTTTATTATTCTGTTCATATTTTCCCTCATACTGTTCGAAATTCTGCATATTAAAAGTTTAATTTACATATTTTGAGGATATTTTGCCATTGCGCATTAGATTGTTAAACATCGAAATCCTATTGTTATTTCAATCCTTATGAATGAAAGCCTGGTTTAAATGCTTCTAACAATAAGGAAGAGAGAGAAGGAAGAGGAGGGAAATGATTTTCATGGCAACGAATTTAAACAACATCCGTTGCGTTATTTACATTTGAAAGTTGAACAATCATTCGCATATTAAAATTACTTACAATCGTGGTAAGACTTGAAGGCTTGATACTACGAACGCCTAAGAGAAAGAAAGTATGTTTTCCTGCCTTCGATTTTTTAATACGCCTCGTATCGATCAACAGAACAGTTTTATGCGTTCTTTGGCAGTAAAGCGATAGTAGCGAACCGCCTAGTCAGTCCGTCGTAACTTTCATCTCCTAAATCGCTGGACGGATTTTGGTTTAATTAGGTATGAGTGATGTTTATTAAAATTTATCGCAAAATTGTGATTTTACTCTGAATCCGGCAAATAGAACTTCCATTTTACATAATTACACTAATAAACTTATACTCGTTTCTCGTTAAATGGCGTCCGTCAAGCAACAATGATACACCAAACTTTTCTCTCCCTAGCTCATATATGATCTGTAAGGTATAGATTAAAAAATTCATTCGGATAGAGAACAACATTTGATACAAGAAAGTCAGCGAGGACACGTATTACGAGTTATGGTTTCGGAAATAAATATTCACAAATCCCAAGCAAAACATCACATATTTTAATTACAACGATCGCTAAAAGAGTTCTCTGAGCAAACAACAGTTGAAAATCCATATATTTCCCTCCCATTCCTTTATACGATTATTATTTATATTATCAGAGACCATGTAATTACGACTAATAGAATTGGAGATGAAAATTCTAGAATATCACGACCAAAACATCGCATATCTTGTTTACATCTATCGCTAAGGCGGTTCTCGCAGTAAACAACAATTAAAAATCCATATATTCCTCTCCCATTCTCTTATATTATCTGTGATGTATAGATTTAAAATTATTCGGAAACATAATAACATTTACTACGAGATGGTCCAGAGATCATATAATTACGACATATAGATAAAAATTCGAGAATATCACGACCAAAACATATTTTGTTTACATCGATCGCTAAGGCGGTCCTCTCCGTAAATAAAAATTAAACATGGGTTGAGGGGAGGTGAAGTACGAGCCGTGACTCACTGAAATCAGCTGTCTTGAGGTTGAGGGGACGGCCGGCCGGCCGAGACTTCACCCGCCACTGCGGCAGTGGTTGATGGTTCCTGAATGGTCCTTCTCTCCAGGTTTTCGGGTCGGATGTCACCAGCAGTCACCGAGTTGGGGTCGAGGGAAGCAGGGGAATAGGCAGAACCAGTCTCGCTGTCAATCGAAACGGAGTGTTCCTGCGAAAGAGACGCAGAGGGAGTCGACATGTCCGAGGACATGTCGATGGGTTAGAGTCCAAGCAGGCCGGGTCGTATGTAATCAAACGCGGTCACTAAAAGTATTCCGAAAATCGTAGTCCAAGAGAGCGGTAGAACACCTTCAGCAAGCTAATAAACAAAACACTACACCGATATGGCTAGCTAGCTAGCTAGCTAGCTCCTCGTAAACACGTCTGTCCTCTCCGACAGCTCCGCCGAGTCTCCAAGCACGCTTTCACTTATAAGGATTGCAATAACAATAAGATTTCGATATTTGACAATGTTTTCGCTTGGCAAGGCAACCTCCCTGGAAAAATGGTCTTTTTTTACTCATCCCTTTGCACGCATCCACGAAGCTTTTGAATTGAATACAATGCGCCGTATTGACCAGAATAAGACGCAAGACTTCGATTCTATGCCTGCCAATAATTCCTAGCTCTTGTTTTCAAAGGAAAATCGCCTATGTATTTGTTGTCCCTTCCTCCGTCCGTCTGTCCGGGCAATATCTCTCGTATCCTGCATGTCGGAGAGAGAATATTTCTATAATAGATTGGTGCATGCAATGGCTAAAAATGGTACCAATTTGGAGGATTTGTGATTATTTGTCAAAGAGTAATCCATGTTTTTGTTCCCCAAACCTTAGTTTCGATTAATTAATATGCATTTTTTTAATTAGTTAAATTTTAGACAGGAGCGTTAAATTAAAACTGTTCTGTAGCCGAATGACAGGTTTATATTTTTGTAAAACAAGTATTCTAATGTGTAAAATGAGAGCGAAGAATTGTTTTTAATCGAAAAATGAGAAAAATATTTGCTAGGGAACCGGTAAGGAGCGGAACGCCTTATGGTCCGTTCGGCATAACGTTCATCTCCTAAACCACTGGACGGATTGTAATTATATTAAATAAGTATGATCCTTATTAAAAAAATTTGCCCAATTTTGATTTTCAACAGAATCCGTCAATTGGAACTTCCACTTTACATAATCTAACAATAATAAAAAGCTACTTCTGTGCCTTTGTGTCTCCCTCTGCCACGCTATAAAATTGCGAATAACTCGATAATGGAACGAAGTTCATTTGTGACATTTGGCAGGAATGATCGATTCACATATCTTAAGATGATGACGAAAAGAAATCTCGAAAAAAGTCCTAGGTTCGACTCCAAGGGAGGCATTTCCATTTCCCATATCATAACACGTAAAATTCGACTTTTTGACCTGCAGGCTTTCATTCTATTTGAGATCTAAATTAGAAAGAATTCACCTATGATCTTCGGATCTGGCCCATTTTAAAGAAAAAACTACGAAGTTTCTTATAATGTTCGTCTATTCCCGCCTACAGATCGAAATTCCTCATGTTAAACGTTTAATTCACATATTTTGGGGGAATCTGTAAAGTCGAAAATTTTCTCGCAGTTTCTTAAAATATTCTTTATCATTTAACATATTTGGAGTTTTTTAGGAATATTTCAGATACGGAGAAGGTCATGTGGTGGCCACATCAGATTTTTCGATTAAACGTTTAGTCGGAATACCTTTCATGGTGAATTCACAAGGCTGAAATATATTATTAATTGTTTATTTCGCTAATAGGATCTTTCGAATTCTCTCGAATCACTTCAGTTTTTGAAACCTAATGCGGCCCGCCGAAGCGTTTGCGTCTTTTAAATGCGGCTCCCCCTAAGAATCCGCAACTGCTTAAGAGTCTTAATACGTTGCCTCCCCCCCCCCTAATTACTCGCACAATATATTTTTAACGTGTCGGGAAATCTGGCAACGCCGCCTCATCGTGGACTTCGCGTCAACATCCATTTCGCCGAGATAAAAAGAGTTAAAAAAAATTCGCTTGTTATATTTTCTTTATTTATTTCAGAAGAACCGAATTTTGCTTCGTCTGTTGGCGAATGAGAACGAGCAATTTAACGAGTAGTTATGCCCAGGCGTCGTACTCTGTAACAGCAAAAAGTGTAGCCCTTTATATAATCCTTGGTCTTAAACATTGGAACAGTTTGAGTTTTTTTACACTATCTCGTTGCACCTCGCTCTGGTCGCGAGTTCACGGTTGCCATGGAAACGGGTTGCGAGGGCGAGGGGGGGAGGGAGAGTTCCGATCTCCTGATTGGCTGTTCTATTTCCGTATCTGTTGGTACCGTTTAGAGAAGACGTCGCGAATATGAAAAACTTCTTTGTTGCCTTGGAAATCGGACTGGACGCCTAGCCCAGAACTTCTTAGCTACTTAGCTGAGTACTCTAATGGTCATTTTTAAACGCGCGATGTTGTATTAAATGCGTGCCGTTATGATTTACGAAATATTACTTGTTTTATAAATGTTTCGAATGTCCTCCTTATTAACTTTTTAACCAACAGTTTTTGTAGCAAAGTTTGAAAGTCCCGTGTTCGATCCCAGGAACTCTCCTTCCCGTTTGATTTACATGGGAAATCTGAAATCCATCGTGCAGGGTAATTTTCTCTCGCACATTAAAATATCTTAGAATTGTAACAACGGAGCGAGATTTGTACTGTTCTCTGGGGAAAATAATGTAGATTCTAATTTACACCGTAGAATTTTACTTGCCGTTCGTATTTCTTGGAATTTCGCGTAAATACTGTCGTTTGTACAGTTTTTATCACTCATTTCGGGAGTGTTGCCATAGAAACGAGTATTTATTGACTCTGACTCGGCATAGCCTATTACATACACGCATTTTTAGTGCTTTTCGTCATTGCTGAAAAGCACTATTATCTTCGTGATGTCCGTCCGTCCGTACGCATATATCAGGGAAGAATTGGCTGAACCGATTTAAACAGAATTTGGTACACGCAATTTTCACATAAATTAATGACCAAAATGACATATTTGGACCGGATCGACTGAGCAGGGGTGCCACAATCGCAGAATTTAACTTTCCGGTAATTATGAATTTGGATGAAATTGGTAGAACCGATTTCAACGAAAGTTTGTATGAAGGAGGTGTGCAACATAAAAAAATAAAAATCAAGAAATTTAGTGTAGATTTACAAACCACGGCTGCCACAATACAAGTAATAAAAAACAATTTTGCAAGTATTTGTGTTGAATTGTCATCAACAATTCTAACAAAATTATATATATATATATATATATATATATATATATATATATATATATATATATATATATACAAAACCATAATAGCATATTTGGAAAGGAATAACCAAACAGGGGTACCACAATTATTTATTAAACTCTTTCAGTTATTGTAGATTTAGAACGAATTGGCTTAACGGATTTTAACTACATTTTCTATATAGGATTTTTATAACATGCCATAAAATTAATTCGGAAAGATGATAACATTTACTACGAGATGGTCCTGAGATCATATAATAACGACTTATAGATAGAAATTCGAGAATATCCTAACCAAAATATCGCATATTTTATTTACATCGATCGCTAAGGCGTTTCTCTCACTAAGCAACAATTAAAAATCCATATATTTTTCTCCCGTTTTCTTATATAATCTGTGAGGTACAGATTTAAAATTAATTCGGAAAGATGATAACATTTTACTGAGAGTAAAACGAGTATTTCTTTCATACCTGTTATTCACATAATACTGAATGCAGAATATATTTAATTCTCATTTTAATATTTGTTAAAATCAAACGACAAAATTGAGACATGCTTTTATGTGAAAATAAACAAAATTGATTTCTGTCGAAGTGAGAAATCAAATATTTGATGAAATAGCGTGAATTTTTTTTAGACTTAATTTAAACTTTCTCATTTGTTTTCCTCTTTGTGAGAACAATTTTCTCCATCCCATACTACAGTGGGTCCCCGTTATTCACGGGGGTTACATACCAGGAAATGGCCGCTAATATAGAAACATTGAATACCGGGGAATTTTTCCCTATAAAAATACGTTATGCAGGGTCATCGAAAAAGAATTCTGGGATTCCAATGTTCCATGGATTTGTAAATTCATGTCAAGCAACCATGCCGTTTGCGCTAGAATGTGTAAAAACTCTCCAAGTTTAATGTCTTCTCGTTCTACTTTTTTATTTCCTACTGATGCTGCTGAAGTCATATCCACTATTAAATCATTTGATAACTCCTACTCTTCTGGTCCTGATAATATCCCGATGCCTGTTATCAAAACTTGCTCCACTCTTATTTCACCTTGTTTATCTGACATAATAAACCTATCCTTCCTTACTGGTCAATTTCCATCTGTTCTTAAATATGCGCGAGTGATTCCAGTCCCTAAAAAATCTTGTCTTTCCAATTCTGAAAACTATCGACCTATTTCTATCCTTTCAGCCTTCTCAAAAATAATTGAAAAGATATTTTATAAACACCTAATTGACTATCTTAAATCGTATGAACTTTTAACCAATAATCAACATGGTTTCAAGCAAGGAATGTCAACTTCCACTGCTGCCTTCCAACTCATTAACCATATTCATCTTGCCTTCAACAAGAAACAGCTTGCTATGGGAATATTTTATGACCTTAGTAAAGCATTTGATTGCATTAACCATAACATACTTCACCACAAATTAAATAGCATTGGCATCACAGGCAACGCACTAAACTGGATCAATTCTTACTTGGCAAATCGACATCAAATTGTAAGTTATTCTCAAAAGACAACTGTTGGAACAACAACCGTACAATCTAAACCCAGGAAAATAGTATGTGGGGTTCCTCAGGGATCAATCCTTGGACCCTTACTTTTCATTGTTTTTATTGATGATCTGTCAAACCATTTCTCTAGAAGTTTCCCAATTCTATACGCCGACGACACTTCTTGTTTAGTAACTGCGGACAATCCTACTGAGCTTATTAACTCTGCCATAGTATCTGTAAAAGAAATGGCTGAATGGTGTGATTCCAACAATTTAAAGATAAACTGTAATAAAACCTTATATTTACAATTTCATCCAAGGAATTCCTTGCCATCCGGCAGTCCCCTGCTCAAATTGAATAACTCCAGCATACGCAGATCAGAGGTTACGAAGTTTCTTGGCCTAAATATCACCGAAAGACTTGATTGGTCAAATCACATTAATACCATAGTAAAGAAAGCTGCAATTGGCATTTTCATGATCAGAAACCTAGCACCCATAGCATCTATCTCCATTCTGAAATCAATTTATTATGCTAAAGTAAATTCACACCTAGCATATGCAATAATATTTTGGGGTAATTCTGGCATGTTTAAAAAAGCTTTCTCCACACAAAAACGACCCATCAAGGCAATACTTAGAGTTTCTTACCGCACTCCTGGTAGGCCTCTATTCCGCTCACTCAATATACTTACCCTTCCCTCAGTGTACATATTACAATGTGCTACTTTTGTAAAAAATAACCACAACCAATTCCTCACAAATACTGAATACCACAACTATGGTACTCGCTCAAGGTATAATGTTCATATCAATGGCTACTCCTACTCCTCATGCCAAAAAGGCCCCTACCACTCGGCATCCCTAATTTTCGATCATCTGCCCACTGACATTAAATCACTTTCCTCTCCAAACACCTTCAAAAGCAAGGTGAAAAATCTGTTACAGGCTAAATGCTATTACAGTGTGGATGAGTTTATGGCCGACTAGCTGATACAGCTGAAATTTTGTAATGAAATGTGTGTACATAATTTTGATATTTTGTTAGTATTTCTGTGAAAATGTGTCTGTGTAGTGAAATTTAATTATCTCGAATTTTGACTGACGACTTCCATGTCATTATTTGTGACCTCAACGGAACAATAAATATATTATTATTATTAATAGGTCTTGATGTGAGCACCATTCGTAGTCCTACAAACGTTTAACAAGGTAAGCCCACAAGGTGTGACATTCGCATCGGATTGAGACTTTGCAGAATGAATGTATATGCAAAATAATGGACTCCTATTTCTACCTAGGTGTCAACTCGATGTCGTTTACAAGAAAATGCCCTTTGAAAATTTCCAGCATATTGTCGATAAAACTTGCACAACATTTTTAAAAAATTTATTCCATGCGTTAGCTGTTAGCCTTTGCCTCTTACGTTACCGTGTGCCTTTTCGCCTTTTGAGTTTTCACGTCTTTCGAGTTTTCTGGTATGTATTTTGAGTTTTCTCGCCTTTTGAGTTTTCTCGACTTTCGAGTTTTCTCGTATTTTGAGTGTCGTCTTTTGCGTTTTAGTTCCAGGTTTTTTCACGTAGTGGAAATGTCTCGTCCATCACGCTCGAGAGGAAGACCGAGGAGCCGATCTGGTGATACAAGCAGATCTGGAAGATCACCGTTTGGGCATGGAGTAACCATCAGATGTCAAGCTCGGGAGATGGTTTGGTCTGCGAGGGACTTTTTTGAGAGAGAAAATGCTCATATCACCGACACCGGTTCTCCTATTATCCCCTTCAATAAGGTTATCAAAAGGACATCAGCTGCACTTAATGTTAGCTCAAATACCGTGTGGAGAGTGTCGAAAGAAAAGAAAATGCCATCCAACGAACCAGGGCCATCTAATCTATCAACCCCGGGCAAGAAAAGGCCCCGAGATTCCAAGATCACCAACTTGGGCTCGTTCAAGGAAGATGTGTTTCGAAGACACATCTATGGATACTACCGGAGGAAAGAGCATCCATTGCTCAAAGTATATAGATCGCTTAGGGAAGAAAATTTGTACGAAGGAAGCATAAGCTCGTTGAGGACAATATTTTTTAACTTGGGTTTTGAATACAAAAAGATTAATGGCCGAAGCTTACTTCTGGAGAGAGATGTTATTACAAAAAGAAGTTTATTCCTACACCAATTAGTAGGAAAAAACTTCGACGATAACGTTTGGCTGGATGAGACATGGGTGAATGCGGGACACACCGTTAAGAAGGGATGGACCGACCATACCAAAGAAGGAATGTCGGAGGGACCATCTGGTAAGGGAGGGAGGCTCATCGTCTGCCATGCTGGGTCCTCAAATGGCTTTGTTCCCAACGCCAACCTTCTATTTCGCTCCAAGAAAACCGGCGACTACCACGAGGAAATGGATCATAATAAATTTTATGAATGGTACAAAACAGCGCTACTGCCAAATATTAAAGAGCACAGTGTGATAATAATGGACAATGCATCATATCATTCTGTGCAAATCAATAAGCCTCCTACAGTTGCTAGCAGGAAGGCCATGACAATGGAGTGGTTGGCGGAAAACAACATCCCTTTTGATGAGGGAATGACGAAGGGAATATTACTTAATTTAGTGCATAAAAACAGACCCCAGTTCCCTTCATATGTAATGGACGAACTGGCCAAAAGTGAAGGACATGAAGTGGTTCGTCTTCCCCCATATCACTGTCACTTCAACCCCATCGAATTGATATGGACACAGGTTAAAGGTCATGTAACCAGAGAAAATAAATCATTCACTCTAATAGAAGTGGAAACACTGCTAAACGAAGGTCTTTATAAAAATATTCTATTCAATAATTTCAATGTTTTTAAAAGCATTATTACTGGAATAATTCACTCAGCAACTGACGAGTTTTAACCCTCCAGTACTCCGCGTGGGGGGCTGTGGACACCTCAGGCATCCGTTTTATGACAGGGTTCCTTTCCTTTGGCGTTTTATGACCCCGACCCTTCAGTAGCTGGAATGACGTGTTTGGAACCTATTCTGCTAAACATTTTCAGTTTTCTGTTACATTCCTTTGAGTTTGGGCCTTTTTTCTAACAATAAGAGAGTGCTGCACTGGAAATAAGCGCTTTTTTCTTTGTGTGGATGTTGTTCATATTTTATTCTAAAATTATTGTTATTATCTATAGAACTTTTTTATTTCACTTAATTTGAGATTCTCTGAATAGTTTCTTCACTGCTCGACATCATGAAATGTGTTATTTCCCGTAATTGGAGATCGCATCTCAACGATTTCTTCACTGACTCTGATCCTACAAGTTTTGAAGATTTTTATTATTTCAGTGTTCGGTTTTTGTTTTGAAACTCCCAGTCAACTGTTTCCAATTAACATTTGACAGAACTGTTATAAATATTATAGTGAATTACACTAATATTCAAATTGAAAAGTAAAGCCAATACAGTTTTCAAGGTCATGATGCGAAAAACAGGGTTTCCTCTCGTGTACAATTACTATTTCTGTTCTATTGTGGTATTTCACATTTATCGAATTGAACTGAAGATATTATAAGTATATTCCTAAACACTGACAACTGACTCATAGATTGACCGAAAATATTCATGAAAGTGTACCTTAATACTTTTTCCTTTCGAAATAGATTAATAATTACAAAATCATTTGAAACTTCTCGAAATTATGAACTTATAAATGACTATGAATAGAACAAAATAAAGAATCAACTGAATAATAGCGATATTGCTTTTATATCAATAAAATTGTGGTTTATCAGGAGAACCCCACGCGAGTACTGGCGGTTGAAAAATTAACGCGAGTACCGGAGGATGAAATTTTAACGTTGTTTCTGAATGTGTGGTTACGATTCCCTGAAAATATAAGATTTCTTGCATTGCCAGTTTTCGAAATAATTTGAGAATAGAATACGAGCCGTTCGGTCTGTCCGAGAACGCCTGCGCGGTGGGCGAAATACAGTGGAGGGGATGGAGTGGAAATGCGGTGGAGGGGGAATCGGCAGAAGTCTAGGCAGCTCCGCATTCTAAGCTCCGCCTCCACAAATCCCAACTCTCGTTAATTGAAGTCTAGTAGTTTCTTCAGCGTAATTCTTCACGGACATAATTTTACCGATCACTATTATTTATATTTATATATATTTAATCGAGTAGGTATTTCATATAACGTGTTTCAGTTTCTGCTAGAATTTTTTTATTGCTTTCCGCTCATAAGTCCTAAATTGTTTTGAGTTTTTGATACAATTGTAGGTAAGTAGTTATAAAAGTGCTAAATCTGTTATAATTATAACATTTTAACTATTAACCCTATTGAATGTTCACTCATTTTTGAAGAGTAAGTTTTCAGTACTTCTGTATTCGGTCCTTGTATCGGGTCCACGTAAATTTATCGATTTATATACACAAGATAACTTTTGAATACAAAGGATGGATTCCTTTATTTAGAAGAACGATTGGTGGAATGGCAGGGTGATCGCTTTGTCGTAGGCCCAGTGCCAGTGTTTCTGTCTTTGCACGATTCTTTCTTTGTTAATTATATCCTTATAGAACATAATGTAGACTAGTTTTACTAGTGGAAATTATTCTTACAAATAACTTTCCAAATAAGTGTGTGTGTGTATATGTGTACATATATGTATGACGTGTGTGTGTGTGTATAGAGTTACGTTTGGTTTTGTACATCGTATTTTGCTAATATTCAGAAAGTTATGAGTTCGAAAGGTAGGTTGAAAATGTCTTTTAAATGGATTGCTAAAGTAAGATTTGATATATGGTCTGGTATGTATTATTAAATGGTGGGGAAAGGAAAAGTGTTTTGGTAGGAACGCGAGGTTGAGGATTGTTCTAAACTGTTTCAAAAAATACTTGGATAAAATTCAATAAATAAAATTAAACACAGTGAATGTATTAGTTTATATTCAATAATTAGAAAATTAATCAACATTTTATGACCAAAAACTAACTAAAATACAACTGTCATGAATGGGTAAATTTGAAATATGATAAAAAAATCGATAAAATATAGTAAATTTATATTTTTTCGTCTTCTTAACCATGTTAGTCTCCATTTTTGTTTTATAGTTAAATTTATATTAATTTATTTATAAATTTATCTATACTATTTTTCTATTAAAGCAATCATTTTATTTTATTATTAAACTAGGGTTTTAGTAATGTCAAACATCTAAACATAAAATGATATTGCGTAAATTTTGCCTTATTCCATATTTCGGTGATTGTAGATGTACCGAATTCAAATCCTAGAACAATTTCTCCAAATAATAAGAGAATCATCGTGATGCTACTGTCGTAGTGTAACCGGTCGTGCAAAATAAATTTGTGGAAGTGCCTAAGTTCTTTCCTTTTCTCAATGAGAGAATTATTGACATCTAATTCTTCATTGGATTTTAAAATATCATAAAATAAAAATACGGAGTTGGGACGGCGCAAACCTATTCGGTTACTTGTATTCATATGGAGTTTTTAGCTACGAAGCTTTTTAACTTCAATAAGCCATCAAAATGTTTAAGAGCTGAGCAACAGTTGCTAAACCCAAAAAAAAACGATTTGACTTTATTTATTCTAACGAGTCAATCAATAAAATGTTGGAAGTATTATCGCGCAAGCTGGTTGACACAATATCATCATAACTGAAGATCGAACTTAAATCAGAAATCCTGAAGTTATTTATTGGGTGATTTCAGTTGTTCAAAACGTATTCTTATCGAGTATGGCTACTAACGAAAGCGATATATCGAATCTCGATATTTATACTATCGACTCGATATTATCGAGATTCCTGAGAATTTGTTGTAAACAGAAATAATTACTGTGCGTGAATTGGTGAAATGAGATTTAAGTCGTGTATTTTTTTAATATTTACATTGGAAAAGCTTTGGATGTAACAGCATATTAGCCATTTACCTGACTTTGTCTCGGTGAGACTATTTGGGCAATAATTCCGAGCTGAAAGCCATGCGTGTTGATGTCCTCGTTAAAGTAACGTAGGGCTTGGTGAAATATATGGTGAGTGAAGTTTAATTAATCCACGAAATAAAATTATTGGTTCTCAGTGTTTTAATTTGAGTATGAGCCATCTTCTTCAGGTGTTGGATGGGCTTCAGTCGACTAGATTTGGGTTAGCAATTATGCCGCTAATTACGAAACCAAGTCTCATTGTTGGTAGATACATACAGGGTGACTGTTAGATTTAATAAGGGCAAGCTTAAGAATTTATTTATATCTAATGAATGCATTGTTGTCAGACGATAATGAAAATTTTAACTTTAAGGGAATGTTTGCTTTGCCGTAATACCCGACGACTATAAAAGTTGAACTTTTTCACGTCCAAAGCAATTAATCGGGTTCGATCAATTTTGTATAGTCGGTAATTTCTTATGTTGCGCAGAATAGCGTGATTGGATATTTTCGAGGGCATTGGAGGTTTCATTGTTACTGCTGTTCATTTTTTTAAGAAGCCGATCTGTGAGCAACCTTCTCACCAAAACCAAAGAACAATACGGGAAAGAGTGTGGGTTCATTTTTTAGTCGAACGGCTGCCCAGCTGTTTATTTCACATGCTTAATGCTGTTGATTAATTAGAAATTATCCATTGTTATCAGAACGGTAAACAGGAATCAGTTAACGAACACATATTTTCCCTCCAATTTCCACTGCTTACGCCACAAATCTTTGAGTTTTTGTTATTTAATCGAATGTAATCCTTCACAATGGTTTTTCTATTCTAAGTTTTTTTATTTCCTCGTTTCTATAATTTCTCATTTTGTAGTTTGTTTAAACATTTCTTTGATATATTTCATGTATGTAATTTACACACTTTTTTGTGACATATTAAGAAAGATATGAATATTCTTTAGAGATAGTTTATTTGTGAACAACAATGACTTATAAGCAAAAATCTGATTTGAAGTTATTTTATGCTTTTTTGACCCGCGCACTCACAGGGACAGTTTTTTCTTCTCTTTTGCGTTATGGTTTTATTTTTGTCATGTATGATGTCTGACAAATTGAAAATTTCCTCCTTATTCTACTGATTGTAAATTCAAAATTGTCACTTTTTCTTCTCTGGGTACTATTAATGCCTTGCATCTAATTTGATTATTGCAAAGATTTAAGGTTACCGGACCTTTTTACAAAATAGGAGAACAAATGCAGTTATTTTTAACGAAAAGGTAGGAAAAAATTCATTGATGAAAAAACCTATTTACATGGCTTATTTCGTATGCATTTTAATGAAATAATAATTGTAAATGAGTCCACTACAACAGGCTTATAGTATTTAATATGGTTCATTAAAAATATACTGTATTTGGATGTAAAAAATATAATATATATAATATAATTTTAGAAACAATTTTTTCGCAGTAACACAAGACATCTATATTTACATTATGATAAATCATATCACCTGAATTTCAATTACTGCAGATCAAAAGTGAGTTTCACATGCTTTCAACATTACCATTTGGTAATTACAAGTGTTCTAGAAATTTGATATGAAACTCAATCCCAATGTTGCCAGATTAAAACCAAGTAAAAAAGACATTTAAGATTGACAAATAATAGCCTCGATGCTACAAAATAATAATTTTGACTCTTTATTCTTAGAGAGTTATTTACATCATCAGGTTCATTCTTAAATGTAACACAAAAAAATAAGAAGGCAATTATATTGCACACAAACTGATTTGTTACCAAGTATCATAATCAGCATTGATTATTAATCCATTCTTTATGAAAGAACTTGTATTATATAGGACAAATTGTAGGAATTAACCGGGTCAAAGTTTGATTTAAGATCGACGGCTGACTCCGCCATCTTTGGGATGCATCCTGAAGAAGATGGCGGAGTCAGCCGTCGATCTTAGATCAAACTTTGACCCGGTTGTGCCCCCGAGAAGAATTCCTACAATCAATCCACTGGGAAAGCACCAGATCCTTAGGACAAATCGTTATGAGCAGCATAGTTGACTAGAAAGAAAAATAAAAAAATGTCACAGCAGCCTCGCGTGTCTGCGTACTTTTTCAGTAACCTATGTGTTCAAAAGTTTTAAGTTTTGTGGATATCCGAGACCCTGCTCATAAATACGAGATAATAGGATATACAGCACAACTTGCGTATACGTGAATCCACAGATACCGGGAGAGTAATGTAAATACTCGGTGGTGGCAGGGTAACGTCCTCGCCTTCCAATCCAAAGGTCGCGGGTTCGAATCCCGCCTAGGTGGGTTTTCCTTCACCTAGAGCGTGGATCTTTGTGATAGTCCTTGTTATTATGTTAATGAGCCCCTTGTAAAAGGCCGATTACGGCTGTTTAGGGGCCGCATGGAAATAAATAAATAAATATCATGCACAGAGACATCCAACCTACTAAAATTACGTGACATGGATTACCATGGGATAAAGGATGGACAAAAACAGAAAACTTCCAAAAGAAGGATGTCTGGTCAGGTCCGGATTATCCAATAGGCACTGGCCCTAGGGCCTACGAAAAATTTTGACAATGCTGTTTTGGTTTGTATGATAAAAAATGTAACAAAGATATTTTCTTGAATCAATATATTTATATAGCAAATATAGTCAAGTGTATATACAAACAGGCAGAGTTGTGTGAATGTCAGTCTTTTTTATAATGTGAGAGAAATTAACAACGGAGATGAACTTTTTGACATTTTTTCCTTGCAAAATTAGCAATTACTCCTTTTACGCACAATCTCTTTCTCTCCGGAGACAGTTTTTAATCAGCTCCCCTTCACAATTCGTTATATATATATATATATATATATATATATATATATATATATATATATATATATATATATATATTAACTTAAGGAAAAGAAAAGGTAGTGATGAGGGTGACAACAAGGTGTTGAAGGAAGCCCAGCAGACACTTACCAAGTTGAGGACCAAGCTGGCAGGCTGCTGGGGGTGTCGAAGAGACACGGAAAACACACGAACACAAAAAACACGCAAGCTTATCGGGCCTATGCCCTTCCTCAGTGAAAGAGTATATAAAGGTGATAATTGGGGAAAATTGTTGATTTTTCAAAAATATATAGATAGTCTCTCTCCTGTGCTGACGAAGGGATCACCCCCGAAAGCTTCCATATTTTCTGTGTTCATTTTACGTATCACTTTGACACCCCCAGCAGCTTGCCAACCTGAAGTCATCTTATTGGTGAGTGCTCACTGGGCTTCCTTATCCCAATAACTTGTTGCCATCCATTTATCTCACTTACCTTTCGTCTTCCGTAAGCATTTATATATATATATATATATATATATATATATATAATAGTTAAAAGGCCTACGATCCATAGAGCCTATGAAACCCTTAATCTGGCCCTGCATCTTGTCACCTTAAAATATTACATTTCTGAGTTATAGTGCATCAAGCATCAAAACATTAGATGTAGAGAAATTATGGCAGTATTGACGAGGTGTCTTCTGTTTGACAGCCATTGCGTTTGGATGGATGTTCTGGTGGTGTTTCCTCCCGATGTTGCCATCAGTTGACTTACGGAACAAGCATTGAAGCTAATTTTGGATGAATAATTTGGCACGATGGAAGATTCTTTGCAGACGGACATGGTAAGTAAAATGTATTTGACACAAGTAGCTTGTTGGACATTAAATATTTTGGTGGAATTTCACCTTTTACAAGGTGGTTGTTATCGATATAGCCCACCATTTAATGCCATTGTCACCTAAATGGATCATGCGTGCAGTGGTTATCGTATCGTTATTATAATAAAAGCCTAGATGGTGGTGTTTGTGCATAACACTGATGTCATCATTAATCCGTTTTTAACAAACTTCCTGATTAAGTGGATGGTTGAAATTTTTCAGGAATGTTTGATTCAGATATAAAAATTAAATTATGGAAATAGGCCCACGTTTGACTCCAGAAGGGCGATTTCCATTTCCCGTAAGATAACACGTAAAAAGCGACTTTTGAAAAGAAAACTTCACGCAGGGTCGCGACACTCATGCGTTAGAAAACGAGGACCGTCTAAACATGGCATCACATTACCCCCCTTTAGTACATAATTCATGAGTTTACAGGTAATTTAAATGTGTAAAATAGAGAAAATTAAATGTTTTTCGCCTTTTTATAAAATTCCTTTCAAAATACTTGGGGTCGCACTATATTCGGGGTCGCATTATATTCGGGCTAATACGGTAATTCAAGAGGTTGATTAGCCAGAAATTTCATACAAACAAATCTTTCCATTTCAGATGGAGTTGACGTCTTTGAAGGAGGAGCCTCCTGACGATGGTTATGAAGTCCAGCCTCAGGTAATATCAATATCGTAATGTTATTCCTTTATCATAAAAAAAAGAACTTAGTTACTTCCATTTCCACTAAGTTCTTTTCTTCGTGATGAGTAATTTCCACAGGGTCGAGCCTGACCTCATTATTGATATTTATTCCTTTATCTTTACTATAATTCAGAGTTTGTTTGGGTGTTGGTTTATATGCAGTAAAAGGGAGCGAACTACACTGGCAAATATATAAAATATAAGCGAAGGAAATTCTCCAAAGCCAGTCAAACTGATAAAACCCGGTTAAAAGGCTAGATAAAAACAGTTGAACCCAGATAAAACCCCATTTCTTTTATCCGGTTTTTATCTGGGTTTATCTGTTTTTATCCAGGCTTTTTAAGCGGGTTTTATCAGTTTGACTGGCTTTGGAGAATTTCCTTCGCTTATATAGTTGGTTTATATGTTTTTCCGGCTATACAAATCCACACGGTTGATCCTAGAGCCACCGATCCTGGCATGCTATCTAATAGGACCAAAAGGAAGAGGGTAGGCGGGGTTTGAAACCCGTGGGGTCTTTGGAACCTCATGGGATCCAAAGAAAGCATTTCTATAACATTAATACAGGATTATGTGTAGTCATTTTGTAATTTGAACATTAAAATATGAAGTCATTGACCTCGAGTGGTAAAATTCATACTGATTTATTCCTAATAGTATAAATAATATTATTCAGGCCATACAGTTTCGTCTCTTGATCGAAAACGATCAGAAATTACAAACGAGTATGAAAATTGCATGACTTTTTAGGCATTTTCACAGAATATCGCCATAGTTACTTCTAATTGTTGGGGTTAGTTTGTTTTCATTTTAATAGTAATACTTAAATGGTTTTTAGATTTGCAATGCCACTCAAAAAAGCCACGTTTACTTAGCAGCAAATCAGATGTGCAAAGCAAGTCTGATTCGAGAGCATCAGAACTCACAGAGAGATGCATAGAAAAACAGATTATGACAAGAAGCAGTCGGAAACTTTTTTCCAAACGAGAACAGATAGAAGCTTAGCATGTTTTCGCTATACTATTGTTAGAAATTTAAAATAAAAATATTTATAACTCTCTAATGAGTACACCCCCCTCGCGTAACGCCAGGTAATTCTGCGAGTTAACAATATAACACACTCTTATATGATGATTGTTTATGTATACTGAGGGCTCTGGCCCTTTGTGGGGTCCAAACCCCTTCAGACGGCTTGTGTCGCTAATCTTTTATTGTACAACTTTTGTATTAAGATTACTAATGGATAACACAGGAAAACTAGGGACCCTTGGTACACCGCACCCCCTGCCATTCACCAAAAAGGTGACTTGCAGGGTATCATGTAGATATGTTTTCTTTCAACTACCAAATACATCATACACTTACAGTTTTCTCTTCAGGTAAACAGTAAATGACAGTATTTTTTTTCTACATACTTGTTAATACAGAATGTTGAAATTTATATGTACTAATATGATGTGTGAAATAATGTTACAAGAAAAAAATTATATTGTAAATTGAAATTAACTTTTCTACTTTTGGTTGGCGACTAGAACCTCCACAAGAAAATGTGCACAGTGAGACAGGATACTGAATCGATTGGCGATAAAAAAAACTCTAACTGATTTTGTTTTGGAGGATTTAGCACATGAGACAGACAGACGGACGAACCAGGAAAAATTGCCCAGTGAAATGGAATTGATAGGTGAAAAAATAGTCTCTAGCTCCTTTCGTTTAGAAGAAGTTAGCATGTTGTATTAACAGACAGATGGATCTCGACGAGAAAATGTTCGCAACAGGACGATACTGGATCAAATGGCGAAAAAACGAAGTCTCTGTCTTCTTTCCTGTAGAAGTCAGCAGGACAGACAAACTGAAAACATAAGCAGATTTTTTTTTAAATTCCGCTTAAGATGACACAACAAACTGAAATTGAACGTACGTTTCTTATGTGTGAACCGTGCAAATACATTATTTATGACTTGTTATCAATAAAATTTTATACCTGACCTAAACCTCATGTACTCACATTCCTATCTCAATTTTTACCGATTTAAAAATACAATTTTGTAATGCCACGTGCTGGTGACTGTGGTTTTATTATTTTGGAGGTGGGAATAAAACAAGGGAGACGGAAAAACTTCCCTAAATATGAAAATGTTTGGAATTTTGGAGTTTTCCTGTTGATTGCATTCATTTATTCTGTCTTCCTGCCAAATTTGACATCTGTAGCCCTTCTATAAGTACCTAGCGAATTATATCTATTATATATTTTTGAAAGTAAGTTTGTTTGTTTGTCTGTCTGTTGCTTTATCAACTCAAAAATCTGATGTGGCCACCACATGGCTTTCTCCATATCTGTAATATTTCCAAAAATTCCAAATAAGTTAGATAATAATAAATATTTTAAGAAACTGCGAGAAAATTTTAGACTTTACAAAGAATAGAAATAAACTCAAACCATAGCCTTCTGATATTGGATATAGCCACAAAGCTCCAACAATTAAGAAAATAAAAAGGAGCGTTACTAAGACGTAATTAAGCGTCAATTGTTAAGTCGTCGGTAGGTGGCGTGGTGGTGGCAGCTAAAGATATAAGATATCTCTTAAACAATTCATTATATGGGAAAATATTTCAAACAAAGGTTGTAGAAAAGTAAATTTCCTACAACTTTTATTTGATATATTTTTACATTTATCAAATATTAAAGCAAATATTTCAAAATAACGGATAAGTGGCGAGGGTAAACACCCACTTCTGGTAGACCTTTTTTTGCCAAAAACTAATCAGTTCTTCTGACTTTTATAAAAATGTTAAATATAAAATTTCGTGTTGACCTGATTAATAGTTTTTGAGTTAGAGCACCCACAAAAAAGCTATCAAACACAAGACAGACATCAAGAAAATGGTCAAACGTGTTCAGGGGACCTCAAAATGTGTATTTCCGTTGAAATCTCGAATTCGATTGTTTTCATGAATACAATACCCCTATACTACATATGGAGAAAGTAAAAATGTAAAGCTACAATGAACATAGTTGGCGTAGAATTTTTTATACCCAAAGGAAGAGAATGTTGACTATGCATTGTATTCGAAAAACCTAAATTTGGTTTTAATTAGCTAAAATCAAAAGATTCCGGTCATTAATTGATCAAAGGTTATTAACATTCTAGAAACAATAAACTCAGCAAACACAATGCCTCAAATGAAAAGATTTGGAAAAGACATAAATTTTAGGTTTTTCCTTTTTTGGCAGGTATAGAGAAATGAGATTATAAGTTAAACTCTTGATTTAGCTTATTGAAATAGGAAGATTCGAGTCATCAAAACTTTTTAGCACCCTAAAAATAAAATATTAAGTTATAATTAGGGTATGAATTTTTCGGGTTTAAAAAAAATTTAATTTGGAGCGTAAATATCGGGTTTTTTCCTTTTCATTCGGGTTAAAATTAGGTATAAATAAGTCAGATTTTTCGAGTTTTTAAAGAAGTTCAAAATCGGGTAATTTTCAGGTTTTGTTATTTTGAAATTTGCTTAAAATTATTTTAAAATAAAAATCTTTAAAAGTTTAATCAACAATCAAAAGTTTTTACTATACCTTAAGTATGGTTGAGAGTGTGGTATCTTGTGTTAAACACCTCCAGTTGGAGGGGAACACCTCACAGGCTGCATAAATATCTTGCTTCCCATTCAACTTCTTTTGAAAACACTAGGTATTAGTGTAATGATTTTTCTTTCGTAGAGTATTCAACTAAACACTTGGACTCTTTTCTCCTTATCCTATCAAAGATCTAGCAGCGACTAGCTAAGGCGAGATCCTTGACTATTTGTGGCGCGAGCAAACCAAGGAGATTAAGATTGTGTTACAAAGTAAGCTTATGAATAAATTGTTTACAAAGAGAATAAACAGACTAATCACGAACATCTCAGACTGCACTCAAGTGCTGAGGTGCCTACAAGCGCCATAATAGAAATTCTGTGACCAAATATACAATAATTGTTTAAAGAAAACTAATAATTTCTGGTTTTACCCGAAATTTAAAAAAGGCCATTGGAGGGTAAAAATAGGCTAAACCTGAAAAATCCATTCCCTAGTTATAATCTGTATTAATAAAAGAAGCTGTCTGGCAGTCGTAGCTCTTAAGAAAATAAACGTAGGAGCTTCAAAATTCGGCAGCAGCTTCAAGTTGATCATGGGAGTTGCACTGCCAAAAACAATTCATACTGGTCCATGGGTTGAGTTGGGAAGTGTGACTTTTTACTGTCACAGTCATAAACTGTTCCAGTGACAAACAAATACCTGTGACTCATACCTGTTACTTGAGTCACCGGTGAATTTTCCATTGTATTGACCTTGAGCTGGCAGGGGACTGCTTGAGTCCAGCACAGCGGCATCAATTGAGACCGTTGGGACCAAGTTATGACTCGGGTGAGCAAGAGTAGGGACCACTCCTTTTTCACTGAGCCCACGGTGACTGAACCTGTGACTCCCATACCTGTTACTTCCCACGCATACCTGTTACCGGTTTCAGTTCTGTTAGCCGCTGTGACAAAATAACAGTTACTGAAAATACTCCTCAACTCTATCCACGGAGGCCTTATGGAACGAATGGTCCAAATTTCAGTTTTTTAATGATATCTCAGCAACCAGTTGACCGATTTTGATGAACCTAGAGACTTAATACTTGGTACACATACTAAAGAGATGTTGAGGATATGTACCTCATTGTCAGAACTTTAATTTCTTGTGGAGAGAGGGTATCAAATTATAATCTATAGATAATTTGTTCATAACAATTAAGGGAGAATATTGGCCACTTATCTTGAGAGTCCCTTGGGTTTAGATGGAAATATTACCATATTTATCCAAGTGCCACCCGCACCCCAATTTTTGGGTAGGCAAATTAGAAAGAAAAACAAATATCCTTAAATTTTCAATTTAATGAGCCCAAATGTAAGAGATAATATTATTGCATGTATCTTTTTGCATTAGATATTCCTCTCTCTGCAGTTTCAATGTACAGGGAGACACCGATTTACGAATGGGTTACGTTCTTGAAAAACGTAACGTAACTTGATGTCGTAGTGACTTGACTGACTATTCGATCAGAGTTTAAAATTATAAATGATTATATATATATATATATATATATATATATATATATATATATATATATATATATATATAAATGATCACAATTATTATCAATGCATTTGTATTTAAATACACAATGAAAACGAATACTCAACAACAGTTTTATCAAAACTAGCGAGGTTGACTGCAAAACATGTAGGGCTGAGGTGTCTGCAGTGGGCCGGAAGGCGTGGTTCACGTGCGTATAGTCAAGGTTTATCCTAGCTATAATAAAAAATAGATAAAATAGTGCAATGCATTCAGTAATAATTTAATTTAATGAAAAATACATCTTAATCCACGTGTTTGTATTTAGTACCATATTATACAGCAAGATTTTCTTTGATATGAAATCCTTGAATAAGACGCGCACCCTAATTTTCTAAGGAAAAGTTTTGAATTAAAAGGTGCGGGCGGTACTTGGATAAATACGTTAGTAAGTGAGGTGTGCATGATAAATTCAAAACTGTAAACCCGGGGCAAAGCCAGGGTAATTATCTAGCGAATAAAAAGACCACATTTAGGTCAAAAGAAGTCAAACTCTAAAAATAATGGCAATATACTGAGCAGCATAGAATTCAGAGCAGAGACAAAACAGACTCCAAGTAGACATAATTAACACATTCCTTTAAATTAAACTAAAAATAAACTGATGTGGGCAACACATGACTTTCTCCATATTTATATGGCAAATTACATGATGTTACTTCGGGGATCATTGTCAATATTTACTTCCGGTTGACAATTAAGAAAAGAAAAAGGAGTGTTACTAAGACGTAACTAAGCGTCAATTGTTAACAATGGTCTTCGGTAGGTGGCGTGGTGGTGGCAGCTAAAAATATAAGTTATCTCTTAAGCAATGCATTATATGGAAAAATGTATCAAACAAAGGTTGTAGAAAATTAAATTTCCTACAACTTTTACTCCTATACATTTTTACATTTATCAAATATTAAAGCAAATATTTCAAAATAACGGATAAGTGAAAAGAGTAAACAACCACTTCCGGTCGACCGATTTTTACCAAAAACTAATCAGATCTTCTAACTTTTATAAAAATGTTAAATATAAAATTTTGCGTTGACCTGATTAATAATTTTTGAGTTAGAGCACCCACAAAAATCTATCATGTACAGACGGACACACAGACATCATCGAGAAAATAGTCAAAAAGTGTTCAGGGGACCTTAAAACATGTATATCTGTTGAAATCTCGAATTTGATTTTTTTTTCAGGAAAACAATACTTTCTCTATACTTCGTATATGGAGAAAGTAATAGCATTCACAATTTCCTCTGCCAATGCCGGATATGTCTGCTAATCTTCCATATCAAGTGCTTATTCTGCCACTATGTGTGTAATGCTTTTTATCAGTGAAGCAGTAGTAGCAGAACGCCTTATGGGCATGTCTTGTCTGTCCATCAGTCGTAACTTTCATCTGCTCAACCACTGGAAGGATTTTAATTAAATTAAGTAAGAGCGATCCTTATTAAAATTTATCACCCAATTGTGATTTTGAACTGCATCCGTCAATTAGAACTTCCATTTTAAGCACTGAAATAAACTTATGCTTGTATCTCGTTAAATGGCATCCATCAAGCAACAATTAAATACCATAAATTCCTCTCCCTAGCTCTTATATGATCTGTGAGGTATAGATTAAAATAATAATAAGGTCCACGAGATCACATAATTATGAGTTATAGTTTTGGAAATAAAAATTAGAGAAAATCTCGAACAAAACATCGCATATTTTATTTATATCGATCACTCAGACAGTTCTCTCAGCAAACAACAATTAAATACTATATTTTTCTCTCCTTATCTCGAAAATAATCTGTAAGCTATATATTTAAATAAGTTATGCAGAATTATGCCACGAACCAATTTACAAGACCAAATAATTACGACTTATAGTTTAAGAGATAAAATCAGTCAGTCACTAAGGTGGTTCTCTTGGTAAGCAACAATTAAATACCGTATTTTTCTCTTCCTAGCTTTTGTATGATCTGTAAGGTATATATGAAAAAATTATTCGGATAGATAGTCCACGAGACCACATAATTACGACTTTTAGTTTTGGTTATAAAAATTCAATAATCGCCAAATCTTTCGATACTGTTTTGTATGAATTTCCTATAAAGAGCACATTTGAAATCTGTGTTTTCCAATTATGGAGTATACTTTTCCATCTTATTTTGTGTTTTAAAAAACATTCTGAATAGGTAGAAGATTAGAATTTGAGAGGAGTTCTTCCATTAAACATTAATAGTCATTGACAAAAGGAAAAACTTTGAAAAAAGACTGGTTTGACTCCCGGATATAATTTGTTTCCCATAGGACAACGTGTAAAAAACAATTTCTTGACGTGCAGGTTTTCATCCTTTTGCAGATTAAAATTATAAGAAATTGACCGTTGGTCTTTGGATAAGGACTGTTTTAAAGTAGAATGGATCGAGTTTCTTTTCCTTATCGTCAGATTTTGCCATCGATTCGAAATTGCTCGAATTTATCATTGAAATCACATATTTTGGGGAAAAATTTGCCTCTAAAATGTTTTGCTTCCTTGGCAACCATGTTGTTATCAAAACTCTAGCTTTTATTGTTGTCTCGATTCTGTTATATGTATGAAAGACTACACTATTATTTAATTTGTGAACATTTAAATTCATGTCTCATCCTTTTTGACGGGCATCTACTCTAGTACTAAGCGTATATTTCTGTAATTAGCAGCTGTTCGTAAAAGATTGTCTTTTTCTTGGTTTTTATCAAAGAAATTAAATAATAAACATTTGATCATAATATCCCAGGCAATGGGATATATTTATTTATGTAAAAAGCTGTTGTTTATACTACTTTTTGTTGGTTTTTAGCTAAGAGTACCATTTTTTACTTTCTCCATGTACGAAGTATAGAGGAAGTATTGTTTTCATGAAAGTAATCGAACTCGAGACTTCAACGGTAATACATGTTTTAAGGTCCCCTGAACACGTTTTGACTATTTTCTCGATGATGTCTGTATGTGATAGATTTTTGTGGGCGCTCTTAACTCAAAAACTATTAATCAGGTCAACGCAAAATTTTATATTTAACATTTTTATAAAAGTTAGAAGATCTGATTAGTTTTTGGTAAAAATCGGTCGACTGGAAGTGGGTGTTTACTCTTTTCACTTATCCGTTATTTTGAAATATTTGCTTTAATATTTGATAAATGTAAAAATGTATCGGAGTAAAAGTTGTAGGAAATTTAATTTTCTACAACCTTTGTTTGAAACATTTTTCCATATAATGCATTGTTGGAGAGATATCTTATATTTTTAGCTGCCACCACCACGCCACCTACCGAAGACCATTGTTAACAATTGACGCTTAGTTACGTCTTAGTAACGCTCCTTTTTCTTTTCTTAATTCTCAACTGGAAATAAACATTGACAACGATCCCAGAGCTAACAACATGTAATTTGCCATATAAATATGGAGAAAGTCATGTGTTGCCCACATCAGCTTATTCAATATTAATGTAATTTTATGGTTTAATTTCAGTACACCTGTTCATCTTTACCAGGAGAGGAGATTATTACGGACGATATCCCTTTCGAGGTAAATATAGAGTTTTTTTTATATGAATCTGGTCTTTCCAGCACATTAATTTCTCCACGCAGAGTAATGAATTTGATTGCAGTAGTAATTACAAGTTGCTCTCGAGACTAACTAACTAATGGAGCATTCCTACCAATTTCTTCTACTTCTACTTGGTTGGGAAATTTTCAAAACACGTTATAAAGATCATCGTTCCACACATAATCCCATTTGAACACTTTTATTATTAATATTAATATACTTGTTTCAGGAGACTTTGCCGCCTGTCCCATTAAAACTAGTGGAAGTGTCGACGGGGAAAGAAGTTCATTATCAGGTAAATATATATATGTATATATATATATATATCGTTATATATAGATTGTTTTAATCTATTATTATTAGATAAGGGAAAAACGAAAATCACTGCAGAGGCGAAATCTTTAGAATTAAAAAAATAATGGTAGTGATGAAATATCTGTCTGAAAAATTAATGTCTTTTCAAGATGAGATGATATGCTTGCAGAATGCAAGCACCTTCTACTAGTGACATATAACATATATATAGGAGGATACTAAGGTTTAGGCACTTACGGAAAAGCAGCAGACTCGAAATTTTTTGTCAATAGGATCATGTGCTAAACCGACTAGTAAAAACGAAAATCTTGGAAAAGTTACACAATGTGGCCGCTAAAAATTCTAAATTGTTTAAACAAATTTTCAAGGTTTATGTATTTCCACATGTGCTACGGAGCTGAAATTTTTTTATGAGTAGAATTTGTAAAAAAATAATATAGGGATTATACAAATTTTGATATTTTAATTTGTTTGGCTGTTAAAAATTCTTACAGGTTAAACAAATAGGTAAATGTTTAGATACTACGGGGTGAGATAGAAAGCTGAAATTTTCAAGTTATGCAGAGATTAGTCTATACAAACGAATAAACATTTCAGTGTATCGATGAAATTGTTATTGCAACCGTTAATTTTAAACAATTGGATAAATGTTATTTCAATTCTAAATGTGCTACAAATTTAAAATTTGGCAGAAATGTGTGGCATTAGTAACCCTACGTGGAAAATTTATAATATTCCTAAATTGCAAAAATTAGTGATTGATATTTCTTTATCGAAACGTAGTAAGGTTTCGATCATTTCGATATACGATTTTGTTTTTGTCTTATTGGCTGCCTTCTCTTAATTGAACAGTATCTTCGGTCGTGATGCTTACGTTATTATGTTCCAATTTTCTTTGTGTTAATAAAATTGTGGCTGTATAGTGACTATTGTCTCACCCTGTATATATAAGTAGATGCAGGTATCTTCTTCCACTCTAATTCCTATTCCTTAATGCTCCTGCGTGATTTATTCAGCGTGAGATCAACATATGTTCCGTAAAATGCATTCTGTTCTTCATTTATATTCAAGTTTTACTGTTCAATTTTAAATATAATTGCAATGCAAATGATGACCTATTCTACGCTACGTAATATGGTTAAGTGTATTATTTATATAATACTACCTATTTTCATTTCCATTAATAGAATCTCGGGAACGAATTAAATCTTATAACGTCATTTCTTATGGAAGTACGTGTTCCGAATAGAGCTGTTTCACTTAGTGCTCGATTTTCCTGGCATCAATTAAGAGTGTTAATCGGGGAGTGGGTGTATGTTATACAACGCACCCTTGATATAGCTAAGGTATCAGAGAAAATAGTTACCCTGCATTCTATCGAGATAACTCAACTCATAAATTAGTTTCACTTGCATGCACTAATATTAATTTATTTATGAAAAAATTCGGCTTATTTTGACATATTTCTTGAGCTCTCTAAATATTTATCGAGTTAGTAACTATAACCAGGTAACTTATCAATATTTTTCCTATAAAGTGTTTTTTTAGTTGAAGGTTTTATCATTAATAGTTACTGAGATATGACAATTTACGCAGAAATAAAAATTTTGGATTCAAATATCCCCAATTAATCCGGCAGTGTATTTCCACGGCGGGCATTTAAATAAAGGTTAAAATAAATAATAACAATCTATTTTGGTGTATTTATTGAATCCTGCATAATAATAATCATTAATTAAACAATCTACATATAAACCATTGAATAAATATATTTATTTAAATAATTAGTAATATAGGTTTTGTATCATCACTGTAGCAGTGCCAGGAATACAACTACGTTAATAAAACAATGAATCAACATAAGGGTTAGAGTAAGAAATAAGACCCATCTGGTGGGGAAAAAAAAACTTTTGTTGAGGGCTTGAATAAGACCCGCATTATATCCGATGCCGTGAAATAATGAGCCGGGTTATTACCAGGGTGCATACGGTTTTAGAGATTTGTGAATTTTTTTGCTCACAAGGGAAAGTTTCAGCAGAAAGGTTATCATAATTATATTGTAAGAGTTTATTCATATTTAAGTATTAACTATATAAGTATTAACTATATAAAAGTTGGTTATAAAAATTCATTTTTATATCTTCACTTGTTTTCTTAATCTTTCAGCCAGCCTACATCACAGGCGAAATGGGAGCGTTAAGTGATCCTCTTCAGGTGTGTATGTTTTGGACACAATTTTCTTATCTATATTATAATTTAAAGTGTTTGTCTGTTTGTTTGTTCAGTTATACAACACCACATGCTTGATGCTCGAGTCACCAAACTTGGCATGGCCAAAAGGAAGAGCATAGTTGGGTTTTGTAGACGAAATTTTAACCTGTCTGTACGTATGTAATGGTCTTTGAATGGCTATAACTCGGCCATTTTAGTTTCATATCCAACCAAATTTTGGATTTAGACTATTGTAATTATGAACAATCATTATATTTGTATACCTGTTTGAAAGAATAATTTCATTTCATTTTGTACTGACTTGCTTGACTTCATTAAAGTTTCATTGAATCATAACTCCGAAATAAAGCGTTTTCAGAAATATTTTCATAGGGAATCTAGGTCTTGCTTTGTCCTCGAGAATATATCCCTGAATTTTTGACACTTAATTTTGAAACACCCTGTATGTTTACTATCTTCACCCTGTACTAGCTGCTTATTACAGTGTTGCTTGCAGCATCAATAAAATATGTGCTGACTTCCACCTGACATGGTAAATTAATGCAATGGCAATGATGAATATGGGTGGGTTTATTTTTTTTAATGTATTCCGAAATGCTACACAGTCTCCTGGTGGAGAACATTTAAACTAGGGATGGGACATTCGATTCCTCGAATCCCGCGAATCTTGAAAAAGATTCGAGATTCGAAAACTCGAATCTTTGCGCTTTTTTCGTCATTCGAATCTTTCGAATCCTAACCTAAAAAACCGTTAAACATTTTAACTCGAAACTTTGGAAAGATTAGTTTTATTGACGTCCAATTGAAGTGTTCATTAAAAAAGAACGCGATTGTTGCCATTTCAGTGGTACCCGGATCACCAATATCACCTCGTGGCGACCCAGAGCGAGTTCGAATGCTAGTTTTCTTAAATAAAAATCTCCATTGACGATTTCTGCTCTTTTAGATTGTCCTAAAAGTGTTCAGTACTTGTATGAACTCATAAAATAAACAAGTTTTTGATATTTCTTAATTTTCTGGAAAGAATATAGTGTTCCATGTTTAGCGTTAATCTATGTTAACTCTTGAAATAATCCTCCCCCCTCTACACTTGCTTTGATTTAAAAAGGTTTTGGAAAAATGTAAAAAATTTGAACTGATACTCAAATATTTTTGTCAAATTATGTTGAGGAAATGAACCTCAAGATTCAAGAGTTTTAATTATGTACTTCATTAACAAAATTTCGTTTGTATCTTCTTAATTATAGGTGTATTTTTAAAAACTGTATTCTTAAATTTATTTTTCATTAAATGCAGATTTCAAATTTTGCTTTAATTAAAAACTGTTAATTTTAAGTAAAAGTTTTTTCTTTTGTCTTCTTATTATTATTCTTATATGAAGGATTCGAGATTCCTGAGATTCGAGGGATTCGAGAACCTCTTAGGATTCGAATTCGAGAAAATTTTGGATTCGTCCCACCTCTAATTTAAACTGTCTCTGGCAGTCCTGCATGTAAGGTTACACCAGTTCTTTGTATGGCCAAGAGATAGCAGTAATACAAAAATGCACAATATAAATATTTTCTATCAAAGTTTTCTGTTCAAATTATGTTTTGCGACAAATGCTGCTATTAGATATTCATACTTTTTATTTTAATATTTTTTATGGCATTAATGTAATGCAATGGAACTCAAGAATGTGCATGGGTATACTTTTTAGAAATGCATGTCAAAATACTACAGTGCCTCCTGGTGGAGAACACTTAAACTATCTCTGACGGTCCCGCATTTAAGGTTATACCAGTTCCTTGTATGGCCAGGAGATGGAATGGTAAAATTGCATGACATTTATATTTTCTATCAAAATCTTCTTAGGTTTTCCAACAATTGCCCATATTAGATACTCATAGTTTTTACTAGTAGACGGTGCTTGCATACTGCAAGCATTTCATCTAACCTTGAAAAAAATTCATTTTTTAGAGAGATATTTCTTCATTGAAAATATTTCTTTAATTCATAATATTTTTCCTCTTGACCGATTTTCGTTTTTTCCTTATGGAACAATAATAGAGTAAAATAATCACTAATTTTTGCAATTTTCAAAATATAATACTTTTCCCACATTGAGTATGCAAGCACCAACTACTAGTCATTATATATCGACGACTCTTACAGAGGAGGATATAACATATAACAGGAGGATACTAATGTTTAGGCACTTCCAGATGAGCTGGAGTTTCGAAATTTTTTTCATAGATAGGATTTTGTGCAAAACCGACTAGAAATAACGAAAATCTTGAAAAAGTGCAACAATGCGGCCGCTAAAAATTCGCAATTGTTTAAACAAATTTTCGAGGATTATGTATTTCCGAATGTGCTACGGAGTTGAAATTTTTTTTATAAGTAGAATTCTTAAAAAAACGAAATAGGGATTATACAAATTTTGATTTGTTTGGCAGTTAAAAATTCTTAAAGTTTAAACAAATAGATAACTGTTTAGGTACTACGGGATGAGTTAGGAAGCTGAAATTTTCAAATCATTTACAGAGTAGTGAATTTGCACAAATAAACATTTGAATTTTACCATATATGAAATGCGTCGGCCGTTAAAAATTATTTAAATTTAAACAATTAGAAAAATATTATTTTACTTCTATTAGTGCTTCAACTTTAAAATTTGGCTAAAATGTGTAGCATCAGTACCCCATAATGAAGAAAGTGTAAAATTTATAAAATTGCAACATTTGCGGATTGTTTTAAACTATTATTTTTACATGTGTGAAAAACGAAAATCACTGCGGAGGTGAAATATTTAGAATTAAAAATGTATGTGTAATGATGAAAGATGAATAATGAATGTTTTTTTATGTTGAGATGAAATGCTTGCAGTATGCAAGCGCCTACTACTAGTATGTTATATCCTCCTCCTCTGTAAGGAACGTCTATATATAATGATAATTTTAATGTTTTAGGCGAAATTTGCAACCAAAAAAGGAACTATAAATACTTCTAATGAAATTTTAATAATGTAGTTAACAGGCCATGGATCGGTGTTGTCCAATAACCATTCAGGGTCAAAAGATAATGGCATATTGTCATGATAGGATGACCCGTGACCTTCGCATATGATAGATGTCAAGTGCCATCGTTCTTTTCTGACACAATGACAAAACACAACCACTCATCTGGGTATGACGTATATATGTTTCACGCTGTTTTCTTGGCTGTTTGCTATGGGTATGCCGTAATATTCCGTCACGCAGCTTCTCCGGCAACTAGCTGCATCCTTTTAGTTTACTGTCTCGGCAAAGATACGCTTCTCGTATCTAGACCCTGACTTTGCTTTGTGGGTCGCATTTCCGTTACCCTAATTTTCAAATTAACAACATTTATATGTCATTTATAATATTATTGTTTTTTTATTTTTGAATAAATGTAATGAATGAGTAATTTTGTAAATTTTGAATGTCTTTATACCATATTTTAGGATTTTGTGATAAAATATTATTAACAAATTACATTTTTATTGTAAAAATAAATATATATTAACATTTTAATTCATGTCTTGCGGTAAAAATAGTTGAAGACACAAATTTTAAGAATAAACAACTCAAATACTGTATAATTAACATATTTTTTAATTGATTTGCGATTTGATTCACCTCAATTGCAATTTAAATGCCCACCTCCGTTTTCGAAAAATTAAATACCCAGATGTGTGGTTAATATGTAGATGTACGTTGTATTAAAATGAATATACTTGTTTCAGGAGACTGGAGAACCTGTACCATTGAAACTTGTGGAAGCCTCAACGGGTATAGAAGTCCATTATCAGGTAGATATGCATATTTAGTCGTTTAAGGTTAAACTATGTTAGAGATTCAGAAATTCATGAATTGACTATTGACTACTAATTTTGGAGTTAATATAAAAGTTATATATAATATGCAAGAGAAGTGAGCTGTTATTTAATTTTGATGCAACTAATTTCCTAACGATTTTGTCGTATTCTTTCAGCCAAACTTCAGCTCATCTGACATGGCAGAAGTAAGCGATTCTACTCAGGTGCGTATGATTTGGACAGTCAACGTAGAAAAAATCGTGCGATGGACATGAGATGTTTTCAAACAAACCAGTTAATGCTTTTCTTTTTTCATAAAATGATGTCTTGCGTTCTTGTAGTCATTTCCGCAGTTAGTTGATGCAATAAGGTCAATTTCAATGCTTAAAAGTCCAACAATTCAAATTTTTTGCATTTTACTATAATACAGTAAAACTCCGTTATAACACGCCTCACAATGCCGCGGATTTGGTTATACCACGGGTCTAGTCATGTCCCCCAAAATTATTCCATTTATTTTCTTCATAAACAACTTTGTTTCAAATTTTGCGGCGATTTATGACGTAATCCCTATGACCTTGCACGTGATTTGCTAAGGAGATACCGATGCTTCTTTACATTGTCTCAAAATCGAATTATTCAATAAAATCAGTCTTTGACTGGCATCTTGTATGGGTTCAAGAAAAACCCTCCAGTGTCGTAAATACCGCGCCCAGGCTAAGGTAATTAAATACACGTTTCACAAGACTTCTTGTGGAATGTGTGGTTTCAACTGTTTCTCTTGCTTACTAACGCAGCTATATTCACTTTTTTCGATTTTAGGATTATACTAATTATGTCCGCCAAAAGGAAAACGTATACAATAAAAGAAAAGTTGAACAAAATCGACAGAGTGAAACGAGATTATTCGAAAGCTATTTTATTCCAGGAGTTTGGCGTTCCTGATGAAATAATTCGTGGTTGGATTAACGAAGAAGACAAATTACGATTGTTATGCATTCTTTGCATTAAGTGCACGAAGTGAACACATGTAGGGGAGGGAGCATATATGTACTTGCACATTTAAAAAAAATTATTTTCTGGGAAATTTCCCGAAATAACGTGGGTTGCCGATAACGTGGGTGTCCACTCTGTCTCCCAAAACCCGCGTTATAACGGAGTTTTACTATACTACTTGTATTTAAACTTGAGGGATTATGTACATATCACCGACTTTATCGTATACGTATGTTACAAACAAAACAAGTCTTGTTATCTGTGGACTTGGATAATACTGTAAACTTTGTTATAATTTTTAGCCTATTTTCCAATTTAGTTGCCTTGCTGTCTGTGTGTGTGTATGTATGTATGTCTCCCACTAACATCTTCATGAATGAACCAATTTCCGTGAAACTTGGTGGTCAAAGACTACCTCTGGGCCATAATTTATATTCCAAATTTAGAGTTCACGAGTTCGATTCCATGCGAGTTCTTTCCCCATTTACCGTATATACTCGTGTATAGTTTGACTCTGTGTATAGTTCGACCTCTGATTTCTCTGCGAAAAAATTAGATTTTTTCATATATCTCGTGTATAATTCGACCCTAGTTTCTACTTACTCTTTTACCCTAGATTTCCGTCAGGATCGACATTTTTCGTTTCGATATCTCGAAGCTCACAATCGAGGTATATAGAACGATCTTGGTTTTCAACACCTTTTACTATCATAATAATACTATACTAATAATAAACTGTAAAGATCGTAAACCTATTGCACGATCTTGAGAAGAAAAATATTTATTACTTTTTAACTACGAGATGTGACATACGAATGGTGGCAGAATTTCTAGCAAATAGACGAAAATTAAGCGTATATAACGAAAATTAATAGACACATATTACTCGTAAAACCTTTCATAAAAGTTATGAATGATAGTTGAACAAGATGAAATAAACTCATTTTAATTCCTCAGCTTTGTGACTTTATACATTGATATCATCATTTGGAATTAACAATATTGGAGTAACATAATGGAGTTAATATATAGGTATGGCTTACGGCTCTATAACAAAATAAAGAGAAATTCTTTACATAAAATATAATGCACGCTTAACTTTTCTCTAAATTTATTTATGTACTATATTTTTAAAAAGATAATTTTTTAGATCCGAGATTTTAAACCCTCAAAAGTATTACTCGTGCATAGTTCGACCCCCAATTTTTTGCACAAAAATTTGGTCTTAAAAATTCGAACTATACACGAGTATATACGGTAATTTACATGGTTAATCTAAAATCTCCCGTGCAGAGAGTTTTTCCTTTGCCTTGTGAAACATTTTAGAATTATGATATCAAGTGGGATTTGTACCGTTCTAAGGAGAAAAAAGTGAAGATTTTTATTCATATCGCACAATTTTGATTTTTGATCGCGTTTGTCTGAATTTCTCTCAAAAACTTTCATCTTGGCATTTTGAAAGCCATTTTTTCAATTTTTTGCTACAGTATTATTGCAGATCTCGGCTGGACCATAGCTGATAAATATAAATAAAAATTACTGCTACTACTAACGTGAAAATTTATTAATTCTGAAGGTGGTATTTATATATTAAAATTGTATTGAAAGGAAAGTGGTTCTTTTCAGAACTAGTTGTTTATGTGATTACGCCATCACATATTGGGTTGCTAAAGCCTTGCTTGTTTTGTTTATTGTCGTTTATTTGTTTCACAAATTTGTAATCCTGTATATAATTTACCCAGAGCCGTCTCTAAGACCCGGGGGGCCCCGGGCGAGAGGGTTTCCGCAGGGCCCCCTTATTTATACAAATCAAATTTCTCATTTAATTACAATTTTATTATTGTTTTCAAGTTTATGTTAGTTTTTCTCCTAAAATACAGTAGTTGAAGTATATTTTTAAAACCATTAATTGTTAAGGTTTGCACAGATTAAAAGAATAATAATCAGTACATTAATTTTAAATGTTTATTTTTCTAGCTTTAATATGCGCAAATCTGTCGATAATTATTGATTGTTCAATCTTATCAACTTGGAAATTAATGAGAAAGGTATACGAGTATATATAAACAGTATACGAGTGAAGAAGCACCTATCTCCTCTTCTTGAGACAATTTCTCGAATACAATTTCTACTATAGCTCCTCATAGACGCGGGGCCCTCATAGTCGCGGGCCCTGGGCGACTGCCCACCCAGCCCCCCCCTTCAGACGGCTCTGAATTTACCAATTGTCTGTGTGTCTGTCATGCTCTGTATCTCAAGAACTGTATGTTGTAGAGAAATGCGGTAAATGCCGTTTTGTTTCTACCCGCTGGAAACCCCAGGAAAATTTTCCCTTGAAACAAATGCAGCGATTTAACAAATTTTAAATGGACTCCTATCTGGCACTATATATCTTTCAATACTCTAAAGAAAATATTTAACAGCGATACAGAAATACCCCGTTGAACGCTGCCCCGTACAATGCCTGATTCGTTGTAACGCTCTTCGTTCTTAGACCAATTTTTCTTTCTTCATACTTTTTTGTGGGAGTTCTAACTCTAGATAATTACTGGATCGTCATCAAATTTTATATTTAAAGTTTAAATTCGTAAGCATTACGCTTTGGAAAAAATAATTTAAAAATTACCAGACATCTGATTTGATTTTATTGTACATTTTCGGTATGTAGCGGAAAATTTTCAGTCAAAATGACTGAAAACAACTGCCGAAATCATCAAACAAACCACAGCAGAAACACCGCATTCTTAAACTGCAGAGCAACATATGGTTCTGAGTACACATCTCATGAAATTGGACACCTATTGGTGGTATAGGGTACTGATTATGAGTGGAGGGTATGTGGAATATATTAGTGTGAGGAAATGACAAAAAAACTGTGACAGTTATTATATTGCAGGATTTCTGGCATATAGCAGTTCTGCTACATTGGGCATTTAAGGATTAATTATTTACAGTACTGTTTTAGAGTATCGGAGAGTTGAGTGGCTAATATCTTGAAAATAGGTAATAAAGTACGATTGTAGGAACGCAACTCCTTAAGTACTATACTAAAATGACTGTGCATAACACTGATTCAGTTAACACTCTTGTTTTCAGCATCGCATCCCCAGTGTTAAATGGAGTACAACTACCGAAATCTACACTCCATGTTTCAGCTCTCTACCGTTTACAGTTTTGCGACAAATTCAGTTTTAGCAAGTAAACGAACAAACAGACGCCAAAGTGAAACTATAAGCACGTTTAAAACAAGATGCTCCTAACGGATGCCTACTTTCCACGCAATTATTTATTTAATAATCATATCGGTTTTAGTAGCGTTGACATCACTGGATGAGTTGCTCTTTCTGTTCCAAAGTTTCATAATTAGGCGTTATAAAATATTACAAATACATTGGAATGGAAATCTAAATTGATCCCGTATATTTCTGTGGCAAAAAGAACAAATATCCACTAAGACTTGAAGGACCTCTTGTGTACCGTTAAGGAGAAAGTGCACTACGCAGAGTTTCCCACAGCCATTCTATGCTTCAGCCTGTGACTTGGATTTAATACGTTCGGTCGCATTCGTTTTCTCGCGGTTCGTACATAATCGTTACATCCTGAGGATTTGTTGTCAAGCCATTACTGTGGCCACATTTATCGTACTTGCTCTGTGAATCTTTTATAAACATTTTCTTATTTTTTATCCTTCAATCGAAAATGAGTTCAATTTTCTCGTATCGTACAATATGTAGATGGCACTCTACATATTTCTATGTTTGATCGTTGCTTCGGTTTTCTAGTTGATCCAATATTGTAGTTGCTTTGACAGATATTTTAATAGCTAATAATTATAAATTAAAGAATAAATAATCTTTTGTCTGGAATGCGTCTGTAGTTTTAACAGGGAAATCAATGGAAAAATCACAATCGTTCAATGAATTTCCATTTTACGAACGCTTTTCAGGAATGCATGTTGTCCGTTGAATGAGAGTTGCCTGTATTTTATGAGCTGTGTGTGTATTAATTAATGCTTTTAGTACTTAATGCAGCACTTTTGGGGTTTTATTGGCAAAAATACTCATGTTTAAGCTTGAACACGTAATTCCTATACTCGCTTAACGTACTTTCGCTTTATGTACCGAAACCCTGGAACACATCTGTATGTTATAGCGGGGTATGCCTGTATTGGTTCGAAAGTTAAAAGGGGAGGACAGACAGACACAACAAAGAAACTATAATCCTTTCCATTCTGGAAAGTAAGCTAAAAAGTATGCTTTCAACGAAACCAGAGAAAATCTAATACTTAAGTGTCTTAAATTTATGTAAAACTTGTAATATTACTGAAATTTGAATGTACCGTATCTGCCCGAATAGAAGCCGACCGCCCAAAAATTTCCACCATTTTTTGACAAAAAAGTAAATTTCGTTGATTTTATGCTGAAGTGCGCCGGGCATGCATGCACGGCCTAGAATTCATTATTCGAGATCGAACAAAAGAGTGGGAAATGGTTTAGTTGTTGGCATTTTGAAATATTACTCCAATTAATAATTTCGCGTTGTTGATTAACGTTCCACATTCAGTTACGATAATTTCATCCATCTTCATTTTCACAAAAGGTCAAATAAAGCAATAACGACCTCGCCAAGATAATTTTTAATCCAAGGCTGTTTCCAATGAAATTAGCATTAAGTTGCCTTTAGAAATTGCATTTCTATAATTATACACATGCATGTAAAGTTTTACCAAAATTCAAACAGTTGAGCATCAAAAGCCATCATCACATTTTGTGTAATTATGTGCGTAGTCAATGTACGCAATTTTAATAGATTCCATGAATGAAATTTTAACATGCATACAAACATTATAATGGCTGTAGCAATAACTACAATAGCCAAGTAAAACTAAGAGGAATTTATTTTAATGGTTAATGAAATATAATACAAGTTGTTAAATATTGTTAATGATACATATGCATAGCCCTGAGAAATGAAAGAAAATATCCAATAACATTTAGAAACAAAAGAACAGGTAATGACAGCTACAAAACACGGGTATTGCTAAATTCAGTATTCTAGCTTTATTATTTATTCATTAATATTCATCGTAGGTCAAATATTTACTTTACGAAAAATAAAATACTATCATTTGAACCCAACGGCAATGAGATGTGCTGCCATCTATGGGTGACTATGGGACTTACCCCTAACCGCTAATTTTTTCTCGGCCTCACATATAAGCCGAGGGGTGATTTTTTCATGATAGATTTTGACGAATAACATCAGCTTGTATTCAGGCAGATACGGTATGTATATTTCATCGAAAGTGTGTAAATTTCGTTTAAATCTTTTCATATCAGATGGAGTCAATGCCAGTGAAAGAGGAACCTCCAGACGATTATGAGGTAAACGTAGAGGTAATACAGATATCATAATGTTATTTATTAATGGTTCACGTAATAGCCCATAAAAAATGAGGGTTATGTACGACTTAAAAATTAAATTAAACTTAAGAAAACAATGAAGCAAGCCTTTAGATGCGCTAAAAAGCAAACAATAAATATAAAATGTGCACAATTAAATGTTCCACAAAGTAAAAATGAATTTTGGCATGTAAAAGTTGTGTTTATGGCTTAAAGCAGTAGTCCCCAAACTACAGCCCATGCAATGATTTCATCCGGCCTGCCTTATCAGCAAGAGTATTCATTGGATGTAATTTATGATATCTAAACCACATTTTCTGAGTGCTCTTATTTTCCCTCCTATTCTCCCTCTCTCTCCTATTCTCCCTCTTTCCCTTCTATTCTCCCTCTCTCTCCCTCCAATTCTCCCTCTCTCTCTCCCTCCTATTCTCTCTCTCTCTCTCTCCCTTCTATTCTCCCTCCTACTCTCCCTCTCTCTCCCTCCTATTCTCCCTCTCTCTCCCTCCTGTTCTCCCTCTCTCTCCCTCCTATTCTCCCTCCTATTCTCCCACCTATTCTTCCTCTCTTCCATCTTTTTAATATATAGTGTATGGGCTAATTAAATACGCAATAAAAAAACCTGACATTGTTTTGATCGGAATCAAAAACAATAACTGATATGGAAGGGGTGAAAGAATAGATATAATCCAAAAAGATGTTTCGCTTATAGTGCTTTCTACCCAGCCAATAATGCCGACAACATTGAAATGGCCCTCTAGAGTAAAATTTTTTAAAAGTGAGTCCAAATTGAAAAATTGTGTGCGTTAAATAATCAAGAAGAGAGAGAGGGGGGATCTAATTGAGGGTTACGCAGGGTTATATCGGTTATCAAAAACTGGGGAAGTTGGGTTACGCAATACTTGAACCTCCTGCAAGAACAAAGGAAGAAAATCGTATTTTATATTTCTTTTTGGCATATCCTATTCAACATTCATTGTTGATATTTCAATGGATAAATGGTGAATAAATAAGTATATAAGTTAATAAATTATTTGAATAATCTTTTATTTAAGAAATGTTTTTCTAGCTTTTCTGTAAATTTATTAATTATTGATGAAAAATCTAAGTTACGTGTAATGTCACTTAAGCTTTTTGGAAAAGAAGAGGAACATAAGATATTAGGCTAAAATCAACATTTGGTGACGTCCTCTTCAACGAGGCCTTTCAGCTTGTGCCTCATGTGCCTGTGCATAAATCCATCCTAGAACAAGTGCCATAATTTGAGGCCACTTTGAGCTTGAGGCCTGGGCCAAATAAGCCTCCTAGCCTAGATCCTGGGTATGTGAAATGTTAGGGAAGGTCAGAAAGATATCATATTCACTGGTACCTTCTGTAATCAATTAAAAACATGAATTACAGTAGATCATCAATTATCCGGCGCCCTAGGGTTGGCTTGGATTCTCAAAAGCACTGGATAATCTCATCAAAGTTTTTATACAGTTTATTATTTAACATTCTTACCCATTATGTTCTACGCTTCAGAACAATCACCCGAGTATTGGATGATTTAAACGACACAATGTTGTGGTGATTTGGGATATGTTTCGGCCGGATCTCCAAAGAAGTGGTAAGCGGAGAAGGCTATTTATTCACCCTCGTAACCAAGCCATTGCTTTATCCGTATTTTAGCTAATCATTCAAACTTGGATTACAGAAAAAGAATTTTTGATTTCCAAATAAAGGTTACAATAAATTGAACTTCACGAATAACACGGATTGCTGAGGAATCCTCAAGAATAATGGGTACAAAAATATTTTGGAGAAAGAAAATGTGTGGAAAACAAGAACGAATGAATCTCCGTTTGAAGAAATTGCAAGAAAAAGGCCATTAAAGTCACTCACTAATTGTGGGCATATAAGTGACAGGTAAACTGCCACACGACGAAAAAGGAGAGATAAGTATAAACAAGAATTATGTACAATTCAGTTAGGTATAATAACAATCGATGATCTGCTGTAATTTGATGAAAAGGCGTGACAATTGATAGCCAGACCAGTGACGGGCTGACACTGTATAATCAACCGGCGAGTGAAGAATGCGTTTGCCTTCTGTAAGCAACCGATTTTGAGAATTATGCAATAATCACAATCTGGAACTAAAATGAGATAAACCGATTTGATTTCAAATCGATCGTTTTAATTCGAATCGAATGTCGAAGCTTCACAGGTCCCTACTTTATAGACAAACAACTGACTTTTATTATAGTTAGATATTCATTTGTTTGAAATCTTTCCATTCTAGATGGAGTCGATGCCAGTGAAAGAGGAACCTCGAGATGATTTTGAGGTAGAGATTGAGGTAATACAAATATCATAATGTAATTCATCAGAGTTGGGAATGTTCCCATTCCGGAACATGAAACAGTTCCAAAATGGTTCCTGTTCCTGGATTTGGAACCAGAACAGGGAAAAACAAGATGGAAAAGTATTCTCCATTTTTATCCCTGAAACTATAACTCCTAAGTCTTGCAGTAAATGTTATTCTCTTTACAAATAATTTTTTAATCTATACATCATAGATCATATAATAGCATGAGAGAGAAATACATAGATTTTTAATTGTTGTTTGCTGATAGAACCATCTTAGCAATCGATGTAAACAAAATATGCGATGTTTTGCTGGAGATATTCTCAAATATTTATCTCCGAAACTATAACTCGTAATTATGTGGTCTCATGGAATTTCTTGTAGTATATGTTGTTTTCTATCTGAGTAAATGTTTTAATGTATACCTTACAGATCATATAAGAGCTAGAGAGAAAAGTGAGGTATTTCATTGTTGCCCAACCTGGATGGCAAAAACAACCTCCATGTAGTTCCATTTCTCATCACCTACAGCTCCACTTACTACAAGAAAAATTTGCAGATAGATAACCAACCAGTACCTAAATAAATAATAAATACACAGATTTCAAAGGCATTCTCTATGGAAAACATGTATAACATGGTATCGAAAGATTGGGTGGTTCTTGAATTTTTATATCTGAAACTATAACTCATAATTATGTGGTTTTTTGTGGTAAATGACGTACTTGATCAGTATAAATTTTTTAATCTATACCTCACTGATCATATTAGGCAAACTCTCATTCACATTACTCTCTCATAATTCACAAGATACTTAAGGTTTAACAGAAACGATACTACCCATTTAAATAACATTGGTGCTTACCCAAGACAATCGAATATAACGCAATGGTAACGAGACAGGCAAAATGCTTACAAATATATTGGAACCAGAATAATACACAATATAAATATTCAATAGAATTGTCCACTTGGAGGGATAATAAATGATACAAAAATGCAGTTTGATGGAGAGAGAAATCCCGCCGGCAGTCATGCCTTCTCTTGGCTTCCTCACCAGTGCCTGTGGTTAGTCGCGATTCTCCGCACGGTCTCTGCTCAAACCTCTTCTTCCGCTCGTGACCATTCCTGTTCTCTTACTTCCCGTGGACGCTCCACCGTTGCCAACTTCAAACTCCCTTGGTTCGATCTCTTCTCGAGATGAAGGCATACCTCCTGCGGAAGTTTATTGGTTAATTAGTGCTATTGTAGCATTCCATTCTGGGCTAATGTCTGTGGCCTATAAAAGTGGAAACTCCGGAAATAACGCACGTATGCAATCATTCACGCGTTTGCTGGAGTTTTCTTTACTAGAGTTCGAACTCAAAACTCCTGGTAAACACGAAAAACTGATGGAGGATACAGAAAACTGTAGGAGGCTAAACTGCACGTATGTAATCGTTCGCGCACTTGCTGGAGTTCGTGCTCCGCTAAAAGTCGAACTCAAAAACTACTGGCGAACGTGAAAAATTGATGGAGGAGACAAAACTGGAGGAGGCTAAAATGATGCACGTATAAGAGCTTGGGAGGGAAAAATATGGATATTTAATTGTTGCTTGCCGATAGAACTGTTTACGCGAGCGATGTAAACAAAATATGCGATGCTATGCTTAGGGTTTTTAAAAAATTTTTATCTCCGATGCTATAAGTCGTAATTATGTGATTCCACAGACTTTTTGGGTTTATGTTGTCCTCTATTCAAATAAATTTTTTAATCTATACCTTACGGATCACGTAAAAGCGTTAGAGAGAGAAAAATATGGTATTTTATTGTTGCTTTACGGGTGCCATTTAACAAGATAGGTGTATAAGTTTATTTGAGCTCTTATATAATAAGTAAGTTCTTTTTGACAGATGCCGTTCAAAATCACAATTGGGTAATAATTTTGATAAGGAATAAAGCGTTCCAGTACTACCACTTTGCTGGGAAAGAACGTCTATCACTAAATTAATATTAATTATTTTTGTTAATTTAATTACTCGGACATTTTTGATTTTATATGGAAAATCTGAATGTTTTTAATGTACTAAACTAAAAACATATTGTCTCTGGTTTTTTTTCTTCATTATAAGAATGGATTATTATAATCCAGTGTCCTATCTTTGGTGACGAAAATCATTTGGATTCCACATTTCGAATCCATGATAAATTAAATCGAAAATTACAGGTTTTCACTTATTTGCCTTATTTTGTTTCTAACGAGTTTTTTAATATATTGGAAAATGTTGGAATTCAGGTAAAACTTGATCAATAAAAATAGTGTTATTTTAAAATTAGGAACTGTTCTGGAGCAGTTCCGGAACTGGAATGGAACCATCCTTTTTTTAATCACTCGGAACCAAACAAGGAAGAGAACTAGCTATGAAATTCAAGTTTGCAACTGGAATTGGAACTTCTCAGCTCTGTAATTCATAAAGTACGATTCTATGACCAATAACTTCATCCATAAAATACCTCATTTCTAAAACACGATATAAGATAAAGATTGCTTAAGCAGAAGAAAATATGTACGTTTGTTCAATTTTTCACTTACGACATTCACAGACAGACTTTGTTGAGTTATTCTAGCTGTGCACTGATATATCTTAAGTGCTCTTATGGATGTTGAAGATATTATAAGGACATTATTATTATTAACTAATGATTAATTATTTACAGTACGAAATCATGACACAGCTTTATTGATTTTATATAAAGATTATTAGTCGTACAACTTATTTTCTCGATACCTAGTATTGTCTGTTTGCAAAGTATTTCAAAAGAAATACATCCAACTGTTACCTAGACAGCACCTGACAAAGTTTGGAGTGTCTCGGTTTAGACAAGGGAACGGAATATCAATGTATCACCTGTGGTACATACGCTGTACCGCGTGTCATTTTAAGGTTAATATGAAACGATGTTTACTAATTCTGAAACATTCGTGTGATATCTTTTCAGGAACCATACGTGACAGTGAAACAAGAGCCAGAATATTCGGTGACGGACGAGGATAACTCAAACGAGGTGATTATGTTGATTGATTTGTGTCATGTTTACATGCTTCTTTTGAGTGCCTATTAGCTACAGTCTGCCTGTAAGTCCATCCGTTCTCGGCTTCTACCAATCAGATTTCCATGAAATTTGGTATTTAGGACTACTGAGCAAAGACAATACGGGAATGATACTAATGGCTTAAATAACGTAATCAGGGAGGTCACTTTATTAGAAAGAAATAAATGAACTTGGTCATATTTCGTTAAATGTCAGTCATACAAAAAAGTCTTCAGATGAAATTTGTAGAACTAGTCGATTAGAATATATATTGCTGAATATATTTTTATCGAAGGAGTAGCCGTTTTCAAGAAAATCAAACAAGAAAGTCGCAATTCACTTTGAACTTGGAAAGTTTCTGGAGTTTTTCAATTGTTGTCAACAAAAACGATATTCGTAGCTATAGAAGTGAACAGAATGTTATGCATTTAATTTCCTTGGATGTGCATACGGCATATTGTAAATAAAAGAAAACATTATCTATGACAAAAAATGTTGTGATGCATTAATTGTTGTTACACATACACAGTATTTGTACGTAAAAAGGAATGGATAATTTACAAGAAAGGAGTTAATTGTGAACGTAAAGATCACATTACGACTGGTTAACCTATGCAAGAGATGATTTTCGTTTTTTTGATTAACACATTGACTGCCTTTGGTGCAGTCATGCATCAGGCCGAGGAACCATGCATTGCCGGCGATGCACATGTGCGTTGCAAGTGTATGCAGTTCCATATACTGTTGGATCTGTTGTCTTTGCACTGAAGGATGTTCCTAAGAAAGGCACTCGTTGAATGTTTACACCTCAAATGAGCAGCATTGGCTTTCTTTTTATTGTTTTTACTTTCTCCATATATGTAGTATAGGGGAAAGTATTGTATACATGAAAAAAATCGACTTCGAGATTTCAACATAAATACACGTTTTGAGGTCCCCTGAACACGTTTTGACCATTTTCTTGATGTCTGTGTATGTGATAGCTTTTTTGTGGGTGCTCTAACTCAAAAACTATTAATCAGGTCAACGTAAAATTTTATATTTAACATTTTTATAAAGGTCAGAAGAACTGATTAGTTTTTGGTAAAAATCGGTCAACCGCAAGTGGGTGTTTACTCTTGTCACTTATCCGTTATTTTGAAATATTTGCTTTAATATTTGATATATGTAAAAATGTATAGGGATAAATGTTGTAGGAAATTTAATTTTCTACAACCTTTGTTTGAAACATTTTGCCATATAATGCATCATTTAAGAGATATCTTATATTTTTAGCTTCCGCCACCACGCCACCTACCGATGACTATTGTTAACAATTGGCGCTTAGTTACATATTAGTGACGCTCCTTTTTCTTTTCTTAATTGTTGGAGCTTTGTGGCTATATCCAATATCAGAAGGCTATGGTTTGAGTTTATTTCTCTTCTTTGTCAAGTCTAAAATTTTCTCGCAGTTTCTTCAAGCATTTATTATTATGTAACCTATTTGGAATTTTTAGAAATATTACAGATATGGAGAAAGTCATGTGGTGGCCACATCAGATTTTTTGACTACCCTCTCATACCTATCAACATACCTCAGTTTGTGAAACCCTGTCCTTGAGTATTTTAAGGCAATAATGAAATTAATGACACTTGTATTAATGTTAACCAATGTTTATAATGTTAAAATTCACAGGTTTGCAGTATTTTTCTGTTTAATGACATTATTCTTAGTTGTCACATTACAACTTTTGATTCTAAAGTGAAAGACGCAAGGAGAAAAATTACACTCATTTACTCTTTTAAAACTTTTGGTTTACGTGTACCACTGCTAGGAAAGCCCTGGATTAATTACCACTAATTGGAAGAGAAATCGGTTTTTTGTTGTGTTTTACCATATAGTTAAGGTGTCTTATTAATTTATTTATTTTTTAAATTGTATAATATTTTACTGTGCACTTTATTTTTCGAAATTCTCATCCTTTTTTATTGTTTATTTAGATGAGGTACAGTCCGTTACATTTGATCCAGACTTCTTTTGGGAGTGACATTCTTCCTCAAGTAAGTATTTGAAATGTGTATCTTATTCAAAAGTTGTATTTTAACAACTTTTGTGTAAAATTTTCACAGTATATACCGTATTTACTCGTGTAATACCTGCACTTCTTCCCCGAAAAGTTCCCATTAAAAAAGGGGGGTGCGGACATTACACGAGATTTTCCCCTTCGTCTACTGAGGGTGGGGCACCCGCGAAACGCCTACTAATACTGCGTGCCTGGCACGAGATAATTAGTAGACAATTTCTTCGCTAGGCTGTGAATTTTATTTCTCCGATTTTTAAGCAAGGTATTTTTCAAAAATGCGTGGAATAATATAATAAGCATGCTATTTATCGGGTATTTTTTTAAATTCCTTGCCAGCTGTCAGTAGTAAACCTAAATCAAGTAAATATTCTATGAAATAGAAGTGTCAGACAGAGTTCATTCTCATAGAAAAGGTGATGTAAGAGAAATAAACAACTGAATTTCATATACTTTTCATTAAATACAAACGAATTCTGTTAGTGCCTTGTAATTCAATGCTCAAATCACATTTTTCCATAACTGGATTTTTTGGGTTTCCTTTTACGTTACCCATTCCTAAAAGAATATACTTTTATTTCTCTGTATAAAAGCAAAGAATACAATTTTGCGATGGAAACGCATCACTAAATAGCTGTTGTTCGTTTTTGCTTTCTGAAAGCTGTAAGTGATTCATCTTATCTACGGAAACATGAGGAATGCTTCTATGTAACCGACTCGTATTGCATCTAGCGCAGAGGTGCACAACTCAAAAGTTGACACGGGCCAAAATTGACCTTGATTAGTCCTTGGCGGGCCACGATATGAAAGTCTTCTGTGTAAAAAAATTTAAGTATACTATTGTAGATTCAGTAATTAGTTGGTAGTTGCTGTTCTTAGAATGTCTCTTAAACTCTGATCTGTCAGTGCTGAATGTAATGGAACTATGATTAATTTCATGAGGAAGAATGTTTGTTCACACATGCGATAAATATCCATAACAAATTTTACTTGTATTTTTTATGGAAAAGGAAAGCAGCAGCTGAGTTAAATCCTTCCAGGCCACACGAAATGCGTCAGCGAGCCAAATTTGGCCTGTGGACTGTATGTTGTGCACCCCTGATCTATTGACAGGTTTGTTTTTGGTATTGTGTGACGTCTGGGAGATTTATTTTGAACTTGAACGGTTTACGTGTATTTCTGTAAAATTCGCTCTTTTTCTAGGTGAAAAATGGCCGAGTTAGCGTGATTTTGCAAAATTAGTGAAAATTACTCATTTTAAAATTAAATAACTTGTGCAATGGCTCAAAATTAAATCTTTCTGTGAGATTAAGGAGCTAGACTCCAAAATAGGTTTTTGAGTTATCTCCGTCTAATGTAATGACAATGGATGTCAATTTTTCATGATTACGTATGTTAAAAAAGTACTAAAAATCATTTTTAGAAGATACTTCTTAAATATTTCATGTTGCCATCAGATATCAAATTCAAAATTTTGGAAATGCGGACATTACAGAAATTCCAGTTTTTCCAGGTTTTTTAGCTCTAAAAACAGGGGTGCAGGCATTATGCACATGTGGGTATTATATGAGTAAATACGGATACGGTATCTATATAAATATGGCAACTAGGTGTTGAGGGAAGTCCTAAAAGCTGCCCATTGAATCCTCACGTCACCAGGTCCCATTTACTCCATCCCTCACCCTCTCCTTTCACCGACCCCCCAATCTGGCTAACATTGTGGAAAAGGAACTCCAGCGCCCACTCACCTGCACCCTACCATATCTCATCCCTGCAGTAGACCCTGGTGCCTCAGATGCCCAGTAAACCCACCATGCAATTCCTTCTCCAGCACCACCACTAACGTCACCTACCCCACAACTTCTCCTACCAACTGCACCACCTACAATGTCATTTACCTCCCGAGTTTCACTCGGCATCTCGCTTTTTATGTTGGCCTCACCAGCATTCCCCTCAACATCCACATGAACGGCCACCGCAACAGCATCATTTTTAAATGCCTGCTACCCGTGGTCATTTATGTGAATTAGCAATTCAAACTTCAACGAGAGCTTCACAGTGTGAGCCATTTGCGCCCTCCCCGATAATGCTTCCGCTCACCAACTCCATCATTAGGAACTCGCATATATACCTTCTTAACTTCTTCTCTCCCCCTGGCCTCAACCTTTGCTATCGGTTCACTCTTTTTCGGCCATTCCCCCACCCCCTCCACATCCTCCAATCCCCGGCCTATCCACATTTCCCTTCCACCCCCATTTCTCTACCTAGTGTCACTGTCGTCAGTTGTTTGTCTCTTGTGCTGACGAAGGGATCGCCCTCAAAAGCTCCAAAATGTGTATCTCCGACATCCCAGAGGATCTCATATTGGAAAGTTCTCACTGGACTTCCTTACCTCAACAACTTGTTGCCATACATTTACCCTATTACTTTATTTTTTACCTTTTACTCTACTCGGAAAGTATTTTTTTAATATTTGTTTTTTTCTATTTTGCCAAATTTATTATATTTATCCAAGGAAGCTACTAAACCAGAAAATTAGCCTATTTTTTCATGAAAATTTCAATTATTAAGTGCTGTTGTTTTGGGAAATAGTTTTACCTAAAAGCTATGATGGTGAATTTCCATCATTTCAGATGAATTTCAGCCTGGAGAGATTGAAGCTAAAGATGGCCAGGATATTGAAAGGAGATAAGAACAAGGTAATCCATTCATTTAATTTGTACATTTTTTTGGTCACTTGAACTGCAAACATTTAATTCAAGGCAGCCTGCCTTTTAACCTAGCAGGTAGATTAAAAATATCAGCTGCAGTTGCCATAAATTATAATTGATGTCAACTATAGTTGACATCAACTATAGTTGACATCAACTATATACAGGCACACCCTGGGTTACTTAAGCCACGACTTACGTAAACCCACACTTACGTAAGTAAATTATGTACGAAAAAATTTTGTTATACCTATGTTAGAGGTTTTCGTAAGCGAGCTCGAATTAAATCTATATATGTGCGTGGAGAAAGAACGTAAGGTGTGGGTTGTAATGCAATATCCCTGCTTTGCTACTCAGCCAATGTTGTCATTCTAGCGAATTTTTAACAATATGCAGCAACTTAGGTTTCGAATTACGCATGACAAAAGGCCATAGCGACTACCTACTAATCTAGCGAATTGATGTAACAATCTGTCTAATTCTAGTGACTGGCTACAATTGCGGCATATATCTGCACTCATATGGATACAATAACAAATTACATTGTTGTTACATGTCTGTGTGGTAGTGTCGTTTCTCTCCCAATCCCATGAGTCTTTTTCCGATTGTTGATGCGGATGCTTGATCTTTCAACATGTGTTCGCTTTTGCGCAAATTATCGGGAGTGTGGCCCTGGTAATCATGGCTGATAAGCATTTAGCATTTTAGTGAACGACTCTTTCGGAAATTCTCCTTGAACGATTCAAGTGACTTTCCCATAATTGCATAATATGTAAATGGCTTGAATTGTCTTCGTTTTAGCATGGAAATTAACAGCTTGACAAAATTAACATTCTGCATTTTGTTTACCACGAAAATGTCTATTGGATGCTGTGAAAGCAAATTGCACTTAGTAAAAACCAACGTTTCACCTTGCATAATATATTATTGATTTACATCGAGAATTCATTTATTCATCTTTCAATTCACACACTGTTAGTCTTAATTTTCTTTGTAAGCTCCGTTTTGTTAACTATATTCTATACTCACATTAGCCACTGCATTTATGTGTCTCTATTTTAACCCATTAACTGTTTTTGACATAATATTACGCGACGTAGTGTCACATTCACTTTGCTTTTAACGTAATATTATGCGCCGATGCAGACGTTCATCTAGTGCTTGTTTTTGACGTAATGTTTTGTTCTGCAGTTATTGCCTGTATGGTGGTGCCCTCTTTGAGCGCTAATTGACACTTTATAGACTTTTTTTGATGTAACGAGCCGAATTTTACAAAAGAAGGACGTATTTACATTCCCGCAAGTAGTGAAGGAAGCGTGGAAGCCCCCAGTAAACTCTGTATGGATTCAATACTCGCGTTATTAGGCGAAGAAACTGACGAGAGTAACGAAGAATACCTATTAGAGGGTACCGAAAGTGATTCTGATAGTGATAGTTCATAATTGTTCATTTTTAGGGGTTGTTTTTACCCCATTTTTACATTACAGTTTAATAATTTTTATCACAGAAATTATAAGTCATAGATATGTGTTGTAGCAAATGTTGTCCTCGACCTGAATACATTTTTTTAATTGATACCTTCCATTAGCCAATAATTTCTCATTTGGCCACTAGATGCCAGCAACTTAGACTTATCAAAAATAGTGCCGATGGCAGTGAGGTTTAAACTGAGCTACGAAAGAATTAAGTTGGTGGTTATCACGTTTGTTTACTTTTAAAACTGCTAATAACGAGCATTATAAATATAATAATAATGTCCTTTTCTAGGGTGCTAAAGTTTAAAATGAACTTAGAAACAAAATAGTAGATGGCGTTAATGCTTGTTGTCATCGTAAATGCATTATGCGAAATGCAAGTAATTGGTTGTGACGTCCAAATTTGCGAACCGCAAGCACGCAAAGTTCAAAAAGATGGTGTATTCAGGACTGTAATTGCTGTCAGTCATTCTTCTGCTGTCTGTTGCGATCACATTCATTGCTCCGTGTGGAAAGTCATGTGCTGGCCACTTTATACTTTCTCCACATGCAGTATAGAAAAGTTAGTGTTTTTATGAGAAATTGAGTTTGAGACTTAAATGGAAATATACATTTTAAGGCAGGATACCCACCGGTGCGATAAACGATATGCGATAAGTAATCTGTGATATCGTATTGCCTGTGTTCATACTGGGAGAACCGTTTGTGGACGATACTTCACAGCTATACCACTTCATATATCTTTGCGGCTGAGAGAGAGAGAGCGAAGAAGAGAGTTTTCCAGCACGCCATCTTATGGGAACCAATAGGAATGAAGTAGGCGGAGCCCCCCGGTCGAGAGCTCATTCTCTTTATGGCCTCTTGTGCATACATCGAGTCTCTGAGTGCTGTGTTGCCACGTGCTAATGCCTTCATTGTCCGAACAGTCAAGCCCTCCCGTCCCAGTAGCTCGTCACTGGCGTCTTTCTCTCTCTTCTGAGCTCTCCGCAATGTATTCCAGTTTAGCACCGAGTTAGAGTTCTCCAGCGAGGAGACGTCTCCTTGCTAGGAGGTGGGGAAATTTCTCTGCACCTCCAAGCAGCGGAAACACACGAGCAGTCCCAAGTATGTACGAAATGTCAGTCGCAAAGATAAATGAAACATACTATAGTTTTGAAAATGTCAGTGATTGAAGTGGTTATTGCTTACCGAATGTTGCGGAAAGTTCGAAATAGGAGAAGGAAGCATTTGTGGGTGCGCTCGTGTTACGTCAATACTGTTGATAACAACGAAATTCTTGCGAGTGAACTTATTCATGATGCAGAACTATTTAAAAACTATTATCTAATTAGTCAAAATACTTTCATTGGTTTCACCTTCAATTTTGAATGTTCCTGAATGTTATAATCGTACAGACAACTCTACTATCTGCGCAAAAGCTATGTTTTGCTGCTCTTCTGCAGCCATGTCAACCAATCATTAGCTCTCAACTATACTGCGATTGAAACTGACTCAACGTGTTGTTGACGATTCACCGTTCCAGGAAAGGTTGACTATTGTTCGGACAGGTGGCCACCTATCTCTCGGCAATAGAACAGAACTAACGCATGAGACAGCGGTCGCTTGTTGCTTGCGATAGTTTGGCTATCTCTTATCGCCGTCATACCGGTGCGAACAGGTCCCATTGAAATGCATGTAATTCCTAATAGCACCCGCTTTTGCCTGTTGCTTATCACATCTCATTTATCACTGGTTCCATGAGTACTTTTCTACCATTTTCTCCATGATATCTGTATGTCTGTGATTGACAGAAATTTTGTGGGTGTTCTAAATCGAAAACTTCTATTCAGCTCAGCACAAAACTTTATATTTAAGATTCGTGTTAATGTTCAAGGTCTGATTAGATTTTTACTGAAATTTGTCATTCCAAATATTTCCTAGAGCAGGGCTCAAAATCCTGGTTGCCAGTCCGCTATGGTGCCTAAGATTTTCATGCTGGTACCTAGATATTATATGTGTGTGCTGTAGTTAGGTTTTGGTTATACTTTAGTCAGGTGCTGTTGTCATATTGTATTGTCGGGCTCGGCAGTTGTAGCAGCAAAATATAATACATCTGTCGAAAGCATTCAAATTCCTGAAAATAAGTGCAAGTTTTTATTCTTGTTCGTAAACTACATGTTTTCAGAATATCATAGAGTTTTTCATATGCATAAGGCTCATTTTAATATGTTCTGCTACATAATGTGGCAGAAATAAATGTGCATGGCTTAATTATTGTAGCAGATTCGTTTATAAATCATTAAACATTTATTTTTCTGACGATGATAATAAATATCTGCCAAAATTATGTAACGTCTGCGCTGATTCCTAGGTTTTGGAGCTGGCACCTAGATTTTTAGAAAATTTGTGGAGCCTTGTCCTAGACAATCTCTTTAATTTAAATATTTGTCATAATCAAAATCATAGTCATTAAAATTTTCATCGTATGCATCACCATGTCTGGAGAAAGCCATGTGCTGGTGACATTGGATTTTCTTTACGAATATATTTAAATCCTATTGGGATGAGGCATTAAAATCCGGTGTTTTTTGAAGGTCTTTATGCAGCATGGGGTTAATCGGCTCGTACGACACTTCCGTTTCAGACGGACGGCAAGAGGGAAGAGACGGCCGAAGAGAGACGGGAGAGGCAGAAGACGTATTACCAGCTGAGTAAAGAGAAGGAGACGATCGAAGAATGCATCGAAAGGAGCAAGCTGTACCACCTGAACAGAAAGCGGAATGAGACGGCGGATCAGCGAGAGAAACTCCTCGCGTGCATAACGGAACACATGAGGATGAAGAGGCGTGGGGAAACGGCAGAACAGAGGGAAGAACGCTTGAGGAAGGCGAGGACGTTTGCGGCAGAGAAGAGGCTGAGTAGGAATCCTTGGAAGCATCTCCGTGTGGGAGAAGGTGTCGGCGAGGGAGAGACAGGAAGCACATCCTGCTACGTAATACCAGAAACCGAGGAAGAGAGGCGGCATAGGTTGAACCTTCAGAGGGTTAGGCATGCCAAACGGATCGCAAACGAAACGCCGGAGGAACGAGAGAGGAGGTTGGAGAAAAGCAGATTAAGGTCGAGGCGGTATAGGCTGAATGAAACGCCGGAAAAGAGGGAGGAACGTAGGAGAAACATGAGGCTTTACGTGGCAATGAAGAGGATGAGGAAGAGTGAGACGAGCGGAGTGAGTTCGAAGGCAGAAGAGGGTGAGAGTGGATCGGAACAGTCGAGCATCGCCACCGGCAGCACATCTCCTGGTTTGGTTCCGGAAACCAAGGATGCTAGACAGCAAATGTCGAACCTTGAGAGGCAGGAAAAACGGTTTGTCAGCGAGACGCCAGAGCAAAGAGAGAAGAGACTGGAGAGAGACAGGTTGAGGAAGAGGCAGAGAAGGTTGGAAGAGACGCCAGAAAAGAGGGCGGAACGTAGGAAGAACATGAGAATGTACAAAGCGATGAAGAGATTGAGGAAGAGCGATGTCGTTGAAGCGAATTCGAAGGCGGAAGAGGAATGCGAGAGCGAGTCAGAGCAGTTGAGCGAGCATGTAGAGACCGGGAGGACATCTAGAAGTTTAGTACATGAAACAGAGGAAGAGAGGCAGCAAAGGGATTACCTCGAGATGCTGCGGCAGGCCAGAGGAATCGTCAAGGAGACACCGGAGGAAAGAGATAGGAGATTAGAGAAGAGCAAGTTGAGGATGAGGCAGTATATACTCGAAGAGACGCCAGAAAGGAGAGAAGAACGTAAGAGATACAAGAGATTATATATGGCGATTAGGAGGGGTAGGAAGGGAGAGAAAGATGAAGGAAGTTCTAAGACGGAGGAGATAGAGAGCGGACCGGAGGAATCGAGGGAGGCAGACGGGGTGAGTTTTGAAAGCGGGTCCGAACAGTCCAGCATTGCCCAGAGCGAACACCTAGAGAGTGGGTGTATACCTAGAAGGGTGTTACCCGAATCGGATGAGCAGAGGGAGCGTCGTTTGAGTCTCGATAGAGAGAGAAAGGCACGGAAGAGAGAGAACGAGACCCCGGAAGAAAAAGCGATAAGGTTGGAGAAAATGAAGGATTGGTGGAGGCAGAAGAAGGTGAAAGATGCGCTGTTGGGGAAGGAGACGAAGGAAGCTGAAAGGGAGAGGGAAAGGAGGGTGAAGAAGTTGGAGAGGGCACGTTGCAGGAGGGAGAACGAGACCTCTGAGGAAAGATTGGTGCGGCTGGAAAAGTTGAAGATTGCGCAGCGGAAATTCCTGGCATTGGAGACGCCCGAGAAGAGAGAAAAGCGGCTGAAGAATTTGAAGCTGATACAGGCAAGAAAGCTGGCCAATGAGACAGATGAACAGAGGGAGAATAGGTTGAAGAGGGGGAGAGAATATTACGCAAAACGCCGTGCAATGGAAAAGAAGGGAGACGTTACAGAATCCAATAGCAACTCGAATGAATCTGTCATTGACGGCGAACAATGAATGGTAAACCTTTTAAATGCATGATTTAAAAATGCCTGAATGTTCCCATCAACTATAGTTACAGTTTCTATCAACTAAAGTTGCCCTCAACTAGATTTGATGTGAGCTAGTTTTTGTCAACTATAGTTTTCTTATTAGAGTTTCTGTGAACTACAATGGCCAGAAACTACAGTTGCCAACAATTATAATTGCCAACAACTACCAGTTGCCTACAGCTACAGTTGCCAACAGTTACAGTTTTCAGTAACTACAGCAGTCATAGATGAAGCACTTAAGGCTGCTCCAAGTGAACAGTGGCTAAATAAACTAACGAAAAGTGGTAGTATAGGTTGGTGAAGATGAGGAAATGTTCAGCTGAGCATTATGTCAATAAATGGAAGAAAAGCATCATCGAATCCATTCGCAAATTAAGTGAAATGGTCATCGTTGGCAAACAAATTGGTTCTAATGAATTAATTGCCTTTTAAATCTTTGAACCTTATCTTCGGACTATGAAATGTTTTGAAAATAGATCAACAGTGGATAGGAGTTGTTGATCCTGATGGCAAAATATTAAAAAAAGTTTAAGCAGCAAATAGTCAGTAACAGAACACTAATAGTTAGCAAAAGCTCACATTGTAATGTTCCTTAAAAATTCAATAAGAATATTATTATTATTATTTTGTTTAAGTTATCATTCATCAACTGATTTACTAAAAGACTATTAAATTGCTGCCACATGTTATCTTAAGCGCGGTAGAAAGTGTTTTAAAGTAACGGTAGCAGCAAGAAAAATGAATTTCAATTAATTGTTTTTGAAAAAATCATTCTCAAAAATCTTGTGAATGTGTAATAAAGAAAATCAACAAAGATTACTGAAAATGTTTTTAAAATTACTAAATGTTTCATGTTTTTTAAGTTTATAAAATGGGTCTAATGTTTTCGAGTCTAATGGATGAATGTCTATAAACTGGTTTTCAAAAAGCTCACTTTCCTTATAATTTTAATTTGAAACATTGATAAAAGTTGAAAAAATAAAACGTTCTTTTTCAATAACCGGGTGGAAGGTAAACAAAGTGATGGTAGCGCTGTTGATGGCGAGAAATGGTACTAAAATGTATGGTACTACCAGTATGCAGCATACGCCTACTTTGGCTCCCGGGTTGGGTAAGTTTGGTTAAGTTGGTTCCTTCCCATGTTCACTTTGCCTCCCCTCAGGTTGGGTTGCATTTATCTTCTGTGATATTACTTGTGATACTTTCCTTCTTATATTTACTTATGACATTTAACCCCTCAGTGACGGACTAGATTTAAATACCCGCGTATAATGCGCACTTTTTTTTTCATAATATTTGAGTTAAAAATTAGGATGCGTGTTATACGAGGGTACATAATCTTCCTATTTTCATTTGACCCCAATTTCGGCACAGTAATTACTACCCAGGTATCCTCATATTTTTATTGGTGATTTTTACGAAAAGTAAGATAGATAATAGTAAAAATTTATTAACTAATTCTATAAACATACATTAATTAGATATGAAAAGAATCAATTCAGTATTTATTCATTTTAAAAGCCAAGAAATCCTTCGTCATTTGACCATTTTTCTTCGATGTTGTTATCGGAATCGTCATCTTCGGTATCTTTTGTATCCTCCATTGCCGTGGCCCTGTCATCGTCATCCTCCCACACCATATCATCTTCACCACTATATAAACTTTTACTGATGCAACATTTCTTAAAACCTTTTATAATAACATCTGTGGACAATTCATTCCACTGCATATGATTTGCTACATTGTAACTCGCCTTTCCTTTTGTTAGCACAGTGATAAGCTATTTTACGTATGATGTCACCCTACACCGGCACCCGGCCTGGTGAGGTACTGGTACTACTTACAATTAGAAACAATGGCAGCTGATGCCTATGAGTTCGCTGGGAGTTGATGCTTCTTGTAGAACTAACATCAAGTTACTGTAAAAAAAATTGCGCTATACGCGGGTATATAGAAAAATCATTGATTACAAGGCTGAAAACCCCCCTGCGCATTATACGAGGGTGCGCATTATACGTGGGTATTTACGCTACCATACAGCCAGCAGGCATTTAATTGAAATGGCCGATTTTGATGTAGTTCATTATAAACATTTATAACACTATGTATTGCCCGTCATATGACGGATAAATAATAATATTCCCTCCCTCCCTCTCTCAATGAACTTAGAAACAAAACAGTAGAGGGAGTTCATGCTTGTTGGCATTGTAAATGCATGACGCAAAATGCTAGTAATATGCCCAAAACACATGTAATGGTCATAAAAAATTTTGTCGCGAAGTCCAAATTCGTGAACCGCAAGTATGCAAAGTTCAAAAAGGTGGTGTATTCAGCTAACCTCTTCGTTCTCCTTACAACGCAGTAGCTGAGAGTCTCTTTCCACTTAATCTCTTCCAAACACAGACGTGGCACTCAAGAACGGTTAATGAATTAAATTGCATGGATGCGATATATGAGAACGAGAGTGAATCATCTCTAGCTGCCCCCTTCTTCTCTTGGTGCCACTGACCACCGCGAAATGTGTTAATTGCAGTGCTGCGCATTTTAAGAACGAAAAGTTTAATTGTCGTCATAATGGCAAAATAGAACTACTGGCAAATTCACGTGATTTCCCACCCAATTTATGAACTTTATTCGCACCAAATGATTCAAGATACAAAAATTCTCGAGAATTAATTTGCCAATTTAACAACGAAAATGCTTTTGCATCTTTGGGTGTAAGTATTGTTGATGTGTCAGAGACGGGACACAAATATCAAGTGTATTTGCCCAAATTCCAGACGAGGTTTTTAGCTAACTTTGAAAATAGGCTTATAGTTTTGTCATTGCGTCTGTCTGTCAGTCTTTCCCCCCTGTTAACTTTTGAACCATAGACCAATTTTCATTAAACTTGGGGGAAATTTCTTGCTACATGGGCTGAGCTTCCGATAGTTTTGTTGCAAAGATTGAAGTCCCGGATTCGATTCCAGGAATTATCCTCCCCATTTGATTTATATGTGAAATCTGAAATCCATCGTGCCGGGTAATTTTCTCTTACACATTAAAATATCTTAGAATTGTGATATCAGAGCGAGTTTTGTACTATTCTCTGAGGAAAGGAATGAAGATTCTAATTTATATCGTAGAATATTGCTCATCGATTGTATTTCTTAGAATTTTGTGTAAATACTGGTGATTTTGCCATTTTTATCACTTATTATGAGTGTTGCCATAGCAACAACTATTGTTGGACTCAGATTCGGTATATTCTAATACATATACAGGTTATTTTTGCTAAACAAATACGTATGATCAATTTAATATTCCGTTCGAATGTATTTGTAGTACTTTATAATGCTAAATTATGAAATTTGGGAACACAAATAGCAACATATCCGTGGTCATTTTTAAGCTATTAAAGCCAATATAAGTATTAAATAAATGATTAAATGGAAAGTAGGCATCATAAGTTCTGTTTTGATCATCTTTTTTTTTCAAATTTCAGCTTGCGAAAGAGGGTTGTCTTAAATTTGAGTACAAAGTGATGTACTGTCGATACATCGAGGTCAATTCCCAGTTCATCACGCGTCAATACATCACGCATCAATTCTCACATGGCAAATTTGTCATGCATCAATATATCACACGCAATTTATCACACGACCTACTCGTCGTGAGTCAATACATCCCACAGCAAATTCACCATGCATCAGTTCATCGCACGACAAATTCGTTGCGATAGGAATTGGAAGTGAGACACCATGACCGGTGTACAGGAGGGTGATACACTTGTTGGGTTTGAAGTCACTCCCTGCCATACACCATCCAACAAGTTTCGCCTTGAGTAATTTGCTAATTATTATCATCGAAATAAAAAAAACAATTTTTTTGTAGAAAAGTCTTTCCATGCCGTATGCATCATGATGTCTTGCCACTAATTTGCGACAATTTGCCATAGAAACATACTAGTAGAAGGTGCTTGCATACTGCAAGCATTTCATCTCACCTTGAAAAAACATTAATTTTTCAGACTGATATTTCATCATTACAAATATTCTATTAATTCTAAAGATTTCACCTCCGCAGCGATTTTCGTTTTTCCCACATGTAAAAATAATAGTTTAAAACAATCCCCAAATGTTGCAATTTTAAACATTTTACACTTTCTCCATTATGGAGTACTAATGCAACACATTTAGCCAAATTTTAAAGTTGTAGCACTTCTAGAAGTAAAATAATATTTTTCTGTTTAAAATTTAAACATTTTTAACGGTTGCTGCAATATATATGGAGAGATTGAAATGTTTATTTGTGCAAATGCACTGTTCTGTAAATAATTTGAAAATTGCAGCTTCCTAGCTCATCCTGTAGTACATAAAAAATTATTAAAATTTAATGTTCGAATGGGGTTAAAACAACCCCTAAAATTTACAATTTTAAAAATTTCGACTTTTATAATTGGTTATGACAAATGTTCTATAAACCTGCAAAATTGCAGCTTCCTAAACCTATTAGATTGGTCTACACACTGGGAAAACCTTTTCCCATGCTAACTTATGGGAGATATTCCGGGGTCTCGGGAGTCGAACCCAAGACACTGTAAGTAAAAGTGACAATAATTCCTAATAGATATTGCGGCCATCTAGCAACACTGAAAATTTCATCTTTCTATCTTACCGGCAAGTGCCCATAATTAATTTACAAAAATGGCGCAATGCTTTTCTTATGGGAAAAAACGCAACTTTCGGAATTTTTGGAGTCGAACTCATGTCACTTAGGTGAGAAGTCTTATTTTATCTGAAGGTTTCTCTATCATATCTACAAAACCTAAAACTTTCAGATCTCTAGCTCTTGTAGTTTGGGCTGGACATTAGTATCCTCCTATATGTTATATCCTCCTCTGTAAGAGTCGTCGATTTATAATGATAAAGCCTGGTTAAACATTTAATCAATGTTTTTCAAACAAATGAAACAAGATAATATAATTGTATCTACTGAAATTTTTCATTGCAAATTTACATTCCGGATTTCAATTAATACAGGATTATGTTTAAAAAATACATTAAAATTTTTTTTCAAAGAAAAATTTGTGAAACGTCAGTTTATACCAAGTGCAGTTTGCTTTTGCAGCGTCAAATAGACATTTTCTTGGTAAACAAACTGTAGAATGTGAATTTTGTCAAGCTGTTAATTTCCATGCTAAAACGAAGGCAATACAAGCTATTTATATATTATGCAGTTATGGGAAAGTCACTTTAATCATTCAAGGAGAACTTCCGAAAGAGTCGTTCACTAAAATACTAAATGCTTATCAGCCATGATTACAAGGGCCACACTCCCGTTAATTTGTGCAAAAGTGAACACATGTTGAGAGGTCAAACACCCCACCCGCATCAAGAATTGGAAAAAGACTCGAGGGATTTGGAGAGAAACCACACTACCATACAGACATGTAACAACAATTTAATTTGTTATTGTATTCATATGAGTGCAGACATATGCCTCAATTGTAGCCAGTCACTAGAATTACATAGATTGTTACATTGATTCGCTAGATTACTAGGTAGTCGCTATGGCCTTTTGTCATGCGTAATTTGAAACCTAAGTTGCTACATATTGCTAAAAAATTCGTTCGAGTGACAACATTGGCTTAGTAGCAAAGCGGGGATATCGCATTACTACTCACACCTGCATTCTTTTTCCCCGCATATACATATAGATTTACTTCGAGCTCGCTTACAAAAACCACTAACGTAGGCACAACAAAATTTTTTCCTACGTAATTTATGTGGCTGCTTATCCAAGTGCGGGATTATGTAAGTCGATGCTTACGTAACCCAGGATATGCCTGTGCTGTAAGAGACGTACAGAAATTACCATGAGTTCAAGGTTAAGTGTATGGCCATTTTGATTGCCACCTTTTGGCTATGGTTCCAGGAGAATGTATGTTTGACTATAAGGGATCTGTGACTTCGCGAAGTTCAACTCGGATTCATTGTAGTCAAGATATCGTTCCAGCTCCAAAACAGCGTCGAAATTTCTTGAATGTGTGGACAGATGCGGAGCACAATGGAACTATAAGTGCAGCAAATTATTTAGATGGATATCAGCGGTGGCTTGTGACTTGAGATGTAGATGAAGTGCTACAACGTGAAAATCCATTAAAATAAACTTACCGTACTTCTTGTAGATCAGATTAATTCTCCCATCTTTAAGATTGACGATGTCATAGAAGAAAGGATGTCTATCCACAAGTTCACATAGAAGTTCTCTTTGTATGGTGATATTAGCTGAAACAATAATCTTAGTTGCAAAAGTGTTCCTTAGCCATTTCTGTCCTGACGGGACTTCCCAGTCCCATGTGCATATATTGAAAACTGCGGTGAATTATGCGTAGCCCCTGAAGGAACTTGATGGTCCCGTCTATGAGCTATGTCAAATTCACGCACGCTGAGTGAAATGTTTGAAAATATTTCCGGTAGATGTCCCAGACAGTGACAGCTATATCGCAAAAACACAGGCGAAAATTGAGGAAGGTAATTTAAAATTTTTAAAATCATTTTGACTAAGTTTTGCTAAATACAACTTCTTTTGATGAATAATGTTTTATTCTTAACGTTAATCGATCAAGTAACTCATTTTCTTTGTAAATGTAAGTGCAATATGTGTTTTTCTTCCGAGTCCCACTCCAAAATTTCGAGGAAGTTTTTTATGAAAAAATTGGGGAAAAATCACCAGCTCTAATTAGACCATTTAAAGTAATATAACGTTGAAACCTGTTCAAATTTTGAAATTTGCAATAGGTCAGGACAGAAAGGGTTAAGTAATTTCTTATTCTTTTTAAACGGGAGAAACTTCATTATACTGACATGCTGGTTGATGGTAAAATAAGAACTAAAGAAAACAAATCACATACTATTTCATTTTCTGGATTCATTTTTCACAAAAAGCGAAAGAGAAATTACTAATGCAATTAAAGAGAAATACCGATGCCAACATTATATTCTAAAATGAAAACACTATTAACTAAATGCAGCAGCACACCACGCAATGAACAACCAGGATGAAAGACAAACTCGTGAGGGAGATGGGAGAGAGAAGCGTGGCCCAATACCTTCTTGACGAGGCAGCAGTTGACGTCATCCGTTGTCCTAGCAACCACCCTTTTTTGCTTACCCTAGCATAGCCCGTCCACACTTTGCTCGTAACGCATTTGTAATGTTATTTTTGGATTGCACATCTACCTAATTATAAAAAAAGAAAGAGTTTGAATGAATATATAATATATATATATAATAATTCTCAAGTGTCCGCCTGTCCTGGTATTTTTGGACATTTCCAAATGGAATTAACAGCTGAAACGTTCACAATCGTTAAACCCCCACGAGGTGGTCTTGAGAAAAATAAAACATCCCAGAAAAAGTCCCGGATTCGACTCCGGGAGACAATTATATTTTCCCATAAGTTTACACGGGATTTTCGATTGTTCAAGGTGCAATTCATTCATTCATTAAAATATGTAAATATGGACCGAATTTCTCCATTTTTGTTTTATTCGACGGCTAAAACTGTAAAATACCTTATTCTTGCGATGTTTAGATGTTACACGGATTAATTTCCCAGAAACACGCATTTCTTTTCGACATTTTATGGCTTTTTCGCACTCTTTCCGGGTGTGTTGTCAAGGCGACCCCCCATTGTTGCCTCCGATAAATTAGCATCTATTAAGCCTTAAAATAGACAAAAGAATTGTGTTATTTGCTTCGCGCAATGTCAAACTTAATAGATTGCAACGTTAATAATTGAAGATTATTATTATTCAGTAAACATACGAAGAGGAAGAATAACGGAGCCAAAGAGTGGCAAATCAAGTCGTATATTGATGCCAGAATGTAATAAATTTCAAGCAATTCATTTTCTGGGAGAATTCAAATGATTGTCAGGAATTTATTAATTAATCAAACAATTACATTTACTCGAAACGTACAATAATCATTGACGACGACATAATGTATTATTCCTTTTCACACTACAAAGTCCCGTTGATGTTCAACGGGTAATTCCGCTAGTCAGTTTAATGATACAATAGATTGTTTTATTTATTATTTTATTTTAGGTGAAGTGCCACTTAACTCCCTTCACCTGGCGAGCCTCCGCTGATAGATGTAGATACCCCTGAATCTTATGCCACCATTGGTTAGCATTGCACATACATTTTATATTGTAAAATAGCATAAATGTCCATTAAAAATGACAGGTATGCGTTAGATAAATGTTATAATAAAATTTACATAAAGAAATTTAGGAAACTTTTATATTTATCTACTAAAAATTAAATAATAAACGGAAAACTCACATAATTGTATGTATGAGAAAGTCAAGGCAATAAAAGGCTGGGTGGCAAAGAATTATTAACGATTAGTTAAACATTAGTATGTTTCAAGTCTTATTTGCCCAATACTACATTTAATTTCTAGAACTTTCTATTTTAAATTTAGATTTATTTTTTACGTTTAGTGTGCATAAAATGTTATTTTGTTGAAACAAACATAAATTTTATTCTTCTATCTCTAGTCCAAGTCTTTTGCAGAAAACCTTCTCAAAGATCTTCAATAATTCTGCAATTCTAATTTCTCTATCTGCCTACATTAGTACGTTATCAATGAATAATGGAATATTTACTCATTTTCTTCATATTATTTATTGTATATATGTAAACTTTGAGACAGCATCGAAATTTCTTGAATATGTGGACAGATGCGATGCATTTATAACACCAGTTAATTGTAAAAAAATTACTCAAAATTAACAGCAATGCAACTCACCTTGATGGCAAAATATTTTTCTGTAAAAAAATGTCAGATTTTGACATTAAAAAATAGTTCTTGGACCGATTTGATATGTATTAAAAAATCGGCGTCACGAAGATAAAAATTTTGTTCCTTGGCATTCATCGTTTCAAGTCTCAAACTCTTAGGATGATTCTAAATAATTCTATTATGCTAATGATTGATGTGTTACACTCATCCACATGTTAATCAAATGGAATCGAACCAACGACTTAAATGTAGATGGTGAGCACTTAAAATTTATAAGTGTCGTTGTCAAAGTAATTCCTGACAGTCGGATCCGAAAAAGAACGTCAACTTTTTAAAAATATAAGCATATTTGTTATTCTCACAGTCAATCAACCTGCCATCTTATGGCATGACAGGATGACCTAGCTTATTATATAATAAGACTAGCCAATATAGAAGTTGATGTGTAAACATAAAGAAAATGGGTTTGATCATAGTTTGGTTATATTTTCAATTGTAATCTCTCCTTTCATCCAGCTGTTGGCTTGTTAATCTGGATCTTCAAATTTGTTCCTCGGCCAATCGTCTTTGATGTTCTTCAGCTGTTTCCTGAATATTATCATTCATTTTAATGTCACTTTGCTCTTTAACTGATAACTAATATTATTTACTAGTCATCTTTCTATGACTCAAATTATAGGGGCTTGTTTATGCCAACAATACTTCTCTTGTTGCTGACAACATAGGCTGAAAATTATTAATTAATTAATTAATTAATTGGTCGATTTTACTTTAATTGATGTTTTTTGCTAGAAGAAATTAGTTGTTTTTAATGTAAAATGTTTCTTATGGATCCTATGTAATAGAGTAATTTGCAGCCTCACCACTTATGTCGCCACAGTCGAGTGTGACAGGACAATTTAGCTCATTATTATCATTTAAATTGCCCCGCCAGGGGATTGTATTGAGAAAATTATTCGTCCTTTAAAGGGTTTAATCGTGTCGTGCTACACTTCCAATTTGCAGATGCGGAACAAGGAAGGGGATGTTCCACAAGGGAGGCTGAAGGAGAGGCCAAATAAGCCAAAGGTGGGTCGTAAGAGGCAGAAGAAGGCAGCAAAGGGGACGGAGAGGCAGAGGAATATGCAGAAAAAGGCCGCAGAGAGGCAGAAGAAGGTGCCAAAGAGGGAAAAGGAGAGGCTCGAGATAGAGAAGTTGCTTCTTAGAGAGAAGAGACGGGAAATGCGACGCCAAAGTATCGAAAGGAAGAAACAAATGAAGCTGGAAAGGAGCAGGATGTACTATCAGAAGATGAAGCAGATGGAAACGCCCGAACAGAGGGAGAGGCGCCTTTTGAGAACGAGGGAACACATGAAGAGAAAGAGGCTCACGGAAACCGCGGAAGAACGGGAAGAACGTTTGCAGAAGATGAGGATGTCGGCTTCTGCGAGGAGACGGAGCAAATATCCCAGGAAACGGCAACTTTCAGGAGATGGTGGCGTTGAGGAGCCTGAAAATGGAAGGTCAACTGTTAGGGAAACAGAAGAGCAGCGACAGCTCAGGGTGGAAAAGGAGATCCAGAGGAACAACGAGCGGATTGCCAGGGAAACCGAAGAGGAGAGAGACGAGAGACTGAGGAAGATGAGGGAGAGAGCAAGGCTGAGGAGAATGGAGGAAAAGGATGAGCAATGTTTTAGGCACACAAGGACTAATGAGGAGATGGATGAAACTAGTTCAACAGAAGATGAAAAGGAACAATGGAATATAACGACCACGGGAACATCTGGAGGAAGTGCTGAGAGGTTGAAGGGGGAGATGGAGGATAATCTGGAGGAGGCAGAGTTGAGGAGGCAGTCGAATATGACAACCACGGGAACATCCAGAGAAAATGCTGAGAGGTTAGTGGGGGAGATGGAGGATAATCCGGAGGAGGCAGAGTTGAGGAATGCAGAGGGAAGGGCTAGAGGGATAGAACAGCTGAAGGAGCTCCATGTGAAAAGGCTGACTAACAAGGCAAAAGATAAGAGGGAAGAAGAGGATGTTATCAAATTCATGACCCAATCTAATGAAACGGTCATCAACAACGAACAATGAATAGTGGTACTTTTGAATTGATCGATTTTTGAGTCTCGGATTGTTTCCACCAAACAAAGTTGCCATTGACAAGAGTTTCGCTCAAGCAGAATGTATGTTGACTTCAGCTGCCATCAATTGAAGTTGCCATCAATTGAAGTTGCCATCAAGTTGAGTTTCCATCAACTTGAGTTTCCATCAACTGGAATTTCCAGCATCTAGAGTTGCCATAAACTGAAGTTGCCATCAACTGAAGTTGCCATCAAGTTGAGCTTACATTAACTGGAGTTTCCAGCAACTATACTTTTCATAAACTAGAGTTCCCATCACTAGAGCAGGAGTCTCAAATAAACTTGCAGACCCGGTGGTACATTTCTGCAGTCTGTGACCATAACTGCCATCAATCAAAGTTGTCATCAACTATAGTTGATGTCAGAGAGAAAGGTGGTTGGAGCATTTGAGGTTGCTCGAGGTAAAAATGCTAGGTAACAAAATGTAAGAACAAAGAGAGATGTGGTTGACGATGGCTAGGGAATATAATGCCAGGTGCCACATCAGTAAGAATAAGATTGAAATCATTAAATTTAAGAATGAATTGAAGATAACCGTCATTGACGTGGAACAATAGACAATGATCCCTTCCAATTACACAATTGTCAGATATGGAATGTTAACATCAGTTGTTTCTGTCTAAATAAATGAAATGTACAGAAAGATGCTCAAGGGCTTATATAAATTGTTGATTTTGATAGAAAGTGTTTATTTTAATATATAAGTTGGTGGGAGTGATGGATCATTAGATTCCTATTGAAAATCATGGTAATTAAAAAAAATAAATATCCTTTAATTATTAATAACATTTATCAACTGGTATCCTATATAGAGAGTATAGTATATGCCATACTCTCTCCATCGCTGACGAAGGGCATATGCCCGAAAAGCTTGTTTTTTGTGTGTTGTTTTCTGTGTTGTAAGTGTCCACTGGGCTTCCTTCAACACCTTGTTGCCACCCTCATCATTACCTTTTCTTTTCCTTAAGTTAATGTGTGTGTGTGTGTATATATATATATGTATATATATATATATATATATATATATATATATATATATATATATATATATATATATATATATATATATATGTGTATATATATATGTATATATATATATATATATATATATATATATATATATATATATATATATATATATATTAACTAAAGGAAAAGAAAAGGTAGTGATGAGGGTGGCAACAAGGTGTTGAGGGAAGCCCAGCGGACACTCACCAAGTTGAGGACCAAGCTGGCAGGCTGCTGGGGGCGTCGAAGAGACACGTAAAACACACGAACACAAAAACACACGCAAGCTTATCGGGCCTAAGCCCTTCTTCAGCGAAAGAGTAACGTAAAGTGACACACTGGGCGGGGAATGACAGGGTGATGTGGGAAGGTTGATGATTGGAGGAGGTGGGGAGTAGGAGGGGTGGATAGCCAATAAAGAGGGAGTGTGATGAGGTAGAGTCCGAATAGTTACAAAGTAACAAGGAAACATTGTAAGGGGGCTAATAGGGTTAGCGGAGGTTAAGGCCAGGCGGAGAGAAAGAGTCGAGAAGATGGATATGTGCTAGTTCCCAGTGTCGGAGAAGGGGGGCAGGAGTGTCATAGGGTAAAGCGCGAATAATCCTAACATTGTAGCAACTATTAAAGGGAACATTGTGGGTATTAGCATGTAATGCAACTGGGAGGGGGCGTCTGAGAGAAACGCTATTCCGGTGACCGTTCATTCGGATGTTTAACGGATTGCTGGTGAGGCCTACGTAAAACGCGGGACAAAGGGTGCAGGTAAGGAGGTAAATGACGTTACGGGTGGTGCAGTTGCTTCTGGAGGTGATGGGGTAGGTGATGTTGGTGGAGGGACTCGAGAAAGAAGATGATGGTAGGTGGATAGGGCAATATATATATATATATATATATATATATATATATATCATCATCATAGGTAGTCTGTCTGTAGACAAGTCCGTGATTATTCTTGGTTAAACCTGGTTCTCCATATACTCCTATTTTCCGCTGTCCTCTTTATATCTTGATAACTCTCTTTCCCTTTCAAATCGTCTCTCAGCTGAAACCTTTTCCTACCTCTTTCCCTTTTCCCATCTAGTTTTCCTTCTAACACGTCTTTAATCATACTCTCTCTCCTCAGGTAATGTCCAACCCAGTTAGCCTTCCTCTTTCTGATAGTCTGTGTAATCATTCGCTTCTCTCCTATTCTTCGTAGCACTTCATCGTTTTTCATCCTGTCTGTCCATTTTATCTTCAGCATTCTCCTCCAAGTCCACATTATATATATATATATATATGGATGTCAACAAGGTGTTGGGATGAGGAAACCCAGTGAACACTCACCAATCAGACGACTTCAGGTTGGCGAGGCCCCGGGGATGTCGAAGCGACACACGTAAAAGTTCAGTTCTCTCTCTGTAGCTGACGAAGGAGTAGTTCCGAAAGCTTCTACGTTTGTGATGTTTCTGTGTTTTAGTGTTCTTTTACGTGTGTCGCTTCGACATCCCCGGGGCCTCGCCAACCTGAAGTCGTCTGATTGGTGAGTGTTCACTGGGTTTCCTCATCCCAACACCTTGTTGACATCCATATATCTATTTTACCTTTCCTTTTCCGTAAGCTGTATATATATATATATATATATATATATATATATATATATATATATATATATATATATATATATATACATACACACAGTGCCAGCCCAAGCTAACAATAACCTCTCTACAATTTTTATTTGAATTTTAATTCGGGTGTCAATTAAATGTTTAAAAATATATTTTTTGAGTCTTGCTTTATATATATATATATAATAATATAAGGCCTCCCTGATTCTACCATTTCCCTAATGATCCCCAATACACCCTGGACCCCAACCTTCTACCTTCTAATCTACAAACCCAACATCCCCAGCCATCCCATTGTTGCCAGCTTCAACTCTTCCACAGAACTCATCTCTGCTTTTGTTGACTCCCACCTACGACCTCTCGTCCGTCAAATCCCATCTTTTATCAAAGGCACTATACCACTCTACAATGCCTCCAATTACTCCCTTCCCCTCTCCGACCTCACGCAATCATGTCACCTATAGACGTCTGTTCCCTCTACACCAGCATTTCTGACAACCAAGGACTGTCCACCCTGAGAAAATCACTGGACTCAAGACCATCTGATGCAAGACCCTCCTCCCATTTCCTAACGCAGGTGGCCGAAATGCTGCTCCAAAAAAACAACTCTTTCGGAGGGCGCCACTACCTACAATTAAAAGGTACCGCGATGGGCACTCATATGGTGCCCTCCTATACCAATGTCTTCTTAGGTGAATGGGAAGAATGCTTTCTTGACGTATACCTAAGGTGACCATTTACTGAAAGACAAAATACAGGACATATTTAGTTATGTCCTGTATTTTGACTTGAAAATACAGGACATCAAATGGTATCTTTGTTGCAACGAGATAAGCTTTTTAAAACGATGGTTATTAAAATAAATAAATCAGATTGATTATAAATAATTAATTTATTACAAGTAGTATTTTAAAATTAAAATCCTCAACTTTCTATAAAAATCAAAATCACATAAGCAATATTACAAATTAAAGGATACAAAGTCATAAATAAAACCTGATATTTCATTTGGTAAATGAGTAGTTTTGTTTGCAAAATTGAGTTATTAAAATAAATGAATCATATTTATTAAAATAGTTAATTTATTCTAAGTAGCATTTAAAAACAGAAATGCTCAACTCTTTATAAAAATAAAACAAAATTACAAACTGTTACAAAGGCATAAGTAAAATTGATATTTTATGTCACATGAACACAATTTTATTTGAAATACTGATCTCTTAATTAAATCCATTGGGCACTAAATAAGAAATGTTATTTACTGCATTTATCTACTGAATGTATTCTTTTCAAAAATTTTTCTTGTAGAAAATTATATAATTCAGTACAGCTAAGGCTATAATTGCATTTTGTAATCAATATTGATTTTATAATGTCAATTTTAAATCGAGTTTTTTCGCTTGTCCAAAGATCATTATTAAAAATCAATAGCTCCTTGGTAAAAATGTCCGACTGGCAAGTAGAAAGAATCCTGGTTGTCTAAATTTTTTCCTCGCAATTATTATTTTTATAAATCGTTCGTTTTTGTGATCGAAAATAAAACTCGTATTAGATAAAACAGAAGACTGATAAAAGTTTCGAAATTTCTTTATTGGATAAATATACAATCAAACCAATAGTTTCGTCAGATTCATCGAAGCAACTTGCACCGCTCCAACACAATGCTTATTACGCAACACAATGAGCAATGGCTTTCATTTTTCGTAAAGTGGTATTCATAGATGCGGAGGCCATCCTCGTTGGATCAGGCAGTTGTTTGGCGATCCGTTGCCATGGCGACAGGACGATAATGACGTCTTCATCTTCCGCGCGAAGTTCCGCCGTTAGTTCTAAAAGCCACCGCTACGTTGCGCGCTGAAACAGAAAATGAAGCATTAAAAATTTCGTTCCGTATTCTTTTTTTTCTGGCATTAGATGAAGTATCCCGCATTTACGATGTTGAATTAGATATTTCACGCATTACGAATTGGGAAACGGTTGAGTTGTTTTTCTCAAGAAGTCAATTTTCTTGTCGTGGGGAGGGCAGAGATTAAGGAGCCCCCCAAAATCATTCAAACCTTAATGAAGAAGTCGTTTTGACGCCCGCCATAAGAACCCACAAACGAGAATTGCGACTTCTACAATACGGCTTTATAACGCTGAGATTAGGCATTTCTCGGCACGAACGAAGCCCAATCAAAATCAAACAAGCTGTTGCGCAACCAATATTATTGTTGGCATCATATAAAGCATCATACAGAATCGCAAAATATAAGAATTTCAAAACATTCCTCTCTCTCTCTAATAGCACAGTACAAAGACGAATTGGTTCACTATCCGAGGATTTGTGTACTCAATTAATGGTAAAATGTCGGAGGGACTAGCGAATGACGTAGTAGGACTTATCAGAAGCCAGACGTATCTCGAAAGGCAGGACAGTTATGATAAGATTCGCGAGATCGACTGTAGAACGGAGCGATATAGAGGATCGTTTTTCCCTAGGACGATGAGAGAACATAACAGGAAAAGATAACGTAGGAAAACTAGGTACTACTGTTGCACTGCACCCCCTGCCATCCACCAAAAAGGTGACTTGCAGGGTTTCATGTAGATGTACATTTCGTTGTATCTACCCTCCCCTTTACAATAAAATTTAGAAAATACATACTTATGCATGGCAATACTTTCTAATGCTATTTTAAAGCGTTTTAATTGATTTCATTTTAATGCTCTTTAAAGCTGAATGAGGAAAAAATTATCAGAGCGAACAAGATAAAGCTGTGCTTACCGAAAAATCAGTCAAATACGGCGAAAAGAATTCTAATGTCGGGCGAAACGCGGATAACGAGCAGGTGGAATCTTGCTGCGGGCGAGCTGACACGTAAAAAGTAAAAAAATTCTTACGTAAGCATACCCCCCTCCCCTAGTCAACAAACGTCAGCTTTTCATGGACTCCCCCCCAAGGGGATAATCACAGACGCCAGGGGTTTACTTAGCTCGTACACCTGGAAGTTCTGCCACTACCAAATGTTCCATGCGAGAAGGGGTTCTTTGAAGTCCACCGACATCGTCCACTACACGGGATTCACCTCTTGTCCGAAGGAATACTTGTCATGTCTTTTAGCTGTAGATATCATTGACCTCGGCCGAAAATCGAACCCGCAAAAACCATTGAAAATCCAACCCGCAATTTTTGAAACCATTGACGAGTATTTAAGACACCGTTCCAGCGTCGTCAACCGATAACTGTAAATTAATAAGTATTCTCAATGTCATCATGTGATACACCAATGAATACGTCTTTTTTCTTCTCTCTATTGCATTATAAGGATGGTTATGCATAACATAATATTTTGAACACGTTTCTCCAAATGGATTAAGGTTGATAAAAGAAACACACTTATTTACTTTGTATCATCCAAAACTAGAGGATATTTTTCCATTCATGTATAGGAATATAGGATTTTTTTTGCTTCGTATTCAAATTCAATGTTGTATTTCATTGTCGTGAATGTATTCAATTTTTATCTCTAGACGACTCCTGTACGTGCAATATACATTGTATGAATAAATATTATTACTATATTTAATTATAAATCCGGGCTTTTCAAAATAACAGAGCGTTTGCGTGAGAGATGAGAGAATTCTTCATTAATATTAATAATCCTCCTCCTCTGTAAGAAACGTCTATATATAATGATAACATAACAGGAGGATATTAATTTTTAGGCACTTCCAAATGTGCTGGAGATTCGAAATTTTTTTCTTGGGTAGGATTATATGCAAATCCGACTAGAAAAAACGAAAATCTTGAAAAAGTGCAACAATGCGGCCGCTAAAAATTCGCAATTGTTTAAACAAATTTTCAAGGTTTACGTATTTCCGAATGTGCTACGGAGCTGAAATTTTTTTTCTATGTAGGATTTGTAAAAAAACGAAATAGGGAGTATAGAATTTTTGATATTTTAATTTGTTTGGTAGTTAAAAATTCTCAAAGTTTAAACAAATAGGTAATTGTTTAGATACTACGGGACAAGTTAGAGAGCAGAACGTTTTAAGTTATTTCGAGTTTAGTCTATATAAACGAATAAACATTTCAATGTATCCGTGAAATTCTTATTGCGGCCGTTAAAAATTATTAAAATTTAAACAATTAGATAAATGTTATTTCACCTCTAAATGTGCTACAAATTTAGCATTTGCCAGAGATGTGTGGCATTATTAACCCAATGTGGGAAAAGTATAATATTCCTAACATTGCAAAAATTAGCGATTGTTTTACTCCATTAGTGTTCCATAAGAAAAAAATCCGTCCCGAGAAGAAATCTTTTGAATCAAAGAAATATTTCCCATGATGAAATATCTCTCTGAAAATTAATGTTTTTCAAGGTGAAATGAAAGTCTTGCACTATGCAAGCACCTTCTACTAGTATAATTATAAGTACTTTTTCTCTCTAAGCTGAAACATTGATGATGTGTACAAAATGACAGGTTTTTTTCACATAGGGGGGCCCCAAAAACTTGCTTGCATCCGGAGCCCAAAAAGTACTTGGTCGGAGGTATCAGAAATCGGATCTAGCGGTTCAAGAACAGGAAACAGACAGTGCAGTTCGAGCATACTTTGAAATGGATTTTTATTTCGGTTTGTGAAAGTTCAAGTTGTATTTTAAACTAAATTTAAATTATGGTTTGCGCAATGTGTGTACGGTGCATTTGGCTAAATTTTTAAAATTTCTGTTGAACGCCATTAAACAATCCTTTTGTAACTGCAGCAGCGTTTTACGACTGGCCACAAAGTTTTTCAAGGGAAAGTTCTTTGTCTAGTAAATGCTGAACTATGGCATCAGTGAAACCTTATGCTCAATACCTTTCTACACTAAGGCAACCTAAAAATGATCCCTTTATTTCTAAGCTCTCTGGATTTCTATATTCAACGTAATTTATTTTTACATACCGAACTATCAAACTTAGATTTTCGACCTTTGATACGTCTTGTGTAGTGTCTGTTGAAATAGAATAAAATCGTTCTGTATTGCAATTATTTAGAATTCCTTGATGTTACAGACAATGTTACTAATGAATTGAATTTTTCCCAGCACAGAATTCGAAAGAAGCTCAAAAATTTTCTTCTGAATTTGGGGATTCAAATACGTATTTCTCCCGTCAGGCTTATTTAGGTGGTTTTGGAGTGGAGCATCATAAGATTTGTTATTCTTAAACAGATTTTGATGACTCTCTACTTTCTCCGTGACCCCTAAGCGCTAAAGTACTCATCGCCAGAGTTAATGTAACATTAACAATTCCGTGTAATATGACTCTCATAAACGAAGCCTCCTTTCGAATTTGCTTATCAATATCATTTTTCCATTATCTATAATTTCACAAAAGCAGATATGATCTCTAGAGTTTTCAGATAAGAAATACCAGTCTTTTACGCCCTGTCACCAATAATTTGGCTACATTTTTCAAATCAACGGTTCGATAGAAAATGTCACGGGCGTTTGGGGACCCCCTTCGGCGGTTCTACGTCAATTCGTCGCGTGGCAAATTCGTCCCATGTCAAATTCGTCGCGTGGCAAATTCGTCGAAAATTCAGGAACCGTAGAGGAAATAAGAAATATTTTTCTGTTATTTTCAATGTCACGGTTTGCATAGCGAAATCCCGAGCCGCGCATTGGCAGTGAAATGTCCCGCCGTCCAAGATGCAGATAAATTTTCGTCAGACTTTGTTTAATGAATCGATTGATCGAGGAAAAGAAAAAGGTTCTCGTAACTTTAACTCTCCGTCGGCCATTTTGGATGAAACAAAATAAGATAACATGTATTGATAAGATACTTTGGGAAAAATTGAAACCTTACACCAAAACCCGACTTTCTTTTGTTAACGAACACCTGTTCCCTTCCCATTACCCTGTATTCATGGCCGTTCTCCCCCATCTCTCCAACGCGTCGTCTCTGATTGGGTAGCGTCAGTTCTCGACGCCCGTAACGCGTCCTTGGAAATGCGCGTTAAGACGGTTTCCCTCATTTTAATAAGAATTTACTTTCAGTCATCCATAGTGCCAATCTTTTCCTTTGCCTCATCTTCCCCTGTTTTTTCCCTTTCCCTTCCAACTTCACTTCTCCCGCTAATCTAATCACTTAGGACTCCCAGTGTTATCCACTCTCTCTCCCACTCCCTCCTCAACCAACCTCAACCCAACCCAACACTCCCCAACCCATATTAAATTACTTTTCTTATGTCTAAGCGTTTATAAGTGCTGAATAATGTCCAACCTTCTGCCGTTAGCCACTGTAAATGTTAAAAAATCTCTTCTCACATTTAACATCACTGCTGAAAATAGTTTTCTTAATGTAGGGATATTCCTTTTGTAAATCGCTATTAAAAACACATATTCTCTTCGGGGGCATTTTTTTTAAACATTTACAATTAAATAAATGTGCTGATATGCCAATCAACATTCAGATGTTCCCCAATCAGTTGGTTTGCAATGGATATTGATCGATATATTCCTGTTGAAATAGGAACGAGAACTTTAATTTTGAACTAAATCGAGAATGTCATATAAAAAGTTGTTGCAATGTTTGTATTACAGCAATTAATCTGTTAAAAAATTTTTGTTAGAAAATACAGGACGTTTACGTGGCAGTTATTGAAATACAGGACATTTGGGCCTCCTTGGAAACCCACGTTAAGACACTTTCCCACACATTCCCCTACCAATAATCTGCCCATTCTCCTAGCAAATTCCACCCATTCTTTTCACTCTTTCCCTCCCATTCTCCTACACATTTTCTTCCCATTCTTTTCTTTATTTCCCTCCCATTCTCCTACCGATTTTCTTCCCATTCTCCTCCCTATATCCCTCCCATTCTTCTAACAATATTCTTCCCATTCTCCTCTCATTTTTCTTTTTATACTCTTCCTTTCACTTCCATTCTCCTTCATCTCTCCCTCCCATTCTCCCTTTCTCTATATCCCAACTATTCTCTCCCTCTTTTTCATTCTACTTATCTCTCCCATTTCTCTATTTACCTCCCATTCTCCCTGTCTACCCCCATTCTCTTCCCTATCTCCCACTGTCTCCCCCTTACTCCCTTCCTCCACCTCTCTCCCTTTCTCTGCCTCACTTATCTCTTCCCTTAATTCTGTATAATATACATTATCGCTCAGTCCAATATCAATTCACTCTTTGCAGCGTTATCAATCACACCTTCAAACTGATCAACACGTTGGCTTCTCAGATAATTTCGGCTTTTCGCTGATACTTGTCGCAATATCCTTCAGTCAGTATTATTAATTTTCACAGTAAAATTGAGCTGAATAAATACCATCTTCAATTCCACCTTCCTCGGCTGGCTTAAACTCACCATCGAATTTCCCATTCAAAAGGTGACTGGTTTAGAATGTTTACCTACGTTTCGCCTTGATTTCTTAATACACTTAGGTGGTTGCTATGGGAGGTGGAGTAATAGAAAACGTCAGGTGAAAACAATATAAAAATTCTGATGTGGCCACCACATGACTTTCTCCATATCTGTAATATTTCTAAAAATTCCAAATAGGTTACATAATAATAAATATTTTAAGAAACCGGGAGACAGTCCTTGGTTGTGAGGGATGTTGGTGTAGAGGGAGCAGACGTCTATAGTGGACATAATTGTGTTAGGTGGGAGAGGGGAAGGGAGTGATTTTAGGCGTAGTAGAAAGTGGTTTGTGTCTTTGATGAAGGATGGGATTTGACGGACGAGAGGTTGTAGGTGGGAGTCAACATAGGCAGAGATGCGTTCCGTGGGAGAATTAAAGCTGGCAACAATGGGGCGGCCGGGGATGTTGGGTTTGTGGATTTTTGGGAGTAGGTAGAAGGTTGGGGTCCGGGGTGTGTTGGGGATCATCAGGGAAATGGTGGAATATATATATATATATATAAACTTAAGGAAGAGGTAGTGATGAGGGTGGCAACAAGGTGTTGAAGGAAGCCCAGCGGACACTTACCAAGTTGAGGACAAATTTGGCAGACTGCTGGGGGCATCGAAGAGATACATACGTACAAAAAACACGCGCACAAAAACAAATGAATATTTATATTAAAAAAGACTTGGAGGAGATATTTGGCAAAAAAATAAAAACATTACTTGAAAAAACCTCCAAACCATTATAAGATATTCGCATTCTAATATGTCTTAAATGTAAAATTCTTTCGAGATGAAAACAAAAAAAACTGTCACTTCCTCAAATTTATTGAACACATCTTGTTGATCTGGCTAAAAGGTTTTCGAGTTTGAGCGAACACAAAATTACAATCACACACAGATATCGTCGAGAAAATAGTGAAAAAGTATTTAGAGGACGTTAAGCTCATATTTCCGTATAAATTCGAATTCTACTTTTATTTACGTAGAAAATACTTTCGCAAAATTGCATATGGAGAAAGCGAAAATGTGTCATCGGAAAAAAGTATTCCTTCAAAATTTAAAAAGAAAAATATTGCGCGTCCAATCTCGAGATAAGAATGCTAAGTCCGTGAGAAATAACATCCTTGCACCCACGGTAAATAAGATATATTAAGGCAAGCAGCGCCTCTATCGGCGAGAAAACGAAATACGACGCGGGACGTATGTGTTTTCCAGGAAGTGATGCGAAATTGTTTTTATCTTCGTGGAGAGTTGATTATGCGAATATGGAGTCGGGTAACTCTCGAATAAACTATACAACACTATTAAATCTCGAAGTATTTGTCGGAGTCTCCGAGCGGAAAATGAAGACCGAATTGTATTCTGAAAAGTTTAGTATTTATTAGTTATACATTTCTTTCGCCTTGACAAACACGGAATTGTCGTAGGTATCATTATATATAGACGTTCCTTACAGAGGAGGAGAATATAGCATACTAGTAGAAGGTGCTTGCATACTGCAAGCATTTTATCTCACCTTGAAAAAACAATAATTTTTTAGAGAGATATTTCATCATGGGAAATATTTCTTTAATTCAAAAGATTTCTCCTCGGGACCGATTTTCGTTTTTTCCTTATGGAACAATAATGGAGTAAAATAATCGCTAATTTTTGCAATTTCAGGAATATTATACTTTTTCCACATTTGGTTGATAATGCCACACATTTCTGCCAAATTTTAAATTTATAGCACAATTAGAAGTGAAATAACATTTATCTAATTGTTTAAATTTAAATAATTTTTAACGGCCACAATAACGATTTCATGGATAAATTGAAATGTTTATTCATTTACTTAAACTAAACTCTAAATAATTTAAAAATTTCAGCTCCCTAGCTTGCCGCGTAGTGTCGAAGCATTTACCTATTTTTTAAACTTCAAGAATTTATTACTGCCAAACAAATTAAAATATCAAAATTTGTATAATCCCTATTTCGTTTTTTTACAAATCCCACCTATAAAAAAATTTCAGCTCCGTAGCAAATGCGGAAATACATAAACCTTGAAAATTTACCTGGCGTTTGTTGTTCAAGTTGCTGCTATGTTATTTACTGTTATATATTGTTATTGTTATGGTTGTTGCATGTTAAGTTTTATTGTTATACCTAAGTCTAAGAGGTTGGTGCCCGAAAACCCAATAGGGGAAGTAGGTAAGTCGCTTTATTTCCGAAGCTGAGGGTCTTAGAGGCTTCACCTCGATTGGCAACCTTATAGCATGGCAGCAACTACCCCCAATGGAAGGAGACATACACTGCCGCCGCAAGCAGCCCAAGTCTCCAGGGATACACGGGCCACGCTAGCCCGAGGCCCTCGCACGCGGAGGGTCTGCGCTGTAGAGGCGGAACAGGCCCTAACGAACCCGCTGGAGGAGGAAATACATCGGGCCATATATAGTAATCTGGCCAATAAAATGTCGACACCTCCCGACACCAAGTGACGGAGCGGCGAGAAATCTGCTCCCCGCCCTCAGCCAGGAGGAGAGCGCCTCTTGGATTTCCAGCGGCAAGGGCGACGTGTGCACGACGATACATGTACACAGCACCTCGGCGGCGCTGGACCAAGGAGGAACAGCGCTGGAGGAGGAACTAGTCTTCCCATCGCTCATAGCCGAGTCGCCGCAGAAAGCAGTGCGACCCAGGGCGACTTGAGAACCCCCTCCCCAAGTCAGGTAACTATGTGGTCGCTAGGGGGGAAGTCATCGTCCCCCGTATCACCCGAAGGGGCGGCGGAATCGGCCGAGAGCTGTTAATTAATGGTTTAGTTTAATGTCTAAGAACTGAAAAATGATATGCCAGTTGTGATACCAAGGAAATATCAACTTTCTGATTAACCAACTAATTTCCTAATCAATTGTAATTAATAAAATCGACAATTACTTAAAACTTACCTCACGCTAATATTAGTAACATAATCTTCATGTTCATTCCTTCATTGTTTATTAGTTATTCACACCAGATATTGTTTACTTCAGTTACCACAAAGATTGTATTCGTTGGCAACAATTAAAAAACACGATAAAATATTTTCAAGTCCTAAGTGAATTAATTAAAACTTTCTCGAAATCGGCTAATCCTCCGATAAAAATGTATTAAACAAAACGTATGCTTTTTGATTAGTTTTACAATATTGTTTGAAGACTTTTTTTTACAAGTGATATTTTACGAGATATAAAGAAAAGTTTATTTTTTGTCACCAGTTGAGTGGCACTCCTGATTAGGCTAGATGAACAATTCATAAAATTTTCTTAGTTTCTTTGCCTTTATGTAATAAATATCAAATTTTGTCAACATCCTCCCAGTAGTTTCTGAGATGAAACATGTGGACGGACGGGCACAAGATGCACTAAGTCCTATGCCACAAGCGTTCGCTCTAGACAGCTGGTAAAATTGTAACCAGCTGTACGTGTTCAATCGTCTCATTTTTAAGGAAGTGATACACTTTATATACGATTTCTTTTGCTTGTTTGTGCAAAACCTTACGTTTACTTCCTTCGCCCTCCATTTTATAACACCACGAGATGGTGCTACCGTAAATACCCGCGTATAATGCGCACTTTTTTTCAAAATATTTGAGTTAAAAATTAGGATGCCTGTTATGCGAGGGTACATAATCTTCCTATTTTCGTTTGACCCCATATTTCTACAATTTTGGCACATTAATTACTGCCCGGGTACCCTCATATTTTTATTGGTGATTTTCACGAAAAGTAAGAAAGATAATAGTAAAAATTTATTAACTAATTCTATAAACATACATTAATTAGATATGAAAAGAATGAATTCAGTATTTATTCATTTTAAAAGCCAAGAAATTCTTCGACACTGGACCATTCTTCTTCGATGATGTTATCAAAATCGTCACGTTACGCATGAAGTCACCCTACACCTGCGCCCGGCCTGGTAGTGAGGTATTACTTACAATTAGAAACAATGGCAGCTGATGCCTTTGAGTTCGCTGGGATTTGATGCTTCTTGTAGAACTAAATAAAGTTATCGTTCCCTACCTTTCTCTCAGCATTCATACGTGATTTATTCTTGATTCTTAGAGTCTGTAGTTAATTATGGTATTTGTTATCGTGTTTACGTGATCCAGAGTGTTCTAATAAGGGTAAAACTAAAGGTTGGGCGAACCCGTCCACCTCAGGCGTGACAAAAACATGTGTAAAAAACATAGGATTATCGTCATTCCTTCATTTTATTAGCTCAAACAATGTCATATGCCATACTATGAAATTAATATAATTGGATTATTGTGTATATCCTAATATCACCTTGTAAGTAAACATAGAGTATGTAATGATTGAGTTAGCTGACGTTCTTTTGGAACGTTATTCGAAATTTTCATCTCGCCCTTTCATTATGTTACCAATTCATAATTTCAATAATTCGATCATTGATTTAGAACACGTTACACCATCTACTTTATTCTGGAACGGTAACGCTAAAAAAATCTGTGCGCACTATACGCGGGTATATAGAAAAATCATAGATTACGAGGCTGAAAACCCCCCTGGGCGTTATACGAGGGTGCACATTATACGCGGGTATTTACGGTATTTAAATCTCAATCGTAAAACAAACAAATAAACATGAAAATCACGCCGCAAATGTACTAACTGCATGCCAAGAGCCGCTGTAACTGACTGATGCTGATTGGCCAAGTGAAGGAGCAAAGGAAACCACGTGAAATTCCTGGCCTTCTGCGCATCCAGTTGCCACCCGCCTTCGTTTGAGCTCCCTACTATAGGGAGAAACCCGTTCTACGAACGGTTTTCATCCAGAAATAAAACATAATTTATACATTATAGCTATTCTATTTGAATCATAAATAAAGTTATCAATAATTGTTAAAATTTTGCTCCCGTAAATACTTGGGAGTAGGGATACGATATTGAAACGAAAGTATCGATACCGTAATCATATGATGTATCGAATGAAAAGTATCGATACCACAAAAGTATCGGCCCGAAAGTACCGATGTCACTAGAAAAACGAAAGAAAAGAATCGAGTACAAAAGTACTTGGTATCGAAAGGACATTACCGATGTGAGTAAAGTATCGATACTTTTTTCGTATCCCTACTTGGGAGATTTGAGAAGTTTTTCTTATTGGAAATAGAAATTATACACTGTAATCAAACCCTGATCCTCTATTCGGATTTTTTTCTTCGCTGCTTTTTATGCTTGCAATATTTGTCATATACAATATTATTATCATTACTTATACAATCAAAACAGAAAGGAGTTACTTAAATAACAGAGAATTAGTTTGTTTTTTGTGCAATCATTGTGTTAAATTTAATCAGTCAGTACTCATAAAATCAAAAAAACAATTTATTTACCGAAATAACGTAAATAACTTTGATGTTCTTACAAAAATGCATTTTCAAAGGTCTTTCAATATAATAATTTACGAATTTTGTTTACTTTGGTTGCTATGAAAATCATTTCCGTCTCCTTCCTTCTTCTCTCTCGTATTAAAAGCATTCAAAGAAAGCTTTACACCCATAATAACAATAGGATTTCGAGGTCCAAATATGTAATTGGTAGGAAAGGCTACATCCCGTTAAAATGGCAAGATTTCCCATAAAATATGTGAATTAAAGGTTTAACGTGAGCGATTTCGAACTTGATGCGAAAAAAGATGAACAGAATAAGAAACTTAATAATTTGTTCTTCAAAATGGTTCAGATCCGAAGCTCATAGGTTAACTCTTTCTAATTTTAATCTGAAAAAGATTTAAAGCCTGCATGTTGAAAAGTCTATTTTTACATGTTATCTTATGGTAAGTGGGAGTTGACCCCAAGATTGTTTTTGAGATTTTTTTTCGTCATCACCATATAATATGTAAATCGAGTATTCATGCAAAAATTCAAAATTCTATTTAACCGGGAAGTTTGTTCAAACACAATAAAAAGTTCCACCGTAGTCGATGACGTCAGAAAGGCTTCGGATGGACAAAAATCAACAAATTATTATAAGATTATTATGATCATTATTATTAACACACCATTATTATTATTAATTGTTACAGACAGGCAAGCGGTAACAGACATCATAACAAAATTTGCAAAAATTATAAGCTTCACGGATATTACAAAATTTTTACAAGTATTTAGAAAAATTAAACAGTCGCCAAAAATTATAGGAATCATACGTAATAGTGGTAAAATATTCACCATCATCATCCGCTGAGCGTAGATACAAAGTTTGCAATTCATAAACCATTTGCTTTCATTCTCATCTCTCTCTCAATAACTTAACCAAACCGTCTTCTTCGACTGCTCTAACCACTTCTCCTTCATCATTCTTAATGTTCATCAATTCCTGAAGGGATCGCTCCAACAGAATGTTTTTTAACACATCCACAACGGCAGAAAAATCTGTTGCACTGCTTCGAGGCAAAAACATGCAAAAAGGTATTTCCTCTAACATTCTTCTTGGATAGAAACTCTTGGAGCGATTCTCGGTCCAAAACTTCTGACACGAAACACAAGTTGTCGACCAGGAGGCCCAACTCGTCGCCCGGCATCAAACACCTAATCATATGCATACAGGTTGCACCGTGTTTGTTCTCTTTAACAAGCAACTCTTTCATTTGTCGTCTTCCGATATAGTTTTCCAAGATTACGAGATTGCGGAGGGGGCTTTCATCGTGCGATCTGCTATGGAAAATTGTACAGCCATTTTCATCTACGCTCATAACGATCTGGATGAATTCTTCTTCAATTGTGTAACTCTGCAGAGCTTTCAGTATCTCTTCGAACGTGACCAAATACCCACTCCCCATGCTGCAATGCAGGATGGTTCTCTCACCCGCAGCGCGTTGGAACAGCATTTTTTTCAAGTGACAAGCCCCGATGCATTCTTGCAGATAGTCCAATGTTTGCTTCATCCCATTCACATCACTCCACAAGACGAAATCATGAAGGAAATTCTCACCCTGATCGTTTACCTGCATTACAAATTGGACGAATATCTCCTCTTCGACGAGCTCCCTTATAGCTTTCAGAACCAGTAGGATTTGGCCTAACGATATGTACACAGCACATGCGTGCAAGATGGTATTATGATTGGAAGTTCTTCTCATGACATGATCTCTGAGAGTGCACTCTCCGACGATACCTTTGAAGAATCCTATCAATAAAGGGAGAATGTTTTTGTCGCAGCCGTAAGAAGCCATGTGAAAAATATTTCTCCCATGATGGTCCACCATCTCGAGTAGTCGCTTTGCTTGGTTGGTGCCATACGGTTCCCTCAGCATTTCAAACACTCCATCCAACTCCTCTTTACCCGCGTTACGTGATGGCATCAGGGACATTTTCTGGCTTTCCCGACATGCGTCGTAACAGAACACACCCTTCATTATCGTTAAAAGGACCAATAAATTTTCCGCTTTCAAGGAAAAAACCTTGCAGAACAGAAAATCCATCATAAATGTTTTTGAGTGGAACAGTTCGGAAAACATTTGGTCGCTCAGGCTGCATCGGAGTATTTTGACAAACTCTATCGCCACTCTAAAGTTCACCCATTTCCTCGCACCGGTTAACGTTGTGAGAAATCTTTTCATCGAATCCTCTTTGCTTATCAACTCAAAGGATCGGATGATTCTCCCCCAGATGTGTCCACAAGGCTTGGTATCATCCTTTCCCAAACATTCAAAGTACTTAGGCATAACCTCATTTATGTCAAATTCCTTGTAAAAATTCTCGCCAAACAATATCTTGCACTCATCGGAATTAAAGGCATTGTCAATAAAATTTCTAACTACTTGGTATCTGGATTCCAACAGAATTTCCTCCAAAATACCCTTTTCCAATTCATCATGCTTAATCCTTTCAATTATATACTCACCGAAGAAGTATTCTGCGAACGTACGATGGATGAATTCAAAATGGTCGTTCTCAGCTTTCATCACCAAACCGACGCGATGGATGTATCCAAACACGCCGCTTCTCTTGATCCACTCAGATGGATACCTGTCAGATCGAAGGACAAACATGGCAATTTTTCTGTGTGCTTAGAGCACTTTCTTTTTAATCGTTCCGCTCAAATCCATCATTCCCTGTGTTTCCCAAATGCCTCTGCATTTATCTTTCAGGAAAATGTCGACTTTCTTTTCCACAAAATCAGAATAAAGGCAGTACATGTTGAAGTGTGTTCTGATTTTTAAGTTATCATGGTAGGAAGCTTCGGCCAACATATAGAGGTGAAGTGGAAATCCAGTAAATAGCTTTTCGTTGTCGTTGATGGAAGAGCTTATGTGGTTAAGTAAAACATGGGCATAATGATCTAAATCTAAATTGTTGATTGTTATCCTCAAGTTCTCAAGGACCTTCCTCAGCGTCATTTCATTTATAAGCCCTTTGTATTTGATGTATTCTCTCAACACTCTAAATGATTCGATTAACTTCCTGTCTTTCAGCTGTTCTGACAGGTTCAATTCAATAAGTATTCCTTCAATCAGACATCGAATCTTCTCAGCTCCTTCCTTGCTTCCATACTGGGAAACCTCCAAACACGACGACTTCAGATTATGCTTCCAGAGCTTGCTAATAAAGCAAGCTTGCTCCTGAGACGAACAGGGCTCCAATCCATACGAACAAATTCCTAGTTCTTTTTCCAAATCGTATCTTTCATGTTTTCGGGTTGTGACCCACATCTGAATGCGCGTGTTGTTCTTCAGGGTTCGTAAAAGCGACAAAGCCTTTTCTTTGTAGAACGGGGTGATCTCATCAAAACCGTCCAGGAAAACCTTAACCCTGCAGTTGCGGCTCAAGAAAACCTTCAACAAACTGAGACCAAGCAGATTTTGTACATTGAGAATATTGAAGAAATATTCAATGATATCCTCGGTTTTGCCCGCTTCTTTGATGTTTGCCAATGACTTTGGATTGTCAACATTACCCGCATAGTCGTTGAAATTGATTCTGACAACCCACACATCCGGCCCCTTCGTCTTTCTCAGCAATTCTGAGAGGACTGTTGATTTTCCTGACCCAGCATCACCGGTAATAAGGATGACTCTGTCCATATTCTTGTCAGATGTCTCTATCAGTTTCTGTTCATCCACCACCTCTGTGTTTGAATACTTCTCCATTATGTAATCATTGCCTTTCGACATTCGCCGGTAGAACACACCGTTTGAAAATTGCAGCCAATAAATGGAAACATTTGTATCTTCCGCGAAAATCTTTTCGAAAAAATCTCCTGCGCTCTCTTCTCTTGATAGTAGTACAATTTTCTTGTCTTTTATAAGTTCTTCGGTGCCTTGTTCAATGATTTGAACACTTTGCTCATCAATATGATGCTCTTTGACGTCATCTTTGGGCAAACCAGTGACAAACAAGTAAAAATGTCCATGACCTTCCTCAAAAACAGCTTCGTCCACAGTTTTCCTGGTAAAAGATCTCTCAATGTAGTATTCTTTGTTGTATCCAGGGGATACTAACCGACTTCCGCCATCAATCAAAATGTTTTCATGTGATATTAAATAAGAAAGCACTTCTGGATTAATGATTTTAGGTGCCACAGTCTCGTTAACTACTGTCCCCAACGATACACGTTCCCCTTGATAATCAACCATTTTTATCAATAGTTTCCCTTTGAATTCATCACTCAAATTATTCCAATCATATTTTATAGCTTTCCTTTCCCATTCTATATCCAAGTTGGTACACTCTTCCTTCACAATGAGTATCACCCTCTTCTCCTTAGATTTTTCAACGCCGTTGAAGAAAATTGATGTGTTCGAAAAATCTGGTGAGGAGTCGTCAGTCACGAGAATCAAGTAGCTGCATGCTTTACATTTATAAGCATTGAGTATGCTACTCCAGTTGCTTACAAAATGGCCCAATTCGAAAAAAAGACAACACTTGTTCAGATGAAATCGATAGACGTCTTTCAACTCGTCATACACCTGCCAGCAACACAGTTTTGTGTTAGATGTGACGAGGATCCAAATGTTCTCAAAAGAATTCAACGAACTTTCAAATTTCTCATCCAATTTCTTGAGAGGTGAAACTCCTTCCATTTCTTGAACGAATCCATGATACTTCTGTAGTGCTTGGATCAGACATAGAGGCTTCTCGAAGAAGGTGCTGTCTATGTACTTGATGCAATCGGGGACAATGGATTCCATATAGAAATCAAGCAGCTCTGGAACCTGACTGCGGAGTATTCTCATTCCCTCTTTCTCGCTGTGCATAGCAAGTATATGTGGAACCCTGACAATCAGCTCGGCTTCCCAAGCATAATCTTCATAGTAAAAAACCCTGCTTATCACTTCATCAACCTGGCTTTCTTTACAAGCTCTCCCGACCACACTCACTACATTTTTATATTCATTCATTCTTGCAGTGTCATCTTTTTTGTATGGTTTGGCGTAGTTTCCGTACAAGGCCTCCATGGCGAGATGTGTCAGCTCGTGAGCCAGGGTTCCTGTGACTTTATTATTTGGTGATTTTTCTGATGCGCAAGCCTTTGCACCCACATAAGTTATTCGGGTTCTGATGTCTGCCAAACCAAAGATATGCTTCTCATAGTCCGGATAAATTCGATCGATCTCGTGTGAATCGAAATCAAAAACCACATCCACGTCCTCGTTTTTGAGGACTTTCATTACCATCGCGACCTGCTCACACCCGTTAAGTCTCTCATACAACCTGGACACGATTTCTTTCCTTTCGTGCGTGAACAGCCCATGAACTTTCGACGACGCCATCAATTTATGGATGTGAGAATCCTTGTCCTCTATGAAGTATGAACTCGAAGCAGCACGCATCTGTTTCTCGAGTTCCTTCCTGTGCGGCAAGCTCTTCCTTTCTCGCCCCCAAAACTTAGCTCCCAAGTACCGCAAGTAAGCGCAAACCTCCAGTCTCTGGTGCTTCGCCGCGCAGTAAAGCGCAGATTCATTGAAGGAATTGAAATAAAACGAAGAATTGTAGGATTTTGTATCCATTTTCACAGAGTTCAAATCTCCCGCTGCGATGTGTCTGTGTAATGCCTGCCTCAGTTCTAGAAATTTCCACAATTCCACACCTCCGACTTCTGTCTGTTCCACATCTTTCTCGTCAAAGGAATCTGGAAAGAGTGAATCGGCCTCTAAGAGCACCAGAAGGCAGGTGTAATTCTTCTTGTACCAAGTAAAGTCAGCCGCTGTCTTCCCTTTCCAGTTGGTGGCGTTCACCTCCAACCCAACGCACCTGACCAAGAAACCCACCACGTCAGATTTCCCACACAACGCAAATTTCATTAGGTAAGTGTTACCTTCAGAATCACAAGGTCTACTAAGGTACTTCAAAACATCTTCTTTCAGAACAATTTTGTCACGACTCAGCGGGATTTCTACCCCTAACTTTTCTGCAATAGAATCTAGATTGTCGCTCTCTGCATCAATCCCATAATCAGGATCTCCGAGAATTTGTCTAGTTGATTGTTCTGCATGCAGCTCCTCCAGTCTCTGGATGCCTTCCATTTTTTCTTTCTGCCTTATTGGTGTGATGTAGATTCAGTTCTCACTATGTAGCCTACAACTTAAGCATACAACAATTTGGGTTGGGTTACATCAGGCTGGTTTTCATTGGGTAGTGTTGAGTTGATTTGGATTGGTTTGGGCTGGGTAGGTTAGGTTGGGTTGGCTAGGTATTAAGCTGGGCTGGTTTGGGTTAAATTGGTTTCAGATGACTTGGGTTGGTTTTGGTTGGGTTGGGTTGAGTTGATTTAGGTTGGTTTGGGTTGTGTTGATTTGTCAGTTTTGTTTTGGTTGGGTTGGTTGAGTTGGTGTTGGTTTGGTTGGGTTGGTTGTACTGAGTTGGTTTAGGTTGGGTTGGGTTGACTTGAATAGGATTAGATTGGTTTTGGTTGGGTTGGATAAGTTTAGTTCATATAGGTTGGGTTGGGTTTGAACTGGTTTTGGTTGCTCACTTAAACAGGTTGTATTTGCAATTTCTATGAATTGATCAAGGAAATAATTCTGCTCGTCCTGTCAGCCATCTGTATTTACTTTCGCTATCCTATATTGTATACAGTTTGAGTAACGGCGAGACATTGCCAACTCTTTGGATGGCGTCAGCCTAATACCCTTGCAGATTTTTTGAGACCAGCCTCCTTGCGTAGATTGCAAGCAACAACAGGTTGTTTAGTCACCAAGAACCTCACTCATCCTCTGCTCTCTATCTGGCACTGTTCAAATCAACCTACAAAGAAATACCCAAGACTATTAAGGAAGTAGATCATTATTTTGTTGCTATTTTAACAAGAATCATGCAATCTATATTATATTATTTTAGAAGATGAAACCATGATTTGTTCACATAGTTATTACTATTGATAGATGCAATTGTTGTTCTACAAGAATATACATTTTCATTGCATATTTCTTTAGTTTATATTTGAGGCCATGCATTCACATGTGATTTAATGTTGAGAATTCTAAAAAGACCATATTTTACATATAATATACTATTTAAAAAGCCCATTAAAAAAAGGTAGGAATATCTTTTTAAAAAATCAATTTTTTTCTAGAATTTAAAATATATTTATTTCACTGGTCTTCCAAATTTCTCATCACATCTTCAAGTAATTTTTAATCACCACATTTTTTGAATAAACTTGATCGTCGTTCATCGGTCTTCCTTGAATCCCTCAATCAGTCACAAATATTTATAAAGAATTTTCATCTGTTGTTCTCATCACAGCCATATCCAATTGCCAATGCCCAAACACTGGTTCTGGCAAAAATACTCCAACTTCATCGAAGTTTTGTCCCCGAGACTTATTAGTAGTTATCACAAATGCCATTATCACATCAAATTGTCTTTTCTTTAGTATGAAAGGCAAACTTGTAAATAAGTATAATCAATCAATAACAATGTAAGCTCAATTATTTATATTTTTAATCATTTTCATCCAATAACTTGCCTATTTATTTCATCTAGGGAGATACCCATTCTACGAATGTTTTTCATCAGGGGCGGGTAACTGGGATAGCTAAGTCTGGTATAGTGTTTTATCGCCATCTATCAGAGGTACCGAGAACTAAAAGCGGAAATGTATATCAGGGAGTTGTTAACATGTTGGTTGGCTACACTGAATGGGTACCAGGGGATTCCCAGAGAAGCCATATTTGAAGTCGTTAAACATATTCCTTGGTTAAACCACTTGAAGCTGTATTTCAAGCCATTCATATTTTCAATTTAGTTCCTTGGCAGCGAAAGTGAAAAAGTAATGGTTTGAAGGAGGTGTGTAGTCAACGGCTGTGACAGTACAAGAGCAAGTGCACAGCTGCATTGATTCCCACAAATAAAAGACAGGTAGGTTGTATTTTATTATGTTTTCATAGAGTAAAGGTGTTGATTTAATTATTACCACTTCTTCAATGCTTTACTTTCGTTCACACTTTATTATGGCAGTGTTGTTATTACTATAGTCATTCCATAATTCACGTTAGCAAAATAAACTTATTTGCCTCGATATGCTCCACTTGGAGTGGAGCAAGTAAAACAGTATAGATATTTGGGAAGCATGCTAACTAAAGACTGGAGAAGTGAAAAAGAAATAAGAACAAGAATAGCAATGGCAAAAGAAACATTTAATAGGAAAAAACGGGTACTATGTGGTAAAATGGATTTAAATCTGAAGAAACGTCTTGTGAAGTGCTATGTTTGGAGTGTATTGCTTTATGGGTGTGAAACATGGACGCTAAAGAAAAGAGAGAAAGAAAGACTAGAGGCATTTGAAATGTGGGTGTGGAGGCGGATGGAGAAGGTTAAGTGGACGGATAGGATAAGGAATGAAGCAATACTAACAAGGGTGAATGAGAAGAGAAGATTACTTGAAACAATTCAGAGGAGGAAAAGTAACTGGTTAGGGCATATCTTGAGAGGAGAAGGTTTACTATTGATGGTGTTGGAAGGATCAGTAGAAGGTGAAAGGAAAAGGGGACGTAGAAGAATAAAAATGTTTGATGACCTGAAAGAAAGTGGAGGGTATCAGGAAATGAAAGAAATGGCAAGGAACAGAAATGAGTGGAGACAACGCTGGTGCCAGGGACCTGCCTAGAGGCAGAACACCTCATGATGATGCTCCACTTTGTCCATTGATTGACCTCGTGAAAACGTCAAGGAATACACATAGAGAAATTAATATATGTATACATATTCTGCATATAACTCTTTTCCCGATGATTTCACTAGATATGTAAATAACTATCAAAATACTGAATGTAAAACGGAGAATTTTTTGGTACTATCTGCAAATGCATATCCTAAGTAAGTGAAACAATTAATCGTAATTGTAGAATTATCGAAGCGTAAAAGAATTTTAAACGTGATGCAGTTTTATTATGCTCGTAATTCATGTTAACACGGTAAATCAATTGCAAAAATATACAACGCTTTCGGGGGAGTATTTTGAGCAATCCTCAATATCAGACCATTTAAACTGTTTGTGAAAGTACGAATGGCAAGGGAAACATTATAAATATAGGTATTTATCTGTGATTTTCTTTAAAAAATGAACATTTACTTGAATGGAATTAACCGTTTTGTTTGTCATAGATATATGTAACTGAACCGGAATGTTTACAAATAATGTAATTGTGTAAGTGATAAGGAATTCATCGTAATATAATTGTTTTCATTTTGTGCATAAAAACATACCCATACGTGTGTGTGTGTGTGTATATATATATATATATATATATATATATATATATATATATATATATATGATATATGATATATTTACTTATTTATTCATTGCCTAATAGTTTGTTTCATTTCTTTTTCATATAGGGGAGGTTGTTTCTATCCTTCCATCTGCATGTTAAAACTCCGGAACTGCTTAACGTATTTTGATGTAATTTGGTAATAAGGAGTTTGATTAAAATTTGTTGGCCAATTCTAATTTTCCTTAAAATCGTACAATAATAGGGACAACCGTCAAGGTGTGTTGTTGTGGTATAAGGACAACTTTACATAAGGAGTAACATTCCTATGGCAGGAGTTGCTTCTGCTATTTTATATTATGTATATTGTGTGACAAGAAATCCATTGTATTCTTTGAGCATAGTGTGCTTTATTTAATTGATGTTTTTGAATCCTAAAAATTACTGTAAAACAATTAATTGCATTCATAGAATGCTTTGAGGTATTTGCGGTTGAAGTTGATTGTTATTTCCATTCTGCCTGTTTCATGTCATTGTTCTTTTCCTGGAATTTCCTTTTAAATTATAAACAAAATTATTGTTTGATTTGTCATTGTTAATCTGAAATTATTTCTCCTGATTTAATAAATCCATATCTAACATTCTTTGTTTTCTTATTTATTTAATGCACATATCCCAGTAATAAATATAAGGAAGCCGATAAATAACGCAAAAAAGGTTTAAAAAAAATATCAATGGAAAGGGGGGAGGGGGCTACAATACCTGTACTAGTAACAGCGCCATCTATCGGTTTCCTGTGGAACTATTTCGATTCTAACGACTGGCAGCGCCGCCTATGAGGTGTCCCGTAAACTTAAAGGAAGAAGCAAACAAGGGGCCACGAAATTTTCCTTGTTTTTCCCACCCCTGGTTTTCATCCAGAAATAAAACATAATTTATACATTATAGCTATTCTATTTGAATCATAAATAAAGTTATCAATAATTGTTAAAATTTTGCTCCCGTAAATACTTGGGAGATTTGAGAAGGTTTTCTTATGGGGAATAGAAATTATAATATTATCATCATTACTTATACAATCAAAACAAAAAGGAGTTACTTAAATAACAGAGAATTAGTTGGAGTTTATTTCTGTTCTTTGTCAAGTCTAAAATTTTCTCGCAGTTTCTTAAAATATTTATTATTATCTAACCTATTTGGAATGCTTATAAATATTACAGATATGGAGAAAGTCATGTGGTGGCCACATCAGATTTTCAGTGTAGTTTTAGATAGTGATAGACATGAGTCCCATTGATTTGGAGTGTGTTTTGTCCGTCCATTTGCCTTTTCGCAAGATTTCAAGAAAACCCTTATGAACTATACATACGGGACCATACTACGGTTTCATTTTGTTTATGTTGCTAAAACAATAAAAGGGAGGCACAAACACATTCAGTTTACTTTAGAAAATGGATAAAGATCATATTAAAACTGCTTAACTGCAGTGAGGTATATTTTTAATAACTTTTAATTGATTTTGGATTTCAAGTTTTGATATAAACGCTTAGTTCAAATGAAAATACAACATTGCATCATAAATACACAGTTTGACAGCTAAATCTGAAGTTGTTGAAACATGCATAAACGTTATGTATTCCGAACTTTTATGAGAAAATTCCAAAAAAGGGCTTTTGGAATCTGCTTTTATAATTTTTACTTTCTCCATATACGAAGTATAGAGAAAGTATTGCCCCCCTCTATTCCCTTACTCTCTATCTACCTTCCATTCTATATCACTCCTTCCTATCTCCCTCCTCACATCTCTTTCTCTCTTACTCTACATCTATATATAGTCGTTTAGATAAGCAAAAGAATCCAAACTGAATCCCAGTCTCATCAGGATTACGTAATTTCGCAAGAAATCCTTGGATAATCTAAGGCAACCTATGCACTCGTATATATTACACGTATGCGGGTTGAGACAACATTTGATTCTCGAAGTTTAACAATGACGTGGTCGGCAAGGCAATATTCCGTTTTAATGCCCATATTTTCCCAAAATGTGTGATTTAAATCGAACCATAAGCGGAAGAAGATGAAGAGAACAAGAAACTTTATCAATATTGCTAAAACATAGTTCACCTTCGAAGGTCGTACGTCAATTCTTTCTAATTTTAATTTCCAAAAGAATAAAAGCCTTCTATTTCAAAAGTCGCTTTTTACGCGTTATCTTACGGGAAATGGAAATCGCCCCCCTGGAGTCGAACCAGGGTCTTCTTTCGTCATTTACTTTTTATATCTGAATCAAACATTCCTGCGAAATTTCAACCTCCCAACTAATTGGGAAGTTTGTTAAAAGCGCGTTAAAAAGTGCAATCGAAGACGTCAACGTCATACACAAACACCACCATCTAGGTTTTATTATAGTAATAAATATAACTTACTTTTGAATGTGTTCGAACGGAGAACGACAAAAAAACATTTGAGTACACGGGTTGGGTCGCTTCTACAGCTATACAGCACACCGACGTGCCGACGTGCAAGTTGTCCGCTGTGTACACAAAATTGGAAGGAAATGGGAGCCGAGATACGGGGAGAGAGCGACGTTGCCAATCCAACGAATCTTTAGTAAGATCTAGCGTAGTATTCAGCTGCGCTTTGGCGCCTAAAAAAGACTACGGCGACTGTTTAAGCAAGTTAAGCAGGTGTAGAGCCAGTGGAGGATTTGAAAAAAGGAAAAGTAGGCAATGGTCTAGGGGCAGCGAGATTTCGGGGCGGCAGTAAAAATGGAATATCAGGGCGGGAATAAAAAAATAAACTGACGTGGGCAACACACGACTTTCTCCATATTTATATGGCAAATTACATGTTGTTAGCTCTGGGATCGTTGTCAATATTTACTTCCGGTTGACAATTAAGAAAAAAAAGGGAGCGTTACTAAGACGTAACTAAGCGTTAATTGTTAACAATAGTCGTCGGTAGGTGACGTGGTGGTTGCAGCTAAAAATATAAGATATCTCTCAAACAATGCATTATATGGAAAAATGTGTCAAACAAAGGTTGTAGAAAATGAAATTTCCTACAACTTTTGTTCCGATACATTTTTACATTTATCAAATATTTCAAAATAACGGATAAGTGACAAGAGTAAACACCCACTTCCAGTCAACCGATTTTTACCAAAAACTAACCAGATCTTCTAACTTTTATAAAAATGTTAAATATAAAATTTTACGTCGACCTGATTAATAGTTTTTGAGTTAGAGCGCCCATAAAAATCTATCACATACAGACAGACAGACATCATCGAGAAAATATTCAAAACGTGTTCAGGGGACCTTAAAACGTATATTTCCGTTGAAATCCCGAATTTGATTTTTTTCATGAAAACAATACTTTCTCTTTACTTCGTATATGGAGAAAGTAATAAATTTAGATGAATTAAATCAGTGATGGCGAACCTTTTCTAGCTCGCGTGCCAAAATTAACTTCATTCAATCTAGTGTTCTGTCTTAAGGCGAGTTTACACGGTTCAATGCCATTGAGCAATCCGATTGAATCAGCAGCATTGAACTTCTGCATTGAAATAAGATTGTTTACATTGACAACAATTAGGTAGCTATGCTTGAATTTTTCAAAGCGAGTTATGACTTTCTTGTTGGATTTACTTCATAATGGCTACTCCTATGATAAAAATGTACAGGAAAGGAAATATTCTACGTTACTAGTTTTACAGGTTTATGTGAAAACTATTCTAATATGATCAAAAATTTACGAGATATAACTGAAAGTTCATTTTTTCACCAGTCAAGTGGTACCCCTGATTTGCTTACATGATTTTCTTGTCTTGTAGTCCTTAAATATCAAATTTCATAAAAATCCATTCCGTAGAAACAAAGAACAAACACATGACGCATGACTTTCTCCATATCTGTAATATTTCTAAAAATTCCAAATAGGTTACATAATGATAAATATTTTAAGAAACTGCGAGAAAATTTTAGACTTTACAAAGAACAAATCAACTCAAACCATAGCCTTCTGATTGATATTGGAGGAGCCTTAATCAAAATCGGTCATTCGGTTGCTGAGATATCTTTTAAAAAACACGAAATAAGGATGGACCGTCGCATGGGGGACCCCTCGACCCCGTGAAATTGGGACCTGTCCTTCCATTTCGATCCCTGACCCCGTGAACGAATTTGATCAGTTTTTCGGCTCGAAAGTATGTCCCAAGCAAGCAAAGTGAACTTCATTCTTAGTTTAGTTTAGGTCCCGGGTTCGAATCTTGATTCTGACTAGGGTTGCCACCTTTCCAGCAAGCAAAGTCGGGGCATTTAAAGCTTTCAAGTGAGCAAAGTCGGGACAACAGTATATATGGCCGTAGCTGAACGCGCCCGAATAACTCATTTGTACTTTCTCCACATACGTAGTATAGGGGAAAGTATTGTATTCATGAAAAATCGACTTCGAGATTTCAACGGAAATACTTGTTTCGAGGTCCCCTGAACACGTTTTGATCATTTGCTCGATGATGTATGTGTGAATGTGATAGCTTTTTGTGGGTGCTCTTAACTCAAAATCTACTAACCAGGTCGACGCGAAATTTTATATTTAACATTATTATAAAAGTCAGAAGAACTGATTAGTTTTTGGTAAAAATCGGTCTACCGAAAGTGGGTGTTTACTCTTGTCACTTATCCGTTATTTTGAAATATTTGCTTTAATATTTGATGAATGTAAAAATATATTAGAATAAAAGTTGTAGGAAATTTTATTTTCTTCAACATTTGTTTGAAACATTTTTCCATATAATGCATTGTTTAAGAGATATCTTATATTTTTACTGCCACCACCACGCCACCTACCGGCGACTATTGTTAACAATTGACGCTTAGTTACGTCTTAGTAACGCGCAATTTTCTTTTCTTAATTGTTGGAGCTTTGTGGTTATAGCCAATATTAGAAGACTATGGTTTGAGCGTATTTCTGTTCTTTGATGTCTAAAATTTTCTCGCAGCTTCTTAAAATATTTATTAATATCTAACCTATTTGGAATTTTTAGTAAGATTACAGATATGGAGAAAGTCATCTGGCGACCACACGTCAGATTTTTACATTTATCGAATATTAAAGCAAATATTTCAAAACAACGGATGTGCCAAGAGTAAACGTCCACTTCCGGTTGAGCGATTTTCACCAAATACTAATCAGTTCTTGTCACTTTTATAAATATGTTAAATATAAAATTTCGCGTTGACCTGATCAATAGTTTTCGAGTTAAAGCGCCCACAAAAAAGCTATTTTATACACACAGACGTCATCGAGAAAATGGTCAAAACGCGTTCAGTAAACCTCAAAACGTGCATTTCCGTTGAAATCTCGAAATCTATTTTTTCACGAATACTATACTTTCCCCCTATATGGAGAAAGTAAGAAAGATTCACACTAATTGTAAGTCAAGAGCTATTCACTTCCCTTGCGATGTTATCAATAGAAACTGCCATAGCAAAAACTTCAAATTTCGATGATATCTGCCATCAATTTTCAGCAAAAAGTGAGAGAAATTATATTTAAAAAATATTTTTCCCAGACATTTGATAAAACTATTTGATTTTTGAATTTATGAAAATCTGCGATAGTTGATAGTTCATGTTGTGCAATTATACGTGATTATATTAATTTATAAATTGCGCATGTCATATCTAATCCATTACGGTATTGTTTTATGTTCCATTAACAAACAATTATACCTTCAGATTTTTAAACAATCAAGTTTCTACTAAGAATAACTTTTAACATAAACTATTTTTACTTTCTCCATACGATGTTATATTTTTAGCCGCCACCACCACGCCTCCTACCGGCGACTATTGTTAACAATTGACGCTTAGTTACGTCTTAGTAACGCGCATTTTTCTTTTCTTAATTGTTGGAGCTTTGTGGTTATAGCCAATATTAGAAGACTATGGTTTGAGTTTATTTCTGTTCTTTGATGTCTAAAATTTTCTCGCAGCTTCTTAAAATATTTATTAATATCTAACCTATTTGGAATTTTTAGTAAGAATACAGATATGGAGAAAGTCATCTGGCGACCACACGTCAGATTTTTACATTTATCGAATATTAAAGCAAATATTTCAAAACAAAGGATGTGCCAAGAGTAAACGTCCACTTCCGGTTGAGCGATTTTCACCAAATACTAATCAGTTCTTGTCACTTTTATAAATATGTTAAATATAAAATTTCGCGTTGACCTGATTAATAGTTTTTGAGTTAAAGCACCCACAAAAAAGCCATTTTATACACACAGACGTCATCGAGAAAATGGTCAAAACGCGTTCAGTAAACCTCAAAACGTGCATTTCCGTTGAAATCTCGAAATCTATTTTTTTCGTGAAAACTATACTTTCCCCCTATATGGAGAAAGTAAGAAAGATTCACACTAATTGTAAGTCAAGAGCTATTCACTTCCCTTGCGATGTTATCAATAGAAACTGCCATAGCAAAAACTTCAAATTTCGATGATATCTGCCATCAATTTTCAGCAAAAAGTGAGAGAAATTATATTTAAAAAATATTTTTTCCAGACATTTAATAAAACTATTTGATTTTTGAATTTATAAAAATCTGCGATAGTTGATAGTTCATGTTGTGTAATTATACGTGATTATATTAATTTATAAATTGCGCATGTCATATCTAATCCATTACGGTATTGTTTTATGTTCCATTAACAAACAATTATACCACCAGATTTTAAAACAATCAAGTTTCTACGAAGAATAACTTTTAACATAAACTATTTTTACTTTCTCCATATGATGTTATATTTTTAGCCGCCACCACCACGCCTCCTACCGAAGACTATTGTTAACAATTGACGCTTAGTAACGTCTTAGTAACGCGCATTTTTCTTTTCTTAATTGTTGGAGCTTTGTGGTTATAGCCAATATTAGAAGACTATGGTTTGAGTTTATTTCTGTTCTTTGATGTCTAAAATTTTCTCGCAGCTTCTTAAAATATTTATTAATATCTAACCTATTTGGAATTTTTAGTAAGATTACAGATATGGAGAAAGTCATCTGGCGACCACACGTCAGATTTTTACATTTATCGAATATTAAAGCAAATATTTCAAAACAAAGGATGTGCCAAGAGTAAACGTCCACTTCCGGTTGAGCGATTTTCACCAAATACTAATCAGTTCTTGTCACTTTTATAAATATGTTAAATATAAAATTTCGCGTTGACCTGATTAATAGTTTTTGAGTTAAAGCACCCACAAAAACGCTATTTTATACACACAGACGTCATCGAGAAAATGGTCAAAACGCGTTCAGTAAACCTCAAAACGTGCATTTCCGTTGAAATCTCGAAATCTATTTTTTTCGTGAAAACTATACTTTCCCCCTATATGGAGAAAGTAAGAAAGATTCACACTAATTGTAAGTCAAGAGCTATTCACTTCCCTTGCAATGTTATCAATAGAAACTGCCATAGCAAAAACTTCAAATTTCGATGATATCTGCCATCAATTTGCAGCAAAAAGTGAGAGAAATTATATTTAAAAAATATTTTTCCCAGACATTTGATAAAACTATTTGATTTTTGAATTTATGAAAATCTGCGATAGTTGATAGTTCATGTTTGATTATATTAATTTATAAATTGCGCATGTCATATCTAATCCATTACGGTATTGTTTTATGTTCCATTAACAAACAATTATACCTTCAGATTTTTAAACAATCAAGTTTCTACTAAGAATAACTTTTAACATAAACTATTTTTACTTTCTCCATATGATGTTATATTTTTAGCCGCCACCACCACGCCTCCTACCGGCGACTATTGTTAACAATTGACGCTTAGTAACGTCTTAGTAACGCGCATTTTTCTTTTCTTAATTGTTGGAGCTTTGTGGTTATAGCCAATATTAGAAGACTATGGTTTGAGTTTATTTCTGTTCTTTGATGTCTAAAATTTTCTCGCAGCTTCTTAAAATATTTATTAATATCTAACCTATTTGGAATTTTTAGTAAGATTACAGATATGGAGAAAGTCATCTGGCGACCACACGTCAGATTTTTACATTTATCGAATATTAAAGCAAATATTTCAAAACAACGGATGTGCCAAGAGTAAACGTCCACTTCCGGTTGAGCGATTTTCACCAAATACTAATCAGTTCTTGTCACTTTTATAAATATGTTAAATATAAAATTTCGCGTTGACCTGATCAATAGTTTTTGAGTTAAAGCACCCACAAAAACGCTATTTTATACACACAGACGTCATCGAGAAAATGGTCAAAACGCGTTCAGTAAACCTCAAAACGTGCATTTCCGTTGAAATCTCGAAATCTATTTTTTTCGTGAAAACTATACTTTCCCCCTATGTGGAGAAAGTAAGAAAGATTCACACTAATTGTAAGTCAAGAGCTATTCACTTCCCTTGCGATGTTATCAATAGAAACTGCCATAGCAAAAACTTCAAATTTCGATGATATCTGCCATCAATTTGCAGCAAAAAGTGAGAGAAATTATATTTAAAAAATATTTTTCCCAGACATTTGATAAAACTATTTGATTTTTGAATTTATAAAAATCTGCGATAGTTGATAGTTCATGTTGTGCAATTATACGTGATTATATTAATTTATAAATTGCGCATGTCATATCTAATCCATTACGGTATTGTTTTATGTTCCATTAACAAACAATTATACCTTCAGATTTTTTAACAATCAAGTTTCTACTAAGAATAACTTTTAACATAAACTATTTTTACTTTCTCCATATGATGTTATATTTTTAGCCGCCACCACCACGCCTCCTACCGGCGACTCTTGTTAACAATTGACGCTTAGTTACGTCTTAGTAACGCGCATTTTTCTTTTCTTAATTGTTGGAGCTTTGTGGTTATAGCCAATATTAGAAGACTATGGTTTGAGTTTATTTCTGTTCTTTGATGTCTAAAATTTTCTCGCAGCTTCTTAAAATATTTATTAATATCTAACCTATTTGGAATTTTTAGCAAGATTACAGATATGGAGAAAGTCATCTGGCGACCACACGTCAGATTTTTACATTTATCGAATATTAAAGCAAATATTTCAAAACAAAGGATGTGCCAAGAGTAAACGTCCACTTCCGGTTGAGCGATTTTCACCAAATACTAATCAGTTCTTGTCACTTTTATAAATATGTTAAATATAAAATTTCGCGTTGACCTGATTAATAGTTTTTGAGTTAAAGCACCCACAAAAACGCTATTTTATACACACAGACGTCATCGAGAAAATGGTCAAAACGCGTTCAGTAAACCTCAAAACGTGCATTTCCGTTGAAATCTCGAAATCTATTTTTTTCGTGAAAACTATACTTTCCCCCTATATGGAGAAAGTAAGAAAGATTCACACTAATTGTAAGTCAAGAGCTATTCACTTCCCTTGCAATGTTATCAATAGAAACTGCCATAGCAAAAACTTCAAATTTCGATGATATCTGCCATCAATTTGCAGCAAAAAGTGAGAGAAATTATATTTAAAAAATATTTTTCCCAGACATTTGATAAAACTATTTGATTTTTGAATTTATGAAAATCTGCGATAGTTGATAGTTCATGTTTGATTATATTAATTTATAAATTGCGCATGTCATATCTAATCCATTACGGTATTGTTTTATGTTCCATTAACAAACAATTATACCTTCAGATTTTTAAACAATCAAGTTTCTACTAAGAATAACTTTTAACATAAACTATTTTTACTTTCTCCATATGATGTTATATTTTTAGCCGCCACCACCACGCCTCCTACCGGCGACTCTTGTTAACAATTGACGCTTAGTAACGTCTTAGTAACGCGCATTTTTCTTTTCTTAATTGTTGGAGCTTTGTGGTTATAGCCAATATTAGAAGACTATGGTTTGAGTTTATTTCTGTTCTTTGATGTCTAAAATTTTCTCGCAGCTTCTTAAAATATTTATTAATATCTAACCTATTTGGAATTTTTAGTAAGATTACAGATATGGAGAAAGTCATCTGGCGACCACACGTCAGATTTTTACATTTATCGAATATTAAAGCAAATATTTCAAAACAACGGATGTGCCAAGAGTAAACGTCCACTTCCGGTTGAGCGATTTTCACCAAATACTAATCAGTTCTTGTCACTTTTATAAATATGTTAAATATAAAATTTCGCGTTGACCTGATCAATAGTTTTTGAGTTAAAGCACCCACAAAAACGCTATTTTATACACACAGACGTCATCGAGAAAATGGTCAAAACGCGTTCAGTAAACCTCAAAACGTGCATTTCCGTTGAAATCTCGAAATCTATTTTTTTCGTGAAAACTATACTTTCCCCCTATGTGGAGAAAGTAAGAAAGATTCACACTAATTGTAAGTCAAGAGCTATTCACTTCCCTTGCGATGTTATCAATAGAAACTGCCATAGCAAAAACTTCAAATTTCGATGATATCTGCCATCAATTTGCAGCAAAAAGTGAGAGAAATTATATTTAAAAAATATTTTTCCCAGACATTTGATAAAACTATTTGATTTTTGAATTTATAAAAATCTGCGATAGTTGATAGTTCATGTTGTGCAATTATACGTGATTATATTAATTTATAAATTGCGCATGTCATATCTAATCCATTACGGTATTGTTTTATGTTCCATTAACAAACAATTATACCTTCAGATTTTTTAACAATCAAGTTTCTACTAAGAATAACTTTTAACATAAACTATTTTTACTTTCTCCATATGATGTTATATTTTTAGCCGCCACCACCACGCCTCCTACCGGCGACTCTTGTTAACAATTGACGCTTAGTTACGTCTTAGTAACGCGCATTTTTCTTTTCTTAATTGTTGGAGCTTTGTGGTTATAGCCAATATTAGAAGACTATGGTTTGAGTTTATTTCTGTTCTTTGATGTCTAAAATTTTCTCGCAGCTTCTTAAAATATTTATTAATATCTAACCTATTTGGAATTTTTAGCAAGATTACAGATATGGAGAAAGTCATCTGGCGACCACACGTCAGATTTTTACATTTATCGAATATTAAAGCAAATATTTCAAAACAAAGGATAAGTGACAAGAGTAAACGTCCACTTCCGGTTGAGCGATTTTCACCAAATACTAATCAGTTCTTTCGACTTTTATAAATATGTTGAATATAAAATTTCGCGTTGACCTGATCAATAGTTTTTGAGTTAAAGCACCCACAAAAACGCTATTTTATACACACAGACGTCATCGAGAAAATGGTCAAAACGCGTTCAGTAAACCTCAAAACGTGCATTTCCGTTGAAATCTCGAAATCTATTTTTTCACGAATACTATACTTTCCCCCTATATGGAGAAAGTAAGAAAGATTCACACTAATTGTAAGTCAAGAGCTATTCACTTCCCTTGCGATGTTATCAATAGAAACTGCCATAGCAAAAACTTCAAATTTCGATGATATCTGCCATCAATTTTCAGCAAAAAGTGAGAGAAATTATATTTAAAAAATATTTTTCCCAGACATTTGATAAAACTATTTGATTTTTGAATTTATGAAAATCTGCGATAGTTGATAGTTCATGTTGTGCAATTATACGTGATTATATTAATTTATAAATTGCGCATGTCATATCTAATCCATTACGGTATTGTTTTATGGTCCATTAACAAACAATTATACCACCAGATTTTTTAACAATCAAGTTTCTACTAAGAATAACTTTTAACATAAACTATTTTTACTTTCTCCATATGATGTTATATTTTTAGCCGCCACCACCACGCCTCCTACCGGCGACTATTGTTAACAATTGACGCTTAGTTACGTCTTAGTAACGCGCAATTTTCTTTTCTTAATTGTTGGAGCTTTGTGGTTATAGCCAATATTAGAAGACTATGGTTTGAGTTTATTTCTGTTCTTTGATGTCTAAAATTTTCTCGCAGCTTCTTAAAATATTTATTAATATCTAACCTATTTGGAATTTTTAGTAAGATTACAGATATGGAGAAAGTCATCTGGCGACCACACGTCAGATTTTTACATTTATCGAATATTAAAGCAAATATTTCAAAACAAAGGATAAGTGACAAGAGTAAACGTCCACTTCCGGTTGAGCGATTTTCACCAAATACTAATCAGTTCTTGTCACTTTTATAAATATGTTAAATATAAAATTTCGCGTTGACCTGATCAATAGTTTTTGAGTTAAAGCACCCACAAAAACGCTATTTTATACACACAGACGTCATCGAGAAAATGGTCAAAACGCGTTCAGTAAACCTCAAAACGTGCATTTCCGTTGAAATCTCGAAATCTATTTTTTCACGAATACTATACTTTCCCCCTATATGGAGAAAGTAAGAAAGATTCACACTAATTGTAAGTCAAGAGCTATTCACTTCCCTTGCGATGTTATCAATAGAAACTGCCATAGCAAAAACTTCAAATTTCGATGATATCTGCCATCAATTTGCAGCAAAAAGTGAGAGAAATTATATTTAAAAAATATTTTTCCCAGACGTTTGATAAAACTATTTGATTTTTGAATTTATGAAAATCTGCGATAGTTGATAGTTCATGTTGTGCAATTATACGTGATTATATTAATTTATAAATTGCGCATGTCATATCTAATCCATTACGGTATTGTTTTATGTTCCATTAACAAACAATTATACCACCAGATTTTTAAACAATCAAGTTTCTACTAAGAATAACTTTTAACATAAACTATTTTTACTTTCTCCATATGATGTTATATTTTTAGCCGCCGCCACCATGCCTCCTACCGAAGACTATTGTTAACAATTGACGCTTAGTTACGTCTTAGTAACGCGCATTTTTCTTTTCTTAATTGTTGGAGCTTTGTGGTTATAGCCAATATTAGAAGACTATGGTTTGAGTTTATTTCTGTTCTTTGATGTCTAAAATTTTCTCGCAGCTTCTTAAAATATTTATTAATATCTAACCTATTTGGAATTTTTAGTAAGATTACAGATATGGAGAAAGTCATCTGGCGACCACACGTCAGATTTTTACATTTATCGAATATTAAAGCAAATATTTCAAAACAACGGATGTGCCAAGAGTAAACGTCCACTTCCGGTTGAGCGATTTTCACCAAATACTAATCAGTTCTTGTCACTTTTATAAATATGTTAAATATAAAATTTCGCGTTGACCTGATCAATAGTTTTTGAGTTAAAGCACCCACAAAAACGCTATTTTATACACACAGACGTCATCGAGAAAATGGTCAAAACGCGTTCAGTAAACCTCAAAACGTGCATTTCCGTTGAAATCTCGAAATCTATTTTTTTCGTGAAAACTATACTTTCCCCCTATGTGGAGAAAGTAAGAAAGATTCACACTAATTGTAAGTCAAGAGCTATTCACTTCCCTTGCGATGTTATCAATAGAAACTGCCATAGCAAAAACTTCAAATTTCGATGATATCTGCCATCAATTTTCAGCAAAAAGTGAGAGAAATTATATTTAAAAAATATTTTTCCCAGACATTTGATAAAACTATTTGATTTTTGAATTTATGAAAATCTGCGATAGTTGATAGTTCATGTTGTGCAATTATACGTGATTATATTAATTTATAAATTGCGCATGTCATATCTAATCCATTACGGTATTGTTTTATGTTCCATTAACAAACAATTATACCACCAGATTTTTAAACAATCAAGTTTCTACTAAGAATAACTTTTAACATAAACTATTTTTACTTTCTCCATATGATGTTATATTTTTAGCCGCCACCACCACGCCTCCTACCGGCGACTCTTGTTAACAATTGACGCTTAGTTACGTCTTAGTAACGCGCATTTTTCTTTTCTTAATTGTTGGAGCTTTGTGGTTATAGCCAATATTAGAAGACTATGGTTTGAGTTTATTTCTGTTCTTTGATGTCTAAAATTTTCTCGCAGCTTCTTAAAATATTTATTAATATCTAACCTATTTGGAATTTTTAGTAAGATTACAGATATGGAGAAAGTCATCTGGCGACCACACGTCAGATTTTTACATTTATCGAATATTAAAGCAAATATTTCAAAACAACGGATGTGCCAAGAGTAAACGTCCACTTCCGGTTGAGCGATTTTCACCAAATACTAATCAGTTCTTGTCACTTTTATAAATATGTTAAATATAAAATTTCGCGTTGACCTGATCAATAGTTTTTGAGTTAAAGCACCCACAAAAACGCTATTTTATACACACAGACGTCATCGAGAAAATGGTCAAAACGCGTTCAGTAAACCTCAAAACGTGCATTTCCGTTGAAATCTCGAAATCTATTTTTTTCGTGAAAACTATACTTTCCCCCTATGTGGAGAAAGTAAGAAAGATTCACACTAATTGTAAGTCAAGAGCTATTCACTTCCCTTGCGATGTTATCAATAGAAACTGCCATAGCAAAAACTTCAAATTTCGATGATATCTGCCATCAATTTGCAGCAAAAAGTGAGAGAAATTATATTTAAAAAATATTTTTCCCAGACATTTGATAAAACTATTTGATTTTTGAATTTATAAAAATCTGCGATAGTTGATAGTTCATGTTGTGCAATTATACGTGATTATATTAATTTATAAATTGCGCATGTCATATCTAATCCATTACGGTATTGTTTTATGTTCCATTAACAAACAATTATACCTTCAGATTTTTTAACAATCAAGTTTCTACTAAGAATAACTTTTAACATAAACTATTTTTACTTTCTCCATATGATGTTATATTTTTAGCCGCCACCACCACGCCTCCTACCGGCGACTCTTGTTAACAATTGACGCTTAGTTACGTCTTAGTAACGCGCATTTTTCTTTTCTTAATTGTTGGAGCTTTGTGGTTATAGCCAATATTAGAAGACTATGGTTTGAGTTTATTTCTGTTCTTTGATGTCTAAAATTTTCTCGCAGCTTCTTAAAATATTTATTAATATCTAACCTATTTGGAATTTTTAGCAAGATTACAGATATGGAGAAAGTCATCTGGCGACCACACGTCAGATTTTTACATTTATCGAATATTAAAGCAAATATTTCAAAACAAAGGATAAGTGACAAGAGTAAACGTCCACTTCCGGTTGAGCGATTTTCACCAAATACTAATCAGTTCTTTCGACTTTTATAAATATGTTGAATATAAAATTTCGCGTTGACCTGATCAATAGTTTTTGAGTTAAAGCACCCACAAAAACGCTATTTTATACACACAGACGTCATCGAGAAAATGGTCAAAACGCGTTCAGTAAACCTCAAAACGTGCATTTCCGTTGAAATCTCGAAATCTATTTTTTCACGAATACTATACTTTCCCCCTATATGGAGAAAGTAAGAAAGATTCACACTAATTGTAAGTCAAGAGCTATTCACTTCCCTTGCGATGTTATCAATAGAAACTGCCATAGCAAAAACTTCAAATTTCGATGATATCTGCCATCAATTTTCAGCAAAAAGTGAGAGAAATTATATTTAAAAAATATTTTTCCCAGACATTTGATAAAACTATTTGATTTTTGAATTTATGAAAATCTGCGATAGTTGATAGTTCATGTTGTGCAATTATACGTGATTATATTAATTTATAAATTGCGCATGTCATATCTAATCCATTACGGTATTGTTTTATGGTCCATTAACAAACAATTATACCACCAGATTTTTTAACAATCAAGTTTCTACTAAGAATAACTTTTAACATAAACTATTTTTACTTTCTCCATATGATGTTATATTTTTAGCCGCCACCACCACGCCTCCTACCGGCGACTATTGTTAACAATTGACGCTTAGTTACGTCTTAGTAACGCGCAATTTTCTTTTCTTAATTGTTGGAGCTTTGTGGTTATAGCCAATATTAGAAGACTATGGTTTGAGTTTATTTCTGTTCTTTGATGTCTAAAATTTTCTCGCAGCTTCTTAAAATATTTATTAATATCTAACCTATTTGGAATTTTTAGTAAGATTACAGATATGGAGAAAGTCATCTGGCGACCACACGTCAGATTTTTACATTTATCGAATATTAAAGCAAATATTTCAAAACAAAGGATAAGTGACAAGAGTAAACGTCCACTTCCGGTTGAGCGATTTTCACCAAATACTAATCAGTTCTTGTCACTTTTATAAATATGTTAAATATAAAATTTCGCGTTGACCTGATCAATAGTTTTTGAGTTAAAGCACCCACAAAAACGCTATTTTATACACACAGACGTCATCGAGAAAATGGTCAAAACGCGTTCAGTAAACCTCAAAACGTGCATTTCCGTTGAAATCTCGAAATCTATTTTTTCACGAATACTATACTTTCCCCCTATATGGAGAAAGTAAGAAAGATTCACACTAATTGTAAGTCAAGAGCTATTCACTTCCCTTGCGATGTTATCAATAGAAACTGCCATAGCAAAAACTTCAAATTTCGATGATATCTGCCATCAATTTGCAGCAAAAAGTGAGAGAAATTATATTTAAAAAATATTTTTCCCAGACGTTTGATAAAACTATTTGATTTTTGAATTTATGAAAATCTGCGATAGTTGATAGTTCATGTTGTGCAATTATACGTGATTATATTAATTTATAAATTGCGCATGTCATATCTAATCCATTACGGTATTGTTTTATGTTCCATTAACAAACAATTATACCACCAGATTTTTAAACAATCAAGTTTCTACTAAGAATAACTTTTAACATAAACTATTTTTACTTTCTCCATATGATGTTATATTTTTAGCCGCCGCCACCATGCCTCCTACCGAAGACTATTGTTAACAATTGACGCTTAGTTACGTCTTAGTAACGCGCATTTTTCTTTTCTTAATTGTTGGAGCTTTGTGGTTATAGCCAATATTAGAAGACTATGGTTTGAGTTTATTTCTGTTCTTTGATGTCTAAAATTTTCTCGCAGCTTCTTAAAATATTTATTAATATCTAACCTATTTGGAATTTTTAGTAAGATTACAGATATGGAGAAAGTCATCTGGCGACCACACGTCAGATTTTTACATTTATCGAATATTAAAGCAAATATTTCAAAACAACGGATGTGCCAAGAGTAAACGTCCACTTCCGGTTGAGCGATTTTCACCAAATACTAATCAGTTCTTGTCACTTTTATAAATATGTTAAATATAAAATTTCGCGTTGACCTGATCAATAGTTTTTGAGTTAAAGCACCCACAAAAACGCTATTTTATACACACAGACGTCATCGAGAAAATGGTCAAAACGCGTTCAGTAAACCTCAAAACGTGCATTTCCGTTGAAATCTCGAAATCTATTTTTTTCGTGAAAACTATACTTTCCCCCTATGTGGAGAAAGTAAGAAAGATTCACACTAATTGTAAGTCAAGAGCTATTCACTTCCCTTGCGATGTTATCAATAGAAACTGCCATAGCAAAAACTTCAAATTTCGATGATATCTGCCATCAATTTTCAGCAAAAAGTGAGAGAAATTATATTTAAAAAATATTTTTCCCAGACATTTGATAAAACTATTTGATTTTTGAATTTATGAAAATCTGCGATAGTTGATAGTTCATGTTGTGCAATTATACGTGATTATATTAATTTATAAATTGCGCATGTCATATCTAATCCATTACGGTATTGTTTTATGTTCCATTAACAAACAATTATACCACCAGATTTTTAAACAATCAAGTTTCTACTAAGAATAACTTTTAACATAAACTATTTTTACTTTCTCCATATGATGTTATATTTTTAGCCGCCACCACCACGCCTCCTACCGGCGACTCTTGTTAACAATTGACGCTTAGTTACGTCTTAGTAACGCGCATTTTTCTTTTCTTAATTGTTGGAGCTTTGTGGTTATAGCCAATATTAGAAGACTATGGTTTGAGTTTATTTCTGTTCTTTGATGTCTAAAATTTTCTCGCAGCTTCTTAAAATATTTATTAATATCTAACCTATTTGGAATTTTTAGCAAGATTACAGATATGGAGAAAGTCATCTGGCGACCACACGTCAGATTTTTACATTTATCGAATATTAAAGCAAATATTTCAAAACAAAGGATGTGCCAAGAGTAAACGTCCACTTCCGGTTGAGCGATTTTCACCAAATACTAATCAGTTCTTGTCACTTTTATAAATATGCTAAATATAAAATTTCGCGTTGACCTGATCAATAGTTTTTGAGTTAAAGCACCCACAAAAAAGCCATTTTATACACACAGACGTCATCGAGAAAATGGTCAAAACGCGTTCAGTAAACCTCAAAACGTGCATTTCCGTTGAAATCTCGAAATCTATTTTTTCACGAATACTATACTTTCCCCCTATATGGAGAAAGTAAGAAAGATTCACACTAATTGTAAGTCAAGAGCTATTCACTTCCCTTGCGATGTTATCAATAGAAACTGCCATAGCAAAAACTTCAAATTTCGATGATATCTGCCATCAATTTTCAGCAAAAAGTGAGAGAAATTATATTTAAAAAATATTTTTCCCAGACATTTGATAAAACTATTTGATTTTTGAATTTATGAAAATCTGCGATAGTTGATAGTTCATGTTGTGCAATTATACGTGATTATATTAATTTATAAATTGCGCATGTCATATCTTATCCATTACGGTATTGTTTTATGTTCCATTAACAAACAATTATACCTTCAGATTTTTAAACAATCAAGTTTCTACTAAGAATAACTTTTAACATAAACTATTTTTACTTTCTCCATATGATGTTATATTTTTAGCCGCCACCACCACGCCTCCTACCGGCGACTATTGTTAACAATTGACGCTTAGTTACGTCTTAGTAACGCGCATTTTTCTTTTCTTAATTGTTGGAGCTTTGTGGTTATAGCCAATATTAGAAGACTATGGTTTGAGTGTATTTCTGTTCTTTGATGTCTAAAATTTTCTCGCAGCTTCTTAAAATATTTATTAATATCTAACCTATTTGGAATTTTTAGTAAGATTACAGATATGGAGAAAGTCATCTGGCGACCACACGTCAGATTTTTACATTTATCGAATATTAAAGCAAATATTTCAAAACAAAGGATAAGTGACAAGAGTAAACGTCCACTTCCGGTTGAGCGATTTTCACCAAATACTAATCAGTTCTTGTCACTTTTATAAATATGTTAAATATAAAATTTCGCGTTGACCTGATCAATAGTTTTTGAGTTAAAGCACCCACAAAAAAGCTATTTTATACACACAGACGTCATCGAGAAAATGGTCAAAACGCGTTCAGTAAACCTCAAAACGTGCATTTCCGTTGAAATCTCGAAATCTATTTTTTTCACGAATACTATACTTTCCCCCTATGTGGAGAAAGTAAGAAAGATTCACACTAATTGTAAGTCAAGAGCTATTCACTTCCCTTGCGATGTTATCAATAGAAACTGCCATAGCAAAAACTTCAAATTTCGATGATATCTGCCATCAATTTGCAGCAAAAAGTGAGAGAAATTATATTTAAAAAATATTTTTCCCAGACGTTTGATAAAACTATTTGATTTTTGAATTTATGAAAATCTGCGATAGTTGATAGTTCATGTTGTGCAATTATACGTGATTATATTAATTTATAAATTGCGCATGTCATATCTAATCCATTACGGTATTGTTTTATGTTCCATTAACAAACAATTATACCACCAGATTTTTAAACAATCAAGTTTCTACTAAGAATAACTTTTAACATAAACTATTTTTACTTTCTCCATATGATGTTATATTTTTAGCCGCCGCCACCATGCCTCCTACCGAAGACTATTGTTAACAATTGACGCTTAGTTACGTCTTAGTAACGCGCATTTTTCTTTTCTTAATTGTTGGAGCTTTGTGGTTATAGCCAATATTAGAAGACTATGGTTTGAGTTTATTTCTGTTCTTTGATGTCTAAAATTTTCTCGCAGCTTCTTAAAATATTTATTAATATCTAACCTATTTGGAATTTTTAGTAAGATTACAGATATGGAGAAAGTCATCTGGCGACCACACGTCAGATTTTTACATTTATCGAATATTAAAGCAAATATTTCAAAACAACGGATGTGCCAAGAGTAAACGTCCACTTCCGGTTGAGCGATTTTCACCAAATACTAATCAGTTCTTGTCACTTTTATAAATATGTTAAATATAAAATTTCGCGTTGACCTGATCAATAGTTTTTGAGTTAAAGCACCCACAAAAACGCTATTTTATACACACAGACGTCATCGAGAAAATGGTCAAAACGCGTTCAGTAAACCTCAAAACGTGCATTTCCGTTGAAATCTCGAAATCTATTTTTTTCGTGAAAACTATACTTTCCCCCTATGTGGAGAAAGTAAGAAAGATTCACACTAATTGTAAGTCAAGAGCTATTCACTTCCCTTGCGATGTTATCAATAGAAACTGCCATAGCAAAAACTTCAAATTTCGATGATATCTGCCATCAATTTTCAGCAAAAAGTGAGAGAAATTATATTTAAAAAATATTTTTCCCAGACATTTGATAAAACTATTTGATTTTTGAATTTATGAAAATCTGCGATAGTTGATAGTTCATGTTGTGCAATTATACGTGATTATATTAATTTATAAATTGCGCATGTCATATCTAATCCATTACGGTATTGTTTTATGTTCCATTAACAAACAATTATACCACCAGATTTTTAAACAATCAAGTTTCTACTAAGAATAACTTTTAACATAAACTATTTTTACTTTCTCCATATGATGTTATATTTTTAGCCGCCACCACCACGCCTCCTACCGGCGACTCTTGTTAACAATTGACGCTTAGTTACGTCTTAGTAACGCGCATTTTTCTTTTCTTAATTGTTGGAGCTTTGTGGTTATAGCCAATATTAGAAGACTATGGTTTGAGTTTATTTCTGTTCTTTGATGTCTAAAATTTTCTCGCAGCTTCTTAAAATATTTATTAATATCTAACCTATTTGGAATTTTTAGCAAGATTACAGATATGGAGAAAGTCATCTGGCGACCACACGTCAGATTTTTACATTTATCGAATATTAAAGCAAATATTTCAAAACAAAGGATGTGCCAAGAGTAAACGTCCACTTCCGGTTGAGCGATTTTCACCAAATACTAATCAGTTCTTGTCACTTTTATAAATATGCTAAATATAAAATTTCGCGTTGACCTGATCAATAGTTTTTGAGTTAAAGCACCCACAAAAAAGCCATTTTATACACACAGACGTCATCGAGAAAATGGTCAAAACGCGTTCAGTAAACCTCAAAACGTGCATTTCCGTTGAAATCTCGAAATCTATTTTTTCACGAATACTATACTTTCCCCCTATATGGAGAAAGTAAGAAAGATTCACACTAATTGTAAGTCAAGAGCTATTCACTTCCCTTGCGATGTTATCAATAGAAACTGCCATAGCAAAAACTTCAAATTTCGATGATATCTGCCATCAATTTTCAGCAAAAAGTGAGAGAAATTATATTTAAAAAATATTTTTCCCAGACATTTGATAAAACTATTTGATTTTTGAATTTATGAAAATCTGCGATAGTTGATAGTTCATGTTGTGCAATTATACGTGATTATATTAATTTATAAATTGCGCATGTCATATCTTATCCATTACGGTATTGTTTTATGTTCCATTAACAAACAATTATACCTTCAGATTTTTAAACAATCAAGTTTCTACTAAGAATAACTTTTAACATAAACTATTTTTACTTTCTCCATATGATGTTATATTTTTAGCCGCCACCACCACGCCTCCTACCGGCGACTATTGTTAACAATTGACGCTTAGTTACGTCTTAGTAACGCGCATTTTTCTTTTCTTAATTGTTGGAGCTTTGTGGTTATAGCCAATATTAGAAGACTATGGTTTGAGTGTATTTCTGTTCTTTGATGTCTAAAATTTTCTCGCAGCTTCTTAAAATATTTATTAATATCTAACCTATTTGGAATTTTTAGTAAGATTACAGATATGGAGAAAGTCATCTGGCGACCACACGTCAGATTTTTACATTTATCGAATATTAAAGCAAATATTTCAAAACAAAGGATAAGTGACAAGAGTAAACGTCCACTTCCGGTTGAGCGATTTTCACCAAATACTAATCAGTTCTTGTCACTTTTATAAATATGTTAAATATAAAATTTCGCGTTGACCTGATCAATAGTTTTTGAGTTAAAGCACCCACAAAAAAGCTATTTTATACACACAGACGTCATCGAGAAAATGGTCAAAACGCGTTCAGTAAACCTCAAAACGTGCATTTCCGTTGAAATCTCGAAATCTATTTTTTTCACGAATACTATACTTTCCCCCTATATGGAGAAAGTAAGAAAGATTCACACTAATTGTAAGTCAAGAGCTATTCACTTCCCTTGCGATGTTATCAATAGAAACTGCCATAGCAAAAACTTCAAATTTCGATGATATCTGCCATCAATTTTCAGCAAAAAGTGAGAGAATTTAAAAAATATTTTTCCCAGACGTTTGATAAAACTATTTGATTTTTGAATTTATGAAAATCTGCGATAGTTGATAGTTCATGTTGTGCAATTATACGTGATTATATTAATTTATAAATTGCGCATGTCATATCTAATCCATTACGGTATTGTTTTATGTTCCATTAACAAACAATTATACCACCAGATTTTTAAACAATCAAGTTTCTACTAAGAATAACTTTTAACATAAACTATTTTTACTTTCTCCATATGATGTTATATTTTTAGCCGCCGCCACCATGCCTCCTACCGAAGACTATTGTTAACAATTGACGCTTAGTTACGTCTTAGTAACGCGCATTTTTCTTTTCTTAATTGTTGGAGCTTTGTGGTTATAGCCAATATTAGAAGACTATGGTTTGAGTTTATTTCTGTTCTTTGATGTCTAAAATTTTCTCGCAGCTTCTTAAAATATTTATTAATATCTAACCTATTTGGAATTTTTAGTAAGATTACAGATATGGAGAAAGTCATCTGGCGACCACACGTCAGATTTTTACATTTATCGAATATTAAAGCAAATATTTCAAAACAACGGATGTGCCAAGAGTAAACGTCCACTTCCGGTTGAGCGATTTTCACCAAATACTAATCAGTTCTTGTCACTTTTATAAATATGCTAAATATAAAATTTCGCGTTGACCTGATCAATAGTTTTTGAGTTAAAGCACCCACAAAAACGCTATTTTATACACACAGACGTCATCGAGAAAATGGTCAAAACGCGTTCAGTAAACCTCAAAACGTGCATTTCCGTTGAAATCTCGAAATCTATTTTTTTCGTGAAAACTATACTTTCCCCCTATGTGGAGAAAGTAAGAAAGATTCACACTAATTGTAAGTCAAGAGCTATTCACTTCCCTTGCGATGTTATCAATAGAAACTGCCATAGCAAAAACTTCAAATTTCGATGATATCTGCCATCAATTTTCAGCAAAAAGTGAGAGAAATTATATTTAAAAAATATTTTTCCCAGACATTTGATAAAACTATTTGATTTTTGAATTTATGAAAATCTGCGATAGTTGATAGTTCATGTTGTGCAATTATACGTGATTATATTAATTTATAAATTGCGCATGTCATATCTAATCCATTACGGTATTGTTTTATGTTCCATTAACAAACAATTATACCTTCAGATTTTTAAACAATCAAGTTTCTACTAAGAATAACTTTTAACATAAACTATTTTTACTTTCTCCATATGATGTTATATTTTTAGCCGCCACCACCACGCATCCTACCGGCGACTATTGTTAACAATTGACGCTTATTTACGTCTTAGTAACGCGCAATTTTCTTTTCTTAATTGTTGGAGCTTTGTGGTTATAGCCAATATTAGAAGACTATGGTTTGAGTGTATTTCTGTTCTTTGATGTCTAAAATTTTCTCGCAGTTTCTTAAAATATTTATTAATATCTAACCTATTTGGAATTTTTAGTAAGATTACAGATATGGAGAAAGTCATCTGGCGACCACGTCAGATTTTTACATTTATCGAATATTAAAGCAAATATTTCAAAACAACGGATGTGCCAAGAGTAAACATCCACTTCCGGTTGACCGATTTTCACCAAATACTAATCAGTTCTTGTCACTTTTGTAAATATGTTAAATATAAAATTTCGCGTTGACCTGATCAATAGTTTTTGAGTTAAAGCACCCACAAAAAAGCTATTTTATACACACAGACATCATCGAGAAAATGGTCAAAACGCGTTCAGTAAACCTCAAAACGTGCATTTCCGTTGAAATCTCGAAATCTATTTTTTCACGAATACTATACTTTCCCCCTATATGGAGAAAGTAAGAAAGATTCACACTAATTGTAAGTCAAGAGCTATTCACTTCCCTTGCGATGTTATCAATAGAAACTGCCATAGCAAAAACTTCAAATTTTGATGATATCTGTCATCAATTTTCAGCAAAAAGTGAAAGAAATTATATTTAAAAAATATTTTTTCCAGACATTTAATAAAACTATTTGATTTTTGAATTTATAAAAATCGACGATAGTTGATAGTTCATGTTGTGTAATTATATGTGATTATATTAATTTATAAATTGCACATGTCATATCTAATCCATTACGGTATTGTTTTATGTTCCATTAACAAACAATTATACCACCAGATTTTAAAACAATCAAGTTTCTACGAAGAATAACTTTTAACATAAACTATTTTTACTTTCTCCATATGATGTTATATTTTTAGCCGCCACCACCACGCCTCCTACCGGCGACTATTGTTAACAATTGACGCTTAGTTACGTCTTAGTAACGCTCCTTTTTCTTTTCTTAATTGTCAACAGGAAGTAAATATTGACAAGGATCCCAGAGGTAATACATATAATTTGCCATATAAATACGGAGAAAGTCATGTGTTGCCCACCTCAGTTTATTTTATATGTATAAAGTATAATTGTTATTTTATTCTGAGGCCACAACAGATTACAAAAGTGCATAACAATTCACACTCCCGCCGCAAAAGTAACGTCTACAAGCTCGAACTTGAACCCTTTTACGTTCGATATCGATATGAATATATCGATTGATTCCCTTAGTAACCTTCGATATTAAGCGAAATGTGTAAAAACGCTGAGATTATCATGAGACCAGGGATGAGTTAATATTGTCAAATTATGTTTGGGTAAACGATAGAATATGGAATCTGTCGACAAGAACAACATATGCAGGCTTTGCCTTCTCGAGCTTGATTATATGGTTGATATTTTTGAAGCGAATGATACAGCAGATATAATAGAGGACCTTCTTCAGTTAAATGTGAGTAGCCGAATTACTTAAAGCACATGGTCATCAGATAAATATTCTCCTGCAAATAGAAGAGATCATGTGCTAGCGAAAACCTGTAGAAAGTCCCGGCATAGAATGACGATTAATACAAATATTTACGTACATACTCTATTACAGCGATGGCAAATAAGTTTTTATTGGCGTACCATAAATGTTAAATTTCTGTTGTATATAGTTTCAGATGTGCGAGATATTTGTTTATTAAGAATTTAGCCTCCATACTTGTAATAATATTAATGTGGATTTATTCGACATCAATTTAAGTATACAAAGGCTACGAATTTGCATAGGAATCGGAAAAATGTATTCATTTTTTCATTTGAACTTTTTTGAGTCATTTTTGAAGAGAATTCTTTGGAGTTTATGGTGTAATTTGTCGATTGAATATAAACAACTTCCTCCGTCGGTCCGTTTCCACGCACGTAGTCAACTTGTAGTTTATGTGGCTAATGCCGGATGTCAATAATCGAAAAGTAATATATTTGAAAAATTTCCTTCGTGATCGCCAAGTCTTCGAGTGCCTGCTTTATTAGCTACCATAAGACAGTGATAAGGTTAACTGCAAGAAGTGACATGGCAAACACACAAGACTTGCACAAAAACCATTCGCCTTATTGGTAAATAACGCTTAATGACCAAATTTTTTTTCTCTTCCAGGTGTCCGAGAGTGATGGATATCCGCGAGTTGTTTGCTCAACCTGTCTCTCCAAGTTGAACGACTTCAAGCTTTTCAAGGAACAATGTCGAACTGCTAAAGATACCTATGATAACGTGTTTGCGCCGAACGAAAAAATTCCTGTTGGAAACTATAACTCGGACATGGCAAGTAAATTTTTAACCTACTTTCCAGAATGAAAATAGGCTTATAGTTTCGTCTTTGTGTCCGGCTGTCCGTCCCCCCTTTTAACTCTTGAACCGTTAGATCGACATTCATGACACCTGGTGGAAATCTCTTGCTGCTGGGGCTAATCGTCCAAGAATAGTTTTTGTTGCGAACATTGAAAAGCCCGGGCTCGATTCCAGGAACTATCCTTCCCATTTGGCTTACATGAGAAGTCCGAAGTCCATCGTGCAGGGTAATTTTTCCTTGTGCATTAAAATATCTTGCAATTGTAATATCGGAGCGGGATTTGTACTATACTCTGAGGAAAGGAATGGAGATTTAAATTTTTATCGTAGAATGTTGCTTATTGATTGTATTTCTTCGAATTTTACGTTAATACGTTTTTCTCACTTGTTACAAGTGTTGTCATTGTAATGACTATTGTTGGACTTGGATTCAGTGATAAATAGAATAGGTATATCAATAATGAAGTCAGGCTCAACCCTGTGGAATTTACTCATCATGAAAAAAGAACTTAGTTACTTCCACAAATTTAATTTTAAACGAACGGTTTCACTACCATCGTATCATCATCAGGTGATAAAATATAAATCGTTCCATATATATATATAGGGTAAAATAAGGGGGAGGAGAGGGAGACAGGAGGGGTTGCAAAGAAAACGAATGGAAGGTAATTGAATAAATAAACGGTTAGGAAAAGGAAGGGGTTGGAAAAGAAGGCGAAAGCAACGTAGTAGCAAAATGTTACAAAAACTTGTTAAAAGGGCCAAAGACAACAATGTTGATACAAAGTATTTACAAAATATTAGGTAAGCTAAATAGACAGTGGCATGCAGAGGTTTGGTGATGCCCGGGGCCAACTCCTTGATTGTATGCAATTGCGTTACATGCTTCAAATTGTCTGTGAAATGTTAACAAATTACTTGTGCTTTTATGTGGCATTTACATGACATTACTTGGTGACGGGATTTCTAACTAACGGAGGCCACTCATGCTCCATAAATACAATATGTAACTGTCACGCACCCCTGCGTAGATTGTATATTTGAATCACAAAATACCTGTAAGATTGGGAGTTTGGCACTTGTTTACGTTTACAATTCAAGAGAGGAAGTAAAAATAACGTGGGACGATATTGTTTGACTTTCTATAAGATTTGTAATAATCCCTCGATTCCAATATGACGCATCAATACACGCATTGATACTAGAATCGTTTTATGCGCATGCGCACGAATATTTGATACAGATTAAAATATATCAAACACTTTGATTTCATGCTACGAAGCAAAATAAAACCATAAACAAATATAACAAAATATTTTACAATGCTCTTGGTGCGAAATAATGCATTCATTAAGGCATCTTATGCTCCTTGCAACACCTTTACCGCACGAAGAGGCCTCATGAGGACAAAAAAAAAGATAACGGAGACGATTTCAAATTTCAAAAACTACATTTTTATTTCACTCTTGGATTGGATGCCCCCGATATGGAGATGCCCGGGGCCGTCGCACCCTCGGCCCCCCCCTTTCTGCACGCTACTGTAAATAGAGGAGAATGATTGTGGAAAAGGTATTCATTTAACCACTCATCTGGGTATGCTGTATATATACGTCATGCTGTTATCTCGCAACTTCTCCGGCAACTAGCGGCATCCTTTTAGTTTACCGTCTCGGCAGTAAATGGGCTTCACTTCTTTATTTGGAAAAGATACGCTTTTCGTATCTACACCCTGACTTTACTTTGCGTGTTGCATTTTCGTTACCCTAATTTTAAAATTAACAACGTTTATATGTTATTTATAATATTATTAATTTTTTATTTTTTAAACACTTAGTAATTGTGAAAATCTTTAATGACTTTATACCATATATATAAGGAGGAAAAATATTTAGAAAGTTTTGAGATGTGGGTATGGAGGAGAATGATGAAAGTGAAATGGACAGAGAGGAAGAGAAATGAAGAAGTATTAGAAATGGTGGGAGAAGATGGGATGCTAATAAAAACAATCAGGAAAAGAAAAGCAAATTGGATAGGGCACATATTGAGAAGACAGTGTTTACAAAGGAAGATCTTAGAGGGAAAGATTAGCGGAAGAAGAGGAAGAGGGAGAAAAAGAATGGGAATATTAGATAATTTAAAGCAGGGATATAATACTTATAGAGATATAAAAGAGGCTTCTAGGGAGAGAGAGAAATGGAGGCAGCGATTCAGTTAAAACCTGTCTTCGGACAGAAGCATGATGAATGAACGAACCATATTTTAGGAATTTGTGTTCATTAAATATTATTAACAAATTAAATATTTATTGCAATAATAAATATATATTAACATTTTAATTCATGTCTTGCGGTAAAAATAGTTGAAGACACAAATTTTAAGAATAAACAACTCAATTACTAAATAATTAACAAATTTTTTAATTGATTTGCGATTTGATTCACCTCAATTGCAATTTAAATGCCCACCTCCAGTTTCGAAAAATTAAATACCCAGATGTGTGGTTAAGAGAAGCGAGTCTTCACAAATAATTATCTCGAGCTGTTCAAGAGCATCCAATTTGCGACCTATAGGTACAGTCTAGTGCAAACACGCATTACTTTTTTCACACAAATACGCGTGATCAAGTAAGTTTTCCGTTCTGATGTGTTTTTTATTTCCTATAATGTTAAATGGCGGAATTTGGGAACACAAAGAGCATCTCATCCGTGGTGATTTGAAAGCCAATAAAGCTAGGTAATTGCTGTCCCACATTTAATTTAAAATATTTATGCGGCAAGTAGGAATCGTAAGTTTCGTTTGGATCATCTTGTTTTGATGGTAAAATAATATTCATTTTGGAGACAGTTCCACATTTTTACTTTCTCCGTGTACGAAGTGTATAGAGAAAGTATTGTTTTCATGAAAAAAATCGAATTCGAGATTTCAGCGGAAATACATGTTTTGAGGTCCCCTGAACACGTTTTGACTGTTTTCTCGATGGCGTCTGCCTGTCTGTTTAGTTTAGGTCCCGGGTTCGAATCTTGATTCTGACTAGGGTTGCCACCTTTCCAGCAAGCAAAGTCGGGGCATTTAAAGCTTTCAAGTAAGCAAAGTCGGGACAACAGTATATATGGCCGTAGCTGAACGCGCCCAAATAACTCATTTTTACTTTCTCCACATACGTAGTATAGGGGAAAGTATTGTATTCATGAAAAATCGACTTCGAGATTTCAACGGAAATACTAGTTTCGAGGTCCCCTGAACACGTTTTGATCATTTGCTCGATGATGTCTGTGTGAATGTGATAGCTTTTTGTGGGCGCTCTAACTCAAAAACTATTAATCAGGTCAACGCAAAATTTCATATTTAACATTTTTATAAAAGTTAGAAGATCGGATTAGTTTTTGGTAAAAATCGGTCGACCGGACGTGGGTGTTTACTCTTGTCACTTATCCGTTATTTTGAAATATTTGCTTTAATATTTGATAAATGTAAAAATGTATCGGGATAGAAGTTGTAGGAAATTTAATTTTCTACAACCTTTGTTTGATACATTTTTCCATATAATGCATTGTGTAAGAGATATCTTATATTTTTAGCTGCCACCACCACGCCACCTACCGAAGACTATTGTTAACGATTGATGCTTAGTTACGTCTTAGTAACGCTCCTTTTTCTTTTTCTTAATTGTCAACCAGAATTAAATATTGACAATGATTCCAGAGCTAGCAACATGTAATTTGCCGTATAAATACGGAGAAAGTCATGTGTTGCCCACATCAGTTTATTTTATTTGAAATTATCACGCACACATCCTCGATTATGATTTTCAGCTAAAATTTTGTGTCATCTTCTTTCATTCTGCTTCATAGTATCTATTATTTTATGCACTGGATTGCACATGATGGAAAAGTATACTCCATAAATAGAATACGCAGAGATTTGAAGAGCATGTAATTCCCTTACATGTGTGTATATTGGAAAGTCTTCTCGGAATCACTTCTTAAATATTTTAGCTTAGTGTTCTGCACATCACATGCAAATTGAAAAACGTTCATATGACTTTTTTCCAGATACACCAAGACCCTGATTTGCATCGACTCGATTTGAGTTGTATCATAGTTGCGTCATTTAGGTATTATCCTTTAAATGCCGAATGTGCCCATATGGGCACAAAATCCGATAGCTCACAGATGTACCGTATTAGCCCGAATATAATGCGACCCCGAATATAGTGCGACCCCAAGTATTTTGAAAGGAATTTTAGAAAAAGACGAAAAACATTTAATTTTCTCTATTTTGCACATTTAAATTACCTGTAAACTCATGAATTATGTACTAAAGGGGGGTAATGTGACGCCACGTAGCATCGTAACATGAACGTCCAATCCACTTAAAATGTAACAATTATAAAAATATGCGCTGAAACGCGTCATGAAACGCGCCGATACGCAGTTATTTTTTAAAGATAAAGTATTCGAATATACCGTATCTGCCCGAATATAAGCCGATACTTTTTGTCAAAATCTATCCTGAAAAAAATCACCCTCGGCTTAAATGCGAGCCTGAGGAAAAATTTGGCATCCTTGTACGACGCCATCGCTGAAAAATGTCTTGTTTCCATAGCATACCTCCTGTTGCCCGGAGCTGTAATTTAAATTGCTATTGAAGGTTATTTATATATTTTAACACGTAGTTAAAAGTAAGTGGGTTCTTATCCAAAGGAAAGGGTGGTATATAAAACAATCGAGTTTTAACAACCCACCAGGTTCCTAGTATGATTGCACGCCTCAGCAAATTCGTTTTGATCATAATTTGCAACGAGTTCTTAAGATACCAACACCGGTCTTATTAGAGGTTTTTACAAATTCTGACTACACTAAGCTTCTTCAACTCTTTGTTTTAAATGCACTTCTTGGTGCTGCAATCGATTTAAAGTTCAGATGTAGCAGTCGTCGTAGCATTTAAGGATCATTTAAATGGCAGGTACGTTAAAGTTAGGAGCCGACAGTATAAAAGAAGTTCATATTAATTTTTCTTGTTTATTTTATATTTTGCTATAGCCATTGTCATTTTTGTATGCATGTTAAAACCCTCTTTCATAGAATGTATTAAAATTGCGTATACTGACTAAGCAGACGATATCGTCTGCTTAGTCAATTCGCAAAATTCGATGACAACTTTCGATGCGCAACTGTTTGAATTCCGCTAACATAAGATACGTCTGATTCGAAGGTGTGAGCAACGGCGTTAACTGTAATTCATCTGATAATTAACAGCAATAATAATAAAACTTGGAAACCTCTTTCATAGAATCTATTAAAATTGCGTATAATGACTAAGTAGACGATCACGCCAAATTCGATGACAGCTTTCGATGCGCAACAGTTTGAATTCCAGTAAGATAAATAAATATACTTACATTTGATTGTATGGTGTGATCAACGGTGTTGACTATATTTATAATTAACAGTAATAATACCTAATAAAACTTTACATGGAACATATATAATTATATAGATGTAATGTATAATGTATTCTAGGTTGTGCGTGCATGTCTGGTACACTAAAGCATAAAATTTACGAAAATACTTTTTTGCCAAAAAATGTTGGAAAATTTCGTGGGGTCGGCTTAAATCTGGGGTCGGCTTCTATTCGGGCAGATACGGTAGTACGAATGATCTCCTCAGACCTCTACCGAGTATATTTGTACAATGTAGCATCGTAACATGAATGTCCAATTCACTAACAATGTAGCTATTATAAAAATATGCGCTGAAACACGCGTCATGAAACGCGCCGATACACAGTTAATTTTTAAAGATACAAGTATTCGAATATAGTACGAATGCAACAAGTACTCGATTATAGTGCGAATGCGACTTTCAAAGGTACATATTGAGGAAAAAAACATCGCACTATATTCGGGTCAATACGGTATATCTAACAATAATAAAAGGCTACTTCTGTCCCTTTGTGGCTCCCTCTGTCAAGCTATAAAAATGCGAATGACTTGATAATGGAACTAGATACATTTTTGATATTTGGCAGGAATGGTCGATTCACATATTGTAAGACGATGACGAAAAGAAATCTCGAAAAAAGTCCTAGGTTCGACTCCAAAGTAGGCATTTCCATTTCCCATATGATAACACGTAAAAATCGACTTTTTGATTTGCAGGCTTTTATTCTTTTTGAGATCTAAATTAGAAAGAATTAACCTATGATCTTCGGATCTAGCCCATTTTAAAGGAAAAACTATGAAGTCTTTTATTCTGTTCATCTTTTTCCGCCTACAGTTGGAAATTCCTCATGTTAAACATTTAATTCACATATTTTGGGGAAATCTTGGCAATTAATTGGGATGTTGCCTTGCCAACCAATTACATTGTTAAACCTCTAAATCCTATTGTTATTTCAATGCTTATGGGTGAAAGCGTGCTTTGAATGCTCTTACAATTATTACGACAGAGAGAGAGGAGGAGAGAGAAAATTCTTTTCATAGCAACCAATGTAAACATTCATTACGTTATTTATGAGAAGGAATACATTTGAAAGTAAATTATTAATCATTTGCATATTAAAATTAGGTACTTAGAATCATCGTAGGAGTTCGAGACTTGAAACAGCGAACGCCTAAAAGAACGAAAGTTTGTTTTCTTGCCTCCCAAAGAAAGTCAAGGTATTGAAATTTGAACTTTGAGAAGGAGAAAAAATCCTGTACTTGACCGGGAATCGAACCCGGGTCTCCCCATTTGCCGGAAAGGTGCTTTAACCAGTGAGGACGCTTAGTGTTGGAGGTTTACTACTCTGTTAGCTCTTCTTCACCGTAAATACCCCAATTCGAGAATGGAGAATCATGCTGGCTTGATAACTTAGTTGGTTAAAGCACCTATCCGGCAAATGGGGAGTCCCAGGTTCGATTCCCGGTCAAGTATAGGATTTTTTCTCCTTCTCAAAGTTCAAATTTCAATTTCAGATTTATGCCCGCATGCATAAAAAGTCTTCTCAACACCTTTGTTTCTCTAAAGTCAAGGTATATTTGTTCATTTTTTATTTCACAAAGAACTTTCCCGTTGAATTTCAATGGGCATCTCCCTAGTTATTCATAATATTTTTCGACGTTTCTTTTCCCTACAAAACAGAAGTATACAATTCTTCATTATTTTTACAATAAAATACTTATTTGAAAATATTGGTACCAGTAATTCATTAGATACGTAATTTTTCCATAAAATGAACAAAAATACCCCAAAATAAATCTGGCGTTGGAGGTTAATACCTGAAAATGTTTTGTGTTGTTTAAACTCACAGTTGCATCGTTATCTACCCGGGTTTCCCTTGTTTGTCCCATTCCAAAGCAGCCGATTGTTCTGCCCCCAAAAAGTGATGAGCAAGCGATTCAGAAGGAGTTAATTTTGGGAGGGGCTGAGCGTAAATATAAAAGAATCGCTTAAATAATTCAGCGAACGTTGAGAGCGGAAGATATTTTTTCGAAAGAGAAATGCTTGACTCCGAAATAACGCGGGTGCAGTGGCTATCAAAAATGTTCACGATTCTGCGTTAGAGAAGAACGGGATCCCTGGAAATGATCTCAGCGTATAATTCATTTGCATTCCGCACTGCTTTAAATTGAGATTCGCACCCAGGACTTGAGAAAAAGCAAGGCAATGAGAAAGATGTTTTACTTTTGCCGTGATGAGAAATCAAATCGGAACAAGAAAGTGAATGGCTGGAAATCCACATTTAATGCTGCTCATTTGTTTCAATGTCGTTCCTGTAATCCTTATGAGTTTTCAAGATTTTCACTTTATACATGCAGTCGTGGGATTTTTTTCTAACGTCCATCTTACTGCACAACTTGATAACCATCTATTGATTTTATTACCAATATAAAATTAAATTTCTCCTTAAATTTGTTGTGTGAATGAATTTAAGACTATTTTTGTTACCTTTCATAAATTACGTATGAGGTTTAACTCAGTATTATGTTGTTATTTCTGCATTACTTCTATTATTTACTAGAAAGGTATGTGTGCATTTAAATGTGATTTTTAGATATGGAAAATTGGAAGGCTAGAACCTATCTTGCTAATTTAAAGGATTTATTATTGAGACGCAACTGTCTCATTTTGCGTTAATCTCTCGTAATTCGCAATGTACTTGGAATAGAAAAACGATACAATGCCTCTTCCGTGACACTGCTGCTGCCAACAGGAAATCAAATATAACACAATGTAGAAATTTTTCTCGGGTGTACAACCGGGTCAAAGTTTGATCTAGGATCAATGTTTTGACGGCTGACTCTGCCATCGCCATCAGGATGTCTAAAAACGTGTTTTGGCCGCTATATATACTGTTCCTAGGCCGTAACGGTCTGATACGCCCGCCCACCAATCAGGTTTCATCTTTCCGCCCACCAATCGCATTGCGTCTTCCTTCCCCGAATAGGAATAGTATATACTAGTAGAAGGTGCTTGCATACTGCAAGCATTTCATCTCACCTTGAAAAAACACTAATTTTTCAAAGAGATATTACATCATGAGGAATATTTCTTTAATTCTAAAGATTTCTCTTAAGGACAGGTTTTCGTTATTTCATTATGGAACAATAATGGAGTTAAACAATCACTAATTTTTACAATTTTAGTAATATTATACTTTTCCCACATTGGGTTAATAATGCCACACATTTTGCCAAATTTTAAATTTATAGCACAATTAGAAGTGAAATTACATTTTTCTAAATCTTTAAATTTTAATAATTTTTAACGGCCGCAATAACAAATTCATGGATACATTGAAATATTTGTTCGTTGATACAGACAATTTAAAAATTTCAGCTCCCTAACTCGCCGCGTAGTGTCCAAACTTTTGCCTATATGTTTAAACTTTAAGAATTTTTAACTGCCAAACAAATTAAAATATCAAAATTTCTATAATCCCTATTTCGTTATTTTACAAATACTACCTTTAGAAATAATTTCAGCTCTGTGGCACATTTGGATATACATAAACCTTTAAAATTTGTTTAAACAATTGCGAATTTTTTGCGGCCGCATTGTTGCACTTTTTCAAAATTTTCGTTTTTTCTAGTCGGTTTTGCACAAAATCCCACCTAAGAGAAAAATTCCGAATTTCCAGCTCATCTGGAAGTGCCTAAACATTAGTATCCTATATGTGTGTTATATCCTCCTCCTCTGTAAGGAACGTCTATATATAATGATAGCGGCCAAAACACGTTTTTAGACATCCTGATGAAGATGGCAGTCAGCCGTCGAAACGTTGATCCTGGATCAAACTTTGACCCGGTTGTGCACCCGAGAAAAATTTCTACAGTCAATCCACCAGGAAAGCGCCAGATCTTATAACACAATGGCAAAATGACAAGGAAATGCATACAACTATATTGGAGTGACGTTATACAAAGCAGAAATATACAAATATACTTCGTATAATTGTCCACTTGGAGGGATAACGAATGATATGAAAAGTAATGGAATAACAGGGAAATCTTCCGCTGGCTCTCTCTTGCTGCTTGCTCGTCCTCTCTCTCTTCGTGTCTCCTTCCTCTTACTCGGGTTCGACACTCGTGACTGATGCCTGGCAGTCCGCAACGTTGCCAGGTCGGAAGTCCGCTAGTTCAGTCTGCTCTCCGGGAAGAAGGTACACCACTCGCGAAAGTCTATTGGTTAAATCGCACGATGATAGCGTTCTCTTCTGGGCTAATGTCTGTTGCTTTTAAAGGTAGAGACTGAAGTACTCGCGTCCGCCGAAGTACGAGCGTTTGCAGGAGTGCGTGCAGTTGCAGGGATGCGTGCGTTTGTAGGGGTGCGTCGTTTGCTGGAGTTTGTCGTTTGATTGAGTTTGAACACAAAAACTTATGGCGAACACGAAAAACTGGGGGGGAACTCGATAAACTGTCAGAGGGTAAAATGCTGCAATTATGACAAATAGCATTTTGATTCGCATTGTTTTTTTCTAAGAACGTAACCTTGATGCAAGTCTTGGTGCACTCTGTTGCGCTAAACGCACCCACTTGCGATACGCTGTTAACTTTCTTCGCTTGTTTCCTGCCAATTTTTGGGAGGTTGTCTTATATTTGGATAAATTGGGTACTTTCGTGAAGGATTAATATTGATTCAATTGTTTTCCTTTCCAGGTTGCTTTGGAGACCATCAAGGTAGAACCAGTCGAGGATGATGAAGACGATAAAAAGGTAAAGGGCATAAAATTGATCATTTATTGAGGATGACTTTGGGGCTTTTGACTCTTGGTCGCATTAACACGTTGAAACCGAGCGCCATCAATAGATGATGCTCGGAATTTGCCGAGATCCGAGTGCCAAAGATGACGTGCAGTTCCCTCTCTGCTTTCGAAATTTCGCTCTCCTACATTTCGTCAGGCAAAGCACTCAAACCTTCAGGACGGTCTCATTCGAAGTCTCTCTTTTGTATGGTGTACCTCGCTCCGTTTATATTTTTGATTGGATCCCTTTCTTTTCACATTTGTATCTATTGATTTATTGTTTTTCTTTATTTTCTGGTAAATAATATGCCTTTTGTTTATTTATTTTGTTTTTTGTGATTTCATTTACTTAAATTAATCAAAATCGTGCTTTTACCGAATGTATTTAATTATTTAACCACTCGTCTGAGTTTTCTCGGCTGTTTGCTATGGGTATGCCGTAATATTCCGTCATGTTCATTCCTTCCTCGTGGATTACCCATTTATTTTCACTTCCAAACGCTGTCTAAACGTAAAAAAATAGACGTATTTATGTTTGTTTCTTTGTCGTAGATTATCCATTTTCCTGATGTTGCATGGGCACAAAAGAAAATTAAATTAAATAGGTATTTAGAGCAGTTATTGTGTACATCAATCGTAACGAAGATTGTTTTCGTTGGCAACAAATACAACACGGGTCCTAAGTGAATTACTACTTTCTCGTTTGATTTTCTTTAAATTGGAAAGACTTTTTTGTTATAAGTTACAGTAAAACCTCATTATTTTGAAGTTCAAGGGACCACAGAAATACAACTTTCAATTATCCGGGTTCGAAATAAATGAACTTAAAAAAAATTGAATTTTTTTATGATCTGCTACTTGGACAGTAAAATCACAATATATCTGTTCTGCTACAAAACGTATTGACGAACACCACCGCATGTGAAAAATAGGATCGAGTGAACAAACCAGTTTTCCCAGTGTATATTTCAAGTTACTCTTTTACACCATGTTTCGGAAGAAAAGACTTTTAACAGCGCATACTCGGCCAAAAGATTACAAAAATGCATGCTAAAAAGATTTAGAGAAGGGAAAACTAAAAAGGCAAACATAAGCATGACATTTTATGGACGATCTCTATTGTAATAAATCCCTCAGCGTCGTCCTGTGTACTGGGCATGCAGGACAAAAACTTCATATGCGGTTGTACTGGGTACGCTGTGGAGATCGCTAGATATCTTGAGACGCAACTGTCTCATTTTACATTAATCTCTCGTAATCCTCAAAGTACTTGAAAATAGATAAATGATGCGATACCCCTTCGGTGACACTGCTGCTGCCAACAGGAAATCAAATATAATGCACTGGCAAAATGACAAGAAATATGCTAACAACTATATTGGAGTGACATAATACAAAGCAGATGTATAGTAAGATACTTAATAGGAATGTCCACTTGGAGGGATAACAAATGATACGAAAAGTATTCGACTCGCAGGGAAATCTTGCGCAGGCCATGGCTCAGGTGCACGTCTCTCTCCAAGTGCTTCCTCGTTCTCTCGCCCTTTCTGTCCGTCTCCCTCTCGGCTGCCCGTCCGTGACGTTGCCAGATCGGAAGTCCCCTAGTTCGCACTGTATTGCGAATAGAGGGCACAGCACTCGTGAAAGTCTATTGGTTGTGGCCAACTATGGTAGCGTTCTCTTCTGTGCTAATGTCTGTTGCTATAAAAGGCAAAACCGTACGTATGCGCAATGCCGAAGTAATCGCGTATCATTATTTATTTTGACCCAATAAATTTTCTTAAATCTGAAAAACCTTGATGTATTTCAAAACAGTAACATTGGGGTTTCCTATTGTGCTTAATTCTGCAATTTTTGCTGTCTTTCTTTTTCCTATATTATACGTAAAATTTTGTGATTGAATTTTTGCATAATTATGTGAATTGTGGGTTCTAAAAACCCCTATTCAATGCTGAGACTAACCGAACCTCTGCACGAAAGCTACTGTGTGGTGGAAGGGGACTGTTTATCTGCTTTGTGATGTCTCTCGCTCTTGAGATGAAAATTTTTTTTGTGCGTCAACACTTAGAGCTATATGGAAAGGGAGGAGGAATGGTCTTCGGATCTGGGCTAGCGATTGGTTCAGTATTTCTTGAGAACAATACAATGAGACTGAGAAAGAGAAACACTTATCTGACATCAATGCACAAACAAGCCCTTTCAAAGATATTTACAAAAGCATGATCAGAGCGCATGGGAAGCGCTTGGGTTGTACAAAAAATGTATATAATATATATAAAATAATATTCTCTTGCCGCTCTGAGGGAAACATTTATGCTGTACGGAGGTAGCTATTGTTCGTTATTTTCCATTGTTACTTTTGTTTACTTTCTAAGGGATTAAAAGAGTCGAACTAATCATGGCATCAAGCAATAGAAAAACGCAAGCAATACCTGGTGATGAAAAGTAGACTGAAATCTTACTTGAAAGTGATTCAGCAGAAAGGGTCAGTTGAGAGAGTGATATTGAGAATAGCATTTAAGTTCATGCTCAAATTACTAAAGTAAAAATTTATATTTTTTGGCATTTTTTTGAGTGGGTAAATACGAAACCTCTTCTCTCCTGTCCCTACACACTTCTAGCATCTTTTTATGTCCTTATTAGAAGTTTTTTCCGAAAAACTTATGGGGAAGAGGTAAGAGATCTACGATAAAGCAGTATACGTGAAGTAATTCAAGAACCTGGAATTAAGAAGGTCTAGTGATGCAAAGATAAGATGATTCCTCTATTTGTATCATCTACAGTTTTATTTCATGACGACTATTAAATAAGTAAAAAGAAGTTACCTGTCTGGGAGGTAATGTATATTTTGTTTGCGAGAAATGGAGAACAAAAATGTGTTGCCTTTGTCATGTGCGCACATGAACTTTCGACTTAAACACACAATATGGATAAAGGTTTCGAATTAAATGAAATGTTCGCGAGTCACCGGACCAGATCATGACTTCGAATTTCATTGTAGACGTATTTCGAACAATCTGTACTAAAAAGTATGCAAAATCCTATGATGTTGGCCCAGGACTGCTCTTAGCTATTTTGAATTATCCGGGATCGAAATAACGAGGTTTTACTGTATATCGTATGAGATTTAAAGGAAAGATTTTTTTTGCCATCACTAAAGTGGCACTCCCAATTAGGTCACGTAAACTATTTATATAATTTTCTTAGTTTCTTTGCCCCTATGTCCGAAATACCAAATTTCATCAACATACTCCCAATAGTTTCTGAGATGAAACAGCGGACAGACGGAAATGACCTGAACATAAGGCGTTTCTTTTAATTTATTGCAAAAAACACCTAAAAATGATTGCGTCTCGGAAGCAAAAATGATTGCGTCTCGGAAGCAGACGTTAACCGAAAAGTGACCACCTCGCTCCGCCATATTTTTCCACGACGGCATTCCATTTTTGATACATATCGATGATGGAAGTTGCTCGTCAAAGGTTGGTACCCCTTTGTTAACTATGACGTAAAATAAATTTTTATGCTGTATGTGTTATCAGTTTCAAACGGTATGAGCAAGTCTAAATTTCCTTTGTTTCATGAGGGAAAAGAGCTTTGTAGCACGTACAACAATCAGGACGACGAATCAGTTCAATGAACGATAGTTCCGCAAAAATATCTATCAAAAAAATGAATGATGGGTTTCGAACTTCCGGTATTCGATATTTGGTTCGCAGCTGCGTGATTTTATAATGTAAAGATTCAAGCAATATTTTAAGTCAAATCCATCAGTCTGAAGTGTTACTATAACTTATTAACAGAAATAAGTTTAATTTTGTTGTGTAGTAATTTTGAATAGATACCCCGCAGATAATTTTTAAGTTTTACTGATTTATTGTGAAACATAACAATAAAGCCATGTCGAACATTTGGAACAACTTCAGAAATGACAGTACAAACGACAAATATGCTATATGCAACTATTGTAAAGCTAGAATTTCCTGTGGTATATCAAATAGCACTTCTAACCTAACAGAACCGAAACCGAGAACCGGGATCAGATTAATATAACCGAAACCGGGAAAAAGTGGAACCCTCCCATCCCTATTATTAACAAATTAATTTTTTATTGTAATAATAAATAAATATTAACATTTTAATTCGTGCCTTGTGGTAAAAATAGTTTAAGACAAATTTTAAAAAGAAACAACTCAGATACTGAATAATTAATGTATTTTTTAATTGATTTTGCGAAAGATAAAAAATAAATTCACCTGGATTGCAATTTAAGTGCCCACCGCTGGTTTCGAAAAATTAAATACGCAGATGAGTGGTTAACGTTCATATACAATTAAATAAGTTATATTAAAAAATCTCAAATTTTGATAATCATAGTAAATATAAAGTGTTAACCACTTCCCTGATGGTTTCTTTTTACAATACAAGATAAAAAAAGTCATTTATTAAATTTTAGTTTTGGAAAAATCATGGAGACAGTTATGGAAATGTTTCCATGTCTTTCTTACTTTCTCCATGCACGAAGTATAGAGAAAGTATTGTTTTCATGAAAAAATCGAATTCGAGATTTCAACGGAAATACATGTTTTAAGGTCCCCTGAACATGTTTTGACCATTTTCTCGATGATGTCCTTCTGTCTGTATGTGATACATTTTTGTGGGCGCTCTAACTCAAAAACTATTAATCAGGGCAACGCAAAATTTTATATTTAACATTTTGATAAAAGTTAGAAGATCTGATTAGTTTTTGGTAAAAATCGGTCAACCGGAAGTGGGTGTTTACTCTTGTCACTTATCCGTTATTTTGAAATATTTGCTTTAATATTTGATAAATGTAAAAATGTATTGGGACAAAAGTTGTAGGAAATTTCATTTTCTACAACCTTTGTTTGAAGCATTTTCCATATAATGCATTGTTTAAGAAATATCTTATATCTTTAGCTGCCACCACCACGCCACCTACCGAAGACTATTGTTAACAATTGACCCTTAAGGGGTCTCCACCCACCATTTGAGAATCACTTATATTGAGCAACTTGTACATACTATTGTAATGAAATTCATTACTCTGTGTGGAGAAATTCGTTTACTGGATACATCAGATTTTTCACTGAAAATTATTGTTTAAAAATTATACACGAGTTTAATTACAGATAATTTTTCTTGGAGATGCTTCTGTCAAGAGTTACTTATTGCTATCATATTAATTACTTTATATGGGGACAACATGTGACAGACACATCAAATATTTCTTGTTTCATATATATAATGGTGTAATTTATCAAGTTTTTGTTACAAACTGTATAGATCAGCTGATTAGTGTTCACCTTCACATGGCACCGTGCGTCTTTACAGACAATGCCAGGACGTCAACCCATGAATGAGGATCTAGCGCAAGGCATTCAAGAGGAGTTGGATGCAATATCTGAACGTCGGGGCAATGATTCGGACTGCGATGGGGATGAAGGTGCGGACGAGGTTTTACTGCGCAGGAAACGCTCAGCAGTAAATGCTGCCGTGGAATCTGTAAAAGCTTCGACGTCGGGAGAGCAACTGAGTAAACGTTGCCGTGCGTCTACCACCTCCATTGGCATGAAGACGGAATGTCGACACGAAGACGACGTCTCCGACGACAATTTGGTAGACGACCCAGTTTTCTGGCCAGATAATTTAAATGCAGACTCCGACGCAGGTGGCTCGGTCACAGCCGACAATTTGTATGAGAATCCTTGCTCTGATTTAGCATCGGAATGCATGTCGGGGAATATTTCCATGTCTGATAGCGACGAGGATAAGCCCGTACAAACTCCCGAGTCGAAGTATATGTGGGTAAAGAAGGGTAGACAGCCCGCCTTTTTCAAGGGCGCAAAATTCGAAGAACCGTATGGCCCTACGTTAGATTTGCAAAATAAATCTCCGTTGGAGATATTTTCCCAGTTCTTTTCACCACCTGTGTGGTTGCACATTGTGGAGCAGTCCAATCTTTATGCAACTCAGTCAGGTTCCGATCTGTCAGCTACCGTAGAAGAAATGCGAGCTTTTTTCGGGATCTTGATAATCATGGGATTTCATAAGCTTCCTAATATGAGACTTTATTGGTCTAGGGACCAAAATTTTCACGTTAGTAGAATCTCTGAAGTGATGCCTCAGAGACGATTCCTCAATCTTGTCAGGTTTTTACATGTAAACGACAACATGCAGATTCCGGAGAAAGGTTCGCCTGACTACGATAAGCTCTACAAATTAAGACCCATCATAACGTTTCTTTCAGAAGCATACGAAACTGCATTTAATCCCTCACGGTGTATATCAGTAGCTGACAGCATGTCGAAGTATAAAGGTAAAAACATGATGAAACCCGTGAAGAGAGGGTTCAAAATTAGGGTTGCGGCGTGTGCTGCCTCAGGGTTCATGCTAGCCTTTGAGGTGCATACCAGCAGATGGGAAGTTTTCCATGCATCGTCACATGTCGGTGAGAGCGTGGTCATGAATCTAGTCAGATCGTACAGGTGGTTGAATTATTGCATTTTCTTCGACGATTTCTTTACGTCACTCCCGCTGTTGGAGAAATTGCTCAAGAAAGGTTTTTTTGGTTGTGGGACCATGAGAGAAACTAGGCGGTATTTCCCGAAAAACGACTTGAAGTCCGACAAAGATATGAAACCGGGGGAAAGCGACTATGTCCAATCAGGTGATATTTCCGTCGTAAAGTGGATGGATAGAGGGAAGAAACTGGTTTGTGTAGCCAGCAATATGCACGATCCCACCAAAACGACGACCGTCCAATGCACGCGGAAGATGGGGAGGAGAGAAAAGATTGAATGTCCGGATGCTATAGCAGAATATAACAAATACATCGGTGGTGTCGATAAGTTCGACCTTTACATGTCACGTTACAGTGTCGGCTGGAAGTCTGCACGGTGGTGGTTGCGGTTATTTTTCTATTTCTTGGACAGTGCCATCGTGAACAGTTACATACAATATCAAGAGGATTCAAAGTTGAGGAATGAAAAGAAGTGGATGACCCAACTCGAGTTTCATTCCCAACTAGCGAACGAACTTATCGGAAACTATGTGAATCGGAAGAGAGTGGATGCCTTTCCCGGAGCCACTGGCACCCAAAAGAAAAACACCACTTTAGGGCAAAGATTTGTGGCCAAGATGATTCGGCTGAGTGACGTTGGGAGCCATATGCCTGAAGTAGGCACCCGACGCAGATGCACCTACTGCAGCACCAAGGTGGGGCAGAAGAGGAGCACCTTGTGTTGCAAGACGTGTAACGTGGCTCTTTGTAAAGGATGTTTTGCTCCCTTTCACAAGGCATTGTGATGTTTCGATCAAATTTTGTTTATTGGTCATTCCACACAGTTGGTAATTCATTTATTATTATTAATGAGTGGAGACGACAGCGAAGAAATTATGGCATAGTAGTTGTTTCCTTTCTTTATAATAACTTTTTTGTTAAATTATTGTCTTTTACTCAGCTGTATGTCACAAAAGTGAACTTTGTTTCAATTAAATTAATGGCGGTACAAATGTGTACCACAACATTTGATTGGTGAAAGGTCACCGATTAAAAAAAAATAAAAGCATATTTATCAATTGATGTCGTTTTACGTAATTACGAGGGATCGACGCTTGCATTCTTGCATTTCTATCGAAGTTCCACGATAGCGATTTTCTTGAGTCTGCATCATGAAAATTTAAAATACATAAACGAAAAGAAAATTACGCATTCTGTCATTAACCACTCATCTGGGTATTTAATTTTTCGAAGCCGCACCAGCGGTGGGCATTTAACTCGAAAATTTGGCAAATTTTTACCTTTTGAATTATATTTATAAAATGTAGTAAATGTTCAGTATTTGATTGGATATTTTTTTATTTAAAACATTAGACTCTTTTTAACACGCAAGAATAAAGAATTATGTATAAATATTAATTTTTAATGGAAATTTTAAATTAATAATATTATGTGAAAATTACAAAAAAATGGGGTGAAAACGATCTAAAATTACATAATTACTCAAAATATTCATAAAAATCATATTATCACTAATAAAAGTTAAGACATAAACTTATGTATAATTAAAAAAACAATATATTGAAATAGAAAAAATTATATTTATTACGTAAAGAAACAAAATAAATATATATATGGTGCGAAGGCTTTCGCTGTAGGCTGCATGTTTTTCGATAGCTCACCGCATTGATCGGCTGTTTCACAAGACGACGTTTCGCCGGCGTTGCAGTCGGCTTCCTCAGGTCAGCTGACCTGAGGAAGCCAACTGCAACGCTCTTTTCACTGAAAACTTTCTAGAAAAAAGGAGTTGCAATGCTCTCTCGTTTACTAAAATACATAGCATAATCCGGTTTTAGTAAAATTCCCTGGAGTATGAAGATACCAAGAAGAGTTTTTATTTCATTTGCAGTTGTCTCCCCACAACTACGTGCTCTAGATCGTGGTTTTAGGCTAGATTTTGCGTCAAGAAATTTTTTGGCATAAGTAGATATTAGTTTGCTCCATTATCATCGTACATAGTTCGTCATCAACAAATAGCTCAAAGGATTCAAGTATATCATCTCCATCCTCAACCTGTACATTTAAACTGGGGTTACCTGTAAATGTAAACTTGTTTCACACTTCCTCATGTGTATTCCAAACGTAAAGTTTAAAAAATAACCGGTTAACTGGGTATGGTAAAAACCAGTTTGAAAGCCTTAACCTCATACCAAGAGTAAACAGAAAATAGGGTGAGAGCATTAGCCTAGCCCCTTTCCAACATCCCGACTCCGACCTCTCCATGGGCCAAGGACATTGGAAGTGGATGAAGCTGCTTTTCTTCCACCTCTTCAAGGTCACGTGCTCAATAGCCAATATCTACAATTTACTGTGGTCAGGGGGAAGGCAAATGATGCATCGGCAGCTTCGCCTTCTTCTTGGGAGGGAACTTATTGAAGAAGAGGCGTCAGCTATTCCCTCAAACTTCCCACAAGGGAAGACCAAGGGCAAGCGGGACCCATTGGGTCGGTTAGATACGAAAGAGAATGAGCATTGGCCCATAAAGGGAAATTGCTTTCAATGCCGTGTATGCTCAGAGAAGAAAAATACACACTGGCAAAATGCAATATGTTGGTTTGTGTGTATTTTCCTGTTTTGAAGAATTGAGGGTTAAATGATAATAAATATTTTAAGGGACTGCGATAAAAATTCAAAGACCATACAAAGAACAGACATAAACTTATACCATAGTCTTGTGATATTGGATATAGCCACGAAGCTCCAACAATTAAGAATAAAACGGTAGATTACTAAGATGTAACTAAGCGTAAACAAAAGTATTTACAAAAGTCACCTGTTGATGGTGTGATGGTGGTAGCTAAAAATATGTTTTTACTTTCTCCGTATACGAAGTATAGAGAAAGTAATTTTTTCATGAAAAAAATCGAATTCGAGATTCCAACGGAAATGCTTGTTTTAAGGTCCCCTGAACACGTTTTGACTATTTTCTCGATGATGTCTGTGTGTCTGTCTGTCGGTCTGTATGTGATAGATTTTTGTGGGCGCTCTTACTCAAAAACTATTAATCAGGTCAACGCAAAATTTTATATTTAACATTTTTATAGAAGTTAGAAGATCTGATTAGTTTTTGGTGAAAATCGGTCGACTGGAAGTGGGTGTTTATTCTTGTCACTTATCCGTTATTTTTAAATATTTGCTTCAATATTATTATTAAATTATATATACTTAATAATTTATACTAACTTTAAATTTAAAAATTGTAGAAAAGATTGTTCTCTACAACATTTATTTGAAACCCTTTTTGCCTTGGATTTATTGTTTAACACTTTCAAGCTGGGTTGTATTTACCGAGATTACCAAAAACCAAGATTTTTTAAATAACACCTATTTAATTCCATATGAACGTTAAATTATTAAGTTCTTTCGGTAAAAACATGATTTTGGTTAATTTAAGTTTTAGTAAATGAAAATGGACATTTAACAAAAGGCATATTGTGTATCAGAAAATAAAGAAAAACAATATATCAAGAGATAGAAATGTGGAAAGAAAAGGGCTCCAAACAATAATGTAAAACTCGTACCGAGGAGCAAAGTATACCATACAAAAGGCAGACTCCAAGTGAGACCATTCTGAAGGTTCGAGCGCTTTATCTTACAAAATGGAAGGATGCGAAATTTTGAAAGCAGAGGGAACTGCGTAGTAGCACATCATCTATAGATGGCGCTCGGATCTCGGCAAGTTCCAAGCGTCATCTGTCGACGGCGCTCGGCTTGGATGTGTTAAGGGATATTTTTTTAATTATTTTTTTTTAGCTGCCGTCACCACACCGCCTGGAGGCAATTTTTGTAAACACTTAGTTATATCTTAGTAATGCTCCTTTTTATTTTCTTATTTGTTGGAGCTTTGTGGCTATATCCAATATCAGAAGTCTGCGGCATGAGTTTATTTCTGTTCTTTGTAAGGTCTTGGAATTTTTTTTTGCAATTCCTTAAAATATTCATTATCATTTAACCGAATGGGATTTTTTAGAATTATTACAGGTATGGAGAAAGCCATGTGGCGGTCACTTCAGATTTTTACTTGTTATTTTCTCATATGTGTATCCAGCGTATGTCAGCCTGCATAGAATTTTCACTAACAATTTCATTTGTGTTTATTTTCAATGCGATGAGTTTGTCTTGCAATGAATTTATGTAGAACCCCCTTCCCACCAAGGAATCCAAGAGGAAGGCTATGGATGGCGGTAATGAAAAGAAGAAGACCAAGACGGAATCGATTACACTGATGACGAAGAAGGAAGTCTTGGACAAGCTGAGAGCAGGTCATAGAGTGGCCGCCTTGGCGAATGCGTACAACCTCGATGAATCGATCGTCCGCACCATCCAAAAAAACGAAGAATCCATCCAAGTCAGTCTTGAGGCGGCCGCTACCACTAGCGATTCTATACGGAGTGTGAGTAAAAGATTGGTGCAACAGAACAAAACCGAAAAGCTGTTGACAGGCTGGATTGAGGAGCGGTTGCAGGACGGTGCGCCGCTTGACGGGAACATCATCCAGGAGAAGGCGCAGGAGTTTTATGAAATGGTTTGTGAGGAGGAAGGGGAACCTTCGAAGGAGTGTGAGTTTGGCGTCGGTTGGTTCGACAAGTTCCGTAAACACTTCGATCTTCGCCACATAGACTTTTCCGGCGAGGGAGCGTCTTTCGACCGCCCGAAGGGATTCCGAGAGGATTTTCGAAGGATCGTCGAAAAGTACAATTACCACCCCCACCAAGTTTTCAATGCCAGTGAGACTGTATTGTATTGGAAACGGTTGCCGTCGAGAACGTACCTCAGCAAACAGGTAAGTGTGGCTGCCGAAGATCACATCTCGTTCCTATTCTGCGGAAACGCTTCCGGCGATTATAAGTGTAGACCCGTGCTGGTTTATCACGATGCGAACCCTACAGCATTAAAGGGTAGGCATAAGAGTTTTTTGCCCTTCACTTGGAGAGCCAACAAGGACGCGGTTGTGACTAGAGCTATTTTCATGGATTGGTTTACCTACTCTTTTGTGCCTGAAGTGAAAGAATATCTGACTAAAAAGAACCTTACGTTCCAAGTTCTCCTTGTGCTTGATAAGTCGTCTTGTCATCCCCCCAATTTGCAAGGTGCCAACCGAAATGTGAAGGTCGTATTCATGCCGCCTTGTGAAACTCCTATGCTTCAACCCCTAGACCAGGGGGTCATAAAAACATTCAAATGTTACTACGTCAGGAGAGTAATGAGGAAGCTTGCAGAGGCGTCGGAGGAGAATCCCGTGGACGGCATCCAAGAATACTGGAGCAAGTTTAACATGGCCCAAACGATTGTGGAGATCAAAGAATCGTGGAGCGACATAAGCAGGTCGACTCTAAATGCCGCGTGGTGTAAATTGTGGAGCAGTATCACGAACGATTTTCATGGGTTTCCCGTGCTAACGTCGGAAGTGTGGGAGATTAAGCAGTTGGCAAGGACTGTGGGTGGAGAAGGTTTTGACAACATGGAGGAAGAAGATATAGAGGAGCTGGTGAATCTGTCTCAGGACGAGTTGACTATTGACCTCTGAAGCGTGATTTCACTCCATCAGACAATTTTATTTTCCAAGGAAAAAAATCATCCTTATTAAATATATGTTGTATGGTACCTAGTGAACTAGTGACAAGTGGGAGAAGATTTGCAGAGCAAATTACTGTATTTACCCGAATCCAAGACGAGGTTTTTTTCCTAATTTCAGCTTGCAAAAATGGAGGGTCAACTTAAATCTGAGTACAAAGAGATATATCATTAATAAATGGCAGTAAATTCATCGTGGGTCAATTTGTCATGTGACAGACTTGTTGCTCGTCAATACATTGCACAACAAACTCATTGCGCGTCAATTAATCGCTCAACAAATTCATCGAAAGGCTCTATGACTGGTGTATGGCAGGGAGGAACACTTGTTAGGTTGGGTTGGGAGTTACCTTCAGCTATTCACCAACAATGATGCTCGCTTTATATAATTCGCGAAGAGAATTGTGATTCATTCTAGTAATACTAAGAGGGCTTCTGCGGTGTATTATTCTCCGTTTTTTTTCTTTCGGGTCATGACCGCATGCATTGTCTTTATTGGACAGCAGTTTTGCTATCATTCCAGAGAGTATCTTCAGGTCACTTGGACCAGAAGATGCTTCTTGAAATGGTAGTGAAACTGTCGTCCAATAAAGAGAATGCACCCGGTCATCATTGAAATATAAAGAAAAATTTTGTTGTGGAAAAGTGTCTCCCACCGTCGTACATCAGCCATGGTGTCTCTCACCTTCCAATTTGTCTCACGACATATTTGTCGAGCGATGCATTGGCGTGCGACAAACCGACTACGACAATGACACCCAACGAACTGATCGTGACAAGGGTTCGTATAACCGTATAAGTATTTAATCAATGTTTTTTAATTGATAGTAGCTCAATAACTTTGGCCAAAACTAAACAAAAATGGAATACTCCTTAAGCCAAAACAACTAGAGGGCTGCAAAACCCAATGCATTTCGCCCACAAGGTGGGCATCGTCAAGGGTAGAACCTGTTTCAACAGTGACTGGAAGCCAACTGCCAGGTTTAAAACGGAAACCTTATTCCTAACAACTCCTTTCACCCTATGAACCAAAAAATAGCTGTTTCAATTTTTAACACACAGATTATGTAACATCCCCCTCAATAAAATCAGATATGCAAAGGAACTTAAACACATAAAACAAATTGCCGCTAAACTTGGATACGATAATAATTTAATTAATAAATTAATGAGAAAACATAACTTTAATAAAACTTTGTCCAATGCCACTTCCCTTAAATTAGACACCAAAAAAGAGGACAAATTAGTAAAATTGCCTTATTTTCCACCATTAAACAGAGGCTTGAACAAAATTTTTAAACATAAGAATTATACCACAACATATACAAATCCTTATAATTTGAAAAATTTACTGGGCAGTACAAAAGACAGAACAGAATCTTTGAACAAGTCCGGTATTTATAAAATACAATGCTCACACTGCGACAAAAAGTACATAGGACAAACAAGAAGGAAACTAATAACACGCTTCAAGGAACACATGGCTCACTATAAATATAATCGTTTTGAAAAATCAAGCATTGCCAACCACATCTTTGAAACAGGTCATAGTATACACGTAAACGATTTAACATTGATAACTTCAGCCAATAACTCACTAAACTCGTTAGAAAACCTTCACATTTACAAAAACCGCGATACACTTATGAACACAGACACAGATTTTAACAAGATCCTTTACAAATTGACAGATTTAAACGACACACACGCCGAAAAATCTTTCCGCGTTTCACTTGTTTCTCGGTCGTCGTCTTAATACTTTCCGTTTTAAACCTGGCAGTTGGCTTCCATTCACTGTTGAAACAGGTTCTACCCCTGACGATGCCCACCTTGTGGGTGAAATGCATTGGGTTTTGCAGCCCTCTAGTTGTTTTGGCTTAAGGAGTATTCCATTTTTGTTTAATGTTTTTTAAAACAAATAAAACAAGTTAAAAAAATTGTTGTATCTACAGTAATTTTTCATTGCAAAATTACGATCCAGATTTCAATTGTTACTGTATTAATTTTAAAAAATAGATTTTGAAAATTCTGTTTTTTCCTTAAACAAAAATTTGCAACAAAACATTTCAATTAATGAATGAATTAATATACCTATACTGAATCCGTTCAGTGAGAAATTAGGACGAAATCATTTTTATTGTTTTGATAGTCTCCTAAAAGGGGAGACGTCTTAGATTCGAGGTAAATATGGATTATAAGAAGCTTTATTTTTGTTTTAGGATTATGACGTCTTGATAAAATTACATCGTCGGCTGAGATCGACGTCCTTGTAATGTAGCCTATAAGTTTCCTTTAAAAGCATTGTATCAATGGTATGTAACAGTATGTTTTCCATTTAAAAGCTCGTTGTCGTGGCAATTATTAACCGTTATTAAAAAAATAGGAAAAATATTTTCCCTTTTATGGATTAACCCATTGAGGACCAAATTTTTATTTTTTGTAGATTTGTGTCGGGAAGACTTAAAATAGCAATAAAAAATGTTACTGAAAATAGTTTTTTTTTCTTGATTTCCAAATGGGGCATCATTACTTCAAATTAAAAACTGCCAACACAAAGCAGTTTAAGAAAAAACTTTTAATCCTCCAGTACTCGCGCGGGGTAGATTTTAACCCCATATGAATTACATTGAAAATGCATCCCGGATGTAGTTCATTCATGAACAAAAAATGGCAAATACATATCTAATTTAATAGAAACAAGAGTTTCTAATAATATTTTTAAATAAAAATTTACAAAACTTGTTTCTTGTAATATTTAATAATATTATTTTAAAATAAAAATTTACAAAACTTAATTCAGTATTTCTATTATCTCAAAAATAGTGAACATATTTTTGGCATGCGAAAACAAAATACAAAATGGAATTTGGTGAAAAATGGTTAAATTACAATTACTTTCTATTATAAATACATAAAAGTTTATAAAAGTACAGTTGTAATAATTTTACTATTTTTCAAAAGTCCTCATTTTTTCAGACATCTCATACACAACCACAAATTATAAATCAATTAATGTGAGACAATTAGTGCATAAAAATTTAAGTATTTACTATCAATAATATTGCATATGGAGAGAGAAAGTGGAAAGAGCATAAGTTTTTTTCCTCACCTCAGAAATTATAGGTATCAGTTGAAATTTGTTGAGTGAGGAACAGAAACATGAAAAAACTCAATTGTTGCATTACAAACTAATTCACCAAAACAGCAACAATATTTTCCTCACAAGGAGATATATCACAGATGTTCGTCTCAGATCGCCATGCGCTGTCTAAGATAAAGCGCCCTTACTCAAAAACTGGCAACACAATACTAGAAAAACCTTACATGTGTCATTCCAGCTACTGGAAAGGAGGAGGCAGCGAAAATCAAACAGGAGGGAAACCATCAAAATGTAAGGGGTGGGGTATAAATCTACCCCGTGCGAGTACCGGAGGGAATTAAAATTTAAAACTCCTGAACCGTAAATAAACCCAGAGAGCACTCACACGTCAATAAGAAAAAAAAAGGAAAATTAAATTATACTTACAAGTTTGCAGAATGATGATGGCCTACAGGGACCTGTTGTCAAAAACTAGCTTAAAGAGATGAAAAGGAACACACGCGCAATCACTCCGGGAAACTCGCTAGATAGGTACGTATTTCGAGAGCTATGCTCTCATCTTCAGTGGCTGATACTTCATAATAACTTTTATATTTTTGAAACCCAGGTGCCGAATAAGAATTCATTGATTTCCAGGGATGTATTCGTGGTTTCACTTATTTGAAACTGAGGAAGATTACTCGTAGCAACGGAAGCTAGAAACCAGGTTCAAAGAACATCTTGCACATTACAAACACAATAGATTTAACAGGTCTAGCGTCGCAATACACATACAGGAAAATAATCACCCGATTAAAATCGAAAACATGTCTCTCTTAAAATCAACACAAACCGACTGGAAACCAGACGCTTACGAGAGCATTTTCATAAACAAATTCAAAGAGACGGTTATGAATAACGACTGCGGACCTATCCCTTACTCACCCCTCTGCACGCTAACCGTTATGAATTCCCCCACCCCCCTGCCCTCCTTTCACTTTTACCCGGAACATATAAATACACAAAACCAAACACAAACAATCCATAGGACTTCAGCCACTGAAGATGAGAGCATAGCTCTCGAAATACGTATCAAGCGAGTTTCCCAGAGATTTCCAGAGTGATTGTGCGTGTGTGTGTTCCTTTTCTTCTTTTTAAGCTAGTTTTTGACAACAGTTCCCTGTAGGCCATCATCATCCTGCAAACTTGTAAGTATAATTTTAATTTTTCTTTAGTTCTTATTGACGTGTGAGTGCTCTCTGGGTTAATTTACGGTTCAGGAGTTTTAAATTTTAATTCCAATCTGTACACCATAGTCTCCAATTCCATTTTTAACATCGAGTACCGGAGGGTTAACTACGTTACATTTAGGGAACATATTTCACGGATTTTACCTGATTTTGCCAATTTTTTTACCTCCCAATCAATGTTCTCTCTAAGCTGCACAGCTGTGCATCCGTGCACAGATTACTATACTCCACAGACTAAAAACAGTGACATAGAGGTCACGTCCCCTATCATTATATATCGACGTTTCTTACAGGGGATATAACATACGCATAATATATAGGAGGATACTAATGTTTAGGCACTTCCAGATGAGCTGGAGATTCGAAATTTTTTTCTTAGGTAGGATTTTAAACAAACAGGTAAATGTTTAGACACTACGGGATGAGCTAGGAAGCTGAAAATTTCACGTTATTTACAGAGTAGTGCATTTGCACAAATAAACATTTGAATCTTTCCATAAATATATTGCGGCGGCCGTTAAAAATGTTTAAAATTTAACCAGATGAAATGCTTGCGGTATGCAAGCACCTTCTACTAGTATGTTATATCCTCCTCCTCTGTAAGGAACGTCTATATATAATGATACTACAAACAGTAATGAATTAACAAACCTGAAAGTAAAAAGTTGCGAAATATTCAAGGTGAACATAATGTTGGAACCAGTCCAACATATGAGCAGATCAGTAAAAATGCGATGTCGGATGAGGTTCGACATATGAGCACAAAGGGTTAAGAGAGTTTTAATGGCTGCTGGGGAAACTGAGAAAGAAGCCATTAATACCACTACTCTTTGGGTTCATTGCTACAAAATATTACAACACAAATAATGCAAATTTAATAAAAATATGGGGGTGGGAATGGTGGAGTGTTTAGGACACTGGTTGCTACTCAACTGCTGCTCGAAAGGGCAGCAGGACCGAATCCTGTGCAAGTAGGATTTTTCCCGAAGTTTGTGTGGTTTGAGGAGGCCGTGCAAATTCAGCGTTCTGTCCTTCGGAAGAGACGTTAAGCAGTTGGTCTCCTTGCTACTTTTTGTAAAGAGAAGGCTAATGCTAGCACCAGGTTTCCCTTCTCCCTTCTGCGTGTATGTCGAGTTGATGAAAGTGCAAAATGACCATAGCCGTCAACGCACTTAAAAAATAAATTACCATATATGCCGGCATATAAGTCGACCCAGCGTGTAAGTCAACCTTGATTTTTTCGGATTGTAAATATACGACTAGACATATTCACCATATATGTCAACCCCCCACTTTTTCACTAAAAAATAATATCTGCTTGGCTTCGGCAGTCTTGTGAATGACCTACCTAAAATAGATCACAACATTACTCGAAAAGAGGCTATTGAAGAAGCTATCCTCCAGTATCGTCAGCTTTACAAATCCTTGAAGGCTACCGCAAAGCAGAGACACATTACTGAGTACTTCCGCCAGACTACACTGCAACCTTCAACCTCACCAACGAACCCATTTTCCCCTCTCTGTATGCAAGATGTTGGATTCCAGGAAGTCAGTGCCGGGAAAAATATTAGGTAAGGAATTATTTTTAAATTTCAAATTGTTCTAAATTAAATTTTTAGCTTGTTTATTGTTTTGAATAATATTTTTACCTGGCGTACAAAAAGTACAGTAGTCCTCCGCCAACCGGTTTTGTCATCTGCGGTTTAGAATATTAATGTGTATGTTACTGAAGGAGATACATACTAACTAGTCTTTAAAAGGAGAAAAGACGTAGGGAAGGGGATTTTTAGCTCCTTATAAGAACACGAATTAGTTGGGAGGTGGAGCAGTGGCGTAAATATGGGTAGGCAAGTTACGCGATCGCGTAAGGGCCCAAGACCAACGGGGCCCTCACCCTTGCATCCTCAAAAATTTTACTTGAATGTGAATATTGTATTAAAATATGTCTTATAACACACATTAATGTTCTATGAACAGATAATATTTTTCATTGAAATATATAAGCCCGCTTATATATATCATCTTACGTTAGTTTAAATCTCACAAAAAAATAGCATGACTCAAGACCGACTCTCTGACGTGGCATTACTTAGTATTGAAGCGGATTTTGCTGAGAAAATGGACGTACAAGAGTTGATTAATAATTCTGCAGAAGCCAAAGCTTGAAAATGCAAATTTTAATTAAACTATGTAGAAATCTCAATTACTCTGTGATTAGCAACAGTTTTGTGATTTTTTAAAATTGTTTATAATAATTTATAAATTTAATTATTCATAATAAATATAAATACTTTGTTTATCAAAATTCTGTGTTTATGTTATTTATCCATTACACTCAGAACACACTAACAAATATTCAATTATTAAGTGGGGCCCTGAGAGATTTTTTGCTAGGGACCCAAAAGCTATAGTTAGGCCACTGAAGTGGAGGCTCAAGGATTTTTTATGGAAGCTTTTGTTATAACAATGTTCTTTAACCCCTCAAGTGTGCATATGCCATCTCATACGGCATCCAATTTCACAATTCATTTATTTATATGAGAAAAAGGAGACTGTTATGAGATGTAATGAAAAAATTTTGTCACTTATGCACAACTTGATAAAAATAACCGGTTTTGCTACGATCGTAACATCTTCAGGTCAAAAGGTATATAAAACGGTTCCATATATAAGGAGAAAGGGGGAGAGAGAAAGGAGGGGTTACACAGAAAGCAATTGGATGATAATTAAAGAGATAGGAAAAAGGAAGGGGTTGGAAAAGGAAGGCGGAAGCGAAACGAAGTTACAAAGTGTATTCGAAAAATTTTTGGTAAAAAGAGCCAATGACAACAAAGTTACAAAATCTTTCAGTAAACTTAACAAAAGAGAATGAATGTGGAAAATGAATCCATTTAAGAGAAACACATCCTTACAATCTCTAGCTGTTCTAGAGCATCCAACTTGTGGCCTTTTATTTCTAAGTATGGCGAATAATTGAGAAATTAAAACAACTCATATCTGCACTGTTAGGAGTTGTTTTAATTTCTCAGTTCATTTATTGTTTATGCATTGGGTTTCTACCATGAATCAAAGATGTCTCTCTAAGGTCCTTGCATCAGGGAACATTTCTATATAAACATTTCCTCTCTTAACCTATTTAGAGAATATTTATAGCAAGGTTTTTTCCTCTGTCAGTTGAAGACCATAGCGTCGACAAGGAGGAGGATGGTTGTTAATTTAGAAGTGCGAAATATAACTGAAAATGAAGGTAGCGACGATGATCGTATTCTTTCTCTCGAGATTAATACTTCTGAAGGGTGTTTACCGTCATCTGAAAGTGAATTAAAAGATGAGGAAGGTATTGAGAGATTGAAAGATGGAGATTAACAGAGAGCCCATGTTTTTCAGTGGAATGATATCGACAGTGCAAACATATTATATTTCAAAGAAGGTGATAAAAAGAAACAATTTTTATTCCAAATGAGACTAATTGAAGAAATATTCACAAAATATTTAGAGTGTGGAGTTGAAAATAAAAATGGCAAGTTAGTGTGCATTGGTTCCAATGCAACGAGGCTAACAGAACATCGCTCCTTAGAAGAAAATTCCCTTTCAGGAATGAGAAGAACAGGATCAAGGAAGTATGTTGTTTGCTCGATGAAGGGAATAAGAAAAAATAAATCCTATTGCTGAAGGAATTGTTCTATGTTTGGTATCATGTAATGTAAGGTATCGTATATATATTTTCCAACCTCAAAGAATAAAGTTGTAAACACAAAATCTATCCACAATTAAATATTGCCAGCCTAAAAAATAACAGTGAATCAATGGTGTTAAACATAGCTTAATTTTTACTTTCTCCATATATGAAGTATAGAGAAAGTATTGTTTTCATGAAAAATGAATGACGAAAAAAGCGCGAAGATTCGAGTTTTCGAATCTTTTTCAAGATTCGCGGGATTCGAGGAATCGAAAGTCCCATCCCTAATAAAAACATAATGATGCTGTTGGGTGAGATTTTTCGACACAATTCTCAATTGCATTTCAAAATTATGTAGAATTATCATACGAATATGGGATTCATACCAAACAACGCCTACAAGAATGAAAATTTAGTTTCCTACAGTTATTTTGTTAATACGCATTGAATCGGTGCACAGATTTATGTTGAACGTGAAGATTTACGTTTTTTGGGTTAATCATTCATCGTCAAGGGAATTTGCATTGTTGCTGATTTTGGCATATAGTGCATCTCTTAAAAGGTTCTCCTCTCCACTCTCCAGTGCTGTCATTCTCCCTCCAGTCCAGTTTTTGAACTATTACTATTTCGTAATTAAATCGATGTTGTTATAGTTGATATAAAGAAATTATTAAAGAGAGCGTTGCGCTAAGATGATTGTTAAAATATCGATCAGAGAGATGCTGTGATAACTGTTGTGATTAAAAAATAAAGCTAGGAAAACTTTTATTTTCACTTGCCATTCTAAAATAAAATAAAGTTCATTTAAAATATTTAAAAACTAGTGTATTGCCCAAAATATGACGGATAAATAATAATATTCCCTCCCTTCCTCTTGCCGTCCCTCTCTCCCTCCCTCTGTCTCCCTCTCATCATCCCTCTCTCCTTCCCTCTGTCTCCCTCCCATCTTCTCCCTCCCATCTTCTCCCTCTGTCTCTCTCCCTTCCTCTCTCTCCCTTCCTCTCTCTCCCTTCCTCTCTCTCCCTTCCTCTCTCTCCCTTCCTCTCTCTCCCTTCCTCTCTCTCCCTCCCTCTCTCTCTCTTTCCTTCCCTCTCTCTTTCCTTCTCTCTCTCCCTCCCTCTCTCTCCCTCCCTCTCTCTCCCTCCCTCTCTCTCCCTCCCTCTCTCTCCCTCCCTCTCTCTCCCTCTCTCATTCCCTCCTATCCTAATCCATAGCTCTCCCTCTTTATCTCCGTCTCCTTCTTTATCTCTTTACTCCCGTCCTTTTCTAATTCTATGCCTTCTTACTCACTATCTACCTTCCATTCTTTATCCCTTCCTTCCTATCTCCCTCCCTGCATCCCCCTCTCTCTTACTCTACATCTATATATAATCATCTAGATAAGCAAAAGAATCCAAACTAAATACCAGTCCCATTAGGATTACGTAATTTCGCGAAAAATCCTACGACAATTTAAGGAAATCTATGCACTCGTATATATTACACATATGCTGATTGAGACAACAATTGATTCTCGAAGTTTAACAATGACGTTGTCGGCAAGGCAACATCCCGTTTAAAAGCCGACATTTTCCCAAAATATGTGATTTAAATGTTTAATATGAGAGATTTTGAACGGTAGTCGGAAAAAGATGAATTGAATGAGAAACTTCATTAATTTTCCTAAAACATACTTTAAATTTGAAGTTCGTACATCAATTTTTTCTAATTTTAATTTCCAAAAGAATAAAATACTGCACTTTAAAAATTCAATTTTTACATGTTACCTTATGGGAAATGGAAATCGCCCCTGGAGTCAAACCCGGGTCTTTTTTCGTATTTTTTTTGTAATTTAATTTTATAACTAAATCAAACATTTCTGAAAATTTCAACCTTCCACCTAATCGGGAAGTTTGTTAAAAATGTGTTAAAAAGTGTCATTGATGGCATCGGCATTATACACAAACACCACCATATAGGCTTTTATTATAACAATTTATATTTCAGAAATGGTACGTTGAAGAAAAAATCTTTATGAACAAAAAATGTGTCTTGATAAGAGCTATCCCAAAAAATTATTATCGGCTTAGCAATGCATGTAATGTTGAAGTCCCTGGAGCAAGCAGAGGGTGGGGTTGCTGTGCGTAGTAGTGCTAGTAACATATATTTTTATGAAATCTTAAGACAAATGAAGGTGTCGTACGGTCCAAGTTTTGAAAAAACATGTGTCGATAATGTGTAGCTAATTTGATGCTCAGGAAATCCATTATAAACTCCCAGAATTCAAGTGACACTACGTCACATTCATCATCAATGGTTATCAGTCGTTAGATTGGTTTGACTAGGGAATATACATGCATGGTGTGCTGGTTTCTACATCAGACACACGGAAGGGAGAAGGGAAAACTGTTGCCGGCATTAGCCTACTCTTTACAAAGAACACCAAGGGGCCCAACTGCTTAACGGCCCTTCTGAAGGACCGGTGCCAGTGTGGTTAGAGCATTGACCTTCCACGCAGCAGTCTCAGGTTCAAATCCGGCAGAGGTAGGATTTTTCACCCTAAAATCAATCTCCGTCTTATAAGCTGAGACTACCTCGGTCATATAAAACAGTAAGTTATGCTGAAGACACCAATGCATGTATTTGTTGTTGTATTTCTGGCTTATCAACCTCTTGGATTATTATAACCGTTAATCCTTCCACACTGAACACACACAAAAGGGAGGAGGGAAACCCAGTGCCGGCATTAACATACTCTTTACAATGAGCACCAAGTAGGCCAATTGCTTAACATCCTTTCCGAAGAATGGAGCGATCTCCTCAAATCATACAAGTAAGGGATGGGACGATCCCAGGTTGACCTCCACCAGATACGAACCTGAGACCACTGTGTGGAAGGCCAACACTCTAACTACCTCATAGTAATCCTTGAATAAGAGCAAAAGAAAATAAAGGGTCCCTAATCTAATACTAAAATTAGGCTAGTAATAAAAGCCTTAATCTGTTGGTTGGTTGGAACGCTATATGGGGTTTCCCATAAGAGGAATCTTAAAATATACCTCTTTCACACTCGCAGACTTATTTTCTTTTGCAAAATTGAATTAGAAGTAATTGATGCACGATATTCGGATAAGAACCATTTTAAAGGAAATTAAATGAAGATTCTTATCGTCGATTTGTGTTTTCGAATCGAATTCGCTCACATTAAACTAAAATATTCGAAAATTTGTCAAAATTTTGCATTTTTATTGAAACGTTCCCTTGGCGAACAAAAGCATTGTTGTTCATACAGAAAATCAACATATCTGGTGAGCTCATAATAGCTCATTTTTCAGATTAAAATGTTAAAGATGTTGTTAACTTAGTTAAAATCTGACTACATTTTAATATTAACAAATATAATAATGCATTAAATTTAGCTCACTTCCTTCCAATATAGTTGAATATGTTAAGTTCCAATTTTCCCGTTGAATTTCAACGGGCAATTACAGTTGTTGTTTTATAAAACTAACGATATGTATTTCATTTACAAAATAACCATCCTCATAGTAAAGGAAGAAGATGGTCACATTGTAACAGAGGTCTAAACCCCCTTAAATCCACTACCTTTATTTTAATGTTAAAAAAATCATTGATGGAATGAAATGATCATTAGATCTTATGCAGACTGGCATAAGCTGTAAAGTTGGGAATTATTTCGAAATGAGAAAAAATTCTGCTATGATCGGGAATCGAACCCTGGTCTTCCACTTGCCGGGTGGATAATCAATCACTGAACTATCGTAGCAATTTAATTCTGAACGTGGGTTTTTTTCTGTCAATTTCTAGCGTGGTAATCTCACCATTTGAGAGGGAGTGATTTTCTTCGGCTTATCTCTTGGAGGACATCTGTTGGGGCTAGCCCAGTGCAGCATTTTTCTCTCTTGACAATTTATCGAGTTTCCCATCAGTTTTTCGTGTTCGCCAGAAGTTTTTGTGTTCGAACTCAATCAAACGACGAACTCCAGCAAACGACGCACCCCTGCAAACGTATGCACTTCGGCAAATGCTCGTACTTCGGCAAATGTTCGTACTTTGGCAAATGCGAGTACTTCGGCTTTGCGCATACGTACAGAGTTTTGCCTTTTATAGCAACAGACATTAGCCCAGAAGAGAACGCCACAATTGAGGGCCAGAACCAATAGACTTTCGCAAGCGCAGTGCTCTCTATTCGCAATACAGTGCGAACTAGGGGACTTCCGATCTGACACGTCGTGGACGAGCAGCCGGGAGAGACAGAGAGAGAGAGACGGAGTGGGAGAGAGAACGAGGAAGCACTTGTAGAGAGGCATGCACCTGTGAACCAGGCCTGTGGAAAATTTCCCTGCGAGTCGAATACTTTTCGTATCATTTGTGATCCCTCCAAGTGGACATTTCTATTAAATATCTTACTATATTTCTGCTTTGTATTATGTCACTCCAATATAGTTGTAAGCATTTCCTTGTCATTTTGCCATTGTATAATATTTGACTTCCTGTTGACAGCAGCAGTGTCAAGTACTTTGAGGAATACGAGAGATTAATGTAAAATGAGAGTTGTATCTCATCCAGACCCAAGTAATAAAAACACTCGCATTTAGAAACGGGAGAATTAATCTGCTATGATAGTTCAGTGGTAGAATATCTGCCTGGCAAGTGAAAGACCCGAGTTCGATTCCCGGTCATGCAGAATTTTTTCTTCTTTCAAAATTATTCCTACAAAAATCATGTGAGAAAGGTGGGCCAATTATGCAAGTAAATGTGCTAATATTCCTCCTCGTATCTCAATAAATCTATTTTGTCGACATATATGTCTCCTTAAATTTATTCACTGTCATGATTGACTATTAATCCTGGGTCAATTCTTTCTAGGAGGCATTGGAAACTGCGACGATGGAACCGGAAGATAATGCCGAAGTTGTTACCAAAGCTGAACCGTCTAGCCCAGTAAGAATCCCTGTTATTATTATTAATTTTATTATTATATCATATAATAGCCTAAATAAGTAAAGATAAAGACTATGGCGAAATTGATGTTAAATAGAATTAACTCCTTGACCGTTTAGTACGTTAACTCATTTTTAGAGATCTTGTGTGCATGTATTCAAGTGCTTGCGTGTGTGATTGTTTTGCCTGTTAGGTCTTTGTCATTGCCGGATGGCACATAAACCTGCAGGCCACTGTGTGCGATACTAGGTCCCTGGCGTGGTTCAATCTCCCATAAACCTAATATTATTTCTCCGTTCCTTTCCCCTTTTTTTCCCTTACCTCTTGGCATGTACGTGTGTTTGTGGTTGCTTAGTAGGTCCCTGTCGCGGTTGTACTGACTCACAAACCTAAGCCCAAATTTTTTGTTGGACTCGCATTTAAGCCGAGGGGTGATTTTTTCATGATAGATTTTAAATAAGTAAAGATGGAGACTACGGCGAAATTGATGTTAAATAGAATTAACTCCTTGACCGTAAAAATTCAATATTAGAGACACGCAATGAAAAAGGGAGAGGAAAGGCAGGAAAATGCAAAAGACAATAAAAATTATAAACTTACAGGTTTAGGGGTTGTTACTCCATGCCAGGGACCTGATGTCACTCACTCCATCACACAAGCACTAATCCTAAAGGTGGAATGGAAACGGGAACAGGTTTGCGAGAAATTACTCTACGCCAGGGACCCAAAAAATCACATGGAGATTTAATCTCCCGTAAACCTAGTATTATTTCCTCGTTCCTTTCCCCTTTTTTTCCTTACCTCTTGGTGTGTGCGTGTGTTTGTGGTTGCTTAGTAGGTCCCTGTCGCGGTCGTACTGACTCACAAACCTTCTAGCAACAGTGTGATTTTTTGGGTCCCTGGCGCAGAGTAATTTCTCGCAAACCTGTTCCCGTTTCCTTTCCACCTTTAGGATTAGTGCTTGTGCGATTGAGTGAGTGAATGTGTGAGTTATTTACTTATTTTAAAAACATTCCATTTCTATTCCAGGAGTTATACGAGGACATGAACGAAGAATGGGAAGATTCACCAACACAAGTCCCTGCAGAGGTAAATGCTTCCTTCATAAACTTATAAACTTGGTAAACATGTACACCTATCCCTCGATTTACATGGTACTTGATATATAGTTCTGTTGAAAGCTTATAGCCCATGTGCAGAAACCAATTTTGGTCCAGAAGTTTATTCTCGAAATGCAGGCTGTGCTGGGTAGAGGGTAAAATTCTATTGAGACTCCACGTGCCTTCATTGTCAACTGTTTCACTGTGCTCTTACTGCCATTGTTTTGTGATCGTAGTTTTTATTGCTGTTTGGTTATTGAGTGTTTATTATTGCATTTTTGTTAGCAATCGTTTTCTTTGTCAATACTTATTGTTAATATCATTATTTGTTATAGCTGTTTTAGTCTTGTGTATTTAGTTTTCATTATTGCTTAATTTGTTTTGTTTTGATATTGCATTTTTGCATTTTTCTGGTTTTATTTAATTTATTATTAACAAAAGGCATGAGAAAATACCGGCGACTAAATATTTAGCCTCCAAGCGTTAGAGTTTAGTTGGCCAAACTGTCAACCTGAATCCCCAGAGGTTTCATTTCCCCTTCAATTTTCCTCCACTTAAACGTCTTCCCCTACATCATGTGGCAGTTCGCACATTCAGGGGCTGTAAGCTTTCAACACACCTATACACAGTTTTGGTTTTACATGGTCAAGAAAACACAACCATCCCTCGATTCACGTGGACTTAATGTATAAAAATAGGAATCGTCCGAGAAATTTTAGTAAAATTCCTCAATACCAAATTTCATCAAAATACGTTCTGCGGTTCCTGAGTTTCAACATGTGGACAGACGGACGGAAACAACCTCCCCTATATGCGTTCACTTTGTGCAAAGAATGCATAATAACAATAAATTCATTCTAATTCTTGTTTATTCAGTCTTTTAATGTATGTAATGATTTTTGATTCTTATTCTTAAAATTTATCAATGATAAAGAAAAATTGGAAAACAAATTAATAGAGCATTATCAGGTTTAAAAGACTAAAAGCAATATCAAAATCTCTTTCTGACATTACATTTGCATGTATTCTTCTAAATAAAAGAATTTAATAAATGCTACTGTTTATACGCTAATATGTATGGATCAGCTGTCCAATGCTGAAAGGTAGTCAAGAAGAAAAGAAAATAACCCATTTGCTCACTCGTCTATGCTCAAGCTGAGTTTGGTAACAATCGTCTCCATGGCAACAATCAAATACGATGCGATTTAAAATGCAAAAACGCTATGTTTTAGTAGAGATTCAAGAAAATATTATCAATTATCAAAATTCTGTGCCAAGAATTGGAATTTAGGAACAAAGTCCACTTGGGAAGGTTGTACATTGTGGAAAGATTCCATTTCAATGAAAAAAGAAACTTGTGCGATGATGCTGTAACGGGCAAAACCGTTCGGTTAATAAACTTTTTAGTGGAAATTTACGTTTCTTTTTTTTTCATTTAAACAAAATTTAGCGTTTGACATTTTTATTATATCCTTGATATCTGATGTTTTAACTGGAATTTGTTAAATGGAAGTTGATACCTTGGATCAGTCCGTTCATATCATACATCTTCATTACTTCATTTATGTCATTTATTAAATCATTTTTACGTAGAACAATTTTTCATGGGATACCTAATTTGTTTCTTCTAAATAGTGGCAATCATTTCTTTTTCTTTCGAACGCTCCATTGCATGAAATGCGCTCGTTTGTGATAGGCAGTACACTTTCCTAATTTATTGATTTTCAGGCATACGACCCTCTCAGAACCAGCGAAGCGCCAGGACAACTACTTCCCATCTCGAACCAAAGAAACGAAAACATTCGAAGCGAAGGCAGATCGACGAAAGGTCCCCACCAACCAAACAATAGGACTGCTGCGTCGTTAAACAGTCAGGATTTATGCCGCTTGTTCCTGCCGGGGAAATCCTTCTGCAATCTCTGCGGGAAGGTGTTCAACTCGAAGAAGAGTCTGAGCTACCACCTGAAGATCCACAGCGGGGATAAGCGTTACGAGTGTGAATCGTGCGGCATGCGGTTCATACAACGGAGTTCTCTGGTGGTGCACGTTCGCCAGCACAGCGGCGAGAAGCCATTCCCGTGCGAAGTTTGCGGGAAGAGATTCACGCAGAGGATTCACGTGATTAGTCACATGCGTGTTCACATGAAGCACAAACCCTTTCCGTGCAGCATTTGCGGGAAAGGATACATGCAGAAGAATACCCTCATGCTGCACATGCTACTCCACAACGAAGGTGTGTGCGATAAAGTGTCGGATGGCATCGGCAGCGTTAAGCAACCAAAGAGAAAGCATTAGGCGTGGATGCAACTTGATAAATCCCAGGTTAGGGCCGAGGGGCTGATGGCCTAAGGCAGTGGTTTCCAAACTGTGGGGCGCAACCCTCTGGAAGGGGTGCAAGGAATAGATCAGGAGGGCGCGAGGAATAGATCTGGGGGGGGCACAAAATTTTACACGTATATTTGCCTTCCGTTTAGCCATCCTACCTGCAAGACCTACAATATGCAGCCGTCAAATCCTAACCCTCAGTTGGCTAGGATGTATCGTTTGCCTCCTTGTTTTTCTCAAGGTTGTACTATTATTTGCAATTGTTAGTCCAGTAGGAATTATAAATGAATTTTGGCGGAACATGGCATAAAGGCAGTTTTCTTAAGTGAGGGAGGATGCGAAGGCATTTTTCTTAGGCAAGGGAGGCGCGGCCTCGTAATATTTGGAAACCGCTGGCCTAAGGGCCTAAGTAAGCTGAAGAGGCAAAACGGCTGACAAGGGCCATAGGCAGTGTTTCCTCGAGGAATAATTTTGAAACGAGAAAAAAGTCTGCTATGACCAGGAATCGAACCCGGGTCTTCCACTTGCCGGGCGGATATTCTACCACTGAACTATCATAGCAGACATTTTTTCTCATTGTAAAATTATTCCCAACTTTACAGCTTATGCCTGTCTGCATAGGATCTTCGGATCACTTTATTCCATCAAGTGTTCATTCTAGTTTCTTAAAGTCCTATGCGGCCGGCCAAACTTCGTGAGCAGCAGTGGTAAGCCGGTGCACCAAAAAAAAATTATGAATTCATAAATCAAGGGTACCATGTGCTCCCCTCGAGTTGGAAGAAGAATTTTCTGTCTGTGAGTGACGTCACGGAAACTATAAATATTCTTCTTTTTAGAAAAGGAACACTTTGTATAATGTTGTCGGCAATTTTTCATGTGATATTCTCCGACTTGTGAGTGGCGAAAAAGTGGCTGTGTGTGGAGGGAAAATAACTGTGCGGCCACGCACCCGTGCAGCTTAGAGGGAGCAGGAATTGTATTTATAATCGAATCTAGGAAGATGAGACAACCTTTACATGCTATCTGACGTACAGACCACGTTAAACAATTTTAATCTCTTGTTTTCTAAAAATTACTGGATAAATGGTGGGAATGGGTCACACCCTGGAAAGCGTCAGCGTTTCCTATCGGGCAGTTGCAACGGCTAGACAATCACTTAATTACCGCTCGCCCTGCAGTTGCATGGCAAACACTGCTGTGTGCCGCTTTGGATCACTGAGATCGGAATGGGACAGTTGGGCATGACCAATTTGGTGACAGACAATTCGGCATGACCGATTCGGTGACGGGACAATTTGGCTATGGGATAATTTGGCTGTGGGAAAATATGGCACCGGGACTATTTGGCAATGGGACAATTCGACGCTGGGACGATTCAGCACCAGGACAATTTGGCGCCACTAGGAAAAGCAACACTTTTTAGTTGGGTTGAGTGTTTGGGGGTTGGATTCATTCTATTTCCTCTCCCTGGGTTGGGTTGTGAGGTTGGTGGTTGGAATTGTTCTATTCCCTCCCCTCGGATTGGGTTGAGAGGTATGGTTGGATTCGTCATGCTGGCGCAGAACTGTCCCATCGCCGAATTGTCCCATCGCCGAATTGTCCCATCACCAAATTGTCCCATCGCCGAATTGTCCCGTAACCAAATCAGTCGTGCCACACTGTCCTGTACCCCACTGAGATGACTTGTAAGAGATACTCCCATCCGGAGGCCCAGAGCGTGAAGGCTGCATTAATATGGCTGACAAGACCAATGGGCCGACAATATTATAGAGCCAAAATGAAACTACCCAAGTGCCGACAAGGGTCACAGGGCCGACAACATTAAGGGGCCGAAAGAGTCGAGATGATGCAGGACTGAAACTACCAAAGGGACGGCAATATGAAAAAATAAACTAAATATTTAATATACTCATATTGTTTTAATTATAATATTTATGGGAATATTAAGAAATTAATTAATTTTAGTAAATACAGGCATCCCTCGTTATAGTGTGCTTGACTTAGTGTGGTTTCGTTATAGTACTCCCACTAAGTGCTGAATAATTTTGGTTATATATTGCGAGCACATAACTTTGTCATAACATTTATGATGTCTAATTAGTTTTGTACATAAGTTATGATTAAATTAAATATCATTAAACTAACAAATTAACAAAAACTGTAATCTTTTCTATAGTTTTTTTTGTGCTATTTCAGCGGCAGCTAATCCACATTAGATTTTTTCAATATCAGGATTAATAGATTTTTACTTATCCGATTTTGCTGCGACAAGTCGCTTTCATTTATTTTGTCATCCTTATACTCTGCATGTAACACTTATTAGTTTCCCTATTAACTTTCATTCGGTTACGAATTATTTCACAATAATATCCTTGCACTAAAGAGATTTTCACTTTAGGACATTACATGCCCAGTTCAAGTATATAGACGTTGCTTACAGAAAAGGATATAACATATAGGAGGATACTAATGTTTAGGCACATCCAGATAAGTTGGAGATTCTAAATTTTTTTCTTATGTAGGGCGTTGTGCAAAACCGACTAGAAAAAACAATGCGTCCGCTAGAAATTTGCAATTGTTTAAGCAAATTTTCAAGGTTTATGTATTTCCGAATGAGTTACGGAGCTGAAATTTTTTTTAGAGGTAGGATTTGTAAAAAAAACGAAATAGAGATTATAGAAATTTTGATATTTTAATTTGTGTTGCCGTTAAAAATTCTTCAAGTTTAAGCAGATAACTGTTTAGGCACTACGGGATGAGCTAGGAAGCTGAAATTTTAAGTTATTTACAGAGTAGTGCATTTGCACAAATAAACATTTGAATCTCTCCATAAACCTATTGTGGCGGCCGTGAAAAATGTTTAAAATTTAAACAATTAGAAAAATATTATTTCAATTCTAGGAGTGCTACAACTTTAAATTTTGGCAGAAATGTGTAGCATTAGTACCCCATAATGGAGAAAGTATAAAATTCTTAAAATTGCAAAGTTTTGGGATTGTTTTAATCTATTATTTTAACATAAGGAAAAAACGAAAATCTTCAGGTGAATCTTCAGATTTAAAAAAATATTTGCAATGATGAAATATCTGTCTGAAAAATGAATGTTTTTTTCAAGGTGAGATGATATGCTTGCAGAATGCAAGCACCTTCTACTAGTATTACATAGTAGCATGTGCAAATACATTGAGATGGAATCAGTGAAGGTGCAGCTAGTTTAATTAGCAAGTTGGTCACTCGACCTTAATAAACAAAAAAATTCCCGTGTGAAACAAACATGAACTCCCTTTACCCTCGTTTAGTCTTCTGTCTGATGTGGTATTAGTCGTGTGAGTAGTGTGTCGGTGGAGTTATTTTCTATTTTTTCGAACCCTCGTATTATTTGTAATTAATCAAAAGCATGGACACACATGCGCTAAGGATGTTTCTGTAAAGAAACAAAGAAAAAACTTGTCACTTTCAGGAAAACTTCAAGTAATTCGAAGAAAGGTGAAGAACAGCAAGTTCTGGTTTGCAAAGCCTTGAAATTAAGAAGGATTGACAAGATAAAATGCTGTATATTTTTACATGTTCATAAAAAGCACGTCTTTATACGTTATTTGTTTCTATTGTTTTAGAATGAAAATATATAAAATAAATATAAATATATTGGTAATTCATTAGCACAGAGTGGGTTGGAAGTGCGGATTAAGTCTATTTACATTAGTTTTATGAGAAAAATTCCCCCACATAATGCAGTTTCAGTTAGTGTTCTGTTTTTCAGGAACCAACTGAGAGAGGGATGCCTGTTATCGTAATATTCTTATATTTTTCTTTAAAATAGTTCAAATCGGATGATTGTAGGTCAGGTTTTTCCAATTTTAATTTCCTAAATAAGAAAAGCCTGCACGACAAAAGGTCGATTTTTGAGAAATAATTCCCTGGAGTTGAACCTGGGTTGTTTTTCCAAATATTTTTTCAATCACTTTTTATATGTGAATCAAGCAATCCTGGAAAATTTCGAACCATTATCTCTTAACATTTTTGAGATATAAGCGATTAATATCAGCATGGGTGCTTCAGTGGTGCAGTCTGGTGGTGCATGGGTGAAGTTGTTGCAGACAGAGTAAGAGAAATATATGTATATATAAGATTGTTTTAATTAAAATATTTATAGAAATAATAAGAAATGAATTAATTTCATTAAATAGCCAATATTTTTTTTATTTCTTTATCTAATCACCTCAAACACGATCTAGGTTATTTTCTCTTATAAACTTCAATTTTTTCAATTAAATTATTTATAAAGTTTTATACAAAATTATTTGCAACTTGTGTAAGTAAACATGACCCAACCCAACCCTACCCATCCCAACCCTACCCAACCCAACCCTACCCAACCCAACCCAACCCTACCCTACCCAACCCAACCCTACCCAACCCTACCTAACCGAACCCAACCCTATTCAACCCAACCCAACCTTACCCAACCCAACCCTACCCTACCCAACCCTACCCTACCCAACCCAACCCAACCCAACCCAACCCAACCCAACCCAACCCAACCCTACCCAACCCAACCAAACTCAACTCATATTATAAAATAATATATTAATAGGGCTATAATTTTCATTTCAATTCATTTTTGTTAGTTATATCCTCATATATCTTCAATCCAATGCATATGTCCATTTAATTAAGTTAATGATTTTTCTATTTTTATCTATTGATGTTGTCGGTCTTTCTACTCTATGGTATTTGGCCCTTCGACTGTCGGCCCTTCAACTAGGTTCTGTAAATTCCCAATATGTTAGCTGCTACCAGAAAGCTCCCTGACATGACCTGAATCCGTTCTATGACAAAATATTAAAAAGAAAACTCGTAGAAAAATGATGTATTTACCCGAATCCCTTTTAGCAGACTCAAAACAAAAAAGATTCTATGACCTAATTTCTCACTGACTGTATTTGGTGTATATTTCGGATCCACTTATTCAGTATAGGTAAACTAGTCCATTTGTTAATTGAAATGGTTTGTTACAAATTTTTTCTGAAATAAAAGAATTTTTTAAATGTATTTTTTAAATTAAGACTTTATTAATTGAATTCCGGATCTTAAGTTTGCAATGAAAAATACAGTTATTATATCTTATGTTTTATTTGTTTAAAAAAACATTAAACGCGTAACTATACTTCCTATGGTTCTATTAAAACTCATCGTGGTCATTTCATCGCACATCAATTCGTTGTGGTTAGTTCATCGTGCGTCAATACATCGCACGACAAGCTCATCACACATCAATTGATATCTCGACAAATTCCTCATGGTGTCTCGGAGACAGGATGATCGCAGGTTGAAAAATACAACCACCTGATTCAAACCTGGGACCGCATGGAAGGCCAATGCTCTAACCACTCCCCATGGAATCCTAGAGGGAGGCACACCCTATAGGTTAAGAACCACTCTCCTAAACGAAAGCACATAAGAGATTTAGTATTGTCTTGTTGTGTGCATTTTCTCGTGGAGGTCTGTCACACTCTCCTCCTAAACAAAATTATTCGAAAATTTCATTTCGCACTTTCATTATGTTACCAATACATAATACCAATAAATTCGATCATTGCCTTAGAACACGTTACACCATCTACTTTATTCTGGAACGGTAACGCTAAAAAAAATCTGTGCGCACTATACGCGGGTATATAGAAAAATAATAGATTACGAGGCTGAAAACCCCCCTGCGCGTTATACGAGGGTGGGCACTATACGCGGGTATTTACGATAATACAACATGTGCCCCTGACTTACAGGCAACCTGCAAATACATTTTTGCCTTGCGGGGTAATATAACACAAAGGATATACAGTAATTACACTCTGACCAAGAGTGGAATATGTGTACCATTTATATCATGTTCTGATCGTTCCCATTTGCTTCTCGTATAAACAGGATCTCGGTCTGTGTCTGTAGAAGACAGCAAAGGCTGTAATGAATGAATACAATGACCTTCTGTGGATCCATTTGGTTTTATTATGATTCAGGAGGTACTCCAGCTTATAATTATTATTATTAAATTGATAGAAATGCTCGTTTACCTGTATAATTTCATTTCATACAAACTTCTATTGTTTTTCTTGTCAATAAAATGGCCGATATAATAAGCGTGACAACAAAAATGTATATAATTATCAAAGACATTGATTAATACACAAATAGAATAATTTGTATATTCCTGAATAAATTCAATATTAATTGAAAACTCAAAACACCGACATAAATATCAATTATTACTGTAATTATGATAAAAGTACTTATTTTTTTAAAATATTCAAAGGATTTTGAAACTGTATATTACGCCATCTCTAATTTACGTAAAATATTAATTACCTTTAATTAATTTCAATGCCATAAGCTAATGATAAGAGTTGACAAAAAGGGGGTCGCAATAGAAAGGAAATTGTATTCATTCAAAAATCTTACATTTTTGTAGTTGAAACCTAACTTTTGGAAAATTTCGATCCCTATTTGATGTATCGCTGTAAGAAAATGAAACTTTATTATTTTCTCGACCATCTAATTCAAATCCGGTCTTTATACGATGATTTTTAGTAATTTTAATGTGCAAATGAAAAATAGTCGCACTTAATGTCGGCCAAGTAGATCTACGTTGCGCACATTGATAAACCAACAGACAAAAGATAAAATGAATTTGGAATATCATATTTTAAATATTACAAACACATTTGAATGGGAAAATAAACTGATCATGAGTATTTGTGTGGCGAAAATAACCTGTGTATATGGTAGACTATACCAAATCAAAGTCCAATAATAGTCGATATGGCAACACTGTCATAATGAGTGATAACAAGAAGACCAAACCAGGACTACTTTAGTCTGGTTTCCCAAAGTCGACGTTCATAAAATGAAAAAACATCAACTACCTACCATGGTAGCAAGTCCAGTGCTATTAAATGAGTACTGGTAATATTGTAATAGCATTGATTCTTTTAATCGAGAATTGATAGATTGTATTAAAAACTCATTGATTTCAACCAACAATGTATACGTATGACGTTGTCACAATTTTAATATATATTTTAATAAATAAAAAACACAATACACCTTTTAATTAAGGAGATTGATAATGTCTTTATTTAATAAATGTTTGGTTTTGTTAGCTTTCGTACCTCAACAGATAGTGTATTGTGCTAATTGCATGGGGGTACTGGGCTCAATCCCCACTGTAAGTATTTTTAATTTAAAAAAGTATTTCATAAGTCACTAGTAAAGATAAAAACAACAAAATTATTTTATAAGATTCTGAAATTTGAAGATGCATAGCAACGGGTAACTCATATGTAAACTATAAAGTATTACTAAAAAAAATTCATGTACAGATCCAGGCCAAATCGACAGTGTTAAGATTTGTAAGGGAACACTATCAATTGTAAGGAAGAAAGAAGGAAAATTTGAATTTCATACACACATAGCGTGTGTAATTGCTGCAACTATTACTGAGAAATTGATCCAATATTCAACTATTTCGGTTATTATGGATGAAAAAATTTACCTCTTACACACAGTAGTACGACGGACTTGATTCCCTTCTGTAATTCCTATTTGAAAATCAGGGTTGGCAAAGTTATCTTAAAAATATTTCCATCTTTTGTTTGGAAGTTAACTTTCTCTTGATTTTGGCCCAGAAATACATCTGAAATTTCATTCATACGTATGACGTCAGGTAGCATTATTCTTTGATAACTTTTGCAGTTTGCAATAACATCGATTCAAAGAGACAAATCTCTTTGTCAGACCATCAACCAAAAGGAAATATGAATGGTGAAGCTTTCTCAGGTGGCCAGCCAGGTCGTATCGACGATCTCTGCCGACGTTTCGACGACTAACTCTGTCGTCATCATCAGGAAACCTGAGTGCCGTGAACGTATTTTGGGAGGTTTATATACCTGCCGGTGTGTCAGGTGCCTGCACCTGATTGGCTGGATTGGTTCGGCCAATGGGCGTCACGCGATGACCGGCTTCCAAGCATTGCTCAGGACGAAGCCTGTGTCCCTGTTGATGGTGCTGTTGTGTAAGCGAATCTCGATAGCCTCCTTGACTATGCGATCCCAAAAACCGTGGGTTCTCGAAATTAATTTGGTGTCTGTGAAATTGATGTGTTGTCCCTGGGTGAGGCTGTGCTCGGCCACAGCGGATTTGTCCGGATCGAGCAGCCTTATGCACCGGGTATGTTCTTTGATACGGGTCTCGATGTTGCGTCCCGTTTGCCCAATGTATGTTTCGCCACATTCACAAGCTATCCTAAAAACTCCCGGAGTTTTCAGGCCTAGGTCATCTTTGACGGGAAGTAGAAAACTCCTGAGTTTTCTCTGTGGCTTATGGACGGTTTTGATGCCGTACTTGGACAGAATCCGTGAGATTCTGCCGGAAATCGTCGATGTGTAGGGTGGGCAAGCCGTGGCCACAGGTTTTTCCGTGTCCCGATCCTTTCTGTTGGATTTTTGGCCAGCCCTTTTCAGGGCCAAGTTGAAGTCTCGGTCATTATGGTCGTTTTGTCGGAGAGTGGTCAGGAGGTGTCGAAGTTCAGTTGGCAGGTTTTCTTGGCCGGATATAGTCATGGCCCGATGGACCAAGGATGACACAACCCGAGAAAGCTTCACCCATCAAATATGCCGGGAAAGCACCAAATCTTTCTTCAGGAAATTTGAAGTTAATTTGTTAATCGCCCATCTTTGATGCCGATTGCCTGAAAATTAAGGTTTCTCTTAATTGATTTATACACAGGCCATAAGACCATTATAAATTATCATTAACTCAGATGGTTTAGATCAGAGGTGGGCAAACTTTTATACGTGGCTGCTATCCGAGTTTTGTTGTTTGCTGGAACACTATTGTAAATTCGAAATAAAATTAATGGAGTGTAAAATAATAACTGCAATGCATGACTGTAGATGTATCAAATTTCGTAGGTGAACTTCTGCTAAGGAAGAAATATTATGCAAACATATCTTCTACAGAATTTGTTTATGTAGGCACCCCAGTGGTCACATGTGAGTGGTGTGATAATTTCATTCATCTTACTAGGTTCCTAAGTGAAACGCCCTGCTTTTCAAAGTTTCATGGGAAGTATGTACTGTATTTACCCGAATCCAAGATGAGTTTTTTTCCATATTTCTCCTTGGGAATAATTTTGAAACGAGAAAAAAGTCTGCTATGACCGGGAATTGAACCCGGGTCTTCCACTTGCCGGGCGGATATTCTACCATTGAACTATCGTAGCAGATCATTTTTCTCGTTTCTGAACGCGGATGTTTTCTTGGTTGGGACGGAACTAGCCAAGCTAGTATCAAACTGCCCCAACGGATGTCCTCGAAGAGATACACCGCAGGCAGAAATTGGGGCTCTTCTTAAATTCGAATATAAAGTAGTGCAAAAGTTTGTAACCCCTCCTGTCTCCCTCTCCCACCCCTGTTTCCCTATATATATATGGAACGATTTTTATATTTTATCTCATGATGATGCTACAATCGCAGAGAAACCGGTCGTGCAAAATAAATTTGTGGAAGTGACCAAGTTCTTTCTTTTTCTCAAAAATATGAAATATTCAACAATTTCACTCCTACTAGTATCTAAAGCTGAATTACTCTGAACTAGCAGTATATTTTCGTTGATTTTAAGCATTATGAATGGATAAGTCGGTATTTCCATTAATGAAACAAAAGATACTCTCAAACTTCTTATATACCAAACATTCTTACGTTTACCACTGAGTTCTCTACTTCTGTATGCCATTCTCTCAACTGTAAAAAGATTAAATAGAGAGACCCCCACATCGCTCAACAGCTGGTAGGTAGACACTTTTGCAAATTTGTACACCCATGCAAGCTGAAAAGTTATCATAATTATATTATAAAGTTTATTCATATTAAAGTATTAGCCATATAAAAGTTAGTTGTAAAAATTCATTTTTATACCTTTAATTGTTTTATTATATGCAATGTAGCAGCCCTGATTCCTAAATCTATACTAAACATCTTGATTTTGTTATTTTATGTTGTTTGCCTGCTTCATACAAAATTTTGTTGAAATCGGTTTACCCAATTCCTTCTAAATTCATAATTACAGAAAAGTTTTACTTTGTAGTTGTGGTACTCCTGATGAGTTAATCCGGTTCAAATATGTCATTTTGGGCCTTAATTTATGTCACTATTCTGTGTAACAAATTTGGTTGAAATCGGTTCAGCCAATTCTTCCCTGATATATGCATACGGACGGATGGACATCACGAAGATAATAGTGTTTTTCAGCAATGACACTCAAAAGGAAACTCAGGACATGCACTGTACTGTGGATGTAAGAATGAAGTTCATTTTTCTTGAAGACAAAATTCAAATCCATGCTGAATTTGCATAAAATTTTGATTTTAATCATAAAGTTACGACAAGTTTTTTGGTATTCAACAATGAAAAATATTAACAATCATAGCAATGACTCCAATCCCTTTCAATGTGAACTGATTTTCCATGCTTCAGAGGCGTTGATTTAATACTTAGCCTGCATTATAATCATTTGATTTCAGCCAACAACATATACATATGATGACATAAGAATTTTAAATTAATATTTTTATCTGGATACGTACTCCTTCCACACAAGCAATCTATGGGTGTAGTATGTACGATGGATACCAAACACCTAAAGATTTTCCAAATTATCTACCTGTTCGGTGTTCGGTAAAGCAACGGTACCGAACAGTTTGTCTGATTACAGAACAGTTCGGGTGAAAACCGAACAGGTGCCAACCCTACTCATGGAAGAGGGTAATGTGCCGTGATCTTCTTATAGGAGTTGCAAAACCCGTAAGCTGCAATAAGTTTTTAGTGTTAAGTTGGCCACTATTGATGTTGTGCAGAAGCATAGCATCCAACACCTTACGCCTAGTCTCAAGCAGGGTAAGTTTGAAAGATTGACAAAGTTTCACATAGTCAAATAGCATTATCAATTGAGATTGCTTGTTCTGAAGTACGTTGCATCCTTTACAAATCCGACTTTAGGGAAAGAAATCATTCATTCAACTCTTAAAAAAAGTAATTGATTTGAATACTGAAGGAAGATTTTATTTTGACCAAATGAAGTATGACTTACAGACTATAAATGTTGACTGGAAATTGATGGCAAGGAAGCAAAATTGACCAAAAACGAACTTAAAACCAACTAAGGATTTAAAAAATTAGCTTATTAGAACCACTAGCTTTAATAAATTAACACCCCGATGGCCAAGATATTTTTTTATCATAAATGCCCAAGACTGGATCAAAAGTGTCCCATAAGTATTTTTAATTATGTTGGTCCAAATTTAAACGAACGAGAAAATGTAATAGAAATAATTTTTAGAATGGAAAAGAGTAAATATTAATAATATAAAAAAATTTAAACTTCAATTCAATAAAGTTGGTAATAATTTTGACAATGTGACAATACCAATATGTTGATGATTTATAATTCAACAAAAAGGAATGTTCCATTTCTGTTGTTTATCATAACTCGATACCTTTGATCCTCTGCCGTCTATGGCCTGACCCTACATCTCGCCCCACTGTATTACAACTCATTTTAATTTCTCTTTATGTCGCCTTGTCAAATTTCTTTCTTACCACAAAAATGGATCATATGGTGCCAAACATCTAAATACCGTAAATACCTGCGTATAATGTGCACCCTCATATAACGTGCAGGGGGGTTTTCAGCCTCGTAATCTATGATTTTTCTATATACCTAGGTATAGTGCACACAGATTTCTTTTAGCGTTACCATTCCAGAATAAAGTAGATGGTGTAATGTGTTCTAAAGCAATGATTGAATTATTGGTATCATGTATTGGTAACATAATGAAAGTGCGAAATGAAATTTTCGAATAAAGTCCCAGAAGAACGTCAGTTAACTCAATCATTACATACTCTATGTTTACTTACAAGGTTATATTAGGATATACACAATAAATCCAATTATATTAATTTCACAGTATGGCATATGACATTCTTTGAGCTAATAAAACGAAGGAATGACGATAATCCTATGTCGAAGTTTTTTACATACGTTTTAGTCATGCCTGAGGTGGACGGGTTCGCCCAACCTTCAGTTTTACCCTTATCAGAACACTCTGGAGCACGTAAAAATGATAGCAAATAACCATAATTAACTATGGACTCTAAGAATCAAGAATAAACCACATATGAATGCTGAGAGAAAGGTAGAGAACGATAACTTTATTTAGTTCTACAAGAAGCATCAACTTCCAGCGTACTCAAAGGCATCAGCTGCCATTGTCTCTAATTGTAAGTAGCACCAGTATCTCACCACCAAGCAGGGCGCCGGTTTAGGGTGACGTCATGTGTAAGATGACGATTCCAATAACATCGAAGAAGAATGGTCCAGTGACGAAGAATTTCTTGGCTTTTAAAATGAATAAATACTTAATTCATTCTTTTCATATCTAATTAATTTATGTTTATAGAATTAGTTAATAAATTTTTACTATTATCTATCTTACTTTCCGTAAAAATCATCAATAAAAATATGAGGATACCCAGGCAGTAATTAATTTACCGAAATTGTGGAAATATGGGGTAAAATGAATAGGAAGATTATGTACCCTCGTATAACACGCATCCTAATTTTTAACTCAAATATTTTGAGAGAAAAAATTCGCATTATACGCGGATATTTATATTTTTGGCTAATCAACCTCTTAGGTTATTCGAGCCATAGCTCATTCCACAACAATACACACTCACTAAGGAGGAGGGAAACCCGGTGCCAGCATTAGCCTACTCTTAATGAACAGAACCAAGGGGGCAACAGCTTAACGTCCCTTCCAAAGCATGGAATGCTGACTTTGTGCAGTCTCTAACCACATACGACCTTGGAAAAAATCCTTTCGCAGAATTCGTGCCTGGTGCCTTTTTGAGCATCAGCGCCCCTGTACAATGCACGCTCAGCACACCACCACAGCATGGCTCTGTCAGTAGGTGAATTAAAGAACTTCAATGGCTATTTAAAAGGTTGAGACAATGCATTTCGGCTACAAATGTCCTCAATGGTTATTCACCAAGAGTATATTCTATTTTAGAATCCACAACTGGCTAATCACCACTGTTGACTGCTAGCTTGTATCCAATATAAGATTGCCAGGCATCCCACCTTTTGTGGGATTGGGTCGAGTGAATAAAAAATAAGCAAATGCTTATGATTTCTCTCGCTTTTTAAGCAAATGCTTAATTTGGGGTGAATAAAAAGAATAGCAATAGCTTTAGCTAGAAAGAATAAGCATTTGCTTATTTTTAGGAATTTTCTTAAGCATTTGCTTAAAATTGTGTGAATAAAACCGAGCTTTTGCTTAATGCTTTAAGCATATAATAAAGGTGAAATACTCCTTTAGCCAAACAATTAGAGGGTTACAACACCCAATGCATTTCGCCCACAAGGTGGGCATCGTCAGGGGTAAAACCTGTTTCAACAGTGACTGGAAGCCAACTGCAATAAAAAGTTTATTTTTCAACGTAGGTGTGATTTCTCTTTTATTTTACTTGTAATTTATCACAGAATACTGCCGCATTCATAACTCCATACCGGCAAGTGGGCCCTTCTCTGGTGGACGTCCACATATAGCGGAATCTGGCAACCCTAATCTGATATGCACATTTCCCCAACCTTTTAGAGATATCTATTTATCAACCATATTCCAATCACAAAACGAGCTCTATAACTTTTTTTTAAGGAAAACCATCTTGGCTTTCTTTGCGAAGGTAGCAATGAAATTATAAATGTAGCCAGGAGATATGGTGCCTAAGACAAGATTTAGGAAACACCTTGTTTATATAAAATAATATTTTTCCAGCTTTTCCATAAATAATGATAGACTTTTTATTAAAAATAACTCAAACGTCTGAGTATTAACGTAATACTTACTCGGGGGAAAATAAACTTGGAATTTTTTTGCAGAAATATAGGGTGCCTTTTTCAAGAGATGGGTATCTATGGCAAATACCACCTTCGCCATACCCTAGTTTCCACTAATAACAATACCGAAATCGGTTGCCCGGTTGTGATTCACATTTTAAGCTTGAACGATATAAAGTTGACATTTAAAAAAATTCCGTCAAGGTATTGTAATAAGAAAATAGTTTACAATACTCTTCATTACCTTTAAAGAGAAGAATAGTTTGTAATTCTTGGCAACGGTAAGTTTAAATTAATTACACAATATATCTATCAACAGCTTGAGCGTATATTTCCGAGGATGATTATTGTCAGGTAGCTACTCCGAAAATACCGGACACATGCGTCCAAGGCGAAAACATGTATGTCCAGTATTATATACCTCTAATTTCTTCCCCGGACAGGCTCCCCTAATACCGGATACTTGGCATCCCTAACTGATTACAACAATAACGGAAAATTATCGCAATCCAGTCCAACAAAGTCCGTTCATGTCGAATGTTTCGACTATAAATATATATCTATGCGATATAAATCGAATACCGATATTCGAATTTGTTGTATATTTTGGCGTGGTGAGTGCTCTTGTAAGTGTGGAATTTTGCAAGAGGAATGTACAAATGCCATTTATGAAGCATTTCATAACTACTAGGCAATGGAATCCAGAAACATGTTTAGCATGTGCAGGCTTTGCCTCTGCGAAAATGAGTGTTTCATCAATATTTTCTCGGTGAACGATTGGCATGGTTATGTTGCTGCGAAAGTTATTACGGATTTACTACATTTTGAAGTAAGTGACGATATATTTGCCATATAAATATTTTACTAAATTATGCATAATGTAATATGGTATTTGCGCCAGGAACGGTTGTCCGCTAATCATGTTGTGCATTCTCGATTTAGGAGTTTTCAATGCGATGAAAAATTCTATTTTTATTAGAGATGTTATATGCATAGGAATAAAGGCTACGTGTGGTGAAGTACTTTGACTACGCGAAAGGCAATTTTCATCCGAAGGTTGTATTTTTTTACGTAGGTGTCAAAAGAGGATGGTTACCCTCATGTTATATGCCCAACGTGCCTCAACAAGCTCACCGACTTCAAAGTTTTCAAGGAACAGTGCCAGACTTCAAAAGTTACCTACGATAATGTATTCGCGAACGATGAAACCTTGATTGACTCGGAAACAGATGGGGTAAGTGGAATGTTTTTATTAAATCATCACAGCGTACTTATCAAGTTATTGTTATTATGTGTACGACGAATTTAGGTTAACGACATGATGCTTTGTTGACATGTATAAGATGCACTTCTTTTTGTCGTTCTTTCGTTTACTTCTGTTAATTCGCCACATTACGAAATGGGAAAATATATTGTGGGTGATAACGTCAATTTATTCGTACATAACAAGAGATAATTACCAACAACCGTGGGATAGTTTTCAGAAATTCAACGCAGATTTCCTTCATAAATTAAATACATCTATTTAACACTTTCACTGGTAGCTTAGATCCATATCAGACAGCCGTTTAAAGGAAAAAAAACCCAACAATAGTAGTTTTTGAAATTTCTTTCATTGCATCCTTGTGAATCAAGAAGTAAGATTAAGACAATAAGAATGCTATATCACTATTTCTTTATCCTGGTGAATTCTACTCTCATGTTGTCTACAGGATTATCTTTTGTGATTTCTCATCCTACTACACAAAAATCTGATGTGGCCACCACATAACTTTCTCTATATCTATAATATTTTTAAAAATTCCGAATAGGTTACATAATAATAAATATTTTAAGAAACTGCGAGAAAATTTTAGACTTTACAAAGAACAGAAATAAACTTAAACCATAGCCTTCTGATATTGGATATAGCCACAAAACTCCAACAATTAAGAAAAGAAAAAGGAGCGTTGCTTAGACGTAACTAAGTGTCAATTGTTAACAATAGTCGTCGGTAGGTGGCAGCTAAAAATATAAGATATCTCCTAAACAATGCATTATATGGAAAAATGTTTCAAACAAAGGTTGTAGAAAATTAAATTTCCTACAACTTTTATTGCAATACATTCTTACATTTATCAAATATTAAAGCAAATATTTCATAATAACGGATAAGTGACAAGAGTAAACACCCACTTCCGGTTGACCGATTTTTACCAAAAACTAATCAGTTCTTGTGACTTTTATAAAAATGTTAATATAAAATTTTGCGTTGACCTGATTAATAGTTTGTTTTTGAGAATAGATATTTGCATAATAGTCCATTTTTAGGAATTCAATGGAAACCATTTGAGATAGCTTTCTGATCATATAGATGCCCGATACCACTTTTTATTGTTGAATCCACATTGTAAGACCATTCCAAGTCTTCGCCGATCTGGAGACCCAAAAACTTAGTTGTGGTGGTGAGACATATAGCCTGATTATTATTAATTTTCAGCAAGACTTGAAATTGGGGGAGAATGTTTGGTGTGAAATTGAAGTAAAGTTGTTTTATTATTATAGTATTGAAGAAAGATTTTATGAGAACTCCGTAATAACCCGGCTGGAAACCCGAGAAAAGTTCACCATATTATAGTATTATTATTGTTTATAAACAAACGTTAATTTTCAGTCCATGAGTTTGCACCCCTTCGGCATTATTTCTGCCACAGAAATACGCATGTCAATTTAGTTTTCTGTTGGAATGTATTTGAAATATTATATAACGCTAAATTATGAAATTTGGGAAAGTAGGCATCATAAGTTTCGTTTGGGTCATCTTCTCTTCATTAGTTCTTTATGATGGAATATCACAAAGACTGTCAGTTCTTGGGGAATTTCTCTATTAATGTAGAAATTAGTGAATTTTGTCTTTAATGATCTAACGGTTTCTATCAGTCTTTTTATGAGTACTAACGAGTTTTCAAATCCATTTCCTTTTCAGGTGGAGATAGTATCGGTTAAAGTGGAGCCCAATGATGTTGTGCTCGATGACAACGACGATGTACTCTCCAAGGTGAGCATAAAATGTTTACAACTTCTTCACTTTCATTTACCAATCGCAAAAGGACTGATATTTACTTTTATATTCAAATTATTATTATTATTTCTATATACAATGCAAGTGGGCGACTAGCCCGGTGGCAAGGTTACAAAATTAACATAAAAAACATATTAAAAACATATAAAAACATATTAAGAAGATTCAGTTTACAATTTTTTCACATACCACATACAATATTCTATCCATATATTTTTCCTGTTAGGAGCTTCGAGTTTAGCTCCTTCGTCAATTAATTTGTCTTGCAATATTATTTAACAATAATTTAACTAAAAGTAACGAATATCGTTCACAGTGGTATTTTTCACTCTTGATTTGAAGGTTTTAACATTTCTAGGAAAGGGTACACAAATGAAACATCACGTATCACTCAAAAGCTCGTTTTTAGAATTACCCATAATTATTATGCATTTTGAATGCTATTTAACTTCGCCTTAAAGAGTCCTACGTGGGAAGGGAATGGCTTGAAGACCTCTGCTGGTAAGGCATTCCAATGCTCAATCCTTCGATTAAGAAACGAAAATTTGCCCATTTCTTTTTTGAGGAGGAGGCTCCATCTTGTGCTCACGATCCCAGCGTCCATGATAAGAAGGTTTCTTAATCCTATCACAAATATCTGCTCACGCTGGCTTTTCCGTATATAGACTTTCCTTACAGAGGAGGATATAACATATGATATATAGGAGGATACTAATGTCCAGCCCAAACTACAAGAGCTAGAAGGCTGAAAGTTTCAGTTTTTGTAGATATGATCGAGAAACCACATATTAAATGAGACTTCTCACCTAAGTGACATGAGTTCGATTCCAGAAATCCAAAAGTTGCGGTTTTTCCCATAAGAAAAGCATTGCGCCATTTTTGTAAATTAATTGTGGGCACTTGCCCGTAAGCTAGAAAAATGACATTTTCAGTGTTGCTAGATGGCCGCAATATTATTATTACATATATTTACAATGCGATTGGGCACCTGGCCCGGTGGCAAAGTTACAAACGTTTAACCTATAAACATATTAAAATTATACTTACAATTCACATACTAGTTACAATATTCTATCCAAGAATCTTTCGTATCAGGAGCTTAGAGTTTTTGAGGTTATTGGCAGGCCTTCACAGCTACCGTAGCGGTCACGGGGCCCTCGAAGTCCCCACTGTACCTCACCCTACCATCTATTAGGAATTATTGTTACTTTAGCTTACAGTGTCCTGGGTTCGACTCCAGATACCCTGGAATATCTCCCATAGGTTAGCATGGGAAAAAGTTATCCCAGTGTGTAGACCAATCTAATAAGTTTTGGAAGCTGAAATTTTGCAGGATTATAGAATTTTTCTCATAACCAACTATAAAAATCGAAAATTTCAAAATTGTTAATTTTTAGGGGTTGTTTTAACGCCATTTGAACATTAAAGTTTAATAATTTTTACCTTGGAAACTATATGCTGTGTGTTCGAGTTTTTGAAATCATTTTGTACATAGAAAAAAAGAAAAATTTGAAAAAGTTCAAAAATTCAACCGCTAAAAATTCGCAATTGCTTCGACATATTTTTGAGGTTTATGTATTACAGAATGTGCTACGAAACTGAAATTTTTTTACCGGTAGAATTTGTAAAAGAAAACAAAAAAATTGTAAAAATTCTGATATTTTAATTTCTTTGGCTGTTAAAAATTCTTCAAGTTTAAATTAATAGATAAATGTTTAGGTACTTTGGGAGGAGGCTCCATCTTGTGCTCATGATCCCAGCGTCCATGATAAGAAGGTTTCTTAATCCTATCACAAATATCTGCCCAAGCTGGCTTTTCCGTATATGCATTAAAAAGTCCCCCTAGCCTTGCTTATGCTTCTTCTATGTTCTAGCGATTCCCACTCTAGTTTTTTTAACATTTCTGTTACGCTCTCGGTTTTTCTAAAATCTCCTATACAGCTGAAGGGCTAATTTTTCTTCAAAACAGTTCAAACCGGATGATCTTAGGTCAGTTTTTTTAATTTCCGAAAGCCTGCACGTTGAAAAGTCTATTTTTACCCATTACCTTATGAGAAATCGAAATAATTTATTTATTTATTTACTAAAATAGGCTCGCAGGTAGGTAGGTTTTCGATTTTAGGTGCTTCGACAGCTAGGGTCATTTTGCACCTTTCTCGTTGCCTGTCAAGAGACATTGCAAACGATTCCCTACAATGTATTAAATAGTAAAATCATAAATAATAAAATGCATTAAAAGTAAATGTTTAAAATTCTATAAAAGGTGGATAAGTCCAGCTTCTCTTAAAAACCTTAAAATATTATCCATTTTCATGGAGTCATCAGATAAAATATCAGCAAGTTCCCCCGTAATGTGGAACTTGCTTCGTAGCACGTTATATTTCCGGCATTCTGTCAGGAGGTGTCTTACAGTTAGAAGGGAGTCGCAGTCGGTGCATCGTGGTGGTTCCTTCTCGATGGTAAAGAGGAACGAGTGGGTCAGGGCTGAATGCCCTATTCTCAAACGCGCGACCACGACTTCTTCCCTTCTACTATTCCTTACAGAGGATGCCCATGGAGAAATATCCCTTTTTATTTCATGTAGCTTATTTTGCGACATCTCTTGCCACAAAGTTTGCCACTTATTAAGCCCTGCTGTCCTAAACATACCCTTTAGGTCTTGGTGGAGGACAGAGTCGCCATTTGTGACAGGGAGGTTCAAACCCTCCTTCGCAAGTGCGTCTGCCCTCTCATTACCTGCTAAGCCAACATGTCCAGGAATCCAGAGGAACATGGTAACAATAAAATATAAATAGGTACAAACAATTCGGACAATGAACAATGAACACCAATTAATTACAAGTAATGTACAAAAAAATTATAAAGACATTAATTACATCTATCTGGAGTTGAACCAGGGTCGTTCTTCCATATATATTTTCGTCAATCACTTTTAATATGCGAATCATACATTCCTGCCAAATTTAGATTTCAGTTCTTTATCATTTTTTAGAGTGATTTTAATATCCTAAATGCCCATTATATGACGGAATAAAGGAATTTTAACAACATATCTCATCATTATACATTCGTAATTTTAAACCAATCAAAATTACTTATATTTTTATCAGTTGATTGTTTTGGATAAATTATCGAAGCACTTATATTAACGAAAATCAGTTATTCGTCTTGCTTGCTCATTGGAATTGTTTCGAATTGGTAGCTAAATCTCGAGCATTTCAGAAAGTATTTAATTCTCTCGGCAAAAATGTAAACTTGTTATTCCTGCCGCATTAACGTTTGAGCTTTTTAAGTCCCAAGTTCATTTGTTTTTCTGTCTTGATGTCATCGCGCAAACCGTGATAATAATATAATGTGTCATATTATTATACTTTAATAATCAGTTAATAATAATAATGTTTTTTGAAGAATGCGTAGCTTTTGAGTTTCCATCGTGTAAACCTTCACACAAACTAAAGTTTAACTTTTATTTCAAAGTTAATTGGTAAAGTTTGATTTAGAATTAAAATTTTGTGTATATTATTCAAGATATGGATAGAAATAGTATATTCCTATAAATTATATACCTATTATGTAATTTGGGTATTATGTATTGAGTGGTACCTAAGCTGTTGTGACGAGGGTTCTTGTGACTTGAAGTTAAGAAGTAGTATATAGTGTATAGGAAATGGTATCAAAAAAGGTTATATTTTTGTATTAAGTACATTCAATTTTTATTATGTAATTTGGGTATTATGCATTGAGTGGTACCTAAGCTGTTGTGACGAGAGTTCCTGTGACTTGAAGTTAAGAAGTAGTATATAGTGTATAGGAAATGGTATCAAAAAGGTTATATTTTTGTATTAAGTAAACCCAATTTTTATGATGTAATTTGGGTGTTATGCATTGAGTTGTGATGGGGACCCGCTGCCACCGGGACCTGCTCCCAATTGTAGCGTTTACGTGAATAATAATAATAATATGCCTGCTCACACAGCTGATGATTTAGTAGTAGTGTATCAGTATCAGTGAAAATAACGAGTAAAAAATCTGTTATGTATTAAATTTCTGTATAAAAAACACCAATTAATGTACTTATAGTTCACTAAAATGACTGTGAAAGATCCGGGTTGATGGATGGAAAAATTGTACTCCACACTGGGCTGTGGCAGTAGGTATGAGCTGGCCGGCCGTAATGATATCACTCATTCCTTTTAAAACAATGTTTCAAAGAATCACCTATTCAGTCGCAAGAGGCATTAATAGCGGGCATCTGTGCTCGACTTTGTTAGGAAATAAAAGCTTCAAATTTCACTTTCCGACTCCCGCTTCGCTTAACCGACACTTTACACCTGATGTTGAGAATCAGTTCAGATTGCTGGGAGTTTGGATTACATCTACATTATACCCTGCAAGTCACCTTTTTGGTGTGATTACCGTGGGTTCGGATTATGGAGGTTTCGCTGTACTACTTTTATTATTGAAAGTAATGTTTTTCAATGTTGTTTCTCATAGGAAAGCGTCTGTGGTGATGATACAGATGAAGAACAATTGAGGGGATATTCTCCAGAGGTGAGTGTTTGGCGTGAATCTAATCTCTTTAAATTATGAGCTAAGAAATCCCATCATGTTTGACTAGGGTCATTCCATCTGATATCACCCAATGATGGTTGCATGACTATTTTTAAAGAAACTGATTTTTTGCACACACATTCCTGCATATATTGGTAGTTCAAAATAAAGTTCTTTTAATTTTTATTCAACCTGGTTTTCCTGGTACAGCCATTTTTCCAATATGGCGTACGTCATTTTTTGCTAATTCTGACATTTACGTAATCGTCAATATCGCAAAGCCTATTTGAGCTAGAGACTTGGGTAAAGAAGCATTATGTTCCCCATAAAATGGGCTACATTTTGTGTTATATACACTGTTCACCTTTTTCATCTCCTTACACTTCAAATTTAGGGTTATGTTTGTTGAAAAATTCCATTTTTGACCTAAATAATATGTTTGACGGGGAAGAGTATCAAAACTCAAATTTTCACACTCTATTGTAGACTACTCAGAGAGTATGCTCATAAATTTTTAAGCTTGATATTCAATTCTTAAATATTTTAGAAGCCGTTAAACATGGCTTCGTGCTCAAATTTGGCTACTTTAGGGGTGTAATATCTCCAATGGGGGAGCTTCTAAAAATTTGAAATTCACAGTATACAAAGCACTATAGGAGTGCAACCAAATAATTTTTGATTGGGTGATTTCATATGGAATGACCCACTAATATGACCTATTTATGACTGAATGTAATGCTATTTTTAACATACATTCCGAGTCGGTAGAAAATTGTAATTTGGTAGGAATGTTTTATTCTTATATTAACCGATCATCTGGGTTTTTAATTTTTGGCATGGCATTTAAATTGCAGTTGAGGTTAATTTAATTATTATCTTTCGCAAATCAGTTAAAAATACGTTCATTATTCAGCATTTGAGTTGTTTATTCTTAAAATTGTGTCTTAAACTATTTTTACCACAAGACGCGAATTAAAAAATTAATATATATTTATTATTATAACAAAAAATTAATTTGTTAATAATATATAATGAACTGCATTTTATGAATGGATAAAAGGATTTAAGCTTGGATGAGAAGACGTTAAAGATGACTATCGAAGTGGAAGACCATCAATCTTGATCAATGAAGAAACCGTGGTCGCCGTCCACTCAATTGTGGAAGAAGATAGACGAGTTTCAGTGCAAATGATAGCCAAACGTTTGGACATCTCATATGGCTCAGCTCAATCAATCCTCAAGGATAGTTTAGGATTAAGCAAGCTTTTTGCTAGATGGGTACCGAAAGCATTGCACCCTGAACACAGACTCAGAGAGCTGACCATGCAGTTGAATTCCTCAACCGATTTGATGCAGACCCAGAAAATTCCTTTCGCCGAATAGTGACTGGTGATTAAACATGGATCTACCAGTACGATCCAGAAAGCAAAATTCAATCTAAACAATTGTTACCAAGGGGTCAAGTGGACCAATAAAGTTCAAAGCTGAACGATCAATCAAGAAGGTTATGGCAATTGTTTTTTGGGATAATGAAGGCGTAACCAGGGTCGATTTTCTTGAGGGGCAATGGACAGTAACAGGAGGTTATTACGAAAAAGTTTTTAAAAACTGAACGCTGCACTTTTAAAAAAAAGACCTGGGAAACTGCATCGGAGATTTCTGTTTCACCATGACTATGCTCCAGCACATTCATCTATGGTATCAAGAGCTGTGCTTCGGGAATTGCGCTGGGAAACGTTGTCTCACCCACCCTACAGTCCAGACTTGGCTCCTTCGGACTATTTTCTGTTTCCCAAATGAAAGGAGCACATCAAGGGAGTTTGCTGGGAATCAATATCTGAGGCCAGACAAGCAGTTTTGAACTGGTTTCATTCAAACGATCAAAATTTCTACAGAAATGGGTTAGAATGATGGCGACATCGAATGGAAAAGTGTTTAGAGTTAAATGGTGAATATGTTGAAAAATAACTCCAAAATAAATGGTTCTTTTTGAGTTTCTTTTGTTTTTATATGATAATTCCGGCAACTTTTTGATTCACCCTCGAATATACCACCTTTTTGAGCTTGGCGTGTTTTTGGTTCCCGAATTTACACTTCGCGACAAAGTTTTTTATGACCATTACTTCTATTGAAAAAAGAACTTTGTTATTTCCACGAATTTTTAATTTAAAAACGACCGGTTTCACTATGATTGTAGCACTTCCACCAAGTTGTGCCTGACCTCATTACTGATACCATTACTTGTTTCATGCCAAATATTTGCAATTAGCATTATGCGTTTGCAATGCCAACAACCAGAACTTTTTTGTTTCCAAGTTCAGTTTAAACTTTGGCGCCCTAGAACGATCATTATTAGCAGTTTTCAAAGTAAAGAAACATGACAACTCTTGACTTAATTATTTTGCAGCTCGGTTTGAACTTCACCGCCAACACCGCTGAGAAACTTGAGTTTAAAATTTAAAGAAATCCATCATTTGGAATGTAAGGTTTTCGTTTACTATTATATTAGTATTTCGAATGTAATTTAGAGAAATGTTATTGTTTAAATCAGGTTTTCATTTTGACTTTCTCCGTGTACGAAGTATAGAGAAAGTATTGTTTTCATGAAAAAAATCGAATTCGAGATTTCAATGGAAATACATGTTTTAAGGCCCCCTGAACACGTTTTGACTATTTTCTCGATGATGTCTGTCTGTCTGTATGTGATAGATTTTTGTGGGCGCTCTAACTCAAAAACTATTAATCAGTTCAACGCAAAATATTATCTGATTAGTTTTTGGTAAAAATCGGTCGACCGGAAGTGGGTGTTTACTCTTGTCACTTATCCGTTATTTTGAAATATTTGCTTTAATATTTGATAAATGTAAAAATGTATTGGAATAAAAGTTGTAGGAAATTTCATTTTCTACAACCTTTGTTTGATGCATTTTTCCATATAATGCATTGTTTAAGAGATATATTATATTTTTAGCTGCCACCACCACGCCACCTACCGAAGACTATTGTTAACGCTTAGTTAGTCTTATACTATGTATGGAGAAAGTAAAAATATTGATTAAATGTGTAACCATACTTCCTACGGTTCTACGACAACTCGTGGTAATTTCGTCCTGCATCAAGTCATCGCATGAAAAATTCGTCACGATACAAATTGGAAGGTGATATACCGTGACTGGTGAATACCTAAAACGCTAACTTGACAGTGTTCTGTAGGCACCTTTATGGTAGGACGAGCCCATCCTTGAGGCGAGACTGCTTTAACCACTCATCTGGGTGTTTAATTTTTTGAAACCGGAGGTGGGCATTTAAATTGCAATCAAGGTGAATCAAATCAAATCACGAATCAATTAAAAAATACGTTAAGTATTCAGTATTTGACTTGTTTATTCTTAAAATTTGTGTCTTAAACTATTTTTACCACAAGGCATGAATTAAAATGTTAATATATATTTATTATTACAATAAAAATTTAATTTGTTAATAATATTTAATGAACACAAATTCCTAAAATATGGTATAAAGACATTAAAAATTTACACAATTACTAAGTGATTAAAAAAATGAAAAATAATAATATTATAAATAACATATAAATGTTGTTAATTTTAAAATGAAGGTAATGGAAATGCAACCCGCAAAGCTAATTCAGGGTCTAAATACGAGAAGCGTACCTTTTCCAAATAAAGAAGTGAAGCCCATTTACTGCGAAGATGGTAAGCTAAAAGGATGCAGCTAGTTGCCGGAGAAACTGCATGATGGAATATTACGGCATACCCATAGCAAACAGCCGAGATAACAGCATATACGGCATACCCAGATGAGTGGTTAAGGGGAGGTGGTGTTTAGGAATGAGCATTGACTGCGTGAACTTAAAATCTGGGGGGGGGAAGAAGGAAAGGGAGGGAGGTTCACTAAGCCAAAATTTGTCTACTGCGCAAGTGCTCTGACGTCAGCTCTCCCATAACCACTCATCTGGGTATGCCATATACATACGTCACAGTTTTCACGGCTGTTTGCTATGGGTATGCTGTAAAATTCTGTCACGCAGCTTCTCCGGCAACTAGCTGCATCCTTCTAGAAAGATTTGAAGCATTATCAGGTTTAAAATACATGCTAAAAGCAGTATCAAAATCTCTTTCTGACAAATTTTGCATGTATTTTTTTAAATTAACAAATTTAATAAATGTTACTGTTTATACGCTAATAGGTATGAGTCAACTGTATATTGTTGAAGAGTAGTCAAAACAAAATAACCCATTTGTTCACTTGTCTATGCTCAAGCCGAGTTCGGTAATAATCGTCTCTATGGCAACATACCGATAAACTGTGATTTTAAATGCAAAAACGCTATGTTTTAGTAGGAACTCAAGAAAATATGATTAGTTATCAAAATTCGGTGATAAGAATTAGAATCTACATTCTTTTCCCCTTAGGACAGTACAAACCACACTCCGATATCACAATTTTAAGATATTTTAAAGTATTAAAGAAAACATCCCTGCATGATGGATTTGATACTACATATGTAAAAGAAATAGGGAAAAAAGGTTCCTGGAATCGATCCCGGGACTTCAATCTTCGCCAAATAAAATATAGTCCCTGGCAGGACGAGCCTCATACCAAGTTTCATGAAAATCGGTCCATTGGTGCAAAAGTTGTTAGTAGGGGACATACACACACAGACAGGATCGTTTCATAAGGCTGTTTCCTTTGGAAACCATCCTAAATATTACTCAAATAGAAGACAACACTTATCACAAAAAGGTCCATGAGAACATATAATTATGAATTATAGTTTAGGACAGGGGTCGGGAACTTACAGCCCGCGGGCCACGTGCGGCCCTCGAGAATGCTTTATGCGGCTCGCAAAGCTGTAATGAAAAAGTGATCTGGAAAATTTCTCATGGCTAATTTTTTATTTTTACAGTAAAATTATGGTCTCAAAGCGTTTTCGGGCGAAGTTTTAACGCTAGTAAATTATGTAGACTTGATTTCGTTCATATGAAATCGCAGAATCTTTAGAAAAAGCTAATTTATTCTCTCATCCGGCCCGCCGAGGCTTTCTTGACTCCCAATGTGGCCCTCTGAAGCATTCACAACTGCAAATGCAGAAAAGGTTGCTGACCCCTGGTATAGGAGATAAAAATTCAAGAATCCCGAACCTTTTGATACCGTTTCCTATGCAGTTTCCAAAAAGAACACCTTTGAAATCTGTGTACTTTTTCTTGTTTTATTCCAGGTACCATTGGTTGAGATCAAGTCCGAGTCGGTGGATATTATGGACAATGCTGGAGAACATTCAAAGGTACGTATTTAAAACATTTTGTCCCACTTAGTGCAAAAAATGTCCATAAGTTGGAAAAATGCTCTTCTCATTCCTCAGTAAAACCCGAAATTATTAGTTTTCTTTAAACAATGTTTTTATATTTGGTCGCAGAATTTCTATTCTGGCGCTTGTAAGCACCTCAGCACTTGAGTGCAGTCTGAGATGTTCCTGATCAGTCTGTTATTCTCTTTGTAAACAATTTATTCGTAAGCTTACCTTTTTAACACAATCTTAATCTCCTTGGTTAGCTCGCCCCACGAATAATCAAGTATGCACCTTAGGTAGTCACTGTTAGATCTTTGATAGGACAAGGAAAAAAGTGTCCAAGTGTCTGTTAGTTGAAAACACTAGGAAAGAAAAATTATTTCACTGATATTTGGTATATTTCGAAAGAAGTTGAACGGGAAGCAAGATATTTTTGCAGCCTGTGAGGTGTTCCTCTCCACCTGAAGGTGTTTAACACAAGATATCACACTCTCAAACATACTTGAGGTGTAGTAAAAAGTTTTGATTGCTGATAAAACTTTTAAATTTTTAAACGAGATTTTTATTTAAAAATCATTTTATTCGATTTATAAAATAATAAAACCGGAATATTTAAAACATTTTGTCCCACTTAGTGTCATTCCTCGGTGATATAGTGACACCTTGTTTACATCTAGGGTATGGATTTTTTTTGTTTTACCCGATTTTTACCTTCTGATTGCCTTTTTTAAATTTTGGGTAAAACCCCAAATTATTTTTTTTCTCTAAACGCAATTTTTTTAGATTTTGTCACAGAATTTCTATTCCCGCAGTTGTAGGCACCTCAGCGCTTGAGTGCCCTCCGTGATGTTCGTTGTCAGTCTGTTTATTCTCTTTGTAAACAATTTATTCATAAGCTTCCTTTGTAACACAATCTTAATCTCGTTGGTTTTCTCGGGCCTCGAATAGTCGAGGACGTGCCTTAGCTAGTCTCTGTTAGATCTTTGATAGGATAAGGAAAAAGAGTCCAAGTGTCTGTTAGTTGAAAACACTATGAAAGAAAAAATATTTCACTAATATCTGTTGTGTTTTCAAAAGTCGTTGAATGGGAAACAAGATATTTGTGCAGTCTGAGAGGTGTTCCTCTCCACCTGGAGGTGTTAAACACAAGATATCACACTCTCAAACTTACTTAAGGTATAGTAAAAAGTTTTGATTGTTGATAAAATTTTTAAATTTTTACACAAGATTTTTATTTAAAAATCATTTTATTTGAATTGCAAAATAATAAAACCCGAAATTTTTTTTTAATTTCGAAAAATCTGTAACTTATTTATATCCAATTTTAACCCAAATGAACAGGAAAATAATAAAACCCGACATTTACCCTCCGAATGAAATTTTTTAAACCCGAAAAATCCATACCCTATTTATATCCTAGCCGTGGATTACATATAAAGTTCGGTAGTCCCTTGCCAGCGGTGTTTCTGTCAACCACACCTATGACTATCCATAGTTTAAGTATTGTACCTTGTTTTGCCAACCAGCAGTTGGGTAATTTTACTGGTAATAAAATCTATGCTATTGGAGATGCTACATACTGACTAGCATTTACCAGAATGAGAGACATGGGAAAGAGGATTAGTAGCTCTTGATAAGAGCATGAATTAGTCACAAGGTGGCGGTTCCAGGAATTTTATTGAAGCATGGGTTATACTAGCATTCTTTGAAGTGTAAGCCCAGGAGAGCTGGTGAGCAGGGTATACTATGTCATTATATCATTCTGTATATTGCTGCTTCTTACTTATTATGATATACATATATATATACACCCAGTTGTTTTCAAAAGAAGTTGAATGGGAAGCAAGATATTTGTGCAGCCTGTGAAGTATTCCTCTCCACCTGGATGCATTTAACACAAGATATCACACTCTCAAACATACTTAAGGTATAGCAAAAAGTTTTGACTGTTGTTCAAACTTTTACATTATTAAACAAGATTTTTATTTTATGATAATTTTATCCAAATTACAAAATAATAAAACCCGAAAATTACCGGAGATTGAACTTTTTTTAAAACCTTGAAAAATCTGTAAATTATTTATACCTGATATTTACCCTCCAAATGAAATTTTTTTTTAAACCCGAAAAATCCATACCCTAATTATAACCCTGTTAAAATCAACTAACGATTTATATGCATGATGACATCATTTTAAAATGTATTTCGCGAGTTTTTAACTCCGGATACATACTAAAAGGCACGAACAGTTACACCATAATCATAACACATACAGTATCTTAATTTTACCATAAATTTTACTGGAACACGTAGGCTAACACTGAGCTGCTTGAAATATGATAACTTGGACACAATTGGTTTTCTGGAGAAATTAGAAATTCTGTATAGGTGCCTTAATTTTGTGGAAAATGATAAATATTTTGCAATAACTGTTGCGATTTATTATCGTACGTACATGGGTTGCACATGGCTCAAATGCTGTTGTCTCGGAGATCACATTGTTATGTTTACATATTTAGATCTTGGTGAATGGTGATTTTTTTAAGCACTTGTAGTATGCAAGAACCAAAAACTCATATTGTTAATGTACAGTGCTTTTTTGTACTTTTATTCTAGCTAGTCTAGTGCTAGCCTTATCACTGGCACATTGTCTAACACTATCATCAAATAGAAGTCCAAACCAGGGCTAATGCAGACTGGTTTCCCAAAGTTGACATCCCGAATAGATTACTTATATTGACAGGAAATGTTTCAGTATGCGTTAGTCATTCCAAGGAATTCTCATACCATAAATACCATTTGTAATTCATCGTTTACCAATGATAGAGAAAAATTGGAAAATAAATTAATAGAGCATTATCAGGTTTAAAATACTGAAAGCAATGTAAAAATCTTTCTGACATTATATTGTGCATTTATTTTTTAAATAAACTAATTTAATAAATGTTACTGTTTATTCACTAATATGTATAGATCAACTGTCTATTGCTGAAGGGTAGTCGAATGGATAAGAAAATTACCCATTTGTTCATTCGTCTATGTTCAAGCCGAGTTGGGAAATAATTGTCTCCATGGCAACAATCCGATAAAATCCAAAAACGCTGTGTTAGTAGAAATTCAAGAAAATATGATCAATTATCAAAATTCTGCAATAAGAATTAGAATCTACATTCTTTTCCCCTTAGTACAGTACAAACCGCGCTCCGATATCACAATTTTAAGATATTTTAAAGTATTAAAGAAAACATCCCTGCACGATGGATTTGAGACTATATATGTAAAACAAATGGGTAAAAAATGTTCCGGGAACCAAACCCGGTACTTCAATCTTTGCCGAATAAAATATAGCCCGGAGGTGGGCCTCATATCAAATTTCATGAAAATTGGTCCATTGTGGCAAACGTTGTTTATAGGGGACACACACAGACAGGACCATTCCATAAGGGTATGTTTCCGTCGGAAACCAGCCTAAAGAGCACTCCAGAGCAGTGTTTCTCAACCTTTTTTTGTTTGCGTCACCCCATTTCAGTTCTGCGTCACCCCGTTTACTGTTCCATTTCCTTCAAGTCATCTTTAAAGATAAAATTAGGCTTTATCTACAGCATAAAGATCAACATTTATGCATTCAAAGAAGCAGAGGCGGGTATTCTTCTGGTTTTATTTATTTTTATAAGCCAGAATATGATACACTGCGAATTTATCAAATGTTTGCATCACCCTTCGATCATTGGCCTTCCACACAGTGGTCCCAGGTTCAAATCCGGCTGAGGTAATATTTTTTTAACCTGGGAGCACCCCGTTTCCCACTTGTGTGCTTTGGGGAGACCATGCAAGTCAGCGTTCCATCCTTCGGAAGGGACGTTAAGCTGTTGGCCCCCTAGGTGCTCTGCGTTAAGAGTAAGCTTATGCTGGCACCAGGTTTCCCTCCTCCCTTGTGTATGTGTTCGGTGTGGAAGGATTAACGGCTATAATAATTCAAGAGGTTGATTAGCCAAAAATTCCTTACAAACAAACAAAAAAAAAATCTTACGTGGCCGGCCACCACATGACTTTCTCCGTATCTGTAATATTTCTAAAAATTCCAAATAGGTTACATAATAATGATAAATATTTTAAGAAACTGCGAGAAAATTTTGACTTTACAAAGAACAGAAATAAACTCTAACCATAGCCTTCTGATATTGGATATAGCCACAAAACTCCAACAATTAAGAAAAGAAAAAGGAGCGTTGCTAAGACGTAACTAAGCGTCAATTGTTAACAATAGTCGTTGGTAGGTGGCGTGGTGTTGGCAGCTAAAAATATAAGATATCTCTTAAACAATGCATTATATGGAAAAATGTTTCAAACAAAGGTTGTAGAAACTTAAATTTTCTACTTTTATTCCAATACATTTTTACATATATCAGATATTAAAGCAAATATTTCAAAATAATGGATAAGTGACAAGAGTAAACACCCACTGCCGGTCGACCAATTTTTACCAAAAACTAATCAGTTCTTGTGACTTTTATAAAAATGTTAAATATAAAATTTTGTATTGACCTGAAAAATAGTTTTTGAGTTAGAGCGCCCTCAAAAAGCTATCACACACACACACACAGACATCATCGAGAAAATGGTCAAAACGTGTTCAGGGGACCTCAAAACGTGTATTTCCGTTGAAACCTCCAAGTCAATTTTTTTCATGAATACAATACTTTCCCCTATACTACGTATAGAGAGAAAGTAAACCAGACTTTTAAAAATTTAACTTTTTAAGCACAAAAAATTATATTGTGGTGTTATATAAATCAAGGAAATATAATTAACCATTATTAAAATAAATTGTCAAACATTAACAACACATGACTTTCTCCATATTTATATGGCAAATTAATGTTGTTAGCTCTGGGATCGTTGTCAATATTTACTTCCGGTTGACAATTGAGAAAAGAAAAAGGAGCGTTACTAAGACGTAACTAAGCGTCAATTGTTAACAATAGTCGTCGGTAGGTGGCGTGGTGGTGGCAGCTAAAAATATAAGATATCTCTTAAACAATATGGAAAAATGTTTCAAACAAAGGTTGTAGAAACTTAAATTGAATAGAGAGGGATTGATTCTTGCATTATTGCTGAATCATTTAACTTATTGAAAGTTTGTGCAAATGAAAATTATTTCCTATTCGATGGCAAAGATTTAGACAAACCGAAGGCCTTGCTATGGGGTCCTCACCCCTCTTAGCGGATATATTTATGAATCACCTGGAAGAAAGTCTTTTTACCTCTGACTTTGCATTGCTTAATAATGTACAAGGCCGGTACAGATACGTAGAGGATATTTTATGTCTCTGGTCAGGAACTGATCGCCAATTAACTTCATTTTTATCTCACTTAAATTCTCTACATAATGCCCACAAGTTTACAATTGAAACAGAAATTAATGGATTTATCTTTGTCATTTCATCGAAATAAGTTGGTCTTCTCTATATATCGCAAACCTACTTATACGGATCACGTGATTCTCAAACACTCGTCCCACTGCTTTCTTCATAAACACACGGATTTTTAAATGCTCCATCGCCTCCTTAACATCCCTCTTTCTGAAAATAATTTTGATAAAGAGCCGAATACTAAAACAAACCACCATTAACAACAGCTACAATAGCCAAGTGATAGATCGCCTCCTGTAGAAAAAATTAAAGATTGATTCACAGAAAATTATTTCCTCTTCCAACATTCCTTGCAAATCTAAGCACTGGTGTAGACTTCCCTTCATAGACCCCCTCTCCTATATATTTTCTAACCTCTTCTCTAAAGGAACAAACCCACCTTCTATTCCCCGATCACTTACACTAAACTTTTCCTGAACACAAAAGATTCCATACCCAATTTATTGAAAAGCATTGTTTATAAACTATCTCGTGCCAGGCATGATACTGTTTACATAGGACAAACCAGAAGAAGCTTCAAGAAGAGGATTGAGGAACATAAGGGATGCTTCCAAGTTGCGAAGCACATCGTCAGACTTCACCAAGCACCTTTTTGAGAACTGCCCTTTCATTTCTTTCAAGCCCGAGTTTCTCCACTTCGAATCAAAAGGCAACAGATTAGACCTCTTAGAGCAGTTGGAAATTTTAATCCATGATGTTACGAATGATGTTGAACTTACCAACGAATATGTTCTTTCAAATTACTCTCTATTGTTCTCTTGACCGCTATCCACAACTACAGTGCAATCTCTATAATCTGAACCCACAGTAATCCGACTCCCAGTAATCCGAACTGTTTCTCAACATCAGGTGTCAAGTGGCGGTTAAGCGAAGCGAGCAACGGAAGGTTAAATTTGAAGCTTTTATTTTGAAACAAAGTCGGGCACGGATGTCCACTACTAACGCCTCTTGCGGCTGAATAGATGATCCTTTGAAACATTGTTTCAAAAGGAATGAGCAATATCGCTCATTCCTACTGCCACGGCCCAGTTTGGAGTACAATTTTTCCGTCCACCGACACATCTCCCACAATCATTTTAGTGTACTGTAAGTACATTAATTGGTGTTTTATTTACAGAAATTTAATACATAATAGATATTTTCCTCGTTATTTTACATGAATATTGATACAGGTAGCCCTCAATTTACGCCGGGGATGCGTTCCTGGACGAACCGGCGTAATCGGAATCGGCGTAAATTGAAACGATTTTATAATGTAAATCAATGAGAAGTCAATGACATGCGTTCCCGGCACCCAAACATTGACGAGTAATATAATGGCATTGCATTGAAAGTTCTGAAATAACGTAAATATAATAAAGGGAATTTAAAAAATATATTTTGTACACTTACAACCGGCAATGGCATAATGAAGCGGTGTTAGTTCTCTGACGAAGTCCCTGGTTGAGGATCGTCACTTTTTTAAAGAAACCATGCAGTGTGGACTGTCGGGATTTCTTCTTTCTTTCTATCAAAATTTATGATAAGTCCTCATGGATGCCATAACGATCCTCTTCGATGTAGCACTCCGCTTCCAGTCGTGGTTAATCTCGCTGAGCTCATCAGTGAGTTTATCTATGTCTGAGAGGATTCTTTCATGTGATCGATTCTATTACGCGATAGTTGCATTCATGTAAGATGCCGACCTATAGAAAATCGCATAATAAAAATAACCTCGGAACCTCCGCAGAGATTAAATTTGTCCTTTGATAGGTTAAAGTGCCGGTAATGAAATCGCATAAGAGCAAACTTGCATATGTAAAAGTTTATATTTTACAAGCAGCTTTTACCGATTAATCGATCTCGTTAGAGCAAATTCGCAGAGATGATTGTATTTATAATTTTTATTCAAAATCAGCGATGTAAGAATTATGATTTCGTATAAGAAGCAGTACGAGAAAATTGTAAAATGTTTTAAATAATAGTAAATATATTATTTCACTTTCGACCTCCTGGTTTCAAAATCGACGTTATTCTGAATCGGCGCAACTTGGACCGACGCAAATCAAGGGCTACCTGTACACTACTACATAACTGATATACTAATACTAGATCCTCGGCTGCGTGAGCAGACATGTAAGAACCTAGTGAAAGGAATAAAACAGAAAAAGATGAATGACTATTTACTTTAACAGGATGTAATCATGTGCGTATATATAAATTTTCAGTTTTTACTGTGAAAATGTACCTACTATACATTATAATAAATATTTTTTTCTTGAAAACGTGGTCATTCACTTAGAATTCAGTAATCTGAACACCTCGATAATCCGAACACATCGTATATTCTCCCTCCTGCTTATTATTCGTTTAATCCTCCTACCCTCCTGTCTCTATCCTTTCCCCTCGGCATAGCTTACATCGTATGATGATGCTGTAACAGGCAAAACCGATTGAATGAATTAGTGTTTGGTGAAAATGTACAATATTTGTTTTTATTTATATTATGGAATCTTTCCACAAAGTCGAGCCTTCCCAAGTGAAATTTGATATTGGATCCATAGGAGAATGGCCATATAATTCAGCAGCCAGATTCGTTAAACAAAAGTATGAACATAAGGAAAGTGTAACATCATTGTCGAAGGACTTAGACTGGATATCTCTGGAAGATCCTAGAACAGGGCTCGACAAATTCTCTAAAATTAGACGCCAGCTCCAAAACCTAGGAGTCAGCGCAGGCATTACATAATATAGATAGATGTTTTTATCATCGTCAGAAAAATAAACGTTTAATAATTTAGACATGAATCTGCTACAGTAATTATGCCATGCACATTTTTTCTATCACATTATGTAGCAGAACATGATAAAATGAGCATTATAAATCTGAAAGAGTCTGATGATATTCTGAAAACTGTACTTTACGAACAAGAATAAAAATTTGCACTTATTTTCAGGAACTTGAATGCTTCCGACAGTTATATTTTGCTGCTCTTACTGTTTAGCCCGACAATACGACTACAGGACTTGACTACAGTGTAACCAAAACCTAACTAAAGCATGCATATACAATATCTAGGTGCCATGGCGACCAGGATTTGTCGAGCCCTGCCCTAGAAAGTGCCCAAGGCTCCTAGAGAAATACAGATCAGAACATCTAGCAGAGAATGTATTGGAAATAATTGAGACTACAACGCACATAGGTAGAAACAATCATGACGATAAGATACACGAGATTGATTGTAGGATGGAGGGTTAGAGAGTCTCATTCTTCCTGAGAACAATAAGAGACCGTAACAGAAAAGTCATATCTGCGAGTGAAAACTGTTAGGTAGGCCTTGGTGCCTTGCATCCTCTGCCACCCACCAGATTGTTGAATTGCAGGGTGCCATGTAGATGTATTCTATTCCTTCTCGTTTAATTTCAGTCTACCGCAACGTCATCTCCTCAACATTGCAGAACACCTTCGCCTGCCTCCGCCAGCGAGCTCCCAAAAATAAGGAAAAGGAAGTCCATAACAATGGACCAAAAACTCGAGATCATCCAGAAGTTGGAAGCGGGCGTGACACCTTCAGCGCTCGCGCGCACGTATTCCTTGAACGAATCGACGATACGCACCATCCGGAAGAACGCGTCCAAAACGAAGGAGGTCGAGGTGTCTTTGGGTTCGTTTGGAGGGAGGAAAACATCGGTGGCGAGGAGTATGGGCATTGAGAAGATGGAGAGGCTGTTAGCCATGTGGTTGGAAGAGAAACAGTGGATGGGCGTCGCACCAAGTTCCACTGTTGTCCGAGAGAAGGCGCTGAGAATATATAACAGGCTACAGGAAGAGGAGGGGTCATCTTCGGTTGGGGAACCGTTTTTAGCAAGCAAGGGATGGTACGCTAAGTTCTGCAAGAGGAGGGAGCTTCAGAATGCCAATCTGACAGGAGATGATGGAGAAATGAGTGTAGAGTTTCAGGTGAGGCGAAAGTATTGCGGAATGACGTAGTAAATTTGTTCTTTGGGTAACTTTTGAAATTTAGATTTTTAATCATGTGCGTAGTACAGGGTGATCGTTTTATCGTGGGCTTCACTCTGACAGGCTACTTTGAGTGCAACATCTGGGCATCTGGGTGTGCTGTGCCCTCGAGTGCAGAGGTGCCAAACTAGGGAGAGCGAAAGATTTGGCAGGGGCACGATCGGTTCTTCTGACAAAGTGGAACATGATAGCAAGTTTACTTGACCGAGACCAACCTGGTGACATAAGTTGCCAACCCCTGTACTACACATATGAGAAAGTAATAATATCAGCTTGGTTTGAAGAAAACAATTTCTATAAAAAACAGCCAAAAGTGAAAACAATATTGAGGTAACTAGAAATAGACACAATAATATCAAATATAAAAAATGGCTGCTTTATTAGCTGATGCAATATGAAAAAGCATTTTTTATTTATTGAGGTTTATTTAGAATTGCAAACTTAAAATTCTTTAAAAATTCAGTAATATAATTATATGACAAAGTAATTTATTCAAAGAAGAATAATTTGAATTTTTTTACTTTCTATCGATAAACATTTGCTCAGAATCTTAATTTTAAAATTTTGAAGACATCCCTTGCCACTCACCGATTTTTCGAAAAACTCTTCTGCAGTGCTATAGATGGCACTAAAGGTCACACAAATATTAAAAATTTTCAACTTTCTATCTATAACCATTTGCTCAGATTCTTAATTTGAAATTTTTGAAGGCACTTCATGCCAGTTAAGCCTCAGATGACCTAATTCACATGCCCTAATCCCACATGCCCTATTAGCCAGCTGAGCTAATACCCACCTGCCTTAATACCCACTTGCCCTAATACATACTTGCCCTAATACCCACTTGCCCTAATACCCACTTGCCCTAATACATACTTGCCCTAATACATACTTGCCCTAATACCCACTAGCCCTAATACCCACTTGCCCTAATACCCACTTGCCCTAATACCCACTTGCCCTAATACCTACTTGCCCTAATTGCAGATGCCCAAAATCCCAGTTACCGTATTAAGTAGATGGCCTAAAAGCGGATTAATGCCAGGATTGTGCTGAACCCCTTTTAACCATCCAACCAACCATTCTCCTTTCCAACCCAACCACTCTCCCCAAACCCAACCCATCTCTCTCTCATATGAGGATGCTGGGGGGTGGAGACGCTGTCCTGTGGGCTCTCCCCAACATCTGAGAGATAATAATGAACACGGAAACTCGGCTGATGTGTGTAATTGCGCATTCATCGGATTCCTTTCCTTTTGTTAATCCTATTTTTTGTGGGGTAATTACCATATCGGAAAAAATAACACAATGGAGTAACGTGCCATCGATATGTTTCACCTAATGAGGTTTTGACTAATGACATTTCAACTAATTACGTTTTGACTAATTAAATTTCAACTAATGACGTTTTGACTAGGGCTTCCAATTAACCGGAATTTTCGCTAACCATTTTTTTGGTTAAAAGAACATCTGCTAACAGGTTTTACGGTAAAAATAGAAATCCTCAATTCATTTGTAGACACGCTTATTTAAAGAAATTGAAGCTCATTCAATGTTTGGTATAACAAAATTTTGAATGGAATAATTACAAGAAAAAACTAGTTATTTTATATGATTTAAAAATAAAGCTTTATAAATAAATGACATTCAACGTTTCGTATGTACAAAACAATTATTGTTTGTATAAAAGCAGAAAAGAATACAAGAAAAATATTTATTAATGTTTAAAAAAATTATATTTCAGGAATGCCAGAGCATAAAGCATTTTGTATTTCATAGTTTCATAGAACTACGAATTTTGGTTGAAAAGTTATTGGCCACAGAAAAAACTCGTTCACTGGCTGTAGAAGTAGACTGAATACTTGCAATTGCATTGAAAAGGTTGTCCAATTGGGAGCCGAAAGTCAACTAGAAGCTTTGATGGGCAGCGGCCACTGGACACTGTGATACAAGTCAGTACGCGGAGAATGTCACGCATGTAGGGGAAGTTCCTGCCTTAACCTTGACTATTCCTACCCCACTACTAACCCACCAGTCCCATGATGTACCAAAAAAAACAAATAAACGATCATAAAAATAGTTTCTTTGTTTCCCTAAAAATCCATTCAAACAGCTGACAAATCCTAGCGTTTAAAATTATTTTTTGTTATTTTTTTTGTGAAATAACGTAGGCCTGGAGAGGCCTTCTAAGTATACCTATTTAATCCAACAAATTCTTTTCACTCGGATTTTTTAAAACTAATTATGGGAAGCATTTCATCTCCTTTCAAAAAATCCAGTTAATTGGGCACAATTAACCAGTTAATGAATAGTAAGAAAATTCGAAAAATAACCAGTTAAATGGGTATGGTAAAAACCGGTTTGGAAGTCCTACTTTTGACTAATGACGTTTCAACTAATGATGTTTTGCCCAATGACAGTTTGTAGGACATTTGAACTTGTTTCATGGATTAGGGAAACTGTCTATTATAGTTGAGAGCACAAACGAAGGCGGTGAGTTGAGATCACTGCGCAGAGAGAGAGAAATACACATTACATTTCTGTCAAACTGCCAGTCTGCAATAAGCTTATGCTCGGAAAACAACACATTATGCATGAAGTCCTATTCCACAAGCACTTGCCGTTCGCTCTTGATAGCTCAGCTTTACATGTAACTTTGTCATGCCACAAATGTATGTACCGCAAGCCAAGAACCGCTGTAACTCACTGATGCTGATTGGCCAAGTTAAGGAGTGAGAGAAACCATGTGACACTCCTTGTCTTTGCGCATACCGTTGCCACCTGCCTTTGTTTATGCTCTCAATTCTAGTACATGTATTTATTAGGGCATCTGTTTATTATGGCAAGTAGGTAATAGGACGTGGGATTTAAATTAAGGCAACTGGGACTATACCCCTCCCTCCTGCCGCCCACTGATTTTCCAAAAAACTCATTGGCACAGACGAACAGACAGAGCAAAAGCACAAGCGAGTTTATAAAATAAAACATGCTAAAAATTAATTGTTGGTAGCTCAATAACTTTGGCTCAGATTATTAAAGGTAAAGTACTCCTTTAGCCTAACGATCCCTCTAATTGTTTGGCTAAAGGAGTACTTTACCTTTAATTAATGCTTAAAATTAGATAATCAGAATAACTTTCGCAGCACCCCTCGGAAAACCTTGCAGGACCCAAGAGCGTTACAGCACCCCAATTGCAGAACACTGAGCTAACCATTGTTTTTACGCATTCTTACATTGCAGTCCAGCGTGTTGGCATCTCCGGAACGTTCCACATCACCCCTCCTCCCGAATTACGGCCCCACACTCAAACGAAAGGTAATTACCCTCGGAAGAAAGCTCGAAATCATCGAGAAGCTTGAATCGGGCGTGTCACCAGCAGCTCTCGGACGTGTATACCAGATGAACGAGTCTAGCATTCGAACTATAAGGAAGAGCGCTGCTAGGATTAAAGAATCATTGGCTCGGTCAAGCGCTGTTGATGCTAAGCAGACGCAAAGGGTTCGCAATCCTTTGATCGAAGAAATGGAAAGATGCCTTGCAGATTGGATGGAGGAACAGACTCAAATAGGACATCCACCCAACTCTGGCGAAGCGAGGAGGAAGGCATTAAAGATTTACGTTTCGTTGAAGAAAGAAAAGGATTTCGGTTCGAACGTCGAACCGTTTTTAGCGAGCAAAGGATGGTACCATAGATTTTGCAAGAGGAAAAACATTCACGGAGCAAAGCTGGAGATGAACGACGATTCAATGTCATATGAAGGGAGCTGAGAGGCTAGCGTGCAGCCTTACCATGATGTTAGTTTTTTTTCTCTCTCTCGGAAAAATGCTTTCTTTTGAAAGAGAATGTTGTTCCTAGATAGAGATATCTCCTATTGCATCTGAAATACAGATTAATCTTTTGTTTTCATCAAAGAATGTAAATGGTAAATACATCAGTCAATCAGAAAGTAAGGTTACAAGAAAAAGGTAATTCCCCTAAATCGTCGTGTGAGTACTTACTGTATTTACCCAAATCCAAGCCTGAAGTATTTTTGAGCCCCAGGCAAGAAACTGTTTCACCGTCCCCCTTTGTAAATTTTTGTTGAGATATTTTTAAAAGAACTTGTTAATTTATTCATTGCATAATAATTGATGATAAGAATAAAAGTAATTTTATCTAGATATCCGCAATATAAATTGGTAGCCAACATTTATTTACTTTCAAGTAATATATATATATATATATATATAGATTATCGGGTTAGCACCACCAATACTTGGATGCTCCGGATGGTTGGTCGCCTCGCCCATACCTCGAGCAACCCCTGACCGTCAATAAATCTTGGCCAATTCATCTTGCGTCAGTTCATAACACATCAATTCATCACACAACAAACTCGTTGCATGTCACCACATTGCACAACCAACTTATCATATATCAATTCATCGCTAGACAAATTCATTGCCAGACAAATTCGTCGAGGGACAAATTCATGCCATGACCGGTCTACCACATGGGGAGACACTTATTGGGTTTGGTTGGGTGGGTCAGGAGTCACCCTCTGCCATAAACCATCCAATGTTTCTTGCCTTGCGTAGTTTGCAAAGAGAATTGTAGTTCATTCTGGTATTACCGAATTATGTATAAAGAAAAATTTTGTTGTGGAAAACTGTCTCTCTCTATCTTACACTAGTCATGGAGTTTTGCGATGAATTTGTCAAGCAATGAAATTTTTGTGTGACATATTGACGCATGATGAACTGACAGCGCTGAGTTGTCGTAGAATTGTAGGAAGTATGGTTACACGTTTAATGAAACATAAGATAAAATAATTGTATCTACTGAAATTTTTCATTCAAAACTAACAATCCAGATTTCAATTAATATTAATCTTTAGAAATATATTTTTAAAATAGTTTTTTTTTGTCTCAAACGAAGAATTGTTACAAACCATTTCAATTAATGAACGAACTAGTATACCTACACTAAGTACATGTGTCAGAAATATACACCAATACATTCAGTGAGAAATTCGGTCATAAAATCCATTTTCTATTTTGACGGTCATCTTGGATTCTGGTAAATTTGGAATTTTTGTGGTTATTAGGTTTCTCCATTTGTCATTGCATTACAATTTATTTATTGCAAGTGAAGGAATAAAGAACATGAAACAATCACCGATACAATATTTTTAAACGATCACCAAACAGATTCATGTGTTTGTCACAATGTTTAACGAGCTTGTTCATATCTTGGGCACAGAACTCTGGTCACTGGGCATTCAACCATGCAGTGATGACACAATTCATGCTCGTGTATGTGGTAAACCAAAGTTCTCCTCCCAGAAGAAGAAGAAGTGAAAATTGCTAGGGGAAAATTGTGGACTGTATGCTGGGTGTTTAAGCGCCACTCAAACTGCACCGTCAGCTTCAGAATTCATTGTGTCTTAGCGTTTCAGCCTTAATGGAACCTCCATAATCCAGAAAGTCTACCGGCTGCATCCCGAAAGACTAACCAGCACTTGCCCAAGGGATGAACAAGCTCGTTGAATGTCACAAGAAATGCCTGAAGTGTATCGTTGTCGGTTCAGTTACTTGTCATGAATAAATTCATATAAAATACAAGTAAGTAACCTTACTTTCCAGCCAACCCACGTAGATTACATTTCCCAGAATTTTTTAAGATCTCAACGAATGGATCGACCCTAAATGGAGTTAATTTTTTTGTTAAAAAATAGACATGGTTTATTTTGGCTCCAGCTAACGTGATTACTGGAGAAACTATTTTTCCTTCCTCAGGATACCTTGTAAACCTCTGCCCAAGTCTGTTTTCTGTGATGTTTAATCTTGGAATGCAACCGAAATAATTTGCAAGTTTTGCACAGTGAGGGTTCACCCGTGCAGTTTAATGATTTTTATCTCAAGTTAATGTCAAGAAGTTTGTATAATTTAAAAGTTCTCATGTTTTTCTAGATGCTATTCATTGAAAAATGGTCGTGGTTTCAGTATAGCTGCTAAACAAATTTTGAGCGTTCTTTTTACTTAATATTTAAGGATTTATTTTCAAATATCACAGGTCCTGTACTTCTATTGTGTATTGCAAACAGTTTAGTGCGAAGACGTGTTAGAAATGGTCTTTGCATTAACCAAAATTTGCTCTAAACAAAGGCTTTTGGGGATTATGAGCGTTGAATGCTGATCACTTCCAGGAAGATTGCTAATTAACCCTTCGTGGTCCCTTTTGAGTCACTATCATATCCTATGTAATATTAATAAATGAAAAAACAAAAATTATGAAATGGGAAGGCCGTGGCAAAGGGGATAGAGCATCGGCCTTCCAACACAGTGGTGCCAGGTTGGAATCCGATGGATTTTAGAACCTGAGATTGGCTCGGCCTCCTGTTTTTTTGATTTGAGGAGACCGCGCAAGTCAGCACTCCGTCCTTCGGAAGGGACATTAAGCAGTTGGCCCCTCTCTGTGGTCTTTATAAAGTGTAGGCTAATGACAGCACCAGTTTTCCCTCCTCCCTTGCGAGTGTGTTCGGTGTAAGGAGTTATGGCTCTAATAATCCAAGAGGTTGTAGAAATACACACAAACATACAAACAAATTATGAAATGTAAAATACTGTAAGTATTCGCATGTAAGCTGCTCTTTTTTCCAAATTTTTTATCTCCAGAACGAGGATGCAGCTTACCTACGTGGAAAAAAATCGACAAAATGTAAGATAATCTTTAAAATTCACTAGGACTTTACTTAATGGCTTGGTGGTTCAATGTGCAGTATGTGATGCATGAATGCATCTCATAATTGCCGAAACATAGTCAGTTTTTGCCCATGATGCCAGGGGACCCGTGGGACAATGTCATAATTTAGTCTGACAGTTCTATCGTTCGTTTGTTTCTTTGTATTTCTGGCTAATCAACCTTTTGCATTATTATAACCATCACTCCTTCCACAACAAATACACGCAAGGGAGGAGGGAAACCCAGTGCCGGCTTACTCTTTATAAAGAGCAACAATATCCCTTGTACAGTCTCTATAATTTTTAGTATTGTGCTTGGCAGATTATTTATTTTGGCAGAAATTGGGCATTTTTCTTTGGCATATCTATTTATTTGTTCCAATGATATGTACACTAACAAAATAGATGAAAAAACCTAGCTAGGTCTTCGGTGAAAATCGCTTTTATTTTTATCCGAATTGGATCCCTCAGTGCCAGTAATAACAGGTTGGCATGCCTATTCTCTGTGTATCTCACAGTCAGTTGATTCCAATCCATATTCCTCATACTATATCTAGGGTTGCCACCTTTTTTGGACACGATTCCCGAACATTCTAATAAGATTTCTAAAAAAACTATGAACATAACTGAACATATCACGAACAAAACCAAACAGTGTAAATTACGTTTCCTAACGGGATCAATTGTACTATTTAGAAGTTTCTACACATCTTTCTGTGACTAATTATTGAAATAGTAATAATTTTTAAAGGAGAAACACTTTTGCAGTCTGGACAATCTTTCACCTGATGCAAATAAAATACACCTTTTATTTTGTAGCAAAAAACTGTTAATACACAGCCCAATGCCCAATATAAACATCGAAAAGATGGATCTTTTTAACAATCTTTAGAAGTGAATATATCGAAATAGGTTTTCATTGGTATCGAATTTTGGTGCCCATTTGGATAGGCGCCTGAGGAGGTCGACTCACCTCTATATTTGCAATTTATTAGTTAGTTTATTAAATATAATTGGCAGAAGTTTTATCATAGCATTTTCGACTTTGAAAGTGCTAGACATCACAGAAAAACTGTTACTGAATTCAAAATATTGACCATATGCTCCAAGAGAGCCGATATGATGGAGAAAATGGAATAAAAATTTGTTTAGATTTCCTTTTTTGTGCGTTACACATTTCATTCATCATGGATCTATTATAATAGTATTTGTATGAGAAAACTTACAAAACATGCCGTGTATATATTTTTCCTTGTATATTTTCTCAGGTTTATGTAGATTTAAGTCAGTCCCTTCAAAAACGTACATTATTTCGTATTTACCGGATGCTGTAGCATTTCCTTAGCATAGATGATTTTTCTCAATTCTTCTCACTAATGAATTCACTTATCCTCCTTCCACACAAGCAATCTATGGGTGTAGTATGTACGATGGATACTGAATACCTAAATATTTTCCAAATTATCTAACTGTTCGGTAAAGCATCGGTACCAAACAGTTTGTCTGATTACCGAACAGTTTTGGTAAAAACCGAACAGGTGGCAACCCTAACTATATCCCATTATCATCTTCAATTATCTCTGACTCGCTATCTTCACCTGGGATGTCAGAATTCTCTTCCAATTCCTCTAGCATTTATCACCCTGAAAAACTACTTCCTTGAGTATATCCTGTTTTATAAATATGTTGTTAAACTCGCAGTTATGTTCGCTTTTCCAAGAAGAAGAATATTCCATTGTCTAGAAGTAAAAGGTACAGGCAATGCTGACATGCTAAATTGTCAGACTCACAATAGGTGGTCTCGAACCTAAAAACCAACTTTGGGACAAAACTTGGCTATATCGTAGAGAATAAAAAAAAACAACTATAATCAATAAAACACATTTTTCTTCTTCATAAAGACTGACTTTGCTACGAATCCTTGCTATATTGTAGAAAATGAAAAAATATCAATATGTGTTTCTCCAATTTTCTGTCAGGCTTATATTTCCCGGGTTATGAATTTTTAAACTTTATAATTAATCTATATATTTGTATTTAGTGACGTGTTATTGCACTTTAACAATAAGAACTATCAGTTACCATGGTAACTGGATCGAAGCTATGGAAATTTTAGGGGCAGTGGAACGGTGACATTTTAAAATTATGCAAAATAAAACAATTAATTTACATTTAATGAAAATGCGTTACTGTCACAAACTGAACAAAACAAAACACACCTCTACAGTAAGTGCATCGAACAAAAGAAAATTTATTACAATTTTCGATATTGCGGTTATCACCCATAGGAAAATTGATCTTTAATACATTTTGAAACTGCTGTCCTTTGGTCAACGACGATTGATATCCCGGCTGCTGCCTTGCATTCCTTAACATAGGTTTAAATACTGAAGCATGTAGTTGGTCATAGATAAGTGAATGCATATTCATGATAAAAATTCCATCATTTACTTTTCTGCACTGGACTTCATCAAAAATTTAATATTTAAAAACTCAAAACTCTAGGAATATGAGCCTCAATAGGCAAAAAATGTCGCTTAATTTTTTTATTCTCTACAATATAGCCAAGTTTCATCCCTAAGTCGGTGTTCAAGTCCAAAACCTTCCTTTTCTCAGACACTGGGCCGGATTAAGGGTCTTTTTTAACTATTATATGTGTATATACACATACACAAGTTGATGTTTAATTGGGGAAACATATTGGGATGAATTATTATCGATTTCTCATGAAAATTTATTCTAGAAATAAGATTTGCCTTGTTGAAAAAATTTCATTATTAATATTGCATTTGCATCAATGGTTTTGTGCAATTCTGTTGGCAAATTTTGAAATAATTTCATCATTATTTAACGTTTGGAGTTATTTCTCCTCTACTAAAAGTAAAGAAAGAGACGATAATTTCTTTTGCCCAGTTGCAGGCCTACAAAAAAACATTCGTGTTAACATATATTTTCGTTTGAACTTTCCGTGGGTCCCTTTTCTCTTAGACCCTTGGCACAGTGCCTGTGCTATAATCTGGCCCTGCTCAGACAGGCATAGGGCTTCATATAGACATCGTATATGATAGTCTTATTCTGACAAGAGATCACGAAGGGATAATTTTGCATGTCGTAGGCTTTTCATTTTTAAGCTAATTTATTTAAACCAATGTTCGAGTCGAGCATAAAACCTTGGAATGAAAGCAATTACTTGTAAATACTCGATTTAATAACATGTGGCATGAGATTCGAAATGTCTATAAATACTTGATCTCATAAACAAATGTAATTAATGGCTTTATCCTGTTTCAAACGCTTTGTCGTGTTTGATGGTATTTTTTGTAATCTTCGAAGTAGGATTCTTTTCTTTCTCAGGTTGTAAATTTTATTTGTACCATGATTGTTGGTGTTGTACCTTAGTCATCTTGTTACGATTATCTTAAAAAAAAAAAGATGTGAAACTTTGCTAGAACCAGTGCAATAAAAGAATATACATTTTAATAATCATAGTCTTGGCAGTTATTGTTTCCTTAGTCATTTAACTATCCATACCTCTGCATTATCAAAATTTAGATTTGCCTAATGCTGTTATTTTCATTATTTATCGAATAAATGATTTTGGGTGACATTTTGGATGTTACAAAAAATATTTTATGTAGATACAACAATAACAATGATTAACTTATAATCTAGTACACTACTCCCCCATTATCTGCGATCTGAGTATTCGGGAATTCACGTATCCGCGAGTTGGTTTTATCTCCCATTACCCAGTAAGGTCTCGCATATCCGCGAATCTCTCCAACACGTTATTTTACGTAACCTCTTCAAGGACTCAGTTTTTTATAAACATTGTTTAGTAGCGATTAATAAGTAAAAATTGATCGTTTAAGATTATTTCTTGTACAAATAAGAAATGATAAAATAAAAATTGTAAAGATAATTTTGGCTTTTCCCATTAAAATCATTATTATTAAGTTTAGTTTTTCATTATATTTTGATTGGCTGTTCGCTTTCACTATCGTTATTTCAGACATTAGGAGGAGTGGAATCGCTTTTGGTAGTAAGAAAATTACTACACCATTCTTCTAAATCTTCGAAATCGTATTCGCTTCGACTGTAAGAGCTTAATTTTTATACATAAATTCAAGAATTTCATAATCTTGCCATGTCCGACTTTTATTCAAATGTCCCATGCGTACAACATATGCCGTGACTTGTCAATAAATATGTATTTGGAAACCTTTTTATTTTTGATAGCAGTATCTCTCAGATAAGCAGTAATCAGTATATACTTATAGTATCTGAGTCATATTCTTTTACTGTATATAATATAATATTTAATATTGTAGTTTTCCTTTTAGAACTACGAACTTAGGTAACAGTTCGTAGTTCTCCAAGGAAAGGTGAAAATAACGCAGATACGCAAGGCTATTATTTCTTTTATCCCTAGTAAAATATGATGCCAATAGTAATTTACGCAATGTAATACAATTTCTTTCATAAAAAATGGACAAATTCAATTATTCTTCTTTAATTACTGTATGAGGATCCCCAACCTTACTTGGGACAAACCGGAACGAATGTAACTGATGAAATATTCTTTAAATTCATATAGTTGATATTATCTAGTGCTATTACCAGTAAGAATAAGCCTAAATAGAGCATAAAAAATGTTTAAATTACTTCTTTTGTATGGTGACCCTATCCTAAGATATAATGTAAACATAAGGACCAGTATTCGCGAAGTTTTTGCAGAACGCATCCCTTGCGGATATCGGGGGAGTAGTGTATTGTATTATCTGCAACTATGTACGTTATCTCAAATAAACTTTTTCGCGAAAGATTCATTTTCTGGAATACAGTAAACCCTTGTCATTCATGATTTTGATAGTGTGCTATTCATATTTTGTGATCAACCCAACCAATCTAACTCAACATAATAAACCCAATCCTACAAACTTTATCAAACCCAATTGAACCAAGCCCAATCAAACTCAACCAAACTCAATCCAACCAAATCCAATTCAACTCAATCCAACCAAACCCAATACATCTCAATCCAACCAAACCCAATCAAAGTCTATCCAAGCAAACCCAATCCAACTCTACTCAACTAAACCTAATCCAACTCTACTCAACTAAACCCAATCCAACCAAATCCAATTCAACTCAATCCAACCAAACCCAATACATCTCAATCCAACCAAACCCAATCAAAGTCTATCCAAGCAAACCCAATCCAACTCTACTCAACTAAACCTAATCCAACTCTACTCAACTAAACCCAATCCAACCAAATCCAATTCAACTCAATCCAACCAAACCCAATACATCTCAATCCAACCAAACCCAATCAAAGTCTATCCAAGCAAACCCAATCCAACTCTACTCAACTAAACCTAATCCAACTCTACTCAACTAAACCCAATCCAACCAAATCCAATCCAACTCAATCGAACCAAACCCAATCAAAGTCTACCCAAGCAAACCCACTCCAACTCAACCCAACTAACTCAATCCAACCAAATCCAATCCAACTCAATCTAACCAAACCCAATCAAAGACTACCCAAACAAACCCAATCAAACTCTACCCAACTAAACCCAATCCAACCAAACTTGATCAAACTCAACTCAACCAAATCGAACCAACCTAAAACAACTCAACCGAGCCTAACCCCAACCAACCAACCCAAGAAGTTTGAAGATAATATTCGCAAAACTTAACAAAGAAACAAAATTTAACAATGACGTTCTTATTATTTCTTTGAACGTTTTTCAATAGTCATAACCGGGCCTGTCCCAAAAAAGAAATTTTTTTGTCGATTTTGATATTTTTGTGATTACATAGTACGTGGACCTATAAAATTTGGCTTCTCCAAGTTGCAGGATTCTAAAACCCAACCCAAACATAAGTCAGATGGACCCAATACATAAGCAATTTTTAGTCTACTTTCCAGAATGGAAATAGGCTTATAATTTCTTCATTGTGTCTTTCTGTCCCCCTATTAACTTTTGAACCAATAGACCGCTTTTCACGACACTCGGTGGAAAATCTCTTGCTACCGGGGCCAAGCTCCCAAGGAAAGGTTGAAAGTCCCGGGTTCGATTCCGGGAACTATCCTTCCCATTTCAATGACATCTGAAATCCATCGCGCAGGGTGATTTTCTCTTGCACATTAAAATATCTTAGAATTGTAATATCAGAGCGTGATTTTTACTCTTCTCCGGGGAAAGGAATGAAGATTGTAATTTGTATCGTAGAATTTTTCTTATGGATCGTATTTCTTTGAATTTCGAGTTAATACTGGCATTTTTGCTGTTTTTCTCACTCGTTACGAGAGTGTTGCCATAGCAACGACTATTGTTGGACTTGGATTCGGTATTGCGTAGTACATATACACGTGATCAATTTAACTTTCCTTTTCAATATATTTGTAATATTTTATAATGCTAAAATATGGAATTTGGGAACACAAAGAGCTATTAAAGCCAATATAAGTAATACATAAATAATTATGTCAAAAGTAGGCATCGTAAGTTCCGTTTGGGTCATCTTGTTTGTTCAAAAAGCGCTAAAACTACAAGATGGCCTTCATTTTCATCTTCAGTCAAACGAGGAACTGTCGGACGCTGTTTCCACGCCCCCAGCCGTCAGACGCAAGAGAAAACGACGAACCAGAAGGGCATCTCCTTCTCGTCTCACCGGAAAACATTTCGTGGAAAAAATTCCTACCACGGGGAAGAAGCTGAAACCTCAGAGACGGTGCGTGGTATGCAGCGCCAGCGGGAAAAGGAGGGACACCATCTTCTGGTGTCCCCAGTGCAACGTTGGTTTGTGCTTCCGGGATTGCTTCAAAAGGTATCACACCGAACAATCGATCGGGGAAGAGTTTGGAGGCGTCGATGCAGCGTTCCAGGCCGTTCGAAAAGGTAGAAGACCGGTTAGTAGTGAAAGCTCACTGTCTCGTCTCGAAGGGAGACATTTCTTGGAAAGAATACCACGTACGGGAAAAAAACTGAACCCGCAACGGAGATGCGCGGTGTGTTTAACGAAGGGTAAGAGAAAAGAGTCGGTATACTGGTGTCCGCAGTGTGTGGTAGGGTTGTGCTTTGGGGAATGCTTCAAGAGATACCATACTGAATTGGTATATTGAGGATATCACCTAGGAAAATGACAGATGGTTGCGATGTAAGTAAAAACGGACAGCTTTATCCAATTTCCCCTTAATCGAGGGCGGTTTTTTGCAGTGCCATAGCAAACCTTTTGGGAGACCCAGTGCCAAATCCTTTTTAGTACATTATTATTTTTATACTAGAATGAGGTAATTTCACATTTTTTATAATAAATGTCATCTTAGGGAGTTTTCTGAGCAGATTACAAATCTAAAATCGGAATTCAAATACGATAATTAGTTTTCAAGAAAATGATTGTTAAAGCGGACAATTTATATCAAACGGCAAAAAGTTGAAGAATCGGTACTTGTTGACGTCATTGCCTGGACCCGGTGGGCCGGTCCTAGCTGTCAGTCTCGTAGAGAAAAGTAAAGAACCAACTTGACTTAGTCATCTTTCCTTGAATATGAAATTGTTCATCTCTAAAACTTGCATTGAACAACTCTAATAGTCATGAACATTAATAAAGTCTAATTAAACATTTCTATTCTTTTTAAGCGTTTTCTCCAGAGAAAAATGGAAGAGTTGACGAGTTTTTTACTCCGGAATTCAGGACTCAAAAATTCTTCATTGCAGTCATAATGGAGTCAATGAGTGGCAAACTATCTGATTTGGCTTCCAACATAATTCCTGTCCATCATTAAGATATTACCAAACACTTATTACTGCTAATTATCTATATATTTCTATAAACTACGCTTATTTGTATTAAACTCACTGCTACAAATATGTCCTACACTAAAAGTAAATTAAACTAAATTGCTAAAAAAATATAAACGAGAGTTGAAAGGCAAAAATCACGTCTACGCACTGTATGCGAGTGATGAGAAACCTACCCTGCAGCTGGTGCGAGTACTGACGTTATACAAAGCCAATGGGTCGAGTGAATAAAAACTAAGCAAATGCTTAAAGCATTAAGCAAAAGCATAAGCATTTGCTAAAAGCATAAGCAAATGCTAAAAGCATTTGCTTCATATTGAGTGAGTAAAAGTTTGCTTTTGCTTATAAGCATTTGCTACTCAGTTTTAAGCAAATGCTTAAATTTTACGGAAGAAAGCTCTTTGCAACTCTTCCTTCACTTGTTTTTGTTTACATTTAAAGTTTTACATAGTTGAATATCAAACTAAAAACATAAATATATTGCGTAATATTTTTTAAAAAGTTAATTAATAATTTTTTAAAACTATTTCTTTTATAACTGAATTCGATAATATCACAAATCATGGGTGTATTTTTATTCAATTAGTTATAGTAATTTTATCCAGTCATTTGCCTTTATAGTGATTTTGGACGTCACAAATATTTCTATCTTACGTCACTTAAGTACCTTAAAAATATTTCTATCTTCTGTTTGGAAGACAGTACCCCGCCACGTCTCTCTTGATATTCTCCGAGTAACAGATTTGAAATATAGGTACTTAACATTTTCTTCAGAGAAACGATATAAATTTTTATAACGTTGAAACTTTTCTCGTATTTTTTAACCTTTCGTGTCACCATAAATTACCATATTTATATTTAGGATCAATTATCATGAAAATAGAGTACTTGGAAATATTTTAGCAAGCCCTTTACCTCACTTAAAAAAGTTTAAGCATATGCTTAAAGCATTAAGCAAAAGCTCGGTTTTATTCACACAATTTTAAGCAAATGCTTAAGAAAATTCCTAAAAATAAGCAAATGCTTATTCTTTCTAGCAAAAGCAAATGCTATTTTTTTTATTCACCCCAAATTAAGCATTTGCTCAAAAAGTGAGGGAAATCTTAAGCATAAGCATTTGTTTATTTTTTATTCACTCGACCCAATGAGTCGAGATCGATTGGTCGATACCTACAAATTTTTAAAAATATATAAACTCGATTTTTTTTCGTGCCGTGTCTTTTATGATTCCTGGTATAGTCACAGCGTGTTGTGAAAGATATTAAAATTTTATGAAACTACCTCATTTTAGCACGTAAGACAGGAACAAATTTTGGGCTATTATCCAATTTTACTGTAGGATCAAATATATGAGAGGCCGAAAGACGTGGGAACTTGCCGTATTTATCCGAATCCAAGACGAGGTTTTCTTTCCAAATTTCAACCTGCGAAAATCTGCGAGTGGTATGTATGCTATCAATACATCGTGGTCAATTCGTCGCATGTCAATACACAGCATGTCTTACTCGTCACGCGTCAGTTCACCGCTCGAGAAATTCGTCGCGAGACACCATGACTGATGCAAGGCAGGGGAGGACAGGGAGCTACGAATCGATGCACGATTATTTGGTCGTATTATTGATGCGCGACAAATGTTTTAGGTGACAAACTGACCGCGACGAATTGACGAACAAGGTAAATTCCGCGACGAATTGACGAACAAGTTAAATTCCGCGACGAATTGACGAACAAGGTAAATTCCGCGACGAATTGACGAACGAGGTGAATTCCGCGACGAATTGACGAACAAGATAAATTCCGCGACAAATTGTCGTAGAACCATAGGAAGTATGGTTATGCATTTGAGGTTGTTTTTAAATAAATGAAATACATTTTTTTGATTGTTTTTTTTTATAAAAATTTGTAACATACCATTTTGATTGATGAACGAACTAGTATACCTGTACTGAATACATGTGTTCGAAATATACGCCAAATACATTGGTGAGAAATTAGGTCATAAAATCTTAGGACAATCTTTTTTCAATTTTGGAATTCTGCTAAAAGGTGGAAGGAGCCGTCCCCGATACAGGATCATCTTGGATTCGAGCAAATATGGTAAGTTTCCTTTCATCCCTTCGACACTAATTTTCAATGGGAACTTACGTTACCTTTCGTATGATAAAGTTTATGTGAAAATAGCAACCTTGCAATGAAAAATCAAGGTACTGTCCATCATCAAGGTGCAACATTCAATATGATATGGTGTTGAACAGTTGTATAAAACTCCTTCAGCCAAAAAATTGGCTGAATTTTTTGGCTGAAGGAGTTTTATACAACTGTTCAACTTGGAGCCAAAGTGCTTACGAGCTACCATCTACTTTTTTTTTATATGGTGTTGGCAAATGATTTCCAACGAATATTCGCAAGAAATATTGCAGTAATTGAAAACAATCGAGTTTTCCCATCAAATGGAAAGAGTACGACGACTCCAAAATACTAGTTAGAATGGTTAGAAATGATTTGACAGAAGATAAATAGAAATTGATGGAATAATAGGAAACTATGCAGAATGGCATAAGCTGTAATTTTGGGAATAACTTTGAAACGGAAAAGTTATTCCCAAAATTACAGAAGATAAATAGTTTAAAAAAATGAATATGACACAATACAGGTATTTTTTGTGAGAAGATTCTTTGTTGCAGGAGCCCTCTTGACTGGGAGTCCCGGTTCACTATTATTACGCTGTCACTGGTTGTCTTGTGTATTATTATCTCAATAAAATTATCTATTTTTCCTCCCCTTGTTTACTTACCTCCTTTCGATCCTCTTCTTCCACTCCTGGGACATCATTCGACGATCCTATTGAACAGATGTGAGAATAATCACTTAAGTTTAAACAAGTGAGGGTAAAATTGCAGAGCACATTACATAAGGTGCCTTTTCCTTGTTCTAGGATTATGACATTGTCATCTTGGGTTGAGATCGATGACATTGAAATATAAACTATAAATTCTCTTCTAAAGCATTATGTAGTAATATGTTTTCAATTTAAAAGTAGTGGACTTGTTGCCATGGCAGTTGAGATTTCCCAATGTTAACCCATTTCTGCCTAGCATGACATATACCATATACGAGGGCTGATCAAAAATATCCAGGACAGACTTTTTAACAAAGTAACTACTAAATGCTACGAAGTGAAAACTATGTCGGAGATTTGGCAACATCTCCTGATGCGATATATCAGAGGAGCAGGCGTTAATATGAATCAGTGGTGAGTGAGCTGTTCAACAGTGCAAGTGTGTTTTCCAGTCCGACGTATTGCGAAATGGATGTTGAAGGAGCAACGTTTTTGCATCAAGTTCTGTTGTAAACTTGGTAACACGGCCACAGAAACCTACATACCCATAAATCCATGATTCATCACCAGTGATAATGCTTGGCAAGAAGCTGGCATCATTTTTGGCATGTTGCATAAGTTCGCGGCACACTCCCACACGCTGTTCCGTCTGATCTTGCGTGAGAAGGCGGGGAACAAGTTTTGCCGAAATGCGTTTCATCCCAAGATCCTACGTCAGTATCGCTTGACATGTTCCATATGAAATGTTCAGTTCATCAACAATCTCTCAGATCGTCAAACGTTGGTTTTCACGGATTAAAGCATTGACACGGTCAACAGTGTCGTTTGTTCGCGTCGTCGACGGAAGTGCGGCCATTTTTTAAGCATGAATACCACTCAAACGTCTTGGACTGGCAAAAACGTTGCTCCTTCAACACATCCATTTCGCACTAAGTTGGACTGGAAAACACTCATGCACTGTTGAAGAGCTCACTCACCACTGATTCATACTAACGCCTGCTCCTCTGGTATATCGCATCAGGAGATGTTGCCAAATCTCCGACATAGTTTTCACTTCGATGCATTTAGTAGTTACTGTGTTAAAAATCCTGTCCCGGATATTTTTGATCAGTCCTCGTATGCCGGTGTATAAGTCGACCTCAATTTTTCAGCTTGTAAATACACGACTAGACATATATTTGCCGTATAAGTCGACCCCCCCCACTTTTTCGCTAAAAAAACTTCGAATGAAGAAATACGAGGAATTTTATGGTTTTTGAAACCTAAATGTAACCTTCTCCAAAAAATGCAGGGTCGATTTTTGAGTTATTAAATCTTTTCTTTAATTTAAGAAAGATCAGTCATATACCGTAATCCCATCTATTGGCGTAATGTATTTCTACTTATCCTTTGTTCCTGTAATTGCAAATAGATCGTTTATATTTTTTGAGATTCGGTAATAAAAACAAGTTAAAATTTATATTTTTATTAACTATTAACACTTTGGGTGCTGAGGACGTTTGGTTACGTCTTTGGCGGCCAATGACTTGCACGCGGGAGACGTTCGTGAATGTCTTTCACATGTACAAGAATTTCTTTGTGTTCACCAGATGTGTCTGAATAGAATTGAAAGCAACACTTTTATTTGATATTTATAATGTTTTGGTGACGAAGGCTGACTTCCATCCCCCAGAAGAATATATCCAGAGCTTCGAGGTAGCATGGGATGGGATGCTATAACACTTCTTCTCAGGAGTATCAGAAACCATCCCTTTTAATAGACTGCAGAGGTCCCCTTGCCATGGGGTCAAAATTATACAACGAATTACCCATGCAAATTAATATTCTAAATGTTTTTATGATATTGATGAATTTCTTACATGCAAATGTTGATGTCTTCTTTTTATTGTATTATTGTAAATCAATATATTTGTATACCTACACACTGTATGGTCTCTTGGAAAATAAATATTTATTATTATTATTTAAATCATTCAGATGCTTTATGGTTGCAGCAAATCTCATGCCTTAGCACCAGGGCCAGCGTGATATCTATGGGGACCCCTATGCAAATACGATTGTCGGGGTCCGCCTTCTTTTTCAGGATATTCCAACCATGGCCGTCATGTGACCTGGGCTCGTGAGATGGTGGCACTTGATCTAGAATCGACACTCTCTATTTCATATGAATTTGTTGATGTTTATTTGTGTGAGGTGGAATTTTCTTTAAATGCCTCAGGTGGTGGATGTTTGCCATACAGTCCTTGTTCTAACTTTTAATAATATGCGACTTGTAAAATATTAAATTAACTTGTGTAATTGCCCATCAAAATAATGAGTATTTTAATCATGTCTATGTGCAGCAGTATCTCTCTGGTAAAACCTGTCATTAATGGAAGACTGAGATAACAAATTGACACAAAATATGGAGTTAAAAGAACGCTATTGGTCTAATGAATCACTTTACGAATGAAACCACTAAACTAATAATTAATTGCTAGCTCGACGCTGAATTCATGAAGAAGTAGCACAATACTACCAATACTTCTTCAATGAAAGTCCAAGCAAAGCTAAGGGAAAGGAAATTTTAACCCTCTGCCTTTCAAAACATCCGAATCTTCCCTTGCAACTCGAAATGTTTCAGATCTTCTTAAGCTGGACGCTTTCAGTTTTTCCTCGTGATACATCACTTGACAAAGCAAAATTTAAAAATTGACACCACATAATTAACAGCAGAGAATTTAGTTTGCGGCTATCAGATACTGATTTTCATACAGACAACTGACCCCTAATTGAAGCAAATTTATCTGTATCAATGTGTATAAATATAACTGTGCCAGTCATCGATGAAAATTAGTCCAAGCAAAATTTGGGGCCCTGTCTTTAGCGTAGCATACCCCATCACGCTGGCCCTGCTTAGCACTCCAAAATCTTTACTTGTGCAGTTTGTAATCTCATAAGGCTGATGTTTTCTTAATCTTGGAAGCCATAACTTTACCAGAATAGTTTCTTTCCATAGAAAAATGTTTTATTTACACGACCCAAGCCTCATTAAAATGTCAGATTGTAAGCTGATAATGTTACAGCTTAACGAGTCTTGGGTCATGTAAACAAAATATTTTTCTACGGAAACAATGCATTTTTGTCAAAGTGAAGACTTGCTTATTGGTAATTTTTAGGCCACGCAGTGTGGCAGAGGGTGTGTGTCACCAGTGCCATAACTAGGGCGGGGCATCTGCCCCAGGTGCAACAAAAGAAGGGGTGCAAAAATTGTTGAAGGCAAGTTGTGCGAGAATGCATGGCACAAGGACAGGCGATTTCACCACTATACTTGTTCCAGACACTATGCATGGCAGAAACTATAAATTTTGATAATGTAATCAATGAGTTTGCTGCATTAAAATCGCGTAGAATAACTCTAATATTAAAATATTTATACTTTATGTATTTAAATTATATATGTAATTATATTTTTAATCGTGTAAATTTATAGTGAGAAATTACATCAATTATAGTTTATTTTTACTTATTTAATTGTTCGCCTAAAATCCATACCTATAGTAAAAAATATAGTTATTAAAGAATTTATTGTGAAGGGGCGCATATTTACTAGTTTGCCCCGGGTGCTAAAATAGCTAGTTACAGCACTGGTGCTCACTATTCTTTTTTTGTCTCACCGCTACAATAAAAAAATAATTTTATGTAAAGTGCAAATGTACAAATATTTATCATCCACCTAGATATTTCACTAGGAGTTAAGTTTATCTTGATTATTATAAATTTCACTCTGGTACATGTCAAATCAATCTAAAAAGACATACACACAAAATAGGTCTATCTTTTTTTCCATATTTAAAATTTATTAATTTTCTGTAATCTTCCTGTCATCCTATTTTCAGCATTAAATTTTTTTTTGCAAATTGTACTTCTTTTTTTCTTCCACCTTATATATATACCTTATCTGCAAACAAATCACAGAATTAATCCTCATTGAATTTACAGCAAGCAAAATCCCATCTTGAAGCAGTTAAATATAAGTCTAGTAACTTGTCTAGGAACCTCAACACAGCTCCTGAGTAATGGCTACAATTCAGCAGCCCTTGGGTAAAATACATGCATACTTGATTATAAAACAATTTGTTGCTCTTTCAAACATTGTGATTTTTCGCTACTGATGGCTAATTTATTGATTTAAATGCTAATACGGCTTACTCAAGTTTTACGGGGCAAGAAACTGATTGGACCACCTATTGGATTCCAGCATTGGGCTGAATAGCAACTCATATTTATGCATTTGAAGTTTTACAAACTCAAAAAACAAGTGAAAAAATTATCCGACGATACTTATAATGCAAATCTAGGAAAAAGTATGCAAAAATTACCTATTTCAACTCTAATACGGTTGGATGAAATCAGCTTTGCTAAATGACATTCATACATTCTCAATGTAATCGTAGAGTGATTTTTACTGGCACTATGGAACAGCATATAATGCCAGATATTTATTTAAAGAAAGAATTTGTTAGTAAGATAGAATACACCATTTTTGTTTGCCTGGAAAACAATCAAACACTGATTGTTAAAGTGAATATTTTTAGTATTGTATTTGAGGTGATTTTTGTAATAGTTCTAAAATAAAACCTTGTCATCGAGATTCTTAAAGAATACTAAGCTATCACTGCTAAATATATAGCATATTTACAATGATACAAATTAACACACCCAGTGTTCGCACTGGGCATCACCGGAGGCAAGCTCGTTGATAATTCCACTCGTAACATAATCACAGGATTTACCTTCTTCCGCTTCACTCACCTGTTGAGAAAAGCAACCAAGTGGACAAAAATCGTAATGGCATTGAAAACGAGTCTATCACTTAACTAGTGTATGCCGTAAATGTAAGTATAATGGCTATTCTTTGAACATAATCTCTTTTATAATTCATAAAATTAGCTTAACAGCTAACTCACTATAAAATCCAAACCGCCATGTCAATAACCTACATTGAAAAGTAAACAACTGAAGTCTGTATTTTAAGTTTCAGCGATAAAATTCAGACAACTTATTTATCCCAACTTTCTTCCATTATTAAACATTAAATATTCTTTAAATTTATAAAATACGTAATAACTTCACTACCAATTTTGGTGTTGGCATTTCTATTACATAGCACAACAACAGAAATGCCAACATGCAGAAATTAATTGAAAGAGCACAGAAATAAAAAAGATCCAACACAACTCGACCCTTGTTTCTACTAAATGCAAAGCTATAAGAAATTTTAAAAAGAGTAAAATATTTCGCAGAAGTACTGCAATTTATCTTATACGCTCAGTTATGATATTAAATTCACATACCTATAGGAAACGAACAATTTTCTAAAAAAACTGCTTTGTAATACGTATTCGCTGTCGTTTTTTGTGACATTATTTTGAGCTACTAATTGAATTAAAATCTGAAACAAATAACTTGGGGATAATATTTGTGGATACGCTTTTTTGAGCTATTTTTGTCATATTTAATAGGTACTTTAATTTATTCAAGAAAGAAAATTCAATAGAACAATAACTTATGGGAAGGAATGAAAGATGTAAAGAAGAAGAGAAAAGACTAAGATAAAATTTTTTGAGAGCCGAAATAATTTTTTTGGAAGACGACTGCTTAAACCTTCGATATGCATATGCAACTATGCACGATTCAGCGGTGGCGGTGGCCAGCGGCAACTTCAGTCCGTAGAAGAGGTGGATGAAACCATTGTTTACAAGTTGATGTTATTGGAGAAGAGATGTTCACATCATTTTTCACTCGCAAACATTAATCAAAGCATATAAAATGGAACGAAACGATAAAATTAATATTTGTAGACTTTGTCTTTACAATGGTGAATGTTTAATTAACATTTTTGAGGTGAATGGCAGACATGGATACATCGCTTCGGAAGTCATTACTGATTTGCTTCAGTTAACCGTAAGTCTCATGTAAGATAAGCAACATTTACCGTCTTAATTGTATAATTTTTTAAAAACGATTAATATAACTGCGACTGATGTAAATTAAGCATCCTTGCTTGATACATAGGTACAAATCCAAACAAATGTGTCTTACTTTTACCGTCTAATATATTATAGTGTTGTTTTAGAGTTAAAAGTAGAAATATCTTTTAACACCATTACTAATTAAGTTTTGAGTTAAATAAAGTTTTAAATATCACAGAAACTGGAATTTTTTGTATTTTATTGGATGAATTACCCATCGTACTCGTATTTGTGAATGAAAAGCGAAAAAGTTATCTTTTTATCTCAAGCTGGGGCCGGTTCGCAAGTACCGATAGTTAAATTTGAAAAGGTTTTTGAACTGCTTGTTGATTGGATTGCAAAAGTTTGTGAACTGCTGTTGAAAAATTAAACGCCTTCACGATCAAAATCCACAATGAAAACCAAGAAGTCGTTTGAATATTAGTTAGTGACTCGATTACTTGTAAGTTGTATAACGTTAATTAATGTTTTATCTAAAATTATTATTTTTTACTCTAGCAACACTAAAATATTATAATAAAAGGTTCATTTTTCAAAGAATAATCTATAAAATAGGTACACTTTGACCGAAATAAATATTTTTGTTCAGAAAAAACATTATTTTTGTTTGTTAAAATTTTGGTAGTTCAGCACTGCTATTTAACACTTGGTGGCTAAATATTTACCTGTTTGGTTCGAGTGAATAAGAAATAAGCAAATTCTTATACTTAAGATCACTTTTTAAGCAAATGCTTGATTTGGGGTGAATAAAAAAAATAGCATTTGCTTTTGCTAGAAAGAATAAGCAGTTGCTTATTTTTTGGATTTATCTTAAGCATTTGCTTAAAATTGTGTGAATAAAACCGAGCTTTTGCTTAATCTTTTAGGTGAGGTAAAGAGCTTGCTAAGATATTTCTAAGTACTCTATTTTCATACTAAGTGACTCTAAATATAAATATGGCAGTTTATGGTGACACGAAAGGTTAAAATATGAGAAAATTTCAACAACCAACGGTTATAAAAATTTATATCGTTTCTCAGAAGAAAATCTTATGTATATTTGTATATTTCATTCAAATCTGTTACTTGGAGAATATCAAGAGAGACGTGGCTGTCTTCCATACAGAAGATAGAAGTATTTTTAAGGTACTTAAGTGATCCCGGATTTCAAATAGGAGTTGGGGAAGAACACGTACAATAGAATAGAATAGAATTTATTGGTCCAGTTGATTTGTACAGGCAAATATAAGACAAGTCATACAAATTAAAATAAACAAACATGGAACAGGGGGAGGAGAAATATTTCTACATAGGTAATACAATGACGTCATTAATATAATGCTATAAAATAAAAATGCAATGCATACATACGCTTGGACATATTTGTACAGTTAATTGCAGATCATGCACAACTGTATGTAAGATAGTAAAATTTGTGGCATCCAAAATCACTATAAAGGCAAATGACTGGATAAAAATACTATAATTATGTGAATAAAAATGCACCCGTGATTTTTGTTATGCAATTTATTATTTACATGGATAATTAACCGTCCTTGATTTCATTTCAGGCTTACGATATTTAGTTTGGCTACAATATCAGTCGCCATGGAAAGGAAAACTTTTTCACTAAAAAAAACTCAAGTTTGTAGTTTAAAGCTCAATTTTGAAAAAATTCAATCTGCACATATTTGAATTTTGCTGTTGGAAAATGTAACTTCATTATTTTTTTCATCCTTGAGTTCAAGTCCTGACTTTTTACGATGATTTTTAGTAATTTTAATGATAAGTAGTCTACATTCATCTCCATATATTTAAATGTAGAAAATGAAAACAGGAAATGTTTAAAAAAATAAATTGGTCAAATGAATCACACGTTATTGCAGTAAAAATGACACATTCTACTTGTCTCTACATTATGTAGTTTTTGAGTTATAGGTACATTCTTGTACTTGACTGGACACTGCCTCAGACACTAAATTATTTTTATATATAGTATGATAGTTGGTAGTTCACATTAGTTAGTACATTTACAAATATTACATTACAAATATTTTTTAAATCAAGGTATCATGATAAACAATATTTTTGGTTAATGTTGTTGGATAATCAGATAAAGCAAACCCGATATTTGTAGGTTTATTGACTATAGAGGCAGCGACATAAGGTTGCCCATGTGTAAACACAGGGTCCTTCAGGTATATTTACGCTTAATATATAGGGAATATCCCCACGTAATATATAGGTCTCGTTTTCCATATAATCCAGTTTAACGTACATAATTTCGCTAATTCTACAAGTGAGGTAGTCATTACCAACCAAAAATTTTAAGAATTATTGTTTTTTGATCGTTAATTATTGAGAAAAATCGATTCAAAATTGTTCGTGACACGGATTGGGATGAGCAACATATTATATACGTACATTTCGCAGTTTCCACTCGTAAAAGAGAAGAGAATAATATTGATAAACTAATAAGTTGATATTAGTAGTAAAATTTAGACTAAAGTTTCATCTAAATATCAGTAATTTACCCATAATATAAGACGTAATTGAAATTGTGAGAGAACGGTAGCACTTAGAGATGCGTACATGTATGTATATATTGTACGTATGCATGTATTGTGTAATTATTATATTTATATAACATTTATAAATGAAATTATGATTATTTAAAATTTTTTTTTTTAACTCCGGAACCACTGGACATATTTTGATGAAATTTGATATTGGGGAGTTTTGCTAAAATTGGTCGACCGATTCCAATTTTGGTTAAAATCGGACAATGAATACAATCACTTTACATGAAGACCTACATATATTTTACAACGTACCTCGCTTGCTTCTCGTTAAATACTCATCTGAGTATATTGAGAACATTGTGAAATCTCAAAGAACACATTTGGAAACTGTGTACTCCAACATGGAGTACACCTTTCCAATCTTATTATTTAGTCAACTGCTCGTGGGCTGTGGGCATTTTGAACTATTGACCAAAAAAATCGTTTTCATTTTTACTGGGCCTCAGCAAAAATAGTTTAGAAACCTCTGAAATATGGTACTATAACTTGCTTTTATAGTTTAATTTTATTTTTAGTATCAACTGACTTAATAATTTTCAATACCTAGGTTACGAAGACGGATGGCTATCCACACTATGCCTGTTACCAGTGTCTTGACAAGCTGACGGATTTCAAAATATTCAAGGACCTATGCATCAATTCCAAGATTACATATGATAGTGAGTTTTGTCCAGAAGACCAATATTACCAAGCTCCAGTAAGTAAACCTTGAATAAATTCAGGCAAAAAAAAACATTTGGTCAATAAATGCAAAATTTTTCTTATATTATACCTAAAAATCAAATATATATTTTACTGATCTGTAAAAGTAAATTTAAGCAGTAAATCATATTTTTTAATTATACAAAATGAAGTCGTAATTAACGTTAAATACACCTAGAATGTAGATCCTCGTTAGAATTTTCTCATCCATGAAAACTTCACTCCTCTAGCTTCTGTAGTTTGGATACAATGCCACTTCAGAATTTTAAATTTTCCTAAAATGAAGCCATCTGGTGGGAAAACTATGAACTACTGTGAAAATCCAATCACTGGAAAACTTTTTAATTCAACCGTTGAAGGTGTGATGTGGTGGAATAATTCCATATTGATTACTAAATAAAAATCTTGTAATTTTCCACTATTTTATTATCTAGGTTTTGATGCTTAGCGTCATCATCAGGTGATACAGAGAAAACCAAAAGGGTATATGTAGGATAGAAAGATGGAGTGGGAGGTAGAAGAGTGGGGGAGGGAGGAAAGACATTGTACGGGCATGACTCTAGGTGATTGGTTGGTAACTCGGTGGAGGGGAAATGACGGTTACAGTTTTGCGAAGGGAATGGAGAGGAGGGGTGAGTGGGTTGGGAATAATTGTTCATTAAGGAGAAACACTTTGTTGCCAATGATGTCAATGTTGATGACTCTAAGCGTCGAAACCTAGGTCGTGTACTAATAAAATAGTGGAAAATTACTAGATTTTTATTTAGTAATCAACTAGAATACCATTTAGAAATTTAGTTTTTTCCCTGATTTTGGAGCCACCTAGAGGAATATCTATGAACTACTGGGAAAATCCAACCAGTGAAAAATTCAGAGATTGATAAATCTAAAACTTTATCTATTCTATAATGATTTTAAATGTGATACATTAATTGATCATGGAAATAATCTTCCTAACAACCAATATAATAAACAATCTTCCTAGCAAACAATATACAGTGGAAATCGGTTAACACAAAATGCATGGGATTTCGTGTTAACCGATTTTCATGCTAAATGTTTTTCAAAAGGCAAATTTTTCATTTTTAAAGCATAAAATTATATCGGGGATAACAGGGTCCGAAATAGGAGCATACCGTGCCCTTGCCTGCTTAAACCAGACGAGCAGCGCAGCGTCTAAATCTTCGTGCTTTGCTGTACGTAGATGCTTCCGTCTGGTTCAAACTTGCTTCTCTCAAAGACGTTAATTTTTTGCGATTTTTAATAATTGTCGACAAAGTTGAATTTGGAATTCCGAACTCTTTGCAAATGCCTGTTTTGGATCTATCACAGGAGCTGCATTTTCACTTTTAGCAGCAGTGCATTTTGCTTACGGACTTTATCGGCCATTTTTAATATGGATTATTTAATTTTAATAAAAATATAAAATTTAAACTTAAAATTATCTCGATGAATAGGAAAGATTTCATACGTTGGCTTGTTTAAAATACGCCAACGGTTTCACTCAGAAATTCACAATCAAAGAAGGGTATAAGATTTCAAGAATGTTATTTATAGGGATCTGGAGAGATGACAGGGGAGAATCCCACCAATAATAGCTATGATAAGAGGTCGATTTTGCAAACCAGTTTCTTTTGTCCATGGATGGCAGTTCTAGGAATGTTTACTGCAGTGACCAGTGGCATAAATATGGGTACGCAAGTTACGCGATCCTATAAGGGCCCAAGACCAAGAGGGCCCTTGCATCCATTGTTTATAATAATTTATAAATTTATAAATATAAATACTTTGTTTATCAAAATTCTATATTTATGTTATTTCTATTAATATCCATTACACTCAGAACACACTAACAAATATTCAATTATTAAGTGGGGCCCGAGAGATTTTGTGCTAGGGGCCCAAAAGCTATAGTTACGTCACTGGCAGCAACAATGCCCAGAGTAAGGGATACTCTCCATGGGTACATGCGAGTTGCCATGAGATCGGAAGTGCATAGTTGGTAGTCGTTGCCCTACTGATGACTACAGTCAATGACAGAGAAAGGCATATGAGGTGAGGTGAGGTAGTGGGATTTTCCGTACTGGTGCGTTAATGGGAAATCTAAGCGGGATTGGGGGTTTTGGGAAAACAGCGGTTGAGAGACCATGGAAAAACCATGTTTCAACTGCCATTTCGTGTTATCCGAAGAATTTCCGTGAGTTTATTTTATCAGGACCATAAAATTATTTTCGGGTTGACCGATATTTCGTGCTAACCATTTTGCGTTAAGCGAATAAATATACACTGAAAAGCATATGCTCTGGAACGGACTGGGCATGCATTTTGTGTTATCCGTTTTCGTGTTAAATGGTTTCCACTGTAATAAGCATGAATTGTCAAAACTCAAGCTCCTATTGTTGCCCCAAGGCTATATGCTTTCCCCTCCTCTGCCTCAAAATTAGTTTATCTTTACAACTTACTGCTGCGAGAAATAATATCAATATAAATAGTTATAATTAAAATAATTTCATACCAGTTTAAAATTTAAATTCCATTTTTAGGCATGTTTTGCTTCCAGCATAAGCGCCTATTAGCGTTGGTTCATGCATGGTTATGTAATTATCAACGTAAATAGTCTTATTGGTTACTGAAGTAAATAAGATCTGCTATAATTACAAAATACAGTTAATTCCTTACGCGTCCATGGCAGATTTATAAGGGGAAAAAATGGATTATCTACAGCGAAGAAAAGAACATAAACCTAAATATTACAACTATTGAACTCAAGTGAGGTATGTTTTAAGTAATTTTCGATTGTTCGGTTGATTAAAACTGATTAGAAAATAAATCACTAAATATAAATTGAATATTTCCCTGGAATCATTTTTGATATATCGTTTTGCAGTATTTAGTCATTAAAATTACGTAATATGTTTATTGATGCGCCAACTAAGGGGGGAGAAGAAATTTTTGATAGAGGTACAATCGAGTCGAGGTGTTTTGCCATTTTATGGTGTATGTTCAGTCAAATTATATCGTATAGTTTCAAATACTCCATCGCACGAAACGTGTGTGATACACTGCACACTTTCCTAACTTGTCATTAATTTGAACCTATCATTTTTGATGGGCAATATAGGAACTAGTGTACACTACCTTTTTGAACTTCATCTGCTTGCGGTTCGCAGATTTGCACTTAGCGACAGTGACATTCCGTCAATATTTAAAGTTTCTTGAATAATTTCACTCATGTATTTGTTGTTCTGGATTTTGCTAAAAACCAACAGAGAAGGCAGTTATTATGTTTAAAAATTTTCACCTGAAATATTTTTATGAAATTAAATTAATTTAAACTTCGATGCTTTTGGGTTTTTTAATAAATTATCTTTAATAAAGTAATAATGTGTTTATCTTATGACAGGTAACGTGCCATCCTATAAAATCGGAACCAGAAGACCCAGAATTTCTAGGAGAAGTCGATTGCGAGGTAAAGTTGATTATCGTATTGAATATGCTTTGTCCATTTGTATGCATCTATCAGAGACTACACAGCTGGATGTATTTTGATAAACCTTGACATTTAAGGAACATCATTAATTCAGGGCAGCCACTTCAAATGGAATAAAAAATTAAATTTTTGTTGTAACTCAGTTGTGTAATGTTTAAACTTTCAAAGGCTGTGAGGTGCAATATATGTACCACAGGCATGTGCGGCCTGTCAAATTTTGGCACCCTGGGTGAGATGGCACTACAGAACAAATTTTTTAATACCTTCTGCCACAGTAATTTGCTTCTTTTGCCCTTTATATGTAGGGTGACCATACGACCTGGTTTAGCCAGGACAGTCCCGGATTTTAGATGTTGTCCCGGCATCCTGTCCGGTTTAGTATTTGTCCCGGTTAAAAAATTTTTATTTCATAAATATAGAATAAATAGCTCACATTCCACCAGTTATATGTTATTACACGTGCAATCCCTTTATTAGGAATTAAAATATCTTTCAATTATGTTTAAATAAGTACAATCCATAAGGGGTGCTCATAGGTGTGAGGTGTGCAGCTCACTCCGACAGCCGAGTGCACACAGGGCACATTTAGCTATACGAGTGTCGAAGCAATTATTTATGTTTTAAATCATCCCTATTTACTTTCCCGAATCATTTATCTAAAACGTTATATTTAACTGTTATCACGCCATAATTTTTTCTTGAATGTTGCCAGATATGGATTTAACCATGGCTAGAAATGATACGCGACGTGACCTTTCCTAAATCCTTTGGTAAACCAAAATACCATTTTTCCTGGAAAAGTTTCTATAATCTTGGGGTGTGTTTTATAGCCCGGAAAATATGGTAAAAATTACTAAAATATTTGTTCCCATCGATTTTCTGACCAATTCTGTAATAATTTTGTGCACATAATGTTAGAATTTGAAAAGATTATGGGCTACTTTGTATTGTACTATGTATTGATGGTATATGACTTCATACTCGAATTTAAGATCGGGTAAATATGGTATTTTCCTTCCATACACACAATGTTTGTAAGTAAAGAGAAATGGATAATGTATGATGAAGGAATGAATATTAATTGCAACTACTTAACATGTGAAGTATGTTTTAAATAATTTTCGATTGTTTTATTAAATATAATTGTTGGTAGCTCAATAACTTTGGCTCAGATTATTAAAGGTAAGGTACTCCTTGAGCCAAACAATTAGTGGGACAACACTAATTGTTTGGCTAAAGGAGTACCTTACCTTTAATTATTAAATATAACCAATTGGAAAATAATTGCTAAATAAAAATTCAATATTTCCTTGGATCCACTTAGATATATATCATTTTTCATTATATAGAAATTATACTAAGCCCAGTGGTATAGTGAACACTCCCACAAACCCCGGACAGTGGGGGGTCCCATGGCCAAAGCGGGCCCATATTTTTTCGTGAGGGCCTCAAAATTTTTTCCGGGACTTCAATTTTATTTTGTTGGGGGGTCCACATATTTCCTGGCACATCACTGACTAAGCCATTAATCATCGCCGTAACTAGCTACTTTAGAACCCGGGGCAAACTGCCAAATATGTGCTCCATTCATAAAAAAATTCTCTAATGCCTATACTCTTTACCATATAGATTTTGGGTGAAAAATTAATAAATGAAAATAAATTATGTAATTTCTCACTATAAATGTACATGTGATTTAAATACATAATTATAAGTATAATTACATACATACCTAATTTGAATAGAGAAAATGTAAATATTTTAATACTAGTGGTTGGTGCCTGCATTCTGCAAGCATATCATCTCAACATAAAAAACATTTATTTTTCATCATTACAAATATTTTTTTAATTCTAAAGATTTCACCTCCGGAGCGATTTTCGTTTTTCCCTTATGTAAAAATAATAGATTAAAACAATCCCAAAACTTTGCAATTTTAAGAATTTTATACTTTCTCCATTATGGGGTACCAATGCTACACATTTCTGCCAAATTTTAAAGTTGTAGTACTTCTGGAAGTGAAATAATATTTTTTCAATTGTTTAAATTTTAAACATTTTTAACGGCCGCCGCAATATGTTTATGGAGAGATTCAAATGTTTATTTGTACAAATGCACTACTCTGTACATAACTTGAAAATTTCAGCTTCCTAGCTTATCCCATAATGTCTAAACAGTTATCTATTTGTTTAAACTTGAAGAATTTTTAACTGGCAAACAAATGAAAATATCAAAATTTGTATAATCCCTATTTGGTTATTTTACAAATACTACCTTTAGAAATAATTTCAGCTCTGTGGCACATTTGGAAATACATAAACCTTGAAAATTGGTTTAAACAATTGCGAATTTTTAACGGCCGCATTGTTGCACTTTTTCAAGATTTTCGTTTTTTCTAGTCGGTTTTGCACAAAATCCTACCTAAGAAAAAAAATTTGAATCTCCAGCACACCTGGAAGTGCCTAAACATTAGTATCCTCCTATATGTATGTTATATCCTCCTCCTCCTCTGTAAGAAACGTCTATATATATAATGATAAAAGAGTTATTTTATGTGAATTTAGTGCAGCAAACTCATCAGTAACATCAATGTAATGTATCTGGAACAAGTATAGTAGTGAAACCGCCCATCCTTGTGCCATACAACCTCAGACAAATTGCCATTAACAATTTTTGCACCCGGGGCAGATGCCCCACCCTAGTTGTGGTACTGCCATTAATATTTATTTTTTTGACATTATTACATAAATCGTAAAGATAAAAGCATGATACATTCATCTTTTCTCATTTGTTTTTTCTGGCTTCTTGCTTGCTTGAATCCAGATTGTTCAATTTTGCAGTGATCTTGTTTCATTTAAAGCTATTAACCTATTGATATACTTGAATTTATATTTTTTTATTTTAGGTTGACATTCCGCCTGTTAAAGTTGAAGTTAATGAGGCAGAGATTGATCCAGCAACTGTTCAGGTATGGATCATGTTGAAACTGGAGCAAAAGCATGTCAAAAAGTGATGGGGAAACAAATTTAATGTATTGATTTGTTTTTACCCTAGGTTTTTAAATAGAAAAATTCCTTTTCAAATAATAAATTTTTGTAAATGAAAAATAAGTTAGTAAAATAAATATTTTTACTAATACTGTTGATGCAAAATTGCTCTACCCTTTCCTCACTCTTCTCTCCCTCCCTCCCATTCTCTCTCTCACCCTCCCATTCTCTCTCACCCTCATGTTCTCTTTCTCCCTCCCATTCTCTCTCTCTCCCACCTGTTCTCTCTCTCTCCCTCCCGTTCTCTCTCTCTCTCTCCCTCCCGTTCTCTCTCTCTCTCTCCCTCCCGTTCTCTCTATCCCTCCCTCCCTTTCTCTCTATCCCTCCCTCCCTTTCTCTCTCTCTCCCGTTCTCTCTCTCTCTCCCGTTCTCTCTCTCCCTCCCATTCTCTCTCTTTCTCCCTCCCTTTCTCTCTCTCACCCCCTCCTCTCTCTCCCCCTCCCGCTCTCTCACCCCCTCCCACTCTTTCTCCCCCTCCCGCTCTCTCTCCCCCTCCCACGCTCTCTCCCCCTCCCGCTCTCTCTCCCCCTCCCACGCTCTCTCCCCCTCCCGCTCTCTCTCCCCCTCCTGCTCTCTCTCCCACTCTCTCTCTCTCTCTCTATCCCTCCCGTTCTCTCTATCCCTCCCTCCCTCTCCCCCTTATCCCTCCCTCCCGTTCTCTCTATCCCTCCCTCCCGTTCTCTCTATCCCTCCTTCCCTTTCTCTCTCTCTCCCATTCTCTCTCCCTCCTGCTCTCTCCCCTCCTCTCGCTCTTATGGTCTAAATTTCGCCCGAATAAAGACGATTATCTATCTATCTATCCCCCTCCCACTCTCTCTCCCCATCCTGCTCTCTCCCTCCCTCCCACTCACTCTCCTCCAGCTCTCTTGGGGCTTGCATTCTGCAAGTTCTTAAAACATCACCATAAACCAAGATCTGAACTCAAAAATAAACCAACGCAACATCATTTGAACTCCACAGAGCCCATTTAAACAAGATAATGGTCTTCTTTCTCCCAGAAATTAAGTCATCTATCCAGAATTTCAAAATTCTCTGGCAATCGTTTCATGGCCAAGTTTTAGAATTTCAAGTTTCATGGCTCAGATCGCCCTTTTCAAGCAATAACTATAATCATCATTAAGTCAATAACCTATGTGTTACATAAAAATTATGTAAAATTTAGGATATTTTGTGTTATGATTATGGTATCATCATCCGTGCCTTTTAGTATGTATCCTGGTAAAAATATTAATTTAAAATTATCATGCCATCATATGTATACGTTGTTGGCTGAAGTCAAATGGATTATAATGTAGTCTAATTATTAAATCAATGCTCTTGAAGTATGGAAAATCAATTTTAACTAATTTATTATTTATTTATTTTACCAAATGAGACACGGGACTAGATTGGAGTCGTTGCTATGGTATATTTTTCATTATTGAAGACCAAAAAAAAAACTATATTTTTACTTTATCCATATACGTATTATAGGGGAAAGTAGTGTATTCATGAAAAAAATCGACTTCAAGATTTCAACGGAAATATACGTTTTGAGGTTTTCTGAACACGTTTTGACCATTTTCTTGATGATGTCTCTGTGTATGTGATAGCTTTCTGTGTGAGTTCTAACTCAAAAATGATTAATCACGTCAACGCAAAATTTTATATTTAACATTTTTATAAAAGTCAGTATAACCAATTAGTTTTTGGTAAAAATCGGTCTACCGGAAGTGGGTGTTTACTCTTGTCACATCCGTTATTTTAAAATATTTGCTTTAATATTTGATAAATGTAAAAATATATTGGAATAAAAGTTGTAGGAAATTTAATTTTATACAACCTTTGTTTGAAACATTTTCCCATATAATGCATTGTTTAAGAGATATCTTATATTTTTAGCTGCCACCACCACGCCATCTACCGATGACTATTGTTAACATTTGACACTTAGTTACGTCTTAGTAACGCTCCTTTTTCTTTTCTTAATTGTTGGATCTTTGTGGCTATACCATACATAAATATAAGTTGTTTAGAGATTGACGTAAACACTGAAACATTGTTGCTGTACACAGATTGTTGAGAGAGCTAGGTAGTAGCTGGGGGTAAAAATCTATGTATATTATAATGTTGTTAGACATTATATAGTTATTTTTTGAGAAATATGAATAAATCAGGTATTTAAACAAGCAAATGATGATTGTCACTGGGACATTCATTAATTTTTTCAGCAGACTTTTTCCTTCATAAAACCGAATTACACATTTTCTGTTGTTCTTAATAGGTTGGCGACTTGGCTGGCACTTTCGACGAAGGTATACAGCCCGACGGAAACACAAGGGACCCACGTGTCATTTCCAGGAACATAGGAGGAGAATCGACTGGGAGGGGACGAAGAACGAGGAGGAAAACTACCGACAAACACCAAGAATCTCGCGGCTATGAGGAAGGGTTCATCTGCCAAGAATGTGGTATGGAATTCCAGGACGACGAAAGTCTTTGGGAACACCTCAAGCTACACGATGCCGAAACCCATTTTCTCGCTGCCGGTGACGATATGAGCGCCATGAGAGGTCACTACCTGGCAAGACGTCAAAGTTCCAACGGTGCCGACGATGGAACCCCGTCCTGCGACATATGCGGCAAGACATTCAGCGATAAAGGTTGCCTCAGGAGACACAAGAAGCTACACACGGGGGAAAAACCGTACGTCTGCCGGACATGCGGGAAGAGATTCAACCGCAAAAGCATTCTCAACGTTCACCTGCGTTCCCATACCGGCGAGAAACCGTACACTTGCACCGAATGCGGGAAAAAGTTCGCCCACAAAGGCAATCTCGACACCCATTTCCGGCTCCATTCAGGATTAAAACCGTTTGAATGTCCGCAATGCTACAAGAGGTTCACAAGGAAAGCGGATCTTGTGCTGCATCGGAACCTGCACGACAAGGAAAAACGTTTCAAATGCGACGTTTGTTGCAAGGGTTACAACGTGAAAAAACGCCTCGTCAAACATTTGCTGTCGCATGCTGATAAAGTCCCTTAATACAGCTAACACTGCAACGAGAAGTTACGTGGAAATGAACGGTAATAATGGGGAATGCTATACTGTTATTGTAATCTTGCAATGTGCTACAGGTATCATAGAGTGATGTTAGGGGCGTAACCACAATTTAGGCATTCCTGCCAATGTGACAAAGTCGTTATAAAGTTGTTTTACATGATTTTGATTTTTATTGACATTTCAATTCTAAAAATGTTATAAAAGAATTTCATTTTACACGATTTTAATTCTTATTGATTTCAATACTGAAGTTTCTGTATTAACTTGTCGGTTTTCATTCTAAAGAAATGATAAATACTTAAATCTACTTCTGGCCACAAGTGCATACCTAGCATTTTATTCAATTTAATTTTTGAATAAGAACTTTTGCTTAATGACACAGTTACCAGCAACGTCAGATATATCATCAAAGCTGCAAGTACAGTAGTATAGATCTATAGATAGATTCCAGTGTGTATTTAATCATTATTAGAACCAATGGATACTTGGTGGCTCTCATCTTTCCAAACGGTGTCCATAGCAAGATAAGTTCTTCACAAAGACCTTGGTCAATAGATTTATATATTTTTATAAATCTTTGGGAATATTCTTCGATTTCTTATTAATGCAATTTAGGGAGAGTCCTCTAAGCATTATTCGGGGCCCCAAAAAAGCATGGGCCTCCATGCTTATTCGGGTCCCCAAAAAAGCATGGGCCTCCATGCATTGCCCGCCAAGTTACGCCCCTGGGTGGTGTTATAGTAATCTCTATCGTTGGCTACCGGACCGTGAATGGTTTCTGTGGCACTCGAATTCTTCTGAAAAATATTGTATGGCCGTGTGTTGATAACTTCTTCGCCAACCTCAAAAGGAACACTTGAGACAGTAAGAACTTTGATCTTAAGACACGCCAGTATTTTCCAGCAAATACGAAATATCTTTGATGCGATGCACAATGATGTTTCTACAAAATCAAACTTGTGGTGATTGGTAGAACATGGTTTAGCACAAGTGTGACATTTCGTGACACAATGAATAAATTCAATAAAATGTATTTACTCTTTTTGGTCGGAGGCATTTTAAAAATATCTGCGGCCAGGTCATCGGAAGTCTGCGCACGCAGGCGCAGCAAATAATACGAACGTTGTTTTTTAGTTATATATATTGTTATAGGTAACAAACGAGAAATAATTTTCTCTCCAATACCAACAGTTTTGCCACTGTCCATATCCGGAACATTTTCTTCACTTTCTCTGTCCAAGAATTGGTGTGTAATTCCTTCTTCTTTGATACAAAAACTGCTATATCTGTCACAATTGGTTGTACAATCAACTGTTATATGTATCAGTTCGATATTTCTTCTACTAAAACATTACTGTATTTGCCCAAATACAAAACGAGGTTTTTTCCAAATTTCATCTTGCAAAAATTGAGGGCGGCCTTAAATTTGTGTGCAAAGGGGTATACCAACAATACATCGCAGTTAATTCATCATGCATCAAGTTGTTGTGTAACAATTAGTCATATCGCTAACTTGCCACGCATTAATACATCACACGACAAACTCCTCATGCATCAATTCCTCGGGAGACAATTTTGCCACAAGACATTCGTCGCAAGACGTATTTGTCGCAAGACAAACTGGAAGGCAAGATACCATGACTGGTGTACGATGGGAGTGCAGGGAGCAATGTATTGATGCTCAACAACCTTTTTGTGCAATGAATTGACACAACGAACATTCCGCAAAAAGTTGTAGAACTGTAGGAAGTATGGTTATGGGTTTATTCAATGTTTTTTTAAATTGATGGAATGAAGCGATCTGAAGATCCTATGCAGACAGGCATAAGTTGTAAAGTTGGAAATAATTTTGAAACTAGAAAATAGTCTGCTATGACCAGGAATCGAACCCGGGTCTTCCATTTGCCAGGCAAATATTCTACCACTAAACGTAGAACTTTTTTCTCTCATCTCAAAATTATTCCCAATGTTTTTTTTTTAAACAAATGAAGCATAAGATAAAATAATCTACTAAAATTTTTCATTTTAAAACTTACCATATGGATTTCAATTGTTACTGTATTAATTTTAAACGAGTAGGCGGCAGCCACGGCCTAGGCTCATTGCCGACAAATGACTTCTGTCGCCCTGGTTACGTTATTTCTATTACATAGGGAATCTACTCTATATAAATAAAGGAAATTTTAACACAAGTTTTAATGTTAATAATTTTTCATGTATTCAATGATCGGCGTCTTCATACATCTCGGAGACACACGTTACATTGTACTTGAAAAGCATCCGAGGCGAGAATAGATCGAGTTCAATCGGCAGCTGAACCCCTCAATAGTCATTGCATTGAAGCTATAAGTGCATCTGCGTATTCTTTGTAACTAACTGCCTTAGCAAGTTTTTAGCCATCTGTTATTTTAACAATGGGCGACAAAAAGGGTGTTGATCATGTTGAGAAAAAAGGTTCTTCCAAATCCCCAGATTAACAGAGGAATCCGACGAAGTTATCACATGAATTTTAAAATAGTCGTAGCTAAATCAATGTTGTTAAAATCCACCGGAAATGAGAAATCAAGGATAACTGTTATGCGTGCAGTCATGGCCGATGGGCGAAAACTGACTCTCTAAGTAATTTTAAATCGTAAAAGAATGCCAAAGGAAAAGTTATCGTCCGGTGTAATCTTTCCTGCACATGAAAAGGGGTGGATGAATGAGGAACTTGTGTTAGATTGGCCGAAGGTTGTTTGGGGTTGTGTTATATTCGAGGTTTAGTTTTTTTCTCGAAAAACCTTCCAAAAATCTTAGTCGCAGTATATTCAAGGTCGCTTTATATTGGGGACAATATGGTATTTTTACTTTCTTCATATATGAAATATAGAGAAAGTATTGTTTTCATGAAAAAATCGAATTCAAGATTTCAACGGAAATACATGTTTTAAGGTCCCCTGAACACGTTTTGACTATTTTCTCGATGACGTCTGTGGGTGTGTCTGTGAACGGAAATTAGTTACGTTTAGCTAGTTTATTGTCAATACATCTTAATCATTTGTGTAAGGTGTGATTGGTTTACTTCAATACGTTTGGGTCGATTTGGGCAAAGTTGGGCTTAGACAGGTTTTATGTAGTCGTTTCAGGTATGATTGTTTGTTTAGGATTGGTTTGTATAGTGTTGCGCTGTCTAGGGTTTTGTTTCCAAAAATCTTAGGGTCGCGTTATATTCGAGGTTGCTTATCATAAAAGGATGCCTTAGGAAAAGTTACCATCAGCTGTAATCTTTCATGCGCAGGAGAAGGGGTGGATGAACGAGGAACTTGTGTTAAGATTGGCTGAAGGTTGTTTGGGGTCGCCTTATATTAAAAAAATCTTAGGGTCGCGTTATATTCAAGGTCGCTTTATATTTGGGACAATATGGTAGTTCTGCAGAATCTCAATTAAATATCAAATACTTTAACACGCTTGAATCAAGAATAACTCTGTTATCACTGATATTTTTTACTGTCTTCATACTCATGCACCTTATACTCTCCACATGTTTCACCATGCTTCAAACTCGGATTCAGGGTGAAAGGAGAACGTGAAATAAAGAATCCGTTCACTAATTTCTGGGTTTTAGTGTAACCAGAAATTACACTAAAGCACCATCTATTGAGGGAAATGGAAACTACATCAATGGTTAAAGAATTACATTTGCTGGAGTAAATAAAGAAGCTCGTATTCTTATCCGACTATGGTCGTATACAGTAGGCAAGCGATGGGAAACCTTATATGAGCTTAGTCAGATACGGGAGCAAAAGTGTTAAAAATACATTTTAAAAATTGTTTTTTCTTTCCCCTAACAAAAAATCGTAACAAACCATTTCAATTAATGTACGAACTAGTATACCTATAATGAATACATTTGTTTGACATATACATCAAGTACACTGGGTGAGAAATTGGGTCAAAATCTTTTTTATCTTACATTTGGGTAAATACAGTATTATGCCTTTCTTTCCCTGGTCCTGCATTGCTCTCATATAACTTATTACTGATAAAAAAAATTTCCCAAAACAAAATTGTGTTATACAGTTTTTATAATGTAAGGTATGGGGATACACTCGAGCAAAGGCAATACGATCCTTAATGTTACTGAAAATAGACATTTTCTTCATATTTAGTACAATTAAATCAGTTGAATACAAGGTTCGAGAAATCCTGGGTGTCAGGGTGGTTTATCGAACATTGGGTAGGCGTTGGCCTGCTTAATGCTATAATTAGAGTGTGGATATTTTGGGTTTTACTCGATTTTTACCCTCCGAATGATTTTGTTATATTTGAGTTATAGCTGAAAAAAACCCGAAATTTTTAATTTTTTAACACCTTCACTCCAAAAATTGGTGGAAACCATTTAAGAGCAGGGGTTACAGCTATAAAAAAGTTTTCGGAAATTCTTACTTTGAAATGAATTGCTACAGTGAACATGAATATTCATAAATTCATTATGTTTCTGGAGAAAGGCATCCGTATTAGGTCCTTTTAATATATGCATGTCCTATATGCTGAAGATTGTGTCGAATTTTTCAGAACTCATAGAGATGCGAATGAGACGATTAAATTCGAACTTGCAGCCTGTATATTAGAGCCCTCAACTTAAAACAAATACTTGGATATTGTTCGGTTTTAAATTGGTGCTGGTGTCTGACATGCTAAATTAAACATGTTTGCCTTAAGATTGCTGTGATGCTGAGTGTTCATTTAGCCGTTTGCATCATTTGCAAAAGTCAGAAAGGAATAATATTATCAAAAAACCATTTGCCAGGCAGATGCTGTTGGATGTGAACATTGAAAACCAAAATAACATCCAAAAATTTTTTGCTTAAATCCAATTTTACCCTAATTAAAAAAATAAAATAAAACCTGATAATTATTCTCCAAATGAACTTTTTTTAAACCCAAAAAATCCACACCCTAGCTATAGCCTATCCACTTCAAACAGCCATCCTCTTGAAAGGGTTAAATCTCTCTAATACCACCTTCTTCCAGCAAGGTGCTCCATGCTATTATGCATAGTGTGTGACAGTTACCGAATGACATCTTCACAGAAAGTGCATCGGCAGAGATGGACCAACTGCTTGGCCACAGTCACTGTTACCCCCTATTTATGGGAAAATGCTAAAAGTGTAGTTTACACATCAATAACAGGTTACTCAAGTACCGGAATTGAGAATGCAATTGATGAGGTCACTCAACAGCAATTGGGGTGTTTCAACGAGCTGGAAAATTGTACTGAGTGCTGAACACGAGAAATGTTTACAGTAATCTATTGAATTTGCTTCTATTTTCTACTTACAAATTGTTTTTATCATGTGTACACACAAAATTATCTAAGTTGGCTAGGAAAACTGCAGAGCCTTGTACAAAGTGTGTGCATGAGACCTCTTACCCATCAAAAATTATGAATAGTAAATTTTAATAAACAAAGCAACCTCTCTCACTATGGCATTGTTTGATATACTGTCCGATTTAAAAAAAAATGCATGTTCTTTATAAGTACATAAAACGTTTTTTAGAGAGTGCGGGGCCTCTGTAAGTACGGGACCCTGTGCAGTCACTCCTTCAGCACCGCCATCAAATAAGCCCTGAAAGTTATAAAGTGCTCATGGATTTTATAAACACCCTGTACATGTAATATATTCAATGCAATGAAGCAACGTAGCAGGACAATGAACCTTCATGTTTCTAGAAAATAAAATGTGAGATTGTGTGACGCTCTTCGATCATACAAAATGCCAGGTGCTTACAATGTTAATAATGCTTACTGAGGAAAAAAGAAGTGACTTTTTTTTTAAGTGTTTGAACTGCTGTGCAAATGTTTCTCAGTGTTTTGGCCGCTTAGGAGTGCCGTTATCACTGCATCACACAAAAAACAACGATCTATGATTGTTTATTTTATAATAATGTTATCTGTTCGTTCATTCATAGGGAACATCATAATGGTCTCATTGTAATGCAATTTTATTGATTTTATTAAATCATTAGTGTTGTCCACTTTATTCAATGCTGTAACACTTGGAGAGATTAGGAGGGATACTCATATCATATTAATGAATTATAAATGGTGCCTAAGAATAAAATTACTAATGATAAATTATGTAAATACATTAACAAAATACCATATTTACCCGAATATAAGACAACCTCCCAAAATTTGGTAGTTGTAGAAAGAAGAAAGTACTTACGTAAAAGAATGATTCATTTGCATAATTTTCCATTACGTACAGAAGAACAATTTTCTAGACATATTATATTAAGCTACACCATATAACACACACATACCAGAAGGATAAACATGACAAAAATCTATTTTCGGTGAATTACCACTGAAGATGGCAGCTTTGTAGCCAAAATGCTCGTACGGTTTGTTAACTTTGTTGTGGCTATTGGAGATGTCTGAGGCAAGTATATTATTTAAATAGCTTGCTCTTGAATCACACAAATAAATAAAAAGTAATACCTAATCAAAAATTATGTGGAACACCTCATTTCAGTTAAGTAGTTCTAATTACATCTTCGTCGTAGATAATGCAATTCCTTTCGCTTACAATATGCACGCATAATAAAATTGCAGGTATTCTGCTTACGTGATTCATTTATGTAATTTTCTTAGACTTGAGAAAAATCCAAGTAGAGGCTGACTTTATTAATGATATGATTAATAATCATTAAAGAATAATAATAAGACATTATATTGTTACCATGACTTGTGGAACGACTTATTTACAAATTAAAAGAAAAATGATCGAATAAAGCGTCAAAAATGCTATTTAACATATTACGATGTAATTAGTGATAAAACGTTACGATCACAAATTGCAATACCGACCCAAATTGTGTAGACGAATTCTTGAATGTTATTAATAATTCTAAAAATATTTCCCAAAAATGAACGTAAACAATATAAATGACATACAATAGAAGGAAATAATCAAATTCTGGAAAGGTGTTAAAACACTGTCCGGGCGTTCCTCGGACACCCTAAAAAGCAGGGCATGTCCAGGAAAAACTAGACATCTGGTAGCCATAGGTAAAATCCTATTGTCAGTTCTCGATTGTGTAACAAATATGTCCACAAATACGTTTAAAGTTTTTTTAAGGAGAAATTGTTCTCCATAATGACAACCATAATTAAGAGATATTTTGCTAAGTTGAATTATCCTAATGAGACCAAAACTGATTGATTATACTTATTTACAGTTTCATTATTTATCAATTGAAATAAATTGAAGGTTACTAAGTAATCCTAATGTGACTGAAATTGATTGATTATACATATTTACAATTTTGTTATTTAATTAATGGAAATAAAATAGCCAAGTATAATATGTGATTAGCAATTGAAAATATTTTCAACTGTGATTACATTGTTATTGATTGATTAAAAGTATTGTTTTATTTAAGAGAAATTCCAGGACATTTTTAACAGCTTTTTCAGCTAGATATTTTCATAAAAAGGTAACCAAGTCAATAAACAATGCTATTCGAGGCTCCCCCCCCTCCCCGCAAACAATTTACAAAAGTGCAGAAAAATGTTACTTGACAGAGTAAATATGCAGTAATAAAATAAAAATTAACTAAAAACCTTGGGGGTAACACCATTGCCGTCCTGGCGATACTATGTTGTTCCGGGCATTTCATTCTAACCTGCCCTAGAATCTGGCTGAATCAGCAGGCTGTATGGCTCACCAGGTCTTGATCAAAACAACTATAGTCCTGAGTATGATAACTATAAATAGTGTCTATTTTAATTATTTATAAACTAGTATATATGCATATAATGTAATATTAAACACTGATTTCAAGGAGAAAAAGATGGATAATAATAGTTAATTTTTAAATGGGAAATTTATATTGGAATTTCACAATGAAACATTAATGAAAAAACATTTACTGTTAAATTTAAAATCATTTTAATGTATGGGACAAGGCAAATACAGGGCAATTACATACAAGATGCCTGGCAACCCTTAATATTATTGCTCACTAGCTGAAAGTATCCGGCGTTGCCCTGGTTTTTAAGTGAAGCCAAAAAATATTGAGTACAGGGGGAGGTTTTGAGGATTATACCCCCCCATGAGCAACGTATGCTTAGAATATCCTCTGGAAAAGATATTGACGCCCCAACTGAAGGAGTCACATGAGAAAGGGACCCATGTGCATGGCACTCCGGGGGACAGAGAGGTAGGGTGGTCGGAGAAGTGCCTCTCTTGGGCTAAGTGGTCGATTCTTTTCGGGCCTTAAATGTGACACATGATATTATTTGCTGAATGCAAACGTCTTAGCTCTGCTTGTTGTTTCTCTCTTCATCTTATTTTCCATAAAGGCTTAGGAGAGAAAGAAATGCAATGTGGGTTGGAGGGAAAGGCATTTAGTGGGGAAAAAATGCTTGACACTTCAGTGTCTTCTCACAAAAGAAATTTGGTGCTGTGAGGATGAGCCAAGATAAACGAAGAATTTATTAAAACCACTCCATAAACACAGAACATGACTCAACCTAAGTGACAGATTTGAGTTCATTAAGCATCTACTGCCCGGCTAGTAAATCAAAGCATGCGTACGTGTATTTTTGGCTAATCAACCTCTTGGATTATTATAGAAAATGGAAGCGCAAAAACTAAACATCAAATACAGAGAACTTGGAAGAAAGCTGTAGGTCTCACATGCTCTGATGCTGCAGGTACTCTCACTCCATATAATTTCGTCACTTTTTGTCAGTCATTCATTGCTAATGGTCGAAGAAAAACCTCCTCGTTGCCTTTAAGATTTGTACTTTTACACATATATATATAACATACTTCCGCGAATGTACCGCTGTGTGAAATTTAGTGAGATTGCTAATTTTTAGAATGAAATTTCCGAAAAGTTTTATTCCAAGTTAAAGCAACAGATAGCAATGTTTGCTGGGTTCTGCAATCATGCTTTACAAGTTAGTGACTTTATTTTAGTTCAATATCAACATGTTGCGCTGCGCGCCATTTATCTAAGCATTTTTTTAAATTAAATTGCTGAACAGAATCATTATTTTTTGTTCTACTTCATGAAAAATTAGCATGTTATATTGAATGGTCACCATATTACCAAAGCCATTCTTACTCAATAGAGAAAGTTCAGCATAAATTTTTAAGGCTGGTTAACTTCAAACTTGGGAATTGTACATCGGACATACGGTATCAACATCTTCTATGTTGCCTCAACTTAAAAACACTACACTTTCGTCGCAAAATCTTGGATGTTGTAACATTACTAAAAATAGTAAATTCCAGTTATGATTGCCCCAACCTATTATCATTAATTCAGTTTCGCATACCATCTTATAATACTAGATCCACAGATACATTTTTAACAATGCTTGTACTACAAATTATATATACAACTCACCAATAAACCGTCTTCAACGTTTGGGCAATCTATTTTTATCTTATAGTTCTATAGACATTTTTGAAACTACTGTAAAACAAATCAAGGCAATTCATGAATTTAGGTAATATTTGTGTGCTTTGGTGGTCATATTTTATATAAAATGCAATAAGTTTATTACTGTTTTGTAACTACAACTTCAATGAATATATATATTTGATTTAATGTAACATCTTACTATATTTATTTTATTTGTGCTATTATATGTTTCATATATTTTTGTAAATGGGTAACTTACTACCCGTGTATTATGATTAAATGATAATTACAATGTTACGACAATTGATGTAACACAGGAGTGGTGACACAGCGCTTATTCAAGTAACACAGCAGATCAATAGGATGATTTTAAAAAAACTGTAGTTTATTCTTACCTTTCAATTTTTACTACTCCTTCATAAACAATTTCTTGTATGTTTTCACTTTGTCCCTACAAGTACAAGATATCTCAAGATATTCCAGAGGGAGTGGTCATTTTTTCAGGATTAAATTTCTCATACCTTGTGTTCGGAATGGTAAAATTTTGGTCGGCCCATTGGGCAGAGTTCTACTCCCAAAACGATTTTCTCAACTCGTGTAACACAGGAATGACTGACACGTAGGAACTTTTTTAAACTAAGATTAAAATATTTTTAAAATACAAAATCAAGACATTGACGTAGGATTGCACAAACAATTGGATTTTCTTTTTATCATTGGCAAAATAAGAATCTCATTCTATAACTTATGTAAATCGACTGAGAATGCAAAAGTAGATGGATTTTAATTTTATATCATATCTATTGGTTTATTATACGTAATTATGATCAATCTATCGTGTCATTATCTACTTATGCAACGTATTTTGTTGAATCTCTAAAAAAAGCTGTGGAGATGTTAGTGATAGCTGATAACCCCCTTGAAAAATTCCTGGATACACCACTGATTGAGTAAGAATTCAAAGCATGCATTCCTCACACATATAGTATAAAGATTAACGTGACAATCTCGAGGTTTAACAACGACATTGTCAGCAAGGCAATATATTGTTAAAAAGCTTAAATTTTTAAAAATAAATATGATTTAAACATAGAACTTCAGGGATTTTGTATCATAGGCAAAATTTGATGATAGGAATAAAAAACGTTATTTATTTCTCTTTAAAACGTTCCAGGTCCGAAGATTCTAGGTAATTAATTTCTAATTTTAATTTGTAAAAGAGTAAAAGCCTTTAAGTCGAGAAATCTATTTTTACCTCTTATCCACTTCCCCCCTCTCCACAAAAATCAATATTCTGGCATATCCTCATAGTCCCATTAGTAAGTGTACAAAGTTTTAATAAGTCTGTCAGTTTCTTCGTTTTGGAGTTACAGCATTATCTTATGGGAAATGGCATCACCCCCTTCCCAGTAAAAATCATAATTCCGGCCCCAAGTTGCACTTCCATATGGTTGTTACAGCGTTAACAACCAATAACACACAAATACACATTTTCTTTTATATGATTGTAGGATGCTATTATTATCACACTACATTTCATCTTCATATACACACCGTACTTTAAGAAAAAAATCATGAATGAAAAGACAATCTACCGAGGTGTTAGATAAGCTACCAAGAGAGAAATTTAAGTTTTAAAAAATATCTATCTTTTAATATCAGAAAAAACGTATCATATGACAGAATATATTTTTTTCTTTTTGGGCAAGTATAAGCCCGAATTCACCCACTAAAATCTTAGGATGTATATTACTGGGAAAAATAAAAACAACATACGATAAGTAACAATTAACATGATAATTTATTTGTTAACCAGGGCGATACCAAATACACAATAACTTAGCATTGAAATTCTAATTTTCAAAACATTATAAAATATATAATTGTCACATACATAACTATGCTTCAAATGTTTACCACGAACAAAATAATACGGTGAAGATATACCTTCTAATAACGATGTTTGAAATCTTTCCAAGAGAACCACGGAACACGATTACATGGCGCGAAATACCTTACGTTATGAATCTCATTCCAACGGCAGTCTTCATGTCACAAATTGATTTAAACGTACATAATAGAATCTTTCTAAGAAAACCTCCCAGAAGAGATAATATTAATAATACAATGATTATGTCGGCATTTCGTTGAGAAAATTATACCAGCGCCAAACCGTTTAAACGACATTTTGTAACTATCGACAGTTACATCCAAGGAATACAGAGGTTACATCTGTTACACCGAAATCGTAACGATAGTTTAATATCGATATCACAGCTTTTGGCGGTCTCCAAACAGCTAAATACCCAGGTAAGTAAGTAGACTGGAATAAAAAGTTAATATAATCGTTGTGGAAAAATATAGAAAATATAAGATAGAGTAATTCATTACTAGAATTAAATAATATTGTAATAGACTGAAATGAAAAGTTAATACGTCCGTAATGACAAAATATAGAAAAATCTAATAAGATATAATCATTCATTACTAGAAATAACTCCATTCCATGAAAGGCTTGCAGTCAATATCTCCCATAAATAGCTGCGGTTACTGAATGCAGCTTGTTGAAATAGAATTTACAACCTAAACAAGAATTTTAGGAAGTAATAAATTATGAATGTTATTTACTGATTGTTCATCGCATGATAAATTATTAAAAAGTATGTAATATTTCATTACAGCTGGAATATGTTTTTCGGTCATAATGTTACAATTTATATTAGATATTAACTATTAGAATTATGAATTTGATATCGACCGAATTCTTAATTGCTTGAACTTTTAATTGCGTGGTTTTAAAAATGCACTAACAATGTTCGTTATTTAAAATGGCCTTCCGTCTTCGTCAGTAATAATATGAATTCCAAATTATAATAGAAACTTTTTAACTATTACTAATACTCGTTCTTACATATTATTATGAATTTTTATTAATTTTAATCTTTGCTGATAATTAATTTGCTCTAAAATTGAACATGTTCGAATTCGAACCAAATACTATTGGCGTTCTTACTGTGTCGTAACAACAAACGTGAACTTGACGGGTGGAAATTTGAATTTTCAGAAGGCGAGGTACACATTTATTCTTAAACACAAAATAAGTTACTCTCCTGTTAATAAACTTCGTAAATTCCATTTGAGTTTACCGAACGATATTTTACATTCCATAAAAACAGAATATTCCGTAGGTTGAGTAATAGAAATATTTTAAAATTCTAACATGTTCGTTTCTAGTTGGAATGGATGAAAGATTGACTTATCCAAATTGTGTTAAACCGTGCTCCAGTCGAAACGTTTTAACAATTGAATGACTCCGATACTACATTTTATTTTATTGTTTTGAATGAATTGAAAAATATCGCGAATTTTAATTTTAAGGTGGAAAACCGAAATGGCTGAGAACGAATTCATAGGCCTCCAAAGGTATTTCACCAGTGATGAGTGGAATTCTATCCCTCAGTTTGAAAAGATGAGAATGATTCAGTTGTCCAAAAATTACCTGACAATGCTGGAATTAGGTGAGTGCTCTAAATCTTTTTAAATCAACTACCTACCAAGAAATTCACTATCAATTGATGGATAGGTAACTAAGTTTTCATTTTATTGCCAGCTCAAACAGTTCTACTATTCTTGTAATTTTTTCTGATTACTTTTTCATTGACAAAATTTCAGGCCTGCCTGCCCATAAACCCGAGTTTATAACTTGGTATGAGAAGAATGTTGAAAAATACCCGACTCAAGCTAACGTATGCTTTTATTACAAAAAATTGCATTGTAAAATCAATCAGTAGATATAGTATTCATTAATTTGTTCAACTTTCTGCATAATTTATTATAGAATATCCAAGAAGCCAGGCATCCCACAGAAACTGGCAAATGTAAGGGCTTCCTGGGGTTTTCCTCAACTAAATTGAAATGGTAAAGCTATTTTCTGCAGTGGATTACATTTTGTGTAACTTTCCAAAACAAATATTACCTGTGATAACGATTGCTTTCAATGTTATTAGGGGAGCAGAAGCAAGGCTATATCTTCTGAAAATAATAAAGAAACTGAGGAAAGATATAAAAAATATGACAGAAAATCCACCTACTAGCAGTGAGTAAATTTTGCACTTATATATGAATCTCGCAAATTACAAAAAGAAACTTTCATAAAGTGCAGTGATCCAATACAGTTTTTTCGCATTTATTTTTGATCAATAATGATAATAATGACAATAGAAATATAAAATTGATTATAATAATATTTGTTACAAGCTGCTAATTCATTCTTTTGTAGTTATAATGAGTTATATTCCTCGGCTTAGATTTAATATAAGTCAATATTCCTCGATTTTATGCTAGTATATAGTATCTCATTTTAAGGTGTGCTTTGCCAGTTCCTACCTTATTTTTTTTTAATTTATACATGTAATATTTTCATTTTAATACCAACAAACATTTATAATAGAAAAAAAAATAGAAATTATTAATTTCACTTTTCAAAGATATTTTATTTTTACTAGCAATCAAAGAATATAAAAGACAAGACACAGCCAATGAGTTAATTTATTTCTTCATTACTGTACTCCACTGTTATATTGCTGTTTTAGGGAGAATTACCAACATTGAAAGAACTCCTACAATATAATTGATGACAAGCTATCATTAATCCAAAAATGAATGTTTACAAACTTTTCAAAATTGTTTAATTTTTACAATATTTCACAGGCACAAAGAATGAAATATCTAAAAACGCTGACATTGATATATATTCGTAGTGGTGGAATTTATTTAAGTTCAGTTTATAAATTGATGGAATAAAACAATCTGAAGATCCAATGCAGACAGGTATATGCTTGGGAATATTTTTTAAACAAATCAAAAGTCTGCTATGACTGGGAATTGAACCCATGTCTTCCACTTGCCAGTCGGATATTCTACCACTGAACAATCGTACCAGATCAATTTTCTCATTTCTGAACGCAGATGTTTTTAGGGTATATGGAAAGCCTGAATTATGTCCAAATATGCCTTATTGGTGATGGCATCATAAGAATGAATAAATCACTGTGTGCCTTGTTGAAATTTTAAATGATTATAAAATTTTGAGTTTAATAAATATCCTGGTGAAGGGGTGGGTATCATATCAGATTCCCAATTTTGATATCCTGAGTTCAAATCCTGATTTGGTCATGGATGCCTGTAATTATGCTGTTATTCTTGATAAAGTTCTTTGTAAAATACCATGGATGTTGTTTAAGAGGTAATAAAGATAAATAAGAAGGGTTCAATACTTTAAATATAAGAAAATTGTTAGTGTTTATTGTTTTTAATGATTTTCTCCTTTATATCTGTCATGTTTCAAACTTCATAGCAAATATTTACAGGTCAAACCAAAGAAGTTGAATCTAGAAGATACCCAAAACGAAATGTGTCAATTAAAAATTATAAGGAAGAAGAGGTTCCTTCTGATGACGATTACCTCTGTATGTGAATACTATAATTACATGCTATATACATATTAATTTAGTAATAATATTAATAATAATTTTATTATCTGGTGTCCATACATTGGTATAGGATTCGTCAATAAATTGTTCAAGATTTCAGATTGTTCCTAAAACATTATACTAATGTTATAAACATATTTATTGTTAATCTTTTTGTTAATGAAAATATAATAAGCAGATTGTGATTCCTTACAGTTTGTGATGATTGTGGTAAGGAGTGGGAAGGAGATTGCCCAGTTCACGGGCCTCTTGTCGTCATTCCGGACAAAATAGTAAGTTATTTATTGGAAGAGCTTGATGATCAATCTCAAATATTATCAATTTTTCAGCATTAATCAGAATTTAAGTTTTTCTTAAATCTCTATCATTTCCACAAGAAATTTAAACTACTTTCAAATAAGCCATTGGTAATGTGGTTTATTAAATCTAAAGAAACTTATATCTTTTGTTCCATTAAGAATTGTTAACAATGAATCCATAAAAATAAATTATGTATTAGTATTAAAATTTTAAGTTACCCTAAATTCCCATGCATAACACACAGGTCAATATTAGCCCGTTTTCCACAGGTTTCCGAAGTCTCTAGTATAACGCACCCATGTATAATGTGCATCACAGATAGAATAGTGAATCATTCAAAAAAAATTTTATTCATACTACTGTATTTCGCAAGTTTCCCCCGAAAATGATATTTTAAGGTATTTCAACGGCTATATAATCTGCTCTGCTAGTTATGACGAAAATCATTCTACTGATTTGTTTTTACTTTGTACGAAGTATAGAGAAAGTATTGTTTTCATGAAAAAAATTGAATTCGAGATTTCAATGGAAATACATGTTTTAAGGTCCCCTGAACACGTTTTGACTATTTTCTCGATGATGTCTGTCTGTCTGTATGTGATAGACTTTTGTGGGCGCACTAATTCAAAAACTATTAATCAAGTCAACACAAAATTTTATATTTAACAGTTTTATAAAAGTTAGAAGATCTGATTAGTTTTTTCATAAAAATTGGTCGACCGGAAGTAGGTGTTTACTCTTGTCACTTATCCGTTATTTTGAAATATTTGCTTTAATATTTGATAAATGTAAAAATGTATTAGAGTAAAAGTTGTAGGAAATTTCATTTTCTACAACCTTTGTTTGATACATTTTTCCATTGTTTAAGAGATATCTTATATTTTTAGCTGCCACCACCATGCCAACTATCGAAGACAATTGTTAACAATTGATGCTTAGTTATGTCTTAGTAATGCTCCTTTTTCTTTTATGAATTGTCAACCGGAAGTAAATAATGAAAAACGATCCCAGAGCTAACAACATGTAATTTGCCATATAAATATGGAGAAAGTCATGTGTTGCCCACATCAGTTTATTTAGTTTTATTTCTTTCATTATCAAAATGAGTTGTTCTTTGTATAGATCGTTAAGAATATGTCTTCTTTCTACCACCGGAATTCATTCTCAAAGTGTTGGTGGGGGGAACAGTGATTCTTCATCAGATAAAAGCGAAGTTTTGCCAATTGAAAATTAAACTGATTCATTTGTAAATGAAATCAATGATTTTCATTTGAATTGCATGAACGAATTTGAAGATTTTGATAGTTTTGATTCATAACGAATTAATGACAAAAATTTGCTAATTGTTCATTAAGGAAAGTGTACGCATTTGGTAAGGAGATTTGTTTTCATATTCAGAGGGGAATTTGATTTGTCTATCCAATCATGTTAATGTTGCTTGATTATTATGTATTAAAGTTTTAATGCGACATACAGGGTGTGTTTAAGCTGAAAAAGTATTTTCAAATTTAAAGTTTGCTTAGTGCATTGAAAACATCGAATTTTTCCGTGAAATCCTCAGAGTTAACGTATCTTCTGAGAAGCTCTATGTAGGTTTTTTAGATGGCAGCAATTTAGCGAACACAAGATGGAATAGTCTGCTCGCTTTAAGGATATCTCATACCTTATTTTTTCTTAAAAAGTGGCATTCCTTATACATAACGCGCACCAAGAAATTCCAAAAATTTTACAAAAAAAACTTTTATAACATGCGCGTTATACATGGGAATTTAGGGTACAGAATTATACATACAGGTATACCCCGATTTAAGTTGGGGATGCTTCTGAAAAGTGCGACATAAATAAAATCAACCTAAATCGAAGTAGTTTTTCCATATGAATCAATGTTATGAGTTCCAGTTTGGACAGAAAAAACCATTGTTAATGAATCCAATGGAAAAAGTATTAGGTAGCCGCATGGGCAAGAATTTCTCTTCCATGTAAACAATAGTGCTGCCTTCATCTTAGGTTCACCTGCAATAGGTTCGCTGCTGTGTTTCTAATCCAAATTTCAGGCATAGTTGCCTGGCCACATGAGGCAATTGTTATAGTGCAAGTGTTGTTCTGTTATCAGGAAACATGTATGACTTATTCAAAGGTGGTGCGACCACACCAGGCCATGTGCTCTCTAAAAAAATATTTGTTGTACACCGGTCCCATTATAACGCTGTCGGTTATACCGAAGATTTGGGTCTAATGTGGCTTTTCCTTCCTCTCCATTTCCTGGAATAAAAGCCCTGTCTTTTTTTAACTACTAAAGTAAAAAAACGACAAATTACATGACTTTTTAAGGTATCAATTAAATAAATTACTTATACTGATTTTATTAATTTTTAAAAATTTGTTGCTAGTAGCAATTAAAGAAATAAAAAATAAAAACATTGTATGCTGTATTGGGCAATATGATCATGTCCTCAGTTATACCGCGTTTCTCTTAATATGCGGATCACAGTTCCTCCTTCGAAACTCGCATTATAACCGGGGAGCAGTGTACACCGCTCCCCGGTAATAATGCCGTCAGTTATACCATGGATTCAGATATACCGTGAGTCTTACTTCTTCCCAGTTTCATTGAAAGAAATGCTAAGAAAAACATGCATGTTGTGAAATGTGTGTTTTAGTCACTAGTTAGTTCGAGCGTTGAATGCTTATATAAGATATGGAAAAACGTATCAAACAAAGGTTGTAGAAAATGAAATTTCCTACAACTTTTATTCAAATACATTTTTACATTTATCAAATATTAAAGCAAATATTTCAAAATAACGGATAAGTGACAAGAGTAAACACCCACTTCCGGTCGACCAATTTTTATGAAAAAACTAATCAGATCTTCTAACTTTTATAAAACTGTTAAATATAAAATTTTGTGTTGACTTGATTAATAGTTTTTGAATTAGTGCGCCCACAAAAGTCTATCACATACAGACAGACAGACATCATCGAGAAAATAGTCAAAACGTGTTCGGAGGACCTTAAAACATGTATTTCTGTTGAAATCTCGAATTCGATTTTTTTCATCAAAACAATACTTTCTCTATACTTCGTATATGGAGAAAGTAAAAATCACATTGCTCTGTATATCTATAGATATAAATATTTTGATGAAAATGTAGATGTTTTGTATTTCAAATCTCTGCGAACTTCATGTTAAATTAGTTTGAAAGTAAGAGGTAAATAAAGGAATCCAATGGATGGTGTCAAAATTCCATAAGTGTGAAGGGGAATAGCTCCTAGTGTAATTCATTTTCTATGATGACTATGCAAGCATATTCATCATAGTCTGCATTTCTCTATTTCATTAATTTAATTTGCAACAAAGTTTTAATTTTGTTACAATCCTTCATTTCCAAAATGGCAGTAGAAACACTCTTCATGTGGTTTTTTGATGGATTCTAATTCATCGCCTTATGTTGCTGTGTCATGATAACTTTTATTCTGAATTGTTCCTTTAATGATCTTCTGAGATTATTTACTCCATTTATTAAAAGGTAAAGGGTAAGAATGGCAAAGGTATGGACACTACTTTGGCAATGAAAACGATTCCAGACCAATTAGAAATTGGACCATCACAAATTAAATCAGCAGGGCTAGGGGTGTGGACAAAGGAGCCCATTCCAGAACGTATTCGTTTTGGTCCATATTTGGGCATAATAGTGCCCCAACCAAATAAGGATGGATATTGCTGGCAGGTTAGTTCATTCACTTTATCCAAGTTAAATACAATTTTCAATGAACAGTTATATATAGGGATACGATATTGAAACGAAAGTATCGATACCGTAATCATATGATGTATCGAATGAAAAGTATCGATACGACAAAAGTATCGGCCCGAAAGTACCGATGTCACTAGAAAATCAAAAGAAAAGAATCGAGTACAAAAGTACTTGGTATCGAAAGGAAATTACCGATGTGAGTAAAGTATTGATACTTTTTTCGTATCTAAGGATACGAAATCGAAACGAAAGTATCGATACCTTACTCATATGTTATGTCGAATGAAAAGTGTCGATACCACAAAAGTATCGGACCGAAAGTACCAATATCACTAGAAAATTGAAAGAAAAGAATCGAGTACAAAAGTACTTGGTATCGAAAGGAAATTACCGATGTGAGTAAAGTATCGATACTTTTTTCGTATCCCTAGTTCTGTAGTTGAAAGAATGAGGTATATATTTTTTGAAAACAGAAATCAAATCCATGTCGAATGAGAGCAAACAACTGTTTTTAATAAACAAAAAGATGCAAATTTTTCTGGTTTTCTACATCGTAGACTATCCATTTCCCTTCATTTACCAAATGTTGCAAGCACACGAAAGAAAATTAAACTAATTAGGAGTTGACTTCAGTTGTCATGAAGATTGTTTTCATTGACAATTAAAAAACATGGAAAAATTTTTGTAAATCCAGAGTAAATTACGACATTAAAGCTTGATTTTATTGAAATTGGCTAATCCTTTGATAAAAATGTACTGAACAAAACATGCTATTTGATTAGTTCTTCAAATTAAGTTTAAAGATTTTTTGTCATAAGGGATATTTTATGAGATATAAAGAAAATTTCATTTTTTGTCACCTGTAAAGTGGCACTCCTGATTGTGAACCATTTATATCATTTTCTTTGACCTTATGTCCTAAATACCAAATTTCATGAATATCCACCAGGTAGTTTCAGAGATGAAACATGCAGACGGACGGACGCGACCTGACCATAAAGTGTTCTTTTTTTACTTTTTATAAAGAATGCCTAATAATTTCTGAAATGGTGACTTCTTTATTTAAGTTAATTAAACATCTCTGGCCTTAACCAGTCAAAAATGGCCAATACTAATCTCACATTATGGTGCCTGAAAGCAGCATTTCCTCATACCCTGATCTTATTCATCATTTTGGGAATATGTATCACTTGTTTTTGTTGGGACTGCTTACACCCAATGTATACACTTCTCTCCCTCTATACACTAAGCTATTTAATCCATAAACGCATAGAAAACATTATTTTTTTTATGATAATCCTCAAGCATGATCTCAGTTGGTCCTAGTGAAGACATTAATGTGAAATAAGATAACAGAGATGATTATTTTTAGAGAGGAAAAATTAAGAGAAATTTATTGTACAGCTGGCAACAATCTTCACAATACTATAACGAAAGGTGATTAGAAGTTAAAAACTAAAAGGGGAGATGCCGCTTTACCCAAACAGGGATGCCACCTTTACACTAGCAGGGGACCCAACCTTACCCCTTAAGGGGTGACACTTTTCTACCTACAAATAAATGAATTTTCCATCATATCTTATTTAAAGTGTTTTTCCTTAGTTGGAGGATGTCCATTGGGGCTGGTTGATACTAGCTTGGCTAGCCCGGACCCAACTAAGGAAAAACACCCACGTTCAGTAACAGGAAAGATTATCTGCTACGGTAGTTCAGTGGTAGAATATCCGCCCGGCAAGTGGAAGACCCGGGTTCGATCCTCGGTCATAGCAGGATTTTTTTCTGTTTCAAAGTTATTCTCAAAATTGCCGCTTATGCCATTCTGCATAGTTTCATATTATCCCATCAATTTACCCTTGCCTTTGTATACATGTATGAAATGTGTATCTTTCCTCTCTTGTATGGGTTCACCGTTTTTTCTTAATGTCCATTTCGTGCTGTTGTTCCACGCAAAAATAAAAGAGTGACCAGTCTCAATTTGATTATTACAATTTTGACACTGTTTTCAATGATGCTGATTTTTAACCTTATATTCCAATGTAGATAACACGAAGTAAGCGGTCTTTGCATTATGTTGATGCAGCTAATCCAAAAAAATCAAACTGGATGAGATATGTCAACTGCGCCAGGCACGAGGAAGAGCAAAACCTCGTAGCATACCAGTTTAAAGGCGCTATATACTATCGCACAGTGCGGAGAATAGAAAAGTGCGTGGAGCTTCTAGTCTGGTACGGAGACGAGTATGGATTGGATCTAGGAATAACTTCACAAGAATTCCGTCAGAGCAGCAAATCCAGAAGGAAGGATGTTGTTAAAGAGAGTAAAAATGGAAAACAATTGACTTCAGTCACAGAGGAGGAAAACACCAATGGTTAGTATGGACTTTGGACTCGGATTCAGTATAGTCTAGTAATGCATACACACGTTATTTTTGCTACACAAATGTGCATGATAAATTTAGTTTTCCCTTTGGATATATTTGTAATGTTTTATAATGTAAAATTTGGGAACACAAAGAGGACCGTCAATACCCGCATATAATGCGCACCCTCGTATAACGCGCAGGGGGGTTTTCAGCCTCGTAATCTGATTTTTCTATATACCCGCGTATAGTGCGCACAGATTTTTTTAGCGTTACCGTTCCAGAATAAAGTAGATGGTGTAACGTGTTCTAAAGCAATGATCGAATTATTGGTATTATGTATTTGTAACATTATGAAAGTGCGAAATGAAATTTTCGAATAACGTTCCAAAAGATCGTCAGCTAACTCAATCATTACATACTTTATGTTTACTTACAAGGTGATATTAGGGCATACACAATAAATCGAATTATATTAATTTCATAGTATGCCATACGACATTGTTTGAGCTAATAAAATGAAGGAATGATGATAATCCTATGTTTTTACATACGTTTTAGTCTCACCTGAGGTTGACGGGTTCGCCCAACCTTCAGTTTTATCCTTACTAGAACACTCGGGAGCACGTAAACACGATATCAAATAACCATAATTAACTACAGACTCAAAGAATCAAGAATAAATCACGTATGAATGCTGAGAGAAAGGTAGGGAACGATAACTTGATTTAGTTCTACAAGAAGCATCAAATCCCAGCGAACTCAAAGGCATCAGCTGCCATTGTTTCTAATTGTAAGTAGTACCAGTACCTCATCACCAGGCCGGGCACCGGTGTAGGGTGACGTCATGCGTATGATGACGATTCCGATAACAACATCGAAGAAGAATGGTCCAGTGACGAAGAATTTCTTGGCTTTTAAAATGAATAAATACTGAATTCATTCTTTTTATATCTAATTAATGTATGTTTATAGAATTAGTTAATAAATTTTTACTATTATCTTTCTTACTTTTCGTAAAAATCACCAATAAAAATATGAGGATACCCGGGCAGTAATTACTGTGCCGAAATTGTGAAAATATGAGGTCAAATGAAAATTGGAAGATTATGTACCCTCGTATAACACACATTTTTAACTCAAATATTTCAGGAAAAAAGTGCGCATTATACGCGGGTATTTACGGTAACTCATCCATGGTTGTTGAGGAAAGTAGGCATCATAAGTTCTGTTTCGATCATCTGGTTTAGTATTTATAAAAAAAGATGGGTACCTTCAGAAGTAAGGCCCTGCTTATTTTAGGGATCCAGAAATATGCTTGACTATTTGCCAAGGGTGAATAAAAGGAGAACAGTGGTGAGTGGATTTTTTGCCTAACACAGTACGAAGTGAATTAAGGGCGACTGGATTTTTTCAAGTGGCAAGTAGGTTTTAATTGTATTTTTTGACCCTGCATTATATTCACATGTACTTGTATTCAAACATACAAAAATATACTAATTGTAAGTGTTGAAAGGAAACATTCCAAATAGCAATATATTTTTAAAACAACCATTTTTACAAAAATATTTAATAGCCGCTTCGAAAACAACAGATTTTCATTAATGCATCAGTAATAAGTCCAAAAAGGCATTAATACAGCCTTCCCTCATTTTACGAACTTACCTTTTACGAGTTTTTGCTTATACGAACTGAACAATTTCATACCTATTTTTTGATTTGCGAACATATTTTCGCTTATACAAGTTTGTTACGTTCGCATGAAAATCCCATTTTTCGAATATCGAATAAATTTTTACTTATATATGCTTGGGGAAAGTTTGGGAAAGCTCGGTAAAGTTCATCAGATTGCATCACGCTGTTCTGAATAAAAACCACCATCTCGGTCTCAGAACAAGCATTGCCGTTCTTTGTGAAATTCGGTTCGCTGAGTGGCATGCATTTTTATCTTTTAAATCAAGCTATATTTCTGTGAATCATGGTACCTATATGTACCAGCCTTTCAGGTATTCCAAGCGGTAAAGTGAAAATAGAGAGAAGGGCTTTAAGTGTAGCCCAGAAACTAAATATTATTCAAATATTAGAGAAAGGTGAGTGGTCAAAGGACATAGGTGCTGCATTTAACCTATCATGACTAACATAGTCTAGGACATCATAGACTAATACTGCTAATATATAGAGTAAGTCATCATAGGCTAATGACTAAGAATGTCATTTAAATACATTAATATAACATTATTGTTTTTTTCTCAATTTGGTATCGTTCTGTATTGTTTTTAAGCGAACTATGGGATATTTTTTTATAACTAATCAAAATTTTTTACATAGAAAGTAATAGGAAAATATTTTTTGTTTTATGAGTTTCCGCTTAACGAACGGTTTTTGTGGGATGAATTAAGTTCATAAAATGAGGGAAGGCTGTACTGTATAGTTAACCCTTCAAATATTACATTGATATTTGTCCAATATTCAGACATTATACTTCATTTACTAACATTCCATTTTGTATATATGACCGCAGTGGTAGATTAAAGGGGATTCAGAAAAACATATTTTTATATATAATCTCTGAAATATCGATTAACTTAATTAAAAACAGTAAGATAAATTAATTATTTCTCGCACCACAATACTTTATTATCACTGCATGGTGCTTCTCGTGCTTTGCTGTTGGTTGCCCTTCCTGCGCGTAAGGAGCACGTATATACAATTAGATTGCCGGGACACCAATTGTTTCAGGGGTCCCAGAGTGCCTAAATCCACCACTGTATAATTGCACCACGATGGTATATTTTGCAGATGTCAGACTCGCTGCGAACTGAATGCGCGGACTCATGGTCTGATACTTTTTTCACAGATAAAACCTATCCTTGCGGAAAATGCGGCGTTGCATTCACATCGCCAAAATATTTGGAGGGCCATTGGAAGAGAACTCACGGGGAATCCTACGGAGAAACTGCGAATGATATATGTGATAACGACATTATCGAGGATGATGGGGAATCTGTTTCGAAGAGTGCAAAAAAGGTAGCAGTTGGCGTTGATTCACGTAAGGATGGCAAGTTGTCAGATTCTGCAAATGCGAAGGATGGAAAGGTGGATATGAACGCGAAGAGGGGATGGATTCCTCCGGGTGAGAGGATGCGCATCCTCCCGGTCGAGAAAACCGACGTCGATAGAGTGGAATCGAGCGTTGGTCGGTTGAGGAGAGTGAGGATAAAGAGGTGGGAGGACGTGAACTCTGTTGACACGAGTGGCACTCGAGGAGAAACGGGAAAAGAGAGGATACAGCGAGAGAAGGAGGGAGGGAGTGAGAGGGAGAGAGAGGGAGGGAGAGGGAGGGAGAGAGAAGTGGATGCTCCTCTCGGTGGAGTGAAGGAGAGAGATGGAAAGAGGGAACATTTTAGGTGTTACTACTGCGGAAGGGATTTTAAAGTAAAGGACACGTTAATAAGACATATGGGAGTACACAGTTACGAGATATACGGGGAGATTTGCGGCGAAAAGAGAGACTTTCAAGTCCGTGATAATGTTTGTTGTGGATCTAAATCTAATGCGAGTGAAAAGAGTGGAAAAGGATCGAAGAGGAATCTGTCGGATGAAGCGAAGAGGGACGATAGAGGTACGAGATATGTGTGCAATTTACGTGGTAAAGGTTTCTGTAAGAGAGATCACCTGGAATTGCGTTCGAGTGAAATGTGTGACAAACGATTTACACAAACCCATAGTGGTGATAAAGCATACAAATGCGATCAGTGTCTAAAGCAGTTCGACTACAACAGTGTCCTCGAAGCACATTTAAGAGTACACTCTGGAGAGAAACCATATAAATGTGTTAAGTGTCTAAAGCAGTTCAATACAAGTGGCACCCTCAGAAGACATTTAAGAGTACACTCTGGAGAGAAACCATACAGATGCGGTGAGTGTCAAAAACAGTTCAGCCAAGGCAGCACCCTCAAAACCCATTTAAGAATACACTCTGGAGAGAAACCATATAAGTGCGATAAGTGTCAAAAGCGATTCAGTGACATTAGCAGCCTCAAAACACATTTAAGAGTACACTCTGGAGAGAAACCATACAAATGTGGCAAGTGTCACAAACAGTTCAATATAAGCAGCAACCTCAGAAGACATTTGAGAATACACTCTGGAGAGAAACCATATAAGTGCGATAAGTGTCAAAAGCGATTCAGTGACATTAGCAGCCTCAAAACACATTTAAGAGTACACTCTGGAGAGAAACCATACAAATGTGGCAAGTGTCACAAACAGTTCAATATAAGCAGCAACCTCAAAACCCATTTAAGAATACACTCTGGAGAGAAACCATACAGATGCGGTGAGTGTCAAAAACAGTTCAGCCAAGGCAGCACCCTCAAAACCCATTTAAGAATACACTCTGGAGAGAAACCACACAGATGCGGTGAGTGTCAAAAACAGTTCAGCCAAGGCAGCACCCTCAAAACCCATTTAAGAATACACTCTGGAGAGAAACCACACAAATGTGGTGTCACAAACAGTTCAGCCAAGGCAGCACCCTCAAAACCCATTTAAGAATACACTCTGGAGAGAAACCATACAGATGCGGTGAGTGTCAAAAACAGTTCAGCCAAGGCAGCACCCTCAAAACCCATTTAAGAATACACTCTGGAGAGAAACCACACAAATGTGGTGTCACAAACAGTTCAGCCAAGGCAGCACCCTCAAAACCCATTTAAGAATACACTCTGGAGAGAAACCATACAGATGCGGTGAGTGTCAAAAACAGTTCAGCCAAGGCAGCACCCTCAAAACCCATTTAAGAATACACTCTGGAGAGAAACCATACAGATGCGGTGAGTGTCAAAAACAGTTCAGCCAAGGCAGCACCCTCAAAACCCATTTAAGAATACACTCTGGAGAGAAACCATACAGATGCGGTGAGTGTCAAAAACAGTTCAGCCAAGGCAGCACCCTCAAAACCCATTTAAGAATACACTCTGGAGAGAAACCACACAAATGTGGTGTCACAAACAGTTCAGCCAAGGCAGCACCCTCAAAACCCATTTAAGAATACACTCTGGAGAGAAACCACACAAATGTGGTGTCACAAACAGTTCAGCCAAGGCAGCACCCTCAAAACCCATTTAAGAATACACTCTGGAGAGAAACCACACAAATGTGGTGTCACAAACAGTTCAGCCAAGGCAGCAACTTGAAATGGCATTCAAAGCAACAATGCAAAGGAGAGGAATGAAACATCCCATACATTTATATTAATAACATTAGTGTTATTGGTGAGAAATGCAAATAAAAAGCATCAAAAGAGAAAATTCTAAAAATGAACTGCAACAATGATGTAAATAAAGCAAATTTCATTGATTCATTCATTCATTTTCCTTCTACTGGTAACATAAATGAAGCCAACAGGTTATTATGTGGATTAAAATGTACATATTATAAAACATATGAAAAAATCAATAGGTCTATCATTATATATAGACATTCCTCACAGAGGAGGAGGATATGACATATCATTATATATAGACGTTCCTTACAGAGGAGGAGGATATAACATCATTATATATAGACGTTCCTTACAGAGGAGGATGCTATAACATTTAACATCATTATAAATAGACGTTCCTTACAGAGGAGGAGGATATAACATCATTATATACAGACATTCCTTACAGAGGAGGATATAACATACTAGTAGAAGGTGCTTGCATACTGCAAGCATTTCATCTCACCTTGAAACAACATTCATTTTTCAGACAGACATTTCATCATTACAAATATTCTTTAAATTCTAAGGATTTCATCTCCGCAGCGATTTTCGTTTTTCCCTTATGTAAAAATAATAGATTAAAACAATCCCAAAACTTTGCAATTTTAAGAATTTTATACTTTCTTCATTATGAGGTACTAACGATACACATATTTGCCAAATTTTAAAGTTGTAGCACTTCTAGAAGTGAAATGTTTTTCTAATTGTTTAAAATTTAAACATTTTTAACGGCCGCCAAAACATGTTTATGGAGAGATTTAAATGTTTATTTGTGCAAATGCACAACTCGGTAAATAACTTGAAAATTTCAGCTTCATAGCTCATTCCGTAGTGTCTTAACACTTATCTAATTGTTTAAACTTTAAGAATTTTTAACTGCCAAACAAATTAAAATATCATAATTTCTATATTCCCTGTTTGTATAATATCTATTTCGTTTTTTTACAAATCCTACCTCTAAAAAAAATTTCAGCTCCGTAGCACATTCGAAAATACATAAACCATGAAAATTTGTTTAAACAATTGCGAATTTTTAGCTGCCGCATTGTTGCACTTTTTCAAGATTTTCGTTTTTTCTGGTCGGTTTTGCACAAAATTCTACCTATGAAAGAAATTTCGAATCTCCAGCTCATCTGGAAGTGCCTAAACATTAGTATCCTCCTATATGTTATATCCTCCTCTGTAAGAAACGTCGATATATAATGATAACAGGAGGATACTAATATTTAGGCATTTCCGGAAAAGCAGCCGACTCCAAATTTTTTTCATAGGTAGGATTATGCACAAAACCGACTAGAAAAAACGAAAATCTTGAAAAAGTGCAACAATGCGGCCGCTAAAAATTCGCAATTGTTTAAACTAATTTTCAAGGTTTATGTATTTCCGAATGTGCTACGGAGCTGACAATTTTTTTAGAGGTAGGATTTGTAAAAAAACGAAATAGATACTACACAAATTTTGATATTTTAATTTGTTAGGCAGTTAAGAATTTTTTTAATTTAAACAAACAGGTAAATGTTTATCCACTACGCGGCGAGTTAGGGAGCTGAAATTTTAAAATTATTTAGAGTTTAATATATGTAAATGAATAAACATTTCAATACATCCATGAAATTGTTAAAAGTTATTTAAATTTAAACCATTAGGTAAATGTTATCTCTCTTCTAAATGTGCTATAAATTTAAAATTTGGCAGAAATGTGTGGCATTATTAACCCAATGTGGGAAAAGTATAATATTCCTAAAATTGCAAAAATTAGTGATTGTTTTACTCCATTATTGCTCCATAGTGAAAAAACGAAAACCCGTCCAGAGAAGAAATCTTTAGAATTAAAGAAATATTTCTCATGATGAAATATCCTTCTGAAAAATTAATGTTTTTTCAAGGTGAGATGAAATTCTTGCAGTATGCAAACACCTTCTACTGGTATATTTAGATAATCATCATCATTATGGAATGCATTCATTAAAAGTAATGTTTCAACTTTCTTTTTAAAAATATGAATTGCCAAATGCTTTAATTAGGTTATAGAATATGCATAATGGTTTTTTGTTACCTTAGGCACCGTTAACTTAACATATTCACTACGCTGATATTTTGGTTAACTTTACGAAGAAGCGGAAGCTTTCTTTCAATTGTTACGTAGTACTGTCTTCCTACTGCAGAAAATGTATTTTTAAAAAGTAGGCGAAGTTTTTAACTTTTGTTTTTAATTTTATTTTTTGACGCCAATTGGCATACTGCTGCTTTACTGTGGAAATTAATGCAGGCAACACGCACAACTTTAGGTTTGCTAGTGCAAATTATCTTGCCAAAAATGGAAATTCTTCTTACAATCTAATTCAACTGATAATTTCTTTATTACAACAATCTTTTCTCATTTGTGAAATACTGACCTGGAAGTTAGTTTTACATTCTTAGTGAAAAATTCAAGAAAAAATACGTGTAATTTGTTATAGACAAAATATTAAGCACCAATTTTCATAAATATATTTATTTAATATCATCTATAACAAAGAATTACATAGTTTTTTTTAATATAAGAATTATTTTTGATAAACATTCATTACCTCAGATTAAAATAAAAATAAATACTTTTTAATAGACAATATTTTCATTGGTTTATATTACATCAGTATTTGTGATGCAATCGGAAACAGGGTTCTATACATAGTCCTGGTTGCCCTTCACAATCAGGACAATAGAATGACATCCTTTCTAAGTCCTTGTTTATTGCAATAGATGCACCTCTTCCTTTTTGATCGTTTCAATAAACTATCATCCTTGTCTAAAATAAATGGCCTAGGCAATTGAATTTTTGATGGCATTGTAGTTAAAGACTGTTTTATTGTGTTGCCTTTGTACAACGATCTTTTAATAATAGCTTCCCTAAAATTTTACAGACTCATCTTTCTTCCGCTGTACCTATTATATAAATTACTAGTAGTTGGTACTTGCATACTGCAAGCATTTCATATCACCTTGGAAACACATTTATTTTTCAGACAGACATTTCATCATTACAAATATTCTTCTACTTCTCAAGATTTCACCTGCGCAGCGATTTCCGTTTTTCCCACATGTAAAAATAATAGTTTAAAACAATCCCCAAATGTTGCAATTTTAAAATTTTACACTTTCTTCATTATAAGGTACTAATGCTACACATTTTAGCCAAATTTTTAAGTTGTAATACTTCTATAAGTAAAATAATATTTTTCTAATTGTTTAAATTTAAATAATTTTTAATGGCCGCCGCAATTCATATATGGTAAAATTGAAATGTTTATTTGTGTAAATTCGCAACTCTGTAAATAATTTGAAAATTTCAGCTTCCTAGCTCATCCCGTAGTACCTCAACAGTTATCCATTTGTTTAAACTTTAAGAATTTTTAACTGCCAAACAAATTACAATATCAAAATTTGTATAATCCCTATTTCGTTTTTTTAGAAATTCTACTTACAAAAAAATTTTTAACTCCGTAGCACATGCGGAAATACATAAACCTTGAAAATTTGTTTAAACAATTGCGAATTTTTAGCGGCCGCATTGTTGCACTTTTTCAAGATTTTCGTTTTTTCTAGTCGGTTTTGCACAAAATTCTACCAAAGAAAAAAATTTCGAATCTCCAGCTCATCTGGAAGTGCCTAAACATTAGTATCCTCCTGTTATATGTATGTTATATCCTCCTCCTCTGTAAGGAACGTCTATATAGAATGATGACTATTAATTAGTATCAGCTGGAAAATGTGGTGGCCCCATCTTACCTACCATCTCAAAGTTCTTCTGTCGATGGTATAGTAAGACATCGATTGGTCCGCCCAGTCCACTCCACCCATATTCCTGTTATATTCCTCCACTATCCTTGGTTTTTTCACGGTCTGACCCCTCTTATTCGAGACATTGACCATTTCGCCATCAAATTTGGAAGAAATTACAAGGACATCGTGCTTATCCTTCCAATTGACCACGCAGAGCCCATCTTTTGTATACCTGGCGATAGATTCCCCTTTCAGAAGTTTTTTCTTAGAAATATCTGTAGGATTCCCTTTTCTGTTACGCCTTTGTGTGTCCGTTGAGCAGGTCTTTTGCTTGAGTAGTTCCAAAGATAATGTTGTACTATTATAATAATCATCCATGTAAACTGCATGGCCTACATTGATGTAATCTGTTAGCAATTTATGGACAACTTTTTTCGTGTGTTCAGCTCCTCCCACTTCAGGAACTTTTGACCCAGTGTAGACTAAAGTATTGAGAACAAATCCATTTGGTTCGCATAACATGTATAATTTTATGCCATATTTATGTTTCTTGTTTTTTATATATTGGCGAAAGGATAGTCGCCCTCTCCACATCTCCATTGACTCATCTAGGTTTAAATTTTTGCCGGGATAGTAACATGCTTTTACATTGTCTCGAAACAAATTCAAGAGGGGACGAATTTTATATAATGGATCGGAAAGCTCGGGCTGAACTGCAATGATCTCATAATTGCCGAGTAGTGGTCGCGAGACATGTTTCTTGAAAACACTGGGAAATCACATAGCTCATCTTTCCACCAAAAGTATTGGCATTTATTGAGCTTAATATTTCCCGTGAGATAGAATCATCCAAGAAAAGTTTCAAATTCAGGCCGGGTCAAATTACGCAAATATTTGGCTCTGGACTTATCTTTGGGGGTCTTGGATAGTACGTTTTCCCTATGTACATTCGTCTCCAAAATGACTAAATCGAAGAATTTGTCATTCGCGATGAGCTTGAAAAACTGAAAAGGTTCAGGGCGGATGTCCGATGAATGGAAATTCAGTTTTTGCTTGTTTGGTATCATGCCACACTAGGAAGTCAGTGTCCCTAATTGAGATATGAGAAGTACCTTCCTCTTCCTCCTCATCCAAATTGTCTTTTTCTTCTTCTGCATTTGAATCAGAATCAGAGTCTTGGTTTTCGTTCAACAATCTTCTTCTTCCTCCAGCAAAGACCTCATTATCTCTCCTTCCTTCATTCCATATTTTGTTTCCCGGTCCCGTTTTCTGCGTTTGCAACTCAATTCCGATGTTGACAGAGTAGATTCCATGGGTCTGAAATATAAAAAGCCTGTTAGTGATGTACACATTAACACTATACATAAATTTTTAATAATAATAAGTACCTAATTAATTTTGTTTGATTTTGGTGTACTGGGACCAAAACTCCAATTGTACAAGTGGAAATAAATACAAAGAAAATGAGAATAAACTGAATAAGGGAACGGTAGAAAATTCTATTCAAATTTTATTAAATTTTTAATTTTATTTTATTAAAAAAAGATAAAAAATAAGTAAATGAAAAAATAGACTTACTTGTTTTTCCTCGACGATGTAAAGCGACATCCACTGACCTACTAAGAGGAAGACAATCTCTACAAGAAAGTCGTCTTCTGCAAAGACAAAAATACAATAGGAGATACATTTATATAAAACACTATAATAATACGTAACCAAATACTTGCATAGAAAGAGTAAAGTAGCATTGCAACTTACCAAAAATGTTTACAGAAAGGAAGTGGACACAAAACATCCAACACGAAGACCATCGGCAGATATACCGTAAACCCAACTAAAGAGAGGATGCAAAACGAATGTAGAATGGCTTGAAGAACCAGAAAATAATACTTCGAATGATACAATGTTTGAATATCGATATACCAAAAGACACATTTTCAAAAGAAAGAAATCTGAGAATAAAATAATAAAACATACAATGTCACTGGAGAAAAAACATAAAACCTGAAACGGATAAATGAGGTATCATGTTTCGGATATGCTGAGAAGCAGGAAAGCTTTCATTTTCCCTAAGCTGAATGCGGAGATACTACAAATACAATGAAACTCGCAGCTGCACTTAACGCCAATTGGCGTCACTCAGCTCGAGTAAGAACTGAATGATGCCGATTGGCGTAGACACCGATGTTTCGACAGCTACGCTGTCTAGTTTAAAAAAATTTTTAATTAGGTCCCCGACATTCCCAATGGAGACCTGCAGCGCGTATGTGAGTTTTCTCTTTCCTTTTAATTGACGGTTAAGGATATTTTACTTTTTATTTGACATTACTGAAGATGACAGCGTAGCTGTCAAAACATCGGTGTCTAGTTTAAAAAATTTTTTTGTTAGAGTCTACAGTGTTAGTGCCTCCTTGGAGTGTCTGTGTCGTCATCAAGAATTAGGTCCCCGACGTTCCCAACGGAGACCTGCAGCGCGTATGAGTTTTCTCTTTCCTTTTAATCGACGGTGAAGGATCTTTTACTTTTTATTTAGTCATAATAGTTATTTTGTTATATAAGAAAACCTTGGTCATAAAATACAAGTAGGAAGAGGGGGTGGGGTGGGGGTTACATGACAATGTTGAAAATTAACAAGGTGTACATTACCGAAAAAGGTTGAGAAACGCTGGTCTAAATGATGTAGAAATCGAAGAATCATAATACTAGGCATAAAAGAATATTTTTGGCAATTCTTATGTATTCACTTGTTTTCCTATGTATGATGTGCACAGTCATTTTTAGGCTGGTTTCCAAAGGAAACATAGCCTTGTGAAATGGTCCTCTGTGTATGTCCCCTACTAATAGCTTATGCACAATGGTTGAACATTGAAATCTAACTGGACAAAATTATAACTGAAACAAATGTGGTCTTTTTTATAAAAACTTTAATCATCATTTTTTATACATCAGAATCTCAAAATATAAGCAGTACATACAATATACTTTAGGTAAATACCACAGAATGACATATGATAATTGAGATAACAAGTCCTTATATGTAGTCTTTGACAATTGCATTTTTTCCTTAAAGTTTTAATGAAGTTAATAGCACAAAAACAATAATTTAATTGCAGTAATGTACAAAAATGTAATCAAGATATCCAGGAAAGTTTTAGCTTGAACACAAGCTATATACTGTCTGTCTCAGACACAGACTCGAACTCCTCTGAACTTAAATAAACTTGATTCAGAAGAGTCTGGTATATATGGGTTTTCAAGTAACTTTAGTAATTCAGCATTTAGATACCCCTTCTTAAGTCTTGGTTTCTTTCTATGATGAGTAATTACGGGATCAGATGTAATCAGCAACATATGCAGCAAGTATTCCATAGTATCTGTTCTTGAAAATTTGCATGTGCGACCTCTGAACTTTTTGCAGTCCTTGTGATAAGCTTCCTGTGCCTCTTCGGACATTTGTCCGATAGGCAATAAAGCTGGTTTAACAATAGCGAACCCATGGATCAGTAATTTGTGGATACTTGCTGGCATGCAATACCATGGATAAAGTTTGATATATAATGATGCCGTTTCTTTGGCATAAGAGTCAAAAGCATCGGCATTGATGTGATAACCACTTGACCTAAATTAAATTTTTCCCAACAGATCGAGAAAATTTCTGCGAAAGCGATGTCTTTACTTGGAGTTCTCTACAGATTCACTGAAATTTCCAATCTGTTAGCTCTTAAGACTTTCTTTAATGGCTGTGTTGCTCCCATACTAAATTACTGCTCTCTTATTTGGTCCACTGCTGCTCCTTCAAACATAAAATAAACTCTATAAAAATCTATACTAAAGTTCTTCTACGCCATAGTTCGACATCGCACGCGTGTAAGAGCACCCTCTTTAAGCATCCCCTCCCTTTCTCATAATCGTCTTATTACGGATCTTAATTATCTTCATTCTCTCATCAATGGTGAGACGAAACTGTCTCATTTTACATTAATCTTTCATAATCCTAAAAGTACTTGATTCCAAAGTGACCTTAAATTTAAATCGAAAATGAGAATTGGACCATTTTGTAGATTTAATATATGAGGTGCCATATAAAAAAAGTGGTATTGTTGCATTTGATGATAAACGCATTACAATTGGTCTTTGAAGAGGTCCTCAAGATTTAACTTTTAAAAGGTGGAGGTATTTGATATTTGGCTTAGATCATGAAGTAACCATTATTTTCAAAATGGCACAGGTTGCTTTTACCTCCAATTAACAAAAACTAACAACTTGAATATTTATTCATGCAGGTAGAAAAACAAAGACAGGATAACAATGGAATAATAGCATTAGTAATGTTATGAAAGAAATGTTATTTTCCATTATTTATGACAAAAAAATTAGCATTATCAGCTATCATATTTTAGTCTGGCTTCTTTCATAAACAAATGCCCGTAAAACATTTATAATGGCAAAATGTTTCCAGAAGGCTTAATGAACTTTAATTTCAAGGGCATGAATTATTTAAAATAATTATTAACTATTACTGAGAAATAGAAACAAATATATTGCTGTGACGATGGTTTCCTCAAGTCTTTGTCTTTCTCCCACCAATTTTGTGTGAATCGCACATGAAATTTGGTCAAATGTGAAGACATAATGGCAGTATAAAAACAGAAATTGCGAAATGAACTCACCTGAAGATTGACGCCTGCATTTCGCCACATGGGAATCCCTATCCAATGTCCAGCAGTAGTCACCTAACATATTGGGGTTCCACGTGCCCTGATATTATAGAAAGTGTATTTTTTTTAAAATTGTGATTGCAAATATCATTATTTTTATAGATATATTATGTTTCTTTTGCCACCTGGCTGGATGGCCTAATTGCAATGTATTTTTTAATAAATAAATATCGCTTCTCTATCAGGGATATTTCTTGATGAAACTATTCCCCATGCTCATCACTAGTAGCAACCAAGTTTGGGGGAAGAAGTCAAGATGTAAGTCCAGAAGATGAATTTTCAGTGAGATGTTACATCCCATATTTTTGTAGGCAGTGAGAAGATCTCTAGTAACTCATATCTTTCTGTTCTGAAGTTTCCAAGGAAATTTGTGGTCACTGCTTTAAATGCATTATTTGGTCTATACAGATTTTTGTGAACAGGGGGAGGAGGGGGGTGATAAAATTGTCAAAAAACTGTGGATAGCATTGCTGAACAGCATCTTAGGTAAAATCCCCAATTTTACCTGTTTTACAAAAATTTAAACTCGCATGTCACTCAAAAACGGCGGGTGATAGAAACATTGTTTACAGTTTTGTAATCAGCATAAAAACATACATACGTAGCGCCTAAAAATATTTTTGTGACAAAATCTGTGTTGAACAGTGTAACTGGACCTTATGCATTGTCTGTTCTCCCGGGTTGGATTGAGTAGTTGGAAGTTGGATTCATTCAATTCCCTCCTCCCAGGTTGGTTTAGGTGGTTGGAATCATTCTATTTTCTGCCTCAGGATTGGGTTAAGTGGTTGGGAGTTGGATTCATTCTATTTCGTCCTCCAGAGTTGGGTTAAGTGGTTGGGGGTTGGATTCATTCTATTTCCTCCTCCTGGGTTGGGTTAAGTGGTTGGGAGTTGGATTCATTCTATTTCCTCCTCCTGGGTTGGGTTAAGTGATTGGGAGTTGGATTCATTCTATTTCCTCCCTCAGGATTGGGTTAAGTGGCTGGGAGTTAGATTCATTCTATTTCCTTCTGCAGGGTTGGTTTGAGTGGTTGGAGGTTGGATTCATTCTATTTTCTCCTCCTGGGTTGGGTTAAGTGGTTGGGAGTTGGATTCATTCTATTTCCTCCTCCTGGGTTTGGTTACGTGGTTGGGAGTTGGATTCCTTCTATTTCCTCCTCCAGAGTTGGGTTAAGTGGTTGGGACTTTAGTTCAATCCATTTTCCTCCCCCTGGGTTGGACTAAGTAGTTGGTGTTTGGATTCATTCTATTTCCTTCTGCAGGGTTGGTTATAGTGGTTGGAGGTTGGATTCATTCTATTTCCTCCTCCAGAGTTGGGTTAATTGGTTGAGAAAATTTTTTTTGTTTATTTCAATACTGAAATGTGACCTTTTTCGTATGAAAGAGACAATTAAAATTGCACATATACATTATAAAAACAACATAACATTCAAAATAGCAGTTGTCTAATTTTATAAGGAGAAATTGGCTATTATTACATTTAAACATTCAGATTTCTGACTGACTTTGCAAAATCTTTTGCAGGTACCACTAGTATTACTAATTATTCAAATAAATATATTTATGCAATGGTTTATGCATAGATTGTTTGATTAATGTTTATTATTATGCATAATTCAATAAATACACGAAAGGCAGCTTTCTTTTAAATAAAAGAAAAAAGTATAATGAGCAGCAAAAGATTACCTAATTTTAAAAAAATTAGCATTATAATTAGAGGAGTTTCTAAATTCGTTGTTCCTTTTCTGAAAAAAATTCCAATTTTTTGACAAACTTATTGTTCCTTTATTGAACAAAATTTTTATGAGAATGATGTTAATGGCCAAAAAGACAATATTTTGTAAACTTCAAGTATAAATAAAACTAGTAATTTATTTGTTTTCTTCTTTCCTTCGTCTGTTTTACATTAATATTAGCACATGCAAGTAAAACTGATTTCTAAGTTTAATTATCTCGATATAACATGGGTAACAGGGTAACTTTTTCCCCCGAGACTTGCGCTATATTGAGGATGCACTGTAAAATACTATAATTTGCTCTTCTTACTGCTGAGCCCAACAATACAATATGATGGTCCCAAGGGTGCCGGATTTGAGAGATCCGACCTGTATATCGAAAACCTAACTATAACTTATATCATCAAGGTGCTAGCACAAAAAACTTAGGCACCATGGCGAGCTGGCACCTGGGATGCCTCTCAAGATAAACTGTACTGTCGGTACACCTATGGTCGTATCCCTCTGCTTATCAATTCATGCTTCCCCAACAACCTGTAATCCACTTAATTCTTCAGGCACACTCTGCAGCAGTACGGGCTTTTGCCGCCGTGACTCCGCATGTGACACTCTTTAACTTGCAGTTTGAGCGGAACGTGTTCCCGCATGTCGCGCACTTGTGTTCTTTGACCCCTTGGCACTGATCAATTCTGGATGCTTCTCGCGCAAGTGCAACCCTAGTTTGACGTGGTTGGAGAATGTCTGGTTGCAACCACCACACTGTGCGGAATCCATCTCCTCGTGCATGTTCATGTGTTTTGCGAGTCCATGCCATCTCTTGAACGACTTACCACACTTGTAGCACTGGTACGGGCGCAGTATGGCATGTTGCTCCATGTGCTTGAGCAAGTCAGAGTTCTGGGCAAACCTGTTTTGGCAAACTTTGCATTGGTAAGGCATTTCGCCTACATGGGAATGGACGTGGATGAACAAGGAATACTTTTTCGTAAATCTCTTCGGACAGTAGTGACAGACAAAGAGTCCATTCTGACTTTCACCTGTTGCGAACATTCTCCTGGAGTGAAAATTCTCGTGCAATGTCAAGTGGTACTTCTGTTTAAAAATACGTCCGCAATCCTTGCAGGTGTGTTGAGTTTCCGGGCAATGAAGACCTACGATTTTTCTGTCCAATTTCTTTTCCACATTCCCCGGAGGCATTTCTTTGCATGCCTTTCGTTTGACGTTCGCAGTCTCTTCTTTTGCCTCCCAGGTCAGACTGATTGCCTCAAATTTTGCTGCTTTTTCTCGTTCTAGAATTTTGGATCCACAACCCCTCTGAAAACAAAACAAATGAAATTTATTTTTATAAACAACTTTTGGTTCTTTCGAGTTAACTGGGTGAAGATCAAGACAGTGGCATTGAAACTGTCGATGGCAAGAAAGCGACAAGAAATGCAACTACTACAGCAAACGAATGTATTACAGAAGTTTGAAGACGGGGAAATATGGCACAAACTTTAGGGGATGCCCTGTCCTTATCCCCTGGAGTTGGGTAGGGTAGGTTGCATTGTTCTTTTTAAGATTATTTTTTTTATTTTGCAGAGAAAATATATTGTTTTATCGTACTAAACAATAATCACAATTTTCTTGAATAATAAAGCCATTTTCAGGCAAACCGCACAACATATCGTCTCAACATAAAAACCGAATAAATATTTCAACATCGCTGATCATTTCATTCGCTCGTTGTACCATCTTAATATCATAGAACGTAAGTTAGCCAGAGACTGAAAATATCGTGTCATATTTCGAAATTTTCGAGTGATGGCGATGATTTTTAATTTTTAAAAGTGTAAAATTGAAACATATATCACTTATAAAACAACTTTCTGCCATTAGAACCATATGACAAGTAACACGAAAAATTTGGTTGACATCGGACATAAAGGGGAAGAGATATCGCAGTTTTAGTATTTTGGAAGTTTTCACTGCCGAAACAGCGAAGATTATTTTGTTATTACGAACTTTGAGTGATTTCCTTTCAGTTTAAAATTGTGATTATTGTTTAGTACGATAAAACAATATATTTTCTCTGCGAAATAAAAAAAATAATCTTAAAAAGAACGAAAACAGAGCAATATTTAGTATTTTAATGTGATTTTTAATCATAATACTCGGATCGACGAATTGAGAGGGGCTGCGGCGAGGCTAGCTTTAGAGAGAGATAGATGTATAGGGAAGAATACACGGGAAAGAGAGAGAGGGAAGATCTCCCATAAGAGCCTGTACTGCACGGACTTTGTGAGACGTACTATAGCTACCATGTAGCTTCTTCAATAATATATAATCTATCAATAGTAAAATAGGCATACTAGAAACGGCCGCATGGAGAACCGCAGATCCTCAAGACTGGATACCGCAGTTGGCAAAATTAGGTGAAAATTTTTCAACTGCTGATACGAGGATCTACTGCGTGTGAATATTATAAGTGCAAAAGGCTCTTGACCAGGTAATATGCCTACTTGAGACAATTTGGGGGAGATAAATACATAAATACATACTCTCTCACCTTAGTTTCGGTAAGATTACACTGTACTTCACGTTCATTTCCAGGATTCACGCCGTTGCTGTCAAGATATTCTACTTCTTCTTCTTCTTCTTGCTCTTCCTGTTTGATGAACACCTGTTGAATAAAAATATTCTTTAGCCCTTTGCAATCAGATTTTACTCTCCCGCATACAGAGTAATCAGATAAATTTATGTTTAAAAACAGTGGTTAAAACATTTTAGAAATGTGGTACCTTGTATACTGGCATACAAGAAGACCGTTTAAGCTCAAACAAGCTCCCCAAAGCTAGGTGTAATCATACACCTGCTCCCCGGATTACATAAAGATTCTGTTCTACAAGTCTCTGCATAACCTGAATATTGCATAAGTCGGAAAGAACCTTTCGTAGCCTTTGCATAAACACAGTATTCCTAACTTAATGAAAAATTGTTTTTTACCCTTAATTAAACTAAATAACCACCGAATATGGAATACACAAAAATATAATTTCAATATGGGTTAATTCACAATGTACGGTGAAAAGCAGAAGATGCTTTGTATACGATGCTGCACGACCACGAGATCAAAGCAAGACTGAGCATATTCTGCAGTATTCATCCTCAGAAGAAACTCATTACACTACTTACTCTTTACGTATCTAATGTAAACCTTTTGCAACTTGAAAATATAACAGGAGCTACAGGAGGTTTTACGTAAAGTCGAATTTACATAAGTCGAAAGTTGCGTAACCCAGGGAGCAGGAGTATATGCAAAGCATAAAATGCGAACCTTAACTGCTACTTGACACCTATAAACCACAGCGCACCACTTTACTCCCACCATAAACATTTCTAAGTAAAACTTACGTTTGCTACATGTAATTAGCAACAGATTCAACGAGATTGGAAAGGTGTACTCCATGCCGGAGTTTTCAAATGCGTTCCTTGAGATTTCACAATGTTCTCAATATTTGTTGTTCTGATGAGTATTTAACGAGAATCTAGCAAGGTATGTTGTAAAATGTGTCCTTATGTAAAGTTGTCATTATTATTGTCAGATTTTAACCAAAATTGGAATGGGTTGAACAATTTTAGCAAAACTCCCCAATACCAAACTTCATCAAAATACGTCTGGCAGTTTCCAAGTTGAAACAAAGGAACATTGTAAAGTACATGTAGGTCTTCATGTAAAGTGGTCATCATTGTTGTCCGATTTTAACCGAAATTGGAATCGGTTGACCAATTTTAGGAAAACTCCCAAATACCAAATTTCATCAAAATACGTCTGGCAGTTTCCAAGTTGAAACAAAGGAACATTGTAAAGTACATGTAGGTCTTCATGTAAAGCGGTCATCATTGTTGTCCGATTTTAACCGAAATTGGAATCGGTTGACCAATTTTAGCAAAACTCCCCAATACCAAACTTCATCAAAATACGTCCAGCGTTTCCCGAGTTGAAACAAAGGAACATTATAAACTACAAGTAGGTCTTCATGTAAAGTGGTCATCATTGTTGTCCGATTTTAACCAAAATTGGAATCGGTTGACCAATTTTAGCAAAACTCCCCAATACCAAACTTCATCAAAATACGTCCAGCGTTTCCCGAGTTGAAACAAAGGAACATTATAAACTACATGTAGGTCTTCATGTAAAGTGGTCATCATTGTTGTCCGATTTTAACCAAAATTGGAATCGGTTGACCAATTTTAGAAAAAACTCCCAAATACCAAATTTCATCAAAATATGTTCACTGGTTCCCATGTTGAAACAAAGGAGCATTGTAGGTCTTCATGTAAAGGGGTCGTAATCGATGTCTGATTTTAACCAAAATTGAACTCGGTCGACAAATGTTAGCAAAACACCCAAATATCAAATTTTATCAAAATACGTCCAGCGTTTCCCGAGTTGAAACAAAGGAACATTATAAACTACATGTAGGTCTTCATGTAAAGTGGTCATCATTGTTGTCCGATTTTAACCAAAATTGGAATCGGTTGACCAATTTTAGAAAAAACTCCCAAATACCAAATTTCATCAAAATATGTTCACTGGTTCCCATGTTGAAACAAAGGAGCATTGTAGGTCTTCATGTAAAGGGGTCGTAATCGATGTCTGATTTTAACCAAAATTGAACTCGGTCGACAAATGTTAGCAAAACACCCAAATATCAAATTTTATCAAAATATGTCCAGCGGTTCCTGAGTTTTAACATGCAGACGGACGGACGGAAACGACCTCCCCTTTTTGCATTCACTTTGTGCAAATAACGTATAATAAAACGTAAACTTATGAGACTCCTTTATTCATACTGCATACCTACCAACTTTCAAATATGAAAATTGGAAGATTTTCTATTGCCACACCTCGAAACTGATTTTCCCGACATATTCATTACCGACATTTAAGGGCCTTCAAGCGACACTGATGGATAACGTTGATCCTCTACATGAACCAATCTTGAATCTAGTTATGTCACTAGTAGATTACGATGGTGGGACGATGTATGCCCCGCAGTACTCTTATGTGTGAAAAAAATAAACAATGCACCTTCATGATCGGCACAGCTATATAGCAAACTATTCAATAATGAATGATGGGAATAAACATTCAGTATGTATAACACCGCCATCTTTAGCTTTATAAGTTTTTGATTTTTTTCTACGCACTTCACATTATCCGAACTTTCTTTGTCTGCATATGCTTAACAATATCGCACTTCCCACAATGTAAAAGGAAAGAATTGAACCTGCACACACTATGTACAGAAAGTTATCTTTCCTGGGTTCTGTAAAAAAGAGGAACTCTTGCAAACACATCTTGAAAATTGTCTTATTTTTTACCAATTTGAGGGATATTAATTTTTAAATTAATGCATAATTGCACACCTCATCAATACTAAAATTAACTAATACACAAGATCACACAGCCAATAGTGACACAATCAGATCTAGCGGCAATTACTTTTTACTTTCTCCACACACGTAGTATAGGGGAAAGTATTGTATTCATGAAAAAAATAGACTTCGAGATTTCAACGGAAATCTACGTTTTGAGTTCCCCTGAACACGTTTTGACCATTTTCTCGATGACGTCTGTGTGAGTGTGTATGTGATAGCTTTTTTGTGGGCGCTCTAAACTCAAAAACTATTAATCAGGTCAACGCGAAATTTTATATTTAACATTTTTATAAAAGTTAGAAGATCTGAGTAGTTTTGGTAAAATTCGGTCGACCGGAAGTGGGTGTTTACCCTTGTCAATTATCCGATATTTTGAAATATTTGATTTAATATACGCGATATTTTGTGGAATAATGTCTGATGAAGAGGTTGTCACTGACAAAAAACATCTCGATGATAATATTCAAGAAAAAATTGAAATCATCCGGATTTATGCGAGCACAAATGTTTTCTTCGAAATGATTCAAAATGTAGTATCTCTTTCTTTTGTGCACATGGATATTTGCGCCATATAAGTTTAAAAGCCGTCTGATCAATAACGTCTTGGGTGTTATTTGTGTATACGTTGACTCTACTGTTTCACTAAGAATTTCACGCAGAAGTTTCATTTTTTTAAACAATAGGGGCACTAGTTCACTTTATCCCGCGATCATCGATCTTCTGCTGTTCACTCCAAGGAAGCAATGGCTAAGAAGGTAAGTAAATGGAGTTCGATTGAAGTGAAACTCTTTAAAGTTAAAACAGTATAAACAACAATAAGAAACTTTGATAAACAGCATAATAACAAGAATAGTACAAACATCGATATGAAACTTGGATAATAAAACAGGTGATTCTTATAATTTATGTTAAAGGATACATAAATTGCGTGTTTTATTAGGCTGGCTTCCAAGAGAAACGTAGCCTTATCAAACGGTCCAGTCTGTGTGTGGTCCCCTGCTAACAACTATTGCACCAATTTTCATGAAACTTGGTATGAAACTCGTGCTGCCAGGGTCCACCTACGGGCTATATTTTATTTGGCAAAGATTGCAGCCCCGGATTTAATTCCCGGAACATTTTTCCCTATTTGATTGACATAGGGAATCCCAAATCCATCGTGCAGAGATGTTTTCTTTAATACTTTAAAATGTCTTTTAATTGTGATATCCGAGCGAGGCTTGTGCTGTTCTAAGGGGGAAAGAATGCAGATTCTAATTCTTATCGCCGAATTTTGATAATTGATCATATTTTCTTGAATTTCCACTAAAACAGCATTTTTGCTATTTAAATCGCATTTCATCGGATTGTTGCCACGGAGACAATTATTACCGAACTCGGCTTGCGCATAGACGAGTGAACAAATGGGTTATTTTCTTTTCCGCTTGACTACCCTTCAGCAATAGACAGTTGATCCAGACATATTAGCGTATTATAAACAGTCACATTTATTAAATTCATTTATTTAAGAAAAATACATGTAAAATATAATGTCAGAAAGAGATTTTGACATTTCTTTTAGTATTTTAAACTTGATAATGGTCTATTAATTTGTTTTCCAATTTTTTCTATCATTGGTAAACTATGTACTACAAGTGGTATTTATGGTATAATCAATATTCCACGTCGCTTCTTGCTTACCTGCAGTGGTTCTCCATCATTTCCCTCTTTCACTATAATACCATCCCTTGCTTTAGCTACAGATTCATCATTTAATTCCTCATTTTGACAGTTTTCCTGAAAATAATGACAAAAATAAATTATTTCTAATTAATCTACAGTTATGATATTGATTTCTGGGTACTTTGTGGTTAACGTGGCACCATCTCTGCAGCGCCAATCTAGGGGTGAGATATGCAACTACAAGGCGCTGAATGTGGCGAGATTTGGAATTATGTGGAACAGTACTCCATTGGGACTCGGCTGGGCCAGGGAAGGGAAATTTGAACATGAACAAAAAATTTTACTTGGCCCCACCGGGTTGGGTAAGTTGGTGGAAGTGTTTTTCATTCCTGCTCAGGTTCACTGTTCAGGGGCGTCTCCATTTAAAGAAAAAAGAAGGCATAAAAATTTCATTTATAATGGTATCCCTTCTTTACTCTTTGAATGGACATGCCTCTGAACACAGCGAACATGAGGAGGAACGAAAAACACTTCCACCAACTTACCCAACCCGGTGGGGTAGAGTAAAATTTTTGTTGGGGCAGTTTGATACTAGCTTGGCTAGTTCCGTCCCAACCAAGAAAATTGATCTGCTACGCTAGTTCAGTGGTAGAATATCTGCCCGGCAAGTGGAAGACCCGAAAGGAACCATTAATTTACCAGAAAGATCCTTCACTTGACCACAAGGAATGCTAAATTGGGCTAAGCTTCAATATAAGTCACCTGTGACTGAATGGCAAAATTCGTTCTTTTTTGTTATATCACCCATGAAAAATATAAGGATACTTGTTTATTAGTTACCTATCATTGTTTGTTTGCATGGTGGAACATTTTGCTTGTCCTCACCGGGCTGGGTAAGTTGGTTGAAGCTTTTTTTGTTCCTCCTCAAAGGAACATTTTTTAGGGAAATTATTGCTTAGAGGAACATTTTGCTCATTGTCACTGGGTTGGGTAAGTTGGTTGAAGCATTTTTCATTCCTCCTCAAAGGAGCATTTTGTTTAGGGAAATTATTGCATAGAAGAACATTTTGCTCATCATCACCGGGTTGGGTAAGTTGGTTGAAGCATTTTTCATTCCTCCTCAAAGGAGCATTTTGTTTAGGGAAATTATTGCATAGAGGAACATTTTGCTCATCATCACCGGGTTGGGTAAGTTGGTTTAAGTGTTTTTCGTTCCTCCTCAAAGGAACATTTTGCTCGGTCTTAAGAAAGCAGGGGTTTGGGACGGAGCCCCGAAATTGCAAAAAAATGTACATTTACCATATATACTCATGGATAGGTTGAGGTTTTTAGACCAAATTTCTCACGAAAAACTCAGGAGTCGACTTATACATGAGAAATATTTTCGATAGGTTTAAACCCATGACGTTATTTGCCCTGCGGTTATTGAAATTTGTTGGAATTTACACTCTTGTTGTACTTTAACTATATCGATAACTATCGAATATTTAAATACCTATGTATATGAAAGAATAACTTACTATATAATTTGGTGATCCTAAGTTGATCTTTGATGCTTTGCAAATAATTGAGCAATTTAGGTAAACCTAACATTAGGTAACATGACGGCGGAAAGACAGAAAAAAGGCAGCTAGACATGCGCAATATTGTAACTCTGTAACATGTAAACAAAGAAACACCTAAGCGATGACTTGCGGAAAGTCAATGCCTACCTCTAAGCATCACAGATTAAATTGGTATCTGCCGAAGTATTTGCGGTATAAAAATTTTGGTACTGTGCGCATAACCTGGGCAATAGAAAACAAGGCAACACTAGCAAAGCGACAAGAAATGGAACTACCAGGAGAAAAGGAAGACAAACGTAAATATATATTTTTGTAAGTAGATATTTTTGGAAACTAGAATTTCATCAAATATAATTACCATCGTAAACAATAATGAGCATTATTGTTACATTTCTCTTTCTTAAAAGTAAGCTGCTCAACCGTTCCATGTACGAAACATGTGCTTTCCGAGGTGTGGGTTCCTTCGTTCCTCGTCCAAAAACATGAGAAACGGATTTCCTAGGGCCACATGGGTCATCTTTCTGACGATTTAACGTCAATTTCGGCATCACCTATCCTCCGCGGTCCAACGTCAGTTTTGTTACCTGTTCTTTAAAAACGTAGCTTCTGAATGAATGCTAGGACGAAATACGAAGTCTATACAGAGGATCCAGAGTCATTCTACCTATTAAAAGGCGTATACAATGTTACGACTTTGATGTTATACAGTGGCGCTGGAGGAGACATCAGACTGCTCTTTGACACAACGTAGTAATATCAGACTAAAGGAAACTTAATGGATCAACACGTATTGAATACAAAAAATTCATTCTACTACACTTGAAAATCTGGAGTCGACTTATACATGAGAAATACGAAAAAGCAACATTTTTATGAAAAAGTCATGGGTCGACATATACATGAGATCAACTTATACACGAGTATATACAGTATATGTTTTAGTATACTGCATATTAATACTATTTACAATTGTATTCATAGCAATATCAAGTGTGTTCTTTCAAATTTCTCATACCTCCGTGATGCTGACATGGGTGACTTATACTGAAGCTGTTCCAGAAATTGAAATAAAATAGAAATGTGTTATAAAATTTAGAGAAACTTTCATCTAAGACAAATGAAGATTAAACATCAAGCCACCTTTCTGCTCAAAGCATATTTTAAAAAGTTAACAATCTGGACTGTACTTGCGCGAATTTTTGTAACGTCAGTACTCACGCGGGGTGTTCCTGACACCCCACAGATTATTTTGTTATAAAGAGAATATCACTATTATTCAATTAGTTTTTTATTCTGTTCTATTTATAATAATTTATAAGTGAATTTTGAGAAGTTTCAAATGATTTTTTCATTTATTATTAATAATAATATTATTATTATTCTATTCCAAAAAGGAAAAGTCTTAAGGTACAATTTCATGAATATTTTCAGATGTCAATCCATAAGTCGGTAGACAGTTTTGAGGAATAATACTTATTATAGCATGATCAATTAAAGAAATCGGAAATCCCGCAATAGAACACAATAATTGTACACGAGAGAAAACCATGTTTTCTGCATCATGACCTTGAAAACTCGATTCACTTTTTCAATTTGAATATTCGTGCAATTCACTATAATATATATAATAGTTTTGTCAAATATCAGTCGGAAACAGTCTACTGGGCGGGAGCTTCAAAACAAAAACCGAACACTGAAATAATAAAAATCTACAAACCCTGCAGGATCAGAGTCAGTGAAGGAACTGTTGAGATGCGATCTCCAATTACGGGAAATAACACATTACACGATGACGAACGGTGCAGAAACTACTGGGAGACAATCTCAAGTTATGTGTAATAACAAAGGTTTTATAGATGGTAACAACAATTTCAGAATCAAATAGGTGCAACGGCCGCACAAAGAAAAAGCGCTGATTTCCCTAATGTACAGCGCAGCACTCGCTTAGGAAAAAACGTCCCAACTCAAAGGATTAACACAGAAAACTTTCAAGAGAATAGGTTACAAACACGTGCTATTCCAGCTACTGAAAAAGGAAAGAAAGAAAGAAAGAAAAATGTCTTTATTGGCGAGGTTGAGGATAAGTAGCCCCCTCTTCCACCTAACCATTACAATTTGGTTACATCAGGATTTAGGAGAGTAAGAGGGAGAGAGAGGAAGAGAATGAGAGTAAGAGGGAGAGAGAGAGGAAGAGAATGAGAGTAAGAGGGAGAGAGAGGAAGAGAATGAGAGTAAGAGGGAGAGAGAGAGAGGAAGAGAATGAGAGTAAGAGGGAGAGAGAGGAAGAGAATGAGAGTAAGAGGGAGAGAGAGGAAGAGAATGAGCGTAAGAGGGAGAGAGAGGAAGAGAATGAGAGTAAGAGGGAGAGAGAGAGGAAGAGAATGAGAGTAAGAGGGAGAGAGAGAGAAAGAGAATGAGAGTAAGAGAGAGAGAGCGGGGAAGAGTAAGAGGGAGAGAGAAGGGAAGAGAAAGAGAGTAAAAGAGAGAGGAAGAGAATGAGAGTAAGAGGGAGAGAGAGAGGAAGAGAATGAGAGTAAGAGGGAGAGAGAGAGGAAGAGAATGAGAGTAAAAGAGAGAGAGCGGGGAAGAGTAAGAGGGAGAGAGAAGGGAAGAGAAAGAGAGTAAATGAGAGAGGAAGAGAAGGAGAGTAAGAGGGAGAGAGAGAGAGGAAGAGAATGAGAGTAAGAGGGAGAGAGAAAGAGGAAGAGAATGAGAGTAAGAGGGAGAGAGAGGAATAGAATGAGAGTAAGAGGGAGAGAGAGAGGAAGAGAATGAGAGTAAGAGAGAGAGAGCGGGGAAAGAAAGAAAGAAAGAAAGAAAAATGTCTTTATTGGCGAGGTTGAGGCTAAGTAGCCCCCTCTTCCACCTAACCATTACAATTTGGTTACATCAGGATTTACATATTTAACAATTTTTTAAAAATTTACAATCTTGATTCACAAAAAATGGTTACCACGAGAGCAATATACATATACATACTCTTATACATATGTAGTTGAGTACAACAGAGACAATTTTGAATAATTATAAATATGGAGAGATTTCGTTTTATACTTTCGAATATAAATGCTTGCATTACAAATAAAAGATGAAAAAGAAAGGCGGAAGGAATCCTGTCATAAACCGTAGCCTGGGGTGTCCAGAGCACCCCGCGCGAGTACTGCCGGGTTAAAATAGGTGGGGGAGCCTTGATATGCATAAGATAGGAAAAAGATTGGATGTCAAATTTAATGGCCGTGGAGGTTATCAGATTGGCCTCGAAACTTGATATGATGTTATCATGTAATGATGATGAATGATTAGTACATACACGTGCGTTTGTAAATAGATTGCATTAGTTCAAAAGGCTGATAAATTCATTCTTGCTATTGCTATTGAGCATCAAATTACAATTAAAGTCACCAGTGACAAATAGGCAAGGATTATTTATGGGTTTGAATAAGCTATCAATACGACAACCAAACTTATTTTAAACGATAAAAATAAAATTACACACATTTAAAAATCTATATATGACAACTATTGTAAAAATTATATCAAAGATAAAAAAATGTTCTCTCATTCCTCATCAAATAACATTTAACTTCTTTAAAACTTCGAATTAGAATATGTTTTAAATATTTTTTTATAAGCAAACATCAATGTTATACAAAAAATCAAAAGTACCGATAATGTGTAAAAATAAACAAATTAAAATTATACGATAGCTCAATAATTAAGTAGACGCAGGATTATAATTAAGATTAAACGTTGAACCTGTACAATCAACATTCCCCATCGCTTCTCACTTACCTGTAGTGCTTCCCCATCACGCCCCTCATTTACTATAAAACCATCGTTTGAATTAGATACATATTCATCGTTTAATTCCTCGTTTTCAAAGCTTTTCTGAAAATGACAAAAGTAAATTATTTAACGTGTCGCTGAATCAATTCAGTTCAAGATTGTAAACACAAACGCTTCATTATGAAACAGTAGAGGGACATAAAATCCTTAAGTATAGTTTGCGGTAGAAAAGGTAACAGTTTTTAGGAAATACAAAAGTAAAAGGAGAAATAGTTAATGTTTTCATGTGCATGAACCAACATGAACACATTCCACGGAATTGCTATGATATTTCAACCCAGAACTAAACAACGCTCCGGTAAAAATAAAATTAACAAGTTTAAAAATCTTTATGACAACTCTTACCGTATCTATCTCTCTTTTCATTTGCTGCAATATTTCCCTGGCTTTATATGCTTTTCTTTTGAAGGATTGGAATTTTTTTAACATTATATGGCATTCCGAGCATAAGAATTCTGGATAGCCATCACCCATTGTTACCTACAAATAGTGAATGCAACATTTAAAACTGTGTAAATCATTTAGATGATAACATTACCCTTATCTAATGTACTTGATAATTAATAGGAAAATATTAGATATGTAAGGCAATACGACGAAAAGTGCTATTACGAAAGTTGCAACACCACAAAATGTAATACAATACATAAATATGATATAACTTTATTTCTTCATTATTCCCCATTAGCAATATCCACGTTCGTACTTACATCCAATTGGCATACGTCGTTCATAACTTCGAAAACAACGGATTGATCTAATAAGCGTTCCTCATAAATGTAAGAATGAGAGTGACTGTCATTTAAACATATTCTGCATAGTGCCTGCAAGTCTATTTCGTTCATAATGATACGTAATATTAAATATTCTCCCCAGAATCTGAGGTTTGAAAAGACTATGATGTATCCAAGCATAACAAACAAAACAATTGAAGAATATATTGCGCAGCAGTCTATTTTTCAATTGTTTTGTTTGATATAGCCTGGAACATTCGGTTATCAGAATTCGTTGAGAATATTTAATATTACGTGTCATTATGAACGAAGTAGACTTTCAGGGACTATGCAGAATATGTTTAAATGATAGTCACTCTCATTCTTACATTTTCGAGGAACGCATATCAGATCATTACCTTGTTTTTGAAGTTATGACCGACGTATGTCAATTGGATGTAAGTAATTCTTAACTATTTCTTTCACATTTTCAAATACATCTAACGAACGAACGTAGATATTGCTGGTTGGAAATAATGAAGAAATATAGTTATATATGTATTATATACACTTTGTGGTGTTGAAACTTCCGTAATTTCAGTTCTCGTACTACCTTACATATCCAATTGTTTCCTATTAGTTATCAAGTGCATATTAGATAAGGGTATATTATAATCTAAATGATTAATAGTGTTTTACTTGTTTAAATGCTGCATTCTCTATTTGTAGGTAACGATGGGTGATGGCTATCCAGAATTCTTATGCTCTGAATGCCATATAATGTTATCAGGATTCCAATCCTTCAAAAGAAAAGCGCACACAGCGTGGGCAACATTGCAGCAAATGAAAAGAGAGATAGATACGGTGAGAGTTGACAATTTAAAATTTTTGTTTCATTCTCCGCAGGATCCTTACGTGGCGCCGTGAGCGACGGAAAATGGAACTACGTGGGTAAGTTATTTGAAGTGTTTTTGGTTCCTCCTCAAAGGAACATAAAGTGTTCATTTTATTAAAAATTTAAAATGGAAATATAACCAACCAACTTTACTTAACCCGGTTGGGAAAAGAAAAAACTCAAACTGGTTCCCGAGGCAGAGCAAAGTCCACGTAATTCCATTCCTCGTCACGGCGCCACGGAAGGGTCCTGCGGAAAATACGCAAGTACCAGTGTTTTAAATTGTGTAATTTTCATGAAAAAAATTGATGCTACGATCGTAGTGAAACCGGTCGTTTAAAATTAAATTCATGGAACTAACTAAGTTCTTTTTTTCATGATGAATAAATTCATAGTTCTGTTAGTCCAGGTCTAAGGACGGTATTATACCGTCCTTAGACCTGGACTAACAGAACTATGAATATGGCCCACAGCGTTGAGCCTGACCTCATTATTGATATGTGTGTAATTTTATTTTTACTGGAGCGTCGTTTAGTTCAGGGTTGAAATTTCATAGCAATTTCATGGAATGTGTTCATGTTAGCTCATGCACATTAAAATATTAACTATTTCTCTTTCTGTGAAAACTGGTACCTTTTCCGCCACAATCTATACTTAAGGATGTAATGTCCCCCTACTGTTTCATAATGAAACATTCGGGTTCGTGTTTACAAACTTGAACTGAATTGATTCAGCGACATGTCAAATAAAAGTTATCTGGTTGAAATAATTTACTTTTGTCATTTTCAGAAAAATTTTCAAAACGAGGAATTAAACGATGAATATGTATCTAATTCAAAGGATGGTGTTATAGCAAAAGGGGGGAGTGATGGAGAAGCAGTAGCAGTACAGGTAAGCGAGAAGCAATGCGGAATATTGATTCTACAATATCCACATTTAATCTTAATTATAATCCTGTGTATCTACTTTAATATTGAGCTATCATATAATTTTAATTTGTTTATTGTGAATACTTTACGCATCTAAGGTACTTTTCATTGATGTGTTTGCTTATAAAAAAATGTAAAACATATTCTAATTTGAAATTTTAAAGAAGGTAAGTGGGTACTTGGTGATGAATGATGCTCCACCTCCACAGCGCCCCCTCTGGAGGCGAGATATAGAACTACAGGGTGCTGAAAGTGGCGAGATTAGGAATTACGTTAAGCAGTAATCCATGGGCCAGGGAAATTTTAACACGAAGGATCACTTTATGCCTCCCCGCTGTGTTGGGTAATTTCGTGAAAATGTTTTGGTTCCTCCTCACGTTCACAGTGTTCCCCCCTCGGTTAGGGGGATCTTCGAAATGGCACAGCGTGTCATCATTTGGAATCATATTTGGCGGAGTTATATGACGCAATTCACTCAAACACTGGGACCCATTCGATGCAAAAGTGGAGGAGATAAGCAATCATTGGCCTTCACAAATATTATTAGGATTTTGTTTATTTTCGATGTTTCTCATTAACAATTTCATTTCTAATGGTATAACTTTTTTCATTGATATATTTAGATGAATGCTTCCCTACCCGAGGGGAGAACACTGTGAACGTGAGGAGGAATCAAAACACTTCTTGGTTGGGACGGAACTAGCCAAGCTAGTATGAAACTGCCCCAACGGATGTCCTCGAAGAGGTACATCGAAGAAAACTCCTCCCTCTCAAATGGTGAGATTGCCAAGCAAGAAATTGATCGAATGAAGCGATCCGAAGATCCTATGCAGACAGGCATAAGCTGTAAAGGTGGGAATAATTTTGAAATGAGAAAAAAGGAGGAGTTTTCTTCAGTGTATCTCTTTGGGGCAGTTTATATACTAGCTTGGCTAGTTACATCCCAACCAAGAAAACATCCGCGTTCAGAAACGAGAAAATTGATCTGCTGCGATAGTTCAGTGTTAGAATATCTGCCCGGTAAGTGGAAGACCCGGGTTCGATTCCCAGTCATAGCAGACTTTTCTCGTTTCAAAATTATTACCATCCATACTTGAGATACACCAAAAATATGTATCCAGATGTGAATGGGCCTTCCGTAAACAGGAACGAGTTGAGCAAACTCCAAACATTTTCCTAATGTAAAGTGAAACTGTGTCGTGTAAACTGAAGTCGCGTAAACCGCGGGAGTGGTGTACTTTCAAATATGGATCTGATCATCAGTACATCGCCTTTATCTCTCCACTTGAGAATGCAGACATTAGTGAAGGCATCTGCGGTGTACGCTCCATATGGCTTCTCCGCAGAAATCACTCGCGTCCCTTTTCTTCTTTACTTCCTGCAAAATATGCAGCAATTCATCTGTAGTCCACACATGGCGGTGCGAGTCATGTGATAGGATCACGCCGCTATTCTTTCATGGCATGCAGCATCATTTGAATTGTTTATTTTTTGTTCGCTTTATCGTAAAAAGTAAAAATGAAACTATAATTTTAATTATTTTTGCTCAAATGCTCATTTTCTACATAAAAATCACGCAAGCAATAATTAACAGGATGATCCAAACAGAACTTATGATGCCTACTTTCCATTTAATCATTTATTTAATACTTATAATGGCTTTAATAGCCTTAAAGTCATCCCGGATATGTAGCTCTTTGTGTTCCCAAATTTCATAATTTAGCGTTATAAAATACTACTAATACATTCAAACGGAATATTAAATTGATCACGCGTATTTGTGTGGCAAAAATATTAGAATATGCCAAATCTGAGTCCAACAATAGTTGCTGCTATTGCAACACTCTTAACGTGTGATAAAAACTGCAAAATCGCCAGTATTTATGCGAAATTCTAACAAATACAATCGATAAGCAAAATTTTATGGTAAAAATTATAATTTTCATTCCCTTCCTCCGATATTACAATTCTAAGATATTTTAATGTGCAAGAAAAAATTACCCTGCATGATGGATTTTAGATTTCCCATGCAAATCAAATGGGAAGAATAGTTCCTGGAATCGAACCCGGGACTTCAGTCTTTGCAACAAAAACTATTCTCGGGAGCTTGGCCCATGTAGCAAGAGATTTCCACCAAGTTTAATGAAAATCGGACTACTGGTTCAAGAGTTAATAGGGGGGGCGGACAGACAGACACAACGACAAAACTATAAGCCTATTTCCAATCTGGAAAGTAGGTTAAAAAGCAAGTTTTCTGGTGGGTTACATTTGTACCCCGCTTGGTATTTAACCTTAGTAAAGTATGAAGGTTAATTTCTTTGCTTACTGTACAAATGAAGTAAAATCTGATTGCAAAGGGTTAAAGTATATTTTTGTTTAACAGGTCATCAAACAGGAAGAAGAAGAAGAAGAATATTTTGAGAGCAACGATGTGAATGCAGGAAATGAGCCTGAATTACAGTGTAATTTTACTGAAACTGAGGTGAGAGAGTATTTGTTTATTTATATTCCCCAAATTGTCTTAACCTTTACACGCCGAGCATACCCGCACAAGAACGAAAAATTTGACCTGCTCGCTGCCGACCTTACCCGTATGGGAACATTTTGTTTGGAAGTAGCTTACAGATGTCGTTTTTGACGTAGAAGCCTGAAATTTTGAAGGGTTCATCCTTGAGCCATGCTCTCAAGAACCATAGAGGCAACCGTGCCACCGATTCACCACTGGGGGCGAGAAAGACTTCCCACCTACTCTTCTTCAAGAAAAAACTAAACCTCGAATATAACGCGACCCCAAAAGACCACACAAGTTCTTCGTTCATCCACCTCACCTTCTGCACGCGAAAGATTATACCTGATGGTAACTTTACCTTTGGCATCCTTTTACGATTTAAAATTATGTAGGGAGTCAGTTTTCACCCATTGGCCATGACTACAAGCATGACAGTTATCCTTGATTTCTCATTTTCGGTGGATTTTAACAATACCGATTTACCATCATTGTCGTTGACGGTGACGTTTGATGGCATGTCAAAACATACTGGGGTTTGATCTGCATTCCCTATCTGACCTAGCAGATAGATATGTTTTTCCACAAGCATATGACATACCTTGAATACGCTGATGCACTGATAGCTTCAATGAAATGACTATTGAGGGGTTCAGCCGCCGACTGAACTATCTATTCTCGCCTCAGACGCTTTTCAAGTACAATGTAACGTAAGCCTAATGTATCTACAATGTAACAAATATCTTGTATTTCTTAAACAGACGTGTGGAATGTACAGTGACTTTTCGAAACATGATTTTACGATCTTTTAAAATCACTAGTACTCGAATATAACGCGGGGGGCAACTTTTAAAATTTCATTTTTTGGAAAAAAACATTACATTATATTCGGGACAGTACAGTACTTAGTGAGAGTGAAGAAGACTTAGATTATGACCCAAGTGGTGATAGTGAACAATGAAAATTACATGAAAAAACCCTCATTTGGCTGAGAACCACTACAGTAGAAAATATGAGCACAAAGGGTACGAGAAAGGATTAATCACAGAGTCAGAGAAAGTGCAGCGAAAAGCTGCTAGATTCATCAAAAATTGTTATGATAGAAATAAAAGCGTTACAGGCTTGATACGGGACTTAGGATGGGAATCACTAGCTGAGCGCCGATTGCTAGGTTAAAACTTCTTGAAAGATTTAGAACGTGTACTTTCTCCAGCGACATCGAAGAAATAATAAGAACTCCCACCTATATTGGTAGAACGGACCATCCTCGTAAAATAAGAGAGATAGCCTGTAGGACGGAGAGATACAAAGGCTCATTTTTCCCTAGAACGATAGCTGAGCAGAATAAAACTTGGGGTCAAAAGTAACCTCGCGTAAGGGGCGTAAACCCAGACCTAATTTTGGAGTTTTCCCCTTGGTGTTAATGCACCCCCTGCCACACACCCTTGCGGTGGCTCACAGGGTAAACTGTAGATGCAGATGAAAGGGTTAAGCATTTGACTACTTACCATATTAATTGAGTTTTTTAAGACTGAAATTGTAGGTATTAGACCACTTGTATGCTTAAACCTTTCGCTGCTATGGACTTTTAGCTTCTGCATCAGCTGTGTGCGCCGAATTCAGTGACCTTGAAGCACGCCTGTGCTGAATACTTTCTGTAGGAGCTCCGCGTCTACGTTCTTTCTTTTGTCTTTTAGTCTCTTTATATTTTAAAAGTTATATTGTCAATCATTTACATTCATATTGATTATTAACCATCTCGAAAAAATATTTTCATCTTTTTCGAGCAGCGAACGGAAAAGCTTGAAACGCATATATGTGTCGTTAGCAGTCAAGGCACCGCTCTGCCCGCCCGCATATATGCGTTGATAGCAGCGAAAGGGTTAATTGAAATTTTCTGATTTCTATGGATAATTTATTATCGTTCCTTCTTCCTCAACACAAGCCATGGAACATCCACATTCCAAAATGGGAGGAATCGTCTCTTATGGTGGTTCAATGACAGGTTAACCTCCCGGCAAGTAAAAGACCCGGTTTCGATTCCCAGTCATGGTAGAATTTACGTAATTTCTAATCTCGGGAATTTTCTTCTTCAGGTTCATTTTGGACCATATCAGCTGAAGCATGAAGTTTTGTCATTTGGGAACGATTCAAATCCTCAGGTGGGTATCTTTCAACTTGTTTTAGCTCTGTTTGTTCGTCTGTGCCATCAATTTAGTTGAAACAGCAAGTAAAAGGTAAGAGACGTAAGGCTGAAATTTGCAGAATGTATGTGTTCTATGATGCCGTTTATTACGCTGCCAAAGAAAGGTTTTGGAGAAATTGGTAGTCGGCAGGGGGTGCCTTCAAAATGTTCGAATTAAGATTCTGAAAAATTGCTGTAGATCAATGTTTCTCACGTGTGGCCACATGTGACCACCAGAAACTTTTAAGGCAGCCACCAGCAAAATTATATTTTAAACGGCAGTAATTACTGTATTTACCCGAATCCAAGACAACCCTGGATCTAAAACGACCCTCCCTTTTAGCAGACTGTCAACACAGAAAATATTTTATGGCCTAATTTCTCACCGACTGTATTTGGTGTATATTTCGAACACATATTCCATATAGGTAAACTAGTTCATTCATTAATTGAAATGGTTTGTTACAAATTTTTTCTGAAATAAACAGGAACTTTTAAAATGTATTTGTAAAATTAAGACTTGATTAATTGAATTCTGGATCGTGAGTTTGCGATGAAAAATGACAACTCGTCGCGGTCATTTTGTCGTGTATCAATTCGTCGTGGTTGGTTCGTCACGCGTCAATACATTGCACGACAAACTCATAACGCGTCAATGCATCTCTCGACAAATTCGTCGTGATGTCTCGCCTTTCAATTTGTCTCGCAACGAATGTCTGGCGGTGAATTTGTCTCGCAACGAAATTGTCATGTGATGAATTTATCGAGCAGCGAATTGACGCGTGGTGAGTGACGAGTTGATCGTGTGACAAATTGATGTGGCACAAATTGAACTGTGGCAAATTGACGTTCGATCAATTGTCCTTGATGTGTTGATGGTATATAATATCGTACTCGAATTTAAGACGACTATCGATTTCTGCAAGTTGAAATTTGGAAAAAAATCTCTTCTGGAATTCGGGTAAATACGGTAATATACGGACTGCAATGAATACTGTGATGAACAATAAGAAGAATTAGCTTTTTAGCTTTTTTTTTTCAAAAAAAGCATTATAAATACAATTTCTTTGCTTGATGTTCACAATTTATGTGTAAATGATCCCTTTTATAATTCTTTGTTTCAAGTTATGCGCATATATATTAGGTTTCAAAATCCGGCAAATGCTACGTCCAAAGGTTGCTGGATTTATGAGGTTATACCGTATTTTCAATCCCTTCAATAACTATAAGTCACCCAAAAAGAAGGAAGTTTTTGTAATAATGTTTATTTATCTACATCTTAGTTAAAGAATTATTTTTTAATATGAACATTTTACGAATTGAAGAGAAAGGGAAAACCATTTCGAATTCAACAAACTATCAATTTTGTAATTGATGCGATTGAATCTGATTTTCATTGCCAGGGAGAAGAGGAAGTTTACAACGACAAAGTTGTGTCTATAAAGGAAGAGCCAGTGGAGGAGTTAAATGAGGAACACTCGGCAGAGAAAATATTATCCGAGGTAAGGAAACGTTTTCTTATATGGTGGTCTCCCGAATATATGTTACCACAATATATGTTTATCCGCGATTTTCGTTTAATTTTGAAGGACCCTTTGTCATCCCATTCATTTTAGTACTACAGTTTCCTACAATACACACATCGTAAAAGTAACCGCCCTGCATTTTCCGCACATTTTACTCGACTTCATTTCATTTTATTGACCACCACACAACCTAAAGTTTATGTTGAATGCATTGAGAAGACAAGAGCGCACACTGGTCAAAAGTGCTAATGTAGTAAAATAACTACGATATGCCTCGATTTGATGCCGGGATGTGCTGCCATCTTTCGACTTCTTGATGGAACTACGTACACAATCCTGTAAATGCATTAAAAATTTTAGTATTAATTATTTTCTTCAATAAATTACCATGTCAATGCTTAAAACTTATTTTCTTCCTGATTTTGGAGAAACAAACGCAAATCAATGCTGCCAATATTCAACTGTTATGAGAAATAATAAAGGTAAAATACTCCTTTAGCCAAACAATTAGAGGGTTACAACATGAGTTATGAGAAAAATGGAATTTTGCAAAACGGAATTTCTCGGAATGATAACTCGCGGACCGGCGGCATTCTGAGGATCATTGATTGATAAGAGGAGGACGAGATTAACCAAGGGAACTAAGACATGAGTATTGTCATGAGGTTCGTCTTTTATTACATCTGTTTGAGTTGTGAAAGAGAGTCTCACAGCTAACGCATTTGAGGGAAAGAGACTCTCAAGGGTTTGTTTGGATTGTTTGCGATTGGAGGTCATTTTATAAAATATTTACTGAAATATATATTCCAAAAGAATATTATAAATATATAAATAATATTTGTAAATAAGTAAAATATATGAAAAAGATTCCCACAGCTAATGCCAACCGCTTGAGACAGAGCCTCTCAAGGGTTTGTTTACCATTTCCCTCCCCTAAAATTTTTTTTTTTGTATTTGGAGAAAAGAAAAAGAAGGAACTACCTCTCATCTTCATTTTTCTCTTACTCTCTTGTCCCTGTGACAAATGCGACATCTGTGAGCGGCCTCAAAAGTAAGCGGTACACATGTGTACCATTCGGCATACTGCTGTCTTATACAGTGGTCTCCCGAATATACGTTACCGCAATATACATTTTCCTGCGATTTACGTTTAATTTTGAAGGTATCATTTTTATCCCATTCGTTTTAGTACTACAAATAATCTTTGTTAACTCCGGTCGATACGAAAGAATACATTGTATTTTACACGATAATAAACGTCGAAGGCGAGGTGGCATCAAGGACTGACATGACATTCACGTAGATATGAAGTTAAAATTCAGTCTGCCGCAAAAGCTGCGTCGCTCAAATTGTTGGAATACTTTTGGAAATGACCACATTTTATTCCATTTCCCTCCCCTTAGGTGTTCTCATAGGTGGTTTCTCCACACATTACTGTATTGTCCCGAATATAAAGCGACCTCGTATATAATGCGAGCCTAAGATTTTTGGAAAGTTTTTCAAGAAAAACAAAACCTCGATTATAACGCGACCCCAAACAACCTTCAGCCAATGTAACACAAGTTCCTCGTTCATCCACCCCTTCTCCTGCACGTGAAAGATTACACCTGCCAGTAACTTTTCCTTTGACATCCTTTTACGATTTATAATTATGTAGGGAGTCAGTTTTCACCCATCAGCCGTGACTGCAAGCATAACAGTTATCCTTGATTTCTCATTTCCGGTGGATTTTACAACATCGATTTAGCTACGACTATTTTAAAATTCATGTGATTACTTCGTCGGATTCCTCTGTCAACCTGAGATTTTTTTCTCAACATGATCAACACCCTTTTTGTCACGCATTGTTAAAATAATTGTTCACAAAAACTCGTTGTGGTAGTTACAAAGAATACGTCGATGCATTTATAGCTTCAATTCAATGATTATGAAGCGGTTCAGCCGCTGACTGAACTCGATCTATTATCACCTTGAATGCTTATCAGGTACAATGTAATGTACTCCTAATGTGTCTACAATGTAACAACTATCTTGTGTCTCGTAAACAGATTTGTGGAATGTATGTTGATCTTTTCCAAACATAATTTTACGATCTTTTAAAATCACTAGTACTCGAATATAACGCAGGGGCTAGGTACATTTAAAATTTCATTTTTTGGGAAAAAAACATCGTGTTATATTCGGGACAATACGGTACTTTAGCTTCCTCCCATTGGTAGTTTATGGCCATAAGTTTTGTATATAAAGTGCACCAACTATACACCACATTCAATCGAAACCAAAGTCGTGCTTTTTAACAAATGAAGTCAGATTTTCTACTGGTTTTTTTACTTTCTTTCATTTTAATGGACATTTTAATGTGGACCAGGTCTGAAGGGGTTTAAAATTGTTACCGCACTGCTTCATTGACATATTCTTTCTTTGTCATTTTACATAGTCATATGGCGACATCAACCCTGCCGTCAGAACGATGGGAGCTCAAACTGTGCTGCCTACACGCGATGTCTTGGGTTACCGAAAGGTGCCAATGGGACCCAAACCATTCGAGTGCCTGGAATGCAACAGGAGGTTTACGAAGAAGAACGACCTGGCACGGCATTTGAGACTCCACACGGGCGAAAAGGATTTCCCCTGTCACGTCTGCGAGAAGAAGTTCATCAGGAGGATCTCGTTGAAGCAACACATGCGTCAACACACGGGCGAGAGGCCTTTCGAGTGCCACTTCTGTGGGAAGAGCTACACGATGAAATCCAGTCTCGTGACACACCTGAGGCTGCACACGGGAGATAACAGATGCGAATGCCACGTATGCGGGAAAAGGTTCACGGGAAAACGGTATCTCATGGAACACGTCAGAATGCACACGGGAGAAAAGCCTTACGAGTGTAAAGTTTGCAGGAAAAGATTCAGTTGCAGCAGCTACATGGTGAGGCACGGGAAGACACACCTGTTCTGAATCTTCATTTTGGAGTCGCTCGACTCGGAAACTATGGTGATAAAATCGAGGTGAAAATGTTTGCTTGAATGTGAAGGTATGAAGAGTATCTAGTGTTAACTTTAAAGAAAAAGTCTTGTAAGCTTTGAGTAAGGGGGAGTTCAAATGAGGAAGAAGTTCAAACGGGGAGGAATCTCTAATGGAGCATAATGTCGTCTAATGGGGCACAATGCATTTACTGCAAATTTCAAATTGGTCCAAATGTTGCAAAATGTCAAATTGGGCAAAATGTCATTTGTGGGAAAACATTTATTGCAAGGAAACTTAAATGCTGAACAATTTGTCTCTAGGTGCTTGACCGGTTAATTGTGCCAAAAATCGTTATTGAAAGTGTCTATATGTTCGTAGGAATATTCTTATATTTAAGGGTATACAAAACTCGGTGATTTCTTCTTTGCAAAGCATTGAGGTTAATTTATTTTAATCGTGGAATGCCTTAAATGAATTAGAAGTTTGTATGCAGGGGACTCTTAAATTAGAGGAATGACAGATGTGGGGAATATTTAATTGTGAGATAACATTGACTGTAGGAGAACTTAAATGCTTGAAGGTTCACCTAGAGATGTCCTGACTCTTTATTTCGTGACCATTGTGTTGAAAATGGATGTGGAAGTTGATGAATGTTCAAAGAATGGCATGTCTTATTGTTTAAAATAAATCGTGTCATTTCTTCTTTGACATACGTAAGAGGTATTTGTATTTAATTGTGGAAAGCCCTACATGCAATTTAAGCATGTATGTAGGAGGGAGTTATACGATAAAAACTTTTTTAAAATGACAATTGCAAGAAACCCTACATGCTAAAAGATTCCACTTGTATGTGCTATGACTCTAGTTCGAGACCTGGATGCGAAAACTATGCCAAAAATGGATCTGAAAATGTACTTGGAGATGTGTATGCTCAAGGGATGGCAAATTTTATCATTTAAAAACACATCAAGTTGAGGACCTTCCTGGAAGTTTTTCCACGCTCTACTATTGCCTTAGTATGCTATGGCCTCATTCTATGAATTTTGGCTGGTTTTGTCGTATCACAGAAAGCTTCAGGTGTGATACAGTCTCATAGGTTGGTGAACATTTTGTGTGAAAACCTTTAAATATGGAATTTCGTTAATTGTTGGAAAACAATAATTCCAGGAACCCATAAATCCTGGAAAATCTCAAATGCCATTGACTTTAAACTGATACTTCTCCATATTTTTAAGTTATATTTAAGTAATAGTCGCTGTACGTTTTGGTAAATTTTTGGTTCGTCCAATCTGTACTATCGAAGGCCTTTTTCTTCGTGTTGCTTGGTATAATACAAGGCACACTCAAAAGTATTCAGTTTTTTGGTGAAATATTTATTGTAAGATATCGAGCATGCAAAAAAATTTACACTTTCCTATATGATCGACTTTTCTCTCTATAAATTGTTGCTACTCATGTTCTCAGTAACATTTTGTGAACTTGAATTTTCCAAATAGGTTACATAATAATAAATATTTTAAGAAACTTTGAGGAAATTTTAGACTTTACAAAGAAGGGAAATTAACTCAAACCGTAGCCTTCTGTTATTGGATATAGCTACAAAGCTCCAAATATTAATAAAATAAAAAGGAGAATTACTAACAAGGGAAGCCCCCAAGGTGTGACACTCGCATCGGATTGAAACTTTGCAGAATGAAAGTATATGTAAAATAACGGACTCCTATTTCTACCTAGGTGCCAACTCGATGTCATTTACGAGAAAATGCCCTTTGAAAATCTCTATCCGAGAGTCAACGTAATAAGAACGTTAAAAGTCCTTTCATAGTTATCTAGGGGTGTTGGTCTAGGGGAAACGAGCTGGGTTTGTACCATTTTTGCCGGGGTTCGATTCCCAAAGGGACCAAATTTTTTTTCTGATTTTTTAAAAAGTTTTTTTTCGCAATTTCCAGCATATTGTCAATACAACTTGCACAACATTTTTTAAAAATTTATTCCGAGCATTATAACTATTATTTTCTTCATCGTAATGCAGTTTTTGTTGCCCCAAAAACTGAAGATCACTCGCAAAACACGAGCAAAAACAAACAATTCGAATCGCCACTCCAAAATGTGCCCTCGAACAATAAATTGCTCGGCAATACTCTGACGTTGACTGTGGTAGAGAGACAAGGACATCTGCTAATAAGACCACGAAAAACTGCGTCTAATCATCTTAAAATGTTGTTATTAAAGTTACAGTGTTGTTGTTAAAGGGATTCGTTATCAGTTGTAGGTGTCAATTATTGTCATTATAATTATAATTGAAATTATGTCACAATACTGTTGAGTTATTTCGATGCATTGTTCTTTATTCCTCTTTTCAAATCTCGTCATGTATTGTTCATTATGATAAATTGGTTGCTGGTGTCAATTATTGCCATTATAATTATAATTGGCATTATGTCACAATATTTTTGGGTTATTTCGGTGCATTGTTCTGCATTCTTCCTTTCAAATCTCGTCATGTATTGATCATGATGGTAAAGCGAATGGGTAGTGATCCATAAAATTATGTTCGTGAAGAATTACGGTGTAGAATTACAGTGAGGAATTACGATGAAGAAAATAGTAGTTATAATGCATGAAATAAAATTTTTTTAATGTCATGCAAGTTTTATCGACGATATGCTGGAAATTGCGAAAAAAAAACTTTTTAAAAAATCAGAAAAAAAATTTGGTCCCTTCGGGAATCGAACCCTGGCAAAAATGGTTGAAACCCAGCTCGTTTCTCCTAGACCAACGCAGTCAGGATGTGAAACGAAATAAGTTTAAGAGAACGAATCTAAAATTCTCTACAATATATTATCAGATATACACATCTATTTAACCCAAAAATCATATTTTTATTTTTTATGTTTCTCTGAATATACAAAATACAAAAGCATTGGTACATGGAAGGGCAAGCAGGGTGACCATCCGGCACCGAAGACCAAGGAATACAAGCAACGTCTGTGTAAATTATTGTTTAATAAAGACATGGATAAGAAACCTAAAGGCAGTAAAAATGATAATAAAGTTAGGTGCTTAACAATAAATTGTAAATATAGGGTCAATACTGTTTGACTGAAATTCTTTGCTACTGAAGTACATTGACCAAGAAATTTAAAAACGTTTCATTTCTTATATTTATAGCAGGAAACAACCTGTCCATCGTTAATTTTATAATAGTTTCCTATATCTAGCCTGTCGAATAAGAGAATGAGAACCAATTGTATGTTTCATTAATAAGAATACCTAGGTTTCGTGGTAGACATTCACGGACGGCATGTGAAGTTGCAAGCTGTAGTGAGTGGCACACAAACTTGATCATAAACAAATGGGGAATCTCTTTATTCTTTAACACTTTGGGTGCTGAAGACGTTTGGTTACGTCTTTGGCGACCAAAGCTATCTTGTGGCGGTAGATGCTGAGAAATGGCTTTAGCATTTCATTACCGGATCAAAGAAAGTGTGTAGCGTGCTCAGACACAAAGAAAGCCAGATGGAAAAGCAGGACGAAAGCACATATCATACGAGTGTAAAGAATGCAATGTGTGTGTGGATCCACGTTTTATTATACGACACAAATTTTTTTTTCATAATTCATTTGGAAAGTCTTGTTTATTTTTATTATTATTTTATTCTAAAACCATTTAATATTTTTATATATTATATTATATTATTGGAAAGTCTTGCTTATTTTTATTATTATTTTATTCTAAAACCATTTAATATTTTTATATATTATATTATATTATTGGAAAGTCTTGCTTATTTTTATTATTATTTTATTCTAAAACCATTTAATATTTTTATATATTATATTATATTATTGGAAAGTCTTGCTTATTTTTATTATTATTTTATTCTAAAACCATTTAATATTTTTATATATTATATTATATTATTGGAAAGTCTTGCTTATTTTTATTATTATTTTATTCTAAAACCATTTAATATTTTTATATATTATATTATATTATTGGAAAGTCTTGCTTATTTTTATTATTATTTTATTCTAAAACCATTTAATATTTTTATATATTATATTATATTATTGGAAAGTCTTGCTTATTTTTATTATTATTTTATTCTAAAACCATTTAATATTTTTATATATTATATTATATTATTGGAAAGTCTTGCTTATTTTTATTATTATTTTATTCTAAAACCATTTAATATTTTTATATATTATATTATATTATTGGAAAGTCTTGCTTATTTTTATTATTATTTTATTCTAAAACCATTTAATATTTTTATATATTATATTATATTATTGGAAAGTCTTGCTTATTTTTATTATTATTTTATTCTAAAACCATTTAATATTTTTATATATTATATTATATTATTGGAAAGTCTTGCTTATTTTTATTATTATTTTATTCTAAAACCATTTAATATTTTTATATATTATATTATATTATTGGAAAGTCTTGCTTATTTTTATTATTATTTTATTCTAAAACCATTTAATATTTTTATATATTATATTATATTATTGGAAAGTCTTGCTTATTTTTATTATTATTTTATTCTAAAACCATTTAATATTTTTATATATTCAATTTTGGCATAAAACATTTTTAAATAAAAATATATAAATTTTCAACCATTTTTGTTCTAAAAATAGCATTTATGTTGACAATTTTTTTAATTATAAAAAATATGTTGATTGATTGAAAATAAAATTAAAAATAACTAAAAAGGTTATCAGTAAACAATATAAAGAAATTAAACAGAAGTGAAAAAGTTTTTAAAGTATGAATTTTTGTAAAAGGGTAAAATATACCAGCATACAATCCATTATTATTACCAAACATTACAGATGAATTATTGGTTATCCTGTATTTTAGAGTGCTAAATTATAGACATTAAAAACCTACTGTATTTTAGAGTGCTAAATTATGCTATGGAATTTTAACATTGTTAATCTCATTGTTATTTTATTAAATTTTGTGGTACTTGTCAGTTATCCCGGACCACTTTTCAAAAATGGAAAAACGGGCAAATGATGATACTTGATAGGCATTGTAATGCGAACTAATGTAGAGGAAGAATACTCGCTCAACCCAAGGCGAGAAAAATGACACAGTGTACGTGGGGAGAAACCATACCTTTAAAGCAAACCATCCCAATCCGAGGGGAAGAACACATTGAACGCTGTTACAAGTACTCTGGTTTTTTATTAAGTTGTTTCATTTAAATAAATATTAATTGTCTACTGCATCTGATTCTTTTCTATAAAGACCACTTTCTAATATTTCTAAAGATTCCTTAATTTAGCATGCTAAAATAATGAATGAAATAGCATTCATAATTTAGCCCTCTAAAATACTAAATAATGTCTATAATTTAGTACTCGAAAATACAGGATAACTGAATTATTTGTCTCGAGAGCAACAAGTCTCATAATTTCTTAGAGATTTTTTTAAAACCACGCATATTGTGTCTGCATTGCATTCACTTAATCAAGTCACCACCGAAGAAGGGCTCTCGGCATGTCACGAAATTCTTTGTGCGACCGAGCAACTGAACCCGCATTTTAGGGCAGGGAACCATTAAAGGGTCACATCGCACGGAATTCTAAAATCCCATTGAGAGCCGCAGAATTTCAGCGTACATACGTTTGCGATATTGCTCCCCCGCTTTTTTGTTTAATCAGTGACCCTCAGAATAATTTCCATTTTGAGTGTCTAACAGCATGGAACACCTATGCAAGGGATGTACCGAGGGAACAATTTCTTTGTTCTGGTTTTCCCAGCTACCCCATTCCATTTTTTAAAATATGCCTCGGTTATGCTGGATGGCCACCCTGTAAATCAACGCAATCTGTTATATTATATTAAAAAACGTTTTCTTATTGTCTCCCAAAAAATCGTTTCTTTTCTGCCTAATCTCACCTCCCATTTTTAGCAAACATTTCTTTTAAATTGTCCAATCTTTTTCCTAAACTCAAACTTAAACCTGCTATCTACTCCACAGTTACTTTTTCCAAATTATTCCTTAATGCTAAAGACCCGATACAGTTGTCATTAAGAAGTGGTGTATATAAATTGCAGCGACAAGACTTAGCCTTTAGAAGAAGAAGTATATAAACTTGCTTGTGATGATTGCGGAGCGGTCTACATCAGCCAAACGGGGAGGAGTTTTGACAAGAGGATTAAGGAACATAAGCGATACTTCCTTCCGTTTTAATAATTTGAATTCTCAATTTACGAAACTTCTTTTAAACCTCAATCATCATAGTTCCTTCAACTCTAAATTCCTCCACTTTGAAATTAAAGGTCGCAAATTGGATGCTCTTGAACAGCTAGAGATAATTATTCGTGAAGACTCGCTTCTCTTAAATGAATACCTTTTCCACAATCATTCTCCTCTATTTAGCTTACCGAATATTTTGTAAATACTTTGTATCAACATTGTTGTCTTTGGCCCTTTTACCAAGTTTTTGTAACATCTTGCTACTATGTTGTTTTCACCTTTCTAACCCCTTCCTTTTCCCATCCGTTTATTCAATTACCTTCCATTCGTTTTCTTTGTAACCACTCCTGTCTCCCTCTCCCCCCCCCCCCCCCTCATTTTACACTATACATATGGAACGATTGATAATGCTACGGACGTAGAGAAACCAGTCGTTTTTAAATTAAATTTGTGGAAATAACCAAGTTCTTTTTTCAATATGAGTAAATTCCACATAGTTGAGCCTGACCTCATTAGTGACATTTGTAATTCATTTTTCTTCTCCTCATTGAAGGTAGGTTTAAAAGCTTAATAAATTACATGAGAAAACAAGGCATCCAATTTGGCGCTAAATTTAGCGCGAAAAGCGCTAAAACGGCAACACAGCTAGACGCTCGTTCAAGTATTACGACAGCAAATATTTAGCTATTTTTTACCCCCCTCGCCTCATGTCAGCATTTGGGTGTTACATAACATTTCGTTGTATCTCCCCTTTACAATAAAATTTAGGAAATACATACTTACGCATGGAAATACTTTATAATGCTTTCTTATAGCGATACATGCATTTTAATGCTCTTTAAAGCACAATGAGGACAAATTTATCAGAGCAAACAAGTCGTGTTTACAGAAAAATCAGTTAAATAAGGCGAAAAGAATTACAATGTCGAGCGAACCGCGGGTATAACGAGCAGGTGGAAGCTTGTTGTGGACGAGCTGTCGCGACACGTAAATCGCACGTAAAAAGTTTCTTAAATAAAAGGCTTTACGTAAGCATTGGTCATTCCCCCCTCCCCATGTCAGCTACATCATCTTTTCCTAGACCCTCCTCCCACTACACAATGTCCCATATATGTTTCTTTGCAGTCCACTGGCATCGTGAACTACACGGGATCCAAAGGAATACGTGCCATATTTTTAAGCCGTAAAATATCGACCACGCCCGAGAATCGAACCCGCAATACTTGAAACCATTGACGAGTATTTCAACCACTGCTCCATCGTCGTTGACCGATAATTGTAAGTTTATAAACATACTCAATATCATAGAGCAATGAATACGTCTTATTTTTCTTGTCTCTGTGGCATTATAAAGATTGTTAGGCATAATATAATATTTTGAACCTATTTCTCCAAACTTATTACTACGATTTTTTATAATTTCAGACTTCAAAATATCAGTAGTTTGTGTGAGAAAGGGAGGGGGAATTCTTCATTAATATACAGGCAATGATAAGTAATTCAGCTTGGAAAATATTTAAGATTTACATTATTATTTGCTGCGGGTGGCCCCCCAGATTTTCCGGTACGCCACTGTGTAAATATAATGGACCACGGCCTAATATACGTAATGTACCTACTTTCCTAGACAAAATCCTAAAATTTTATATTAAATGCTCTATACAGTCTCTGTAGATGCATATATTGCGTAATCAGTGTTATCGATTATAACCAATTATTCTACACTTTAAAGCAAAAATTGTATATAAATTCCTTTAAGCATTTTCATGTAATGCGCATGAGCAGTATATTGCTCAACTGTTTTGTTTGTTACCTCATGGGATTCGGTTGTTATCTGAATTTGTTGAGAATATTTAATATTACGTATCAGTATGAACGAATTAGACTTTCAGGGACTATGCAGAATATGTTTAAAAGACAGCCACTCTCATTCTTACATTTATGAGGAACGCTTATCAGATCATTCTCTTGTTTTCGAAGTTATGAACGACGTATGTCAATTGGATGTAAGTAATTCTTAACTATTGCTTTCACTTTTTCAAATGCTAACTAACGAACTTGGGTATTGCTGATAGCGAATAAAAAAGAAATAACGTTATATATATTTGTGTATTATATGAGATCTTGCGGTGTTGCAACTTTCGGAATAATATTTTTCGTAGTACCACCTTGCTTAGCCAATTGTTATCAAGTTGTATATTAGATAAGGGTAATATTGTCGTTTTACATGTTTAAGTGCTGAATTCACTATTTGTAGGTAACAATGGGTGATGGTTATCCGGAATTCTTATGCTATGAATGCCATATTATGTTATCGGATTTCAAATCCTTCAAAAGAGAAGCACATAAAGCGAGAGCAACATTGCAGCTAATGAAAGGAGAGATAGATACGGTGAGAGTCGACATGTAAAGATTTTTAAACATTTTCATTTTTACCGGCGTATCCTTTATTTCTGCGTTGAAATTTCATTGCAAATCTATAAAATGTGGTAATGTTAGTTCACGCATATGAACCATTTCTCATTTTACTATAGTATCCCTAAAAACTTATCTTTGCTACCGCAATTTATACTTCATGATGTAATGTCCACCACCTGTTCCATAATGGAAAGTTCGTGTTGAAAACTTGAACGGAATTGATTCAACGACTCGTTTAAGAATAGTTATCTGTTTGAAATAGTTTACTTTTGTCATTATTTTCAGAAAAACTTGAAAAATAATAAATTGAACGATGAATATGTATCTAACGCAGAAGATGGTAGTATAGCGAAAGAAGGAAGTGATGAAGAACCACTCCAGGTAAGTGAGAAACGATGTGGAATATTGATTGTTCAATTTCCAAGTTTAATCTTAATTATAATCCTGTGTTCTACTTCATTGTTTCTCTAGCCTATAATTTAAATTTGTTTATTTTGAATACTTTACACGTAGGTGCTTTTGATTCGTTGTATAACGTTGATGTGTTTGAATACAATAATTATAAAATATATTCTAATTTTAAAGAAGTTAAGTGTTATTTGATGAGGAATGAGAGAACATTATTGTTTTTGCCTTGGATATAGTTTTTGCTCCTTTTGTTGAAACTTATGGTTTTTCAGCACAGCACAATTTATGTTTCATAATGTGATTGACTGGATAGCTGGTAACTGATATTGAGAATTAGTAATAGAGTCAGATTTAGAATTTAAATGGGATCTTTGAGGTATTATGGTCAAATATATCAATATTGTCATTGTGATTTGACATTTTAGTTATTAACCATCTTTATAAAAACTAAAAATCTGACGTGACCAAAACACATGACTTTCTCCATATTGGTAATATTTCTAAAATTTCCAAATAGGTTACATAATAATAAATATTTTAAGAAAATGCGAGAAAAGTTTAGACTTTACAAAGAGCAGAAAGAAACTCAAATCATAGCCTTCTGATATTGAATATAGCCACAAAGCCCCAACAATTAAGAAAATAAAAAGGAGCATTACTATGACGTAACTAAGCATCAATTGTTAACAATAGTCGTCGGTAGGTGGCATGGTGGTGACAGCTAAAAATATAAGATATCTCTTAAACAATGCATTATATGGAAAATGCTTCAAACAAAGATTGTAGAAAATTAAATTTCCTACAACTTCTATACCAGTACATTTTAAATTTATCAAATATTGCAGCAAATATTTCAAAATAACGGATAAGTGACAAGAGTAAACACCCACTTCCGGTTGACCGATTTTTACCAAAAACTAATCAGTTCTTGTGACTATTATAAAAATGTTAAATATAAAATTTTGCGTTGACATGATTAATAGTTTTTGAGTTAGAGCACCCACAAAAAGCTATCACATACACAGACATAATCGAGAAAATGTTCAAAACGTGTTCATGGAATCTCAAAACGTATTTCCGTTGAAATCTCGAAATCGATTTTTTTCATGAATACAATACTTTCCTTTATACTACGTATGGAGAAAGTAAAAAATGAATGCCTTATGGTCAGGCCAGGTCCGTCTTTCTTTCAACGTTTAATCTCTGAAAATTATTGAGTGGCAAAGGAGGTGAGGAAATGATAAATGGTTCACGTTATCTAATCAGGTGTGCCGTCTTTACACAAGCAAGTGTGCCAACTTTAACTAAGCAGTGGTGCCACTTTATTGGAGACAAAAAATGAACTTTTCATCATATATCGTAAAAAATTAATCATATCAAAACTTTATGTGCAATTTGGAAAACTCGTTACATAGAATATTTTTTGCCTTAAACGTTTTTGTTCAAAGAGATCCATTTTCAAGGAAATCCAGCAGGAATATTCCAGTTCACTTTGAACTTGAATGGTTTCTTTAATTGTCAATGAAATAAACAATCTTATAGCAACTGAAGTAAACAATATCTTCTATAATTACAGGTATTGGTATGCTTTTCAACAATTTAATTCGAGAATACATATAAATAAATATGATAAGATCTTTAGCAATGACATAACAAAAATATTGCTCATAAGAAATATCACTGCAAATAAGAAAATTCAAAAGTTTCAAAAAGAAAGGAGAAATAATAAAAAAAATCACAAAAGGGTCACAAAATTAGGGATTATAGAAATTTTGATATTTTAATTTGTTTGGCAATTAAAAATTCTTAAAGTTGAAACAAATAGGTAAATGTTTAGACACTACGAGGCGAGTTAGGGAGCTGAAATTTTTAAATTATTTAGAATTTAGCCTAAATAAAGGAATAAACATTTCAATGTATCCATGAAATTCTTATTGCGGCTGTTAAAAATTATTTAAATTTAAACAATTAGATAAATGTTATTTCACTTCTAAATGTGCTACAAATTTAAAATTTGCCAGAAATGTGTGGCATTATTATCCCAATGTGGAAAAATATAATATTCCTAAAATTGCAAAAATTAGCGATTGTTTTACTCCATTATTGTTCCATAAGGAAAAAATGAAAATCGGTCCCGAGGAGAAATCTTTTGAATTAAAGAAATATTTCTCATGATGAAATATCTCCGAAAAATGAATGTTTTTCAAGCTGAGATGATATGCTTGCAGAATGCAAGCACCTTCTACTAATATATATATATATATATATATATATATATATATATATATATATATATATATATATATATATTAACTAAAGGAAAAGAAAAGGTAGTGATGAGGGTGGCAACAAGGTGTTGAGGGAAGCCCAGCGGACACTCACCAAGTTGAGGACCAAGCTGGCAGGCTGCTGGGGGCGTCGAAGAGACACGTAAAACACACGAACACAAAAACACACGCAAGCTTATCGGGCCTAAGCCCTTCTTCAGCGAAAGAGTAACGTAAAGTGACACACTGGGCGGGGAATGACAGGGTGATGTGGGAAGGTTGATGATTGGAGGAGGTGGGGAGTAGGAGGGGTGGATAGCCAATAAAGAGGGAGTGTGATGAGGTAGAGTCCGAATAGTTACAAAGTAACAAGGAGACATTGTAAGGGGGCTAATAGGGTTAGCGGAGGTTGAGGCCAGGCGGAGAGAAAGAGTCGAGAAGATGGATATGTGCTAGTTTTCAGTGTCGGAGAAGGGGGGCAGGAGTGTCATAGGGTAAAGCGCGAATAATCCTAACATTGTAGCAACTATTGAAGGGGACATTGTGGGTATTAGCATGTAATGCAACTGGGAGGGGGCGTCTGAGAGAAACGCTATTCCGGTGACCGTTCATTCGGATGTTTAACGGATTGCTGGTGAGGCCTACGTAAAACGCGGGACAAAGGGTGCAGGTAAGGAGGTAAATGACGTTACGGGTGGTGCAGTTGCTTCTGGAGGTGATGGGGTAGGTGATGTTGGTGGAGGGACTCGAGAAAGAAGATGATGGTAGGTGGATAGGGCAAGTGAGGCAGCGAGGTTTTCCGCAGGGGTGGGAACCTATTGCAAGAAGCGTGGTAGGAGTGGGAAGTTCCTTCCTCCACAAGATATATATATATATATTTTTTTTTCCACCTCAATGAAAATACAGCAGTTTGTTGAAAACCTTTAAGACAATGTATCACTATGTAATGTATTTGTGTAATTAATTCTGCATGTCCATTACATATAGAAACAGACTTTATAAAAGTCACACTGGTTGGTACATGTGTGATAATTCTGTTTGATAAATCACATCCAACTCAATTGTGTGACGGTGATATCCTTGAAATAATCCTCGGTTTTAATATTAAAGTACAATAAATTAGAGAGAATGTAATTGCTACCAAGAGAATACTTTTTAGTAGTTTTGGTGTACGAACAAAATGTTACCAACTACTGCATTTTTAAGTGATTTTCCTCGTTGATATAAAAAATAAGCTCGGTCAGATGTTTAAACTAGTCTTTTGTGTTGAAGATACTTCATTGTGACATGATTTACCTTAATGCATTAGTTGATTATTGACTTTTTATGCTAAATGCTATCAGATGAATCGCAGATTTCATCAGGAGCATTTCCCTAAAATAATATGATTTTTAAAATTCATAATTGCTCACTCACAGAAGGTAATTGAATGCATATTTAAAGGGTATGGGAAGTGTGTGATATGTAACAAAAATACTGGATGGCCCCTTTCAGTGTATTACTGCTGTGATTATGGAATGATTTGACTGTTAACTTTACAGTGCCTGTCAAAAAGAGTTAATAAGTCCATGTCAATTAGAGCTAACTCAATTTTGTGCAAAGAGTTTTAGATTGCAGCAAAAAATTTAGATTTTACCCAATGTTTGTGTGCAGTTCATTGCAACAAAAACTATACATATATTTTAGAATTGTTATTTTAAATGAAATATACATATGAGGAAGTAAAATCTGATTGCAAAGGGCTAAAGAATATTTTTATTCAACAGGTGTTCATCAAACAGGAAGAGCAGGAGGAAGAAGAGTATTTTGACAGCAATGGTGTGAATCTGGGAAATGAACCTGAAGTACAGTGTAATCTTAGCGAAACTGAGGTGAGAGAGTATGTATTTAATTATTTATCTTCCCCAAATTGTCTTGAGTAAGCTTATTGCACTTTTGCACTTATAATATTCACATGCAGAAGTTCCTCGTATCTGCAGTTGAAAATTTACACCTGGTTTTGCCAACTGCGGTATTGAATCTTGATTATCTGTATCTCCATGCGGCCATGTCTAGTAGGTTAATTTTACTATTGTTAGAATTTATATTATTGAAGAAGCTACGTGCTATAGTATATACCGTATATTCCGGCGTATAAGTCGACCTTTGAAGCTCAAAAAAAAATTCCAAATTCTTAAGGTCGACTTAGATGCTGAATATAAAATGTGACCCTTAAATAACAGATTAAAAACATTGATATTTATGAAAACATTTGATCTTACGGCGTAGGTGGTCTCCATTTTGAACCAGATACTCCATTATTTACATATTCTGTCATTTATTTAGGAAGATTTAAGATAATTATTTTTAATAGTTAATAAAAATAAAAATTTTAACTTTTGATTTATTACTGAATCTCAAAAATACAAACAATCTATTTGCAATTACAGGAACGAAGGATAAGTAGAAATACATTCCGCCAATAGATGGCAATACGGTATATGACTGGTCTTTCTCAAATTAAACAAATGATTTAATAACTCAAAAATCGACACTGCATTTTTTGGAAAATGTTACGTTGAGGTTTTAAAAACCATAAAATTCCTCGTATTCTTCATTCAAAGTTTTTTTAGCGAAAAAGTGGGGTGTCGACTTATATGGCGAATATATCGTCCCTCTCTGTGGTCACTCGTTGTGCAGTTCCATGGGTGAATGCTGACGCTAAACTTTCATACCACTGGTGGTATGCATACCATACTTTGGGAATCGCTGCTCTAATGAGTCTTTTGGCAAATACGTCCGGTTAACATCTTCCCGGCCATGAATTTTATCTTCATCGGAGAGTGATGATTTACAGGATTCAGATTGAAATGAGGAAACTGTTGATCTTGAAGATAGTGAGTGGGAGGAAGTGTTTGTAAGCTCTGATAATCCTCTGATGCCACCATGATTCTCCGCCAATAAGCTATTTTAACTTGTTTTTTCCGGCCCACTTCTGAATTCAATAGTATGGGAAACGAATAGGTATGCTAAGAAATTCTTTATGACGAATAGAAATCTGTCGCCAAAGTCTCGGGCAAAGGATTGAAAAAATATTGATTTACCTGAACTGAAAGGCTTCATTGCATGTTTATTGAATATGAGCGTACATAAACGGCCAACAATAGAATCCTATTGGTTCACCAAAAGTTCTCAGTACATTGGTTCTATGAAATGTTCTCAAGAGAGCGTTTTCTCCTAATCCTGAAATTCTTCCAATGACAAAGTCTTCCCAGACCTGGAGAACCCGGATATGATCCATCTGCTAAGATACAACCTCTCATAGTTCATGCTAACGTACTGTTCAGGCATCATTACACTCCCCATGAACAATTAAGTGTTGTTGAGAGTTTAAAATTTTTGATGTTGTCCAATTCTGTGGTAAACTATTGTCTGGGATTTTTTGTATATAAAGTGGCAAAAAACAATCGGGAACAAGCCAAAACTCGAAAACACGGCCTGGCTTATACTGTTGTAATGAAATTACTGAAGATGGGGAATTACCTCTCCAAGGGTTATCATATTTTTTTGGATAATTTTTCCATGTCAGTCCCATTGGCGAAAGGAATGTATAGTAATATAGCAATGTCCACATTTTTTCCTAGTGTTTTATTTTTGAGAATTGTGCATTACGGTATTTTACATTATTGAAAATTAATAAAATCTTTATGAAAAATATATTTAAACTTTTCTTTAACCCTTTCAAGACCGGAGATGCTGTAGTCAGTCTGACCCCAAAAGTCCAGAGAAATCCAAGATGGCTGCCAAAATTAGGGTCAGATTTAGTAAAACAATACAACATTCACTTAAAAGGCTATTTATTGACTAAAAAAGACATTTAAAGAAAAAACAATTTATTTATTTTAAAGAAATAGCATTATGGTATTTTAGCATGCAACCAGAAGATTTACATAAATTTACATTGCATTGCATGCACCCATAAGAGCTTTGAATGCTCCCTCCCTTTGGTGCCTTCTGTCCTTCATTTAAACACTGCACACACACTCTTTTTCTACCTGGCATTTTTACTAGAGAATGACTTGCTGCATTCTCTTTTTCAAGTAACTTCTCTAATTTTCTCTTTTGAGGAATGCTCCTCTTACTAGGAACCCCACCACACAGTTGCTTGGCAAGGAGGTGCCGAAATTGAAAATGAGTCATGGGCTTTTTTTGTTTTGACTCTTGACACAAACAGTACAATACATGGCAATTAACAATTGCAACATTAATGAACCACCAAAACAAATATCTCCACCACTTGCACCCAGTCCTTCCAAGCTCATAATAGGACCTTTTTTGGTCCGCTAAATCAACACCTCCCATGAACTTGTTGTAGTTAGTTCCTGAGACAGGCTTCATGACAGTTTCTTGGCCTTGACCTTTCCCTTTTCTTGAAATCTGCACCATGTTAGGGTCAGAATTTGTAGATAATAGGTGAACAGTCCTTTTGTCCTGCCAAACAGAAGCCACCAAATTACCACTCTGCTTGTGAACACACTCACCCCTTTTCATTTTAAAAATATTTTTCAAGGGATACCCTTTCCTATTCGCCCTCATGGTTCCACAACTATATGTTTTGTCTCTCAACAAGTCCATTTGCAGCTTCACGCTATTGAAAAAATTGTCAAAATAAAGATGATGATATTCCCCTTTCATTGTCTCTGTTAGTCTCATCACTGTGTCATACCCCAACCCTTCTGCACTTTTAGCCTCGGCTTTACCAGTGTAAACATTAAAAGTAAATGAATATCCAGTCTTAGGGCATGCTGACATCCAAATTTTCATACCCCTTTTCACAGGCTTCATTGGCATATATTGCAGGAAACTAAGCCTGCCTTTGAATTTGACCATGGCCTCGTCGACACTCACATGACATGGGGGAACAAAATTATTCAGAAATGTTTCTGACAGGTGGGTCAAGAGAGGACGCACTTTGTATAGTTTATCATAACTACCAGTTTTATCGGGCTGCTTTTCGGAGTCATTTAGGTGCAAATATTTTAACAAAGATTTGTACCTGTTTCTGGACATAATTCGTTTTATGAATGCGTTACCTAACGAATCGTCATTGCTCCAATAATGATTCACTTCTGGAAGCACATTTATTCCCATCATAACACTAACTCCAAGGAATGAATTAAGGTCTGATGCACTGGCTGGAATCCAATCACCATCTTTCACTGTTTTTTGGCGAAATTCAGCATACTTATTTGTTTCCTGGACCACAGTTTTGAGGAATTCTGGTTTCACAAGCAGCTGGAAGAATTCGATCGGTTCAGCATCAGCATCCATCTCCACAGTTGGACCACACTTTTTGGTAAATTCCTCAATTCTTACAGGCTCCAAAGACTCCACTCCACTCCACTGAATATTTACGGAATCTCCCTCATCAGACAAAATATTTTGCGTTTCATCTCCGGATAAACTATCATCATCCGAAAAATCAGACACTTTGATGTCTGACTCGCCTTCCAAACCTCGTCGAGCATTGCCTGAAGTTACACCGAAACTATCGTCTTCCACATCAAATCCCAAGAATTCATCGCTTGAATCGTCAGAATTCAAACTCCAATTCAAATTGGCATAATTTGAGTTATCGTCAGCCATTTGGGGTGACTTTACTCGCGAAGAAAACCGAAAAAATGTTGATCAAAAACTTCGAAAAAACACGCGTACGCACACTCCAAAAAGGACGCCAACAATCTAGTTGATTTTGTTATTCTTTTGTTAACATGAGAGACAAGCCATTTCAACGAGATACGTCGACCAATCCGAGTTTTTGGAGGTAATTTCGAAAGAGTCTTTTTCGGGCGGTTTCGGGCGGTCCGGCCGATCACAGCAGCCATAATTATGGGCGTTCTGGTCGTGAAAGGGTTAATTATATTTTTACTTGTAAATTTATTAGGCGTTCTTCACAATAAGTAAAAATAAACTGATGTGGGCAACACATGTCTTTCTCCATATTTATATGGCAAATTACATTTTGTTAGCTCTGGGATCGTTGTCAATATTTACTTTTGGTTGACAATTAAGAAAAGAAAACGGAGCGTTACTAATACATAACTATGCATCAGTTGTTAACAATAGTCTTCGATAGGTGACGTGGTGGTGGCAATTTTTGTAGTCTAGCGGCGAAGAAATTCCCAGTTCTCTCCAGAGGCTTTCATGGTTCAAGTCCGACCTTTTCTTCAACCACTCTTTCATCCATATTCTCTGCTTCCTTTTTTGTTTCCTAGTTATATTCTCCTCCGAAACACAAACAATGATATTTGCTAAACATGCCGCTTTAGATATAGCTCCACAACTACAAGCTAACTGCAACTGATGTTTGCATATACATCAGAGACTCGGACTACCTCTGGCCCGTAATTTATATTCTGAATTTACAGGTCCTGAGTTTGATTCCAGGGGAGTACTTTCCCCATTTGATTTTCATGGTTGGAGTACTTTCCCCATTTGATTTTCATGGTTGGAGTACTTTCCCCATTTGATTTTCATGGTTGGAGTACTTTCCCCATTTGATTTTCATGGTTAATCCAAAATCCGTCGTGCTGAGAGTTTTTCTTTTGCATTTTAAAATATTTTAGAACTATTATATCGGAGTGGGATTTGTACTGTTCTAAGGGGAAATAAGTGACGATTCTTGTTTTTATCACAGAATTTTGGTTGTATTTGTTCGAATTTCTCTCAAAAACTTTCATTTCGGCATTTTGAAAGCAATTATTTCGATTTGTTGCTCTGGTGATGGTTATTGCTGAACTCGGCTGGAGCATATCTGAGTGCACATTCCAGCCGTGTTGTGCTGGCCGGATTAGCATGATTGGCAGAATGCCTGCCTGCTAACTCACATGTCACGGGCTGACTTCCCTTCTAGGGCTTAGATATTGTGATTGTCTAAGGATTTTAGAATATTCAATGGTGCGAAATGACCTTCGATGCAACTATGGCTACTACTAACATGAAAATTCGTTAATTTTGAAGTTTATATTTATATATTAAAATTGTATTGAAAGGAAATAGGCAGATTAGTTCTTGTTTTCTTCTTTGCAATTACGTGCCTGAGGAAATTTCCTTTTTAGGCGTTCTTTGCTGGCAAAGCAAAAGTAGCAGAATGCCTTAACCATTCATCTGGATACGACGTATATATACGTCACGCTGTTTTCTCGGCTGTTTTCTATGGGTGTGCAGTAATATTCCGTCACGCAGCTTCTCCGCCAACTAGCTGCATCCTTTTAGTTTACCATCTCGGCAGTAAATGGGCTTCACTTCTTTATTTGGAAAAGATACGCTCCTCGTATCTAGACCCTGACTTTGCTTTGCGGGTTGCATTTCCGTTACCCTAATTTTAAAATTAACAACATTTGTATGTTATTTATAATATTAATATTTTTTAATCACTTAGTAATTGTGTAAATTTTTAATGACTTTATACCATATTTTAGGAATTTGTGTGCGTTAAGTATTAGTAACAAATTAAATTTTTATTGTATTAATAAATAGATTTAACATTCTAATTCATGTCTTGCGGTAAAAATAGTTTAAAACACAAATTTTAAGAATAAACAACTCAAATACTGAGTAATTAACGCATTTTTAAATTGATTTGCGATTTGATTCACGTCATTTGCAATTTAAATGCCCACTTCCGGTTTCGAAAAATTAAATACCCATATATTAAATATCCATCTGTATGTCATAACTTTCATCTCGTAAGTTAAGTATGAGTCATCCTTATTAAAATTTATCATCCATTCGTGATTTTTAACTACATCCATCAATTAGAACTTCCACTTTATATAAGCACTTAAATAAACTTATACTCGTATGTCATTAATTGGCATCTGTCAAGCAATAATTAAATACCGTATTAGCCCAAATATAATGCGACCCCGAATATAGTGCGACCCCAAGTATTTTGAAAGGAATTTTAGAAAAAGACGAAAAACATTAAATTTTCTATATTTTGCTCATTTAAATTACCTGTAAACTCATGAATTATGTACTAAAGGGGGGTAATGTGATGCCACGTTTAGACGGTCCTCGTTTTCTAATGTTGAGTGTCGCGACCCTGCGTGAAGTTGTGCCGGTGCTGTGGTTGCTGCAATTTGACCTCGATTTATTTTCAAGTCTCCTCAGACCACTACCGAGTATACTTGTACAATGTGACATCGTAACATGAACGTCCAATTCATTTACAATGCAGCAATTGTAAAAATATGCGCTGAAACACGCGTCATGAAACGCGCCGATACGCAGTAATTTTTTTAAAGATACAAGTATTCGAATATAGTATGAATGATCTCCTCAGACCCCTACCGAGTATACTTGTACAATGTAGCATCGTAACATGGAACGTCCAATTCACTTACAATGTAGCAATTATAAAAATATGCGCTGAAACATGCGTTATGAAACGCGCCGATACGCAGTAATTTTTTTAAAGATACAAGTATTCGAATATAGTACGAATGCAACAAGTACTCGAATATAGTGCAAATGCGACTTTCAAAGGTACATATTGAGGAAAAAAACATCGCACAATATTCGGGTCAATACGGTACCATGTATTTCACTCCCTAGGTCTTATATAATCTGTAAGATATAGATTAAAAAATTTATTCAGGTAGAGGACTCCATTTACCCCAATAAATCCGCGAGTCCGCATAACTATTTGTTACTAGTAGAAGGTGCTTTCATACTGCAAGCATTTCATCTCTCCTTGAAAAAATATTATTTTTTCAGAGAGATATTTCATACTGCAAGCATTTCATCTCACCTTGAAAAAACATTAATTTTTCAGAGAGATATTTCATCATGGGAAATATTTCTTTAATTCATAAGATTTCTTCTCTGGGCCGATTTTCGGTTTTTCCTTATGGAACAATAATGGAGTAAAAAAATCACAATTTTTTGCAATTCTTGTAATATTATAATTTTGTCACATTGGGTTAATAATGCCACACATTTCTGCCAAATTTTAAATTTGGAGCACATTTAGAAGTGAAATGACATTTATCTAATTGTTTAAAATTCATTAATTTTTAACGGCCGCAATAACAATTTCATGGATACACTGAAGTGTTTATTCGTTTGTATAGACTAATCTCTAAATAACTTAAAAATTTCAGCTCCCTAACTTGCCGTGTAGTGTCTAAACAGTTACCAATTTTTTTAAACTTTAAGAATTTTTAACTGCCAAACAAATTAAAATATCAAAATTTCTATAATCCCTATTTCGTTTTTTTTTACAAATACTACCTCTAAAAGAAAATTTCAGCCCCGTAGCACATTCGGAAATACATAAACCTTGAAAATTTGTTTAAACGATTTAGAATTTTTAGCGGCCGCATTGTTGAACTTTTTCAAGATTTTCGTTTTTTCTAGTCGGTTTTGCACATACCGTAAATACCCGCATGTAATGCGCACTTTTTTTTCCGAAATATTAGAGTTAAAAATTAGGATGCGAGTTATACGAAGGTACATAATCTTCCTATTTCCATTTGACCTCATATTTCCACAATTTCGGCACAGTAATTACTGCCCGGCTATCCTCATATTTTTATTGGCGATTTTTACGAAAAGTAAGATAGATAATAGTCAAAATTTATTAACTAATTCTATAAACATACATAAAATAGATATGAAAAGAATGAATTCAGTATTTATTCATTTTAAAAGCCTAGAAATTCTTCGTCACTGGACTATTCTTCTCCGATGTTGTTATCGGAATCGTCATCTTACGCATGACGTCACCCTACACCGGTGCCCTGCCTGGTGATGAGATACTGGTACTATTTACAATTAGAAACAATGGCAGCTGATGCCTTTGAGTATGCTGAGAGTTGATGCTTCTTGTAGAACTAAATAAAGTTATCGTTCCCTACCTTTCTCTCAGCATTCATACGTGATTTATTCTTGATTCTTCGAGTCTGTAATTAATTATGGTTATTTTCTATCGTGTTTACGTGCTCCCGAGTGTTCTAATAAGGGTAAAACTGAAGGTTGGGCGAACCCGTTCACCTCAGGCGTGACAAAAACGTGCATAAAAAACAGGATTATCATCATTCCTTCGTTTAATTAGCTCAAACAATGTCGTATGGCATACTATGAAATTAATATAATTCGATTTATTGTGTATGTCCTAATATCACCTTGTAAGTAAACATAGAGTATGTAATGATTGAGTTAGCTGACGATCTTTTGGAACGTTATTCGAAAATTTCATTTCGCACTTGCATTATGTTACAAATACATAATACCAATAATTTCGATCATTGCTTTAGAACACGTTACACCATCTACTTTATTATGGAACGGTAACGCTAAAAAACTATGTGCGCACTATACGCGGGTATAAAGAAAAATCATAGATTACGAGGCTGAAAACCCCCCTGGGCGTTATACGAGGGTGCGCATTATACGCGGGTATTTACGGTAATCCTATCGACAAAAAAATTTTGAGTGCCGCTTTTCCGGAAGTGCCTAAACATTAATATCCTCCTATATATATGTCATATGTTATTTCCTCCTCTGTAAGGCACGTCTATATATAATGATAGTCATTTATGGAGTAGGCATACTTTTCCATCTTATTTATTATTTGTGTAAATGTATTTTGTTCTCCTTTTTAATGCCAACTATTATTTCACAGATGGGTTTTGTTCCGATGAAAGCCGATCTTTGCGAATCCATTCCTGATGTGGGCAACCAGTCTCAGGTAATAACAGTAACATAATTTTCTCTATTCATTCCCCCCAATACTTTACATAAAATCTTCCAAAAACAAATTGTAATATATGTTCCTAGAATTTTAGACCGTCATAATGACAGGAATAAAAATTATATTATTATCCAATTATGAAAATTTTATTTCTCGTAAACATGGAACATTTCTGAGGTAATGATTTATGTTTTGTATTTCATACCAAAATTACAAATTATTATTAATAATAATAATCTTTTAGAATTGCATTTCTTTTCTTGTAGTCACGCACAACTTCTGATTTAATTATTGAAATGGTTTATTTAATGAATTGAAGAATGGCAATTTTGCTTCTTTTTACCCTAGGTTAGCAACATTACATTACGAGAAATAAAATTTTCTTAAAGATTAATCGTATTTTGTGTAAAACCTTCAATAATAGTGTGGTCTTTAAAGTAAAAGTAAACTGATGTGGGCAACACATGACTTTCTCCGTATTTATATGGCAAATTACATGTTGTTAGTTCTTTGATTGTTGTCAATGTTTACTTCCTGTTGACAATTAAGAAAAGAAAAAGGAGCATTACTAAGACATAACTAAGCATCAGTTGTTAACAATAGTCTTCGATAGGTGCCGTGGTGGTGGCAGCTAAAAATATAAGATATCTCTTAAACAATGGAAAAATGTATCAAACAAAGGTTGTAGAAAATGAAATTCCCTGCAACTTTTATTCCAATACATTTTTACATTTATCAAATATTAAAGCAAATATTTCAAAATAACGGATAAGTGACAAGAGTAAACAGCCACTTCGGTCCGCCGATTTTTACCAAAAACTAATCAGATCTTCTAACTTTTATAAAAATGTTAAATATAAAATTTTGCATTGACGTGATTAATAGTTTTTGAGTTAGAGCACACAAAAATCTATCACATACAGACAGACACACAGACATCATCGAGAAAATAGTCAAAATGTGTTCAGGGGACCTTAAAAAACATGTATTTCTATTGAAATCTCGAATTTGATTTTTTTCATGAAAACAATACTTTCTCTATACTTCGTATATGGAGAAAGTAATAACCTATTAAAGAAATTTATGACATTTCATGGAAAGAAAAAAGTGGGGTTGAACCGGATTCTGCTGCTTCGTAGGCCAGCTCTCTATCCACTAACCTAAACCACACAATGCGATGATCGCTCTCATTGAACAGACCAAGTTTTCTTCATTACAGTGTTGCCACATCGGCGTTCATTTTTGTCGTGTTTTCCGCAAAAACTATATGTTGGCAGAAATTTTTACACCTTAATTTTTGCTAAGGAATCGCGTGGTGGAGTCCGTGTCCATGAATTTTTCATCACCCCATATACGGCATATCCAGTTGACAGGTTAAAATTGTGTGCCATAATTCATCATCTTCAGATTTCCATAATATGTGCGTATGCCGTAGTAGTTCTATTTCCCATCACTTTCTCACCATCGACAGGGCAACCGTTCCTTTGTTTACCTTTTGCGCAGTCATGGAAACAGAACCATATTGTTTAATATGAACATTTTACAAATTCAACAAACTATCAATTTTGTAATTGACGTAATTGAATCTGATTTTTATTGCCAGGGAGAAGAGGAAGGTAACAACGATGAAGTAGTGTCGATAAAAGAGGAGCCAGTTGAGGACTTAAATGAGGAAGATGCAGCAGAGGAAATATTATCCGAGGTAAGAAAAAGTTTTCTTAACCTCTTAATATAACGTATTGTCCCGAATATAAAGCGACCTCTAATATAACGCGACCCTAAGATTTTTGGAAAGTTTATCAAGAAAAAACTAAACCTCGAATATAATGGGACCCTAAACAACCTTCAGCCAATCTAATACAAGTTCCCCATTCATCCACCCCTTCTCCTGCATATGAAAGGTTTTTAATATTGCAGTCAATGAAACAATGCCATTGTGCAAGAATGGTCATCTATAATTATGTGTTATTGTTATATTAATTATATATTTTTGATAATATTAGCCTTGCCTTGGCAGACCGATCGGAAGAGAATGAATACTAGTAGGTGCTTGCATGCTGCAATCATATCATCTCAACTTGAAAAAAACATTCATTTTTCAGACAGATATTTCATTATTACAAATATTTTTTTTATCCTAAAGATTTCACCTCCGCAGCGATTTTCCTTTTATTCTTATGTAAAAATAATAGATTAAAACCATCCCCAAACTTTGCAATTTTAATAATTTTATACTTTCTCCATTATGGGGTACTAGTGCTACACATTTCTGCCAAATTTTAAAGTTGTAGCATTTCTAGAAGCGAAATAATATTTTTCTAATTGTTTTAAATTTAAACATTTTTAACGACCGTCGAAATATATTTATGGAGAGATTCAAATGTTTATTTGTGCAAATGTACTACTCTGTAAATAACTTGAAAATTTCAGCTTTCTAGATCATCCCGTAGTACCTAAACAGTTATTTACCTGTTTAAACTTTATGAATTTTTAACGGCAACACAAATCAAAATTTCTATAATCCCTATTTCGTTTTTTACAAATCCTTATTCTTAAAAAAATTTCAGCTCCCTAGCACATTCAGAAATACATAAACCTTGAAAATTTAAGCAATTGTGAATTTTTAGCGGCTGCATTGTTGCACTTTTTCAAGATTTTCGGTTTTTCTAGTCGGTTTTGCACAAAATCCCACCTAAGAAAAAAATTTTGACTCTCCAGCTCTTCTGGAAGTGCCTAAACATTAGTATCCTCCTATATGTTATATCCTCCTCCTCCTCTGTAAGGAACGTTTATGTATAAAGATTGTGAATTTCCTTGAATATTTTGCATACATTAACGTGAAAAAAACACGTAAGCTAACTGTGGGGACATTAATAATGAATTTAAAATGCCCATTAATACATGTTTCTGTGTTCATTACCTCCAAATATAAATTAAACCGTATTTTTACTGGAGAGTATTTGTTTTCAAATAACGCCTGGATAATTAAAAGAAACTATAACATATGTGATTGAATCCAGGCCCATGCCAAAGGATCTAAGCATGCTATCCCCTCAGCCATTTCCATTCTTATCAACAATTTGACAATGAAATCTATTAAGTTGCATACGATGTTTTTGCATATTTTCGATGCTGATTCCTCAAACTCAAGGGCCCATTTACAAATACTCCGAGACATGGGTCTCCTTATTTTCGACATAGTGCCTGGTAGCGTTTCATCAAAATCCATGACCCAAAGGTAGTAACCTCTCCTTGTATGTTCAAAGAAAATAATATAAAGTGTGATGTTCGACGACAAAAACAAAACATAAATTGACTTACACGGAGCAATTATTTTCTGTTCTGCCATCTTGTATTTAATATCTTTTAACTTCAACTATTCTGCAATAGATGGCAGTAAAAGTGCCAATAAGGGATAAATTAGACTCCACTGGAAGTGCTCGGCAAGTTTTCAATAAAATATAAAGTGAAAGGATATTTGAAAAGTAAGCCCAAAATTAATGTACACCAGGTTTGAAGTGGTTAAAATCGCTACCTCACTGCTTCATTGACATGTTCTTTCTTTGACATTTTGCATAGCCATATGGCGATACCAACCCTGCCATCACGATGGGAGATCAACCTGGGCCACCAACACGCGACGTCTTGTGTTACCTCAGGGTGCCGAGGGGACCCAAACCATTCGAATGCCCAGAATGCTACAGGAGGTTTACGAAGAGGAGCGACCTGACACGGCATATGAGACTACACACGGGCGAAAAGGATTTCCCCTGTCACGTCTGCGAGAAGAAGTTCAACAGGAGGAACTCGTTGATGAACCACCTTCGCCTCCACACGGGTGAGAGGCCGTTCGAGTGTCACTTCTGCGGCAAGAGCTATACGGTGAAATCCAGCCTCGTGACACACCTGAGGCTGCACACGGGAGACAACACGTATGAGTGCCATGAATGTGGGAAAAGGTTCACGGGAAAACGATATCTCGAGGAACACTTCAGAATGCACACGGGAGAAAAACCATATGAATGTGAGGTTTGTGGGAAGAGATTCAGTTGCAGCAGCCATGTGGTGAGGCACGGGAAGACACACCTGGAGACATTCTGAATCTGTTCGGTTTGGAGTCACTCGACGCGGTAACTGTGGCGATAAAATCGAGGTGAAACTGTTTGTGTGAATGGGAAGGTATGAAGAGTAACTAGCGTTAACTTTAAAGAAAAGGTCTTGTAAGCTTTAAGTAAGGGGGAGTTCAAATGAGGAAGAAGTTCAAATGGGGAGGAATCTCTAATGGAGCATAATGTCTAATGGGGCACAATGCATTTACTGCAAATTTCAAATTGGGCCAAATGTTGCAATATGCCAAATTGGGCAAAATGTAATTTGCGGTAAAACGTTAATTGCAAGACAACGTAAATGCTGAACGATTTGCCTCAAGGCGTTTGACCAGTTAACTGTGCCAAAAATTGATGTTGAAAGTGTGTATATGTGTTCGTATGAATATTCTCATATTCAAGAGTATAAAGTACTCAGTGGTTTGAAAAGCATCAAGGTTAAATTATTTTTATCGTGGAATGCCATAATTGCATTAAAAGTTTGTGTGCAGAAGAGTCTTCAAATAGAGGAATGTCAAATGTGGGAAATGTTTAATTGTGAGATAACAGTGATAGTAGGGCAGCTTAAATATTAGAAAATTCGAGACCCTTGTGCCGAAAATGGACATGGAAATTGATGAATGTATGAAGGATGGCATCTTATCATCTGAATAATCATGTCATTCCTTCTTTGATAAATAAAAGAGTAAAGGCATTTGTATTTAATCGTGGAAAGCTCTAAATGTAGTGGGTAGCATGGACTTATACGATGAAAGCTTAAAAAAACAGAAAAACGATAATTGCAAGAAAACTCACATGCTGAATGATTCTCCTCAATGACATTCTGACTCTAGTTCGAGACCTGGATGCGAAAACTATGCCAAGAATGGGTCTGGAAATGTGTTTCTGGACGTATACGTGCAGGGAATGGCAAATTTTATCATTTAAAAAACTTGTGTCGTCCTTCCTTTGATAAACATTAAGTTGAAGACATTTTTTTTACCTTCCTGGAAGTTTTTTCACGCTTTCTTATTGCCTTAGGATGTTATGGCCTTATCTTACGAATTTTGGCTGGTTTTGTTGTATCATGGAAGGGTTCAAATGTGATACAATCTTATAGGGTTGTGAACACTGAGTGTGAAAACCTATTAATATGGAATATTGTTGTGGGAAAATGATAATTCCAGGAAATCCTGGAAAAGTTTGAATGCAGGAGACTGTTACATCTCCGTACTTGTTGAGTTATAGCAAAATAGTTGTCATCTTATGTTTCGGTAGGTTTTTGGTTTTGCCAATCTGTACTATCCAAGGCCTTTGATGTTTGGTGTAATACGGGGCACAGAGTAAAGTATTTAGTTTTGTGGTGAAATATTTATTGTTGGAAATAGGGCATGCAAAAATTGTCCACTTTTCTATATGGTTGGCTTTTCTCTCTTTAAATCGTTGGTATCCTTGTTCTCAATTTTGGAAATATTTTTTTAACTCTTTTTTCCTGGTATGTTTTCCCATTGGTTTTTTAGTCCCGGTTGTGTCCTTGACTGTTATTGGGTTTCTCAAAGTGCACCTGTCATGTTCAGAAACCTGGCGGAGTTGAGTAAGGTGGATACGAGACCACCTTAATAAACTTTTTTGGTGAAAAAATGCATTGCAAACTGGGTGTTGTGAGGCAGTGAGTTTTCTCGATGAAAGGTGGAGTACATTGCCAAATTGGGATGCTTATTTCATTTGTAGGAGCGAGTTGGTTGGCAATAACAACTTGCTAGTGCTTTGCTGTGATTGTGTTAATGTTTGGAGCATAATGGTGTAAAGAAATTTTGCTGAATCTCCTGTTTGAAATTTCCTCGATGGCGGTGAGTCAACATGCTTCCACTGTTTTGTGTTTTGGTCTCGGTATTACCTATTAAGATGGATTCTGGACTTGACAAAAGTGACTATCCCACTTGAAAAACCATCTGGATTTGCCGTGTGACATAGAAGAAGTGATTGATGGTGTGAACTTCCTTTTTGGTGTCAACCAGCATCAGTGGAACCAATTTTGTGTTCACTCTTGACATTTGCAATTTCTTGCTGATTATGAGGTGAACAGTGACGTGCCAATTGCCTAGACTTTTGCTGATAACCTTGATGTAAATTCGTCTGTGATCCAAAATATTTTTTTTTCTTTTGGACTGAATTTTCAGTGCTTGAGATTTATGCCGCTTTCCTGACTTTGCCTCATTTTTTGTACTCTGCCTCTGAATTTGTGCTAGCGGCAGAGCCTGAGGTTGTAATATCACCACAAGTGGCTACCAACTCAGGATGGACGTCAGAAGTTATTTGAACTTATTGTGCAAGAGACAGACAACCGCACGTTTTTTCTCAAAATTAGAACATTGCAAGGTTGCAGTCTCGAAAACGGTGTTTACAAGTTACTCTCCAGCTGTGATTGATGCCTGAAACAAATTGAGGTATGCACTGCGCACATGCAACGTGATGCTAACTTCTGTTAGGTTCAAGTTTTGTACCTCAAGCATGCAGAACTTTTTCCTTTTTTTTGTAAACAAATGCAAGTGTAGGTGAAAATGTTATGCAAGCATTTTTATCTGGTATGTAAATGGATTTTCTTTTGGTATTCCTCGTGGAGGCTAGCCTGGTCTCAGTGCTTGAGGAATACCTATTAGTCTTCCCCAGTAGTTCAGTGGTCGAATATCTGCTCGGCAAGTAGAAGACTCGGGTTCAATTCCCAGTCAAGGCAGAATTTTTGTCTTTTCCAGAATTCTTACTGGACTTTGTGGTTGTTTTGGTTCCAAGCTCCTATTCCAATTTCTGTTGTCTTCCTCGTTTGTTTGCCATGAGCTGTGTAAGGATTTTGCACGATACCAGCTGAGATAGCCTTACTAGTTTCACTGTCAGATGCAATGCCAATCCAAGGGAATGGTCTTGTACATGTGGTGAATCAAATTTTTATTTCTGAATTGTGCCATGGTACATGGTAGTGTTGCTCTGAAGGTCTATGAAACACACAAGCCCTTCTACCGCTAAGCTATTAGTCCAAAGAAGGGAATTAAATGACCCTTTTTAAAATATGTAGCCAGATAACACCTAGTATTGATAATTTTTGAATTTTTTTTATTCAGAGACTAGGTTGATGTGACCCATGGATTGTTTTGCATATGATAGCACAAAATGGTGATGATATTCGCTTGTATAAGTTGAAGTGTTGCTGGTTATTCTATACAGATTTTGATAATCTTAATGACTGATGATTTCACTCGAATTCTTATGTTTTTAGAATGAGGCAGTTGATGTATTTACTTGCTTTTGTTGAAGTGTTCTTTATTGTTCTAGTTGGGCTTGAATGATAACTGATTCTATATGAACTGAATAGGGCTAATATCCTGAGGTTATTCCTAAAGAGAGAGTAGTTTGAAAAAACAGTATTTGATGGAATAATTTGTACTTTTTAAAAATGTTGGATTCTTTTTTCCATCTCAGTATGGCTAACTATGAAGCTCTGAGGGAGTCACACAGAACTTTTGACCCCCGGCAGATCTGCAACCAGCACAGACTCATCTGTAATGCGGGTTGTATAAGGCACAGGATACTTGTGAATAATTACAGTTCTTCTCTCTTAACCTAAAGGTAATTGTGCTTAAAATCTAAACTGAATTGTTGATTTGCTTGGAATGGTGAAGAAATTTTCTGAATTTTATATTTACCTCTGCTAGCATAGTTATTTTATGCCATCCATGATTTGAAAGCATAACGAACAAGGCATGTGGACATCAATTTTATTTATTTTTAATTGAAACTGTTGCAAAATGAATGTCATAGTGATAAAAAGAAAACTGGTTATGGAATTGACGAAGAAGAAATAGCAATTCTAATGATAGCTGAAGCGGTATTTGAAACCTAACCCAACATTAATGATATAATATGTTTCTAATTAGGAGTCATAATTAGACAATCTAGTCAACTCTTGCCTCTATGAGCATCGCATACGTCCAAACCCTTGATGGGATTCAAACCCATTACCTTTGTATTGGATGGCAGGTACTCTAATCACCAATTACAGATGCCAGCAATAACCAACACGGAATGCTCCAACAATGTAAAATAAAAGTTATTATGTTATTATTTGGATCACGCTGATTTGAATGATTGGAATTAGTATATAAAAGACATATTTAGCATTATTTTGTAATATTCGCTTTGTACCTGAAATTTGATCAAATCGTGCTGTTGTTGTATACTACTATAATCGTCTCTATTAGTAGCATTAGTCGAATCGTATTTAAGTACATTACATAGGAATGATATTATAATACTATAATTGCTGCCAGGTAAAATACAATGCTGCTTGTTTGAGGCATAAGTGTATATCCATGGTGTAATAGCTAACAAATCGTTTAATATTAAAATCTCAGACTATACACGTCATATGTTATCTGTGTTTGTATTAACTAATTTAAGGTTGATAAAAAATTTGAAAAAGCTATTTTGCATCAGTAAAAACATTGAAAATTGATAGCTGGAATCCAACGCATGCTAAATGTGAGGATATTCCAATTCGTTGTTGTGCAATTTTTAATGAGCCATGGAATGTTTGGGTATCATTGACATCCAAATGCACTTTTTGCCATAATTTGTCACGGATATGAATTCTCAATTCCATAAAGGTGAAATTTGGAATATATGAAGGTTTAAATTCCATGTTTGCATCTCTGTTCTAAACATAATTAATACTTTGTTATATGCAAAATGTTTAAACGATATGTTTTCAGATGAATCAGTTCATCATTTCGCTTAACAATTTGTTGATAGGCAATTTATAAAGAGTAAAATAATGTCGCCTTGTCTTCGATTTCCAAATGCATTTTTGCATTAACTGGGCCTGAGTATGAATTCTGAATTTCATAATTACAAATTTAAAAAAAAAGTTGTGTTTTTAGATCTATTCTATTCGTTCTATGCAGATTATTCAAATGGTGTGTTTTGGGATGAATCCTTATTTTGCTTAATCTAATTCTTTGATTTGCAATTTATGATGAGTCATGGAGTATTAGTGTCTCGAACTTCCAAGTACATGTTTGCCAAAATTTGGCAGAGTTGAATTCTCAATGTCATAAATGTGAAATGCTTTTGTTTAAAATGTACGAATGTTCTCAGCTCTATTGTTAACATTTTAAACGTTGCTTCATTCTGTGCAGAATATTCAAATGATGTGTTTTCGGATGAATCAGTTCGTCCTTTCTCTTAATTCAATTTGTCGGTGTGCAATTCATAATAAGTCCTGGAATAGTGGTATCTCGAACTTAAAATTACATTTTTCTCATAATTTAGCATGGATTTGTATTCTCAATTCCATATTTCAAATGTCATTGTCAAAGTTCTGAGTTTTTGTCTGTAAGATATTTTAATTAATGCTTTGCTTTTTGCAGAATGTTAAAGTGACACATTTGCGGACGATTAGTTCCTCATTTTGTTTCTGTATCTCTATGCTGCTCTAAGCAACTTCTTTTCTCGCCATTCCCTTCTGCTTTGTACGAAGATTTTGATTATTATTATTATGCAATTCGGTTGGAATCGGTGTCTGGTGGCAAGGTCCCCGCATCAATAAGAAATATATAGAAGATGAAACGTATGCAAAGAGGTTAGCAAGCACATTGGGAAAAGTAGTATGTAAAACTATTAGTTTCCTGAGTTGAGAGTTTTCAAGGATCAGCTTTTTCTCTGTCCAGTTGCTTCTGGCTGTCCTTTTGTTCCCTCTACTATGGAATTGCTTTCTCTTCTACCGGGTAGTACAGTGGTCCGTGCAGCTTTTCAAGTGTTGGACAAAAAACATGCATAACGAAGTATTTTTACATATATTATATCTGTGTAGTTCTAGTTTTGAGAAAATAAATCAAGGTGTCAAATGCATAGGCAGACTTGGACGCTAGTAATGGTTTTTTATAAAGGCTTGTATTTGTCGCTTACTATTTGTTGATTTTTTGTTTCCAGTGTAGTCTCTGTTTGAAACCATTTTGTCTGTCTGATTATGGATCTCGGAGATTCTGTAATCTTCTCGATTTGAACCGATAGACATCTGGGTATTTTTTGTCTCCTGATGAATTGCAAGGTCGCGTCTATTTATAGACTTGTTAAACCATCAGACGGATTTAAAGTCCATTTTGTCATCTCTCTTAGATTCTTTTATGACATTGAGCGGCGGTGTCCAAACTTTTCTGCTTGAGGGCCATGTAGCACGCTTCATTGCTTATCATGAACCACATGGGCCAATATACAACTAGAGAATAATTTAAGGAAATTAGATAGCTAATTTAAAGGTAGATGTTCCCTGATCTGTGATATATTTGTTTGTATATTATTGGAATGGTGATAAAGACAAATATCTTGTTTTTATAATCCTTTAGTTTCATTTAATGCTACGTCGTTTCCTCTGATTGGTAAACTTATAGCAGGATGGCTTAAAAGACTGCAAGAGATGGCCCAACGGTTGTAGTTTGGGCATCACTGGCATATAGTCTGATTGTTCTGTGAGTAATGATGTGGGGAATGCGCACAGATTTCAAAGGTGTTCTTTACGGGAAGTACGTATGAAACAGTATCGAAAGATTGGGCAATTCTTGAATTTTTATCTTTGAATTATGTGGTCTCGTGGACTTTCTTGTGGTAAATGTTGTTCTCCATCCAAGTAAATGTTTTAATTAATATGTTACAGGTCGTATAAGATCTTGGGAGAGAAAAATATGAATTTTTAATTATTGTTTGCCGAGAGAACCATCTTAGAGAATGACGTAAACAAAACGCGATGTTTTTCTGGGGATTTTGTAGAATTTTTATCTCCCAAACCATAACCCTTAATTATGTGGTCTCGTGGACTTGCTTGTGGTAAATGTTGTTCTCTATCCAACTAAATTTTTTAATTTATACCTTACAGATCATGTAAGACTAGGGAGAGAAAAGTTTGGTATTTCATTGTTGCTTGATGGATGCCCTTTAACAAAATATGAGTGTAAGTTAATTATCTGAAGCGAAGGTTCAAACTGATGGATTCAGTTCAAAATCACAACTGATAGGGAAAGTTTAATATTGGGGCACCAACAGTTTGAGTTATAGGCGCCAGTACCTGCTGCTTACACTTGCACCGTTAGTTAGGGCATTGTCATAGTTGGTTAAAAAGGCCTGTATTCTTAAAAAATTCCAACACTCGACTAGTCACAGATGGATCGTCGCCCAAGGCTTGATGGATTTGCTCCTGTAGGTTTTAGGCACGACCATCTCAATCTGTGCTATTCAAAGTTTTCTATTTTTTGTGTTTATCGATTTAGGTGACGAGATCTAATGTAGTTGAAGAACATCCACCTTTTGCCATTTAACAAGCAGGTGAATAATTACAGTTCGTTCGGTCTCTAAACCTTGCATGGAATCCGGTGTCTGGTCATTCAACCAAGAAGGCTTTTCGAAATAGGAAGGTGGAGACAAAGACCCCATGCCCTCAATTACAACTTCCATGGTTGTGGTTAGAGCCCAGATATCAACTGGACACCACTACCGATGATTCTCAAATTGATAAGTTATATCAACGTGTTATTCCTGGTTTGTCGGAAGTTGATTGAAGCACTAGGATCGCAGTTTCTTATGAAAAGACTGCAGAAATCGTCAAGAAATACGGAGCATGGCATAAAGCATGTCTGTTCAAATTATTGACGATGAGCACCCATTGGATTGTCTTCAGACCCCTGCTTCTGGCAAAAAATCCTGTTTTCCTAATGTGAACTTCTCTATTTTGGAGTAATTTATGATATTTCCTTGTTTGCAAAGCAAAGCAATTTCCTGCGTATGTGAAGAGTGTCACCTTAATGCTATTTAGGCGACATTGCTCTGTAGAGGCGAGATCCAGAAATCCTCTTACCATATACGTCTTTAGGTGTATGAAAAGATTACTCGCAATTTTCTCAGGTGTTGATGCATATATGAAGAATTTTAAACATACTTGGATTATAAGTTTCATATTTCTAATTTTAATTACTAAGTCGATGTGAAATGTAAAGTCTCTTCAGCATTACTGTCTCTTGTTGAATATGCACTTCTAAAAAAGCCAAGACTTGATTGTATAGTCGCTTTCAGGCCTGGTGAATATTGTGTTGTTCTTCCTTTGTATTTTATCTCGTGAAAAGTCTGATAACAGGTATATTATTGGTTGTGCTTATTGCACATTTTCGATAATCCTAATCGATTCCAGAGCCATCTTTCGAGTTTTGCAATCATCAACGCTGAATATGTCAACTTTGTTTGAAAGCAATCATGTGTAACTATTTCGAAATAGTTCATTTATCGTCTCTATGTAGTTATTATCAAAACCAGAGTCATGTTCTGAAGGGAAAGGAGGGAGATTGATTTATTGATTTGATGACCCCTTATTGTCGAGGTTAGGACATTACATTCTTCCACCTAAGCTCAGATCTCGCTATTTTTATAGTGCAGGTACATAATATCAATAGGAAAGGTGAATGCAAGGAAATAACTTACAGACAAAGAGCAGCTTAAAGTACAATTCTTAACCCTTTCAAGACTGGAGATGCCGTTGTCAGTCTGACCCCAAAAGTCCAGAGAAATCCAAGATGGCTGCCAAAATTAGGGTCAGATTTAGTAAAACAATACAACATTCACTTAAAATGCTATTTATTGACTAAAAAAGACATTTCAAGAAAAAACAATTTATTTTAAAGAAATAGCATTATGGTATTTTAGCATGCAACCAGAATATTTACATAAATTTACATTGCATTGCTTGCACCCATAAGAGCTTTGAATGCTCCCTCCCTTTGGTGCCTTCTGTCCTTCATTTGAACACTGCGCACACACTCTTTTTCTACCTGGCATTTTTACCAGAGAATGACTTGCTGCATTCTCTTTTTCGAGTAACCTCTCTAATTTTCTCTTTTGAGGAATGCTCCTCTTACTAGGAACCCCACCACACAGTTACTTGGCAAGGAGGTGCCGAAATTGAAAATGAGTCGGGCTTTTTTTGTTTTGACTCCTGACGCAAACAGTACAATACATGGCAATTAACAATTGCAACATTAATGAACCACCAAAACAAATATCTCCACCACTTGCACCCAGTCCTTCCAAGCTCATAATAGGACCTTTTTTGGTCCGCTAAATCAACACCTCCCATGAACTTTTTGTAGTTAGTTCCTGAGACAGGCTTCATGACAGTTTCTTGGGCTCGACCTTTCCCTTTTCTTGAAATCTGCACCATGTTAGGGTCAGAATTTGTAGATAATAGGTGAACAGTCCTTTTGTCCTGCCAAACAGAAGCCACCAAATTACCACTCTGCTTCATTTTAAAAATATTTTTCAAGGGACACCCTTACCTATTCGCCCTCATGGTTCCACAACTATATGTTTTGTCTCTCAACAAGTCCATTTGCAGCTTCACGCTATTGAAAAAATTGTCAAAATAAAGATGACGATATGCCCCTTTCATTGTCTCTGTTAGTCTCATCACTGTGTCATACCCCAACCCTTCTGCACTTTTAGCCTCGGCTTTACCAGTGTAAACATTAAAAGTAAATGAATATCCAGTCTTAGGGCATGCTGACATCCAAATTTTTATGCCCCTTTTCACAGGCTTCATTGGCATATATTGCGGGAAACTAAGCCTGCCTTTGAATTTGACCATGGCCTCGTCAACACTCACATGACGTGGGGGAACAAAATTATTCAGAAATGTTTCTGACAGGTGGGACAAGAGAGGACGCACTTTGTATAGTTTATCATAACTACCAGTTTTATCGGGCTGCTTTTCGGAGTCATTTAGGTGCAAATATTTTAACAAAGATTTGTACCTGTTTCTGGACATAATTCGTTTTATGAATGCATTACCTAACGAATCATCATTGCTCCAATAATGATTCACTTCTGGAAGCACATTTATTCCCATCATAACACTAACTCCAAGGAATGAATTAAGGTCTGTTGCACTGGCTGGAATCCAATCACTATCTTTCACCGTTTTTTGGCGAAATTCAGCATACTTATTTGTTTCCTGGACCACAGTTTTGAGGAATTCTGGTTTCACAAGCAGCTGGAAGAATTCGATCGGTTCAGCATCAGCATCCATCTCCACAGTTGGACCACAATTTTTGGTAAATTCCTCAATTCGTACAGGCTCCAAAGACTCGTTCCACTGAATATTTACGGAATTTCCCTCATCAGACAAAATATTTTGCGTTTCATCTCCGGATAAACTATCATCATCCGAAAAATCAGACACTTTGATGTCTGACTCACCTTCCAAACCTCGTCGAGCATTGCCTGAAGTTACATCGAAACTATCGTCTTCCACGTCAAATCCCAAGAATTCATCGCTTGAATCGTCAGAATTCAAACTCCAATCCAAATTGGCATAATTTGAGTTATCGTCAGCCATTTGGGGTGACTTTACTCGCGAAGAAAACCGAAAAAATGTTGATCAAAAACTTCGAAAAAACACGCGTATGCAAACTCCAAAAAGGACGCCAACAATCTAGTTGATTTCGTTATTCTTTTGTTAACATGAGAGACAAGCCATTTCAATGAGATACGTCGACCAATCCGAGTTTTCGGAGGTAATTTCGAAAGAGTCATTTTCAGGCGCTTTCGGGCGTTCCGGCCGATCACAGCAGCCATAATTACGGGCGTTCCGGTCGTGAAAGGGTTAAAGATTAAAAATGGCAGAATCATTAGAAAAAGTCTCATTGGCGTATGTCTACTCTTGTAAAGACCATTTCTTGCAGATAAATACCCATATATTGGAAATGAGTAAAATTAAACCTGTGAAAAGTCTAAAACGATACTAAATAATAATAATAGCTATACAGAATGTAAGATTATTCTTCATGAAAAGTTGCAATCAGATCCGTACGCATATTTGACTACAGGTATGTAGTTATGTGAGCTTCTCTCTAATTCCGAACTATCTGGTATTCCTAGATACTCGGTAATTTGAGATATAAATGAGGGTAAAGGTTTGGATTTAGAATATGTTGGTTCTTCTTCTTCGGAAAACATTCTCTTTTCATACACATCTTTATGTATTTGGAAATTTTCCTAGCATATTTCTCGGATGTTCCTGCACAAATGCAGAATTTTAAACATGATCACATTTTAAGTTCTGTATTTCCAATACTCCGGTTGATATGCGTATATCAATTTCTGTTCTAGCTATTTAGAGTAATTTATGAAATATTCCTCTTTTTTCGAAGCGTCTCTGGCAATTTATGCGACATCCTTCTGTAGAGGCGTGATGGAGTTCTAGTATTTCTTTCTCTGCTCTTGTGACAGGTAGCACTCGATTTGCACGGTTAATGCGTTCCTGAAAACTACCCTGTAAATCAAATTCGCGTAAAACAAGACCAATTTCTCTTATAAAACATTTGAAGTGTCCAGGTTAGGGGAGTACGATCCTGTATTAGTCTACCTAACATCGACGAAATTTCAAATTGTAATACACAACCTTTTTGAACTTTGCGAATAATTGGTTCCGGAAAACGGATGCCAGATGCAAATTCGCGAAGTGCAAGTTCTATTTTCCCATAAGATGCAATGTAAAAATAGCAGGACGTTCCTGAATCAACCTTATCATAAATAATTCTGTTTAACAGGAAGTAAATGTAACAGCATATGAAAACCTAATGTCATAAAGTGAAAAAATTCTTTTTATTACTTTCAAAACTCTTAATAGCAAATGAAAACCCAGCATTACAAAGCGATAACACTTCTTTCGGCAATTGTGCAGTTAACCGCAGCACATTTTCGCTTTTGCATGCAATTTTCGATGTTCTTTTGTGCTTTCCAAGAAAATTAAAATTTATTTTATTAATTTAATTCGAAATGCATAACAGAAAAACAAAACCTAGCGTAAGGAAGTGATAAAATTTCTTTTAATTCAAAATATGTCATAAAAAATAAAGCATTAAAGCGGTAATATTTCTTTTAGTAATTGCGTTCAAAATACACTGCAGAAATTCTTACGTTTACAAGATGGTAGCCTTAGATTTTTATTAAAATTCGTAATAAAAATGAAACCCTAACAAAACAAAATAACATTTCCTTAAATTATGTTCAAAATATGTACAAAGATAATAGCAAATGAAAACCTTACATTCCAAAATAATGGTGTTTCTTTAAATTTTAAACTAAAGTTTCATCGTCGAAAATAGTGGCATTGGCAGTGAAGTACAAACTGAGCTACAAAATAATTAAGTTGCCACTTACCACGTTTGTTTACTTCAAAAACTGCTAATATTGAGCATTATAAATATGATATAATAATAATATCCTTCTCTAGGGCACCCTAGTTTAAATTTAACTTTGAAACAAAGAGTAGAGGGAGTGGTGCTTGTCATCGTAAACGCACGTTTCAAACAGCGTAATTGTAAATTTTTGGACAGCGCAAATTGAGAAGATGCCTAAATCAATAAACCGCAAAATTCCAAATTCGTGTAAATAAAAGTCGCGCAAATCAAGAACTCTGTACTCAATCAAAGATTACTAGATGGTCAATTCTACTCCCTCTACGAAGACTTGAGGAGCTACCCAAAAAAGGTTTTTAATTATTTCCAAATGACTAGTGCAACATTTGATCAACTATTGAATATTCTTGGTCCAGATATTCTTGTAGGGAAGGACCGACACTCGCCAGTGCACACGTGTACGTTTGATAGCATGTTTAATTGTTTAAATAGTCCCCGAGCGACAATTGTGTCACGCTCAAAATAGGACATGCTGCAATTTTGAAATCACCGTGACAAAATAATCGCCAGCGCTTGCAGTTAAGTATGTAGCCACGTATTTCATTTCGGCGACACGATAGTCGTGGTGACTAAGTCGCCCGTGCACGGCTAGCCTTAAGGTGTTACTGGCATTGTGAAAGGAGCATCGCTTCACCATCAATGAAGTTATTATTCCCAAAGTTGCTGTGATAGTTATTGTATTAATCTCCACAGTTTTGCTAAGAAAGTGAGTAGCGAAGATTAAGAAGTCTGTCTTTCTTCTGTCTAGACCGTTGGTTCTTAACCTAATTGTGTTCCTGGCACTCTTTCGAATACTAGAATTTTTGGCTGCACACTTGAAGGGATTAAAAGACAAACACCTGTTTAAAAAAGCAAGTTTTGAAAAATAGAAAACTTTTTATTAATCACAGTATTTGTATATTATTGATTTTTTATTCTGAAAATAACAATAAAATAAACTATAATAATAATTCCAAACATTATAAATTAATTAGTATTTTAATGTGATACCGTACACCTAGCGCACCCTGAATACGCCTCTGCTTTCTTCCCCTCTGCTTCTTAAGGCTGTGGCCTTCATGTCTCTCATGAATAATTCCCTTCTCTCTTTTCATATATATTTTAATGCATATGGAAAGCTTCCTAGCGTATTTTTCAGATGTTCATACACAAATACAGTATTGTAAACATGGTGGCATGTGAAGTTCTGTATTTCCAATTCTGAGAAGAAAGTCGATATGAAATCCAAAGATTTCTTGATTGCGTCTTCGATACTTATTCCGATACATACATTGTAATTCTATCTTCCAGTAGGTTTTAGGCACGACCATCTCAATCTGTGCTATTCAAAGCAATCTGTAATTACATCGAAATACTTCCTTACTTACATTCATATCCATATTATTGATTCGAGTCATGTTCCCAGTGGTTTGAAAGTAAAGGTCATTCGAGTAACATCAGATGCATTGGTCTATAATTTATTCTTAATAGTTCTATGCAAGATGTGACGTAATTATTTTGCTAAGCATCGTAAGTTGTTAGTTTCCTGGATATACAATGTGCTTTGTAGCAATGGTATGGAATAATTTTTGTCTTCTCGCATGGATCGATACGTTAATTACAAGTGGAAACAAGCAACATTCATTGGCATTAGGATTTGCTGCCTCTACTGGCCCATAATTTTCTGAATCGATGGATTTTGTTTGGGTAAAGGAGCCACTGGGATGTTCAAACTCACTAGTTTCCTCTGTATGGTGTTTGTCTGTCCATCTGTCCGCTACTAGTTCCACTCCTTCCAGTCCCATGTTCCATGTTATTTACCTTGAAAATTTCTTAAGAATCTGAGGATATTCAAATTTAACATTTCTTTTGCTATTGCTAATTGAATCCAAAGTCGTGTTCCATGATGTTTGAAAGTTTAGGTTCACACGAATCACTACTGAATTTTCCAACTTTATGGTGTTGAAGTGGTCTATAATTTCTTTGAAATAATTCTATGCAAGATTTGATGCTGAATCGGTTGCAAAACACGTTCATTTTGTCATGTATCCGTTTATATATGTAATGCATTGTTGCAGTGCCAAGGGGTAATTTTTCCACGCTTAAGCTGGAGCTTACAATTGCTCTCAAGTTGAGGAGAGAAGGCCAATCTGAATTGTCAGTTTCATGTGACACAGACAGTGTCATGTCATTCAGTTTCCACATCGTTATGTAATCGGGACAACAGTCTTATATGGAAGGTATGAGGAAACGTGTTGAAACACTGGACTTCTTCTATGTAGTTCCTATTCTTCGACACCACTAGTTCTATATGGCGAGTCTTTCTTCTGCTTCAATTGTCAATGCACCAGAATATAACATCTTCAAACTTGCCTGCATTTTCCACTTCTGCTATAAGGAAGAAGTTTGCATAATTGCTCTTTCTCCTTATTATTGCTATTGTTAACAACTCAAGATGATACATGGTCAACATCTGACCTACATGGCCACGTATTTCATGGTGTTATTCCAATGTATTTACATCAACTTGTGTCTGATTTATAATTATAGTCAGCAACTTTGCTGCTTTATTGGATTTGCTTGGTTGTACTTAGTGTTTTATCTGGATCAGACTCTTAACATCTACATAATGGAAGATAACATCATCGAATGTACAGGCCTTTTCCATTTCACTTGAATAGGCTGAAGTGGTCATATTGTCTTAATTCTATGAGTCAAGGTAGCATGAACAATTTCCATTTTTACTGTTATTAATGACTTCCAAGCTGATTGAATTGTAAATACTCGTTTATGTTATCGCTATTTGAATCCGAAGTCATTTTCCATGTTGTTTGAAAGATTAGTTCATACAAATTACTATAGAATTTGGTTCTACTTTGTGTTTTATCTGGATCAGGCTGTGAAACACCTCTTAATATCTGTGTAATGGAAGATAACATCGTCAGTTGTTGTTTGAAAGGTTCATATGAATTACTATAGAATTTGCCAACTTTTTGCATATTCCGTGGCCTACAATTACCTAGAAATAGTTCTATGTAAGATTTGATGCTGAATCGATTGCCAATCACATTAATTTTGTCATGATTCCTTTGATATATGTAATGTGAAGGGGTAATATTTCTACCCTTTGTACGGTCTATAATTACCTCTGAAGCAAGAGCTGAAATTTCTGACTTCCACTTGTAACTGTGGGCAAAAAGTACACAGTTTCCTCCTTCCCTTATCCAGTTTGGGCAGTTTTGCTATCAAACTAGTTCTTCAGAACTTGTACCATTGGTGGCCTTGTCTGTTTTGACGTCTTGAAAATTTGTTGGAAGGGATGAGAGAATGGTCTTCAGAACTTCAAGTAACTGGAGACAAAGATGTTTCAATGTCCAGTTCAGACTGGCCATCTCTCTCATCATTTACTTCAGTGGTCTGCTCTTCAAATTCGTGTGAGAGGTTAGACTCTCTCTCTTTCACCGAGGAATGCGGAATGGTAGGAGAAAACTCATTTGTTCGCATACTCTTGTATTCCTAGTCTCCTGGCCACCTCTCGTGTTTTTCCTTTTCTTAATGACTTTCCTGAAGCTCTCGCTTAGAGATGTCCTCTTCTCGCAATCGGCTACGGAAACAATGAAATGAAATCCACCACAGTATGTTTGTATGTGATAGTAAGTTTTAATCTAAGGAAGTTTCATTTCCCACATCGTTTGTGCGGAACACATTTGTCCCAGTCAGGTCACTAGCCAATTCCGGGCAAATTAACTTTGCTGCAATCGCCTGATTTGCATGATATTTTTCGAACATGATGAAAGGTAGCATCCAACCACTTCTATTCAAGCGTAGCAATGACTGACAAAAATCCTCGCTTCGTGACCACCTGGATATTTATGCCTTCTCTTGACCTTCGAAACGCTTCGAACTGCAGTCAAAATGTTGTCAGTTAGCAGCTGTGTCCTGATCCGTTCCAAAAGTGTATGAACCAAACTGATCCAATGTAGTCTACTGGACTTGATCCATTTACATGCATTCGCATTTTTATTGACTGAACCAATCCGATCTGAACTAGTGGGCATGCTGCGTTATTCTTTCTGTGGTGGGCTGGTAATTACTTGATTCACGTGATTCCAAAATGTCAATTTTAACTGGTGTTGTTTCCCTTTTCTTGCTATTATTCACTGCGAGATCTTTTATCTCAACAAAACTTGTATAATTTGTATAGGTTTCCTGTACATTTTCAAACTTATAGACAGTGTCTTTTTACTGCTTTGATTGTCAATATAATAGAATATAACATCGTCAAACTTGCCTGCATTTTCTACATGTGATGTAAGGATGAAATTTGTCCTTTTGTCTTTATTAATGCTAGCATGAACAACTGGTATGTGGCTTAAACAGCCACGTAACTGTTGGTGTTTTTTTATGTATTTACATCATACTTGTGTCTGATTGATAATTGTAGTTGCAAGCCATGCTGCTTGATTGGATTTGCTTGGTTCTACTTTGTGTTTTATCTGGATCAGTTGGTGAAATATCTTTCTTAATCTACATAATAGAAGATAACGTCGTCGAATGTATAGGTCTTTTCCATATCACACCCAGATGCTGAAGTAGTCATAGTGTCTTAATTCTGTAAGCCAAGTTATCTTCATCAAATTTCCATTTTTACTGTTACCAATGACTTCCAGTTTCATTTTCAAAGCTGCTCGTATTGTAGATTTACATACATCTTATTGTATTCTAATTGAATATTTCTTGTGGTAAATGTTCGTTTCATTAATTTCTAATCTATTTTGAAGTTGGGTATCAAGTAGCTTAAATTCATATGAATTATTATTGAAGTTGTCAACTTTTTCGCAATGCATTGGTGTATAATATATCTTGAAATAGTTCTATGTAAGATTTGATGTCGATTCGATCTCCAATCACAATAATTTTGTCATGTTTCCCTTTATATATGTAATGCATTGCTGTAGTGCCAAGGGATAATATTTGTATTCTTCAGCTGTGACTTAAATTTGTTCTCTAGTTAAATGTTTAATTCATATGAATTCATATTATTATTGAAGTTATAATTTTTTGTCAACGAAACAGCCTATTATTATCTAGAAATAGTTCTATGTAAGATTTGATGTCGAATTGATCACCAATCACATTAATATTGCCATGTCTCTTTTGATATATGTAATGCTCTGTTGTAATGCTAAGGGGTAATATTTGTACCCATTGTATGGTCTATAATTACCTCGAAATAGTTCAATGTATGGTTTGACATTGAATCGATCACCAAACACGATAATTTTGTCATGTTTTCGTTTATATATGTAATGCATTGTTGCAGTGCCAAGGGATAATATTTGGAATCTTCAGCTAGAGCTGAAATTTGCTTTCTTGTTGAGAAAAGACGATTCTGTAACTTGTTTCAAGTCCAATCTGAATTGTCAGTTTTGCATGACATAATCAGTGTCATGTCATGCAATCTTTCGCATGTTCCTCATCGAAATGTAATCAGGACAATAGTCTTGTGTAGCAGTTAGAGCGAAACATGTTGAAACACTCACCTTCTATGATGTTTATATTCTCGAACTCCATTACGGTATTTCTAAGTCTGATATATATAAATATTTTCTCCGAATTTCATTTCGTGTGTTGAAATATTTAAATTGTTCTAACCCTTATAATACTGGGTTTTCAATGGGTAATATCCTCATGCTATGCCATTTTATTCAATCAGTCTTGCTAATGTTTATTTATGATGAAAGGTTTCGAGTATGTATGAGGTCAAATCTGGTGTGCAGTTATGTATTATTCATCAAGTGTCTTCCTCAGATTGTTCTGCTTATTGCTTTATATCGTTTATGCTTTTGGAGTCTCTGTATTCAAAATCTGCTGGAGTTACAATTTGTGCAAGACATTGGACCAATTCCAAAGCCCAAAGCTGAAGTTCTCATAGCAAAACTCCTAATTTGTATGGTTTCCTGAATGTTTTACAAGTTCTAGAATGTATATCCTTTTATTGCTTCGGTTGTCTATCTATCAGAATATGTCATGGACAAACTTACCTGTATTTTCCACATGTCATATAAGGGTAAAATTTTCAGGACTTGTTTTCTTATTAAAGCTAGCATCAACAACTCGATAAGATACAATGTCAACATCAGACAAACAGCCACGTAACTCTTGGCGTTATTCCAATGTATTTACATCATACTTGTGTCTGCTTGATAATTATAGTTGCAAGCCTTGTTGCTTAATTTGGTTTGCTTGGTTCTACTTTGTGTTTTATCTGGATCAGGCTGTGAAACATCTTCCCTTAATATCTGTGTAATGGAAGATAACTTCGCCAGTAATTGTACAGGCCTTTTCCATTTCACTTGAATAGACTAAAGTTGTCATTGTGTCTTATTTTTATATATAAGTCAAGATAGCTTCAGCAATTTATGTTTTTACTGTTACTAATGACTTCCAGTTTCATATTTCAAGGTGTTTGAATTGTAAATTCATATACATCACCTTGTATTCTAGTTGAATATTTCTTGTGCTAAATATGTTTATGCTATTGCTAATTGAATTTGAAGTCATGATGTTCCATGTTGTTTTAAATGTTAGTTCATATGAATTACTAAAGAATTTGCCAACTTTTTGCATATTCGGTGGCCTATAATTACCTAGAAATAGTTCTATGTAAGATTTGATGTTGAATCGATTGCCAATCACATTAATTTGGTCATGATTCACTTTATATATGTAATACATTGTTGTAGTGCCAAAGGAAAATATTTGTACTCTTCAGTTGGAGCTTAGATTTTCTCTCTAGTTGAGAGAGAACCATTATCTAACTTCTTTCAAGTCCAATCTGAATTGACAGTTTCTCATTACGCAGTCAGCATCATGTCATGCAATCTTTCGCATGATCCCCATCGAAATGTTATCAGGACAATAGTCTAGTGAGGCCGTTAAGAGCAGAACATGTTGAAATAGTCGTCCATTTCTTGGTTGTTCTTATTCTTGAACACCAATACAATATTTCTAAATCTTATGCATTGATATATTTTCTCCAAAATCAATTTCATGACTTTAAATTTTTAATGTTTGTTATTTTAACCCTTACAATACTGGCTTTTCAATGGGTTATATCATCACTGTCAGGGACTATCCCCTTTCGTCTAATCAGTTGTGCCATAAATACAAATAATTAAAATTATCATAACCAAGAGATTTCTATAGGCACTCTGGTTGCGTCATTTATGTACATGTGTCAACTTGGGCTATGGTTGGCCTTACTGTTGACTTGACTCGCTCGGGCTATGGTTGGCCTTAACTGTGAAGTCAACATTCCCAATAGCAATGTCTTCATTGGTTTTAGGAAGCAATTTTAACTGACGTTTCTTACGCCATTTCTCTCGCTTCCCTTGCTGCTGTGTCACTAGCGTATCTTTTCCTGTCGCTAGTTCAAAAATCATTGACTCAGAGCTTCTACCCAATGGAAGTCGGAACCTAGTTTTTCCCTTTTGGACACACCACACTCTGTCTAAAACATAGTGATAAAAGTTAGCCGCAATGCAAATCTCGAAGATCACATCTGATAGGAAATGTTCCCTCTTTCGAATAATACTCCATCAGAGCCTAAAGTAGAGAATAGTTCAATCACATCCTCAACTGGAGTATAAGGCTCAGAAGTACTAGGTTTCAGTCGAATTCTATTTGAGTTTAAAAATCCAAAGACTTCAGTACAACTGGTACGTACTATATCGATATTATTTGTCAAAATTTAAAATCCAAAACCAGCCTACCATTGTTCTAAAACTTCGGTTTCTAATTAGCCAGTCAGTATCAATGGCCACAATGCTTTCGCTATTCATAGCAAATGTTTTACCATTGCCTGGTGGACAGTATATTAGCATTTGTGGATGCCTCGCCGACGCTTGCCGGTTATGGCACATGTCACAATCTTGAATTGTCTTCGCCAAACGATGAGCACTAATCATCTCACCGCCAGCACTTCTTCTGACATGATTAATTTTATTAATCAGCTGATGCGGGCTGTGATAAGTGGACACAGCAACATGAAAACCATGCTGAGATTCGATACCCCTAGGGTCTTCGATCACAACTTCAGCTGTTTTCACCGCAATGTTTTCGCTTTGCTTAAGCGAATCGCTGATTTTCAAACGTGAATCGGGAGGTAGCAGATTTTCAAGCATTCGAACTGCCGTATCTCTGCCTTCTTGACCCCACCAAACTTCACGGTATACGTCAAAAGATAGAAAACTGAGTGGTAGTCCTTCTAGAGCTAGTCTAGTTGATGTTATCATCGCAAGGTACTCCTGAACTGAGTTTGCCATGTCTATCAAATTTCCAGCACAATCCTGCACTGTCAATGAATCGCATGTGGTTAATATCAGCTCCGCCCAGCAGGTGTCATTATAAAATACACCAGTCTCTTCAAATGGAGTGCAGTCCTGATCATTCTCCATACCCTCACCAAACTGATGAAAGTGATCCCGACATTTTAATCTCCTCTTTGGTATAAAGAAGAATCGTCTTACAAAATCACGCTTCGCCTGTTCTAGCAACTCTTCCCGTCGCCAAGACCATTCTTCCTTAAAATCCAGGAAGTCAGCATAGATCTGTGTATCGTGATGGTAATTCCTTGAGTTATAGTCAAGTTTTGTGTCCATCTTCTTCTCTTCAACCTGCTCCAGGTACTTCGACAAAAGTTTAGTATACTCAAGACCATGTCCTGAGAAGGTTGTTATTACAAAGCTTCACATCTATTATTACAACAGCTGAATACTTTGAGGTACTAGTCTGTAGTCGACCTGACGAACACCTAGCTCCGCATTTCTGCGTTCTCTTCTCAATTGAGGAAGGGGTTCCAATCCTATACACACTATTGAGAGTTGTGCCAATGTTTATTTATGATAGTGTTTCGAGTACTCTCTGAGTTAAAATCTGATGTGCAATCAGTTATTATACATCAAATGTCTCACTCAGATTGTTCTGTCTGTTGCTTTTTCTTGTTTATGCTTTTGGAGTCTCTATATATTCAAATTCTGGTAGAGATACAATATGAAGAAAATACATTGCATATTCCGTGGCCCAATGCTGATGTTTTCCTAATGTCTTGTCAACAACTCAAGCTGATATGTGGTCGACATCTGAGTTAAACGGCCATATAACTTTTAGTGTTATTCCAATTTATTTATGTCGTACTTGTTTCTGCTTGATAATTCTAGTCAGTAGCCTTTGTTTTATTCTATTTGCCTGATTATACTCTGTGTTTTATCTGGATCATATGGTAAAACATCTTTTCCTAATATCTCCATAATGGAAGATAACTTTGTTGAATGTACCAGCCTTTGCCATTTCCACCCAAAGGCTGAAGTTGCCATGTTGTCTTATATCTGTAAGTCATGGATACATTGGAAATGTTTTCCTATAATTCTGCACTTCTATATTCACTTTCTCAACAAAGCTTGTAATTGATCAGTTTCCTTGGTCTTTCACTAGTTCTAGATGCTTCATTTTACCGATTTGGTTGTCAACGTAATGGAATATAATATCATCAAATTTGTCCACGTAGTCCTCGAGTGCTATTTGGCTTATGTTTTTGTATTGTCTTATTACCGTCAGTAATCAATCATCAGTTGAGGTATATCTTGGGACCTACTTTCTCAACAAAACTTGCATTCTGCTGGGATTCCCTACTTCAGCCCATGAGCTGAAGCTTTTTTATAGTCTTATTGCCCTTGGTAAAGCTAATTTTAAGGCTGAAGATTTTGTAATGCGTTATTTTCCGTAACGTTGCTAGCAGGAGAAAATGGTATTTTGTCACCTGCGTTGAGACCTTATCTTCCCAGCTGTGTAAAGCTCTGCGTTCTTTGAATGTTTTGACATAATCTTCGTGTCAGTTGAGAAAATTAGCATTTCTCTTGAGAATTGATTTATGACAGACCATAGTTGTTCATTTTTGGGTAAACAGCAAGCACCCAACATTCTGCAAGCATAGTTTGAATGCTACATACAATTTTATTAATTTGAAGTCTGTGACAGTAACTCCGCCACATCATATATATCTAAACTGACTATCACAGGTGACCTTCTTCGTTATTCAAGGATTTGAAGGATTTGAAATACTCAAATATATGGTCAACTTGGCACCTCATGCCTCATAACTCTTTCTGTTCTGGAAGGTGACATCATTTTATATTTTAGGGAAGAAATTTGGTAGTTACTTTTAAAAATAACTTCCACAATCTCTTAAGAAGGTTTTGAAATGCTGAAGTTAGGAAATTTGATCAACATACTCTTTTTTCTCACTCATATTATCCACCTCTAGTCTTTTGCAATTTTCAAGTCAGAAAATCTGCAACATTAACCAAGATTATGTCTGCGTAACTTTGTGGAAGTTTTAATCTTGATATAAAAATATGTCAGTTTGGACTCACATTCTTTGTGCCTATTTCTTGTGATCAATCACTGCAGCAAATACTTGCTCCACAAAATTTGTAATTTGTCTGCATTTTTTACTAGTCTTAGATGGAAGGCACCCTGTTGCTCTTCTACGAATGTAATGGACAATTATGTCGATGAAAATGCCTGCCTTTTCCACTTCTGTTCCTAAGCTGAAGTTGTTGTAATATCTTATTGAGCAATGATTGTGGTCATGTGTGTTCACATCTGACCTTTCCCGTTTACGTTATGCTCAGCAGTTGTTGAACGTATAAACATCATCATGGTATCAGAGATGAGGGTAATTTTTGCAATGTTAACATGTAAGTTCATAAAAATAATTGATTGTATCCGTCGACATTTAACCTCTGCTAGCTGTATAACACTCGGCAGTCTTCTGGCTCCTCTACATGGGATCTGCTTATGCAATGAAATCCATGATTCTGTCATTTGTTGCAGTATTCTTGATGTTTTACCTGTACTAAACAGTAAGTCATCTTTCTGCTAATCTTGTCAGCATAACAGAAGATGATGTCGTAACATCTGGCGTTTTCTACTTCCACATCTAGTTCGAAGGTTGCTAATAATGAATAATATTTCTCAATTTTAGCAACGTTAAAATAATTGTCTCATATAGGTACAAGATTGTTTCAGTCAACATTTAACCTCTGCTGGCTGTATAACACTCGGCAGTCTTCTGGTTCCTCTACATGGGATCTGCTTTTGCAATGAAATCCATGATTCTGTCATTTGTTGCAGTATTCTTGATGTTTTACCTGTATTAAACAGTAAGTCATCTTTCTGCTAATCTTGTCAGCATAACGGAAGATGATGTCGTATCATCTGGCGTTTTCTACTTCCACATCTAGTTCGAAGGTTGCTAATAATGAATAATATTTCTCAATTTTAGCAATGTTAAAATAATTGTTTCATATAGGTATATGATTGTATCCGTCGACATTTAACCTCTGCTGGCTGTATAACACTCGGCAATCCTCTGGTTCCTCTACATGGGATCTGCTTTTGCAATGAAATCCATGATTCTGTCATTTGTTGCAGTATTCTTGATGTTTTACCTGTACTAAACAGTAAGTGATCTTTCTGCTAATCTTGTCAGCATAATGGAAGATGATTTCGTATCATCTGGCGTTTTCTACTTCCACATCTAGTTCGAAGGTTGCTAATAATGAGTAATATTTCTCAATTTTAGCAATGTTAAAATAATTGTCTCATATAGGTATAAGATTGTTTCCGTCAACATTTAACCTCTGCTGGCTGTATAACACTAGGCAGTCTTCTGGTTCCTCTACATGGGATCTGCTTTTGCAATGAAATCCATGATTCGGTCATTTGTTGCAGTATTCTTGATGTTTTACCTGTACTAAACAGTAAGTCATCTTTCTGCTAATCTTGTCAGCATAGCAGAAGATGATGTCATATCATCTGGCGTTTTCTACTTCCACATCTAGTTCGAAGGTTGCTAATAATGTATAATATTTCTCAATTTTAGCAATGTTAAAATAATTGTCTCATATAGGTACATGATTGTTTCCGTTGACATTTAACCTCTGCTGGCTGTATAACACTCGACAGTCTTCTGGTTCCTCTACATGGGATCTGCTTTTGCAATGAAATCCATGATTCGGTCATTTGTTGCAGAATTCTTGATGTTTTACCTGTACTAAACAGTAAGTCATCTTTCTGCTAATCTTGTCAGCATAACGGTAGATGATGTCGTATCATCTGGCGTTTTCGACTTCCACATCTAGTTCGAAGGTTGCTAATAATGAATAATATTTCTCAATTTTAGCAATGTTAAAATAATTGTCTCATATAGGTACAAGATTGTTTCAGTCAACATTTAACCTCTGCTGGCTGTATAACACTCGGCAGTCTTCTGGTTCCTCTACATGGGATCTGCTTTTGCAATGAAATCCATGATTCTGTCATTTGTTGCATTATTCTTGATGTTTTACCTGTACTAAACAGTAAGTCATCTTTCTGCTAATCTTGTCAGCATAACGGAAGATGATGTCGTAACATCTGGCGTTTTCTACTTCCACATCTAGTTCGAAGGTTGCTAATAATAAATAATATTTCTCAATTTTAGCAATGTTAAAATAATTGTCTCATATAGGTACAAGATTGTTTCAGTCAACATTTAACCTCTGCTGGCTGTATAACACTCGGCAGTCTTCTGGTTCCTCTACATGGGATCTGTTTTTGCAATGAAATCCATGATTCTGTCATTTGTTGCAGTATTCTTGATGTTTTACCTGTATTAAACAGTAAGTCATCTTTCTGCTAATCTTGTCAGCATAACGGAAGATGATGTCGTATCATCTGGCGTTTTCTACTTCCACATCTAGTTCGAAGGTTGCTAATAATGAATAATATTTCTCAATTTTAGCAATGTTAAAATAATTGTTTCATATAGGTATATGATTGTATCCGTCGACATTTAACCTCTGCTGGTTGTATGACACTCGGCAGTCCTCTGGTTCCTCTACATGGGATCTGCTTTTGCAATGAAATCCATGATTCTGTCATTTGTTGCAGTATTCTTGATGTTTTACCTGTACTAAACAGTCATCTTTCTGCTAATCTTGTCAGCATAACGGAAGATGATGTCGTATCATCTGGCGTTTTCTACTTCCACATCTAGTTCGAAGGTTCTTAATAATGAATAATATTTCTCAATTTTAGCAATGTTAAAATAATTGTCTCATATAGGTACATGATTGTTTCCGTCGACATTTAACCTCTGCTGGCTGTATAACACTCGACAGTCTTCTGGTTCCTCTACATGGGATTTGCTTTTGCAATGAAATCCATGATTCTGTCATTTGTTGCATTATTCTTGATGTTTTACCTGTACTAAACAGTAAGTCATCTTTCTGCTAATCTTGTCAGCATAACGGAAGATGATGTCGTATCATCTGGCGTTTTCTACTTCCACATCTAGTTCGAAGGTTGCTAATAATGAGTAATATTTCTCAATTTTAGCAATGTTAAAATAATTGTCTCATATAGGTACATGATTGTTTCCGTCGACATTTAACCTCTGCTGGCTGTATAACACTCGGCAGTCTTCTGGTTCCTCTACATGGGATCTGTTTTTGCAATGAAATCCATGATTCTGTCATTTGTTGCAGTATTCTTGATGTTTTACCTGTATTAAACAGTAAGTCATCTTTCTGCTAATCTTGTCAGCATAACGGAAGATGATGTCGTATCATCTGGCGTTTTCTACTTCCACATCTAGTTCGAAGGTTGCTAATAATGAATAATATTTCTCAATTTTAGCAATGTTAAAATAATTGTTTCATATAGGTATATGATTGTATCCGTCGACATTTAACCTCTGCTGGTTGTATGACACTCGGCAGTCCTCTGGTTCCTCTACATGGGATCTGCTTTTGCAATGAAATCCATGATTCTGTCATTTGTTGCAGTATTCTTGATGTTTTACCTGTACTAAACAGTAAGTGATCTTTCTGCTAATCTTGTCAGCATAACGGAAGATGATGTCGTATCATCTGGCGTTTTCTACTTCCACATCTAGTTCGAAGGTTCTTAATAATGAATAATATTTCTCAATTTTAGCAATGTTAAAATAATTGTCTCATATAGGTACATGATTGTTTCCGTCGACATTTAACCTCTGCTGGCTGTATAACACTCGACAGTCTTCTGGTTCCTCTACATGGGATTTGCTTTTGCAATGAAATCCATGATTCTGTCATTTGTTGCAGTATTCTTGATGTTTTACCTGTACTAAACAGTAAGTCATCTTTCTGCTAATCTTGTCAGCATAACGGAAGATGATGTCGTATCATCTGGCGTTTTCTACTTCCACATCTAGTTCGAAGGTTGCTAATAATGTATAATATTTCTCAATTTTAGCAATGTTAAAATAATTGTCTCATATAGGTACATGATTGTTTCCGTCGACATTTAACCTCTGCTGGCTGTATCACACTCGGCAGTCTTCTGGTTCCTCTACATGGGATCTGCTTTTGCAATGAAATCCATGATTCTGTCATTTGTTGCAGTATTCTTGATGTTTTACCTGTACTAAACAGTAAGTGATCTTTCTGCTAATCTTGTCAGCATAACGGAAGATGATTTCGTATCATCTGGCGTTTTCTACTTCCACATCTAGTTCGAAGGTTGCTAATAATGAGTAATATTTCTCAATTTTAGCAATGTTAAAATAATTGTCTCATATAGGTATATAATTGTTTCCCTCAACATTTAACCTCTGCTGGCTGTATAACACTAGGCAGTCTTCTGGTTCCTCTACATGGGATCTGCTTTTGCAATGAAATCCATGATTCGGTCATTTGTTGCAGTATTCTTGATGTTTTACCTGTACTAAACAGTAAGTCATCTTTCTGCTAATCTTGTCAGCATAACGGAAGATGATGTCGTATCATCTGGCGTTTTCTACTTCCACATATAGTTCGAAGGTTGCTAATAATGAATAATATTTCTCAATTTTAGCAATGTTAAAATAATTGTCTCATATAGGTACATGATTGTTTCCGTCGACATTTAACCTCTGCTGGCTGTATAACACTCGACAGTCTTCTGGTTCCTCTACATGGGATCTGCTTTTGCAATGAAATCCATGGTTCGGTCATTTGTTACAGTATTCTTGATGTTTTATCTGTACTCAACAGTAAGTCATCTTTCTGCTAATCTTGACAGCATAACGGAAGATGATGTCATATCATCTGGCGTTTTCTACTTCCACATCTAGTTCGAAGGTTGCTAATAATGAGTAATATTTCTCAATTTTAGCAATGTTAAAATAATTGTCTCATATAGGTATAAGATTGTTTCCGTCGACATTTAACCTCTGCTGGCTGTATGACACTAGGCAGTCTTCTGGTTCCTCTATATGGGATCTGCTTTTGCAATGAAATCCATGATTCGGTCATTTGTTGCAGTATTCTTGATGTTTTACCTGTACTAAACAGTCATCTTTCTGCTAATCTTGTCAGCATAACGGAAGATGATGTCGTATCATCTGGCGTTTTCTACTTCCACATCTAGTTCGATGGTTGCTAATAATGAATAATATTTCTCAATTTTAGCAATGTTTAAATAATTGTTTCATATAGGTATATGATTGTATCTGTCGACATTTAACCTCTGCTGGCTGTATAACACTCGGCAGTCTTCTGGTTCCTCTACATAGGATCTGCTTTTTCAATGAAATCCATGGTTCGGTCATTTGTTGCAGTATTCTTGATGTTTTACCTGTACTAAACAGTAAGTCATCTTTCTGCTAATCTTGTCAGCATAACGGAAGATGATTTCGTATCATCTGGCGTTTTCTACTTCCACATCTAGTTCGAAGGTTGCTAATAATGAGTAATATTTCTCAATTTTAGCAATGTTAAAATAATTGTCTCATATAGGTATAAGATTGTTTCCGTCAACATTTAACCTCTGCTGGCTGTATAACACTAGGCAGTCTTCTGGTTCCTCTACATGGGATCTGCTTTTGCAATGAAATCCATGATTCGGTCATTTGTTGCAGTATTCTTGATGTTTTACCTGTACTAAACAGTAAGTCATCTTTCTGCTAATCTTGTCAGCATAACGGAAGATGATGTCGTAACATCTGGCGTTTTCTACTTCCACATCTAGTTCGAAGGTTGCTAATAATAAATAATATTTCTCAATTTTAGCAATGTTAAAATAATTGTCTCATATAGGTACAAGATTGTTTCAGTCAACATTTAACCTCTGCTGGCTGTATAACACTCGGCAGTCTTCTGGTTCCTCTACATGGGATCTGTTTTTGCAATGAAATCCATGATTCTGTCATTTGTTGCAGTATTCTTGATGTTTTACCTGTATTAAACAGTAAGTCATCTTTCTGCTAATCTTGTCAGCATAACGGAAGATGATGTCGTATCATCTGGCGTTTTCTACTTCCACATCTAGTTCGAAGGTTGCTAATAATGAATAATATTTCTCAATTTTAGCAATGTTAAAATAATTGTTTCATATAGGTATATGATTGTATCCGTCGACATTTAACCTCTGCTGGTTGTATGACACTCGGCAGTCCTCTGGTTCCTCTACATGGGATCTGCTTTTGCAATGAAATCCATGATTCTGTCATTTGTTGCAGTATTCTTGATGTTTTACCTGTACTAAACAGTCATCTTTCTGCTAATCTTGTCAGCATAACGGAAGATGATGTCGTATCATCTGGCGTTTTCTACTTCCACATCTAGTTCGAAGGTTCTTAATAATGAATAATATTTCTCAATTTTAGCAATGTTAAAATAATTGTCTCATATAGGTACATGATTGTTTCCGTCGACATTTAACCTCTGCTGGCTGTATAACACTCGACAGTCTTCTGGTTCCTCTACATGGGATTTGCTTTTGCAATGAAATCCATGATTCTGTCATTTGTTGCAGTATTCTTGATGTTTTACCTGTACTAAACAGTAAGTCATCTTTCTGCTAATCTTGTCAGCATAACGGAAGATGATGTCGTATCATCTGGCGTTTTCTACTTCCACATCTAGTTCGAAGGTTGCTAATAATGTATAATATTTCTCAATTTTAGCAATGTTAAAATAATTGTCTCATATAGGTACATGATTGTTTCCGTCGACATTTAACCTCTGCTGGCTGTATCAAACTCGGCAGTCTTCTGGTTCCTCTACATGGGATCTGCTTTTGCAATGAAATCCATGATTCTGTCATTTGTTGCAGTATTCTTGATGTTTTACCTGTACTAAACAGTAAGTGATCTTTCTGCTAATCTTGTCAGCATAACGGAAGATGATTTCGTATCATCTGGCGTTTTCTACTTCCACATCTAGTTCGAAGGTTGCTAATAATGAGTAATATTTCTCAATTTTAGCAATGTTAAAATAATTGTCTCATATAGGTATAAAATTGTTTCCGTCAACATTTAACCTCTGCTGGCTGTATAACACTAGGCAGTCTTCTGGTTCCTCTGCATGGGATCTGCTTTTGCAATGAAATCCATGATTCGGTCATTTGTTGCAGTATTCTTGATGTTTTACCTGTACTAAACAGTAAGTCATCTTTCTGCTAATCTTGTCAGCATAACGGAAGATGATGTCGTATCATCTGGCGTTTTCTACTTCCACATATAGTTCGAAGGTTGCTAATAATGAATAATATTTCTCAATTTTAGCAATGTTAAAATAATTGTCTCATATAGGTACATGATTGTTTCCGTCGACATTTAACCTCTGCTGGCTGTATAACACTCGACAGTCTTCTGGTTCCTCTACATGGGATCTGCTTTTGCAATGAAATCCATGGTTCGGTCATTTGTTACAGTATTCTTGATGTTTTATCTGTACTCAACAGTAAGTCATCTTTCTGCTAATCTTGTCAGCATAACGGAAGATGATGTCATATCATCTGGCGTTTTCTACTTCCACATCTAGTTCGAAGGTTGCTAATAATGAGTAATATTTCTCAATTTTAGCAATGTTAAAATAATTGTCTCATATAGGTATAAGATTGTTTCCGTCAACATTTAACCTCTGCTGGCTGTATAACACTAGGCAGTCTTCTGGTTCCTCTACATGGGATCTGCTTTTGCAATGAAATTCATGATTCGGTCATTTGTTGCAGTATTCTTGATGTTTTACCTGTACTAAACAGTAAGTCATCTTTCTGCAAATCTTGTCAGCATAACGGAAGATGATGTCGTATCATCTGGCGTTTTCTACTTCCACATATAGTTCGAAGGTTGCTAATAATGAATAATATTTCTCAATTTTAGCAATGTTAAAATAATTGTCTCATATAGGTACATGATTGTTTCCGTCGACATTTAACCTCTGCTGGCTGTATGACACTAGGCAGTCTTCTGGTTCCTCTATATGGGATCTGCTTTTGCAATGAAATCCATGATTCGGTTATTTGTTGCAGTATTCTTGATGTTTTACCTGTACTAAACAGTCATCTTTCTGCTAATCTTGTCAGCATAACGGAAGATGATGTCGTATCATCTGGCGTTTTCTACTTCCACATCTAGTTCGATGGTTGCTAATAATGAATAATATTTCTCAATTTTAGCAATGTTAAAATAATTGTTTCATATAGGTATATGATTGTATCTGTCGACATTTAACCTCTGCTGGCTGTATAACACTCGGCAGTCTTCTGGTTCCTCTACATAGGATCTGCTTTTTCAATGAAATCCATGGTTCGGTCATTTGTTGCAGTATTCTTGATGTTTTACCTGTACTAAACAGTAAGTCATCTTTCTGCTAATCTTGTCAGCATAACGGAAGATGATTTCGTATCATCTGGCGTTCTCTACTTCCACATCTAGTTCGAAGGTTGCTAATAATGAGTAATATTTCTCAATTTTAGCAATGTTAAAATAATTGTCTCATATAGGTATAAGATTGTTTCCGTCAACATTTAACCTCTGCTGGCTGTATAACACTAGGCAGTCTTCTGGTTCCTCCACATGGGATCTGCTTTTGCAATGAAATCCATGATTCGGTCATTTGTTGCAGTATTCTTGATGTTTTACCTGTACTAAACAGTAAGTCATCTTTCTGCTAATTTTGTCAGCATAACGGAAGATGATGTCGTATCATCTGGCGTTTTCTACTTCCACATATAGTTCGAAGGTTGCTAATAATGAATAATATTTCTCAATTTTAGCAATGTTAAAATAATTGTCTCATATAGGTACATGATTGTTTCCGTCGACATTTAACCTCTGCTGGCTGTATGACACTAGGCAGTCTTCTGGTTCCTCTACATGGGATCTGCTTTTGCAATGAAATCCATGATTCGGTCATTTGTTGCAGTATTCTTGATGTTTTACCTGTACTAAACAGTCATCTTTCTGCTAATCTTGTCAGCATAACGGAAGATGATGTCGTATCATCTGGCGTTTTCTACTTCCACATCTAGTTCGATGGTTGCTAATAATGAATAATATTTCTCAATTTTAGCAATGTTAAAATAATTGTTTCATATAGGTATATGATTGTATCCGTCGACATTTAACCTCTGCTGGCTGTATAACACTCGGCAGTCTTCTGGTTCCTCTACATAGGATCTGCTTTTTCAATGAAATCCATGGTTCGGTCATTTGTTGCAGTATTCTTGATGTTTTACCTGTACTAAACAGTAAGTCATCTTTCTGCTAATCTTGTCAGCATAACGGAAGATGATTTCGTATCATCTGGCGTTTTCTACTTCCACATCTAGTTCGAAGGTTGCTAATAATGAGTAATATTTCTCAATTTTAGCAATGTTAAAATAATTGTCTCATATAGGTATAAGATTGTTTCCGTCAACATTTAACCTCTGCTGGCTGTATAACACTAGGCAGTCTTCTGGTTCCTCTACATGGGATCTGTTTTTGCAATGAAATCCATGATTCTGTCATTTGTTGCAGTATTCTTGATGTTTTACCTGTATTAAACAGTAAGTCATCTTTCTGCTAATCTTGTCAGCATAACGGAAGATGATGTCGTATCATCTGGCGTTTTCTACTTCCACATCTAGTTCGAAGGTTGCTAATAATGAATAATATTTCTCAATTTTAGCAATGTTAAAATAATTGTTTCATATAGGTATATGATTGTATCCGTCGACATTTAACCTCTGCTGGCTGTATGACACTCGGCAGTCCTCTGGTTCCTCTACATGGGATCTGCTTTTGCAATGAAATCCATGATTCTGTCATTTGTTGCAGTATTCTTGATGTTTTACCTGTACTAAACAGTCATCTTTCTGCTAATCTTGTCAGCATAACGGAAGATGATGTCGTATCATCTGGCGTTTTCTACTTCCACATCTAGTTCGAAGGTTCTTAATAATGAATAATATTTCTCAATTTTAGCAATGTTAAAATAATTGTCTCATATAGGTACATGATTGTTTCCGTCGACATTTAACCTCTGCTGGCTGTATAACACTCGACAGTCTTCTGGTTCCTCTACATGGGATTTGCTTTTGCAATGAAATCCATGATTCTGTCATTTGTTGCAGTATTCTTGATGTTTTACCTGTACTAAACAGTAAGTGATCTTTCTGCTAATCTTGTCAGCATAACGGAAGATGATTTCGTATCATCTGGCGTTTTTTACTTCCACATCTAGTTCGAAGGTTGCTAATAATGAGTAATATTTCTCAATTTTAGCAATGTTAAAATAATTGTCTCATATAGGTATAAAATTGTTTCCGTCAACATTTAACCTCTGCTGGCTGTATAACACTAGGCAGTCTTCTGGTTCCTCTACATGGGATCTGCTTTTGCAATGAAATCCATGATTCGGTCATTTGTTGCAGTATTCTTGATGTTTTACCTGTACTAAACAGTAAGTCATCTTTCTGCTAATCTTGTCAGCATAACGGAAGATGATGTCGTATCATCTGCCGTTTTCTACTTCCACATATAGTTCGAAGGTTGCTAATAATGAATAATATTTCTCAATTTTAGCAATGTTAAAATAATTGTCTCATATAGGTACATGATTGTTTCCGTCGACATTTAACCTCTGCTGGCTGTATAACACTCGACAGTCTTCTGGTTCCTCTACATGGGATCTGCTTTTGCAATGAAATCCATGGTTCGGTCATTTGTTACAGTATTCTTGATGTTTTATCTGTACTCAACAGTAAGTCATCTTTCTGCTAATCTTGTCAGCATAACGGAAGATGATGTCATATCATCTGGCGTTTTCTACTTCCACATCTAGTTCGAAGGTTGCTAATAATGAGTAATATTTCTCAATTTTAGCAATGTTAAAATAATTGTCTCATATAGGTATAAGATTGTTTCCGTCAACATTTAACCTCTGCTGGCTGTATAACACTAGGCAGTCTTCTGGTTCCTCTACATGGGATCTGCTTTTGCAATGAAATCCATGATTCGGTCATTTGTTGCAGTATTCTTGATGTTTTACCTGTACTAAACAGTAAGTCATCTTTCTGCTAATCTTGTCAGCATAACGGAAGATGATGTCGTATCATCTGGCGTTTTCTACTTCCACATATAGTTCGAAGGTTGCTAATAATGAATAATATTTCTCAATTTTAGCAATGTTAAAATAATTGTCTCATATAGGTACATGATTGTTTCCGTCGACATTTAACCTCTGCTGGCTGTATGACACTAGGCAGTCTTCAGGTTCCTCTATATGGGATCTGCTTTTGCAATGAAATCCATGATTCGGTCATTTGTTGCAGTATTCTTGATGTTTTACCTGTACTAAACAGTCATCTTTCTGCTAATCTTGTCAGCATAACGGAAGATGATGTCGTATCATCTGGCGTTTTCTACTTCCACATCTAGTTCGATGGTTGCTAATAATGAATAATATTTCTCAATTTTAGCAATGTTAAAATAATTGTTTCATATAGGTATATGATTGTATCTGTCGACATTTAACCTCTGCTGGCTGTATAACACTCGGCAGTCTCCTGGTTCCTCTACATAGGATCTGCTTTTTCAATGAAATCCATGGTTCGGTCATTTGTTGCAGTATTCTTGATGTTTTACCTGTACTAAACAGTAAGTCATCTTTCTGCTAATCTTGTCAGCATAACGGAAGATGATTTCGTATCATCTGGCGTTTTCTACTTCCACATCTAGTTCGAAGGTTGCTAATAATGAGTAATATTTCTCAATTTTAGCAATGTTAAAATAATTGTCTCATATAGGTATATGATTGTATCTGTCGACATTTAACCTCTGCTGGCTGTATAACACTAGGCAGTCTTCTGGTTCCTCTACATGGGATCTGCTTTTGCAATGAAATCCATGATTCGGTCATTTGTTGCAGTATTCTTGATGTTTTACCTGTACTAAACAGTAAGTCATCTTTCTGCTAATTTTGTCAGCATAACGGAAGATGATGTCGTATCATCTGGCGTTTTCTACTTCCACATATAGTTCGAAGGTTGCTAATAATGAATAATATTTCTCAATTTTAGCAATGTTAAAATAATTGTCTCATATAGGTACATGATTGTTTCCGTCGACATTTAACCTCTGCTGGCTGTATGACACTAGGCAGTCTTCTGGTTCCTCTACATGGGATCTGCTTTTGCAATGAAATCCATGATTCGGTCATTTGTTGCAGTATTCTTGATGTTTTACCTGTACTAAACAGTCATCTTTCTGCTAATCTTGTCAGCATAACGGAAGATGATGTCGTATCATCTGGCGTTTTCTACTTCCACATCTAGTTCGAAGGTTGCTAATAATGAATAATATTTCTCAATTTTAGCAATGTTAAAATAATTGTTTCATATAGGTATATGATTGTATCCGTCGACATTTAACCTCTGCTGGCTGTATGACACTCGGCAGTCCTCTGGTTCCTCTACATGGGATCTGCTTTTGCAATGAAATCCATGATTCTGTCATTTGTTGCAGTATTCTTGATGTTTTACCTGTACTAAACAGTCATCTTTCTGCTAATCTTGTCAGCATAACGGAAGATGATGTCGTATCATCTGGCGTTTTCTACTTCCACATCTAGTTCGAAGGTTCTTAATTATGAATAATATTTCTCAATTTTAGCAATGTTAAAATAATTGTCTCATATAGGTACATGATTGTTTCCGTCGACATTTAACCTCTGCTGGCTGTATAACACTCGACAGTCTTCTGGTTCCTCTACATGGGATTTGCTTTTGCAATGAAATCCATGATTCTGTCATTTGTTGCAGTATTCTTGATGTTTTACCTGTACTAAACAGTAAGTCATCTTTCTGCTAATCTTGTCAGCATAACGGAAGATGATGTCGTATCATCTGGCGTTTTCTACTTCCACATCTAGTTCGAAGGTTGCTAATAATGTATAATATTTCTCAATTTTAGCAATGTTAAAATAATTGTCTCATATAGGTACATGATTGTTTCCGTCGACATTTAACCTCTGCTGGCTGTATCACACTCGGCAGTCTTCTGGTTCCTCTACATGGGATCTGCTTTTGCAATGAAATCCATGATTCTGTCATTTGTTGCAGTATTCTTGATGTTTTACCTGTACTAAACAGTAAGTGATCTTTCTGCTAATCTTGTCAGCATAACGGAAGATGATTTCGTATCATCTGGCGTTTTCTACTTCCACATCTAGTTCGAAGGTTGCTAATAATGAGTAATATTTCTCAATTTTAGCAATGTTAAAATAATTGTCTCATATAGGTATAAAATTGTTTCCGTCAACATTTAACCTCTGCTGGCTGTATAACACTAGGCAGTCTTCTGGTTCCTCTACATGGGATCTGCTTTTGCAATGAAATCCATGATTCGGTCATTTGTTGCAGTATTCTTGATGTTTTACCTGTACTAAACAGTAAGTCATCTTTCTGCTAATCTTGTCAGCATAACGGAAGATGATGTCGTATCATCTGGCGTTTTCTACTTCCACATCTAGTTCGAAGGTTGCTAATAATGTATAATATTTCTCAATTTTAGCAATGTTAAAATAATTGTCTCATATAGGTACATGATTGTTTCCGTCGACATTTAACCTCTGCTGGCTGTATCACACTCGGCAGTCTTCTGGTTCCTCTACATGGGATCTGCTTTTGCAATGAAATCCATGATTCTGTCATTTGTTGCAGTATTCTTGATGTTTTACCTGTACTAAACAGTAAGTGATCTTTCTGCTAATCTTGTCAGCATAACGGAAGATGATTTCGTATCATCTGGCGTTTTCTACTTCCACATCTAGTTCGAAGGTTGCTAATAATGAGTAATATTTCTCAATTTTAGCAATGTTAAAATAATTGTCTCATATAGGTATAAAATTGTTTCCGTCAACATTTAACCTCTGCTGGCTGTATAACACTAGGCAGTCTTCTGGTTCCTCTACATGGGATCTGCTTTTGCAATGAAATCCATGATTCGGTCATTTGTTGCAGTATTCTTGATGTTTTACCTGTACTAAACAGTAAGTCATCTTTCTGCTAATCTTGTCAGCATAACGGAAGATGATGTCGTATCATCTGGCGTTTTCTACTTCCACATATAGTTCGAAGGTTGCTAATAATGAATAATATTTCTCAATTTTAGCAATGTTAAAATAATTGTCTCATATAGGTACATGATTGTTTCCGTCGACATTTAACCTCTGCTGGCTGTATAACACTCGACTGTCTTCTGGTTCCTCTACATGGGATCTGCTTTTGCAATGAAATCCATGATTCGGTCATTTGTTGCAGTATTCTTGATGTTTTACCTGTACTAAACAGTAAGTCATCTTTCTGCTAATCTTGTCAGCATAACGGAAGATGATGTCGTATCATCTGGCATTTTCTACTTCCACATCTAGTTCGAAGGTTGCTAATAATGCATAATATTTCTCAATTTTAGCAATGTTAAAATAATTGTTTCATATAGGTATATGATTGTATCCGTCGACATTTAACCTCTGCTGGTTGTATGACACTCGGCAGTCCTCTGGTTCCTCTACATGGGATCTGCTTTTGCAATGAAATCCATGGTTCGGTCATTTGTTACAGTATTCTTGATGTTTTATCTGTACTCAACAGTAAGTCATCTTTCTGCTAATCTTGTCAGCATAACGGAAGATGATTTCGTATCATCTGGCGTTTTCTACTTCCACATCTAGTTCGAAGGTTGCTAATAATGAGTAATATTTCTCAATTTTAGCAATGTTAAAATAATTGTCTCATATAGGTATATGATTGTATCTGTCGACATTTAACCTCTGCTGGCTGTATAACACTCGGCAGTCTTCTGGTTCCTCTACATAGGATCTGCTTTTTCAATGAAATCCATGGTTCGGTCATTTGTTGCAGTATTCTTGATGTTTTACCTGTACTAAACAGTAAGTCATCTTTCTGCTAATCTTGTCAGCATAACGGAAGATGATTTCGTATCATCTGGCGTTTTCTACTTCCACATCTAGTTCGAAGGTTGCTAATAATGAGTAATATTTCTCAATTTTAGCAATGTTAAAATAATTGTCTCATATAGGTATAAGATTGTTTCCGTCAACATTTAACCTCTGCTGGCTGTATAACACTAGGCAGTCTTCTGGTTCCTCTACATGGGATCTGCTTTTGCAATGAAATCCATGATTCGGTCATTTGTTGCAGTATTCTTGATGTTTTACCTGTACTAAACAGTAAGTCATCTTTCTGCTAATTTTGTCAGCATAACGGAAGATGATGTCGTATCATCTGGCGTTTTCTACTTCCACATATAGTTCGAAGGTTGCTAATAATGAATAATATTTCTCAATTTTAGCAATGTTAAAATAATTGTCTCATATAGGTAAATGATTGTTTCCGTCGACATTTAACCTCTGCTGGCTGTATGACACTAGGCAGTCTTCTGGTTCCTCTACATGGGATCTGCTTTTGCAATGAAATCCATGATTCGGTCATTTGTTGCAGTATTCTTGTTGTTTTACCTGTACTAAACAGTCATCTTTCTGCTAATCTTGTCAGCATAACGGAAGATGATTTCGTATCATCTGGCGTTTTCTACTTCCACATCTAGTTCGATGGTTGCTAATAATGAATAATATTTCTCAATTTTAGCAATGTTAAAATAATTGTTTCATATAGGTATATGATTGTATCCGTCGACATTTAACCTCTGCTGGCTGTATAACACTCGGCAGTCTTCTGGTTCCTCTACATAGGATCTGCTTTTTCAATGAAATCCATGGTTCGGTCATTTGTTGCAGTATTCTTGATGTTTTACCTGTACTAAACAGTAAGTCATCTTTCTGCTAATCTTGTCAGCATAACGGAAGATGATTTCGTATCATCTGGCGTTTTCTACTTCCACATCTAGTTCGAAGGTTGCTAATAATGAGTAATATTTCTCAATTTTAGCAATGTTAAAATAATTGTCTCATATAGGTACATGATTGTTTCCGTCGACATTTAACCTCTGCTGGCTGTATGACACTAGGCAGTCTTCTGGTTCCTCTACATGGGATCTGCTTTTGCAATGAAATCCATGATTCGGTCATTTGTTGCAGTATTCTTGATGTTTTACCTGTACTAAACAGTCATCTTTCTGCTAATCTTGTCAGCATAACGGAAGATGATGTCGTATCATCTGGCGTTTTCTACTTCCACATCTAGTTCGATGGTTGCTAATAATGAATAATATTTCTCAATTTTAGCAATGTTAAAATAATTGTTTCATATAGGTATATGATTGTATCCGTCGACATTTAACCTCTGCTGGCTGTATAACACTCGGCAGTCTTCTGGTTCCTCTACATAGGATCTGCTTTTTCAATGAAATCCATGGTTCGGTCATTTGTTGCAGTATTCTTGATGTTTTACCTGTACTAAACAGTAAGTCATCTTTCTGCTAATCTTGTCAGCATAACGGAAGATGATTTCGTATCATCTGGCGTTTTCTACTTCCACATCTAGTTCGAAGGTTGCTAATAATGAGTAATATTTCTCAATTTTAGCAATGTTAAAATAATTGTCTCATATAGGTACATGATTGTTTCCGTCGACATTTAACCTCTGCTGGCTGTATAACACTCGACAGTCTTCTGGTTCCTCTACATGGGATTTGCTTTTGCAATGAAATCCATGATTCTGTCATTTGTTGCAGTATTCTTGATGTTTTACCTGTACTAAACAGTAAGTCATCTTTCTGCTAATCTTGTCAGCATAACGGAAGATGATGTCGTATCATCTGGCGTTTTCTACTTCCACATCTAGTTCGAAGGTTGCTAATAATGTATAATATTTCTCAATTTTAGCAATGTTAAAATAATTGTCTCATATAGGTACATGATTGTTTCCGTCGACATTTAACCTCTGCTGGCTGTATCACACTCGGCAGTCTTCTGGTTCCTCTACATGGGATCTGCTTTTGCAATGAAATCCATGATTCTGTCATTTGTTGCAGTATTCTTGATGTTTTACCTGTACTAAACAGTAAGTGATCTTTCTGCTAATCTTGTCAGCATAACGGAAGATGATTTCGTATCATCTGGCGTTTTCTACTTCCACATCTAGTTCGAAGGTTGCTAATAATGAGTAATATTTCTCAATTTTAGCAATGTTAAAATAATTGTCTCATATAGGTATAAAATTGTTTCCGTCAACATTTAACCTCTGCTGGCTGTATAACACTAGGCAGTCTTCTGGTTCCTCTACATGGGATCTGCTTTTGCAATGAAATCCATGATTCGGTCATTTGTTGCAGTATTCTTGATGTTTTACCTGTACTAAACAGTAAGTCATCTTTCTGCTAATCTTGTCAGCATAACGGAAGATGATGTCGTATCATCTGGCGTTTTCTACTTCCACATATAGTTCGAAGGTTGCTAATAATGAATAATATTTCTCAATTTTAGCAATGTTAAAATAATTGTCTCATATAGGTACATGATTGTTTCCGTCGACATTTAACCTCTGCTGGCTGTATAACACTCGACAGTCTTCTGGTTCCTCTACATGGGATCTGCTTTTGCAATGAAATCCATGATTCGGTCATTTGTTGCAGTATTCTTGATGTTTTACCTGTACTAAACAGTAAGTCATCTTTCTGCTAATCTTGTCAGCATAACGGAAGATGATGTCGTATCATCTGGCATTTTCTACTTCCACATCTAGTTCGAAGGTTGCTAATAATGCATAATATTTCTCAATTTTAGCAATGTTAAAATAATTGTTTCATATAGGTATATGATTGTATCCGTCGACATTTAACCTCTGCTGGTTGTATGACACTCGGCAGTCCTCTGGTTCCTCTACATGGGATCTGCTTTTGCAATGAAATCCATGGTTCGGTCATTTGTTACAGTATTCTTGATGTTTTATCTGTACTCAACAGTAAGTCATCTTTCTGCTAATCTTGTCAGCATAACGGAAGATGATTTCGTATCATCTGGCGTTTTCTACTTCCACATCTAGTTCGAAGGTTGCTAATAATGAGTAATATTTCTCAATTTTAGCAATGTTAAAATAATTGTCTCATATAGGTATATGATTGTATCTGTCGACATTTAACCTCTGCTGGCTGTATAACACTCGGCAGTCTTCTGGTTCCTCTACATAGGATCTGCTTTTTCAATGAAATCCATGGTTCGGTCATTTGTTGCAGTATTCTTGATGTTTTACCTGTACTAAACAGTAAGTCATCTTTCTGCTAATCTTGTCAGCATAACGGAAGATGATTTCGTATCATCTGGCGTTTTCTACTTCCACATCTAGTTCGAAGGTTGCTAATAATGAGTAATATTTCTCAATTTTAGCAATGTTAAAATAATTGTCTCATATAGGTATAAGATTGTTTCCGTCAACATTTAACCTCTGCTGGCTGTATAACACTAGGCAGTCTTCTGGTTCCTCTACATGGGATCTGCTTTTGCAATGAAATCCATGATTCGGTCATTTGTTGCAGTATTCTTGATGTTTTACCTGTACTAAACAGTAAGTCATCTTTCTGCTAATTTTGTCAGCATAACGGAAGATGATGTCGTATCATCTGGCGTTTTCTACTTCCACATATAGTTCGAAGGTTGCTAATAATGAATAATATTTCTCAATTTTAGCAATGTTAAAATAATTGTCTCATATAGGTAAATGATTGTTTCCGTCGACATTTAACCTCTGCTGGCTGTATGACACTAGGCAGTCTTCTGGTTCCTCTACATGGGATCTGCTTTTGCAATGAAATCCATGATTCGGTCATTTGTTGCAGTATTCTTGTTGTTTTACCTGTACTAAACAGTCATCTTTCTGCTAATCTTGTCAGCATAACGGAAGATGATTTCGTATCATCTGGCGTTTTCTACTTCCACATCTAGTTCGATGGTTGCTAATAATGAATAATATTTCTCAATTTTAGCAATGTTAAAATAATTGTTTCATATAGGTATATGATTGTATCCGTCGACATTTAACCTCTGCTGGCTGTATAACACTCGGCAGTCTTCTGGTTCCTCTACATAGGATCTGCTTTTTCAATGAAATCCATGGTTCGGTCATTTGTTGCAGTATTCTTGATGTTTTACCTGTACTAAACAGTAAGTCATCTTTCTGCTAATCTTGTCAGCATAACGGAAGATGATTTCGTATCATCTGGCGTTTTCTACTTCCACATCTAGTTCGAAGGTTGCTAATAATGAGTAATATTTCTCAATTTTAGCAATGTTAAAATAATTGTCTCATATAGGTACATGATTGTTTCCGTCGACATTTAACCTCTGCTGGCTGTATGACACTAGGCAGTCTTCTGGTTCCTCTACATGGGATCTGCTTTTGCAATGAAATCCATGATTCGGTCATTTGTTGCAGTATTCTTGATGTTTTACCTGTACTAAACAGTCATCTTTCTGCTAATCTTGTCAGCATAACGGAAGATGATGTCGTATCATCTGGCGTTTTCTACTTCCACATCTAGTTCGATGGTTGCTAATAATGAATAATATTTCTCAATTTTAGCAATGTTAAAATAATTGTTTCATATAGGTATATGATTGTATCCGTCGACATTTAACCTCTGCTGGCTGTATAACACTCGGCAGTCTTCTGGTTCCTCTACATAGGATCTGCTTTTTCAATGAAATCCATGGTTCGGTCATTTGTTGCAGTATTCTTGATGTTTTACCTGTACTAAACAGTAAGTCATCTTTCTGCTAATCTTGTCAGCATAACGGAAGATGATTTCGTATCATCTGGCGTTTTCTACTTCCACATCTAGTTCGAAGGTTGCTAATAATGAGTAATATTTCTCAATTTTAGCAATGTTAAAATAATTGTCTCATATAGGTACATGATTGTTTCCGTCGACATTTAACCTCTGCTGGCTGTATAACACTCGACAGTCTTCTGGTTCCTCTACATGGGATTTGCTTTTGCAATGAAATCCATGATTCTGTCATTTGTTGCAGTATTCTTGATGTTTTACCTGTACTAAACAGTAAGTCATCTTTCTGCTAATCTTGTCAGCATAACGGAAGATGATGTCGTATCATCTGGCGTTTTCTACTTCCACATCTAGTTCGAAGGTTGCTAATAATGTATAATATTTCTCAATTTTAGCAATGTTAAAATAATTGTCTCATATAGGTACATGATTGTTTCCGTCGACATTTAACCTCTGCTGGCTGTATCACACTCGGCAGTCTTCTGGTTCCTCTACATGGGATCTGCTTTTGCAATGAAATCCATGATTCTGTCATTTGTTGCAGTATTCTTGATGTTTTACCTGTACTAAACAGTAAGTGATCTTTCTGCTAATCTTGTCAGCATAACGGAAGATGATTTCGTATCATCTGGCGTTTTCTACTTCCACATCTAGTTCGAAGGTTGCTAATAATGAGTAATATTTCTCAATTTTAGCAATGTTAAAATAATTGTCTCATATAGGTATAAAATTGTTTCCGTCAACATTTAACCTCTGCTGGCTGTATAACACTAGGCAGTCTTCTGGTTCCTCTACATGGGATCTGCTTTTGCAATGAAATCCATGATTCGGTCATTTGTTGCAGTATTCTTGATGTTTTACCTGTACTAAACAGTAAGTCATCTTTCTGCTAATCTTGTCAGCATAACGGAAGATGATGTCGTATCATCTGGCGTTTTCTACTTCCACATATAGTTCGAAGGTTGCTAATAATGAATAATATTTCTCAATTTTAGCAATGTTAAAATAATTGTCTCATATAGGTACATGATTGTTTCCGTCGACATTTAACCTCTGCTGGCTGTATAACACTCGACAGTCTTCTGGTTCCTCTACATGGGATCTGCTTTTGCAATGAAATCCATGATTCGGTCATTTGTTGCAGTATTCTTGATGTTTTACCTGTACTAAACAGTAAGTCATCTTTCTGCTAATCTTGTCAGCATAACGGAAGATGATGTCGTATCATCTGGCGTTTTCTACTTCCACATCTAGTTCGAAGGTTGCTAATAATGCATAATATTTCTCAATTTTAGCAATGTTAAAATAATTGTTTCATATAGGTATATGATTGTATCCGTCGACATTTAACCTCTGCTGGTTGTATGACACTCGGCAGTCCTCTGGTTCCTCTACATGGGATCTGCTTTTGCAATGAAATCCATGATTCGGTCATTTGTTGCAGTATTCTTGATGTTTTACCTGTACTAAACAGTAAGTCATCTTTCTGCTAATCTTGTCAGCATAACGGAAGATGATGTCGTATCATCTGGCGTTTTCTATTTCCACATATAGTTCGAAGGTTGCTAATAATGAATAATATTTCTCAATTTTAGCAATGTTAAAATAATTGTCTCATATAGGTACATGATTGTTTCCGTCGACATTTAACCTCTGCTGGCTGTATGACACTAGGCAGTCTTCTGGTTCCTCTATATGGGATCTGCTTTTGCAATGAAATCCATGATTCGGTCATTTGTTGCAGTATTCTTGATGTTTTACCTGTACTAAACAGTCATCTTTCTGCTAATCTTGTCAGCATAACGGAAGATGATGTCGTATCATCTGGCGTTTTCTACTTCCACATCTAGTTCGATGGTTGCTAATAATGAATAATATTTCTCAATTTTAGCAATGTTAAAATAATTGTTTCATATAGGTATATGATTGTATCTGTCGACATTTAACCTCTGCTGGCTGTATAACACTCGGCAGTCTTCTGGTTCCTCTACATAGGATCTGCTTTTTCAATGAAATCCATGGTTCGGTCATTTGTTGCAGTATTCTTGATGTTTTACCTGTACTAAACAGTAAGTCATCTTTCTGCTAATCTTGTCAGCATAACGGAAGATGATTTCGTATCATCTGGCGTTTTTTACTTCCACATCTAGTTCGAAGGTTGCTAATAATGAGTAATATTTCTCAATTTTAGCAATGTTAAAATAATTGTCTCATATAGGTATATGATTGTATCTGTCGACATTTAACCTCTGCTGGCTGTATAACACTCGGCAGTCTTCTGGTTCCTCTACATAGGATCTGCTTTTTCAATGAAATCCATGGTTCGGTCATTTGTTGCAGTATTCTTGATGTTTTACCTGTACTAAACAGTAAGTCATCTTTCTGCTAATCTTGTCAGCATAACGGAAGATGATTTCGTATCATCTGGCGTTTTCTACTTCCACATCTAGTTCGAAGGTTGCTAATAATGAGTAATATTTCTCAATTTTAGCAATGTTAAAATAATTGTCTCATATAGGTATAAGATTGTTTCCGACAACATTTAACCTCTGCTGGCTGTATAACACTAGGCAGTCTTCTGGTTCCTCTACATGGGATCTGCTTTTGCAATGAAATCCATGATTCGGTCATTTGTTGCAGTATTTTTGATGTTTTACCTGTACTAAACAGTAAGTCATCTTTCTGCTAATTTTGTCAGCATAACGGAAGATGATGTCGTATCATCTGGCGTTTTCTACTTCCACATATAGTTCGAAGGTTGCTAATAATGAATAATATTTCTCAATTTTAGCAATGTTAAAATAATTGTCTCATATAGGTACATGATTGTTTCCGTCGACATTTAACCTCTGCTGGCTGTATGACACTAGGCAGTCTTCTGGTTCCTCTACATGGGATCTGCTTTTGCAATGAAATCCATGATTCGGTCATTTGTTGCAGTATTCTTGATGTTTTACCTGTACTAAACAGTCATCTTTCTGCTAATCTTGTCAGCATAACGGAAGATGATGTCGTATCATCTGGCGTTTTCTACTTCCACATCTAGTTCGATGGTTGCTAATAATGAATAATATTTCTCAATTTTAGCAATGTTAAAATAATTGTTTCATATAGGTATATGATTGTATTCGTCGACATTTAACCTCTGCTGGCTGTATAACACTCGGCAGTCTTCTGGTTCCTCTACATAGGATCTGCTTTTTCAATGAAATCCATGGTTCGGTCATTTGTTGCAGTATTCTTGATGTTTTACCTGTACTAAACAGTAAGTCATCTTTCTGCTAATCTTGTCAGCATAACGGAAGATGATTTCGTATCATCTGGCGTTTTCTACTTCCACATCTAGTTCGAAGGTTGCTAATAATGAGTAATATTTCTCAATTTTAGCAATGTTAAAATAATTGTCTCATATAGGTATAAGATTGTTTCCGTCAACATTTAACCTCTGCTGGCTGTATAACACTAGGCAGTCTTCTGGTTCCTCTACATGGGATCTGCTTTTGCAATGAAATCCATTATTCTGTCATTTGTTCAGTATTCTTGATGTTTTACCTGTACTAAACAGTAAGTCATCTTTCTGCTAATCTTGTCAGCATAACGGAAGATGATGTCGTATAATCTGGCGTTTTTTACTTCCAATTTTAGTTCGAAGGTTGCTAATAATGAATAATATTTCTCAATTTTAGCAATAGTAACATATTATTTCGTAACAGTTTTTGATGGTATCCGTCAACATTTAATCTCTGCTGGCTTTATAACACTTGGCAGTCTTTTGGTTCCTCTACATGGGATCTGCTTTTGTAATGAAATACATGGTTCCGTCATCTTCGCTGACAATATGCTTCAGCATTCGGGACTTGCGGCATGGCAGCAAATATCTCTGTATCTACTTTCTCAATGATACTTGCCTTCTGCTGTGATTTTCTTTCTGTTCTTATTGTTCTTAATGTTGCCGGACGATGTCATCGTACCATCCTGAGTTTTCTGTTTCCACTTCCAGTTTGAAGTTTTGCTAATAATAAATAATGAATTTGGCAACGTTAACATAATAAGCTCAAAGCAATATTTTTAAGTGTCTGTCGACATCTAATCTCTGTTGGGTATATTACAGTTGACCGTCTCCTGATTACTCTACATGGAATCTGCTTTTGCAATGACATCCGTGATTGTCATCCTTGCTGGAAATATGCTTCAGCATTGAGAACATGCGAAGCGGCTGCAAATATCACTGGATGTACTTTCTCAATGAAACTTGTATCCTGGTTTGGTTTTCTTACTGTTCATATTGTTGTCGTAACGAAATATTGTCGTCGAATTTGCTGGTGATTTCTACTTCAGCCCATGAGATTATGTTTTCGTGTAGTTTTGTTGAAGTTAGTAACTCTAGCATCAACAGCTCAAGGTGGTATGTGGTCAGCTGTGTCAACACATGATCTCCGTGGTCACAAATGGACATTCCAGGTGAGGTGCAATATCTCATTGCTCTTATGATATTTCACAAATGTCCACAGTAGAAGCAAATCAATCAAAGTTCATCCTTACATATTTTTTCAGCAAATATAATATAAAACAGAATTAAGGAGAAGCAACAATAGAAGTACTACGAAGCAACATAATATTTGCTGCGGGACATAACTGATAATCATATCCATCGTTTATCCAATTGTCACTCGTCTCAATCAGCCACTATGCAGGTCCGTCGAGGGAGTGCATGAAAAATTTCACTTGCGCAAGCACACTGTCGCTGGATACACCGAGAACTGCACAGTTGCGCATTTCTTCTGAGAGAGGGCAGTTCGTCCTTGGAACACTATCGGTGAATTTCTCTGATACTGGAGAAACCTTCTGGAGTAATGTTACTGCACTATAAAAGTACTGTCCCAAAATGATAGATCTTGTATCTTGCGCTTGACCCAGAGTAAGCACAAGGTGAGAGAATGGAACACAAGTGTATGAGGGACTGCCACACAGCATTGGGCTAAGTTTTTTAGCCAATAGCCTTGCTGCTTTATTTCATTTGTGGGGTTTTCATAATGTCATATTGACCTTAGTAACCTTAAGGTCACCAACTCAATGTGGTGTGTGGTCGTAAATCTCGACACTGGCTGGATTATGCTTGGCAGTTATCGAATCCATCAACATAATTCTGGTACCAGGATATGGAGTTCATTCAATGACTTGCTGCCTTGTTCCATTTTGAAAAGTATTCTTAATTTTTTTACCTGTACTAGATGATAACTCATCTTTCTGCTGATCTTGTCGACATCACAGATGATGATGTCATCGTACTTTCCAGCCTTTTCCATTTTTGCTGCTATGCTTAGGTTTTTGTAACCTCTCATTTAATGTAGCATTGCCACCGTCAGCAAAATGATAAGTTGTGTAGATGAGTTGATGGAGAGCTTATTCCGTCCATCCATAGAACAATTGGCATTCTTTGTATATATCGAAATCGTCTTGTCAGAGAAAGAAATTTAGTTGATAGTCATAGCGATTTGTTTGATTTTTGTTGCTTCCTTTGTATTTAAACATGTGCTAGACATTAATTTCATTCTGCTTGTCTTGTCAAAGTATTGGAAGATTATGCCGGCAGATTTTCCAGCCTTAACTACTTCTGTACCAATACTGAAGTTTCCCATAGTAAGACAGTTCCCGAGAGCTACGCATTTTTGGAAACTTCCTTCTTGACTTTTTGAGAAGGACTCAGAGAAGGTACTTTAAAAAAAATGTGATTCATTTGCAAGGAAATTTTATTGACATTTTTTTATACATTTACACATTTATAGTGGCAGAAAAATACTACTTTTGCTGTTGGGAACATCTTTATGGGCTACACGAATCATATCATAGGGTTAGCTGCACTTCTGGTCCCTCAGCTCACCATTGAATTAGGATTTCTGCAGAGTATATTCCAGGCCTCTGAAATACCAAAATTCTTTTAAATATTGATATTCCTCAGTATATATCCCAAGAATAAGTTTCTACTCTTTGATGATGGTTGTAACTTTGCTTAAATCAGCAGTTTATAATCAGAGAACTTGATCTCACAGCTGACAAAATCTACTGGAGATTCGATTTGTCGAAAACACAGTCGATCCAACGCCCAAGGCTGAAGTTTTCCTGTCTTATTGTCTTAGCAAGCATCAGAAGCTTGAGCTGATAAGTGATCACATGTGTTGCCATCCAACATTACCCAGCTGCTTAACCATCAGTGTTATACGAATGTATTGACATCATTGATAATTGATAATTTGCTGCCTTGTTAGACTTTTAAGGATAATCTTTGTATTACCTGTTTTAGACGGTAGGTTGTATTTATGCTAATGTTGTCAACATAACATAAGATTATGTCATCGAACTTTCTGGCATTTCTTAATTCCTGCTCCTAGTTCAAAGTTTTCCTAATGTCTTAATAATTTTACCAACGTTAACTTCAGCAATTTGAGTTGGTATATGACCGTGTCCACACCTGACCTCTACTGACTGTTAAACATTCAGCATTCTTGTGATAACTCACTGTTGGATCTTCTTTTGCAATGAAGCCCGTAATTTGTTATTTGGTTATCTTCGCTGACAGTATGCTTCAGCATTTAGAACTAGTAGCACTGCTTTCAATACCTCTGGATCTTCATTATCTACAACACTCACATTTTGGGGGTTTACCTAACTCTTCTTAGTGTTGTAACGGATGATTATGTCATCATACTTGCCTGAATTTTCTATTTCTGCTGAGACGAAACTGTCTCATTTTACATTAATCTCTCGTAATCCTTAAAGTACTTGAAAATAGTTAAACGATACGATACCCCTTCGGTGACACTGCTGCTGCCAACAGGAAATCAAATATAATACACTGGCAAATGACAAAAAATATACTAACAATTATATTGAAGTGACATAATACAAAGCAGAAATATAGTAAAATACTTAATAGAAATGTCCACTTGAGGAATAACAAACCATACGAAAAGAATTCGACTCGCAGGGTAATCTTCCGCAGGCCGCGGGTCAGGTGTGCCCGTCTCTGTCTCCTTTCTTGTTCTCTCCCTCACTCCGTCTCTCCCTCCCAGCTGCTCGTGACGAGGTTGTCGGATCAGGAATCCCTTAGTTCGCCATGAATGGTGAGTAGAGCGCACTGCACTCGCGAACAATTATTGGTTCTGAGGGGTTGATGGTGGCGTTCTCTTCTGGGCTAATGTCTGTTGCTATAAAAGGTGGAACTCTGTACGTACACGCAAAGCCGAAGTACTCGCATTTGCCAAAGTACTCGCGTTTGCCAAAGTACTCGCATTTGCCGAAGTACGAGCGTTTGCAGGGGTGCGTCGTTTGCTGATCCGAGAGATTACTATACATTACTATTATTATTATACAAATTTACTTCTTCTTCTGTAATTATATTATACAGGGGATCCCTTTTAAACCTCCTACATTCAAATCCATCACTGTGGAAAAATTGTAATAGTTAAATGAATACAATTTGTGTTATACGAAAGATGAACTCGGAGAATTTTATTCTGTGACCTTGAAGTTGCCGATCCGGCCATTGCATGGCGTTACAGTCACTAGAAGGAAAATGCGACTCCTCAGCAGCGAGGGGAGTTTGTTGTATGGCATTACGGTAGAAGGACAATGGCAACTTCTCAGCAGCATGCTCAGGTTGTTGTGTGGCACACAGAAACGAAGTCGTTCATTATGGTGCAACGCATCTATCACCGAGTGTACGGAGGCGATTCGCCTGATATGAAAACCATCAAGGCCTGATTTAACAAGTTTTAGTGATGTGGAGTAGACTCAAAAGTCTTGAGATGCGCGTCCGAGTGTTTCCAAAAAGAAAGTCGAAGAAATTTGCATTGCGTTCCAGAGAAGCCGGACATTATCCGTCATCCATCGAGGGAACTGAATGTACCACGTACGACAATGCACCAAGTATTGCACAAAGTAGGAGGTTTGAAAGTGGGACACTATTTTTTTGGGAGAAAAATTTTTCTCCATTCTCCTCCCTCATTACCATTCATGGCAATGATTGCTGGTCCACCCTATATAGCTAGCCTATGTTCAATTCATTTTCCTCAATGAGCAGCTTCTATGATTGCTTTACTTATGCTGTAATTTAAGTAAACTTTTGTGTCATATTGTTATCGTGGAAGATTGTCATCCGACATGCTACTACTTTGCTTATAAGCTGAAGTTTTTGTTTAGTCTTGTTGCCGTTGGTAATGCTAGCGTCAACAGCTCGAGTTGTCGTATAAAAAAATGTCTGATTTTATATCACATTTCGTTTAACATCAGAGATCTCAATTGATTTTGAAAGATGTTGATGCTGTCTTAAGTTTATATACTTAGATGAAGACTCCTTACATATGGGTCATTTGTTCCCATCTTGCAGTCTTGTTGTATGAATATTTAAGCTGTTTCTGGATTTGGTGATTATGAATATCAGTTTAATATGAAATTACATCTATTGGTTTTTACAAAGACTAGTAAAAGGTAACTAGTAACACTCGGCAGAGGGAGAACGGCAATTTCTTAGACAGCTTGGTGTGTTATGAGGTTTGCCAGCAATGTAACAAATGTCTCGCTTTTGAAGTTAAAACACCTTGTCTAATTGTGCTGTGGAGCCCCAGAAAATAAATATGTATTAGTGGCTCTAGACAGTCATTTTTCTGCTTGTTTCGTCCATGTACCACTAGATAGCATCATCATGTCGTCAAGCCTTTTCCAATTATGCCCCAAGTTTTTCTAATGTCTTGTTTCCCTTAGCAGTTTTAACAGGTATAGCTTCAGAAAATATTATTTTCTTACCTGTACTAAAGTTTTGTCTTCCAAGCTATATAATGCTCTGCGTTCATCAAATGCTTTGATATCATCCTCTTTTCAGTTTGAGAAAATTTGTGTTTTCTTGAGAATTGGTGTGATGTCCCATAGTTTATCATTTTTCAGTGCATTTGCCTTATTAAAACTATACAATTTTACTAATTTGATATCTGCCACAGTGGATAAGTTACATTATATATATATATATATATATATATCTATAATGACTATTGCATTGGGCCGTCTTCATTGTTCTACGATCCCTTAAGAAAGGTTTGAAAAACTGAAGTTTGGGAGTTTGGGCAATATTTGCTTCTCTCTTGGAGATTTAGCCTTGCTGGGCTTTCTGTTTTGTTTTATTTGAAACATAGTGTAAGTCATCATTCCTCATGTTTTGTCATTGTAACGGAATATAATATCGTCTTACTTGCCTGCATTTTCAACTTCTACTCCTAGACTGAAGTATTCCTAATGTCTTTTTGATCTTAGCATTGCCAGTATCAACAACTTGAGACTATTTGATCACCTGCATTGACATCCTACCTCAGGAGGCAAAGTATCACATAGCATTATTCGAATATATCGACATAATGTTGATGTTAGGCTATTAAATGTAGTGAATAGCCTTGCTGGATTGTTTGATTTGTTGGTGTCTCCTTTGTATTTTAGCTTTACCAAACGATAAGACATCTTTCGGCCCATATTATTTGTTTCGGAGTATTATTTTGTCAAACTTTCTAGTGTTTTCAATTTCTGTTACCAAGCTGAACTTTTCATGAGTAATTGCCTGTAATATTGCTAGTGTCAGCAACGCGAGTTGGTATGTAATCTTGTTGGTCCACATCTGATCTCTTCCATTTGTGTAACATTCAGCAGACTTTGAATGTAACAACATATGTTATCATGGTAAGAAATATAGTCAATAACTCGCTATATATGTATCGAAATCATCCTGTCTGAACAAGAAATATAGTCAATAACTCGCTATATATGTATCGAAATCATCCTGTCTGAACAAGAAATATAGTCAATAGCCATGGCGATTTGTTTGATTTTTTTGTGGGTTCTTTTCTGTTTAAACATGTGTTAGATATTAATTATCATTCTGCTTGTCTTGTTAACGTACAGGAAGATCATAAAGTTTTGATAAGGTCTAGTTGCCCCTAATATTCCATGTGTGTCGGTAACTAGAGCTTGCTCATTGGTTGACATTCGACCTATTTCAGCTGTGTAATGTTTGGCAGACTTGGAATGTATCAACATATGTTATCAGGCTAAGAAGTTAGCTATCTTGTTTGATTTTTTGTGGTATACTTTGACCTGTACCAGATGGTTAGTCATCTTTCTGCTCATCTTGTCTGCATAAAGGAAGATTGTCATCATATCTTTTCAGCATTTTCCATTTCCAATTCTAGGTTTTCCTAATATATTATTGGCCTTAGTAATGCGTCAACAATTCAAGATGGTACCAGGCCACAAATTCTTTTTGTTCTAATGCGAATGTCATCCTGGCATCAGACTAAGGAATAAATACCTTGTTGCTTCGTTTGATTTTTTTTGGGTTGTCCTTTGTTCTAACAAAACTAGATGGTAAGTCATCTATCTGTGCTTATATTATCTGCGTGCCGTATGACATTGTCGAATTTACAGGCTTTTGCCAGTTATAACTCTAGGCTGAAGCTGTCAGTATGTTATATTTTCCGTGGTGACAGTAACACAGCATTTCCAGTTGTTATGTGGTGGTACTTGCCATCTCTGGCTGCCTTACTCTCGTTGTTCTTTAAATGTTTTGATGTTATTCTGTTTTTAAAATTTACAGGACTCTTAAAAATGCCTGTTTGGTTAAGGCTGTAGTTTTTGTAAAGCCTTGTAGCCTTTAACAACACTGGTATAAACATCTCTAGTTGTATGTATCAGCGTCATGTTGATGTCAGGCTGAGAAATTTAGTATACCCAAAAAAATCTCCTGTTTTTAGGCTCGTTTCCAAAGGAAACAGCCTTATGGAATGGTCCTGTTTGTATGTATGTCCCCTACTAACAACTTTGCACCAAGGGACTGATTTTCATGAAACTTGGTATGAGGCTCATCCTGCCAGGGCCCACCTCTGGGCTATATTTAATTTGGCGAAGATTGAAGTCCCGGGTTCGATTCCAGGAATGTTTTTTTCCCTATTCGTTTCACATGGGAAGTCTCAAATCCATCGTGCAGCGATGTTTTCTTTATTACATTAATATATCTTAAAATTGTGATATCGGAGCGAGGTTTGTACTGTTCTAATGGGAAAGGAATATAGATTCTAATTCTTATCACCAAGTTTTGATAATTGATCGTATTTTCTTGAATTTCTACTAAAACATAGTGTTTTTGCATTTTATCGGATTGTTGCCATGGAGACGATTATTACCAAACTTGGCTTGAAAATAGATGAGTGAACAAATGGGTTATTTTCTTTTCCGCTTGACTACTCTTCAGCAATGGACATTTGTTCCAGACATATTAGCGTATAAACAGTAACATTTATTAAATTCGTTTATTTAAAAGAATGCATGCAAAATGTCAGAAAGATTTTGACATTGTTTTAGTATTTTAAAACCTGATAATGTTCTATTAATTTGTTTTCCAATTTTTCTCTATCATTGATCAACTATGAACTACAAGTGGTATTTATGGTATCAGAATTCCTTGGAATGACTAACACATACTGAAACATTTCCTCTCAATATAAGTAATCGATTCAGGACATCACCTTTGGGAAACCAGCCTGTATTATTCCTGGTTTGGACTTCCTAAAGCATGTAAGTCCTGATGGGAATGTCTCACATCTTAAAAAGTTTATAAACTAATGAAATGCTAAGAATGTGGTGGTTCTTGAAGGGGCTGAACCCCATAGAACTCAATTAAGTGAAGCCGTTGTGAATGTTCTTGGTATTTCTAGCCTTTCAGAAGATGTATACAACCTGAAAGTGACTCTTGAGTTGTTTTTCTTGGAGTTTTTATTAGATATATCTTATTTCTGAGCCTTAAGATCTTTATTGTTAAGGTGATGATGTTTTTTGAACTGAATTTATTTTATTGTAACTATCCTGAATCCTGTCTGAGATTTCCGAGTCTTCATATCAACATATATTGTTTATAAATGACAAATATTAACAGTTAACGTATGAAACCTTTCCAAGTTGTGAAACCAAATAAATATTCTAAAACTTATGAAGATGTTAATTTAGAACATAAAGAATTGATATGGTTTCAAATACTGAAGTTTGGTATTTCAGACAATGTCCAGTTTTCTCTCGGTCGTGTTGTCCGACCTGACAAACACACGAGTGTTTTTCTGTCTTTGAGAATGCTAACCCGGCCTTCAAATCTCCACTCAGTTGCTTGCATGCTCCTGACCTGCTGGGGACAAAATGTGATGGATTAATTAAGTCACGGTTTCCGCAATGGCACTGTTTTACTGTATTTGATAGGCCAACACATTGATATGTCGCTAAAACATGTCGTGTTGTGTATTTTTATACATCACGGCGATATTTCAATATAATGTAAATCTGTTATGCTATGGGTGACAAGATATCCAGGTTTTTTGAAATGTGTTTGGTTTTCATCATATACGTTAAGCTGAAGGTGTTTGTCAGGGCGATCAAATGTCCTTTTTTTTAAAGAACCAGCCATAAAATGTTATTTTTATGTATAGTTTGGTCTATGGTTCGCCTACTCATATTGTACCATTATTATTGTTCTGCTTTTTAAATCTTTTTAAGAAGCATCCATAAAATGTTATTTATGCAGTGAAGTTTATTTTAGCTGATCTATTTAATGCAGGGGGTTTAGTGGTTAACGTGCTGGCCTACTATTATAAGTAGCAGCGGACATTAATCTTGCAAAAGTAGCATTTTTTCTGAAGTCGCCTGGTCCCCTATTTGTGTGTGTGTGAACTAGGAGAACAAGAAAACGAGGACCCTCAAATCAGCACTCCATCCTGTGGAAGGGACGTTTAACAGTTGGCCCTATTGGTGCTCTTTATAAGAGTAGGCTGATGCAGGCACCAGATTTTCCTCCTTCCTTCTGTGTGTGTTCAGTGTGAAAGGCAACGGAAAACCGCCAAACCATGTGTGTATATTCCCTAGTCGACTAAACCAATCTGATGATTGAGAACCATTTTTATTGTTATTTCTTTTTAGAGGAAATGCAAACGGTAAAAGTTTTTCAACAGTACAAGCAAAGGTAATACATGTTTTTCATCTCGAGTTGTAAATTTGTTCGATTTTTATCGACATCTTTTTGCTTTGTAAGCTGTAAAAATTATTCAATGTCAGTGTCGGTGAACATTGTATCCGTTATTATAATACTCAAGTTTGGTCAGTAATAAGCGTTGTGATTGGTTGTTTTACTAGGTATTGTGATAGTTTATTTCACTAAGCATTGTGATTAACTGCCAGGAGCACTCTGGTTGTTATACAAAATGTCAATATGCAGTGTGTTGCTAAAATAGACTCTCATTCGTGCCATAAAATCTTCATGTAAGCGTAACCTTATTGTATTCAAATGTTAAGTTTTCTGTTTTTAATGACTTTGTATTCAGAAATAATATACACCACCCTTTTGAGCCTCGTGTGCTTGTGGTTCGTGAATTTGCACTTCGCAACAAAATTTTTATGACCATTACTTCTGTTTCGTGCCGATTATTTGGATTTCACGTCATGCGTTTGCGATAACAACAAGCGTGAACTTCCTCTACTTTTTTGTTTTGAACTTCAGTTTAAACTTGGCTGTCCTAGAAAAGGAATTATTATATTATATTTATAATGCTCTTTATTATGTAAGTATTGCCTATCTTAGAGTCCGCCGAAGACTTGCTTTTTTGTTTTGAACTTCAGTTTAAACTTGGCTGTCCTAGAAAAGGAATTATTATATTATATTTATAATGCTCTTTATTGTGTAAGTATTGCCGATCTTCGAGTCCGCCGAAGACTTGCCGATGGAATGCGGGGAAGGGTTTAGGCAGGGAAATAACAGCACTCATTGATCAATTTAGCTCATTTTATTGGTTGGCCCAACACAACCGACCTCCCACAGTCCTGACCCAATGCCAATTCCCCGGGTCCCAACTCACTAACCCGTCTCGCTCTCCACATCACCACCCATGGCCACGACTCTTTCGCAGACTCCTGTCGCCCCACAGATTGAGAAGGGCACATTTCGGTGCTTGCTGACAGTACAGTCCCAGTGCAAGAGCGGATGTGTCAGGGGTAGGTGGGATGAGAAGTCGCCGAGTGGACGCTGACAAAATGAAGGGGAGGGTATTTGCCCGCTTACAATTAGCAGTTTTCGAAGTAAAAAAAACATGATAACTCGCAACTTAATTATTTTGTAGCTCAGAACTGCCATGATGACGAAACTTTATTTTCAAATTTAAAGAAATGCCGTCATTTTTACTTTCTTCATATACGTAGTATAGGGGAAAGTATTGTATTCATTAAAAAATGGACTTCAAGATTTCAACGGAAATACACATTTTGAGGTTCCCTGAGCACGTTTTGGCCATTTTCTCGATGATGTCTGTCTGTGTGTGTGTGTGATAGCTTTTTGTGGGTGCTCTAACTCAAAAACTATTAATCAGGTCATTGCAAAATTTTATATTTAACATTTTTATAAAAGTCACAAGATCTGATAAGATTTTGGTAAAAATCGGTCAACCGTAAGTGGGTGTTGACTCGTGTCACATCCGTTATTTTGAAATATTTGCTTTAATATTTGATAAATGTAAAAATGTACTGGAATAAAGTTGTAGGAAATTTAATTTCTACAACCTTTGTTTGAAACATTTTTCCAGATAATGCATTGTTTAAGAGATATCTTATAGAAAGATCTGATGCTTTCCTGGCGAATCGATGAGGTGAAGAGTTCCCGGGTTTCCAGCCAGGTGAATATGTTGTCTACCGACGTTTTGGCACCTTCCTCAAGTGCCATCTTCAGGGGTCTCCTGAGTGCCGTACCAATCTTTCGTCCAAGTATATATACTACTCGGGTATTGGAGGCTCGTTCCCCATTGGCTGTTGGGTCGGCCTATGGCGTTCCCCGATTTTGGGGAGCATGGGATTCCACACCTTGCTGAGTGGGAATCGCGTGTCCCTGTTAATGTTCTTTTTCTCGATTCTTATTTCTATGGCTTCTTTCACTAGCCTATCCCAAAAACCATTGGCCTTGGCAATCACTTTGGCCTCCGTGAAGTTAATGCGATGGGCTGTGGATAAACTGTGCTCTGCGATTGCCGACTTTTCTGGCTGATTTAGGCGGATGCACCTTGAATGCTCTTTGATTCGCGTTTCTATTGTCCGTCCCGTTTGGCCGATGTACTGCTTGCCGCACGAGCAAGGGATTTTATAAACTCCGGCTGTTTTGAGGCCTAGTTGGTCTTTGTTCTGATATCTTATATTCTTAGCTTCCACCACCACACTACCTACCGACGACTATCGTTAACAATTGATGCTTAGTTACGTCTTAGTAATGCTCCTTTTTCTTTCCTTAATTGTTGGAGCTTTGTGGCTATATCCAATATCAGAAGGCTATGGTTTGAGTTAATTTCTGTTCTTTGTAAAGTCTAAAATTTTCTCGCAATTTCTTAAAATATTTATTATTATGTAACCTATTTGGAATTTTTAGAAATATTACAGATATGGAGTAAGTCATGTGGTGGCCACGTCAGATTTTTATTTTTGTGACACTAGGTTTTTGATTTCCCATTAGATATTTTGAACGTAATTAATAAAAGAAATGTTACCACTTTTTAACGCTAGTGTTTTTTAGTGGCTTGGAAATGTTTGTTTCAGAACCCAAGAATACATCTGTGCATCGCGTACTCAACATTCCATTTCAGTAGTTCATCAGTTTAAATTAAAGTATTTCCTTGAAATGAACCAAAGAAGTGTTATCGCTTTGTAATGCTAAGTTTTCATTTGTTATTACGTGTTCTGAAAGTAATTAAAAGAATGTTTTTCACTTTATTATCCTATGCTTTCTTTTTCTGTTACGTTTTCTTTCATTTTCTGTTAAACTGCATTATTTATGATAAAGAAGTGAATTTTCTAGGTTGTCTGGGAATCATACTACCCTAATAACATTGCATCTTATGGGAAAATAAGACTAAATTTGCATTTTGCGTCAGTTTTCAGGAACCAATTATTCACGAAGCTCAGAAAGGTGGTGTAATGTGAACTAGATATGTCAAGTTTATATCGCTTCCAGGAAATGAATAAAATGATAAAAAATAATGTCTTTGATCACAGTGCAATTTTAAACAGTTTACCAAGCAAAATATTGGTATGCATTGAGTTGTTGAAATTGAATTACCTTTGTGCCATCAAAATGTTATTTGAATGATTGTATTCAAGTGTTAATTTGAGTTTTCTGTCTTGCCATTCAGAAAGCCATACAATGTAAGAGCGTAACATATTAAAATGTTTGTATATTTTTGTAATAAAGGCGAAAAGAAATTAATCGTCGTGGTCCTCCAAACTGTCTGCTGGTGTCTAATTTTTGTTGTCCAGTGATATTGCGACACGATGTATACCCAGGGATGAGCTGTTGCGAACTCGGTTGGCCTCACACGAGTCCATTGTTAAATTTTAACCCACTCACCAAGCCCATAGTTAAAATTTATCTGATGTACACATTTTACGTACAACTAGGGATGTTGTTGTATTGTGCTTCTCAAAATATAAATGTAGATCAGTGAGCAAGTTGTACTAATGGGTACGTCAACTGAAAAACGTTGCGTATCACAGGTCTCTCATCTCATTTCCATCCTCTAGGTTGCTTGCGTAGTTGTCGTGTGGATAGTACTCGTAATTTTTGTGGTAGAAACCAAAATGTTTAATCAATAAATACTTGAGTTGAAAAAATAAAACATTTTATTCTTATGCAGGTTGATTTCTAATCCACTTTTCGTTAAAATATAGCGATCCCGTAGTTAGGTTGGCAGCATGCCTGCGTATAGCGAGCCCATTGTTAACAGATTGGCAGCTCACCCCTGTGTATACCCTTTTATATACATATATTGCTATTGATTTTACAAAATCACAGTAAATATTCGCTTCATTTAGCTCTATTTAGCAATTTTCTTAAAAGAAAACATTCTAATGTGATCCCTCATTTCATCTGTCTGTCTGTGGACAATCTTCTTTTTTGTTTTAAGAGATATTTGGAAATTATTTTTTAATTTGATGGCTGTTGTCAGTCGATGAATACTCCAATGATTGGATTTTCCCAGTAGTTAATAGATTTTCCACTAGTTAGTTTCAAATTGGGAAAATTTTTAAATTTGAAATGGTACTGCAGCCAAACTACTGGAGATATTTAGAAAATTCTTTTTCAATTAGATAGCTCTTATCAATCCTTGAATTTTTCACCGAATGGATTTTTCAAATAGTTTCTATAGATTTCTCGCTAGGTGGCTTCAAAGTCAGCAAATTCAATACTTGGAAGTGGTGTTGTAGCCAAACACAACCAACTGCAGACATGTTGTGAGCTTTTGGCACGTGCAAACAGCTATGGTGACGTGTTTTGGAAGTGAATCGTAACAACCAATGAGACCTGGATCCCCAACTTTGCTCCTGAAACCAAAGTTAGGTCATTCGAGTGTCTGTGGCAAGCTGATGGACCGTCACTCAAAGCTCGGACATCTTCAATTTGTAAGGTAATGTTGACTTTTCTGGGACGTGTGCTGTCCTATTAATTTCCTTTATAGCATCAAAGTAATGGACCTTCACTCATAGCTCGGACATCTCCTTCAGTTAAGTTAAAGTTGATTTTTCTGGGACGTGCGCTGTCCTGTGGATTTCTTTTATAGCATCACACCCTTCCCCTAAATAGGGATCCAAAGACATCCAAGTCCACAAGCCTGTAAAAAGGAAATTTCAAATATATTTTCATTCGTTTTTTACTTTCTCCATATAGTATAGGGGAAAGTATTCATGAAAAAAATAGACTTCAAGATGTCAAGGGAAATACATGTTTTGAGGTCCCCTGAGTATGTTTTGACCATTTTCTAGATGGTCTGTGTGTGTGTATGTGATAGCTTTTTGTGGGTGCTCTAACTCAAAAACTATTAATCAAGTCAATGCAAAATTTTATATTTAACATTTTTATAAAAGTCAGAAGATCTGATTAGTTTTTGGTAAAAAATCGGACAACCGTAAGTGGGTGTTGACTCGTGTCACATCCGTTATTTTGAAATATTTGCTTTAATATTTGATAAATATAAAAATGTATCAGAATAAAAGTTGTAGGAAATTTCATTTTCTACAACCTTTGTTTGACACATTTTTCCATATAATGCATTGTTTAAGAGAGATCGTATATTTTTAGCTGCCACCTACCGAAGACTATTGTTAACAATTGACTCTTAGTTACGCTCCTTTTTCTTTTCCCAATTGTCAACCGGAAGTAAATATTGACAACGATCCCAGAGCTAACAACATGTAATTTGCCATATAAATATGGAGAAAATCATGTGTTGCCCACATCAGTTTATTTTTTTATTAAAAATGAATTTTTTAGTATGCATTACTGTAATAAAAGCCTAGGTGTGTTTGTGTATAACGTGACGTCATCGATGGCACTTTTTAACTCGTTTTTTTACAAACTTCCCGACTTGGTGGAAGGTTGAAATTCCGCAGGAATGTTTGATTCGGATATAAAAATTAAATTACGAAAAGAGACCGGGTTCGACTCCGGGGAGGGGGGCTGATTTCCATTTCTCGTAAGATAACACGTAAAAAGCCACTTTTAAAGTGAAGGCTTTTATTCTTTTGAAAATTCAAATTAGACTAAATTGGCACACAATCTTCGAATTTGAACTATATTTCAGGAAATTTAATGAAGTTTCTTATTCTGCTCATCCTTTTCCGCCTACCGTTCGAAATCTCTTGGAAGGAGTACGAAAACACCGCGGAAGCCTTCGTATTAACTTCCCGAGCTTTATTATTAGTACATGCCTGGTAAATCCCGCCTAATCTGTTAATTTTTCTCCTACTTTCTAACGATTCCCAATCTAGAATTTTTAACATTTCTGTTACGCTGTCTTCCTTTTTAAACCTACCTAGTACATATCTCGCAGCTTTCCTCTGAACTTTCTCTATTTTCCTTACGAGGTTAGAAAGATAAATCCTTCAATATTTATTTAAGTCCTTAAATAAAGTTAAAGTTCTAATTGACGAATTCCGTTCGAAATCACAATTTGGCTGTCAATTTTAATAAGGATCACTAATACTTAATCTAATTAAAATACACCGGCCGAGGATGGGACAACTCGGTGTCTGGACAATACGTTGCCGGGACACGGAGAAACCGGGACTGTCCCTGGCAATATGCACTACTTTCGTATGATTGCGCACCTCGTCGAAATGAAACGGCTGTCGTATTTCATTTGTTTGATTCCTCACGTTTAAATAGCCGCCATCGCGTGAAGTGGGCTGGAATTTCAAATCGAAAGAAGTTTAATTTGTTTCTTTTATCGTTTCAGTGATATTGGATCGGTGACTTTCGAGAACTGTTGGTGTTTACTTCGCATCTAAACTTCCGGACGAGCATCCCGTCCCGAAGAGTCGCTACGAACCATCAAGACTAACCTGCCTTCTACCTTGCAAAAAATAACAATTAGAATCTATTTTCCCGTGAATGGCCGCTGAAGACGGTTGCCTTGTATCCGAAATGGGCCATTTGGTTTTTTATAACTTTTTAGTGTCTATTGAATATACTCGAGAGAAGTATTGTTTAAGTGCTTGTTCTTGAACGCAGCATATATGTATTATTAATTAATGAAATGCAATTTTACTGATATTTAATTTATTGTCGGCCTGGGTTTCGATGTTTTTATGTCATCTTCGGTAACAATAGCACTAAATAATAATAAATACCTATAAAATTGCATTTTATTACTTAATAATGTTTGCTTCTCGAGGTTACTCCCGAAACAACTATTGTAACTGCATAACTGTTATTTTTGTAGCTTTATATATTGGTTTAATAAAAATTTTTACCTGCTCAATTGCCTCTTTTATTTGAACCCAATTCTTCAGTCGCAACACTGGATGAATATAAGAAATAAAACAGCATTAAAAAAACTTTTCCTGCATTCATGCTTCCGCAAACTCACGAATAACTGATGACAGAGTTTTATATTAAGCCTGCATTCGATAAAAATGGTAATTTATATAACATTCCATGCAGAAAAAATAGACTTGACCGGGAATCGAAGCCCTCTCCTTGGCAGTCGGACATTCTAACCACTGAGGTATTCAGCCAGATGAATACTATCGTCTCAGTCTCTAGAGCTCGTTCAACTAATGTTTTTCATTATTGTGTATTTTGTGGTGTATTTTAAAATAAACTTAGCATTATATTTTTCAATTCAAAACATCATAATGCAATGAAAAATAATTACGGAATTCTATAAAAAAATTTGGCCTCGTGTAATTCCTGATTAAATTTGAAACGACCCAAAATACCCTATATAATACTGACATTACCAATATTTTGAAGATTGCTTCCCGTAACCACGGAAATTGAAAGTAAACAAATCACCGGAAGGAGTAGAAGTGGTCGATTATCGACTTGGAAAATTTTCATATGTAAAGTTACACAGAATATAAACTACGCCAAATTATCTAATTTGTCGAATTAAAAAATTCTTTTTGAAATAATAAATATGTGGTGAACTTCTATATGACGCTTGACCTTGGACGTACGCAGAGCGAAACCAAGTACTACGCCACTACGCTTGAGGGGAAGTGAGAAGGGGAGGTGGCGCAGATCCTCTGCGCAGTGGCAAGGCGGAGGAATGTGGAAGTTATCGTACGAACGGTCACGTACTTACATGTGAAACACAAAATCCGCAATTGATAGAACTATAATCCCGGTTTTGACCGATTTCCGGCATATTACAGATTTAAAATATCTGTTATGTCCAGCACAAGACATTCTCCATGGATAGTATCTAATAAATATAATTGAATCGGTCACTGCAGAAAGGGCTTCAGTCCAGACAACCCACTTTTGAATAAACTAAAAAAAACTTAATTACATTATGACACTCAATTCTATAGTACAGAAATAAATACAGGCTTATTAAATTTACTGTTATGCTTTTTTTCTGAATGTTTTCCTTGAGCTGTATTTTGCATTTTTTTTAAATAAAGTATTTTTTTAATACTTGCCATTTATTTGACAAAAAGTAAACATTTTTGCAAAACTTCCATTTGTTCAATATATTTCCCAAATAATAAGAGTTGGGAAAGCAACAGGAAGAAAATAATATTAATAAAAAATAACAATAATTTAATCTACAAAGTTCACAAGAAAGTATGCTACTCATATTCCTCTTCTCATATTTCTTCAGTAGGCCACGAAAGTACTCTTAAATTCATCGGGAACATAGTACTGCAGAAGTTTCTTAATATCATTAATCTTTGCCGGTTTCAAGGGTACCTTTCCCAATGAATAAGTTAGTTTCGTGGGATAGAGCGGTATCTGTTATCCAGGGTGAGGAACCCGGAATGTGTCTTTTATGATGCCGTCAATGCAGTACTTGGGTACAACGATGCAGCCGGGAAGTTCAGCATTGTAAGAGAATTGCATCATACTGCTGATTTCAAAGTGGACTTTGTTATTTCTTCGAAGTTTCTTCGGATATGCAATTCTTTTTTACTTTCTCATATACGTAGTATATTGAGAAGGTATTGTATGTAATCGTGAAAAAAATCGAATTTGATGGAAATACATGTTTTAAGTGTCCCGGGGTCCATAAAAGTGGTTTTCCCCATGCTGTCTGACAGCCTGCCTGTTCGTGGTTCTAGGATCCAAACACTTACATAAAATCGAACGATTTGTCGTAATTTTTTCATAAAAATGATATTGCATAAAAATAAAGGGTAGTTTATTCTTGGCGATTTTTAGAAAACTTTTATTAACTCAAAAATGGCTGAAGAGAATTTGATTAAAATAAATACAATTGTAGAGCCTGATGTCACAAATAATACTACGTAAGTCATATATCCCTTAAAATATGACATTACAATGTACGCTAAGCTATCTTTGACGTCACGCCTCTGCCGCGATCCCCTCAAAATCTTACTACAGCCTATATGGTTAGTCTAAATCTAATGATATCTCATATTTGCGGATAATATCATTCATAAAAGATATTCTTAAGAGATGAACGATATTGCGCAACAATTACGGGTACTTTATTCTAGGATATTTTGAAACAAAATTCGATTTACTCAAAAATGGCTGTAAGGATTTTCATTAAAATCCATCCAGTCGTACAGCTTGATGTCACAAATAATACTAAGCCAAAAAATTCACAAAATATCGAACAGTGGCATTAAAATATACACTAAAATATGGTTAACTTTGATTTAAAGCGGTTTTCTATTATAAGCGTACACAGTCGCCAAACCTACATGAGAAAGTTTGTGCATTGTGTATTGCGCCGTTTATTATAATACTAGCTTTACCCGCGCAGAGTATCTGCGCGCTAGTACTTTATTGCTCAGTATCATAAATTTCTATATACACAATTTTTGATTTGCTGATACAATAGTTAAGAGTCAAATGATATCGCCATCCCTCTCTCCCTCCCTCCTCTCCCCTCCGTCCCACTCCCTCTCTCTCCCCTCCGTCCCACTCCCTCTCTCTCCCCTCCCTTTCTCACTCCATCCCTCTCCCATTCCTTCCCTCTCCCACTCCCTCGCTCTCCCACTCCCTCCCTCTCCCACTCCCTCGCTCTCCCACTACCTCTCCCTCCCTCCCTCTCTGTCCCCCTCCCTACCTCTCTCCCTTCCTCTTTCGTTCCCTCCTCCGCCCCCATTTCTCTCCGTCTCCTTCCCTCTCCCCCTCCCTTCCTCTCCCTCCTCCCCTTACCTCTATCCATCTCTCCCTCCATCGCCCCCTCTCCCTTTCCCCATTCCCTCCCTCTCCTCCTCTCTCCATTCCTCCCTCTCCCCATCCATCTCCCCCCTCCCTCCCTTCTTCCCTCTCCTGCTCCCTCCCTCCCTCTCCCTTCTAAACTCCTCCCTCCCTCTTCCCCTCTCTCACTCTACCCGTCCCTCAAGACGCATATTTATTGTTCATGAAGTTTCTTTTTTGGCATACCATTTCCGATACACAATACATACTCAAGTATGTACATTAAACAGCCGCCATTTTGTTATCTAAATCAATGCGTTTTGAGGCTCCGGAGGAAAATCTAAGCACCCAACATACAACCAGCTGAAATGCATCAAAAATGACAGAAAACTTAATGCTCTCATTCCACAAATGCCAATCTTTTAGTATAAGTTGCTTTTTTATCGAGAATTAATGAAAACTGAATTCACAACATTTTTACTTTCTCCATATACATTGAGATTTCAATGGGAATACACGTTTTAAGGTCCCCTGAACACGTTTTGACCATTTTATCGATGATGCCTGTGCGTAAGTATCGTGATAGATTTTTTGTGGGTGCTCTTAACTCAAAAACTATTAATTAGGTCAATGCGAAATTTTATATTTAACATTTTTATAAAAGTCATAAGAACTGATTAGTTTTTGGTAAAAATTGGTCAACCGGAAGTGGGCGTTTACTCTTGTCACTTATCCGTTGTTTTGAAATATTTGCTTTAATATTTGATAAATGTAAAAATGCTCTGGAATAAAAGTTGTAGGAAATTTAATTTTTTACAACCTTTGTTTGAAACATTTTTCCATATATTGTATTTTTTAAGAGATATCTTATATTCTTAGCTGCCACCACCATGCCACCTACCGACGATTATTGTTAACAATTGTCGCTTTGTTACATCTTACTAATGCTCCTTTTTTTTAATTGTTGGAACTTTGTGGCTATATCCAATATCAGAAGGCTATGGTTTGAGTTTATTTTTGTTCTTTGTAGTCTAAAATTTTCTCGGTTTCTTGAAATATTTATTAATTGGAATCTTGAGAAATATTACAGATATGGAGAAAGTCATGCGGTGGCCACATCAGATTTTTTCCTTGCGCCATCCCTTCGAGAGGGTCGCGAGACATTCGACTGGATACCGACACAAGAAGTTTGCAGCAGTAGTATACTTTTCCATCATTTTGTTTAAATCGATCGCTACAATTCTATCGGCAAACTCTCCCCGACTCTTATCTAATACGCTAGGTATAGAATTAAAAATTTATTCGGACATTTACCACCTAAAGGCCTTGGGAGCCATATAATTATGACTTCTAGTTTCGGAGATTATAAATCAAGATCCTCCGAATGTTTCGATATTGTTTAATACTAGGGATGGGACATTTGATTCCTCGAATCCCGCAAATCTTGAAAAATATTCGAATCTTCGCGCTTTTTTCGTCATTCGAATCCTAACCTAAAAAACTGTTCAACATTTTAACTCAAAACTTTGGAAAGATTAGTTTTATTGACGTCCAATCGAAGCGTTCGTTAAAAAAGAATGCGATTGTTGCAATTTCAGTGGTACCCGGATCACCAATATCACCTCGTGGTGACCCAGAGCGAGTTCGAATGCTAGTTTTCTTAAATAAAAATCTCCATTGAAGATTTCTGCTCTTTTAGATTGTCCTAAAAGTGTTCAGTACTTTTACGAACTCTTAAAATAAACAGGTTTTTGATATTTCTTAATTTTCTGGAGAGAATTGAGTGTTCCATGTTTAGTGTTTATCTATGTTAACTCTTGAAATAATCCTCCCCCTCTACACTTGCTTTGATTTAAAGAGGTTTTGGAAAAATGTAAAATATTTGAACTGATACTCGAATATTTTTGCCAAATTATGTTGAGAAAACGAACCTCAAGATTCAAGAGTTTTAATTATGTACTTCACTGACAAAATTTCATTTGTATCTTCTTAATAAATATAGGTGTATTTTTAAAAACTGCATTCTTAAATTTATTTTTCGTTAAACGCAGATTTCAAATTTTGCTGCAATTAAAAACTGTTAATTTTAAGTAAAAGTTTTTCCTTTTTCCTTCTTATTATTATTCTTATATGAAGGATTCGAGAGATTTGAGAACCTTTTAGGATTCGGATTTGAGAAAATTTTGGATTCGTCCCATAAAGAACGCCTTTCGACATCTCTGTGAATTCCATTTATGGAATTTATTTTAATCACAAGAGTTATCACAGCATCTCACCGCCCTGAGCAATGCTCTCTTTAATTTCACGGTAGGGAGACTGACAGCGTCGGAAAGGGAGGGGTTGATGGGAGAGGAACTTTTAAATGGTTTACTCCGTGCTGAAATTAGCAAAAATGCGATTTCCCTCGACGACGAAATATTAACCCGGAAATTTTTCGCGTTCAAAACGAATCTGTGGACCGATTCAATGCGTATTTAAAAATCGACCGTAGAAAACTGAATTTTCGTTCTTTTAGGCGTTGTTGGGCACAACTCTTATATTCGTACGACGATTTAAGTAAATTTGAAATGCGAATGAAAGTAATGCGTTGTAGGGTCAAAGACAGCGTTACGCATGATGACCATTATCTAGATATATATTTGAAACAGCTCAGCGAATTACCCAGCCAACATACCCGATCTTTTGTTATTTATTGCTAGGATCAGAAATCATTTTCAAAATTTTTTATAATGTATTTTTGTTTAATTGTAGAGAGCAATAAAACTGCGTTACTTTCATTTAAGTTTTCATTGATTCCACAGATTTTAATGTTTATTTATTTATTTAACAAATAAATTACTTTCTAATCAACTTTGTAATTCTTTTATTTTACCTAACGTTATAACTCTTATCGTTTTCTGCACGAGTTTTCGGAAAATTGTTGAATATGAGGTGTGAATATTATAGTCTGATCTTTCCGCCGTCATCTTCATATATGAAACGCTTAGGTATGTTTCTGTACAAGGTTCAGCTGCCATGAGTGCAACACATTTTTTATTTGCGTTTTAAAATTAGTTAGAAATAAGATAGAAAGTCGGGACTTGGACTCATGCACGGACAAAACAACGGGTTATTTTTTAAAGAGAGAATTAGTGTGTGCCGAATTAATGCGAAAATATGCTTAAAATACAAAAAAATAACATTTTTCAAGTCTCTAACAATGCAAATTTATAATTACCATGCATACATATTGCATTGTCACCCTATTTTGCTTTCAGTGAACTTGAGCTAGCATTTGTTAATAATTTTATCAAAACTAATATAGGTGGATTCAAGTTTTACTTTCAAGTTGTGATTATTTAAACAAAACATTTATTGGTGGTTTTATTAAAATTTAGGCAATATATCAGCTCTGTCTGTTCATTTCATATTCTAAAATTACGTAACTACGTTTATTAATGCACCAACACGGGGGAGGGAGACATTTTTAGTATACAGACATAATTGGGTCATGGTGTTTCGTCGATTAATGGTGTGCATTCATTCAAAGTATATAGTTAGCTTTCAAACACTCCATCGTACGAAAGCAGCACCGTAACTAGGGCAGGGGGCAAGCGGGACGTCTGCCCCGGGCGTAACTAAAGAAGGGGCGCAAGAATTGTTCAAGGCAAGTTGTGCGTGTCGCAAGGACGGGAGATTTCACTACTATACTCGTTCCAGACATTACGCACAGCAGAAACTATAAATTTCGACGATGCTATTGACGAGTTTGCTGCATTAAAAATCACATAGAATAACTCTTTAATATTAAAACATTTATACTTTATGTATTTAAATTACGTACGTGTAATTATGTACCTAATTATATTTATAATTGGTTTTAAATTATGTACATTTATACTAATAAATTACTCCGTTTATAGTTTATTTTTCTTTACGAATTCTTCACCCTAAATCCGTATGGGTATTAAAGAATTTTTTATGCAGGGGAAGAATATTTGGTAGTTTTCCCCGGGTGCTAAAATAGCTTGTTAAAGTGCTGCACAATATACTGTACACTTTCTTAACATGTTTCGGTATTTCCCTTTCAAACTGTCACGTATAACGAAACAACGGAGAGGGAAACACATTTTTCCCGTACACATAATGAGGAAAAGTAGGGATTATGCTACAGAGGGATCTTTAGCGACCCATTTATAACATTTGCAACATTCCTGAATGTCCGTGAATTCACGGACCCTGCTCACGATGTCTCTATTTTTGCAAGCTGGAATTTGGAAAAAACATCGTCTCGGATTCGCGTAAATACGATATTTTAATTTTCTGCCATCTTGAAACACTATAAAATTCATATTTCGGAAACAATACCTCGGAGAAAAAACCTTATGGACGAAAAATATGCGCTTCGTTAAGGAGAATCCTGAAAAATTATATTCAGAACAGGACCCATAACGACACATAGTTAGAAATAAATGCCGCCATTTTACAACAAATTGGTTTATTTTATTATTAATTCGTTACAGAGGGGACGTGAATAGATGGAAGCGAGAATTTAACCTATCGGGGGACGCATTCAAGGATTATAATCGGGATTCTTCCTCAAGATCACGAAACCCTCCATTATTGGGGTTAGAGGTATGTACTCCTCGGTCGCCAATTCTGCCCTTTCTCCGAACGCAAGAAGAACGGGTGTCGTGTGCGTCTGGAATCCTGTGATAGTCTTGGGTTTACCCGCCTGTCCGACGACGTCCACCGCCTGGGAAAACAAAAAAAGAATTCACCAATTTGACAACGTAAGAGACTTAAAATATGACGAAATAGATATTGCAGGCAAAAACCAAATACAGACATTCCTCACTTACAAGGGGAGGGTCTGACATTTGGGTGACCGAATCTTTTCAAAATCTGCACGCATGTAGTACACAGTAAGGACTGTTGAGTGTGCAAGCATTCTCGAGAAAAATCCACCGACAATATTGACACTCTAAACTTATACGGGCGAACCAAGTTGCCATTTTGTAGCCACCACAGTGTAATGGTTAGCGTTCTGGTCCTGTAACCGAGAGTTTGCTGGTTCGAGTCGACCCATCTGCATTTTTAAAATTTTTTTTCTCGCAGCCGTGATATTGTTTTAACATTAACAATAAATAATGGAAAATTACATGCATTTATATATTTTATATGCGTTTTTCTAATTTTTCACATGCCTTTTTGCATTCTTTTTATAATTTTTAAATCTTTTAACTTCAACACTTCCTTCTTTATGTACAATTTCGCGTACTTATACTGATAATAATGATCGAATGTAAAGAATACCCATGAATAAAATATTAACAAATGAATTTGTAAATAAATTGAACACAACAAAATGCACTTTTTCTTTGTCAAAAGAAAGTGTTACATAATAACTAATTATTAAATATCTGCGCACTCATTGCCACATTAATTAAATTAATTGGGACCTACTCTTGTCAGGAAAGTACTGTTACAGGCCTCATTCATCAGTTAGCTTTTGTGAGAGTGAGACGAATTGTTAATTGTAAGGTGAGCGAAAAAGAATAGTGTACGCGAGATTGTTGCTGATTTTGATATTATAAAAATGGAGCTGGTTCCTGTTTCTTCAATTCCTTCGGAAAGTGTGATGGAGATTCGCTTCACAGTCAAACGGCCAAACTTCGATTGAAAGATGCGTTCTTGTATTGTGAGCATCTTCTTCTGGGAAACGACCTCGTCGTTTCGGAACCATCTTCAACGATTTCTGAAGCTGATCCGCAAACCACACAAACAGGGGGCCAGGTGACCTTGGAAAAAATCCAACTTGTGCAGGATTCGTGCCCGCTGCCTTTTCAAGCAGCAGGCGAGTAGCAGCTAGCGTCCTAACAACTACACCACCGGCATCCCTACAAATAGGTGTGTTTTGTGTGATGGAGTATTTGAAACTATACGATAAAATTTGACCGAACACACACAAAACAGCAAAACACAACGACCCGATTGTATCTTTGTCTATTAAAAATTTCTTCTCCCCCCTCAGTTGGCACATCAATGAACATATTACGTAATTTTAATGACTAAATACTGCAAAACTATATATCAGAAAAGATTCCAGGGAAATATTCAATTTATTTTCTAATCAGTTTTAATAAACCAATCGAAAATTATTTAAAACATACCTCACTTGAGTTCAGTAGTTGCAATATTTACGTTTACGTTCTTGTCTTCGCCGTAGATAATCCATTTACTTCCCATTATAAAATCTGTCATGAATGTGTAAGGAATTAAATGTATTTTTTAATTATGGCACATCTTATTTACTCCAGTAACCAATAAGAGTATTTACGTTGACAACAATTAGGTAGCCATGCAAGAAATTTTTTCCTTCTTTTGCTAGGAAATTACAGTCGGAGATTTACTCATTCGAATGTCAATTGTTATAAAATACAAATCGATCACAGTAAATACTTCAGTATGACGTCAATGATTCCCCTTAATAGCATAAACTAGACGCAATCGTAACATTTCGTGTATCTGTTCCCATTGAAAAGCATTGAGCTCGCAACCATGGCAATTAAACATTTTCCATTGCTGAAAACAGCAAAATATTCCCTTTTTTCCACGATAAAAGTTAATAATTACGCTAATTCAATACGTATTCGAATTCTGATTTCAAAAACAAGAAAACTTATTCTTTTTTACGTAGAACTGTTTAAGTCCCGAGTTCGTGTCTCAATTTTAAATAATTTTAAAATGCAATTTTATAAAGCCCCGCACCGATTGAGCTTACTTTCCCATGCTTTTCTTATGGGGGAAAGATGGGGTAAAAACAACCCCTTAAATGAAAAAGTAAAAATAAATATGCCCGAGGTGCACACCCTAAGGTTTTACTAAGTATGCATGCCAAGTTTCAGCATTCTAGGTCCCTTGGTTTTGGAGTTACAGCGTTAACACACAAACAAACACATTAACTATTATTTATATGATGAAGAGTGGCCAACTTGCGGAATGAAACAGCTGCACCTTCAGTGCTGCCATCCTGACGCGTTATTATATTAAGGGACTCAGCATGCATCTATATATTACTCATATGAGAATTGAACCAATATGGGGTCTTGATTTTGACAATGTCAGGTTGTCAAGGCAAATTCTCACGATATTGCTAGTTTTGCCAAAAAAATCATTTAAACGTTTCATTCGAGCGTTTACAGACTGAGGGAGAGAATCGGCGATAAGAATAAGAAACCCTGTCCATTATCCTTTAAAACAGTCCCAGTTTGAAGATCGAGTTAATTTTTCTAATTTTTATGGGCATAAGAATGAAAGCTCGCACGTCCTAAATTGATTTTTACGTGTATTCTTAAGGGAAATAGAAATTATCTCCTGGAACCGAATCCGTGTCTTTCTTGGGGATTTTTTTTTCGTAAATGGTTTTTTACTGTAAGAGTCGAACACTTCTACCAAATTTCAATTTTCGACCTAATCGGAGTGAAATGGGATAAAATGTTGGGTATTTTAAATAAAATAGGAATGGATTGGAAAGATAAAAGACTGCTTAAAAACCTTTACTTTGATCAAAAGATTAAGAGTCAGGGTTGAAGGAGAAGAAACAGAAAGTACTTCAATAGGGAGGGGAGTAAGGCAGGGTTATCCTATTTCACCAGCGATATTTAATATTTATGCAGAAACCATAACAGAAGAAGCGTTGATGGAAGAGAAAGGATTTAAGATAGGAGATGAAAGTATTACCACCATTAAATACGCAGATGATCAGGGATTAATAGCAGAAGACGAGAAAGAGCTTCAGAGGATGACAGATAGACTAGTGGAGGTTGGCCAACAATATGGAATGAAGATCAATGCCGATAAAACGAAATTCATGGTGGTTTCAAAGGAACATGAAGAATTAAATAGAATGGTAAATGTCCAAAAATTGGAACAAGTAAGTAGTTTCAAATATCATGGCAGTATTTTAGCACAGGATGGAAGTAGTAGTACACAGGACACCAGAAGTAGGATTGCAATGGCAAAAGCAGCATTTGACGAGAAGAAGGAGCTTCTCACAAGCAAGAAAATAAATTTAGAAACAAGGAAGACATTAGCGAAATGCTACATATAGAGCTTAGCTCTTTATGGTGCAGAGACCTGGATGGTAAGGAGAAAGGAGGAAAAATATTTAGAAAGTTTTGAGATGTGTGTATGGAGGAGGGTGATGAAAGTGAAATGGACAGAGAGGAAGAGGAACGAAGAAGTATTGGAAATGGTGGGAGAAGAAGGGATGCTAATAAAAACAATCAGGAAAAGAAAAGCAAATTGGATAGGGCACATATTGAGAAGACAGTGTTTACAAAGGACGATCTTAGAGGGAAAAATTAGTGGAAGAAGAGGAAGGGGGAGAAAAAGAATAGGAACATTAGAGAATATAAAGCAGGAATATAATACTTATAGAGGTATAAAAGAGGGTTCTATGGAGAGAGAGAGAAATGGAGGCAGAGATTGTTAAAACCTGTCTTCGGACAGCAGGATGATGATGACCTAATCGGAAAGTGTGTTAATAATGCCATTACAGTCAGTCAGAGTGCCTCCTCAGTTGAGCATTACGCCTGACACATAACCAAGCAAATTATACACCGGGTTGCTGTGGATAACAAATTATTGATTACCTTTGGCAGTGTTCGTATTGCTATCGACAATATGAAAATTTCGTCTTAGCGACGGAAAAAACTCACTCATTTTCGGATTTTTTAATCCGTGTTAAAATTGGTACATACCAGACCAACTCGAACAGGTACGGCCAGCGGGTTCAACTCTTCGTCCAGCGTTGCCAGCATTCTAGGCTGCATCGCGGCGGCGAGGGTGTACAGGAGGTAGTGGGACTTCCCGAGGATTACTGAAAAGCAATGCAATACATTTCTCAAACTCTTTTATATTTTATATTTATTGGCCATCTGTTAGTGCATATAAAAGATGGTTACAATAATTTTTTAATTAAATTTTACCTGAACTATACTGCTTCGTGCATACCGCCATATTTGATGGGCAATTACACCAGTCTACCGTTAAATGAGAAATCTAACTAGTTCAAATATTAATAATATATATATATATATATATATATATATATATATATATATATATATATATTATAAATAATAGTTAAAAAATTAGAGACCAGAAAAAGGGGAAAAAAGGAAAAAAAAGCAGGTCTGCCTTTTTTATAACCTTTCTCCATCTTTAGGATTTACCTATCTAGTCTTCCGAATTTACCTGAATCTAAGATTTTATGACCTAATTTTCCACTGACTGTATTTGGTGTATATTTCAAACACACGTACACAGTAGGCATATACTAATTCATTCATTAATTGAAATGGTTTGTTAAAAACTTGTGTCCGAAGAAAAATTTTTTAATGGATATTTTGAAATAGGACTTAATTGAATTCCGGATTGTAAGTATGCAATGAAAAATTTCAGGAGATACAATTATTTCATCCCGTTTCATTTGTTTAAAAAAACATTGACTAAACACGTAACCATACTTCTTACGGTTCTACGACAGCTTGTCGTGGTCAGTCAGTTGCGAGTCAATTCGCATGGTGAACTAATCACGTGTCAATTCATCTCTCGACACATTTGTTGCGAGACAAATTGGAAAGCAAGACACCAGGGGGATACACTTTTCCACAAAAAAATTTCTTTATATTTCGATAATACCAGAACGAATCGCAATTCACTTTGCGAATTAGGCAAGACACATTGGATGGTGTACGGCAGATGGTGACTGCCAAATCCACAATTGTATCCTCCTGCGGTACACCCGTCATGGTGTTGTCGTTGGTTTGTATTTGTGGTTAATCAACCTCTTTATAGACATAACTCCTTCCACAACGAACACACACGGGAGGAGAGAAACCTGGTGTCGGCATTAACCTACTCTTTACAAAGAGCACCGAGGGGACCATCTGCTTAACGTCCCCTCCGAAGGACAGAGCGCTGACTTGCACAGTCTCCTCAAATCACGCAAGTAGGGGACGGAACCATCCCAGGTTGAAAAATCGGACCTCCGCTAGATTCAAACCTGGCACTCCTACATGGTGCAGCCTCCTACAGTTTTTCGTGTTAACGACTGCATTTACACGTTATTTCCCGAGTTTTTACTTTTATAAAGCACCGACATTAGCTCAGAAGAGAACGCTACAATCGAGCTAATTAACCAATAAACCTCATCTCGAGAAGAGATCAAACCAGGAGAGTTTGAATGTGGCAATGTCGGAGAGCAGAACCACCGGGCTGCGAGGCTAGCAGTGAGAAAACAGTGGTAGCAGAGAATGGCAGGCACTCACAAGGAAGCCAAGACAAGACAGAGACTAGCCGGCAAGATTCCTACCTGCATCCAGCTGCGATTCTCATATCGTTTATTATCCTTCCAAAGCGAGTATTTCTCTTGTATATTTCTATTATGTATTATTTTGCTTCCAATATATTTGTAAGAACTTTCCTTTTCATGTTACCATTGTGTTAAATTCTTGGGTCAGCATCAGTGTTGTTTCAATGGGTTGTATTGCTTGTTTAAGTATCTTGTGAATTACGAGCGAGTAATGTGAACGGGACAGTTCGTTAACCACTCTGCCACCGTCACCCCATCCAGTCATGGGTGCCTTGCCTTCCAATTTGTCTCGCAATGACTTTGTATCACAATGAACTTGTCTCGCGATGAATTTGTCTCGTGACAAGTTTGTCGTCTGACAAACTGAAGCAAAAGGATTTAACGCATAATCAATTGACTGTGATGTATTGTACTCAAATTTAAGACAACCCCTGATTTTCGCAAGCTGAAATTTGGGAAAAGACCCCGTCTTGGATTCAGCTAAATATGGTATGTATAATAGCTAGTCAGAGATTATAATTTATCCGATATCAAAGATTACTCACTATTTTTAACATCCAGAAATGAGACCAGGGTAGCAAGCAGGCCAGCCAATGCGACAGGGCTCAGAAGCTGCCTGTCGCTGTGATATGGACATAAGGTCAAGGTTCCCTTCCCCAAATGTGTCAACCCCTGCGCTATGCGCACCATGAAAAGGTTGTTGGGTTCTTTAGCGTGGAATTGTGCCAACTGCCTCAGCATCGCTGCAAGCCTGTAAAAAATAATGGCAGTTATAGTTGAGTTGCACATAGGAATTCATCATCAGCTTTACATATAAATGTAAGTACCTTTTATGACAAAGCAATTATGGACAGGTGTACTCCATGTCGTTATTATCGTCCGATTTTAACCAAAACTGGAATCATTTGACCAATTTTAGTAAAACTCCCCAATACCAAATTTCATTAAAATACATCCAGCAGGTCCTGAGTTGAAACAGAGGTTAACTACAGGTAGGTCTTCATGTCAAGTGGTCATTATTATTGTCCTATTTTAACCGAAATAGGAATCGTTTGACCAATTTTAGTAAAACTGCCAAATATCAAAATATATCAAAATACGTCAAGTGGTTCCTGAGTTGAAACAGAGGTACAGTAAAACTCCATTATAACGCGGGTTTCGGGAGACAGAGTGAAACGTGAAAGTACATATATGCTCCCTCCCCTATATGTGTTCACTTCGTGCACTTAATGCAAAGAACGCATAATAATCGTAATTTGTCTTCTTCTTTAATCCAACCACGAATTGTTTCTTCAGGAACGCCAAATTCCTGGAATAAACTAGCTTTCGAATAATCGCGTTTCACTCTGTCGATTTTGTTCAACTTTTCTTTTATTGTATAAGTTTTCTTTTTGGTGGACATAATTAGTATAACCTTAAAATCGAAAAAAGTGAATAAGTAAGCAAGAGAAACAGTTGAAACCACACGAAATACGAAATATCTCTCTGAAAAATGATGTTTTTTCAAGGTGAGATGAAATGCTTGCAGTATGCAAGCACTTTCTACTAGTATATATATTTAATATTTCCTTTTGTGTTAATTATACTTGGCCTCAGATTGATTATTCAACCAATGTTTGCCATAAAATATCAAAATAAAAATTTTAGAAGTGTGGACGACACATTCCATTTTGCTTAAAAAGGTTGCCGTGGCGACAAAAAAGGTTGATTAAGGTTGCATTGGGGCAAAAAAAAAGGTTTGCTTCAAAAGGTTGTAATGGTGACAAACCTTTTGGGGCAACCAGTTGTCATGGCGACCAAAAAGGTTTATTTCAGTCAGTCGCCATGGCAACCAAGGTTTTCATGGTTGTGGAAAAACCTTTGGTTGCCATGGTGACAACCAGCAACCGGTCGTCACGGCAACCAGTCGTCACGGCAACCGGTGGACATGGCAACCAGTCGACATGGCAACCAGTCGTCACGGTAACCAGTCGACATGGCAACCGGTTGGCACGGCAACCAGTCGTCATGGCAACCAGGTTTTCATGCCGCCAAAAACCACTTGATTGCCATGGCAACCAACCTGGTTTTGAGGCAACCGGGCGTCACGGCAACCAAAAATGGGCTATTTCGGCCGGTCGCCACGGCAACCAGAGCTTCCTTGCCTAAAAAAAACCTTAGTTGCCATGGCGACAAACTTTTTCTTGGGGCCAACCAAAAACATTTTTATTGTAGAATTTTGTTTATTGGTTGTATTTGTTAGAATTTCTCATAAATACTGGTGATTTTGCTGTTTTTATCACTCATTACGAGAGTGTTGCCATAGCAACAACTATTGTTAGACTCAGATTCGGTATATTCTAATACGTACATGCATTATTTTTGCCGCACAAATAATTTAATATTCCGTTCAAATGTATTAGTAGTGTTTTATAATGCTAAATTATGAAATTTGGGAGCATAAAGAGAGCAACATATCCGTGACGACTTTAAAGCTAATATGAGTATTAAATAATAAATGGAAAGTAGGCATCATGAGTTCTGTTTGGAACATCTCGTTAAAACTTCCTTTGATCGTTTTTGTAATTTTTTTCTATAGATTGTGTTGTTATTTTTTGAAAAACGATTTCATGCATTAAAACAAAAATGTTTAATTCTTAGTTGTTATAGAAAATAATAATTTTTCGAATCTTATAAACAACATCTGCTATACAAATGGTAAACAGTTGAACAGCTGATTCAAAATGGCAGTTATCTACACTGAAAAATAACCTGGAGTTCACTGTTCACATGATATATGTAAGACGACCCCAAGATCTTGTTGATAAGTGTCATTATTTCTACCTGGTCACAAATAAATCAAAACTTCCTTGCTGTGTACACAAAAAAGCATTGGTGGAGTCATGTGATGCATTACAGAACTTTTACGCTTTTCTTAACATAACTAAGGTTAAGGTCGGCCGGTATCTCCATGGACACTTACCTGGCATTATTGGTTCCAGCGCCAGCAAGACCCATAGCGAAAATTGCATTCAACGCCACCTCGGAGTCGCTATCATGCGAAAACTTGCTCAATGTGTCCAGTATCGTCAGCTTGGGATTGGAGACGGATATGAGACCAAGCGCCAGTGGTACAGACCTTCGGATGACGGGCTCACAGTACCTGAGCTGAAGAAATACAGAACAAAGGGTGTTATAGGAAGATTTAAACATTCCATTTCTCATTTTGGCAATAATCTGAAACAGCTTTGGGAAAAAATAACCATTTAGAAGTTAGGCAGTATCTTAGATGCGTGGGTACTGTTCTAATAACTGGGTGAGGGTCAAGACGGTGATAGTAGCACCGTCAATGGTACTACTATGGCACAGTGGCGCTGTAAAAGGCAATCCCCATCAAACCAGTTTCCCACGCACATCCTCATTCTATTGGTGCATCCCGCTACACTGCAATGCCATCGGAATTTATAGAGAGACGCATTTGGTGGTCTCTGGCACCCTTGCGAGCGCTCTGCAATCCTGCACAAATTTCTTCTCCGACTGGCAATTCGTGATACTTGAGAAGCATTTGAAGTTGAAATAATGAACTAGATGATCCAATCAGAACTTATGATGTCTAATTTCCATTTAATCATCTATTTAATACTTATTATATAGGCTTTAATAGCTTTAAAGCCATCGCGGATATGTGTTGCTCTCTTTGTGTTCCCTAAATTTCATAATTTAGTGTTATAAAATACTGCAAATACATTCAAACGGAATATTAAATTGATCACGCATATTCGTGCGGCAAAAATAATGCGTGTACGTTTTAGAATATACCGAATCCGAGTCCAACAATAGCTGTTGCTATGGCAACACTCTCGTAATGAGTGATAACAACTAATCACCAGTATTTACGCAAAATCTAACAAATACAACCGATAAGCAAAATTGTATGATAAAAATTAGAATCTTCCTCAGAGAATAGTACAAAACTCGCTCTGATGTTACAATTCTAAGATATTTTAACTTGCGAGAGAAAATTACCATGCACAATGGATTTCAGATTTGCCATATAAATCAAATGGGAAGGATAGTTCCTGGAATCGAACCAGGGACTTCAATCTTTGCAACAAAGACTATCCTCGGGAGCTCGACCCATTTAGCAAGAGAATTCCACCAAGTGTCATGTAAATCAGTCTATTGGTTCAAAAGTTAATATGGGGTTCCCAACCTCGATGCCGTGGCACACAGGTGTCGCAGCAGACTTTTAGGGGTGCCGCGATAAAACTACACTAATGCCTCGATATACGAAGTACAGGGCGATTCATATAGATCGAAACCCAAATATTTGGGCAAGAAATTACTTTTAAATTATACTTTCTAATTTCAATTTGCGGGAATTTTATGCCGAGCCTTTCCATGAGTCGCACTAGACGGCAGGTCGTGGCGACCTTCATTTCCCACACGTCCATCATTGTTCCATCATGTCGTACATGTTGCAGAAGTGCGTGTTTCTTGTGCGAACTTACTGAGTTACCGGCTCGGACCGTGCGACACAGATGGAAATCAGGAATGAATTTGGCGGACGCGATGCCCCAGCTAAGTCCACGATACATAATTTGGCACAAAAATTGGCGACGACAGGGTCCCTTTTGGACGAACGCGGAAAACATCGTCCGCAGATGACCTAGGCTATGGTAGCAGATGTGATTGCCAGGTTGAATTCGAAATTTTTTCCTTGGGCGGGATTTTGTGCAAAACTGACTAAAAAAAACGAAAATATTCAAAAAGTGCAACAATGCGGCCGCTAAAAATTCGCAATTGTTTAAACAAATTTTCAAGGTTTATGTATTTCCGAATGTGCTACTGAGCTGAAATTTTTTTTCGAGGTAGGATTTGTAAAAAAAACGAAATAGGGATTATACAAATTTTGATATTTTAATTTGTTTGGCAGTTAAAAATTCTTAAAATTTAAACAAATAGGTAAATGTTTAGATACTGCTGGGCGAGGTAGAGAGCTGAAATTTTTAAGTTATATAGAGTTTAGTCTATATAAACGAATAAACATTTCAGTGTATCCATGAAATTGTTATTGCGGCCGTTAAAAATTATTAAAATTTAAACAATTAGAAAAATATTATTTCATTTCTATAAGTGATCCAAATTTAAAATTTGGCAGAAATGTGTAGCATTAGTACCCCATAATGGAGAAAATATAAAATTCTTATAATTTCAAAGTTTGCAGATTGTTTTAATCTATTATTTTCACATAAGGGAAAAACGAAAATCACTCCGGAGGTGAAATCTTTATAATTAAAAAAATATTTGTAATGATGAAATATCTGTCTGAAAAATGAATGTTTTCTCAAGGTGAGATGATATGCTTGCAGAATGCAAGCACCTTCTACTAGTATTTTATATCCTCCTCCTCCTCTGTAAGGAACGTCTATATATATAATGATATGAGAAATCCTTTGTGACCCCCTGACTCACCCATCAAGGGGGGCATGCCTCACAGTTTGGAAACCCCTATAGTTAAGACCCATTACTCCTCATCTTCAAATTTCCGTAATACATTCACATGCAATAGTAGAACCATTTCTCGCCACAGTGCCACTAGTGTGGTCTTGACTTTCACCCAGTTATTAGTACAGAAGTGATAAGTGTTTATCAAACTAGAGGAAAACAACATTTTTTCGGATGTTTGGTGAAATGCAAAAAAATTAAAAATTTCACAAATAATAAATTTTTAACAGGGAATTTTAGGAAATGCAATGTTATAAAAATTATTAATAGCTATATAGAATGAACTTACTTACTTAAATTACTTCTTGCGAGCTTTAATCATGTAAATTTTACATTTATTATTTACCTTTTAATGCACACAAAAGATGGCATCGTTAATTTTTCATTTAATTTTTTTATGGTACTGCTTAAATCAAGCATACCATCATATTTAGCAGGCAATTATGACAAACTAACACTTAACGATACACAATCTAAAAAAGACATGCATACTTCCAGTAAGCACTCTTGTGTAACAGCAATTATTCAGAATGAATCGAATCCAGGACTTTTTTCAAGATTTCTTTTTGTCATCTCCTTAAAATACACCTATCGAGCATTCCTACCAAATTTAAAAAATGTATCTCGATCCTTTATCGAGTTATTTGCATTTTTATAGCGTGACAGACGGAGTCACAAAGGGACAATGTGACAGAACAAGCCTTTTATAGATTTTAGATTAGATATTCGTGATAATTTGGTATCCTTTCACTGTTAATATTAGATTTTACAGAACAGCTTTGGAATCCCGGGGCCAGCCATATTGTTGGGATTTTCTTTTGTCGTGTTTCGTGCAGTTTTATAATTGTCTCCCAGCAACAATGTGCTGTTTATCTGTTGTAAGAAAACGCGATTGCTATGTGTAAATTCCTAACTTGAGTGCGGGAAATCAACGGGAGTGAGCATCCAACTGGAGGTAATGTTAAGGCACAATAATATGAAATATGTTAATTTTCTTGGTGTATTACGTTTAAATAAATTGTTCGTTGAATCTTTTTTAGCCAAAACGCCTTAACCCTTTCAAGACCGGAGACGCTGTAGTTAGTCTGACCCCAAAAGTCCAGAGAAATCCAAGATGGCTGCCAAAATTAGGGTCAGATTTAGTAAAACAATACAACATTCACTTCAAAGGCTATTTATTGACTAAAAAAGACATTTAAAGAAAAAAATTCTTTTAAGTTAAAGTTAAGCATGAATATTTATGGAATCTCCCTCATCAGACAAAATATTTTGCGTTTCATCTCCGGATAAACTATCATCATCCGAAAAATCAGACACTTCGATGTCTGACTCGCCTTCCAAACCTCGTCGAGCATTGCCTGAAGTTACACCGAAACTATCGTCTTCCACTTTAAATCCCAAGAATTCGTCGCTTGAACCATCAGAATTCAAACTCCAATTCAAATTGGCATAATTTGAGTTATCGTCAGCCATTTGGGGTGACTTTACTCGCGAAGAAAACCGAAAAAATGTTGATCAAAAACTTCGAAAAAACACGCGTACGCAAACTCCAAAAAGGACGCCAACAATCTAGTTGATTTCGTTATTCTTTTGTTAACATGAGAAACAAGCCATTTCAACGAGATACGTCGACCGATCCGAGTTTTCGGAGGTAATTTCGAAAGAGACGTTTTCAGGCGGTTTCGGGCGATCACAGCAGCCGTAATTACGGGCGTATTCGGGCGCTCCGGTCGTGAAAGGGTTAACCAACCTACCCAACCTGGTGGGGCAGAGTACTATGTTGCTACGTATTGGAGATTAGGTGTGCCGCATCCATGTTGCTTGCTGGTAAAACAAAAGAAGATGGAAAACATCGCATCGTCAACGGCGGCCGTGGGATCCCAAAGCTAAGCCGATCTTACAGTGCCCGCCCACGTTTTTAAGAAGCAATTACACTAGTTATTAGAAGAGGGTTCATTAACAAACCAGGTGTCCAAAAGTCCTGAACGCCATTTCAGCACCAATATCTTCTCCCATAGCAATGAGAGCAATACCCAACACAGCAATCGCCTGCCTCGATGAAAGATCCTTCAGCTTCTCGTCTTTGTCTTCTTTCTTGTCCTTCTTATCATCCTTCTTCTCTTCCTAAAAAGAATATTCGAAATATATTTAAAAAAACCTGTGTCCGAAACATGAATTCATACAGAATGAAACTGAATGGAAAAAATTATAAAAACCATAAATAAAACAAGATTTTATTCTAATTATTTATTACTTGCTCCACATATGAAGTATAGAGAAAGTATTCTTTTCGTGAAAAAAATCAAATTCGAGATTTCAACGGAAATCCATGTTTTAAGGTCCCCTGAACACGTTTTGACTATTTACTCGATGATGTTTGTGTGTCTGTCTGTATGTGATAGATTTTTGTGGGCGCTTTAACTCAAAAACTATTAATCAGATCAACGCAAAATTTTATATTTAACATTTTTTATAAAAGTTAGAAGATCTGATTAGTTTTTGGTGAAAAATCGGTCGACCGGAAGTGGGTGTTTACTCTTGTCAATTATCCGTTATTTTGAAATATTTGCTTTAATATTTGATAAATGCAAATATGTATTAGAATAAAAGTTGTAGGAAATTTCATTTTCTACAACCTTGGTTTGAAACATTTTTCCATATATTGCATTGTTTAAGAGATATCTTATATTCTTAGCTGCCACCACCACGCCACCTACCGAAGACTATTGTTAAAAACTGACGCTTAGTTACGTCTTAGTAACGCTCCTTTTTCTTTTCTTAATTGTCAACCGGGAGTAAATATTGACAACGATCCCAGAGCTAACAACACGTAATTTGCCATATAAATGTGGAGAAAGTCATGTGTTGCCCAAATCAGTTTATTTTTTGAATGGGAAAAGTTATAAAAACCACAAATAAAACAAGACTTTCCTTCTAATTATGTATTTCCTGCTGTTATAGCAACCAGGGGATGAGCACTCGGATTGCAAAACAAGAACCGTCTTAGGAGCCAATGGGAAGTGCTTCCAAAACCCAATGAGGTGGCGGAGGGGAAGTAGGGGGAATAGGTTGCGCATGCTTACGACCGATTTGAATTGTTGTGATAAACGTTCATTGTCAACGTGATGCGGGGAAAGGAAGCTTACTGGAGTTAAGTATTTCTACATATAAGTAATTTAGTAATATAAAGGAATATTCAAGATATGCAATGGATGCAGAAACATACACGACTGCTTTTTTAAATTCTTTATTGATATTTCCGCAGTTAACGTCCGTGTTTTTCTTCTCGTTTATATTAAAAGAAGTTCACAATATTCATTATTTTCTCTTCTGATCGCTGTCTGCCAAGGCAAGGCTAATATAATCAATAATATTTAATTAAATTAACGATAAAGTTAATAATAACATGTTTATAGATGATCAGTCTTGCATGATGCCGTTTTTCATGCTACGAACCATTGTTTCATTGACTGCAATATTTAAAACGCTCATTATTATAAGTTTCTGCGTTCATTACTTCCAAATAATTATACAGCGTATTTTTACCGTAAAATTACAAGTGTAATTTTTTTATTTTTAGTTTTACGAAAACGGCTTATGGTGGTTTGTCCTGCTAGGATATGCAATCCCCGCAATCTGGAACCAAGTAATTCTGCTTGCTTCGGAGGCTTCGTTACATCAGAAGGAATGAAATCTTTGCCTCTTCATCATCTTGAGCATCTCCCTACAAAATGTGTGTTGCAAGTGGTACCAGAAGCTCTTACGTGATATCCATTCTTGTTTATACAATGCCACCCTTGACTTGTCCTATATTTATTTGAGTTGAAGGCTTTCGCAGCGTTGCTGAATGCTGGTGGAGGTTTTCGGGTTTCGCTGCGTTGGCGGCATTTCTGGCTCTCGACGTTTCGCAGACGTTGCAGTCTGCATCTTCAGGAGATGAAGTGAGATCCGATGGTAGGGATCTGACTTTTATATTCACTCGTGCCTTCCTAGTTTAACCGTTGTCCATCGCTGATTGGCTCGTTCGAGTTGCTGTCCCTTTCTCTTTGGAGGTTGCTCCAACGTATTTTTCCTCCCTTTCACTTTTCCGTTGGAAGAGTCGCTTCCATGTTGCGCTGATGCGCAAACCGTCGTCCCGGTTGAAATTGACCGGATGCTTTTCGATCTCAATAGCTTCGCGAATTAACCTCGGAAAATATCGATCTTCTTTCGCGAGCAATTTCGTTTTCCGAGGTTAATTCGTGAAGCTATTGAGATCGAAAAGCATCCGGTCAATTTCAACCGGGACGACGGTTTGCGCATCAGCGCAACATGGAAGCGACTCTTCCAACGGAAAAGTGAAAGGGAGGAAAAATACGTTGGAGCAACCTCCAAAGAGAAAGGGACAGCAACTCGAACGAGCCAATCAGCGATGGACAACGGTTAAACTAGGAAGGCACGAGTGAATATAAAAGTCAGATCCCTACCATCGGATCTCACTTCATCTCCTGAAGATGCAGACTGCAACGTCTGCGAAACGTCGAGAGCCAGAAATGCCGCCAACGCAGCGAAACCCGAAAACCTCCACCAGCATTGTCCTATATTTGTTTATACAGATCAATGGACCAATAATCATTATTATATTTTGTAAATTTATTTGCTTTCATTTTTACCAATAAATGTGTTGAGGAATAACTGATCTTTTCTTTCATAAATGGATACCAATTCTACATTCTTATTAAGTACGGGAAATTTTCATTTAACACAAATGGGAGGATGAAGAGGGAGTGGAGATGAGAGAGTGACTGCTTATTTAGACTCATTGCCTGGCAACGTCTTCGACCAATGGAAAGTGCTTCCAAAACGCACTGAGGCGGCAGGGGGAGGTTGGAGGGATAATGTGACGTCACGTTTAGACGGTCCTCGTTTTCTAACATTGAGTGTCTCGACCCTGATAGCAACAGAAACAAAGCTAGCAACCTTCAATGTTTTGAACATACGTGCAGATGGTCAATCAACAAAATGTCTGTCAGATACAATCTGATCTAAGGAAAAATGTTTCATGCAAACATTGTAGAACATTCTGCAATATTATTGGCTTATTCTAATCAACGTATAATTGTGATATTTCCTAAGATTGTGCCAAAAGCATTTTATAAAACACATTGCTCATTTTTTCTGATGCAACTTTTTCAGCACCAATTCGCCTTTACGCCGTTCTCGTGCACTTGATTCCCCTACGTTAAACTTTCTTCCAGCCTCACGATTTCGTTTTTCTATAGCGAATTTTACGACTTCTAATTTAAACTGCCAAGTGTATGACTTTCGCTTTCGCACATTTTCGTTTTCCATGGTAAATTAAAAACTTTTTCAATACCGACGCCAAGCTAATTCGAGACTCAATAAGACCATGCGGTGTACAGTGAAAACAACTGAATAACGGAAAGCCGCAGCAAATTATAATTGATTCATTTTTTTCAGGAAGCGTTTCTTTCAAATAGATTTTTTTTGACTGCGCATTATCTATACATTTGTACCAGGTTTGAAGAAAATCACTTGCGCGTTATCTATAAGGTGCGCGTTATAGACCAGAAAATATGGTTTTTCTGAATGTGTTAAATAGTTAAATTTTACGTGTTTGTATTAATTTAAGCATAATTTGTATTAACGCATAATTTGTTTTAATTCATGCATACATTCCGTTAGTTTATGCATAATTTTTATTTGTTTTGTGTATGATATAGATATAGACTATAGATATTTGTCTTGTACATTACATAAGGTGAGAAAAAAAGTTCTTAACCTTTCCTTTATGTGATAAAATTCTAATGAGCAAGTACTTCCATAAATAACTACCAACTACGGTGCTATCAAATATTGACATACTGACCTTATCTGTTGGCTCGTAATGTTCGCTGCAAATGTGCAGCAGCTGCTGGATCTTCAACACGTTCCCAGTGCCGGCATACGCACAAACCTCCACCATTGTAGTCGACATGGACTTGAATGGTTCTGGAATGACCTCGAGAGCAGCCACAATTGCTTCAACAGCATCCTGACGACCTGTACATCACACAAAAGAAATACTAGTGTGATTGGCTAAATATGGCTGGAATAGCTTAAGGATGTTTCCCTATATAATGCATATATCTACTATAGTACTAGATTCTGAGTCTAATAGAGGTTTTCCTCTCTTTATGCAGGGGTTGCATTCCAGGAAGGTGACGCATCAAGTGAATTCGCATAAACAGAACCCATATTTACCATATCTGGCCGAATATAAGCCGACCCCCCTAAAAATTTCCACCATTTTTTGACAAAAAAGTAAATTTCGTAGATTTTATGCTAAAGTGTGCTGGGCATGCATGCACGGCCTAGAATACATTACTCGAGATCGAACAATAGAGTGGGAAATGGTTTAGTTGTTGACATTTCAAATATTACTCCAATTAATAATTTCACATTGCTGAATGATGTTCCACATTCAGTTATGATAATTTCATTCATCTTCATTCTCACACAAGGTCAAATAAAGCAATAATGACCTCACAAAGATCATTTTTAATCCAAGTCTATTACCAATGAAATTAGCATTTACATTGCCTTAAGAAATTGCATTTTATAATTATACATGTTCATATCAATATATCGTATATAACTTCACACAAGTTTTACTGTTAATTCAAACAGTTGAGCATCAATAGCCGTCATCGCATTTTGCGTAATCGTCTGCATAGTCAATGCACATAATTTTAAAAGATTCCATGAATGAGGTTTTAACATGCATATAAACACGACATTGGCTATAGCAATAGCTACAATAGCCAAGTAAAACTAATAGGAACTTCTTTTAATGGATAATGAAAAATAATACAAATTGCTAACTATTGTTAATGATACATATGCGTAGCCCTGAGAAACGAAAGAAAATATCCAATAGCATTTTAGAACAAAAGAACGGGTAACAACGGCAACAAAATACAGGTACTGCTAAATTCAGTGTTCTAGCTTTATTATTTATTCATTAATAATCATCGTAGGTCAAATATTTACCTTACGAAATATACAGTACTATAATTTGAACGCGACAGCAATGAGACATGCTGCCATCTATGGGTGACTACGAGACAACCCTAACCCCAAATTTTTTCTCGAACTCGCATTTAAGTCGAGGGATGATTTTTTCATGATAGATTTTGACAAAAAACATCGGCTTATATTCGGGCAGACATGATGCATGTAAAAGATAGGGATACATTCCATAAGCAACCCTAACTTCCCTCCAAGACGCTCTTCTTTCGCTTCACAACCTCTTATGCACTAAATACAAACTTAAAGCAATTAACACTAAATTATAATCGCCAATAAAGGGAAGCAGATGAGAACAAGTGCTGGAGGGTTGTCCATGCCCAACGCAAGTTCCGCGGGCAAAGAGACAAAACTTCTCAAGTGTGCTCAAACAGTATCACACGAAATCTCCGTCTCATCTTCACTCTACAATATCCACTCCACTCTCATCTGTACTCTAGTGCTAATACGCAAACCATACGAGACAATGAGAGACTGAATGGTCGCTTTGTGGCGCAGTGGAGAACTTTCTTTCATTTGTATTGCACTGGCGGTGTAACCGCATTAGAGCGAATTAAAGACGCATAAAAAGAAATCCCGGGTAGCAACAAGTTTGCTGCGCAATAGCGAATTCACGTAAATCGAACCCTCGCAAAGAGAGGGAGAACTGTATGAGCTAAACTCACCCAAATGACACAACCCAAGTCCAAGTGGAAGGAACCTGGCATACGTGTCCCTAAGGTCAATTTCAGACCTCTCCATCAAGGTCTGCACTATGGTGGCCGTAACATCGGGATTGCAGGAGCCAACGGCGATCATGCCGCATGCTAAAGCAGCCATCCCGACCACCTCCATGTTCGATTTGGAATCGCTCAACACGGGGGTGATCAGGCCTAATACTGCTTCGCGGTTGGACCCGGCATATGCCAAGCCGAGACCTGAAACGAAGACATTATACATATAGTTCCCACGATCGATCTGATATAACGCTCAATAGTAGAGCATTCTTCCGTTAGAAGACTCTGATAATGTTCAAGAATTTTCGACAATATCTAAACAATAAATAAATAAAATTAAACAATATCTTGGTTACGGTAAATAATAGGACAGTAACAAAATGAACAAATACTCAATTACTCATTGATATTGTGTAGACGAAATCTGATATGGAGATTAAAACTGCTGAATTTTTGGGGACATTTTTTAAGTCTTTAATCTTTGAATAAAACAGATAAATAAGAAATATAAATATTTATTCTAATGAAATCACATTTTGTACGCGCTAAAAAGTAAAAAATAAATCTAAAATTCACACGCTTGAATGTTTCAATAAGTAATAATAGTTTTGGACATATACCACAAAACTATTATTTGCCCTAAACTATTTATGCTTTATGGTACTTTCAGTTATTTGAATTTTATATTTATTGGCTACTTTTTAGCACATATAAATGTTGATTTCATTATTTTTTATTTACATTTTAATGTAAAACATGATTCACAAATATCTGTCATTTCTGATGGGCTATAATACTAGTTATACATATAAGAAAAGGTGGCCAGGAATAATACAGGCTCGTATCCCAACATTACATATTTTATTTACATTTTTAATTTCTCCATATGCAATATAGGGGAAAGTATTGTTGAAAAAATAAATTTTGAGATTTCAATGGAAATACACGTTTTGAAAACCCTTGGACCATTTATGTCTGAGTGTATGTATGTGATAGATATTTTGTGGGTGCTCTAACTCAATAATTATTAATCAGATCAACACTCAATTTTATATATGACATTAAAAGTAAAGTACTCCTTTAGCCAAACAATTCGAGGGTTACAACACCCGATGCATTTCGCCCACAAGGTGGGCATCTTCAGGGGAAAAACCTGTCTCAAGTCGACTCCCAGTCACTGTTGAGACCCTCTAATTGTTTGGTTAAAGGAGTACTTTACCTTTAGTAATCTGAGCCAAAGTTATTGAGCTACCAACGATATTTATATATGACAACTTAATTACAAGAATAAGAGTTGATTAGTTTTTGGAAAAAATTGGTCAACCAGAAGTGGGTGTTTACTCTTGTCACATCTGTTATTTTTAAATATTTGCTTTAACGATTAAGTAAAAGAGAGCGAGCTACACTGGCAAATATATAAAATGTAAGCGAAGGAAATTCTCCAAAGCCAGTCAAACTGATAAAACCCGGTTAAAAGGCCGGATAAAAACTTGAGAGCGTGCCACTGGTCTTGGTTTCAGTTGCCCTCTCTTAAGTCCCCCTTCCCCCCGTTTTTTAACCCCTGACGATGGTTACTTTGTAGCCGAAATACGTATTGGGTTTTCATCCGGTTTTTATCCGGGTTCCACTGTTTTTATCCGGCCTTTTAACCGGGTTTTATCAGTTTGACTGGCTTTGGAGAATTTCCTTCGCTTACATTTTGCTTTAACGATGATAACTTGCTAACGGAGCTACTGAGAATGAAGGCTTGGCCTTCGAAATACGGATATAGCACCAGTTCTTCTGGCTATTTCCCCTTTTTACGGTTGGAGTTTAATTTCTACAAACAATTTGCCTAAATATTTGATAAGTGTAAAAATGTATTGGAATAAATGTAGGAAATTTAATTTTCTACAACCTTTGTAAGGAAAAGCATCCTTACTCAAAAACGATTGACTCAATATAGAAATTTTTGCGTAGAAACCTTCTGCACGTGTCATTCCAGCTACTCAAAAGGAGACAGCGAAAAACGATCAGGAGGGAAACCATCATAAAATGTGAGGGCTGAGGCAAGAATCTACCCGGCGTGAGCACCAGAGAATTAAAATGAGGTCATAAAATCTTTTTCCTGTTGGAATACAATAGCTTCTGCGAATATTCTCTGATTCATCTAAGCATTTTTTTGTGGGGCCCCAAAAACCTTGGAGTCCCTACGCACTGCGTTGGCATGCACCCTCCAAAGCTACATCCCAAAGAACATGTTTCTACGACACTGTGGCGATGTTTTTCCTCCCTATCGCACTTATACGAATCACAATGTACAAACATGCACGTTCGAATAATGCCTCTATCGTATATCGCAGATAATCGTATTCTCGCCAGGCATAATAGCCTCACCCTTAGTACGCCATGCCCCAGGATGACGCCCTGTGATTACCAGCCTGCTTTATATACTGTAGGTACCCCACACCTTCCTAACTTTTCCTCTTTCCTTCTCTTACGTAAGAACAACAAAGTAACCAATAAATGGTTCCCAAAATACCATTTTAAAAGGCCCGCCTGCCGTCATTCCCCTCCCCTCTGCTGAAAGCCTCTCCCTCCGGCATCACATGATCTACACTCTCTTGTGCAGAGGCCAGAAGAAAGACAGCTCGCACACGGACGGGAACAAACAGTGGAAGCCCTGATTCATCAGCTGTTTCAGCATTACATGATATCGCTGACTTCGGTGATTCAAGTGCGCAGTAAGATTCCAAGCAGCTCGAAGACATTATTCAATGTTCGACTGGACAACGATATACCAAGTAACTATATCGTAATTATATCTAGTGTAATATAACTGACATTGACCAAGAGACAAATTTCTGTCTCAAATTGTCTATCATATGGTTAACTTTGTATTTGCTTATTGTGTTAATTATGTGAAATTTTGTTATACTGAACATAGTGTACTGTTCTAATTCCATAAGACCCTTAGATATAGCATATCAGTTGGAGTTTGTTGCATCGAAAATTATCGCTCATTGCCAAATCCCCGCTCACCAACTATTGCACCGATTCTCATAACATTGCTGTTGTGAAGAACATAATCGGAGAGCAGCGCAAGGGCAGGGTCGCATTCGTTCCTCACACCGCAATTGACGATACCGCACGCCAAGAGTGCACCAGACTGAAATATTGCACAAGAAACATTGTTAAGAACGAAGTGAATCACACCTGCATGTCAAAAAATGTTGTTAAATTTTTATTAGTCATTTAGTTTGTTCAGGGGCTAATGGGATACTGTATTTCCGCGACTAACCTTAATGTAGTCCTCGGCTGAATACAGGTACTTGTCTATCGGAGTCAAGCCTCCGTCGACATCCCACAAGAGAATTAGTCCGAGAGACGCTGTAGCACTTAACATACCTGAAACAGTTTAAAAATTAGTTTAGAAAAAAAATGTATACTGCACGATCTTTCTAATATCCATGTGCTTCTATATTAAGCAATAATGTCTTTAGTTATATTAATACAGCACGATACACAGTTCAACATGTAGAAGCAATCCAGCTGCTGAGATACCATGAATTATATGTAAAACTCATTATCTTAACGGTAGTATTGGATTTGATTACTAAATAAAAATCTTGTAATTTTCCACTATTTTATTAGTACACGACCTAGGTTTCGACGCTTAGCGTCATCATCAAGTGATACAGAGAAACCAAAAGGGTATATGGAGGAGAGAAAGATGGAGTGGGAGGTAAAAGAGAGTGGGAGGCAGGAAAGACATTGTACGGGCATGAATCTAGGTGATTGGCTGGTAACTCGGTGGAGGGGAAATGACGGTTACAGTATTGCGAAGGGAATGGAGAGGAGGGGTGAGTGGGTTGGGAATAATTGCTCATTAAGGAGTAACACTTTGTTGCCAATATGTTGCAATTTCTCTAGCTGCTCCAAGGCGTCCAGGCGAGGTCCTGTGTGTTCGAAATGGAGGAAATCAGGATTAAAACACCTCTTCGAGTCTTCACATGCCTGTCATTTCAACCCCAGCCAGTGGCAGATCCAAAGGAGGGGCGATCGCCCTCCCCTTGGACGACCCCATTGCCCTCCACTGGGTACATTCTTAAATTCATTCCACGCAACATTCCTTGTTTCTACACTGAAGATTAAGTCTGTATGACAAGGAAAATGAAGGTTCTGATGGAGGTAGGAATTTTCAAAATGTATGGTCGTCGGCAGAGGGGGAATCAAGAGGGGGAGGGGCAATTGAGGCGATCGCCCTCCCCTTGGGAGGTTTCTGGATCCGCCCTTGCTTGGAGCAGCTAGAGATATTGCAACGTATTGGCAACAAAGTGTTACTCCTTAATGCGCAATTAAAATTTTTGTAAAGAACACAAAAATGAATATGACAAAATGCAAAAATTTTTGTTATCCGGACACCTTGTGTCTGGATTCCCCATAATTAGGGGTTCTACTTTGGCATTAGTATACAACGCCAATGTTTATCAACATATCCTCCTTACCATGATCCTTATTTTTGTATAGCCACTTGTTGCCATCCTCCATGAGAACCTTGTCGTGTTCAAATGCGGCGTTGACGAAGCCGTTGACGAAGCTGGCAGCAAGGTTCTGACGAGCGGAATCAATCTGTCCTCCTCCAAATGACGGACGGGAATTTTCAAGGTGAGATTTGTACACATCCTCCGGGGTTTTGGGTTCCATGATGTCCAACTGAAAAGATTATCCAATCATTTGTGTAACGCTAGATAGGTAATCTGGGGTTTAGATAACCCCACACAGCAGTGCTGCCAATTATGCTTCCAATCCAATCAAATTGTATTAAGCGAGAATACGACACCGATGTTTTAAGTATAATTTGTCGAACAAATTTATGTTCGAACTAATGCGGATTGATTCAAGTTCCTCACGATCAAATTGCCACGAGACCAAATTACATAGAACCCTAATTTGTTACGGATTTGAATTAATCTTCAAAAAAAATAAACTTAACTCTTTCAGCTATGTAACTGTTCACGTCTCAAATTCCAATCTCAGTTTTAACTAATTTAAAAATACAATTTTATAAAACTCGGCACAGATTTCCAAGCATTTTTTAACTGTAGGTGTAAGAACGAAACAACAGGGTCAGAAGAACTTACTTCACGAGCCAAGTTGATGAAGTGGCTAGCAAGATGGGCGTTAGACATTATGTCAACCAGTTCATCATACTCGGGCACATTCTCGTTCAATTCCAGGAAAATCTTCTGGCGGCCAAGCATGAAAGCTAACTGCTTCTGGACAGACCTGCAAAGTAATTTAAAAAAACAATCGTTAGGATAAAAATCATCTTGTATATATTAACCTTTTCATGACTGGTACGCCCGTAAATAGAATTGTTTTCTTAATTTGGATGTCATAGGGTGCAGAGGCAACGACTTAAACCTAATCTCCCTTGAAAATAAGAAGAATATGAGCTAACACTGGCTAGTAAGAATGTAATTAAGAAAAATCTCTGATGCCAGCCAATAATAGTAAAAGTAAACACCCTGGATAAAAACCGGATAAAAGAATAAGAACGGCCGAATAAAAACCTGATAAAAATGGCAAGACGTATTTCGGTTACCAAGTAACCATCATCGTGGCCAAAGACTTGAGAGAGAGCGACCAGTGAAGGAAATCACTGTAGCACACTCTTTTATCCGGGGTATTTACTATTATTGACTGGCACCGGACATTTTCCTTAATCACACTAATCTCTCTTATTAAATGAAATCTTATGAGAGAAAATTCCCCTTTTTTCATCACTTGAGTGATTTTAGTGGCAAATCGGAATGCAACCCCCCTTATATAAAATATTATTATGGGGAAAAATTCTACTATACTCTCAGCCATTTTTCGGTACGTAACACCCAGGAATAACGAGAACCCGCTGTATTTACTTTAAAATAGCGGGAGTGGGCATTACACGAGCAAATACGGTATTCCCGACAACTTCTCCTCATAGAAACACTTACAGATCTTTGCAAGAAGTGAAGACGTTTTCTATTAACTGGGGATCGTTGAGCTGCATAGCCAATCGCAAAGCTTGAGGGAATTGGCCAAAGCGTTTAAAGAGACGGAGAGCACATTGAAGAAGGGTTGTATTCTCTGGATCTGGTACATAGGGCACACAACTGCAAGAGAAAATCAATTACAAATTAAACAGGTTAGAAAAGTATGTATCACAAATGGGAGCATTTGAGAGTATTTGAAAGTAATGATTATATATAAATTTTTGAACTCGAGATTGTTTATTCAGACTAGCAACAATGATGACGTAACCACGCAAGAAATTTTATAAGTTCGGCTCAAATTAAGACGACCTTGTTTGATTTCCTTGGTAATGGCTACTCCTACGATAAAAATGTATAGGGCAAGTGACGACGAAGGTTATTTAGAGAAGAAAGATTTTAAAACGCGATTTAAACAATTTAAAAAAAATGTAAAATAGCAAAATGTTTTTTAATTTTATAAATAAATGTTATGGATATATTTTTTATAGAATGTAATGTTTAACGCCATTTGTACAATAACTGAAAGAAACACGGGAAAATATGAATAAATAACATGTATGAGATTTTTCATAGAGACTGATGAAAAAGTGTTAAAATTGTAGTTATGCAAATAATATTTTTCTGTAATTTCATTTTTTAATATCTTTTGTGGGTTTTTGCTATGTTTTACCTGGATGTCTTGCCTTTATGAAAATAAGTTATATATACTAGCGAAAAGAATAAAATACTTTATTCAATGTAAAGATGACTTCATTTTTTTATTAAAAAATGAAAAAAATTTAAACAAAAAATCAAAAGGTGAACTCAAACATTCCCTTAGTATAATTAATATCTGTAATAATTTGTGCAATTACTGAAAGAATCAGGCAAGAATATAAATAAATGTACAGTAAAACTCCGTTATAACACGCCTCACAATGCCGCGGATTCGGATAAACCACGGGTCTAGTCATGTCCCCTAAAATTATTCCATTTATTTTCTCCATAAACAGCTTTGTTTCAAATTTTATGGCGATTTATGAAGTAATCCCTATGAGCTTGCACGTGATTTGCTGAGGAGATACAGATGCTTCTCTACACTGTCTCAAAATCGTATTATTCAATAAAATCAGTCTTTGACCGGCATTTCGTATGGGCTCGAGAAAAACCCTCCAGTCCCACGCCCAGGCTAAGGTAATTAAATACACGTTTCACAGGGCTTTTTGTGGAATGTGTGGTTTCAACTGTTTCTCTTGCTTACCTATACAGCTATATTAACTTTTTTCGATTTTAGGGTTATAGGAAAACGTATACAATAAAAGAAAAGTTGAACAAAATCGACAGAGTGAAACGAGATTATTCGAAAGCTAGTTTATTCCAGGAGTTTGGCGTTCCTGAAGAAACAATTCGTGGTTGGATTAAAGAAGAAGACAAGTTACAATTATTATGCGTTCTTTGCATTAAGTGCACGAAGTGAACAACATAGGGGAGGGAGCATATATGTATTTTCACGTTTAAAAAAAAATTATTTTCAAGGAAATTTCCCGAAATAACACGGGTGTTCACACTGTCTCCCAAAACCCGCGTTATAATGGAGTTTTACTGTATGTGATTTTTCTTCGAGATTGATGCAAAATTGCTGAAATAGCCGTGGCACTTTTGGGCATACCTACCAAAATCGGCATGGCACTCAAAAGGGTTAAAGATTAATATCAAATTTCATGAAAATCCGCTTGGCAGAAGCCGGGAACGAACATGTGGACAGACAGACAGACTGAAGCTAATAGGCAGGCACTCATGCTGGAAGCGAAATACACCTATCCACACTACAAAGTAATATTTCTGAGCATCACAATTGAATGCACATCAGGTTGTTCATAACCTTGTCACTCATACTTAATTCAAGTCCATCTAACAGTTTAGGAGACGAAAGTTAAGACAGACAGACGGATGAGACACGGCCATAAGGCAGTGGCGGCATTCGTGTTTAACTCGCTCCATCACTCACCTGGTTAGGTAAAGACACACTCTGGGGTATGCGCTCTCATCCACATACTGCTCAAGAAGGTCGAGCCGTTCGATCTCCATGAGCAGGTCGCAAGTCTCTGCCTCTGCGTTATGGGCCATGTTGTATGGGACAATCTCTCTCGCCAGGTCTACCAGCTGGACCTTCATTTCTGCGTCTTCGGGAGACAACTCTGCCCACTCTGCAGCTATTTCTCCGGCCAAGTGCCTGCGAATATGTATGTCACGGTAAATGTGCATAGTCCGGCAAATGTATACATTTCCCGGTTAATGTGCACATTTACCACCAAGTTCAGTAAAAGAATAACATACTTTTACCGATTGGATTCGGGAAATGTGCACATTTACCTAGAGACACTGGTAAATGTGGATCAACATTGCAACACAGGCCACAACATGGCAGCGTCGCGAACATCTGTTACAGTTAAGAAGTACAGTAAATGTACGTTATCCGGTAAACGTGTAAATTTCCTGGTAAATGTGCACAGCTAAACTAAACTAAATTTGAACATGAAGGAAAATTTTACCCGGCCCCACCGGGTTGGGTAAGTTAGTCGAAGTGTTTTTGGTTCCTCCTCACATTCATTCATTCATTCCCTCAGGTAGGAAAGCGTTCATCTTAATATATACCAGTGGAGCAAAACCCTCGATGATTTTTGTTATAAATTAACACAATCATTAAAGCATAACATTTCTAGTGCTTACATATTTCCCCATTTACCAAGGCACATCGGTAAAAGTGCACATTTACCAGGAAATGTGCGGATAATACGTATTTCTGGAAATTTAAACTTACATTTACCGAGCTTGGTGGTAAATGTGCACATTTACTGGTAAATGCACACATTTCCCGATTACGTACCTTTATCGTAACATATACAACAACAAACCATCCAATTTATCCGATTTCTCTTTGAACTTACGTATACTTTGTAGAATTCTTCGTCTTCTGCGAGTAAAAACGTAAAAATGCGATGCAGTGAATTTACTACCGATACTTGCGATTTATATAACCTGTTCAGAAATCCTCACATGAGACGTGCATTCCCTTTTCTTACCGACATTTTGGGGGGAAAAAGGTGAGCGGGCTATGCAAGTAAATATGGTATGTGTTCATATTTATGAAGTTTTTCTGCCTTAATTTGTTTACACCAGGGGTCTCCAACCTTTCACCACCCAAGATCTACTTTTCATTTGTAAATTTACCAAGGATCGACCTTTGTGCACGTGGGCCATGATGCGAGAAATACTGCTTTGCGGGACGAGGGAGTCCCGCAAATTAATCCCAAACTGTAAGAGACATAAAAACCAGCATGTCCTGCGTAACACGCCCTACCAATTTGATTGCAAACAACTCATTAGTTGAATTGAATAATCGCGATCGACTGGTTGGAGACCCCTGGTTCACACACTTAGATTTAACATTTGTTAATTTTTAAAAGCAGTGGAACAATATCCCAGCTAAAGTTTGGGAGAAAAATTCATGGGCTTGTATAGGGATGCATCCCTATTTATAACATTTATACAGTAAATCACCATTCTCTTAACGTACATTCGCTGTGTCAGATCTTCCCCCATCAACATAACAAATTTGAAGAATGTTGAATGATTCTCAGCTTCTCACACCCAAACATCTTCATCACGTTTAGGAACAAAAACTTTTTAGCACACACAATATTACTGCAAACTAAAATGAGGTAGCAATGGTAACTAACACTGGGGGACTGTCAAATATCGGGAATTACCAAATATTTTATGAAGTTCTATTGTATGGCTATTGTTATAGGCAAATATAAAGTTTTTTCATTCAATTTTTAACAGATATTTATAAAAAAGCAATTTAAAATGGACGAGTTAATGGCAAACCCGATCACATCCAATTGGTAGCCAAAGTTTGCAGAGTGTTAGCCATGCTAGAAGCCATTGTGCCGGTATATAAGTAGTAGCTTGAAAGACATAATTCTGTTGTTTTCCTCTATACACCATCTTAGAAGAAATATTGGTAGAAGTACTGCACCTTCCTGCATTTATTTCAGTTTGATTTTTGCAAAATGGCATCTGAAGGGTTTTGTGAAGCCAGATCTGATAATTTGCTCAACATTGATTCGTACATGCTTTTGCAGTACATTGGAAGTCATAGGGAGCAGTATTCAGATGTTGAAATGCGTGGAGTGAAGGCAGGCAGGTTTGTACTACATTTAATTGATAAAACAAGTTCGACGGAGCACTTTTATTTTCAGTTATTGTAATAGTACTATTATTTCGACTGAAACGCTGAAGATATGTAAAAGATAGATTGACGTCTTAAAACAGCTTTCCCATATTAAATGAATAAAACAACTCTAGTTTTAACTAATAATATAGAATATTTATTTATGTATTGTTTCCCATGCTGTCCTAGTATCTAGTAGGTAAAATATAGTTAGATAAGTATACAAAAGGTAATGGATGAGTCTGAGACTTCGTGGAATCCCACAATAAAATATAATGAACAATACTAGATAGTATTTTTTATTTATATTAAACTTTTGCTAATTTCCACAAGATATATTAAGTAAAACACGACTGGTTTTGGTGAATAATCACCATCATCTGCCTCGACAGAATCAACAGGTCAAATATTAAGAAATACTATATTATTTCTTTCCAAGGAGCTAAGTAGCGCGAAGAACAATTTTCTCTGGGTTGTAATCATTGTATTTAGGCACTGACGTGCCAGACAATACTTATGACTAGGGATGGGACATTCGATTCCTCGAATCTTGAAAAAGATTCGAGATTCAAAAACTCGAATCTTCGCGCTTTTTTCGTCATTCGAATCTTTCGAATCCTAACCGTTAAACATTTTAACTCAAGACTTTGGAAAGATTAGTTTTATTGACGTCCAATTGAAGCGTTCGTTAAAAAAGAATGCGATTGTTGCCATTTCAGTGGTACCCCGGATCACCAATATCACCTCGTGGCCGCCCTGAGTGCCACACTGTTTCACAACACAATACAAATTTTATTTGTATCTTCTTAATAAATATAGGTGTATTTTTAAAAACTGTATTCTTAAATTTATTTTTCATTAAACGCAGATTTCAAATTTTGCTTTAATTAAAAACTTAATTTTAAGTAAAAGTTTTTTCTTTTTTCTTCTTATTATTATTCTTATATGAAGGATTCGAGGGATTTGAGAACCTTTTAGGATTCGGATTCCAGAAAATTTTGGATTCATCCCACCTCTACCTATAACCCTTCTTAAATTCCATATTGTCCATTTTAGCTACGATATCAGGAAAAGCAACAGGACGAAGTAGCAAAACCACGTGCTTTCAGTATGGTCGTACGTTTAAACGATTGACATGCGATTACGTCACGTACCCCTTACTACTCTCTCTCCAACCAAGATGCCGTTTTTGCGGAATATTTAAAAGTTTTAAACATTTTTTCATAACGCAGACGATTTAACAAAAAAATATTCACAGGGAGTTATTAAGACAATTGCAAAGAATTTTTTAAAAACATAATTAAATATTTTGTCTCCCATTCTCATTGTTGAAAACTTAGTATTGTTTCAGAATAGACGCTTTCAGCTCTTTGACAGCGCATAGATTACAAAAATTGACCAAGAAATAAGCTTCCAAAGAGGCTACATCAACCTATCGAAAAGTTCACTAACAAAACACCACAGTTATATAATATTGATTCTAATTTTTAACAGCCCATAAAACACCACCTAAAACATTTTTAACAGTGGAATATGGTTAATGCAGTGCAAAAATTTTGGCAAAAAAATCTTTTAAAGTCAGTAACAGGACCCCAACCAGTTCCCACGGTACTAACTATCGCTCTTGACAGACAATTATGATAATTAATAAATAAAAATAATGATTAATCCAGGCATTTTTGTATTAATAAACAATTATGGAAATCACTTAACACAGGCATCTTTTGTTAATAAATAACTACATCATTCCAGCCTAATTTGGTACATAAACATCGCAAGGAAATTTCTGTAATAGTCACACGTTTCATTCCTTAGTAGACTTAAACTGTTCAAAAAACCATACTAAATCTTAAAAACAATAAAAATATATGCAAAAGTATAAACAAAATACGTTACTGCTATTACACAAAAATTAATAAAAACATCTTAAAAATCAAAATAAATACTAGATTTCAATTACAGAAAAACTTTCGAGGCCATTACAGCTTCTGTAGTGATGATGCAAAAGAATCAAGTTGGGGAGTGTGACTTTTTTCTCTCACAGTGTCACATACCTGTGACTCGTACCTGTTACTTGAGTCACTGGTGACTTTTTCATTGCACTGTCCTTGAGCTGGTGAAGGACTGCCTGAGCACAGCACAGCGACATCAATTGAAAGCATTTGGACCATTGGAACACTTGGAATTGTTAGAACCAAGTTAGGACTCTGGTGAGTAAGAGTGGGAGTAAAGACCGCACCTCTTCTCCTGTTCCACCGAGTCTGCGGCGACTGAACCTGTGACTGGCTGTGACTCCCATACCTGTTACTTCCCACGCATACCTGTTACCGGTTCCCCATGGGTCACTGTCACAAAATAACAGTTACTGCAAATACTCCCCAACTCGTAATATGAATAACATTTTGAAAGCGGGAACTTTACATGCCGTGAATTACCGCATGCTAAACTAACCACAGCTACGCCTCACCAAATCCAAAACAAACCAAATCTAAATTATAAATTGGAAAAAAAAAAGAAAACATACTAACCTCACATATTCGTGTCCCCACAGACCTATTTCCCCCTGAGATCCACGTAGACGATACTTCAAACAGTCCCTGGTGTCGCTCATCGTCATCGCCAGCACCGACACTATGTCAGCGCACGCGGACTTGGTCTCTGCCATGTCAATTTTCTCATACACTTCCTTCATGGTGTCATAATGAGATCTCATGAATTTCAACGGTTTAGGTACGTTAGTCATGGACGTTGTTGAGGCCCTTATATGGTCCCTTAAGCTGGCCAAGGCCAATGGGTGGGCACTTGTGTCATTCTCCTAAAAGAATATATTAATACTATTTTAATAACAAGCGAGAGAAGAATTGCAGTGCACAATACATGAGGTGTTCTTTTCCTTGTTTTGGGGTTACGACATCATCGTAAGATCACGTCTTTGGTTGAGATCAACGGTCTCACAATATAGCCAATAAGTTCCCTTTAACCCTTAACTACGCGCGCCCTGGCACACAGTACTGCATTTTTGCCAAAATGTGCATAATTCTCGGAAAATAATTCGAAACGCCCCCACTCATCTAAATACCCTATCAGTAAGACACCAACTGTCCGTGAGGAATGTTTCGCTTCTCCGATTCTTTCTGCGACTGTATTGCAAGCATTCATTGCGAACTCTGCCATCTATCTGGAATGCAGCACTGCTCGCGCATAATTATGCACGTGAAACAATTGTATTTTTTGCAATATAAAAGATGAAATTGCCATTTTTATGCAATGTTTTGCAGAATATGCGTGTAAATTAAATGCATGTACAATGCATTATGAAATATGCATGAGATTTCTAGAAGTAAGACCAAATGTTTTTCGAATTTGGAAATCATTTGAATCACGGCGCAACAACAAAGGAGAGAATGCGGCATCTGATAGCGTGTCAGGCGATGACTATTTGTTGACAATAAATGACTCACGTGGCTCATCCAACTAAAACAAAACTGAATCAGAATAACAACCCTTCACTTTACGCATTTCAACCACCAGGTGAATTCGATCTCTCTTTATCGTCCGCCTTTTAACCACTTCTCTTCTCCAATTCCTAACCGCCAACTGTTCCTTTGACATATTTGCAATGAGAAGAAGAGGGTAGTCAAACATTTCCCTGGATGCAATCTTCAAAAAGCCATCAACTCGCTCTAAGTCTCCCCAAAAGTAATTTGGCATGAAGGTAAGTCATTGGGTACAACCTCTGGGAAAAATATGAAATTCTAGAAAAAGTTATAATTAAGGGGTATTTTTAACCCCAATATTCCATTTCAATATCACATAAGAATAGCATGAGATTTAGTGCAAGGCATTCTAAAAATGCATTTTTAAATTATTTACAATTAAGATACAAAGTTGGGACATGCAGCATACTGTGGATAAAAGAATGAAGTTTATTTTCCTTGAAGACAAAATTCAAATCCATGCTGAATTTGCGTAAAAATATGATTTTAATCATAAAATTATGAAAAGTTTTCCAATTTTCAACAATGATAAATATTTAGCATAGCAACGACTCCAATGCCTTTCAATAGGAATTGATTATCCATAGTTCAAGAGCAATGATTTAATGTTTACACTGCATTATATTCCATTTGAATTCAGCCAACGACGTATGCATATGATGACGTGATCATTTTTAATTAATTCTTTTGTCCGAATACGTACTAAAGGGCACGGATGACGACACCATAATCATAACACAAAAAATATCCTAATTTTTACATAAATTTTAGTGTAACATATAGGCTATTGTCTTAATGATGATTATAGTTGTTGCTGAAATCTGGGCCGTGAAACTTGAAATTCAAAAACTTGGACGAGAGCAGAAAATGAAATCTATTGTCTTATTTATATGGGCTCTGCGTAGTTCTAATGCTGTCCCGTTGGTTTATTTTTAGATGGTGGTGATGTATGGTGAGTTTTGAGTATGCAAGAACCGAAAACTAGTATCTGAAAAATTTGCATTCCTTTATCCTTATTCAGAAACGTAACCTCCTGTTACATCATTGTTTATACGGTAAAAACACTTTCTGCTTACTGCACCTTTTCCAGGAACATAACCTGACGTAAGTCCGAGGACTGACTGTATAAGGAAAATATTCCATCAAACAAGGGTGGGAAAGGCTAAATCATGAATGTGGAAGCAGTTTGCTAAGGAAATTGCCAATAGACAATGGGAGCAGTTAAAGGGTTGACAAAGAACACCAAATGCTTAACGGCCCATTATCAGGAGCTAAAAACCTTCTTTTCTGTCTCTCCTTCTGGGATGGACTAATTAGTACATAGCTTCTTCAATAACATCAATTTTGATATTAGTAAAATTATCCAACTACACGTGACCGCACAGAGAACAGCGGATACTCAGGACTGGATACGGCAGTCGGAAAAACCAGGTAAATTCTTTCCGCTACAGTTGGCGACTGATTAATGTACCTGAAACGTTCACTGCTGCCCTAGGCTTGGGAAACACCGTTCCCCACTAATTCATAGAAAGAACTAAACAACATGGAAAAGTATACTACATAAATAGAATACAAAGAGATTTCAAAGGCGTACTTAATGGGAAATATGTATAAAACAGTATCGAAAGATTGAGCGATTCTCAAATTTTTATCCCCGAAACTACAAGTCATAATTATATGGTCTTGGGGATTATCTTTTAGAAAATATTGTTCTCTATCCAAATAAATTTTTAAATCTATACCTCACAGAATGGGAGAGAACTATATGAATTTTTAATTGTTGTTTGCTGAGAGAACTGTCTTCAATGTAAACAAAATATGCGATGTTTTGCTTGTGGTTTTCTAGAATTTCTATCTCCAAAATTATATTTTTGAAACGAGAAAAAGTCTGCTATGACCGGGAATCGAACCCGGGTCTTCCACTTGCCGGGCGGATATTCTACCCCTGAACTATCGTAGCAGATCAATTTTCTCGTTTCTGAACGCGGATGTTTTCTTGGTTGGGAGGGAACTAGCCAAGCTAGTGTCAAACTGCCCCAACGGATGTCCTCAAATAGATACACCGAAGAAAACTCCCCCCTCTCAAATAGTGAGATTGCCAGGCAAGAAATTGATGGAATAAAGCTATCTGAAGATCCTATGCAGACAGGCATAAGCTGTAATGTTGGGAATAATTTTGAAACGAGAAAAAAATTCCAAATTATTCCCAACATTACAGCTTATGCCTGTCTGCATAGGATCTTCAGATCGCTTTACTCCATCAATTTCCAAAATTATAACTCTTAAGTACATGGCCTCATGGACTTTCTTGTTATAAATGTTGCTCTCTATCTGAATAAATTTTTTAATCTATACCTCACAGATCATATAAGAGCTAGGGAGATAAAAGTTTGATACTTCATTGTTGCTTAACGGATGCCATTTAACGAGATGCGAGTATAAGTTTATTAAAGTAATTATGTAAAGTGAAAGTTCTAATTCAGTTAAAAATCACAATTGGGTGATGAATTTTAATAACGATCACTCATATGTAATTAAAATAAAATCCGTCCAGTGGTTTAGGAGATGAAAGTTACGACGGACGGACCAGGCGTGCCCATAAGGCATTCTGCTATTACTGCTTTCCTGGTCAAGAATGCCTAATAATTAAGCAACATTGTCTAGAAATTGATGAAATAAAGCCATCTCAAGATCCTATGCAGACAGGCATGAGCTATAATGTTGGGAATATTTTTGAAATACCCGGGTCTTCTACTTGCAAGGTTGATTATCTACCAATGGACTATCGTAGCAGATCAATTTTCCCGTTTCTGAATATGGTTGTTTTTCTTGGTTGTTTAGTGATAGAATAACCGCCCGGCAATAGGAAGACCCAGGTTCCATTCCCGTTCACAAGCCTTTTTCTCGTTTAAAAAATATTCCCAACATTGTCAAGGCATGAACATTTTTCACCATTCATCAAACATAAATACACACAGTCATTACAGAAATACTGTGTATACACGTGTACATGTTGATCTCGTGTATAGGTCAACCCTCGACCTTTTAATAAAAATTTTGGTTTTTCATATATCTTGTGTATAAGCCAACCCTAGTCTTTGAAGTTTAACAGAACAACATTCTTGAGTTTACCTAATGTGTATCGATCCATTTGATTCAATAAAACAATATAATCCAATAGATTTATAACAAGTAAAACAATCTAATAATCTATTAAAATTCATTATCTGTAACAATATACAGGTTTCCCAGTCTCTATTCGGGGGTTGCGTTCCAGGAAAGTGACGCATAACGCGAACTCGCATAAAGAGAACCTATATTTACATGTAAAAGATAGGGAGACGTTCCACAAGCAATCCTAATTCCCCTACAAGACACTTCTTTTGCTCCATAACAACTTCTTATGCGCTAAGTAGAAAATTAAAACAATTAACACTGCAAATTATACTCGCCAATAAAGGGAAGCAGATACGCACACGTGGCGGCTGTTGTGATTGACACAATAGTAGAGGTTTAAAGTGTTGGAGGGTTGTCTTGGCCTAACATAAGTTCTGCGGGCAAGGAGTTAAAGCTTCTCAAGTGTGTAATTAAGAAAAACCTCCAATGCCAGTCAATAATAGTAAAAGTAAATACCCCGGATAAAAGAATAAGAACGGCCAGATAAAAACGGCGATATGTATTTCGGTTACCAAGTAACCATCGTCGTGGCCAAAGACTTGAGAGAAAGCGAGACGAGTAAGGGAAATCACCGTAGCATACTCTCAAGTTTGCCCGGGGTATTTACTTTTACTATTATTGGCTGGCATCGGAGATTTTCCTTAATTACATTCTTACTAGCCAGTGTTAGCTCATATTCTTCTTATTTATCATTACTTCTCAAGTGTGCTCGAACAGTATCACATGAAATCTCCGTCTAATATCTACAATATCCTCTGCACTCTTATCCCTTTGGCTGTAGTACTAATAAGGACAGCATAAGAGACAATGAGAGACTGGCCGGCTTGTGATGTAGCGTAACCGCATAAGAGCTAATCAAAGAGGCATATAAAGAAATTCCGGTAGCACTAAGTTTGTCACATAAAGAGAGGGAAATCTTTATCTTGAAATATGTAAATTTCTTCTGTCGATTGAATTTATTTCTATACATTTATCTTTGCAATAACCTTTGCATTTAATTTACGTATAGCTTACTAGACCTATTTTTGTAGGGCTCAGATAGGGTGGTTAAATCGTTTGAGAGATGTGGCACACCCAATCAACTAGACGTGACAGAAGACGATATTTTGTGGAATGATACGTCTGATGAAGAACGTCTCGGTGACCCATACAATGTCAATATTCAAGAAAAAGATTGGAACAATCCATTTGGATCTGATACGGATCTGATGCTGTGGACTTTAAGGCGCACGAGTACAAATGTTACCTTTGAACCAATTCAAATCACAGTAGCTTTTTCTTTCGTATAAACTGATATTTGCTCCATAAAAGTTTTAAAACCGCCGGATTAATAATGTCTTGGATATTATTCGTCGACCGTCTACTTGTTTGCTAAACATTTGGTCTTAAAAATTTCACCTATACATGAGTATGTGAGCAGATTTGAGCTCTGCACGGGCCTGATTTTCTAGGCCTGGCCCATACAAATTCGGACCCGGCCCACACATTGTCGAAGAAATTGTAGGCCTGTGGCCCGTTTATAGCCCCTCGGCTCGAAAAATGTAATTATTGTATTCCAAATTTTCTACCAGCATCTGCGGGCTATCAATGAATTGAAAAGGATTTTCTGTAACCCACATATTTGTATGCCTTGGAAGACCACAAACAAAATAAATTACTATACAAAATACGTCTATATATAATAGATACAAACAATGTTATAGGCAAAAAATATATTAACCAAATCAGTATGGAGGACGAGTCACAATCATTCTTCAATATCCTTGGATTAATTTACCTAAAAAAACCCCATGCCACTTTTCTGCTTGAACCCATGCAGTACAGAGGACTTGTGTTACTAGTCCTCCGAATTGAATGACTTAAATAAAACCTTATACAAATCTTATACGTAAATTTCAGACACTGATTAAAACATTTCGGCCCGTCAAAGCCCGAAAATTTTTATAACAAACTTGACATATCTAGCAATTTTTAAAGCCCGGCCCAGGCCCGTTATAATTAAGCGTCAATTGTTAACAATAGTCTACGGTAGGTGGCATAGTGGTGGCAGCTAAGAATATAAGATATCTCTTAAACAATGCATTGTATGGAAGAATGTATCAAACAAAGGTTGTAGAAAATGAAATTTCCTACAACTTTTATTCCAGTACATTGTTACATTTATCAAATATTAAAGCAAATATTTCAAAATAACGGATAAGTGACAAGAGTAACCACCCTCTTCCGGTGGACCGATTTTTTTACCAAAAACTAATCAGATCTTCTAACTTTTATAAAAATGTTAAATATAAAATTTTGCGTTGACCTGATTAATAGTTTTTGAGTTTGAGCGCCCACAAAAATCTATCGCATACAGACAGACAAGACATCATCAAGAAAATAGTCAAAACGTGTTCAGGGGACCTTAAAACATGTATTTTCATTGAAATCTCGAATTCAATTTTTTTCATGAAAACAATACTTTTTCTATACTTCATATATGGAGACGGTAAAAATGTATTCTTTGGTCAAAAAAATCACGGACTCGTAAACCAGTATATACAGTAATCACAATTTCTATCAGAGAATGCAAATACATCTTTTGAGAAAGAAAATTCCTGGTTAGGATTTATTCTTTCTATTTGTATTAACATAAAGAGTTTAGCTTAGCACTTCACATCATCTCCGCAGCAAACAATTCTATGCGCAAGAAGTAAAGATCTAGAGAAGTTTCAGCACCAAAAATTGTTTTATCTGGCAAAAATTTTGCTCGACTTTTTAGATGGTTTAAAATTATCACTAATACAAAAGCTGTTTTGTAAAAATATGTTTTAAGCCAATTCTCTTCATTTTTATTTACAAATAAAACAATTTTCATCCTTCATTAACTGGAATTAAAATTTTATATTTTCATTATTATTTAAGAAATATAAAGTTTGTTAAACTTTATGAAAATTGTGAAAATTACTAATGGAATTATGTATGGGAACACGAAGAGAAAGACTTATGGATGACACAAATTGGGTTGAGCATGTCTAAAACCAAGCAGAAGGTAGAATTAGTGTCTATATTAGATAAATAAATCCAAATGGTAGAAAAGCAAGTTTTAAAGTGTTAAAAATACTTACAACCAATCTTTCAACCAGAAGATTCAATTCATCTTGGAGAAGTTTATCCTCTTCAGACTGTAAAACAAACGAAAACTTATAAACACAAAAAAAGAATGGAAATTTACTACTTTGTGAATAAAACAACTTCCAACCTCAACTTCAACTTAAAAGGAAAAAAAGCATTTTTATTCATGAACGTGCGTAACATTACACAAGAACAAAGAAGTTTAAGTTCACAAAATTATATGTTTCAACGATACAAAAATAAACAAAGGCTTCATTAAATACTCGAAAACGCATAGAAAACATATAATTATCGGGTGTATTTTTTTTATCAACGCATCGTGTTGTCGTGACGTCAAATTTTCTAATCCTTCCCTTTCGTAATAACAAATTTCACCATTTACCGAAATCGACTCCGCAAAATGGGAGACATTAATTACGAAAATCCCACGGGCTGTGCAAAAGGCACTTGATAAAAATGTTAGCTTCAAAGCTGCACTCACAGCCATGCAATCGGATTCAATGAGTCGAGTGAATAAAAAATAAGCAAATGCTTATGCTGAAGATTTCTATCACTTTTTAAGCAAATGCTTGATTTGGGGTGGATAAAACCGAGCTTTTGCTTAATGCTTTAAGCCTCGGTGGTGACAGGGTAACGTCCTCGCCTGCCAATCCGAAGGTCGCGGGTTCGAATCCCGCCTAGAGGGGTTTTTCTTCACGTAGGGCATGGATGTTTGTGACAGTCCTTGTTATTATGTTAATGAGCCCCTTGTAAAAGGCTGATTACGGCTGTTTAGGGGCCGCATGGAAATAAATAAATAAATATGCTTAAACTTTTTTAAGTAAGGTAAATGGCTTGCTAAGATATTTCGAAGTACTCTATTTTCATGAGAACTGATCCTAAATATAAATATGGTAATTTATGGTGACACAAAAGGTTAAAAAATATGAGAAAAGTTTCAACAACCAACAGTTATAAAAATTTATATCGTTTCCCTGAAGAAAATGTTAATTATATTTCTGTTACTCGGAAAATATCAAGAGAGACGTGGCGGGGGTACCGTCTTCTAAACAGAAGATAGAAATTTTTTTAAGGTACTTAAGTGAACCCGGATTTCAAATAGGAGTCGGGGAAGATCACCACGTACAATGCACAACTGCATGTACGACGGAAAAATTTGTGGTGTCCAAAATCACTATAAAGGCAAATGACTGGATAAAATTACTATAACTAACTGAATAAAAATACACCCATGATTTGTGATATTATCGAATTCAGTTATAAAAGAAATAGTTTTAAAAAAATTATTAATTACATTTTTTAAAAATATTATCCAATATATGTATGTTTTTAGTTTGAAATTCAACTATGTAAAACTTTAAATGTACAAAAAAAAACAAGTGAAGGAAGAGTTGCAAAGAGCTTTCTTCCGTAAAATTTAAGCATATGCTTAAAACTGAGTAGCATATGCTTATAAGCAAACTTTTAATCACTCAATATGAAGCAAATGCTTTTAGCAAATGCCTTTGCATTTACTGTTTGCTTTAAGCATTTGCTTAATTTTTATTCACTCGACCCAATACGCTAAAGATGCATAGAAATGTAAAAAAACCAAGTTCTCCTAGGAAATTTATCAGCAAAATACATCTATGCGCAGTTTCCTATTCAAGATAAATCTGAATTCAATAAAAACACAACTATACTCAAATAAATGGCTTTTTGATTAATCTACCTTTTAAAAAATAGTTGAATTTCTTCCGGATAACATATACATACACACTATTAATGAGCAAACAAACAGATGACCCCCTTCATAAGATTCGCAAATCGGCAATCACGAGGATTTATTTCTTGCACCTACACGATCGCAAATAGAGATTTTTTAAATGCTGAGCGTAGATAATAATAAGCGAGTGAAGCATACGAATTCTTCATTAAAAATTAACATCAAACAGGGAAAAGGAAAACAACGATTTCCAAAAATATTACTCGATTAAACAAGTAAAAATAAACGAAAGCTTTAGGAATAAAACCGTAAGAATTAATTAAAATTCAAACCATTAAAAGAAAACGACGCGTGCATGCATTAAATTATCACGGTAAAAAAACCTTAATTTCCCAAGAAACCCTTCAAATAGTCAAACAATGTTATACAACTACTAGCACACCCTTCATGTTGCCTTATTTTCTTCCTGTTGGAGTTAAACGGGAGTTTAAATCGATTAGGAACACTTTGTCCAACGACTACATGTAATTTTAATTACCGGTCACCAAAACAAACTTCGCTGACAGAAGTAGAATAAGAGAACTTACCGATATATTTGGAACTGCACTACACAACCACGAGTTTACATTCGAATCATAAACGCATGAATGGATGTCAAAGGTGGTCTTTAAACACAAAGTTTTAAAACTTACAACTTGTCAAAAAGTTACTTGGGCTACGGGATTGATATGGGCACGCCAACAGTATACCACCACCGCTACATTGGTAAACGAAGGACTATTTTCAGTTAAATACAATAAGAATTTCAGTATAATTCTCACCAATTCATTTTTCTCCTCTTCAGTTTTCTTATCTTTATCTTTTGTAAGTTTAGCATCCTTCAATAAAGCTGCTGACATCTTGACCAAAACTACCAGTCACTCTGAGAAACAGAAAACGGAAGATCTTCATTTGTTTTTTGCATTTATGACATGGGTGAAACTCTACATTTCAAAGAAGCGTACATTGCGAGTCCTCTGGCGAAACTTTGAGTTATTAAAAATTAAACATGGTAGGTAACATAAAAAATAAATTTTATTGATAAACCTACCGTTACCTTTTGTTTAACACTTTGGGTGCTAAAGACGTTTGGTTACGTCTTTGGCGGCCAGTAGCTTCCGCGCGGGATACGTCCGTGAACGTCTTTCATATATCCGTGCTATTTTACGCTGGTAGACGTTCAGCAACGGCTTTAGCATTTCATTACTGAAATTGATGGAATGATATGATCCGAAGATCCTATGCAGACAGGCATAAGCTGTGAAAGTTGGAACAATTTTGGAAACGAGAAAAAAGTCTGCTATGACCGGGAATTGAACCCGGGTCTTCCACTTGCCGGGCGGATATTCTACCTCTGAACTATCGTAGCAGAACATTTTCTCTCGTTTCTGAACACGGATGTTTTCCTTGGTGGGACGGGAACTAGCCAAGCTAGTATCAAAATGCCCCAACAGATGTCCTCTAAGAGAATCATCGAAAGAAACTCCTCCCTCTCAAATGGTGAGACTGCCAAACATGAAATTGATGGAATGATATGATCCGAAGATCCTATGCAGACAGGCATAAGCTGTGAAAGTTGGAACAATTTTGGAAACGAGAAAAAACGAGAGAAAATGTTCTGCTACGATAGTTCAGAGGTAGAATATCCGCCCGGCAAGTGGAAGACCCGGGTTCAATTCCCGGTCATAGCAGACTTTTTTCTCGTTTCCAAAATTGTTCCAAATTTCATTACTGGATATCAACGACCATATAGTTCATAATGCTGCCACTAGGTAGCAGATGACTTCGCTTTTGTGATTTTTTTCAAGATACCTATCATTCTCTACCACCTATAACTTACGTGCTTTACCGTGACATGGCGCGCTGTATATCCTGTAGCGTCTGCTAGGATTTTGTTGTGTTTAGATCGCTTTTATGTAATAATAATGAGCGAAAAAGTATATTCAGACACAGAAGTATTTGATATACTTTAGGGTTCATCTGATAGTGATGATACCTCAGCTTTGAACGATGATAATCATGAAGATGATGCAGACTATAATCCTGAATCCGAAAATTCTGATGAAGGTCTGTGAATAATTTCTTAGATTCCTTTTAAATTGCATTATATTGTAATCCATGAATAACAACTGTAATAATGTATTTTTAGATAATGAATATGAAGAGAAAATACAAGTAACTGTTTCTGCATCTACTTCCTGTGGAATTAAAAGAAAATGGGACACTCCAAGTAAGGATTTATGTTCAGGTTGGGACGCCAACACGCCAACAACAATCCACCATCAATTGAGGTTTATACAGGCTTAATTTTTTTCATAATTTGTTTAGAAAAAACTTTGTTAATTTTTATTGTTCTTTTGTTCTATAACCATTTAATGTTTATACATATACAATTTTGGCGTAAAACGTGTTTTTAAATAAAAATAAATTTTCAATTATTTTATTTTTCCAAAAATAGCATGTATGTTAACATTGTTTTATTATAAAAAATATGTAAATTGACTGAAAAGGCATTTAGTTATCCCATGAAGGAATCAGCTTGCTTTTACTTACCACCAGCAGGGGCGTTGAGAGTTGACTATATTTATTGAAAAAAATAACGTGTTAATCTTAAATAGCAAAAAAATTAATGAATATAACGTGAAAATGAAATAAATGTAAAATTTTGCCATAAAAAATCATATCAAGTAAACAACATATTCTAAGAGAAAACATATAAAGTAGCCTGATTGCCCATCAAATATGATGGGTATGCATGAATTAAGTATTAGGTTAAAATTGAAATAAAAATTAATGAAACCAACTGTTATATGCAATAAAAAGTAAACAATAAATATAAAATTCACATAATTGAATGTTTCAGAGAGTAAAAATAGTTTTGGGGAAATAGAAATTGTATGACAAAGAAATACATTAGCTATACAATTCCTACAGGCCCAGAATTATTTTAAATTTATGGAACTTATAATTTTCTCTACCGCCTTCTTTCTTCCACCCTCTCCTTTTCTCTCTCACATTAAACCATTCAAAGCACGCATCCCTAACGCATATAGTGCTAGTAGAAGGTGCTTGCATACTGCAAGCATTTCATCTCACCTTGAAAAAACATTAATTTTTCAGACAGATATTTCATCATTACAAATATTCTATTAATTCTTAATATTTCACCTCCGCAGCGATTTTTGTTTTTCCCACATGTAAAAATAATAGTTTAAAACAATCCCCAAATGTTGCAATTTTAAACATTTTACACTTTCTCCATTATGGGGTACAAATGCTACACATTTGAGCCAAATTTTAAAGTTGTAGCTCTTCTAGAAGTAAAATAATATTTTTCTAACTGTTTAAATTTTAAACTTTTTTAACGGCCGCCGCAATGTATATATGGAGAGATTGAAATGTTTATTTGTGCAAATGCACTGTTCTGTAAATAATTTGAAAATTGCAGATTCTTAGCTCATCCTGTAGTACCTAAAAAATTATTAAACTTCAATGTTCAAATGGGGTTAAAACAACCCCTAAAAATTAACAATTTTAAAATTTTCCATTTTTATAGTTGGTTATGAGAAAAGTTCTATAATCTCGCAAAATTTCAGCTTCCTAAACTTATTAGATTGGTCTACACACTGGATTGCGTTTTCCCATGCTAACTTATGGGAGATATTCCGGGGTCTCTGGAATTGAACGCAAGACACTGCAAGCAAAAGTGACAGTAATTATCAATAGATATTGCAGCCATCTAGCAACACTGAAAATTTCATATTTCTAGCTTACCGGCAAGTGCCCATAATTAATTTACAGAAATGCCGCAATGCTTTTCTTATGGGAAAAAACGCAACTTTCGGAATTTCTGGAGTCGCACTCATGTCACTTAGGTAGGAAGTCTCATTTTATCTGAAGGTTTCTCCATCATATCTACAAAAACTAAAACTTTCAGCTCTTGTAGTTTGGGCTGGACATTAGTATCCTCCTATATGTTATCATCATATATCGACGACTCTTACAGAGGAGGATATAACATAATAGGTGGTAGATTGCGTTTGTCGCCTATGAATTGGCATTGACTGGGGTCGCAGGTTTTAAAAAATTATTGTTTTCTCTTGAACTGTGGCTTTCTCAGTGAAATTATGTCTTGTGCGGTATTTGGTTGTAATAACAGTTACAAAAATTGTAATGGTAGGGTGAGATTTTTTCGATTTCCTCAAGAAAAGTCCATTCAAGGATCATGGATTCGAGCATGCCGGAGAAGAGACAGCGTAAACGTGAAATCAGGTAAGAGCAGGTATTCTTTGGTTTAAATATGCTACTTATTAATTTAATCTAAATCTATTTATTTAATTATTGCTGGTGAATTTAACTTCAGTGATTTGGTTGTAGTGAAACTAGTGATGTCGGTATAAATAGTTAAAGTGTCAATATTATGAAATTTATTCATTCGGTATGATGTCAACTATTACTTAATCGATTTATACAGTCTCTCCTCGGTGTATTTATGCATATTTAGAATGAAAGTGCTTGGTGCAATATAAATTTGTCACAAATACAGTATGTTGAGAGAATAGCATGTTAAAAAATAAGTTGTATTTTTTGTATAATTCTTAAATATCTCTTAACAAGATCTGAAACATTATTTATTTAATTTACAATAAGTACCTACTTAACATCATAAGCGTTACTAAAATACAAAATTTTACTGTTGCGTTAATGTAAATTTAGCAATGTTTACAAATATGTGCCTTCTAATTATACAGCACCAGTTCTTCCTACATAAGTTCATGCGCAGTGTTTATAAATTTAAATATCATATGATTTAACGAATTATTATTTACATTTGAAATTTAGGTTGTTTTCTGATCGATTTAAGTTTTTGAAAAATATAAAGCTACAATTTTGCCCATTTTTTCGTGATTGGTGAATATTTTAGTTGAGTTTAGGCTTCAGTCATTAAAGTTTGCCTGCACCAAAGTATTTTATTGTAATGTTCCCACCTGTTGGCCATATTGTGCTTTTAAAGGTAGTTCATAAAATTATTTTTGACTCTGTGGCTTAGCCCATCATACTGTTGACGTTTTACAATCATTTCCATTAATTAGCCATTATCAAATGCGTACGTATCAATTATTTAATTAATTATAAATTTTTTGCAGCACGAATTTGCTCTGTGCATCATCAGTGGTTTTCATATTCTCATCAATCAATCTTAGCTTTTACAAGTAAATGTCTGGTCACAATATTGTTAATATTGATTTTTATATCGGTGACAAAATGCCAATGGAGTTAATGGTAAGAAAGTTTGTACCATATTTTGTTATGTAACATATGGTCCATGTTTGGACCAGATGTGTTGTTTATAATTACAAAATAAATTACTGAATCCAACAAATTTTTATATTTATCAATAAATATTTTATTCTGCTTTTAAATTATTTTATTATTATTCACCCTTTGACAAGCTACGACTTGTTGAATCATGTCCTTGAGAAATAAGACAAGTTACGGCCTGTTTTTAATCATGTCCTTGAGAGATAAGACAAGTTACGACCTCAATATTTGTTTCATTTTGACACATTTAAAACCAGCACCAAAAACCTACTGCCAACCGAGAAATTTTAACTCGATTCAAATTTACCGCCTTCCGAGATACCAACCAAACATTGCGAATTTCGATCTGCTTTTATTTTTTAGTTCCAACTTTCTCCAAGTGGTGACAATAGGCGATTTTCGCAAATCTTTTTGCAAACGCGCCTAATAATAGTCTGAAGTCTAACAATGACTGCGATAATTTATAATATAAATAAAGTTATTACAAGATGACCCAAACGGAACTTACGTTGCCTACTTTCCATTTAATCATTTATTCAATACTTATATTGGGTTTAATAGCTTAAAAATTTCCGCTGATATGTTGCTCCATGAGTTCCTAAATTTCATAATTTAGCATTGTAAAATGCTACAAATACATTCAAACAAAATATAAAATTGATCACGCACATATGTGTGGCATGCATAGCGCCTGTATGTATTAGAATACACCGAGTCCGAGTGTAACAATAGTTGTTGCTATGGCAACACTCTCGTAATGAGTGATAAAAACTGCAAAAAATCTAATATTCACTCAAAATTCGAAAAAAAAACATCAATAAGCAAAATTCTACGATAGAAATTAGAATCCTCATTCCTTTCCTTAGAGAATATCACAAATCCCGCTCCGATATTACAATTCTAAAATATCTTAGAGTGCAACAGAAAATTACACTGCACGATGGATTTCAGTTTTTCCACGTAATCCAAATGAGAAGGATAGTTCCTGGAATAATCACCACGAAATGCGTCATGATAACCAGTCTATCGGTTAACATAAGATAATAAAGGGAAAAGGACAGACAGACACAATGCCATAACTCTAAGAGTAAGCATATTTCCATTCTGGAAAGTAGGCTATTACATGTCCTTTGCACAAAGTAAACGCAAATAGGGAAGGTCGATTCCGCCCGTCCTCTGTAGTTCGCATTTGATAACTGGGAAACAGCTGGATATATTTCGATGAAATTTGCTGTTGGTGAGTTTTGCTAAAATTTATCGGCCGATATCAGTTTTTGTCAAACTCGGACAACAATGATGACCACTTTGCATTAAGAGCTACAATGTTACTTTGTTCCGATTTAAGAACCCTTTGCAGAATTTTGATAAAATTTGGTATTGTGGAGATTCGCTAAAATTGGTCGACCGATGCAAATGTCGTTCAAACTCGGACAACAATGACGGCCACTTTGCATTAAGAGCTACAATGTTACTTTGTTCCAGTTTGGGAACCAATGGGAGTATTTTGATGAAATTATGAATTGGGGAGTTTTGGTAAAATAGGTCCATGGATTTCAATTTTGGTGAAACTAGAACAATGATAATCACTTTGTATTAAGAGCTACAATGTCACTTTGTTCCAGTTTGGGAACCGTTGGGCGTATTTTGATGAAATTTGGTATTAAGGGAATTTTGCTAACATTTATCGGCCGATTTCAGGTTTTATCAAACTCGGACAGCAATGATGACCACTTTGCATTAAGAGGTACATTGTTACTTTGTTCCAATTTTGGAACCGTTGGGCGTATTTTGCTGAAATTTTGTATTGGGATGTTTTGCTAAAATTTTTCGACCTATTTAAAGTTTGGGCAAACTCCGACAACTATGGTGACCACTTGAAGTAAGAGCTATAATTTTACTTTGTTCCAATTTGGCAACCGTTGGGCGTATTTTGATGAAATTTGGTATTGGGGAGTTGTCGGCAGTTAATACCCCAAGGAGACCCTGATCTCTCCTGTACAGATCCTGATGTCGGCGGATACAGCCTCCATCGATATGTAGATTCGCACCGGATAGGAGCGATGCTCCACAGATAGCTGGCGTCTGGGCAGTACCCGATACATGACGGCGACAGTTTTACTGGCGTTCACTGCAGTGCGCCACTTGCAGTACCAGGCTTAGACTCCGTCCAGAGCCCTCTGTTGGTAGATCACCGCCTGCTTCTCGCTAGCGGACTTTGCAAGCATTGCCGCATCATCGGCATAGAGGCCGAAGATGACGTGGTGACCGTGCTCGTGGGTAAAGATATTAAACAGTACTGGGCATAGGACCGACCTGCTCCAATCGAGTGAATCCCAGACCGCTTCCCTGCCCAGAACACCCAGAATTTTCTGTTCTCCAGGTAGGAGCGCAAAAGTCGGATGAGGGGTGGTTGAAAGCCAACCCAGAGCGTCTTGGCAAGTTGCGCCGCATGCCAGACTGTCAAACGCCTTGCTAATGCCCAAGAAAACTGTTGCCGTCCATTTCCGGAGGTTGAAACCGTCGGCGATGAAGTCGACTACCCTAGCAAGCTTATTCGTGGTAGAGTGCTGCTGGTAGGCAGTTATGTACCTCTGCAGGGTTGGAAGAACAAGTCGTTCAAACATCTTCCCGAAGTTGTTGAGGAGTAAAATTGGGCGGTATTGTTCAGCGACATTCGCGGCCTTGTTGGCCTTAGGGATGCCGATGATCTTCGCTCTCTTCCACTCCTCTGGGAAGTGCCCGATTTTCAGGCAGCCATTGAACTGGGCCGCGTGGTACTCAACAGTAGCGATGGGCTGCTGCTTGATGACAAACTCGCTGATGTCGCCATTGCCTGGAGAGTGATGGGTGGATAGTTTCCTCATCATGGCTACGAACCCTCGAGTGCCGATCCGGGGAAAGGTCTCCTGGTCTGCCTCGGTGCCCCTGGCAAGGATATCAGCTGTGGCTGACACCACAGCTCTTTCGGAGTCGACCGAGTCAGCAGTGGAGGGGTTCGGCTGGAAGATGCTGCTGAGATGCCTTGCAAACTATTCAGCCTTCTCTCTGGGGGAGCAGGCAAATCCCACCATGGTTTCGAAAGGGAAGTCTCTCCGTCGGGTTGCGCGCAACCCTCTCCAAACCCGCCAGATGGAGTTGTCTGCAAGAGACACGTCAGCCAGGTGTTCATCCCAGGCGTCTGTTTTGATCTCCTGGATAGCTGCACGGACACTCCTGTTGAGGCCGTCTAGGAGCTTGCGAAGGTCCGGCATTCTGTGGCATTGCCATCTTCTCCGGACATTGTTGCGGTAGGCTACCAGCCTCCTGACCGGCTCCGGGAGCCGGCGGCAGAGCAACCTGGGAGTGGACTTCCAGGAGATACTCCCCTCCATTGCTGTTTGTACGACGCCAGCAACACTTGCTGCTATGGCATCAGATTGTCCTTTGGTCGCCGGCTCATCAAGATGGATTGGGAGGGCCAAGCCGATGGAATGGCGGAAGGCTATCCAATTGGCTTTGGCGAAGTCTCTTCACCGAAGCGGTGGGAACCTCCCCAGAAGGTTGCCGTAATGCAAGAAGGTGACCGGTAGTCTGACGACAGCTCGTTTAAGGTGTGCAGGGCCATGGACACCTGGATATTAGAGACAAGAGCAATGCAGAGGACGTCAGAAACTGGGACGTATATGGGGGCCGCGGGCTCCAGGTTAGTCATTCCTGCCACCCTGTCGAGCTGGTGGAGTTTACGCCTCCTCCAATTGGATATTCTGGAGTTCCACAACCGTGGAAACTCCGTCAGCGAACGACCAGGGGCGTAATATGCTGCCACCACCCGCAGAAACCCTCTCGTCATACGGATGCCAGCGGCCACTGCCTCAAGTTGAGACATTTCAGGGAGTGGGTACTCGTGGTACTCGAGTGCTGAGTGAACGAGAAGCGCGATGCCACCTCCTGCGCCGGTCGTTCTGTCTTTAATCAGCACATCCCAGCCCCATAAGTTGAAGGAAGAACCTGGGTGGAGTTTGGTCTCTCCTATGGCAGCGACCGAGACTCCATGGTCGTGAAGTAGTGGGAGGAGCTCGTCGGCACGCCCACGGATGCCGTTAGGGTTCCAACCCACCACCGAGAAGCAAACGCTTTTACGGCGTGGCCCCATTGTTGGATTTGGTGAGTGTTACCTCCTCCAGCAGTGCCAGGAGGACTAATCCCTGACGGGTGGTGATGTGGTTTTTCAGCACCCGAGTGATAGACACAATGGTGCTCCAGAGTTCCTCGTCCTGCGAACCCGGAGGGGCAGGCTCTGACGAGGTTGCGGCGGGTGGGCTGCCGCTGGGTGCAGAATGCGGTATCTCAGTCGCCAGAGATGCTGGTGCCCATACCTGTCGCTCAGGCATTGCTAACTTGGGGGAGGTGCCCCCTGGGAACTGGCTGGTTGTTCGGCGTTGGCACTGCTGGGGATAGTGGGCTAGGCCCTCCTCTGTAACTCCGGGTCAGGTGGAGGGCTGGTTTGGATGGCACTGGCAGCGGCTGCAGCAACGTTTTTACCAGGGACCACCTTAACGGAGCGCCTCGCTGCCGCCGTCGGGGCCACGGTCTTCCCCTTGCTGGCCTTGCGCTGCAGCGCATCGTTGCGCTCATTTGCCGCCAAGGCTTCCAAGTAGACAGGATATTGCCTGTAGGTAGAGAGATGATAACCACCGCAATTACAGGACTTCCTGGGTGCCGTGGGTGGGTTGGGGCAGTCGCGGGACCGGTGATTCCCCGCGCATTTGTAGCACCGGGCTACCATCCTGCACCCAAGGGAGGAGCGCCCGAACATCTGGCAGTTAAAGCAGGTCTGCGGCGCTATTCCTCCCTTGGATGTGGGTGATCTGGTGGAGGGGAGGGATGCCTGGAGTTTTGCCTACCACGGCGATGAATTTCCTGGTCTTATCCGGCTGCTTCCTCCCCTCTGCCATCTGCACCATGTGTTTCACGGACTTGACCGTGATTCCTAACGCCGCCAGCCCCGCGGTCACTCTTGACATACCCTGAAGGGTGTGAGAAATGTTCAGGTTTGTTCTCGTCCAGGATCTGCTGGACTTTCTCTGTTGTTCCGGCGAGGTGACGATAACCCTGGTGGAGACATTCCTGATGGCGAGTTAGAAGTCATTACCACATCTCTCTTGGAGAGAGTCTATGAGTTCAGGATGGTTCCGTATGCCATAGACGTTAATCGGCTTCACCTTTGGTCCGCTGGGTTGTTTGGCATTAGAGGGAAGACTTTCAGCCTTTCTTCTGGAGGTTCTCTTTCTCCTCACAGCCTCAAAAGGCTAATCGACGGCAGCCTCCGCTCCAGAGGTGCATGCGACTGCCGGGAGGGTACTTCCTCCAGTGAGTCCGAAAGCTTCCGCTTCAATGTGGAGCAAGAGGTTTCGGCCTCCATATCCTCTTCACTCGCAATGAGTGATGCAGGAGCAGTCACTGGACGCTCTGGGAGGGGTTGGGAGGATCCAGGCGTGACTGGGGCGGACTATCCAGCAGTTACCTGGACACCCTGGATGGCGGACTCCTTGGGTGCATGCTGTGCCAGAGAGGATATATCCTCCATAGATTTGGTGAGCTTCCACTTCTGACAAGAGGAAGCGTCCAAAGTCTGTCTCCATCGGCTGAGCATCAACCGTAGGAGAAGGGAGGGAAGCTAGCTCCCCCGATACAGGCTTAGGTTGAGCCACCGCCACGTGCGGTGGGGCCCTAGTCTTCGAGGAGTTGAGGGTGATGAGACAGGGACACTTGGAGTTTGAGCCCCCTTGGAGCACCATTGTTTTCTTTTGGTTTCCTCTCCCCCCCTTGGATTTGCCAGAGTCCTGTCCTGGTGCGGGTGACTGACCGGTGGCACAGACAGCCGTGTCAATCACCAAGCAGTCCTTCCTAGAGGGGCACGGAGTGTTGCGGAGATTTAGAGGATTATCCGACCGAAGGATGGAGGCGATTTGCATCGCTCTCAGGTAGTCCTGAGAGACGTGCTTTATCGCACCATCATGGGTTTTAATCACTATTAAGCCGTCGTCTGAGATACTCCGCCTGTGTTACCTGTGGAGAATCATGCTGGCAGGCACGTTTCCAAGGAGCGAGGACGACATTGCAAATGGCAGACGACTGCGGGTAGATCAATTTAAGCAAGGACCACAAGGGGTCAGACTGCGGAAGCAGGAAGTAAAGGCCCTTGTCAGGGCTAGGTGAAAGCAAAATGCCCCCAGTGGGGCCCGCGAGGCGAATCGGGTGAGGAGGAAGGACTGCGTTAGCCTCCCCCCGCTTCGCGACACCGAACAAAGAGACGGAACCAACAGACACTGCAGAGAGCAGGGAAAGCGAAAGCCCTTTTCAGAGTCCAGGAGAAGCATGATCAGGATGAAAGAGAATGATTGTACTTAGGTATAACGAGACGTGCAAGGGAGTAAGCTCTCGGGACGCCAGTACTCAATAAGAGCATGACTCTCAGCGAGCATCCATATCATGGGTAATCATGAGGTAATCAGCATTTTTTAATTAAGGGTTAACACGGTAATTTAAGAAATTAACGTCTGTTTGTGGCGCTATTTTGAGGGGGATATATTGCAATTCCTTCGAATAAAACTAATAAATTTTAATTTAATGAAACAAAATTTTATGTGAACTGAAAATTGAAGGAATCTATAATTCACTTTATAGTATGTTGCAGAGAGTTGAAATAATTTTGGCAAGCTAAAGTAGTCTAGCGTAATGTTTAAAAATAAATATTCTTTTTGTATGTAGGATTTGTATCTTCATATATCTCGCTGAGAGAGATAGCTACATTTTTGAGGGGAGAATGAGAAGGAAATATGAGGGAGAAAGAAGTGAGGAAGAAAAATTTCCCTTCCCTGGCCCAGCCGAGTCCCATGGTTGCAATGGAATATACGTGTATTGAAAGTTAACGGACCCTAATTGCGCGAACGTTCACGTGCTGTAAAGGAAGACGTTTTAGGGGAGGGAAAGTGAGGGGGAAATGAATGACGTTGGGATTCAGCTATACATGGAGTCTCAGCAGAGAATGAGGTAGAATTTTACCCTCTCCCCCGCAGAGCCCGCGTTTCGAGAATAGACTCTTCCAGACCAAAATGAGTTTCTACGCATGGTCCGTAAACTATCGACAGAGCTATACTGCTCCACGTAATGACGTAATTCCAAATTTTCGATCTAAAATATAGTTAAAAACATTGCAGTTTAGATAAGTATTTATTTCATAATAAGTTACTACACATTTTCCCTTTGATGATAATTGACTGTTCTTTCATATTTTATCCTGTTTTTACGCTTAAAAATGATTAAAATAATTCCGTTATCAAGTTAAATTCTATGCGTTTTAAATATTCTATAATTTGATTAAATATTTCAAGTAAATTTCTTCATACATTATATCTTATTATGTCAATATTACTCTTTTTTCAGAAAATATTTGGATAAGAATTTAGCTTCTCTGAAAATACTTTTTAAACAATATTATTAAAACAAAGATTAATTTCAAAAACTGTGATTTGATTGTGTATGGAAGCTGTTAGGTTGTGTATTTATTGTGGCAACCATGTAGAGTATGGTTAGCTGGGAATTGGGAGGGCGCCTGTGTGATGGAACGGCTTTCATGGGGGGGGGGGGGCGCCCGTGTATTGGAACAGCTTGAGTTGCAGAGAGCTGAGTTGCGACTGACGTATATTTGATTGTGTTGTTTCTGCTCTGTTAAATAAATCAGTTGTAAATCAGCCATTAGTTGGTATTCAGGTTATTATTTATTTATTCAGGTTACGGAACGCAACATTGGCGACGAGGCACGGATTTGAGAACTTCTGTGATGTTAATTGTGTTTCTTTTGCCTCAAACATGCAGAGTTGTTTTGGTTCCATTAGTGAGTTTAACCGTGCGACATCGTGGACTTCTTGGTGTAAAAAACTAAACTATTTCTTCAAGGCAAATCTTATCATTGACGAAACAGAAAGAAAGCTGTCTTTCTCACCGTGGTTGGGGACACGGTGTTGAGTGTGCTTACTTCGTTATTGTCACCTGAGGACCATGAGCGTTTTACTTTAGCTGATTTGTTAAAGACGTTAGACTCATATTATGACCCAACAGCTAGTGAGACTGTCTTGTTACAAATTTTATACTCAGTTGCCTGGTGAGTCTATGAGTGAGTTTATGGTTGAATTAAGGAAGTTGGCCAAGTTTTGCAACTTTTCGGATTTGGACAAACAGCTGATGGTTAGGTTAGTCTGTGGAGCGGCGGACGAACAGTTGCAGTTGAGACTACTCGTGCAAAAAACGCTCACCTTGTCTGTCGCGTATGATTTGGCCATTGCTTTGGACCTTTTTCAGATTGATAGTACAGGTACGTCACCTATCATGATTGATGTTAAGCTGAATAATGTCCCCCACCGCATGGAGGTTGATTGTGGTTCATACCTTAGTGTTATGGCGTATAACCAGTACTGTCACTTGTGGCCATCCATGGGGCCGGAGCTGCGGCCATGCAGCTACCTTTTGAAGGCCTGGAACCAAGGTCCTTTGCGGGTGCGAGGGGTAGGGTCAACACTGTTTTTAAAGGCAGAATCTTGGGTTTGATGAACATTGTTGTGACAGAAGGGGGTGGCCATAGCCTGGTTGGCCGTTCTTGGTTCAAAAGAGTGGGAATTGCTGTTGAAGGTGTGCACTGCTTGGGAAGTGAAACTATATATAAGAATGAGGACATTTGTAATAAATTTAGAGCATTATTTTCGAAAATGTTAGGTACGGCTAAGGGTCCTCCAACTCATGTAGAACTCAATGTGGATGCAAGGCCTGTGTTTTGTAGAGCACGACCAGTTCCATTTCCATTGAAGCAAAAGGTTGATGATGTCATTGTTACGCTTGTGAAAGAAGGAGTTCTGGAGCCCACCAGTTATTCGGACTGGGCTTCCCCTATTGTACCAGTATTTAAAAGGGATGGGTCCGTTAGAATCTGTTATGATTATTCTGTGACAGTAAACAGATTAAGAATAATGCTTATCCCCTCCCATACAGTGCCAAATTATTAGCTAATCTTTCTGATTGTCGCTATTTTAGTAGTCTGGACCTCGCTCAAGCATACATGCAAGTTCCTATGGATGAGCCATCTGCGGAAATCCTGACAGTTAACTCCAGACGAGGATTAATGAAAATGAAGAGATTGCCCTTTGGTTTGCCATCAGCTCCAGGACTTTTTCAAAAGTATATTGAATCTGTTTTGGCTGGAATTCTGGGATTGGGTATATATTTAGATGATTTGTTTATTGGCAGAGTTACAGAAGAGGAAATGAGTGGTCGGCTAATCCAAGTTCTCACAAGACTGCAAGCAGCCGGACTACAGCTTCGTAAAGAAAAGTGTCTCTTTTTCCAGTAGGAAATTGAGTGTTTGGGGATTAGGTTGTGCCCAGATGGTGTCAAGCCAACTGAAAATAAGGTCCTGACAATCAAAAATGCACCTTATCCAGGAAATAAGAGTGAATTACAAGTCTGGTTGGGGCTCGTAAGCTTTTACCATGCATTCTTAGAGGACAAAGCTACAATTGCTGAGCCACTGCATCGGCTGTTGGATGCGGATAGGACCTGGGAGTTTTCGGTTGCTGAACCTGAGGCATTTGATTCTTTAAAAAACCTTATACAATCAGAGTCTGCTGACTCACTACAGCACTGAGAAAGAGTTAATTCTCTCATGTGATGCCTCCCCATATGGAGTAGGCTGGGTCCTGGCCCATCCCGAGGATGGACTGGAACGACCCATTGCTATTGGTTCCTGGATGTTATCTTCCACAGAACACCGCTATTCGCAATTAGACAAGGAAGCTCTTGCCATAATTACAGAGGTAAAAGAATCCATCGTTGGCTTGCAGGCCGAGACTTTCTGATTTATACTGATCATAAGCCTTTATTAGGCATATTTCGCCCAGATAAGTATATTCCAACCATTATTTCACCTAGGTTGCTTCGATGGTGTCTCATGCTCTCTGGATAGCAGTACAAGCTGCAGTACAGGCCTGGAAAGTTGCAAGCATCACCTGATGCTCTGAGTTGTTTGCCCTTACCTGCAGAATCTGAATTTCCTGCAGACCCTGCATACGTTTTCATGCTAGTTTGAGGAGCTTCCAATCACTGCCTTGAAGTTAGCCGAGGAAACGCGCAGGGATCCTGTGCTGAGTTTGCTTATGTTGTGGCTGTTAAAAGGATTCCCGGCAACAGTGCCTGCCGAGGAGTACTCCCCTTATCTGAACAGGAGACTGAAGTTATCTCTGATTAAAGATTGCATTTGTTGGGGGTCGAGAGTGGTTGTTCCGGCAGTACTGTGGTCCAAGATGCTGACTGAGGTCCATGCCACACACCCTGGGATAAGAGCCATGAAGGCTATCACCAGAGGCTACTGTTGGTGGCCAAACCTCGACTGTGAGATTGAATCGACCGTCAACAGCTGCATCCTGTGTCAAGCAACCCATCACAGCCTACCCAGAGTTGAATCAAAATGACTCCAGGACTGGAATCATAATGGTAATAAATGGTCCAGAATTCACATAGATCTCATGGGACCGTTTGATAAGAGGATGTTTTTGCTTGTGGTGGACTCCTATTCCCAATGGTTGGAGGTAAAACTGCTTTCTTCCATTACCTCTGAAGCCATCATTCAGAAGTTAAGACAAATTTTTGCAACCCATGGTCTATGCGATACCATTGTTTCAGACAATGCAGCTTACTTTACTTCTGAGCTATTTAAAGGTTTTCTACTAAGAAACGTTATCTCCCATGTGACCACGGCCCCATACCACCCATCGAGTAATGGCCAGGTTGAACAGTATGTTCAAAGTGTAAAGGAAGGGCTCAAGCGACTAACAAAAGGTGACTGGCCGACCAGAGTTGCAAGATTTTTATGTGCACAGCATTTCACCCTGAATGCCAGCACCGGAAAATCACCTGCAGAAATGCTGTTTGGCCGCCATCTCAAAACCTTTCTGGACATCTCTCATAAGTTGGTGACCAAAGGAATAGATACCCCTATTAGTCGGGAGTTCAATGTCAGTGATAGATAGATAGATAATCGTCTTTATTCGGGCAAAATTTAGACCATAAGGTCCATTCTAAAATTTAACCCTTCATCAATATAATAAATACAAGAAAAAGAATAAAATAAGGTATAACAAAGTACATTATATAAACATTATGTACCTAAATCATACAAAGTAAAATGATAAAATTAATACAGATTTGTGTTTGTGGGGAAAACCTAGGTAAAAAACAGGCATGTCCTCCCTAGTAAAACCCACGCAGGAAAGTACCCACTAAGAAGGGGGGTGTGAAAAACCTGCGAAAACCCTAGATGGTGTACATATGATAATACAAAACTACAACATTAAATAGAAAGGAGTAGTTACAGTGGGAGAGTTCATATATACAGCGTAATTATATACCATCATAAAAAAGTACACGTAAAGGTAATAACGTAATGTAAAAAAGTATACAGAATGAGATGAAATATACATGAAATATATATAATGAATGAATATAGAGAATGTTGTTGGGGCATGCATATTATAAGAAAGCAGGAAATGATATAAAATACATAAATAATATAAAACAATAGAAAAAAATATAGTGTAGATGAGAAGTTTTAGTCTGTTGGGTGGTCGATGGTTGATGGGAAAAATTTGCAGGTGCCTGGGGCATGTTAATTATGAGGTGATAACTGAGGACAACCTTATGCACCACCGCCATGCCGACCAGTTACAAAGACAGTCCATTGTCCTTCCTTGAATGGGACCCTTACCAAGTACTCGCTTGACCTGTCCATCATCATAAGGACTTAGAAATGCTAGAGGCCTAGAGTAATAAAAACTTTCTTAGTATTAATCCAAAAAAATCAGGCTATCTTAATTGGTTACCCTAAGATATTAGCTGCAATTAATCAATCCCAAAGAATACCGATCAACATAGCAAATTCAACAATAACCTATTGTAAAGTAGTAAAGAATCTCGGATTGCTCATAGATGAAACCCTCTCTTGGGCCCCACATGTTAGAAATGTATGTAGAACAGTAAACTCATCTCTTCACTCACTCAGGAAGTTTAGTGAATCTCAGTAGATTTCACAGGTTTTCACACACCCCTTCTTGTGTGGGTGTTTTCCTGCTGTGGGTTATTAAATGGATTTCATTATTTCACCAGTCCTTATTTTTCCCCCACAAAATTACATCTTTTCTTTTCCAATTCTTGTATTTTTATTGTTACTTGTATTTACATTAAGTGCTATGTATTAGTATATGTTTCATGACGAGGGGTTGGGTGGAAGATGGGACTTCTTAGTCTCAATCTTGCCCCAAATAAAGACCATATCAATCAATCAATCATCCTCCAGCTATGAATCTAGTGAGCCTCAACATCCGACGTTACCTGCAACCGAGCCTCCCCATCTACCTCCGCAGACATCTAGGCCACCATTTCCTACCAAACCATTGGCAGACACAGTGGGTGGTATGCATAAAAACATAGCAAATGCTTTTCCTTAGGTTTTATAGCAATTGCTACTATTCACATGCTTAAAGTTTCATAGCAAAAGCTTTTCCTTTTGCTACTTTTTATGCATACCTCCCAGTATGTCACATTAAACATTAAAATGGTGGTATTGAAAATGAATCAAGTTAAACAAATATTTATAACAACTGTAAACTTACTTTTGTTGGTGCTTGTTCAAATGTTTCAAATATTCGATGTATTTCAACAAGTTTTCAAAACTTTGAAACAAGTTTTTCACGAAGCAATGTCCTTGTTGATTCTATTAAAAATTTCCAAATATAACTCTTTGGAGGTGCCATGGTACACCTCGTGACGATTTGTACAATACCAGGGTTGCTACACTCAATGTTAGAAAACGAGGACAGCCTAAACCTTACCCCTACAACCCCTCCATCGCTACAGTGCGTTTTGTTACAGCCCTCCCATTGGTCGAAGACATTGCCAGGCAACGAGCTACGTAAGCAGACGCTTCTCCCTCCCCCCCTCCCTCCTCTCCAGCCCCCTCTCCTCTGCTCCCCCACTCGCTGCCTGCTTTTCGTAGGGGCAGCCGATTTACTGTAAATCAAATAGTTTAATTATTCCATAAATTTGGCGCAATGATCCTCCATCAATTTTTTACAGTTCTGAAAACAATTTACCCATAAAAAGTTTGTGTGGGAATTGGTACACACTTTAAAAAGAAAAGAACAGATATTTCTTTACACGTTTATTGAGAAAAAAGACGGCAAATCAATTTACAAAATATAACAATAATATTATTGGTTCATTGATATGTAGAAACAAATATAGGACAAGGTTGGCATAGTATAAACATTAATGGATATCGCATAAGAGCTTCTTTAGGAGCACTTCATGAGCAAAAATAATAAATTCTAAACATTATTGATGTAATAAAAGTACATTAAAAAATATTTTAAGCAAGAAGTAATAGATTACAGTTATAATATATACATAAAAAAATCCAGGAAGTCCTTTACATTATAATACAATAGAATAAGTTATACACAGAGCTTTTAAACTTAGGTACATTTACATTCTTAATATGATTAGGAAATTGATTGTACAATCTTATGCACATGGCTTTAGGCCCTTGGTGAAACTTTGGTAATTGTTGTTGATTAACATGCAATCCTCAACTACAGGAATAATTAATAATAATAAGCTATAATACATGGTTTACTCAGATAAAAAAATAAATCAAGAGTTTTATGACCAACATTGATCTTATGATGAATTACACTGAGGAACAAGGTATTTGGTTCTGTAAATAATAGGCGGTTCTGATGTAGTTTGTAAGGCAGATTGTGAATCTGTGGGAAGATAATACAAGTTAACCATTGGGTCAACTAACAACAAACATTATACATAGCATGCATAGAGATGATGCATAGAAAGACAAAAACACAGTAGTCACTAGATTAACAGCGTGTATGGAAAACTTCACTAAAATTATTTACCTGGGAGGAGTAAATTCGGAATGGTGTCCTTCCGAAGTTTCATGGCGCCTTCAATAAAATTCTCCCGTGAGAAATGCTTCAGGCAAACTCGCCTGTTTTTGTAGACATTCATTGGGTCCATGCTCAGTAGCTTAGGATCCCCAATCAGCTTCATCCAAACATTGAATCGCAGATTTGAGTCGGAAGTGGGACGAGGGAACCTGGATTCATCATTTAAAAATATACATTCACACTCAGGCTTTTCTAAATATTAATAAATATCATAATGGGTCCAAATGCCCTAACACTTTTCTGTTTCTCCGATGAGAAACATTAATTTTGAGTTTTATTAATGACAACTGTAATAACGCCACCGTTCGAAATGTGAATGCTCGTTCAAACATCCAAACACAAAGATTTCATGCATGTACTTATCCGTAGGCAACAAGGAAATAGATATATTAACCTTTTAAAAAATTAATGTACCTCTATACAATTTTGATGCCACAACGAGAATCGTTGTTACATCATATTCTTACTATGATGGTTAAAGGCAACCCATTGAATGCTTTACGAGCTACATTCCATTGCATACCTTAAATAAATAATGATGTCAAAATACTAACTCGAGTGACCTCCTTTTCCCTACAACTGGGGATGCAACACGGTGGCCAAACCATGACGAAATTTGCAACACTTCCCAACAACAAAACAGACGCTGATTCAAATCCGTGGTAACCGTTAGAACGCGTTAGATCCAGCATAAGCGCGCGCAAACGAGCGTATAAGCGTAAGCGCCCGCTACCTACTTCCCCAACTCCGGTACTTCCCCTCCAGTGCTGTAGTGCGTTTTGTTATATTACCCCACCCTGGCTCAAGACCATCAAGACGGTCCCAGTTTTGTTATACGAGTGCCGACCCCGTGTATAATACACGAATAGTAGCGCCTAGACGTAGACGATTTTACATACTTCATTTGCGCTTCACTTTTGTCACTGCATGTACTCATTTGATTCGATACTGAGAGAAATATACCGATATCACTAGAAATTCGAAAGAAAAGAATCGAGTACAAAAGTATTTGGTATCGAAAGGAAATTACCGATATAAGTAAAGTATCGATACTTTTTTCGTATCCCTTGTTGGAAAAGCTTGAGTTGCGGAGAGCCGAGTTGGGTCTGATGTATGTTTCATTGTGTTCTGTTCTGTTAAATAAATCACTTGTAAATCAGCCATTAGTTGGTATTCAGGTTATTATTTATTTATCCGGGTTACGGAACGCAACACTTTTTAAACAATATAATTAAAATAAAGATTACTTTCAAAAACGCTGATTTGATTGTGTATGAAAGCAAAACCAGCTCTTAGAAAATTTTACTGATTTTTCATAGCGAGATAAAATATCTTTGGAATAATAATGTAACGTTTTAATACGAGAGAGAGAGGAAGAAAGAAAGGAGAGAGAGGGGCAGAGGGTGAGAGAGAGGGAGTGCGAGACAAAATTTAATGTTCCATAAATTAAAAATAGTTTTGTGCATATAACAATTGTATGGCGTAATGTATTTTGGCCATAAAGATTCTATTCGCCTAGAACTATGCTTACTATTTGGAATACTCAATTATGTGAATTTTATATCCATTGAATGCTATTTAGTGCATATAAAACTTAGTTTCATTAATATTTGATTTCAATTTTATTTTAACTAAACACTTAATTCACGCATATCCGTTATATTTGACGGGTAATTACGCTAATCTGTTTAAAGAATGGTCTAACATAAGAAATCTGGTCAGGCTATACGATAGCAGGTCAAGCAATTGCGAGAATAGCAAAAAAGCTCATAACTCAAAAATTTTCCATGCTTTTTCGATCAAACTTCCAAGAAAATAGAACAACTTTTGACCTATTATTAATAAATATAGGGCTCGTATACGAAAAAAGTGGGAAAAAGAATTCTCATCGAAAGAGATGATATCATTCGTTGGCGCCGTAAGTATTTAAGAGAAGTGAGGAAATACAGAAGCAAAAATAAATGCATTGTGTATACTGATGAATCGTGGATTACTGTTAACAAAGCATGGCATGACGAAGAATTAAAAACACCACTCCAAGTTTTTCTTGCGGGTCTCAGTACGCAATTAAAGCCTGCAACAGGACGTGGTGGTCGATTTGTATTAATTCATGCAGATACGGAGAACGGCTTCATCGATGGAGCCCAATGCTATTTTTTATGTTAAAAGAATTCATCAGATGCGCATGAAGAAGTTGACGGGGAATTCTATGAAGAATGATTTGAAAATAAAGTTATCCCTGACGTCCCTGAAGGTTCAGTCACTGTAATGGATAATGCATCCTATCATAGCAGAAAAATTGAAGCAATCCCAACGACTGGCTGGAAAAAGGATAAAATTAAGGAGTGATCGAAGAGCATAAATATAAACTTCGATGAAGAGTGCCTCAAAAGAGATCTTCTCTATAGAGCTGGTGAAGTGCGAGATAAATATCAAAATTACAGAATAGATGAAGGTGGAACGAAGTATAGAAAGGGGCAGTACCCCATAAACAAATATATAATTTAAAACAGGGGTCGGCAACCTACGGCCCGCAGGCCACGTGCGGCCCTCGAGAACGCTATATGCGGCCCGCAAAGCTGTAATGAAAAAGTTATCAGGAAAATTTCTCATGGTCAATTTTATATTTCTTGAGTAAAATTATGGTCTCAAAGCCTTTTCTGGTGAAGTTTTAACGCTAGTAAATTACGTAGAATTGATTTCGTTCATATAAAATCACAGAATCTCTAGAAAACTTCTGATTTATTCGCTCATCCGGTCCGCCGAGGCTTTCTTGATTCCCGATGCGGCCCTCCGAAACATTCACGACTGCAAATGTGGACCGCCATGCAGAAAAGGTTCCCGTCCCCTGATTTAGAACGTATTCAATTCAATTACTATGTTAATGAGTTCAGTGTTACGTAACAATATTCCTTAATATTTAATTATACGCATACTAAAAGTAGTAGTAATCGTTTGTAATATAATTTTATCGCGCAATAATTCCTTTGTCGAGGTTTTCGTAAGGCGCCCTTTTCTCCATTCGGTGACAAAAGAATATCGATTTCGTAGGTACGCTATGTTTTGTCTTGGTTTGTCACGGTAGAGCGCAAAATTTTATACATACCGCTTAATGTAAGTAGCTGTGTTTATCTTGTCCATAAAATTAAGCGTTCAAGTTATTTTTAAGTATATTTATTCTATTATGAGCTGCAGAACATCATTATAGACTGCATAATACGATATAGGCCGCTACGAAATGTGAGTATACAGCGTAGGTGTATAATCATGTACTTTTGAATTAATTTGCCATTGCTTTACAATAAATGTAGAGCTCCTGCCATCGTTTCTTAAAAATATCAAACTCGTAATTATTTTTGTATAGCTGAAATAAATTTAAAATATCCGTTTCTGTTACGGAATTTACTATACACTTACGGTCACGTGTATATGACAAATCCATATGCGAGTATAAAGGTACGTTCAGACTATACATGTATATGGCAAATCCATATACAAGTATAAGACGTCCTAGATTTGTATACGATTTAGTATATACAAATCTAATTCAAGTATACATTTTTGAAGCGTTCACATTGGTTAGGCAATGGATCAAGTGAATAAAAATTAAGCAAATGCTTAAAACAAACAGTAAAAGCATAAGCATTTGCTAAAAGCATAAGCAAATGCTAAAAGCATAAGGAAATGCTAAAAGCATTTGCTTCATATTGAGTGAATAAAAGTTTGCTTTTGCTTATAAGCATTTGCTTCTCAGTTTTAAGCAAATGCTTAAATTTTACGAAAGAAAGCTCTTTGCAACTCTTCCTTCAATTGTTTTTGTTTACATTTAAAGGTTTGCATAGTTGAATTTCAAACTAAAAAGATATATATTGGATAATATTTTTTAAAAAGTTAATAATTTTTTACAACTTTCTTTTATAACCGTATTCGATGATATCACAAATCATGGGTGCATTTTTATATAGTTATAGTAATTTTATCCAGTCATTTGCCTTTATAGCGAAATCTGGAATCACTTAAATACCTTAAAAATATTTCTATCTTATGTTTGGTAAACGGTACTCCGCCACATCTCTCTTGATATTCTCTGAGTAACAGATTTGAAATATACTTAACATTTTCTTCAGAAAAATGGTATAAATTTTTTTAACCATTGGTTGTTGAAACTTTTCTCGTATTTTTTAACATTTCGTGTCACCATAAATTACCATATTTGTATTTAGGATCAGTTATCATGAAAATAGAGTACTTAGAAATATTTAAGCCCTTGACCTCACTTAAAAAAGTTTAAGCATATGCTTAAAGCATTAAGCAAAAGCTCGGTTTTATTCACACTATTTTACGCAAATGCTTAAGAAAAATCCTCAAAATAAGCAAATGCTTATTCTTTCTAGCAAAAGCAAATGCTATTCTTTTTATTCACCCCAAATCAAGCATTTGCTTAAGAAGTGATAGAAATCTTAAGCATTTGCTTATTTTTTATTCACTCGACCCAATGTCCTTGAACGAGGAATATAGGAATTCATTTGTGCTGTTGCAAGTTATGTAATTAACTACCAAGTAGCAAAAGAGAAGAAACCGATGGTGGATAAGAAATTTTTTGTGCAAAACAAGTAGCCACAGTGCATATAAATCAATAATGAACGATTTAACAAGACAGTAAAGATGCACACACCATGCATGCATATATGCGAGGCAGAGACGTTCTTCAAAATATATAAATATTAATGACTTAGTATTATGTCTAAGAAATGAAAAATGATGGGCCAGTAGTGATGCCAAGGAAATAACGAATATTTGATTCACCAACCTATTTCCTAATCAATTAATAAAACAATCAACAATTATTTAAAACATATTTCGTACGTTCTTGAGTTATGTTCATTTTCTTTAGATTGCAAATAGGTTAAAACAATGACTTCCTGTATGAATTTGTTACTTGGATCCTGGTTTATTTTCTGCATTACTTTATTAACAAAACTTCTTTAGCTGCAGTAATATTTGTAACAGTCTTTGCTTAGGAATTTTTGTTTGTGAACATCTTACGTATGGTTGGTTTTTTTGACATAGATTGATGATTTATTTATTTTTGATAGTAATTAATTTTTTTTGACTTGGGCCAGCAATTTAGAAAAACAACGTTAGGTATAATATGTAGTTTAATAATTTATATACTAAATTATGTTATTGGCAGTATTATTAGTAACAGGCTTGGCTCACTTCTAACATTCTGTGTGTTTTACGATTGAGATTTAAATAGTACCGTCTTGTGGTTTTCTAAAATAAATGGCGAAGGAATTAAAAGCAAAGTTTTGCACAAACATGCAAGAGAAATCGTATATAAAGTGTATCAGTACTTCAAAAACGAGTCGGAGCATGCAGATGGTTCAACACACATAGCTCATTACAATGTTGCCAGCTGTCAAGAGCGAACAGCGAATGCTTGTGGCATAGGACTTTGTGTGTCGTGCATTGTTTTCCGAACGAAAGCTTATGCAGGCTGGTGGTGTGGTAGCAATGTAATGTGTATTTCTCTCTTTTTTTTGCGCAGTAATCATGTCTCCCCTGCCTTCGTTCATGCTCCCAACTTTAAAAGGCAAGGCTGATGATACCCTAATCATAACACATAAAATATCCTAATTTTTACATAAATTTTAGTGTAACATATAGGCTATTGTCTTAATGATGATTATTTTTATTTTTTTCTAAACGGTCCGATAGAGCTGTGAAGAACTTGCCAATTGGTTGCTAGTCCTTGCCTGTACTGAGATTTCACCTATTCTCATCCTGAGAATGCAGCAGGCAGAGAATTCAAGGTATTCTTTTTTTTAAATAACACTATTTGAGAGCAACATAAATGGGTTGATATACAGGGCCATTTTAAATGAATACCCATATTTCAAAGTGTTGCGTCTTATTAAATTACTAGCATAATTGCCCGTCAGATATAAGAGGTATGTGTAAGTTAAGCATTGAGTTAAAAATCAAAATAAAAATTAATGAAACCTACTTTTATATGCACTAAAAGTAAGCAATAAATATAAAATTCATATAATTGAGGGTTACAGAGAGTAAAAGTAATTTAAGGTGGTTAGAAATTGTATGACAAAGAAATACTATGCTATAAAATTATTATACACCCAAAATCTTGTTGTTTTTCCAAATATTTTTTCGTAATTAACTTTTAATATGTGATTAAGCATTCTTACCAAATTTAGATTTTATATTTCAATTCTTTATTGATTTTATACAGCTTAATCAATGAATATATACATAGATTTCTTATTTGTTCTTCATGCTCACTGTGGCATAGTTGCTTTAACCCTAATCCTACCAGTCTGTAACTTAGAGACATACAGTAAAACCCCTATTTAATGAATCGCTGGGGGAATTAGAATATATTTCACTAAATCGAGGTTTTCATTAAATGGAGGTTTTCAATTAAAATGAGTTAAATTTATCTTTTTTGCTTGTGTATTAGTTCCATTATACAATACCAGAATAAGGCCACTGAAAATGGTCTCTATAATAAAAATCCATTTTTCAATATTGTATGCAAAATACTTATATTAATACTTTTAAAATAAACATTTATAAACAAATTCCTGTGACAAACAAGCCTTATTGCTATTGAATATGAAAATTTCTGTAATGAATCATTCATATGATTACAAAAAATTATTTCAAAATTTTAAAAGTGTTTTCAAAATTGACAAATCTTGAAACAATTTTTCATCCCTCCTTTAAAAAGCTTCATCATACAACATTAAATAGAAAATATTAAAATATATTTGGAATTTCACATAAAAAAATATCAAAATTATTCAAAAACCAAGCATAGAGAAAAAGCTACAAGAAAATTATTTATTAAAATAGTCCAGCAAACTTGTTAGCTTCTTCTGGCGGGTGCTGTGAACATTCAGAAATTCTCGCTCCAAAGAATTTACTTTTGATATAGTAGTGCTGTCCACATCAAAAGAAGTTAAATATCTTTGCACCACTTCAAGTGCCTGAACCGCTTCACCAAGTGTGGGAACTGATTCTTCTTCTTGTACTGCCTCTTCTTCTTCTACTACTGCCTCTTCTTCTTCTTCCTCTGCCTCTTTGGCATCACAGATTTCTTCCACGTCTTGTGGAGGACCAGATGTACTCTCAAGATCATCACACCGGACAAACTCTTCAAAATTTGTGTCCATGTCAGGTGCAATTTTCAACCAATTTTCGTGGTCAATCACATCGATATCCAATTTCCATAGCATTGTTGCAATTGAACGCAGCCTTATGAAAACAGTTTGATATTGTTTGAGGTGTAACTGAATTCCATGCAGCTGTTACCATATGCATACCCTGAAGGATGCTCAGTTTCAAATGTTTATTCATCTCCATGTAGGATACTGCTTTCTGCACCAAAGCCTTCCTGTACTTTGCTTTCATGGAGTGAATAATGCCCAAGTCAAGTGGCTGCAGATGGCTAGTACAATTAGCTGGAAAAAACACCACTTTTATATTGCGAAGAAAATCAGTATCTGGAGGGTGTGCCGGACATTTATCAATAAATAGAAGAATTTTTCTATTTGCACCACCCATCTTTGCATCTAATCTACTCGACGTCGTTTACAAGAAAATGCCCTTTGAAAATCGCGAACCGAGAGTCATCGAAATAAGAACGTTAAAAGTCCTTTCCTAATTTTCTTGGAGCGTTGGTCTAGGGTAAATGAGTTGGATTTCAAATATTTTTGCCGGGGTTCGATTCCCAATGGGACCAAAATATTTTTCACCGATTTTTTTATTTCGCAATTTCCAGCATATTGTCGATAAAACTTGCACAACATTTAAAAAAAATTTATTCCATGCATTATAACTAATATTTTCTTCATCGTAATTCTTCACGAACATAATTTTACGGATCACTACCCATTCGCTTTACCATCATGATCGAACCCCGGAAATAACATTTGAAATCAACTCGTTTACCCTAGACCAACGCTCATAGATAATTAGGAAAGGACTTTTAACGTTCTTATTTCGATGACTCTCGGATCGCAATTTTCAAAGGACATTTTCTCGTAAACGACGTCAAGTATATAGCACACTATGACAACAGGTAACTGAGCGTGATACCAGAAATGAGGAACATACAAGCGGGATTCATTACATTGTAGGATTTACGGTTTCCTTGCGGCCACTGCCGTCTTAGCAGACAATGTAGCCGCTTGCGCGTGATGAGCCATTCACAATGTTTTGAGCGTATATCGTATTTTTTACGTACAATTTGTTTCTTTTGTGATTTTTTTTTGCTCATGAAAAAGTTTACTAAATGCGGGAAACGTCAAATAAAAATTGAAGCACGAGTACATAATATTCTTCCACTAAATGCGGGGTTTTCACTAAATCGGGTTTCACTAAATGCGGGAAAATAATGCATTGTTTATATGGGGCTATTGTCAGGACATGAAAAAATCTTCACTATATCCGGGATTTCACTAAATACAGGAACATTAAATCTGGGTTTTACTGTATTTGTATTTTTAATCACGGTTACTTCTACAATTAAATTTATTTGGCAGTGAGACTTTGTGTATTCTATTATTTTATATTTCTACGTAAATAAACTGCATTAACATTTTTTAAACTGTTTGTTTCATTTATATAGTCCTTAATATAAAATCCTGATGTTGACTACCAAGATGTGACTCAGACACATTGACACAATATAACGAAAATGTTCTTTGTGGTTGCATCTTGTGTTATCCTGTTGCAATATGCAGTAAATTACATACAATGTTATTGGGCACCACGTACGTGAGGACCAGTTGATGATCTGTCCTCATTAAGTGTAGTCCATTTTATATTTGCAATATTATAGGCAAGTGTTTCGTAAAAGTGAAAGGTTTGTCAAATAGAAAACGAGCAATTGAAAGTAATATTTTCGGTTTCCATAAGAAAATGACCCTCGTCAGCTATGTACCAAAAAATGAGCCGTTATTCTAATATCGGCTAATATATAATATCACCAAATTATCGATGATCTACTGTATATAATTTAAAATGGCAATTTCTTCAGCATAATATGACGATCTAATGTAATCAATATTTTATCTAATCACCAGAGTCAAGAAATTGTTCGTGTAAACTTTTCTACTGCTATTTTTACATATATACTATATTGACGCTTCTTATTTATGATGTCATCATTATTAACATACTAGTGTAATTGCCCATCAAATATGATGGGGTTATCATAGAAGTATTCCCGGTATATTTGATTTCAATATGAAAAATCAGTAAGATATGCTATGATCTGGTTTGGCTTTCATGCACAATCAAATCACTGTTTTTTAGTTAGCTTTGTTTTAATTATATTGTTTAAATAATTATCCGAGGCCAAATTATTATCCAAATATATCCTGAAAAGGAGGCTGATATTTAAACAATATCAGATTTTATAAGTACCATCTTTTAAAAAATTATAGATTTTCATCTATATATGTTAGATGAATGAAATCTTGAAACCAACAGCTGTATAGTGTTCTGCATTTAGTATTAAATGTACAATATAATATCTTAATATTCCTTTGCGTTAATAACCTGTGAAGATGAAAGACCATGCCAATTGAAATGTGTTACAGATTCCTGAATGCAATTTTTTCGGAAATAGTCATCGATATATTCGATGTTTCGTGATATCACACGCTCAAGTTCTCTGTATAGTCTTAGCTTGCTTCTGGTCGACTCAAAGGTCTACTGCATTTGCTTTCTTGGCTTCTTGTAAACACCGACTCTTTGGAGCCTATGCCTAGTTATTAACTCTCGCTCTCAGAGAGAGAGAGAGAAAATGTTATCGCATTTGGATGCCTAACAAAGAGAAGTATTGTATTCCTATCGTCCATTCCGTTACCACTTAGCTTAGCTCACAAAATCTTCACTGAAATTACTTCCTCGAGGTCTCACCAAGACGGCACCAATATACAATAATTTATTGCTTCTCGAGTTCGTTTAGTCTTGAGAATATGAAGTGTTCCTTCGAATGAGAGCATGCACGATAAGATATGAGAAGTTATATCACGAAGAAAACAGGGAGGGTCCCTTCCATCACTGAGAAAGAGACGCTCGAGAAAGATCCATTTTCATTTCATATCTTGCCTCTTTACGATACTAGCCTACTCCATTGCAGCTGTGTTCCAAGAATATACACATTTATTTAGTTATTTGCATAATCTGTCCATTTAGTTTTTACAAAGTACAGTTATATTTTATTATACTGTATATTTTAAAGTAGACAAAAAATTGGATGTTAAAATCATAACTTTCGAAATAAATTTTTATAATGTTAATAAGAGCCAGATGAACCAAAGAAATTGTTTAGATTCCTAAAAATATAAGAAATTATCCGTGTGATTAATTTCTAATAAAAGAAAATATTACGAACTGATAAGGTAAAGAATAAAAAATAGATGTGAGAAAGAGTTTTTTTTTGCAGTTTTCCATTCATGTACACTAAAAAAATTATATAAGTCAATTTAAGAGTTCACAAAACGTATTCTATTATAAAATTCAAATAAAAAATCATTCCTCGGTGTTAAACAAAAATATCATTCTATAAGAAATGTTTATAATCGAAATACGGCAAATTAAAAGAGTTGCAGCAAGGGTCCCGTACATGGTACTGATCCTGGTGCCAAGGAAAGAAACCTAGGTCCGTACTGATCCCGGCACTGAAGGGTTAAAGATTTTATGTTAGGCCTACTGAGGATGGAATCTTTGATTCCGAAATGCATATATAGGAATTCTTTTTGGAAAAGAAGTACAATTTGGTTTATTTGCTTGCATGCATGTAAACAATGGTCCCTGGCATGGAATATTTTCCCCTAAACCCAGAGTGTATGAGATTGTGTGTGTTTGGTCCCTGGCATTGAGTAATTTCTACCAAACCAGTATGTATTTATGTATTTCTTTTTTAATTTTTATGGTTATTAGGAGGTTTCTTTGTCATTTTTTATAATAAGGCATATTTATTTATTTGAATGATATTTTTCTTATTTTAATTTTTTTATTCTGTAATTTTAAATGTGTTTTTATTTTGCTTTTATGTGATCGAGTAAAAAACTTTAAAATGTATGCATTATGTTTGCTGGTTTATAAAATATGTAAGTTTAATAAAACGTCTTTGCTCCACTGGTGGTACACACAATGTATATATTCCTGTGGCAGTATGCAAAGAAATTTCTAGCTTCTAATTTTTGCTATTTATATTTTTTATAATCTAATTACATTTTGTTTAATTTTTATATCATCTATTTTGTATGTTTTTTGATGGACTATTCTCCTAGTATGTAAAAACATTATAAGGCATATTTATTTATTTAAACTCGTTACGATTTTTTTTATGCTGTGATTATAAAATGTAATATTTTTGCTTTTATTTGGTCGAGTAAAAAACTTTTAAATGTATGCATTATGTCTGCTAATTTAAAAAATATGTAAGTGTGTGCTCTATTGGTGATACACATCGAAAAGTATATTTCCTGTGACTGTAAGCATTAGAACACAAGGCATTCAGCTTTCCATTTCTGTTACAGAAGGATACAGCACATAAAGGTTATGTGGTACATGATGTCTATCAGGAATAGCATGTGTATACTACTGGTGGTGCACACCATTACATTAAAACACAATAAACTATAGTTAAAACATCTGAACTGGCAACCACGACTTTCTCCATATCAAAAATGTTAAATATAAAATTTCGTGTTTGCCTGATGAATAGTTTTTGATTTAGTGTCCCCAAACTTCCTATCATAAAGCCATCAAGATAATGGTCAAGACGTGTTTAAGGGACCTTCAACAATGTATTTCCATTGAAATCTCAAAATTGATTTTTTTTTCATGAAAACAATACTTTCTCCTATGTATGGAGAATGTAAAAAATTTAGACAAAAATGTTGCTGTTATACAAAAATTTATGAAAACATCGTAAAAATCAAAATGAATACTTGATTTCAATTACAGAAAATTTTTCGAGGTCATCACAGTTGTAAAAAATTGACATTTTGAAGGCAGGAACTTGATCCTGTGAATTACCGCATGCTAAACTTACTCAAACTATGCTTCATCAAATCCAGTGAGGCCTTCCCTTGATCTTGGGCATTCTTGCCTTGATCTGCCATGATTTTCTCATCCCAACCCTCTGACTACCTGCCAAATACAACGTTGGTTAGTGGTCTTAGAACTAAGTGGTACATATATGGCCCATTTGGCAGATATAGGTTAATATGCTTAAATAGGTTATACCCAGGGCTTGAAAAATGCACTCGTCTGCTCATCCATGATGAGTGAAAATTTTTAGTTGAGTAAAAAATTCAATCGAGTAGTTTCAGTTCAATTGGCAATTGTTCATACGTAATACCTATTGTTGAATTGAAATATTTGGAAAAATTACCATGCTACTTAATTTATTGAATGTTGTGGCTGCTAGGGAGTAGCTAACTTCAACCACTTCTACAAGCACATCCATGGGATTTCCCTATGCTGTGCATGCCTTGAAACCTGATAAGACCATAGACGACAAGTGGTATTTTAGTGCAAAAACTGTGAGACATGTTCAAGGTCATAAAGTGGAAGTGATATGTTGACACCTAAGAAGATATGAATAGTAAGTTTCATCGAACTATTGCTTGCTCATGGTCTTGTCACTGATAATATGTACGAGTTTTTATATTAATTGTCATGTAGACTGATGTACATACAAATATATGTTGTGTAATGTACTTGGTTGAATATTGGTAGTTATATCTGGCAAATATGAAAAAAAAGTGTAAATAATTAACATTTCATTTTGGCACTGAGGATGTTTTTTTGCACGCCAGTCTTGGGGTCTCTGGGGCCCTGGTGATTTTCAGCTGACCAGTGAGATATTTGCCTGACTAGTGAGCCAGCATGAAAATTTTCAAGCACTGGTAATAACAAATTACAGTGCTCTTGATATTTTTATAATATTCCTTGAAAACATGTGTATTATGAAATTTTTGCATGGTAATAAATCAATCCGACCATGAGACACTGGTGGAATTTCAATTCTCATAACCCATAAAATTGACATTTGACATCTAATTAGTACAAGCTTTAGTTTTTTAATACAAAAAAGTTCACTAAATACTAATTACAAAACAAACATTCCAGTAATTATTTACCAATATGCTTTGAAATGTACAAATATACTGATTACTTTTATGTTAGAAGACCCACTATTATACTCCAACATTATAGCATTGCGACTAACATAACAAGATTCACATGGTTATTATGTTTTGTAGACTTTTAGATAAATAAAATAATATTTTGATATGGGTGACAGCATAAATTAACAAGTAGTTCTGGAAAGAAATAAACCCCCTACTTTCCTTTCAATACAATTTTAACATCACAAGCAGGGGTGTACACAGGTTTCTCATGACACAGAAGTGTTTTCGCCAAATTTGCTATGGTATAATTGTATAGTAATGCATTTGCTTTGAAATCAGAAAATTATTTTTCGGTATATTGTGGTAGCCCTGCTTTTTTGATCTGTTCTAAAAATATCTTGTTTTCCCATTCTATACTCGCCCTACAAATGAAATTTCTTTGAGATCCGTTCAGCCAATGCCTTTCAAATTCATAGTCAGAAAAATGCTAACCTTGATGTTGTGACAGCTGTTTATTTGACCCAGTTGAAATATTTTGGTTATTTATTTATAGGATGATTAAATATACTATATTTGGTTAAAATCCGTGCAGTCAGTTCCCTAGAAATGTGTAAAAGAAATATTATTTTATCTTTTATTGCGGTAGCCCTGCTCTTTAGCTCCGCTTTGAGCATCTTGATTTCATTATGATATGTTCTACAAATCTTATGTACTACTAGTAGAAGGTGCCTGCATTCTGCAAGCATTTCATCTCACCTTGAAAAAACATTTTAGAGAGATATTTCATCATGAGAAATATTTCTTTAATTCAAAGGTTTCTCTTAGGGACCAAATTTATTTTTTCCTCATGAAAAAATACTGGAGTAAAACAATTACTAATTTTTGCAATTATATGAATATTATACGTTTTCCACATTGGGTTATTAATGCCACACATTTTTGCCAAATTTTAAATTTGTAGCACATTTAAAAGTGAAATAACATTTATCTAATTGTTTAAATTTAAATAATTTTTAACGGCCGCAATAAGAATTTCATAGATACATTGAAATGTTTATTTGTTTAAATGTACTAAGCTCTAAATAACTTGAAAATTTCAGCTCTCTAACTTGTCCCATAGTATCTAAACATTGACCTGTTTGTTTAAACTTGAAGAATTTCTAACTGCCAAACAAATTAAAATGTCAAAATTTGTATAATCCCTATTTCGTTTTTTTTTACATATCCTACCTCTAAAAAAATATTTCAGCTCTGTAGCAAATTCGAAAATACACAAACCTTGAAAATTTGTTTAAACAATTGCAAATTTTTAGCGGTTGCATTGTTGCACTTTTTCAAGATTTTCATTTTTTCTAGTCGGTTTTGCACAAAATCCTAACCAAGGAAAAAATTTCGAATCTCCAGCTCATCTGGAAGTGTCCAAACATTAGTATCCTCCTATATGTTAAATGTTATATCCTCCTCCTCTTCTGTAAGAAACGTCTTTATACTAGTAGAAAGTGCTTGCATGCTGCAAGCATTTCACCTCACCTTGAAAAAACATTAATTTTTCAGACAGATATTTCACCATTAAAATTATTCTATTAATTCTAAAGATTTCACCTCTGCAGCAATTTTCGTTTTTCCTACATGTAAAAATAATAGTTTAAAACAATCCCCAAATGTTGCAATTTTAAACATTTTACATTTTCTCCATTATGGGGTACTAATGCTACACATTTCAGCCAAATTTTAAAGTTGTAGCACTTCTAGAAGTAAAATAATATTTTTCTAATTGTTTAAAATTTAAACATTTTTAACGGTTGCCGCAATATATATATGGAGAGATTGAAATGTTTATTTGTGCAAATGCACTGTTCTGTAAATAATTTGAAAATTGCAGCTTCCTAGCTCCTCCCGTAGAACCTAAAAAATTATTAAACTTTAATGTTCAAATGGGGTTAAAACAACCCCTAAAAATTAAAAATTTTAAAATTTTCCATTTTTATAGTTGGTTATGAGAAAAGCTCTATAATCTTGCAAATTTTCAGCTTCCTAAACTTATTAGATTGGTCTACACACTAGATTACGTTTTCCCATGCTAACTTATGGGAGATATTCCGGGGTCTCTGGAGTCGAACCCAAGACACTGTAAGAAAAAGTAACAATAATTCCTAATAGATATTGCGGCCATCTAGCAACACTGATAATTTCATTTTTCTAGTTTACCGGTAAGTGCCCATAATTAATTTACAAAAATGGCGCAATGCTTTTCTTATGGGAAAAAACGCAACTTTCGGAATTTCTGGAGTCGAACTCATGTCACTTAGGTAAGAAGTCTCATTTTATCTGTAGGTTTCTCCATCATATCTACAAAAACTGAAACTTTGAGCTCTCTAGCTCTTGTAGTTTGGGCTGGACATTAGTATCCTCCTGTTATATCCTCATCTGTAAGAGTCGTCGATATATAATGACTAGTAGTTGGTGCTTGCATACTGCAAGCATTTCATCTCACCTTGAAAAAAACATTCATTTTTCAGAAAGACATTTCATCATTACAAATATTTTTTAATTCTAAAGATTTCACCTCCGCAGCGATTTTCGTTTTTCCCACATGTAAAAATAATAGTTTAAAACAATCCCCAAATGTTGCAATTTTAAAATTTTTACACTTTCTTCATTATGAGGTACTAATGCCACACATTTTAGCCAAATTTTAAAGTTGTAGCACTTCTAGAAGTAAAATAATATTTTTCTAATTGTTTAAATTTAAATAATTTTTAACGGTTGCCGCAATATATATATGGTAAAATTGAAATGTTTATTTGTGCAAATTCACTACTCTGTAAATAATTTGAAAATTGCAGCTTCCTAGCTCATCCCGTAGTACATAAAAAATTATTAAAATTTAATGTTCGAATGGGGTTAAAACAACCCCTAAAATTTACAATTTTAAAATTTTCGACTTTTATAATTGGTTATGACAAATTTTCTATAAACCTGCAAAATTTCAGCTTCCTTAACCTATTAGATTGGCCTACACACTGGAAAAACCTTTTCCCATGCTAACTTATGGGAGATATTCCGGGGTCTCTGGAGTCGAACCCAAGACACTGTAAGTAAAAGTGACAATAATTCCTAATAGATATTGTGGCCATCTAGCAACTCTGAAAATTTCATCTTTCTAGCTTACCGGCAAGTGCCCATAATTAATTTACAAAAATTGCGCAATGCTTTTCTTATGGGAAAAAATGCAACTTTCGGAATTTCTGGAGTCGAACTCATGTCACTTAGGTAAGAAGTCTCATTTTATCTGTGGGTTTCTCCAACATATCTACAAAAACTAAAACTTTGAGCTCTCTAGCTCTTGTAGTTTGGGCTGGACATTAGTATCCTCCTGTTATATCCTCCTCTGTAAGAGTCGTCGATATATAATGATAATGAAATTTAATTGAAATCCGTTCATCCAATTCCTTCAAAATCCTTAATTACTGAAAGAGTTTAATTTATAAATGTGGCACCCGTTTGACTGAATTGGCTAAAATATGCTATTATGATTCTGTATATATGTTTAAATTATTATTAAATTTGGTTAAAATTGATGTGTAAAGTTCAACATTTAAAAATATTTTTTTTAATTCCTTGTATTGTGGCAGCCCTGCTTTTTGCATCTTTATTAAACATCTTGATTTTGTTATTTTATGCTGTATGCTTCATACAAAATTTCGTTAAAATCACTTGCCAATTCCTTCCAAATTCATAATTACCGAAAAGTTTAACTTTGCAATTGTGGCACCCTTGCGTAGTCGATCCAATCCGACTGTCATTTTGGTCATTAATTTATGTGAAAATTCTGTGTACCCAATTTAGTTGAAGAAGATGTTAAGGGAGAGGGACACACATGGACACTGAGGTGATCTCATAAGATTATTTTTTGGAATGTAGGATAAAACTATGAATAGAAGAATAAAAGCTTGTGGTAGCAATATAATATTGTTAGTGCATAGTCAGCCACTGCAGTAGTTGCGAAGAAACTCATGATCTGAAGTAATCAGTTACAAAAAATGGAGCAAGTGCTAGTATCATGGATTGATTCAAAGTATTCCAATGAACACATGCTCCATAGTTGAGCGGTTATTAGCAATAATGCCATTTCTCTATTGGAACAACTAAAGCAAGAATAAGATGGTGATTCTTGTGAAGCATTTAATGCCAGTTCAGGTTGGTTTCAAAATTATAAAATATTACATTCCTAGCATTCATTTTCTGGCAATTCAGCAAGCACTTCAGCATTGTGTTATTTGTATTAATAATATTGAGTTAATGTTAATATTCAGGTTTATTTATACTTTTTTGCCCAAGGTGTAACTTTTGAAGTTAATATGAGTTATTAAAAAGTGATGGACCTAGAACTGATCCTTGTGGAACTCTATATTTAATTTATTTTCTTCCAGCAAAGTTATTACCCATTACCATTATTTAATGTCTATCTTTAAGGTTTGTACATAACGTTTTCCTGGTAATTATTTAAAAAGTTACAGAAATGCTAATATTTGAGTATGCATGAAAACAAAAACTTATGTGATTGTTTTGTACTCTCTTTTAGGTGACCATAAAAGTACAAAATTTTCAATTGAGTGAGTGTAAATTAACCTCTTGACTGGGGTAAGCAAGAGACCAGAGTTGTACTCCAGTTGGGGAGTTAGGAATGAAGTATATCTTTTTTATATTGCCTCTCACCATATATTTCTTTTTCATATATAAAAGAATTTGTTCATATTTGTAATAATGTATTTAAAATTTGTCAAGTAACTAATTGTTTTAACGAATAATTTGTTAATAAAAATGTATTATTAACAAATTGTTAATAACAATGAAAACAATGTCAACATATTTTGAATCAAAACTATTCAAATTTTCTAGCAAAATAAGTTAATATCACTAATGAATTTTTTTTACGATAAGCAATATTTAACAATCAAAGGAGTGATGCAGCAGTAATAGTTGGATTTAGCATAAAATTTGTGCTTCTTCTAATTATAATTATGCGCTTGTATATAGACAGTCTAGGTTTCCCCCAAAGAATTTTATCATTTTACAGTAACATTAAAAAGTTGTGAACTCACAATTTGTTAAAGTTTTAATGATTTTTGAACCAAAGTTTTTGTTGATTTTTTCAGATTAATCAATCATGAAGCAGTAGTTCATATGCTATTTGATATTGAGGAAAAATAGAGAAAACAATTCTTTAAAACAAAAGATATGAAATAACAATGAAACTGTGGAATTAGTTAAAAACAAAAGTCCTAAATATTATGCATTTGGTTGCTTGCAGGCTGTCCAGGTTCCTCACAAATAATTCAATCAATTTAAAGTAACATATTAAAATGCATAAAATCGTTTTTATTATCACTTTCTTCTAAAATTTCGGGAATATCTTCATCTGAAATCTTTGGCTGTTTACTTGTAGAAGCCATTTCGTGATCTTCACTATTATAAGAATTAAATCTATCAAAGATTTTTCAGAAAAACAAAAGTTATAGTGAAAATTCCCAATGATGACGTTAACTTTTGATGCTCGTACTATTAAGTTCATGGGAAAACTAACCTCTATGAAAAAGTGCATCTCAAAAATAATGTTTCTGCAAGGGATAGTGGGAAATGTTTATTATCCCTGGTAAACCAGATGTGCCAAAGAAGCAAAATCGATGAAAACGCCAGGTGTGTCAAAGAATAAAAATGGGTAAAATTCCTGGTCTGAGTTTGCATGTTCGTGCAAAATATTTTATTGCACATCTAAGAATTGCCGACCGGGTGGTGCATATTTGCAACCCCACACAACCCTTGCAGGCTTTTATGATGAAGGGTCTAGGTCTCTGAAAAATTGACCTAAAACCTATGTGAACCTTAAGGACCAAGGAATACAAGAGGAATCTCATGACGAAAGAGTTCGTCACACCCCTAGAGAAAGAAGGAAAAACCTTGATGAAAAATAACCGTCATACCCAAATGGTGGCCACTGTGCTCATGACAAGTATGATTGTTGTGCCCAGTCAAGTGGTTAAAAATATGAATAGAAGAATAAACATATGTGGTAGCAATATGCTATATTTACTTGTGTAATTTCTGCTATTACTTAATTTGCCCACCTGAATTATGATGAGAAATGAGAAGATTATTTTTTTGCACTGCACTTATACTATGACAAGATATTCTTTTCGGCTCTACATGCGCCCAAATGTCAAGTTTGTATCAAATTTTAAACATTTTAAAATGATAACCTCACTCTTACTATGCAGAAAGAGTATTGAAATCATTTGTAACAACTTTGCCCTTCCTTTGTTTTCACATAATGATTGTAATAGTTTAGGCTATATTACTCACTCGAAGACATTGTGTGGGACAAAATACAAGTAAATATCTTCATTTGTATTAACAGTTCAATTCATTCGAAAAGATCACCTTTATGCTATGAAGCAAAAACTACACGTTTGACCGGCCCTTATTTTAGCATAAGAAAATCATACGAAAAAGTGGATTATCTATGCACATAAATAAGGTAAGTTAATTTTATTTATGTGAGATCAATGCTGTATCATCTCAAAACAGGTTTTTCTAGGTAATTCACATGTGTAAGAGTTGGAGACCTAGCACTGACATGTGGAGAACCCCAGTTATTACTGCCATATTGGTTTATTTGGCTGTTAGCCAAAAAGAGAATAATAATAATACTTAATTAATTGCAAATCCAGCTTGGTTACAAGAATGAGACCAATAAATAAAATAAGAACTATGGGATAAAAATAATACAAAATAAAACATGTTCATGCAGGCAAAAATTCATGAACTGAATAGAAGCAGTTGTTAACAAGATCTTTTAATCTTGTCCTAAAGGACTTGTGATTTACGATATTTTTAGCCAAGCTGGGAGTTGATTAAGAAATTTGGAACCAGCATATGCTGGCCTATGAGATAACATTAAAATTACGAGGTTTTGTTATAAAATCATGCCTCCTCCTTGTGTGGTAACAATGGAAATCACCATTGGATTCTAAATTCTGTAGGTTATAATTTCCAACGGCAAATAGGAAGACAAGTAGACTGGAGGCAGTTTTAAGTATATATTAAGAGTTTTAAAATTACTTCGACCACTAAAATATTTGTTGATTTTTATCAAGATTACCCATTTTTGCAGCTTAAATAGATGTACTGTCTGGTGCAAACAGGACTGTCAAGAGCTGACATGGGCTCTGGGCAACGGTTAGCATATGGTCCTCACTCGGGGGAGACTGTGTGGGAGATATAATTTGATCAAAATTGTATCATTATATATAGACGTTCCTTACCGAGGAGGAGAATGATACTAATGTTTAGGCACTTCCAGATGAGCTGTAGATTCGAAATTTTTCTTAGGTAGGATTTTGTGCAAAACCGACTAGAAAAAACGAAAATCTTGAAAAAGTGCAACAATGCGACCGCTAAAAATTCGCAATTGTTTAAACAAATTTTCAAGGTTTATTAATTTCCGAATGAGCTACGGAGCTGACATTTTTTTTAGTGATAGGATTTGTAAAAAAACGAAATAGGGATTATACAAATTTTGATATTTTAATTTGTTTGGCAGTTAAAAATTCTTAAAGTTTAAACAAATAGGTATATGTTTAGATACTACAGGGTGAGTTAGAGAGCTGAAATTTTTATTTAGTTTAGTCTATCCAAATGAATAAACATTTCAATGTAACCATGAAATTGTTATTGTGGCCGTTAAAAATTATTTAATTTTAAACAATTAGATAAATGTTATTTCACTTCTAAATGTGTTACAAATTTAAAATTTGGCAGAAATGTGTGGCATTATTAATCCAATGTGAAAAAGGTATAATATTCCTAAAATTGCAAAACTTAGCAATTATTTTACTCCATTATTGTCCCATAAGGAAAAAATTAAAATCGGTCCCGAGGAGAAATAATTTTACTTGAAGAAATATTTTCCCTGATGAAATATCTCTCTGAAAAATTAATGTTTTTTCAAGGTGAGATGAAATGCTTGCAGTATGCAAGCACCTTCTACTAGTATTAAAATATAAGAGAGGTGTAGGTACTTCGTTGAAATTCAAACGATGGATTAATATTTCTTCATACTAACTACTTATTGCATTTTTGTATTTATATTAAACATTGGGTGTTGCCAATATGGAAACAAATTGCAATTTGTGTACATTTTTTTGTTTATCAGTTATATTTTCTGTTTATTAATATATTTAAATTTTGTCTACCCTCTTCCAAGTCTCTCAGAGGCCTGGGCCTGGATGTGAATGGCCCCAAGGAACAATATTGTATATGAAGAGATGAGGATGGAATTATCTATGATAAATACCAAAGATAATAAAAGGCTACTTCTGTCCCTTTGTGGCTCCTGTCACACTATAAAAATGCGAATAACTCTATAATGGAACGAGATTCATTTTTGATATTTGGTAGGAATAGTCGATTCACATATTGTAAGATGGTGACGAAAAGAAATCTCAAAAAAAGTCCTAGGTTTGACTCCAAGGTACGCCTTTCCATTTCCCATATGATAACACGTAAAAATCGACTTTTTGACTTGCAGGCTTTTATTCTTTTTGAGATCTAAATTAGAAAGAATTAACCTATGATCTTCGGATCTAGCCCATTTTTAAAAAAACTTTGATGTTTCTTATTCCGTTCATCTTTTCCCGCCTACAGTTCGAAATTCCTCATGTTAAATGTTTAATTAAAATATTTTGGGGAAATCTTGCCATTTGAACGGGATGTTGCCATGCCAACTCATTATATTGTTAAACCTCGAAATCCTATTGTTATTTCAATCCTTATGGGTAAAAGTGTGCTTTGAATGCTCTTACAATTAGTACGAACAAGATTCTTTTCATAGTAACCAATGTAAACATTCATTGCATTATTTACAAGAAGGAATACATAATAATGTAGAACATTAATCATTCGCATATTAAATTAGGTGTTTAGAATCATCGTAGAAGTTTGAAACTTGAAACAAAGAATGCCTATAACAATGAAAGTTTGTTTTCTTGCCATCCAAAGAAAGTAAAGTTGTATTTGTTCATTTTTTATTTCACAAAAAGCTTTCCTGTTGAATTTCAACGGGCATCTCCCTAGTTAATCATATAAAAACATTGGTCTCTCAAATGCAGCAACAACAGTTATCATGGTAGCTTATATTTCTCTTTAATGAAAACATGAAAAACACTTTTTCTGATTTTATATACATTTTTCATGTTAATTCAACATATAGTTGAACTATCTTCAAAACAAACTTTGTTCTTTTGAGCATGGAACAATTGAAATCCTGAGTTTCTACTATACCTCCAATTAATTTAAAATGCAAATGATTGATATGCTATACTGTTACGCATCAAACGGAGAAAATAAATGCTGCTGGAATTGAACCCATGATATTATCATAGCCAATGATGTCTAAAAGGTTCAAGAGGTACATCCCAATATATTGCAAAAAAATCATCAAAATCGTACTTGCTTTTCTGAATTTATTCGCATTGCCATAATTTGCCGCCATAGGCGTCACTTCCTAACAATAAACATACCGACAGATCTACATGGGATTTTATTACAAGGACAGTGTCATTTCCAAATATTATTATTATTCTGTGTAATTTATTTATATGAGATAGAGTAAGGGGCCTAGCACTGACATATGGGGAACTCGTTACTTTTTTAGTGGCATATACTGCAATATATTTGGTTGTCAGTCATATACTTGAAGAGATATAGATTCTAAATTACCTTTCTAAATGAATGTGACATTAATTAGAATAAAAATAGGGAAATTTATATAAACTAGTGGTTTGCCCGTTGTAACGCAACTTACAAAAATAGAATATTATACTTTGCTTTTATAATTTATATATTTCAGTATAACAGAAAATGTATCTTATATTACCGTAATCTTCGGCAAACGTTTTGGCAGTTTTTTTATTGGTTGATTGGCCAGCCAATCAGAGATCGGCACGTTATTGTTTATATACCTTGGTTACATTATATGTTTACCTAAATGTATTTTATTACTGTAATGTACTTTATTACTGTAATGTACTTTTCCAAAACATTTAGTGTAGCAACAACTATAAACAAACTATTATTGTTGTCTGTAGCAACGAGTATACACAAAGTGCATTTTATTTAGTTCGGGCACATACATACCGGAAGCATTTCCATTAATACGAACGATTATCTACATTACTATTCCTAAGAATGTCTATATCATATGTATTTTCTCTTTATTTTTCTTTGTACGAGGGTGAATCAAAAAGTTCCTGGAAAGATTCAGTAACAATGTTCCTGCATTCCAAATAATAACAAAGCATTGTTGCCTAAAACTAGCAATATCTTAGTCATAACAATTCAATATTTTGTAACAATTCATTCATTTGATATAATATAAAAGCAGTTTTTCTAACCCATTAATTCATAAGCATGGATAACTTAATGTTTCAGATTCGAGTAAACGTAATGTTTTTGACAAAACTTGGATGGAAATCAAATGCCATTATTCAGGCTTTGCAGAAAGTTTACGGGGATGATGCATCTAAGAAAACTGCAGTTTATGAATGGATTAAACAAGTTAAAGCTTGGACGAGAAGACGTTAAAGATGGCTATCGAAGTGAAAGACCATCAACGAAGAAACCGTGGTCGCCGTCCACTCAATTGTGGAAGAAGATAGACGAGTTTCAGTGCAAATGATAGCCAAACGTTTGGACATCTCATATGGCTCAGATCAATCAATCCTCAAAGATAGTTTAGGATTAAGCAAGCTTTCTGCTAGATGGGTACCGAAAGCATTGCGCCCTGAACACAAGACTCAGAGAGCTGACCATGCAGTTGAGTTCCTCAACCGATTTGATGCAGACCCAGAAGATTTCTTTCGCCGAATAGTGACTGGTGATGAAACATGGATCTACCAATACGATCCGGAAAGCAAAATTCAATCTAAACAATGGTTACCAAGGGGGTCAAGTGGACCAATAAAGTTCAAAGTTGAACAATCAATCAAGAAGGTTATGGCAATTGTTTTTTGGGATAATGAAGGTGTAATCATGGTCGATTTTCTTGAGGTGCAACGGACAGTAACAGGAGGTTATTACAAACAAGTTTTTAAAAAACAATGCTGCGCTTATAAAAAAGGTGTTGGAAACTGCATCGGCGAATTCTGTTTCACCATGACTATGCTCCAGCACATTCCTCTACGGTATCAAGAGCTGTGCTTTGAGAATTACACTGGGAAGCGTTGTCTCACCCACCCTACAGTCCAGACTTGGCTTTTTCGGACTTTTTTTTGTTTCCCAAATTAAAGGAGCACATCAAGGGAGTTGGCTGAGAATTGATATATAATTTATTTAGTGACAAGTAATTAATACTTTCCTTAAAATCTTTATATATTTGTTCCTTAAAGATTTATTTCAAAAGATTTTAGTTCATGAAAGTAATTTAAAATATAAATTATTTTGCTGATTTTTAATTACAGTTTTAGGTCATCTGTAAAATTAAAGTGTTTAAAAATTCAAATCGAAACTACTTCTAGACAGGAAAGACAGCTGATGATAAGGTAGTGACAGATAATGTGGTTTAGTGAGAAATCCTTTTCGTAATTTACGATTTCAAAGGTTTTGCTGGTATTACTAAGTATTATAACATTTGAAAGGAAACGACGAACAGTAATATTTTTTAATGACCAAATTAAAACTGTTGTACATGCAAAGCTTGTAACAGGCTCTCTAGTGAATTTGAATTTATTTAAAAAAGATGAACGCCGTATTCAAATCAAAATCCTCAATCATATTAAATAAAGAAATGAAGTAGAATAAAAAAGTGACCTAATTGGGTTTGAACCTGGGACTTGATATTCATGAGCTGATGCGTAACTATGCCACCTGGACTCTTCATTTATGTTGATTCATATTGCTATTCAAATAGTGTCATTCAAATGACCTTGCCTCAGGCGGGCATTCGACAAATTATATATAGGTGTATATATTAAAAAATAAAATAGTAGAACTCCAGTTAACCAAACACTGATGGAAGCATGTTTTCTCAAATGTTTTCAGGGTTCTGGTATGTCTTTCCGCGGGTGAAGGAACAACCCCCACCGTTAGAATGTAGATTCTAAGTAGACCTTCCCATCTGCGAAAACTTCACTCATGTAGCTTCAATAATATGGTTACAATATCATTTCTAAGTTTAGAATTTTCTGAGTTTGAAGCTATCTAACAGAAAATCTGTGGTTTGCTTGGAAAATCCAGTCATTGGATAATACGTAGATTAATAAGAACTATATAATTCAAAAAGAATTTTCCAAATATATCCAATAATTTGGCTGAAATATTTTAGTTTTGAAATTTCTGATTTTTGAGCCACCTATTAGAAAATCTAGAACCTATTAACTAGTAAATTAGTACGAAGGCTTCCACGGCGTGCTGTTGATATGGTGGTGATTTCCGGGATTCTGCCGTGTTGATCCATTTCCTGGACAATATTTCGCCGACGTTCCAAATTTCGAATCTCCAGCACATCTGGAAGTGCCTAAACATTAGTATCCTCCTGTTATCATTATATATCGACGACTCTTACAGAGGAGGATATAACATACATATAACAGGAGGATACTAATGTTTAGGCACTTCCAGATGTGCTGGAGATTCGAAATTTTTTTCATAGGTAGGATTTTGTACAAAACCGACTAGAAAAAACGAAAATCTTGAAAAAATGCAACAATGCGGCCGCTAAAAATTCGCAATTGTTTAAACAAATTTTCATGGTTTATGTATTTCTGCATGTGCTACGGAGTTGAAATTTTTTTTATAAGTAGAATTCATAAAAAAACGAAATAGGGATTATACAAATTTTGATATTTTAATTTGTTTGGCAGTTAAAAATTCTTAAAGTTTAAACAAATAGATAACTCTTTAGACATTACGGAATGAGCTATGGAGCTGAAATTTTCAAGTTATGTACAAAGTAGTAAACTAGCTCAAAAAACATTTCAATTTTACCATAGATGAATTTCGGCGGCCGTTAAAAATTATTTAAATTTAAACAATTATAAAATATTATTTGACTTCTAGAAGTGCTACAACTTTAAAATTTTGCTAAATTGTGTAGCATTAGTACCCCATAATGGAGAAAGTGTAAAAATTTTAAATTGCAACATTTGGGGATTGTTTAAAACTATTATTTTTACATTTGCGGAAAATGAAAATCGGTGCGGAGGTGAAATCTTTAGAATTAAATGAACATTTGTAATGATGAAATGTCTGTCTGAAAAATGAATGTTTCTTCAAGGTGATATAAAATGCTTGCAGTATGCAAGCACCAACTACTAGTATGTTATATCCTCCTCCTCCTCTGTAAGGAACGTCTATATAGAATGATATTTTTTCACTTTTTGACCTCCTGGTTTCAAAATCGACATTATTCTGAATTGGCGCAAATCGAGGGCTACCTGTAATTGTCTTCTTTTTCTTTACAGCTCCACCAAAACAAAGGAGGGACTTCTCGAGGTAGAAGACATCCATAAATGTTTCCTATGCCATTCAGAAATCAAAGGGTTAGAGGAATTCAACACTCACCGGGAGAAATGCATGAAGTTGATGAACTTAGAAACCAGCTGTGCTCCCAACCTGCCGAAGTTGCCACCTTTGTCGATTCCTTTCCCAATAATTTGTTTGTCTTCATCATCAAGTAGTAGATCATGCTCGGAGGCAGATGTTGAACCGACCAGCAGTCTTTTTGAGGATGCTTTCATTGCCGATTTAAGGCGTTATGAGGAACTGTGTGGATTGGAGAAAGATAACTTGAAAGATTCGTCAGATGGGTTGGAAGGGTTCTGTAAGTCTGAAACGTGCGTCAACGAACAGGAAGAGTTGACAGAAGTAGGGAGAGATGGGAAGGAAGTTGATATGGATGAGGTGGATGTGGTTATAAGTGAGATATTTGATGGAAGAGAGTGTATTTCGAATAAATCTCCCAGAACCAATAACAGTGACAGTGGCATCTTTACAGAACTCCGCATTATGGACAAGAAAACTGATGCTGAAAATCTCAACATCAATTCCACAGCTGATGATGCCACTATGGTATGTTATAGCAGAGTAGATGGCTTGATCGTGAACTTCAAGGAATTATGGTCTTGGCCCTTGGATCATTTTGGGTATGAGGAAGTTATAGAATGTCAACAGGTTAATGATACAGAGAAAGCAAGCAGAGCCATTACATATAATAAAAGATTACAACTGAAAAGAACTGATAAGGTTTTTAAAACTGCGGAGGACGAACATGGAATGCAGATAATAAGGCCGACAGGATTACACGACCAGGACATATCGAAAGGAAGAAAAGCATCACTGTCTCATCCCTTGTGCAGTTCGGAAAAGGCTGCATTAAGAGACGATACAGCAATCAAAGGAGATACAGATGACAAAACAAATAAGCTCCCAAAAAAGACGTATTGCTTTTACGCAATGAATCGAGTGGAGAATGTTTCCGAGAAAGGTGAAAGCAAAGTGGTCAAGAAAGTAAATGGCAGTCCACCAAAGGCAGCTTCAAATGTTAAAAATGGTTCAACAGAACACTCAAATGGCAATAACAATAAGTCCAGGAAATCAAATAATGGTAAAGTCAAAAAAGTCCATGGCTCGAAAAAGATGAAGGGTCGACTTCCAGACCATTGTTACACAATTCAGATTCCTAACCATGCACCGGAAAATGGCAGCTCGAATGGGAGTAATGGCGAACATGTTCAACTTGTAAGCATCGGAGCAGAATTGTCAGTAGAGGACAAAAGCAGAGAACCAGTTGAAGAAACCATATGGACAGTTGACACAGATGATGTAGTTGAAGAGGAAACTCCTTATTCATGGCAAGTCACTGGGCAATCCGGTGCCATCCAAGAAGGCGTTATACCATCAGAAGAAAATGGCAACAACTTAACTGGGGAATGTGTAACTCCACTTCTCTCCAAGGATAATTCTTCAATAACAGAGAGGTTAGTTTGTACTTGTATGTTTGTAAGTTAAAACTGTGTCATAACCACAATAATTTAAAACTAGCTCAGACCTATGCAATTATTGTGCAGTTTTTTCAGTTAGTTTATGAACATATGATCATATAAAAATGAATTTTCATAACCTTTTCTATATAGTTAATATCTTTATTTGCATATAAATTATGGTACTTAAATTTTATGATATGAACCACCTAACTTGTATCATAAAAATTTTAATAGTTCCTTGTATCACATCAAGTCTCAAAGTCTAAGCTAAGCCTCAAAAGGTTAAGCTTTCACATTAATTTTCAATCAATCATTGTTCTTCGGGAGGGTTTTTTAGTGTAAAAAATGTGAAAAATCAGGAAAAATTGTACTACAAACTTAAAATTTGAGCAAATTCGAGTTAGATGAGTGAATAGATGATAAGAATATGACTCTGTATTTCTTTCTGCATAAAATAGTGCAAATTCAGCCATATTTAAATTCCGAGACATTTAAAAATGTTCAAGACTCATGGTTTACTCATTGGATTCCAGTCAATTACATGTTAATCAAATAGAACAAGATGATCCAAACAGAACTTATAATGCCTACATTCCATTTATTCATTTATTTAATACTTATATTGAGTTTAATAGCTTTAAAGTTATCATGGATATGTAGCTCTGTGTTCCCAAATTTTATAATTTAATATTATAACAACAACAACACACCTTGACGCTTTCCCTTGCAGGGGTAAGCCATGCCATATGTCCGCCAATTACCAACCCATCACCACATGCTTCCTCCACACACTTCTATCCTTGCACACTTCTATCCTTGCACACTTCTTTTGCTTCACTTACACATACACTGAGTCACATTTCCTTTTATTCCTCATACTTTTCACGTCCCTTCTTCTCAAAGTCTCACCAACCAAGTCTTGCGCGGTCTGCCTTTCCCTCTCTCGCCATTCACTCTTCCTTCATAAACTTGTTTAGTTTAGCATTATAAAATACTAAAAAATATTGCTTTACTGTAAAGGACGATCTTAATGGTCCCTAATTTAAAGAAAACATCTTCTGCAGGGTTATAGATGGGATTGAAAGCTTTTAATTTTCTATCTAGAACCATTTGCTCAAAATCCTAACTTGAACATTTTATAGGCACCCCCTGCCATCCACTGATTTCTCCAAAATATCTCTATGCCAGCATAGTAAATGACATCATCAGATCACAAATTTCAGTCTTCTATCTTGTACTGTTTAGTTCCTATCTATATATCAAGATGGAAAAGTATGTACTCCATAACCTTAACTTGTAATTACATGTTCTCCCAGACAGTTTTGTGGAAAATGTTCTTCTCTATCCAAATAAATTTTTAAATCTATACCTCTCACACGTTCTGAAGGTAATTAATGAAAAGTATTTTTTTACTTTATTATGCTAGGTTTTTCATTTGTGGTTACATTTTCTTTTATTTTCTGTTAAACTGCGTCATTAATGATAAAAAAGTGAATTTTTTAGGTTGGCTGCAAACCACTCTTAATAAAATTGCCTCTTATGGGAAAATAGGACTTTTACTTCGCGAATTTGAATTTTGCGTCAGTTTTCTGGAACCAATTATTCGCAAAGTTCAAAAAGGTGGTTTATATTAAAATACAAAGATGTAAGTCAGATTTTAAATAACCAATAAAAAATGTCAGTCCCTTGGGTTTCCACCTTTGAGGAGTTTCGCCGTACATAGATTTTTAATTGTTGTTTGCAGAGAGAACCATCCCAATAGGGGCTGCGGATTTCATTTGGATGCTGAGATAAAGCATCAAGTTCCATTTTGGCTCAGTGCATTGATATGTTATCAGTATAAGCAATGTGATTTTACCTTATGACAAATCACTTAACTGCCAAGTATGAAAATTTATTAATACGAGTTTAAATGTGCATTATAACCATTTGCAAATAAGATGTCATTTGCGAAATACAGATCTCATATTCTTATTTTCCGATCACCAACATTTCAGATATAAATATTACATTTTTACTCACTTTACTTTAGAATGGTGTTATGTGATGTAAAGAAGTTCGGAAACATTATTCATACTATCATTGCTGAAAATCTAAAGTATTTTATTTTAGATAATAAAATTTTTTGAGGATTCATATGACTAAAATGATTACAAAATTAATATAAAGCTAAGCTATATTAACTAATCTTCCAAATGCCAAGCTTGTATATCATTCCTAAGTAATTTAAAATGCAACATTAATGTTTTTTGCTTTTACTCTGATGAACTTCATAGGCAAAGGTTCATAAGATTAGTTTTTGTGGTGTAAAAATTGTTGTTGATAAGATAGAAAGTTTCTCAATCAGGTGAATACAGTAACTGAAATATGATTATAAATGTGGTATACTAAAATTAAATAACCTGAGCTATTTGTTTACCTTTTTAACATTAACAACATTTGAATATTTGAAAATAGTTCAGTAAAATGTACATTATTGTCATTCTCTGTAAATATTTTTAGGGAAGAAGATCATATGGCAGAAGGAAAGGTCAGTGAGAACCATGGGCATTACAATTCTTTCACTATTGCTGTTCAGAAGACAAAATTGAGTGACCAAATTCCTGACACCATTAATGATAAGGTTGTCTTGAAGAATTTGAGCAAACAAGATCCTAACACAGATAGTAACAAATCTAATTCAGCAAGCAACATGACTATGCCAACTATTCATACAATACAAATGTCCAAAAAGAGGGGAAAGCAGAAGAAATCAAAGTTGTCAGAGAAAAATATAGAATATCCCGAGAATCTTGAGACTGGCATTGAACTAAATGCAATTGCTGACCATGCCCCAATTCTTGAAGCTGTCACCAGTACAGCTTCTGTGGGTAATGATATTTTCACCATTACTGCTAAGAAGGCAAAATTGGGTGACCAAATTCCTGACACCATTAATGATAAGGTTGTCTTGAAGAATTTGAGCAAACAAGATCCTAACACAGATAGTAACAAAACTAATACAGCAAACAACATGACTATGCCAACTATTCATACAATACAAATGTCCAAAAAGAGGGAAAAGCAGAAGAAATCAAAGTTGTCAGAGAAAAATATAGAATATCCCGAGAATCTTGAGACTGGCATTAAACTAAATGCAATTGCTGACCATGCCCTAATTCTTGAAGCTTTCACCAGTACAGCTTCTGTGGGTAATGATATTTTCACCATTGCTGCTAAGAAGGCAAAATTGGGTGACCAAATTCCTGACACCATTAATGATAAGGTTGTCTTGAAGAATTTGAGCAAACAAGATCCTAACACAGATAGTAACAAAACTAATACAGCAAACAACATGACTATGCCAACTATTCATACAATACAAATGTCCAAAAAGAGGGAAAAGCAGAAGAAATCAAAGTTGTCAGAGAAAAATATAGAATATCCCGAGAATCTTGAGACTGGCATTAAACTAAATGCAATTGCTGACCATGCCCCAATTCTTGAAGCTGTCACCAGTACAGCTTCTGTGGGTAACGATATTTTCACCATTACTGCTAAGAAGGCAAAATTGGGTGACCAAATTCCTGACACCATTAATGATAAGGTTGTCCTGAAGAATTTGAGCAAACAAGATCCTAACACAGATAGTAATAAAACTAATACAGCAAACAACATGACTAAGTCAACTATTCACACAAGGCAAATGTCCAAAAAGAGGAGAAAGCAGAAGAAATCAAAGTCAGATAAAATGGTAGAATATCCCGAGAATCTTGAGACTGGCATTAAACTAAATGCAATTGCTGACCATGCCCCAATTCTTGAAGCTGTCACCAGTACAGCTTCTGTGGGTAATGATATTTTCACCATTACTGCTAAGAAGGCAAAATTGGGTGACCAAATTCCTGACACCATTAATGATAAGGTTGTCTTGAAGAATTTGAGCAAACAAGATCCTAACATAGATAGTAACAAAACTAATACAGCAAACAACATGACTATGCCAACTATTCATACAATACAAATGTCCAAAAAGAGGGAAAAGCAGAAGAAATCAAAGTTGTCAGAGAAAAATATAGAATATCCCGAGAATCTTGAGACTGGCATTAAACTAAATGCAATTGCTGACCATGCCCCAATTCTTGAAGCTGTCACCAGTACAGCTTCTGTGGGTAATGATATTTTCACCATTGCTGCTAAGAAGGCAAAATTGGGTGACCAAATTCCTGACACCATTAATGATAAGGTTGTCTTGAAGAATTTGAGCAAACAAGATCCTAACACAGATAGTAACAAAACTAATACAGCAAACAACATGACTAAGTCAACTATTCACACCAGACAAATGTCCAAAAAGAGGAGAAAGCAGAAGAAATCAAAGTCAGATAACAAGATAGAATATCCCGAGAATCTTGAGACTGGCATTAAACGAAATGCAATTGCTGACCATGCCCCAATTCTTGAAGCTGTCACCAGTACAGCTTCTGTGGGTAACGATATTTTCACCATTACTGCTAAGAAGGCAAAATTGAGTGACCAAATTCCTGACACCATTAAAGATAAGGTTGTCCTGAAGAATTTGAGCAAACAAGATCCTAACACAGATAGTAACAAAACTAATACAGCAAGCAATATGACTAAGTCAACTATTCACACAAGACAAATGTCCAAAAAGAGGAGAAAGCAGAAGAAATCAAAGTCAGAGAAAAAGATAGAATATCCTGAGAATCTTGAGACTGGCATTAAACTAAATGCAATTGCTGACCATGCCGCAATTCTTGAAGCATTCACCAGTAGAGCTTCTGTGGGTAACAATTTTTTCACCATTACTGCTAAGAAGGCAAAATTGAGGGACCAAATTCGTGACACCATTAAAGATAAGGTTGTCCTGAAGAATTTGAGCAAACAAGATCCTAACACAGATAGTAACAAAACTAATACAGCAAGCAACATGACTATGCCAACTATTCACACAAGACAAATGTCCAAAAAGAGGAGAAAGCAGAAGAAATCAAAGTCAGATAAAAAGGTAGAATATCCTGAGAATCTTGAGACTGGCATTAAACGAAATGCAATTGCTGACCATGCCGCAATTCTTGAAGCATTCACCAATAGAGCTTCTGTGGGTAACGATTTTTTCACCATTACTGCTAAGAAGGCAAAATTGAGTGACCAAATTCCTGGCACCATTAATGATAAGGTTGTCCTGAAGAATTTGAGCAAACAAGATCCTAACACATATAGTAACAAAACTAATACAGCAATCAACATGACTATGCCAACTATTCACACAAGGCAAATCTCCAAAAAGAGGAGAAAGCTAAAGAAATCAAAGTCAGATAAAAAGATAGAATATCCCGAGAATCTTGAGACTGGCATTAAACTAAATGCAATTGCTGACCATGCCGCAATTCTTGAAGCATTCACCAGTAGAGCTTCTGTGGGTAACAATTTTTTCACCATTACTGCTAAGAAGGCAAAATTGAGTGGCCAAATTCCTGACACCGTTAAAGATAAGGTTGTCCTGAAGAATTTGAGCAAACTAGATCCTAACACAGATAGTAACAAAACTAATAAAGCAAACAACATGACTATGCCAACTATTCACACAAGACAAATGTCCAAAAAGCGGAGAAAGCAGAAGAAATCAAAGTCAGATAAAAAGATAGAATATCCCGAGAATCTTGAGACTGGCATTAAACTAAATGCAATTGCTGACCATGCCCCAATTCTTGAAGCTGTCACCAGTACAGCTTCTGTAGGTAATGATATTTTCACCATTACTGCTAAGAAGGAAAAATTGAGGGACCAAATTCATGACACCATTAATGATAAGGCTAAGTTAGCCACTCACAGAAAACGGGTTGCCAAAAAGGGCAAGATGAGATCAAAATTGGCAAAGGAGACAGCAGTTCTGGATGATACCTCAGTTATCAAAGCTGGCAGTAATACTACTACTGTCATTGATGATAATTCCAACATAGCTTTCAAGAGAATAAAAGTGAGCAAGCAAACTCCTGAAATAAATTTTGAGCAAAGCAAGACAGGAAGTACTGCTAATGACAGAAAAATCAAACCTATCAACAATACTTGTGATAAGTCTCCTGCCAATGCTGTCAAAATGATGAAATCAAGTGATCAAATTGAGAGGGAAGTACTCGGGAAAAGGGGAAAAGCTTTGCAACATAATTCCTCCACTGCGACTCACAGTGTGGTGAAACGCATGGGTGAAATGTCTCTGGAATCAAATCAAGAAGAAGCCACATGTTATAAACCCATCATGCTTACAAAGTTGTGTACAGTAAATTTGGGATATCGCTGCGATTCTGTTGAGTTCCTTCAGCAGCAAAATCTTAAAACTTTACCTGAAAACAGCAATATCCAAATGACTGAAGTTGACATAGCATCTCATACTTCTGCTGATGATGCATCTCATTCCATTGCTGACGATACATCTCATTCTCTTGCTAACAATGCATCTCATTCTTCTGACAATGAGTCAGATGTGGTGAATTACCAGGATATTTGGCCTGATCTACCTTCGGATGAAGAATCTGAAAATCCTGAGCAAACTGATGATTCAAGTAATGCCAGAAACAAAGAAATTGAAGAACCACCCACGGAAGAATATGCTCAGATCCAATTGTCTTGTGGTGCTTGGTTGTCACTAAGAAGCCCTAACTGGCAAGGCATTTTAAGTTCGGAGATTGTGAATAAACTTAATTTGCTGGAGCTAACATCAGGGGTCACTTTGAATCTAGGCGCAACTCATAACGGAGTTCCGCAATCTTTGATCTTCAATTCTCAAGGACATACAAACACTAAAAGTGGAATGATTAGACGAGATTATAATAAGCCGAGCAATAAACCAGTTTGTGAATGCAGGAAAATATTGCTAGAAACTTCTTCTCCAACTTCATCAACTGTGGCTGGTTCTTCTTATCACTCTGGAGTAAACCAGGTGAGAGAATGCAATGGTGATGCAGAAGTATGCAAGAATCACACCCAATTGCCTTCCCATCTTGAAAATTCATCGAATGCAGGAGTGTCTTTAATGCCATCAGAGAATGAATGGTCTCCTAATAAACCTACTTCTCCTCCTACACAATCTATCAATCTCACAGTTTCAAATGATTCCCAGATGTTTAGTAGCCCTGGAGTCATAAGTAATGGGGAGTCGAGATGCTGTACCATTAGCAATGTGTTTTCCTGTTTTGAGGCAACCGGACAAACATTGTCCAATTTAGGTCAAACTTTAACAGATCCTCTAGAGCTCATGGCAGTAATAGCCGATCATGAAGTTAGTGCTTTTTTGCCTGATGATGGCATGGGACACAGTGGAATGTTGGAAGATGAATCGCATCAGATGTTAGCCGGGGAATTCCATGAGAGCCAGGATGAAATCTCCGTAACTGCAGAAAAACCTAACTTGAGCGACTTAGAAAGTTTCAGACATTTGCAATGCCAGCCGATGGATGCACCAAAGCCAGATGCCAACATGCAGGAGCCAGGAGATAATTTGAAAGACTTGATAGATGGTAGGGATGAGGTAGGCTATGAAGGAGAGGATGAGTTGAATCTCAATGATACTGCCATTAGGCCTCGTAGATCTTCCCGAATCAGGACATCCGTCAGTAGATTGGTTTACTCTGTGGATGAAGTAATAGCTAAAAATCGGAGATCAAGATCATTTCAGAGAAGAAGCTTGCAACAGAAAAAATGCACTGACAAAGAAGGCAGCAAAAGGAAGACAAGGTGCAACAGTCGTGGTATACCTCCCAGCCAGTCGAATAGGCAGTCATATGGCAAACAAAGTTCCATTCGACAGAATGGGTACACGAGCCAGTATGAACTATCACAAGACGAAGATCCCGATGACAGCTCAGGGCCAAAAAGAAGACAATCTTTGAGGTCAAGGTCATGTATCAGAAGAGCCTCGACAAGTTCTGAAGCATATCTGACCAATTTTAATCCTGGACTGGAGGAACAAAGTCAACAGTCATTGAGACGCAGTAGGAGGAATCTCTGGAAAGCGTCCGAGATGAAACTGGAACAGTCATATTCTCTGAGACGGGTCAGGTCATTGAGCAATATATATTATTTTTATAGCTCTGAGGAATCTGATACATAGTATGAGTTGGAGAAGATATTTTTATTGATGAATGTATTGTTAACAACTGTACATAATTTTTCAGTATATAAATTCCTATGAAAAATCCTTTTATTGTACATAGTTAATTGTTTTGAACTAGGGAGAGATGCCCGTTGAAATTCAACGGAAAGTTTTTTTTATGAAATTTCGAGATTAGATGCAACATGAAGCTGTTATGCAAGTCAGTGGTATGCAATGATACAAAATCATCAACAAATCAGACAAGCAAGTAACATCACATTTTTGCATTGCAAACTGACATGATGGAATGAAATAATCCTAAGCAGACAGGCATTAGCTGTAAAGTTGGGAATAGTTTTGAAAATTATACCCAATTAAACATCCGTTGATCGATTTCACGTGTACAAACTCATTCTTTTAGGCTTTCATTGTTCCAAGTCTTGAGCTCTTATGATGATTTTTTAACTTTTGTCACACTTATTGCCGGGGGTCAAACAACGATATATAATGTTACGGTATGCGATAGCAGTTAAAGAGAACAGTAATTCATCACTTAATGTTATAAGATAAAAAATGAAAAGATAATGTTACGGTGACACTATAATTGCAATAAAATATTATTAAAATAATCAACATTTATCTATTTAGAGGAGCAGTTATCACAAAATGTCATTTAAACTGGGAAGATGCCGGTTGAAATTCAACGGGAAAGTTTTTTAAATGAAATTTTGTGAATAGATGCGCCACGAAACTATTATCCAAGTCACCCAATTACACAAAGCCAGCAACAATGCGAATCACCAAGAATGCATCAAATTCTCGCGTTAAAAACTGATCTCTTGATCGATTCGACGCATATTAAGAAATCGATGACAGGAAAACAAACTTTCGTTCTTTTAGGCGTTCGTAGTTTCAAGCCTTGGACTCCCACCATGATTCTAAGTAATTTTTAGATGTATTCCTTCTCGTAAATAACATAATGAATATTGCTTACATTTGTTGCGATGAAAATCTTTCTTCCTCTCTCTCCCTCTCGTATTAAACGTACTCAAAACATGCTTTCATCCATAAGGATTGAAATAATAGAATTTCAAGGTTTAACAATGTAATTGGTTGCCAAGGCAACATCCCATCAAGATTTCTCTAAAATATATGAATTAAATGTTGAGGGATTTCAAACTAATTCTTTCTAATTCAGATCTCAAAAAGAACAAAAGCCTGCACGTCGACAAGTCAATGTTTACATGTTCTTACGGGAAATGGAAATGTCTTTATATTTTTCTTATCTCAATAAAATATGTGAATTGAACGTTCCTGACCAATTTCAAAAGTATATTTTGATCCTTGATTGAGTTATTTTTAGTGCTTTTCGTCATTGATGAAAAGCATTATCTTAGTGATGTCCGTCCGTATGCATATATCGGGGAAGAATTGGCTCAACCGATTTCGACCAAATTTGGCACTTAGAATCTTCACGTAAATTCATGATCAATATGATATATTTGGAATGGATTGACTGAGCAGGGGTGCCACAATTGCAAAGTTAAACTTTTCGGTAATTATGAATTCGGAAGGAATTGGCCCAACCGATGTCAACGAAATTTTGTATGAAGTAGGCATGCAACATATAAAATAACAAAATGAAGATGTTTAGTATAGATATAGAGAGCAGGGCTGCCACAATATAAGGAATAAAAACATCCTTTTTACACCTATTTGTTTTTAACTGTCCACATCAATTTTAACCAAATTTAATACTTATAGTATAGTACTATAGTAGTATAGTATTTATATACAAAACCATATTAGTATATTTTAACCGAATCAGCCAAACCGGTGCCACAATTACAAATTAAACTCTTTTAGTAATTAAGGATTTTGAAGGAATTGGCTTAAGGGATTTCAATTAAATTTTTTATACAAGATTTGTACAACATACCATAATGAAATCAAGATGTTAAAAGCAGAACTAAAGAGCAGGGCTACAATAAAAAGTTAAATAATATTTTTACACATTTCTAGAGAACTGACCCAATGTATTTCAACCAAATACAGTATATTTAATCTTCATATAAATAAATAACCAAAATGTCATATTTCAACCTGGTCGACTAAATAGGGCTACCATAATATCAAGGTTAGTATTTTTGTGTAACTATGAATTTGGAAGTTATTGGCTGAAAAGATTTCAAAGAAATTTCATTTGTAATGTATAGAATGGGAAAACGAGATTAGTATGTTTAGAATGGATCAAAAAAAGCAGGACTTGCTCAATATAAGGAAAAGTGATTTTTTGATTTCAAATCAAATACATTAGTATATGATTATACTATGGCAAATTTGACGATAACCACCTCTGTACTGTGAGAAACCTGTGTACACCCCCCTACTTGTTATATATTAAAATTGTATTGTAATCCGACTGGATTAGTTCTTTCAGAACTACTTCTTTAATAATTAGGCAGTTGTGGAAGCCAAAAGTGTGAGCATTCGGTTTAAAATAACATTACAAATGCGTTGCAAGCAAAATGAAGAGCTGAGAGCTCCAACTGAAAGCACTTCTTCCCAGATTGGACGTGCTATGCTAGGGTAGGTGAGGAAGGGCGGTTGCTATGGCAACGGATGAGCAACTGCTGCCTCGTGAAGGGGATATTGGGCAACTTCACTCCTATCTCCCTCAGTCTTGAGTATGTCTATGATTTTGGTTGTTCGTTGCATGGCGTGCCACGGCATTTAGTTAATAGTGTTAATATAGTGTTGACATTGGTGTTTTATGTTAATTGAATTAATAATTTCTCTTTTGCTTTTTGTAAAGAATGAATCCAGAAAATCATTTGGTATGTAATTTGTTAGAGAATAAAGAATAAGAAATTACTTAAGGAACATTATTTCACAACAAAGATTTGTCTTTAGCTAATATTGCAATACAAAGAGAACTTCTATGCAAACTTGTGGATAAAAATGGTTCTTATCCGAAGATCGTACGTCAATTACTTCTAATTTAATTTTGCAAAAGAAGATAAGGCTGCAAGTATGAAATAGGTATTTATTTTAGATCCCTCTTATGGGAAATCCCATATAGCTATGAACAACAATGGTGTTGATCGCCAAGGGAACGTTTCAATAAAAAGGCAAAATTTTGACAAATTTTTGAATATTTTAGCTTAATGTGAGCGAATTCGATTCGAAAACAAAAATTGACGATAAGAATAAGAATTTTCATTTAATTTCCTTTAAGATGGTTCTTATCAGAAGATCGTGCGTCAATTAGTTCTAATTTAATTTTGCAAAAGAAAATAAGTCTGCAAGTGTGAAAGAGGTATATTTAAGAACCCTCTTATGGGAAATCCAATATAGCGTTCCAACCAACCAACAGATTAAGGCTTTTATTAATAGTTTAATTAGAATTAGCTTTTACCTGTTATTTAGTTCTATATTTCCCACGTTTTTCCGTAAAAATATCATGGAGACCCCAAGATCTGGGAAATTAATTAAACCAAAGTTGAATTGACTGTTTCCAGGGTTATTTCTGTGTATTTTCTTCAAAAACAAAACACAGTCTCCTTAGATCAATTTGTAGAGCACTTAAAGAGAACTAGTCCTACAAACCCAATCTGTGCTAAATGAAGAGCAAGTTCACAAGTCATCGGGTCTAATAGACCCAACCTATGCATCAGAGGGTTAAAAAGTTTTCCAGAATTTTGGATTATAGTTTAAATAATTCTGAAGTATTATTTACCTTTTTCTTAAGTTATTAAAAAAATCGTTTACAAGTGGACCATTTTTACTTTCTTCATACGTAGTAAAGAGGAAAAGGTAATATTTCCAAGAAAAAAATCGAATTCGAGATTTCGATGAAAATACATGTTTTGAGGTCCCCTGAACACGTTTTGACTATTTTCTCGAGGGTGTCTGTGGGTCTGTATGTGATAGATTTTTGTGGGTGCTCTAACTCAAAAACTATTAATCAGTTCAATGCAAAATTTTATATTTAACATTTGTATAAAAGTTAGATGATCTGATTAGTTTTTGGTAAAAATCGGTTAACCGGAAGTGGGTGTTTACTCTTGTCATTTATCCGTTATTTTGAAATATTTGCTTTAATATTTGATAAATGTAAAAATGTATCGGAATAAAAGTTGTAGAGAATTTAATTTTCTACAACCTTTGTTTGATACATCTTTCCATATAATGCATTGTTTAAGAGATATCTTATATTTTTAGCTGCCACCACCACGCCACCTACCGATGACTATTGCGAACAATTGACGCTTAGTTACGTCTTAGTAACGCTCCTTTTTCTTTTCTTAATTGTCAACCGGAAGTAAATATTGACAACGATCCCAGAGCTAACAACATGTAACTTTCCATATAAATATGGAGAAAGTCATGTGTTGCCCACATCAGTTTATTTCAAATGTTTGTTTTAATGCTCGATCAATGTAAAATATTAATGGAATAATTACAGGGAACTCTCGTTCAACAAATGAGGGAAAAGCGACAGTAAAACGGAAATTCGTTGAACTATCGTGATTTTTCCATTGACTTCCCCCTTAAAACTCCAGATGTTGTGGGAAACTCTGCATAGTGCACTTCCTCCTTATCGGTACATAAGAGGTCCTTCAAGTCGAACATATTTGTAAAAATACTAGAGGAGTTGCCCGATGAACATCAACGGGACTTTGTAGTGTGATTTAAATTTAAATTCTGAGGGGTGTGTGCGTTAAAAACCTATATATACACACACTGACATTACTGTTGATATATGCAACGGGTAATTCCGATAGTAGTTAGTAAAATTAAAATAAAAACAAATATTTGAAAAAGATTTTACAGATTCATATAATATGTTCCGAAAAATCTCGTAGTATTTCTATATAAACAATATTTCTTGTGTAGAAACGACCATCTACACCTCGGATTCCAACAGTTTAGATGAAGAAAATAAGAGAAGTTAAAACGTAAGAATTAACAGGAAAAAACCAGAGCTGGCTGGGAATCACCATATGAAAAAATATGAGTGCAAAGGGTTAAAGGCTGCTACTTTAAATACAAATCGATACAAATGAGCTTGTATAGGTTATTTGAAATTATTTACGTTGCTATCTATTATGTTTGACGTTGCTACAACAATAATTTCGATGTTTCATAAAACTCTCGAAGCGAATAACGCAATTATTTCGTCTATTTGAAGGCTTAATAGGCGCTAATTCAATCGGCGGCAACATTGTGGGTCGCCTTGACAACACCCGGAAAGAGTACGAAAAAGTTATAAAATTTCTAAAATAAATGCGTGTTTCTGACATATTCTTCCGTGTATCGGACTCCCGATCCGGCCGTCGGTGCTGGGAAAAGAGTAGCTGGTCCGTAAGGGCTAGGGGACGACCCACCAGTGTCGTTGTCCCGTGGAAACACAGGAATAAATGCTGGTACCGCGGGTGCCAGTCGTTTGCCAGACTGGCAAATGGGTTTGGTTTCGCGGGGGCTGTTGGTATGTCTTCGGACCTCGTACGCTAGAGCGCACCCCCTACCAGAGGAGGAAGGAGACCGACGATCCGACCGATCTGGTAATTAGCGTCGCTAGTGGTGATGGGGCTCTTCCTTACTTATCCCTCGGTAGCGTGGTTAAAGACGTCCCTGATATGCTTAATGCGGTGCAGGGCCATCACCTTAGTTGATAGTTTTACCGAATATTCTTCCGTGTAACATCTAAACATCGCAAGAATAAGATATTTTATAGTTTTAGCCGTCGAATAAAATAAAAAGGGGAAATTGGGTCCATATTTACTTATTTTAATGACAATGAAATAAACCTTGAAAAATCAAAAATCCCATGTAAACTTATGGGAAAATATAATCGTCTCCCGGAGCCGAATCCGGGACTTTTTCCGGAATGTTTGCTTCTTCTAGGGACCACCTCATGTGGGATTAACGATTGTAAAAGTTTCAGCTCTTAATTCCATTGCGAAATGCCCAAAACTACTCAGACAGACGGACGGACAATCGAGAATTATTATACATTATTATATTTATTATATATTATTATAAGGATTTTGTGTTACAAACAGCATGTTTTGTGACGTCATATAAGGCCTCTCAGGAAATGCAGGCGATAGGAAAAACGCATGGTAAATGGTTACACGAAGAAACCATAGGTAAACAAGACGGTCTTTGTGACCCCAAGAGCTATCCGAGTTGGATACATGTTATTTAGTTCGATAAAGTGAACAGAATTTTCGGCGAAAAGTAAAGCTATAAAATTAAATTCGTTAAACCGAACGTTCGTTGAACGAGAGTTACCTGTATATATAACGGTCATCTTGTATTTAACATATAATTCATAAAAACATCAACTGGAAGTTTAAATTACGTAAATATTAATTTCATTTTGCTAATAAAAAAAAGCAATTACTGTAAAAGTAACTAAATAATTTATATAAACATCAACTGGAAGTTCAAGTTAAGTAAATATTAATTTCATTTTGCTAATAATATAAAACAATTACTGTAAAAGTAACTTTATAATTTATATAAACATCAACGTGAAGTTTAAGTTACGTAAATATTAATTTCATTTTGCTAATAATATGAAACAATTAGCGTAAAAGTGTGTGTGTGTATATATATATATATATATATATATATATATATATATATATATATATAACAGCTTACGGAAAAGTAAAAGTAAAATAGATATATGGATCTCAACAAGGTGTTGGGATGAGGAAACCCAGTGAACACTCACCAATCAGACGACTTCAACAACTGCTTCACAGTGAGAGTCATTCGCGCTCTCCCCGACAATGCTTCGGCTCCCCAACTCCGTCAGTGGGAGCTTTCGCATATCCATCTCCTAAACTCCTTCACTCCCCCAGGCCTCAACCTTCGATAGCTTTTCACTCCCTTTCTGTCTTCTCCCAACACCCTACCAATCCCCAACCCCCTCCGTATCCTCCAATCCTCGACCTTTCCGCACTACCCTTCCACCCCCATGCCTCCACCCAATGTCACCGCCATCAGTTCTCTCTCTGTAGCTGAAGAAGGAGTAGTTCCGAAAGCTTCTACGTTTGTGATGTTTCTGTGTTTTAGTGTTCTTTTACGTGTGTCGCTTCGACATCCCCGGGGCCTCGCCAACCTGAAGTCGTCTGATTGATGAGTGTTCACTGGGTTTCCTCATCCCAACACCTTGTTGACATCCATATATATATATATATATATATATATATATATATATATATATATATATATATATCCACAATCCACAAACCCAACATCCCCGGCCGCCCCATTGTTGCCAGCTTTAACTCCCCTACAGAACGCATCTCCGCCTTCGTTGACTCCCACCTACAACCTCTCATTCGTCAATTTCCTTCCTTCATCCAAGACACTAACCACTTTCTCAAACACCTCCCCTTTCCTCTCCCACCCAATACCATTTTGGCCACTATCGATGTCTGTTCCCTCTACACAAACATCCCCCACAATGATGGACTCTCTGCCCTTGGTAAACTCCTTGACACAAGACCACCCGACGCAAGACCTTCCTCCCATCTCTTATTAGACTTGGCAGCAATGGTGCTCAAATTGAACAACTTCACCTTCGATGGGCGTCCCTACCTTCAAATTAGAGGCACTGCGATGGGCACCCGTATGGCGCCTTCATACGCCAATTGTTACTTGGGAGAATGGGAACGACTCTTCCTCAACGTACCACTCAGACCACTTTCGTGGCTGAGATACATCGACGATGTCTTCCTCATTTGGACGCATGGACCTGACTCTCTCTATTCCTTTCTCCCGCGCCTCTCCTCCCATCCTTCACTCTCTATCACCCACCAATCCTCTACCTCCCACATCACATTCCTGGATGTCGATCTTTACCTTCAAGACAGCAAAATTCGCACCTGTGTTCATATCAAACCCACCAACAGCCTCCAATACCTCCACTTTGATATCTGCCATCCCCTTCATACCAAAACCTCTATTCCCTATGCCCTTGCTCGACGAGGATGGAGGCTTTGTTCTGATAGAGCTTCCCTTCTACAGTACTACTCTGTCCTCGAGGACGCTCTCCTCAAACGTGGCTACCCTCCAGTATTGGTGCGCGAACAGATCCATAAAGCGATGACGCCTACCCACCATGGATCCCTTCCACACACACCTACTATCCCTGTATCAACCCCTCCACTCACTCTTACTACACTTTTCCTTCCTGGTATCCACGAAGCCCTCAAAACAATCCTTCATGCTGCCCACCCAATTCTTACCTCTTCCTCCCATCAGTCCCTCTTTATCAACCTTTTTGCCAATCCCCCGCTCCTCTCCTTCCGCCGGCCCCCCAATTTGGGAAATATCTTGTGGATGAAGGAACTTCCTACTTCTACCACGCCTCTTGCAATAGGGTCTCACCCCTGCGGCAAACCTCGCTGCCTCACTTGCCCTATCCACCTACCCTCATCTTCTTTCTCGAGCCCCTCCACCAATATCACCTACCCCATCACCTCTAGATGCAACTGCACCACCCGTAACGTCATTTACCTCCTTACCTGCACCCTTTGTCCCGCGTTTTACGTAGGCCTCACCATCAATCCGTTAAATATCCGCATGAACGGTCACCGGAATAGCGTCTCTCTCAGACGCCCCCTCCCAGTTGCATTACACGCCAATGCCCACAATGTCCCCTTCAATAGTTGCTACATTGTAAGGGTTATTCGCGCCTTACCCAATGACACTCCTGCCCCCCTTCTCCGACAATGGGAACTTACACACATACATCTTCTTGACTCTTTCTCTCTGCCTGGCCTCAACCTCCGCTAACCCTATTAGCCCCCTTACAATGTCTCCTTGTTACTTTGTAACTATCCGCACTCTACCTCATCACACTCCCTCCTTATTGGTTATCCACCCTTCCTACTCCCCGCCTCCTCCGATCATCAACCTCCCCACATTACCCTGTCATTCCCCGCTCAGTGTGTCACTCTCATTTACTCTACTGCTGAAGAAGGGCATAGGCTCGATAAGCTTGCGTGTTTTTTGTTTTTGTGTTCGTGTGTTCAACGTGACTCTTCGACGCCACCAGCAGCCTGCCAACTTGGTTTCCGACTTGGAAAGTGTCCGCTGGGCTTCCTTCAACACCTTGTTGCCACCCTCATCACTACATTTTCATTTCCTTAAGTCTATATATATATATATATATATATATATATATATATATATATATATATATATATATATATATATATATATATATATATATATGTGTGTGTGTGTATTAACTTAAGGAAAAGAAAAAGTGGTGATGAGGGTGGCAACAAGGTGTTGAAGGAAGCCCAGCGGACACTTACCAAGTTGGCAGGCTGCTGGGGGTGTCGAAGAGACACATGTAAAAAAACACACAACAAAAAAACGAAAGCTTATCGGGCCTATGCCCTTCTTCAGCGATTGAGTAACTGTGTGTATATGTATAATATATATATATATATATATATATATAACAGCTTACGGAAAAGGAAAGGTAAAATGGATATATGGATGTCAACAAGGTGTTGGGATGAGGAAACCCAGTGAACACTCCCCAATCAGACGACTTCAGGTTGGCGAGGCCCCGGAGATGTCGAAGCGACACACGTAAACGAACACTAAAACACAGAAACATCATAAACGTTCTCTCTCTGTAGCTGATGAAGGAGTAGTTCCGAAAGCTTCTACGTTGGTGATGTTTCTGTGTTTTAGTGTTCTTTTACGTGTGTCGCTTCGACATCCCCGGGGCCTCACCAACCTGAAGTCGTCTGATTGGTGAGTGTTCACTGGGTTTCCTCATCCCAACACCTTGTTGACATCCATATATATATATATATATATATATATATATATATATATATATATATATATATATATATATATATATCTTTAAAATTAACGAGATTCGTGAAAACAGCGAATCGCTCGTTTTCTAAAGAGTACATAATTACGTTTCGATAAAGATAAATATCATGTCATCAACAAGCCGAGTTTAACACATTCATATCGCCGCTATGTCGTTAACAAAGATAATTGACATACGTTACGAGAATTGAAAATGCACACTACGTAGTTCTATTTCTGTCCACTCAAGGCGCCACGTTCGAGACTGTTAAATACAAGATAACTAGGGTATGCATTTTTCGGGTTTAAAAGAAAGTTCATTCGTAGGGTAAATATCGGGTTTTATTATTTTCCTTTTAATTCGGGTTAAAATCGGGTATAAATAAGTTACAGATTTTTCGAAGTTTTAAAAAAAGTTCAAACTCGGTTAATTTTCTGGTATTATTATTTTGTAATTCGGATAAAATGATTTTAAAATAAAAAATGTTATCAACGATCAAAACTTTTTACTGTACTTTAACGCCCTTAGGGCAGGGGGAGGGGGGAATCGGACAAAATACGCTGTTTCGGCAGAGTTTAAGGGGTGGAGGGAGGGGTCAATGACCTTTTTAACACCCTTAAGGCATGAGGTAGGGGTCAATGACCTCATTAATATTGGGGAGGGGGAAATTACCTCATTAAAGAAGCCGGAAGGGGGGGAACTTGACCATAGTGCCCCGACTAACTACTGACATTTCATCATTGCCAATATTCCTTTAATTCCAAAGATTTCACCTCCGCAGCGATTTCCGTTTTTCCCACGCGTGACAATAATTGTTTAAAACAATCCCCAAATGTTGCAATTTTAAATATTTTACAACGTTCTCATCACGAAGTACGAATGCTACGCGTTTTAGCCAAATTTTAATGTTGTGGGACTTCTAGAAGTAAAATAATATTTTTCCAATTGTTTAAATTTAAATAATTTTTAACGGCCGCCGCAATTCATACATGGAAAAACTAAAATGTTTATTCATGAAAGCTTATGAAACTGTAAATAATTTGAAAATTTCAGCTTCCTAGCTCATACCCTAGTACCTAAACAGTTATCTATTTGTTTAAATTTTAAGAATTTTTAACTGCCAAACAAAATAATATATCGAAATTCGTAAAATCTCTATTTCGTTTTTTGTGGAATTCTACCTGTTAAAAAAATTTCAACTCCGTAGCACATGCGGAAATGCATAAACCATGAAAATTTGTTTAAACAATTGCGAATTTTTTGCGTCCGCGTCGTTGAACTTTTTCGGGATTTTTGTTTTTTATTGTCGGCTTCGCACAGAATTCTACCTAAGAAAAAAATTTGGAGTCTCCAGCTTATCCGGAAGTGCCTAAAAATTAGTATCTTCCAGTGTGCTATATATATCGTAACTTCGCTATTCATTTGTTTTGTTTCAGAAAAACTGAGATTCGCGTATTTGCCCACGAGAGAAGGCATACCGCAATTTTTGTAAATTAATTTAGGGCACTTTCCGGTAAGCTAGAAGGATGAAATTTTCAGAGTTAATAGATGGCCGCAATATCTATTGGGAATTATTGTTACTTTTGCTTACAGTGTTTTGGGTTCGACTCCAGAGACCCCGGAATATCTCCCATAAGTTAGCATGGTGAAACGCAATCTAATAAGTTAAGATGCTGAAATTTTGCAAGATAATAGAAAATTTCCCATAACCAACTATAAAAATCGAAAATTATAAAATTGTTAATTTCTAGGGGTTGATTTAACCCCATTTGTACATTAAAGTTTAATAATTTTTATCATGAAAACTATATGCTGTATGTTCGAGTTCTCGAAATCATTTTGCAGCCAATTATACGTAGAAAAAAAGGAAATTTTTAAAAAGTTAAAAGATTTGACCACTAATAATTCGCAATTGTTTAAACAACTTTTCAATGTTTCCGTATTTCCGAATGTGCTACGGAGCTAAAAGTTATTTTAGAGGTAGGGTTTGTAAATAAAACGAAACAGGAAATATACAAATTTCGATATTTTAATTTGTTTATTCCAATCTCCCTCGCGTTTACTCTAGCTTTGCCGGTCATTCTGGGCGTTAATCCTCTTTTATTCCTTACTTACTAGCGTTTTCTCCCGTATTTTTGGACTTTCTTGGAAATCAACAAAGTTTTACTTTCTATTTTTGCATATATTCCCGTTTTTTTGGCTTTCTTGGCTATTAACCTTGTTAATTTAATTGTTTCTCGCGTTTACCGCCGTTATTTCTGTCTTCCTTAGGGATTATCGTCGTTTATTCCATTCTTCCTCGAGTTTACTCACGCTTTTCCGGTAATTTTTGGCGTTGATCCTATTTTATTCCTTCCTTTCTCGCGTTTGCTCCCTTTTTTTCTGTCTTCCTTGGCGAATTACCTCGTTTATTCCATTCTTTCTCGCGTTTGCTCCCGCTTTTCCGGTCTTTTTGGCGTCGATCCTCTTTTATTCCTTCCTTTCTAGCGTTTTCAACCGCATTTTAGGTATTTCTTGGCAATCAACAAAGTTTTACCTTTTTTTTGCGTTTAATCCCGTTTTTTTTGCTTTCTTGGCGATGAACCTGGTTTATTCCATTCTTTCTCGCGTTTACCTCCGTTTTTTCTGTCTTCCTTGGCGATTATCCTCGTTTATTTCATTCTTCCTTGCGTTTACTTCGGCTTTTCCGGTCATTAGTGGCGTTGATCCTCATTTATTCATTCGTCGCTAGCGTTTTCGCCCGTATTTTCGGACTTTCTTGGCAATCAACAAAGTTTTAGCTTCCTTTTTCGAGTCTAATCCCGGTTTATTTGGCTTTCTTGGCGATTAACCTTGTTTATTTCATTCTTTCTCGCGTTTACTACAGCTTTTTCGGTAATCCTTAAAGTCGATCCAGATAAAAGATTCCGCGGGATCAGACTCACGTTGCAGCGTGTATACCTCTCTATAGCGTCGTGGTCGAGAATAATGAACGTCAAGGGCGCCATCGACAAGAGATTGGAGGAGAGAGAACTATGGCGTTCTTGCATCGAGAAGATGTTCTCCATATTTTTCATAAATGTCGAGCACGAGTTTAGATAAGTCGACGTAACAGAATCTAACCACACTCGCGCACTGTGGGAGTCTCTGTGTAGCGCTACGATTGATGTACCGGAAGGCGGTAACGCCCTCCCCATCTGAATTTGACATCAGCCGTGGAAGAAATCAAATCCGTGATGGAGATACACGGCGGAACGCAGTTCCTAGAGGAGGCAATGTTTCCCGCTGATATGGGTGGAAAAATGTAATTCGTCCTTTAAATATTGTACGATTTATTGTGAAATAAATATATTATAATCACCGCAATATCCTCTTATTATTTATTTCCTCCGCGGAGGAACATTTCCACTCGTTAACACACTGGGGGAAGCGGCCAGAACGCGGTGTTTCCTGGATTTTAAGGGGTGGGGGATGGGGGAATTTATCATGAGGGCGAGAGAGAGAGAAAAAGGAAAGCATACGTCACACGTGGGCCAAGGGGTAACTTAAAGACCTAAATTTCTCTCCAGCTACGAATCGCACAATTAGCCCTGTGGTTAACGTGCTCAACTTCGGATCCCAGGTTCAGGCGTTCGAACCCAATAACCTCCGAACTTTTTTCTCAGGTAAAATTGTAATATTCATATTTCCAGCTTTCGCCATCCGAGGGCGCTACAAGTTTAATTTCAAGATAGCGGTTCAGAAGATGTGGAGCAGAAAATTCCAAGATGGTGAATTCCAACAAAGGGCACTGGCGTCAGTAGGGGAAGGGGGTGGGGTGAAGCGTCTGGGACGTATTTAATAGATATTGAGAAATCGGGGGTGGAGGGACTGGGAGAAGCGGCCAAAATGCACTATTTCGGAAAGGGTCAATGACCTCTTTAACGCCCTTAGGGCAGGGGGAGGGGAAATCGGCCAAAATTCACTATTTCGGCAAAGGGTCAATGACCTCTTTAAGTAGTTGAGAGTGTGATATTTTGTGTTAAACACCTCCAGGTGGAGAGGAACACCTCGCAGGCTGCACAAATATCTTGCTTCCCGTTCAACTTCTTTTGAAAACACGCCAGATATTAGTGTAATAATTTTTCTTTCGTGTTGTTTTCAACTAACAGACACTAGGGCTCTTTTTTCCTTCTCCTATCAAAGATCTAATAGCGACTAGCTTAGACGCGTCCTTGACTATTGGTGGCGCGAGCAAACCAAGGAGATTATGATTGTGTTTCAAAGTTAACTTACGAATAAATTGTTTACAAAGAGAATAAACAGACTGACAACGAATTTCTCGGAGTGCACTCAAGTGCTGATGTGCCTACAATTGCAATTCTGTGACCAAATCTAAAACAAATTGTGTTTAAAGAAAGCTAACAACTTCGGGTTTTATCCGAAATTTTAAAGAAAGGCAATCGTAGGGTAAAAATCGGGTAAAACCCCAAAAAACCATACCCTAAAAATAAGTTATTTAACTTTTAAAAGGGTACTTTGGGAATAACGATGATCCATCTCCGCAGCGTCCCTCTGGGGGTGAGATATGGAACTACAACGCGCTGAAAGTGGCGAGAATGGGAATCGCGTAGAGCAGTAGTTCATTGGAACTCGGATAGGCCGAGGGAGGGAAATTTGAACGTGAAGGAACATTTTACGCGTCCCCACCGGGTTGGGTTGGTTGGTGGAAGTTTCCCCCTCGGGTAGAGAAGCGTTTGTTTAAATATATCAATGAAAAAAGGGTACTTGGGGATTAACGATTCTCATTTGCGCAGGTTTCCCTTATTTTTCAAGATATCTCTTAAACAAAGCATTATATGGGGAACTGTTTCGAACAAAGGTTGTAGAAAATTAAATTTCCTATAACTTTTATTCTAGTACATTTTTACACATATCAAATATTAAAGCAAATATTTCAAAATATCGGATAATTGACAAGAGTAAACACCTACTTCCGGTTTACCGATTTTTACCAAAAACTAATCGGTTCTTGTTCATTTAACAAAAATGTCAAATATAAAATTTCTTGATGACCTGATTAATAGTTTTTGGGTTAGAGCACCCACAATAAATCTGTCACATACACACACACTCAGACATCAACGATAAAATGGTCAAAGCATGTTCAGGAGACATCAAAATGTGTATTTCTGTTGAAATCTATAAATCAATTTTTTTCATGAAAACAGTATTTTCACTATACTTCGTGTATGGAGAAAATAAATATGGAATGATCCAGATTGTTTGCTTCCTAATTATAAAGCTCCCCTCACACTGTTCTTTCTCTGCATTCATTCCTTATGAATAACATGTCTGTGATCTCACATATCCTCAACTCATGAGATTTTGCTTACTGTGATTTCATTGTTCCTGAAAATGAAATTTTCACTCCACAGACTGAGACTTCATTAAGTTTTGGAAGTCCAGAGTAAGTTAGGAAAGTGGACAGTGCTTCACACACAGTGTTGACACTTTTTTACTTTCTCCACATGCGTAGTATAGGGGAAAGTATTGTTTTCTTGAAAAATATCGAATTCGAGATTTCGACGGAAATACATGTTTTGAGGTCCCGTGAACACGTTTTGACAATTTTCTCGGTCTGTGTATGTGATAGCTTTTTTGTGGGTGCTCTAACTCAAAAACTTTTAATCAGGTCAATGCAAAATTCTATATTTAACATTTTTATAAAAGTTAGATCTGATTAGGTTTTGGTAAAAATCGGTCGACCGGAAGTGGTTGTTTACTCTTTTCACTTATCCGTTATTTTGAAATATTTGCTTTAATATTTGATAAATGTAAAAATGTATTGGAGTAAAAGTTGTAAGAAATTTAATTTTCTACAACCTTTGTTTGAAACATTTTTCCATATAATGCATTGTTTAAGAGAGATCTTATATTTTTAGCTGCCACCACCACGCCACCTACCAAAGACTTTTGTTAACAATTGATGATTAGTTACGTCTTAGTAACAATCCTTTTCCTTTTCTTAATTTTTGGAGCTTTGTGGCTATATCCAATATCAGAAGGCTATGGTTTGAGTTTATTTCTGCTCTTTGTAAAGCCTAAAATTTTCTCGCAGTTTCTTAAAATATTTATTATCATTTAACCTATTTGGAATTTTTAGAAATATTACAGATATGGAGAAAGTCATGTGGTGGCCACATCAGATTTTTTAGCATTTGGGAGCTAGATTTCATCTTCTTGGTAGCTAGAAAGTAGCTAGAATATATAATTACCAATTATATTCATGGCTACATAAGGAAACTAACCTAAAGGTGTCTCCATATAATAAGAGTATTTTTTGTGTGCACGGCATATAACTCCGCTATTTTTTAAGCTAGCATTGGCTTTCACACATCAAAAAGAAGGTGGAACCTTCGTCTGAACCAATTAAATTAAATTAAAAAAATATTAATTTTTTAAGTCATTTTCCCAGCACTACTCAAGTTATTCCCCGGAAGAATTGCATGGGAGGTACCTAGCAGGGCATACTCCAATATTTAACTCATAATACAATGTCGTAATTATCAGCTAATGCAGACTTTTTTGGTGATCTCCTCTGTCCAAATAAATCTTTTAATCTATACATTACAATGCATATAATGGGTAAGAGCAAAATGTAGATTACCTATTGTTGTTTACAAATCATTATATGATATGAATATGTGAAACAGATGTTGTTATTCATGTACCCATCTTCCAAGTTGATTGTGTACATAATATTACAAATGGATGCTTTTTTAGGGTCATGTATAAGAAATGTATGTGGACAAAGGGTATTTAGACCATTAAATCTAACAAAAATTTATCTGGGATTATATATTTCCAGCTTAAACACGATTTTTTTTGGGTGGTCCGTAGAAATGGCTAGATTTTTTTATCAATTTGCTAGATCTATAAGAAGTCGCTAGGGTCATTTTATAGGAGCTAGTGTAAATGTAAGGTTGCTAGATCTAGTTACAAATATGCTAGATTGGCAACACTGATCAAAAATAGGCACATTTTGTGTGATGAAGTTCACACAATAAAACAGCATAACACTCAATTGCGTCTGTCTATTAAAAATTTCTTCTCTCTCCTAGGTTGCTGCGTTAATAAACATATTTATATGGTTTTAGTATGACTAAATAATGCAAAACTATATATCAGAAATTACGTCATGGAACTATGAAGTTTTCATTGATTTATTTTATAAGCAGCTGTAATTAATCACAAAACAAAGCTGCTTGGAATATAATTGATTATTTCACTAATAGGCAAAGATCAAAACAATCCGATATCAAACTAGACATTAATGACCATATATGTGCATTAGCATCTACTTAATCAACATATAAAATTTAAGCAATAAATCCAATAGTTATTAGTTCCAGGGAAACATCAGCCTCTATTTCCTCTTCCCAAAAACATCATTCTATCTTTCTGCTACCTACCGAAGGAAAAGAAGTTTCGGCATGTCTTTTGAAATTAACTAACCATCATTACTAAAATTAACCAAAATAATAACAATTTCACACAAAACTCAGTTGAAAACTCTAACAATGATAGAGCCACAGCCTTAAGATCATCTTTTTCAAACATTTTTGAAAAAATAACGCTTTCTCAAATTCTCAATAAATTTCAAATAATATCACCATCATAGCATGGATTTCATAAAGGAAAAATCAACCAACACTGCCATATTTAATCTATTACAAGACATCTATCAATCCATTGATAATAAACCTCCTACCCTAGGATTATTTTACAATTTATCTAAGGCCTTTGACTCTGTAGATCAGGGGTCTGCAACCTACGGCCCGCGGGCCACATGCGGCCCTCAAGAACGCTATATGCGGCCCGCAAAGCTGTAATTAAAAAGTGATCAGGAAAATTTCTCATGGTCAATTTTATATTTTATTGAGTAAAGTTATGGTCTCAAAGCCTTTTCTGGTGAAGTTTTAACCCTAGTAAATTACGTAGACTTGATTTCGTTCATATGAAATCGCAGAATCTCGAGAAAACTTCTGATTTATTCACTCATCCGGCCCCCGAGGCTTTCTTGACTCCCAATGCGGCCCTCCGAAACATTCACAACTGCAAATGTGGCCCGCCATGCAGAAAAGGTTGCCGACCTCTGCTGTAGATCATTCTACAAAATAAATACTGTGCCACTTTAATATCCCGAGCAAAGTCAGGTACATCTGCTATAAAAATTTTGTTGAAATTCCCTACAAATCCATAATTACTGAAAGAGTTTGATTTGTAATTGTGGCAATTCTTTCTTGCTGAATGTGTACGGACGGACATCACGAAGATAAAAGTGCTTTTCAGCAGTGTAATTAACTTTAAATTCTTGTAAATTCCTACATTTGAGTAGAAACTGGGATATAATGCGTGAAATAATCATGGAAGCAATAAAATTGTTTCATTTCGGATTTGAATAAAAGTTCTCTCCGGATTAGGCCTCGTTCTGTTTCGCCATTTCGGCGTTCCAGTCATCACTTTGCTCTGACCAATACAACCACGACCGAACATCACAGTTAGGTTGGTACCATACTGCTGGTTTGACACTCGCGTGTGGTGCTAACGGCATTACACCGCGACACTTTCTGCCAGGAATCCGAGGACCTTCCTCAGAGAATATAGAGTAAACATTACCCTGTATGTGGCTCCGACAGCTGGAATCGGAGAGAACTTGTCTTTAAAATAATCGAAAATAAGTATATATACCCTTGATATCACGGATTTCGTCAATGCCGTTAAGTAACATTTGCCTAATACATTTACAGACCACCACGCAATAAATTTTAAATTAATTTCCCGTTTCGTAATCTCAACAATTAAATCTTTAAAACCGATATCTATAAATGAAATTTTCTTTTAAATACTTGCATGCATTATTTTTTATTATTATCATGCGCCATATATATGTGTGGACCCCTAGCGGTTGAAGTTGGTACTTTTGCAGCCAGAGGCGGGAGATTAGGAAAAAGATAAGTTTCGTGAAAGTTCTTTTTCCCAACGATTTTTATTCCTTCAACATTAACATTATTCTGCATCTAAACAATCATAAAGTTGATTTATCCTGCAACATGGTGGATCCGTAAAAGAATGTTGGCGTAATATTATGGTTTAACTGAAATTGTTATTACGGAAATCTTGTAATTTTAAATGTAAACGGGAATGACTGACTTTAAGACACACGCATGAAAATAATTGCACAAGAAAAATATTCCCTAAATATTTTATGTTGATGATTATTTTTAAGAGAAATTGTTAATTTTGTTTATAAGTGCGAATACTCGAAGAAACTTAAAGTAACAATCTTCACGGAAAAGGAACGAGCCCTAGTTACGAGACTTTATTATTGTTAGCTATAAACTATGATAAACATAATTTTAACCGGAAAATGTTTTGGATAAAATTCTTTGTTAGTTTATTCTCGCTGAAATTCCATTCTAGAATAAACGCTTCTGCCATTAACTTTTCCGCGATAGATGTACATAAATAAACCCGAATTTAAATGGTATTAATTGATATTAATTGTACGGCACCTCCAATTTCTGCAGTCCATAGGAATAAAAGTCGTAAGCTGAATTATCAAGCACTACTAAAGAATAAGATTACGTCGGCGCCTCAATTATTTTTGACGTTCGTTTATTAGACAAATACCTAAAAAACAAAACGGTCTAACGCGCAATATTTCTGAAATTGTTATACATGGGCATTTCTTGTTGCATATCAAAAATTATTTTAGCAAATTTCGACATTAATTCGGGTATTCTTCACTACTCAAAAACACTTATTTTTAGCAATTAGTTATTAAAACATCCCAAACAGAACTTCAAAATATTGACGTGTAATTGAAAATGCCCCTAGGGTTTTCCTCTAAAATCAACAACGTTCTAAATAATTATCATAGCGAAGACAAAATATTGGAGAAATAAACTCTGTACATCTTTCCTCATATCGTTAATCTATAATCGTCACGCTTGTATGGGCAGCTTGTGGGAACGTAGCAATAAACTTGAATATATCAATGAATCTCACGTACTTATTTCCCCGAGTTATATAGGTTGCATATTACTGTTTATGCCATTAGTCCTTATTTATAGGCTACATTTTATTAAAATTCCATAATTTTCCAGTAAATAACCGTTCTGTAAAAATCGACGAGAATAAACTATTCAGTTTGGCGATATAATTAATTTCAACAAGGATAATTTTGATATCCTATATCAATAAAAGATTTCATCAGATTCTTGTCAGCCCACTTTCACCCTGGCTCTAGGCACTTGTGGCAAATTGGTGAGATACAACAAATTTTCATACTGTGGAATATTTAACGTCATTTGTCAAAATCTTGGCGTCGAATTCTATGATAACAGTAATTACTGAAGAAGCTTCATACTATTTCATTTCTACACAATTTTGGGCTTACTGTGAAGGCAAATTTAAGCTTTTTCATATTAGCTGTCAGTAATTGGATCGGAAAAATATTTTCGCCTAATTAACAATAATTATGTCATTCAAGACAAGAATTCTTCACAGTACTGCCCCAAAAGTTGTAAACGAGTTCATCATATTATTATCTATTATGCAACTACAATAAGTCCTGGTTATTCATAGGGAAAGTGTTTTCAAGGATCACAAAATGGCCGATTAACCTGCTGACTTAAATTTAATACATAGAATATATGTCCCAGCATTAAAAAATCTTTCTATTATAAACTATTTGACACTTTTAATTTTTACAATGGGTAGAGTGAATAAAAATTAAGCAAACAGTAATAGCATTTGCTTCAAATTGAGTGAATAAAAGTTTGCTTTTGCTTATAAGCATTTGCTACTCAGTTTTAAGCAAATGCTTAAATTTTACGGAAGAAAGCTCTTTGCAACTCTTCCTTCACTTGTTTTAGTTTACATTTAAAGTTTTACATAGTTGAATTTCAAACTAAAAACGTAAATATATTGTAATATTTTTTTAAAAAGTTAATTAATAATTTTTTAAAACTATTTCTTTTAAAGCTGAAGTCGATAATATCACAAATCATGAGTGTATTTTTATTCAATTATTTATAATAATTTTATCCAGTCATTTGCCTTTGTAGTGATTTTGGACGCCACAAAATTTTCTGTATTCCATACAGGTATGCATTGTACGTGATCTTCCCCGACTCCTATTTGAAATCCTGGATCGCTTAAGTACCTTAAAAATATTTCTATCTTCTGCTTGGAAGACAGTACCCCGCCGCGTCTCTCTTGATATTCTCCAAGTAACAGATTTGAAATATAGATACATTTTCTTCCAAGAAGCGATATAAATTTTTATAACCGTTGGTTGTTGAAACTTTTCTCGTATTTTTTAACCTTTCGTGTCACCATAAATTACCATATTTATATTTAAGATGAAAATAGGAGTACTTAGAAATATTTTAGCAAGCCCTTTACCTCACTTAAAAAAGTTTTAGCATATGCTTCAAGCATTAAGCAAAAGCTTGGTTTTATTCACACAATTTTAAGCAAATGCTGAAGAAAATTCCTAAAAATAAGCAAATGCTTATTCTTTCTAGCAAAAGCAAATGCTATTTTTTTATTCACCCCAAATTAAGCATTTGCTTAAAAAGTGAGGGAAATCTTAAGCATAAGCATTTGCTTATTTTTTATTCACTCGACCCAATGAAGTAGAACACAGGATTATAATTAAGATTAAACTTGGAAATTGTACAATCAATATTCCACATCGTTTCTCACTTACCTGTAGTGGTTCTTCATCACTTCCTTCTTAAAGCATTAAGCAAAAGCTCGGTTTTATTCACACAATTTTAAGCAAATGCTTAAGAAAATTCCTAAAAATAAGCAAATGCTTATTCTTTCTAGCAAACGCTATTTTTTTATTCACCCCAAATTAAGCATTTGCTTAAAAAGTGAGAGAAATCTTAAGCATTTGCTTATTTTTTATTCACTCGACCCATTATCTTACAAAATCTATAAATATACTGGTGTAACAGTGCTTTGTAAGATCATGACCCTTATAATACTGCTTAACATCTGGGCAAAAATTATGAATGATGCTCTTAAAAATTATCCTGAGTAACCTATACTTAAAATTTTGAGAACCATATTATAGGTAGGTTTTTCCTTGCTCTAGCCATTCAGTGACTGGACTTCCTGAATGTTAAATAGGGAAGCTTTTCAATTTTTGAAATCCAGCACAATTTTCCCCGATTAAGAGTCACACAGTATTTAGCGGACAGCTGTTTTTTTAATAATAATAATTTTTATTTATTCTCATAGGTCAAGTACATGACATGGAATACGTCAGAGAAAACATTACAAAACACTCAAAATAAAAGAATTAGCATAATCGATGAGATAAGATGTTGGCATTGCTATAAAACAGTATTACAGTATCACCTTGATGTCATAATTTAAGAACTCATTAATACTATAATAAGTTTTATTTAATAACAGGTTTTTTAGTTTAAATTTAAATTTTTTGGGATGTCGATTATTATAGATAAGGGTAAGAGAGTTATGAGGTCCATGTTGGGAAATAGCGAGAGTTGAGGTGAATATGCTTACTAGTCCTTGTGTAGTGGGCATGTATGGAGGAATTTTAGGGAAACAATGAGAGGTTGTTCTTAACAAAATCTTCACTACTTAATATGTAAAGGCATGGTAAGGTTAGTATCTTGAGAGAGGAGGATAAAGGCCTATGTTGAATCAGATTGCCTTTTAAGAAATTATTTCTGTTTAATTCCACCAATTTTAATTATTTTCAAATGATAAATTAACAAAATTAATTGCAAAGGGACAACAAACTGCAATTATTCGCAATTAAAGTTACAGGTAATGATGCTGGAATTACTGTCAATATTTACCAGAAAAGTTGTTTACAAAACATAATACTAGACGGTATTGGAATAATTTTGATTGTGAATAAAATTACCATTGGTACTGCTATCAACAATTCTGAATTTTTCCTCACTACAACAGCAACAGCTAAACTCTGATTACCTCTGGTTTCTTAGATTGTTGGTATACAATGTAAGCTTTAACATCTCAATTTTGTGAAAATACTTGTTTACTAGATAAATGTCTCAAAGATGAAGCTGCAGGTAACCAAAGATTCGCTGGCTAGTTATGCTAAATCCAGTGTTGACTGGACTGCGAATCGGTCTCATTAGCCAATGAGTTAATTCTGTCAGCTTCAACAACTTGGCCATTCCTCATTTCTACTTGGCCTGCCTTTGAACAAATATTAATCTTGTTAGTAATTTTTTCCAGTTTTTCAATTTCATTTTTTGTGACACAAATGCAATCAATTTGTATGAAAAGTTCATCTTGAGCACAAAAATTTGTGCTTGAAACCCATATCTGGAGATCGTGACTCACAATAAGAGTAAAAAAATGAATCCTTTTTGAGATTTTTCAATTTTTTTTATTTAATTTAATTTTGATAATTTAACAGCAATATTTAACAAAAATGTTTTTGTTCATTGTGTAACCTTAATTCAGTTATAATAATAATAAATTTGTGATAGAAATATTTTTTTTATCAGTTGAAAAGTTTTGTGAGCTAGCGTCAAAAAATTACCCTAGGGAGTGAAACGGCATTTTTCTAAAGGCAGGCGGCGAGGGTTAAAAATGAAATTGTGATTTTCAGTTAGTTCAGCTGACTTTTCTACTTCCTCACATGATTCCGTTAGTTCTCAAATCATCATCATTCGTATTCTGTCTTACAACAGGTCCTACCAATTAATTAATTGGTTTTGACTAGGGAATATACATACACGGTGTGGTGGTTTCCCGTTGCCTTCCACACCGAACATACACACAGAAGGGAGGAGGGAAACCCGGTGCCGGCATTTGCCTGCTCTTACGAAGAACACCAAGGGGGCCAACGGCTTAACGTCCCTTCCGAAGGACGGAACAGCTGAATTTGCGCGGTCTCCTCAAACCACACAGACAGGGGGCCGGGCGACCTTGAGAAAAATCCTACTCGCGCAGGATTCGTACCCGATGACTTTTTCAAGCATCGGGCGAGTAGCAGCCAGCGTCCTAACCACTACACCACCGGCACCCCAAGTTCTCAAATATCAATCAAAAATACCTTTATAGATATACAATAATATTTGCTATACTGTCGAGTTTTAAACCTTACACATTAATATGAACTATTTCATGAATTTATTTTTGAAAAATAAATGCTAAAATTAGAAAACTGTGTAATTGCACTTAAGTGTTGAGTTTAAATGTTTTTAACTAAGGGATCGTAATTTTAATTATATTAGCAAAATATGTTTCACAAGACTGATTAGTTTATGAAGATCAGCCAGTTGCCAATAAACAAATGATGACAAACCATAAGTAACCATTATTATTAATAATTTTAAAAATACTTGCCTCGGGTATCTACAATAGCCACAAGGTTAAAAAATCATATGCACATTTCAGTTTAGAATCAATTTTCAGTGAATTACCACTGAAGATGGCTGCTTGGGAGCCGAAATGAACTTATTGTTCAACCTTGTCATGGCTATTGGAGATACTCGAAGCAAGTATATTTTAAACTTTTGTTCTTGATTTTTTTCATTTATAAGACGAGCTCGATAGTTCCATGTCGTACTGTACGCATAGATATAACATTAAAACTGCAATTCTATAAGTTTCAAAATTATAATTTTGCAACTCATTTACTTCCATGAACATTACCAGGATAATTAAGCAACAAAAACAATAATACCACTGTGATTTATTACACATTGCAATGGAACTTTTTTACTTTGATTACAATATTTTCTTAGACAATTTTAAAAAAATTGAAATTAAAATAAAAAATACAATATACCTGCAATAATAGTTAATTTATCAATAAACAAATGCAATAATATTTAATTAAAAACCTATTCAATTTAATTATTACCTGTTCTTATGGAGTTTAGAGTTTTCTAGGTTCAAGATGGGCCTTCACAGTTCCCATAGTGGTTAACGAGTCCACGAGGTCCCCCACCGTACTTCACCCCATCAGGCATTCCTTTACTTCCTCCAACTCCATCTTCATGTTACAATTTACAATCATTATATATCGACGTTTCTTACAGAGGAGGATACTAATGTTTAGGAACTTCCAGATGAGCTGGAGATTCAAAATTTTTTCTTAGGTAGGATTTCATGCAAAACCGATTAGAAAAACGAAAATCATGAAAAAGTGCAACAATGCGGCCGCTAAAAATTCTCAATTGTTTAAACAAAATTTCAAGGTTTATTTCCGAATGTGCTACGGAGCTGAAATTTTTTTTTAGAGGTAGGATTTGTAAAAAAAACGAAATAGGGATTATAGAAATTTTAATTTGTTTGGCAGTTAAAAATTCTTAAAGTTTAAACAAATAGGTAAATGTTTAGACACTACGGTATGAGCTAGGAAGCTGAAATTTTCAGGTTATTTACAAAGTTGTTCACTTGCATAAATAAACATTTGAATCTCTCCATAAATATATTGCGGCGGCCGTTAAAAATGTTCAAAATTTAAACAATTGGAAAAATATTATTCCACTTCTAGAAACTTTAAAATTTGGCAGAAATATGTAGCATTAGTACTCCCTAATTGGAGCAAGTATAAAATTCTTAAAATTGCAAAGTTTGGGGACTGTTTTAATCTATTATTTTTACATAAGGGAAAAACGAAAATCGCTGCAGAGGTGAAATCTTGAGAATTAAAAAAATATTTGTAATGATGAAATATCTGTCTGAAAAATGAATGTTTTTCGAAGGTGAGATGATATGCTTGCAGAATGCAAGCACCTTTTACTAGTATTATCTATAATCAAACTATCTGCTGACAATCACAACACAGTAATACTCCATTTAACTTTGCCCCACACAATGCTGATTTGTTATAACACGCTTTATTCTCATACCATTTTTTACTTTCTCCATACATTTCCATGGGCACTCTTAACTCAAGAACTAATTACCGGATCGTCACCAAATTTCATATTTAACATCGTTAAGTTCTTAACCCTTTCACTACCATTTTGTTTTTTTTTTTTCAAATTGGTTATGTATTAATGTTAAGGGGTTTAATATTGACCCTGTTGCATCAAAAAAGTTTCCATTTTTGTAAGGGGAGGGGGTGGTAACCATGTCTCCCATTTGTATTTTTAGTGGAGCGTTTGTCCTATTAATACTCATTGTAATAGAAAAAATTATACTATCGTTTCCCTGAATTACTTTTTGGAATGAATGCAACATATACAAAACGTGGAACGATGATGGAACAAAGATAATTGCAATTGAAACCACCGACAACTTGTATAGTAAATGACTTATTATGCATGAAAACTATATTAAAATTTTGCGATATAAATCACCCAACTTATACCACAGAAATTTAAAGTTCCTTATATCACATCAATCCTCAAAAGGTTAAGCTTTCATGTTAATTTTCAATCAATTACAGTTCTTCTTGTGTGTTTTTGAGTGCAAGTTAAGTACAAAACTGAAAAAACAGGACAAAAATGCCAATAATCTTGGTAAGCTCCTTTTGAAATGTGAAAAAATTGGGAAAGCCTACTACAAACTTAAAATTTGAGCAACATCGAATTAGATAAGTGAATAGACAATAAGAATAGCAATATATCTTCTTTCCTGCATAATATAATGCAAATTCTGCGATGATATCTCAATTCTGAAACATTTAAAAATGTTCAAGACTACGTATTGGATTCCAGCCGATTACGTTAATCAAATGGAAAACTGAAACGTGTCTTGAATCGAACCAACAACCTCGAGATAAAAATGAACACATGTTGCACCCTCGCAGAAATCCGTGATTTCTAACCATACCACATTTAAAGGGATTTTGTCTTCCGTTTTCCAGAAAAAGTGAACCTCATATACAAAGAAACCCATACGTCTGTGGTAGTCGTTACTCTTTAGAAAATAAAGGTAGGAGCTTCAAAATTTGGCAGCAGCCTTAGGTTGATTATGAGAGTTGAAGTGCCAAAAATAATTCAAATCAGCTCACCGGGTCCCCGTGGACCGGTGTCCAAATTTTGGTTTTTTGAAGATATCTCAGTTACCAATGGACTGATTTTGATAAATCCTTTACCAATATCAATGTTTTGATGAGACACTTTCGAGCCAAAAATGGATAAAATCGGTCCACGGGGTCAAAGATCGTAATGTAAGGGCGGATCCAAATTTATATATATATACCCTCAGTACTCCAAGCCTGCCTCAGGCAGTACTTAGAATGGCCATATCATATTTTCGGCATCTACTGCAAGCAGAATTAGCGAGCAAGGATAATTCATCACAGGGTATTTACTAGAGGTTGGACAAATCCAAAATTTTCTCGAATCCGTAAAGGTTCTCGAATCTCATGAATCCTTCATATAAGAATAATAATAAGAAGAAAAAAGAAAAAACTTTTACTTAAAATTAAGTTTTTAATTAAAGCAAAATTTGAAATCTGCGTTTAATGAAAAATAAATTCAAGAATACAGTTTTTAAAAATACACCTATATTTATTAAGAAGATACAAATGAAATTTGCATTGTGTTGTGAAACAGTGTGGCACTCAGGGCTGCCACGACGTGATATTGGTGATCCGGGTACCACTGAAATTGCAACAATCGCATTCTTTTTTAATGAACGCTTCAGTTGGACGTCAATAAAACTAATCTTTCCAAAGTTTTGAGTTAAAATGTTTAACGGTTTTCTAGGTTAGGATTCGAAAGACGAAAAAAGCACGAAGATTAGTTTTCGAATCCCGAATCTTTTTCAAGATTCGTGGGATTCCAGGAATCGAATGTCCCATCCCTAGTATTTACAGAGAAAAATATGTTATCTATAATAACAAAAGAAGCTGTGTGTCTGTGGCAGTCATAACTTTTCAGAAAATAAACGAGCTTCAAAATTTGGCAGGAGCTTCAGGCAGACTGAGAGTTGCAGTGGCCAAAATAATTCCAATTGGCTCATGGGGGCCCGAGGATTTCCCATTGAACAGTCAGTCTAAATTTCGGTTTTTAAAAAGATATCTCAGCGACCAATTCACAGATTTTGATGAATTCTCCACCAATATCAATGTTTTGATGAGACATTTTCGAGCTGAAAAGTGATAAAATCTGTCCATGAGGTCATAATGTAAGAGCCTGTCCAAATTTCACAGGTTCGAGGGGTACCCAAGCAACAGTTGATCTAAATTTGTTTTTGGAGATATCTCAGCAACCAAATGACCGAATTTGATGAATGCTCCTCCAATATCAATGTTTTGATGAGACACGTTTTTAAAGCCAAAAATGGATAAAATCATTCCACAGTGTCGAAAGGTCATAATGTAAGGGCCACTCCAAATTTTGGTTTTTTAAATATATCTCGCCAACAAATTGACCCATTTCAATGAAATCTTCACTAATATCAATGCTGTGATGAGATTCACTTTCGAGCCATAAATAAAAGGCACGAACGAGTTTTACTTTTTCTCATCCATCAAGTGTTAAGTAGAAGTTGATCCTTTTTTCATAATTTTATTTATAAGTTCATAACATTCTGAATAGATCTTCCAGATGATTGCCGGAACTTATTATGCAGCTGTAGGTTTATCATGAGAGTTGCAGTGCCAAATATAATTTAAATTGCCCCACGGAGATGGAAGTCGGTCCAAATTACATTTTGAAGATATCTCGGCAACTAACTAACCAATTTTGATGAATATCTATGTTGAACCAAGAAACGTAGAGACTTAAAACTTGGTACACATACTAAAGATATGTTGAGGATATGCACCTCGGTGCCAGAAGTTTGATTTCTTGGGGAGGAAGGGAGGTATCAAATTTGAGTTTAAATTTAATTTGTTTATACCAATTACCACTTACCTCGAGTTTGGATGAAAATATTAGCAAGTGATATTTGCAGGAAAAATTCGCGACTCGAAACCTGGGACAAAGATCATAATTATCTAATATATATGACTAGATTACTAAAATATTTCTCAATCTTTGGCCTCCACATACATCAAAGAAAATACGACAAGCGTGAGGGGGAAAAGGATTCCACTCCTAAGAAGTATTGGTATATATTTATTGTTCCATATAACATAAGTACAGTTTGAAACTACTTAAAAAAGAAAAAACCCCAATAAGACAGACTGTATTCGTTATATAAAATACCCAAATTACTCAAGTTTTCAGGCATTTTTTGTAACAATCAAAATTAAATTTCTTTTCTGAACATTCTCATTATCGAAAATAATAAAAAAAAAACCGAGGAAAATTTAAATCGCCGAGGAAAGAAATATTTGCACCGAAAACATTACAACGACAAAGTCTGACATTTTGTTTCCTTCAAACACCATGACAAAAATAACTTCATTTACTTAAACATTATTAAAGCGTTCCGTAAAATGCAAGTTAGGTTACATGAAGGGTGTTTTGCCTCGGCTATATACACACATATATACAGGACGCCAATAAAAAAATGGGACCATGTGCTTTATGCTATAAAACCTAGTTGCAAATGATTCTAATTTAATTTTACCACACATCAAATTATGTAGTCAAACCTTCGACAAACATGATGTTTGAATTAGATGGTTGAAAAAATGCTACCCGTTTTAAGTTTGAAACTTGGGTTTCACACAAAAATAAAAACAATTATTGCAATTTAGTCTAAACTCGAATTTAATACGGGTTTTGCCTGTTACGGTATCATCATAAACCTGATGTTGCTGTAACAGGCAAAACCAGTCGATTCATGTTTAGTGGAAAGTACAATAATTGTTTATATTTCAGTTATGAAATTATTCCACCAAGTCGAGCCTTCCCAAGTGTAAATTGTTAGTTTTTCTGGCTCAAAAAATAAACATAGGAAATGTCATTTTTTACCGAACATTTAACCATTATTTGAGTTTTAAATAAACTGTTACATGTACATGTTAAAAATGTGCTACCCCACAAAATTTATAAACCTAGTTTTATCAATATTTATTCGATAAGGCGCAATTTCATTACGTCGTGAAGAATTGAAATTAAAAAGTTTCATAAAAGAAATTAAACAATAGGAAATGTTACATTATCTTGTATCCGTTAGCTGATGTCATAAGGCAGGGGTAGGAACCGTCTATGGACACAAGCGAATCAATTTTTTGAGCTTAATTTTTACATTTTTTGAAATGCTACCAATGAAATTGATATGTAAAACTTGGAACTAAAGAGAGATGTCAAAATAAAAGTTATTGCAGCTTAAAAAACATTTCAACAAAAAGCAAAAAAATTTTAATTTTTCCAAAAAAATTATTTTTGGGTCCCAAACCCTTATTTTTAAGATTTCTTTGTCTCGAGTAAAATGATTTTGGTTTACAGCATTTTTGTGGAACCAAACTACAAGGTTAATGGAGAGATAACAGAAAATGTAGAATTTCAATTTATTTAAAATTTTAGTTAAAAAATGACGACTCACTCTATGGCCCCATTCAAACCAAAACCATCGATCAAATTAAATAAAGAAATGAAATATAAAATTCAATAAAAAGGTTAATTTATGTTGCTTCAAATAGTGTCATTCATTTGACCTTGCCTCAGACAGACATTCGACAAATTATAACGATTCTTTTTTCTCCTAAATTTACAAGTCAGTATCGCATTGGTTTTTAACAAATGAAAATCACCGCATTAACACAAATTGTGGCACGTTTTAACTTTCGTGCTTATCTTAAATGAGTATAGCTATGGGTTTCAAATTCGCACTTAGGAATGATATTAACATATTTTAACATACACAAATCAGAATCATTTTACAACTGTACCATTTCCCGTGGTATAACCCTGCCTTCGTTCGTCTCCATTTCTTCTTGAGAAAGTTCCGTCGTGTTTAAAAGTACCTAAATAAAAAACAACAAAATTAACTTTTTGAAAAATCGATTAAAAATTTCTCTAACTATATTTTTTAATTTTGTAGCAATTAAAAAAAATTTGTGTATGCTGTATTGGACAATACGATTGTCCTTGGTTATACCGCGATTATTTTATAACATAGCTCCTCCACAGAAACCTGTTATAACTGGCGATCAGTATATACGTATTGTAGCATATAGTACAAGATTTCCTTTTTTATTGGCAAACATAATGTACATACATTTATACATACACATGTACGTGCATATATATATTATATATAAACATATATATGCATTCACACATATATATACATACATATACACAGGGTATATAGGCCGGCTGATAAATAAGAACACCCCATTTTATTATACGAAAGACACGCCACAATCATTTACATCAAACAGTGAGCGACACCTTCTTTTCTCGGTACAAACGTACTCGGGGGATTACGTCATACAGCTCCCCAAACTACGCACTAGGATAATTCTTTTTATTAGTTTCGTCTCGCAAAAGAGACATTCCACTTTTTTAATACAAAAGAACAGGTATGAGTTACAGCATCTCTCGAAGACGTTGTCGGACAACGGCGCGAAACTTTACTCCTCAGAAAATATTAGGGCGTGAACCGTTCAACTTAAATCTTCCGTCTTCCTTAACATTTTTAAAATTAGACGTTATATATTTCACGAACTGATAAATATGCTCAAAACTGGCAAAAAATTAAATATTGTTAAAAGCGATGCCTCCATTGACCGTTCTCCACCAACAATTTTCCGCAATAGCCTCGTTTTAAGAGTGACACTTCCAAACTCAAAACAAACAATGTTTCCTTGCATACACTGCTTTATTTTTTGCCCATATCGCTCAAAATAGATGAAATACATCTTACGAGTTGTTTTAAAAAGTGTCGATTCCAAAAGTTAGTTAATTTGGCTCATAACGTGACTTTTTCCAAAAACTTTCCAACTGAAAATGTCACCAAATTTAGTTACATATCTCACGAATCAATAAAGAACTACTGAAAAATTAAATTTAATGAAAAGCAACACCTCTGTTAATCATTTCCCAAAGAAACTCTCCAGAATTGACTCAACCAAACTCGCAACAAACCTTAAAAGTAATTTATTACTTTATGCTCTGTATGAAGCACTTCAACCAGACCAAATAGATAAAAATACATCTCACACTTCTCCTTTGAAATATACTTTTAAAAAACTGCTTAATTTGGACCAACAGTGATGTGAAAATTTTCTCAAAAATCGCTCATTTGAAAACGTTGCCAAAATTATTTACTGCAGTGTTCTGAATATAAGACGTTTCATTATTTAAAAATAGCAGTCGTGAACAATCACAGGGTCTTAAAATGCAATACTCTGCATCAAAAGGAACACGGAAACGCTGGAAACATCCATCTCGAAGAAAGCCAAAAGGAATAAAAGAGCCTTTCCCTTTTATTGCAATTTAACGCAATACCATAAAAAATTTCCTATTTCGTCACATACATTTGTTTTATTCTGCCAAGGCAGAAATGGAATCCTAAATGACGATATTATGTCCATTAAAACTGTTTCCAAATCCATCTTCGATCTGGACCCACCCCTGCCTTATATTCAGACCAATACAGTTATCATTCAACTGCATTTCAACTTGTTGATTAGGGAAAAAGTTCCACATCGCCGAAACAGAATTCAAAATCATCAGCAGTCCGTACTGGCCAAAACAAGTAAGAGTTACAGATCAAATTAAATACGGTGCTTTTTTATGTATAAATTTTTTATAATAAGCAAATAATCCTAGATCCGCCAACTAACACACAGACCTACTTATGCTGAAAATTTGGCTTCTCCAGATTTCAGGATTCCAGCAATACTGCCCATACAGACAGACAAACAAACAAAATACATAAGGTCCTTTTTTTAACCGATTAAGGTCAATTTACACCTCACCGTACCATATCTATTCTGTATCAGTGCCGTCCATGACGTTCATATAGGCCAATGTATGCATTTACACGTATCCAACACTGTGGCAATCGGCGACAGACAGTGCCCTTTCAGATATAGTTGGCAATTTTCAAGTTTTCACTGTGGCGACATGGACACTTTTCCCATCAGACTGGTGATTGCGCGCCATCCAGCACAGAGCCTTCAGTGAATTCACAGTAGTGGGTTGTGTTGAATACCGAATTGATGCTGGTGTTGCTAGTGATTTGTCTAGTTGCTATTATCTGTGTCATTGAGAGTTATTTAGTTTCCCAATTTAAACACGGATGACAAGAATCTTACACAACTGGTTCAATCAAATGAAGAATTATATGATTTATTGCACCCTAAGTAGCTTGAGAGCAACTTCAAGGAGAGGGCAGAGGGCACTGATACAGTACGGACATGTTATGGCGAGGTATAAATCAACCTTGACTCTCCGGCAGCCGATCATAGCTCCACCAAATTTTTACCATGTCTAACTCTCCTATAGACCGCACTATCCTGAAGATTTGGTTTCTTCAAGTTGCAGGATTACAGAGGTATTGCCCACACAGATGGACAAATAATACGCATGAGTTTTTTTATAGAAAAATGCCTTAAAAAGAAAAAAAGATCAATTTCAACACCGACGAAAAAACGTAACACCGCCTTCTGCTGCTGTTCAGTTCCAATATGCCAGCTTGGTTAATGATGGATTTTTCGAAAGAGCAAAAAGACCGCCTCAAACCGTTCCGATACTACTACAAAACGTCCATTTTCCAACATTATTTTATTCACAAATATCTAACATCTTTTCACACAAACCTATCCCATACATTTGGACACGAATTCTTTAAAAAAATTTTTTCAAAAGAAAAACCTCCGTAAATCTTTGTACGTTTAAAAAAAACTATTATTCCAACAAAACAAAATGTTACAGTTCCCATTTATTTACACAAATCAAGTCCATCTTTCAAAGGAAAAACAAAACACCAAACGTTTTCTTTACTTTTTTTCAAGATTCAAGATGTTTAAAAATAATAATAAAAATCTTTCCTTCTCGTAACGCGACACCTAAACTTCCTTTTCCAAGTTCCTCCCGACAACCATTTTGACATAGAGACCACAGATAAAATCTGAGGAATACTTGAATTTTTATACATGAACAAATTATGCAATTATTATCAACTGATTAAATGATAATTATTCTCTTTTTATTTTCTCTTCTTGAGATTGTGTGTCGATCTTCATCACTAATCTTTCCTCTTTCTCTGGTTCTGTTCCTCCTGGAAGGAAAAATGAAAAGAGCAAATTAAATTAGACATCTTTAATGAACAGAATGTTCCATGCTTATAGTTGAGGGCAGGAAGGAAGGCGGGTGACAACTGTGTGCGCAAAGGCAAGTAGTGTCACATGGTTTTTCACGCTCTTCTTGGCTTATGGTACATACATTCGCGGCATCATTTCTGTGTTTATTTGCATGTTTTACAATTGAGATTTAAATATTACCATCTTGTGTTGTTTGAAAATGGAGGGAAATGGAAGTAAATGCAAAGTTATGCACAAACAAGCAAGAGAAATAATATATAAAGTGTACGAGTACTTCCAAAACAAGTCAGTGCATGCAGATGAAGCAACACGTCAAGTTGGTTACAATGTTGCCAGCTGTCAAGAGCAAATGGAGAGTGCTTGTGAATTTAAAGCGAAGCGAAATTTCATTTAACACAATTGGAACTGCGGCTTTTCTGTCACCTGGGAGCCACTATCATTGTGAGAAAGAAATCAGTTGGATGACTTTGATAAAAATGTGTTGCAACTCATTATTTCTGTTTTCCGAGCGTAATCTTATGCAGGCTGGCAGCAATGTAATGAGTACTCCTCTCTCTCTGCACAGTGATCTCGACTCACCTGCCTTTGTTTGCGCTCTTAACTCTACACAAATTGACAAACATTTTTCTCCCATCTTTGCTATGAAGGATGGCTGAATAGTTCTCAATCTAAGTAGGAAGAGAATAGCGGAGAAATGTTGTCGAATCTAACATTTTAAAAATGAGAATTATGACAGAAATAAATTTGCGAAAGATATGCTTTGTTGGGATTTTGCACAAGGTACAAAAATTAATGGTTTCAACAAAAATATAATCATATAATCAGATAACAAAATAGTTTAAACAAAAACTTGAGCATATGGACCTTCACTTGGTGGTATTTCATCTTAACCAAGATGATCCAAATGGAACTTTTGATGCCTACTTTCCACTTAATCATTTATTTAATACTTATGTTGGCTATAATAGCTTTAAAATCACCGCAGATGTTGCTTTTTGTGTTCCCAAATATCATAATTTAACATTATAAAATATTACAAATACATTTGAATGAAAAACTAAATTGATCACATGTATTTGTGTGTACTAGACTATACCGAATCCAAGTCCAACAATAGTTGTTTGTATGGCAACACTCTCATAATGAGTGATAAAGATTGCCAAAATATCAGTATTTACGGGAAATTCTAAGCAATATGATCGATAAGCAACATTCTACAATAAAATTAGAATCTTCATTCCCTTTCTCAGAGAATAGTACAAATTCTGCTCCAATATTACAATTTTAAGATATTTTAATATGCAAGAGAAAATTACTCTGCACAATAGTTTTTCGATTTTCCATGTAAATCAAATGGGAAGGATAGTTCCTGGAATCGAACCCGGGACTTCAGTCTTTGCAACAAAAACTATTCTTGGGAGCTCAGCCCATGTAGCAAGAGAATTCCACCAAGTGTCATGAAAATCAGTCTATTGGTTCAAAAGTTAATAGTGGGTGACAGACACAAGTACTTGACTATTTCCATTCTGGACTAAAAACATGACAAAAATAACTTTTACAATGCCACAAAATTTTAATCTAGAAAACTCACAATGGCATTAACACATTCAGTGCGGACGACTCACAGGTATGAGTCACCCGGGATTCTACGGAGGGGCGGGCAACTCACAGTGTGAGCCACACGAGTCTTTCTTTTCAAAGCGGTTGGACAAACACCCGCATGTGGTTTATGCTTTTCTAATGGCATCTCGCCTTTCAGTATGACTCTAGCTTCATAGTGAATAGCATTGTTTCAATTTCTGCCGAGTATTTATTCTCCCAAGCTTCCGAAAACCAGTGTTTAAGGTTTTATTTTATCGTTTCTGTTTTAACAGCTTACAGAAAAAGAAAGGTAAAAAGGGATATATGGATGGCAACAAGATGTTGGGATGAGGAAGCCCAGTAAACACAAAGCAATCGGTCGACTTCAAGTTGGCGAGGCCCTGGGGATGTCGAAGCGACACACGTAAAACAAAACTAAAAAACAACACAGAAACATAACTAACGTAGAAGCTTTTGGAATGATTCCTTCTTCAGCTAACGAGAGAGACAACTGATGGCAGTGACACTGGGTGGAGGCATGGGGGTGGTAGGGTAGTGCGGAAAGGTCGAGGATTGGAGGATGCGGAGGGGGTTGGGGATTGGAAGGGGGTTGGGAGAAGACAGAAGGGGAGTGAAAAGCTATCGAAGGTTGAGGCCAGGAGGATATATATATATATATATATATATATATATATATATATATATATATATATATATATATATATATAACAGCTTACGGAAAAGGAAAGGTAAAATGGATATATGGATGTCAACAAGGTGTTGGGATGAGGAAACCCAGTGAACACTCACCAATCAGACGACTTCAGGTTGGCGAGGCCCCGGGGATGTCGAAGCGACACACGTAAAAGAACACTAAAACACAGAAACATCACAAACGTACAAGCTTTCGGAATTATTCCTTCATCAGCTACCTGTTCTTTTACATGTGTCGCTTCGACATCCCCGGGGCCTCGCCAACCTGAAGTCATCTGATTGGTGAGTGTTCACTGGGTTTCCTCATCCCAACACCTTGTTGACATCCATATATATATATATATTTCCTATTTTTTCGAAGTTACCTTACCAGTACCTTTCTTCATCCAAGAAAGAATTTTATCTACATACTGTAAGTATTTGTTGTTAAAAATACTTTCGGCAATATCATTCATCTCCTTTATATTCCATTTGTATGTTGTGCATTAGATTTAATGTTCTGAAATTTTGTTTGCAGGTTCAGATTGCGCCTACTTTTATCTTTGTTATAGACAACAATCTTTCATCTTATATCGGCTTCTTAACAAAAGTGTCGAGTTCGTAGCCTGCAGTGAATGCGTTAAAGCAAAAATCCATAAAACGAACTTGCACAAATCAAGGTACAGGTGTATATAGGATGAGGAGCTATCAACACACGAAGCTCGATACAAAACTGTGCTGCTATCTAAAGAAGGCACACCACATAATGCTGGGATTATACGCCAACTTGCCATAATAAAAGGAAAAAAAAACCATTCCTGTGGTTATGAACCGCATCCAAAAGCTTACCTTTTGAGTGAGGATGATGAGCAGTCTTCGGAATATACCGATCAAGTCGATAAACAGATCCATCGAATGAGCTATGTAATCGGTGTCACCTGCTCTCCTCTTTTCAATAATCAGCTGGGTGTCGTACAAGACGAATGCGCTCATTACTGCAAAGCCGACCCACAGGTTGATCTGGAATGGGAATATTATTTCAGGAATGTGCGCACACTGAAATGGTAACAACTTCTTTGCGAAATGTTTCAAGGGAATTGCCGACAAATAGGCATGAGGATTTTTTATTTGCTTCATTTAAAATTAATATAATAGTGCATAAAATGACAATCACTCCATTATTAGTAAAAGAAATACAGTCGAGTCTAGATAATCCACAGTAAATGTGACCAGAGACAACTCAGATTATACAGAATGTTTGAATATAAAGTTGTAAAAATAAAAAATGTATTTAGATATATTTATTATTAATAACAATTATAAAACAAAATTTAATTGCCCTTGGGAAATAACACAATAATAAAAGATTTATAGTAAATTAATGATGAAAAAGCCATCAATAGTCATGTTTCTTTGCCATACAACTTTTTCCCTGCAATGAATCTGCGATCACAACCGCAGATTAAGGTGTTTTTATAGAAAATCCATATATGATAATTATTGCGAAGGCTTCCACGGTGTTTTCGTGCACCTTCCATGTTTTTCGGGTTTCTACCACGTCTTGATTCTTTTAATGACTACGGTTTCACAACCGTTCCAGGTGGCATCTTCATGTCTTGTCGTTTGCAGAAATTCGGCCGTTATTTATACCCACATCGGTCGGGTGAGGTGTGTTGTAATTGGCTGTTCCTTTCTTGATCTCTATTGGCTGTTGGAATCCTCTCTTCCACGTGTTAGAGAGAATGTATCCATCCTCTCTATTGAAATTAATCGGCTGTTTTAGAATCTCGATCGATTCCCGTATTATTCTGTGGAAATATCGGCCCTCTCTATCATATTAAATGCTCATGGCAAATCGTACATTGGCCAAACAGGGAGATCCGTCATGTGCAGACTAAAAAAACAAGGGCAGTGGAGAAAAAACAATTCCGCCTCTCGGCCGTATCTGAACATGTGTGGCCTGAACCAGGACACAACATAGATTTCGATAACATCAAAGTTATCCATCATAGCTTCGCGGGCCGCATAAAATGCTTTTGATTGCTTCATGTGGCCCGTATGTTGCTCACCAGTGTTAACTGCTAGGTAATTCACCCTCAGCCGATTTTCCAGATGACTCTTTTTTCCTCAATTTCAGCAAGGTCCTTCCCTTCATCTCCCAAGATAAGGATGCACCCTTTTGGGATCGGTTCTTAGAAGAACTTTTCACACATTATTCTTTGTGCTTTCAAGTGAATATGTTTAGTATTTTTCCTTCTGTTTGCTCTCCATAACAGTTTATCATCATCGTTTCCATTATTTTGTTTTTATATATAATTTTTGTTGATTTTATTATTGTTTTCGATTTTGTACCCCAAATGGACTGAATAAGAATAGTTTTATAATGTGTTTGTACATATAAATTAGACAATTTTATTGCTTTCTTATATACTTACCACTAAAGTTATACATATTAGTTTCAAAATTTAAACTGTCAAATCCTTGATTTTTCTATTACACATTTTGGAATTCAATAAAATTGGCAACTTAACTAAAATTTTTAAAACGACTTTTTTTTGACCTCGTATTGTACCAAAAAAAACCACCAGGGAAGCAGTTAAAGGGTAAAACAAGTCAATATATTAACCCTTTGAGTGTCAAGCCGATTTTGCTGGGCTATTTCAGCAATTTTGCATCAATCTCGAAGAAAAATCACATACGCGCTATTTATTCATATTCTTGCCTGATTCGTTCAGTAATTGCACAAATGATTACAGATATTAATTAAATTAAGGGAATGTTCGAGTTCATCTTGTGATTTTTTGTTTTAAAAATTGTTTTTCATTTTTTAATAAAAAGTCAAATTCACATTGAATCAAGTATGTGGTATTTTATTCTTTTTTGCTAGAATTTAACTTATTTTCATAAAGGCAAGACATCCAGGTAAAACATCGCAAAAAACCACAAAAAACATTAAAAAATGAAATTGCAGAAAAATATTATTTTAATAACTGCAATTTAAGCAGTTTTTCATCAGTCTCTATGAAAAATCATATAGACGCTATTTATTCATATTTTTACGCATTTCTGTAAGCAATTGCAGAAATGATATATAAAACATTACATTCTATAAAACTATATATCCATAACATTTATAAAATTAAAAAATATTTTGCTAAGATTTTCACATTTGAAAAAAAAATCGCAAATATCTTCTAAAATCTCGAAATTTTCCTTCTTTAAATAACATTCGTCATCACTTAATGAGTTTATACAACAAACCAAATCATCATCCTCAATTCTAACAGTGAAATTATCTTTGCCTATAGAAGCCATCTTGAAAGAATCGAGGTAATATTTTGCAAAATTGAAAAAATCATAACTCGACAAATAATCAACGAAAACCAAAAAGAACAAAAGATTAGTGAACTACGTAGTCTCCTCTTTCGATTAGCCACATCATCTCCTGCCATCTGTCATTTGCATGCGGAAATATTACGAGTTTATGCTTACTCAGCATGGTTGACGATTAATCGTTGTTGGCACTTCTCGCTTAGAAAGCAAACGACGATATATCGTCATGCGGCACTTAAAGGGGGTTAAGAAACTCACCTGATGAAGGACCATCGAGTGGAAAAACATGTTTCCAAGGGTGAGGAGAAGCATGGTGGAGAGAACAGATGTAAGGAGGCCGCCCAAGAATAGATAGGATCCTCTCCTAGCATAGAGGGCAGATGCAGAGAGACATCCAAACAGCACAGCCGTACCAACGAGAGCCGTCACCACGATACTGGGGTCAATGTGGATGACTAGTTCAAGAAGAGGTCCCAGAGATACTCCTGAAATAAAATACACAGAGTGAGACCCTCTTGCAACTACGTTCCTCCTTGTAGGAGCATTACACAACGTCTTAACAAAGGCAGACTGCATACCATCCGCTATCCATTACTTACCATATTTCTCGGCATATAAGATTTAGAAGATTTTTCAGGAAAAAAGTATTTTGGTTCACCAAAGCATTTAGGAAGGGCCACGTCATGTTTCAGTTCCAGCCGTGATTAAGTCCATATCTGGCAACATTTACAGATAATATTACAGCATGATAACAGTTAAATATAACGTTTTAGATAAAATTAATTTGTAAATAAATAGGGATGATCTATGCAGCATTTTTCCATTTCTGACAATTTATCGAGTTTCCCATCAGTTTTTTGTGTTTGCCAGAAGTTTTTGTGTACCAACTCTATCAAACGACGAACTCCAGCATACGCACGCACCCCGGCAAATGCTCATACTTCGGCTTTGCGTGTACGTACAGAGTGCCTTCTTTTATAGCAACAGACATTAGCCCAGAAGAGGACACTACTAGCAAGGGCCTAGAACCAATTATCGTTCACGAGTGCAGTGCTCTCTACCCGCAATTCAGTGTGAACTAGGCGATTCCCGATCTGACAACCTCGCCACAAGGAGCCGAGAGAGAGAAAGATGGAGTGAGGGAGAACGAGAAAGGACTCAGAGACACCTGACCTGCGCCGCTTGCGGAAGATTACCTTGTGAGTCGAATTCTTTTCGTATCGTTTGTGATTCCTCAAGTGGACATTTCTATTAAGTATTGTACTATATTTCTGCTTTGTATTATGTCACTTCAATATAATTGTTAGTATATTTCGTGTTATTTAGCCAGTGTATTGTATTTGATTTCCTGTGGCGGCAGCAGTGTCACCAAAGGGGTATCGTATCGTTTAACTATTTTCAAGTACTTTAAGGATTAAGGAGATTAATGTAAAATGAGACAGTTTCGTCTCATCTAAAACAAATAATTGCTTTGAGACTTGTATAACTAAATGTGCCCTGCGTGAACTCGACTGTCATATTAATTAGGCTGTCGGAGTGTGCCACACACGTCGTATGTAATGATAACCTTTACCAATAGTACTCACTTTTAACTTAAGTGCAAGATGACATTTTAATTCCTAATAAATTGAATGTATATACTATACTGATAAGTCTGCATTTCAAATGTACTGTTCAGTTACGGATGCATCTCTGTGATCTTTCAATAGATGACACTAGTCCTTGGCAATATAATTTATATCAGATGTTTACAATTATCCACACAAGGTAGTAGAAAAAATATCTTCTACGTAACTGTTGTTTCACTTTTATGGGCTTACTCAATTTCCACACGTTTTTATATATTCAATCACCTGAAGCTTATAACTAATAGCGTAGGCATATCTTTTCAGTTTTGTCAATACACAATGGTTTCTATCCTAAGTATTTACATCTACAGCAATATAACATTCTGTGGCATTAATCGCATTATTCAATGAGCCCAATAGGCACTAATAATTGTAATTACTGAGCAGACGTCATAAAGCGCAATAATGAAAATGCGCCATTGGAATTCACGTTGCGTAAGGTATTATAGTATATATTAACAAAATTTTCATTATTAATTATATATATTTTAATGTATATGCGACGAATTACTGCAAATTATTCCTTTTTGGGTATGTGTTCATTAGTGTTATCATTGCGAACAGTTATAATCTTACCTTCGGTTTAAAAATTGTCTCGTATTAAAAATTTCAGAAAATCCCTCTCACGAGATTTTCCTTCAATTAATCAATCCCTTGTCTTTTCGCCATCATTTGCAATTCTCCATAGCAGTGTTTCTAACCTTTTTAGAATGGCAGAACACTTTGGAAGGAGAAGAAATTGGTGAAACATACATACATACGCACATACATTTACCATGGCTGTGGGAACGCACAAGCATACTGCGGAAGGTTAGAAGTAGTAACCTGCCGTTTTCTGCTTCCCCAATCAATGGACTTACAGTGCTGAGAGCAAAATTAAAATACTTTTTAGTATTCAATTCATTAAGAAATCTAAATTTACAGAAAAATTATTTTGTGAAATATTTCACAGAACACTTATGCAATGCCAGCGGAACACCGGTTGAAAAACTACTCTATAGCCATGCACATTTTGAGCAGTATTTTGGAATGACTTTATTGACACAATAAAATCACCAACTGGGGACTTGACCAAAATTCAAGTAGTAATAACTATTGATTTAGCAATGACATTCATCCAGTTTTTCTATATAACCAGCATCTATTTTTACAAAATATGAACTGTGAATTTAATAGGATTACATTATATCGAAACAAGGTAAACCAGGATAAGGAGGAATTCCTTCATCGGATTTTTTTATAAAGTACAAAACTGTGAGAGAGTATGATTAATTGGTACTTGGCCTTTAACACATTGTGCGGACGACTCACACATGTGAATTCTATGGAGGGGCGGGCAACTCACGGTGTGAGCCACACGAGTCTTTCTTTTCAAAGCAGTGGGACAAACACCCGCATGCGGTTTATGCTTTTCTAACAGTATCTTGCCTTCCAGTACGACTCGTGATTCATAGTGTATAGCATCGTTTCCATTTCTGCCGAGTATTTTTTCTCCCAAGCTTCCGAAAACCAGTGTTTAAGGTTTTATTTTATCGTTTCTGTTTTTAATAATATAAATTATCTGATGTTTTTCTTAGTAGGAGACACACACAGGAATATATATATATATATATATAACATATAATGTATTTGCCATATTTCAGGAGTTTTTCTACTTTGATTTCTTTTTTTTTCTCGAAGTTACCTTACCGGTACCGTTCTTCGTCCAAGAAAGAATTTTATCGACATACTGTAAGTATTTGTTGTTAAAAATACTCTCGGTAATATTATTCATCTCCTTTATAATCCTATTACATGTGTGAATTAGATTAAATGTTCTAAAATTTTGTTTGCAGATTCAGATTGTGCCTAATCTATATTATAGACAACAATCGTTCATCTTATCTCCGCTTCTAAATAAAAGCATCGAGTTTGTAGCCCGCAGTGAATGTGTCAACTACCCACAAATTTTTCCATAAGGAGTGGCAGGTGATAGGTGGTGGTAGGATAGGGGTAGGTGATGAGAAATGGTACTAGGTGAAGGTTGCCCTTACTGTTTATTTGAAATTCTTTCATTTAGCATTAGAGATTAAAGTCGAGCTGGAAACAAGCTTTGAGGGGCACCTGCAGCTACCTGCTTGTACCAATGTCACCCTCTCCATGCCAGCGGAGATAGGGTGCACGAAGCTGAGCATATGCTGTTAAACTAAACGTCTATGAGATACACATACGTACACTACATAGTTCCATTTCTCGTCACCTATGGCGCCACTCCTTAAGGGAAATTGTGGGTAGTTAAAGGACAAGTACCAATTAATTTCTTATGTTTATCAACTGCAGCATATATTTTCAGCTTGACATACTTTTATTTCTACACAGAGAATAGTATGACAAAAGATTCCTACATCTTAAAATTCTTTGAGAAAACAAAAAAGCAACTATACCATTCAAGTTATAGTGAGTGACCCTTGGACAATGCAAACATCTCAAATGTGAAAACAGTGAGAACAATGCACATGACTCACACGGTCCTGATAACAGGTTATCAGCAGGACGTTTGCGAGAGCTGACAAAGATAAGAATCCTTTCACATACTTAGTTTCATATACCAAATACACTCCCTTCGAACTTAAAAGCCTGTGCAAAATTTGTTGCACAAACCTTTAATATTTGCAAGCACAAAGTCCATCCAATGTTATAGATTAATACAATGAATATTTCGCAGGATTCAACTAGCAAACATGGCAACAATGTTAGTTATCATAAATTTCTGTTTATTTCAGTTTTCAAACTAATGCGTGTGATAAATCAGAATGGATTAAAATTATCTTTCGAGTCAAAATAAACTTCCTTCTATCCTCCATATATATATTTAAGTCAAGTCCTACGTTTGTATCTGGATTTTCACCCATTTTAAAATATAAATTAACAATATCCTCCACTCTCTTAAATGATAATAATACTTGAGTAAATATGGCAAATCTTGAAATTTTGTAATATTTGTAATTCTTATAAAAAATTGTAATTCTTGTAATATTAGAATTCTTGCTGTAATGACCACCTGAACATTGGCCTATCTGGGTATTCTTCTCATATGCGGTTAACTTTTAACTATTAATAAAAAATTTTATTTGTTATTTATTTTTGTTTCCCATTTAAAAGCAGTGAACTCATTGCTACAGCAGTTTCAGTTCCCATTGTTAAAAATTGTAAATTTCTCTCTCTCCTTTAGATTAAAAACAATTGTTCCCTCTCATTCGATACAGATCTGAATTTGGTTTTCAAAAAATATAAACCTCATTCTTTCAGCTATAGAACTGTTCATGTCTTGAGCTCCTATTTTAATTTTAATTAATTTAAAAATGCAAATTTATAAAGTCCTGTGCCGAGGTCATGCTTTTCTTAGAAATAAAACAACGAGTTTGAAAAAAAGAATGATTACTCCTCAGCAGCTCATCCTAGATCCACCAAATTTTAACCATGCCTAGCGCTAATTTAATCTGTTGTATACTGGAAATTTGAAATCTCCAGATTACTGATTTCTAGAGGTACTTTTCCTACAGATGGATGGACCGATAAACCAAATACCTAAGCAATTTAAAATAAATGTTTCATAAACTTGGCCATATGCATATACACATGGTTGACTTTGTACGTTTATAAAAGAAAATCATTTATAAATAAAAGTTAACCATAGTTTAGCATATATTTTATTACCAAATACCTAAGCAATTTAAAATAAACGCGGTGCAATACACATTGCACAAACTTGGCCATATATGTATACACATATGGTTGACTGTGTATGCTTATAAAAGAAAATCTGGTGCAAAGGCTTTCGCGGCGTTCGGCTGTAGGCTGCATGTTTTTCAGTAGTTCACCACATTGATCACCTGTTTCACAAGATGATGTTTCACCAGCGAAATGTAGATTTTAAGAGATGTATGGCTTACACAGTATTTATTGTGACACCAGGCCCGACAATTGGATAGAATTTAATTAAATTCTTTTTGTGCAATATCAGTATGGAAAAAGGGTCTGTAAAAGATGATATTTTGCATAAATACGAGATATCATTCAATTTAATGTATGAGTTTGGGCCCTAGAACCATATACAGAATCCACTATTATGGATTCAGGGACACACAAAACGTGTATTCCCATCAAAATCTCAAAGTTGAATTTTTTTCACAATTACAATACTTTCTCAGTATACTTCATAAATGAGAAAGTAAAAAGCCCTCGAGTTATGGTCTTACGTTACATTTAGAGAGTAACTCGAGTTAGGGAATGTGACTTTTTACTGTCACAGTGACAAACTGTTCCAGTGACAAACAAATACCTGTGACTTGTACCTGTTACTTGAGTCACCAGTGAATTTTTCATTGCATTGAGCTGGTCAAGCTGGTCACAGTGGCAAACCAAGTATCGACCGATAACGGGTAGCATTGTAAATAACTTGGAATGGGCTTGTTTGTGCAATGAGGTCAGATACGTGATTCTCTCTCACTATCTTTATATTGTTCTCAAGAAATGCTGAACCAAGCGCTAGCTCAGGCTCGAAGACCCTTCTTCCTCCCTTTCCATACAGCTCTCAAGTGTTGAAACAACGAAAAAATATTCATCTCAAGAGTAAGAGATGTCACAGAGCAGATAAACAGTGCCTACATCCCCTTCCATTACACAGTTCGTCTCGGCATTGGGTTTTTAGAAGCCACAATTCGCCAGCTCCTGCTTCAAGCTTCTTCCTATTCATTCCATTCCCCACTTTGGACCTTGGGAACACTTGGAACTGTTGAAATCAAGTTAGGACTTGGGTGGGTGGAAATGGGACTAGGGACTGCACCCCTTCTTCTGTTCCACCGAGCCCACGTTGACCGGAGCTATGACTCCCATACCTGTTACTTCCCACGCAAACCTGTTACCGGTCAGTTCCCTGTTAGTCACTGTGACAAAGTAGCAGTGAGTAACTGCATTTTATAGAGTAAGATCCTTACCTGAGCAGAAACAGAAGGCGAGTAAAAGAGCCAGGCGAGTCTGCTGTCCCTTCCTGTTGATGGGGTCATGCGGCGTCATGATTAGGCCGATGAGTGAACCGAGGGAGAGGAGGAACGGAAGGAATCCTGTGGTGAGGAACTGGAAGGGATGATTGGTGAGGGCGACAACAGACCCCGCCGTTGCGGACAAGCATGAGAAGGAGAGACAGGCGTACACACTCTTCAAGTGACTCATCACATTGTCCTCCCTGCAAAGAAAATAACCGATATAACACAATAAATAACAAAATACAAGATTAGATTTATTGGTCTTTTAGTTTTGACATGCAAACATAAGACAATCACTGAAAGAAGCATTATCAGATGACGAGTTTTTGCATTACGAGTTGTAGGTGCTTGCATATTGCAAGCGCTACAAAAAATCACCATACACCAAGATCTAACCTTGTAATTAAACCAACGTGATCTCCAGAGCAAGCTATTTATGATGAATATGTACGACACTAAAAATAATAATAATAATGTAGGAATAAATGGAATATTTTGTGCATTAGGATTAAGATGTTACCATATGTACACCTCGTGGTTGACATTAACCCTTGAGCACAGTTGCCTAGGTGTATCACACCCAGAGCATTTTTAAATACCAGTATTTTTCTTTTCTGAAGTGCTGATAACTTCCTTCAGTTAGTAGCCGAGTTTTGAAATGTTTTGAGGGATTTGTGATGGATTTTAGCTCTATTTCAACTTTTGAACAATTTAAACAAATTATTTGTCAGAGCTCTGGGTGCAATACACCCACCGACCGTGCTTGCGTAACATTTTTTAAAAATATTAAATACATATATAAATCAATTGGCAGTTTTATTCCTTGAGTCCACATAATTGGCTGGTATTCTTGTTACACAATGTTTATTGTTTTTTCTGATTCAATTCAGAAAAATATAGATAAATAAAAAATATAAGTATGCAAATAAATAAAATCTAACACTGATAAAACTCACACTAAAGAAAATGGCGACACACAAAAAAACACCGGTTTTCCTTCTTTTTATGTTTATTATATACTTATATTAATTTTACAATAACAGGTATACTGTCCTGAAAATTAAATTCATCCAAAAAAATCGAAGAAAGGACTGGGTGTTTGACATCCAGCGACCTGGATCTCATTTGTAAAATAGGCGTCAAGGGTTAAGGATATCATGTGATACAGTCCATTGATTCCCATTAAAAGCTTTAAATCAACGCTCGTGAAGTATGGAAAAATCAATTCCCATTGAAAGGGTTTGGTGTCGTTCCTATGGTAGTTAATATTTTTCACTGTTGAAAGCCGAGAAACTTTTCATAATTTTATTATTAACCCTCCAGTACTCACGTGGGGTGCTGTGGACACCCCAGGCATACGTTTTATGACAGGGTTCTCTTCCTTAGGCCTTTTATGACCCCAACCCTTCAGTACCTGAAATGACGTGTTTTGAATCTATTCTGCTAAAAATTTTTTAATTTTCTGTGGTAATCTTTGAGTTTGGACATTTTTTCTAAGATAGTGTTGCGCTTTATGTTACGGAAATCAGCGCTTTTTTCTTTGCGCAGGTGTTGTTCATATTTTATTCCGAAATTATTGTTGCTATCTATAGAACTTTTGTTATTTCACATAATTTGAGTCTTCCAATACTTTCTTCACTGGTCCTCATCATATAATGTGTTATTTCCCGTAATTGGAGATCGCAACTCAACAGCTTCTTCACCGACTCTGATCCTAAAAGGTTTGTAGATTTTTATTATTCAGTGTACAGTTTTATTTTTGAAGCTCCCAGTACACTGTTTCCGACTGATATTTGAAGGAACTATTATAAATATTATAGTGAACTTACGAATATTCCAATTGAAAAGTCATTGTGTTAAAAAAGCTGTTTTCTCTTGTGTACAATTATTATTATTTGAATTTCATAGTGGGATTTCCGATTTCTTTAATTGAACTGACGATTTAATAAGTATATTCCTAAAACTGTTAACCGACTTAATTCATTCTGCAAAACCTAACAGAAGTCAAAAATTACACAAGTCGAATATTACTCTTACATATACGTTCATGTATGTTTAACTAGTTAAAAAATGCATGCGTGTATAAATTAATTTAGGTGCATTCGGATCTTTATTATAATTCATTTTTCATAATTATTATGCACTTGTAATTTCGTGAAAATTACGAATTCAAAATTTGGATAAATCTTACATATATGTTCAGATACACCAAAAATGATTGGGATACATATTTCCCATATAAAAGCAATGCACTCGTTTCCATGCTAATAAAAAATTACATTAGAAATTTTCTTGAAATTACGTATAAATAATTCTGGAAAAAGCTGGTATATATGTTCCAATACAAATTTAAATAAACTGATGTGGGCAACACATGACTTTCTCCATATTTATATGGCAAATTACATGTTGTTAGCTCAGGGATCTTTGTCAATATTTACTTCCGGTTGACAATTAAGAAAAGAAAAAGGAGCGTTACTAAGACGTAACTAAGCGTCAATTGTTAACAATAGTCTTCGGTAGGTGGCATGGTGGTGGCAGCTATTAATATAAGATATCTCTTAAACAATGCATTATATGGAAAATGTATCAAACAAAGGTTGTAGAAAATGAAATTTCCTATAATTTTTATTCCAATACATTTTTACATTTATCAAATATTAAAGCAAATATTTCAAAATAACGGATAAGTGACACGAGTAAACACCCACTTCCGGTCGACCAACTTTTACCCAAAAACTAATCAGATCTTCTAACTTTATAAAAATGTTAAATATAAAATTTTGTGTTGACCTGATTAATAGATTTTGAGTTAGAGCGCCCACAAAAATCTATCACACACAGACATCATCGAGAAAATAGTCAAAACGTGTTCAGGGGACCTTAAAACATGTATTTCCCTTGAAATCTCGAATTAGATTTTTTTCATGAAAACAATACTCTCTCTATACTTCGTAAACGGAGAAAGTAAAAAGCATGATAAACATGGTACATCACATTAACACCAACACAACAAGTTAAAGCAGGAATGCACACACTCAGGCAACGAATAGGCTGGCTTTATATAACTTTAAACCTCCGCTATTATGTCACTCACAACAGCCACCACTTGTGCTCTTCCGCTTCCGTTTATAATTTACAGTGTTACTCGTTTTAAGTTCGTATTTAGAGTATAAGAAGCCGTTATGGAGCGAAAGACGAGTGCCTTGAAGAAGAGTGCCTTGAGGGGGAGTTAGGGATATGTTCCACAAGCAATCCTATCTTTTACATGCAAATATGGGTTCTGTTTATGCGATTTCGCTTTATGCATCACTTTCCTGGAACGCCTCTGCGTAAAGAGAGGGAAACCTGTATAAATGTTCTTGAACTTGCATGTTATATGCAGAAGCCTAAGGGTAAATATTTAATAAACGTATTTTTGTGAGATTATGTTCGCCATGCGAGAAATTTCGAGTTAAACTCAAATTAAGAGTTTCTTGTTTGATTTTCTTGACAACACCTACTCCTACAATAAAAATGTATAGGAAAAGAAATACTCTACTAGTTCTACAAGTTTTGTCTGAAAACTATTTTGATATGACCAATACTTCACGAGACATGATGGATAGTTCATTTTTTGTCGCCATTCAAGTGGTACCCGATTCATTTACGTGATGCAACTGCGAGATTTTTTTATCGTCTTTGACTGTGTCCTTAATATCAAATTTCATGAAAATCCATTTGGTAGAAGCCAAGAACGAACATGCGGACGGACGGACTGAAACTAATAGGCACTCATGCTGGAAGCGAAAGTCTAGTGAAAGCTCAACATTTTATAAAATGCAAACAATGATTCACGAATGAAAATTTTACCAAATTCCTTCAAGTATTTTTAAATAACCAACTACCGTTTGTCAATAACATAGAATTTTCTCCTGCCTATATTTATGTGCGAGTGGGCAGCGGATAATTGCATGTAGCTCTTCTGGGCTGTGTTATCAAAAAGGTTGAGAAACTCTTGCCTACACCATAGCTAAAGAAACCAATGACAAGATTAAGCAATATGTTTTACAAGTAACTCTGGTTGCCTAAAGATACCCAAATTTAGAGCCAGGGAATGCTGTATTACCTTTACTACTCATTCAAAACATACTAGTATCTTAAACGATTTTTTCAATATCAATCATCATTAAGGTTGCTCAAGACGTCGATTGCTAACTCATTTTCGGTAGATCTCTGAACCCCTTGCACTGGTGCACCCAAGACTTTGCAATGATAGAACTTGTAGCAACATTTAAGCATTTTTCATTTGATGAAGAAATTGCATTGAAAATTTCATCGTTATTTCACTTGGACAATCCAAATGTGAAAAAACAAATTCTAACACTGCAAAGGCACCTCCAAATAAAATGAAAATTATTTTGGAATCTCCTTATGGAAGGAAAATATCCAAATTTGAGAAAGTGCTGCGTATAGGACAACATTTTTTGGTTATACCTATCTTTGTGATTCAGCATGGAAATAATAAAATCCAACACTATGTAATGAATTTAATTAAATAATTTATATTATACAGATGGCTTACATTAATTTAAATTAAAATGTCCCTATATAGGCATATAATCTTTGATGATTTATTTAATTAAATAATTTATATTATACAGATGGCTTGCATTAATTTAAATAAAAATGTCCCTATATAGGCATATAATCTTTGATGATTTATTTAATTAAATAATTTATATTATACAGATGTCTTGCATGAATTTAAATAAAAATGTCTCTATATAGGCATATAATCTTTGATGATTTATTGCTGATAGATCACATTAAGGGATAAAATAGTGAATCTTAAGAACCTAAAGGTCAAAGGACCCCTGATTTACACAAGTTTAAATGGTTCAAAAAGGTAATTTTATAGTGCTAAGTGGGTACAGAGTGGCAAATTTAACATATTCACATTAATTCTTATGAGAAAATAGGATCCATTTAGAGGCGTTTCGCTTAAAATTCAAGTTACCCATAATTAATAACAAGTTCTACCTGTATATGAAAATACCATTTCGCAATCTGCCAAAATTTTAACTCCCAAAACATTCAAGCATAGATATAGAATACCCGCAACTTCAACGCATTTACCATGCTCATTGTCAACAAGAGAATCCATTGGTGCTTAAAGGAAGCAATGACAAACTAGGTCAAGGACCCAACATTCAAAGCGCTTGGCTGGAGCTATTTTTTAATAAAAGAGAGAGGGCTTTGTCAACACATTCATTCCAAGGTTATCTACCAGTGTGTCACAGTATGAAAACCTTGGATGACTTGACTACACAACCACTGCATTCCATATGGGAACTGTTTCCACCACCTTGAAAAGCACTCGCCACATACAGACAGCTATATCACTTAAATTGCCAAACGTCTACTTCAACATACCCCCTCTGGATGTGTCAAGACTAACTTATTGCATCTTCCTATGATTTGTCATAGTTCAAGATAGACTTAGATGAAAGAAGATAAATGAAAATTGCACATACGATTTAAAACAAAGGTGGCCAACCTTTCTTACTTCTCATATACGTAATATATTGAGGAAGTATTGCAATCGTGAAAAAATACGATTTCCAGATTTTGATGGAAATACACGTTTTAGGTGTCCCCGAGTCCGAAAAAGTGGTTTTCGCCATGCCGTATGTCAGTCTGTTCGCTGTTCTAGGGCCCAAACGTGTACATAAAATCGAATATCTCGTATTTATGCAATATATCATCTTTTACAGACCTTTTTTTTTTCTTAAAAATATTGTACAAAAATGAAGGGTAGTTTATTCTTGGCGATTTTTAGAAAATTTTATTTACTAAAAAACGGCTACAGAGAATTTGATTAAAATCAATCCAATTGTCGATCCTGTCACAAATAATACTATGTAAGCCATATATCTCTTAAAATCACTATATAGTGTGCAGTGGCAATACAATCTATGCTAAGCTACCTTACCCAAGCCCTATGACATCATGCCTCTGCAGCGATCCTCAAATTCTTATTACAGCATATACAGATACACTAAATCGAATGATATATCATATTTGTGTGTAATATCATTCATAATAGACACCCTAAGATGAACAATGTTGTGCAACTATTACAGGTACTTAATTCTTGGATATTTTGAAACAAAATTCGATTTACTCAAAAATGGCTGTAAGGATTTTGATTAAAATCCAAACAATCGTACAGCCTGATATCACAAACAATACTAAGCCATATGTCCCAAAAAAATTGGTAAATATCAACCAGCGGCATTAAACTATACGCTCAACTATGGTTAACTTTGATTTATAAGATTTTTTCTTTTATAAGTGCACACAGTCGACCAAACGTATATACATACGAGAAAGTTTGGGCAATGCATTTGTAATCTGTCACATATTATGTCGAAAATGTGTCGCGTGCCACCCAGTGGTGGATCCAAGGGGGAATGATTCTTATCTTCGCCCATTTTAAATAAAATCACTTTCATAATATTTTAGTTATTTTTTTGTTCAAATCAGGAGGTGGGCCACCGACAAGAACTTCGCCCGCCACTATAGTCTGTTTCATTTATCTTTGCGACTGACATTTCGTAAATACTCTGGACCACTCATGTGTTTCCACCGCTAGGGGATGAGGAGACGTTTCCTCACCTCCTATCGACTGGAATACGATGCGGAGAGCACGGAAGAAAGAGAAAGCTGCCAGTGGTGAGCTACTGGGGCTTGACTGTTTGGACAAGTGCAAACGATGCACCCCTGCAAACACACGCACTCCGGCATATGCATCCACTTCAGCATAAGCTCGTACTTCGGCTTTGCGCGTATGTACCGAGTCCTTACTTTTATAAGCAACAGACATTAGCCCAGAAGAGAACGCTACCATCGTGCGATTCAACCAATAAGACTTTCGCAAGTGGTGCGACCTTTTCTCGAGAACAGAGCGAACGAGTGGGCTTCCAACTTGGCAACGTTGTGGGCTGCCAGCCATCAGTCACGAGTGTTGAACCTGAGTAGGAGGAAGGAGACAAAGGACGAGCAAGCAGCGAGAGAACAGCCTTAAACCAGCCAGCAGAAGATTTTCCTGTTATTCCACTACTTTTCGTATCATTTGTTATCCCTAAAAGTGGACAATTCTACTGAGTATATTAGTACATTTCTGCTTTGTAAAACGTCACTCCAATATAGTTGAAAGCATTTCCTTGTCACTTTACCATTGTGTTATATTTGATTTCCTGTTGGCAGCAGCAGTGTCACCTAAGAGGTATTGTATTGTTTTTCTATTCTAAGTACTTTGCGAATTACGAGAGATTAATATAAAATGAGACAGTTTCATTTCAGAAGGCATTAGCATGTGGCAACACAGCACTCAGAGACTCGATGTATGCACAACAGAGGCCAGAAAGAGAATGAGCTCATGACGGGTGGGGCTCTGCCTACTTCATTCTTATTGGTTCCCGTAAGACCACATACTGGAAAGTTACCTACGCTCTCTCTCTCTCAGCCACAAAGATATTTGAAACGGTATAGTGGCATGCGTGCTGCAGGTTGCCCCCCCCCCCCCCGAGTTAAATCATTTTGTGTTTTTAAGAAGCAAATTTTTGTCTATGGTAGTATGGGAGTTAATGAAAAATATCCAAAAGGCTGCAGGGATTTATTTAAATGTCTTGGAATAACTCGGTCCACCAGCACCAACAAATTGGATTTAAATTCCGTACAAGTAAGATAGAAGAATATCTTAATAGAATTGCTATTAGCGATTTTAGTGAAGTAGACAATAAAAATTTATTATAAAACTTTTTCATTATTACTAAAACCTCAAACGTTAACACTAAAAGTATAAATACGTTAGCAGTCCAAATGTTAGAAAGAAAATACCTTGAGCTTTATTTTAATATACACATCATTATAATATTCCAAAAAATGCAATTTCTGCAAAAATTTGAGAATTGCCTGGGCTGTAAGAAGACATGCATTTCAATAGGCTGGGACCGAGTGTTGAGACAAGGAAAATGATCCCTAAAATCTGTTATAATTTGTCATTCGTCAGAAGTCTTTTTCGATTTTAAGCCAATGCTGCCACCAGAAAAAAATCTTATCTTGGGGTTTGAACCAATTCAGGCTGCTACTTCCCGTTTCCAAGACAAGACTAGACAATTTGGCCACAATCTTTTCGTCGATTTAGGGAAATTATTACTTATAACTGTTTACTTACATTTTATGTCTTTTGTGTGCATGGATATATACATATTCAATATATTAGTAAATAAAGTAACTTGCCGTTCTAACAGGATCGCCAACCAATTACAATGTTAGACCTCGAAATTATATTTTTGTATCAATCCTTATGGTTGAAAGCGTGCTCTGAATGCTTTTAACCCGAGAAAGAGAGAAGTAGAGGGAAATATTTTCATAGCAATCAACGTAAACAACATTCAATGCATTATTTGCAAGGAGGAATACATCAGAATGTAAACCTAATCATTCGCATATTAAAATTGCTTAGAATCATCATAAGAGTTTGAGACTTTGAATGCCTAAAAGAATGAAAGTTAGTTTTCCTTCCATCCAAAGAAAGTCAAGATATTTATTTCACAAATTACTTTCTCGTTGAATTTCAACGGGCATCTCCAAAATGTAATACTTCACGACTACAGCTAATGATTAGGACACAAGCTTTACGGAAACAACCATCCACCATTATCTACCAGACTTTGTCTCCCCACAATGTCACAAACAAAGATAAGACTAAGGATATATATTTATTGTCGCCATTGAGTCTTTTAAAGCATCAAATTGATTCATGTCGACCACCTTTTCTAAATCCTGACCACGGTTGATTTTTTCCAAAAAAACCCTTGGCTACTGAAAGATAAAGCTATCACAATAACTTCAAATGAGCCAAAAGACAAATTAAATCTGGCAATGTTAAAGTTAAAACAAAAATTAAAAGCAACCAAGTTCTAATAACACTTCAACTTATTCCACATAACACTATATAACAACAAGATGTTTCGATGAATAATCACCATCAGTCTAAACACCTACTAATACTTGTCGACTAACATAAAAATCACCAGTAAAATGCCCCAATAACGTTTATAAACCAACAAAACAAAATTACTGCTCCCAAAAAACGAGTTTCAATATTAAAATGAAAATGGTTTTGGTTTTTCAGTTTTGACAAAAACAGCAATGCAATATAATTCCATTATATGATATCTACTTCATAGCTATATCAGTTATGAATAAGATAGATGATAAAGATAGCATCAATGGTGTTATCTCAGCCTTGACGGTCATTATCTTGGACAGATCCACTATCTGAAAGTCACCAAAAGAATTTCTTAATAACAATACTTCGTTAGAGTAGGCTAAAACTCTAGCTTGAACAACAAAATCGTGGTCGTGGAAAGTATTCATATCCATTCCTACACGATACTTGTGGTTGCATAATTCCAAGTATTGACCAACCAATAATTACAAAATTTCGATACTTTTCTTATAACAGCAACTGTGAACGTCAGAGAAAAATAAAAAACGAAAACAAAAAATACATAATTATTTGAACCGCGTGATGAAATAATCCGCAAAATTTTTTATGAAAATTGTTCGGTTACGCAACAATTTACAATCAAATTGCCTGCACTAACTCTTGTAACAGTAGTCTAAATACAAACTGGGTACGTTATGTCGTTAGTTCTTATGTTTTTAAACGATTTAATCGCCGAAAAAAAAATTAATCACGGACATTTTGGAAAGCTGCCAATTTTATTCCAAAAGATCTTTAATTGACTGGCTATAGATACAATATTATTCACATAATTCGAAATCGACCCAAAAACCTAACTATGGGCGTGGTAGTAGTCAAGGAAATGGTGACTATTTCTCAAACGACAACCAGCAGCTAACAATAAGACATAACGATGACTCAGCACATTTTATACGACATACTTCTACAACAGGCACAAAGCTATTTAAAGCTAAAACAGGATTCAAGGTCAAAATGATTCACCGCCACATTAACCCGCACTTGAAATTATGGCTAAGAATTGGGGCAATTTACATTTCCTCTCCGACAACAGAACTTGAAACGCTACAAGCTCTCACGGCCTCCATACCAAACCTTCTTAACGTCATTAACGCGATTACTACGTCAGAGGAGTTAAAAGCTGCTAGTCACGCGAGTTTGGTTAACCTATAAACACATAGTATATAGTGATATTTGGCCGAGTGGAATGCATACATCCATTAAAAGTACATAGTATATATACTAATTTGTAAGTTGATCTTTACTTTCTCTAGCGAAAATTTCTCAAACTCATCATTAGCGAGGCAACTCCACTGAAACATTACTATTTCAACTCGTCCACCTTAAGTGAAACACTTACTATTGAAAAATAAACCCACTCGACATAATTACCACTGCTTAAATATGACAACAATTGCGTACCATCCTCAACTGATAGAATGCAAATGTTGCGAATATTTAACGAAATCACACAAAATGCATTCATGTATAACGAGTAACAAAGAACTAAATCTCTAGATGTAGTGTTTCTGCAAAACGATTATACATGAATAGAACCAGCGATGGCGGATACTTGGCCACACAATTAAATACGTGACATTCAAAACTAAATTGTAAAAATTACAAGTTACAACAATTGAAAATAAAAGAAGGCAAATATAGAATTTTGTTGATACCGATTAAATCATTTTAAAATTAATATTGAAATGGTATAACTTTAGCATGACGGACATGTTCTCTGTAATGTAAAAATATACTCACAGTCTCATGGAGAACGTATTCATGAAGGAGTGAACCGTAGGAGCCATTTTAGTGGAGCTCACGCTGCTTAGTGATTATAAAAAGATATAAGATGCCTTACTCAGGCAAACTTATCGATACACTAGAAATTTTTCAGTAAAAGTTCTTGTTGATTCCGACACGTAATAACTAATATCTGCTCAACTGCGCATGCGTCCCGAAACGCGTCGTTCCTAACCTTCCTAACGGAAATCTTCATGAGAAATTTCATCATCAAAACTTCTGAATTAATGTAACAGTTAAGCTCAGGTTAATTTAACCTAAAACGCCTTTATTACGCTGATAAAATTCCTAATATTTATTCTTTAATTATGTCTCGCTTTGTTGCTATTTTGACAAAGTATAAACAATTATATGACATTTTTTTATTATTATCATATAATTGTGTCTATTCTCTACTATATTGTGATGACTCTTTCTTCATTAAAATTTACCCTCTCAATACGATGAAATTCCTGTAATCCCGAGAATTTTATGGTCATTTTTTGTACAAAAACAATTCACGCAAAGTTGCGGATCTGGCTGACACCGTATGAAATGTCAATTAAAAGCATCAAGTTATGGACTAATTATGTGAAAATATTTCGGTATTATAGAAATAATTATCGCTATTTAAAGATACGTACTTAATTTGATAATTTTAAGTTGTATTGGTTAATGTAGTACACCTTTCATTTGTCATCAGTAGTTAATTTTTGTTCAGATATTATAAATCAGTAAAAAAATCTGATTAAAAAATGCGATTTATTTTAACAATATTATAGGCTTTAAATTCACTAAAATTTCGAACCTATAGACTTTTATATCAGATTCACTTTTACTTGTTATGTTGGTAACGCTGTTTTTGAAGGAAGTTATAGTTCTTACTTTGACGTAACGTCGTTTTGGTGCAGCTAAATTTCTGATAAAGTGATACTTGACTCACTTTGAAAACGACAATTTTGGCTTACATTTAAGAAATAGTGAAATCAATAACTACCGTGTCTATTGCATATCGTTTTGGAGAAGCGATTCAATAAGGTAAGCATCTTATCAGTATTGCGTTTTTTGTTCGTGTGAGTCATTACAGTGTGATTTTCATGCAAGTGTAATGTGAAGTGTGCAGAAGTAGCCTTGATATCAGATTGAATAGTAGAAAATAGTTGTCAGCGTATATAGCAGCCTTCAGTATTTTCTATCGGAATTTATGTGGTGTTATGTTCATAATATAAAAAGAGAATTCCGCCATCTTAGCTGATGTTCGATCGCTTTTACTAGACTCATTACGGGTTATTTTTGTACAAAATTTGTTTTGTTTACGAAATTTATATTTTCTTATAATATTGTTTTGTCATTTAAATATAATAAAAAAAGAGGCCTTTTATTTCGTCAATGTAGCTGTCACTAGTATTCCTGTCGCATTGACCATGTCGAGTACTTGTTTTTAAGCGATAGAGATAGTCGCCGCTTGTTCTTAGAAGTTTTTCGGAATACGTTTGTTGACAGTGAAAAAATTCTAGAATTTTTTATTTTAATTATGTAGAAATTTCGAAATGAGATATAATAATAATTTGGTTCTTAAAAAGGCCGGTCACCAGAAGATGTCTCACTAACCTTCAGTGATGTCACAATCTTGCGCCTACAATCATATAAATCAATCGATATAGTTATATTCATGGTCACTGTCATCATTCTGTGGCTCTGTCATTGATTACTTTTTGTTTCTGACATTGTATTTATGGATATCCGACGTGTATCTGAATTTTGGTACGTATTTTGGTTATGTTCACAGTTAATGTTTAGAAAATTAGAATTCAATGACTCGAGGACAACGAAAAGGTTCATTTACCGTGACGAAATTGTAATTAAAATTTTAGATTCGGCAAGATCAATCTAATTATCGCAAATATGTATTTGATTGAAGAAAAGCTGTTGTCAAATGTTATTTAAAATTTGCGTCTTGAAATCGGTGTTCAATGGTGACGTATGTCTAGTATTATAGATGTTTCTTTAATTTTATTTGTTTAAAATCGTATCCGTCGATGCTATTTTCTATTTAATTTTCGAATTCATTCAGAAGTAAGATAAATTAGTTGAATTTCAGCATAGTTGATTTGTTTTTCGCGAGGTTGTCTTGAACTCTAATTGAAAGGTTTTAATAATTAAATAAAGTTTTAATAAGTTGGAATTTGTTTAATTTACTGTTGATGTTTTTTATTATTTGCAATATTATTGAGGAATTACCCATATCATTCTCGGAGCTCGACTCAATTAATTTCGTAACTATTACAGTTCCCTTTGGCCATAGTTTTACCATATTTTGTGAAAATTGTTATTATTTCAGTTTCATAACAAGGGTGTGTGTATGCTTTTGTTATCAACCAGTCAGTGTTCACAGGTAAATGTCACCACTGAGGCAAAAGAGGAGAATTTCCTAAATTGTATGTTAAAAATTCTTCTTTTTATATGCGAGGTATATTTTTGGAATTTGCACCATATGGTGTTCTGCCCTCGAGCATTGTGTGGCCTAAGAAATTATTAACATACACAATTTCATGTTTTCCTATTGAAATCATAGTCCTAAAGCTCCTTATGTTGAAGTTGTAACAATATAATGCAATATGGGTTCAGTTGTGTTATGAAAGGAATTGATATAATCTGAGTAATCTCAGCTTCAATATCAACATGTTGCATTTCAGTGTTTTTGAAAACTATGATAGGTTTAAGGCGAATTATTGTATTAATTTTACAGGTACAGGAACCTGATATACTTTATGTAATACTTTCGAATCAAATTAATTAGATTATTTGGTACTTTGGTATTAATGGAGCTTCACCTCTGCAGCACCCCTCTGGGGGCAAGATATGGAACTACAGGGCACTGAAAGTGGCAAGATTTCGAATTACGTGGAGCAGTACTCCATTGGAACTCGGCTGGGCCAGGGAAGGGAAATTTGAACATGAATGAAAATCTTGGCCCCATCACGTTGCATACGTTTGTGGAAGTGTTTTTGGTTCCTCCTCATGTTCACTGTGTTCCCTCCTCAGGTTGGGAAGCATTCATCTTAATATATACCAGTCGTACACACGGAACGCAAGCTTTATCGCCGACTGGCATATATTAAGATGAACACTTCCTTACCTGAGGAGGGAACACAGTGAACGTGAAAAGGAACCAAAAACACTTCCACTAACTTACCCAACCCGGTGGGGCAGAGTAAAATTTTCCTTCATGTTCAAATTTCCCATCCCTGGCCCAGCTGAGTTCCAATGATGTACTGCTCCACGTATTTCCAAATCTTTCCACTTTCAGTGCCTTGTAGTTTCATATCTCGCACCTAGAGGTGCTGCGGAGGTAGTCCCCCATTAATACCAAAGTACCGATTATTTATTGAGTTGCAAATGGTAAGTATCTAATCAACTCCTAAATTAAGTAGGAAACATTTCATGTAATTTGAATACAACTGCTCCCATGGACGGTTAATTTGATTACTTGCAAAGATTCGATTAAGAAAATGGATGCAAATAATATTATCGTCCTGTTGGCCAAACGTCCATCGGCAAAAAAATGTGTATCAGTGCTGCGGCTCATTTACCACCATTATTTTATTAAAATAAATGTGAAATAAGTCATGTAAAAAGGATTTTTTCATTATCAAATTTGTCCTTTTTGTTAAAAATAACTCCATTTGTCCTTCCTTTTGATAAAAACAATCTGGTCACCTTACCTCAATCAGCTGTCTATCTTCAAACTGAATGACCTTCGACAGTTTTACTAACTAAACCAGGGGTGCACAACATATGGCCTGGGAGCCAACTTTGGCCCGCCAGCACATTTCGTCTGGCCCGGTAGGATTTAACTCATCCGGTGCTTTCCTTTTCCATAAAAAATACAAGAAAAACTTCTTATGGATATTTTCTGCATGTGTGAACAAACATTCTCTCATATGAAATTAAACAAAGCTCCATTACATTCAGCACGGACAGATCAGAGCTTAAGATACATTCTAAGAACAGCAATTACCAGGCATTATTCCGGATATAAGTGAAATGGCGAGAGGAAAAAGGTGCAACATCTCCCGTTGAATAAGTAAATTATATTTGCCTGTTGCCTCATTTTTGTCGCCTGAAAGTGCATTTAAAAGTTGTTCGGTAATTACTAAATCCACGAGAGTGCGCTTAAATTTATTATGTACGAAACTTTCATAGCATGGTCTTCCTAGGTCCAATCAAGGTTGATTTTGGCCCGTATCAACTTTTGAGTTGTGTGCCTCTGAACTAAACCCTAACACTTGTGGTCGTATTCATGGGTAAAATACCGTCCTTAGACCTGGACTAACAGAACTATGAATACGGCCCTTGGAGGCTAAATATTTAGCCACCGGTATTTTCTCAATACCCACGTAGGAGTGGTAGGATCGGTATCCATGTTAATAATAAATTAAATAAAAACTGAAAAGAAAGTTACGAGTACGAAAACAATATCAAAACGAGACAAATTAAAATAAGGAAAACTATATACACAAGACTAAAACAGAAATCAAAACCACGATGACAAATAATGATATCAACAATAAGTATTAACAAAGAAAACAATAGCTAACAAGAAACAATAGCATACACTCGATAACCTAACAGCAATAAAAAAACAATGATTAGAAAACAATTACAGTATGAGCAAACCGTAAGGTTGGCAATGAAGGCGCGTGGAGTCTCGTTAGAAAATGACAGAATTTTCCCTTCTACCCTGCGAGAAAGGACTTCTAGACCATGATGCATTTCTGCGCATAGGCCAAAGGCATCTGGAAAACCTGCCGGGGGTGACTAACTTAGCGGTTAGCAGATTCATTGGTAGGGTAAAGGATATCCGAAGTTGAAATCAAAGCGTCTGGTTTGTAAAGAGAAAAATTCGTCTTGCGCAGCGAAAATTACCTCGCAGATTCACTACCCCAGGATTTCAAAAAACCCGCTCCGAGAAATGGAAATTGTGCTTACTTCTGACTCCTGATGGTCGAAACATTAACTTCTAAGAAGGAACGAGAAAACTCTGTTGAGTTTCGCAAAGGAAGGAAAAAATACAGTACCCTGAGTGTATGCGGGCTTCTCAGAATTTGACCATCAACTTCAAATTACAAATAGGTTAAATGATAATAAATATTTTAAGGAACTGCGAGAAAATTCAAAGACTTTACAAAGAACAGAAATAAACTCATACCGTAGCCTTATTATCATTATATATAGACGTTCCTTACAGAGGAGGAGGATATAACATACATATAGGAGGATACTAATGTTTAGGCACTTTCAGATGAGCTGGAGATTCGAAATTTTTTTCTTAGGCAGGATTTTTTGCAAAACCGATTAGAAAAAACGAAAATCTTGAAAAAGTGCTACAATGTGGACGCTAAAAATACGCAATTGTTTAAACAAATTTTCAAGGATTATGTCTATTCGCATGTGCTACGGAGTTGGAATTTTTTTCATAAGTAGAATTCGTAAAAAAAAACGAAATAGGTAATATACAAATTTTGATATTTTATTTTGTTTGGCAGTTAAAAATTCTTCAAGTTTAAACAAATAGATAACTGTTTAGGCATTACGGGATGAGCTAGGAAGCTGAAAATTTCTAGTTATATACAAAATAGTGCAGTTGCACAATTAAACATTTGAATCTTTCCATAAACATATTGCGGCGGCCGTAAAAAATGTTTAAAATTTCAACAATTGGAAAAATATTATTTCACTTCTAGAAGTACTACAACTTTTAAATTGGGCAGAAATGTCTAGCATTAGTACCCCATAATGGAGAAAGTATAAAATTCTTAAAATTGCAAAGTTTTGGGATTGTTTTAATCTATTATTTTTACATAAGGGAAAAACGAAAATCGCTCTGGAGATGAAATATTTAGAATTAAAAAAATATTTGTAATGATGAAGTATGAAGAATGAATGTTTTTTTATGTTGAGATGATATGCTTGCAGAATGCAAGCACCAACTACTAGTATGTTATATATATCCTCCGCTGTAAGAAATGTCGATATATAATGATATAGCCACAAAGCTGCAACAATTAAGGATATAAAAAGGAGGGTTACTAAGACTACTACTAAGCATAAAGTGTTTACAATAGTTGCCAGTAGGTGGTGTGGTGCTTCCAGCTAAAAAATTAGATTTTAAAATATCTCTTAAACAATGCACTATATGGGAAAATGTTTCAAACAAAGATTGTAGAATATTAAATTTCCTACAACTTTAATCCAGTTTTTTTACATTCATCAAATATTAAGACTAATATTTCAAAAAAACAAACAAACAAACGCTTCCAGTTGACCAATTTTTACCAAAAACTTATCAGTTTTGATTGCCGTGAAAAAAATGTCAAATATAAAATTTTGCGTTGCCCAGATTTATAGTTTTTGAATTAGAGCGCCCACAAAATTTCGGTTACAGAGACACAAACACACAGACATCAAGAAAATGGTCAAAACATGTTCAGGGGACCTCAAAATGTGTATTTCCGTTTAAATCTCAAAATCGATTTTTCTTTCACGGAACAATACTTTCTTTTCCCCTTACTGCCTATGGAGAAAGTAACAATTAATAAAGTTTCTTATTCTATTCATCTTTTCCCACCAACAGCTGGAAATCGCTCATATTAAACATTTAAATCACGTATTTGGGGGAAAAACTGCCATTTTAACGATAATTGCCTTGACAACAATGAAGTTATCGTAACTCAAGCTCATATTGTTGTCCCAAGGCTACCCTACCTCAAAATTTGTCGATTTTGACAACCTATTGCTGTGAGAAATAGGTAAAATCAATATAAATGATGAGAGCTGAAATAATTTTTTATCAGCTAAACGTTTAAATTCCGTTTTTTTTATTTGAACCCATCATTTTGACGGGCAATGTACTAGTACAAAATATTGCCCAAAACATCAGGCTCCTGGCTGTTGCTATCTTCTTTTCTAAAAATATTCTCGTCTTGTGTTTCTGCCATTTGAGATAACCAACGTGTTGACTCGCCCTTATCTCTTCCTCTGTAAACATACTGTATCCTACTTCCCAATGCCTTCACTCTTGCTCTTTGAAAGGTTTTGGTGGTTTTGTTGAAAATTGTTCCCTTTTTAATGCTTGAGGTTGTAAACGGTGATGCATGATTACAGTAATCCCCACCCGCATTATCTGTGTTATATTCATCCACCCAATTAAGTGGTTGTACATGCCAGTACTTCTAGCAAGAAAGGAAGAGGAGCTACAAAAAATGATAAATAGACTAGTGATAACAGGTATAAAATACGGTATGGAAATAAATACAGAAAAATCCAAGGTCATTCGAATATCGGGCAAAGAAGAGAATCTGAACATAAGTATTGGGGGAAAGCCTTTAGAACAAATTTCAGAATATAAATTCCTTGGAAGCATCATAACACGAGAAGCAAAATGTACGGATGAGATCAGGACTAGAATAGGAAAAGCAAAAGCGGCTTTCAGGAGAAAGAAACAACTACTTACAGGGAATATAAGGGATATCCGCAAGAAGTTGATAAAATGCTACGTATGGAGTATAGCTTTGTACGGGGCAGAAACAGATGCTAAGGAAAAATGACAACAAATACTTGGAAAGCTTTGAAATGTGGACTTGCAGGAGAATGCTTAAGATAAAATGGACAGATAGGATGAAAAACGATGAAGTGCTACGAAGAGTAGGAGAGAAGAGCATGATTATATAGACTAATATTAGAAAGAGGAAGGCAAACTGGGTTGGACATAACCTGAGGAGAGAGAGTATGATTAAAGACATGTTAGAAGGAAAACTAGATGGAAAAGGGGAAAGGGGTAAGAAAAGGTTTCAGCTGATAGACGATTTGAAAAGGAAAGAGAGTTATCAAGATATGAAGAGGACAGTGGAAAATAGGAGTATATGGAGAACCAGGTTTAACCATGAATAATCACGGACCTGTCTACGTACAGACTACCTATGATGATGATGACATTCCAGGATTGTGAATAAACTGGTTTCTTTTTCATCCATTCAACTCTTATTCGAAAATCGACATAGGGAAAGTGTAATTTTGTTCTTTTAGGCGTTAGTCGTTTCAAGTTTCGAACTCCTGTGATGATTTTGCATGACTTGAAAATGCAAATAATTAACGTGCTACACTCACTCCCACGTCGATCGAATGGAAAAAATGAACCCTTGTAGAATCGAACCCATGACTTCAATGTTGACGTCGAGCTGCTTAATCCCCTTCAGACCTGACTTTTTTCTTTGTGGGAAAAATTAGTCTTTCGGTGGAATTATGCTAATTGGATTCAAAAGAAATAGAAAAAAGAAATTTGAAAAAAAAATCTTTATTTTAAGAAAGTTGTGAGATTTTGATTGCATCGTGTTAAAACATAAACAAATCGACAAAAAGAGTACAAAATTATTTTATTTATGAAATAAGAAGTTCAAAGAAAATAATATCAGTGTGATGTTTTGACGACGAAAACAAAAATAGAAATTTGACCTATTTGGAGCAATTATTTTCTGTTCTTGCCATCTTAGCATGTTTTAGCTAGGCTATTGTTAGAAATTAAAAAAATATTTATTTATAACTCCCTAATGTGTACCCCCATGCAACACCAGGGAATTCTACTATTTTCCCCCAAGATAACACAAAAATAAAATAAAGTTTTCATTCTTTTGCTCATAAAAATTGGAATAATTGACCCTTAAACTTCAAACCAAAACTGTTTTAAAGGGAAATGTACAAAATGTCTTAATCTTATCGTCGACTGTCTCCCTCGGTTCACAAACACTCAAATTTAACGTTTAAATGACTTATTTTGGCAAAAGTTAGCAATTTCATGAGCGTTTGCCTTGACATTGTCAAAGCCGAGATCCCCATTATTGTCTCTACTCTCATATGAGTAATACAGTGTGTACCATTTAAAATGCAACCCAAACTTCAGTATTGGTCACAGGGGTTCTGTCCCTCTTTGGTGATTATCCTAACACTGCTGCGCATGTGAATGTCAAGATGACCTTGACTATTTCATAGTTGAAGTCCTCGGTTGCTGAATAGCCTTGGAGGTGCAAACATGCTCTTTACCCAAGGAGAGCGTGTGTTTATTGTTGAGTATTATTTTTCTTTGAAATCGTTTACTGCAGTTTAGGAATGCATATCCAGGAAAGGAAGTACCGAACAAGATATCAATATACCATCTAATAAAACAATTTTGTGAAACTGGTACACAGTGAAAAGGGTTGAAGCGTGTCATTGAGAAGGTGGTGGATATTCTCAGCAACCTTCTGTGAAGCAGTTGACACTATTTATAACATCGAACAGTAGTGTACAGCCTTCCCTCGTTTTACGAACTTAATTTGTTCCGTGAAAACTTCATTAGGTGAAAACTCTTAAAACGGAAATTATTTTCCTGTTACTTCCGATGTAAAAAGTTTTAATTGGCTCCGAAAGTCAAAATAAAAAAAATATCCCATAGTTCATCTTGATAACTCTCTTTCCATTTCAAATCGTCTATCAGCTGAAACCTTTTCCTCTTTCCCTTTTTCAGTCTAGTTTTCCTTCTAACACGTCTTTAATCATACTCTCTCTCTCTCTCTCCTCAGATAATGTCCAACCAAGTTTGCGTTCCTCTTTCTAATAGTCTGTATAATCATTCGCTTCTCTCCTACCCTTCATAGCACTTCATCGTCTTTCATCCTATCCATCCATTTTATCTTCATCATTCTCCTCCAAGTCCACATTTCAAAGCTTTCCAAGTATTTGATGTCATTTTGCCTTAGCATCCATGTTTCTACCCCATGCAAGGCTATACATAGCATTTTATGAACTTCTTGCGGATATCTTCCCTTATATTCCCCACAAGTAGGTGTTTCTTGCTTCTGAAAGCTGCATTTGCTTTTCCTATTCTAGTCCTGATCTCATGCGTACATTTTGCTTCTCTTGTTATGATCCATCCAAGGTATTTACCTGACGAACTTTCCTGAAGCTGATAGAGCACGTATATGCGAAAATTTACTTGATATTTGAAAAATAGGGTTTTCATGCAAACGTAATAAACTTGTATAAGCGAAAATTTGTTCGCAAATCGAAAAGCAGGTATGAAATTGCTCAGTTCGTATAAGCAAAAACTCGTAAAATGGAAGTTCGTACAATGAGGGAAGGCTGTATATTTAATGAAACTAGTAATAAACGATACTTTCTTCCTGTGGGTTGCTTTTTAATTGGTACACACTGTATATACGTTCATACTGAATGCCTTAATATGAGCCGTGAAGCACTTAACGTGTCGCCCAGAGATAGGGGAGGAGATGCATGGAATTAAGGAGTGAGGGAGAAGGGATGAAAGAACGTCAATTTCCCATCATTCCACCTTTTTGTATGGCAATAAATAAGTTTCGAGGGCAAACTTTTTCTCATATGGGCCTTATTCTGGATGAGCCATATTTTGCTCACGGCCAGTTTTATGTTGCACTATCATGAACCAAAAATGGAAATAATTTGAGTTTATGGTAAAAATTCACAATTGCGCATTCCTTACAAAAAGTAAACCCCCTGTGGTACCAGCGTGTCCGCGCATCTGTCAATCCGCATGTTTCAATCCAGCTTCACCCAAAAAAACTCCGAAAATTAATTTTTAAAATCCAAAAATTCCGTTGCGGAAATTTGCTTGCAAGGCAAAACGCTTCAGGCTGATAGGTCAAATGTTGAATGAAATTTAAACACTTAAATTTGTTTTATATTTATCAAACTACACACAACATTTATTTGCAGAATATTGAATGACATCTCCCATTGGCATAATTTTGGAAGGTACTTTGGTCGACTTCGCATAATAATTAGTGATGATGATGAATTCGATGGGTTTTAAATTACTTACTTCATTAATTATTTATCATATATTCATTAACTAAAAAAATCTGATGGCCACCGCAAGACTTTCTCCATGTGTAACATTTCCAAAAATTCCAAATATGTTAAATGATAATAAATATTTTAAGGAACTGCGAGAAAAATTTAAAGACTATACAAAGAAGAGAGATAAACCCAAACCATAGCCTTCTGATATTGAATATAGCCCCAAAGCTCCTACAATTTAGAAAATGAAAAGGAGCATAAAAGGTTTAAGATGGCATCAGAGTCAGCCGTCGAAACGTTGATCCTAGATCAAACGTTGACCCGGTTGTGCACCCGAGAAGAATTTCTACAGGCAATCCACCGGGAAAGCACCAGATCCTACTTCCACCTACAAACACACTCAACATTCACAAAGATCGGGTGTGCGAAAAAATTGCAGTGACACTTGTCATAGATAAAATGCCCCTAAACCGAAGGCAGAGTGTCTGGTTGTATGGGTGAGGTTTTTTTTACAGTATTTAGAGATTTTTTACCTTTCATCATTCACAGAAGTGTTAACCATGCATAAAGCGCACCCCTACTTTATGACCTAAAAATGTTATCATCAAACCACGCATTATACATGAGTAAAGTATACGGTAATTAAAAATTTACATTTCAGGAACAGTACGTCAGAGAAAAAGTGTGTGGGCATGGCCCTTAGTAAGATTTTAATTAAGTTGTGAGGGTATTGTACGAAATACTTTCTTTTGCATCTTTTAAGACAATGCTACTTTTTTATTTTTCAGAGCAGTACTCATGATGCGGTTTAAATTTGGCAGTGATCGTCGGAACGATTGGCGCTGTTGCTTCTGTTGTCATGTGAGGACGGGGACCATATTTCTGGGCATATGGCACCTGGTACGTAAGATGCCGATGGTTCTCAAGGTGTGAGCTTCAATCTCTACGCCAGGGGTGAACTGCGAATTGTTGGGGTCCCTGGGCTAATTTTACTCGTATCTTACAAGAATCTGTGCAATAACATTGGTTAACCCAGTGGTTTCAAAAAATTACGAAGCCATGCCCCCCTTACCTAAGAAAACTGTCTTATCGTCCCCTTCTCTAGAGCATGTTCGATTAAAATTCATAAACAATACCAACTGGACCTACACTTGCAATTATAGTAGTCCCTCAATAATCCAAGTCTCGTTAAACTGAGTTCTACTTACCGTAAATGCCCGCGTATAATCCACACTTTTTTTTTTTTTTCAAAATATTTGAGTTAAAAATTAGGATGCGTGTTGTGCGAGGGTACATAATCTTCCTATTTTCATTTGACCCCATATTTCCACAGTTTTGGCACATTAATTACTGCCCGGGTAACCTCATAATTTTATTGGCGATTTTTACGAAAAGTAAGATTAATAGTAAAAATTTATTAACTAATTCTATAAACATACATAAAATAGATATGAAAAGAATAAATTTAGTATTTATTCATTTTAAAAGCCAAGAAATTCTTCGTCACTGGACCATTCTTCTTCGATGTTGTTATCGGAATCGGCATCTTATGCATGATGTCACCCTACACCGGCGCCTGGCCTGGTGGTGAGGTACTGGTACTACTTACAATTAGAAACAATGGCAGCTGATGCCTTTTGAGTGCGTTGGAATTTGATGCTTCATGTATAACTAAATAAAGTTATCGTTCCCTACCTTTCTCTCAGCATTCATACGTGATTTATTCTTGATTCTTAGAGTCTGTAGTTAATTATTGTTATTTGCTATCATGCTTACGTGCTCCAGAGTGTTCTAATAAGGTTAAAACTGAAGGTTGGGCGAACCCGTCCACCTCAGGCGTGACAACAACGTATGTAAAAAACTTCGACATAGAATTATCGTCATTCCTTCAATTTATTAGCTCAAACAATGTCATATGCCATACTATGAAATTAATATAATTGGATTATTGTGTATATCCTAATATCATCTTGTAAGTAAACAGAATATGTAATGATTGAGTTAGCTGGCGTTCTTTTGGAACGTTATTCGAAAATTTCATTTCGCACTTTCGTTATGTTACCAATACATAATACCAATAATTCGATCATTGCTTTAGACCGCGTTACACCATCTACTTTATTCTGGAACGGTAATGCTAAATAAATCTGTTCGTGCTATACGTGGGTATATAGAAAAATCATAGATTACGAGGCTGAAAACCCCCCTGTGCGTTATACGAGGGTGCGCATTATACGCGGGTATTGACGGTAATCCGAGGTTGTTCTCCGAGAAAAACAAGTTCCAGTGAAACTTTTTTTATCTGCAATTGAAAGCTATTTAGGCGGAAAGAAGACCTCATTTAAACACCGCTATACATATCTTTGTAAGTTCATTTTTTTTGTTGGTTGGATGTGTAAAAAAAAGCTTCATGAATGCAGTGAAAAAAGTTGTATAGCGATATCTTATCTTTAATATATACTTATTTTTCGTAATTATTGTTGTGGTATTTTCCAATGACAATAAAATTTGTTTTTAGTGATAAATGTTTTGGTTAATTTTTTGCTTTTACATTTTATCATTCTGTATAATTCGAGTTGGCTCTGGTCCAGTTAACCTTGAATTATCGAGATTACTGTAATATGAGGCATTCAGAGTGATGGGCGAACCCGCCATGGTTGGGAAAATCTGCTTTCTGTGGTATCAAAAAGCTGAATCCATGCTCTGTCTTCATGTTGACAGTTCACTTCTACCAGCCTGTAAAATCCCATTGCTTATTAGGGATGAACGGACCATGTGGGCCTGTCAAAATCAAGTGCTTGGGTTAAGGCAACACAGAGGAGCTCGCATCGGTGAGCAACCAATCAACATCTAATCTGAATCTATGAGTCAGTTGACAGTTTTTAGGAATATACTTATTAAAATGTCAGCTCAATTAAAGAAATTGGAAATCCCAGATTTCAAATAATAATTGTACACAAGAGGAAACACTGTTTTTCACACAATGATCTTGAAAACTGTATTTGCGGGACCTTTTCAAGTTAAATATTCATGCAGTTCGCTATAATAGTTCGTTCAAATATCAGTCTGAAACAGTGTACTGGGAGCTTCAAAACAAAAGCTGAACACTGAAATAATAAAAATCTACAAACCTTGTAGGATCAGAGTCGGTGAAGAAACTGTTTGGTTGCGATCTCCAATTACGGGAAATAACACATTGGGAGACTATCTCAAATTATGTGAAATAACAAAAGTTCTATAGATAGCAACAATAATTTCAGAATCAAATATGAACAACATCTGCACAAAGAAAAATACACTGATTTCTGTAACATACAACGCAGCACTCTCCTAGAAAAAATGTCCTAACTCAAAGGATTACCACAGAAAACTAAAACTTTTTAGCAGAATAGGTTGAAAACGCATGTCATTCCAGGTATAGAGGGGTCGGGTCCATAAAAGGCCAAAGGAAACCCTGTCATGAAACATATGCCTGGGGTGTCCACAGCATCCCGCGTGAGTACCGGAAGGACGGTCGCGTTGAGGGCACTATTAGGGATAGGACTATTTTTCTGAAGACCATTCACACTTGTAGGTTAGGCCTTGGTCGCGGCACAGTTGCATTCTGGACCCCACCTAAGTGTGACATTGTGTATGGATGTCCCTACCTAGCAGAAAAAGTCAAACTCACTTTGGATGTCACCGAGGATTGCCGATAGTAACCGAAGAGGCTAGGACTCGAAGGGACTTGGGACAAAAGTTGCCTCCTCGAGCGCCCCAATGGGTTTGTGCCGAGGCCTACAAGTGTAAACGCATTTGGGCCTTCTTCGTAGAAATCCCATTGAAAATAGGATTTTTATGTTTGGTCTAAAATGTCCTGACCACGACCGTCCTGCAACCATCCCTCCTGTGTGAACCAACCTTAAATCCTGCAATAACTAATCTGTAATGGTTTTGTCCTGCATTGGCAAACCTGAAATCGATTTCGTCCTGATTTGGCTGAACTGAAATCTGGCCACTATATGCATAGATCTATTAAAATGCTCATTTTCAGGTTTGATTGATGTGAGAAATTTTAAACAATTGAGGTCTTTTTGGTTTGTTTCAGATCCTGCACATTGTTGCGCTATCTGTCATCGCCATCATCTTAAGTAATCCGGAGGTCATAATCGATTACGATGGAAACTATTCGGCTGATAATAATATGGCCGCCAACCACAAGAACAAGTGAGTGTATGTAGAAGTATACCCATCTGCCTACATTGGCTTCATCATGGTAGAAATTATTTTCAAATTCTGTCTTTTTCCCGCTGGAAAGTGCAGATATTTACCAATTGATCAGGATTTCATAGAGAAAAATATCTTGCACTTTGCGTTGGATCTGTTATTAAAATTCACTAGTATATTGCCCGTCAAAAATGGCATGTTCAAATTAGTAAACAGCGGCATTTAAATATATTAACTAATAATAAATTATTTTAACTATCACCATTTACATATATTGATTTTATTTCTCGCAGCGAATAAGGTATATCGCAAACCACATGTTCTTTTGTACCCAATTTGCAGCATGTTTAAAAATGCGCCGAATCTATGCAAATTATTTTTCGTAGATGTTAATGAATCGTTTTTTTGCTCATTTCTTTTCTTAGTTTTCCTTGTATTATCAGCCCATTATCACATTCTCACTTGCAGCTCTAAATATTGTTGAGAATGCTATGTGCAGCTTGCAGACTCGAATGTCTGACCATCCCTGTTATAATAAATATATTTGTTTTCTTATTTGGGTGTAGTAGTTGGGGAGTGAATTTTTTGTCACAGTGACAAACGGTTCCAGGGACAAATAAATACCTGTGACTCGTATCTGTTACTTGAGTCACCGGTTACTTTTTCATTGCATTGACCTTGAGCTGGTGGGGGACTGCCTGAGTGCCAGTGTCGTCAATTGAAACCATTTGGACCATTGAAACTGTTGGAACCAAATTAGGACTCGGGTGGGTGGGAGTGGGACTAGGGACTATGCCCCTTTTCCTGTTCCACCGAGCCCACGGTGACTGAAGCTATGACTCTCATACCTGTTACTTCCCCACGCAAACCTGTTACCAGTCACAGTTCCTGTTTGTCACTGTGACAAAGTAGCAGTAACTGCAAATACTCGAAGAGTAACTGCATTTTATAGAATAAGGTTCCACCGAGCCTGCGATGACATCCTTTGACTCTCATACCTGTTACTTCCCGTGCATATCTGTTACAAGTTCCAGTGTACTGTTATTTACTGTTACAAAATAACAGTTAGGGCAAATATTCCTCAACTCCTAAGCTATGCATGCACCGAGATCCTGGCCAACTCCTAGGGTTAATGGCATTCTTTATTGTCTCTTTTGAAGGGTTCCCATGGATCCTGCTCTGCCAACCCCATTGAGCAGTGAGGTTGGACCTAGAGGGATCGAAGTTTTGAGTGCAGATGCCTCACGTCTTGAGCTGGACATAGATCTGGGTGCCGGAGAAGAGGTTGGTCTTTCAGAATGGATTTCCAAATGTTATAAATAGTAAATGAGAGGCCGAAGGGGCACATTAGAGGAAAATGCTTGGCATGTGATGTTTGTGTTGCTCTGACATTTAGTCTTTTTTGTCATTACTGGACAGCACAATTATCTCTGTGATGTCCGTCTGTCCATGCGCATATATCAGGGAAGAATTGGCTGACCCAATTTCAAACAAGTAGCCATTTTCATGAAAATTAAACTAATGTCTTAATTCATTTTAAACTTAGAAATTTTCTTGTGTGGGTTTTTAGTACTTTTCATCATTGCTGAAAAGCAGTATTTTCTTCGTATTATATTCCATTATTTCCCGGGAATTACTTTTCTTACATAAAGTTTATAAATTTAAGATTACAACACATGTTCCTGCATAAAAATAAACTTTTCTTTTATTATTTTAGGAAATATATAAGTATAATATCCCTATACTAATTTTGGCAGACCCTGTGCAAACGAATAGCGCGAATGTTATCCATGTTCATGGCTAACAATTTACTTTTGCTTTTTTCTAAGGTTCACGTGGAAAGCCTATTGGTTGGACGCGTCGAATCGCCTACTGAGGAACCAGAATTGAAAATAGAGACGGACGTTGCCGACGATGGTTTCGAGAAATCTCAGAAAAAGTACAACACGTTTTCCACAAGCTCTGCATTCCGAGATATATTTGGGACACGCTCTATCAGCAATCGTAAGTCTTTTTATACAGTGAAGGACCCTTATCTGACAAACTTGGGACTGGAAGTTTGCTGGATCATCATAGTTCCTTCAACCCTAAATTCCTCCATTTTGAAAGTAAAGGCCGCAAATTGGATGCTCTCGAGCAGCTAGAGATAATTATTTGTGAAGATTCGCCCCTCTTAAATGGATACCTTTTCCACAATCATTCTCCTCTATTTAGCTTACCGAATATTTTGTAAATACTTTGTATCATCATTGTTGACTTTGACCCTTTTACCAAGTTTTTGTAACATTTTGCTACTATGTTGCTTTCGCCTTCTTTTCCAACCCCTTCCTTTTCCTAACCGTTTATTCAGTTACCTTCCATTCGTTTTCTTTGTAACCCCTCCTGTCTCCCTCTTCCCTCCACCTCATTTTATCATATATATATATATATATATATATATATATATATATATATATATATATAACACAGCTTACGGAAAAGGAAAGGTAAAATAGATATATGGATGTCAACAAGGTGTTGGGATGAGGAAACCCAGTGAACACTCACCAATCAGACGACTTCAGGTTGGCGAGGCCCCGGGGATGTCGAAGCGACACACATAAAATAACACTAAAACACAGAAACATCACAAACGTAAAGCTTTCGGAACTATTCCTTCTTCAGCTACAGAGAGAGAGTAGTAGGAAAGAGGAGTAGTTCCGAAAGCTTCTACGTTTGTGATGTTTCTGTGTTTTAGTGTTCTTTTACGTGTGTCGCTTCGACATCCCCGGGGCCTCGCCAGCCTGAAGTGGTCCGATTGGTGAGTGTTCACTGGGTTTCCTCATCCCAACACCTTGTTGACATCCATATATCTATATATATATATCGTAGCATCATCAGGTGATAAAATATAAAAATCGTTCCATATATATATATATATATATATATATATATATATATATATATATATATATATGGAACGATTTTTATAACTTTGTTGTTTCCACAAATTTTAATTTAAATACGACCAGTTTCACTACGATCGTAGCATCATCAGGTGATAAAATATATATATAAATAAATATATACATATATATATATATAAATATATACATATATATATTTATATATATATATTTATATTTTATCACCTGATAATGCTACGATCGTAGTGAAACGTCATATTTAAATTAAAATTTGTGGAAACAACAAAGTTATTTTTTCATTATGAGTAAATTCCACCGGGTTGAGCCTAACCTCGTTACTGATATGAGTATCTCCCATCTATTTTAATAATAAAATTTGTTTATTATAGGGTTATTACATTTAAACCAATTGATATAGTAATACAATAACAATATTTAAATTTTATACTGGCTCAATCAGCCCTCATGGGCACCGGTCCTTCGAGCGATCGCCAGTCTTACCAGTCTGCCCCTGGGTGTGGCCCACGTGTGGGTAGTTATGGCATTTTCAATGCTTTTGATTTTGTCTCAATACCATCCTTCTGTTGCAGATGATCTGAACACCGGAGTTGTTGTGACTTTCTGCACGTTCGTCATCACCCTCCTGATGGTGTACGGTGCGTTGCGCAACAAACCATCGTACCTGATGCCTTTCTTCTGTCTGCAGGTGTTTGACTTCTGCATTGCTTGGTGAGCCCTATGTTTCACTCCTGCATTGTATGTAGGGTATGGATTTTTTCGGGTTTTACCCGATTTTTACCCTCCGATTGCCTGCAACCCCGAAATTGTTAGTTTTCTTTAAACAAATTTTTTTAGATTTGGTCACAGAATTTCGATTCTGGCGCTTGTTGGCACCTCAGCACTAGAATTCAGTCCGAGATGTTCGTTATCAGTCTGTTTATTCTCTTTGTAAACAATTTATTCATAAGCTCACTTTATAACACTCGGAATCCCCTCGGTTTGCTCGTGCCACGAATAGTCAAGGACGTGCCTTAGCTAGTCGATTTTAGATCTGTGATAGGATAAGGAAAAAAGAGCCTTAGTGTCTGTTAGTTGAAAACACTACAAAAGAAAAATTATTACATTAATGTCTGGTGTGTTTTCAAAAGAAGTTGAATGGGAAGCAAGATATTGGTGGAGCCTGCGAGGTGTTCCTCTCCACCTGGAGGTGTTTAACACAAAATATCACACTCTCAACCATACTTAAGGTACAGTAAAAAGTTTTGATTGTTGATAGCATTTTTAACCCCAAAAAATGTCATATTATTTTATTTAATTTTCTTAATGCTTTAAAGTGGTTATAAAGGAATATATAGTCATTTTTGATTTAACACTTATTTTAAAACGTTATTTCACAATTTTATTATTGACGATTTTTAAGCTATTCCTTAATATTAAGAATTTTTTTGGTTAACCCTTTCACGACCAGAACGCCCGAAAACGCCCGTAATTACGGCTGCTGTGATAGGCCGAAACCGCCTGAAAATGTCTCTTTCGAAATTACCTCCGAAAACTCGGATTGGTCGACGTATCTCGTTGAAATGGCTTGTTTCTCATGTTACTAAAAGAATAACGAAATCAACTAGATTGTTGGCGTCCTTTTTGGAGTTTGCGTACGCGTGTTTTTTCAAAGTTTTTGATCAACATTTTTTCGGTTTTCTTCGCGAGTAAAGTCACCCCAAATGGCTGACGATAACTCAAATTATGCCAATTTGAATCGGAGTTTGAATTCTGACGATTCAAGCGACGAATTCTTGGGATTTAAAGTGGAAGACGATAGTTTCGGTGTAACTTCAGGCAATGCTCGACGAGGTTTGGAAGGCGAGTCAGACATCGAAGTGTCTGATTTTTCGGATGATGATAGTTTATCCGGAGATGAAATGCAAAATATTTTGTCTGATGAGGGAGATTCCGTAAATATTCATGCTAAACTATCATAATGCTGTCTTTAACATAAAAGATTTTTTTTTCTTTAAATGTCTTTTTTAGTAAATAAATAGCCTTTTAAGTGAATGTTGTATTGTTTTACTAAATCTGACCCTAATTTTGGCAGCCATCTTGGATTTCTCTGGACTTTTGGGGTCAGACTAACTACAGCGTCTCCGGTCTTGAAAGGGTTAATTATTGAAATAGGAATGAAATTTTTACAAATATAATCATATAAGAAATTACATATTTCACATAAACTGTACATTTTTTCTTTTAAAAACATATTTGCGTGTATTTTTTATTCCGAATATAGTAATTATGCATATCAGCACCTCACAATCAGAACAATAATACCTCGTCTTCTTTCCTCTAATGTCTCGTTTACGGCATCACAATGCGGGTTACCTCGCAGTGTGACGCCTCCAAGTAGTATTTACTCCTCCGCAAGGAGTTTATACTACTTGTCTAATACTTAGAACGATGCAAAAACATCATCAGTAATTTTGTCACATTTTCAATGCAAAAATCGCAAATGAAGTAAATACTCTTCGTTTCCTAAAAAGATCGAAGGTCCTCTCATAACGGAATGAAATAATTTGTGTTAGGGAAATTTAAAAAACTGAACATTCATACAAGATACTTACTAAATACTTGGTATTTCTTGAAAGTATTTCGATTTACGCACTCAAAAAAAAAATACGAAAACATTGTGGCTGCCGTCTCTGAATCATAGAAGATAATCTTGAAAACATCCGCTAGATGCATCAGAAATCCCATCCACATGTGCCACCTAGCGATGAAAATGCAAACTACTTCCAGGTGACGAGTAAACTCGGTCTGAACAGGAAAGAAGAAGAAATTTTCGGATAGGACGAGTTAACTCGGCCGCGTCAGAAAAGGAACCACCTATTAGGACGAGATAAATCGTCGGCGTCAGGGAAGCGGTTAAACAAAATTTTTATTTTAAAATGATTTTATCTGAATTACAAAATAATAAAACCCGAGATTTAACTTTTTTTAAAACCTCGAAAAGTCTGCAACTTATTTATACCCGATTTTAACCCGAATTAAAAGGAAAATTTTTTAACTACTACTTTGAGTCTCTCTCCACGCACGTGGGAGAAGAGGTAGTTGTGCATCTTCACTCACGCGATACAAGAGGAAAGCTGGCAACTGCGCATATTATAAAAATGATGATTTGTTATATAAAATTGATTGGTAATTATCGAAGAATGCCGATACACGTACGTTGTTGCTTATTTTTTTCTGCATATTTTCATGTGCCTAGATATTTTCTATCGTAGTTTTTTCGAAACTTATCTAGCAGTCTGTGTTTGGACTAATTTCAGCCATTTGAAGCTGAGAGTAGCCCTAAAAATTTAGAAATGTCTTTGGCCAACCCTAATTGATATATTCTAAAAGTTTAAGAGCTCAGATATAAAAAATAAATTTTGTACAATCGTTTTAGTTTCGAAATGTCGCGACGATGCTGACGTTTTCTGAGTGGTTTTTGAATATTATTGGAAAAATAAAAACTGGCTGAATTTCAAAAGCGAATATGTTTAGGCATAAGTTCACGCTTTAAAAATATATCTCAGTTTTGATAGTAACATAAGTGGTAGCGAAATTATGGGAGCGCTAAATTCTCAGGACAATACTTACGGCGGCTCTAATACATAAAATTTTACTACAACTAAGTTTTATGAAAAATTATTAAAATTAGCAAAACTCCAAAATGACTGTTTTTTTTTAGATTATATGTTTTGGTATTGTTTTAACGAAATAAAAAACCTGATAATTTTTGGGCCAATTTTCAAAAAATAAACCGAGCATTAACCAGTTAATGAACAAAATCCTAAAATATGTTATAAAGACATTCAAAATTTACACAATTACACTGATTAAAAAATAATAAAATTAATACTATTATAAATGACAAATGTTGTTAATGTTAAAATTATGGGTAACAAATACAATCCGCAAAGCAATACAGTAAAACCTCTCATTAACGAATATCAAGGGACCCAATTTTTCGTCTATTCGTTATTCGGAAATTAGTTGATCGGAGGTTATTGGGCGTTGCATAACTTCAGGGGCACATTGCCTGTTAGATTATACGGGAGCAACGGGGCTATCCAAATGAAGGCATATGCTCAGAAACGGAGTAACTCTACTAAATTATGCCCATTACATCTTTTCAGGAAAAAGTATCACATAAGTGGACGATATTCAAAACGCGCCCTCAATGTTTAATAATCGGCCATATTGATTTGAAGCTCCAATGACACAATGCTTTCTTATGGGAAAAAGGGCCACTTTCATTCATCTCATTTTGCAATGTTTGACAGTGGCAAGCACCAAATAACTCGGAAATGCAATGTTATTTTTTCTAGCATTGATTGGCAGGTTCTGCACGAAAACATCCTCTGCAATTTTTTATTATGCGACTTTTTTCGAGGATGCAATGTGTGATACTCGCTGAGCCTATCCTAAAGCATCTGTTGAGTCGCTAAATTTATAAAAAATATTGACAGCAACGCCAATTAATAAACTACTATTTGACCACCACGGAGCGGGTTGCAAATATTTCAAAACGAAATGAAAGAAAGCAGCATTTTCCCCATAAGAAAGCACTAACTGTCGTTGGCACTCCAAATCAAGACTCCAGTATTTTTCACTAACATTCTTAACAACACTCCAGCTCCGTCTCTGACGAATAAATTACCTATCACAAAAAAGTGCATAGGAACCACCTCACCATGATACATACCTCATTGCTGCAATCTTTTGTTGAAATTCTCTCTAAAAGGATTAGGGGATTAATTTAATCGGGAATGATTTCAAATACAACACTTTTTTTCAAAGATTTATTAATAAATCAACATTTTTTAAAAAACGAGTCTATTTTTTTCTGTTTTAAATTCTTCGTAAATTCTCGGGAAATGGCAGTCTCCACTTCCCTGAAAGCGTGCATAGCTGCAGCACTACAACTCTCGGATGAGAGTAAATATCTTTCCACTACATCCAGTGCTGCACATACGTCGCTCGACTTCGGCCGCACCAACTCCAATTCTCCGTCTTCCTCCATATTGGACACTTCTACCCCTTCGGGATCCTCACTTTCCACAGAGCAGGTCAACAAATTGTCGTCTACATGGGCAAAATCTTGAAAAGACGCCGAGTTTAAATTTAAACCTGCCCTTAATTCCTCCCACCCTTCTCCCTCAGGTTCCACACACTCCTCACTTGGAATGGAATCACAAAAAAATCCCGCCCTTGCATAGCAGTTTTTTACGTTTGACGGTGAGACGGCTTCCCATGAAATGCAAAGCCGTTGCATTGCCTGCAAGAGGTTCCATTTAAGGAGGGTTGCATTTCCCGCCATCGTTGTGAACCACCGTTAAGCACTAAATGTCAAAAGGAATTGATATTTAACGCACTTCTTCTCACTCAATAACTTGTCGCACTTTTACACCTTCTCTCACCTAGGACACACCGGCCAATGGCGCGAGAATGCCGGAAACACATGAAATACGTCATCATGCTAGAAAACGTGCTATGATTGGCTTGTTGTAAGCTTAACGCTAATTGGCGCTTTGGCGACTGTTTTCATTAGTTTTCCGTACTTATGTAACTGAAAAATATGTTTAGCGAGCAAAATTTTGTTCTAAAGAGGTAAATAAAAACGGAAGGGACCACTTTTTTCCTTCGTTGTGCGGAAGTTTTCGTAGTACGGAAGTTCGTAGTAAAGAGGTTATAATTAGAGATTTTGTATACAAGTTTGGTGGGACGCCGTCAATTGTTCGTTATTCGGAGGTCTTCGCTATAAAGGGGTTCGTAAGGTAGAGGTTTTACTGTATCAGGGTCTGGATTACAGCTCTGCACGGGCCTGATTTTCTAGGCCTGGCCCGTGGCCCATTTTAAAGCTCCTTGGCTTGAAAAATGTAATTATTGTATTCTAAATTTTCTACCAACATCTGTGGGCTGTTAAATGATTTGAAAAGGATTTTTTTTAATTTTTATTTAGTATAAAATGGCAAAGACTTATTACAGGCTTGAGCATCACGTTAAATGGGACCGCGGGCGATAGTTTGGAGAGCCCTGTTCTACTGTGTCGAAACGCGCAAGGTCTTCTAAGAATGCATCCCTTGCATAAATAAGAGATTTACTGTGTTGTGTAACTGTAATGAAGATTATAATTATTACTTAATTTTCAGCTTGACTGCAGTGGGTTACCTCTGTTATTTGCCGGACGTCCGTCGCCTGGTGTCCGAGAGTCGCCACATTCCGTTTTCATCTCAGCTCCAGCAGCTGAACCCACAGTGTTTATCCCTCCTATTGATGCTCACCTTTACCACTGCAATGGCCCTCAAGGTAGGATATTGACCAAAGTACCGTATTGTCCCGAATATAAAGCGACCTCAAATATAACATGACCCCAAACAACCTTCAGCCAGTCCAACACAAGTTCCTCGTTCATCCACACCTTTTCCTGTGCGTGAAAGTCAGTTTTCACCCGTCGGCCATGACTGCAAGCATAACATTTATCCTTGATTGCTCATTTCCGGTGGATTTTAACAACACTGATTTAGAAATTGGTGGAATAATGTGAAACTATGCAGAATGGCATAAGCTGTAATTTGGGAATAACTTGGAAAAAGAAAAAATTCTGCTATGACCGGGAATCGAACCTGGGTCTTCCACTTGCCGGGCGGTATTCTACCACTGAACTACCGTAGCAGATAATCTTTCCTGTTTCTGAACGCGGGTGTTTTTCTTAGTTATTCCCAAATTACAGCTTATGCCATTCTGCATAGTTTCATATTAATCCATCAATTTCTGGCATGGCAATCTCACCATTTGAGAGGGAGGGGTTTTCTTCGGCGTTCTCTTGGAGGACGTCCGTTGGGGCTGGTTGATACTAGCTTGGCTAGCCCGGACCCAACTAAGAAAAACACCCGCGTTCAGAAACCGGAAAGATTATCTGCTATGGTAGTTCAGTGGTAGAATATCTGCTCGGCTAGTGGAAGACTCGGGTTCGATTCCCGGTCATAGCAGAATTTTTTCTGTTTCAAAGTTATTCCCAACACCGATTTAGCTCAGGCTATTTTAAAATTCATGTGATAACTTCGTTGGTTTCCTCATTTAACCTGGGATTCCTCTGTTAACCTGGGATTTGGAAGAACCTTTTTTCTCAACATGATAATTATTAAGGCCAAAACTTTCTATTTTAAATTTTACCAAGGTTTTTAAGATGGAATAATTTCCAGTATAGCAAAAAAATAAATAAAGCTAGCAACGACACTCGATGTACTAACATGTCGGATGGCGGTATGTGAAGTTTTCGCTCAACGTAATGACAGGATGGATGACATTGAGGAGTTAGTTTCTTTGCGTGTCCGGTATCCTTAAAACTAAAATCTGGCATCCATATGAAGCACGACTTCAATGCTTAGGGCAACATCAGGAATATGGTCATGCGATCTTTGACCTATGACCCCTTCTCTTTCACGCAGGCCTATTTCATCGGTGTGGTATGGCGCTGCTACAAGTACCTCTCGCTGCGCCGTGTCGCTCAGCTGAGGACGGTGCACTTCATCGACTCGCCACCCGAGACACTTGGTGCTGCGGTTGCTCCCGATTCTCCCATGTCTCACCAGGAGGCTCTGCTGCTGCTCCCGGACTACGAGACTGCCGTGAACGACCCCCGTTATGCTGCGAACATGAAGGGCGAAAAGAAGCCATTGGGATTTGACAGCTTGGTGTTGATGGCGCCTCCTCCAGCGTACTCCAGTGTGGTACAGGATAACAACCAGGTTGTCCCAGAAGAGACTGTGGAAGGTAAATGGTACATGACTTCATACTCGAAATTAAGACGATCCCTAATTTTTACAAGCTGAAATTTGGAAAAAAATCTCATCTTGAATTCGGGTAAATATGGTTATTTTGCAGTTAAATATAGAGAGAGAATAGAATGGAAAATATGGTATGGAAATAAATACAAATCCAAAGTCGTTCGAATATCAGGCAAAGAAGAGAATCTGAACATAAGTATTACAGGAAAGCCTTTAGAACAAGTTTCAGGCTATAAATACCTTCGAAGCATCATACCAAGAGAAGCAAAATGTATGGATGAGATCAGGACTAGAATAGGAAAAGCAAAAACGGCTTTCAGAAGAAAGAAACACCTACTCACGGGGAATATAAGGGAAGATATCCGCAAGAAGTTCATAAAAGGCTATGTATGGAGTATAGCTTTGTACAGGGCAGAAACATGGATGCTAAGGAAAAATGACATCAAATACTTGGAAAGCTTTGAAATGTGGACTTGGAGGAGAATGCTTAAGATAAAATGGACAGATAGGATGAAAAACGATGAAGTGCTACGAAGAGTAGGAGAGAAGAGAATGATTATACAGACTAATATTAGAAAGAGGAAGGCAAACTGGGTTGGACATTACCTGAGGAGAGAGAGTATGATTAAAGACATGTTAGAAGGAAAACTAGATGGAAAAGGGGAAAGAGGTAAGAAAAGGTTTCAGCTGATAGACGATTTGAAAGGGAAAGAGAGTTATCAAGATATGAAGAGGAGAGCGGAAAATAGGAGTATATGGAGAACCAGGTTTAACCGTGAATAATCACAGACCTGTCTATGGGCAGATTACCTATGATGATGTGTGTGTGTGTGTATATATATATATATACCACCCGACGCAAGACCTTCCTCCCATTTCTTATTAGACTTGGCAGCAATGGTGCTCAAATTGAACAACTTCTCTTTCGATGGTCGTCACTACCTTCAAATTAGAGGCACTGCGATGGGCACCCGAATGGCGCCTTCATACGCCAATTGCTACCTTGGAGAATGGGAAAGACTCTTCCTCAACGTTCCACTCAGACCACTTTTGTGGCTGAGATACATCGACGATGTCTTCCTCATTTGGACGCATGGACCTGACTCTCTCCTTTCCTTTCTCTCGCGTCTCTCCTCCCATCCTTCACTGTCCTTCACCCACCAATCCTCTACCTCCCACATCACATTCCTGGATGTCGATCTTTACCTTCAAGACAGCCAAATCCGCACCTGTGTTCACATCAAACCCACCAACAGCCTCCAATACCTCCACTTTGATAGCTGCCATCCCCTTCATACCAAAACCTCTATCCCCTATGCCCTTGCTCGTCGAGGATGGAGGCTTTGTTCCGATAGAGCATCCCTTCTAGAGTATTACTCTGTCCTCGAGGATGCTCTTCTCAAACGTGGTTACCCTCCAGTCTTGATCCGCGAACAGATCCATAGGGCGATGACGCCTACCCACATTGGATCTCATCCTCACCCACCCACTATTCCTGCATCTACCCCTCCACTCACTCTTACGACACTTTTCCATCCTGGTATCCACGAAGCTCTCAAAACAATCCTTCATGCTGCCCACCCAATTCTTACCTCTTCCTCCCATCAGTCCCTCTTTATCAACCTTTTTGCCAGTCCTCCGCTCCTCTCCTTCCGCCGGTCCCCAAATTTGGGAAATATCTTGTGGAGGAAGGATCTTCCCACTTCTACCACGCTTCTTGCAATAGGTTCCCACCCCTGCGGAAAACCTCGCTGCCTCACTTGCCCTATCCACCTACCATCATCTTCTTTCTCGAGTCCCTCCACCAACATCACCTACCCCATCACCTCCAGAAGCAACTGCACCACCCGTAACGTCATTTACCTCCTTACCTGCACCCTTTGTCCCGCGTTTTACGTAGGCCTCACCAGCAATCCGTTAAACATCCGAATGAACGGTCACCGGAATAGCGTTTCTCTCAGACGCCCCCTCCCAGTTGCATTACATGCTAATACCCACAATATTCCCTTTAATAGTTGCTACAATGTTAGGATTATTCGCGCTTTACCCTATGACACTCCTGCCCCCCTTCTCCGACACTGGGAACTAGCACATATCCATCTTCTCGACTCTTTCTCTCCGCCTGGCCTCAACCTTCGCTAACCCTATTAGCCCCCTTACAATGTTTCCTTGTTACTTTGTAACTATTTGGACTCTACCTCATCACACTCCCTCTTTATTGGCTATCCACCCCTCCTACTCCCCACCTCCTCCAATCATCAACCTTCCCACATCACCCTGTCATTCCCCGCCCAGTGTGTCACTTTACGTTACTCTTTCGCTGAAGAAGGGCTTAGGCCCGATAAGCTTGCGTGTGTTTTTGTGTTCGTGTGTTTTACGTGTCTCTTCGACGCCCCCAGCAGCCTGCCAGCTTGGTCCTCAACTTGGTGAGTGTCCGCTGGGCTTCCCTCAACACCTTGTTGCCACCCTCATCACTACCTTTTCTTTTCCTTTAGTTAATATATATATATATATATATATATATATATATATATATATATATATATATATATATATATATATATATATATATATACTGGGTTGGACACTACATGAGGAGAGAGTTTGATTAAAGATGTGTTAGATGGAAAAAGGGAAAGAGGTAGGAAAAGGTTTCAGCTGATAGACGATTTGAAAGGGAAAGAGAGTTATCAAGATATGAAGAGGACAGCGGAAAATAGGAGTATTTGGAGAACCCGGCTTAACCATGAATAATCACGGACCTGTCTATGGGCAGGCTACCTATGATGATGATGATAGAGAGAGACCATAATAAATACTCCCACAATCCCTCATTGCACAATTCCCCATATACTGTTTGTTGCCTATAATGCGGGTGCTCTTATGTCTCCCGATACCCTCGTTATAACGGTTTTAGTGTATATAGAGAAATAACTACTTGTGTATCTTGCATCTTACAGTCCCTGAGGCTGCTTCCAATGAGAGGGCAGTGCCGGCTTCCCCTGGAGCTACCCCGACACATGACGGGGCTGCCGACAACAAGGAAGGCAAGACAGCGACTTAAAGGAGCAGGAGGTGGGATAGAAGGAGGCGGTTTTGCGCCGGATTCGAAAAATATAGTGTACGTTGCGTTGTGCTATGAGTCGAGTAAGGGGCACAGAAAATTATTTGGAAACACTGCTTCGGGAAAGTGAATATTGTTTAAAAATGGTAAAAAGCAATTGACGTTCTAACATTAATTGCCTTCCTGATGAATGTTTTTACAATATAGGGACAACAAAAGTCGTTTTTTGTTTCAGTTTCTGAAAGATCACAGGGAGCCACTAAGGAAATTCATTCGTTTTTTAAATAATATGTGCTAGATTTATTTATTTATTTATTAAAAAATACATTGCAATTAGACCATCTGGCCAGGTGGCAAAGGAAACATAATATATCTATAAAAATAATGATATTTACAATCACAATACACTTTCTACGATATCTTTATTATTAACCCTTCAAGCCGGTCGAGATTTCCGCATGTGTAGGTCTTGTTTGCGGTAGTAAATTTCGCAAAAATCGCTGAGCGTGCAGCTTGTTGTATGATGTTTTATATCTTTTTTAATTACGTAAAACTTTTGTAGGTTATTTAAAAATGATTATAAAAAAGGCTTTACTTACGATATACTGGGAGTTGTATTCAGTGTACAGTCTCGGACATTTGATTCTATGCTTGAAAATTTACCTTGGTGTGGTGATTTTTAAAGCATTCCTCTAAACACAGGCCCACGTCACAGTCAGGGCACCAGTATATGGTGTCCTTTCTTTTCCCTTTAGCCGAGCACGCTGTACATCTTCTTTGTGGCCTTGCTTTTTTCCCGGTCGGCGGTAGTTTTTCTACGAAATGCCTTTCGAGTAAACAGCGTGGTGACGGATTTACGGGGGGTCGTCTGGCACTTGGTGACTCGGAAATAGTCCCATATTTTTCTAAAATCTGACTTATTAGCAGAAGGCGAAAGCTGAGATGGTTCATCTTATTTGGAGAACTATTGAAGGTTACTAGTGCATTGTGTACTGAAACATTTAACAATCGTCTGAATAATTTAATGTACCATTTATTGTTTTTTTTGCGTTCAAGTAGGTAGGGCTGTAATTTCTGATCTTTTAGATCAACCCCTCCCATTGCTGTATTGTATTCTAAAATGCATACTGGTTTAGAAACTCCGTCTTTTTCTCGAAAGTTGTTGGTATGAAAGGTCGATATGAATGTAACCAGCTTTTTATCTCTCCACTTCATGATCATTACATTATTGCTTACTTTGGAAATGTGTTCCCCTTTCTTTAATTTTATAGATTTTATCTCTTTTGAGACATTTTTTCTATTTGAACGTAATGTTCCAGCAACGTTAGTACCTCGGTTCATTAAAAATTTTGCCAAATCAGGTGAGTTATAGTAGTTATCCATCCATAAATTATAACCTTTTTGAAATAAAGGCTCCAATAATTTAATTACTATTGCTGATGTTTTGAGTCCATCTGGAGTATCAGAAATAGAAATTGTAGAATCGGCCCTAGAGTAAACAATAAAATTCCACAAGTACCCAGTGTCCGATTCACAAAGCTCGAAAGTCTTTAGTCCAAATTTAGAAGACTTCAAAGGAATATATTGCTTGAATGACAGACGTCCCTTCCAAAGTGTTAGAGATTCATCCACAACAATATTTTCTTTTGGTAAATAAATACTTTGAAATTTACATTGTAAATAATCGATGATAGGTTGAATTTTGAACATTTTTTTGTTTCCAGTATAACTATTAATTTTTGAATTATCAACAAAATGAAAAAATTTTGAAATACTCTCAAACCTATCTAGAGACATTGTTTTGGGGAATATTGGAGTTTCCCAAAGTGGATTTCTTGAAAAATAAGAACATGGTGTAGGCTTTTGTACAATACCCATTAACATGACAATTCCCAAATATACATATATTTATGCTAGATCAACAGGTTTCCATTTGTTAAATCGAGATCGGGAGGAAAGAACAACATTTTTAAAATAATTCTCGGCATACCTGTTAGTTTCCAAAACAATTGTCTCAACTAGGGTGGTATCAAAAAATTTGTAAAAGACTCAAGAACATTAGTAATAGAAGTAGTTGGACCAAACTCACCAATAAATGGAATTTTTCTTGGAACATTTCGTCCGTCAAAATCAACCCAAACCCATGCGTTGTGAAAATCGTCGGCCCTACCAGATGAACCACCATCATTTTCGTCTTCGTTTTCAGACTCTTGAGGTACACTTAATTCAGCGAAATCAACCTCTTCTTCACTAGAATTATCACTGCCGGAATCCACGTGTAATTTACTGTCTTCTATTTCATCCTCAAGTAATCTTTCAATTTCATCTCTCGAAAACGAACCACTATTACTGCTCTCCATCTTCGAACACGGGTGTCTCGACTTCCTCTCACAAAAGTAATATCTCGACTGAGATCTAGAAAGCAATATAAGATGAGATGCCTGACTCAGGAGTGAGACTAACCAGATACCGTGCTAATATACACAAAAGGAGAGTGAAACAGACCCTCGAAATTCTTAAGAAGCAGGCAGGCCTGCTCGATCATCTAGAAGAGAGATAAAAAATATTTTTCAGTGTTCTTTTTAGCTTTCTAAGTGCCTATTCATGTACCGAAGGATAATGTTTACGAAGCTGAATCCCTCTAGAAGACAATGCTGTTCTTTGATTCTCCGATAAAGCCACTAGCTTGGCCGAAAAAATTAAAAAAAGACGAAGCGCGCCGGAACGTACAGTGCACGTTCAACCGCAGATAGGGCCTCCCTGCCGCTGACGTACAGCGTACTGAGAACTGCGCATAGGAGTTAACAAACTCGGTTAATAATGAATTCGTAGTGATTTTTTATTTACATTGCCGACAGTGCATGTGCATTCCGTCTGCACGGTCTCTGCTGCGCAAAAAGCACTTAAACCGAAGTTAGATGTAATAAATCGTCTTGAAAAGGGTGAACGAATCACAGATATTGGTTGTCGACTTGGGTTGGCAAATGTTAGTGCAATATCTATGCATCTTCGTTAAGGTAAAAATAAATATTTATTACTTTCTTCCTTATTTTGCATTTATACAGTAAAAATATGAATATGTGAATATAAGATGTATAGGGTGTCTAGCGGCCGGGAAATGCAGGAATTGTACGCGATTTTTCAATCGGAGGGAGTTGCATGGAGATTATATGACAAAGAGGATTTGTTTTAACTTAAGGAAAATATTCAATTGCCATTTATTATTTACACGTTACAGTATTTTGCTAATTCTACTTTTGATTTAGGAATGTTTTCTCGGAACCTAACTAGTTCGTAAAACGAGAGTTACCTGTATTTCTGTTGAAATCTCGAAGTCGATTTTTTTCATGAATACAATACTTTCCCCTGTACTACGTATTTGGAGAAAGTAAAACTGAAACTTGTTTTATCCTAGTTTATCATTATCCGAGGTTAGCTTGGTCCACTTTACCTCGCATAATCGAGAGTCGACTGTATTTGTAATGGAATTTTCTGCTGAATTTCAATCAAAATGTTGCTAAAAATTGATTTGTTAAAGAAAATTAGAATAACAAATTCGCCATACCTACACTGTTTTTATGCTTGATAATTCATTTTAGGTCTGCTTATAGGTTCAATTTCATCTGACAAAAAAGAACATTAATTCTCATGGGGTATATTTTGTAACCCTTTTGTTAGAAAACAGGTGAAAAAAAGGTTTGGTTAATACAAGGGTTAATTGTTCGTTTCTCTTTCCAGGTCCGTAGGTCCCGCGGAAGTGCTTGAAGCCGGGAGGATATAAAAAAAAGTAAAAATCTTTCATTAATGTTTGTAAATCTTAGGCAGCCTACCTAATTATTGTTCCTAATAATTAAAAAAAGAGAAAGGCATATGAATATCTATGTACAGGTGTGTACGTATATATATAAAAATATATCTATATATATATATGATACAAATATACACAAAAAAGGTCTCATCTTTAAATAAGAAGAAATAAATCTTTAAATTATCTTCGATATATTTCCCCATAACGTAGCTATATCCTTTTCAATGTATACTTTATATGATATGTGTTGTGGGGTATTCCAATGTGTGGATGTACGAGTTTATTTTTATTAAAAATAATATGTTCCCTTATAAAGTTTTGCATCTGCAAAAGTTTTTTGCAGTCTGAGTCGGCGATGGGTTATATTTTGGCAGGAAAATAAGGAAATTCGGAGAGTCTTAACTTAAAAAAAAGAAGTAATGTTTTTTGAGTTTTGTGGTTGTGAAATCGATGTGGCATCTTGTTACATAACGATGAAAGTAATGGTGTAGCGATTGCCTCGTTGGTTTTTAGCAGTTGTAATATGTTTTGCTGTTCGGCTGATGTTTTAGAGGCTTTTACGTCAGCGGTTCGGACTTGGCCCAAGATCTTGTGTGTTTTATCGAGTTGGTAAAAGTGATTCTGATGAGTTTTCCCATATAGGTTTAGAATGGTGATTTTTAATTGATAATATTATGATGTGGCATCCATTTTCTGCTTTGATTTTGACTCAAGATGGTAATATTGTATTTTTGGTGGATTTCCGCATGTGGTTTAAACATTAAGCATTCTGGAAAGTTGCCAATTCACCAACAGTTCTGTTACTAGCTTCGATATCTCTTGTAATGAGGGAATATCTGAAATGATAGCAGCAACGTTGACAGTTTCTTGTTTTGACTGTACAAATCAATTAGAAGTGTGTCGGGGAGTCGTTAGTCTTGCCATCATGCAATATTTCTCTTTGCATGTATGATTATTATTTCATGGAATTGCTCAGTCATCAGAGGAGAATCGTTTCTCGTCAACATTGTGATAGTGATGATCTCAGCATTTTTCGGGAAGATTTTGGGTAAAAATTGCTTTTTTAAAGATATGTTCAGGCAGCTGTGTTTTTCATCCTTGATTGAATGTGATCGTGAATGATCTGATTAATTTTAGAATTTTTTTGTTGAAGTATGCTTCGCTTCATCCGTTATTTAGTCATGTCCCTGATGCATTTAATTTAAAATGTTTATACTTACATTTCGTTAGTACTTGATGAGTTCGTATATTTTTATAGGAGAAGCTTCGCAACATAAAAGTTTTATCACGCACAGGTACACCTGTGATCTGTTCTTCGTCGTTTCATTTTAATTCGTTTCGACGCAGTGTTAATCAGATGATTGAATCGGAAACATTCTATCAAGCTCATGTCTATTCTAATGGCGTAACTCAAATCATGTCTTTTGGTTTGCAATTGTTGTCAAAATTTTGATGAATTGTTCTATGCCGACACGTCTTTTGGAATCATAATCTCTTGCCTGTCCATGATTTGGAACCATCCTAAATTTGGTGTGATAAGGCAGGGGTGCTCAAACTTTAGAAGCTCAGGATCTAATTATCGCTTGACACTTGCGTGGCATTTGACCTTCCATCCTCCCTGTTAAAAATTCCTTCTGAGGATTGCAGAAAGCTGGGGAGTGATGATTGTTTTATGTGTATTTCATCCAGTTTATTTTACCTCATAAAGCAATCTACCGGCAACAAATTATCAAAAAACAATCATTTTACTCATGTTCCAAGTACCATATGAATTACATTACATAGTATTAAGTAGACAAGCATAATTGCCATCAAATATGAGTTATGCGTGGATTAATTATTAAATTTAAGGCAATTCTTGTTCGTCCTCCTGTTCTCTCTTCGCATCCTCCTCCCTCCCTCTCTCCTTCTCTGGAAATATAAACTGCCAATCTCAATCTCGCCCTAAAAGATCATTATTTATCTATCTCTCTCTCCCCCCTCCCTCCTCGTATCTCTCTCTTTCCCCCTCAGCTCTTCGTCTTATTTCTAGTATTAAATTTAGGGCACTTTTCATTCTTCCTCCTTATCTCTCTTCTCATCCTCTTACCTTCCCATTCTCCCTCCCTCTTCCCATCTCTCCTTCTCTGGAAAAATAGACTCAATCTCGCCCTAAAAGATCATTATCTATCTCTCTTCCCTTCTCCCTCCCTCAGCGCTTTGTCTTCTTTCTAGCTGTTCTCTATTATCTTGTCGTCTTCTATTTAATTGATGTTCTGCGTGGAGTTACCTTTTTTGCACTGCCTTCTCTGGAGAGATATTGCAGCCAATGTTCTCTCGCTAATCATCGTCTTCACAGCGCATCAGTTTCGCCCTCCATTCTAAGGCTAAAATAAAGACTAAATGAAAAATAAATTCTATATATTTAATTACATAGATGATTAAAATGATTACCAAATAAAATATTTCCTGAGCTACGAAAGATCTGCATGAAATCAGCTGTTTTTTTAATCACAATGTTATTGTCGTGAATAACTTCACTATATTTTGCCACCTAGTGGACAAATGCTTAACTTCTATGGAGTAATTAATGCCGTTCTGGGCCACTAGACCACGTTCTGTCACACTGCCGCTTAATGCACGTAGGGTTAACTTCTATAATGCAGCGTTACGCACAGAGAGGGATTAAAATTTTTATATAGGGGCGATGTGGATGATTTCGATTCCATGGCATCATCAAACTGTAGAAACTGTGTTATAGCTGCTTATTTCTTGCCACATATAGTTGTCAAAGGGATTATATCTGTAAAAGCGAACCTATGCTTGGATATTATTATTTTTGTGCTGGTGAATGCTGACTCGCAGATATAGGTGAAACCAAAAATTGCTGCTCTATGCATAGAGTTGGGGTGTGACTTTTTTCTGTCACAGTGACAAACTGTTTCAGTGACAAATACCTGTGACTCATACCTGTTACTAAGAAATGCCGATCCAAGCATTAGCCCATAGCCGAAGACCATTCCTCCTCCCTTTTCAAATAGCTCTCAAGTATTGACACACAAGGAAAAAATATTCACCTCAAGAGTAAGAGACATCACAGCCGATAAACAGTGCCTACATCCCCTTCCACTACACAGTTCATCTCAGCATTGAATAAGGGTTTTTAGAAGCCACAATTTGCCAGCTCCCCCTTAAGGCTTCTCCTTCCCATTCATTCCGTTCCCCTCTCACGCGTCTCCGCCTGCCACCTTAAGAGAGCGCGAGTTACAACAGCCGAGGTAGGTACAAACAACGATACGATACCGGTTGGTGGGAGACTGCCTGAGCGCAGCACAGCGGCATCAATTAAAACCATTTGGATTGTTGGGACTCGGATGGGTAGGAGGGGAACTAGGGACTGTGCCCCTTCTGTTCCACCGAGTCTACTGTGACTGAAGCTATGACTCCCATACCTATTACTCCCTGCCCATACCGGTTACCAGTCACAGTTCCTTGTTAGTCACTATGACAAAATAGCAGTTACTGCAAATACTCCCAACTCTACGTATGCATAGCCCATCGTCCCAATCCTGCCTTCTTTCAGGCTTGAGGGGTTAAACTTTGGAGCTACTTATGATATTCCACTTATTTGGTGATCTACTGTTTTTCACTGTTAAAAATTCTTTTGAGCGGGCAGCTAAGTTTCAGAGCTCTACCTAAAATGAGCACCCCTGTGTTTAAATAACAAAATTTCCATCAATGGCGTGAACATTCATCAAGTACAAGCAAATTGAAGCGGTGTCTCTTTTGCCAGATGCAAACTGGGGTATTCTTGTCAACCTAGTGCTGTTTGTGTATGTCAGTAATCCCTCGTTAGCCGAGTAATTTGTGGCGTCGTGTGAACGCGTGATAATTTTCTATGTCATTGCTGTTATTTAGACATGCATGTCTAATTAAGGTACATTGGAATAGTTCGAAGTTAGGCTTTCGTCATTAATGTATGAAAAATGTTTGCACCCTTGTATGCCCATTTTATTTCTATGTAGATTTAATTTTTAGTATGTTATGTTACAATGCATTCGTTTTGTGTTTCTAGCATGCATACCCTTCCCAGTCGAAGCCATCTTAAAAACTTCTGTGGCCAGGTCGTTGGTAGTTATCAGACGCGATAAATAACATGAGTGTTCCTTTTTACTTATTTATTGTTATAGTTAATGAATAATAATGTTCCATCCCATATAACAACAGTTTTCCAACCGTCAATATCCAGAACATTTGCTTCGCTTTCTCCGTTTGATTCTTCATTGCTGAATTGCCCTGTAATTTCTTCTTTGGTACCTTTGCTACCACAACTGGTATTGATCAATTGTCAGGTCGACTTCATCTGCTGAAATACATATTACAAGGTTTTTCACTCGTAGGACCCATATTACTCCCATTTGATGTGATAACTTTTTACTAACAAAAAAAAATTAATTTTGAATACGCAGTGATGTATAGTTGACAAACGACCTGGTACAGCTAAAAGGAAATTCGTATCGGCATCCATCCAGAAAGGATTGACGCACTTTTTAACCATTTTGTTTATTTATGTCGCTGTTGTATCTTATTCTTTTTAACTTGAAATGCACGCTTTTTAAGAGTAACGGAAATTATTTAGATTTCTTTCCAAGTCTCTCCCTTCAAGATTCAAAACGCGAATCCTTGACTATTTTAATAGAAACTGTTGATCCGTCACGGCAGCGTTTACGCTCGAAGATGTGTATAGCGAACAATTTAGGGGCATCTGTAAATTACGTCATGCAAAAAAAAATTGAATTCTTTATCCCTCCCCTCTTGTCACAAAAATTTAAACTCCCATGAAATTGTCACAAATTTTACCGTCCTTAGACCTGGACTAACAGAACTATGAATACGGCCTTAAGATTTTATTTTCATACATTACACAAATTATACTTTTTTTTAATTTTTAATCACTGTTATTTAAATTCAGTAAGGCTGTATTATATTTCATTTGAAAAATATGAAAGGTGTACATTGGATAACATAATTTTTTCCCCTTTTACTCAATTGGAAGCTATTTAAATTAGATTTATTTTCAAATCATTTCTTGTGATTTTTCTTGTACTAAATTTTCTCAAGATTTTCAGATTGTTTTTCTACTGAAATTACATAAGCCAAGTGCTTGAATTGGAAAATTTTAAAAACCAGAACATTTTTTTAACAATGGGAACGCTATGGGCTTCATTTTGTATCAAGTGGAATGGCATTCCCACACGTTTCCGCCCAGGTCGAGCACTGTTTAGCACTAGAACAAGTTTTGACTTGATCCACTAAGTCGGCAAATATAGTCGCTCTTACGTGAGGCATACGAGTGAGAGAGGTCGGATTGCCTTCACATTCACTTTAACTCCGGCACCAATGAACATTATTTAGTGTAACAACATTGATTTTAATTAATGAATTTGATCTTGTTAAGAAATGATGTTCTTTTTTATTTTTTATAATATTTTTAACAACATGAACAGCGTTCCAGTTTGTTCTGGTCCAATTTGAGCACTGCATAAGCCTATCTTTTCATAAGAAAGTAGGCTACTCCAAAATTTATTTAAAATCTCTCTTCCCCCCCCTCTCCCTCCTCCTCGTCAGGAATCGTCATAATATTATCCACACTCCCGTAGTGGTTGACAATTTACGGGTGCACCCTTAGCATTAACGATGTTTTAATGGCAAGTATAGGACGAAAGCTGCAGAACTTGCATTCCTAATGAACAATAAGGAAATTAAATCTGTACTTTTGGGGCGATTCCTGGTAAGAAATGTTTGTCGTGCTGTAAAATCGTAAAAAAATCAAGATAATGTTCTTGAACTTTCATCTAAGATCTACAAGGTGTTAAAATACCAATATAGTATATATTGAATACCATTATGATGAATTTGCTGTGAAAATGTTAACGGGATTGTTAAATAGGAAGTTGTTTTCAACAGAAGAGTTGTTTTGTTGTTTTTCACAGCAGTTAACGGATTTATCGACGATGTGACATTCCCTGTTGTGGCTTGCTGCTGTGAAAGTTGGATTGAGAAAAGATAACGAATATATATAAATCTATATACATAAAGAATATATCTATATATGCACTGTTGGTTAACGATAAATCGTGAAGTCAAATTTTTAAATGTTAATTATTTGATTCTGCATGAATATTTCCGTGGAAGACTTTGCTGTGAGGTAAATGTCTTCGTTCTGAAGTCACTAAAAACTTTGTATTCTTTAAGGCAATAAAGGTTGCTTCAACCTTGGAAAGTTGTATTTTTCGACCAGTTCGACACAAAGCGCATCTGGAGAGAGACTGCAAAGCATTTTGGGCAACAATGCGGTTCTTGGCTTGCAGTACGTTCATTTGCGGCCTGAATTTTGTTTGTGTGCGTGTTTTACGATTGGGATTTAAATGGTACCATCTTGTGATGTTCAAAAATGTAGGCCGAAGGAAGTAAACGCAAGGTGTTGCACAAACAAGCAAGAGAAGTAGTATATAAAGTGTACCAGTACTTCAAAAACGAGTCCGCATGCAGATGAAGTAAGACGTAAAGCTGGTTACAATGTTGCCAGCTGTCAAGAACGAATGACGAATGCATAGGACTTTGTGTGTCATGCGTTTTCTGAGTGTAAGCTTATGCCGGCTGGCAGTTTGGCTGCAATGTAGGTTGTAGTATTTCTTTCTCTCTCTCTCTGCGCAGTGTTCTCGTCTAACCCGCCTTCATTCATGTTCCCAGCTACAGAGACCTGCAAATTGACAGTTTTCTCACGAATCGAATCGAGATTGATGTGTTTTTCAAAGCTTATCTCACAGTAGCCCATTGTTTTGCTGAGTAGTACTGAAGACAATGATTCATGGAATTGAGAGCCATCGCTGGGTAAGTATCGGTTAGGATGAGTGAGGAATGTGGAGTCAGAAGCGTTCTCACGCGCCAAAATTTGGTGTACATTTACAGCTGATAAAGATTAATATAAAGTATGCAGTGATGCCAACCTTATAAGATTAAACTAGCAGAGGTTATAAGCTATGGCAGTGTAAGCTATCACAGGTTTTACTGTACATGAAATGTTAGAGGGGGTTAGCAAGATGTCCCAATCACCGGTTCACCAGGTCTGGATTATCCAATAGGCACCGTGCCTAGGGCCTACGAAAGCCAAAGGACCTTCAAAATAATTTTGCCCATTTTTTTGTATGATGAAAAAGTAAGGAAGGTATCTTTTTAAATCAGTATATTTATAAAGCACAGATAGTTACGGTGTATATGCAAAGAGGTAGAGTCACGTGAATGTCAGTCTTTTTACTTTCTCAATGTACGAAGTATAGAGAAAGTATTGTTTTCACGAGAAAAATCGAATTCGAGATTTCAACGGAAATACATGTTTTAAGGTCCACTGAACACGTTTTGACTATTTTCTCGATGATGTCTGTCTGTATGTGATAGATTTTTGTGGGCACTCGAACTCAAAAACTATTAATCAGGTCAACGCATAATTTTATATTTAACATTTTTATAAAAGTTAGATCTGATTAGTTTTTGCTAAAAATCGGTCAACCGGAAGTGGGTGTTTACTCTTGTCACATCCATTATTTTGAAATATTTGATTTAATATTTGATAAATGTAAAAATGTATTGGAATAAAAGTTGTAGGAAATTTCATTTTCTACAACCTTTGTTTGATACATTTTTCCATATAATGTATTGTTTAAGAGATATCTTATATTTTTGGCTGCCACCACCACGACACCTACCGAAGACTATTGTTAACAATTGACGCTTAGTTACGTCTTAGTAACGCTCCTTTTTCTTTTCTTAATTGTCAACCGGAAGTAAATATTGACAACGATCCCAGAGCTAACAACATGTAATTTGCCATATAAATATGGAGAAAGTCATGTGTTGCCCACTTGTTTATTTTTATAAGGCGAGAGAAATTAACACCGAAGATGAGCTTTTTGACATTTTCATTGCAAAATTAGCAATAATTTCTTCAAATGGTGTTTTTTGCACAAACCCATTCTCAATAGAAAGTGTAAGGGGAGACAAGCGTAGAAATGGCCGAACCAAGTTTGGTACATAGAATCTTCACATAAATACATGACCAAAATGACATTTGGACCAGATAGGCCAAGCAGGGGTGCCACAATTGCAAAATGAAATTTTCTGTAGTTATGCTTTTGGAAGGAAATGGCTAACCGAATTCAACCAAATTTTCAAATAAATCCATTGCCAAAATGCCATATTTCGACCCAATTAACTAAGTAGGGGTGCCACAACTGCAAAGTTAAACTTTTTGGTAATTATATTTTTGGAAGGAATTGGCCAGCCCGAATTCAACCAAATTTGGTACATTGAATTTTCAAATAAAACCATGGCCAAAATGCCATATTTCGACCCAATTAACTAAGTAGGGGTGCCACAATTGCAAAGTTAAACTTTTTGGTAATTATTCTTTTGGAAGGAATTGGCCAGCCCGAATTCAACCAAATTTGGTACATTGAATTTTCAAATAAATCCATGGCCAAAATGCCATATTTCGACCCAATTAAATAAGTAGGGGTGCCACAATTGCAAAGTCAAACTTTTTGGTACCGTATTTTCTGGACTATGACGCGCACCTTATAGATAACGCGCAAGTGATTTTCTTCAAACCTGGTACAAATGTATAGATAACGCGCAGTAAATAAAAAATCGATTTGAAACCAGCGCTTCCTGAAAAAAATGAATCAATTAAAATTTGCTGTGGCTTTCCGTTATTCAGTTGTTTTCACTGTACACCCCATGGTATTATGGAGTCTTGAATTAGCTTGGCGTCGGTATTGAAAAAGTTTTTAATTTACCATGGAAAACGAAAATATGCGAGAGCGAAAATCATACACTTCGCAGTTTAAATTAGAAGTCGTAAAATTCGCTATAGAAAAAGGAAATCGTGAGGCTGGAAGAAAGTTTGACGCAGGGGAATCAAGTGTACGAGAATGGCGTAAAGGCGAATTGGTGCTGAAAAAGTTGCATCGGAAAAAACGAGCAATGCGTTTTAGAAAATGCTTTTGGCCAGAACTCGAGGAAGAATTGTATGAGTGGGTGATACGAGAAAGGGCAAAAGGCATTAGGATTTCAACAGCGAGGGTCTTATTGCAAGCGAAATGCATTGCTCAAGAGATGGATATCGTGGGCTTCAAAGCGTATCCTTCCTGGGGATTCCGTTTCATGAGGAGGAACAATTTATTTTATTTTCCTTTGTATAATGCGCATGTTTTTTTTATATTTTTTGTATAGATAACGCGCGCGTTATAGACCAGAAAATACGGTAATTATTCTTTTGGAAGGAATTGGCCAGCCTGAATTCAAACAAATTTGGTATATAGAATTTCCACATAAATTCATGACCAAAATGCCATACTTCGACCCGATTAACTAAGTAGGGGGGCCACAATCGCAAAGTTAAACTTTTTGGTAATTGTGAATTTGGAGGGTATTGGCCCAACCGTTTTCAACGAAATTTTGTATGGAGTTGTGCAAGATAAAAAAAAAAACAAAAATAAGATTTTTCAGCAGGGCTGCCAAAATAAAAGTAATAAAAATTTTCATTTTATAAGTGTTTGTGTTGAACTGTCTGCATCGATTTTAACCATATTATAATGTTTATTATGCACACATATAAAGCTATAATTGCATATTTGGACCGGATCAACTAAATAGGGGCGCCACAATTACAAATTAAACTCGGTAACTATGAATTTGGAAGGAATTATCTCAACGGATGTCAACTAAATTTTGTATGTATGGTTTTTACAAAATTTCATAATGAAATCAAGATTTTTAAAGGAGAGCTACCACTATTAATAAATAATAAAAATCGTTTGCAATTTAAAAGAAAACTTTTCCGAGTGTAGCTGGACGTCTCTGCTAGTATATATATATAAAATAGTTAAAAGGCCTATGATGCCTAGGGCCTACGAAACTCTTAATCTGGCCCTGCCTACCGCAATCAATTTAAAACATTAAATTGATGAAAGGGCGTGAATATTGAGGCAGCAAAACTCGCATCTTACATCTAATACGTTGCTATTTCCACACTAGGCCAGGCACTGGATAATCAATAAGGGAATGGAGAACGTGTTTGCTTTCTTCCAATGTAAGCAAATGATTTTGAGAATTAACGCTATAATGAAAATCCGGAACTAAAAGGAGATAAGCCAATTTGATATCGAATCGCCGATCTCAATTCAGTTTTGAAACAAATGTCGAAGCTTCGCAGGTCCCTAGCCGATACATATGCATAATGTAGGATTACCAGATCTAAAATTTAAAAGCAGGAACAAAAATAGGAAAAATGAGGACATTTCGTTTAGATTAAATTTGGCATTCCAAAATTAGTTTTACGAGAGGATTTTTGTCAATATAATTACGGTATGGATTTTTCAGGTTTAAAAAATATTCGGAAGGTAAATATCGGGTTTAATTATTTTCCTTTTCATTCGGGTTAAAATCGGGTATAAATAAGTTGCAGATTTTTTGAGGTTTTAAAAAAGTTCAATCTAGGGTAATTTTCTGTTTTTATTATTTTGTAATTTAGACAAAATGATTTTTAAATAAAAGTCTTGTTTAAAAATTTTAAAGTTTTATCAACAATCAAAACCTTTTACTATACTTTAAATATGGTTGAGAGTGTAATATCCTGTGTTAAACGCCTCCAGGTGGAGAGGAACACCTCGGAGGCTGCACAAACATCTTGCTTCCTGTTCAACTTCTTTTAAAAACGCCAGATATTAGTGAAATAATTTTTCTTTCCTAGTGTTTTCTACTAATAGACACTTGGGCTCTTTATTTCCTTATCCTATCAAACATCTATCAGCGACTAGCCAAGGCGAGATCCTTGACTATTCGTGGGGCGAGCAAACCAAGGAGATTAAGATTGTGTTAGAAAGTTAGCTTACGAATAAATTGTTTACAAAGAGAATAAACAGACTGATCACATACATCTCAGGTGCCGAGGTGCCTACAACTGCCAGAATTATAATTCTGCGGCCAAATCTAAAAAACTAGTGCTTAAAGAAAACTAATAATTTCGGGTTTTACCCGAAATTTAAAAAATGCAATCGGAAGGTAAAAATCCGAAAAATCCATACTCTAAATATAATACACATACTATACTGGGTCGTCGGAACGGAACCCTGACTTAAGTCGAGGATCATGTGTACTAATGTCATTATTATGTCACGTTAAAAAATTAAAAAACGAGGACAACAGCGTAAAGCACCTAAAACTAGGACGTCCTCAGAAATGAAGACATCTGGTAGCGTAGCATAATGGATACAGTACGTACCGGTGGCATATCTAGAAATTTGTAAAGAGGGAGTTTTAATATTCATTACTCAATTTCGAAAATGTTAATTATCGAGGTCACCCATAGAGACAGAAAAAATAGTAGCTATACAGGGAATCCCAATTCCGTGCAATTTAATAAACAAATAAATTACGGGGTGGAGGTGGTGGCGAGGTTAACGGATTGACCTTCCACGCAGCAATCCCCGGTTCGAATCCAGCAGAGGTCAGATTTCAAACTGTGATCGTCCCGTCCCCTGCTTGTGTGCTTTGAGGAGACCACGCAGGTCAGCGCTCTGCCCTTTGGAAGGGATGTTAAGCAGTTGACCCAATTGGTGGTCTCGTAAAAAGTAGGCTAATGCTGGCAACTTCCTCCCTTGCGTGTGTATTCATTGTGGATTGAGTAATGGCTATAGTAATCTAAGAGGTTGATTAGCCAGAGGGCTTGTCGTTGAGGCGAGCTGTTTATTAAAGCAGTGGGGAATGTTGGCCGAGTTCTCCATCTTTTTGAACATTCTCTTATTCATCGCTTACCTGTTGTTCTATTTACTCCTACCAGGAGAATTGTCTCCTGTCAGCAAAGATCTTTGGTTCGTAAGAGTACACAAACCCACTTCGATAAGGTTATGCAGCCCATAGGGAGAGAAACAACAATTATAAAACCATATTTTTCTCTCTCAGGCTCTTATATGATGGGTCGAGTGAATAAAAAATAAGCAAATGCTTATGCTTAAGATTTCCCTCACTTTTTGAGCAAATGCTTAATTTGGGGTGAATAAAAAAAATAGCATTTGCTTTTGCTAGAAAGAATAAGCATTTGCTTATTTTTAGGAATTTTCTTAAGCATTTGCTTAAAATTGTGTGAATAAAACCGAGCTTTTGCTTAATGCTTTAAGCATATGCTTAAACTTTTTTAAGTGAGGTAAAGGGCTTGCTAAAATATTTCCAAGTACTCTATTTTCATGATAATTGATCCTAAATATAAATATGGTAATTTATGGTGACACGAAAGGTTAAAAAATACGAGAAAAGTTTCAACGTTATAAAAATTTATATCGTTTCTCTGAAGAAAATGTTAAGTACCTATATTTCAAATCTGTTACTCGGAGAATATCAAGAGAGACGTGGCGGGGTACTGTCTTCCAAACAGAAGATAGAAATATTTTTAAGGTACTTAAGTGATGTAAGATAGAAATATTTGTGACGTCCAAAATCACTATAAAGGCAAATGACTGGATAAAATTACTATAACTAATTGAATAAAAATACACCCATGATTTGTGATATTATCGAATTCAGTTATAAAAGAAATAGTTTTAAAAAATTATTAATTAACTTTTTAAAAAATATTACCCAATATATTTATGTTTTTAGTTTGAAATTCAACTATGTAAAACTTTAAATGTAAACAAAAACAAGTGAAGGAAGAGCTGCAAAGAGCTTTCTTCCGTAAAATTTAAGCATTTGCTTAAAACTGAGTAGCAAATGCTTATAAGCAAAAGCAAACTTTTATTCACTCAATATGAAGCAAATGCTTTTAGCATTTGCTTATGCTTTTAGCAAATGCTTATGCTTTTGCTTAATGCTTTAAGCATTTGCTTAGTTTTTATTCACTCGACCCGATATTCTATGTATAGATTTAAAAATTTATTTAGATAGAGGACAACATTTAGCGAGCTAGTTGGCAACGGGTAAGTTGGCACGTTGTTAACAAGATGGAAAAGTATACTCCATGAATAGAATACTCGGGATTTCAAAGGCGTACTTAATGGGAAATAGGTATGAAACCGGAATGGGACATCTCGCTGCGAGACAACTCGCCACAACCAGCTCACCGCAGAGATATCACGCCGTAGACCAGGGGTGGGCAAACTTTTTACGTGGCGGGCCGCATTAACAGTTGCAGCTTCTTAGGCGGGCCGCATAAACAGATGAAAATGCTTCGGCGGGCCACGTTAGGGTTCGCATCGTAAGTAATGTGAGGTAATGCCAGAGATCCTGTTAGGAAAAATCAATAATAAATAATATGTTATCCCCATAGATTTTCCGGCATAAATTTTAAGCTACAAATATGAAATGATCTCTTTTATATTACGGTTCGCTTTCATAATGGTATCGCGGGCCACATCCGCAGTTTGCCACCCCTGCCGTAGACCCATCTCGCCGCAGACCCAACTCGCCGCAGACCCAACTCGCCGCAGACCCATCTCGCCGCCAAAACGCGAATAACTCAATCAAATACGCAGATATAAACTTTAAATTTGGCAGAAATGACCTATTCAGACATAAAAATGCTGTGTCGAAGGAAAATTCACGACAATCGCCCAGGTTTCGACCCCAGGGGGTGATTTGCATTCCCCATAAGATAACACGTAAAAATCGACCTTTTGCCATGCAGGCTTTTCTTCTTTTGGGGATAATAATAAAAAGCGTTCCTACTTTGTTTGATTAACTAGGGAAGAGCTGGAACGTAGACTGCAAGCCTTTTTTCGTTAAAAACTGAAAATATCATTAACTCCTCAAGCCTGGATGACCCCCCTGGCACCCGAGATGCCGAAGGAGATTTTTAAAAATTGGCGATTCAGGCGCGGAAATTGCAAATAAATATATATTCCCAAATTGATAAATGATTATCAATTATAAATAATGTAATTTCTCACTATAGATCTACATAATTTATATACAATAATAAATATAATTACATACCTTATTTAAATACAGAAAATGTAAATATTTTAATATTTAAAGGAGCTATTTTACGTGAATTTGATGCAGCAAACTCATGAATAACATCGAAATTTATATTCTGCTATGGCATGTTCTGTAGAAAGAATAGATTAGCACCGATAATCTCTGCTGATCCATGCTGGGTCTTAAATAACTCTTTACTAACTTCAGTTTGCTAAAGCTGTTTTCACCTGTTCCTCTTGTTACAGGTAGTATTAGGAATATACGAAGCGCAATAGATATATTAGGGTAACTTTCCGTAAGTGAATAGTCGTACAGTAATTGTAGAATATCTGTAGTTTTAGCGGAAGATATAAGAAAAAATAAAATGCTTTAAATCATTTAGTAGGTTTTTAGGGGGTTTACAATGTGTAATGTCTGGTAGTAGTGAAACCGCCATTATATATATATATATATATATATATATATATATATATATATATATATATATATATGTATATCTTGTGCCATACAACCTCGGTATCGAAAGATTGTGCGATTCTTGAATTTTTATTCCCGTAATTTTATGGTCTCTGGGACTATCTTGTAAGCAAATTTTGTTTTCTAAACAAATAAAACTTTTAATATATGGATTTTTAATTGTAGTTTGCTAAGCGTCTTCGCGATCGACGTAAACAAAACACGCGATGTTTTGCCCGGGAATTTCTTGAATTTTTATCTCCGAAGCCATAACTCGTAATTATAGGTATGTGGTCTCGTAGACTATCTTGTGGTAAATATCGTTCTCTATCCGAATAAACTTTTTAAACTATACCTCACAGATCATATAAGAGCGTGGGATAGAAAAACAGGGATTTTAATTGTTGTTTGCAGAGAAAACCACCTTGGAGATTGATATAAACAAAATATGCGATATTTTGCGAGGGATTTTCTAGAATTTCTATCTCCGAAACTATAACTCGTAAGCAGTGGCGTCTCGTGTATAGGCACTGCCAAGGCCATATATATGGCCTTGGGCACTGCGGAACTGCAGCGCCCCCTATTTCCACTTGATATTATCGATAACATTTAATATAATGAGTCCTTTTTTCTTTAATTCTTTCTTTATTTTTGTAGTACAATATATATTCCTTAAGCTTAATGTCAGTACTTCAGTAGCCATCCCCCAGTTTATGAAAAAGATACAAAAATCTTTGTATGGAACTGTGCGCTTCACAGTGCCAGCGACGTGGTGTTTGACTGTTGTGCGCATGCGCACATAGGAGGGGGGGGTGGGGAGGAAGGCGGGACTGCCAGGTAGAGAGAGCACTGTTGCTCTCGCAGTGCCGGCTCTGGCGTGATGGTGGAAGGAAGTTTTTTTTTACTCAGCGTGTGTTGTGCTTAAAAACCGTGTACCATATTCTTGAATGTGATAAAGTGTAGAAGAGTGTAGAATTAGATTTTTATTCTGCTTCCAGCTATTCTATTTGATTCTTTTTTTTCGGTTCTTTTATGGATTTCATTTTTAAATGAATAGATCAAGCTTGAACTGTAACAATTTAAGTTAAAGTAAGTAAAAAATGTTTGTTTTTTTTTGTTAAGATTTTATCAAGTTCCTGAATAAATTTTCTTTTTATACATTTTTTTTCCTTTTACACAATTTTAAAACAAAGGCTAAAAAATTTCTGGAGCAGCACCCCCACTAATTTTAGCTACGAGCCGCCACTGCAAACTACCAACAAGTATAAAAGACATTCAGTCAATTATTCAATTTAAACATAAGTTAAAAGAATTTTTGAAAGAAAAATGCTTATACAGCATCCAGGAATACATGGAGACACGATGTTTTGCTGTAAAAATAATAATAGACTGAAAAAGAATTTGTATTGATTTCAGGATATGTATTATGTAATATTTATTTATATTTATTTAATTGTCCTATTTTTATTTATACCTTGTCCTAAAATTTCATGTATTTTATTGTATATATTGACATGTTCCATGTTTATGCAGAAATTTAAATTAATTCAATGGAAATATTATGTAATGATGACTGTTTGTTTTTTTTACTTACTCTATGTTCATGTTCTACTTAGGGTTATGAACAGGAGACTAATTAGCAAAATGGAAGAAAATGTTGCAGAGGAACAGTTTGGATTTAGAAAGAGTAGAGGTACAAGAGATGCAATAGGATTGATAAGAATGAGTGGAGAGAGATATATAGAAAGGGGTAAAGGAATTAGTCTGTGCTTCATAGATATGGAGAAGGCATTCGACCGAGTGAACTGGGAAAAACTGATGGAAATACTAAAAGCAAAAAAAGTAGACTGGAAAGATAGAAGGTTAATTAAAGAGCTGTATATGAAACAGAAAGCAGCTATGAGGATAAAAGATGCACAGACCGAATGGTATGATTTAGGAAGAGGAGTAAGGCAAGGTTGCTGCTTATCGCCAACCCTGTTCAATATATATGCTGAAGAAATGATTGACAATGGAATAGGGAATGATAAAGGAATTAGTATTGGGGGTAGAATAATAAATTGTATAAGGTTTGCTGATGACATGGTAATTTTGGCAGATGAAACGAGGCATATTCAGGAAATGGTTACAAAGCTAGAAGACAGGATGATGGAATATGGAATGAAAATGAACATAAAGAAAACAAAGGTGATGAGAATAGGGGATAGAGAGATTATGAATGTGTCAATAAAGGATGGAAGAGTGGAGCAAGTAAAACAGTATAGATATTTGGGAAGCATGCTAACTGAAGACTGGAGAAGTGAAAAAGAAATAAGAACAAGAATAGCAATGGCAAAAGAAACATTTAATAAGAAAAAATGGGTACTATGTGGTAAAATGGATTTAAATCTGAAGAAACGTCTTGTGAAGTGCTATGTTTGGAGTGTATTGCTTTATGGGTGTGAAACATGGACGCTAAAGAAAAGAGAGAAAGAAAGACTAGAGGCATTTGAAATGTGGGTGTGGAGGCGGATGGAGAAGGTTAAGTGGACGGATAGGATAAGGAATGAAGCAATACTAACAAGGGTGAATGAGAAGAGAAGATTACTTGAAACAATTCAGAGGAGGAAAAGTAACTGGTTAGGGCATATCTTGAGAGGAGAAGGTTTACTATTGATGGTGTTGGAAGGATCAGTAGAAGGGGAAAGGAAAAGGGGACGTAGAAGAATAAAAATGTTTGACGATCTGAAAGAAAGGGGAGGGTATCAGGAAATGAAAGAAATGGCAAGGAACAGAAATGAGTGGAGACAACGCTGGTGCCAGGGACCTGCCTAGAGGCAGAACACCTCATGATGATGATGATGTTCATGTACTATGGATCGACAGAGTGAATAAATTACTTTACTTTAACGGCATGGGCCGGCAACGGCACGACAATTACCCCAGTTTCTGTTCGTCTGTTAGCGAGAAAACCAATGCAGTCGTCCACACTAGGCGTTGCTGTTCTAGTGTGTTTTTCTCGCTAACAATCCCGAGGCCGATGTGTCGTCGTCGTCCCGTGTCTTTGCCGTGTCGTTAGTAGTGTTGGGGACTGTGACTTTTTTCCTGTCACAGTGACAAACTGTGACAGGAAAACTGTTTGATTACGAATTGTCTGGGATGCATGTTAAAAGGAATTGCTGGATCATTTGACGTTTCAATTTTATACGTGGGAGAAAATGAATGATTCCAGCCATAGAACCAGTAATGACTTCCAATAATTAATTTAATTATTTATCACATTTAATTAATCAATCATTCATCATTCTCTTCCATATTTTCCAATCATAAAATGAAAAAGACAATTAATTTTTTTGAAATTTTTATTAAGCCAAAATAAAAACAAAAACATCTGATGTGACCTCCACATGACTTTCTCCATAACTGTAATATTTCTAAAAATTCCAAATACGTTAAACGATAATGAATATTTGAAGGAACTGCGATAAAAATTCAGACTTGACAAAGAACAAAAATAGACATACCGTAGCCTTGTTATTGGATATAGCCAGAAATCTCCAACAATTACCAAAATAAAAAGGAGCGTTACTAATTGTAAGACGTAACTAAACGTCAACTGTTAACAATAGTCGTCGGTAGGTGGCGTGTTGGTGGCAGAAAAAATATAAGATCTCTCAAACAATGCATTATATGGAAAAATGTTTCAAACAACGGTTGTAGATAATTAAATTTCCTACAACTTTTATTCCAGTATATTTTTAGATTTATCAAATATTAAAGCAAATATCTTAAATAACGGATGTGACAAGAGTAAACACCCACTTTCGGTTGACCGATCTTTACCAAAAACTAATTAGTTTTTGTGACTGTCCTAAAAATGTTAAATATAAAATTTCGCGTTGACCTGATTAATAGTTTTTGAGTTAGAGCACCCACAAAAAACTCACACACAGACGTCAAGAAAATGAATAAAACGTGTTCAGGGGACATCAATGGTGTATTTCCGGTGAAATTAAGCAGAAATCTGCAAACATAATTCCCATTCATAAGTCTGGTTCAAAATACGATGTAACTAATGACCGTCCTATATCTACCCTCCCTATTGCCTCTAGTATCTGTGAAAGAATCATCCTTAACCGACTTTACTATTTTACATCCCCTCACCTATCAACTAGTCAACATGGTTTTCTTACTGGCCGCTCTTGCCTAACTAATTTAGCAGTTTATCAACACCATGCTGTTGATGCCATAATAAATAGGGCTCAGTTAGATACTGTCTACTTGGACTTCTCAAAAGCTTTCAACTCTCTAGATCATAAATTACTGACTTATAAACTTAGTCAATGCTACAATATCTATGGTAATTTTCTTAATTTGTTAAAATGTTTTTTAAATAACTGCGTACAACGTGTTGTCTTAGCTGGAATTGCCTCAGACTGGTCGACTGTCACTTCAGGAGTCCCACAAGGGAGTGTCTTAGCACCTTATCTATTTAACTTATATGTTGATGATCTGGCTACCCTCATCCCCTCTCCCACAGCAGAAATATTGCTTTAGAAGAAGAAATATACCCGGCGTTGCTTGGGTTTTTAAATCAGGACAAAGTAATTTGAAGAAGATTTGAGAATAAGTGAAGTATTTAAACCAAGTTAATTTTTATTGTAATGATTGTTGGTATAAAATATTTCTTGTCTTTTGATCTTTTCCCGATATTTACCACATCCACCTCTAGATGTAGCTATATTTAATGTCCATGAGCAAATCAGTCGTTTGACAGTTCAACACCTGAAACTTGACTGCCATTGTCTTACAATAAGTCATTGTGATCGAAGTCGAACATGTCTTTGTTCAGAAGATTTTGCTGCTCTTGCTGTGACTATTCTCTTATATTTTAATGTCGGGATCTGAGAATGATCAACGTGGTCCATTTGGCATTATGCTTTCTTTAAAACCAGTTTAATTTCTTTGAAAATTGTTTCTTAAAATAAATCTATAAAAGTAACAGAGTATTAAAAATGGAAATTTTAAAATAATAATACGAATTTTTATCTAGATATAGAATTTCGGAAATGGAAGAAGTCTGCCTGAAATCAAAATTTAAAGTCTTGCAAACCTGGGCAGGCAATCAGTAATTAGGACTTTTTCTGCACAAACTAACAAATTTAAAAAAAATATTTATTACTGTATACCTTTTTAGATCCCGGATTGGTAAATAATACGTTGCTATTTATGGCTATTCTTGTTCAACATTTGTTGAGTAATCATTTGTGATGATAAATCTGGAGCCTCTGCCGCTATTAAATTGATAATTTTATTTAAGCAAGGTTTGAGTTATAGCATAGTTACATTTAAGAGGCTAAGGTTGTTTTCTGTAAAAAGCAGACTAAAACATTAATTTTTATTGCTTCTACTCGTGAAATGTTTTTTCAAACAAAAAATTCACGAATATAAACATTCCTATCATCCCAGGACATGCTAATCGCCAATGTCATGAAAATCCGTTTAATATAAGCCGAGATGAAATTTAGACGATAACATTTAAATGACCTATATTGGTAACACTGAATTATTTTTATATAATTGTATTTTAATATGTATATAGATGAATCCGAGGACAAGAATAGAATTCAACTCTCTGGAACATACTATAATATGAATTATATATTTTTTAATTTTCAGTCCACGCAAAATATTTAAATATAAATTTATTACACTTGATTTAGAATTTTTGTAAAACTTATTTGGCTTTAAACCTTCTTCCACTTTTAATTGAACCTTGAACATTTCTAAAAGTTATATGGCTTTCAAAAAGTCATATAGCTCTACAAATATTCAAGGTGTCACTTCAATCAATTAATTGTCTCTCTGATTTGCTGACGAAGGGATCACCCCCAAAAGCTTCCGTGTTTGTTTGTGTGTGTTTTACGTGTTCTACTTCAACACCCTCAGCAGCTCGCCATCTTGAAGACGTGATATTGGTGAGTGCTCACTGGTCTTCCTTACCCCAACAACTTGTTGCCATCCATTTATCCCATTGACCTTTCCTCTTCTATAAGCATTTATACCATTATAAACAGCTCCTCATTACATGACATATCATGTAAAACCTAAGGCACTTATACAAGTGCTACAGAGCTGAAATTTGGGACGAAGATAGACCATTGGGTACTACCTCTGGAAAAAATCCGATATTCCAGAAAATGTTATATTTAAGGGGAGTTTTTAACCCGTCCAATTTTAAACAACCATAAGAAAAGCATAGAAAGAGGTGCAAGGCTATATAAAATTGTTTTTATATTATTTACAATTAAGATACAAAGTCCAGAAATGCACCATACTCTGGATGAAATAATAAAATTTATTTTGCTTAAGGTCAAAATTCAAATTCATGCTGGATTTGTGCAAAAATTCAATTTTAATCCTAAAATAATGAAAAAATTTTGTTTTCAACAATGAAAACTATAAACTACCATAGCAACAACTCCAATGTCTTTAAATGGGATTTGATTCTCCATACTTCAAGAGAATTGATTTAATGCTTTCAATAGGAATCATTTGATTCTATTACATAATATCCTTAATGTGAACCAACTAGGTAAACATATGGTGATATCTTAATCCTAACACACAAAATAATCCATTTCTATATTATTATTATAAATAGCTTGCTCGGGAGATCGTTGGATTAATTACGAGTTTAGATCTTGGTGTATGGTGATTTTTTTAAGTGCTTGCAGTATGCAAGCACCGACAACTCATATATATCATTATATATCGACGTTTCTTACAGAGAAGGATACTAATGTTTAGGCACTTCCAGATGAGCTGGAAATTCAAATTTTTTTCTTAGGTAAGATTTTGTGCCAAACCGACTAGAAAAAACGAAAATCTTCAAAAAGTGCAACAATGCGGCCGCTAAAAATTCGCAATTGTTTAAGCAAATTTTCAAGGTTTATGTATTTCCGGGATGTGTCACGGAGCTGAAATATTTTTAGAGGTAGGATTTGTAAAAAAAATGAAATAGGGATTATAGATATTTTGATATTTTAATTGTTTGGCAGTTAAAAATTCTTAAAGTTTAAACAAATAGGTAGATGCTTTGACACTACGCCGCAAGTTAGAGAGCTGAAATTTTTAAACTATTTCGAGGCTAGTCTATGTAAATGATTAAACATTTCATTTTATCCATAAAATTGTTATTTTGGCCGTTAAAAATTATTTAAATTTAAACAATTAGATAAATGCTATTTCACTTCTAATTGTGCTATAAATTTAAAATTTGGCAGAAATGTGTGGCATTATTAACTCAATGTGGGAAAAGTATAATATTCCTAAAACTGCAAAAATTAGCGATTGTTTTACTCCATTATTGTTCCATAATGAAAAAACGAAAACCCGTCCCGAGGAGAAATCTTTAGAATTAAAGAAATATTTCTCATGATGAAATATCTCTCTGAAAAATTAATGTTCTTTCAGGGTGAAATGAAATGCTTGCAGTATGCAAGCACCTTCTACTATTATAATATACAAGTCAAGTTTATACGAAGACGAGGCAGGAAGTTGAAAATGTTACAAAGCATTGTCTCACCCATAGATTGATTTAACAATGCTATGAATTTAAAATGGTATATAAGAAAATCCCTCAAATAAAGTAGAAAACTACATTTCGTGCAAAAATGATAGGTAAATGTTTATATTTTTTGAGAAAGAACCTTGTAAACATTCTCTTTGAAACAATTTTTGTTTGATTTACCTGATATATAAGCAGATGCTTTATGTATCAGTGAAGTCCATGTCTTCTCCATTTTTCAGAATGTCCGGTTAATCCACTCGCGGATAATCAAGATTTTACTGTAAATTTCTTTAATTTTCTGAGAAAGAATTCTATAAATCCATCGTGAATAGCTAAATTATATATCTTCTAAAAAAATTAGCTACAATCCTATTTTGTTTCACACATTATCTTCGGCAAAATTCTTCAACTACTAATTTTTTCATTTGAATATCTTGTAGTTACATGATTACGATAAGGTTACAAGGTCGATTCTAAACATTTTGTCATCTTCTATTATACAATCAAAGTGCGCAAACATTTATTCATAGATCAGATCTTTTAATAGGGCTAAAAAAATTGTTATAAAATTAGATATATTTTTACAAATTACATCATTTTTCAGTCATAATACACAGGTAAAGCTTCATATAAAAAACAATGTTAATTCACATTTTAAATATAAACTATCAACAAGCCACAGACTTTCTTTTAAATGTGACTGTCCCCACATTAAAAAGTACAGAATTAAACACATCCATTGCTATCAACAAACTTTTACAACATTTAATTGTTCAGACAGTGAACACAGCTTCTCAGAACTTGTTGTTACAAAGTAAATATTTTCCGAGAACAAGTATAATCTAGGACAGTGATTCTCAACCTTGATTGGATCACAAATCTGAAAAACTAGACTCGCCTCACAGTCTTCACCAAAGCTTCAGTCGCTGGAACACTTTCTAATGCCTAACATCTGTACACAGCCACACACAACTAGCAAACTGCCTTGCGGTGGCAAAGATCACGCACAACAAGTCTTACAACCTCCCAACAGTTTTATTAGGAGCGCAACGAAAGTGATTACCAATTTTGTATAGAGTGGAAATCACAGCATTGACCCCAATTACGTGTATGCACCAAGAGATATCAGTGGTCTGGAGTGTACACATCCGCAAGCACCAAGTGCTTAAGCCTGCAATACATTACAAATGTACAGAGTAGAAGGAATGAAGAATCATACATTTTGGTCGGTTTGACCAAAAGAATAGAAAAGTTACAAAGAAAGGCAGCCCGGTACGTATTGGGAAGACACCGGAGGGAGGAAAGCGTAACACAGATGCTTAAAACTTGAGGATGGGAATCGGAAAAAAGAAGACAACAGGCTTGGAGGATTCATCAAAGTAGGAGCAGCCATTCTGCACGGAAAGATCTGCACGAGAGATTATGTGAACCAGAATATATAGGTAGGCAAGACCAATCGGAAAAAAGAAGACAAATCAACAGGCTTGGAGGAATTCATCAAAGTAGGAGCAGCCATTCTGCATGGAAAGATCTGCACGAGAGATTATGTGAACCAGAATATATAGGTAGGCAAGACCAATTGGAAAAAAGAAGACAAATCAACAGGCTTGGAGGAATTCATCAAAGTAGGAGCAGCCATTCTGCATGGAAAGATCTGCACGAGAGATTATGTGAACCAGAATATATAGGTAGGCAAGACCAATTGGAAAAAAGAAGACAAATCAACAGGCTTGGAGGAATTCATCAAAGTAGGAGCAGCCATTCTGCATGGAAAGATCTGCACGAGAGATTATGTGAACCAGAATATATAGGTAGGCAAGACCATTCGTTTAAAATGGCACTAACCGACGTAGGTAAATTTGCATTCATTAACAGAGGTGTTAGGGAATGGAACAAGTTGCCTGAGGAGCTACTCAAACACTACCCCAAAACTGTTAAATCATTTAAATGTAAGCTAAAATGCCTAGGTAAATAATTAAATAAATGGACGGGTTCATCATCTGTCATTGTTGCTTATACAATGGAATGTGATTGGATCTTATTTTTGTTCGTCTTTATTGCATTTTTTTATGTAATTTTATTTTTAATTATTGCTATATTATACATGCCACCTGGTTATCGTCCAATTGCATTGTACTTTTAAATAAATAAATATAATTTATGCAAAACAGTGGGAATTCCCTCTGAAGATGTCATTTCTGCTTTGCTAGCGAAGAAAGACAAAATAAATTATGAAAACCGACTCATTTTATGTCAAACATGGCACTTGATAGGTCCACATCACGCAAATTTCCCAGGATCTTAGGCATATACCACTTAATTCACGTATTTGTCAGGAGATTACATTGCACGAAATCTCTATGGCACACCATAGACATTTCTTCTCTAGGCGACATAGTAAACGATGCAGGGCTCTTGAGTGATCTTCGAAGCATCCAGTATCAAAATCTGACATCTGCCAAGCGCAGCCTATCCTCGGACAGTGGACAGATGAAGGTACAGACAGAGAAGGGGGTGCAGTTCCCAAAAGGCGATGCTGATGTGATTGGCCCCCAGTTTTTTATGGTCCCTGCATCCACACTACCATAGCATGACAAACGACAGAGCGATATGAGGAAGATCCCTCCAAACCTGTTCCCCAGTGAGAAGAAATTTCTTGAAATGCGCCACTGAAGCGACACTTGGTGAACCTTATCTCAACAGGCGGTCGGCAAACCAACCACGAGTCAAACCAGACTGGTATGAACTACGAAAGTCACTTACGGACAGTAAAAACTGAAAAATAGTATGGAAAATGCGGAATGCAGTCCATATGATTCTTAAATGCAAAATGTTTCTCCATGCGTCTCCTTTTGACTTAGGTCCTGTGACGATGTTTACCAGCAACCTGCAAGTATTCTCTTCCTTTTTACAGTGAAGGAGTTTTTATTTACTATTGTATTGTTTCACCGTGTCTCGCAACCCTCCCTTTTCAAATAGTGGTGTTTGGACACGTAAAAAATAGTGGAGAATGGCCATAGGGAAGGAAAACGATGTGATGGTCCATTTAATGATTAACGGATATAATGGGGTCAAAAGTTAATAAATTATATTAGAGAAACTGCATAGAGACCATTTATAGGATAATAAGCAAACAATTATACGACAACAATATAGAAAGTGTACCAGACATAGCGCCAGTGTTTCTAAAGAAGTTAAAAATGCTTATCAGCTACTTCCTGTCCGAGAAGTAGAAGAGGTTGGAATATCCATTGGCTCATGTCACACAATTTTAACAGTAGATTTAGGGATGCATCGCGTCTCAGCAAAGTTTGTGCCAAGGCTCTTGACAGAAGATCAGAGAATTCAACGTGCTTCGATTTGCGAAAATCTCCCGCAGCGAACGAATGAAGATGAAAATCTTTTGAAAAGCGTCATCACCGGAGACAAGACTTGGGTTTATGGGTATGACGTTAAAGCAAAACGAGAGTCAACGCAATGGAAGAGTTGCGGTTCGCCAAGCCCCAAAAAATGACAAGTCCACTCGAATGTTGATTATTTTTTTATCATAGCGGCATTTTTCATCATGAATTTGTTCTATCAGGCCAGACAGTTAATCAAGTTTTTTTATCTGGAAGTTTGAGACGTGTGAGAGATGCAGTACGAAGAAAGCGACCGGAAATATGGACTGCAGGAAAGTGGCACCTTCATCACGATAATGCACCAGAACACACAGCATTGTCAATTCGAGAGTTCTTGGTGAGACATGCGATTCCTGTCCTTCCACAACCCCCCTATTCGCCTGATCTCTCCTTATCTATTCCCCAAAATAAAAACGGTCATAAAAGGAAGAAGATTTCAAATGACAGAGGATATTATTACTAATAATATTTGTAACTTTTAATACTGTTAACAAAAATGACTGCTGTAAGACATTCAGATGTTGTCTTTTTTTAAATAATTCTCATAAAAGAAGTTTTTATGCACAAAGAGGCTTAAATTGAAAGAAGCTGACTAGGCCTTTTATACTGTATTGCATCGTATTGTATTGTATTAAGATGTTACACTACATTTCATGAAATAGGCAATAATGCAGGTTGCTCTGGGCAATTAAATATTTTCCTCCCCCTCCTCTTCAAAACCATTTTGTGGATCGATTCAAATCATGTTTGAAAAACGACATTAAGAAAATCAGTTTTCATTCTTCTGTACAAGTTCCAAATTTGTACGACATTTTCAAGCAATTTAAAAATGGAAAACGAACATGTCCCCCACTCGTTTGTCAACTGGAGAATTTCAACGACCCTGGTGCTGAACCCATGCTATTTTGGCCAACGACTGCCCACAAAAAAAAAACCTTTTAGAAATCACGCAATGTATTCAGACGAAAGATGTCGGAATCGTACTCACCACTCGTTTCATTAACCCCTTTCTGTTGGAACTATTTTGAAACATACCAAGAAACAATTTTTTCTTTGTTCAAATATCAGTTTTGCTTTCCTTTCGAACAATATTTATGAAAAATTGTGCAATTTCTGACACAACTCTATTGGAGGTCACAACCCACCAGTTGAAAATCACTGTCCTGGTGACAAACAATTTAAGACATATTTCCAAATACCTCGGTAGTTTGTGGTTACATTAATTTTCATCTCAACACCTCCCAATACCAAGGTTGTGGGTTTGAACAAAAAAAAGACATAATTTATAAGTTGTACCCTATTTGTAAAATAAATGATGCATTTAAGCAATCAACATCATGTGACACACTTCCCAATTTCTTATTTTAACCAGAGACAACAAGATTGTTTCTTCAAATTCTTCTGGCACAAATAAAGAAACAAAATAATCATGTTACATCATTAATGCAAACTACAATGTTGCAAAAAATAAACTATGTACAAACTGCATTCCTATATGCGATGCAGTTTACAACCTGTCCATCAAACACTCGACAATCACACTGAGAAAGGAATACAAGAATATATTAGCTCTAAAACATTCCACATCAGTGGCCTATGATTTGTACAGACAGCCGTATTGTACAGATTACGTATTAACCAATACCGGATGGAACCTTCGTCACCCTGTTTAGAAGAAATAACATTGCAAGGGATTCCATCCTGTTTACAAGAGAAAATATGGAAAGAAACATTTGGTCCATTGCAACTTCTGCCACCATTAACTTGCAGGATCTAATTTAGATATACAGTCCTTACCAGAATCCTTGTAAAATCACAGTTTACAAAAGAAAAAAAATGCAAGGGATGTTTGGTACATTTCAGCCTCTGCAATACAGGTGACATGACTCCATCGACCGTTTATCCAGATTATGCATTAACCAATACTGGATGCAATCTTCATCGTCCTGTATACAAGAAAATGATTAAAAGGAACTGCTAAGGACGTTTGATGCATCAGTCTCAGCCATCCACCATTGAATTGCCAGATATAATATAGATCCATATATATAGTTTGGACCAGAAACATTATTACATTGCTCTGTTTACAAGGATTGCATTAAAAGGGAATTCACCATGTTTAAGCGATAAAAATATGGAAAGAAAAAGGCTAGGGTTATTTGGTGCATCACCTGACATCCACCATTAACTTAAAGGGTGTAATGCGGATATACATTCCACCTTGAATTTGAAGACCCAATTGAAAGGCTGCCGCCTTCCCAAAGGAATTTACAATTGAACTCGTGGGCTACAATGCACATACATTAGACCCAAATTTTTACGAGGCTTTTAAAATCAATTGAAAGGCAATTCACCCTGTCTACATGAGAAAATATTGCAAAGGAACTGCCAGGAATGTTTGTTGCATTGCACAACCTGCCACCCACTATTAACTTGCAGGGCATAATGTAGATATACACTGTGGAACGGAAACCTTGTTACATTGCCCTGTTTAAAAGGAGTAACTTTCAAAGGGAATTCACTCTGTTTACAAGAGGAAATATTGAAAGGAAATTGCTAGGGACACCCTCTGCCATCCATCATTGTGACTGACGGCATCTAAGGTAGATGCAGAGTTATAATCTGTACTGGAAACCTCGTTACTTTAGAAGGTAAAGCAAAACAAGGAATTTAAGATAAAATAGCCATTATCGACATTAAGACCAACCATTTTGTTGCTTTTTTACAGACTTGACGATAATCCCGATTTACATTCTTCAGAAAATATAGAAATTGACAGTACTATATGACAAATTTACTGGAATTATCGTTATAAATTCAACGACAAGAAAGGAAACACTATTCTACATAATTCTCTAAAGTTACAGCCAATGAATAATAGTATTGGCTGCTCCTTTCCGACGAACGCTCACGAAAGATTCGATGCCGTCATTGTTTCCAAATAAGGACATCGACAGAATATAAATTCCTGCTGCCACTTTCAAACACAAATTCACAATTGAACTTGTGGGCTATTGTGTGTATATACACTGTGGAAGGGAAAACTTGTTACTTCGCCCTGTTTACATGGAGTAACACTTTATCTTCTTTCGATATGTATTTTAAACAATTGCGTTCAGATTTGCAGCTATGCATATCTATATGAACGTCAGGAAAGAGTTCAACAAGATGTATTCAATATTTATTGTAAACAGAATATTTGTGAAAATTCAAGTAATTGATCACGAGGATGAAGATTACTATTTTCCGGTCCCTCGAATGAAGACCTTGCTTCAAAATACGCATTGTATTTGCAGTGTGGTTCGACTCGTCCTACAATTCCTGACAATAATGAGATACAAATTGAACCTATAGAAAAGTTACCTCGAATTTCAAAATTTGTAGATGGAAGTTATACTTTGCAAGAGAAAATATTGAAAGGAAATTGTTAGGGACATTCAGTGCTTTGCACCCTCTGCCAACCACCATTGTGACTTGCAGCATCTAAGGCAGATACAGAGTTATAATCTGTACTGGAAACCTCGTTACTTTAGAAGGTAGAGATAAACAAGGTATTTAAGGTTAAGTAGACATTATCGTCATTAAGCCCAACCATTTTGTAGCTTTTTTAGAGACTTGACTATACCCCCGATTTACATTCTTCAGAAAATATAGATATAGACGGAACTCTCTGACAAAGATTACTGGAATTATCGTTATACAATTAATGAAAAGGAAGAAAACACAAATCTTCATTAATTCTTCTTGAGTTACTGCCAATGAACAAGAATATTGGCTACTGCTTTCCAACAAATTTTCACGAAATATTGGACGCCGTCATTGTTTCCAATTAAGGACATCGACAGAATATAAATTCCTGCTGCCGCTTTCCAACAGGAATTTACAATTGAACTTGTGGGCTATAATGCAGATATACATTAGACCCAAACTTTTACGAGGCTTTAAAAATCAATTGAAAGGCAATTCACCCTGTCTACATGAGAAAATATCGCAAGGGAACTGCCAGGAATGTTTGTTGCATTGCACAACCTGCCACCCACTATTAACTTGCAGGGTATAATGTAGATATACACTGTGGAACGGAAACCTTGTTACATTGCCCTGTTTAAAAGGAGTAACTTTCAAAGGGAATTCACTCTGTATACAAGAGAAAATATTGAAAGGAAATTGCTAGGGACACCCTCTGCCATCCATCATTGCGACTGACGGCATCTAAGGTAGATACAGAGTTATAATCTGTATTGGAAACCTCGTTACTTTAGAAGGTAAAGCAAAACAAGGAATTTAAGATAAAATAGCCATTATCGTCATTAAGACCAACCATTTTGTTGATTTTTTACAGACTTGACGATAATCCCGATTTACATTCTTCAGAAAATATAGAAATTGACAGTACTATATGACAAATTTACTGGAATTATCGTTATAAATTCAACGACAAGAAAGGAAACACTATTCTACATAATCCTCTAAAGTTACAGCCAATGAATAATAGTATTGGCTGCTCCTTTCCAACGAACGCTCACGAAAGATTCGATGCCGTCATTGTTTCCAAATAAGGACATCGACAGAATATAAATTCCTGCTGCCACTTTCAAACACGAATTCACAATTGAACTTGTGGGCTATTGTGTGTATATACACTGTGGAACGGAAAACTTGTTACATCGCCCTGTTTACATGGAGTAACACTTTATCTTCTTTCGATATGTATTTTAAACAATTGCGTTCAGATTTGCAGCTATGCATATCTATATGAACGTCAGGAAAGAGTTCAACAAGATGTATTCAATATTTATTGTAAACAGAATATTTGTGAAAATTCAAGTAATTGATCACGAGGATGAAGATTACTATTTTCCGGTCCCTCGAATGAAGACCTTGCTTCAAAATACGCATTGTATTTGCAGGGTGGTTCGACTCGTCCTACAATTCCTGACAATAATGAGATACAAATTGAACCTATAGAAAAGTTACCTCGAATTTCAAAATTTGTAGATGGAAGTTATACTTTGCAAGAGAAAATATTGAAAGGAAATTGTTAGGGACATTCAGTGCTTTGCACCCTCTGCCAACCACCATTGTGACTTGCAGCATCTAAGGTAGATACAGAGTTATAATCTGTACTGGAAACCTCGTTACTTTAGAAGGTAGAGATAAACAAGGTATTTAAGGTTAAGTAGACACTATCGTCATTAAGCCCAACCATTTTGTAGCTTTTTTAGAGAATTGACGATACCCCCGATTTACATTCTTCAGAAAATATAGATAAAGACGGAACTCTCCGACAAAGATTACTGGAATTATCGTTATACAATTAATGACAAGGAAGAAAACACAAATCTTCATTAATTCTTCTCGAGTTACAGCCAATGAACAAGAATATTGGCTACTGCTTTCCAACAAATTTTCACGAAAGATTGGACGCCGTCATTGTTTCCAAATAAGGACATCGACAGAATATAAATTCCTGCTGCCGCTTTCCAACAGGAATCTACAATTGAACTTGTGGGCTATAATGCAGATATACATTAGACCCAAACTTTTACGAGGCTTTAAAAATCAATTGAAAGGCAATTCACCCTGTCTACATGAGAAAATATCGCAAGGGAACTGCCAGGAATGTTTGTTGCATTGCACAACCTGCCACCCACTATTAACTTGCAGGGTATAATGTAGATATACACTGTGGAACGGAAACCTTGTTACATTGCCCTGTTTAAAAGGAGTAACTTTCAAAGGGAATTCACTCTGTATACAAGAGAAAATATTGAAAGGAAATTGCTAGGGACACCCTCTGCCATCCATCATTGCGACTGACGGCATCTAAGGTAGATACAGAGTTATAATCTGTATTGGAAACCTCGTTACTTTAGAAGGTAAAGCAAAACAAGGAATTTAAGATAAAATAGCCATTATCGTCATTAAGACCAACCATTTTGTTGATTTTTTACAGACTTGACGATAATCCCGATTTACATTCTTCAAAAAACATAGAAATTGACAGTACTATATGACAAATTTACTGGAATTATCGTTATAAATTCAACGACAAGAAAGGAAACACTATTCTACATAATCCTCTAAAGTTACAGCCAATGAATAATAGTATTGGCTGCTCCTTTCCAACGAACGCTCACGAAAGATTCGATGCCGTCATTGTTTCCAAATAAGGACATCGACAGAATATAAATTCCTGCTGCCACTTTCAAACACGAATTCACAATTGAACTTGTGGGCTATTGTGTGTATATACACTGTGGAACGGAAAACTTGTTACATCGCCCTGTTTACATGGAGTAACACTTTATCTTCTTTCGATATGTATTTTAAACAATTGCGTTCAGATTTGCAGCTATGCATATCTATATGAACGTCAGGAAAGAGTTCAACAAGATGTATTCAATATTTATTGTAAACAGAATATTTGTGAAAATTCAAGTAATTGATCACGAGGATGAAGATTACTATTTTCCGGTCCCTCGAATGAAGACCTTGCTTCAAAATACGCATTGTATTTGCAGGGTGGTTCGACTCGTCCTACAATTCCTGACAATAATGAGATACAAATTGAACCTATAGAAAAGTTACCTCGAATTTCAAAATTTGTAGATGGAAGTTATACTTTGCAAGAGAAAATATTGTAAGGAAATTGCTAGGGACATTCAGTGCTTTGCACCCTCTGCCAACCACCATTGTGACTTGCAGCATCTAAGGTAGATACAGAGTTATAATCTGTACTGGAAACCTCGTTACTTTAGAAGGTAGAGATAAACAAGGTATTTAAGGTTAAGTAGACATTATCGTCATTAAGCCCAACCATTTTGTAGCTTTTTTAGAGACTTGACTATACCCTCGATTTACATTCTTCAGAAAATATAGATATAGACGGAACTCTCTGACAAAGATTACTGGAATTATCGTTATACAATTAACGTCAAGGAAGAAAACACAAATCTTCATTAATTCTTCTCGAGTTACAGCCAATGAACAAGAGTATTGGCTACTCCTTTCCAACAAATTTTCACGAAAGATTGGACGCCGTCATTGTTTCCAAATAAGGACATCGATAGAATATAAATTCCTGCTGCCGCTTTCCAACAGGAATTTACAATTGAACTCGTGGGCTATAATGCAGATATACATTAGACCCAAACTTTTACGAGGCTTTAAAAATCAATTGAAAGGCAATTCACCCTGTCTACATGAGAAAATATTGCAAGGGAACAGCCAGGAATGTTTGTTGCATTGCACAACCTGCCACCCACTATTAACTTGCAGGGTATAATGTAGATATACACTGTGGAACGGAAACCTTGTTACATTGCCCTGTTTAAAAGGAGTAACTTTCAAAGGGAATTCACTCTGTTTACAAGAGAAAATATTGAAAGGAAATTGCTAGGGACACCCTCTGCCATCCATCATTGTGACTGACGGCATCTAAGGTAGATACAGAGTTATAATCTGTATTGGAAACCTCGTTACTTTAGAAGGTAAAGCAAAACAAGGAATTTAAGATAAAATAGCCATTATCGTCATTAAGACCAATCATTTTGTTGATTTTTTAAAGACTTGACGATAATCCCGATTTACATTCTTCAGAAAACATAGAAATTGACAGTACTATATGACAAATTTACTGGAATTATCGTTATAAATTCAACGACAAGAAAGGAAACACTATTCTACATAATCCTCTAAAGTTACAGCCAATGAATAATAGTACTGGCTGTTCCTTCCCGACATACTTTCACGAAAGTTTCGACGCTGTCATTGTTATCAAATAAGGACATCGACAGAATTCTAATTCCTGTTTCTGCTTACCAACAGGAATTTACGAATGAACTCATGGGCTATAATGCTGATATACATTTGACCCAAACTTTTATTTTGAGTAGATAAGACAGTATGGCTATTGCCTTGACATTAGAAAATGTTTTTCAGAAGGTATTGGAAGACCTTGGTCATACTTTCTGGACAGCTATTCCTATCATAGAAGCTGAACAGGAATACTTCTCCTATCCTGGCTTCAGAGCACAAATGATAATGCTCGAGTTAATGAAGAAGGCTGGCGCAGACTTAAAAACTGATTTAGCAAGGATCATCATCATATACATCGAGACGAACAATAATACCAAAAATTCTACAGCACTGTGAGTGGAGACGTAGACTTGTAGCAAAGTATAAGGAGATAGAGAACCTTCATCACTAACACTGTCAAGAGTATCACTGCCATTGCCTTGGGTCACCTGTTTCTACATGCCAATGGTTAAAAATCTCAGTCCTTTATTCCTCCATGTCTCCTGGTTATCCCAAGCAGATGATGACTGCAGCAATTGCAGCTTTTATCCCAACAGGAAGAATCTCACAGGTACTGGCCTATGTTCTACATAAATTGCACTTTAACACTGTCATAACTGGATCTTCTTGTCACCTTGGTCAAACAGTAATCAAGAACAAAGTTCTAGGCTGCATTGTATTGGGTGTGAGATGGTCCCAGTTGCCATAGCGGAATGTTTGGAGTTATGTTAAAAAATAGTGGAGAATGACCACAGCAGTCCATTTAATGATTAACGGATATAACGGGGTCAAAAGTCAATAAATTATATTATTACATCGAATGAATTATGATGTCAGACAAGAAATACGCCGTATCGTATCTGGAAAGCTTTGTACTCCGGGAAAGACAAAATAGTGATTTGAATTGCGAATCATGCAATAAATATTTTCCATTTATCGCCATGTGTACATTAGATCAAAAAACTATTATTTTTAAATATTTACATGAAATTTAGCGACTTGGCTGTTCTATTAGCACCTGGGACGATCGCCCTGGCTACAGAACTGGAAATACAAAGCAATAAATTGGTGAAAGGGTCTAGTCCTATGCTCGAATAAAGATTACGAAAATGGAACAAACCTTTCATGGAGCAGGATCTACGTTAAAGGCAGGGAAACCATTGAATGGCGAGCGATGTTTCAACGCAATGTTGGATTTAATTAAGAATTAACTCATTTTGTATTCCCTTTTTCTTGGAATACTTAAAAGATATAGAAAATTGTTTTCTGGGTAGAAGGAACTGTCTGATTTTTTCTCTTTTTCTCATATTATTGTATTTTTTTCCTTCCCCTGAACTATTTTAGAAATTTTCGCTGTTTTTTACACCTCTCTTCTCTTCGTAGGTGTTTTCCACAGTGGGAATTTTTCTGTGTTAAAACATAACTGATGCACAGTTTGTTATGACCCAAGAAACAAACATTCTTTAGTAATGCTCTGTTATCTACTAACAAATATATTAACTTGTAATTAATATGCATTTTGTTGAAATCTGTATGTAATTAATTTCTCTTATTTTGTAAATATTGTAATTACTTATATGACGAAAGGGTTAAATGTAAGAAGGGACTACATAGTCTCAATTTCGCCCTAATAAAGTCGTTTGTCTGTCTGTCTTCCACGACCATACAACAAGACACATGAAGAACAGCTTTCAGAATGAACTTGGCTGTTTTTTTCAAAGGCAAAAAGGAAGTTATGACCACAGCGAAATCTTATCAATATTTGCTAATTCACAGCAATTAATCTCTCATGGATATCTGAGTTAACATCCTCTTAACAAAGGCTAGATTGGTCAATATGGATATTGAAACAATAGTGATGGAAAGTTAACAGAAAATGAACGAGTTAGTATCTTTCCATTTCTCTTTTGCCATACAATGAAGTACAGAAACTGTGCAAGGGTTTGAGAAATGAAGTACTGTTGTAAGTGTAGGCTGTGAAAATATAAACAAACCATCACCTTTATACATCTTACACTTGGATGCTACGCAAGATGAAATGTATCAATCAAGAATAATACGGAAGAAAAGATTACCTATGACAACAATCATTTTATGTAAATCCCAAGCGATTCAAGTATAAACAGAAGTTTTAATTATCACGGTAAGCAAAAGAGGCATTTTTTCACTATTGTTTAGTGCACAAAGTCACCAAATCGATTCCAGAAAGAGCACAAAAATACAAACATTTCTTGCATCTCAAAAATTTCGACATTTTCCGCAATTTCAGTCCATAATCATTAAATATTTAAACAACTCATCATTATCCATGTCGCTTAGAAAGAAAATTTGAATAACTGGACTTAGAAGCAATCGAAGATAAGGTAGTGAAATTAGCGATCGTGGCACCAATATTACGATCCGAGGACCAACTGGGATCAGCGAACCGTCACGCCAAAGTCTCACTATATTTAGGCTTACCATACATCCTGGTTTCAAGATCTTGTTCCAACAGATTTTTTTCCCGACTCGGAAAGTAAATACGAAACAAAGTGAGGGGTAGAGGTAAAAAATCCAGAAATTATTAATCATTTTGTCCCAGCTGTCTCTCCAGTATATAAGCGTATGCCTAACTATACTCCTCATTTTTTTGTATTTCAGCAAAGGAGTTGTTGAAAGCGACTCATTGGAAGGGGAAACTCCCTACAACAACCCAGATTTTGTAGTAGAAATGTTTAGTGAAGCAACACGGCAATGTCGATCTAATATAGAATGAAGAAAGTCAAGGAGGAACAACCGCCATATACCAGACAGAAAATGAAGCTGCTACACGAAACTTAAGTCAGGTTTCTAACTTACGCAAAGAACGAAACTTGTACAATATCAAATTTCTACTACACGCATTTGAAAAATGAGGATGGAGAATTTTATTTTATTTGATAACCCATATTATTGCGATTGAGTTAACAAGATGGGCGAGTACTGCCTGTGTGGAAAACTTGGACATAACGCAGGATGTTGCATACGAGGAAAAAATTATAAGGAAGAGAAAATTCTTGGGGTTAATGAATGATAAACATATGCGAGAAATTTACATAGACCTTGCATTTACAAAGAAAGATACCATCTTCAGTCTTCTTACAGGCTATTCCCGACGATGGTAAACATGTGCCTAAATCTGAAGTTATTTAAGAATAAATTTGCACAGACCTTCCATTTTGTTACGATCTGCGACTTACATTATTTGGCGTTACTTGCGAACTGTGTATTAAGTTGTGATTACAACATTTGGTTGCGTCATCTTATTGTCCATAGAAGTTGGGAATTTTTATTTATCTTAAAAAGCTATGAAAAAAGATTAGTATGCATTTCTTGCATTATTGGGAAAGATGACGAAGAAATTTTACATGAACTTAAGTAAATGCAATACCTTGCTTAGATGATTGGCTATTGAATGGTGAAAGAACAGTGTCCCCTTCATTACTTGATTCAAAATGTTTTGGGAATTACTATAAATTAAAGAAAACTGTATTATGTTATGCTAAAAACCTTAAAAGTCTTTAGCAATTATAATTGACACAGTAAGTGAAAATTTGTGTGTAACAACCAAGGCGATGACGAGGGCAAAAAGGTTTGTGTAATATTAATAATTTCATGAAAGAAACAACGCCTGGAATTTTCTTTGAAAGTTTGTCAATATTGGTATAATGTGGCTTAGTTCCATCGAGCAGACATTCAAACAGTACTTCCAGTACTGAGAATACAACAATGTTCGAAAAAACCCACAGCGATGGATTTCTAATTTCAAAAGCTGAGAACGCCATTAAAGAATATACAGGGTGTCCCTTTCAAACCTCCTCCACTTTAATCCATCACTGTTTGTGTACCCCCAGGTAGCGGCTTTGCAGCCGACCATCATCTACCAACTGGACACCCCCCTCCACACTGGAGTTTGCACGTTCAAAAATCTCTCTTAGAAACCTTAATGAATCATTGGATTGATTGATATGGTCTTTATTTGGGGCGAGATTGAGATTAAGAAGTCCCATCTTCCACCTAATTTTAGGGCACGATGGACCAGTCATATGGTCCCCGCATTCACCAAATATCACTCCCCTGGATTTTTTATGGGTAATGTAAAGGGCAGAGTGTCCGCTACCTGTGTGCCTGACTTTCCAACGTTACGAGCCCACATCCATGACGTGATTGCCTCAGTAACCAAGGACACGTTGGACAGAACATGACTTTCTTCGTGCAACCAATGGGTCACTTATTGAAGTGTGCTAATCGAACAATTGTTACACAAATTCTTTGAGTCATGGAATAAAATTCTGAGTTCCTCTTTCGTATACCACAAATTGTATTCATATAGCTTTTCCAGTTTCTCCAGTGATGGATTGAAATAAAAGCAGTTTGAATGGGACACCCTGTACTTAGATCGTAAGGATCACGAATATAAGATAGAGAAGAATCGAACAATATGCCTGCAGATGAAACAGATTTTACCTCAGACCTGTTCAAACCAAGTATTGAAAAAATACAATTCATACATTGTAACTAGAGAAATTTACGCATATTGAGAAACAAAAAATAACCTGGGCCTTTGCGGGCTCTGTGGTCGCTTTGTTAGTCATTAAGATCTCCCAGGAACTGCGAATAACCAATTTTTAGGAAGCATTTTTCCTAAAAGGATACACCAAGCAAAAACATCACTTTCTGATTCTCACAGACAATGCATAAGACAGACCAGGAAGATTATGTATTCATTCAACTGCACTGTGCATAAGAAAACGGAAAACGGTTTTTATTCCATTTAAAGAAATCAGTCTGCAAACTATATTCGCAGAAACTAAGAACACCTTTCATGCCAATAACGACAGAGAATTAAGTCATGATTCTTGGAGAAGCACAAAAATCTTAAAAATTGGTTTTTACAGCCGAGAAGCTGTAAGGCGTTTCAAGCATTAGAGAACATACTGTTACACGATATGAATTAAACTTGAGAAAAAATAGCATGGCAGACAAATTTGATGATTTCATGCTCCAATACATGATAAAAAAGGCTGGAAAGTTCGATGACGTTACGCTCCAATACAGGATAGAAAAGGCTGGAAAGTTTGATGATATCATATTCTTATATGTAAAGGAATGGAATTGGACTTCAAAATCAGTCAAGGATAGCTGGGAATACGTTTCAAACAATCAAGAAAATTCTGTTCAACAATGTAAACATTTTAAAAAATTGCAGGAAAGTTTGATGATGTAGTATTCTGACACACAATAACCAAGACTTTTTGGCAGGACGGGAATAAGAAGACACTTGTATATAACGACAAATGGAAATTTTATCTTTTGCGATAACTTTCACTCAAACAAAAGAAGTGAGAAATGCAACAAATTCTGGAAAACAATATCGTGTTCCAATACACAGAAAGTTGCTAGTCGTTGAGATTGATGGCAAAACTGGGAACAAACCGAGATGCCTCTGCACCAGGAAAAAAGAAGGCTCAGTCAAATAGAAGTTGAATACAGGCAATTCCTACTTTCGTTTAATTGCCAGATATATAAAAGAATTGAAGGTAAAATAGAAAAGGAGCTGCAAGATAATCAGTTTGGTTTCAGAAGAGGAAGAGGGACTAGAGATGCTATAGGATGTATGAGGATGATGATAGAAAGAGCGCTAGAAGTCAATAAAGATATGTATTTTTGTTTTGTAGATTGGGAGAAAGCTTTTGACTGAGTGAAATGGGATAAAATGCTGGGTATTTTAAACAAAATAGGAATAGATTGGAAAGATAAAAGACTGATTAAAAACCTTTACTTTGATCAAAAGATTAGAGTCAGGGTTGAAGGAGAAGAAACAGAAAGTACTTCAATAGGGAGGGGAGTGAGGCAGGGATGTCCTATTTCACCAGAGATATTTAATATTTACGCAGAAATAATAACAGAAGCGTTGATGAAAGAGAAAGGATTTAAGATAGGAGGTGAAAGTATTACCACCATTAAATATGCAGTTGATCAGGGATTAATAGCATAAGGCGAGAAAGAACTTCAGAGGATGACTGACAGACTAGTGGAGGTTGGCCAACAATATGGAATGAAGTTCAATGCTGAATAAACGAAAGTCATGGTGGTTTCAAAGGAACAAAGAATTAAATATAACGGTAAATGGCCAAAAATTGGAACAAATAAGTAGTTTCAAATATCTTGGCAGTATTTTAGCACAGGATAGAAGTAGTACACAGGACATCAGAAGTAGGATTGCATTGGCAAAAGCAGCATTTAACGAGAAGGAGCTTCTCACAAGCAAGAAAATAAATTTAAAAACAAGGAAGAAATTAGCAAAATTCTACATATGGAGCATAGCTCTTTATGGTGCAGAGATGTGTACAATAAGGAGAAAGGAGGAAAAATATTTAGCAAGTTTTGAGATGTGGGTATGGAGGAGGAGGATGAAAGTGAAATGGACAGAGTGGAAGAGAAACGAAAAAGTATTAGTAATGATGAGAGAAGAAAGGATGCTAATAAAAGCAATCAGGAAAAGAAAAGCAAATTGGATAGGGCACACATTGAGAAGCCAGTGTTCACCGACCTTTCTCCCTGATTTGGTATCCGATGTATATAAACGGCAAAATGATGTTTTAATGAAATTTTGGACACAAGGTGTTTAGCAAACGAAGAAAATTTGCTGTTTTACGGGAGAAGTTTATGGTATTTACGGACGCTTCGCCCTGGTAGTTGGTCTGGGTAATTCCAGAACAGCTAACGGAGATTTTACCATTGGAGGACGAAAAGGCCATTTATTTAGCAGAGGCGCAGGCAGCATTGCTGGGAGCACATGCAGCAGCAGAGCAGCTTCCACTGGACAGAAACTTAGGAGTGTACTGCGACAATATGGCTGTTGTATTTGCCTTGTCTAAAGGGAAAGGCACCCTTTTTATGTATTCCATGCTTAAAGAATTGTATATTGCTTTAATAAAGAAATTGTCACAAGACGTGACATGGGCGTACATTCTGACGCATCTCAACCTCGCCAACCGTCCTTCCCGGACTGTCCTGCCCACTATATGCCAGGCCGGCTCGTCGTGGTGGCCGTTTGAACCTGGTATATAAGGGGTAGGTCAGCCGGGAGCAAAGAAAGTTGGTAATCGGCAGTGAGAGGTTGCGGTGAAGCCGGAGCGTGCCTTAGAAGGCAAAATTACCAGAAAACGAGGAAGAGGGAGAAAAAGAATAGGAATATTAGCGAATTTAACCCTTATGTACCAACGGTACTAACCAGCCAATCAGAGATCGGGACGTTATTGTTTATATACCTTGGTTACATTATGTGTTTACCTAAATATTTTTTTACTGTAATGTACCTTTCCAGAACTTTTATTGTAGAAACAACTATAAACAAACTATTATTGTTGTTCATAGCAACGAGTATAAACAAAGTATGTTTTATTTAGTTTGGGCACATACGTACTGGAAGCATTTCCATTAATACGAACGATTATCTACATTACTATTCGTAAGAACGTCTACATCACATAGATATTTTCTCTTAATTTTCCTTTGTATCTTCCTTACCGTTTCATTTTCGTAATACCCGTTCATTGGTAATTTAACTCTTCTGACATTTTCCAATGGAAGCAAACGCTCATCAAAACAGCAAATAAATAGTCTCTCTCTAGAGTGAGTCGAGGCGTAGAAGAATATCCCCTCACCCTCTCCCCGCTCTTCCACTGGGAGGAAATGGAGAGTGTGATCTGTGCCGATAATACTCCCTCCAAGGGAGAGTGTGTTACCGCCCCCATTCCTACCATTATGATTACGCCGCCCTCATCAGACCCCGTGCCCCGATCTCCACGTGCTACGGTGCAGCGAGATGAAGTCGCCGCCAGTGCCGCGTACAAAGTTTTATCGCCCTCAAACGGCGCCAAGGAGAGAGGCGTCTCTTTCTACAGGAAAGCGCCTACAGTGAAAAAGTCTCCCGTGACGACTCGCGCAGCTGCTCGCGGGAAACTCGGCAAACCCGCCCTGCCATCCACCGCCGCCACCACCGATGACGCAACTGTTGTATCAGCTGGCCCATCATCCGTCTCCGATGCCGCCTCCACCTCATCTACGGATGCCGCCTCCATCTTATCATCTGACGCCGCCACAGCAGTCGCGTCTCCCGCCGCCATTACGCCCTCATCCACCGAGCCATCGCGTGACGCCAACGGTAAGTCGATCTCGGTCGAAAACTGTTTATCTGGTATTGCCTCAAGTAGCGTGCCCCGCATTGTAAGCCATATCAGGAGCCGAGCTGACGGCAAATTCGTTGCAGGTAGCCCTAGTATTAACGATGTTATTAATAATTGTTGTGCCATCTCCTCCCCGCCCTCCCGCCCGCCTCCCTCGGAGGCAAATTCCGATAAGGTGTCGGACGGTTCTGCCGCGATTAACGCCGCAGACGCCTTGGAAGCGAAACGTGACTCGCATATCCCTCCCACCCGCATCACGGATGGGAAGGTGAAATATGCATCCATTCTCCGCGTCTTGGCCCCCAAGCTGCGATTTGCCACCACAAACTCTATAGTTGGCAAATCGTGCGTGGTCAAGGCGCACTGTGCGGCTGATTATCGATTCATACGCCGCTACCTGGATAATATGAGGATCAGTTACTGGACAAACACTCTCCCGGCTGACCGAAATAAGTTGTTTGTTATTCGTGGACTTGAAGTCCTTACGGAGCCGGGCGAGATCGCAGAGGACCTCACTGCGAAGGGATTCAAGGTCCATTTGGTTAAGCAACTCATGACCACAAGGAGCGAAGGGGCGGGGTCCAATCCCGCGATCTTTCCGCGGCCATCGACTGCGCGGAAAACAGCCGCGTTCTCGGTCTCGCTTAAGGACCCATCCCAGGAGGAGGCTCTTTTAAAACTTAAAACTTTATTATTGGTTCGAATCAATGTCGAGCCGTATATCACCTCCGCAGGTCCCGCTGTGTGCCATAATTGCTTGAGGTATGGCCACGTTGCCGCAACGTGCGGGATGCCCGCTCGCTGCAATAAGTGCGGCGGGGACCATCCAATCTCACTCTGCGAGTGGGGGAGATCCACCCCCCCTTCATGTGCGAATTGTGGAGGCCAGCACCGGGCCACATACAGAGGCTGCCCCGCATTTATTGAAATAAAAAATCGCCACGTGCGCGAGGTTCCCCCCCCCACTACTGGGCCCTCCGCTCAATTTGTGCCGGCCCCTCCCCCCTCCACCAACGCTTGGACGGAGAGGCAGAGGAAGAGCCTAACAGACTTCCCTCCCCCTCCCCAACCATTCGCATGGGGAAGGAGGTCGCAAGCTCCGCCGCGCGCCGCCAAACCGGTTTCTCCCCTCTCCTCGATCCCTCTCCTATCCCAACTCCCTCCCCCCCCTCCCGCCCTACCCTGCTTCGACTTAAATGAAGCCGCCTTGCTAGGAGAAGATCTCCATATTATCCCTCCTCCCCCTGAGTTCCTCGTCCCTCCCCCTCCCGAGTTCGGCCCCTTTCTTTTCGGAAAGGACGCCTGCTCTTCCTCAGATCCCACTCCCGCTCCCCTTCCCCCAACCTTCCCCTCCCCCAACACCGCTCCTACAATTCCCGCCTTTAATTTTTCCAATATTGACTGGCAGGCGGTCTTACGATGGACCGTCGGCCTCATCTCAGAGATTTCGGCTTCACCGTCTCTTGACCCCGGCCGGATAATTAACTATGTTCTTTCTTCTCTAACTAACCTAGTCTTAAGAACTTAATGGATAAGTCCTCTCGCGTCCGACACCTTACCGTTTTTCAGTGGAATTGCGATGGAATCATCCCCAAGCTTGTCGACCTTCATCATTTGATTAGTGTCCATAAGCCAGACATTCTGGCTCTCGGTGAGACCTGCCTACAGCCTGATAAAAATCTATTTGTGCCTAACTTTGCCATTTATCGGAGGGATCGGATAGCCGGGGCTTCTAATTCGGGTGGGATAAGAGGGGGGGTTGCTATCCTCATCAAACGATCCCTCGCGCACGAGGAACTGGTCATTCCGCCGCTGGAATGCGTCGAAGCGGTCGGCATTTCGGTTGGAACGACCGGAGGGTGGCTTAATTTTATCTCCGCCTACCAGCCTGGGAGTAAGCGACTCATTACGGCAGACGTCTCAGCTCGTCGCTCTGAAGTGCCGCCCGACATTCGTCATAGGGGATTTGAACGCCAAGCACAAGGAGTGGTTGTGCGTATCGACGAATGCTAACGGGAAAAAGCTCCTACGGTGGATGGAGGAGGAGGAAGTCGAACTCCATGCTCCGGAGGAGCCTACTCACTTCCCATATGCCGCACGCCATAGGCCCGATATCCTCGACGTAGTTCTTTCGCGCAATTTCCCCTACCCTATCCCTTCCCGAGTCCTCTCCGACTCCACCTCCGACCACCTGCCAATTCTCCTCTCCATTTCCGCCTCTCCCACTCCAGCACCCACCCCCCCCTCCCCGTTCCTTCCACTGGGAAAGGTTCGCCGAGGAGCTCTCCGATTCCCTTGAAAGGGAATGGGAGAGCCTCGAAGTGAACCTCACCCCCACCTCCATCGACCGAACCATCTCTCTCCTCTCCCAACTCATCCTCCTGGCCATGAAGGCCTCGGCCAAAAAACCCCGCCCCCATCCCCTCCTTTCCGATGATCTTCCCGCCCCCATCCGCGACCTAATGCGTGAAAGGAATGCGCTGAGGCGTCGGTTCCAGGTGACGCGACACGATAGCTTTCGCGTTGCGTATAATATTCTCGCTCGCGAGGTTAAGGACCAGGTGCGCCGACACAGAGAGGCCACCTGGCACAAAAAACTCGCGGGTTTGCGACCGCAGGATAATTCCCTGTGGAGAATGGCTCGCGCACTGCGAAGCGGGCGTCGGGCGCCTCCCCCCCTCCGTCACGAGGGCGGCCTCCTCATCACAGATGAACAGCGTGGCCGCCTCTTTGCCGAGAGGATGCGGGAGACGTTCACGCCCAATGACGAGCTGGGCTATGCAGAGACGGAGGAGGAGGCGGAGGCCCTCTCCATCTCTCTGGCATGGTCTCCTACGCCTGAACCACTGCCCTGCGAACCCAAAGAATTGGCCGCTATAATTCAGTCGCTAAAAAATAAGCCATCCTCCGGCCCTGACGGCATTCCTAACACCGTCATCAAACACCTGCCTCCAGCCGCTCTGCTGATCTTGGCTGACGTCACGAACGCCTGTCTTGCCTGCGGATATTTCCCTCTCGCGTGGCGGCGCTCTCGCGTCATAATGCTGCCGAAGAAGGGAAAGATCCTCTCGGATCCTGCGAGCTTTCGGCCCATCAGCCTCACCTCAACCCTCTCGAAGGTTTTAGAAAGGGTGATACTGAGCAGATTAAAACCGTGTCTCTTACCCGCGATCATTCCCGAGCAGTTCGGCTTCGCGGAGAAAGTTTCCACCATCCACCAAGTCACGCGCCTGACGGAGCTGGTAATCGAGGGATTTAATTCCAAGAGAACCACCTCCGTCGCATTTCTCGACATCGAGAAAGCCTTTGATCGCGTATGGCTTCCCGGTCTGATGCTCAAGCTTCATCGTCTCGGCGTTCCCCTTGATCTTCTCCGCATTCTCCTCTCCTACCTATCCGACCGCTCCTTCTCCCTCTCGCAGGGATCCTTTTCCTCCCCTTTTCTCCCCATTTATGCCGGTGTTCCGCAGGGGGGGGTATTAAGCCCCCTGCTGTTCAATGCCTACATAAATGATATCCCATCCCATCCCGCCACCTCTCTTTTCCTCTACGCCGACGACACTGCGATCGCGGCGACGCATCACCGGGCTAATCAGGCCCTCGATTTTGTGCAGGAACACCTGGACCTAATCGAGGACTGGTTGGACGAGTGGAAGGTCTCCGTCAATCCGAGCAAATGCTCCTTCGTCACTTTCGCCCGCATTCAGAAAACACACTGCTCTCCCCTTTATTTACGCGATGCTAAAATTCCGCGGAAAAACGCCGAGAGGTTTCTAGGTGTAGTTATGGATCGAAAGCTTTCATGGGAGGACCATGTTTCGCACGCCATCTCACTTGCCAACCGCGCCCTCCATGCCCTACGGCCGCTCCTTCACAGGAAAAGCCAACTGGGTCTAGTAGACAAAAGGACCATCTTTTTGTCCGTCCTCAGGCCGATTCTCCTCTACGGGGCAGAGGTCTGGGGACTAGCCTCGAAATCGAGGCTGGGCAAAATACAAGTGATGCAGAACAAGGTCCTCCGCATGATTACCGGGCCAAGATGGTTCATTCGGAATGACCAGATCCACAGGGAATTAAATGTAGCTGTCATAGAGCATTATCTAACAGAGTGCGCTAATAGATTTTTTGCAAGGCTGCGTCTCTCCGAGCGTAAGTTAATCCGCGATTTGTGGAGCGATGAAGGACTCGCACACAAGCATAAGATGCCTCGATCGCAATTACCACCCACGCTTTCTACTAAAAAACGCGTGCGATCACGTAAATTCGCACGCGTCATCACCAAGCTTCCGTGCGCTTTAGCCCCATTTCGTCCCTTTCCTCTGCGACCGCCTATTATCGACCCGTCTGGGTCAACGAACGAGGTGTTATTCCCAGGCTCATGCCCTTCCCCACCCCCTACTCCCATGCGAGCGCCGCTCGTCCATCCCCCCTCCCCTCCCAGGTCCTCGGCCGAAGAACTTCACTCCGGCCAATGACCCTCCCCCTCTCCTCTTCCTAGGAGAGAGCTACCAGCTCGCCTCCCCTCCCCTCCCCGGTCGCTGACCGTGGGAGCGAACCCTCTTCCGCATTCCTCCCCACTCCACTCTCCCAGGCTCTTGCCGGCTTCCCTTCCCTCTCCCCTCCTTAGGCCACTGACTGGGAACCACCACAACAACCTTCGCTCCCCTCTTCCGGGGTCTCCGACCTCCGAAGTAAACACTGACTCCTTTCCCTTTCATACGCCTCTGCCAGCGGTCGTCAATATTGACGGCCGCAACCCTTATTTACTTTGCCCCGCACGGAAGTTCTTTCTACCGCCAGAGCCCGACTAACTCCCACGCCCCAAACTAACGTAGCCTAATCATTTATTTATAGTGACTTCGTTTCTATTCGGCCCAATTGGCCTTTGAAGTGTTTTTCTTTACTTTTGTAATAAGTGTTTAGCTTTAGAAAAGTATTAATTTTAATTTTAAAATAAGAATTTCCGTCAGCTCATAAACATTCTGGTGAAAAACATTGAGTGAAAGTGCTACTTAGTAGGCCCTGATATGGCGGGGATTGACCCATAGGAGACGACGTTTTTTACAATGTAAGAGGTAATTCAGATAATACAGGCTTCAGCATAATCATGCCGAAGTGGTCTACGACCGGATCGGCTTACCTACACCGGGGAGGAACCCCGGGCTTTTCAATGGCGATGGTCTCTCTAGAGTAGATGCCAACCAATAAAGACAGGCGTATGACCTTTCATATTTGCATTTTAAAATTCATTAGAATGGAGATAGCTTGAATAGAATAGACCAAACTCGGAATTTAAAATATTCCACAGCCCCTCCATATAGTTCAAAAATGTTTTCAAGACTAACATTTTACATTTGTTGAAGAGAAATTATGGACTAATTTAAGACGAGTTCCTTTTAATTTATTTAATGGTAAGCAATTAATACTTTCCTTAAAACCTTTATATATTTATTCCTTTAAGATTTATTTCAAAAGATTTTAGTTCATCAAGTAATTTAAAACATTATCAATTGCTTTGATGACTTTTAATTACACAGTTTTAGGTCATCTGTAAAATTAAAGTGTTTAAAAATTAAAATCGAAACAACTTCTCGACAGGAAAGACAGCTAATGATAAGGTAATGACACAATGTTGTTTAGTGGGTAATCTTTTTCATAATTTACGATTTCAAAGGTTCTGTTGGTATTACTAAATATAATAACATTTGAAAGCAAATGACAAAAAATAAGATTTTTTTTTAAAATGACCAAATGAAAACTGTGCAAGCAAACCATGTAACAGGCTCTCTAGTATGTTTTTAATGCAGAAACGGTGGCGAATGAATATGTGATTTGGAATTCACAAAAACAATTTTATAGACAGATGAAGCGACCTTCAAAACAAATGGAAGAGCGAATTGCCACAACTGCGCACTGTAAGGCACATATTCGTTACGAGGAGATACAACAAGAGCTTAACATACCAGGTGTGACTGTTTAGGCAGGGATGAGTTCCTTTTTCGAACAAACGGTAACAGCAAACAATTACCCAGAGCTACTACAGGCCAAACTGACTTGTTCTTAAAGATGCTAATGTGATTTGGCAGAAAGACGGAGTTAAACCTTCGGTAAAGCTACATACCTGCCACCACGTACATCAACCCACATGAATTCATCTCATTCTGGAGGAATTAAGAGCAGATATTTCACTTAGAACATGGCCGAATTGATAAAAGAGCTAAGTTTGACGACTCTATTGTTCGTTACATTAACAAAGAATAAAAGGAATCGCGAATGAAATGGATGACAATTTGTCTAATGCTGAAGCATTCACAGATACCTCAGGAACTCAGCCTGTAACAATCATAGAAAACACCAGAAAAAATCCTCGGCAACTCAGCGGAAAATAGCAAACATCACCGAGTATAACCATGTGGAAGTGGACCACGAAATTCAAATGGAACAATAAAAAATTAATGAGCCCAAAGGTATAAAAGGCTCAAGTAGCTTCAAATTCGCCGCACGGAATCTGCTATGCTAAAGACCATCCACATAAACTGAAAGTCGTAAACATGTTACTTCAGTCGTGATATGCACTGTCACAATGGAGGAAATATACTCTTCATTCGATATCTTACAAAATTATGGAAAAAGAAGCGAAATGAATATTGTGTCGCAAGGACTGGAAAAAGAAAGGAAGGAATGACAAGCGTCAAAATAAAACATGGAACGATATGCCCCGTGTTGATTAAACGATACTGCCAGCATGGACAATACATTTTAATTCTGGAAAGTTTCATCGAGCCAGAACTGCTGCTAACAAGGCAGACTCACAAACTGGCAAGTTTGAAATTATTTTCGAATCAACAATTCTCGCACCATTTTACAAGAACAGCTCACGGCAAGTCCAGAAACATACGTAACAATGTTCTGCCACTTAAACCAACCAGGAATTTATAAATAATCCCACTGAACTACAATAACACACATCAATTTCGAGTAGGTTGATATGTCTTCTGGAAACCACTATCTCAAGATAAGCAAATATACTCATAAATGCAGGCAAGTTTGATGATATTGTTTTTCGGTACACTATACTTAGGAGAAATGTCCCTAATTTGTTTTAACTTCTTTCAAGTTTATTAATATACTAGCAAATATGAAAAATTTAATTTTTTTTCATTAGATTAAAAAGTCATTAAATTGTGTTCAAACCTTCAAAGTTTTTTAAAATATTAGTAAATATGAAGAATTGAAATCTGTACCCGTTAAATTAAAAAGCCATTAAATTGTGTTTGCCTCTTTATTATTTAAATTTTGATAAATGTGAATATATGCAACGTGCGGCCTGATGAGGTCTCCGTTAAGTAACATTTGGCCTTCCAATAAAAAAAGCTTCCCCATCCCTGGTTTACACCGATAATTTGATCAAGGAAAACAGGAAATCTAAAAAACCTAGAGCAGAAAAGAAGGATACGGTGCAAAGACCACAAAAGAATACATTTTCACGTCAATTATCTGCCAACTCCTCCAACATTTTTTGAGTGGCGAACCAAGGTAATTTTTAACGCACATACTAACCGTGCCCATACTGATGTATATAAGATGGTTGATACTCTTTAAGCATTGCTGAATTAGTAAGGAAGCAGACAAGTTTGATGACGTAGTATTATGATACACGATAACCAATGATAAGACTTTTTGGCAACATGGGAAAAAACAGACATGTCTTGATAACAAGTCGAAGCTTCATCTCTCAAGCCGACTTAAAGAACAGAAGTGGAGAACGATGTGTACCTGTACAGCGAGAGCATGGGACAAAAATAACAGCTCACTATCATCATAAGACAGATATGAAATTAAATGAAATTTCATAATCCGACAAGTTCAACAATATAGCAACATAATATTCATCTCACGGTGGCTATTGATTGCGGTAGTATTTACTTGATAAATAATGCGTCTTGTCAGCATAAATATCATTTTGATTTGACCCAATCTTGCATGCACCGCATCTATTCAAGTAGATATGCTTAAGTAGGTGACACATTACCTTCTTTGTCACTAAAGTAGAAGTTGTTGAGAAATTGAACGAATCAAACATTATCAACTTATCCGGATCAAACAATTAATGTCAAAACCCAAACGCAAATACAAGGAGTACAAACAATAATACAGCGGCACTATATAATGAATACCTCTGTTGGCATCATGCTCGCAACTAGTCATAATAGCCAGTTATTTCTTAGATTAACCCAGTTTTATTTACTGGCAGAGATTGGCGACTCTTTTAATAATATTATGTAATAAAAGCTGACAAATCAACATTTCATCTTACGAGACAGCTTTAAGACTAACGACCAACTGGAAGAAATCCAGAAGACAGACAAAAACTTCACCAACAGATTAAGATGCTAATGGATTCAAAATCTCATCACAGGATCACATTAAAAAATATAAACCACAACAGAAACTTGGAAATATTTTTGTGACAATAGCTATCTCAACAAAACAAGAAATTAATAAATTTGCTAGCAACTTCAAAAAATATCCCTTCAACTGCCAATTTTCCAAAATTGCTATAGAAAATGAAATTGCTGAAAAGTTTGAGGATGTGATGTACTGATATACAATACCGACAGAGAATAGTTAATCATGTTAAATATGTTTCCAAACAGCTTCTTCATGTTAACATTTCAGTAAATTTACACGGTCAATAGCAGTTGGACAATAGAACAATGCTCGGCTAGAACATTACCCACGCAACCACAATCGCTACTGCTGTGATAATGGTAGTGTGGACAGATTTTACCATCGTACTAGAATGGATTTCTACAGCTCCAGCCAGACGGAAGACCTTTGTAGAGAATAGAGTTGTGGAAATCCAGGAAAATACCTCTGCAACAGACTGGAGACATGTGCCATCACGAGATAATCCTGCAGATATGATCTCACGAGGAATGAGTGCAGACGCGCTCATACACAGTAAGCTATGGTGGAATGGTCCATCCTGGCTTCTAGATTCACCATCAGCATGGCCGATCTTACATACTCAACTTATCACAGGAGACACTCTTGAAGAAAGGATAGCATGATGCTCGGCTAGCAAGTCTCATGTGGACTATTGAGCAGAGTTCAGCAAGCAACATCACCCATGCAACCACATTCGCTACTGCTGTGGTAATGGCCGAGTCATTACCCTTACCATTTTTGGTCAAGCAGATGCCTGAATCCCAATTTGTTGCTATCATACGCATTGCATTGGCAGTCTACCATGACAGATTCTGCACTTTGCATGTTGAGAAGGATTGTAAGGACAATTGCTACAATTACGGCAAACGCAGATCGTAGGGCTCAAGTTCGTGCATGAGGATGGCAGTCTAGAGTTCTTTTCTAGCAGGACTTGGTACTCTCATTGAGTCACTTCTTGCACGATTACCTGTCTTTTGTTACGATTCGAGGGATGATGCCACACCACCCCTGATTTTCTATCTAGGGAGAACTAAATTGTCTGAAATTCTTGCAGTGTATGGTGCAGGTCAACTAACTGAGGAGGACAAGATAGTGAAAGAAATGGTGAAACTCACTGCACATTGGAGGCCCGATCCTCGTGAGCATGGCATAATCAGAGATAAGCTTGCATTGGTAACAAAGAATATATTGAGCCCTCGAGCTGTCCTTCAGCCGATAGTTGCTCATATGCAAGACACACTCTTTCCTAATTTAGTACTGGTAGGAATGCGGACAGTGAGATTTGGTAGAGAAGTTATGGATTTGGTGGCACAGTCTGCAACATTCTATGAGAAGTTATTTCATCCTGTCCCCTCTGCAATCTTTACCGAGAATGGCTTCAATGCCCTTCAAGCTATTGCGGGAAACCTAACTGCAGTGGCGATTCCAGCACCCAATGTGGTTCTCACTCTACTCCCCGATGACCAGGTGACAGTTGTTATCGGCGGGCTGAGTACCTATGATCTGTGGGGCCTGGTAGAATGTCTGGCCAGCTCAGAGCGCACTAGTATGGCCAACAAGGCTGTCAGCTGCATTTTTCATGATAACATCATTATGTAAAGGCACTACTGTTACACCAAAATGGGTGGAGATGCGATGTAGGTGTCTGAGCGAAGATCTCGGACAGGAAAATATTCCAGAGATGGATGTTATCTCTCCTGAACTAATTAAGTCTTACAGCTTAGCTGTAGGTTGTGATGCCCTTACTGTAGATCAAGTGTACACCACTCTATTCTTAGGATACTCAAGTATGCATGATGCTCACCTAACAAGTCTAATGTGGACAATTGAGCAATGTGCTGCAAGCAACATTTGATCCCGAAACTCATCAGGCAGTGCAGAGCCAGACAGCAAAACACAGCGACTGTGTACATGAAACTGGGCAGAGATGAGCCGACTGTAATCATTATATGAGCGATTTCATCCCAAAACGAGTACCAATTTCGGAAACTGCAAAACTTCAGAAAAGAACCAGCCGACGATGTCAACGTTATCGCAGAATAAGACTATATTGTTTTCCTCTTCGATTGGTCCATATTACTCTGATTTCTCTCGCAGTACCAACTATGATGACATTGCTGAGAAAGTCGAGATGAAAACCAGTAAATGCAACGCAAACATTCTCCACCGACATCGAAGAAATAATAAGAAAGCCAACTTATACTGGTAGAATGGACCATCCTCGTAAAATAAGAGAGATAGCCCGTAGGACAGAAAGATACAAAGGCTCGTTTTTCCCTAGAACGATAGCTGACCAGAACAAAAGTAACAATAAAACATTAGCTGTCGTATGGCGAAATACATCGTCCTAATTAATTGCTTTTCTTGGTGCTATTGCACTCCCTGCCACACACCATTGCGGTGGCTTGCAGGGTATACTGTAGATGTAGTTGGATAAGACAACCATCTGTACATAACATTCACCTTCATTCTCATAGTTATATATACAATCATAATCAGCATAAAGGTATTCTTGAACACACATGAGATAAGAGCCAGTTTTGAATTCAACCAATTAGGTAAAAGGAAAAACAACATGGAGAACGCAGAAAAATTTGATGACACCGTATTTCAGTAAAAAGAAGTGTGAGAAGATAACGATTCATCCAGAACATATTCCCATGCCATAATAAGACCAAGAATATGCCAAAGGAACTGAGGAAATCTTTATTCGAAGTCAACAAGACTGCAAATAAATTAATCATTAATTGTGTTACTTAGTTGCACTCTAGATATTGTGCAGAAAAACGGAAGAAAAACTCATAATGCAACAAATATAGAGTGTATTAAAACTAGCATTAATTTGACTGCGAAAATACATCATTGCCAGTCAGTTATAGTTTTAATGGCAGAAAAGCACCATTTTCTCTCTCCGACAGTTTTCTTATTAACTATCCAATATCGGAAGTGATAATTTTCCAGCACACCTCGAAGGCTATATCAAGACAACAAAACCAATTCTCAATTTTCTCAGACTTCTATGCCACAATTGTGGACAAAATCAACCGTTCCATCTTTAAAAATTTCTTTCACAACCCTTACATTTTTGGCTCGGTAAAAAAAAATTGAAACATTACACAAAAAGACCAAACTACTTACAAGGTATACCAAGAATTGTGACAGAACAGCAACAACAAAACCTCGCAAAACGTACTTTCAAGTGCTTTAAATAGAGAAATACCGATCGATAAAATTTCCTTTCTCTCTTCATCTCAGAGTGAATAGGATATCAAGGCCAATTTGTACCAATCATCCAAGTTTCAAATCAAACTCCTTAATCATTAAAAAAAAAAGGCAAGATGAAACGACAACGAACACAGAGATACTCGTACAATCTCATAGAACGAAATAGAGAGAAAATTAACCACAGAAGACTGAGAACAAAATGCAAAGGCATGGATTCTGTGAATATTTCTAAAGAAACTACACGGCAAATCCTTCCTCATAAAACCAGTCTTCTTGTATTTGCATAAAAATGCGCAACGCCATCTTCTTAACGTGTTCTCAGACAACTCACCTGAGAATACAAATGTGTTGTGCACGTAAAAATTTATGACGAAACACATTTGCACGTATATCACCACATATATTATCAACATGTATATACTTAAAAACTACGCACAACCACATCAAGTGAATGACATTTCAAACTAATACGTCATCCATTGGGAATTATTCCACAGAATGTTTTTTTGTGCAACTTTCAGAGAAGTCAAGGAAACATTCTCTGATGTAAAAAACAGCGATATCCCATTTTGTTCAAAAGACAACCCCACCTTGCGCTTTAGGCTCAACTTTCTCATTCTTTTACACCTTTTCTCCTCACCACCTTCTTGCCTTTCTTCACTTGGCCCAAAAGCTCCTTTACCTCCACCTTTGCGCTCTCCAACTCTTGCGTAACCACTTCTTCTTCTGCGCAAGGCTCGTCAGGGTGGATGAAGGTTAAGCCTGGTAGGTTGGGATGGAGCACTGGTACCACCACACACTCCGTTGAGGTAACTCCTGGGAGCAAGACGTAGTCCGTCTCTATGGCCGGTGATGCTCCACTACATGAAGAACTGCACGAGATGATTGTGCTGCCAAAATTTTCAGAATAACCCGCATGCACTGCTCCTGAAGAATTAAACAAGGAACAAGTGAATTACCCGCTGCTACGCAACTTCAAAATTCGGAAACTTATAAAATAAACGTTTTTATCTTTACTGCCAACTTATGAAATACTTTCTAAAATGAAAAAATCTGATGTGGCCACCACAACACTTTCTCCATATTTATATGACAAGTTACATTATGTTAACTCTGGGATCGTCATCAATATTTACTTCCGGTCGACAATTAAGAAAAGAAAAAGGAATGTTACTAAGACGTAACTAAGCATCAATTGTTAACAATAGTCATCAGTAGGTGGCATGGTGGTGGCAGCTAAAAATATAACATATCTCTTAAACAACGCATTATATGGAAAAATGTATCGAACAAAGGTTGTAGAAAATGAAATTTCCTACAACTTTTATCCCAATACATTTTTACTTTTATCAAATATTAAAGCAAATATTTCAAAATAACGGATGTGACAAGAGTAAACACCCACTTCCGGTCGACAGATTTACCGGTTTATTGAACAGTATATTTGAGGACGGTAATATCCCCCTTCACTGCACAGTATATTTGTTCCTTGCGCATTAGTCATGGAATAGGTTCTTTTGACACCAACTCTAAGACGCCATCGAATGTAAGACGCACCCTGATATCTGAGACATTAAAAAGTGAAAAGAAGTGCGTCTTAGAATCAAGGAAATATGGTAAATTAAAAAAGCAATTAATTTTATAAAGCCCTGCGTAATTTTCGATGCTGTTCTTACGGGCGTTTAAAATTGGACATGGGTCAAAAACAACCCCTAACCACTCATCTGGGTGTTTAATTTTTCGAAACTGGAGGTGGGCATTTAAATTGCAATTGAGGTGAATCAAATCGCAAATCGATTAAAAAAATACGTTAATTATTCCGTATTTAAGTTGTTTATTCTTGAAATTTGTGTCAAACTATTTTTACCAGAAGACATGAATTAAAATGTTAATATATATTTACTAGTAGTTGGTGCTTGCATACTGCAAGCATTTCATCTCAACATAAAAAAACATTCATTATTCATCTTTCATCATTACACATATATTTTTAATTCTAAATATTTCACCTCCGCAGCGATTTTCGTTTTTCCCACATGTAAAAATAATATTTTAAAACAATCCTCAAATGTTGCAATTTTAAATATTTTATACTTTCTCCATTAAGTGGTACTAATGCTACACATTTTAGCCAAATTTTTAAGTTGTAGCATTTCTAGAAGTAAAATAATATTTTTCTAATTGTTTAAATTTAAATAATTTTTAACGGCCGCCGCAATTCATATATGGTAAAATTGAAATGTTTATTTGTGCAAATTTACTACTCTGTAAATAATTTGAAAATTTCAGCTTCCTAGCTCATCCCTTAGTACCTAAACAGTTATCTATTTGTTTAAACTTTAAGAATTTTTAACTGCCAAACAAATTAAAATATCAAAATTTGTATAATCCCTATTTCGTTTTTTAAGGAATTCTACTTATAAAAAAAATTTCAACTCCGTGGCACATTCGGAAATACATAAACCTTGAAAATTTGTTTAAACAATTGCGAATTTTTAGCGGCCGCATTGTTGCACTTTTTCAAGATTTTCGTTTTTTCTAGTCGGTTTTGCACAAAATCCTACCTAAGAAAAAAATTTCGAATCTCCAGCACATCTGGAAGTGCCTAAACATTTGTATCCTCCTGTTATATGTATGTTATATCCTCCTCCTCTGTAAGAGTCGTCGATATATAATGATAATTACAGTAAAATTTTAGGCGGTGAAGAGTTCCCGGGTTCCCAGCCAGGCGAATACGTTGTCAACCGACGTTTCGGCACCTTCCTCGAGTGCCATCTTCAGGGGTCTCCTGGCTGGAAACCCGGGAACTCTTCACCGCATCGATTCGCCAGGAAAACATCAGATCTTTCTAGTAAAACTTTAATTTGTTAATAATATTTAATGAACACAAATTCCTAAAATATGGTATAAAGACATTCAAAATTTACACAGTCACTCGGTGATTAAAAAATAATAATATTATAAATGACATAATTGTTGTTAATTTTAAAATTAGGGTAACGGAAATGCAACCCGCAAAGCAAAGTCAGGGTCTAGATACGAGAAGCGTATCTTTTCCAAATAAAGAAGTGAAGCCCATTTACTAACGAGACGGTAAACTAAAAGGATGCAGCTAGTTGCCGGAGAAGCTGCGTGACGGAATATTACGGCATTCCCGTAGCAAACAGCCGAGAAAACAGCATGACGTACATATACGGCATAGCCAGATGAGTGGTTAAATACAAGTTTTTCTAGAGTTTCAGATTTTTCTCCAAGGCTCTACCCCATGACATATCTTCCTTCCAAATTTCAGCTCTGTAGTACTTCTGGAAGTACCTTAGGTTTTATATCCTAGTATATTTTTAAGCCTTAGGTGACAGAAATTTTTAACAAGAGGAAAGATGCACACGTCATGTGTGCATACATGCGAGGCAGCGGCATTCCTTACGATTTATGCAACCATGTGAGAAAAGATAAATATTAATGGCTTAGTATAATGTCTAACAATTGTAAAATGATATGCCAGTAGTGATACCAATATCAAATTTTTGATTCACAGACTTATTTCCTTATCAGTTGTAATCAGTGCTGGCAAACAAAAAAAAAGATTCGTTGTTTTCTGTTACAAGTAAAAAAGCGATTTCATTTTTTCTTATGCTAAAATCTACATTCCGCAAGGTTTAAAGTATAACGAAATAACTCGGTAAAAAATAAAGTGTAGTTATTCTTTTATTTTTGTTTTGAGGTTATGTATCCACCTTAAATACGTGCTTCTCATTTAGAATACTAATTTATAGGCACCTCTAAATGCATGCTACAGATGAGGAATGTTTTTAAGACTTGAAAGCATTCGGCACATTTTTCGTTTTTGATGATCGTGTATGAAAATTCGAATTTTCATATTCAAAATTTTATATTCACGTTAATACTTAACGCACATTTTGTTAAGTTAGACTGACGAAGTGCATGGAATTTGAGATTGGAGGGAATGATGAGATTGGAACTTGCAGAGCATCCACCTTTAAAAGAGGAAAAACCCACTATGTTGTAATATTTAAAGCAGGGGTCGGCAACCTTTTCTGCATGGCGGGCCACATTTGCAGTTGTGAATGTTTCGGAGGGCTGCATTGGGAGTCAAGAAAGCCTCGGCGGGCCTGATGAGCGAATAAATCAGAAGTTTTCTAGAGATACTGTGATTTCATACGAAGGAAATCAAGTCTACATAGGTAATTTACTAGCATTAAAACTTCACCAGAAAAGGCTGAGACCATAATTTTACTTCCCGCAGGTTGCCGACCCCTGATCTAAAGGAAGGTTTTCAAAGTATGAAGCACTGTGGAGGAGGATAGGGAATGGTAAAGGTCCTTAACTACAAGCGGCACATTTATTGAACTTCCTTCCTCATCCTCCACGCTCCTTATCTCGTGCTTCCTGGAGAAAGATTAACACCAGGGAATTTCCTTTCACAAATGGAAGGAAAACCCAAAGGACAATCGGTAGCGGCCAGGATAGCGTTTCTTTCATGACAAGGCGGCAAAACTGGGGCAGTGGGGGACAAGCAAAACCGGCGAAAATGCCACTAGAACATATCCCTTTACCATCTGTTAATGAAATAACGAAATTTATTTTTTCATTTTCGTTAAGTTTTCCATTACAGCTATTTGAAAAATTTCGTCAACGTTTTCTGTTACGTTAACCCAAAATAATTCCGTTATTTCATTACGTTATGCATAACGTTTTCCAGCACTGGTTGTAATTAATAAAACAATCAAAAACTATACAAAACATGCCTCACTCAAACAGTAGTAATATAACCTTTATATTCACATTCATTCCTTCAACGTAAATTACCCATTTCTTTTCCCTTACAAATGCTGTGTATACGTAAAGAAAATAGCTATTTACGTTAATTTCTTCATCGTAGATAATACATTTCCCTTCATTTACCAAATGAATCTTGCGCACGAAAGAAAATTAATTAGTTATTTAAACCAGATACTGTTTACTTCAATTACCACAAAGATTGTTTTCGTTAACAACAATTAAAAAACATGAGAAAACTAAGTGCAAATTGAATTAAGACTCGTTTAATTTTCTTGAAATCAGCTACCCCTCTAATAAAAATGTACTGAACAAAACATATGCCATTTGACTATAGTTCGGAGCACGAAAGGCGGGTGGCAACTGGATGCGCAGAAGGCAAGGAATGTCACGTGGTTTCTTTCGCTCCTTCACTTGGCCAATCAGCATCAGTCAGCTACAGCAGCTCTTGGCATGCGGTTCATACAGTTGCAGCGTGATTTTCGTGTTTTACGATTGAGATTTAAACAGTACCATCTTGTGGTGTTCTAAAATGGAGGGCGAAGGAAGTAAATGCAAGGTTTTGCACAAACAAGCCAGAGCAAACGTATATATGTTACGGTAAAAGTACGTAATCGGGAAATGTGTACATTTGCCGGTAAATGTGCACATTTACCACCAAGCTCGGTAAATGTAAGTTTAAGTTTCCAGAAATACGTATTATCCATACATTTCCCGGTAAATGTGCACTTCTACCGATGTGCTTTGGTAAATGTGGAACTAAGTAAGAATGAGAAATGCTACACTTTAATAATTACATTAATTGATAACAAAAATCATCGAGGGTTCGGCTCCACTGGTATATATTAAGATGAACGCTTCCCAACCCGAGGGAGAAACACAGTGAACGTGAGGAGGAACCAAAAACACTTCAACTAACTTACCCAACCCGGTTGGGCCGAGTATAATTTGCCTTCATCTTCAAATTTAGTTTAGTCGTGCACATTTACCAGGAAATTTACACATTTACCGTACTTCTAAACAGATGTTTGTGACGCCACCAAGTTGTGGCCTGTGTTGCGACGTTTATCCACATTTACCAGTGACACTAGGTAAATGTGCACATTTCCCCAATCCAATCGGTAAATGTTACTTACATTTACCGAACTTGGTGGTAAATGTGCACATTAACCGGGAAATGTACACATTAACCGTGACATATACAGTGTATCAGTACTTCAAAAACGAGTCACAGCATGATGACGATTCTACACGTACAACTGGTTACAGTGTTGCCAGCTGTCAAGAGCGAATGGTGAGTGCTTGTGGCATCACAGTATAGGACTTTGTGCATCAAGCATTGTTTTCCGAGCGAAAGCTTATGCAGGCTGGCAGTTTGGCAGCAATGTAACATGTATTTCTCTCTCTGTGCTCAGTAATCATGACTCACCCACCTTCGTTCGTGCTCCCAACTATAGTTCCAAAAATTTTGTCTGAAGAAATTTTGGTATGTGATATTTTACGAGATAAAAAGAAAAGTTCATCTTTTTGTCACTAGTAAAGTGGCACTCCCGATTAGGCTACGTAAACCATTTATATCATTACCTAATTTTAATGACTAAATATTGCAAAACGATATATCAGAAATGATTCCAGGGATATATTCAATTTATATTTGGTGATTTATTTTCTAATCAGTTTTAATCAACCGAACAATCGAAAATTACTTCAAACGTACCTCACTTGTGTTCGGTAGTTGTAATATTTACGTTTATGTTCTTTACTTAGCCGTATAGAATCCATGGGGATATGGTTTTTACCTTAGTGCTGACCATGCTTACCATTTTGAAACACGCCACATTTCCGCGAGTTACAAACCAATGAGACTTACTAACCCATTTCATTTTACGAGTGCTTATGTTTTCGCTCTGTCCGTCCGTCTGTGCTACCAATTTAATATTGCCAAGTAAACAGTAAGAGACAGGAGTAGGAAATTTGACGGGTATAGGCCATTTATTACACTACCGAAGAAATCTGTTACAGAAATCGGTGTATGGCAGGGGATGCCTTCCAAAGTTTCAAATTAAGATAATGATGAAAATTTTCACCATTTGTGTGACCTTTAACCCCGTCTGTGTTAGTTATTGTTTTTGATTCCGATAAAAAAATGTCATGTTCTTCTATTGTGTATTTAATTAGCCCATACACTATGCATTAAAAGGATGACTTATATTTACCAGTACATGTATTGATGGAATCAAGTGATCTAAAGATCCTATGCAAGCTAGTATCAAACTGCCCCACCGGATGTCCTCGAAAAGATACACCGAAGAAACTCCTTCCTCTCAAATAGTGAGATTGCTAAACAAGAAATTGATGGAATAATGCGATCCGAAGATCCTATGCAGACAGGCATAAGCTGTAAGGTTCGGAATAATTTTGAAATGAGAAAAAAGTCTGCTATGACCGGGAATCGAACCCAGGTCTTCCACTTGCCAGGCGAATATTTTACCACTGAACTATCGTAGCAGATCAATTTTCTTGTTTCTTAACGAGGCTGTTTTCTTGGTTGGGACGGAACTAGCCAAGCTAGTATCAAACTGCCCCTACAGGAGCAAGGTTAGAGCAGAGCAAGGGTCTCTAAGGTCGAGAGCACTAAGGGATAAGGGACTCCCCGACGGAAATTTAATTTTCTACAACCTTTGTTTGATACATTTTCCCAAATAATGTATTGTTTAAGAGATACTTTAAAAACCTTTTTTTAGCTGCCACCACCCCACCTACTGGCAACTATTGTAAACACTGTATGCTTAGTTATGTCTTAGTAATGTTCCCTTTTATTTTCTTAATTGTTGGAACTTCGTGGCTATATCCAATATCAAAGGCTATGGTATGAGTTAATTTCTGTTCTTTGTAAAGTTTTTAAATTTTTCTCGCAGTTCCTTAAAATATTTATTATCATTTAACCCATTTGGAAATTTTAGAAACATTACAGGTATGGAGAAAGTCATGTGGTGGCCACATCAGATTTTTTAAACTTATTTCTTACTAAGCACAAGCTTTAATATTATAATTTTCAGTGGCCGGACGCAATGATTATAGCTGCCTAGTAGTGGTGGTGATGACACATGGAAACCGGGATGGTTCGTTAATGGCATATGATGACTTCTTCCATGTGGATTACATTTGGAAGACATTCGAAAATTCTTCGAGAGGCATACCAAAGTTGTTCTTCTACCAGGTAAGCTCAACGATTGGGAGAAGTGGATGTCAAACTTCCAGGATTACTCAGGAGTGGTAAATATGACCCCATCAATTTCCATTTACTTGATTTTAGTGAAGCAATATTAATTTTAATGAAATTGATAGTGGAAATAGAAATACTCTTGCACCATTGATATATGTTTTATTAACAGCATTATTAGAGTAACTAGTATAAAGCCTGTCAATATGACGGATGGAATATATTGTTTACTAGCTGAAGTATCCGGCATCGCCCAGGAATATTTAAAGCCTTTGCCAAGTGTAGTTCACACGGCTTCAGTGCGATCATGCAAATGTACATAGGCAGCTACCCAGGGCCGGTGTGACTCATGTTCAGTCGGTTCCCTGGAACAGGGTCAAGTACTTTATTAGGAGCTCAATTCCCCTGTACTGATAGTGCAATTTTTTACCCTCCTCATGCATGGAAATTGATTTTTGATAATGATTCAGGAACGCATTAACAAAATTATCTCTATTTCTAATGGAAAAACCAATTCGACTTACGAACACATTTCATGGTACGCATGACATTTGTATGTTGGGGTTCCACTGTATTATTTGTAATGTACTACCTTCAGGGGCGGCTTCAGACATTTTGCTGCCCTGAGGCGGGAAATATTTGGCCTCCCCCTCATGTTCCGCGGGTCTCCGAGTGGGAATAATTTTGAAACGAGAAAAGAGTCTGCTATGACCGGGAATCGAACCTGGGTCTTCCACTTGTCAGGTAGATATTCTACCACTGAACTATCATACTAGATCAATTTTCTCGTTTCTGAATGCGAATGTTTTCTTGGTTGGAATGGAACTAGCCAAGCTAGTATCAAACTGCCCCAACGGATGTCCTCGAAGAGATACACTGAAGAAAACTCCTCCCTCTCAAATAGTGAGATTGCCAAGCAAGAAATTGATTCCCGGTCATAGTCAGTAGACTTTTTTCTCGTTTCAAAATTATTCCCAGTACATGTATTATTTTGAAGATAATCATTTAATGCAAATACGAGGGTTGTCCGAAAAGTAAGGTAACACAATTTTTTGTGAAGAACTTGTAAGCACTTTTGCAATTATACTCATTACTACATAAGGTCTTGTAATGGACGCATCCAATTTTGAGCATTCTGGGTATATTCCTGCATTCGTTGACATTTCTTACAGATGTACTCTTTATTATATACGGACATGAAAAAGTCATTTTTATTTAACACTGTTTCGTGAAAATAAAGAATAACCAAAGAAAAATGCATTTTTTATTTATTTCCAAAAATTAAGCCAGTCGGCCTTGGTGACATTCTTACCACGTTAAGAGGAATGCCGGCCGTCCAGCATGCAAGAAGCAAGTCTCATTCTCATTTTATATGGTTTAAGGTAATTTCAAGAAGATCTTCCATTAAATGAATAATTAACACAAAGTTATTCAGTAACGTCCGGCTGGAGCATTTGTGAGGTCATGAACACATCTAGTTCGCGGGACCTTTAAAAAATTAAACAAATATACAATAAATAGCAATATAAGGTAAACTAGTCGAGATAATTGCAAAAAGGAAAAATAATATCAAACTCTTATATTCTTTTATGGACAAAAACAAAATAATATGAAAAACCATTACAAGGTATTACAACAACTACCGTAACTGCCCAAATAGAAGCCAACCCCCTCAAAAATTGCCACCATTTTTGACAAAAAAGTAAATTTCGTAGATTTTATGCTGAAATGTGCCGGGCACGCATGGCCGGCCTAGAATACATTATTGGAGATCGAAGAATCGAGTGGGAAATAGTTTAGTTGTTGACATTTTGAAATATTACTCCAAATAATAATTTCACGTTGCCGAAAAACGTTCCACATTCCGTTACTATAATTTCATTCATCTTCATTCTCACTAAAGGTCAAATAAATCAATAGTGACCTCGCCAAGATTATTTTTAATCCACGTCTATTTCCAATGAAATTAGCATTTACATTGCCTTAAGAAATTGCATCTTTATAATTATACATGTTCCATGTCAAGTTTTACCGTAATTCAAACAGTTGAGCATCAAAAGCCGTCATCACACTTTGCGTAATCATCTGAGTCGTCAATGTACGCAATATTAATAGATACCATAAATGGGGTTTAAACATTCATATAAACATTACAATGGCTATAGTCAGTGCTGTATTCGTAAAAAAACAGAAGGTATACGCAAGTAAAACATTGAGGGAGGGTCTTAGCCAATTTTTTAAGAGCAGAGTACATGACTATAATTTTACGATGACGGGAGAAAACGCAAGAGCTTACTTTGAATTTCCACAAAAATTTTATTTCAATTATTAGCGGTGTATACAAAAAATTCAAAAATAATAAGTCCAGTATTCATTTTCAGTCTGATCGAAACAAAAGTTGTATTAGAATATTGACATTAAATCTCTTTGTGGACCGCAGATTTTCAAGAAATGCAGATGGAGCTTCAATATTTGGGGCCACGAAAAAAGGAGGAATTAGCTATTTGTTTCAATCAACCTTTATAATTCCTCCCAAGGCCAGGGTATATGATATTTGATTAAAAAAGCAGTGAGTATACTCCATTCACATAAAGGCATAGGGTATCCGGCGTATACCACTGTATACCCTCCACTACAGCACTGGCTATAGCAATAACTACAATATCCAAGTAAAACTAATAGGAACTTCTTTTAATGGATAATGAAAAATAATACAAATAGCTAACTATCCTTAATGATACATATGTACTGACGCGAAATGCGAATTCACGAAGTCATTTTTTCACATAAGATGCGATGTAATAATGGAAGTACAGTTCCAGTCACCCCAAAAAAAGTCACTTTTTTATCATAAATAATGCAATTTTTAATCAGCGCAAAACAGAAGTAATGGTTGTAAAAAGTTTTGTCACGAAGTGCAAATTCGAGAACCGCAAGCATGCGAAGTTCAAAAAGGTGATGTAGTCTACCCGAAAGTAACTTGCTTAGCATGTTTTCCTTGTTAATACGTTCACTTGTCCTGTCCCCTGCAAAAACATATTAACCAGGTTTTGCTGTATTTAGGTAAACACATCATGTAACCAAGGTATATAAACAATAATGTCCTGATCTTAGATTGGCTGGCCAGTCAACCAATAAAAATCTGTCAAAATGTTTGCTGACGATTACGGTAATATAATATAAGATATATTTTTATACTTTTTAGTCCATTAACAGAAATTTTTTACAAAGTTATTTTTCATTGTTTAGTCAAATTGAAATTGTTACACATCCTCTAAAATGTGACATTATTTATGGGAATAAATATTATGGTATTATTACTATTCTACAATGCAATAATTGAAAAAATATCATTCCCTGAAATGTGACGTTTTTGGAAATAAACATTCCAGATTTATCGTTATTCTTCAATACAACGAGTAGAATTTTTAGCCTAATCCACTAAGAAATGAACTATGGGAATGGATTTTTTTCTACTGGTGAGTACGTTTCGGTTGAATATTTTGGGCCCTGCCCAAAGAGTTCTGAACTCTTTCAATGCAGCCCCAAAATCCAGAATTTTTTACAGGCGACTGAATTGAATTCTCAGCGTTTTTCATTCAATTGTTACATTATTTGTAATTTTCAAAGTTATTTTTAAAAGTAGAATGTTCCGGACAATTTATCCTCGTTACTACAATAAAAATAATGCTTAGAAACATATTCAAGTTAAATAAACAATTAAAAAGTATGTAAAAAAACTAGTTTCGTAGAAAACTTTTGGCATTTTTCCGAATTTTTTTTTCAATTTAACAGAATTTGGTTTCTTTATAAATACATAAATAAACCCGCAAAAATGAATGAAGTGATCAAACACATAATAAAACACTACGATTAAATGATTTAATATGGTTACATGATTACGAGTACTGTGTTGTCCTGAATATAAAGTGACCTCGAATATAACGTGGCCCTATGATTTTTGGAAAGTTTCTCAAGAAAAACTAAACCTCGAATATAACACGACCCCGAACAACCTTCAGCCAATCTAATACAAGTTCCTCGCTCGTCCATCCCTTCTCCTGCACACCAACGATTACACCTGACTAACTATTCCTTTGGCATCCTTTTAAGATTTAAAATTACAGGAGTAGTCAGTTTTCGCCCATCGGTCGTTACTACAAGCATAACAGAGATCCTTGATTTCTCATTTTCAGCGGATTTTAACAACACCGATTTAGCTACGACTATTTTAAAATTCATGTGATAACTTTGTCGGATTCCTCCGTTAACCTGGGATTTGGAAGAAACTTTTTTCTCAACATGATCAACACCCTTTTTGTTACCCATTGCTAAACGGATGGGTAAAAACTCGCTATGGTAGTTACAAAGAATATGCCGATACACTGACAACTTCAACTCAATGACTACCGAGGGGTTCAGCCACTGATTGAACTTGATCCTCCCCTCGGATGCTTTTCAAATACAACAATGTACGCCCAATGTGTCTACTATCTAACAAGTATCTTGTATCTCGCACACGGTGATTTTTTGAAACACGATTTTTTAAAAATCACTAGCACTCGAATATAACGTGGGGTATACATTAAAAATTTCATTTTTTGGAAAAAACCGAATTATATTCGGGACAATACGGTACTTACCACCAACACAATCCAATGTATATCCGATGAAAAAAATCACCGACTGTGAAATTGACCTCACCCAAATGGAGGTGGGAACCAAACTGATAGCTAGAGGCAAAAGAAAGGATGCTAAGACGTGACGGTCCCTCACCCGATCCATTAGAACCAGATGTAGCACAATGACGGGAATTCCAGTCACGAATCACGGGCCAGGACCCCTCATGACGGGAATTCCAGTCATGATGCGTTGAAAGTGTTAATATAAATCTTGTATGATTAAAGATGTTAAACGTACCTGATGGGGCTGTTCTGCTGCGCTTTGATCCTATTCTTTTGGTTCCTCTTCTTTTGCCAACCGTGTCCTCGTCTTCGATCCTTCCACGGGATGTAGCTCCATTGTCTCCTTTCACAGATTTGTTCTTATCGTCGAAATATCTGCGGTGGGACTTGTCCCACCAACTTCCGTCCTTGGCTGCAAGTACTCCCTCCACAGCCCCTTCCGTATTACAGGTATCGGCCGGACAGCCACTTCTTATCCTCGAGCTTAAACAATAAAGACACAAAATAAACATGATGATCCAAACAACTTATGATACCTACTTTCCATTTAATCATTTGTTTATTACTTATATTGGCTTTAATAGCTTTAAAGTCATCACCGATATGTAGCTCTTTGTGTTCCCAAATTTCATAATTTAGCATTATCAAATACTACAAATACATTTGAATGGAATATTAAATTGATCGCGCATATTCGTGCGGCAAAAATAACGCATGTACGTATTAGAATATACTGAATCTGAATCCAAGAATAGCTGTTGCTATGGCAACACTCTCGTAATGAGTGATAAGAAGTGCAAAATCGCCAGTATTTGCACAAAATTCTAACAAATACAATCGATAAGCAAAATTCTATGATAAAAATTAGAATCTTCATTCCTTTCCTCAGAAAATAGAACAAAACTCGCTCCGATATTACAATTCTAAGATATTTTAATGTGCGAGAGAAAATTACCCTGCATATTTCCCATGTAAATCGAATGGGAAGGATAGTTCCTGGAATCGAACCCGGGATTTCAATCATCTCAAGATAAACTATCCTCGGGAGTTTGGCCCATGTAGCAAGAGATTTCCACCAAGTTGCATGAAAATCAGTCTATTGGTCAAAAAAGTTAATAGGGGGGACAGACAGACACAACAACTAAACTATAAGCCTATTTCCATTCTGGAAAGTAGGCTAGCAATAGTACAACAGACCCTCGATTCCACAGACTACCATATTTACTCGCATATAAGCCATACTTTCTCCCTAAAATTTTCAGCTCCAAAACAAGGGTGCGGCTCATATGAAAGGAGACAAAATAGGAAAATCCAAAAATGTAAGAAAATCATTGAAATTCAATATGACTTCGCTAAATGGCTCTGTGATTTAATGGACAAAATCAGAAAATCTGAAAATGTAAGATAATCAATTAAATTCAATACGACTTCGCTAAATGGCTCTGTGATTTAATGAGCAGTATGTGATGTACAAAAACATAACAATCACCAAAACAAATAAAAAGGAAACAAAATGATATTATTATTGACGATGGAGTTAGAAACGTCAGTTTTTGCAGGAGATCTCCATGGTAGCGCCAAGGTCTCGCGAGCAAAATTCCAGGGTTTGACGGATATCAAGGCATCGTCACAGTTTAGTCTCATATTCCAATATATAGACGTTTCTTACAGAGGAGGAGGAGGAGGATACTAATGTTTAGGCACTTCCAGATGAGCTGGAGATTCGAAGTTTTTTCCTTAGGTAGGATTTTGTGCAAAACCGACTAGAAAAACCGAAAATCTTGAAAAAGCGCAACAATGCGGCCGCTAAAAATTCGCAATTGTTTAAACAAATTTTCAAGGTTTATGTATTTCCGTATATTCTACGGAGCTGAATTTTTTTTAGAGATAAAAATTGTAAAAAAACGAAATAGGGATTATACAAATTTTGATATTTTGATTTGTTTGGCAGTTAAAAATTCTTAAAGTTTAAACAAATTAGGTAACTGTTTAGACAATACGGGATGAGCTAGGAAGCTGAAATTTTCAACTTATGTACAGAATAATGCAATTGCACAAATAAACATTTGAATCTCTCCATAAACATATTGCTGCGGCCGTTAAAAATGTTTAAAATTTAAACAATTGGAAAAATATTATTTTAATTCTAGAAGTACTAGAACTTTAAAATTTGTCAGAAATGTGTAGCATTAGTACCCCATAATGGAGAAAGTATAAAATTCTTAAAATTGCAAAGTTTTGGGATTGTTTTAGTCTATTATTTTCACATAAGAGAAAAACGAAAATCGCTCCGGAGGTGAAATATTTAGAATTAAAAAAATATTTGTAATGATGAAATATGAAAAATTAATGTTTTTTATGTTGAGATGATATGCTTGCAGAATGCAAGCACCAACTACTAGTATTCCAATAATTCTATTGTAAGACACAGACTGGTGGCGTTTATTTTGGTTCAAAAGTCGTGATTTTTCGTTGCTTTCCACTTGCAGCACGTTTGGGTAAAATGCGCATTCTGAGATTTTTTTAGTAATATTGTACTTTGTATCCCGCGAAATGAATATATTGCTGATCGGTTATAAATAATTCGTTGAAATAATTTATTATTAAAATATAATATAATAATAATATTTTTTTTAAATAATAAAATTGCACATCGTGTGCAAATAACGCATATATTGAAATCAATAATAGCAGATTTTTCCTATTTTCTGGACATTTTGTACTAATTATGAATTCACTGCCACAACGATTAAGAATATAAATAAATAAAATAATATTTCAAAATGGCCCCTCAGTTGCCAAACAGCAACATTTCATTTGAAATTTCACTGTAGGATGGAGTTACACCAAGACAAACTTAATGTAGAATGTACATACAACATGGAAGCAGTAGGTAATTTCATTGATTACACTTATTCTATTCAACGAATACAACATTACTTCATGTTAAAGAATGACTTTCTTTTCAAAATGCAGCAAATCATGCCTAATTTTCAATAAAGAATTGTTTTGATGATGTCTTACATTTTTTTCCTTTCGGGAAAAACACAAAGACATGGAAAACAGTATCGGGAACATGAATTGTGTTAGTAAATTTGACAATTTTCCACCTAATGCAGATTCTACCTCTAATCGATTTCAGTGAATTTGTGTCAATGCCATGAAACAGTAATGGTAATAAACGTACCAAGACTGGGATTATACAAAGAATTCGCTATAGCCTCGAATGATTAGGAATTGATTCAATGATGATGAAACCTCCTTGCCCATTCAAGGCCAGAAAACACAAATAAAATTAACAAAATAAACAGCTTTCTAGAAAACAAATGGGCAGTAAAAAATGAGTAATATGACAAAAATTAACCATGGGTTAATCCCTCAAAACTTTGGAAAGATTAGTTTTATTGACGTCCAATTGAAGCGTTCATTGAAAAGAACGAGATTGTTGCAATTTCAGTGGTACCCGGATCACCAGTATCACCTCGTGGCGACCCAGGGCGTGTTCGAATGCTAGTTTTCTTAAATAAAAATCTCCATTGAAGGTTTCTGCTCTTTTAGATTGCCCTAAAAGTGTTCAGTGTTCAGTACTTTTATGAACTCTTAAAATAAACAAGTTTTTGATTTTTCTTAATTATCTGGAGAATTGAGTGTTCCATGTTTAGTGTTTATCTATGTTAACCCTTGAAATAATCCTCCCCCCCTCTACACTTGCTTTGATTTTAAAAGGTTTTGGAAAAATGTAAAAAATTTGAACTGATACTCAAATATTTTTGTCAAATTATGTTGAGAAAATAAACCTCAAGATTCAAGAGTTTTAATAAGTACTTCATTAACAAAATTTCATTTGTATCTTCTTAATAAATATAGGTGTATTTTTAAAAACTGTATTCTTAAATTTATTTTTCATTAAACGCAGATTTCAAATTTTGCTTTAATTAAAAACTGTTAATTTTAAGTAAAAGTTTTTTCTTTTTTCTTCTTATTATTATTCTTATATGAAGGATTCGAGAGATTCGAGATTCGTGAGATTCGAGAATCTTTTAGGATTCGGATTTGGATTCGAGAAAATTTTGGATTCGTCCCACCTCTAATTTTAACAATAAGAACTATCAAAAACCATGGTAACTGGATCGAAGCTATGGAAATTTTGATTTATTCCCATTAGTAACAAACACCAAAAACCTTGAGTATGAAGGTCAATCTCTATTTATTTTAAACTGACCTGCTTTCTGCTCCATCAACTCTTTCATCAGATTCTGCCGATGCTCTGCTAACTTCTCCGTCTTTGGAGGAATCGAGAATCTTGGAAGTTTCTCCCCCTTTTGTAGAATCTTCATTAACCTGCGGTGTCGCCACCTCCCCGTCTCCTTTTCCCTTTGACTGCGTTTCTTTTACCACCTCCGATGAATTCATCTCCACCTTGCCGAGTTCTGCTTCAAAATGAATCGGTTCCCCGATTAACGCCGCTCTGACCAATGGATGAAGGGATTCTGCCTCTTTGACTGCTGCACTTATTAGCACGTCCTGTACAAAATGGCGAAGCAAGTAGTTATGAGAAGACAGCAATCGAGGAGAGAGGAGATAAAACATGTTTCTCAACTGGTGGGAAACTAACAAGGAGCATTATATTAGAGAGCATTTTTTGGAGGGTGATTGAGGTGATTTTAGAAATAATTCTCCATAATTTGATGGTCCACTTCAAATTTGTTTACGAGTTATTTTGCAAAAACTTCGTCTTTAATTACTCAAATTACGCAAATAAATAAAAACAATTTTATGGAAAATATCATTTCATTAAATTAAACAAAAATAAACTGACGTGGGCAACACATGACTTTCTCCATATTTATATGGCAAATTACATGTTGTTAGCTCTGGGGATCGTTGTCAATATTTACTTCCGGATGACAATTATGAAAAGAAAAAGGAGCGTTGCTTAGACCTAACCGAGCATCAGTTGTTAACAATAGTCTTCGGTAGGTGGCGTGGTGGTGGCAGCTAAAAATATAAGATATCTCTTAAACAATGCATTATACGGAAAAATGTACCAAACAAAGGTAGAAAATTACATTTTCTGCAAATCTTATTCCGGTATATGTTTACATTTATCAAATATTAAAGCAAATATTTCAAAATAACGGATAAGTGAAAAGAGTAAAGACCCACTTTCGGTGGACCGATTTTTACCAAAAACTAATCAAATCTTCCGACTTTTATAAAAATGTTAAATATAAAATTTTGCATTGACCTGATTAATAGTTTTTGAGTTCGAGCGCCCACAAAAATCTATCACATACAGACAGACATCATCGAGAAAATAATCAAAACGTGTTCAGAGGACCTTAAAACATGTATTTCCGTTGAAATCTCGAATTTGATTTTTTTCATGAAAACAATACTTTCTCTATACTTCGTACATGGAGAAAGTAAAAATCATTTATTAGTTCATGATTTTCTCTTTGCATTCCCAAACTGATGAGTGCACCATATATACCACGAGCCGGTCGTGGTGCAGCTGGCTAGTGCGTGCTCCCCAAACCCTGACTCGGGGGTAGTACATTCAAATCCTGTTGCTGTTAATTTTTTTAATGTAAATTTTTTTACACACCCAATGTTTTACATTAATTTGTATTAATACATATTAAAATACAACTTGGACTCAGCACTTGGATGACTTCAAACCTTGAAACATCCAAAATCTGAAAAATGCAACGCTTTTAACTAGCAAAACTAATGTAGTATTTTAATATGTATTAATACAAATTAATGTACAACATTACGTGGGTAGAAAAATTTACATTTGGGGGGGATTACACTAATCTATTACTATTAGAATAGAATCTTGATTTTGTATTTCTTTCTGTATCTCTGTATTTTATATGAAAGTTATGTTTACGAGGAGCAATAGCATTATTTTCATTTGCATTATAAAATTACTTAGAATTGTCGCACGAATACAATACTAGAACAAAAAAATGCCTTAAATATAGAAAATTTTCTACCACAGATTTTGAAATACGAGGTTTGTTCAAAAAGTTCCCAGAATTTGTCAATAAAAACTTTATTTCAAGAGTTACAGTTCAGTTGCAATTATCCCCTTCAAAGTAATTTCTTTGAGCAGCAATGCACTGCTCCCATCCCTTTTTCCACTTTTGGAAGCATTGTTGGAAGGATGTTTGTTGGACCATTCTCAGTTCATTTGTCGTATTAGTAATAATGTCATCTATCATTTGAAATCTTCCTTTTAGGACCATTTTTATTTTGGGGAATAGAAAAAAGTCTGAAGGGCTGAAGTCTTTCACTTGGGCAGTCACAGTTTCGTTTCTCGAAGTTGAAGGCCGGCCAGTACTCTCATCGTCATCTGTTGAAAACGTTTATACGTCATAGGTTTTCGTTTGACTCAAAGCCTCATCGCCATAAGCTTGACAGAACATTCTGACAGTTTCCGCAGCTGTTTTTCCCAGTTTGAAACAAAACTTCACACAAATTCTTTGCTACATTACGGACGCTATAGCAAATGCGACAACAGACAAACCACGCACTCACAAAACCGATTATAACAATACAATTCATGTGAGATGCTTCAAACAAAGTGCAATTTGTAGGGTAGTCAAGGTTACTAGCCACTTCATGCGCATCTACATGCATTACTGGTGATGCTCCACACAGTCATTACGGGAACTTTTTGAACAAACCTCATACGCATTGAATTGGGCCATAAATCCGTTTTGAATCTGAAAATTTCACGTTTTTTTGGGTCAAAAACCTTCCGTCTACAAGGATAGTCACATTGTTGCTCTTTGGGAAAATTTAGGAGTTTGCTTCAAGGTTCACCAACTCTCTACCCCAGGGCACTGTCAATTTGCCTACAGTCCAATTTTTGAACTACATACATGCAATGATAAGTACGAGAATTTAATTTAAATAACAAATACTGTATTTACTCGAATCCAAGACGAGGTTTTTTCCAAATTTCAGCTGGTGAAAATCAAGAGGTCTTAAATTCGAGTACGAAGCAGAATACCATCAATACATCAAGGTCTTACTCACACGACAAAATCGTCACACCTTAATACATCGCACGTCAATTCATCGCTCGACAAATTGGAAGGCAAGACACCATGACTGGTATATGGCAGGGAGTGATTAATTGATGCGTGATCACTTTATTGTGCGATGTATTGATGCAGAACAAACTTTTCATGACCATCTAACCACGACGAACTGATGAGCGATTAACTGACCGCAACGAGCTGTTGTAGAACCATAGGAACTATGGTTACGTGTTTAACTGATGTATTTTAAACAAATGAAACAAGCTAAAATAATTGAATCTACCAAAATTTTTCTTTTCAAACTCAAGATCCGAGTTCAATTAAACGGCATGATTTTAAAAAAACACTTAAAAATTGTTTTTTCTCAAACAAAGATTTATAACAAACCATTTCAATTAATGAATGAACTACTACCTATAGCGTGTTCAAAATATACACCAAATACTTAGTGAGAAATTAGATCATAAACTCTTTTTCCAGTTTTGACAGACTGCTAAGGTGTCATCTTGGATTCGGGTAAATACAGTAATACAGTAAAACCCTGTATTTACGTTATCGGAATGTACATTTTCCTGCTATTTACAACATTTTATATGGGTCCCATCAATTTTCTACGATTCCAATGTAAGTAAAACCCTGTATTTACGTTATTTAATTTTAAGTTTTCCCGCTATTAGCATCATTATACGTTAGAATTTCCAATTGTTTTAAAAAACAATTTAGCATGCAATTCCCAAGTTTTTAATGTTTTTAGACTCAGCTTTGCAAAAAATCCAATCTCTTTTGGGCGAAGATTTAAAAAACAGCAACAGAAAAGGTACAGAGCTCCTAGAGGCAGAAATACTAAGTCTTTCTTTTCAAATGGGCGAGTTTAAAAGTAAAATCAGTTTAGCTATTTTTTCTTTTCCCTCAATTTGCACTTTCCTGCAATTTACACTTTTTACCCAGGTCCCTAGATAAGTGTAAATAAGGGGTTTTACTGTATATCCCATCCCGTCATATGGATGGGCTTTAGTATTTGCACTTTATATCATATTATATACCTTTTTAATGCTAACGGTGGTAGATCTGGTCATTCTCTTCTCTGGTTTTTGCTGTAAGTTTTCAGACCGTAATTCCTTCTCAGCGGTACATTCCATCTCAATTTCGGTCACGGCATCCCTATTTGGCACACTTCGATGTCCTTGATCTGCTACAGCTCCACTGGAACCCGATGACGGCATGTCCTTAGATGTTTGTTCGCTTCCTGATGACGATTCTGCAGATGTCTGGGGCACATTACCTTTTAAATTATTTTCAACGACACCAACTGCCTCTTCTTTCACACTTCTCAGGGTCATAGCTCGTTTTCCTTTGTCAGTCTGAAACATTTTCGAATCGGTACCTTTGATTTCTTTTGACAATTTTCCTTCCAATGCCTTTGTGAACTCTTCCTTTATGACACAATCCGAACCAATCCCATTCGTTTTCTCCGGCTCTTGAGGCAATGTCCCACCATCTAACTTGAACCTTTTCTGACAAGATTCTACCGATGATTCTTCTACCGATGATTCTGCTCCAACTTCACTCCCTCTTTTCAAACCAGTCCTCGATTCTTCCCCAAGTGTCGCGATAACACCTTTATTGGTTGCTCTCAACTGCTCATCTACCTTGGAAACCTGAAAATGAACATAAAAGTGCAATCAATACCAAAATATTTCTTGAAGACTAAAATTAAAAAGCTATGCTCATATTACAGTAAATTCCTGTTACAATGAACTTCTGGGGGATGTGTTAATTGTTTCATTGTCCCGAAAATTCATTATGAGAAAGTCCAAAATTATATTAAAAAAAAAAGGAATTAGTATTTTGAAAACAATGCTTTATTATGCTCCTTTGGCAAAATTCCTGTAATTAAGTCTATTCTACTGAGTAATTTGGCAATATTTATGCCACAGCTGAAGTTAGACAATCAGAAAACCATTTTTCCCATCTGAGAGGCTATTTTTATCCTTTGGCTCCCACAGTGACAACATAAAACATTGCAAATTTGCTTCAAATAAGAAGAAATGGTAGTGCAATTTAATAAAACTAGTCGAGAAAGGTTTACCTTCCCATCCTCTAAAGGGCCGTATTCATAGTTCTGTTAGTCCAGGTCTAAGGACGGTATAATACCATCCTTAGACCTGGACTAACAGAACTATGAATACGGCCCTAAATGTCTTATTTTTGTTTAATTTCTCACAGTGAAAACTGAACATGTGCAGACAGATGCAAAAGTATGACATAGCATTACAAAATAAGTACACCACCTTTTTGAAGTCTGCATGCTCGAGGTTCGCGAATTTGGACTTCGCGACAACATTTTTTATGACCATTACTTGTGTTTCGCGCATATTACTTGCATTTCGCGTCATGCTTATACGATGCCAACAAGCGTGAACTTCCTCTACTTTTTTCTAAGTTCATTTTAAACTTTAGCACCCTATAAAAGGACATTATTATTATATTTATAAGGCTTGTTATTAGCAGTTTTCAAGGTAAACAAATTGATAACCATTGACTTAATTCTTTTGTAGCTTAGTTTAAACATCACTGCCAACAGTGCAATTTTCGATTACAGTCGAAGTTGCTGGCATCTAGCGGCCAAATTAGAAATTATTGGCTAATGGAAAAGTGTCCTGCACATATAGATTTTCACAACTTATACGAGTATGACATTGAAAATATTTGTTCTTCCCCTATGAGAATACGGGTTTTTGACCAAAATCTTTAACAATTTAATGCTATTATCTTTGTATTTTGAATGTAATTTAAGGAAGCTGTTTTGTTAGATTTTCATTGTTTATTACGAATTTTTAATGTAAATCTAAGAATTGCTATCATCTTGTAACCTAAGACTTTTTGCAGATTATTTTTAAAGCGATTATTAATAGGAATGTTATAACTTTCTTACGCTGGGTTTTGATTTTGTTATACATTTATAAAGTAATTACTAAAAGAAATGGAACCACTTTTTAATGCTCGTATTTTTTTTTGCGGCTTGGAAATGTTTGTTGCATAATCCAGGAAAACATTTGTGCATTACGTACTCAACATTCCATTTCAGTAATTAAATTTAAATTAAACCATTTCCTTAGAAATGAACTAAAGAAGATCGAAAATCACGTGCGAAATTTTATGGCGGTAAACTGTACAAGTACAGAAAGAAGTGTAATTGCTTTGTTATGCTGAATTTTCATTTGCCATTACGTTTTGAAGGTACCTAATTAAAAGTATTTTTCATTTATGGTTGTTTTCTTTAATTTTCTGTTCAACTGCATTATTTATGAAATTGATGGAATGATATGATCCGAAGATCCTATGCAGACAGGCATAAGCTGTGAAAGATGGAACAATTTTTGAAACGAGAGAAAAAAGTCTGCTATGACCGGGAATTGAACCCGGGTCTTCCACTTGCCGGGCGGATATTCTACCTCTGAACTATCGTAGCAGAACATTTTCTCTCGTTTCTGAACACAGATGTTTCCCTTGGTGGGACGGGAACTAACCAAGTTAGTATCAAACTGCCCCAACAGATGTACTCGAAGAGAATATCGAAAGAAACTTAAAAAGTGAATTTTTTTAGGTTGGCTGGGAACCACGTCGTAATAACACGGCGTCTTATGGGAAAATAGGCCTTGCACTTCGTGAATTTGCATTTTGCGTCAGTTTTCCGGAACCAATTATCCGCAAAGTTCAAAAAGGTGGTATACTATTCTCATCAATTTCTATAATGAATTGACAAAACTGAGAAATATCATTACTCGTCCTATGGAAACTGTAATAAAATTAGCAAATCTTATCCAAGTTTATATCAATTGAAATTTAAAGATGGGATTTTCTTATTTGAATAAATACTTTTTAATTTTGCTGGGTAAGAAATCCTGAGATGCTAATTTCATTGAAGTAGTGCACATATAATAGAATGAACATGAAACATTTAAAATATTCTTATGCGAACTGGGGCAATTGAGATATTTAGGGCGTTTCATTTTATAAACACGGTTGCTTTCGCTCGTCCCTCTGTGCAGTTAGATTAAAATAACACGCAAACGGTAGGAGATAGAAGGGTGACATTTGCATGATCCATGATGCCATTCATTACACTGCCGATTTTGGTGGGTATGTCCAAAAGTGCCATTGTTATTTCAGCAATTTTGCATCAATCTCGAAGAAAAATCACATACATGCCATTTATTCGTATTCTTGCCTGATTCTTTCAGTAATTCCACAGATGATGACAAATATTAATTATACTAAGGAAATGATAATAGAGTTCATCTTGTGACTTTTTTGTTTAAAAAATTGTTTTTAATTTTTTTTATAAAAAAGTCAATTATATATTGAATCAAATTAACTATTATTAAGGTAATTTTGGCACGCGAGGTAAAAAAGGTTCGCCATCACTGGACTAGTCTCATTTACTATGTTTTACCTTGGAAATTGAGTTGCCCTGGTGGCGATCAAGTGAACAAAAATAAAGTGAACTCTATTGGCTGACACCAGTGAAAGCTTACAACATGGTTGTCATTTCTGGTTGTGCATAGCACCTATAAAATAATTTTTTCTGCAATATGGTGTTAGAGTACTGTATGTAGTCTATGGGTTATGCTTCTAGACCACTTTCCATATCCTAAAAAATAGCTAGAATAAATATTACGATCTTTTATTCCAACTGTTTGGATTTTTTCACCATTTTCAGTAAAAACATTAATTTTTACAATTAAAATTGCTTCATAGATACAAACATGCCTATCGCATAGAAAAAGTCAAAACTAATTGAATTATGACTTGTTTTTTGATTGCAAAATGACATTTTTTGGGAAACAAAATGAGCTGTGAAAGTGTTAAGACTGAGCAAATGGTTATAGATATAAAGTTCAAAATTTTAAATTAATTATCAAATAAATTACTTTGTCACAATTATATTGCTCGATTTCTAAAGAATTTTAAGTTTACAATTCTAAATTAATCTCAATAAATAAAATGCGCTTTTTCATATTGACAGCAAATAAAGCTCAAATGTCTTTCAACCCTCTCTGTAAATTCAATCAGTGATACCTAGGGAGTTTTGATAAATACTTGGCATAACCACACAGGAGCGAAAAGATTAAAAGGATTTACATGCAAAGAGGATTATAACAATAAATAACCCATACCTCTGTCTCCCCTAGGTCTGCCACAAGTTTGTCCAACCAGTGGCTACCTTCAGACCCTCTCCTTTCATCTTGACGAGGCCTTGATTCTCTCGGTTGTTCAGGTAGAGGCCCCTCAAACACCTCGCTCCCATTGGTCGACTCTTCCGAAACCATCAACTCAATGTTCGGTGCACCACAATCCTTTCCTCTGATATTCTTCTTCATCCTGTCAAAATTATCTCCAACAGAACCCCCACCAACCCCATTCTTGGACCCGATCCTGTCGATTCCGCCCTTAACTGCCTTTCTGGAATGATTTTCGATGCTGGACAAATCGAGGTTTTCACTCGATCCGCTGACCGTGTCTGACAAATCTTCGTATGGAAACGGACTGGAAGATCCGTCATCCAGGAATGTGCTCACCATTTTCGGACAAGTGCGCAACATCAGTTTTTTGAGCATCGACGAGAACTTGCGGCTGCCGGAAATAAAATTGGTCATGCGCCTCTGCATCACGTTCCCAATAGGCACCGCTGCTATCTCCGAAGGCTCCACTGCTATCTCCGAAGGCTCCACAACGCAATTCACGACTGTATGTTCCTTATCAGATGGGTAACCACACTTTGCAGCATCAGTTACCTCGCTACTTTGCACCGGTTGGTTTGTTAACATCCCACCAATTTCAGCCAAGACATTTCCAGAGGAATCTTCCAAAACGGGACTTGAATTTGCGTTTGATCTATCAGGTTCTTCTGGGACCTTCTTGACCAACGGTTTATCCTCCTTGGCAACAAATGTACGAATCACTGGTCGGTTAATGGCAGCTTTTGCTGTCTTCCCAGTCTCGACTTGCATCTCAGCTTCACCCGTCGAACTCAACACTTTCAGAAGAATATCACCTGTACTGGTTATGCGTTTCCTGATCCGCATTTCCTCTCCAGTTTCTGGATGCTTGACTACAACCACGCCCGAAGTATTTCGGTTTACCTGTTGACTCGTTACATCTACGGGCTTGGCTGCCAGGTTGACCTTTACTGGAATGACCTTGATGATGCCCACCTCCTTCGCCACTTGCATATTTCCCACAACCGTTTCACCAACAGAAAGCCCTTTTGATATGGTTTGGTTCGAAAGGTTCACCAGTTTACCAACGGAGCCCTCCATTCTACCCACAACATTTACCACTGCTTTATTAGAGGGCATGCTTTCGTTTGACCCTATACATCGTATCGTAGGATGCGTCGCAATCAACGGATTCCTTAATCCACTTTCCCCGTTGCTGAACATTTTCTTGACGATCACTTGATTTCCCGTCAGTTTGATGATGATACTGTCCAATTTGTCTCTTTTCTCTGGTTGTACTGACAAAGGTGAGATGATGAATGGTCTTTTCATTAACTTTTCCTTAATAGGAACTGCTCTTTTCTCTGCCAATTCATTGTCCATTACCTGATTGCAGATGAGTACATGCTCCACCTCAATGTCCTCATCAGCTTCATTATTCACAACCTTGTCTGGAATGCTGTAACTGATGTGTTTCTCAGCCGATTCATTTTGCGCAGTGTCTCTTTCTGCAGAAACATTGCCAGTCATCGCTGTATGTTCAATTACAGGTTTATATGATGCTCCATTCACGGGATGTGTCCTGGGTCTTTCCCCTTGTGCTTGGTTGATCTTTTTGATGGTTACGCCATGACCCGTAATGGGATACCTGACAACAATTTCCTCTGGCGTGATTTTCTTTACTGGTTGGGAAACTAAGTCCGTCAATGCCACTGGTATTGTGGCAGATACCTCTTTACTGGCAATGGTTTTAGTTGGCATTTCTTCTACCCCTGTGCAAGCACCGAAAATCTCATTGGGCAAATTCAGCTTAACTGCAGCATTAGACGGGCTTGAGAATACAACGGTATTTTTGACCGCATTGACTGTTTCTGGAACCACTTTCTTAACCAATAAGGGAATGTTTATAACTCTCTTAGACTCTGCAATCGTGGCGGGTTGGTTGGGAGCTCTTGTCACAGCAGGTGGATCAATCATGCCGATAGTCACATTCTTCAGCAAAACAGGATGTTTGCCATCCAACCTGACAGCCACTGAATGCTTGTTGCCAATAGGCACAGCACCACTCACACCTGCCAAACTGGGCGAGTTACCTGGGATCACATCCTTATCGTAGACTAGATTATTTGATGACATAGGCTGATGCATGACGACATTTGGAGCACCATCCTTCACAAATTGGCCAGAAGGGCAGGCGAAAACAACGGGTTTCATCACCACCTCATCCACGACCTTCTTCACTGTCACTTCCTTCCTGGTGATGTGTTGCTTTATGACGATCTGGTTACTAGCAGCTAGGCCAGAGACAGCTGAGATAACAACATGGCCACCATCTGACTTCCCCTGACCCGGGAGCACTTTCTTCAACTTTATCTCTTTTCCCGTGACAGGGTCCTTTGCAATTAACTCATCCGATGTTTTTTTAATGGTTTCGTCCAAATTACAAGATGCTACTGGAGTATTTTCATTGATGCGAATCACTTTCTCAGCAATCATGTCAGCAGTTGGATATTCGGCAGTGCTATCATCTTGCGGCTCTGTCTCTTGGTTACACGGCAGTTCCTTTTCTTTGTATGCAGATACCACTCCCTTTAGTTTCATTTCTTCTGCAGTTACTGCACCTTTTAATATCATCTCTGTCCCTTCTTTCAGCACTTGGCTGCTCAAAACTCTGGGTCTTCCTTCTGCATCGTGAACTGTTGTAGGGAGTTTAGGGTATGCTTTCATGACCGCTAGATCTTCAATTACTATCTGATTCGAATGCATTTTTATCTTATCCCTCTCGTTCAAATTTTCAACTTGCGTACCAACAGTACCAGCCACAACCACTTCCACAGTGGTTTTTGACGGTGATGGCAAAATCTCGCCTTGTCTAACATAGAAAATCCCCCCTTTATCATTCTGGGGAACGACGGGTTTTTTTCTGATAATTTCTGTTATCACTTGGAAGTCATCCGTATCGTCACCGACCTTCCTGACTGAGTTGTCCAGTCCTGAACCTTGCGACAGCCTCTCGTCGTGATTATAGCTCCCCTCTAATCTTCTCTTGCATGTCAAAGAGGCATCTGCAACCCCAGAAGGTGCTGTATATGTCCTTTTTATGTCTGGAACAACAGGTTTTGGGTCGTCTTCCCACAATTTCCTCATCCTTTCTAATTTAGCTTGTCTTTCAATATCCTCCACCCATTTATCAACTGTTTGCTCTATCTTCTTTGATGGAATTTCATCTGCAACCCCAGAAGGTGCTGTATATGTCCTTTTTATGTCTGGAACAACAGGTTTTGAGTCGTCTTCCCACAATTTCCTCATCCTTTCTAATTTAGCTTGTCTTTCAATATCCTCCACCCATTTATCAACTGTTTGCTCTATCTTCTTTGATGGAATTTCATCTGCAACCTCAGGTGCTGTATATGTCCTTTTCGTGTCTTGAACAACAGGTTTTGGGTCGTCTTCCCACAATTTCCTCATCCTTTCTAATTTAGCTTGTCTTTCAATATCCTCCACCCATTGATCAACCGTTTTCTCTATCTTCTTGGATGGAATTTCGTTCTCTGGCTTCCTAGTTATCTCCAATATTCTCTTTCTGGAAAACGGCATTATTTTCACCAGCGTGTTTCCATCGTTGACCGTTATGGGATCCAAGTCTGTCACCGGCATGTCCTCCACTATCACCTCCTTCCCTTCCGAAATTCGGGGCCTGGCATTTGGGGTAGAAGGGTTGAGTTGGCTGTCTGGAGGATCATTCTTTGCCAGGGATGAAGCTACTGATGGTACTGTCGGTGACTTCTGGGTTGAGGTCACTTTTGGAGTTTGCACCACGCGTCCTGCCACGCCATATAGAAAAGAGTAAATCCAGGTTGAAAATCTCAAATCCGAATACGTCCCAAATTAAAAATGTGGTGTGTACAGGCAGTCTTTGACACATCTTTCTAGTAACTTATGTTTTGTTTATAAGTCTATTGTAATAGGCCCAATAGTGGCTGTTTTTGGATTTTATTCAAATAAATAAATATTTAACTCAGTCCGCAAAACCTAATGTAAGTCAAAAATTACGTGTCAGAAATTACCCTTACATGTACTATCATACAGGTTAAGTTAGAAAAATGCATGCTTGTGTAACAATTTAAGTGCATTAAGATAATATTATAATTAATTTTTATAATTATTATGCACTTATAATTTTGTGAACATTATATATTCAAAATTTCGACAAATCTTAGATATAAGTTCAGATACACCAAAAACAATTGGGATACGTATATCCCATATAAAAGAACAAATTAAAAAATGCACGACGAATGGGGTACATCACACACAACACAAGTGAAGTAGGCATGTGCAGGCGACGAATCAGTTGGCATTATATATAATAAATTATTTTATTATAATTATACATTTATTAATTATAGTATATTTACAATATAATAAGCACCTATTTATTGAATAAACATTTAATATATAATAAGTGTTTAATGATTTCATTGCGGGACCTTCATTGCATTTATGAATGTTTTTTTCTCTGTTTTTCATATTATTGTATTTTCTTCCCTTCCCCTGAACTATTTTAGAATTTTCGCGGTTTTTTACACATCTCTTCTCTTCATAGGTGTTTTCCGCAGTGGGAATTTCTTCTGTGGTAAAACATAACTGATACAGTTTTTTATGACCCACAAAACTAACATTCTTTGGTAATGCTGTTATCTACAAACAAATATATTAACTAGTAATTAATATGCATTTTTTTGAAATCTGTATGTAATTAATTTCTCTTATTTTGTAAATATTGTAATTACTTATATGACAAAAGGGTTAAATGTAAGAAGGGACTACATAGTCTCAATTTTGCCCTAATAAAGTCGTTTGTCTGTCTGTCTGGTAACGAAAACACTTCAATATGCAGCACCCCTTTTTATTTTTGCATTTATAGTGTTATTTGTCTAAAAATGTTGCAAAAAATACCAGATCATCTTGTTGAAGACTAAATTCAATTGGCATAAAAACTTTTTAATTGGAAAAAAGGGTCCTTATCAATGAAAAACATCAACCATCATGGCAACGACCCCAATTCTTTTAAAGAGGAACTGGTAATCTCTATTGGAATACCATCGATTTAATGCTTTTCAACACGTTGAACGCTATGGCGGTCACCGGTGACCGCCCGCTTGCCTAAGGCGATGTTTTGATCTTCTGAACGTAAATGGAAAACTAGTCTCTTGTCTCACACACAAAATGTACGGTTGTTTCCTGTCTGCATAGATGTATACCCACAAAGATTAAGAAACCGATTCCTTGGAGCTTTTCTGTGTTATTTTCTTTTAAAATTTACCCAGGTGTTGTTTTGGATACGTACGGCGACTTTATAACATCATTTCTTTGACTATCTAAAGTGTGGTAATTCTATGTATTGGATGGGATTTTTACTACTGTGAAATTGTCCTCATGACATACATACAAGTGAAGATATAAAAATGAATTTTTATAACAAACCTTTATATAGTTAACACTTAAATATGAATCAACTTATAATATAATTATGATAACCTGTCTGCTTGCATGGGTGTAAAAAAGTTGCAAAAGTGTCTACCAGCTGTTGAGTGATGTGGGGGTCTCTATATTTAACCTTGAATCTTTTTACAGTTGAAAGAATAACAGTCAAAAGTAGAGAACTAAGTGGCAAATGTAAGAATGTTTGGTATATAAGTAGTAAGAAGTTTGATAGTATCTAATGTTTCATTAAAGAAAATACTGACTTATCCATTCATATTGCTTAAAATCAACGAAAATATACTGCTCGTTAAGAGTAATTCAGCTTTAGATACTGGTAGGAGTGAAACTGTTGATCACCAACAAGGTTTTCAATGGCCTATTCATAGGGAAAACAGTTTTCAGAATAGTCTTAAATGAATCAAGATAAGAAGTTTTTAAGATAAATAAAAACTTATTATCAATAATAATTACAATAAATAAAAACTTACTATTATTAGCAGAAATATGCCTTCAAATAAACTGATATGGGCAACACATGCATTTCTCCATGTTTTTATGGCAAATTACGTTGTTAGCTCTGGGATCATTGTCAATATTTACTTCCGGATGACAATTAAGAAAAGAAAAAGGAGCGTTACTAAGACGTAACTTAAGCGTCTTATATTTTTAGCTGCCACCACCACGCCACCTACCAACAAATATTGTTAACAATTGACGCTTAGTTACGTCTTAGTAATGCTCCTTTTTATTTTCTTAATTAACATCTCGGACTGCAGTGCAGTGCCTACAAGCACCAAAATAGAAATTCTGTGGCAAAATCTACAAAAAATTGTTTAAAGAAAACTAATTTCGGTTTTTTCGGGTTTTACCTTAAATTTCAAAAAGGCAATCAGAGGGTAAAAATCGCGTAAAATCCAAAAAAATCCATACCCCAAGTATATACCAATGCCAAGGGGCTATTACAGAACAGGGAGAAAATAGGTAGTTTATCCATGCAATAAATACTCACTTCTGTATCTTCTCTTCGGTGCCGAGTTTTCTTTGGCCTTTCGCTTTGGTATGCACAGAGATATTGTCTCCGGCCATGTATCCATAACTGTTGATAGTCAAACAAGATTTCGAGTTAACCATGAGAAAAACACATCTCGAAGAATGTTTCATACATGAACAAATATTCAACCATTTCCGACCAATGTACACGCATCCCTCGATTTACACAGGAGATGCATTCTTGCAAATCACCGTGTAAATCGATACTAACACTTCATGCAAAATTGGGTGTTAGGTTCCTCTTTATTTTAAAATAAAGCATACTATGGAAATTTGATTTATAAGTATATATAGGCAACTCTCGTTCAATGAAAGACATGCATTCCTGAAAAGTGTTCGTAAAACGGATATTCGTTGAACGATCGTGATTTTTCCGTTGTCTTCCCTGATAAAGTTCTAGATGCGTCCCAGACAAAAGATTTTTTATTCTTGAATTTATAATTCTTAGCTACTAAAATGTCTGTCAAAGCAACTACAGCATTGGATCAACTACAGTACAGTACAATATATTGAATGATACAAGAAAATTCAACTTTTGAATGAAAAACAGAACCTCCCGAAACCGTCAATAAAGAATAAAAAATTCCTTATTATTTAAACATCTCCAGGAAAATAATTAACAAAAAGTTGAAGAGTTATGAAAAATGTATGAACAAGTATGATAAATGTGACCGCAGTAATGGCTTGAAAACAAATCCTCGTGATGTAACGATTATGTATGAACCGCGAGAAAACAAACGCGACCTAACATAGTCAATCCAAATCACAGACTGAAGTATAGAATGGCAACTGGAAACACTGCGTAGTGCACCTCCTCCTTATCAGTACACACACAAGAGGTCCTTCAAGTCTAAGTCTAAGTTTAACGAAATCTTGAAAAATTTACCCTCAGTGTAATAAACAAATTTACCAACAGAAATCCAGTGTAAATCGAAAAATGGTCACATTTTCTTGATTGTGTAAAACCAAAATCATATACTGTATTTGCCCGAATATAAGCCGATGTTTTTTGTCAAAATCTATCACGAAAAAATCATCCCTCAGCTTAAATGTAAGTTCGAGAAAAAATTTGGGGTTAGGGTTGTCTCGTAGTCACCCGTAGATGGCAGCATGTCTCTCAGTGCCATTGCGTTCAAATGATAGTACTATATTTTTTGCTAAGTATATATTTGACCTACGATGAACATTAATGAATAAATAATAAAGCTAGAATATTGAATTTAGCAGTACCCGTGTTTTGTTGCCGTTTTTACCTATTCTTTCATTTCTAAATGCCATTGGATATTTTCTTTCGTTTCTCAGGGCTATGCCTATGTATCATTAAGAATAGTTAGCAATTTGTATTATTTTTCATTATCCATTAAAAGAAGTTCCTATTAGTTTTACTTGGCTATTGTAGTTATTGCTATAGCCAATGTAATGTTTATATGCATGTTAAAACCTCATTCAAGGAATCTATTAAAATGCGATGACGGCTTTTGATGCTCAACTGTGTGAATTACGGAAATACGTATGAAGTTATATATGATACGCCATATACAATATATTGATACGAAAATGTATAATTATAAAATGCAATTTCTTAAGGAAATGTAAATGCTAATTTCATTGGAAATAGACATGGATTAAAAATTACCTTTGCAAGGTCGCTATTGCTTTATTTGACCTTTTGTGAAAATGAAGATAAATGAAATTATCTTAACTGAATGTGGAACATTATTCAACCGCGGAATTATTAATTGGAGTAATATTTCAATAAACCACTTCCCACTCTATTCCTTGATCTCCAATAATTTCTTCTACGCAGTGCATGGCACACTTCAGCATAAAATCTACGAAATTTACTTTTTTGTCAAAAAATGGTGGAAATTTTTGGGGAGTAGGCTAATATTCGGGCGGATGTAAAAACAACTAATAGCATGACGTGATCCGCGAAAGCTACGCCACGTGGCACCACGCTGTGCTATGCTATTATCATCATCATGCTGCTGTCCGAAGACAGGTTTCAGCTGAATCGCTGCCTCCATCTCTCTCTCCCTAGAAGCCTCTTTTGTACCTCTATAAGTACTATATCCCTGCTCTATATTCTCTAATATTCCTATTCTGTTTCTCCCCCTTCCTCTCCTTCCGCTAATTTTGCCTTCTAAGATTGTCCTTTGTAAATACTGTCTTCTCAATATGTGCCCTATCCAATTTGCTTTTCTTTTCCTGATTGTTTTTATTAGCATCCTTTCTTCTCCCACCATTTCTAATACTTCTTCGTGTCTCTTCCTCTCTGTAGACCCTCATAAACGTGAGGGGGCGGAAGGTTCGCCTAGGGCACAAAATACCTCTGCACTGGTCCTAGCAGTGGCATAAAACCATCACATGCCACAGGAATCGCAGGGGAGGAGACTGCCGTTGGATGTGTCGAGGCATGACGACATGCCCATAGTGTGGCATAGCGCCTGGTGTGTGGAACTAGCTACCTGCTGCAGGCAAGCGATGCGTAGACATAGCTAGCGAGGTATAGCATAGCGTGGCACAGCTTTCGGTGTGTGGCGGCCTTAAGACGACTCCCCTTTTAGCAGGCTGTCAAAACAGAGAAAAGATTTTATGACCTAATTTCTCACTGAATGTATTTGGCGTATATTTCGAACACGCATCGTAAGTCGGCAATGAAAAATGTCAGTAGATACAATTATTTTATCATGTTTCATTTGTTAAAAAAACTTTGATTAAACGCTTAATCATACCTCCTAAGGTTCTATGACAACTCGTTGCGCAACAATTCGTCACATAAAACATTCATGAACTGGTGAATGGCAGGGGGAGACACTTTTCCACAAAATAATTTTTCTTTATATTTTGATAATACCAGAACTACGGTAGACACATTGGACGGTGTATAGCAAGGGATAACACCCAACCAAAAGTGTATCCCCCTGACGTACACCAGTCACAGTCTCTCGTCTTCCAATTTGTTTTGCGACGAATTTGTCATGTGACGAATTAGTGTAGTGATGAATTGATGCATGACGAGTTTGTCGTGTGACAAATTAACGCGCCACGAATTGAAGCACGAAGAATTTACGTGCTACCAATTGACCGTGATGTATTGAAAGTACACTATTTTACACTCGAATTTAAGACGACCCCCGATTTTTGCAAGCTGAAATTTGGAAAAAACCGTCTTTGATTCAGGTAAATACGGTATTTGGAATTTTTGGAAATATTACAGGTATGGAGAAAGTCATGTGGTAGCCACATCAGGACACAATACTGGTATTAAACTAAGTTACTACTACTACTAAGTTTAGGAAAAAAATTATTTTTCTGAGAATATTTTTTTGGGAACTGAATCTCCTATTTTGTATGAATTCTTGATAGACGTGATTTTGGATTACATGGTGTATAGTAATTAAAAGGATAAAAAGAAATAAATGAGACAAACCTCCTCCCCTTTTCAGGAACATCCCAGTATTAGGTGGATGCTTCCGCTTGTAATACGTTTTCTCAATCTTCTTCATTCCGTTCGGATTCTTGAATTCAAACCACTTCAGGCGAACCTACGAGAAAAGAAGAAGGAAATGTTGAATTAAAATGTGTGGGTAACCACAGCCAAGTACGTGAAATAACTCCCAAGACAACTCGGACGCTTCCTGTTTATGTATTTTTATGGTTTCAGGATAATATTAATGTGTGTATAGCTTAACTGTGAACCTCTTTAAATAAAGAGCTAAGAAATCCGGTCACGTTCAACTACTATGAACTATTTATGATCGACTGTAAAGCCATTTTTAACAAACTTCCCAAGTAGGTAGAAAATTGCAATTTAGTAGGAATGCTTGATTCTGTTAGTAAAAGCCATTTAAGAAAAAATCCTCAAAAAAGACAAGTTTGACTCCAGTAGAAATTTCGGTTTCCCATAAGATAACACGTAAAAATCATTTTTTCAATTTACAGGCACTCTTTTGCAAATTATAATTAGAAATAATTTACCTACGGTATTCGGACCTAAACAGTTTTAAAGAAAAATAAATTATTCTTATCGTCACATTTCATCTACGATTTGAAATCGCTCAAGTTATACGTTTAAATCATATTTATTAGAAAAATTTAAGATTTTTAACAATATGTTGCCTTGCCAACTGTGTCATTGTTAAACCTCAAGATTGTATTGTCATCTCAATCCTTATACTATATACGTAAGGAAAGCGTGCTTTGAACGCTTTAATAAGAGTAGGAAATCAATCGGCTGTAATGGGGCTCGTGCTGTAAGCCGATCATATGTATATAAATAAATAAAATCTCAAAGTGGAATTTTACAATAATCTCTCAATATACTACCTATATGAGAAAGTAAAAAGTGGACGAGTTAGTCGAGAAAATACAATAATACTTTACCTGTTCTAGATTCCTGTGTGTGGGTGACACCTCGTTAACCTTCTCCGCGACCTCCTGCCAAATCAGCCACCTACTCTTTGCCGATTCTCCCGTTTTGTAATCCCCGAACAACCCCTCCTTCCTCTTCTTAACTTCCCTTATGAGAACCCTCATCTCAGATGGTGTAAATTTGCTCGCCACCTCTTCACCCTCTTCCCCCTCTTCTCTCCCCCCATCCTCCCCCTCTTCATCCGATGGCTGCCCCAAATTGTCGAACCGCTGTTCTGTGACGTCGGCAGCCATGTTGGCCTCGCCGACACTGCAAAAACGCACAATAAATATCATGAGAATAAACGAGTACAGTGGTCCCGCGGTTATCGGTTAACGATATTAATTGGTTCCACCAAAACCGTCGTTAATTGAAATTATCATTAATCGAATATAGGAAATACATGTTCGAGACAATTCGTTCCAAGACGATCGGAAGTTGATCTTTTTCACCCAAAAATATTTATAATATTTAAACACTCAATTTTTAATAAATAAACGTTATAAGAACATAGTAAAACCTAAATACCAATAGAAACACGGATAAATAATGAACAAATAGAGCATCCTTGGAGCTGATTGCTTTATATTTGTCCTCCTGTTTAATAATCGTGGAAATGGTGGATTGGGGCAGACACTATTCACTAACCAGAGCACTTGTTTTTACACCTCTTTCGTGTTTTTTGATAATTTGCACACTAATTGTTTTCCTCGCTTTCTTGTCTTACTTCACATTCGCTTTAGGGGCCCTTGTTATCGATCATATTCAACTTTTAAGTCAATAAACACAAGTAAAAGAGCTGTTTCGGTAAGCAGTGCGCATAAAATGCCGAAAAGCACGGCAGGCGAGCTCCAAACGCTTATAATACGGCGTTGCTGATTGACTGAGGTCTGCTTAGTCCATTTAGGATGCGCCCCGATTGGCTGAAATTGGCAGCTGCATGATATCGTAAACATATCGTTAATCGAAAACTTATTGTTAATAGAAATAATGACCCCCTATGGGAGGCAGATCATTAATCGAAATATCGTTAATCGATGGCAGTGTAAACCGAGGGACCACTCTACAGGCATGCCTCGCTTAGCGCAAGGCGTTCCGAGACAACAGTGCGCTATCTGCTTGCGCTAAACAAACAGTTTGTAACATATCAGTCGATCCAATTGACTTTTACATTTCTGAAATCTTATTTTTGGGGTGTTAACAGGATAGTACCCAGGGCTAAAAATGATAGCAAAAGCACTCATACACAAAGTTATACCTTATTCTGTTAACTTTATGAAAGAACGTGAACCTAAATATTACATCATAGTCAAGCGTTACTTCAACCTTCACCATTATTACCTAGGAATGAAAAAACAAGTAGGAGTGTACATAGGTTTCCCGTGGTACAGAAGCGCTTTTCGTGAAATTCGCTCCACTATAATTGTATACTAATGCATTTGCTTTGAAATCCGAAAATTATTTTTACCTTATATTGTGGTAGCCCTGCTTTTTTGATGCATTCTAAACATGTTCATTTCATTTTGCCATTCTATACTCACCCTACAAACAAAATTTCTTTGAAATCGGTCCAGCGATCGAAGTTTGTAGTTACAGAAAAATTCCAACCTTGATATTGTGGTAGCCCTGTTTAGTCGATCTGGTTGAAATATTTTGGTTATTTATTTATATTAAGATGACATGTACTTTATTTGTTTATAATCCATTGTCAGTTCTCTAGAAATACGTGCAAAATAAATAATATTTTACTCATTATTGTGGTAGCCCTGCTCCTTAGCTCTGCTTTATTTATTTCCATGCAGCCCCTAAACAGCCGTAATCAGCCTTTTACAAGGGGCTCATTAACATAATAACAAGGACTATCACAAACATCCATGCCCTAGGTGAAGGAAAACCCACCTAGGCGGGATTCGAACCTGCGACCTTCGGATTGGCAGGCGAGGATGTTACACTGCCACCACCATTATGATATGTTGTGCAAATCTTTTATACAAAATTTAACTGAAATCCATTCAGCCAATTCCTTCCAAATCCTTAATTACTGAAAGAGTTGAATTTGTAATTGTGGCACCCCTGTTTGGCTGATTCGGTCTAAATATTGTTTACATGTGTGTGTAAATTATAAGCATTAAATTTGGTTAAAATCGATGTGGACAATTCAACACAAATACTTGTAAAAAAGAAATGTTTTGATTACTTGTATTGTGGCAGCTCTGGTTCCGATATCAATGCTAAACATCTTATTTCTAAAAAATTTCGTTAAAATCGGTTAAGGCAAATCCTTCCAAATTTATAATTACCAAAAAGATTAATTTTGCAATTTCGGCACCCCTGCTGAGTCGATTAGGTCAAAATACGCCATATGGTCATTAATTTATGTGAAAATTCTATGCAAGTTTAAGTACATATGTACTTAAACTTAAGCTAAATGACAAAAATAATAAATTGTTTTTTCCTAACATCACATCAACCATCCATATAAAACCACTGTATAAGTATAGTTAGCTGAATAAATGCTAAGCTACAACAACACTTTAAAATGTTTTATTTAAATTTGTTCAAATTAACATCCTTTACAATAGTATTACCTATCATAAATATTGAAAAAAATGACTTAAATGTGAGGGCTTTTAGAAAAATGCAAGAACAACTGGTCTTAAAGGCCTATAATTAAAAAAGATTTCATCCAAAGTAAAAAATAAGCCAAGTATACAGTTCCAAAGAATAAAATTATGTTCATGGCACAAACTACCTACATAAACAAATATAGTCATCTAAAGTAGTTTTCAAATGAATTTTCAATGTGAACTATTCTGAGAAGATCGCATTAATGATTAATAGTATTGCAATAAGAACGTGATTATAATGTAATAATAATAAAATGCATGTATAAGGCAATACTATAAGATGAGCGATAAGAATTTAATAATAATAATAAAATTCATCAAAAGTTTACATGTACCTTGATTTTTCAGACGTACTTCTTAATGAAACTCACAGGGAAAAGTTTGTAGAATAATCTTAAATGAATCAGGATAAAATGTTTTTAAGATAAATGAAAACTTACTATCAATAATAATTACGATAAATAAAAACCTACAATTATTAGCAGAAATAACCCTTCAAAAAACGTAGGAATGCTGGTATTGATACAAATCCACATTAAAATAAAGTTATCTTACACCACCAACAATTACAATAGTTTGTTTAATCTCGTTGCTATGACTGACGCTTGTCTCTCTTTCCACGCGAATTCAAATACACATTTATCGCAGCGACAGCCCAAGGATCTGGTGGCCGAGGTGACTAAATCACTCGTCTAATGCGATGCGAGGTGAGGTGGTTCGAATCGAAACATATATATGTATAGCGAAGTTAATATAAAAGTTGGTAATTATACAGTATAAATATCACCAACATCTAATATTCAAGTTTGCATTTGTCTGCTCTTTTATGCACACCTGCATTTCAGAACAGATTCTATCCAAACTCTGCATAATAAAACAACAATCTAGAAACAAAATGGCCACCAATTGAAAGTTTTCAAAAATATTCATTTACCATATATATATATCTATCTACCATCTTGAACCAAAATTTTTAAAAATCTATCTACACACACTTAATAACTGTTTGATTTGGTTCAATGCAGCAAAAAAAACTGTAAAAGATACAAAGCTATGATGAAAATTTTTTGGCTGCCATTTTCATTCAAGATGGCCGACAGTAATACCAACTGATTTGAACACCTTCAGTGGATATCCTCAACCAACTTATTGAACATAATCAAACAAGTGCAGAAATATTCAAGTATTTCTGGAAAAATAAGGCTCAGTGGCCATTATCAGGTACCAGTCTACCATGCTGAGTTTGGTCGTATAAGTGTAGAATTATACGGGATAAGTATTTCTGGAAAATTTCGATTAGTAGCCATCTTGAATCCCACTCAAGACAACTCCTTAGGTGAAATAAGGTCTTACCCGAAAAGCTTTCCACCATACTTTCTTAATGTAGCTCTTTGACACCTTCAACATCTCTATAAATGTTAAATGTCCACAATGTTACTTATAACAGTTGGTTTCATCTATATGTTAGAATTTATATGGGCGGTAAATTCTAAGATAAACTGAAAATGCACGGCACTCTTCTGAGGTGATGAGTTGGATGAAATGAAGTGATTTGATAAGGTTGTGAAGTAAGGCTACTGCACGGATTTCAGATAACGATATCCTTGAAGTATTGATAAGACCACAGGGCTAGGAAACATTAGCCAATAGAAAGCTGGTAAACAGATAAGCAGAGAAGTAGCAGGAAAATTGATAGTAGCTCAATAACTTTGGCCAAAACTAACAAAGGTGGCTAAAGGAGTATTTCACCTTTGTAAGTAGCAGGAAGATAAGGTGCCAATCGAAAATGTTTAGGAAATAACTTATTAATCTATATCAACTAATGGTACCCGCAAGACATTTTGCGAAGTCGGTCAGAAATCTGCATGTTTCAAAATAATAATAGCCCTTTTCTCCTTATAAAATTCGACAACTGATATTTTGAATGTCATATTCGTTTTTATAATTTATATGTGCAATTTTAATTGTCTCTCCCATACAAAAAAGGTCACATTCCAGTATTGAAATAAAGAAAGAAGATTTTTTCATTTGGTCAATCGTTAAAAATGCCCACGCGCATTTTACTGAATAACAATTATTTTCAATTATAAACACTGAGATCTATTAAGTTTGACATTGTTACAACTATAATTTCAATTATTATGAAGACTTAATAGATGCTAATTCAATCGGAGGCAACAATGCCTTGGTAACACGCGGAAAGAGTACGAAAAAGACAAAATTTAAAAAATGTTTCTGACAAATTCTTCCATGTGACTTCTAAACATTTAAGAATAAGATATTTTATAGCTTTATCCGTCGAATAAACCAAAAACGGAGAAATTCGGTCCATATTTACCTATTTTAATGAATGAAAGAAATAAACCTTGCACCTTGAAAAATTGAAACTCCTGCGTAAACATACGGGAAAATATAATTATCTCCCAGAGTCAAATCCAGGACAATTCCGTAAACAAAAATAGTTTTCCCGGGGTCTCCTAGTTGGCAGAAACAGAATGGTGTTTACAGCATTTCTCTATATAACAAACTGTGCAAGAGATAAAAGGGGGGACGGACAGATGGACAGACAGTGAATAATTAATTATACATAAGGAGAAAAGGTAGACAGAATACCTCGAAAACCTGGAGACTTAAAACCTGATACGCTTACAAATGGTACCATGAGGATGTGCAGCTTGGGACCAGAATTTTGATTTTTGCAGGGAGGGGGGAGGAGAGGGGAAGGGGAGGGGGAAGGGAGGGGGGTGGGGAGGGGGGGTGGGGAGGGGGGAGGAGAGGGGAGTGTTGTTGTGCCATTTCCCATAAGATAACAGGCAAAAATCCATTTTTCGACTTAGGTATATCCCAATTAAAAGTAATGAATAAGTATTTTCTCAAAATTACTTATCATGATTTTCATTATTTTTAACTAGAAACTAGAGCTCACTTTGTGTAATAATTTTTTATTTCATATTTAAACGATAAATATGAGGAAAAATTCACCGAGTGCAATAATGAACCTAAAGAAAAAAAACGTGTCCAAAATAACATCAGAGATCTTAAAAAGAAACTTATTTTTATAATTGTAACTAAGTCTTATCCAATCTATTCTGTCCCAATGCAAAACTCTCCAAACCTAACATCTGCCCTTAAAATCATTTATAAGTAAATATCACACAAAAATTGTATTATTTGTCTTGTAAGAGCAAAAATGCTTCAGCAAACAAATTGTGGGAATAACTTTGAAACAGAAAAAATTCTGCTATGACCGGGAATCGAACCCGGGTCATCTGCTAAGGTAGTTCAGTGGTAGAATATCCGCCCGGCAAGTGGAAGACCCGGGTTCGATTCCCGGTCATAGCAGAATTTTTTCTGTTTCAAAGTTATTCCCAAAAATTACAGCTTATGCCTTTCTGCATAGTTTCAATTATTCCATCAATTTCAAACAAATTGTGGCAACCATTTTGTGACGTCGGTAAAAACTCCTTCGACTAACAATTACGAGCAGACATTTTGCATATTATCGAGAATAGCTACGTCCCAGTGATATTAACTTAAAAAATATGGCATCAATTATAAATAACTGCCTCATACGGAGGATATAGGATATATATATGATATAAAACCTAAGATACTTCTAAATATGCCACAGACCTGAAATTTGGCCGACTGATAGGTTATTACAGGGGTACGCAAACTAGGGGGCGCGACAAATGATGCGAGGGGCGCGATTATAGCCATGATTTAATTTTATCTGTAAGAAAATTTAGTTCTTTTTTCATATCTTTTTTGTTTACAATATTATATTTCTGTAATCTTTCGTATTTACGAGAGTAGCATGCTGGGAATCCTCTCCCTCTATTCAGCATGACCGTGACTTTGTTTACAGTGCACGTTATCGCACTATACTGCAGAACGTTGTCGAACGAAGGCCGTCATGTGAATACCTCTATTGAAATGTGCAATGTTTAGTTCTGAACCGGTGGATTTATTCTTTATTGTTTTACAAATAAATTTAATAAAATAATTGTCAGTAAGAACACTATGAATCAGAATTGCGAGTGGCGATTTCATCAATTAAGCCGAGACTGGACGAAATTGCCAGTAAGAGACAAGCCCACAGATCCCATTGAATTACATCTATTCATACAAAAATCAAGCGTTATTTTTCTTTTTTTTGTACTTTTCTTATTGTTATTTTAAAATGTGATTTATTTTTGTATTCATATTGCTGTATAATTTCATTAATTTGGTGATATTTGATTTTATTCCAATTAGAATGTCCATTTTGTGTATTTATCTTGAATTATTTTGTTATTTTCAGTTTTAATAAAATATACCATTTTTTGTTACATACTATTTCTCAAAATTATCATCGACATAAAACCCCTCCCAAATACCAAATCTTGATGAAAATCTTGCCAGCCACGGTAGGGGGCCCAAGTTTGTATTTTGAACAAAAATTGGGGAGCGGCATGAAAAGTTTGCACCCCCCTGGGTTATTAGGTACAACCTACGAGAAAAATTCCTAATTCTTTAAATTTTAGTGGGGTATTCTTGACCCCAATGTTCCATTTCAATACACCATAAGAAAAACATGGAAATCTGTGCCGAGTTTCATAAATTTGCATTTTAAAATTAGTTATAATTCAGATAGAAACTCGGGACAAAAACAATTCTATAGATAAAAGAATGAGGTTTCTTATTTTTGAAGACAAAATACAAATCAGTGCCGAATTGAAGAAGAAATATGTTTTTAATCAGAAAAAAGCAGATGCTCAACAATAAAGAACTTCAGCTACCGTAGCAACCAGGTCAATGCTTTTCGATGGGATTTGGCAATCCGTATTATAATAGCATCACTTTGATGCTTTTTAATAGGGAAATTCCTTTCATCACATTGATTTCAACCAAAGACGTACACACATGATGACGTCAAAATTTTAAAACGCGATATGTTATTAAATAAAAGAATGTTGCTCCTTTCAATTATGGGGGTTGATGAACTGTATATAATAATAGCTTTAATTTAGTACTTCTAAAGAGAATCAGTGGATTGTATTATAATGCAATTGATTTAAAACTACGGCGTAAACTTCGACGACGTCTAAATCCAAAAACAGGAAATATTATAAATTGTAAAAAAAAAGTAATGTCATGTCGGAGATGAAATTTTTAAGTTATTTAGAGCCAAATAAACATTTGAAAATCTCGATATGTCACTGCGGCCGTTAAAATGTTTTAATATTTAAACCAATAGATAAATATTATCTCACTTCTAGATAAGCTACAACTTGAAAATTTGGCAGAAATGTGTTGCTTTAGTACCCTACGGTGGAAAATATATAATATTCTTAAAATTGCAAATTTTAGGGAGTGCTTTACTCTAGTATCACCGAGAAAATATCAATTTATGATGAGAATTTATACCTTTAACGATCACTACTGTTGATTCACCTCAGAATTTGAAAACACTGCTTCTCACGTTAACATCGACATTACTTCGGTAACATGATCTAATAATAAAAGGATAACAAAATTCGATAATGTACATACCTTAAATATTTAAGTAAAGTAACACAAATCCTTAAATTCCAAGTATATTTTTACATCGCAAAGCACCCTCACAACTCAAGTTTTCAATTTCCCAAATGCTAGGTAATAAGGAACAAACACTACCGCCATTCATTATAAAGTTTTCTTTCAACATGGCCACATGGCGAGCCAACGATCAATGGGAACTTCACAGTAACTAAAAGCGTTCCAATGAACGAACAACCGGAATGACGCAATAATAAGAAAGACACGGTTACCTTAAAAAAATCCCAAGAAGCAGGAGTTATTTAGATGAATCTAAACCGCACCAAAATATTTAATAGAAAGATGACCTCCGCCCAACGACAATTTCTAGCAGTTTCTACCGCAGGGGGGCAGGGGACGGGCACTCGGATAGCAAAACGAGGACCGCCTTTGGATTGGCTCTCCAAAGCACACCAGAGGGCCAGAGGGGAAGTAGGGGAAATAGGTTGCGCGCACATTCGAACGGTTTTCGTGTTTCAAATGGTTTCAACAGTTTTCCAGGTTTCACGTGATTTCACCAGGTTTCACGTGATTTCGAGCGGTTACTCGAGGTTACATGTTATTTCTGGGTATGGTTTGCTTTTCGTGTTGCGTCCCCAATTGCGGGAATAAGGAGGGTACTCGAGTTAGGTAAATATTTTGACATATAATTCATTTATTAATATTCAGAAATGCCTGAGTGTGAAATACGCGAGATCGGCAAGAGGATGTCTATTTTTAAATGATAAATCCTGGTTCCCTCATCCCATTTCCGACTCAAATCGTCGATTCGATATTTGGTTGAAGCTGGTTGGAAATCCTAAGCTCATGTCCATGAACCGAATGGCCATCTATAACAATAGAAGGCTTTGCCTGAGGCATTTCTCTCAGGAGAATTTTATTGTAGGCACTATGAAACTTCGGAAGGATTCCATTCCGAATTTATATCTGCCAGGTAAATAATTTTGTGATGTTTTGCATAGACACTGTTTATCTAGTGACTACTGTTTTCATCTTTTCAAGCATCTTCTCCAATCATGCTTTGAGCATTCTATGAAGTGTTACTTGTTAGTTGACTCAATGGTTAACTTGTATTTCCTTCCTGCAGCAGCAAAACAAGATGAAGTTGGCCCACAGCCTGGCCCGTCGTGGGCTGAGCCATTGACGCCTGTGGTTTCCTCTCCATCTAGTAGGTGTCTTTTATGTTTTAAAAACATCTTGTAAAAATATTAACAATATTGCTTCTGACCATTTTTCTGTTATTCATTATTAGTTATTTAATAGTTTTTGTTGTTAGTTGACTAAATGGTTATCTTGTATTTTCTTCCTGCAGCAGTAGAGCATGGTGAAGTAGGCCCACAACCTGGCCCCCTGGGGTTTCATACCCCACGCAGGCCTAGTAGTGCCATTAGGGAGAACCTTATGCGGTATATTTATATAAAAGGCGATACTCGGTGTATAATTTATTGGGTCGAGTGAATAAAAAATAAGCAAATGCTTATGATTAAGATTTCCCTCACTTTTTAAGCAAATGCTTAATTTGGGGTGAATAAAAAAAATAGCATTTGCTTTTGCTAGAAAGAATAAGCATTTGCTTATTTTTAGGAATTCTCTTAAGCATTTGCTTAAAATTGTGTGAATAAAACCGAGCTTTTGCTTAAAGCTTTAAGCATATGCTTAAACTTTTTTAAGTGAGGTAAAGGGCTTGCTAAAATATTTCCAAGTACTCTATTTTCATGATAATTGATCCTAAATATGGTAATTTATGGTGACACGAAAGGTTAAAAATACGAGAAAAGTTTCAACGTTATAAAAATTTATATCGTTTCTCTGAAGAAAATGTTAAGTACCTATATTTCAAATCTGTTACTCGGAGAATATCAAGAGAGACGTGGCGGGGTACTGTCTTCCAAACAGAAGATAGAAATATTTTTAAGGTAATTAAGTGATGTAAGATAGAGATATTTGTGGCGTCCAAAATCACTATAAAGGCAAATGACTGGATAAAATTACTATAACTAATTGAATAAAAATACACCCATGATTTGTGATATTATCGAATTCAGTTATAAAAGAAATAGTTTTAAAAAATTATTAATTAACTTTTTAAAAAATATTACCCCATATATTTATGTTTTTAGTTTGAAATTCAACTATGTAAAACTTTAAATGTAAACAAAAACAAGTGAAGGAAGAGTTGCAAAGAGCTTTCTTCCGTAAAATTTAAGCATTTGCTTAAAACTGAGTAGCAAATGCTTAAAAGCAAACTTTTATTCACTCAATATGAAGCAAATGCTTTTAGCATTTGCTTATGCTTTTAGCTTTTGCTTAATGCTTTAAGCATTTGCTTAGTTTTTATTCACTCGACCCATTGTTGGCTGTCTTTATAATTATTTTTGATTATGATGTGCTCCTAAAGAAGGTCTTATGTGATATCCATTCTTGTTTATACTATGCCGACCTTGCCCTATACTTGTTACTACAGATCAATGGGCCAATAATATTGTTATATTTTGTACTTAATTTTTTTCGCAATAAACGTGTAAAAAGTTCTTTTTTCTTTAGAAGTGTATACCAATTCCCACACATACATTTGATGGGTAAGTTGTTTTCAGAACTGAAAAAAAATTGATGGAGGATCATTGCATCGAATTTACGGAATAATTAAACGTTTTGGTTTACGGAAAATCCGCTGCCCTACGAAAAGCAGCAATCGGGTTTGGGAGGGAGCAGGAGGAGGGAAAGAGGAGACGCGACTGCTGGCAACGTCTTGACGTCTTCGACCAAAGGGAATGGGAAGGGTCTCCAAAACGCACTGAGGCGGCGGAGGGGCTAGAGGGGTCACGTTTAGACTCCTCGTTTTCTAACATTGAGTGTCGCGACCCTGTTCTACAGTTTGATGATTTTCGATTTAGTGACGACAGCGCGTCTTATTTTTTAAATTTAATCATTAAAAAAAATAAAATGCAACCAAAATCATTTTTTAAATATTTTGTAAATTCTTTTCATACTAAAATCTTTAACTGTTTATTTTATCAAGAAAATATGCGTGATGACATCACGCGGCGTTAAAATTTCCAGGCTAATATAAAACAAAATTATGCTAACAAATAACTATTTTATTATCTATATATATTAATTTCAATTTATTTTAATTAATAAACTGTGATTTTGTCTAAAATTGAGCCGCGATTCTTGCGTGCTTCCATCTTTTGGATATATTATAATTACGACGTTTACCACACCAAAGGTTCTCCATCTTCCATGCTAGTACCCCGTAGATCAGTAGGGGTGCTAGTGGGTACTAGTCTTTTGATGTAATATTCTGATCCTCAACAATGGATATCTATTTATAGCGTTCCTCCTACAAGCCGGCTATCTATCTATACATCCGACTTTATACCAATTAACATCAAACCAGTCTAACGCAATTTTTCCACTGTACGGAGTTTGAATATACATATTTATTAATTAACAATGCGATTAGGCTCTAGGCCTGGTGGAAAGGTCACAACAACAATAAAAGACCAGGTGACCAGATTCTTTGGAGGCAAAACCGAGACATAGAACAAAAATATACAACTAATCCTTAACCATCACTGCATGCAAACTCTGGAATGGCCTTCCAACATTAATAAAACCTCTTTATCTCTTTGCACCTTTAAATCCTTGTTTTACAAGTATCTCCTCTCACACTCCTCTGCACTCTTTCAGGTCGTAAAAAGGATGCTTATTACGCATAAAATTCAGAATTTATTTTACTATATTTTCCTGTGTTATAATTACAATTACAATACATAAATAAATATTCTATAATATTAGTTAAAACTAGAGTTGTTTTATTCATTTAATATGGGAAAGCTGTTTTAAAACGTCGATCTCCCTTTTACATATCTTCTGTGTTTCAGTCGAAATTGTTTTATCAATTAAATGTAATACAAACCTGTCCGCCTTCACTACATGCATTTCAACATCTGAATATTGCACCCTGCGACTTCCAATGTACTGCAAAAGCATGTACGAATCAATGGGCAAATTATCAGATCTAGCTACACGAAACCCTTCAGATTCCATTTTGCAAAACACAGTGAAATAAATGCAAAGGTGCAGTACTTCTGCCAATATTATAGAGGAAAACCAAAGAATTGTCTTTCAAGCTACTCCTATATGGTCACAATGGCTTCTAGCATGGCTAGCATCGGGCATTGGCTAACGTTTGTGGCATGCGCTGTCACTAAACACTCGGCAAAGTTCGGCTACAAATCGGATGTGATTGAGTTCTGCATTAACTTGTCCATTTTAAATTGCTTTTTACAAATATATGTTAAAAATTTTGGTAATTCCCAATATTTGACAGTCCCCCATTGTTAACAATAGTCTTCGGTAGCTGATGTGATGGAAGCTAAATAATTTAGTATTTAAGATATCTCTTAAACAATGCATTATATGGAAAAATGTTTCAAACCAAGGTTGTAGAAAATTAAATTTCCTACAACATTTATTCCAGTATTCTTTTACATTAATCAAATATTAAAGCAAATATTTCAAAAAATCTGATGTGGCCACCACATCACTTACTCCATATCCGTAATATTTCTAAAAATTCCAAATAGGCTATATAAGAATAAATATTTTAAGAAACCGAGAAAATTTTACTTGATATTGTGTTATTCCTGTGAAGTCGACCCGGTTGAAATATGCTGTTTTGGTTATATATTTATATGAAGATTATATGTACCATATTGGATTAAAATTCATGCTGCCAGTTCTCTAAAAATGTGTAAAAATATAATTTTACTTTTTAGTGTGGTAGCCCTGCTCTTTATCTTCTCTTTAAACATCTTGATTTCATTATGGTATGTTGTACAAACCTTATACACAGAATTTAGTTTAAATGCGTTCAGGCAATTCCTTCCAAATCCGTAATTACTGAAAGAATTTAATTTGTGCATGGCATCCCTGTTTGGTTGATCCAGTGCAAATATGCTGTTTTGGTTTTGTATATATGTGCACATTACAAATTTTAAATTTGGTTAAAATTGTTGTGAACAGTTCATCACATTTGTCAAAAGAATTTTTTTATTACTTGTATTGTGGCAGCCCTGATTTATATATCTACATTAAGAATATTGATTTTGTTTTTATATGTTACACCCCTCCTACCTACTAAATTTCATTAGAATCGGTTTGGCCAATTCCTTCAAAATTCATAATTACGGAAAAGTTTAATTTTGCAATTGTGGCACCCCTGCTGTCTATCTGGTCGAAATATGCCATTTTAGTCTTATGTTTATGTGAAGATTCTATGTACAAAATTTGGTTGAAATCGGTTAAGCCAATTCTTTCCTGATATATGTGTATGGACGGACGGACATCACGAAGATAATAGTGCTTTTCAGCAATGACGAAAAGCACTAATAAGGTTGGAAACCACTGGCCAATGAGGCCCTACCTCCCTTGAGGCTGCAAGGGACTAAAATAGTAAGTGTGTCAGGGAAAAGGTTTAGGAAAAAACAAAAGTTCATCAGATTAAAATAAACAAAACAACTTTTAGTAATAATTAGCACTATATTTCAGCACAGGTACAGATTTAAAATAGTACTGAAATCAATAATCCATCCATAATGCCATTCAACATGTTTTAACTAGTATCGATGCTGAAAAAATTCACATTCTCCAAACATCGGAAATTTTTTAGAAAAATATTCCGAAAACTGTTTTACGCTTGTGAGGTAACTCCAGGTTTGTATTAGGTAATTTTTACCATACGATACAGAACAATGCGCTAATTAACAGCTACAGGACACCCATATTCTTGTCAACAAATACCCAGACATTTCGTTAGTTAGTAGTTTCAATTATCCAATAGTTATCAAAACCTTCGCTACACAGGCAGTCCTTGTTATCTGATACTACATAATTTAGACCAATGACTCACTTTTTAGCCATTAAACCCAGTAATCCAATTCTTTTGATGTGACGCGATGCCGATTTAGTTTGTACGTCCATCACAATCCAGTTAACCAAGGTTTCTTTCAACGTGACATGATGCCAAAGATTTAGTACGTCCATCGCAATCCAGTTATCCGATTCATTAAACATGGAGCCAGGGCAACAACTTAGTTTGCGTCTTTGACAACCCAGTTATCAATTTGACGTGACATCTTGCAAAAGGTTTAGTTTGTACATCCGTTGCAGCCCATTATTCCAATTCTTTCAATGTGATGTCACACTAACAATTTAGTTTGAACACTCGTCATAACCCAGTTATCCATGATTCTTTCGATGTGACATCACGCCAACAGCTATGTTTATATTTGCTGTAACCCATTTATCCAATTCTTTCGACGTGTCATGCAAACGGTTTAGTTGGTACGTCTGTCGCAACCTAGTTATCCAATTATCTTTCGACATGTCATGGCAACGATTTAGTTTGTATGTTCGACACAATCCAGCTATCCGACAATTCTTTCAACATGATGTAATGGAAATGATTTAGTTTGTACGTCCATCGCAACCCAGTTATTCAAAGATTCTTTCAACGTGACATGATGCCAAAGATTTAGTACGTCCATCGCAATCCAGTTATCCGATTCATTAAACATGGAGCCAGGGCAACAACTTAGTTTGCGTCTTTGACAACCCAGTTATCAATTTGACGTGACATCTTGCAAAAGGTTTAGTTTGTACATCCGTTGCAGCCCATTATTCCAATTCTTTCAATGTGATGTCACACTAACAATTTAGTTTGAACACTCGTCATAACCCAGTTATCCATGATTCTTTCGATGTGACATCATGCCAACAACTATGTTTATATTTGCTGTAACCCATTTATCCAATTCTTTCGACATGTCATGCAAACGGTTTAGTTGGTACGTCTGTCGCAACCTAGTTATCCAATTATCTTTCGACATGTCATGGCAACGATTTAGTTTGTATGTTCGACACAACCCAGTTATTCAAAGATTCTTTCAATGTGACATCACTCCAATGATATGTACAATCCTCGCAGCGCTGTTAGCCAGTCATTCATTTTTCCGACAATTTTTAAATGTTCCTTGTCACGATCCTATTTTTCTGATTATTGTTGTTTTTAATGCTGTGTTATCCCTTAACTATATCCGACAACAGAAAGTGCAATGATACTGTTTCATCTCGTAAGAAATGTACCAAGAAGTATTAACTATGAAAGTAAAATTAAATATAACAAAATTTTGATGTTGAGTAACGAATCTATTTTTGAACTCATCTTTTCAGTGTTTTTGAACGCTTAATTTTTATTTTGCGTGATTCCTGTTCAATGTTTCCTGTTTCTTAAATATTTATTATTGATTATTTAAGATGTTGCGTCAAAGCAAACTTTCCTGCATGGGAGTTCCAAAGCTCCACAGACTAGGTTAAGTTTAAATTGGAAGTTATGTAGAGATCCTGAAGCATCGTATAACTGAAAAATCAAGTCCGAGTGAGGTTTTTAGGTTTAACATTTCCATGTAAAATGCTTTAATATTATAATCCGAACTAAAAATGTGTTGTGTTAAAGGTGAAGCATTTCTTCCCCACAATAGCTCCGCGGGATGTAGGTCACACACTCGTGTACGTGATTTTTTACGAATTGATAGTTAATGTATAATCAGTTGAATAGTTTCCCAGGTTATTTTGGCAAAACTGGGGTGTGTGGTCCTAGGGAAGAAACCTATCCTCCATTAACGTTAGGTTTCATTTTTCAATGGTTTGTTATTCAATGACTACCGTATTTAATCGATTGTAAGGCGACAATTTTTTACCATCTCAGAAATCACTGCTCAGCTTAGAATATGGGTAAAAAAGAATTTCTCCATATTTACATTATAATGCGAGATATATGTATAGCTGTGTTCAAGTGGAAGTAAACTACCTACTTTATATGTAAGCAAAAGAGAATCAAAATGTGGGAACATCTATGAAGAAATAAATTGCATAAATAGTACATGGAGCCTCCAAGACGTAAAATAGGTGACTGTTTCGATTGTATTGGTAAGAAGCTAAATATGGACACGATGTTTCATTTTGCTCGTGGATCAAAACATTTTGCCTTTCTTATTCCCCCTCCTCTACCTATCTCGTTTCAGTGTGTCGAGTGTCTAGTATACGTACGCACGTTTCCCGAGCGAACCGTCGCTTCCTCGTGGTGCCAATTTGTCATTTAGTATGGCGAGATTTTGTATTTTTTTAAAATAACCCCATTATGGGGCGAACACATTATTCTGCAAACTTTAAGAGGAAAAAGATAGCATATGCAGGAGAAACGTCTGATCTTGCAGCACAACAGTGTATATGATTTATGAGAATCGGGGCTATTTTTGTTCACCGATTAATTTCCCGGGGGGATAATGCAGTCCAAATACTTTTTCTTAGAAATGAATAAGTGAAGTGTATTTTATGATGCCATAATATCAGTTAATACTTTTTTAAATTACGAACTGAAAATCAGAGGCATTCATACTTGTGGAATTTTGAGATTTGCTGTCTAAGCACTTGAAAATAATTTTTTCCCTTGCATTGCCTTGTGAAAAGTGGGGTCGGCTTACAATTGATTAAATACGGTAATTCAGAGGCTCTCAGCATGGTGCCCGCCGAGGTGTTTCTAGTTGCCCGTCGAGGCATTTCCAGATACCCGATGTTCTAATAGCGTGGCAATGCCAAAGAGCCAAAATAATGAAATACAACGCAAGGCTCATCATTTGGTATGCGTTATCCACTGGATTAAAAGAAAGTTAGTGATTTTAAATCTGAATTATCGGAGCAGCAATCTATATTTACCAAGCCTGTTGTAATGCCTAAAAATGCAACATTAACTTCTTTTAAAATTGCTCATTTATTAACACGGAAGAAAAACCGCTCGAAGATGGCCAGCTTATTAAGGAGGCATTAATTGCAAGCGGTAACCTTCCGTTGAATTTTCAAATAAAACAAAATAATATCTGCAATGAAAAATTGTCAAATGTCAAGATTACTGGAAGAGTGAGTGCCATTTTGCACGACGTGAAAGTTAAACTGTGCACTGATCTTAAAAAATGCGACTGGTATTCCGCTCAGCTTGTTAAAAGCACCGACAGACTCAATGGTGTTCATGTCTGTCGCCAGCTATCGTGAAAATCTCGGCTTCCCAGCTTTTCTCACCGCTTCGAAATTTTGCACACGGACAGACACTAAAATTATGACTTTTTTAAATGCGCCAAAAAGGTTGTTAGGTGCTATTACTACCAGTTTGTTTTGCTTTTTCAAGAATTCAATTAAAAAATATTCCATTTTGGGTGTATACATGATTGCGCTCACCTCCCCCTCTCTCCCAGAGTGCATCGAGTGACCAGTGGAGATAAAATGTCGAGAACCCCTGGACTTATTGAAGAATGAATTGCGGTGGATAACGAAGGACTGCCTGCATGCTTCACCGTTTCAAATCAACATTCTAGCCAGGTTAAACTTGGCTTTTTTTACTAACGAAAGAGATAGCGTCGTATTTCTTCAATCTTCCACACAAATTTACGCGGCTCTACGGTCTGAGAAAATTAGTTTCAACATGTGATGCAATCATACAAAACAGAGCCGAAAATCGAATAAAAACGGCCTCCGCAAACTAGGATTAATAAGTCTGACAAAAATAAACTCGGAGATGGCACAAAAACATCGAGAAAAAGATACGCCTAACTCGCTCGAATCTACATGATTTGAGAAATGTGCTGACCTTAAATTATCAAATATAAACATTTCCGTGAAAAATGGATGAAACCAGCCTCACGGAACCTTTCCGGCTAGAAGAAAAACAAAGGAAATACACCCATTCTGACCTTTGACATGGAATCTCAACAATTCTTTGAGACCTCACTTAAAATCAGCTGTGGATAGATAAGTGCAATATAAACGACCAGAAAGACTTTTATAAACCCTGCATGCAGGAAAAATAAACATTTCGTGTCGGGCCCATTTGACCGAAACAAAAGACACATGGTTACTGGTTAAATATTTGCACATTAAAATTTTTTCTTTCCCTAGGTAATGACTAAATAAATTCAACTCCTTAATGGCTAATAAATAAATTCACAAAAACATGAGGAAAAATACCTCCTCTTGAAGGAGAAACGATGAGGCATTTCTATCAATAACCCAACTTCTGCGAGTCGACGAAGAAACCTTCCTTTCTCATCCCTTAAATAAAGGAAATGCCTCGCTGTTCTCCTATAAACACTGCATCATCACCACCGCCATCTTAACACATAGAGCTAAACACAAAATGGCCACCATATTCTGACAACAAAAAGGACCGACATTGTCTGGCAACAAAATCGCAGACATCTTCTGACAAAAAAAATTGGCAAAATCTTCTGCCCAACCATCTTAATGCGACGTTAAAACTGCTTCAAACTTGCATACTGTCCGACACAGACACAATACTCGTGCAAGACGAACAAGCAGAACTATAATGACACACAAGAAAATCGTAGAAAATACCTGCACACAAAAGATTAAAAAAAAACATCATTCTTTTATTTTTTGTGTTGACCGTCGCTCGGACAAATGAATACACATTGTCTAGAGTCTGCAACTTGCCTTATGTTATATTTTTTATCTCCGATAGGCGAATAACTTATAAACAGTGTCACCATCCCGGAAGACGCCACAAGTTTTGTTCATGTTCACCCACCAAGACACTCATTCCACTCCTAACCATACTTTTCCAATCACAACATCACTCAACATTCACACGACACTTAAAATGTTGCAAAAAAAAAATACTCTGTGAATAATCAAAAATATCCTATGCGAGAAAAATGGTAAAACTGCAATATTTCAAACCACAGTTAACAGACAAACAATATCTTGCGAGGGATTACAGATGAATGGCAATTGTTTTGATGTAAAGGAAGCAAAATTTTTACAACTTTCTAGTTCCGACGAGATTTTTACAGCTCAAAACTACCATAGTTTTATAGGATGGGACAGAGAACATCCAAATCACAAACAATTTCGTCGCCTCTCGACAATAAAAATTCAAAACGACCACTTAAGTTAGAAAACTACAGATTTTATTAAGAATATTTGGGAAAAATGTGGTAACAATTAAATAACATCATTGTAAACATCTCCAACCATCAGTATCCATTACATTAAGAATCAAATGGCCTATTTTCAAAAGTTTTAGCAAAAAAGGTGCAACAACATCATAACTATTCGACCAATCCCATTTCAGATGTGAGCGAAATACTTTTCTCCCGAGGTTATACGACCATAATTACATTATTGAAATTGACTTAATGGTGCAACCATCCATAACCGCATCGTTTGAAGTCGGCCTAAAAACACCAATTCTTTATCATGCAAAGGAGACTGTTAATATTAAAACAATAATTATCTCACAAAAGCCGGGTTGTGCATGTAAGCACCGCTAGACAAGCAGTCAATGCATGTTAATTTTGAAAATGATAGTTAAAAGTGAATCCAGGAACTTTTGCTAACATTTACAGTTACCAAAAAAATGGCAATTCACGATGGGGAATAACAAAAAATCCATGAATTTTTCTCCATTTATTAACTACATCCAACCTTCTCGGTAAGGTGGGTCACATAACTGGTAGTGAAACATTAAGGGTGGCCGCAATATTTCGACAACTCGAATTAGAGTTTAAATCCTAAGTTACCTAGAGATTCTGATGTCTCATACAAAGAAAAATTAAGCCTAAATAAGGATCTTATGGCTGAAATTAAAAAATATAAGGCTTTACATATAAAGGCCCTCTCAAACCAAGGCGGTACGTGATATAATACTCAAGGTTTTGAATGGTAGCGCTCACAAGGATGGTGGGATACCGCAGCGGGACGGCAAGGTGTTTTTCTGTCCCGCTGCATGCACAATTCTCCCGTGTGCCGCAGTCTTGAAACCACCACCTCTTTCTTGACATTTTGTTTAGTGAAAGGACGTGACCAAATACGCTTGCATTATCCTTGCATGACAAAGCACCCCCGAATATTTCACAAACGCCAATGTATGTTGCTCCAAAACAATACGATCAAACATCTTCTCTTCGCCGAACAAAACTGTCAGATGAAATCCCCAATCCCGACGGCTACGGAACGAGACTTTAATTTTAAATTTTGAACTAATCTTTGATAAGAGAAATCCATGAATTTTCCTGTTAATCAACGTCGCTGTAAGAAACAAACAAATTTCACTCGAAAATAGACAATACAGCGACAAAAGAGCAACAAGCATCCCCACATCATTCCGAAATGACCTACGAAAAAATTAAAACATATGGATGCATATTACACCAAAAAGTTACGATCAAAGTTTTATTTGGCATCAAAACTCTCAACATAAACCCCATTGAGAGAGCCTTTAATTTCACACTTTGAAAGTCTTGGATAAGAAAAATCCATGAATTTTCCTCCGCTTACCAATTCCAGCGTAGTTAACGATTGATTTCCACTTGAACAAACACGCTACATCAACAAAATCACACAACCAAAGTTGCCAACATCATTCTGAAACAAATCTCCAAATTTTTCTCAACAAGGATGCTTACCACACCAAAAAAATAAGATCAAACTTTCAAATCCCAATCTAGCCCGACGATGGCAGTCACCCTTTGAAAGTTCAATTAGTCCTTGATCCATGAATTTTCCTCCGCTTACAAATTCTAACGTAGTTAATGGCCGATTTTCACTTAAGTAAAGATGCTACACCAACAAAAGTACACGACCAAACATTCCTAAACGATCTGCCAAACATTTCTGTCAAAAGGATGCACATTACACCGAAACGATGCGACCAAACTCCTCCTTTGGCATAAAAACTCGACGAAACTCGCGTGGCCTTCCCCGGAAAACAAACATAACCACACGTACACATCCATTCACGCACGCTAGCACGCCCTTATTCGCCTTACACAAAAAAACCATCATCATCATATGTTACGAACTGAATCGAGGCATTAGTTTCACTTTGAGGTGACAGAGTACTTCGAAAAGTGCCAGAAGTTACACTTGTACTCGCTCCGACTGCGTACCATCACTCTCTCAACTCGTCTCTTCGTCCGCGACCTTTTGTTTCTTCATTTTTATTGGGCTATCCTTCGAAACGAGCCTCTTGCAACCCTTCCCTGCTCCTCCCATCTTTAATACCTCCTCCTCTCCCTCCTCCGATTCCTTTTCTTTCTTTACTATCATCTTCTCTCCCTCCTCCGCTTTCTTTTCTTTCTTTACTACCTCCTTCTCTCCCTCCTCCGATTCCTTTTCTTTCTTTACTACCTCCTTCTCTCCCACCTCTGATTTCTTTTCTTTCTTTACTGTCACCTTCTCTCCCACCTCCGATTCCTTTTCTTTCTTCACTACCTCCATCTCTTCCTCCTCATCCTCTACTTTATCCTCTTTCTCTTCCTCCTCTTCGTCATCGTCGTCCTCATCTTCAAGCTCTTCTTCCTCTTCCTCGTCCAACGACGAATCTTCTACGTCGTCTTCCTCAGCAGGGACCGGGGGAGGACTGGGTGGTGGAGTGAGGTACACTACGTCTTCCTTTTCTTCTTTCACCTTCGGCTTGTCCCCGTCACACTCCCCCTTCCACATCGTGTCCTTGAAGGTGACCAAGATGGCAGTCATGTTGTCGCAACCCGTCCCGTCGCCGTTTGTGTTAGGGGCGAGGCATTGGTCAAACATCTGGAAAAACCAAAAACCAACTTGTAATAATAACAAGATGATACAAACAAAACTTCCATTCAATAATTTATGTAATACTTATATTTACTTTAATAGCTTTAAAGTCATCGCAGATATGTAGCTCCCTGTGTTCCCAAATTTCATAATATAGCATTTAAAAATACTACAAATACATTCGAACAGAATACGTATTTGTGCAGCAAAAATAATGCATGTACGTATTAGAATATACCGAATCCGAGTCCAACAGTAGTTGTTGAAAACTCTTGTAAGGAGTGATAAAAACTGCAAAATCGCCAGTATTTATGCGGAATTCTAAGAAATACAATCAATAAGGAAAATTCTACAATAAAAATTACAATCTTCATTCTTTTCCTCAGAGAATAGTACAAATCTCACTCCGATATTACAATTCTAAGATACTTTAATGTGCAAGAGAAAGTTACCCTACACGATGGATTTCAGATTTCCGATGTAAATCAAATGGGAAGGATAGTTCCTGGAATCGAACCTGGGACTTCAATCTTCGCAACAAAAACTCCTCACTGGGTTGGGTAAGTCGGTTGAAGCGTTTTTCATTTCTCCTCAAAGGAACATTTTGTTTTGGGAAATTATTGCATGGAGGAACATTTTGCTCGTCCTCACAGGGTTGTGTAAGTTGGTTGAAGTGTTTTTCGTTCCCCCTCAAAGGAACATTTTATTTTTTTTTACTGCTTTGTTGCATTAAAATACTGCTAGTTTTCGCTTTCTTTACGGCTGCTTGAATATTGCCAGTTTATCTTTTTCACTGCCATTTAATTTTTACAACTGCCAAATAAACCTTTTTTTCTACTGCCAATTCATTTATTTTACTACGTTTTATTCCATGCCAAATAATAATAGGTGAGCAAAGCAAACTATATGATATGGTTAGGCCCATGCTCATTCTAATTTATAATCATTTGTTCTGAAACAATCTAATGCAACTCTGGAACAATGCTACAATATATGTAATGCCTTTTCACTCTACAAACACACATTTGGATTACTTACATCTCCGCATATCTCCGATAGTTTGACTCCTTCCGACATCTTCATTCTTTCCTTAACATCGGCAGGTACCTTATCTGCAAAACATGAACAATAAAATCAATCAGGAAGGTGCAACATCTTAAATTGCTATTTATTCCTCTAACACAATGTTTCTCACTAAATTATAAGTCTGAATAGCACAAAAAATTGTAAGCATGTTTAATCCATGATGATTATGTTGGAATCAAGTTATTATTAAATTAAATTACCACTGGAAATGGCTTAATAAGTACAGCAGATGGGCCATCACAGAGGAATTATGACACAATATAAACTCAAACGTTCAATTTGGCTTCCAAAGGAAAGTTCCCTATTTCTGAGGAGCAAAAGGAGTAATTATTCAATTCAACTACAATAATTTATGTCCAAATTGCTGGATGTGCATGAATGAGTTAATTACCATATTGACCCGAATACAGTGCAATGTTTTTTCCTCAATATGTACCTTTAAAATCGCATTCGCACTATATTCGAGTACTTGTTGCATTCGTACTATATTCAAATACTTGTATCTTTAAAAAATAACTGCGTATCGGTGCGTTTCATGACGCATGTTTCAGCGCATATTTTTATAATTGCTACATTGTAAGTGAATTGGACGATCATGTTATGATGCTACATTGTACAAATATACTCGGTAAGGGTCTGAGGAGACTTGAAAATAGATGAAGGTCAAATTGCAGCAACCACAGCACCGGCACAACTTCAAGCAGAGTCGAGTCACTCAAGCGTTAGAAAACGAGGACCGTCTAAACGTGGCGTCACATTATCCCCCTTTAGTACATAATTCATGAGTTTACAGGCAATTTAAATGTGCAAAATAGAGAAAATTAAATGTTTTTCGTCTTTTTCTAAAATTCCTTTCAAAATACTTGGGGCCACACTATATTCAGGGTCGCATTATATTCGGGCTAATACGGTAATTAAATGCTATATTGACTTTAAATTTAAAAAACGATTTAAGCAATGAAAACATGCTTTTCTTATGCATATGATTTAAAAGCCAAAAAGAATTTAACAATATCACTTTCATGGCACTAATTTATTTAATACCTGAATCGTGCAAAATCTTCTCCTAAGTGTTTACAATAGAACCGTCAAAGGTGGTCAAATGGTTCAAAGGCATTCGGAATGGGAAATACGTATGAAACGGTATCAAAAGATTGGGTGATTCTTGAAGTAGTAGTAGAGTTGATTTTATAAGGTGTGTCGACAGAAAGGTCATTTCACACCGTACTCAAATCAGTAATACAATAAAGTTATTATATTTCCCTACTAATTGTGATAAAATTAAAATAAAATTTTATACAGGTAATGTGTATAGAAAAAATGTAAAGTTAAAAATTATTTAAATGTATGGAAGCAATTTAGCTTCCCTGAGGAACTTGAAAACCACGTCTATCTTAACAGGGTCATCGCCCAGAACATCGTTAAGCTGGCCTTGCATCGAAAGACTGTTTCGCATACCCTGGTAGTGGGTACATTCGGTCAGGATATGTCTTATAGTGAGATGGGAGTCACAATGGTCACAGTGTGGTACTTCCTTCTCCTGTGTGAACAGATAACAGTGAGTAAGGGCACAGTGCCCTATCCTCAATCGGGTCAGCACTACTTCCTCCCGCCTACTATTCCTGACAGAGGAGGACCAAGAAGTCGTAACAGCCTTTATGTCCCGCAATTTGTTATTTTGCAAACCTAGCCATGAGTCCTGCCATTGTTTCACTATAAGTAACCTAAAAAAATTCTTGAATTCTTGAATTTTTATCTCCAAACTATAAGTCGTATTTATATGGTCTCGGGGACTATCTTATAGTAAACGTTGTTCTCTATCCAAATAAATTTTTTAATCTATACGTCACAGATCATATAAGAGAATGGGAGAGAAATATATGGATTTTTAATTGTTGTTTGCTGAGAGAACCGTCTTTGATGTAAACAAAATATACAATGTTTTGTTCGGGATTTTCCCGAATTTTTATCTATGAAGCCATAACTCGTAATTATGTGGTCTCAGGGACAATCTTGTCCTATATCTGAATAAATTTTCTCAACTATACCTCATAGATCATATAAACAGATAGAAAAACATTGATTTCAATTGTTGTTTGTTATGAGAACCACCTTAGAGATCGATGTAAACCAAATATGCGATATTTTGATAGGGATTTTCTCAAATTTTTATTTCCGAAACCATTAATTGTAATTATGTGGCCTCATGGACGTTCTTGTAGTAAATGTTGTTCTCTATCCGAATAAATTTTTTAATCTATACCTTACAGATCATTTAAGAGCAAGGGAGAGAAAAGTTTGGTATTTCATTGTTGCTTGATGGATGCCATTTAACGAGATACGAGTATAAGTTTATTAAAGTAATTATGTCAAGTGGAAGTTCTAATTGACGGATTCAGTTGAAAATCCCAATTGAATGATAAATTTTAATAACAATCACTCACACTTAATTAAATTAAAATCCATACAGCAGTTTAGGGATGAAAATTATGACGGATGGACGGACCAGATGTGCCCATAAGGCGTTTCACTATTACCGCTTCATTGGTCAAGAACGCCTATTCAAAAGGAGTGTAAAGCGTTTTCAATAGTCGCCGGTAGGTGGTGTGGTTGTGGCAGTTAAAAAAATTTAATTTTTAAAATACCTCTTTAACAATGCATTATATGGGAAAATATTTCAAACAAAGGTCGTACATAATTAAATTTCCTACAACTTTTATTCACCTTTAATGTATTTTACTGAATTTGTTTCAATGCCATGAAACAGTAATGGTAATAAACGTACCAAGACTGGGATTATGCAAAGAATTTGATATTGCCTCAAATGATTAGGAATTGATTCAATCATGATGAAACCTCCTTGCCCATTTGAGGCCAGATGGCCGGACAGACCAACATGTAAAAATACATGAAATAAACATAACATTTTTGTTATTGCAGCATTTTACCCTCTGACAGTTAATCGAGTTCCTTATCAGTTTTTTGTGTTCACCAGAAGTTTGTGCGTTCACGCTCAATCAAACGACAAACACCAGCAAACGACGCACCCCTGCAAATGCTCGTACTTCTGCAAATGCGAGTACTTTGGCTTTGCGCATAAATACAGAGTCTCTACCTTTATAAGCAACAGACATTAGCCCAGAAGATTTAACCAATAGACTTTCGCGAGTGATGTGCCCTCTTCCCGGAGAACAAACCGAACTAGCGGACTTCTGATCTGACAACGTCGCGGACTGGCAGCTGGGAGTCAAAGCTGAGTGAGAGATAAAGAGAGAGAGAACGAGTAAGGGTACACGGCGGGAGACGAACCTTGAACCGGACAGAGGAAGATTTCCCTGTTAGTCCATTACTTTTCGTATCGTTTGTTATCCCTCCAAGCGGACAATTCTATTAAGTATCTTTGTATATTTCTGCTTTGCATAACGTCACTCCAATATAGTTGTAAGCATTTCCTTGTCATTTTGCCATTGTGTTATATTTGATTTCCTGTTGGCAGCAGCAGCGTCACCGAAGAGGTATCGTATCGTTTTTCTATTCCAAGTACTTTGCGAATTACGAGAGATTAATGTAAAATGAGACAGTTGCGTCTCATTACTATAAGTGTGACCAGATTCAGAGGAAGCAAAACCAGGACATAATGTGTTCTGAGAAACAAAAACCATTATCTATAATGACTGAAACAATTTAATATGTAATTGTGGCACGACTGTTTGGCTGATCTGGTCCAAATATGCTATTATGGTTTTGCATATACAGTGAAACACCGTATTTACGTTATCGGAATGTACATTTTCCCACTATTTACAACATTTTGTATGGGTCCCATCAATTTTCCTATGATTCCAATGTAAGTAAAACCCTGTATTCACATTATCTAATTTGAAATTTTCCCGCTATTCACGTAATTTCGTTAGAATTTTTAATTCTTTTAAGCAATTCAGCATGCGATTCCCAACAGTTTTTGGCTCAGTTTTGCAAAAAATATGAACTCTTTTGGGCGAAAATTTCTAAAATGGCGGCAGAGTAGGAACAGTGCTGCTAGAGGCAGATACATGAACTATATCCTTTCAAAACAGCACTCGCCACATTGCTGCACTCGCGTTAACAGATGCTATTCAGGAACAGCGTACTTGGAGATGGAAATATGAACTCTTCTGGGTGAAAACCTCGTACGTAAATCACACTAGCAGAGCATAAACAGCACACCTAGATACGGAAATACAGTCAGTTCTCGACTTAAGATGCTCCAGACTTGCGACATTAACAAATTTAGGAATGTGCTCCGGACTTAAGGTGCCACTCGACTCAAGTCATTGTCTCCTTAAATCCCTTCTACACGAGTAATTCGATTTCAGACAATGAAAAACATTCCGAGTGATTCCGAGCATAATTAAAGCAAGAGGTAGAAAGAAATGTAGTAGTATCGGTAAACCATATTTTAAGCACGTAGGGTAATTTATATTTCTGCAGCTTAAGGGTTTAATCCCTGAGAAAATGGTGATTACGTAACGGTGAAACAGTGATTACGAAATTGTTATTTTTCGAGTGGCGTTTCTCGACTTACGAGTCATTTAGTACAACAAATAAATACACAAATGTTATTAAGTATAATTTATTAGATCAAATTATTTTGCTACGGGTAAGTGCCACATTTCTTGCAGAGATGAATGGTCGATAAGACATACAAAAAACAGATTGGAAGCTGTGAGAACATCTTATTTCTGGTGTAATGCACTTAAAAGTTAACTTATTGAAAAAATCTTTTAATACAAACCTCTAGTTTGAGGTACATTAAAATATGAGAAAGCCATTGATGATTGTGTTTATAAGCTTGGCCAGTGGTGTAGCTAGGTTCTCCTTCACCGGGGAGCAAGTCACAGAGATGCGACCACCCCCTTTGCTCCCTGGACAATTTTCCACACTTATGTAATATGAGGAATGTAATGGAAACCCAAGCATACTTATACCAGCATTTTAATTCGGCATATATTTTAATATTATTACAGTAAAACTCCGTTATAATGTGGGTTTCGGGAGACAGAGTGAACACCCGCGTTATTTCAGGAAATTTCCCAGAATTTTTTTTAAAAACATTAAAGTACATATATGCTCCCTCCCCTGTATGTGTTCACTTCGTGCACTTAATGCAAAGAACGCATAATAATCGTAATTTGCCTTCTTCTTTAATCCAACCACAAATTGTTTCTTCAGGAACGCCAAACTCCTGGAATAAACTAGCTTTCGAATAATCGCATTTCACTCTGTCGATTTTGTTCAACTTTTCTTTTATTACACGTTTTCCTTTTGGTGGACATAATTAGTATAACCCTAAAATCGAAAAAAGTGAATATAGCTGTATAAGCAAGCAAGAGAAACAGTTGAAACCACACATTCCACAAAAAACCTTGTGAAACGTGTATTTAATTACCTTAGCCTGGGCGCGGTATATACAACACTACGAGATGCCGGTCAAAGACTCATTTTATTGAATAATATGGTTTTGAGACAATGTAGAGAAGCATCGGTATCTCCTTAGCAAATCACGTGCAAGGTCATAGGGATTACGTCATAAATCACCGTACAATTTGAAAACAAGTTATTTATGGAGAAAATAAATGGAATAATTTTGGGGGACATGACTAGACCAGCAGTATATCCGAATCCGCAGCATTGTGAGGCATGTTATAACCGAGTTTTACTGTATTATTAAAAAAGTGTGCTTATTAAGTAAATGAATAAATAGATATACTCTTTATAAACAGCTCTTTCGACATTGAGTTTATTGTTAGTCTTACTTTAACAAATGAGCGAGTTTTAAAGTAAAATCAGTTTACCAATTCCCTCAATTTGCAATTTCCCACAATTCACACTTTCGTCCTAGGTTCCTAGAAAAGTGTAAATTAGGGATTTTACTGTGTGTGTGCAATATAGATATTAAATTTGGTTAAAATTGATACAGACAATTCAACACAATACGTACAAAAAGGAATTTTATTATTTCTTGTATTGTGGCAGTCCTGCTTTCAATGTCTATAGTAAACATCTTGAGTTGGTTTTTTCATATTGTACACCCCATCATAGAAAATTTTGTTTAAATCGACTTGGCAAATTCCTCCTGATTTCATAATTACAGAAAAGTTTTATTTTGCACAATCGTGGCACCTCTGCTGGGTCAATACAGTTCAAATATCCAATTCATCCGAATATAAGACGAGGTATTTTTCCTATTTTTGCATTTGAAAAACGAAGGGTCATCTTATATTTGCATGTCAATCATTGCGGCCAATAATTTCGATTGGTATGGATGGATCGGAAGGGGACGTTCTAAGGAACCAGAGGGATGAAGGAAGTGATAGTGATAAGGAAAGTCAGGACTAACCTGACTGGATGTGAAATGGATTTCTTGGGATAACAGTATTATCATAACCGTTTATTTTTGTCGCGTTTAACCTTGTAGTGCGAGTTATATGGAGTAGCTTAAATAATATATCTTGAAAATTATTCTTCTGTATGTAATTGAAAAATCTGCTAATGGTTAGTCGTCTTATATTCAGTTAACTACTTTTTTCCGCCATGATGTCTGTCTGTTGGTCTGTATGTGATAGATTTTTGTAGGCACTCTAACTCAAAAACTATTAATCAGATCAACGCAAAATTTTATATCTAACATTTTTATAAAAGTTAGAAGATCTGATAGGTTTTTGGTAAAAATCGGTCGACCAGAAGTGGGTGTTTACTCTTGTCACTTATCCGTTATTTTGAAATATTTGCTTTAATATTTGATAAATGTAAAAATGTATTGGAATAAATGTTGTAGGAAATTTCATTTTCTACAACCTTTGTTTGATACATTTTTCCATATAATGCATTGTTTAAGAGATACCTTATATTTTTAGCTGCCACCACCACGCCACCTACCGAAGACTATGGTTAACAATTGATGCTTAGTTACGTCTTAGTAATGCTGTTTCTTTTCTTAATTGTCAACCGGACATAAATATTGACAACGATCCCGGAGCTAACAACATGTAATTTGCCATATAAATACGGAGAAAGTCATGTGTTGCCCACATCAGTTCATTTCTTTCTACAACTACCAATTTTTAGGGGGCCGTCTAATATTCAAGTTGTCTTATATTCGGATAAATGTGGTACCTCATTTTGGTCATGTATTTATGTGAAGATTCTATGTACCAAATTTGGTTGAAATCGGTTCAGCCAATTCTTCCACAGATGGACAGGCATCACAAAAATAATAGTGCGTTTCAGTAATGATGAAAAGCGCTAAAAATCATACCTTTGGTCTTGTATAGCTTCTCCCGTACAAAGTCCACAACGTCTTGCGAGGTCATAGAGTTCCAGATGCCGTCGCATGCCAGAACCATGAATTCGTCCTCGTCCCTCCTCAACTTGATCCTCGCCACGTCCGGTAGGGCGCTGATCATCTGCTCCCTCGCTCTGCAGTCACCCTGCTTGTATGCATGATCGCCTGAAGTCGAGCAGAAGTCGGCAAATAAATTAATGAAAATAAGTCCTTAACCTTTATCGTACGGGATTGAAATACCGCGATGGTGTCTCATACAAAAATTTCGTAATACATATGTTCTCAAGGAATATTATAAAGATATCTAGAGCATTGTAATTTGTTATTACCAGTGCTTGAAAAATTTCATGCTGGCTCACCAGTCAGGCTAATACCGTATTGACCTGAATATAGTGCAACGTTTTTTCCCTCGATATGTACCTTTAAAAGTCGCATTCCCACTATATTAGAGTGCTTGTAGCTTTAAAAGAATAACTATGTATTGGCGCGTTTCATGACGCGTGTTTCAGCACGTCTGTTTATAATTGCTATATTTTAAGTGAATTGTGCGTTCATGTCACGATACTACATTGTACAGATATACTCGGTAGGTGTCTGAGGAGACTTGAAAATAGATCAAGGTCTAATTGCAGCAACCACATTGTGCCGGCACAACTATACGCAGGCTCGCGACACTCAACGTCAGAAAATGAGGACCGTCTAAACGTTACGTCACATTACCCCCCTTTAATACACAATTCACGAGTTTACAGATAATTTAAATGTGTAAAATAGAGAAAATTAAATATTTTTTTCGTCTTTTTCTAAAATTCCTTTAAAAATACTTGGGGGTCGCACTATATCCGGGGTCGCATTATATTCGGGCTAATACGGTATCTCACTGGTCAGCTGAAAATTGCCAGTGCCTCAGAGACCCCAAGGCTGGCGATAAAAAAACACCCTGTGCCAAAAATGAAATATAAGTTACACTTTTGTTGATCTTTATCTTTATTTGAACCTACTTGAGATCTAGCGCTAAAACTACATTATTACATTATTTTCATTAGAAAATTAGCGTTAAAAACAAAACATAAAACAAAAAAATCGTACAATACTTACTCAAATCATATCTCACCACCGTTAAACGGTTGTGTTTCGAAGGTAAATTGAACGAATTTTGCGCTTCGCTTTTGTTGCCGTAGCAACGTAAACAAACAAACTTTTACCATAGTAACGGACTTGTATAGATGGTTCATAAAGGGTTTTTTTGAATCCTTCTAAAAGAAAAACGGACGAACAAAAAAGGTCATCAAAATCAATATAGTTCTTGCCCGTTACCAGTCAAAGGCATCCCGAAGATCTTAACTTCTCAGGTATTTTCGTTCCTTCAATGTAATGTATTGCGTACGGACGGAGTGAAAACATAGGCAATCTAAAAATAATAAAAGGCTACTTCTGTCCCTTTGTAGCTCCCTCTGTCACGCTATAAAAAACGCGAATAACTCGATAATGGAACGAGATCCATTTTTGATATTTGGCAGGAATGATCGATTCACAGATTGTAAGATGATGACAAAAAGAAACCTCTACAACAGTCTTAGGTTCGACTCCAAGTTGGGCATTTTCATTTCCCATATAACTACCAATATTCAACCAAGTACATTACACAAAATATGGCACCACCTACCGACGACTATTGTTAACAATTGATGCTTAGTTATGTCTTAAAAACGATCCCTTTTCTTAATTGTTGGAGCTTTGTGGCTATATCCAATATCAGAAGGCTATGGTTTGAGTTTATTTCTGGTCTTTGTAAAGTCTAAAATTAGCGCACACTTTCTTAAAATATTTTTTAATATGCAACCTTTTGGGAATTTTTAGAAGTATTACAGATATGGAGAAAGCCATGTGTTGGCCACATGAGATTTCTTACCACGTTCTCGCTAGTTTTGTTTTAACAGTGATTTTGGGGTATCTGTGAGCTCCTTCACCCCCATTACCCCGGTTAATCGAGAGTTGACGGTATACAGTAATCATTTAGGGGGCCAAAAGTTGTCACTACGGCCCTGAGTATACCTATACTGAATACGTGTGCTCGAAATATACACCAAATACATTGAGTGAAATATTGTCATAAAATCTTTTATCTGTTTTGACAGTGTTAAAAGATTCGGTTAATTGTGTTACCAAAATTTGGCACCAGAGGCACAACCTAAGAGTTAACCACAAACACAAACAGCCCCATTTATAGGGCTTAGCTAGGGGCTCCGCCTCCAGCATATTTTACTGAATTTGTTTCAATGCCATGAAACAGTAATGGTAATAAACGTACCAAGACTGGGATTATACAAAGAATTTGCTATAGCCTCGAATGATTAGGAATTGATTCAATGATGATGAAACCTCCTTGCCCATTCGAGGCCAGATGGACACAGACCAACATGTAAACATATATAAAACTAGTAGAAGGTGCTTGCATACTGCAAGCATTTCATCTCACCTTGAAAAATCATTAATTTTTCAGAGAGATATTTCATCATGGGAAATATTTCTTTAATTCAAAAGATTTCTCTTCGGGACCGATTTTCGTTTTTTCCTTATGGAACAATAATGGAGTAAAACAAGCACTAATTTTTGCAATTTTAGGAATATTAAAATATTTGTAATGATGAAATATGAAAAATGAATGTTTTTTATGTTGAGATGATATGCTTGCAGAATGCACGCACCAACTACTAGTACTCTACATGGAGAAAGACAACTGCTAGATGTCAATTTATTGTTAATAACATTTCCAAAAATTTGGTCATCTTCAGCCCAGTTAAATACCTCCCTAATGATTTAATGATCCCACCATATACCAGTGTTTTCCAAACATTTTTGTCATGTTACCCTGTAGAAGGGAAGATGAACGTTCCGCATTGATGCTACTCACCGAGGGCCCTTGAAAGGTTTAGGCCTCCGTTAACTCTTCCCTCGCTCGTAACCTCTCCTCCAGCATCCTTGATCCTCTTCGACTCTGTCTCATCTTCTGGTTTGTGGTCTACCGACATGTCAATGGCGACGCCACCTCTGCTCAGGATACAGCGAGAATCTCCGGCATTTGCTACGTACAGTATGCCGCCGTCTTGCAGCACAGCCACCACTGCTGTGCATCCACTGTCCAATCCAGGCTGATGTCATAACATGAAAAAAACACCATTAAAAATACAACATTTACAAGCCGAGGTACAGTGATTTGCCTGAGAACAGGGCAAATACAATGTCCCTAACAACTTTAACATCTTAATATATAATTGTTTGATTGTTAAAAAAATGTGTGAGACAGGCATGTATGGATATGGTGGGTGTTAAGGTTGGTGGAGAGAATGTTCGTGTACTTTTGTATGCTGATGATACTGTGTTAATGGCTGAAAACCCAGGAGAATTGCAGAGAATGTTAGATAGCCTACATGATAACACAGGGAGAATGGACTTAAGGATAAATGTGGCCAAAACCAAGGCAGTTGTGTTCGAACGGGAGAATGAGGTGAACGACTGTCAATTTAGCATAAATGGTGGAACGATTGAGGTAGTGGAGGAATTTGTTTACCTTGGTAGAATGTTTAGTAGAAATGGTTGAGTAGATGGGGAAATCAAAAGGAGAGTGAATGCTGGTAGAAAGGTGGCAGGGAGTGTGTGGTCGATTGCAAAGAATGAATGGTTGTCAAAAGAAGCGAAAATGTCTGTATACAAGAGTGTTTTAATGCCTACCTTGCTGTATGGCAGTGAAACATGGGTGTGTCAGGAGAAGCATAAAAGTAGTTTGAATGTGGTTGGGATGGGATACATGAGGAGAGTTTGTGGAAAATCTAGGAGGGACAAAGTAAGGAATAATCGGGTGATGAACGAATGTGGTATGAAAGCTAGTGCGACAGATCTGTATGAGAGAGGTCTGCTGAGGTGGTTCAGGCATGTAAAAAGAATGGAGGAGAGTAGAATCACCAAGCAAATATATGAAGGAAGAGTGAATGGCGAGAGAGGGAGAGGCAGACCGCGCAAGACTTGGTTGGATGTGGTTAGTGAGACTCTGAGAAAAAGGGACGTGAAAAGTATGAGGAATAAGAGGAAATGTGTGACTCGGTGTATGAGTGTAAGTGAAGCAAAAGAAGTGTGCAAGGATAGAAGTGTGTGGAGGAAGCATGTGGTGACGGGTTGGTAATTGGCAGACATATGGCATGGCTTACCCCGCAAGGGAAAGCGTCAAGGTGTGTTGTTGTTGTTTGATCATTTGTCCACTACACAATTCCACAACTCTGAAGATATCGTCATGAAACATCGCATAACTACAGTAGTCCCTTACGCAATGTGGCGGTTACGTTCTTGGAAAAGGCCGCATTGGGCAAAACAGCACTGCACAAATTCAACACCATATGAAAAAAATCACATTCACATGCTACGAACTTTCTCACATAACATGCATAGGAAAACCACAGCGCACGCCGAATTCAGGACCGCGTATACTTAAATTTTGTGTGTTGAATAAATACACGTAGCATTTATTTCAACACGCATAGTCAAATCCGCATAGGGGAAACCCATGTTGGACAAGGGTTTACTGTATATAATTATATCCAGCAGGTAACATTAGCTATAAAAAATTTGGGGGAGGAGATGCTTTATCATTAGAGCATTGTAGATTATACAATAATAGAAGTTAGCACCATCAGACAGTAACCACGTTAACTACGTTTAAATCATCAGACAGATACCACATTAACTACACTTGGTTGTGGCTTTAAATGGTTCTCGGTAATCGGTGGGAGCCGCATAAACATGTTAGTGCTATTTTACTGTGTGAACTACGTTTGCGTAACTGGACGGAAACCGTGTGAAATACACTTGGGTGTGGCTTTAAATGATCCCGGGCAACGACAGGTACTCCGAATGCAAGCCACTTGGACTACGCTTGGTGTTGGCTTTAAATATTCCTGGGTTCGCCAGGTAGTGTCAAATAAAATCGACTGAGCAAGCAGTTAACCTTCTGGAATTCCATTCAATAAAATAATTGCACGTCCAAAATAATGAGCACACGGCAGTGTTTCTCAAACTTGGTGCCACAAAATTATTTTTTATCCAAGGCGAAATGCCAAAAAATAAAATTTCCACAAATAAAAAATTTTGCCCAGGAATTTTAGGAAATATGATGTTATAAAAATTATTAATACTCATAAAATGAAGAGATCCGATTCAAAGTTCCTTATTTTTACTTTCTCCATATCTATAAGTATAGTAGAGAGAAAGTATTGTTTTTATAAAAAAATCAAATTCGAGATTTCAACGGAATTACACGTTTTGTGGTCCCCTGAACATGACTTGACCATTTTCTCGATGATGTGTGTGTGTGGTATAGAAATATTCTGGGAGTTCAAACTCAAAAACTATTAATCAGATCAATGCGAAATTGTATATTTGAAATTTTTGTTAAAGGAACAAGAACTGATTAGTTTTTGCTAAAATTCGGTCAACTGGAAGTGGGTGTTTACTCTTGTCACTTACCCGTGCTTTAAAAATATTTGTTTTAATATTTGATAAACGTAAATAGGTATTGGAATAAAAGTTGTAGTAAATTTAATTTTCTACAGCCTTTGTTTGAAAGTTAATGTGCATTATGCGATATATAAAAACATAACAATCACTGAAACAAATGTAATGCAGGCTGGTTCCCCAAAGCTGACATCCCGAATTGATTACTTATATTGACAGGAAATGTTTCAGTATGTGTTGGCCATTCCAAGGAATTCTCATACCATAAATGCCATTTGTAATTCATAGTTTATCAATGATAGAGAAAAATTGGAAAGCAAATTAATACAGCATTATCAGGTTTTAAATACTAAAAGCAATGTCAAAATCTCTTTGCATGTTTTTTTAAATAAATATAATAAGTGTTACTGTTTATACGATAATATGTCTGGATCAACTGTCCATTGCTGAAGGAAATTTGAAAGGAAAAGAAAATAACCCATTTGTTCACTCGTCTATTCTCAAGCCGTGTTTAGTAATAATCGTCTCCATTGCAACAATCCGATCAAGTGTGATTTAAAATGCAAAACTGCTGTTTCACAATAAATTCAAGAAAATACGATCAATTATAAAAAATTTGAGATAAGCTTTAGAATCTACATTCTTTTCCCCCTTAGAAGAGTACATTCCTCACTCCGACATCACAATTTTAAGATATTTTTAAAGTTTTAAAGAAAATCTCTGCACGATGGATCTGAGACTTCCTACGCAAAACAAACTGGGGAAAATGTTCCTGGAATCGAACCCAGGACTACAATCTCCGCCAAATAAAGTATAGGCCGGAGGCGGGCCCTGGCAGCACGAGCCTCGTACCAAGTTTCGTGAAAATGGATCCACTGATGCAAAAGTTGTTAGAAGGGGATACACACGCATACACACACAAACAGGAACATTTTATAGGACTGTTTCCTTTGGAAACCAGCCTAAAAAGGAAAAGAAGTGTTATTATTATTGATGACGGAGTTACAGGTGTCAGTTTTTGCAACCGATCGCTATGGTAGCGCCAGGGGTTTGCGAAAAAAAATCCGTAGTTTGATGTTTATCAAGACAATAGCACAGTTTAGTCTCATATTCCAATAATTTTATTGTAAGACACATCGGTTGTGCTTCTTTCAGTTTTAAAGTCGTCGTGATTTTTCTTCACTTTCCACATGTTTGGGGAAAATGCGCATTTAGAGATTTTTTCGTAATATTGTACTTTGTATAGCCCGCGAAATGAATATATTGCTGACCGGTAACAGATAACTCATGAAATACTTCACTATTACAAACAATACCAATATTTACTGATATTTGTGTACAGTAAATGATACATATTACTATACTATTTAGACTACAAAAACTTGCTGTACGAATTCTATCTAATGCAAAAAGCGTGACAGTTGCAGAGGTTTTTTTGTTAATCTAAAACTGCTCACTCTTCCTTGTGTATATATTTATCATAGTATTTTATTTGTCAAAGATAACCTGCAATTACTAGATATTAAGTTTAATATGAATGTTCATAGTTACAACACTAGGACTAAGAATGATCTAATTGTAATGCAACATAATTTAGCAATGTACAGTAAAAGTCCTCGTTATATGGGTAGCATTTTGTACAATAAACTAGTCTTTACTTCCTAGATTTAAAAAGGAAGCTGAAGTCTTTTTAATTGAGAAGTGCTATTATTCTATTAATGAGTATCTTGATTGACTGACTGAAATTTTATTGTACTTGACTTGTCCTATATTTGTTCTCGTGCAAATCTTGGGGATGAAATAAAAATTATCATTATTATCAGAGCCGTCTCTAAGACCTGCGGGGCCCCGGGCGAGACGGTTGCCGCGGGGCCCCCTATTTATACAAATCAAATTTCTCATTTAATTATAATTTTATTATTGTTTTCAAGTTTATGTTAGTTTTTCTCCTAAAATACAGTAGGTGAAATATATTTTTAAAACCATTAATTGTTAAGGTTTGCACAGATTAAAAGAACAATACTCAGTACATTACAATATTGAAAAATTACATTGCAATTTTAAATGTTTATTTTTCTAGCATTAATATGCGCAAATCTGTCGATAATTATCGATTTTTCAATCATATCAACTTCCTCATGTTCAATTGACAAAATAGATAATCCTTTCAGTCTCTCCTGTGAAATTGTTGACCGTATCTCCCTCCTCTATCTCCTCTTCTCGAGACAATTTCTCTAATACAATTTCTACTATAGCTCCTCATAGATGCAGGGCCCTCATAGGCACGGGGCCCTGGGTGACTGCCCACCCATCCTCCCCTCCCCCCTTCAGATGACTCTGATTATTATTGTTACCCAGAATATTTTACGCAGCTTATTTTCGGTAACTTTTCCCTAGATTGTCTCAAAAAACAAGGCTGCGGCTTAAATGAGAGTAAATACAGTAATAAGGTCAAATCCAAATAGCAATTATCGTGTTGAAACCCAGTATATTGCTAAAACCGTCAAAATTGCACTTGCTGTTATAAAGTTATTTGCATTACCAACATTTGTCACCAGAGGCTCCCCTTAAGTGAGATTCACGGACAAACACGCAGACAGCCCTTTATAGTGCTTAACTAGGGGCCCCACCTCCAACATATTTTACTGAATTTGTTTCAATGCCATGAAACAGTAATGGTAATAAACGTACCAAGACTGGGATTATACAAAGAATTTGCTATAGCCTCAAATGATTAGAAATTGATTCAATGATGATGAAACCTCCTTGCCCATTTGAGGCCCGAGATACAAACATTTAAACATACATAAAATAAACAAAATATTATGCTACAGACAGACAAACATTTAAAGATATAATATAAACAAAATGTTATTATTCTACAGGGCATCTTACAAGCCTCCAAACCCACGGAATTAATAGCTATTATTAACATCTCACGACCGGACTGCCCGAAAATGCCAGCCATTTTCACTGATGATCATTGTTTAAGAGATGTTAAAAACAATTTTTTTAGCTACAACTGGTATGAGTTTATGTCTGTTCTTTGAAATTCAATCGCATATGTTGATATTTGCGAATAATGAAAAATAACAAACTCGTAGATTTATTTATTGACAGAAAAAGAATATTTATGAGACCAAAATGGGAGTCATTAAATTAATTAATTGAATTAATATTAATTAATATTATTGAATTTACCTAGAATTTTTAAACAAAAACTATCTACATCCTCGAAGTGGTAGTTACAGCACAATTTGAAGTTGTGATTTTTTTAAAGTTTTAGAAAAAGATAATTTAGAAACCTTTCACATTTTCAGTTTCCATACAAAAAAAACAATTCTTAAATATTCAACAGGTGGCCATTTTGATTCAAGATGGCATACCAAGATGGCGGACCAAAATGGCAGCCATCCCAAAAACAACTTACCCCTTGCAACATGTTAAGGGCGAATTGGTCGCTGGTTGCAATCGATCTTTCCATATCCTCCTCGTCTTCATCATCGTCCTCTCCGGAGCTGAAAGAAAAGAACCAAATTCAGCATAAAAAAACTATGCAAACACTATAAAACCCCTGTTTCTTCAGCCAGGTCAACCAAATTTTGTATAGTCTCTTCATTTTTCCTCAGGATTGTTACAGGTCGTATGGCATCGCAAAAATCTTATAATATAATGAGCTAGCTCATCCTGTTACAGTCGATTGTGGCGCCACCCTTTAAAAGCCTTAATAAAAGAGTGGGGAAATTGATAACTAATTACGACAGACTGTAATGTGACTTTTAACAAACTTTCCGAGTAGGTTAGAAGATTGAAATTTGGTAGGAATGTTTGATTCTTATAGTGAAAGACATTTACGAAAATAAATCCCTAAAAAGACTCCAGAAGATAATTTCTATTTTCCAAAAAAATCAATGTATTGACGTGCAAGCTTCCATTCTTTTGCTCATAAAAATTAGACAATTTGACCCTCGATCTTCAAACTGGGACTATTTTAAAGGAAAATAAACAAAGTTTCTTAGCCTTATTGCAGATTGTGTCCCTCAGTCTGCAAACGCTTAAATTTAACATTTAAATGACTTATTTTGGCCAAATTTAGTGATTTCACGAGGATTTGCCTTGACACCCATATCATTGTCAAAATCAAGACCCCATTTGTCTCAGTACAAGCTTTTAAGTTGAATAATAAATAATTCATTTCTTCCCATCATATTGATGGGCTTTTATAAAAGCCCAAAAATAATTAGTCAACATTCAATACACACAACTGAAAATTCCCTTCATATGGATGTTTGATAAATACTGTATATACCTGTAAGACGAGGTTTTATTCTAATTTTTATGGCTGAAAAATCACTAGTCGTCTTTATAACCACATAGTATAATAGTGTGACTGACAGAGGAGCCGAAGGCAGAGAAGGGCACGTGACGTATTGTTTATACGATTACAACTTATGTATAGACGCTTACTGAGTGAATGAGGTAGTTCCACATTTTTTGAATAAATTTTTATCTTATCCAGTTTTTTTTACCTAATTACTAATCTGGTCATATTGAAAGTTATATCGAATCGTGGAAAGGCAAATAATCGAAAAATCGATACTACGTGATGTCACAGGTAGTGCCAGGATTCTGATAAGCACAAATACATTATTACTCTGACAATTACATTAAATAAACTGATGTGGGCAACACGTGACTTTCTCCATATTTATATGGCAAATTACATGTTGTTAGCTCTGGGATCGTTGTCAATATTTACTTCCGGTTGACAATTAAGAAAAGAAAAAGGAGCATTACTAAGACGTAACTAAGCGTCAATTGTTAACAATAGTCAAGAATTTATTAGATTTTGGCTAAAATCAGTTGACTGGAAGTGGATGTCACTTATCTGTTCATTTGATATATTTGCTTTAATATTTGATGAATGTAATATAGTAGTGGAATAAAAGTTGTAGAAAATTTAATTTTCTAAAACATTTGTTTGAAACATTTTCCCATACAATGCATTATTTAAGAGATATTTTTAAACTAATTTTTTAGCTGCCACTGGCACACCACCTACCAGCAACTACTGTAAACACTTGACGCTAAGTTATGTCTTAGTAGCACACTTTTTAATGCTTAATTGTTCGAGCCTCGTAGCTAAAACCAATATCAGAAGGCTATGGTATGAATTTGTCATTTCTTTGTAACGTCTTCAAATTTTTCTCGCAGTTCCTTAAAATATTTATTATTATGCAACCTATTTGGAATTTTTAGAAATATTAAAGTTATGGAGAAATGCATGTGGTGGCCACATCAGATTTCTTACGTTAAAATTCTGAAAGCTATCCCTTCTTCACTGTAAATACTCCAATTTGAGAATGGAGAATTGATGGCTTAGTTGGTTAAAGCACCTATCCGGCAAGTGGGAAGACCCAGGTTCGCTTCCCGGTGAAGTACAGGATCTTTTTCTCCTTCTCAAATGTCAAAATTTGGCTATAGCAATAACTACAATAAAGTAAACTAATAGAAACTTCTTTTAATGGCTAATGAAAAATAATACAAATTGCTATCTATTCTTAACCCTTAACGGATGGATGTCGATATATGTGGTGCATCTGCTGTCAAATAGGACCTCTGTAAGCAGTCTCGAAACCAAGCGTCACAAATATGGCATGTTCGGAATATAGAGTTTAATTTGTTTATTATATCAATAAAAAACTTAAAAAAGATCAATTTCGGAATATGTGCTCTCTGCCCAGAATGCTCCCGTCCTGGTTGAGGAAAATTGAAAAAACATGCCATCCATTAAGGGTTAATGATACATATGCATAGCCCTGAGAAATGAAAGAAAATATCCAATAGCATTTAGAAACGAAAGAACAGGTAACAACGTTAACAAACCACAGGTACTGCTAAATTCAATATTCTAGCTTTATTATTTATTCATTAATATTCATCGTAGGTCAAATATTTGCTTTACGAAAAATATAGTACTATCATTTGAACACGACGGCAATGAGAGACGTGATGCCATCTACGGGTGACTACGAGACTTAACCCTAACCCCAAATTTTTTCTTGGACTCGCATTTAAGCCGAGGGATGATTTTTTCATGATAGATAATGACAAAAAACATTAGCTCGTATTCGGGCAGATACGGTAATCAGGTCGTGGCATTTCCGAGATACTTTCAAATAAAAAAAAATATTTCAGAAACTAAAATATAATGCCCAGAAGAATTTTGCATCCCAAGCAGTGCTTGGACGGTTGTACAGTCCCTGGACGCAAATGCATTTAGTCCAGGAAATGCTGAATTGCCCCATCACTGACCTTTCTTCTTCATCTTCCCCTTCCATCAGTGACGACGAATTCTCATCGTACTCCTCGTCGCTGCTGTCTTCATCGTCGTCATTGTCGGAATACACAATTCTGTTCTTTCGGGAACGTAGTTTCGTCCCCCCACCCTGAAAAATAAAAGAACATCAACGTATTATGACCAGAACTTAATTTTCTACTCTTAAATACCTTAACCCAGTGTTTTCCAAACTTTTTGACATTAAGTCCGCCCGCCCTTTGGTTTTCACGAAACCCTCACATCCCCTTCAGTTATTTGATTGAAATAAATGTAATCATTTGCACACATACTTATATTATTATTTATATGCATTTTATTTATTTGTAACATTTTATTACATTTTGTAACAGATTTATATTATTGTTAATGATCAATTAACTCAATTATTTACCCATATAACAGATACATAAATATCATGCATCGAAAAATATGTATAAAACATAGTACAGTCTCCCCTCATTTTACGAACTTAATTCGTTCCACAAAAAGTCTGTTAGGTGAAAACTCATAAAACGAAAATTATTTTCCCATTACTTCCTATGTAAAAAATTTTAATTGGTTCCGAAGGTAAAAATAAAAAAATATCCCATAGTTCAGTTTAAAACAATACAGAACGATAACAAATTGAGAAATGACATAAATAATGATATATTAATGGATTTAAATTACATTTATAGTCATTAGCCTATGATGTCTTACTCCATATATTAGTGGTATTAGCCCATGATATCCTAGCCCATGAAACGTTAAATGCGGCGCATATGTCCTAAGACCACTCGCCTTTCTCCAATCTTTGAATAATATTTACTTTCTGGGGTACACTTAAAGCCATTCTCTCTTTTTTCACTTTACCACTTGCAACACCTGGTACATTTAGGAGCCATGATTCACAAAAATATATCTCGATTTGAAAGGTAAGGCACACCACTCAGCGAACCGAATTTCACAAAGAACGGCAACGCACGTACTGAGACTGAGATGACGGTTCTTATTCAGAACAGCATGACGCAATCTGACGCACTTTACAGAACTTCCCCAAAGTGAATATGGCGCATATAAGCGAAAATTTATTCGAAAAATAGGATTTTCATGCAAACGTAATGAACTCGTATAAGCGAAAATTTGTTTGCAAATCGAAAAATAGGTATGAAACTGCTCAGTTCGTATAAGCAAAAACGCGTAAAATGGAAGTTCGTAAAATGAGGGAATACTGTATCTTTTTATCGAATATTTTCAAATGAAGGAAAAAATGCCAGTAGTTTCACATTTCACATCAAAGCCTTACATCCCCGCCTGGAAGCACCTCATGCCAGGGGGGTGCGCCCTCTAGTTTAGGAACCACTGCCTTAGCCTCTACCTTCAACCACGCCTCATTAGTGAGGACTTATACATATTTTGCCAACCTAATCTTAAGCACCCTTAGTAAAAAACTCTTAGTATATTTTAAAGCGACGATGAAATGAACTAATTAAAACAGTTAACTCACGTGCAAATGTAAACAATTACAAAATAGTGCCACAAATTAGTTTTCAGTGTACTTAACAAAAAAACCTCTTTCATGAACAAAATAAACTGATGTGGGCAACACATGACTTTCTCCATATTTATATGGAAAATTACATGTTGTTAGCTCTGAGATCGTTGTCAATATTTACTTCCGGTTGACAATTAAGAAAAGGAAAAGGAGGATTACTAATATGAAGTAACTAAGCGTCAATAGTTGACAATAGTCTTCGGTAGGTGGCGTGGTTGCGGCAGCTAAAAATATAAGATATCTCTTAAACAATGCATTATATGGAAAAATGTATCAAACAAAGGTTGTAGAAAATGAAATTTCCTACAACTTTTATTCCAATACATTTTTACATTTATCAAATATTAAAGTAAATATTTCAAAATAACGGATAAGTGACAAGAGTAAACACCCACTTCCGGTCAACCGATTTTTACCAAAAACTAATCAGATCTCCTAACTTTTATAAAAATGTTAAATATAAAATTTTGCATTGACATGATTAATAGTTTTTGAGTTAGAGTGCCCACAAAAATCTATCACATACAGACCGACAGACAGACATCATCGCAAAACTAGTCAGAACGTGTTCATGGAACCTTAAAACATGTATTACCATTGAAATCTCGAGTTTGATTTTTTTCATGAAAACAATACTTTCTCATACCACGTATATGGAGAAAGCAATAAACATCTACCGACCTCTCAGTAAGTTCATAACCGTTAATTAGGATAGTTTGAAGAGATGCATGAAAATATAGAAATAATTCTTCAATGCTAATCCCCTTCGTCAGTAAACCAGCCCATGCATTTGCAGGAATCTAAGACGACCCTCTCCCCCTTTTAATAGGCTGTCAAAACAGAAAAGATTCTGTGACCTAATTTCTCAATGACTGTACATTGTGTATATTTAGAACCCAAGTATTCAGTTTAGGTACACTACTTCACTCACTAATTGAAATGGTTTGTTACAAATATTTCCGAAATAATAAACAATTTTAAAAATGTATTTTTAAACTTAAGACTTTATTAATTGAATTCCGGATCCTAAGGTTGCAATTAAAAATAAAATTATTTCATCTTACGTTTCATTTGTTTAAAAAAAACATCAATTGAACATGTACCGATACTTCCTACAGCTCTAAGACAACTCGCTGCAGTCACTTCGTCGCCCTTCAATTCATCGTGGTTAGTTCATCGCGTGTCAATACATTGCATGACAAACTCATCGCGTGTCAATTCTTCTCTGGACAAATTTGACAAGCAACGAAATCGTCAGGCGATGAATTGACTCATGACAAGTTTATCGTGCTACGAATTGAAGCATGGCAAATTGACACGCAATCAATTGACCGCAATGTACTGATGGTATATGACAGAGCCTAAAACACTTCCGTGAATGCATGTTCAGGAGTTGAGAATGGTAGAAAAGAATGCAGCAAACAAACAAAAATATTTCTTGCACCAGTTACTGCATAATTAATGAAAATCTACCATAATAGAGGTAAATAAAACATTTCATTGTTTTTATTGATCTGCGAGTTTCATTAGGCCTAAAACAGTTGCCATGCTCAAAATGTACAGTCCTGGCCAAAATTAACGCAACACCTCGTGGCATTCTACGGTGGCATCCATGCGAACTTAAACGGGTGAAGTCTCTTTCGACGGAATGGCAACCCTGAACAGGTGCAGGAGTAGGGGAGGATCCGAGTGCTGAGGGGGGTGAGGGAGCGCCGACAGTGTATTTGGGGTATGGTTTAAGTTTTCTCGTTGCATCCAAGCTTCCTACCGCCGGAACCCAGAAAGCGATCTTACAATTTAGAAAGCACGGAGAGGGATTAAGTCGAGGGAGAAAAAACTCTAAATGCTATTTATAATCATCACCGAAACCTTAGCCCCTGTAATGCGGATGAAATACAAATAAAATGATAAATAAAAACTAACAGCTGGTGTTTATCTGATATTATATCTTTAATTAATATTCAATCCACCCTCCTCTGTTCTGGATAACTAGTTCCAACCTCTTCGGCATGGATTTAATAATGTTCCCGCATAATCCAGCGCTTATGCTCCCCCATTCTTCTTCTATTTGTTGCCACAATTGAGCAGCGTTTTGGGCTCTCACATTTTCATTTATAATCTTCCTTGTCATGTACGCCCAAAAGTTTTCGATAGGGCTGAGTTTGGGGCTCCTAGCTGGCCACACCGGCTGTGTGATTTCTTGTTCTTTATCCATCATGCAGGTGTGCACTCGAGAGTTGTCCTGTTTTCAATAAAAAATAAAGTTATAATAGTTAAATAATTATTGCTACATCATTCACAAACACTTTCTTCTATTATAGGCTGTATCCTAGGCGGGCGGGTGGGCGGGCGGGTGGGCGGGCATTGTGGCGAGTGTAGAGCGGGGGAGAACTAACATATCATCTATAATGTGTGTCTTCCGTAGAGAGGATTTGCGGGCAGCACGGAGATGCTAACCACCCGCCTGCGCTTGATTAAATATTTGATGTGAACAAATCATGGCTTTCGTCCGACTACATACGATTCTCCGATTGTGATTTTCATTGAAAGTTTGGAACTTTATTATATTCAGATTAAATTATGTTAAGCGATGCATTTTATAGGAAATCGTTTCTAACAATACTTGTAAAAGATAACATTCTTTACGTTTATTTGCATACAAAATCTTCATTACCAACGTTTTCATGAGGATAACTGTGAAAAACCAGGGAAAATATTTAAAAACTGAACTCAATTATGTGTTCTATGAAAAATTATTAAAAACATATGTTGTAGATAATTATATCATCTACATATGTTATGAATCATTTTCTTACTGAAATATTAAAGGACATGTTCGACAAAAATGAGAATATGACGTCACAAAACCCTACTGTTGTCAAAAAGTTATCAGTTCATTGTCGGGTTAAATAAGTTGTGGGTGTTAAATTTCATGAATCGTGGTAATAGGATTGTAACTATTTGAGTTGCTGTGTCCTCAAACGTTTGTAACACAGACATCATCACTAAATTTATCAAAACGTGTATCTCTGTCAAAATCCAGAAATGAATAATTTCCATGAATAAAATATTTTCTCTATATACGTCGTATGCATGGAGAAAGTAAAAATGTAAGTTGTTTGTTTTACCTCGCATCCCCCTTGCATGGCTTCAAAGGAAGTATGGAAAAACAGGCGTCATGGTGAAGCCATCTGCCACAATAATGAAAATCGTGACAGCCCAAACTACCAGTGTCTACTTGGGGCACAACACGCTGACATTAACGCGGACGGACAGGCAGCACAACCCACACACCCGTATGCCATTCACGTAGGACACAGCCGAATAAAAAAGTAATCAATGGAAAAATCGTAACTTCGCACATCAATGTTTAAATTCCGCAGAATAGAAGACATCAAACCCAAAATTAAGGTAGTTTCAAAGGTCACTTACCTGTTGATAAATAAAATCATCCGCGAATAACGACTTCACTGAGGAAAGCATAATATTATCTAAAATCTGAACGTATTTCTCCCTGTTCAAAGTTCCTTCCACCTCCAGCATACCCCTGGGCCATCTGCACATATCCATGCCCAGGCGTGAACCGAAAAGCGTCCACTCCTTGCCCACTCATTAATGTATCTTGGATCAAATCGAGTATTTTGGGGCCGATACACCAGCACTGGCCCAGAAGATGCCGACGAAAATGTTTTCTCGTCGGAAAAAATCACTCTGCCCCAGAATTCTTCTTTCCTTATGTGTGCATTAGCAAATTCTAGGCGAGCAGTAATGTGAGCAGGAGCTAAAATTTCTTTTATCACTGCTCTTCTCGACCGCAGATCAGTGGCCAAGATCCGCCGATGGACCATCGTCCTACTTGCCTGAAAATTTGTTTCAATTCAGGCTTGGGTTGAGGATGTGAAGGGATTTTCCCTTACATACTCCAGCAGTCTAATATCTTCTTCAGCGGTGGTTGACTTCGGCCTCCCCTGACCTTCTCCGGGTAAACGGAATGTTGTCTCCCACCTAGTTTTTATTCTGGAAATTGTTGAAGGCGCAACGCCTATGCGTCGAGCTATCTCTCGACAGGATAGGTTGGCTTCTAATAAGCCCATCACCTGATTCTTCGTCCGTGGAGTGAGAGGTGGCATTTCAACCAAGAAACGATATTATTTCTGATAAATTAAATACAAGTTCACACTACTATTATAGTTCACTACCACTAAGTTCACACGGGAAGTATGGTTCACTGCGGTTATGTGGGTGATACTGAGGACAGACGGAGTTCAGCAAGCTTCTTGGAAGAATCACTCACGAACAAACTACACACATGCGCGCTGATACCAATTTGTATTGTGTCAAAAGTTCTCTTTATAAAGAAGATAATACAGCACTGAACCGAGGATATGTAATCTTCTTCGTCTCAATACGACAACAATGTATAGTATGTTCATTTAGTGGTGTGCTATGCAGAAGGCACTCTCACGGAAGGACGAATCCATCCTTGAGGCGGGACCACCTATAGGGGAGGCCATGTTTAGCCGTGGGCAAAAGCTGCGCAACCTATTCTCCGAACTATTAATAGGAACCCAAAATGTGCTATAGCACATGGCTATGACGTAGACTTTCACCTTAAACGTTCCCCTCCCAAGTCCTTCCCTTCCACTCTCACGAGTCGCCAAGTGCCACCACAAAACGAATGTGCAATAACTGCCCAAATGTAACAATGTATGATAATTGAAACAGGCAACCAATAGTGAAGGATAATATACAAATTATGACTGGAAAAATGGGCCTACATTTGAAGAGGCAAGTGAATATCGATAACAGCTTTTCAGGCCAGAAGAAAAGGATCGGCAATAGGTATGGAAGGTGAGAGGAAGAGAGGAATGTTACCCGAGGCCGGCATTTGCCTGCTCTTAGAGAAAGATGCCAAGGAAGGAGAGTATGGTCCCATCTGACAGACAGCGCACTTAAGGTTTCTCCTGAGAATATCCCAAGCCAGCCGCCTTGTTTGTTTCAAGCTCAGTGGTTATTCAGGAGTTTATTAGGGCAGAATGGGATAGCATAAGCACTGGGTTATGCGGGAACATTGCTAAATCCATGCAGAAGACATTGGAACTAGTTATCCAGAACAGAGGAGGGTGGATTGATTATTAATTAAAGATATAATATTAGATTTATCAATTTATTTGTATTTCATTCGCATTACATGGGCAAAGGTTTCGGTGATGATTATAAATAGCATTTAGCATTTTTTCTCCCTTGACTTAATCTCTCTCCATGCTTTCTAAATTGTAAGATTGCTTCCTGAGTTCCGGCAGTTGGAAGCAACGAAAAAACCTCGCTACACAACCGAGAAACCTTAAACCATACCCTAAATTTGTCAAAAACACTGTCGGCACTTCCTCACCCCCTCAGCGCTCGGATCCTCCCCTACTCCTGCACCTGTTCAGGGCTGCCATTCCGTCGAAGAGACTTCGCTCATTCGTGCAGATGCCGCCGTAGAATGCCACGAGGTGTTGCGTTAATTTTGGCCAGGACTGTACAATCCACAGCAACTGGAGAATCGCAGTGCGACAGATGTGACCACATCATCTATGCATTATTTTAGCACTGTGCGAGGATGATGTTAATTTGAATCATCAACGACATTAATTCAAATATGGATAGTAATTTTTGAGCCATGTTAATGCAAACCAATGTTAATAGGGATGGCATTAAACTAAGGACATACTGTATATAGAAATAAACTGCTGTGGGCAACACATGACTCTCCATATTTATATGGCAAATTACTTGTTATTAGCTCTGGGATCGTTGTCAATATTTACTTCCGGTTGACAATTAAGAAATTTAAAAAGGAGCGTTACTAAGATGTAACTAAGCGTCAATAGTTGACAATAGTCTTCGGTAGGTGGCGTGGTGGTGGCAGCTAAAAACATAAGATATCTCTTAAACAATGCATTATATGGAAAAATGTTTCAAACAAAGGTTGTAGAAAATTAAATTTCCTACAACTTCTATACCAGTACATTTTTATATACATCAAATATTAAAGTAAATATGTCAAAATAACAGCTAAGTGACAAGAGTAAACACCCACTTCCGGTCGACCGATTTTTATCAAAAACTAATCAGATCTTTTAACTTTTATAAAAAAGTTAAATATAAAATTTTGTGTTGATCTGATTAATAGTTTTTGAGTTGGAGCGCCCACAAAAATCTATCACATACAGACTGACAGACATCATCGAGAAAATATTCAGAACGTGTTCAGGGGACCTTAAAACATGTATTTCTGCTGAAATCTCGAATTCGATTTTTTTCATGAAAACAATACTTTTTTATACTTCGTATATGGAGTGCAACAATACTGGACTCACTGTTTCACCTGTTATATTTTTCCCCTCAGACTAGAGTGGATCTTCTTGCCCACAGAGTTTGTTGGTATTGATATGAAGAAGGCATAATTGAAAAGGTTAAATTATAATTCTCGCCTCTTTCTTTATACATGCGAAAAAACAGTCCGTGTTGCACTTTGTGCCACAGCACGACTGCTCGAGGGTTAAGAATCTAGGATTTCATTTTAATAGCTTAATAGAATGATGGTTCGATTATCTGCACTCATTAACTTCATTATTTTTTCTTTCTCCATATACGAAGTATAGAGAAAGTATTGTCATGACATGTGTCGCCCACATCAGTTTATTTTGATGTAGCATTGCATTATCGCGCCTCCAGCCAACTTATTCCACTGAAACGAGATAATCTGGGCATCGTTCCTCTCTATTCACTGTGCACCAGCTCGTGTGAGCATTTCATCCGCTGAATTTTCCACTCGGATTTGGTTTTTTCATTTTGTTTATTAGTATTTTGACACTTTCACGAGAATGTTTAATTTTTAGGGAAAAACAAAGGCATTACTTAGAGGAGAATTTAGGCGAAGATACTTACTTCATTTGCAAAAACCCCTGTGAAATTAAAACTGTTTGTAAAAGATGCTTATTACAGCAAGTCAATCACAATAACATTTAATTTGGTGTAAAAAAATATTTATAAAATTTATATATTATATATATCATCGTATTATAAATTTGTAGCCAAATTATTTTTCAGAAAAGTACCTTTTTGAACAATATGTTTTATATGTATTCTGAATGACAACTCAAGTATGTTTAATAAAAGAAATTTTTACAGTCTCTCTACGATTACATAGACCAGTGGTCGGCAACCTATGACCCGTGGGTAAATGAGTGACCTGCCATCACGATTTGGGTAAGCCATAAGGTAAACATGTTCCAAGGGGTTTATGTTTTGAAAATAACAGTAATTCAATTGCTAAATACAGTCAAACTCTGCTATAACGAGCGCCACGGGACCGTTTAGTTTTGCTCGTTATAGCCGTTAAACTTAATATCCGTGAAGGCAAAAGGAGGTTGGGAGGAAAGGACAGAGGACCTCCGCGAGTGCCACTGTACCTGCAAGTTGGGAATTCTTGGTTTGGACGAAGGGATTATTTTTTAACCTCCCCGAGGGATAGGGTGTAGAGGCTGGACTCGAGAATACAAGGTTACATATCTTGGGTCACTATGAGGATTGAAGGGGCTGACCGCCGCTGCGTTTGAGACAGAGAGAAGTGGTCAAAGTTTGTTCGATATATCCGTGAAGCGTGCTCGTTATATACGTGAAATATTTGTATGTAAATGCTCGTAAACTTATCCTGGAGCATTTGCTCACTATAGCCGTGACCTCGTTACAACCGTGCTCGTTATAAACGAGTTTGACTGTATAGTATATATAAACATCCAGGTTTGATTTTTCTCTTCATCCAAATTGACCCATCGCATTTCCCCAAAACCTTTCATTGACCCGCCATCAAAAAAGGTTGCCGACCACTGACCTAGACCGAATTTAGCAATAACAAGGCGTTGTCCTTTTTTATGACAAATGCTGGAGTTTGTACCATGCGTGACCGCTGTTGTTTTACAATTGGACGCGACCGCTCAAGGGTTAAAATAAGTTTTTTTCTTAATTTCCAAGTTTCGTTAACTTTTCAGAGTAATAATTAAAACTCACCGATCCATTCTTTGTTACTGGCTTATCCTCTTCTGGCAATCCATTCTCCTTCGGCTTGCCCCCTTCGCCAGATTCTCCCTTCTCTCCCTCTTTGGCTTCCTCCTTCTCAGACTTCAATGCTGCAAAGATATAAATCATTTAATCCATGTCCATTGTTTCAAGTCTGTGTTAATGTGACGGTGATGTATTATTATTATTATTTATTAAACACAAACAGGAATATCCCAATTACATGTGTTGTAATAACATTTTAAAATAATACAATAAAATATATAAATACAATAAAATACAAAACACGTATACCTAAGCAGTCTTACATAAATAAGCGTTTAATACATATAAATAAGCAACTCGTAACATTATAATTCACGTGCGCTAGTCAAAGTTATACTTTTTTCTATTTTTCTTTTAAATACAGGACTTGAGTCATTAAAAATATCTATTGTATCGCACTTTGGACCTTCGACATTGAAGAGCGGAACAATTCTAGGTATTATCGAGTCTCTGTAAATATTTACTCTCGAATATGGTTCATAAAGGAGTGGGGTGTGGCGAGACCTACGCAGCGGGACATTTAAGCCCACTAGTAAGGGTTATGAGAGTGATTAAGCTATCTTCTTCAGCATTTACGCTTAAGTTAATGAATCCTGTAAAGAGAATTGCTATTCTAATTTCAAAAACTGCTTTTAAAATGTTTTAACATAATCAAAATAACAAGTAGATGCCCAATGATGAATCGACTGGTTGGGTAGATTAAATAATGTCTTGGTAGTAAGCCTTCGGTCACATTATCAAGAATATCAGGGACTGCAAGGTTTGTTTCCTCCTAATGTTTGCTAGGGGCATCATCGGATTAACAGTTCTGAGTTAGAGCACTCACAAAATTCCAATCACATACACACAGATCAAGAAAACTGTCAAAATGTGTTCAGCGGGGCCTCAAAACGTGTACAGACGGTCTCCGACTTTTGCGCCTAATAGCGACCAAAATATCAAGCGAAAGTCGGCTCATATGAATCAATGTAAAAGTGTTTAGATGGGACCACAGTCTCAGAACTTCACCCACATAACTTATTGATTTGCAACATAATCTGCTATTTATATTATCTACATTGCCCTATGCTCAAAAGCAATATTAAACGGTAAAACAACCTAAATAATGATTAAAAAAAGGTAAAAAAAATATTTTCTTTTGGAACTCCCTTGTGCACAAGGCTTTCGCTCCTGATAACAGTGCTGGACCAAGTGCCCACACTTGTGCGTTACACTCGTTTTTACAAACAATATATAAATTAAAGATGTTTTTAATGTTTTCATTGTTGCAATTAAACACTAAAACTATTGTAATGATTACAAAATTTTAAAAAATATATTCCTTTCGCTCCTGATAGCAGCGTTAGCCTAAGTGTTCACACTCGTATGCAAAGCTTTTTTCAAAGCAAAATCATTCATGCTTTTATTGTTTTTGTATTATTTTTTTACTTTCTCCATATACGAAGTATAGAGAAAGTATGGTTTTCATGAAAAAAATCGTATTCAAGATTTCAACGGAAATAGACATTTTGAGGTCCCCTGAACACGTTTTGACTATTTTCTCGATGATGTCTGTGTATATGTGATAGATTTTTGTGGGCGCTCTAACTCAAAAACTATTAATCAGATCATGGTGAAATTTAATATTTAACATTTTTATAAAAGTTAGAAGATCTGATTAGTTTTTGGTAAAAATCGGTCGACCGGAAGTGGGTGTTTACTCTTGTCACTTATCCGTTATTTTGAAATATTTGCTCCAATATTTAATAAATGTAAAAATGTATTGGGATAAAGGTTGTAGGAAATTTCATTTTCTACGACCTTTCTTTGATACATTTTTCCATATAATGCACTGTTTAAGAGATATCTTATATGTTTAGCTGCCACCACCACGCCACCTACCGAAGACTATCGTTAACAATTGACGCTTAGTTACGTCTTAGTAACGCTCCTTTTTCTTTTCTTAATTGTCAACCGGAAGTAAATATTGACAACGATCCCAGAGCTAACAACATGTAATTTGCCATATAAATATGGAGAAAGTCGTGTGTTGCCCACATCAGTTTATTTATTTTGAAATTCTTGCCTGCGGCTTTTGAGTTTTCCCCACTGGTTTTTGTGCGATTATGCTAATTTCTTTTGCACTGGGACCAAGATGATGTGCGCGAATTTGGAGATTGCGAGAATTGGGCAGCGAGAAAGTAGGAAACCGTCTACATTTCCGTTGAAATCTCAAAATTGATTTTTTCATGAAAGCAATACTTGCCCCTATACCATGTTTGGATAAAGTAAAAATACCCATAAATCAAACCCCAAAAAAAAGCATTAAAATTCCAGCATAAAAGATTAACCAACAAAAAAGGTAAAAATCCTTCTTAAATCCTTACCTTTGGCAGAGCCAGCAGAACTGCCTCCAACACCATCTGTTGCCTCCTCTTTCTCCCCATCCTTCGGCTTGCTGCCTTTTGGACTTTTTGAAGCTGAAAACATTAAACCAAAACATACGTCAACTCACCTATAGAACAACTTGTCAATTAAATTTTACCCTTATCCACAATTTGTCAGTCCATATTCATCCAAGGACAATTTTACTTTAATATTTGTCAAAAGACAATCAGTCCAACAAGTTATCATATCTACAGACTTATGTAATTCTCAATGTACAATACAGGTTTCCCTCTCTTTATGCGGGTTTGCTTTATGCAAATTCACTATTATGCGACAAACTTATGGGCACCGGAATTTCTTTTTATGCATCTTTGATTCACTCTAATGCGGTTACGCGGCCAGTGCAATAGAAATGCATGAAAGTTCTCCAGTATACCACAAGGCAAGCATTCAGTCTCTCATCATCTCTAACGCTGTGCAGTAAAAGTGAAGAGAGTGGAGAGGATATTGTAGAATGGAGAGGATATTGTAGAGTAGAGAGGATACTGTAAAGTGGAGAGGATATTGTAGAGTGGAGAGGATATTGTAGAGTGGAGAGGCTATTGTAGAATGGAGAGGTTACTGTAGAGTGGAGAGGATATTGTCGAGTGGAGAGGTTATTGTAGAGTGGAGAGGATACTGTAAAGTGGAGAAGATATTGTAGAGTGGAGAAGATATTGTAGAATGGAGAGGTTACTGTGGAGTGGAGAGGATATTGTCGAGTGGAGAGGTTATTGTAGAGTGGAGAGGATACTGTAAAGTGGAGAAGATATTGTAGAGTGGAGAGGATATTGTAGAGTGGAGAGGATATTGTTGGTTGGTGGTAAATGTACACATTTCTCAATTATGTACCTTTACCGTAACATATACATAACAGAGATGTTGCTGAATGTTCGAGTAATTTTCAACAAATCACTTACCCGAGGGAGTGCCTTCTTCTCCTTCTTCTGACGATTCAGACGCTGAAAGAAAGAAAAAACAATAAATTTAATTTAATACATGACCACAACTTCTATACAAGCGAACCCCTACTTACGAACGTAATGTGTACCTGGAAATGCATTCGTAAGCTGAATGTTCGTAAGTTGAATTGATTTTTTCCATAAGAAACAACATTAAATTTGTTAATCTGTTCCTGAATATTTATAAAATATTAGTTTTTATAGAGGGAATAAAAGTGGAAGTTAGGATAAATTCGTATATTTTCAGTGATGCAGATTTATCGCTCTGCGTGTGCTCCGGCAGCAGTAATTTTGAAACAGGCAGAGGAAGACAGAGGAAGTAGTTCTTGAAGATATGGTACAGCTCTCGAGAAAAATAGTACACGAAGCTGATGAAGAAGGGTATGAACATGTGGACATGCTAAAAATACTAGCACAGCTCTAAAGTGTAATAGTTGTTCCAAGTTTACACGTAAGAAACACAGCGTTGATAACATACATGTGTGAAAAATGTCATTCAAACACAGACCAGTTCGTAACAATGATTTACGTAAAATACGAATTTCATTTTTTAATTTGTTTTGTAATTTTTCAAGTAAGCACTCACACTTTACAGTCGGGCATATTTTCGTGCAGCCTCTTCTCTGTAGCGAGCATTTGTTTATTCATGCATTGTAATGTATAATTATACTTAAACTATTGTAATTTCCCAAGTACTCAACATCTTCAAGTCTAATTTGGAATGGGTACTGATTACGGTTTATATTATAACACAGTTTCATCAAATTTAAATTTATTTACAGTTACAGTCAGTACAAAGGTCCTCGGCGGACGGAAGGCCCGTTTCCAAATGTTCAATCAAGTGTAGCCATCCTCTCGATTGAAATTGGCCGGATTTTTGGCTATCTCTATCGCTTATCACTCAAGGAACACCAAACAGCATTGAAGAACAAACATGCCAGACTCTGCTATTGCAGAGCATGCATGGTCTGAACCCGGACACACGATAAAGATTCTATCCCGCGACTGAAATAAACAGGACAATCTCATTCAGAAAAATGGAACGAGGTTGGTTTGGAGAGTGAAAAAAGAAAAACGACGAGACGAAAGCGTAGCAAATATATATATATTTTTTAATTCTCCCCTTCTTCGTCGCCTCTACTTTCCTCGTTCTGGGTTTTTTATGTTTTTTTATTTTACATTTTCCTCCACTCTTAGAGAGAGAGAGAGAGAGAGAGAGAGAGAGAGAGAGAGAGAGAGCCTCCCGCTGCACCTGTGAAGTCTCAAGACATTACCACATCCTTTCCTATTATTAAGGGAGAAAGGGCAAAAGAGAATTGGACGAGGTATATTTGGCGTTTATGGCGGCCGTATAGTCATCGCCAAAGAAAACCGATATTATCCGCGGTTAATTCGAGAAGCGATCGAGATAACCAAAAATCTGGCCAATTTCAATCGAGAGGATGACTACACTCTATCGAACACTTGGAAAAGGGCCTTCCGCCCGCTGAGGAATGCCCCACCCAATGTCCTGTCCAATCAGAGCCCTCTCAGGTTGGGCAGGGACAATATAAATACAGTGCACTCCCTAGCATCACCAACTCAGCTGACCTGAGGAAGCCCACTACAACGCCGGCGAAACGTCGTCTTGTGAAAAGATCAAAGCGGTGAAACACCGAAAAAAAGAAAAAATATGCAGCCTACAGCTGGTTACAATGTTGCCAGCTGTCAAGAGCAAACGGTGACTGCTTGTGGCATAGCAGCATAGGACTTTGTGCATCATGCGATGTTTTCCAAGCGTAAGCTTATGCAGACTGGCAAATGGGCAGTAATGTAGTGTTAAAAAAGGAAATGGAGACTACAGTGTACAGATTGGAATTAAAATTTAAAACTCCTGAACCGTAAATTAACCCAGAGAGCACTCACACGTCAATAAGAAATAAGGAAAATTAAAATTATACTTACAAGTTTGCAGGACGATGATGGCCTACAGGGACCTGTTGTCTACATAGGTCAAACTAAACGGAAGCTAGAAACCAGGTTCAAAGAACACCTTGCACACTTCAAACACAATAGATTTAACACGTCTAGCATCGCAATACACATACCGGAAAACAATCACCCGATTAAAATCGAAAACATGTCTCTCTTAAAATCATCACAAACCGACCGGAAACTAGACGCTTACGAGAGTATTTTCATAAACAAATTCAAAGAGACGGTTATGAATAACGACCGCGGACCTATCCCTTACTCACCCCTCTACTCGCTAACCGTTAAGAATTCCCCCACCCCTCTGCCCTCCTTTCACTTTTACCCGGAACACATAAATACACAAGACCAAACACAAACAATTCATACGACTTCAGCTACTGAAGATGGGAGCATAGCTCCCGAAATACGTATCTAGAGATTTCCAGAGTGTTTGTGCGTGTGTTTTTCTTTTTCTTCTTTTTAAGCTAGTTTTTTACAACAGGTTCCTGTAGGCCATCATCGTCCTGCAAACTTGTAAGCATAATTTTAATTTTCCTTATTTCTTATTGACGTGTGAGTGCTCTCTGGGTTAATTTACGGCTCAGGAGTTTTAAATTTTAATTCCAGTAATGTAGTGTGTAATATTTCTCTCGCTCTGCGCAGTGATCTCGACCGACCCGCATTCCTTCGTGCTCCCAACTATATTACGCTATGCTTACCATTATGAGCAGCAGCTAGAGCTTGTCCGTACTTGGCCATCAACTTCTCCAAAGGCATTTTCGCCTCTTTGAACAGATTCCTCACATTCTCCTCTGAGCTGTCTTCCGATTCACCATCATCATCGGCTAAGGGAAATTACGGAATGAAGAGATTGTTAATATAAAACCTTTTCAGGGTTTACTAACATCATATTTGCTCTAATAAATTGTGCATATATACGAATATAAAAAAGGTTGAAATCAAGATAAACAAAGTAGGAAATAATTGCTTTGCAATTAGCATGAGACCTTTTTATTCTGTAGTTTAACCCTCTCCCAGCCCAATTTAAACACCTTGGATACCGGGTTTTGACCCTATTACGGTATTTTCCCATTGATAACACACTTTTTAATACTTTACTTTTAATTCTCGTTAAAATTTATAGATAACGTGGTCGAAACTTTTCTGTTGATTGGTAAAGACCATTATGTAAATGTATCAACTCCCAAAGAATGTTAACAAGAGAACAGCATAATTTATTTAACCATTATTTCAGCCTTGGAGATTGACACCTAAAGAGGTTTATAGTTAATTACTGTGTACAGAAATGGACTGGATTCGAGTACAGTAGCACACATTCCCTGGAACTTAAATGAAAGGCTGATGTGGCCACCACATAACTTTCTCCATACCTGTAATATTTCTAAAATTTACAAATAGGTTACATAATAATAAATATTTTTAGAAACTGCGAGAAAACTTTAGACTCTACAAAGAACAGAAATAAACTAAAACCATAGCCTTCTGATAATGGAAATAGCCACAAAACTCCAACAATTAAGAAAATAAAAAGGAGTGTTACTAAGACATAACTAAGTGTTAATTGTTAACAATAGTTGTCAGTAGGTAGTTGTGGTGGTGGCAGCTAAAATATTTAGTTGTTAAGGTATCTCTTAAAAAATGAATTATATGGGAAAGTTTCAAAAAAAGGTTGTAGAAAATTAAATTACCTACAACTTTTATTCCCATACGTTTTTACACATAGCAAATATTAAAGCAAATATATCAAAATAACGGATGTGACAAGAGTAAACACCCACTTCCAGTTGACCGATGTTTACCAAAAACTAATCAGTTCTTGTCCCTTGAAGAAAAATGCCAAATATAAAATTTCGCGTTGATCTGATTAATAGTTTTTGAGTTAAAGCACCCACAAAAACATGTACACACAAATCATGGAGAAAATGGTCAAAACGTGTTCATGGGACCTCAAAACGTGTATTTCCGTTGAAATCTCAAAATCGATTTTTTCGTGAAAACTATACAATCCCCTATACTAGGTATGAATAAAGTAAAAATAAATTTTTGTAATAAATAAAAATTTGGGGCTGAAATGGTTAACTGATTGACCAAGTGTATGTAAAAGAACATAGCGGGGAATTATTATAATTACCTGAAGACTTGTTCTTCTCCTTGTCGAGGGCAGCGTCATCTTCAGCTGCATACTTCTTCAGCGTCCTCAAACCCTTACGACTGCCGAGATGGGCGTCGAGCGCTAGGAACGCCTCGGAAAGAGCTTTTCCTATTTCTCCCTCCTTCCAACACTCCCTTTCCAACACGTAAATTGGAAGCAGACTGGCCACGTACCGAGAAACCTCTGCACCGCCGTGACCATCGTAAACGCCAAACAGGGATGTGTCCTCGGTGAGTTTCGGGAAGCAAGAGTGGTTGTCCTGAAATAGAAGTGCAATGAATTACCCATTGAACACCTCAGGTTCAGACCCGTTGGATGTGACACGGTAGCAACCCTGAGGCATCACCTAACTACCGCATTGACCCGAATATAGTGCGATGTTTTTTTCCTCGATATGTACCTTTAAAAGTCGCATTCGCACTATATTCGAGTACTTGTTGCATTCGTACTATATTCGAATGCTTGTATCTTTAAAAAATATCTGCGTATTGGCGCGTTTCATGACGCGTGTTTCAGCGCATATTTTTATAATTGCTACATTGTAAGTGAATTGGACGTTCATGTTACGATGCTACATTGTACAGATATACTCGGTAGGGGTCTGAGGAGACTTGAAAATAGATCAAGGTCAAATTGCAGCAACCACAGTGTGCTGGCACAACTTCACGCAGGGTCGCGACACTCAACGTCAGAAAATGAGGACCGTCTAAACGTTACGTCACATTACCCCCCTTTAATACACAATTCATGAGTTTACAGATAATTTAAATGTGTAAAATAGAGAAAATTAAATGTTTTTTCGTCTTTTTCTAAAATTCCTTTCAAAATGCTTGGGGTCGCACTATATTCAGGTCGCATTATATTCGGGCTAATACTGTATATAAAATGCTAATTCTCTTGGTCACTTGGTCATTATGTCCATAACGCTAAATATTTCACTCGTTTCTTCAACCAGTTCAACCAAATTTGGTAGGATTGGATTGATCACGTACGTCACGAATGACAAAAATATTTCCAAAAAGGTCCTCAGTTCGACTCCAGAGGGTTATTTCCATTTCCCATAAGATAATACGTAAAGATCCATTTTTTGACGTAAAGGCAAATTAAAATTGCAAATAATTGACCTACGATCTTCGGACCTGGACCGTTTTAAAGAAAAATGAATAACGTTTCTTATTCTTATTGTTATATTTTGCCTATGATACAAAATCCCTCAATTTCTACGTTTAAAACATATTTATTGGAAAAATTTAAACTTTTTAATGATAGGTTACCTTGTCGACCGTGTCACTGTTAAACCTCGAGATTTTAATGTAGTCTCAACCCTTACTCCTTTCTATTTATTGTTGTAATTTTGTATTATCATATGTACACTATCTAGGGTTTTCGCAGGTTTTTCATACCCCCTTCTTAGTGGGTGTTTTCCTGTGTGGGTTTTACTAGGGAAGACATGCCTGTTTTATACGTCTTTCAAAAGCTTATGGCGGCTGCGCAGAAGTCGAAAATGAGTCCGGACGAGTCCATTAGTGAAACGTCACAACTGCGGGGGTGAGGGTAGCATTCGCGTGGAGAAAAACCCTTCACTCTCTCCTGAGGTTAGCTTGGGTTAGCTTCACGCGGTCAAGTTCTTGTACCAACTTCTGTGCTTTATACTTTTTACTTTTATCGTTATTTTTCATCGCTGTTTTGATTATTTTGTTTTTGAGTCTTTATTATATAGTTTTTGTTATTTCGTTATTGTTATTTCGTTTTTGTTATACCTTTTTCGTTAATTCGTTTTTGTTATTTCGTTTTTGTTATACCTTTTTCGTTAATTCGTTTTCGTTATTTCGTTTTCATTGCTTAGTTTTGTTAAACTCGTTTACTGCCAACATGGATACCCCTCCATCAACCTCCAAGCTAGGGAATAAGAGAGTCATTCACAGCCAGGCACGGGAGATACTTCACAACGTGATCAAGTTCATGAAGAAGGAAGCTGCAGCAGTTCCAGGAAAGATGTAATGAAGGCATGGCTGGATACAAGGGGAATGCAGTACTCAACGGCTGAAACTAAACTCGAGTTGTACGATAAAATTAAGAAAATTAAGCCAGCTCATAAAATTTTTGCTGTGGATATAATATTAGCCGAGCATGGACATTCGACGCTTAGGCTGCCTCCGTATCATCCTGAATTCAACCCAATCGAAAATATTTAGGGTATATTAAAGAATTGGGTAGGGTCAAGAAACACAAGTTTTAAACTAAATGAGGTGAAGATATTAGTGGAAGAAAAATGTGCAGATAACGGGAAAGGAGAGTGGCAGAATGTATGCGAACGTGTAAAAAAAACTGAAGCTGAATATATAAAAAACGAGATGATAATGGATGATATTGTGAATGAGGTTATCATAACTTCAGATTCAGAATCAGGAGATACAGATTCATCTGAATAAAATATTATTGATGAAAATGTATCGATGTGAATGTGTATAATAAAACCTTTCTTTGAAATATTTACTTTTCTTTTGGAAATCCTTTCCTCCATCGTAGCTGACTTTCCATTAAATTGCGGGTACCATACGATATGAATAAGAGCAAAATCGTATTACCACAACCTATTGTTGATAAACGACCGGATATTACTTAGTATTACTTTCTTGGGTTGGCTACGCTGGCAGGCGGCAACACCATTCAGCTCACTTTCCCCTTAAGCTACCCACTCCCTGACCATTCCCCTCCATGTCACGTGACAGTTCGCGCATCTCACCGCCGTAAGCTTTTAAGACCACTATACCTAGGTTTACCCCACAAACACAAATCTGTATTAAATTTTATCATTTTACTTTGTATGATTTAGGTACATAATGATTATATAATGTATTTTGCTATATCCTATTTTATTCTTTTTCTTGTATTTATTATATTGACGAAGGGTTAAATGTAAGATTGGACCTTATGGTCTAAATTTCGCCCGAATAAAGACGATTATCTATCGATAGTATATGCATTAGGAAAGCGTGCTTTGAATGATTTAATAGGTGAGAGAGAAGGAGAGAAAGAGGAAGAAAGGAGAGATGGGGAGACAGAGAAAAAAGCAGAGGAAGAGCTAGATAGATGTTCTTTAATAGGGTAAGAGATAGATAGATGTTCTTTATTAGGGTGAGATTGAGACTGGGAAGTCTATTTTTCCAGAGAAAGGGGGGAGGGAGGAAGAATGGGAGGGAGGATGATTGGAGAGGAAGAGAGAAAAGAACGAAGAATAGAAAGTGCATTAAATTGAATACTAAATCCATGCAACCAAATTTGGTAAGATTGCTACGATCACGTACCAATAGTGAATGACAAAAATTTTTCAACTAAACTGATGCGGGCAACACATGACTTGCTCCATATTTATATGGCAAATTACGTGTTGTTAGCTCTGGGATCGTTGTCAATATTTACTTCCGATCGACAATTAAAAAAAAGGAGCGTTACTAAGATGTAACTAAGCATCAATTGTTAACAATAGTTGTGAACTCTTTGTTCATCAGGTGACGCTACGATCATAGTGAAACCGGTCGTGTTTAAATTAAAATTTGTGGAAACTACGAAGTTATTTTTTCATTACAACAATCTATTTTGATAAACAACGTTATATTCTTAAAATGAATCAACAAAGTAACTCATTTTCTTTGTAAATGTAAGCGTAATGTAGGTTTTTTTCCGAGTCCCACCCCAAAATTTCTGGGAAGTATTATAAGAAAAAAATTGGAAAAAAAATCACCAGCAATTTTAAAATTTGTAATAGGTCAGGATGTGAAGGGTTAAGATAGCACCCAATGGAAAGCCATGAGGGGTGCGATCCCCCTTAGCTAGCTAAAATTGTAGCAGAACTGGTCGTGCTGATAATACAGGCTGTCCATAAATGGTTTTTCTGATTTTAATCATTTATTATTCAGAGCTTGTTATAGCTACATTTAAGAAATACAAACCATTTGAAAGATTAACTCAAAAAATCAAGAAAGTTCTAGGTCAAGTCAAGTCAAACCTATATTCAACTTCCTGCCACATGTTTTGTATAGTGGTCAATTTTTGCACAGACCTCTGTGATTCCCGTCTTTAGCCCTTTCAGTGTTGTTAGCAATGAAGGGATGTAGACATTGTCCTTAACAAACCCCCAGAAGAAAAAATCCATGGGAGTGATATGTGGCAATCTTTGAGTGAAGGCCTGGTAGTACTTTTTCGTTTACAGACACAGCCATCATTCACAAAATGGTTGTACCATTCACGAATCGATGGTTAACTACTTTACCCTCACAACATTTTGTTTCATGAAAAACTAACACACAAAACCCCTTCTCCGGTTTGGACACCATTTTGTGATACTGACAAATTTAGCTCTACCTAGCGGCCAGATTATGAACTGCTCTGCACCCAATGTAAACTTTCTGAGTTGATCTTTCAGATGGTTTGTATTTCTTACATGTAGATATAATGTGTACCGAGTAATAAATGATTAAGATTGGAAAAATAATTCACGGACACCCTGTATTATAATCTTTACATGGAAGATACAATGTATAACTTTTTAACATGATGGATCAAGTCATAAAGTGGAGCTGGTTTTGATCTTATATCTCAATTCTCATTCGATCAATTATCTATTAATGTTTTTATTCAACAATCTTGGTAATAATAAACGTCTACATACTTTCCAGCTGATTGGATAAATTATCACAGCACATATCTTAACAAAAATCATTTATTCTTCGAGCTTGATAATTGGAATTGTTTCAAATTTTAAACTATATCTAGAGCTTTATGGAAAGGATTTCAATTCTACTGGGAAAAAGTAAACTTTATTATATCCACCATACAAACACTCAAGCTCTTGAATGTTCCAAGTATGCGTTTTCCTATTGAAATGTATCGATAGCATCAAAATTAATAAAATACAGTAACTTTGGGGTAAACAATCGTTAACACATGTAAGGCAACCAGAAGTCCTGGTTTTCCAGGATTTACCCCAGTTTTCAATGCTAAGTCCTGGTGCAGTCCCTTTTTAACATTTGACTCCATTGCAAAACAATACTGTCTTGGTAATTTGCATAACACGTGAACCTTAAATAATTGTTCAAATTATTTTCCTGATAAATTCTGTAACAACTCTGTGCATGTGTTGTTTTAATTCATAAAATCATTCACTACCTTATGAAGAAAATCAAAACCAAGGTACACAAAAATTGTGTAGCATATAAATAAAAAGAAATTGCTCAGAATGTCCTTTTTTGTTTCTTTGGAATCTTGATATTGTAGAGTCGAAAATGAGAAAACTTTTCAATGTAGAACAGGATTTATAATATTCCTACTGATTCTAAATTGAAAAGTCTTCATTTTCTACACAAGTGTAATGATTATTTATTTTCCTCACCTGCTGTTGGCCTCATTCATGGTTATTGGCATATTCTGTCATGTTACCATTGTGTTATGTTCGATTGTCTTGGATCAGCACCAATTACCATTTTGTTATATTCGATTGTCTTGGATCAGCACCAATGTTATTTCAATGGGTCGAATAGTTTCTGTTAAAACTTAAGTACCTTGTGAATTACGAGAGAGTAATATGAATGACACCATTCATCTCAATATATAGGAGAATGGCTCAATACTAAGCCCAGTATTATTAAGTAACAGATTAATAAGTAATCAACCCTATATAATTTCCCTGGTTACATGTCAGATGTAATTCTGGACAGTGGCGCCAATCTTAAAGAGTGGGACAATTGAGAACTATTTATGACTGGCTGTAATGTTATTTTTAACATGTTTTCCGATTAGGTAGAAGATTGAAATTTGGTAGAAATGTTTGACCCTTAGAGTAAAAACCGTTAATGAAACAAAAACCCCAAATAAAGACCCGGGCTCGACTCCAGAAAATAATTTCTATTTCCCATAAGATACCACGTAAAAATCAATTCATTCTTTTGCTCATAAAAATTGGAATAATTGACAGTTAAACTTCAAACCAAAACTGTTTTAAAGGGAAATGAACAAAATTTCTTAATCTTATCGTCGATTGTATCCCTCAGCCCACAAACGCTTGAATTTAACATTTAAATTGATTTTTTTTGCGAAATTTACGATTTCATGAGGATTTGCCTCAACAACAATGCCACTGTCGAAATTAAGACCCCATTGTTGTCTCAATTCTCATATGAATAATATACAGGTATGTACTGGATGCCTTAATATGAGCCATCAAGCATTTAATGCATCGTACAGAGTCTTAAATAATGTACAGCGGTTTTCTATGACAAAGAATTAAAGTTTTTGTTATACAGCCATTATGTTAGAATTTTGAGTAAAAGTTTGATATTTGAAAAATATGAATAAATTATTTCCAAGAATAATCAGTACGAGATATAAAGTTAAATAACAAATAAGACATTCCTTCCCCTTTTATACTTGTATTAAATAAATAAAAATGTCAAATCGCAGGATGTCTTCAGAACAAAAACAGACTGATGTCAAATTACTATAAAAGATCTCCCAAAATAAAGTATATTATTCTTGTTTGAAATCTTTTTATAAATAGCTAATGCAGAAGATCCAGAAATAAACCTCTATTCGAGATATTTACAGTGAAATTCACTCTAGCATTTAAGTATATGATGAAGAGAAAACTAAATCATGCTAATTCATGTATATGCTGTCCAAAACATTTTCATGTTAGGTTTTCACAGATATTCAGATATCTTTGTATCAGTTTTCCCAATTTATCTTTAAAGTACTGAGAATAAATCAACAACATTAAATTTTCAATTATCTTGAATGGCCAATGATGAACTACAAACCAATACGTAAATAAAGAAACACGGAAAGAATATTTTAAAACTACATAATACAGCCATTGTAACATGTGGCTTCCAAGTTATTCTTATCCTCGATGCATTTCTTTAATTAAATTCTCAAAAACGGAACATAATTTTTACTTGTACAGTAAGTTAACTTTTAACACACAATTCCCAGACAGTTAGTATGCTCAGTATAGTGTCTCCACATGAATTAATTCGGAGACGAAAAATACCACATCACTGCATACATTAATATTATACAAAAGAATTCGGTTAATTAAACAATTGATATGATGATAGGTTAACAACGCAGGTCACAAAAAGAAGAAAATCAGAAACAAGTAGAACAAATTACTTCTTTGACGCCGTAGTTGGATAGGATGGATTTATTTATCAATAAAAATAATGTAATTTAAAGAAATATTTCCTTAATTGCAAAGCGTACGTAAATATATGTTCTAACACATGAGCAAATATACATGCAAACATACTATGAACAAAATTTCACGCACTAAAATTTCTACCTTTAACAAAATCTTTTCGAGTTAAAACCTTTATTATTTGTACTTATAATTCTAAACATCGCTGTCACATGTAACTTATAAGAATATCTATAACAAAGCCATTTAAGTAAAATCCTCTATTGTTTGCACTAATAATTCAAAAATTCGATGTTACAAATAAGTATTAAAAGAATAATGGCCAATTTTAAGCAATTAAATTTCGTAAACTCCACTTCCAGTACCGTCGCTATATTATGACCTTTCGAAATGAACGTGCATATGACACCAACGCATAAAATTTACCGTTAATTTGTCGCTTACTCATCGGCGAAACTCGGCGAGAAAAAACGACTCGAATGGACTTGCGTGTTGTGAATTGGACATGGCAAAAACTAAAGAAAAAGGAATAAAAAAACGTTCAATACGTTGAAAATACCAATTTCGAAAAACGTTAAACATTAATCCCAAATTACTTCCGACTGAAGTACAAATGAGCATCGTATAACGTGGCAAGAGGAACTAAAAAAATCCGCAATAAATTTCGCGATATGAAGAGAACGAAGTCGACTTGCAAAAAACGAAGTTACTACTACTAACGTCAACGTAGATATAATTACTACTAATGTCGCGAATGTAACTCTACGAAATCAAATTGCCATATACAATTTTATATGATATAAAACTAAATTCGTATAGAATAGTAGCATAATAGATATATTTAATCGTGTTATGACTATCGCTATATATGACACAAAACCATCTTTACTCGATTTCACGGTGATACAATCCGGCAAAACTGTTCAGTAAATAAAACTGCTACACATAAAGTAATTATTTACTTATTGAAAGTGTGCGTTGCAGTTTTAAACACAAATTACCACATGTAAGAATTGCCGGGTAACATGTTTAACTGGGAATATATGAGTAACAAACCGAAAGTATACACAAATCGAATCAGAAATAGTAAAAATAAATAGATTTAATAGCGTAGTTACCTCTTGAGTTAACCTCCATCCCTGCATTGAACAAACACCATATCTCAATCTTTTATGATCCTCGTCTGCGGATATCTTATCCGTCACAGGTTCAGAAAGAAAAGCACCCATTTTTGATAGTTTCTAGACAAATCAATTAATGAAACACTTAAAACGGAAGAAAACGTGGACCTCCCTTAACAAGAAAATGGAGTATTACGACAGACGTCCCCCTTAACGAACGCCTGCTCCTCCAAATCCCACCATGCTTGGCTTTGAGACGTTGTTTAGGGTGACTAAAAATTATGTAGCCAACGACCGAAGACAACTGGAAGAGGATCATACGTTTTCTAGTCAACACAGAGTCACGGTGAAGCGCTGCGATACACTAAGACGAATTTCGAAATGTAATTGTTATAAAAATAATTTGTAAACATATATTCCGTCTACTTAATAAAAAGCTTGAATCGTTTTATTTATAATTCTGAGATATGATTTCCATATTCCATCTTCGCAAATCTCTATTCGCATCCGCTAATTTAGATTTAATTTAAAAAGTATTCTATGATACAATGATGGGAATATATATTTTATAAATTCTATTGAACGATATCACGAGAAAAAAGTACTCCCTCTCTCGTTCTATGGTATGTGTAATTGTAACTCTTTATTTACCATCCTGTAAATTGGTATTTACTATCGTTACGTTAGGTAACTTACAATAATATAAGATGGTGTTGGCATTAAATGCTATATTAGATTATAATGAATTAATTTCATCTCATAAATATTTGTTAATTATATACCGTGGGAGCATCACAGAAAAATACTTTCTTGAAAAAACTAAACTCTTTCAACATGGGAAAAAATAAAGAAAATCAATTTCTAGAGGTGGGAAAATGATATACTGAAGTATTTTAATAAATATTCTCTATTAATATACCTTTGGTATGCTCAGACATCGATCTACTTATGCTTTTCTCTGGTCTGCCACTAGAGGCTGGAGTAGTCTCCATGATAAAAACTTGAACTAATTTTCAAAGGAATAGTTTTAATTGTCAGAATTTTTACTTGCACCTATCATTCATCACCGTATTTTTCGTATTTAAACGCAACACAAACTCAAACCCTCCGATCCAACCACCACAAATATTCCATTCCTGCCTTCCGAAAGCAACTTCCTGCTTGGAGGCTACTACCGCCTCTAGAGAAGCTTAGCAATGTCTGCGCTTTTAAAAAGTATATTTAATTATAATTTATAGGCAATTTAATTTATAGAAGTATTAAATCAAATCTATATAATTCTCTTTTCTCGCCTCTAGATGTTGATTCTCTTAATTTTTACATATATATCCTCAGCTATTTACTTCCAGAATTAATTTTCAAATATGTCCATAAAATGAATAATTACCTGGTATTTTTTTATTCAAATGCGGAATTTTAAATCACAGAAATATCTAATGATTGTATTTGACACAATAATCAGAAAAATATGGAGGCATTCTTTTAAAAATTAGTACGTTATAGTATAATATAATAATATTCGACACTTTTTGTATTTGTAGCCGTAATTTCACAATTTATTTCAAATGTCAAATGAAGATCAAAAGACGTTATAAACTTCAAGTTGGTCATTTCGACTACTTCGAAATTCGCTAGCGGCGCTTCAACTAGTGGATTAAACTTTACACTTTGTATGCCGGATCGACCGTTTGCCGGGCTTTTCAACCAATAGTAAAAAAGATCATTATCACGTGACTTAAAAAATATACATCCCGCGTAAGTGACACGAATAGCATTCATTAATTGATAAATTATGCTTACAGTGTCATGCATATTTTATATATTAATTAAATTGCTATTTTTCTCATTCATGATGTAAAATGACAATCCTTTTTATTAATATATATGGAAATGCCTCGGAATAGTGACAGGCATTCGTTTACCTTAATTATTGTCAAAAATTTAGGAAGCTTGGACGCATTGGGTCGAGTGAATAAAAACTAAGCAAATGCTTAAAGCATTAAGCAAAAGCATAAGCATTTGCTTCATATTGAGTGAATAAAAGTTTGCTTTTGCTTATAAGCATTTGCTACTCAGTTTTAAGCAAATGCTTAAATTTTACGGAAGAAAGCTCTTTGCAACTCTTCCTTCACTTGTTTTTGTTTACATTTAAAGTTTTACATAGTTGAATTTCAAACTAAAAACAAATATATTGGGTAATATTTTTTAAAAAGTTAATTAATAATTTTTTAAAACTATTTCTTTTATAACTGAATTCGATAATATCACAAATCATGGGTGTATTTTTATTCAATTAGTAATAGTAATTTTATCCAGTCATTTGCCTTTATAGTGATTTTGGACGCCACAAATATTTCTATCTTGCATCACTTAGGTACCTTAAAAATATTTCTATCTTCTGGTTGGAAGACAGTACCCCGCCACGTCTCTCTTGATATTCTCCGAGTAACAGATTTGAAATATAGGTACTTAACATTTTCTTCAGAGAAACGATATAAATTTTTATAACGTTGAAACTTTTCTTGTATTTTTTAACCTTTCGTGTCACCATAAATTACCATATTTATATTTAGGATCAATTATCATGAAAATAGAGTACTTGGAAATATTTTAGCAAGCCTTTTACCTCACTTAAAAAAGTTTAAGCATATGCTTAAAGCAAAAGCTCGGTTTTATTCACATAATTTTAAGCAAATGCTTAAGAAAATTCCTAAAAATAAGCAAATGCTTATTCTTTCTAGCAAAAGCTATTGCTATTCTTTTTATTCACCCCAAATTAAGCATTTGCTTAAAAAGCGAGAGAAATCATAAGCATTTGCTTATTTTTTATTCACTCGACCCATTGTTTTGACTGAGTGAGGTAATTTAACACAAAAGTCGAGGTATTACGTAATTGCTTCTTTATATTTAGTGCCGCATGTGTAGAATATTATAAGGTTCACGGTGATGCTTTTAAAGGTATGTATGTGTATTGAATTTTATATTCAACTGCTCCTTTTTTAGGAATTTCTGTTGTTACTGAAGATTTTTTCTCGATTTGTGTTGCGTCGCAAGCAATATTTTTATTTCGTCCGACGACGTTTCTGAATTCTATTTCCTTTAATTGTGATACTGTTCTTGAAATCTCAGAGTAATATTAGATACTGCCCCTATTCGGAGTTTTAATTAAGTATTTGGTTGTCTATATATATGCATCTATTGCATGTCTTGACGCAATCATGTCGTTGATAACAGTGAAAGATTTCTCGTATCTGCACTAATAGCTCGGGAATGTACGAATGCGCTTCCTTTCATTGACGTCACAGTAAAGAAGAAATAAGCTTGACTTCTGCTCAGCAATGAACTAGCTGATAAATCGCGAGTCGAGCAGTTCATTAGATTTAGTTTAGCTGGGATAACTTCATGATGTATTTTCAAGCTCAATGCAATTCATGACAATACTGCTTTGAGGACAAGTCCTCAAAGACTTTACAGTACCATCTCCAACAAGATTTCGTAATGGCGGTTCCAACATTTGAATAGTTTTATAGGTATATTTAGACTGATTCATTGAATATGTGAATTGAAAATTTTTGGTGATTATTATTTCGTTATCAAATATTTTCTTCGGCTGTATCTTGGTCGATATTTGTGGTTTGAATTTAATGATTATCAACCAGTACATACGTACAAAGATTCGTCTCAACGGTCTCAACTCAACAGCGAGCACGTCATCGCTAATTTTGACTTCTGACATCAAAATTGTCGCACTCATCGGTTAATTCAAAATGTACTGATGAAAGGTAAATCGAATTATACCATTGTAAAATTCACAAGTTCGAATACCATTGCAATGATAATTTAAATTAGTACTAAATCGTGGCGGACTTCCTGTTGTAGCATTACTTCCCAAATATCCACTGATATTAACACAGTTTGAAGTATTATTCATTCTGTTATTAATTTTCTTTCATATTTTGCTTCAATAAAACAACTTTCCAGAATTAAAACTATATTCAAACTATTTAAATAAGTTATTGGTGCTTTGGTATGATGTTTTAATTATTGACAATATCATTAGAATAAATATTTGGTGCAACGATATGATTTAATTATCCCCAGAAATTCTTTATTACGGGATAAAGATATTTGTTAACTTCAGATACAAAATAGCAAACAACACTCGACTCACCTAAAGGTAACGCTGTTTGTTTTTTAATGTTAAAACCTTTTTATTAATTATACGTTTCTAGATATGGAGCTCAAGTGATAAAATATAAAATAATAGTTGTGAACCCCAAATTACATTTTGAGGTTAAGGGCTGTTAAGAAATTTCTGGAGACCATCTTCTCGGGATCTAATTCTCTCTTTTAACTTCACATTACGATGAACATAAATATTGAACAAATTGAAGGTAGCCAATCTACCAATTTTCGTATGGCCTTTGAATTATGCTAAAGCTTTAAAGGAACTTAATTTTATGAATTCGGCGACAGTATTTTACATCCTGTGGTCCAGATGAGTTTTGTTGGCCTCGTCTTCGTTATTTTATTTTTGTTTAACGAGCTCCCAATATAAAACCTCGTCGTATTAAATTGACGAACTTATTTTATTTGCCTTTAGCAATTTAATATGCAACGTTTGAATAAATATCCCAACTCGGACTGTATATATCAAACTCTGATATTAAGGATAATACGACGGAAAAGGTTGGAAAACATTACACTGTATTGACACCAAGCCAAAAGAAACAAGAAGCAACTCATCACATGTTTAATTCGGTCTCCTGCTTCTTTTTACCGCCTTTAGAATGTCACGTGATATCGTATGGCGGTATGCGTCACATAATATCAAAATGGCCTTGTAGCTTGCTTGCGCGGGAGTCGGCCTTCTTTGAAGACGAAGGTGATTTACTCGGCGTAAGTATTTCATGATTTGTCAGAGGTAGATGGTGGTTTAACATTTTATTGCACATAATTAATCTATTATAACGTTTCAATTTGTACGATGGGGGGAGTGCATGACAGAAGGAATGTTTTTGCATTCCTTTGTTACGTTCAATTACTTTCCACAACCTTTAAGGTAACGCTTTATGTTATTAATTTTTGTAGAGAACATTTTGTCGATTCGTGCCAAAACTTATTCTATTGTCAATCTATTAGCATCTTGAATAGTTGTAGAGAATTATTATAATTTTGTCTGGTTTAAAGTTTATTTCTACTTTATGCTCATATCTAAGTATTACTTGTAATGCAAATGAAAACAATATATTATATTCTGCGTTGAATTGAATAAATTCGTCTGGTAGGCTTAGAAAATTTGTAGCTGATGAAAAACTTCGAATTTCCATTTCCATCCCCTGCAAGACTTGATCGTTTTTTGTATTTTCACTCGAGGCTCGCAGTGTACGCTTTATAAATTCGTTCATAAAAATACCTTCTTCGTCAAAACTGCCTGTGTTTATGTTATCGAACGCTTTCTGATGGAAGATTGGGTCACCATCTTGGCGTAGCTGTCATCGAAAATTGATTGATTCGGTGATTGATTGAGTTCAAGATAACTTGCCTGATTGATATAATAGAAATAGATGGTCTAGATATTGGAGCAAACATTATTTGGACGAATTTCAAACTAGCTTATTGTTTTTTATTTACGTAAAATATTTTCGTTTTCTAAATAGTCATACAAACGTTTGAGAATGGACCTTTTCTAATTATGATAGTTTTTCAGTTTTTCGTATTATTCTTTATAGGACAAAACTGAATTATTAACCATCTTTTTATTACTTTTCAGGACTGGTTAACGTTAAGGGACATAATTCACTTAGGAAACCCGGTTCAAGTTCATTTAAATTCGTATGTTTGTTAAATGTGATATTGTTAGTTACGGAATGTAATCCCTGGTATTTCGAACCTGAATTTTTGTTATCCAGATTTTGTCCCACATTTCAATAAACTCTGAGAAACTGAATTAATGTCCTTGGTATTTACAAAATTATACTACTGTATCAGTCAATTTTCATCATATTTGTGGGTTGTTTTGTTTTCTCACATTGTATTTCAGGTTTGCTTTTAGTAAATATTCATTCAGAATCATTTTTTAACAACTAGAGTACTATAGTCTTGTCATTAAATTGTTACAAAACAAATGAGAATCTGATAACATCCTAAACGAATTCCAGATATTTTCATTTTGCTTATTTCTTCTTTATTTTGGCATCTATTTCAGTTTGGTTTTATCAATTTTTATGGGAAAATGGCAAGTTTTTCTAAAAATTGTTGCAGCATTAAATATCTGTGCTAACCTTCATTGTTTCTGTTTTGCGTTTGTTAACGCTCTATCATAAAATCATTTTATATATGTATATGGATTGGAAAATTGCTAGATTTTAAATATTAGAACTTGCGGGATCATTCATGTTTTTGTGAGAGTGATTGTTGAAAAATTGAAATATTTAAAATGATACTTGTATGAAGTTTCATTTGTTAAAAGGCAGTTTTTTGATGGTTATATCTAGTAAATTCGTACTTGAAAAAATGTGGAATAGTTTCAGCTGTATTGGCCTTGATGGTATTCCCTCGTAATAAATCACAAGAAACCCAAATCAGGACTAATCCAGGCTAGTTTCCCAAAGTTGACATCCCGAATTTATTACTTATATATATATTGACAGGAAATGTTTCAGTATGTTAGTCATTACAAGGAATTCTCATACCATAAATACCACTTGTTATTCATAGTTTATCAATGATAGAGGAAAATTGGAAAAAAATTAATAGACTGTTATCAGGTTTAAAATACTTAAAGCAATGCCAAAATCCCTTTCTGATATTTAAAAAAAATAAACTAATTTAATGAATGTCATGTTTGTACACTAATATGTCTGGATCAACTGTCCATTTCTGAAGAGTAGTGGAGCAGAAAAGAAAATAACCCATTCACTCGTCTATGCTCATGCCTAGTTCTGTAATAATAATCGTTTCCTTGGCAACAATCCGATAAAATGCGAGTTAAAACGTTATTTTTTAGTAGAAATTCAAGAAAATATGGTCGATTATAAAAAAATCTGAGATATGACTAAGAATCTACATTCTTTTCCCCTTATAACAGTACAAACCTCGTGCTGATATAACAATTTTAAGATATTTTAATGTATTAAAGACAACCTCTGCACAATGGATTTGAAATTTCCCATGTAAAACAGACAGTTCCTGCAATTGAACCTGGGACTTCAATCTTTGCCAAATAAAATATAGCCTGGAGGTCTTCCACTTGCTACGATAGTTCAGTGGTAGAATATCCCCCCGTCAAGTGGAAGACCGGGTTCGATTCCCGGTCATAGCAGACTTTTTTCTCGTTTAAAAATTATTCCCAACTTTACAGCTTATGCCTGTCTGCATAGGATCTTCAGATCGCTTTATTCCAACAATTTCTTGCTTGGCAATCTCACAATTTGAGAGGGAGGAGTTTTCTTTGGTGTATCTCTTCGAGGACATCCGTTGGGGCAGTTTGATACTAGCTTGGCTAGTTCCGTCCCAACCAAGAAAACATCCGCTTTCAGAAACGAGAAAAATGATCTGCTACGATAGTTCAATGGTAGAATATCCGCCTGTCAAGTGGAAGACCCGGGTTCGATTCCTGGTCATAGCAGACTTTTTTCTCGTTTCAAAATTAGTTAATAATTATTTAAAAATTAAAATAATGAATGTTTAATTGATTATAAACTAATATTTTCATCCTCAATATGTTAGTAATATTATTTTTAGTTGAAGATGAAATAAATCACTCTTCAAACGCTAGAAATCAACTGAATGACCATGGAAAAATATCTGTTACCCTGTACAGGTATCCCTCGTATTATAAGATTAATTGTTTCCGAGAAATCGTGCAAAGTGAAGTCGCATAAAGTGAATTTATAATTATAATTGGTAAAATAGAGATGCGTTCCCCACAATCGACGGCCTTATACAACGTACACATGTAAAATTACTTTATTAGTTGCTCCAATTCCTCCGGTCATGCAATTACATTGTATGGAGTTTTTATTTTGATTTTTTTAAAATCGCGTTATGGCGAAAACATGCCAAGTGAGATCACGTATAATGAGGGATACCTATATTTTGAAAATAGCGGTATATTTGGAGCAAACCCTATTCATAGCTTCATCAAGTTATGGCAGAGTATGAAAAATGCCTCTACTGCTTCAGGACGCTAAACGTGCATAGCAATTAGAAGAAAATCTGAAATATGTCTTCAGGCGTGCATAGCAGTGGGGGAACAGCTTTGAAAATATGTCTAAAGGCATGCATAGCAGTGGGAACATGTCTCACACCTCAAGTCTTTTGATATGTCTGTCTGTATGTGATAGATTTTTGTGGGCGCTCTAACTCAAAAACTATTAATCAGGTCAACGCAAAATTTTATATTTAACATTTTCATAAAAGTTAGATGATCAGATTACTTTTTGGTAAAAATCGGTAGACGGAAAGTGGGTGTTTACTCTGGTCACTTATCCGTTATTTTGAAATATTTGCTTTAATATTTGATAAATGCAAAAATGTATTGGAATAAAAGTTGTAGGAAATTTAATTTTCTACAACCTTTGTTTGAAACAGTTTTCCATATAATGCATTGTTTAAGAGATATTATATAATTTTAGCTATCACAACCACGCCACCTACTGAAGACTGTTGTTAACAATTGATACTTACTTACGTCTTAGTAACGCTCCTTTATCTTTTCTTAATTGTCAACCAGAAGTAAATATTGACAACGATCCCAGAGCTAACAAAATGTGATTTGCCATATAAATATGGAGAAAGTCATATGTTGCCCACATCAGCTTATTTATTATTTCGATAAAACTTATGTCGTTGAGTATTTGTTTTCGTTGTGTATTTTAATACAAATGCATTGAGAATAATTGTGATAATTTACGATATCATCATTTATAATTTCAAACTGGGATCAAATTGTCAAGTTACTACGACATCAAGCTATGCAAAATAAAACACAAAGCTACGTAATGTACCTATATGTGCGTGGAATAATTATACTCCATATTATGTGTCTTAAAAACAAGTTCTTTGTCTTATAAGGGAGGATTTTTTACCTTGAGAACATATCTTGTATTATATAATGGAAGTTAATGGGATATTATGGCTTGAGTTTGCCAGTTCGGATTATTCGTATTCGAAAACCGCGGTTTCTAAGAAAAAAACCATATTTGAAAACCGTAATAAAAACCCGCGGTTTTGGTTTTGAAATGCCTGAAAAATCACGTTTAATTTCAACGTCCCATAATCCGCGAATTTGTAACTGCAATTTAGAAATTGATCAAAACCAATTTCTCATCCAATAATGTATGTTTTCACCACAGATTCATTAAAGAGTCGATTATACATAAAATGTTTTTTGAAACGACTAAGGTAAGGTGGGGTAAGTGCGACCTTCCGTCTAGGAGATCGTATTTTCGTCCGAAGAGCATGTGTAACATATTAAACACATTGTAGTCAAAGGATAATTCACTACTTTGTAATGCTGACCCTTTTAGTTTGCGAACCGCATGCATATGAAATATATTCTTCAGTTCATCTCGTGGTCGTAGTTGGTAGTGAAGAGTGGTTTCCTGCGGATTTTTTTAGAATCTACGTATTTAAAGTGTTAGGTAAGTACTTTTTCTTGGTTTCACATCTCAATTGATTACTTTCCTTTATTTAATTTGAAATTACGAAAATATGAACATTACGCACATTATGAACAAATTTCTTACTTTGTCTTTAATTTCTATTTAGCGTAAAAGTGTGGGAGATAGTAGAACACCCTCTAATAACAAAAAGAAAACCATTCTAATATGACTATGACTTTTACGGTGATTCACTTGCCTCTAGGTAGGCATCGTAATAAGTCATGTGTGTGTAATGAAGTGTATATATAGTGAAAAAACATAGACAATGGCTAAAAGTTAGTTTTTCAATTCAGTCACACAAGATAACACAATATTTCGTAAAGTATTAATTTATTTTTCATGAAAAGATGTATTTTAAAATATATGTTTATACTTATATTTTAAATATATATTTATCCAAAATAATAATAATAATCCAGTCTGGGATTATTTTAAAAAGATTCCATCATCACATAAAAAGTGTGACAGAGAAGTGTAACAAGATTTGTTACAAAAGCTCCAGAGGACTCATAACTCTTGCGTTAGGTACATTTTTAATATGAGCAAAAGTTGCCATATAACAAACGCATTCAAAGAATTGGGCTGGCTGTTCTTGGAAGAATGTAGGAAGATGCATATCCTAACGCAACTAAGAAGTATCCTCACCTCTTCCTCGCCTAAATACCTAAGCTACAACTTCAAACCCCTTAATTCTGGCCACTCCCTGAATACCCGAGGATCATCCAAACTACTTATTCCCACTCATCGTAGCAGTTTCTATAATAAATCCTTCGCCGTTACCGCCTGCAATCTTTGGAACTCTCTCCCCTTTCACTTTCACTCTGTCAATGGTATTAACCAATTTAAGAATCATTGTGCTAAATACTTAGCCAGCATTAGGTCCTCATAAAAATGTAATATTTTCCTCTGTATTTTTCCTTCTATCCTTCATTTAAATATCAGCACATCACTATATCCATCAGCAAACAGGGCAGTGATGATGATTTTTATTTATTTATGAATACCTTGAAATGATTTTCATTTCACTATATTGATTTGTATTGAATTCTGTACAATTAAATTTATCATATTGTGTATCATAATGGTTAGGTGGAAGAAGGGGTAATATGGCCTCAACCTCGCCGTATTAAAAAATAAATAAATATCAGAGAAGTGTTACAAATGCCAAACAATACTCACAAACGCATATGATCCCACTTCGGCAATGATAAATCATCTCAGAAATATTCACAAGATCGAAAAAGAGACTCTGAATATGAACCATCAACAAGCTCTAAGCAATGTGCATCAAAAACCATGCTTGATTTCGTTAAGAAACACAATCTTATCGCTAGATTGGCTGCCCAGGATGGTTTTCGGGGAATCACAAAATCACAGTTCATTAGACACAGATTGTTGGAAAAGAACTACAATTTACCCAGAAGTGGAAACGGAGTGATGCATCTGGTACATGAAGAATATGAAGTACGAAGTAGTCAAAAATTTGGAAACGGCCAAAAATAATGGAAGAAATTATAGTATAACATTAGACGAATGGGTCAATAAAAGTTGATGTCGCTACATAAACATAAATTTACACGATGAAGAAGGCAGAGTTATTAATCTTGGACTTTCATGAAAAAATAGTTGAGCTTGATATTCTGGACATTTTATAGAGCGTTTGCGCTATTATTAACCTTTTTCGCTGCTATGGACTTGAAGCTTCTGCGTCAGCTGTGTGTGCCGAGTTCGGCGACCTTGAAGCACCCCTGTGCTGAATACTTTCTATAGGAGCTCTGCATCTATGTTCTTTCATTTGTCTTTTAATCTCTTTATATTTTAAAAGTTATTTTGTCAATCATTTACATTCGTATTGATTATTAACCATCTCGAAAATATATTTTCATCTTTTTTGTTGATTCTTTTTATTAATAGCAAAAGAAAACGAAAGAATCTAAATGCGGCTAAAAAAAGTTGGTTTGAGAACAGGATGTATTACGTATGGAAGTTGACACGGAGCTGACGATATTTCTAGCTTTTTTCCGTCTGTTTTATGGCATAGGGGGTGAGAAAAGTGATGGCCAAGGGACGAAAAAGGTTTTATGCAGGGGCAAAAAGCCCGGGGAAACGAAGTAGAAGCAGCCTTTTTCATCGTCCAAGGTTAGACTAAAAACAGCTTGAAAATATATGTCTATGCCATCTACAGAGTGCCTAAAACATCTGTTTGTACCACAAAAATCCACGGCACTTCGTTAGCATCGATACGACTGAAAGCGTTTTGAGCAGCGAACGGAAAAGCTTGAAACGCATATATGCGTCGTTAGCAGTCAAGGCACCACTCTGCATATATGCGTTGATAGCAGTAGCGGCTGTGCGCTACCTCGACGCATATATGCGTCGATAGCAGCGAAAGGGTTAAATACTTTAAAAAGTCGAGCACTCGAAATTCAGTTCTACAAAATGTTCCTGGAATCGAACCTGGGACTTCAACCTTCACCAAATATAATGTAACCCACGAGCACGTGGCTCATACCAAGTTTCATGAAAATCGGTCCATTGATGCAAATGTTGTTAGTAGGGGACGTACACATAGACAAGACCATTTCATAAGCCTATGTTTCCTTTGTAAACCAGCCTAATAAATGGAGAATAACACATCGTGAAGTGCAAATAAAATTGTGTTGGTAATAATTCACGAGTAAAAATTTAAATAATTTTATATGAAAAATTTGCACATTATCTCAATAAAAAGAAACCATTTTAAAGCATTAATAACATAAAGCTTTGAAAATAATTGCTGCGTATCATTATTCTTCTCCCTCCTCTTTTAAACATACAGAATTCTGGCCGTCTTTGCGGGTATCACTAGTTAATTATTGTTCTCACTTTTGTTTCCATCAGGAGCTGTTACCAGGAGGGGATCGAGCTGATGTTCCTTCAGTTTGGGACAATCTTGAGATTGATTCGCTGTGTATGGTGCCTGAAAAAACCGCGCTAGTCATTCGGAAGTTACCACGAGTATTTTTTCCATATTGGTATTCCTCCTTGGAAAATCTGCACTTCAGTCATTTTTTTCAGCCCGCAAACCTGTTTGTGAGATTATTGTTCTTCTATTGTGATTAGCAATTGTTTGTTCCTAAAAGTGCACATTATCCATAGTAATTAAAAATTTTGTGACTTTGAATATGTACAAATTGGAGATTTTGAATCGGGTGATTTCTTAGGAAGTTGTATTCTAACCTGCTTAGGCATCAGTTAAAATCCTTGTATGCGATAGTTATTTTACATTTTCTCCTAAAAACCATCCTTGTGATGTAGTGTTCCACAAGGCCTAATCTTGTTTTCTAGTTCTCAACGATGAAATAAAGGTGTCAAGACCAGTTAGCATCAAACTTCTTGAAGGTTTCGATGATGGTGTGTGTGTATTGTAAGCTCGTAGGAGTAAACAGGCAATAACTGGCAGACTGGGCTGCTGAGAATGTGAAAATGGAATCGAACGTCGTTGCACGAGCAGAGAACATGAGTGAAGTCATTGGGGAATACCAGAAAAGCGTGGACTGCACTTTTCAGAGCGTGGAGGACCACAAGGATATCGTGGAAGTATTTGAAGCGCTGTCCAACATGAAATCTGCCAAAGAATCGGACGGTGACGTTGTTCAGACCGACGCTTCGAGCGTCAGTTGCAACGAGGAAGGGCTCGCCGGAAGGATTAGTCTTGTCGAACGGGGAATGGATTGCGAGAACGGAAAGATCCTGCTTCCCATAGAGAATGAAAAAGTTATCGACCTTGATTGTCTGAAGGATGTGAATGTTATTTCGGAGACAAAGTCGACGTCTGAGGTGGGAGTGTGTACCAAGGACTTGGCCGTTCAGGTGTGTTCTGAAAAAGATGCCCAGGAGAGAGTTGCCGATGTTTCAAACGGGGAAACCATGAAAGATGAGGTTGTCCCGGAATGTATTGACATTTCTCCCCATTGTGAGAGGAATTCCGAAGAAGCCCTGCCCGAATCTCATCCAGAGGAGGTAAACAAGGCTGCCAACATTGAGGAGAAGACATCTTGCGACGATTTCAAGGGCAAGAAGAGAAAAGTTGATGAGATTGAGGAGGTGGGGAGGGAAGGAGAAGACTCGGAGGGGAGGAACAAGGGGGAGAGCGAGTATGAGAGTGAAGGAGAGGGAGAGAGGAAGACGGAAGAGAGGTGTAGGAAGAGGAGGAAGAGAAAGTCGAAGAGGAAGACGACCTTGAACGCTTCTTCCTCTGGGAATCCGTCGTCGTCGTCGGGTGACGAGAGGGAGTCCAGGGTGGAGTCTCAGCATGTGAAGGGTCCAGAAAGGAGGCAGAAGGAGCAGGATTGCGGGTCGGAGGATGAACAACAATTTTGCTTGCGGTGGAATAATTTTCTGGTAAGTTTGTTTCACAGATACAGTGCGGTCGCAATCAGGACATTCGAAAATTGAGACTTGTTGAAATTGATAGTCTTCAGCATAAATAAGTTATTTAATATTGCATAAAACATTAAAATAGAAAAGTATGAGTATCTGTTAGTAGCATTTGTTGTTTGAACAGAAAATTTTGGTAGAAAATATTTATGTTGTGCATTTTTGTCGTACTGCCATCTCTTGACTATACGAGGAACCGGTATAAATTTCCGCTTGACCTTAAAAGCATGCATGTCTGAGTCAGATGAAGTGTTGCGAGGCTCTGTAATATTTTGAAATGCATTTATAAATATAAATTCACACATTCTTGATTTTCATTGCATTAATTTACCACGCCGAGAGTCACCAACAAGGGTACATTACGACATGTTAGTCGCCAATTTGGTTGAAACTTGGTGAGCATGTAGTACCTCCTTAGAGATGAAAAATGCCAAAGCGAGACGATGCACCTCTCAAGCATTCGCGAGATATTCGCGATCAAATTTGGTGAGCGATCAAGCGGTCCAATGTGTACCTTACTATGACACCGAAGGTCAACAGAAGGCGGTGGCCTAGGGGGCTAAATCCTTGGTTACGAAAGCGTGGGACGGCAGTTCGATTTGCTGGAAGTTGATTTGATTTATAATTACATTTTCACCAATTATGCAAATCTAAAAAAATTTTCTCACTAAGTTAAAAAAAAATTTGCAACGAAGTATTAGTTTCTTGTAAAAACAAAGTGTTGAATATGTGCAATGAACGGACCATGAGCAGTTATTATCATTTAATTTTTGATGGTGACGCAAATAATTTTCTTTTAACTTTGTGAGAAATGTTTTTTTGCTTTGCATAATTAGCGAAAATGTAATTATAAATCAAATAAACTTCCAGCAAATTGTAAAACCCAAAAAAATGAAAACATATGAAAGAATTCAAATATAAAAATTTTTTAAAAAATACCAGCGTTGGGACCTAACTGGCGTCCAACACTTTAGCAACCGTTTATTTAGGCATCTAGGCCACTGCCTTCTATTGACCTTCGGCTCGCCAAATTTGATCACGAATGCTTGTGAAGTGAAACGTCTTGCTTTAGCATTTTTCATCTCTAAGGAGGTACTGCCTGGGTCATGTCGTCGTTCAGAACCAACGTTTCAGTGTCTGACTTCGACGCCATCTTCAGGGTTACTGATGATCGGTATTACTGGTTGACCTACTTAAACGCAAGTTGAAAGAATTTCTGATAGAAAAGTGCTTATACAGTGTCCAAAAATACATAGAGATATGATGTTTTGCTGTAATAATAATCTACTTAAAAATAATTTGTATTCCATACTGCAATGTTTTCAGTGTTTATTTCAGGATATATCTATTATGTAATATCTATTTATATTTACTTAATTTTTCTATTATCCTATATGTTTGTATGTCCTTAAATCTCATGTTTAATATCAGTACTACATGCTCACCAAGTTTCAACCAAATCGGCACCAACATGTCGTAAGGTTCCCTTGTAAGCACATATGTTATTGATGCTGCAAGCCACGCAGCAATAAGCAGCTAGTTAATCATTATGTTGTATTTCTTTCCACAGACCAACATCACTTCTCAGTTTGGCACGCTTCGAGATGATGAAGACTTCGTTGATGTTACTCTGGCGTGTGGCGGCATGCAGGTCAAAGCTCATCGAGTGGTTCTTTCTGCGTGCAGTCCTTACTTTAAGAGGATGTTTAAGGTCAGTTAGCTGACCACGTTGGTCATGATATATTGTACTTCTACTAATAAAATGTGTAACCCATTTTTGTTTGGCTGAATTTAAGAAAAGGGTACTTAAGTATTTTCCGCAGGACCCTTACGTGGCATCGTGAGTGACGGGAAATGGAACTACGTGGATATCCGCTGGCATGGAGAGGGTGTCATTCATTTAAGGCAAACCCAACCCAGTTTTTTTACGATTTAAAGTGTTCATTTTAATAAAAAATTTAAAATGGAAATAGAACGGACGAACACCCTTACCCAAACCCTGGTTGGAGAAATATGCAACCTCCACGCAGCATTTCCAGGTTTTCTTATTATAACGTGTTCATTTAATTAAACGTTTTTATGGAAATAAACCGAACCAACCAACCTAACGTTTTTACCCAACCTTTATTTGGAGAAAAAACAAGTCTTTTTTTCTATAATTTAAAGTGTTCATTTTATTAAAAAAATTTTAATGGAAATATAACGAACCAACAAAACCAACGTTACCCAACCCGGTTCGGAAAAAAAACCTCCCGAAGCAGAGGAAACTACGTAGTTCCATTTCCCGTCACTCACGGCACCACGTAAGGTTCCTGCGGAAAATACTTCGTTTTTCATGGCTACAACTAGATAAAAATATACCTGAATATAAGTTAAACCTTTGCTTTTACTGGGCAACTTTCAAAATACGGTGAGCTCAGGAAAACAAAAGAAGCAGCATATTGTTATTAAGAATAAAACATTCCGGCAAACCTGAATATCACTAATGTGTACCACTGACTGTACATAGTCCGAATTTACTGTCAATCAATGGCCACTGGTAATGACTGCTTTGCAGCATAAATGAGCTTGTTTTCTTAAGTTTTAAAATTAGTTATAGTCATCATACAAATTGGGGCCTCTAATGACTAAAGAAATGGAATTTCATTTTCTTACGGTTGATTTTGAAGTACACATCGAATTGGCCCACAAATTTGTTTTGAACATTTAATCTTATGTTGACATTCATCATCAGGGACAACCAATTTTTTGTTGATTCAGCATAATTACGATCATTAAATTAGATTGACACATGAGCCAATTTTTGTTTACCTATAAAATATTTGAGTAGGATGAATTGTGAATATTTACATCAAATTGCAATGAAGCATAATTTAGGTATTTTTATCGGAACTGTAAATTGATTTCATGATTTTCATTCTATGGGATTGGAATTTTTTTATTCTATTTTAGCATACATTTAGGGTTTTATTTACTTACTATTTGAATTTAACACTTGAATACAATCTATTGGTTTGATGATTAACAAAAACCAAATTGGATTGACATATGGGAGAACAATTTAAACAGGTACATAACAATTTACGTCATCCCAATTTACTTTGATTTGAAGTTAAATCGCTGATCAATTAATACCTGTATGTCAAGTTGGGAAAATTTAAAGAACTTAAATAATTTCTTTCAACTTTTACTGGATCATTAAAATTTGCATTTATATTGTTTAACGTTGGTATAAATTTAGGTGAAATATATATTTATTAGTTTTAACCAATATAATTTTCATCTTGTCATATCATTGGTACATATGCTAGGTACTCAGTTGTGCTTTGCCATCTGTTCCTGTTGTTTTGTAAGCTTAAATATACTTTTCTATGCTATTATTCCTTTGTTGCATTGCAGAGCGTACCTTACTGCCAGCACCCAGTGGTATTTTTGGAAGGCATACAGCCTTCTCACCTCCTGTCGCTCCTTGCGTTCATGTACTGCGGTGAGGTAGGCGTGCGCAGGGGACAGCTGCCTTCACTCCTGTCAACGGCACATGCATTGCAGATACGGGGTCTCACTGAAATGGGAAGTTCGAGCAACAGCGGAGATGATGAGGAGAATGTAATCCTATCTGCCAAGAAACAAGCTTCAGCCGTTGAGAGAGCTCTCAAGGACATTGGGTAGGTATTCGACATTTCTTTTTACCTTTATCTGCCTAATGTGCCATATATGTACCACTTACAGAGGTCATTTTTGACAGAGAGTTGGAATATTGGGTTGAGAGCACCCCAGAAGAATTACATCATGGCAGGCCAAGGCAATAATTCCCTAGATCAAAGTCTTGAGGAGGGGTAGACCTCAGATACAGTAAACAAACGCATCTAGATTTAGGCCGAAGCTGTCGGACCCGCTTTCACACTCAAGATCACGTAAACATAACCCTAAAAGGGAGCTCCAATCCCATAATGCTCTTCTGTTATTTTCTTCTTCCATTTGAGAGTCCACGTTTTGCAAGCCATCTTATTCAGTCGTTTAACTGGAGTGGTAATAGGCTAGAATGAGTGAAATTTTTGTAATAATAATGTTTTTCATTATATTTTTTTCAGTTTCTTTTCTCCGAAAAAAAGAGGCATACCATTCTTCATTGTGTTTACTATAAAATGCATTTTGTTTGAAAATATTATCGCCAATAATTTGTGAGATATTGGATTTTTCCAGAAAACGGACAAAAATACTTTAACCCTTTCACGACCGTAGCGCCCGAATATGCCCGTAATTACAGCTGCTGTGATCGGCCGAAACACCCGAAACCGCCTGAAAATGTCTCTTTCGAAATTACCTCCGAAAACTCGGATTGGTCGACGTATCTCGTTGAAATGGCTTGTTTCTCATGTTAACAAAAGAATAACAAAATCAATTAGATTGTTGGCGTCCTTTTTGGAGTTTGCGTACACGTGTTTTTTCGAAGTATTTGATCAACATTTTTTCGATTTCTTCGCGAGTAAAGTCACCCCAAATGGCTGACGATAACTCAGATTATGCCCATTTGAATTGGAGTTTGAATTCTGACGATTCAAGCGATGAATTCTTGGGATTTAAAGTGGAAGACGATAGTTTCGGTGTAACTTCAGGCAATGCTCGACGAGGTTTGGAAGGCGAGTCAGACATCGAAGTGTCTGATTTTTCGGATGATGATAGTTTATCCAGAGATGAAACGCAAAATATTTTGTCTGATGAGGGAGATTCCGTAAATATTCATGCTCAACTATCATAATGCTATTTCTTTAACATAAAAGAATTTTTTTCTTTAAATGTCTTTTTTAGTCAATAAATAGCCTTTTAAGTGAATGTTGTATTGTTTTACTAAATCTGACCGTAATTTTGGCAGCCATCTTGGATTTCTCCGGACTTTTGGGGTCAGACTAACTACAGCGTCTCCGGTCTTGAAAGGGTTAAATACCCCAAAATAAACCTGGCGTTTAAAGGTTTAAAGCAAGTTTTAGCCATATTTGTTTCATTCATTACAGGTTGTGTGAATCAGAGAAGGATTTGGTCAACAATGAACACATAGCGAATCTGCAATCTGGTTCTCCATCGAAATTGAGCAAGAGGGATTTGGGGAGAGCTTCACCAGTGATCACGAGACAAAGACGCAGCGAAATGCAGAGGCAAGCATCTGGAGTTGCTGCTGTGAATGAAAACAAAGAGGTTAACAAAGTTACTCGTCTTTATATAATAATTCGCAAAAGTGTGTCCGTCTGTCGCATTTTTTCAGCACTTTCAGTAGATTCAAAATCATAGGTACGTGTTTGTAAGAGAGGAGAAGAAGGGTTATGGAACTGAAATGACTAATAATTTGTGGCACTTTCCTGTGATATGTAAAAAAAATTAACGAGTCGAGTTATCCATGAACATGGGTAAAATTAGTGTATTTTAATTTTAGCCCATTTGATTTTATAAGCGTACTTATGGTTCTTGCTGTCTGTCCATCTGTGCAATCATCATCATGATCATACTGCTGTCCGAAGACAAGTTTCAGTTGAATCACTGCCTCCATTTCTCTCTCTCTCTCCCCGGAAGCCTCTTTTATAACTCTATAAGTACTATAGGTCTGTCGCATTCATAAGGACATGTGCGGACTTCGACCGCACACGGAGGGGAAGTTCCTCCGTCACAAAGGGGAAGTTCTCTCGGCCATCTTGACTACCCCCACCCCACCACTAGCCCATCCTCTTCCTCAGGTTGTCAGTTCTCACTGTTTACAGTTGACTGCCTAGATGAAGTTTTGCGAATATTTGGCAACAGTGTAGTTAGAAAAGGACCGAGATCGATAACCCGTGTGGTAAGGAAGGGCGAAAGAGGAGGGTGCCAAGTGGAGTGAGGGATTAGGCCACATCCACGGTACACCCAAAATGTTCTTTTGATTGCGGTAGACCTATATATTCCCGCCTTAACCCTTTACGCAGCAAATTTTTAAGTATTGTGCGGTATGTTGTATAAATCTAATATACAAAATTTTATTGAAATCGGTTCAGCCAACTCCTTCCAAATCCTTATTTACTGAAAGAGTTTAATTTGTAATTTTGGCACCCCTGTTTGGCTGATTCAGTCTAAATGTGCTAGTATGGTTTTCCATATATGTGTACATTATAAATATTAAATTTGGTTAAAATTGATGTGGCCAATTTAATACTTGTAAAGAAAGAAATTTTTTATTACTTGTATTGTGGCAGTCCTGCTTTCTATATCTATACTAAACATCTTGATTTTGTTTTTTTCTGTTGCATACCTCATTTATACAGTATTTCTTTGAAATCGGTTCGGCCAATATCTTCCAAATTTGTAATTACCAAAAAGGTAATTTTGCAATTTTGGCATCCCTGGTTTCGGTCGATATAGGTCATTTTGTTCATTCATTTATGTGAAATTTCTACGTTCCAAATTTGGTTGAAATCGGTTCCCTGATATATGTGTACGGACGGACAGTCACCACAAAGATGATAGTGCTTTTCAGCATTGACGAAAACACTAAAAACAGATGTGACAAGAATATTACACCTCCTTCCGGTTTACCAATTTTTACTTTCTCCAGATGTAGTATAGGGGAAAGTATTGTTTCCATGAAAAAATCTATTTCGAGATTTCAACAGAAATTTCAGGTTTTGAGGTCCCCTGAACACATTTTGACCATTTTCTCGATGTGTGTGTATGTGACAGCTTTTTTGTGGGTGCTTTAACTCTAAAACTATTATTCAGGTCAATACAAAATTTTATATTTATCATTTTTATGAAAGTCACAAGAACTGATTAGTTTTTGGTAAAAATCGGTCAACTGAAAGTGGGTGGTCACTCTTGTCACTTGTCCGTTATTTTGAAATATTTGCTTTAATATTTCATAAATGTAAAAATGTATTGGAATAAATGTTGTAGGAAATTTAATTTTCTACAATCTTTGTTTGAAACATTTTTCCATATAATACATTGTTTAAGAGATATCTTATATTTTTAGCTGCCACCAGTACGCCACCTACCAACGACTATTGTTAACAATTGACTCTTAGTTACGTCTTAGTAACGCTCCTTTTTCTTTTCTTAATTGTTGGAGCTTTGTGGCTATATCCAATATCAGAAGGCTATGGTTTGAGTTTATTTCAGTTACGTTTTATGTGAGCAAATACAGTGATTAAGAAATTATTGGCCATTTCTTCCTTTAGCGTCTGTTGGCAAATTCCGTGAGCACAACAAGGGAGCCAATTAAAGAAGATGAGCTTCCAAACGGAAGGCAGGAAAAGGTCACTTCTACACAAATTCCTCCACCGAGCATGGTGCGTAACTTGCCAGTTGACGTACCAGTGTTAAGAGGGGTGAGGAAGAACCATCAGTCGAATTTCATCGTCAACAACGGACCGACGATCGACGAATTGTCATCGAGAGGTTGGTGATGTTTTGAGTCTTGCCTTTATCACTTTCTTATTCATTAACATTGGGATACAGCTGTCCTTTGCCGACTGCAGTTATGTGTATCCACGGTTCAAAACTGCTATGGCCTGGAATTGAACCTGGGTCTTCCATTTGCCCGGTGGATATTCTACCACTGAACTACTGTAGCAGAGCGGGGAAAGAAACATTTCAGTTCTGAAACAGGAAAATTACTCTGCTATGGTAGTTCAGTTCAGCTGAAGGTCTGGGTTTGATTCCTGGTCACAGCAGATTTTTCTCCTGTTTCAAAATTTTCCAACATTTCAACTTATGCCTGTAGCATAAGGATCATATGATCCATTAATTCCATCTATTTATAATTAGGCAATCTAATCATTGAAAAGGTAGGGGTTTTATTTGAGGTTTCTCTGTGAGGACATCCGTCGAGGCTGGTTGCGACTACTGGTAACTCTCATTCAATAAACGTTCATTGAACAAATGTTCGCTTTAATGAATGAATTGAATTTTATAGCTTTATTTTTCCCCAAAAATTCTGTACAATTGAACAAACTAAATAACATGTATCCAACTCAGATCGTAGAAATTTGGATGTTTACAATGGCTCTTGGGATCTCAAAGACCGTCTTATTTACCCATAGATTCTTTGTGTGTCCACTTTACCACACATTTTTCCTATCGCCTGCATTTCTTGAGAGACTTAATATGACATCACCGAACATGCTGTTTGTTAATTAAAAATATATACAAATATCTGCTTAGATTTGTAGGACCTCAAGCGTACCGATAAGGAGGAAGTGGACTACGAAGTGTTTACCGCAGCATCTGGAGTTTAAATGGGGAAGTCAACGGAAAAATCACGATTGTTCAACGAATTTCCATTTTACAAACGCTTTTCAGGAACGCATGTCGTTCGTTGAATGAGAGGTGCCATGTAGTTTGGCCAGCCCGGTCTTAACCTTAGAAAACATTCCCATTCTGAAATGCGATAATTACTCTGCTACAGCAGTTCAGTGATAGAATATCCACCCAGCAAGTAGAAGACTTTGGTTTGATTCCCGGTCATAGCAGTTTTTTCTCCTGTTTATAAATTTGCCAACATTCCAGCTTATGCCGGTAGCATAACAAAGCGCTACAGATGTTTCGTGGTTTTCATCCAGTGAGTCAACTTTTTTTGTCAGTTACTTTGAACTGAATTTAAATGAAACTTATTTTTAATGCATAATTAAGCAATTAAATTGCTTGTTTGCCCTTAAAAATCTATAAATTAAAGCCCCGCTAACAACAGAGGATTTACCAATAATAATAGCGGGAAAAATGCACCACATTTAAAACATTAAAAAGAAAATACTACCATTAACCCTTTGCGGTCCTAACCCCGACTCAGTCTGGACGGACTTCGGTGATTTATTTATGACTAGTTAGAATGAAATGGGGCTGACAGGTTCATCCACTGTCTTATGCTGCCATCTGCTGGGCCTTCTTTGAACACCTTGCACGAGAAGAAAATATTTTCTCAGCCCGTTTATATCTAGCGATTGAAAATGGCGTCCACTAGCCAACAATCATTGCATGAGCATGATATAATTGATGAACTAAGTACGGTAGTGATTCCTGGAGTAATGTTAGTGTTGAATCTGATGCTTTATACCTGAAGATGTTTCTGAAAGTGACAGCGAAGATGTAAATAGAGAGGGGAGTGATAAAAAAATTAATAAACACCTATTAAAATTGATGGAATGAAGCGATCCGAAGATCCTATGCAGACAGGCATAAGCTATAAAGTTGGGAATAATTTTTAAACGAGAAAAAAGTCTGCTATAACCGGGAATCGAACCCGGGTCTTCCACTTGCCGGGCGGATATTCTACCACTGAACTATCATAGCAGATCAATTTTCTCATTTCTGAGCGCGGATCTTGGTTCAGAAACGAGAAAATTGATCTGCTACGATAGTTCAGTTGTAGAATATCCGCCCGGCAAGTAGAAGACCCAGGTTTGATTCCTGGTCATAGCAGACTTTTTTCTTGTTTCAAAATTATTCCCACCTATTGAAATGACAAGTTAATTGTTTTTGCATAAATTCTATTAAGAATAACGGAATGGAAATGAAATATGCTAAATAAAAACAAATTACAAACGCAGACATACATGCCTTGAAAACAAAGTATTAAAATCCAGAACTAATATTTCGAAAAAGCCACATCCTATCCCAAATCTATCTTTTCGTCACGAAGAATAGATCTTAACCGATGACTCCTTGAAGAAACCAATCCTTTCCAAGCGATAGATGCCGCACTAAGGGCAATGAAACACATGTGCAACCCAACCGTCCCAGGATTGGATGTGTCATAGGGCAGTGCCGCATCTCATCACGTCTCAGGACGTAATGAGAACAGAAAGCGTTAATTCCATCTATTTTTGCTTTTTTGCGGTTTTGTTCCTCTTATGATAGCTGAAGGTTACTGACCAATGATCGTTTTGATTTTATATATTGGCTAGGGAGATGCCTGTTGAAATCCAACAAGAAAATATTTTTTGCAAATAAAAAATGAACAAAAATATTCGTTGACTTTCCGTGGGAGGCAGGAAAACAAACGTCTTTTTAGGCATTTGTTTTTTCAAGTCTGAAACTCCTTCGATGATTCTAAGTAATTTTAATATGCAAATGATTAATGTTCTACATTCAAATGTCTTCCTTCTCGTAAATAATACAACAAATGTTTTTTACGTTGGTTGCTCTGAAAGTCATTTCCATCTCCTCCCCTCCCTTTCTCTTGTATTAAAAGCATTCAAAGCACGCTTTCACTTATGAGGATTGAAATAACAATAGGATTTCTAGGTTTAACAGTGTAAATGGTTGGCAAGGCAACATCCTGTCAAAATGGCAAGATTTCCCTAAAATATATTAATTAAATGTTTAACATGAGGGATTTCGAACTGTAGGTGGAAAAAGATGGACAGAATAAGAAACTTTCTAGTTTCTTCTTTAAAATGGATCAGATCTGAAGATCGTAGGTTAATTCTTTCTAATTTAGATCTCAAAAATAATAAAAACCTGCACATCGAAAAGACTATTTTTACGTGTTATTTTACGGGAAATGGACTTTTTTCGAGATTTTTTTTATTGTCCCCTTAAAATTCCTGCAAAATTTCAAAAATGTGTATTGATCCTTTATTGAATTATTTGCATGCACAAGAATACTTCAAGTACGTACGCACGTACATACCTATGATAGAGAATTAATATTATAGCTATTTCCAAATTTATGCAGAAATATACTGGTGCTAACACTATAATCTTGAGGCTAGCTCCTCACAATTTAAGAGTTTGGAAACCTTGTCATTAGCGTTAAACAAAATTTTGTCGTCTTTCAGTGAATTCTCAAAGTCCCACTTCAGAGAATACAGTGCTTTGTGGCATGGCTGCCGACTTGGTTGATGTTCGGATCGGGTCTCCACTTCCTGAAGAGAGGCACGAAGGAATAATTTGCGTCGATGGAGCGGTGGTGCTGCCCCCAGCATCGTCACAGTCGCCTCGACTCGGAGAAAGGGTATTTGCACTATTTATAAGTTTATACAGTAAAATCTCTTATCAACGAAATTCAAGGGACCAATATTTTCATCTATTTGTTATGCATGTGCATTCCGTCTGCACGGTCTCCGCTGCGCAGTTGTTACACTGCGCATGTGATTCGGGTGGATTCGGAAAATGAGTAAAAAGCATAAATCTTTGTATCATGCTGCAACAGCAATGAAGAGACAAAGAAAAACAATAACACTTAAACTGAAGTTAGATGTAATAAATCGTCTTGAAAAAGGTGAACGAATCACAGATATTGGTTGTCGACTTGGGTTGGCTAAAAGTACTATCAAGCCATCTCAGCAAATGTTAGTGCAATATCTATGTATCTTCGTTAAGGTAAAAATAAATATTTATTACTTTCTTCCTTATTTTGCATTTATACAGTAAAAATATGAATATGCATATGTGAATATAAGATGTATAGGGTGTCTAGCGGCCGGGAAATGCAGGAATTGTACGTGATTTTTTAATCGGAGGGAGTTGCATGGAGATTATATGACAAAGAGGATTTGTTTTAACTTGAGGAAAATATTCAATTGCCATTTATTATTTATAGATGTTACAGTATTTTGCTGATTCTACTTTTGATTTACGAACATTTGATTTACGAATGTTTTCTCGGAACCTAACTAGTTCATAAAACGAGAGTTACCTGTATTTGGAAGTTTGTTGCTTGGAGGTTAATGGGTGTTGCATAAATTCAGGGGGATGGTCAATCTTATGGAAGCAACAGGGTTATCCGAATGAATACAATTATTATGCAGAAATTGCATAATCTAAACCAGTGTTTCCCAACCGGTGGTTCGCGTACCCCTAGGGGTTCACTAAGTAAATCGGAGAGGTTTCCGAGAAAAATTTGATCTTATTCATTTTCTTGGTTCTTCAATTCTTATCAATATTTTCATTTCATTCGAATTAGCTGCATGGTTTTCAATTTCAGCACCTAGGAATATGGTTGAGGTGTCAAAAGAAAGGTCTTACCATGTAGATGTGCAGGCACTTGAAAAATTTGAGATCATAGCGTTGGGTCGCCATTTATTGATGATATTTATCACATCAGAATTTCAATTTTGAGAATTGCGAAACTAAGACCCGGGGATGGCACGAAATCGGCTGGGCCGATTTTTACGAAACTTGCAGCGTATCAAAAGGTCGATCCAACTTAGATCTTAGGCTACATATCATATCAAAATTTCAATCAGGAGGGGGGTTGTAGGGAGGGGGCAACTAAAAAACTGGCGATAATGCAAAAACAGCTGGATCAATTTGCATGAAACATGCAACTTATCCTATGGTCGATCCAACTTAGAACTTAGGCTATATGCAATATCAGAATTTCAATCAGGAGGGGGGTGCATCTCTATTGATATTTTGAATAGAGAGAATTTTGATATAGGTTACGGTGGGTCAAATGCCACCAGAATGGTAGGAGGGGACAGGCAGTTGGAGAGAGAGATGGGTGATGTTATGTGTGTTAGTCACCACATGTTCTTGTCACAGTCAGCGCTGCCGTCACTGTTGTGACCTTTGCCCAGATATTGTAAAAGTACCCAAATTTTTTTATTCTTTGTCAGGTGGATAACTCTTGACTTTCTCCTCAAATGTACCGCCCATGCCTTAGTTTGTGACTTTCTTTTGTTCTACCAGGACAGCGGTAACTTGAACCGTCACAGCTGGGATCCAGGGGAAGAGCAATCTTCGCACTTTGAGCCGAGGATCGACTTGGTCACTGGTGCGGACTTTGGTCTCATAAAGCCAAAGGAGGAGGTGGCCAGTCACAGCGAGGTGGAGGTCGATGACGCATCACTCTCGCACGTTGCAGAGGTAATGCATTAATTTACTTTAGCAAATAAAGGACAACTTGTAGTAAGCCATGTCAATCAATGCCTCTGTGAACCAAAATGCCTTATTGTCTCGAATATAAAGCGACCTTGAATATAACGCGACCCTAAGATTTATGGGAAGTTTTTCAAGAAAAAATTAAACCTCGAATATAATGCGGCCCCAAACAACCTTCAGCCAATCTAACAAAAGTTCCTTGTTCATCCCCCCTTCTCCTGTGCGTGAAAGATTACACCTGACGGTAACTTTTCCTTTGGTATCCTTTTACAATTAAAAATTATGTAGGGAGTCTGTGTTTGCTTGTTGGCCGTGACTGCAAGCATAACAGTCATCCTTGATTTCTCCTTTCCTGTGGATTTTAACCACCGATTTAGCTCAGACTATTTTAAAATTCATGTAATAACTTGGTCCGATTCCTCTGTTATCCTGGCATTTGGAAGAACCTTTTCTCTCAACATGATCAACACCCTTTTTGTCACCCATTGTTAAAATAATGGATGGCTAAAAACTCTCTAAGAATACTCCGATGCACTTATAGCTTCAATTCAATGACTATCGAGGCGTTCAGCCGCCTATTGAACTCTATTTATTCTCGCCTCGGATGCTTTTCAAGTACAAAGTAATGTACGCCTAATGTGTCTACAATATCACAAGTATCTTGTATTTCATAAACAGATGTGCAGGATATATGGTGGTTTTTTGAAACAATTTTACAATCTTTTAAAATCGCCAGTACTCAATTATAATACAGAGGCTACTTTTAAAATTTCATTTTTTGGAAAAAAAAAACCGCGTTACATTCGAGACAATACGGCACTTTTTTTCTGAAAAATCTTCTAAAAAGCCGGTATGCGTCTTATATCCTGGTGTGAATTGTATGCCGAAAAAATACAGCAATTACCCAGGCTTTGCTCCAGGTGTACAGTTTTGAATTTTGTCACCCTCATTTTACTTGCTAATATTTTCTTTCCAAGTCAAGATACTCTCAAGATAAGTGACAAATGTTTCCCCTTAATTGGTATGGCAACTCGCTGCCATTCTCCTGTAATAATAACGTCATCGTCTGAAATCAAGGACTAGAATTGAAGTTTAGGTGCGTAAAATTATCACTTCGCTTTAATAATGTAATCATTTGCTCAACAACTAATGTGTCACTATAGTATATTCAAAGCAAAATACTGCGCCAAACTAACGACAGCCTCGGACAGATAGCTGCGGTGATAATGCATTTGTCTTTATAGTTAAAATTTCTTGTTGTTATAAAAATTTGAGAAATTGTGCGTCCCGGTCTAAAAAAAATTTCACGCTAATTCCTCAAGGATTCGGTTTCTCTCTTCAACAAAATGAATTTTGTTAATTTACGTGTAAAAGCTTGTGTCTCAACTTTGTTGTTGAAAATGAAATTTGGAGGCGTACAGAATGGAATTAAAATAAAAACTCCTGAACTGTATAATTATTTTAAGGTTCAGGATGTTTTATTTTAATTCCTCAGCTTCGTTGTTTAATTTTAGAAATCTTAAAATGAAAACTAAATATATTCTACACCCAATCCTATGTTAAACAAATGGAGGAAAGAAATACTCTTTGAACTGAACCAGTCCCGTCACTGCAGACAATGATTAACATAAACCATGCAATGAGATATGCTGGGCAAGCACCATTACGGATTTTTCCCGCACACCCTGTCGAGTCTTCTCACGAACCCCTAGTGGGTTCATGAACCACAGTTGGGAACCTCTGCTGTAGAGGTTCGAGAGATAAAAGATGTGACAGATAGACAAAGCTGCTACTAAGATATTCTGTTACTACGGTTTGCTAGTGAAGAATGCCTAAAAATTATTGTGAAAGTTGTTCGTTCAATTGTTTTTCAATTCCAGCCAAAGATGGAATATAAAGACCTTAGCAGTGCAGAAGGAGAAACGTCTAGATCTTGTGGAATACCTGTCGCAACTGAGCCTTCTGTATCTTTAACGTCACCTCAACAGCAGAAGTACAGGCCTCATATATTGGGTGAGTTATTAACGTGCTCGTAAATTACCCGTTGCTATGCAACCTCAGAGTCGGGAAGCTTATAAAACACTTTTGTGTTGTTTATATCTTTACTGCTGGCTTATAAAATACTTTTAAATTAATAAATAGCGTATTTACCCGAATCCAAGACGAGTTTATTTTCCAAATTTCAGCTTGCGAAAATTGAGGGTGATCTTACATTTGAGTATGTCGTAGAACCGTAGGAAGTATGGCTATGTGTTTATTCGATGTTTTTTAAAAATAGAATACATAAGATAAAATAATTGCATCTACTGAAATTTTTCATTGCAAATTTGCAATCCAGATTTCAATTAATACAGTATTCATGTTTTAAAATACATTTTAAAAATTGTTTTTTTTTCTTAAACAAAATTTTTAACAAACCATTTCAATTAATGAATGAGATAGTACACCTATATTGAATACGTGTTTGTTTGAAATATACACCAAATACCGTATTAGCCCGAATATAATGCGACCCCGAATGTAGTGCGACCCCAAGTATTTTGAAAGGAATTTTAGAAAAAGATGAAAAAACATTTAATTTTCTCTATTTTACACATTTAAATTATCTGTAAACTCGTGAATTGTGTATTAAAGGGGGGTAATGTGACGTAAGGTTTAGACCAGGGGACGGCAACCTTTTCTGCATGGCGGGCCACATTTGCAGTTGTGAATGTTTCAGAGGGCCGCATTGGGAGTCAAGAAAGCCTCGGCAGGCCGGATGAGCGAATAAATCAGAAGTTTTCTAGAGATTCTGTGATTTCATACGAAGGAAATCACGTCTACGTAATTTACTAGCGTTAAAACTTCACCAGAAAAGGCTTTGAGACCATAGTTTTACTCAAAAAATATAAAATTGCCCATGAGAAATTTTCCTGATCACTTTTTCATTACGGCTTTGCGGGCTGCATAAAGCATTCTCGAGGGCCGCACGTGGCCCGCGGGCCGTAGGTTGCCGACCCCTGGTTTAGACGGTACTCATTTTCTGTCGTTGAGTGTCGCGACCCTGCGTATAGTTGTGCCGGCACACTGTGGTTGCTGCAATTTGACCTTGATCTATTTTAAAGTCTCCTCAGACCCCTGCCGAGTATATCTGTACAATGTAGTATCGTGACATGAACGCCCAATTCACTTACAATGTAGCAATTATAAACAGACGTGCTGAAACACGCGTCATGGAACGCGTCAATACGCAGTTATTTTTTTAAAGCTACAAGTACTCGAATATAGTGCGAATGCAACTTTTAAAGGTACATATTGAGAAAAAAACATCGCACTATATTCGGGTCAATATGGTACTTTCAGTATGAAATTAGGTCATAAAATCTTTTTTTTTTGTTTTGAGAGTCGGCTAAAAGAGATTCGGGTAAATGCAGTACTTTTTGGTTGTTTACGTCTTTACTGCTGGCTTATAAAATACAATTAAACTTGTGATACCAACAAAAACTTTTGTGAAGTCAGTCAAAAATCTGCATGTTTAAAAGTAATAATTGCCCATTTCTCCTTATAAAATTTGACTAATCACATTTTGAATGTCATGTTTGTTTTTATAATTTGTGTGTGCAATTTTAATTACAACATTCCAGTATTGGAATAAGGAAAGGAGATTTTTTCTTTTGGTCAGCCATTAGAAATGTCCCAGTCCACATGCATTCCATCTGCAATTATTAACGTTGCAATCTATTAAGTTTAACGTTGCTACAACTATAATTTCGACCCTTCATAAAAACTGCTAAGCAAATGATGCAATTCTTTTGCCTATTTGAAGGGTTAATAGATGCTAATTCAATTGGAGGCAACAATGCAGGTTGCCTTGGCAACACCCGGAAAGAGTACGAAAAAGCTATAAAATTTTGAAAAGAAACGTGTGTCAACCGGAAGTGGGAATTTACTCTTGTTGCTTATCTGTTTCTTTCAAATATTTGCTTTAATAGTCGATCAATGTAAAGCTTTATTCAAATAAAAGTTGTAGAATATTTAATTTTCTACAACTTTTGTTTGAAGCATTTTCTCATATAATGCATTGTTTAAGTGATTTTAAAAACTATGTATTTTAGCTGCTACCACCACACCACCTGGAGGCAACTTTTGTAAGCCCTTGGTGCTTAGTTACATCTTAGTAATGCTCCTTTTTATTCTTAATTGTCTGATCTTTGTGACTACATCCAATATCAGAAGGCTATGGTATAAGTTCGTCTGTTCTTTGTAAAGTCTTTAAATTTTTCTGGCAGTTCCTTAAAATATTATCATTTAACTTATTTGGAATTTTTAGAATTACAGTAAAACCTCGTATTTACATTACCGGATTGGACGTTTTCCCACTATTTACAACATTTTATATTTATTTATATCCCATCAATTTTCCTATGATTCCAACGTAAGAAAAACCCTGTGTTTACGTTATTTCATTTTAAGTTTTCCCGCTATCCGCGTCATTTTACTTTAGAATTTCCATTTTTTTTAAAAACAATATAACATGCGATTCCCAACAGTTTTTAACATTTTTCGGCTTAGCTTTGCAGAAAAATCCAAACTCTTTTGGGCGAAGATTTTGAAAACGGTGGCAGAGTAGGAACAGTGCTCCTAGAGGCAGACATTAACTCTTTCTTTTCGCAACAGCACTTGGACACTCGCGTTAACAGATGTTACTCAGGAACAGGGTTGCCAGATTTCCAAAACTACTGGACGGGACATTTTTTACGTGTCGGCAAAAAAAGGAATAAAATATTACCAAAACAGCAGAATGTTGAAATAATACCAACACCTTTACTTTGGAAAGCGAAAACATTTATTTATTTGCAATCAGCATTACGCAGTACAGCCACAAGCTAGACAATAATAAAGTTTTAGAATAATCACAAAATATGTCAATATAACGCCAAAAGCACATATAAAACAGAAAGGCAACCGTCTATTCGTATTTTCGTCACATTCTCTCTGAATAAACCGACAAATAACAAATTTCCACAAGTACGTATATTTTAAAGAATATTTAAAGATGAAACAAAATTAAAAGGCATACATAAGCACAGCTCAGTACTTAAATTTTTTTATTGTTATACTTTTCATTTGACTTGATCTTTTTAAAAATATCAGTGCCTTCACTTCTTAAAAATCAATATGATACCAATGCACTAAAGCTTTCTATTTATAGTGGGTGGATTTAAATCTTTAGTTTCAAAATGGTTTGGCGGGACATTTGAAAGTCACGCGGGACAATTCTGTTTTGCGCGAGACTGTCCCGCATGTTGCGGGATGTCCGGCATCCCTGTGTGGTGGCCATATCAGATATTCAGATATCTTCAAATTTTCTAAGCGCTGTTTGAAAAGTAATATTCTCTGGGAAAAAGACGCTTAGCGATCTTATGCAGTTCTAGAAAATCTGAATGTTAGGAAAAACCATGTTAAATTTTCAATTGTTCGTATTCTTTCAGGGACTCCTATAATCACGGGAATGCAACCGAGGATACCCGCTTCGTCCTCATCATCCTCTTCCCAGATGTACACTCATTTCCTCCCTCCGATGACGTCGACATCAATACCGCCTCATTTATCGCCCGGTAATGTATCCCTGACGACGGAGGGCATGAGAGGTCATCTCAAGTGGGAGATGCCGAGGCCTTGTCCGGTCTGTCGCAGGATATACAGTAATAACAGCAATCTACGTAGACATCTCAGGACGATCCATGAGGAATATTACGAGAAATACATCCAGTGATGAAGGAAAATGTTGTGGTCATGCGGCAAGGATATCAGAAACTGGTCTTGTGTTGGGTGTTGGGAAGGTATTTCTACATTTGTTTGTGAGGAAACATGATTAAAAAGGTTTGCGCTAAGCTTGCGCAATTGTTTTTTTCATTACTGGTATTTCCGGTACGGTAAACCTTCGTTAAGCCTGTTGATTTGGGATTGAGTTGACCACAGGTGGTACGAAAACACAGGTGATTTTCCAATGATGAAATTTTGGAGAAAAAATTCAGTAAAATAATCTTTGTATAGGGTATGAGAAATACATCCAGTGATGAAAGAAAATCTTGTGGTCATATGGCAAGGTTATCAGAATCTGCTCTTGTTTTGGGCGTTCAAAAGGTATTTCTACTTTTGTTTGTGAGGAAACATGATTAAAACGGTTAGCTCTAAGCTTGCGCAGTTGATTGTTTCGTTACTTGTATTTCCAGTGCGGCAAATCTGCCATTAAGCATGTTGATTTGGAATTGTTGACCACAGATGATACGAAAATCACAGATAATTCTCCAAGGAATGTCTTTGTGAAGGGCACAAGTTGTATTTTTTCAGTATTCGGTTGTGATGTCTTTAGCCTCTTTCGACTGATATATAGGAAATAAGTCGGTCTCTTTCACTTACTAAGATGGCCGTTAAATACCACATTTACCTGATTCCAAGACAAGGTTTTTTCCAAATTTCAGCTTGCAAAATCGAGGGTTGACTTAAGTTCTAGTACAAAGTGTTAAACCGTTTATACATTGCACGACAAGCAACAAATTCGTTCCAAGGCACATTGGAGGGCGAGACACCATGACTGGTGTACGGCAGGGGGACAGGGAGCGATGATTGGATGCGCAATAAATTTTTCGTGCACCAGACACCGCAACGAGTTGTCGTAAAACCGTAGAAAGTATGGTTATGCGTTTAATTGATATTTTTAAACAATGAAACCTAAGATAAAATAATTATATCTACTAAAATTTTTCATTTCAATCGTGCGTTCCGGATTTCAATTATAGTAGGGAGCACGGGCGAAGGCGGGTGGCAACTGGATGCGCAGAAGGCAAGGAATGTCACATGGTTTCTCTCGCTCCTTTATTTGGCCAATCAGCGTCAGTCAGTTATAGCGGCTCTTGGCATGCGGTTCATACATTTGCAGCGTGATTTTCTTGTTTATTTGCATGTTTTACGATGGAGATTTAAATAGTACTGTCTTGTGATGTTCTAAAATGGAGGACGAAGGAAGTAAACACAAGGTTTTGCACAAACAAGCCAGAGCAATCGTATATAAAGTGTATCAGTACTTCAAAAACGACTCGGAGCATGCAGACGATTCAACACGCACAACTGGTTACAATGTTGCCAGCTGTCAAGAGCAAACCGAGCGCTTGTGTCATAGGACTTTGTGCATCGTGCGTTGTTTTCCGAGCGTAAGCTTATGCAAGCTGGCAGTTTGGCAGCAATGTAACATGTATTTCTTTCTCTCTGCGCAGTAATTTCAACTCACCCACCTTCGTTCGTGCTCCCAACTATAATACAGAATTAGTATTTAAAAATACGTTAAAAATATTGTTTTTTTCTCTAATATTTGTAAAACCATTTCTTTGAATAAATGAACTAGGGTGATTCAAATGGTAGAGGCCCCGGAATTTTGCTAATATTTTCTTTATTTATGAACCAATTTCTGTAAGATTTAGTTAAAACATACCTCATTCCATTACAAATTAATCACAATTAAATCATATGCTGGATGTAGTCTCCCTGGGCATCTAAACGTAATAAACATTCTGGAATGGTTACAATCTCCTGGGTAATGTTAGCCTTAAGGTCGTCGATGGAATGAGGTTTATTCTTGTATACCTTTCTCTTCAGTAGGCCCCACGGGAAAAATATGGCGGAGTTAAAACAGGAGAACTGGGCGGCCATAGACCTCTACCTTTAGTATATCTATACTGAATGTGTGTTTGTAATATACACCAAATACATTAAGTGGGAAATTAGGTCATAAAATCTTTTTTTGGTTTTGAGTCTGCTTAGATTCGGAGTCGTCTTGAATTCTGGTAAATATGGTATCTCTATGTTAATATTTGCATGATTTTTCAACTCCTGCTCATTTTGCCACTCAATCAAAGATATGTTAAATACCGTAAAAATTTATCGGCGTAATTCGTCTCATTGTGTTCATTTTATAAGGAGAAAGAGTTATTTCGTAATTGATTATTGCGTGCGTAAAATGATAAAGCTCCTAGTATTTGGATGATGCTTACGAGTCGATGATGTGTAAATAAACTTTCGAGAATGACCAGTGTATTTGCGTATGGAAGAGCGTTTCTAAATATATTGTCAGCAATAATTCCGAGTCGCTTCAGAATGCAAAATTATCTACCTGGTTCATCCACGTATTGAACATTTGGATTCTTATGTTCGTTATTAAACCTACTTAAGCATTCAACAGCAATTTGTATTATTTTTATGCAAGCGAAATGCTTTTTTTTGTATTTCTCGTAATCACAGTCGAGTTATTGTTTCATTAGACAACAAATGTTTTTCGGTTGGTTTCCACAAACCTTTCACACTCATCTTTTTATGTCATGTTTGCCACTGGTGTTGAAGCAATTCAGCCGCTATTTTTAGTCTATTTTGAGCATGAGCAAGCCTTTCGAGGTTCCGGGCGCAATGAAAGGTATTCCAGTATTTAAATCACACTTGCGACCAAACTTATTGTGGCATATTTTTTACTTTGAATGTTTCACTGTTAATTTTGGTGTGTTATTTTCTTTTGCATATGTTAACCAAAATTAACGTATGTGTTTGATGCTACGTGATGGCTTTTCTTTTACCAGCTGTACAGTTACTGAAATTATGTATTTCAACTTACCGCACACTCGGCAACAATTTGTGAAGGACGATGAATGATAATTAAAATATCCATAGATGGTGAAATTATTTTTAAAAGCACAAAATGAATTTTGTGTCTTTCAAACCGAAAATGGAATAATTTGGGCAGCAGGTCAATCACTGTGATGTAGTGTTGTGACCGGCTTTCTTATCTTGACTGACTGAACATTCTTACACCTTTAAGTGATTAATCTGAAGATGGTGTTCTGACGATTTGGCAGTATTGTTTCCTCCTTCAATAAGCAATGCAATTTCAGTTGGTTATTGTCTAAAATCTCCGCATTACATTTCCAACAATTGTTAAGGCATATTTCTGCACCCATAGGATTTGTATTGCTCAGTATTTGTTAACTTGATCACTGGAAGTGGTATATCCAATCAATGCCATGCAAAAATTTACATTTAATGTAGCATTGTTAAAATTAGAAACTAAGCAATAATTAAAACAACACAGTTTTAATCACACTTTGCTTTGTTTCCAGTTTTTGCAATGCTGCATTGTTATGGAATTCCACAAAGTCTGTCGAGTTGCATGTAATTCAAATTTTATTTGTTTTGAAGCTCCAGGAATTTAGTAGAAAATATTTCTCTACGTTATATTCACAATACAGCAATTCAAGCATTTCACCTGCAAGTTTCATTGTATTCTATTAGGTCAAACCCGTAATAATAAAATTTCGGAGGTTATTTTGAAGGTTGTGGTATCTCTTTTGTCTTCTTTTAAAAAGAAATCGTGTCATGAATAAGTTTTGATGCAGTATCTGTGCTCATATGAAAGTATTGAATTTCTTGCAGTATTAATGAGATAATTTGTCGCTTTGCATCTGTTGTTCCGTACAGGTTTGAGTTTTTTGATTAAATGTCCTCCTGCAGCATATGCATTACTCAGTATATTAAAGCGAAGTATTGGCAATGTTTCTCTTTAGCAAGCTATTGTTGCTCCAAATAAGTACAGTCATGCCTCGTCTTGCATGACCCCATTTTAACCCCTTCAGACTTGGTGTACATTACAATGTACATTAATTAATGTAATTTATTTTATTGAAAACTCTCTGAGCACAGTGTGACATTTGATTTATCCATTATTGGTACTTTTACTGTCATCCATTGCAGACTAGTTGTAGTTAAATGACATTAACTACAAAATGGCAAGAATGGAGAAGAATTGCTCTTAATTGGTCAAATTTCTTCTTTTTTTTTGTCGTCAAAACATCACACTTGGATATTATTTTCCTTGAACTTAGATAAGGAAACCTTTTTATTTCACAAATAAAATAATTTTGTACCGTTTTTTATGTTTTAACACGTTGCCATGAAAATTTAAAAACTTCCTTAAAATAAAGATTTTTCCAAATTTATTTTTTTCTGTTTCTTTTGAAACAAATGACCATAATTCCACCGAAAAAAGTCGGTTCTGTAGGGGTTAAGCAGATTTGTTATAGTGCCATGCAGGTTCATGCCTACCAGGTGTTCAGAGGGCAAAGGCGGCCTATAGGTCTGCCGCGATCAAAAGAACATTTTGGGTGTACTGTGGGTGTGGCCTAATCCCTCACTCTACTTGGCATCCTCCCCTCTCCCCCTTCCTTACCACACGGGCCGTTGCGGTCTCGGTTCTTTTCTAACTACACTGTTGCCAAATATTCGCAAAACTTCTTCTAGGCAGTCAACTGTAAACAGTGAGAACTGGCAACCTAAGGAGGAGAAGGATGGGCTAGCGGTAGGGTGGGGGTAGTCAAGATGGCAGAGGGAACTTCCCTTCCGTGTGCGGCCTAAGTCCACACACGTTCTTATAAATGCAACAGACCTGTAACCATAAATGTATTAGAAAATCCATTTTTATAAACTTGTGGATTTTATTATAATAGCCTTTGGATCCCCAATTAGGGTCAGGATGCGATTCTATAAAAGAAATTCTCAGGACGGCACAACGTTTTTATCACTCGATTAATGCTTATTATTTCTCAAGAAAGGTGACTTCCTGAATAAAACCTCCTCACTGATTTACTTAGGATTCTCTTCATACAGGAAATATTTAATTTCTCTCTGAATATAATGAAGTTTTTAGTTTCCTGTACCATTTGAAAATAACTGATGAAGATAAGTTATCGAAAAAACTTAAAGATTTGCATCTGGCATTGATGGTTGGAAGCTGACGAAGTGGTTTTTTTTTTCAGGTTAACGCCATGTTATTATAAATATTACACTTTAGCTTTCCTATCTATGAAAATATCCTCATTGATGAACCCATTTTGCACATATTTCAGAAAACTATCTGTCCCGTAAAGCAAGTTATGGCTGTGTTTGTATTTTTTTTTTAAAGATTGAAGTCATGTTTTCAGGAAATAATTTGCGGGCTTTGTGTGTTTTGAATCAAAATGAAGTGGCAACGTTTTCACTTGGCCTTTTTTGTAAATATGCGCCGTTATCTGTATTATAGTTGTATGTTGGCAATCTCCACTCTGCTGCGTTATTTACACAAAATATCCCAAGAAAAACATCCTCGACTTTGTAACTGCTGGAATTTCTGCAATTTTGCCTTTTTATCTTTGTAAATGACAGATATGCGAAGTGAGCCCACATATTGTTCCTCGGTTCGTTGACTGAGCCAACGTACTTCCTATTATCTGAACTAATTGAAGTCGCAAGCACGAAGCGTATGGTGACTAATATAAATGCATATTCAGCATTAAATATGCCTAATAACTCTGAAATCATAATAAGGCTTTACAGTTTTTATTTTGGTAAAAAGTACTAGTCATTTTTAAAAAATTTTATCAAACCAATCACTTGACTGCTTTGTGCCATTTGACATTTTTGCTCCATTCGACTATTTAATGCCATTCCGATGTATGTCATTCGTCCGATTTCTGAGTCATTTTTTAATTGGTGTTCGAGTAGAACCGGCTTTTATATCGTTTTAGATTTAGTTCTGTTTACCAGAATGGAACTGTTAAGAAATGTTCTTGTGTGTTCTGTAACTAGCGACTTGATTTGTAGATGGACTGCACAAGTATCGTCTTGCAGTTCATTTGGTTTACCATTACATTTGTATTGCAGGTGGAGTAAATCCTTGCCATTTTGCAAGAGTTATGTTCCTCAGACACAACATGAACAGCAAGTCCTTGATTAAATGAAAAATAATAGTCAATTTTTTTGTTTTGCGGCAAATATTTAATCCTAATAGTTAATTAAACCTTAATAATGCAATTAAAGCTATGTCTATCCTTCTTTTTTTATTTGTCAAGATTGGTAGCTCATTAGTTATCAGATGAAAGTCTAAAACATTGTACGGTAAAGCAGATTGTTATTTTGAAAATTCGAAAAAGTTTGATAGTTCAGAAGTAATTAATGTTTGATAATTTCCATTAAGAATAATATTGTGTTGAAATTTGGACCCTGAAAGTAATGATGGTTAGGACTGAGATGCAAACATGGCACTTTGGAAAGACGTGCATAAGTTCTGGATGACGTCCTTTTCCAAAATAACCAGGTCCCGTGATGAATACCGTATTTACCGAAATCCAAGATGAGGTTATTTTTCGAATATTGGGGGCATCATAAATTCGAGTACAAAGTCATATACCGTATATACATCACGGTCGATTGATCGCAGGTCAAATTGTCGTGCTTCAATTCATGGTGCATCAATTCGTCACACGGCGAACTCGTCAGGCGTCACACACACACACACACAGTCATTATCATTGCTTGAGAAGTTCTGGTTTAGATTATTAATTTCAGTATTAGCTGATGACCTCATCGTTGCCGGAAATTAATTATAATTTTGGGAAAAAATTTACCGCACATAAGTTTGTGTCATATACCTAGTATGATCTTGATATCTGCCCATAATTTTCAACTGAAAAGACAGAGGTTTTTCAGTAACTGATTAAACAAATTATTCAGCTGCAATGCCGCGACATACCGTTTGGGAACTACTGACCTGTGTCGTTGGTGCCCACACTTTTTGGTTTGAGGGCCATATATCTCAGTTCGGCACTCTGCACGTATCACCCAGCGAAAAATAGTTCGAGAACAATTTAAGAAAAATGGAGTTAATTCTGCTTTGATTAGTGTTAGATGTATTCATCTCTCGTGGAAATAGAGGAGAAAATAAGAAATACATTGTTTTTATAATTTTTTATGCTTGATTTTCATCTTGTTTTTTTTATTGTTTTACTCGTGGCTTGAGTGCACATTTAAATTCCCAGTATTCTCATTTTTGACACTATTATTTCGTTTATGTTGCACTGTAAGGACATCAATTCATATAATTGGAAATAACTCGGGAAAGATTTTATTTGTCTTACTCAAATTTTCAAGAAGTTTTTATCGAATAAAATTTTATTTATTATATGTTTTCCTGTCTCGAAGTGTGCTTTGTTTTCTGTACACCTTCCCCTTTTCTTTTGGTATTGTGTAGGTCATCGGCATCTGTAGAATCAACTACATTGTTTAATTCCTCTCCGAGCTTGATATTGCCTGATTTTCACTTTCATATGAAAGATCTGATAGTTCCGTGACACTAACGCTTTCAGAACCACTAAATGAGTCATCTCTGTTCACCTATTTCACGGTAACGTCTACACTCTGACCAAACTTTGTCGTTAACAAGAATTAACTTTGACAATGATAATATTTTCTAAGTGTTTATCGATCAAGCAGTTTTGTGTATGATGGGAGGGAAGGATATAAATTAGGTTTTGCTTATGATTCCTAACAGTTTTATATTCCTTTAACAGTATCACAAAAATAATATGCAATTATTCACCAGTCTGTTAGTCCGTTTGGGGAAAGGGAAATGGACTAAAGCTGAATAGTATAATTTTGATCATCATGGAACAGTAGATAGTCTTTAAAAAATATTCCCTTGTTTACTCTTCATACAAAACCTTACGTTGGTCTACGTCCCCTCTCATCACCCGCATGAAACAACGGGCTGTAATTAGTTTCCACAACGTTGAAAAGGCTCGAGCATGTGGTGCATATATTAACTCTGTATTGCGGACTAGATAATCTAGAGTTCGCATTCCACAGTGTGTGTAAGCTCTCTATAATTGAATGTGTGCAATTAAGTGATTCATATTCCTTTATAACCCATGGTATGACAAACTTTCGGCCATTTTAATATGGTAAAATTGTATATTCGATTGTTTTTACTGTCACTTTGTGGAATTCTATAGTGAAAATTGAAAGACAAGATTTGTAAAAACAAATTTATTGAAAGATTTTGTACAAAGTCCACTACAAAAATTTAAATGACTACACAGGGTTCAACTCATTACTTAGACATAAGTTAATAAAAATGGAACAGAAAGGATTGATTAATCTAAAAAATTAAGGAAGACAGAAGAAAATGGTTAATAAGATGGAGTGAAAAGAGGTTTGTTGATGAATGTACAGTACAGGAATGGTTAATAATTAACGGCTTATTTTTATTTTCCTAGGTATTTGTACAAAGTTGGTTGATAAATTTGTTTTTACAAATTTTGTCTAAATTTTCAGGGTAAAATTGGTTTGGACCTCTTTAGACCAGATAGAATTCAAACGCACTGGGCCAGATGTGGCCTAAAGGCTGTAGTTTGACCTAAGTAATGATTTTGACCTTGTAATCCGATTCGAGACAAAGCTCCTTTTCCGAATATTGAAATTAGGAGTTAAAGAAAACTTGTCTTTCTTTTCTGGTGAAAAGTGTGAGCTAGAAAGGCAATCGCAGATATTATACGGAGAACACAAAAAGTCTGCGCACTTGACTTGTGTGCGATTATTATGGACAAATTAATAATCCAGTGCACATTGATGTTTTTGAACATCCTGTAGTACTGAAAAGAGATTTTTGAGGATATCGAAATATCCAAATAGCTTTTAAGCAGTGCGATCAATCTTACAATGTCCGCTGCGAAGAAAATGGTTTTTTTGTGGCGTATCGTCCGATTTTTTAACCTTCAAAGGAGCGTTAAGATTTTGGGTGAGAGGCAGAGAACTCTGCTTCAACGAAAGGTTCCTCGTTTGATTCTAGTGAGAATGGACTTGGCATTCAAATATACCTCCTTGTAAAGTTTTTATGTAAAATAATGTTGTAAATATATATATATAATTATCCCATGATCTCTTTGTGTGTTTGTTGGAGTAAGTATTATAAACTTTAATGGTTAATATTATTGCATTGTCACGTTTAAAAATGAATAATACACGAGTTTTATAAAAAGAAATGTTCTAAACTAGTGTCATTTGATGTGTTTGTCATTAAAGGATTGATTTTTCAGTCGTGTGTTTTTTCTTTTTTATTACCTGCGAGAATGGGAGGTAATTTTATTTCCTGGGAAATGTTGGCCAATATTACCTATTTATTATTCCTGTCGTTAAATTAGATTAACAAGAATGGTAAGGTATACCCCAATGTTTCTCAACCTTTTTTCCTGAATTACCTAATTTACTTTCTCCATATACGCAGTATAGAGAAAGTATTGTTTTCATGAAAAAAATCAAACTCGAGATTTCAATGGAAATACATGTTTTAAGGTCTCCTGAACACGTTTTGACTATTCTCTCGGTGATGTCTGTATGTGAGAGGATTTTGTGGGCGCTCGAACTCAAAAACTTAAACTCATATCAAGACCAAATTTTATATTTATTAAGAGTGCTATGTAATGAAGAGCTGATTAGGTTTTTGGCAACAACCGCTCAACCGGAAGTGGATGTTTACTCTGTCATATTTTGGTTTTTGGCCAATAACTCTTTTAAATCTTCATAAATGTAAATGTTGTTTATTATAAACTTCGTAGATAATATTATTTTCTATAACTTTCATTTGAAACAGTTTTTCGTAAAACATTTTAAAGGAGATATTCCATTTATTTAAAATATTTCCTTTAATATTTGATGAATGTAAAAAAAGTACTGGAATAAATGCTATAGGAAATTTAATTTTGTATGAACTTTGTTCGAAACATTTTTCCATATAATGCATTTTTTAAAGAGATTTTAAAAACTAATTTTTTAGCTGCAACCACCCCACCATCTACCGGTGACTATTGTAAACACTTGACGCTTATGTCTTATTAAAGTTTCTTTTTATTTTCTAAATTTCCTTAAAATATTTATTATCATTTAAGCTATTTGGAATTTGCAGAAATATTCCAGGTATGGAGAAAGTCGTGTGTTGGTCAAATCAGATTTTTTTTAAGATGAAGTGCCCTAGGACGATTTCACAGGTACAGATGACCCTGCTTAACGTGGATGTTGCATTCCTGACCACTCTGCATCAAGCAAAAATCCACGCTAGACGGCGGTATTATAAACCTTAAGGGTATTATACCGTCCTTAGACCTGGACTAACAGAACTATGAATACGGCCCTAAGAGCCCAAAGGGAAATAATTTTACAATGGTATTTTTGAATCCACATTCAATGTAAAAGCATATTATCGCCGGATTTTATTGTCATTTATTAGATAAGCAATAAAATTACATGGTAAGCAATATGACAAAAAGCATGATTTATAATTAAAGCACAATCTAAAAATCTTTCCTGGGAAACGTATGGGGATCTATGGATCTCTGTATTAAAGAAAGAGTCCAGGATTGACTGCTTGGCTTTTTATCTGCTTACTAGTGTAAATGCCCATTGAAATTCAACGGGAGAATTGAAACTTAATATGTTCAACTATATTGGAAGGAAGTGAGCTAAATCTGACACGTGAACATTGGATAAGATAGATGAACAGGTTCTTGATATTTAATAGTAAGACAATACGAGTACAATTTTTTAACTAAATTAACAACATCTTTAACGTTTTATTCCGGAAAAAATAGATATTATGGACTCACCAGATATGTTGATTTTCTGTATGAACAAAGAAGCTGTTGATCGCCAGGGGAACGTTTCAATAAAAATGCAAAATTTTGACAAATTTTTTAAAATTTTAGCTGAATGTGAGCGAATTCGATTTGAAAACAAAAATCGACGATAAGAATCTTCATTTAATTTTCTTTAAAATGGTTCTTATCTGAAGATTGTGTGCCAATTACTTCTAATTTAATTTTGCTAAAGAATACAAGTCTGCAAGTGTGAAAGAGGTTACATTTAATATCCCTCTTATGGGAAATCACATAGAGCTATGAACAACAATGCTGTTGATCGCCAAGGTAACGTTTAAATAAAAATGCGAAATTTTGACAAATTTTCGCATATTTTAGCTTAATGTGAACGAATTCGATATGAAAACAAAAAATCGAACATAAGAATAAGAATCTTCATTTAATTTTCTTTAAAATGGTTATTATCCAAAGATCGTGCATAAATTATTTCTAATTTAATTTTGCAAAAGAAAGTAAGTCTGCAAATGTGAAAGGTTTATTTAAGATCCCTCTTATGGAAAATCCCATATAACATTCCAACCAACAGATTAAGGCTTTTATTAATAGTTTAATTATGCAAAATTTGTCCGTAACATTCAAGTAATCCATCACGGTCCCACTTCAATTAAATCTGAATGACAATTGACGAATGAAAGTGGATGGACAAGAGATTTTTGTGCTTGCCTAATTAAAAAACCCCATGTTGTTAGTAGTTTTTTGAATTTGCTGATGTCACAAAAGCATTTTTTACTTACTTCACATACGACAGTCTTTCCATCTCTCTCCTTCACTCCAACAGGAGCATCCACTTCTCTCTCCCTCTCTCTCTCTGTCACTCTCACCCTCTCTCTCTCCCCCTCACTCCCTCCCGCCTTCCCTTGCTCTGTTTTTTCTTTTCCTGCTTTTCCTCGAGTGCCATTCACACTTGTGTCTACGGAGTTCACTTCCTCCCATCTATTTATCCTCACTCTCCTCAACTGACCAACACTTGATTCCACTCTGTCGACGTCAGTTTTCTCAACTGGGAGGATGTGCATCCTCTCACCCGGAGGAATCCAACCTTTCTTCAGGTTTATATCCATATTTTCCATCCTTCACATTTGCAGAATCTGACAATTTTCCACAAGGATAGATCTTATCTGCAAAAAATATCAGAAAATAATTCAATCTATTGAATTCATAGTTATTCATATGTCTGCAAAACAATGTCATAATACAATAGAATATGAAAAAATTGAGCATCAATAAATGAAATTTAATGCCTGAATATGCAAATAATGCTAAACATGAATATCAACATAAAGAATGTTTAAAATTTTGAACTTCATTAGAGATTAAACCTGGATTTCCCTTTTCCTGCATATACGTTGTCCATGCTTACACGAAAGACAGAATCACTCTTTATAAATTATGTATTCATTTTGTTAACAAATTACACCACTTTTCGTAAGAGCCTTTTCTGAAATGACACTGATACTACAGGTTTTGGTGAACGATAGGCAATGTTGGAGCTGGAGAGGGAGTAGGTGCTTATTACCTACGGTATTTTTAAAGCTATAAGACTAAATTCTTTCTCGAAAATCACTCCCAAAATCAGCCTGTTTTATAAACTGAAATTAAAATTATTACTGTATTCAGTACTGATGTTCAGAAACCTAGTGTTCCCCAAAATGCAGTAATTGGCAGTCATTCATGGCAAAATCATTAATGTATGCATTACTAGTAAATATACGTGGCGTTGCTCTGGTTTTTAAATAAAGACAAAATAATTTGAAGAAGATTTGAGAATAAAGAAAGTATTTAAACCAAGTTAGTTTTTATTGTAATGCTTGTTGGTATCCAATATTTCTTTTCTCGTCTTTTTTTTTCAAATAAATTATTTTTTCCGCATACTTCCCTAGACATGGCTATTTATAATTTTCCATGAGCAAAGCAATCGTTAGACAATTAAACACATGCAACTTTAAAATACTGCCCTTGTGTAAGTTCTTATGATTGGAGTCGAATTTCTCTTTATTCGCTGTCGGTCATTTCACTTTCCATCTTAAAATAATAATTTGCGATAATTTTCAAGTCGGCAAAATTTAATTAAAACAACAAGGTAAAATTTGTCGGAGTAATTTAAGTTATGTATAAAGCATGCTTAATCACAATTCAATTTAGTCAATCTTTCATCCATCAAAGAACTAATTCTTGGTAATCTATTCAAAATTAATACTATTACTTATCCTACGAAGTATTCTCTATCGCTTTGTCGTGTAACATATGCTTTGGTTAATTGAAATTGTATTTACGAGGTTTACTAACGAGATAATGATTGATTTACCTTTGATAAGCGATTTTGATGGCGTCCACAATTCAAATTTCCACCCGTAACAATTGGTAATTATTCGCGGTTGTTTATCTCAACACCATGGTACCACAATATTGTAGTACCATGATGAACATTGTCAGTATTTATTTAGATTACGAACGCCATCAGATTTAAAGCTAAACTGAATTTCAACAAAGGTTAAAAATTACAAGAATTATATATAATTAACAATAACGTATTAGTAATGATTTCAAAGTTTTCGTGGTTGATCCAGAATTGTTTATTATTGTCGAGGAAGACCGAAGGCCATTTAAAGTAAGTTAACGTAACTTGTTTGTGCATTGTTACGACAACAGTTGATAGTGTAATCAATTAAAAATTGGGTTGATTTCGAATTCGTAATTTTAATAATAAATAAATAATATAATAATAAATATAAATTGTATTCCGATGACAGTTAAGTTACCTTTTCCGTAATAAAATACATAGTGTGAGATCGTGCAGTATGTAATAGAAAAGTCGGAAAACAATATTAATGTCTACTACTTTCCATCTCTTGTGTAAAAGTTTTAAATTCCATTTCAAAAAGGGGCACACGGTAACTGTAGCTATTTCATAAAGACATTATGATCATTAAATGGAACGATTGTGTCTTAGATATTTCTATATTTGGCATAACGTACGTATTAATATTTAATTTCACTTGATTATTTACGCGGATACCTATTTAGAAGTTTGGAGACCGCAAAAGTTTCCATATCGATATATATTTATCGTTACCTTTTCGAAGTATACAATATCGATAGCTCCAAAATGTCTTTCAAACGTTTTGTCAGCCGTAATATTTTCTTAACGGCGTTTTCTGCATATTTCATTGTATTTTGTTTAATATAAACTAGGTAAGTGAAATTCGCTTAGTTACATATGTCATTTGTTGCGCTTGAGTACATTTTTGACGTGAAGACGGGTTGGAATGTTAGTGAGATTTTAAATTATGTTATTCGGCGCGTTTCATCCGTACCCAGTGATTGTTTAAATGATTTAAAATCTCATTATTAGAAGGTGTTTCTTCGCCCCATTATTTATTTAGTGGGAAATATTTGTTGCAATATTACGTGTGTGTCGATTATCTCTTCTGTGATATTTTGAAAATTTTAATTTAGGTCAAAGTGACGTATGTACCACCGCGGACAATAAATTTGAGACACCTTGAAGTCGCTCTGGTGGCGACTCCATGAACTTTTTACGCTGAGGTACCGAATTGCAACCCTGAAGGTTAGCTGGGGCGGGGAGGGGTGGGGGACGGAAGAAGGTGATAAAGGGAGGAAGGAAGCGAGAGGAAGAAGAGGGAGGGGTCTTCAACGCTGTCCCCTCCCGTTCTGACAAGGATAGTAGGCCTAGCGCTCACATGCAATTTTTAGTCGGCCGACTATTTGATCGGCCATTCCGCGCTCACTAGGCAACCAAACAGTCTGCCGAAAGAGATGTGCGCGCATATGCAATGAAACAGTCGGCCGACTTTCTTTTCCTATCCTATTCCTATCAGAATGTTCTTTCGTGGATTTGTTGTAAAGAGCTGGTCTCAATTCAATTGTTTGAATGAACCTTTCGGTCCAATCATCATCGGTATCCATATTACCTAAACGAATATATTTATATGTATTGAAACGAATGTATTTTTTTATATAAATATAAGAATAAATATGAAAATGTTGTTTTGTTTGACTCACCTAGTAGACCTAGCGTGCACACTAGGGATGAATCCCGGTATTGGAAAACCGGAATTAATACCGGTATTGAATTAGATACATAATACCGACATCGTAATTTATAATACCGTGTTTTCGGTATTGAAATTAATTTACATTGTGGGAGCAGTTCCAAGTTACCAAAAATGATGAGAGAAAATGGTTGTAAATGGTCTCTTCGTCCTGAAATGCGTTTTAAATGAAATAGTGAATGATCAAGGACGCAGTTATACCATAAGCAGCGTCACACATATTTGATGGATTTATCCTGTGTTCCTAATCACTCTGTATTTTCGCTGTAACAACTAACAATTACATGAACAACTGCGTAGTAACCAATCGAAGAATAAATAGCTAAAGTCTGGTTAACAGTACGGTCTACTGGAAACCAGCGCAACTACCTTGTTAAAGAATGTAAAAAAAATCAGTTGTGTGGAATTATTTAATAAGACATACAATGACACAGCTGAATGTTCTACGTTTGCAAAAGATATAAAATGCTGTGGAGGGTCGACTAGTGGATTATCTGTTCATTTAAAAACAATTCATGATATAAATATTTCTGAAATGAAGATAGCTGAAAATCAACAAAAAAAACTTCGGAAGGATACATTCATAAGAAATCTATTGAAGAAGAAATTTCGAAACTTGCATATGTTGATGGGATTTTACATTCAGATCTATTGCCACAAGTGAATTCATCGAACAGAGTTTATCGAAGAATAAATAACGCTGTCAGGGCAGAATTTAATAGTCTTTATGTGTCCATATTTTGTATAACCATCCATACAGTGTTTTAAGTATTTTAGAGTGAGGTTTAATGTTATGGTTAATGTGACCGAATCATGATATGCGAACTTTTTATACAAATATGTATTTTGTTTTTGAAAAGTCCAGATTTATGCAGTTGTTGAAATACTCATTATTAAAAATTGTCGGTATTATTTCATCCCTCGTGCACATCACAAGCAGACACAGAACTGAGGGGTGAGAGCAGAAGAGCGTTCGGCCGATTGTTTGGTTGGCAAGTGAGCGCGGACTAGTTCAGAGATCTGTAACATCCGAGTCGCGCAACTGTTTGGTTGCATGGAGTTTGTAGCAAATCACAAACTATTTAGTCAGCCGACTAAACAGTTGCATGTGAGCGCGGTCTCCTTAGAGCCAATGGTTCTCCCTCATGCAACCAAACAGTCGGCCGACTAAAAATTGCATGTCAGCGCGAGGCCTAAAGGAACTACCAATGTTTACACTAAAAACCAATCTCTTTGCGCCTGCATCAACCCTGAAGAGGCCTTCTGCCTATACCAGGGTCTTTCTGATCAGGCCATATATAAAGAAAAGGAAATGAAATGTAAAACTTGATGTAAATGAATGAAATGTATATGGCTTATCGGAAATAAAAACCTTTTGAATTGCCGATATTCGTAAGAAATCGGAGCGGCCGATCAGTTCAAGATAAGAGGCATTTTTTATTCAACCTGAGTTCGCGGGTTCAATCCCCATGCGCGGCATATTTGTTGTTGTCGCCAATGGCCATTTTTACTTTCTCCATATAGAGAAAGTATTGTTATCATGAAAAAAAATGGAATTCGAGATTTCAACGGAAATACACGTTTTAAGGTCCCCTGAACACGTTTTGACTATTTTCGCGATGATGTCTGTGGGTGTGTCTGTGTGTGTGACTGGGTTATTGTGGGTGCTCTAACTCAAAAACTATTAATCAGATCAACACGAAATTTTATATTTAACATTCTTTTCAGAGGAAAAGGATCTGATTAGTTTTTGGTAAAAGTCGGTAAACCGGAAGTTGGTGTTTACTCTTCTCACTTATTCGTTATTTTGAAATATTTGCTTTAATATTTGATAAATGTAAAAATGTATTGGAATAAAAATTGTAGGAAATGTAATTTTCTACAATCTTTGTTTGACACATTTTCATTTCAGAAGAATTTTCTCAATGATTGAGGTAATGGAATTCGTCAAAGACGGTGATCTTTTAAGTTACAATCGAAATGGAAAAAATTCAATTATCACCCAATGGTTTTTGCATGCGCTAATTATATTATAAATTGCTTTTCAATGTGTGTCGCAAGATAGTAAGCACGCATAAATAGGACAAAAGTAGTGATAAAATCCACCGAAGGAGATACATAATAACATACTATTATAAATGAAAAAATTAAGTTAAAAAATGGCTGTAGGCGATAACAAAAAATATGACGCGCATGGGGATTAAACCCGCGAACTCAGGTTGAATAAGAAATGAACCTTGCTTTTAACCACTCTGGGACGCCAACTTCTTGTGAAGATCGGCAATTTTCGGGAAATTTAATAGTCGGCAGGTTTTTCGTAACCTTTAAATGTTAATAACTTTTGAAGGAGAGGCCATTAGGAGTATAAGAAAAAATACGCGTCCGGTTAATTTTGATGTTCTTTCATCCCAAAGTGGTTATCGCCATGGATCATACTAACACGTAATTCCTGAAAGTTAGAGCGACGACAGCATTCAAAAATCCGTTCTGAACAATGCATTATGCAGATGTTCTAACCGCGGCGAGTTTTAGGAATGCATTTGGCGTAAATATTTCGTTTATCTTTTCATCCAAGTATGCTCAGTCAGGATATTCTCTACTGATTGTGAGAGGAATGGGTCAAGTCCGCTAAATAAGGCTCACATTTCTGGAAAAAGGGCGAACGGCCGATGAGCAGGCAGCTGTTCGCGTTCGCTCGTCGCAAAAGCACATTATCAGACCCCAGTGTGCGGTTCCCGCTGGGTAGCTGGAATCCCCTCACCAGATTGGCTTTAGTTGGTCTTCTCTCGCTCAGCAGGAGTGTTTTCGTTAACGTTTGTTTTTTTTGTGTTGGCGGGAGTATTGCTCGCCTTTAGGGAGCGATAGGCTCTTAATTTCTCCCGGGTTATTTTTCTTGCATGCCTTTTCCTTTTCCTTATTTTCATTCCCCACTTCTCCCTTTGTTCTCGATGATAAACGGTGTTCGAGTCATTAAGTGAATGATCGCCACCTACCGAACTGAGAGAACTAATATTCTAAAGAATATTTTTCCTTTCTCTCCCCCTCCTCCCTTCTCGCTTCCGAGTGCGGTCGGAATTTTCCCCTTTTTTTACCCGTACAGGCGCCTACCGATCCGTCATTACCTCGTTGACCTGTGGCTACTTCCGGGGCGAAAACGTCACAACGGCTATATTTAAATCATTTCTTTGGCGAAAAAAGAAATTATAAGATCACTGCTATTCTACATCTACATGATACCCTGGAAGTCACCATTTTGGTGGATGGGAAGGGGTGCAATATAGCAAAGTTCCCTAGTTTTCCGACGTTATCTTTTCCTATTATGTTCTCTTACCGTCATAGGGAAAAACGATCCTCTATTATCGCTCCGTTCTACAATCGATCTCGCGAATCTTATCCTCGCTGTCTAGCCTTCCGATATACGTCGGGCTTCTGATAAGACCTTCTACCTCATTCGCTAGTCCCTCCGACATAAATTTTTCCAGCAGTTTAAATCTAGCCTGCAGCTTACGTTCCTCTGACGATGTCCATTTCAGACTTTCTATTAATGATGTTACGCTTTGTTTACTATCGTAATTTTTCTTTACAAATTTACCTGCCCTGCGCTGAACCTTTTCTATCTCGTTAGTGAGTCCCATTTCGTAGGGATCCCACACAGCTGAAGCATATTCGACCTGCGGTCTAACCAAGGTTAAATAACGTAATTCTTTCACTTTTTCGGAGCTACTTCGAACTATTCTTCCTATAAAGCTTTTTGTTAGCGGCACCTATCAATCGGCGAATGTGAGTGTTCCACGATAGATCATTATTGATCGTGACTCCTAGATATTTAATCGAGTCTGAAACTGGAATCTCTACTCCGTCCAACGAATAATTAACATCCAACGAGATATTTTTGGTTCTCCAGAAATTGATGACGCAGCTTTTCTTTTGGTTTATCTCAAACTGCCATTCCTTACACCACAGAGATAGCTTCTAGATCATTTTGGAGATACTGACGGTCTTCCGGATTGCATATTTCTCTATAGACGACCGCGTCGTCCGCGAAAAGCCTAAATTTACTTCTGACTACTGAGCTGATATCGTTTATATAAATTAGAAATAATAACGGACCAATTACACTACCTTGTGGAACGCCAGAGACAACTTCCACTAAGTTCGAGGATTTCCCATCTATGACAACCTTCTGCCTCCTATGATTTAAAAATTCGCGGATCCAACTAACAATTTTGGAATATACGCCCATTGATATAGATATGCATGATTAAAAGTAGGAAATAAATTATAATGATTAATTGCTTATTTTACTTGCTTCCATTTTAATATAATTTCTAAAAAATCCATGAGAGAGCAAGAATACTGGAAACTTCCAAAGCAAAATGAATGATTTTTACTTTCTCCATGTAAACGAAGAATACCTATAGAGGAATTATTGTTTTCGTGCAAAAATTCGATTTAGTGATTCCAACGGAAAACCACGTTTTGAGGTCCCTTGAATAATAGTAAAATTCAAAATATATGTCGCAGATAATATCAGTAGTCTTGCGCTGAAGGCTTCCGCGGGGTGTTGAGTATTGAATTTTTTGTTTTCGGGATATCCTCCGCGCTTTATTTTTATTTTTTTGTGGACTACAGTTTCGCCAGCTTCTTCGGTTCCGAAGGTTCGATGCAGGACTTACATATAGGCACCCTAACGATAACTTTTCTAGTTAATGGCTGTTAGACAATTCTTCGCTCCCTGATTGGCTGTTGGTCGTCCCATTTGAAATACGAATTTCCAATTGTTAGATGGCGAATAACCGTCTTCCCTGTTAAAGTTTTTCGGTGTTTTTAAAATTTCTATCGCCTCTCGGGTGAGGCTCGGGATATAGCGGGGCTATTATTTTCGCTTCTTCGAAATTCATGCTGTGCCCGGGTTCTTCGCAGGCATGCTCCGCGATTTCTGAGAGGCGGAATTGTTTTTTGTTGGTCGCTCTATGATGTTCTTTTATGCCATATTTTTGCGGTCGAAGCATTGCTACTGACCGTCTACATATGTAACATCTGCGGCCCATTGGGTGGCTACGGAGATTATTTCTGAACCCATTGCTTACTGCCCGGTTTAAGGATTCACGTAACTCTCCTACGTCTTTTGCAAAGATCTACAATAAAAGTGGAAACAAGTAAACTGCAGATCACATTACTTCCCGTATGAACGCCCCGCATTTAACTCAGAACGGGAGGGGACAGCGTTGAAAACCCCTCACTCCTCTTCCGTTCTTCCTCTCGCTTCCTTCCTCCCTTTATCCCCCCCCCCCCCCAATCCTCCGTCCGCCGCCACTCTCGAACCAGCCACAGCTCACCTTCAGGGTTGCAATTCGTTACCTCAACGTAAAAAGTTCCCGGAGTCGCCACCAGAGCGACTTCAAGGTGTCTCAAATTTATTGCCCGCGGTGGTACATTGGGTAGTTACCGCCCGGTCAAACATATGTTAGTTATCTCGTTAATTAATGCTTTTCGTTTGGCTACTTTTATTTTCCCCAGTAATATGCATCATAGAATCCTAGTGTTCCAGGATTCTGTGATATTGACGGCACAGGACACAATCAACATCGTAGATGTGCTGTGGCGGATTTACGCCTCGTGGGGCCCCTGTCACTAAACATTTTGGGGCCACTTTCGCTAAACATTTGGTCCCCTTTCGCTAAACATTTTCGGGCCCCTTTCGCTAAACATTTTGGGGCCCCTTTCGCTAAACATTTTGGAGCCCCTGTCGCTAAACATTTTGGGGTCCCTTTCGCTAAACATTTTGGGGCCCCTTTCGCTAAACATTTTGGGGCCCCTTTCGCTTAACATTTTGGGCCCCTTTCGCTAAACATTTTGGGGCCCCTTTCGCTAAACATTTTGGGGCCCCTTTCGCTAAACATTTTGGGGCCCCTTTCGCTAAACATTTGGGGCCCGGCGCTAAACATTTTGGGGCCCCTTTCGCTAAACATTTTCGGGCCCCTGTCGCTAAACATTTTGGGGCCCCTTTCACTAAACATTTTGGGGCCCCTTTCTCTAAACATTTTGAAGCCCCTTTCGCTAAACATTTGGGGCCCCTGATGCTAAGCAGTCGGGGGTCCTACAATCTAAATATGCAGTGGAACCGCTCCTAACGGCTACCCTCCTTTGTGGCACTCTTAATTAATGATCGTTTTTCTATGGAATCATAGAGGTTCCACTGATTTTTAAATTGAGACATTTAATATTTCTGAGATTATACACACGAACATTTTTTGGGGCCCCTTACTTCACGTGCCATGTGCGACCCCCCTTAAATCCGCCACTGTAGATGTGTGTGTAAGGAATGGTGCTCTGAGAAAAGATTTCTGCGAATCCCTTAAACTAGCTTTAGTTATCTAGTAATAATCCCCGCAATTTAAAAAAAAAAAAAAGTTGAGGTTTTAATCTCGAAAACTATGATTATAATAAATGTTGCGTAAATATTTTTGGGGTTTTCTTTCTGTAAGTCTCATGATTCAACAGTATTTCAGGCTTACGTAAGTCTATTTACATAACTTCTTTTATGTTAATAATTTTATTCTTACCATTCAATAAATTTCCATACAACTATCATATCAGTTTATCCTAATAATTTTTTAGAAGATATCTTGCTCCAGTTTATTTGTATTATTAGATTTATGTTAATAAATGTATTCTTATCATTAAAAAAATTTTTTAATGCGACTACTGTATCAGTTTTTTTGTCCTGGGATTTCAATACATTTTAAAAGCTATCATGTTATAATGTTATATTTATCATTAGACTAGCATAAATGCCCACTGAATTTCAACGGATTAAGTGAATCTACTACAACACAACACAACATAAAACACTGCTTTCTGAATCACCCAGAAGATATTGTGTCCAATGAGTTACCTTTTTATGGAATGTTACGCAACAGTTCTATAAAATTCTGTGAATTTAGTTATTATGCTTTGGCGAAATCAATGCATTGTTTATTATTATCTGAAAAAATTCCTAGGAATAAACATTTCTTGATACATAAAACAAAAACGAAATGAGGCATAGCAAGGATATTTGTTTCCGATTTATAACCATTGGTCTTCTATTGGTGGCAACAATGCTATTATATTAATCATTTCTCATTGTTAGAGTAATGAAAAATATGCAGTTTTTAAGCTTTAAAATGTATTTTCGAGATATTTCCTCATGGATTCGAATCCTCTCTTTGATCAACATAAACTTTGTACTTTCAGATCCACAATCATTTACGTCCAAAGTTTGGAGATTGATTGTAACTACAGTGTGTCCTCGGTTTATCATAGCTTCAATTAACATTGATTCAACTTATCATCGTTCAAAAATTACTACTCATATTTGGATTAATGTCATCGATGATTCATGTTAACGTCATCCTGACTCTTCACTTAAATAAAGCACTAAAAATTGTTCCGTAAATTCCTCCCACACACTTCTGTTGCATAGCACTTCTCCAGTTATCACATTATTTGACTAATGAATCAGGAAGAGAGCTATTGTCGGAAAGCACGAGCTTCTTACTCTATTATATGTTGACTGTATTTCTATGGCTAAAATATGCTGGAACAACATTGACCTAAAATCAAATTAGGAGAATATTTTGTCGTAAGATTTTTCAAAAACCCCAAAATTTTATTTTTATTTCACATTGAGAAGTTGTGTGTGGTGATTATTTCTTCTGTGATATTTTGAAAATTATAATTTAAGTCAAAGTAATGTAAGTAACAACTATTGTTGTGGAAATTAGCAAATGTTTAGTAAAATTAAAAATACTATCTAGCATTGTTTACATCTTTTCTTCACTATAATTTACAGTGGGTGAGAAACAAAAAAGAGCATGAAGTATATTCTATGACCTCACTAGAGCATTTGACTCAATTCATATTCTTAAAAAGAATGTCAACAGAATTCTTATAATGAATGCATTTTATAACATTAGTAATTATCTAAATATTTAGATAATTCTATAGATTTTAACATATATATGTGTGTGTCTTATCATTATATATCGACGACTCTTACAGAGGAGGATATAACATCTAACATATAGGAGGATACTAATGTTTGGGCACTTTCAGATGAGCTGGAGATTCGAAATTTTTTTCATTGGTAGGATTTTGTGGAAAACCGACTAGAAAAAACAAAAATCTTGAAAAAGTGCAACAATGCGGCCGCTAAAAATTCGCAATTGTTTAAACAAATTTTCAAGGTTTATGTATTTCCGCATGTGCTACGGAGTTGAAATTTTTTTTATAGGTAGAATTTCTAAAATAACGAAATAGGGATTATACAAATTTAGATATTTTAATTTGTTTGGCAGTTAAAAATTCTTAAAGTTTAAACAAATAGATAACTGTTTACGTACTACGGGATGAGCTAAGAAGCTGAAATTTTCACATTTTTTACAAAGTTGTGTAATTGCACAAAGAAAAATTTCAATTTTACCATATATGAATTGCAACGGCCGTTAAAAATTATTTAAATTTAAAAAATTAAAAAAATATTAATTTAGTTCTAGAAGTTCTAGAACTTCAAAAATTGGCTAAAATATGTAGCATTAGTACCCCATAATGAAGATAGTGTAGAAGTTTTAAAATTGCAAAATTTGAAGTTTGTTTTAAACTATTATTTTTACATAAGGGAAAAACGAAAATCTGCGGTAGTGAAATGTTTAGAATTAAAAGAATATTTGTGATGATTAAATGTCTTTCTGAAAAATGAATGTCGAAATTTTTTTATTAGGTGGGATTTTGTGCAAAACAGACTAGAAAAAACGAAAATCTTGGAAAAGTGCAACAATGCGGCCGCTAAAAATTTGCAATTTTTTAAACAAATTTTCAAGGATTATGTATTTCCAAATGTGCTACGGAGATGAAATTATTTCTAGAGGTAGGATTTGTATAATAACGAAATAAGGATTATAGAAATTTTGATATTTTAATTTGTTTGGCAGTTAAAAATTCTTAAAGTTTAAACAAATAGGTAAATGTTAAGACACTACGCGGCAAGTTAGGGAGCTGAAATTTTAAAATTATTTAGAATTTTGTCTATATAAACGAATAAACATTTCAATATATCCATGAATTTTTTATTGCGCCCGTTAAAAATTATTTAAACTTAAACATTTAGAAAAATGTAATTTCACTTCTAATTGTGCTATAAATTTAAAATTTGGCATAAATGTGTGGCATTATTAACCCCATGTGGGAAAAGTATAATATTCCTAAAATTGTAAAAATTAGTGATTGTTTAACTACATTATTGTTCCATAATGAAAATACGAAAACCGATCCTGAGGAGAAATCTTTAGAATTAAAGAAATATTCCTCATGACGAAATATCTCTTTGAAAAATTAATGTTTTTTCAAGGTGAGATGAAATGCTTGCAGTATGCAAGCACCTTCTACTAGTAATATACATATTGTACCGATCTTTAAGATGTTATTAGTTGCTACGTTTATCTTGTTGATGTTTTACGTGACGTTGTTGATTTGCTTTGTTGGAGTTGGAAGAGGTCTGCCATTTTAAATAAAGCTGTATTCCACGAGTGTCTCTCTACTTATTCATAATACTCGGGAAGAACGTCCGTGAATACGTAACACTGGTGTCAGAAGCGGGATACTTCCATCGGTAGAGAAGATGAGTGGAAAAAACAAATTATTGGACCTGAAAGTAACGCACCTGAAATCGGGAGTTAGGAGAAATTTACCGAAGTCTGGTACTAAAGCTTCACTGATTGCGAGGTTACGGGTATCAATATGCAACGAAGGGAAGGACCCAGAAACATTCCTGTTTGCTGCAGCGGGAGCCGAAGACGTAATTTCGTTCGACAATGAAGGTGAGCGTAGTGCTGGAAAAGGACAACGAGCAGTTGTCTACGATAATGGCGTGTGTAAAAGAGATAAAGATAGCGGTTGATGAGCAGAATAGATTTATTAATGACAATGTAATGAGGCATGTGGAGCTCTTAGAAAGTAATTCTAACGATAAAATAGAAACATTAAGCCCTGAAATTGAAAAATTAAGGGTGGAACTTACGACATCAATAGACCGTTTGGCAGCGGTCGAAGAGCAAATTAATATACCGCACTCTGGAGACACCTCGGCCGCGAGTGGATCACTATCGAGAACTGCGGCGGCCCAATTACCTAGGTACATTCGACGGAAAAACGTTGGAATGTGTATAGGGATCAGTTTGAAGCGATAGCCATCGTAAACAAATGGTCAAATCAAACTAAGAGCACACATTTATTAACTTCTCTTCGAGGTGAGGCCTCGAGCGTCCTACAGTCCGTGCCGAAGAGATTCTTGCCGCCGAACTAGAATTACGTTACCGGGACACTCACCTGAAACGTGTATAGAGCACAGCTCACACAACAAGTACAAAAACCAGGAGAAAATTTACAGCGGCATGCGGCCGAGACCCACCGGTTAGTCCGATTAGCATATTCACACTGCCCACAAGAAATCGTCGAGGACATTGCTGTACGGACATTCGTCGACGGAATCTACACACACTTCATAATGTTAGACTGATGACGCCGACAGGATTGAATGAAGCGCTGGCCCATGCTCTTGATTGCGCGATGATGGGAAGAGACGAACGTCAAGTTGCTTCCGGCCGCAAAATGAGATGTTGGGGCTGCGGAAAGATAGGGCACTTACCGGCTCACTGCAATGAATATCAAAGAACGCGTAGCGATGTCAAACATGATAACTCACAACCTTTAAACTAACCTCTGCCAGTCTTAGGGGACGTAAGCTGGCTTTCTCTTCGACAGTCCCTATGATGGATGTTTCGGTGACAGCTTAAATGAAGCGGAAAAAGCCTGATTCTACTAGGGAGCATAAATGGAAGATTATGCCGCCTGACGATTGATACTGGAGCCTCAAAAACGATTTTGAGACCGGACGCCGTTCGAAAGTGCCAATGGATCAATCTTCCAAATAAATACCGTCTATTAACGGCCACGGGAGAAAGTGTTTCTGTTGATGGAGAGATCGAGGTGGGCATAAAAATCGGCAGTACGACCTTTATCCATCAGGTAATCGTTGCTAATATAATAGACGAAGTAATATTAGGGCTGGATATTTTAGATGGACGCACGGACTTAGACTAGGGAAAGAAGAATTGGCCTTGGAGTCTTCCGAGGGAATTGGCAGCAAATGTTTAGTGGTTATGAGTAATGACGTCAAGACACCTGCTCGAAACGAAAAGATAGTAACGGCTATGGTAGAAGCAGGGACAGAAGGGAGCATTGGAATCCTTGAACCCTCGTTCGATGATGCTGCCATTAAAGGAGTGCTTATTGGGAAGAGCCTTGTGAAATGTTCAAATAAGGTGCCGCTCCGAGTCATTAATCTCCAAGGGAGTCCGCAGAAGATAAATAAGGGGGCAACGGTAGCGTATTTAGAACCGATTACGTTGGTAAGGGAGTGTCGGGTCGACGAGTCCACAGAGAACGAGGTTCCGACATTGCCCCCAGAGTTAGAAAATTTACTGACAGAAGCGGCCAGTGGTTAAGCCATCTGCAACGCTCTGCAGATCATCTGCAGAACATCTTCGCAAGTGAAGGACGAAAACTCGGGCGGACGCGGATAATTGAACATCGGATTGATACAGGAGACCACTCTCCGATTAAGCAGGTACCAAGAAGGATTCCTTTAGCAAAACGGGAGGAAGCAGAGAACATAATTATGGAAATGCAGCGCCAAGACATAATAGAACATTCGTCAAGCCCTTGGTTGTCGCCGATTGTCCTCGTACAAAAGAAAGACTGCACGACAAGATTCTGTGTGGACTATCGTAGAGTAAACGAAGTAAACTTACCCTCTGCCTCGATTCGATGATACCTTAGACACATTTGCGAATGTTGGTTGATTCAGCACGTTGGACTTGAAGAGTTGGTATTGGCAAGTTGAGGTTAGACCGAAAGATGGCGAAAAAACAGCGTTTTCAATAGGGACTGGTTTATAGCAATTTAAAGTTATGCCATTTGGGTTATGCAACGCTTCTGCTACCTTCGAAAGGCTGATGGAGGAGGTTTTACGAGGGCTAACTTGGAAGACGTGCATGATATACTTAAATGATATCATTGTGATTGGGAGAACCTTTGAAGAGCGCCTTAATAATTTGGAAGAAATTTTCCGACGAATTAGTGGAGCGAATTTGCGACTTAACGCGAGAAAATGCGAGCTTCTCCGTAAGGAAGTGAAATACTTGGGACATATCGTCTCCACGCAAGGAGTGCTTACGAATCCGTCTAAAGCTGAGGTGATAGAGAAGTGGCCTGTTCCCACAAACATTCACCAACTTCGTAGCTTTCTGGGACTTTGCAGTTATTACAGAAGGTTCATCAGAGGATTCGCTGAAATCGCAAGGCCGTTGCATCGACTGACGGAGAGGGAGGAAAAGTTCCATTGGACCGCTGAATGTGCGGATGCCTTTGGGCGACTGAAAACCATGCTATGCACTTCCCCAATACTCAGTTGTCCGAGATCGGAAGGGAAATTTGTCCTCGATACCGATGACATTAATTCCGGCATCGGAGGGGTATTAGCAAGGCGTTGTCAAAAACAAAGAAATTACTGCGTAACCAGAAGGGAGCTACTGGCTATTGCAACAAGCCTAAAACATTTCCACAAGTATCTATGCAGTCAGGAATTCCTCATACGGACTGTACATGCCGCATTGAATTGGTTTCTGCATTTTCGTAACCCAGAAGGTGCACAACTATCGTCCAAGCTGAAGGCGCTGTTCTTGCATTATACATGAGTCAGAAGCAACGAGTGGATTTAACACCAATAATGGCTTGGAAGGATTCAAGTGGCTGCTGTTACGGACTGGCTTTTGACACTTACTTCATTTCTATTGTTTTTCTCCCGAGTTTATTCTTAAATGTGTTCTGAGGTGGCTATGGCCACTAAAGCACTTATTACGTACTTCACACGCATATGGTTTTTCACCACTCTGGGTTTGTTTGTGTTTTATTAGGTAACCAATTTATGTAATTCATTTATCACTTACTCGGCATTCATATGGTTTCTTACCACCCCCATGTATCTCATAACTGTGTACTCCTATATGTCTTATTAATGTGTCCTTTATTTTAAAATCCCTTTGAGACGAAACTGTCTCATTTTACATTATTCTCTCGTAATACTAAAAGTACTTGAAAATAGTTAAACGATACGATACTCCTTGGTGACACTGCTGCTGCCAACCACAAATCAAATAGCATACACTGGATAAATGTCACGAAATGTACTAACAATTATATTAAAGTGACAAAATACAAAGCACAAATATAGTACAATACTTAGTAGAAATGTCCACTTGAGGAATCATAAATGATACGGCAAGAGTTTACCTCGCCGATAATCTTTCCGCAGGTGCGTATAGCTCAGCTGTCTTCGCTCTGAGTCCTCTCTCGTTCTCTCCCTCTCTCTCACTCTCACTCCCTGCCTCTGCTCGTGGCGACGTTGTCGGGTGGGAACTAGTTCAGTTCGCAGTGAAGTGCCGGTAGATTGCACTGCACTCGCGAACGCTAATTGGTTCTACCCTAACTGATGGGGAACTCGATAAATTATCAAAAATAGAAAAATGCTGCACCTTCCACAGTAGTAACATCTAAAACGTTCCCTCTTTCCATCTCTCCCCTTCACTCCACCAAGAGGAGCATCCACTTCTCCCTTCCTCTCACTCCCACCCTCTCTCTCCCTCTCACTCCCTCCCTCCTTTTCGCAGGTTTTTCACACCCCCCTTCTTAGTGGGTGTTTTCCTGCGTGGGTTTTGCTAGGGAGGACATGTCTGTTTTTACCTAGATTTTCCCCACAAACACAAATCTGTATTCAATTTTATCTTTTTAATTAGTATGATTTAGGTACATAATGTTTATATAATGTATTTTGTTATACCTTATTTTATTCATTTTCTTGTGTTTATTATATTGACGAAGGGTTAAATGTAAGAATGGACCTTCTGGTCTAAATTTCGCCCGAATAAAGACGATTATCTATCTATCTATCTATCCTTCTCTTGCTCTGTTTTCCCTTTTTTCGTTTCTCCTCGAGTGCCATTCACACTTGTGTCTACGGAGTTCACTTCCTTCCATCTCTTTTATCCTCACTCTCCTCAACTGACTAACACTTGATTCCACTCTATCAACATCGGTTTTCTCAACTGGGAGGTTTACATCCTCTCACTCGGAGGAATCCAACTCCTCTTCAGGTTTATATCCATTTTTCCATCCTTCTCATTTGCAGAAGCTGACAATTTGCCATATGAGTCAACGCCAACTGCTACCTTTTTACTTTATTTGAAACTGGTTTCGCATCATCCTTAATAATGCTTTTTTCGTATGGATCATTTGCAGTGGCTACATGGGTTTCCCCGTGAATTCTCTTCTGGCGTTCTTTGAAATATTTTGGTGATATGAATGCAATGCTACATTTTCCACAAGGATAGATCTTATCTGCAAAAAATATCAGAAAATGATTCAATCTATTGAATTCATAGTTATTCATATGTCTGCAAAACATTGTCATAATACAATTGAATATGAAAAAATTGAGTATCAATAAATGAAATTTAATGCCTGAATATGCAAATAATGCTAAACATGAATATCAACATAAAGAATGTTTAAAATTTTGAACTTCATTAGAGATTAAACCTGGATTTCCCTTTTCCTGCATATATGTTGTCCATGCTTACATGCAAGACAGAATCACTCTTTATAAATTATGTATTCATTTTGTTAACAAATTACACCACTTTTCGTAAGAGCCTTTTCTGAAATGACACTGATACTACAGGTTTTGGTGAATGATAGGCAATGTTGGAACTGGAGAAGGAGTAGGTGCTTATTACCTACGGTATTTTTAAAGCTATAAGACTAAATTCTTTCTCGAAAAATCACTCCCAAAATCAGCCTGTTTTATAAACTGAAATTAAAATTATTACTGTATTCGGTACTGATGTTCAGAAACCTACTGTTCCCCAAAATGCAATAATTGGCAGTCAATTTAGGATTAAAAAAATGGTTGCTCGTCTGATTGCTCATGCATCTTATGATGGTCCATGTCGACCCATGTTCAAAAAATTAAATATTTTGCCAGTACCATGCATATATATTATGATAGCTCTGATTCACACTAAATTGAATTTAAATGAATATGAGGAAAATTCCATTATTCACAGCTTTAACACTAGACAGCATAATGATTTACATGTTTCCTATGTTCGTACTTGAGCAACAGCTCAAGGCCCTAAAGTGATGGGATTACATTTATACAATCACCTCCCTCATGAACTGAAAAGCATCAGAAAAATATCTGCTTTCAAGTATAAATTACGGAGTTATCTACAAAAGAAACTTGATTATAACCTCAGTGACTATATGAAAGATGTTTGACCTGTGCAATAATATGCATTTGTAATATTATTTGTTTCTCTTTGTATTTCTCTTTCTGACTTGTCCTATATCGATGTAGTTTGATCTTTGGATCAAGAAAATATTAATATTATTATTATTCATGGCAAAATCATTAATGTATGCATTGCTAGTAAATACACTTGGCAGTGCTCGGGGTTTTAAATCAAGACCAAATAATTTGAAGAAGATTTGAGAATAAAGAAAGTATTTAAACCAAGTTAGTTTTTATTGTAATTCTTGTTGGTATAAAATATTTCTTGTCTTCTCATCTTTTTCTCAAATAAATTATTTTTCTGCATCCTTCTCTAGACATGGCTATTTATAATTTTCCCGTGAGCAAAGCAATTGTTAGACAATTAAACACCTGCAACTTTAAAATACTGTCCTTGTGATTGAAGTTGAATTTCTCTTTGTTCAGATGACTTTGTTGCTCTTACGTTGATTCATATATTTTAATCTATTGGAATCTGAGAATGATCTCTGCGATGATTTGGCTTTGTTTATTTTAAAACCTTTGTTTAATTTATTTGAAAATTATTTCTTAAAATAAATCTATAAAAGTAACATAGAATATTAAAATGAAAATTTTAAACCAATATTATGAATATTTATCTAGATCTACCTGGAATGTTATTAAGCACTGCACTAAAGCTTCAAGTTATAGTCCTAGTCTCACCTATATTAAGTTTAATGACATAAAACTTTCTGACCCAGACGAAATCGCTGAGAGTTCTAACCTTCACTTCTGTAATAATTCTCCTAATATTTCTGCAACTGATCCTTTATCTAATATTAATAATTGCCATCCTCATTCGATTTTTTTATTCCCTACATGTCCCGATGAGATTATAAACATTATCAAATCTTTTTAAAACAACTTTTCCTCTGGTTTCGATGGTATTCCCATGCCTTTTGTTAAAGCTGCTTGTTATTCCGTTGCGCTACCACTCTCTGATATCATTAATTTGTCTTTTTCCTTTGGTCTGTTTCCTTCTGCACTTAAATGTGCACGTATAGTTCCTGTCCCCAAAAAAGGATCCCTTTCTGATTCCAATAATTATCGACCAATATCAGTGGTATCAGTGTTTTCTGAAATATTTGAAAAACTATTTCATAATCGTAGAAGTGACTATCTAAATTCATTTGGGTTACTATCTGATAACCAACATGGTTTCAGATGTGGTAAATCTACATACACTGCCACTTTTGAGCTTCTTAACAATATTCATAAATCCATAAATGATAAGCTGTATACACTAGGTATTTTTTTCAACCTAAGTAAAGCTTTTGACCATATTGATCATAATATATTGAAGTATAAACTAAATAATTTGGGAATTTCAGGGATAGCCTTAAATTGGATCATGTCATTCCTAAGTGATAGATATCAAATAGGTAATTATTCTCTCCAAACCCTTAACGGCACATTAACTACTAATTCTAGTCCATTGAAAACAGGACTCGGTGTTCCACAGGGCTCAATTCTAGGGCCTCCACTTTTCATCTTATTCACGAATGACCTTCCCAATTACCTTTCCGGAAGTAAAACTATTTTATATGCTGATGATACTTCTAGTCTAATAGCAGAAAATTTACCAGACCTACTTGAATATGGTAACCTAATAATAAAGGAAATGAACAAATGGTGTTTCAATAACAACCTTGTTGTAAGCAGTAAAAAATGAATGTACTTGAAATTTCATGCAAAAAAATCTTCCCTTTGTAATGCTCCTCTTCATTTGAATGACTCTAGTATAAATCACTTGGCTTCTGTTAAGTTTCTTGGTCTCCATATTACTTAGAAGCTGGACTGGTATGTACAGATCAATGCATTAGTAAAATAAACTGATTTGGGCAACACATGACTTTTTCCATATTTATGTGGCAAATTACATGTTGTTAGCTCTGGGATCGTTGTCAATATTTACTTCCAGTTGACAATTATGAAAAGAAAAAGGAGCGTTGCTAAGACGTAACTAAGAATCAATTGTTAACAATAGTGTTCGGTAGGTGGCATGGTGGTGGCAGCTAAAAATATAAGATATCTCTTAAACAATGTATTATATGGAAAAATGTATCAAACAAAGGTTGTAGAAAATGAAATTTCCTACAACTTTTATTCCATTACATTTTTACATTTATCAAATATTAAAGCAAATATTTCAAAATAACGGATAAGTGACAAGAGTAAACACCCACTTCCGGTCGACTTTTTTTTACCAAAAACTAATCAAATCTAACTTTTATAACAATGTTAAATATAAAATTTTGCGTTGACCTGATTAATAGTTTTTGAGTTAGAGCGCCCACAAAAATCTATCACATACAGACAGACATACAGAAATCATCGAGAAAATAGTCAAAACATGTTCAGGAGACCTTAAAACATGTATTTCCATTGAAATCTCGAGTTCGATTTTTTTCATGAAAACAATACTTTCTCTATACTGCGTATATGGAGAAAGTAAAAAAGATACTTCAGGAAAAAAGGTTGAGAAACATTGGGGTACACCTTTCCATTCTTGTTAATCTAATTTAACGACAGGAATAATAAATAGGTAATATTGGCCAACATTTCACAGGAAATAAAATTACCTCCCATTCTCGCAGGTAATAAAAAAGAAAAAACACACGACTGAAAAATCAATCCTTTAATGACAAACACATCAAATGACACTAGTTTAGAGCATTTCTTTTTATAAAACTCGTGTATTATTCATTTTTAAACGTGACAATGCAATAATATTAACCATTAAAGTTTATAATACTTACTCCAACAAACACACAAAGAGATCATGGGATAATTATATATATATATATTTACAACATTATTTTACATAAAAACTTTACAAGGAGGTATATTTGAATGCCAAGTCCATTCTCACTAGAATCAAACGAGGAACGTTTCGTTGAAGCAGAGTTTTCTGCCTCTCACCCAAAATCTTAACGCTCCTTTGAAGGTTAAAAAATCAGACGATACGCCACAAAAAACCTTTTTTTCGCAGCGGACATTGTAAGATTGATCGCACTGCTTAAAAGCTATTTGGACATTTCGATATTCTCAAAAATCTCTCTTTTCCGTACTACAGGATGTTCAAAAACATCAATGTGCACTGGGAATATTTTTTAAAGACTATCTACTGTTCTATGATGATCAAAATTATGCTATTCAGCTTTAGTCCATTTCCCTTTCTCTAAATGGACTAACAGACTGATGAATAATTTCATATTATTTTTGTGATACTGTTAAAGGAATATAAAACTGTTAGGAATCATAAGCAAAACCTAATTTATATCCTTCCCTCCCATCATACACAAAACTGCTTGATCGATAAACACTTAGAAAATATTATCATTGTCAATGTTAATTCTTGTTAATGACAAAGTTTGGTCCTAGTGAAGACGTTACTGTGAAATAGGTGAACAGAGATGACTCATTAAGTGGTTCTGAAAGCGTTAGTGAAAATCAGGCAATATCGAGCTGGAAGAGGAATTAAACAATGTAGTCGATTCTACAGCTGGCGATGACCTACACAATACCACAAGAAAAGGGGAAGGTATACAGAAAACTTTTAAGTGACTCAGTATAAGCTTCTGGCTTTAGTTTATCTTGGCTTTGCTCAGCTATCAGTGCTTCCTGATCCGATTTCAGAGATTGAATGATCTTCTGCTCTTCAGTTAATTGACATTTTAACTTCTTAATTTCCTCCTGCATGGAAATACGTACAACTGCTGATTTCATTTCACCTTGAAAGAACATTAATTTTTCAGAGAGATATTTCATCATGAGAAATATTTCTTTAATTCTAAAGATTTCTCCTCTGGACGGGTTTTGGTTTTTTCATTATGGAACAATAATGGACTAAAACAATCACTAATTTTTGCAATTTTCGAAATATTATACTTTTCCCACATTGAGTTAATAATGCCTCACATTTCTGCCAAATTTTAAATTTATAGTACAATTAGAAGTGAAATAGCATTTATCTAATTGTTTAAATTTAAATAATTTATAACGGCCGCAATAAGAATTTAATGGATAAAATGAAATGTTTAATCCTTTACATAGACTAACCTCTAAATAGTTTAAAAATTTCAGCTCCCTAACTTGTGGCATAGTGTCTAAGCATCTACCTATTTGTTTAAAATTTAAGAATTTTTAACTGCCAAACAAATTAAAATATCAAAATTTGTATAATTCCTACTTCGTTTTTTTTTACATATCCTACCTCTAAAAAAAATTTCAGCTCTGTGGCACATCCCGGAAATACATAAATCTTGAAAATTTGTTTAAACAATTGCGAATTTTTACCGGCCGCATTGTTGCACTCTTTGAAGATTTTCGTTTTTTCTAGTCGGTTTTGCAAAAAATCCTACCTAAGAAAAAAATTTCGAATCTCCAACTCATCTGGAAGTACATAAACATTAGTATCCTCCTCCTCCTCTGTAAGAAACGTCAATATATAATGATTATCATTGTTGTGTACAACCATCTCCTGTTTATGCCTTTCACTTTATACCTGCATTTGACCCTTTTCCATATGCTTCATAAAGAGTTTCTCCATGTTAAAACTTAGACCAGACTCTTGAGCATTCTCCCATCAAAGCTTTTGTTTTTATATTGTATGACCTTTGTATTAGTATATAAATTAGTCCGAGTTTTGGATGGTTTCACCAAGAACTCCCATTTCTTCCTCCTTGTTCACTGCTGGTTGCATGGCCATGAGGCCTTGAATTGCAGAGATGGAGAGGGTGGTTGCAGACTTTCAGAGGGTGGAAAGGTCTGAGGTACCCTTGGTTCATGTGGGATCATCACTGAAAACTCACCGTGCAAAATTGATGGCTCAGGTTTACCTGAATTTGGTAGCTGGTAGAGCTATCTGGATTGCCTGACTCCATACCATGGGCTGAGGATCCTTGGGTTGATGAATGGAGAGGTGTCTACTGGGTTGGTGCTGTGAAGGCAGGGAAGCTTTGGCAGACCCTATTCCTGTCAGTAATAGATTCAAGGTATCAGAGGATGACTCCACAGCCATTGTGCCTATACCCACTCCCCTTCCAAGAGAGTCAGTTTAGGAAGGGGGGTTGTTAGTGATAGATAGCTCTAACATTCAGCATTTGGTGGCAGCCCTGTCATCCAGTGCCCACTGAGAGGGAGTTGAAGAGCAGGTATTCTCCAGATGTATATCAGGAGACACAGTGCCACAGATGACCAACATGGTGAGAGAAGCTCTAGTAGCAACAGGTTACTATCATCTTTGGGCGGTGGCCCATTTTGGGACTATTGAAGCCTCAAAGTGCAGATCCAACGAGATAAGTTTTTTTCAGGACTTCACCTCTGAGGTTGCTTGTATAAGAGTCAGGTTATAATGTGTGACTTAGCATCTGCAGTATAGTCCCTAGGATTGACCATGGATCTCAGGTTTGGAGCAGGGTTCATGGTCTGAACCAAAGGCTGTGGAATTTTTGTCAGGACTATGGAGAGGACTTCGTCAAACTATGGCCAAATATGGAATCATGCTGGACATGGAGAAGATCATAGGCAGGTAAATGCCATCTTCTTAGATTTTAGGAAAGCATTTGATAAGGTACCACACAGGAAGTTAATAATGAAATTAGAAACCTTAGGCATTAATTCCAAAATTGTTAGTTGGATCTTTCAATTTTTAAGTCATAGAAAGCAGAAGGTTGTAATAGATGAGAGACTTCGAACTTAGTGGAGGTTGTCTCCGGCATTCCACAAGGTAGCGTAGTTGGTCCGTTATTATTTCTAAATTATATAAATTATATCAGCTCAGTAGTAAAATTAAGCTTTTTGTGTATGAGACCATCATTCATAGAGAAATAAGCAATCCAAAATACCATCAGTATCACCAAAATGATCTAGAAGCTATTTCTGAATGGTGTAAGTAATGGTAGATAGAGATCAACCAAAAGAAAAGCTGCATCATCAATTTCTGGAGAATATCTTGTTAGATGATAATTATTCATTGGATGGAGTAAGGATTCCAGTTTCGAGGTAGGGTTTTTTTTCAAAACAGAAATGTTGTTGTTACGAATGAAATCATAACATTTCTCCAAATAAACATCTCGGTGCGTCACCACCATGCCATTGCCTTTATCAGCCTTTTGGACAATCAAATTGTTGTCTGTAATGAACTTTTTAACACTAGAAAGTAAGGTGGGAGAGTGAGAGCAGGATAGTGGTCTGGGTTGGGGAAGGAAGAAATATTACAAGCAAAAACGTCCTTTAAAGAAGGAGATTCTTTTTGTGTGGCCAAATCACAATCGACGACTAGATTCTTCAACACAAGTGTAGATAAAGGGAGGCTAGGGGCGAATTTCAGACCTAAGTTAAACATGTCAAAAGCAGAAGAGGGTAAAACACAATTGGATAAATTAGTCACTCTAGGGTGGAACGTGTGGCCACTGAGTTTAGAAGGACTGGAATCACTACACTGCACTGAGGAAAGAGCAGCCAGTTTTTTCCTAAGGGTAGAGAGCTTGGCAAAACCAACCTCACACGTTGTCTGTCACTGTCATCAAAGGTTAACCATTCCAGCTAATGAAGAGCATGGCACAATTCAGAATGGAGGAGGCACAAGTAATGGGAAAGAGAAGACCTCTTGTAATACCAAGATTTGAGTTCTGATTTTTATATTTAATCACCTTATGATCCTACGATCATAGTGAAACCGGTCGTGCAAAATAAATGTGGAAGTGACCATGATACTACTCTACGAGGTAGGTAGTTCCAGTGGACGAAAACGCAACCAGTTCACACATGACGTCACGTGGTGTAAGCTTTGTAGCGAGAAGTTTAAAATTTGTATAAAAATTAACGTAAATCGGCTGCTGATATCCATCTTTTTATTTCTTCAGCCTTCGTTATTATAAATAATACATTTATAAGTCATGCTATGAAATCCCAGGACGTTAATTTGTACATATGATTTTTTAACGAATTACCGAAATTGGAAAAGTTCAAGTTTGTTAAGAACATTCGGCATCAAGTGAACTTCGAAGAATGGAAAAGACTTATAAGAAAGGTCTCGAACTCATCTCAAAGAGAAGGGCTACATTTCCCGTATATTTCCCAAGTTAACTTTTTAGTTCTTTTCATAATTGATTTCTTAGAATTTCGCGTAAATACTGCCGTTTTTATCACTCACTAGCGTAATTGCCCTTCAAATATGACGGGTATGCGTGAATTAAGTTGAAATTAAAATTTAAAAAATTAATGAAACCAACTTTTAGATGCACTAAAATGTAAATAATAAATATAAAATTCACATAATTGAGTGTTCCAGAGATTATAAATAGTTATGGGCGGATACAAATTGCATGACAAAGAAATACATCACGGTACACAATTCTTTTACCTCCAAAATTATTTTTAATCTATGGAACTTTTAATTTTGTCTCTCTCCTTCTTTATTTCTTCCTCTCTCTCATATTGAAGCATTCACATGCATTCCTTAATGTATGTAGTAGATATTAGGATTAAGGCATCAATACAATCTCGTTATTTATTTTTCTTTAAAATGGTCTAAATCCGAAGTTCTCTAATTTTAATTTACAAATGAGTGAAAGTCTTTAAATCAATTTTTGTGCGTTAACTTATGGAAAATGGCACACCCCTTCCACCAAATATAATAATTCTGGTCCCTAGGTGCACATCCTCATGATCCCATTATCAATAAGTAACAAGTTTTAAGTCTCTAAGACTCTTGGATTTTGAGATATGCTGTCCATACACACACATTTCCTTTTATTAATATCTATAGATTGCAATGACTATTGTTGGACTCGGATTTGGTATAGTCTAGTTTTGCCACAAAAATACACATTATCAATTTAGTCTTTTGCTCGAATGATTTTTTAATATTTTATAATGCTAATTTATGAAATTTGGGAACACAAAGAGCAACTCATCTGCAGTGATTTTAAAGCTATTCAAGTCAATATAAGTACATTTAATTTAATTATTAGGAAAGTAGGCATCATAAATTCCATTCAGATCATATTGTTACTGTATAGAAGTGTTTCCCAACATTCTTAGTCACAGCACCCTCAAGGAACTTTTCAGAATTTGACAGCACCCTTAACCATCCTCCTATTGTATTAGCCTATTAGGTTTACTGTGTTTATATTCAGTAATTTCGAAAATTCAACCGCACATATGACAATCAAAAGATGTAAGACCTATCACTTCAAGCTTGGCTTACAAAATATCTACAAAGCCCTCGATAAATAGGGCGTTGCTGCCTTGGTAAATGCAGGTTACAAATTTTATGGTTTTAACTCTTTCCTTAGAATAATGGCAAAAATGAAAATCTATGATATGCTCAAGTTGCATTTAAATACAACTGACCAACTGTCTGCTATGAAAAAATCATGTGCTGGCCATGCCATATTTTTTTAATTGAACGATACCACATTGCTCCAAAAAGCTTAGACTGATCTCAGTCTATGGATGTTATAATTAAGGTGGGTTGTAGGAAAAATAATTCAAAAGCAGAATAAAAAACTTATTGATAAATGCAAAAATTTGTTGCATTCAAAAATTTATTTCGTAATCATAAACAACAGATATGGTCCAAACATGGACATAACAAAATATGGTACAAACTTTCTTACCATTAACTCCATTGGCATTTTGCCACATATACAAAATAAATATTAACAATATTGTGACCCAACATTTACTTGTAAAAGCTAAGATTGATTGATGATAATATGAAAACCACTGATGATGTGAACTGTGATCGAGGCCCACCTACAAAGGACGCACTCAGGGGGTGGGTGTACAGACATTTGTGGAATATGCGATAACCACACTACAGACTTGCTACATTTCCTCTTGCTATGCTGCCACTTGCTGCGCTGAGTTATGAGAACTAAAAAAGTTAATATTATTTGAATAGGACTTATTTAATCAATTGCTGGAAATTTGTTTTTGGCCTTAGACCCCCCTGAAGTAAATTTCTGGGTATGTCGTAAGACAAGGTAAAGGATACTTAAGATGATTTCTCAAGTATCGATATGCTTTGTTACTAACATACTGCAATGAAATGGCAGCTGAAATATCTGCTTCTGACCAAACAATTCTTTTTCCAGGGTTGACTATGCATTTTACCTGGCCAGGAGAAAAAACTGAGACAGTATTTCTGTGACATGCTCACCATGTTTTACTTCAATGTCATTCAATGTATTTGTAACATTTTATAACAATAAATTTGGGAAAACAAAGAGCAATACATCTGCCGTGATTTTAAAGCTATTAAAGCCAATGAAAAGTACAACAACAACACACCTTGACGCTTTCCCTAGCGGGGTAAGCCGTGCCATATGTCTGCCAATTACCAACCCACCACCTTCCTCCACACACTTCTTTTGCTTCACTTACACTCATATACTGAGTCACACATTTCCTTTTATTCCTCATACTTTTCACGTCCCTTTTTCTCCAAGTCTCACTAACCACATCTAACCAAGTCTTGCGTGGTCTGCCTCTCCCTCTCTCGCCATTCACTCTTCCTTCATATATTTGTTTGGTGATTCTACTCTCCTCCATTCTTTCTACATGCCCGAACCACCACCTCAGCAGACCTCTCTCATACAGATCTGTCACACTAGCTTTCATACCACATTCGTTCATCACCCAATTATTCCTTACTTTGTCCCTCCTAGATGTTCCACAAACTCTCCTCATGTATCCCATCCCAACCGCATTCAAACTACTTTTATGCTTCTCCTGACACCCATGCTTCACTGCCATACAGCAAGGTAGGCATTAAAACACTCTTGTATACAGACATTTTCGCTTCTTTTGACAACCATTCATTCTTTGCAATCGACCACACATTCCCTGCCACCTTTCTACCAGCATTCACTCTCCTTTTGATTTCCCCATCTACTCTACCATTTTTACTAAACATTCTACCAAGATAAACAAATTCCTCCACTACCTCAATCATTCCACCATTTATGCTAAATTGACAGTTGTTCACCTCATTCTCCCGATCGAACACAACTACCTTGGTTTTGGCCACATTTATTCTTAAGTCCATTCTCACTGTCGTATCTAACATTCTCTGCAATTCTCCTGGGTTTTCCGCCATTAAGAGAGCATCATCAGCATACAAAAGTACACTAACATTCTCTCCACCAACCTTAACACCCACCCTATCCATACATCCCTGTCTCAAACATTTATCCATGAACACATTAAATAACCAAGGGGACAAGACACATCCTTGTCGTACACCTTGCAAACTCTAAACCAATCACTCATCATGCCATTCACCCTTACACATGCCCTACTTCCAGTATACACTACCTTTATAGCATTCAGCAACCAACCATTCACTCCATACTCGCTCAGAACATTCCACAATTTATTACGATTCACTCTGTCATATGCTTTCTCTAGATCAACAAATGCACAGTACACTTTCTTTCTTACATCCATGCTCTTCTCAACCACTTGCCGTAGGGCAAATATTTGGTCGGTGCAACCCTTCCAGGCATGAAGCCACATTGCACTCCCCACATTCTATCCATAGTTACCTTTTGTACTCTTTCAATCAAAACCTTCCCATATATTTAATAAATAATTATGGAGAAGGTAGGCATGAGTTCCATGTGGATCATCTTGTTGTCTTGTTATAATATTATTCAGAGCCACATTGGAAGTTTCACCCTTAATAACTTGGTATGAGTTAACTAATGATACAATAGTATAGTTAGTAGTAGTTTATCTATTAGACGAGGGCTGATCAAAAATATTCGGGGCTGAATTTACTGCTGGGAATCTACAGACAGTATGGAAGCCGTAAGTGTATGGTATATTAAGCAACATCTCCTGAAGGCACGCACCTCAGTCCTGAGTGAGCTGGTCTGTAAAATAAGCATATTTTTCTCTCCGTCGCACCCGGAAATGGATCTGTTGAAGGAGCAACGTGCATGCAATTAGTTCTGCTGCTGCCACAGAAACGTACACAATGTTACAAACAGCGCTGAGTCATTCCAACACATTTTAATGGTATTCTCAATTTAAAAACGTCCACACTTCAACTGACGATAATCTGCACACTGGTTGGCCATCAACGGCCTAAACCGGTGAGACTGTTGGCGGTGTCAATATAGTAATTCCTGTGAACTGGTATCTGATGACCAAGGAGGTTGCTTATGAAATCAGAGGAGGAGCAACGATATGCATGCGTTAATTTCTGTTGAAAACTTGGTAAGACGGCCACAGAAACATACACAATGTTACAAACAGCGTTGAGTCATACCAACACATTTTAATGTGTGTTCTCATTTAAAACTATCAGCACACACATTTCTGCTGCGCCTCTAAACATAAATGTAATTCCTTGTTTTCCTCTTCCAGTTTCCGTATTCTAACCTTAAGCTGCTTGTTTTCCGTCTCTAATTCTTTCACTTTCAGCACCCACTCATTTAGTGCATCGTTAGATGAATCTACTGGCAGCACATTTATACCATCTAGTACTGTAGACCCTGCACCCCTGAAATGAAATAAAAATTTGTAATAACGACGAAAATAGCAGAGGTAGAGGGAGAGGCTTAATCACAATTTAAAAATGAGTACGATTTAAAGCTAAAATTTGCAAACTCGTGTAGTTAATCACAGATTCTTTGTACTGTAAATACCCGCGTATAGTGCGCACCCTCGTATAACGCGCATGGGGGTTTTCAGCCTCGTAATCTATGATTTTTCTATATACCCGTGTATAGTGCGCACAGATTTTTTTTAGCGTTACCGTTCCAGAATAAAGTAGATGGTGTAATGTGTTCTAAGGCAATGATCGAATTATTGGTATTATGTATTGGTAACATAATGAAAGTGCGAAATGAAATTTTCGAATAACGCTCCAAAAGAACGTCAGCTAACTCAATCATTAAATACTCTGTTTACTTACAAGGTGATATTAGGATATACACAATAATCCAATTATATTAATTTCATAGTATGGCATATGACATTATTTGAGCTAATAAAATGAAGGAATGACGATAATCCTATGTTTTTACATATATTTTTGTCACGCCTGAGGTGGACGGGTTCGCCCAACCTTCAGTTTTACCCCTATTAGAACACTCTGGAGCATGTAAAAACTATAGCAAATAAACATAATTAACTACAGACTCTACGAATCAAGAATAAATCATGTATGAATGCTGAGAGAAAAGTAGGGAACGATAACTTGATGTTAGTTCTACAAGTAGCATCAACTCCCAGCCTACTCATAGGCATCAGCTGCCATTGTGTCTAATTGTAAGTAGTACCAGTACCTCACCACCAGGCCGGGTGCCAGTGTAGGGTGACGTCATGCATAAAATAGCTCATCATTGTGCTAACAAAAGGAAAGGTGAGTTACAATGTAGCAAATCATATACAGTGAAATGCGAGAATACGTGGTATGAATTGTCCACGGATGTTATTATAAAAGGTTTTAAGAAATGTTGCATCAGTAATAGTTTAGATGGTAGTGAAGATGATATGGTGTGGGAGGACGACGATGACAGCGCCACAGCAACGGAGGATACAAAAGATATCGAAGATGACGATTCCGATAACAACATCGAAGAAAAATGGTCAAATGATGAAGGATTTCTTGGCTTTTAAAATGAATAAGTACTGAATTGATTCTTTTCATATCTAATTAATTTATGTTTATAGAATTAGTTAATAAATTTTTACTATTATCTATCTTACTTTTTGTAAAAATCACCAATAAAAATATGAGGATACCTGGGCAGTAATTAATGTGGCGAAATTGAGGAAATATGAGGTCAAATGAAAATAGGAATCTGTTGTACAGGTATTCACCGTTTAATATGAGTTCACATAACACAAAATTTGCTTTAGCACGATCTACCAACTGGGGGAACCTGTTCACTTTACACGAAGAATTCCTGGTTTTAAACGAGTCGCAACATAATCCATACAAGAAGAATCAAGTCCCAGCATACTCAATCAGCTGCCATTGTTTCTAATTGTAAGTAGTACCAGTACCTCACCACCAGGCCGGGCGCCAGTGTAGGGTGACGTCATGCGTAAGATGACGATTCCGATAACAACATCGAAGAAGAATGGTCCAGTGACGAAGTATTTCTTGGCTTTTAAAATTAATAAATACTGAATTCAGTCTTTTCATATCTAATTAATTTATGTTTTTAGAATTAGTTAATAAATTTTTTCTATTATCTATCTCACTTTTCGTAAAAATCACCAATAAAAATATTAGCATACCCGGGCAGTAATTAGTGCCGAAATTGTGGAAATATGGGGTCGAATGAAAATAGGAATACTATGTACCGTCACATAACACGCATCCTAATTTTTAACTCAAATATTTCGAAAAAAAGTGCATTATACGCGGGTATTTACGGTAATACAAAGTTTCATACAGCTGGATAGCACTATACTGTAGAAAGTATTGCCTGAACATTAATTGCTTTTCTCCTCCTCGCATAAACGGTGCCGAAATTTATACTCCTTCCTTGACCAAGATATGATGAGTTCTACTGAGGAGTTCAAATTTCTAGGTGTCTATATTGACCCTCTACTGAAATGGTCGCATCATACTGACAAGTTATGTAAAAAGCTAAACTCTGTGCATTATATACTATCTGTCTTGAAGCACTCACTTAGTATCAAGGTATTAAAAAAAGTATATTTTGCTTATTTCTATTCACGTGTTGCCTATGGCATTGTCCTCTGGGGCTCCTCCTCCCAATTAATTGAGGTTTTTAAGATCCAGATAAAGATTGTCAGGTCAATGTGCAATGCACAATTCAGAGCACACTGCAGGCCCCTATTCAGAAGATTAGGACTCTTGACTGTTCACTCTATTTATATATATATAATGCTGTATTGTATGTGAGACAAAACATGTCTGACTATGAGAAAAACAGTAATTTCCATAATTACAACACAAGAAGAAACGATGATCTCCATGTTCTACAACAAAACTTAAAAGTTTGCTCTCAAGGACCAAAAGCAAGATGCATTAAATTTTATAATGCTCTGCCTGCTGCAATCAAAGAAGTAAGCTCATTCCAGTCATTCAAGAAGCATGTTCATGAGCTCCTTGTGACTAATTGTCTTTACAATATTAGCGATTTTACATCTGGTGCTTGAGATAGTTTGTGTTCTTGTCCCCTTTTTAATGTTTTTGACGTGTTCTGTGCATTATTTTGTAATGTCTTTTTGAACAAATAAACTTATACTATAATTACATCTTAATGTTAACAATCCCTTCCTTTAATGAATAAGATGCTCTCCATACTAGTTCAAAAGACAAATTTAAAATAATAACAGTCTAGCGGTAAGACTGACTTCTGTATTAAAAATATAATTTATTTGTACAAGTATATTACCCAACTGCAAGAATTTTAATAAAAATTAAATATACACTGTGTAATAAAATATATATCCAGTGTTTGATGAAACATACACTCACCAACATCCATGGCCTAGGATTGCGATATTATTCAGAGAGATTAAAAGAAATAGAAAGAACGTAAAGACAAATATTGAATAATTAATGAAGTTACGAACCTCCTGAAACTGATCAAATAAAATCTGCAGCACAGAAAGTATTTTCTGAAGCACAAAAGTAGACATTTTAAAATGAAACGCTTTCTTAAAATTAAAACCTGTTAAGGTTTTCACTAAATTCTTTTGAAGATGGAGTACTTACGTGTTTGATGCATCCAGCATTGTTTCATCGTTTTCTAAAAGAGATTTTAATAAATTCCTTTTAGATCTGTTATTATATCTCTCTCTTCTTTTTCGACATACTTCCTTTTCAGGCGTGAATAAAGGCAAATTGAGGGAAGGTACAGCGTGAGAGTTCAGTTTTCTACTATTTTTTGGTGAATAGTTCAACAGCTTTTGCTGCAGGCTTTTAAAAAATGAACTTTCCTCAAAATGCACAGAGCAAATTCGTGCTGCAAAAAAGTTATAATTAATTAAATAATTGATACATAAGCGTTTGACAATGACTAATTAATTAATGGCAAATGATCGTAAAGCGTCAACAGTATGATGGGCTAAGCCACGGAGTCAAAAATAATCTTATGAACTACCTTTAAAAGCACAGTCTGGCCAACAGGGGAACATTAAAAGAAAATGCTTTAGTGCAGGCTAAGTTTAATGACTGAAGACTGAACTCAACTAAAATATTCACCGATCACGGAAAAATGGGCAAAATTGTAGCTTTATATTTTTCAAAAACTTAAATCGATCAGAAAACACTAAATTTCAAATGTAAATAACAATTCGTTAAATCGTATATTTAAATTTATAAACACTGCGCATGAACATATGTAGGAAGAACTGGGGCTGTATAATTAGAAGGTACGCTTGTAAACATTGCTAAATTTACATAAAAATGGTCATTAACGTAACAGTAAAATTTTGTATTTTAGTAACGCTTATGATGTTAAGTAGGTACTTATTGTAAATTAAATAAATAATGTTTCAGATCTTGTTAAGAGACATTTAAGAATTACACAAAAAAGACAACTAATTTTTTAACATGCTATTCGCTCAACATACTGTATTTGTGACAAATTAATGTTGCACCAAGCACTTTCATTCTAAATATGCATAAATCCACCGAAGAGACACTATAAATCGGTTAAGTAATAGTTAACATCATACTGAATGAATATATTTCATAATATTGACGCTTGAACTATTTATATCGACATCACTAATTTCACTACAACCAGATCACTGAAATCCAATTCACCAGCAATAATTAAATAAATAGATAGAGATAGATAAAATTAATAAGTAGCATATTTAAACCAAAGAATACCTGCTCTTACCTGTTTTCACGTTTATGTTGTCTTTTCTCCGGCATGCTCGAATCCATGATCCTTGAATGGACTTTTCTTGGGGAAATCGAAAAAATCTCACCCTACCATTACAATTTTTGTAGCTGTTGCTACAACCAAATACCGCACAAGCCGTCATTTCACTGAGAAAGCCAAAGTTAAGAGAAAACAATAATTTTCCAAATCCGCGACCACAGGACCACAGTCAATGCTAAACCACAGGCGGAAAGCGCAATCTATATACGACGTGACGTCACACGCTCGAAGCGACGCTCGCCTGACATGCGCAACGACCTACCTGGTATAGTAGTATCATTAGTTTAGTTAGTAGTTTTTTCTTTTTCTCGATCAACTGGAAGTTTAAGTTACGTAAATATTAATTTCATGTTGCTAATAATACGAAACAAATACTGTACAAGTATCTATATAATTCATAGAAACAAAACTGGAAGTTTAAGTTACGGAAATATTAATTACAATTTGCTAATAATATGAAACAATTACTGTAAAAGTATTTATGTGTCTCTTTAAAATGAACGGGATTCGTGAAAACAATGAATCACTTTCTTTTAAGAGTACTTAATTAAAGTTCGATAAAGAATAACTATCATGTCATCAACAAGCCGTGTTTAACACATTTAAATTGCCGCTAGTCCAATAATTAAGATAACCTGACACGTTATCATTCTATATAGACGTTCCTTACAGAGGAGGAGGATAAAACATATAACAGGAGGATACTAATGTTTAGGCACTTCCAGATGCTCTGGAGATTCGAAATTTTTTCATAGGTAGGATTTTGTGCAATACCGACTAGAAAAAACGAAAATCTTGAAAAAGTGCAACAATGCGACCGCTAAAAATTCGCAATTCTTTAAACAAATTTTTAAGGTTTATGTATTTCCGAATGTGCCACGGAGTTGAATTTTTTTTAATAAGTAGAATTCTTAAAAAAACGAAATAGGGATTATAAAATTTTGATATTTTAATTTGTTTGGCAGTTAAAAATTCTTAAAGTTTAAACAAATAGATAACTGTTTAGGTACTACGGGATGAGCTAGGAAGCTGAAATTTTCAAATTATTTACAGAGTAGTAATTTTGCACAAATAAACATTTCCATTTTACCATACATGAATTTCGGCGGCCGTTAAAAATTATTTAAATTTAAACAATTAGAAAAATATTATTTTACTTATAGAAGTGCTACAACTTTAAAGTTTGGCTAAAATGTGTAGCATTAGTACCTTATAATGAAGAAAGTGTAAAATTTTTAAAATTGCAACATTTGGGGATTGTTTTAAACTATTATTTTTACATAAGGGAAAAACGGAAATCGCTGTGGAGGTGAAATCTTTAGAATTAAAAGAATATTTGAAATTATGAAATGTCTGTCTGAAAAATGAATGTTTTTTCAAGGTGGTATGAAATGCTTGCAGTATGCAAGCACCAAATTCTAGTAAGAAGTAAACATGTACACTACGTACTTCTATTTTTGGCCACTCATGGCACCACCGCCAGGCCCCCTAAAATATAACATTACCAAAATAAATGTACTTTGTATTGCGATGACAGTCAAGTAACCTTTTCCGTAATAAAAATACATAGTTTGGGATAATGCAGTATGTAATAGAAAAGTCGCATAACAATTTTAATGTGTATTACCTTTTAACTTTTGTGTAAAAGTTTTAAATTCCCTTTCAAGAAGGTGCACACAGTAACGATAACTATTTCAGAGAGACATAAATTATGATCATTAAATGGAACGGAGTTATTTCTAGTATTGATTGTCTGTCTTAGATATTTCTATATTTTGCCAAAACGGACGTATTAATATTTAATTTCATTTGGTTTTTCTCGCGGATATTTAGAAGTTTGGAGACCGCAAAAGTTGTAATATCGATACATATTTATCGTTACCTTTCGAGATAAACATATATCGAGAGCTCCAAAATGTCTTTCAAACGTTGTGGCGGCCGTAATATTTTCTTAATGGCTTTATCAGCATATTTCATTGTATTTTGTTTAATATAAACTAGGTAAGTGAAATTCGCATAGTTACATATGTCATATATTGCGCTTGAGTAAATTTTTGACGTGAAGACGTGTTGGTATGTTAGTGAGATTTTAAATTATGTTATACCTCGCGTTTTACCCCTTACCAGTGATTATGTTTGAATGATTTCAAACCTCATTATTCGAAGGTGTTTCCTAGCCCCATTATTTAATTCGGATTAACATTGTCGATCATTCATGTTAACGTTATCCTGACTCGGCGCTTATATAAAGCACTAAAAAATATTTCGTAGATGACTCTCGCATACATATGTCGCACAGCACTTCTCCAGCTATCGCATTATTTGAGTGGGATATGTGTTTTGGATTGACGTATTTTTATTAAATATGCATTCATTGCATGGTGGCATTCTCTCCTCGAAGTCCCTCCAGCGTTCATTAAAATCGTCTTAATCCCCATGAATAAAAATCTTAAAATTTATTGCCGCTTGTATCCAGTGTCCTCAATCCAGCGAATTTGTAGCTAAATATAGCGACTTTAAGTTCGATCTATCGCCTAAAATAATACTTAGTGACCATTTACAAAACTAGCAAGTCGATTTAACAATCTAGCTATCGGGTAAAATTATGGCATCTACGTTCATACTAAACATAAAAAAGAAAATTGATTATGGAAAATGAATATCACGTAAATAAGCAGAATATTCTTTTTATTTGTCTCTTACTTTTTATTTAATTGTTTTCTTTTAGCAATCACTGCAACACTGGAACAGTGGATATCATTTACAGGAATGTTGGCCATAAGGATAAAGGTAGAGAGAGAGAGAGCACTTGTTCAAAATAAAGTAGGGAATAATGAATCAGGAAAGAAAGCTATTGTAGGAAAGTTTCTAACTCTGTTATATGTTGACTATTTCTATGGCCAAAGTTTGCTGGAACAACATTGACCTAACATCATATTAGGAGAATATTTTGTCATAAGATTTTTCAAAAGCCCCAAAATTTTATTTTTGCTGCACATTTCACATTAAGCAATAGTTACGAAACAATCTCTGGCCTAATGTAACAGGTTTTCCTACTAATATGCAGAGAATGCTATTTTTTATTCTCTGGCAACCAAGAAGTGGTGATGATGAGGGAGTTCTGACGTAATAAGCAACATCCTTGGTCGTCAGATTCCGGTTTACGCGAATTACTACATTGACACCGTGAACAGTGTCATCGGTTTGGGGCGTTGATGACCAACCAGTGTGTGGATTGTCATTAGTTGTAATAATAATTAATCTTTGTTTCCAAAGACCATACAATTCTCAAAAATATAGGTATAAGAAACGTCACAATGTTTAATACATGATAAAGACAATATAAATATGAAATACATAAAAAATTAACCAATGATAAGCTGTAATATTTACCCTTGTCTGACAAAAATTCGGTCATGTCATAGTAACAACTTAGTAATAATATTTTTTTAAATTCTTTATTAAATTTACTAAGTGAGAGAATGTCCTTTATTGACTTGGGTAAGGCATTATAGATTTTAGTCCCCATAGCAGTGGGGCTTCTATGTGCAATACACCTCTTGTTACAACAGCCATGGATGTTTAATTGGCCTCTGGTAAAGTGATTTCACAAATCACTACTTGCACTAAATAAATTTAAGTTCTTTATAAATGTAGCTATCATTATATATCGACGTTTCTTACAGAGGAGGGGGATACTGATGTTTAGGCACTTCCAGATGAGCTGGAGATTCGAAATTTTTTTCTTAGGTAGGATTTTGTGCAAAATCTACAACTTTGTTTAAATTTTATGAATTTTTAACTGCCCAACAAATAAAAATATATAAATTTCTATAATCCTTATTTCGTGTTTTTACAAATCCTACCTCTAAAAAATTTCAGCTCCGTAGCACATTCGGAAATACATAAACCTTGAATATTTGTTTAAAAAATTGCGAATTTTTAGCGCCCGCATTGTGGCACTTTTTCAAAATTTTCGTTTTTTTCTAGAGATTTTGCACAAAATCCTATCTATCAAAAAAATGTCGATCCTCCAGCTCTCCTGGAAGTGCCTAAACATTAGTATCCTCTGTTATATCCTCCTCCTCTGTAAGAAACGTCGATATATAATGATATATATATATAGCATAGTGAAACCGGTCGTGTTCAAATTAAAATTTGTGGAAACACAAAGTTCTTTCTTTTTTCAATATTAATAAAAGCCTTAATCTGTTGGTTGGAACGTTATATGGGATTTCCCTTAAGAGGGATCTTTAATACAAGGTGAATCAAAAAGTTCCCAGAAGATGTCAGCACCACTGTTCCTGAGTTACAAACAATAACAAACCATTGTTGTCTGAAATTATCATGATCTTAGCCATAAGAATTCAATATTTGCTAACAATTCATTCATTTGATATAATGTAACAGCTGTTTTTCTAACCCACAAATTCATGAGGATGGTTAATTTAAAAATGTTCATCTTTTTCCGCCTACAGTTCGAAATTCCTCATGTTAAACGTTTAATTCACAAATTTTGGGGAAATCTTGCCATTTTAATGTGATGTCGCCATGCCAACCCGTTACTTTGCTAAACCTCAAAATCCTATTGTTATTTCAATCCTTATGGGTGAAAGCATGCTTTGAATGCTCTTACAATTAGTACGAGAGAGAGAGATGAGAGAGAAATTCTTTTCATAGCAACCAATGTAAGCAACATTCGTTGCATTATTAATGAGGAGTACATTTTAATGTAGAGTATTAATCATTCGCATTTTAAAATACTTACTTAGAATCATCGTAGGAGTTCGAAACCTGAAACAACAAAGCTTAAAAGAACGAAAGTTTGTTTTCTTGCATCCAAAGTTAGTCAAGGGATATTTAGGTTCATTTTTTATTTCACAAAAACCTTTCCCATTGAATTTCAATGGGCATCTCCCTAGTACATAATACGTTTTGTAATCTCCATCGCGGTAACATTACAGCCACATCCTTTCTCTTATGCATGTACATATTTTCACGGAACCCCTGGACCTCTTCCGCAGAACCCAGGTTGAGAAGCACTGCTTGAGCAGACACGCTTCAAAATATTACAATATTTGAGATATCCTCTTTTTATTGCTTTTCATCATTGCTGAAAAGCACTATTATTTTCGTGATGTCCATCAGTGGCAGTGGCACATGGTGTGCCCTAGGGGCCCTGTGACATATGGCAGTGTTTCTCAAATTGAGTTACGCAGAACCCTGGGGTTCTATGAGGATCAGTGAAAATGGGGAAAAAGGCAAGATTTCGCTACTGCTCATTTACCCTAAATCTTGAATTTCTCCCTCACACTCGGATTTAAGGGGGGTCGTACTTAGCGTGCAAAAAGGGCCCCGAAAAAATGTCCGTGTATATAATCTCAGAAATGTCTCAATTTAAAAATCAGTGGAACCTCTCTATGATTTCATAGAAAAATGATTGTTAATAGGTGTCACAAAAGAGGATAGCCATTAGGAGCAGTTTCCCTATATACCGTATATACTCGTGTATAGTTCGACTCCATGTATAGTTCAATCTCCGATTTATCGGCGAAAAAAATAGATTTTTTCATATATCTCGTGTATAATTCGACCCTAGCTTTCTACTTACTCTTTTACCCTAGATTTCCGTCAGGATCGACATTTTTCGTTTCGATATCTCAAAGCTCACAATCGAGGTATATAGAACGATCTTGGTTTTCAACAGCTTTTACTATCATAATAACACTATACTAATAATAAACTGTAAACATCGTAAACCTATTGCACGATCTTGAGAAGAAAAATATTTATTACTTCTTAACTACGAGACGTGACATACGAATGGTGGCAGAATTTCTAGCAAATTGACGAAAATTAAGCTTATATAACGAAAGTTAATAGACGCATATTACTCGTAAAACCTTTAATAAAAGTTATGAATGATAGTTGAACAAGATGAAATAAACTCAAAAGTATTACTTGCGTATAGTTCGACCCCCAATTTTTTGCACAAAAATCTGGTCTTAAAAACTCGAACTATACACGAGTATATATGGTATTTAGATTGCAGGGCCCCCGACTACTTAGCACCAGGGCCCTCCAAATCTTTAGCGCCAGAGGCCCCAGGAGACGTAAATCCGCCACTGATGTCCATCCGTATGCATATATCAGGGAAGAATTGGCTGAACTGATTTCAACCAAATTTGTTACATAGAATCTTCACATAAATTAATGACCAAAATGACATATTTGGACAAGATCAACCCAGCAGGGGTGCCACAATTGCAAAATAAAACTTTTCGGTAATTATGAATTTGGAAGGAATTTGCCAAAGCTATTTCAACGAAATTTTGTATGAAGGAGTTGTGCAATGTAAAAAAAGCAAAATCGAGATTTTTAATATAGATATAGACAGCAGGGCTCCCACAATGTAAGGAATGAAAAAATTTCTTTTTACACATATTTGTGTTGAACTATTCACATCAATTTTAACGAAATTTAACATTTATAACGTTAACATATATACAAAACCATATTAGCATATTTGAACTGGGTCAACCAAACATGAGTACCACAATTACAAGTTACTCTTTCCGTAATTATGGATTTGGAAGGAATTGCCTGAAGGGATTTCAACTAAATTTCATATATAAGATTTGTACTACATACCATAATAAAATCAAGATGTTTAAAGTGGAGCTAATTAGCAGGGCTACCACAATAACAGCTAAAATAATATCTTTTACACATACTTCTATAAAATCGACCACATGGACTTGAACCAAATATGGTATATATATATATATATATATATATTAGTCTTCATATAAATAAATAACAAAAATAGCCTATTAAACTGGGTCCACTAAACAGGGATACCACAATATCAAGGTTAGAATTTATCTGTAACTAAGAATTTTGAAGGTATTGGCTGAACTGATTTCATAGAAATTTCGTGTAGGGTATAGAATGGCAACACAAAATGAACATGTTTAGAACGGATCAAAAAAGCAGGAAAAATATTTTTTTCTGACATCAAAGCAAATACATTGGTAGGTACTTGTTTAAACCCTCTGTACGAGATCCAAGGTGAACATTGAAGGTTTAAAATCATGCAAATTCGATCATTTTGGGTATCAAGCCCACAAACTTTCACGGTACAAAAAGGTAGCCTACTAAATTCAATAACTGGTCAGACATGCTCATAACAATTGTATTTCTTAAATAAAATATCCAGTCCATTACAAAAATATCCATTTATTTCCCATTATAAGGAATTAGAGAAACAACGTTATCCTCTTTAGGAGTTGAGCTGAACACGCGGTAAATTTCTTTAAAAATCTTAACGTTTGGGAGGAAATAACAGGAAAAAATTTGAAAGCGAAATATATATTTTACATTTCATCAGCACCATTAAAAGTGTAGTACTATAATTAACAACGTATCAAACATCACATATTTCCAAAAATACTGCTTTATTATTTCACTTTGGTGAAGAATCCCAAAATTTTACCCGTATTTCTTGTGTATCTATCCTGAAGAAGTGCAGAAAGAACTATATGCGTAATGGCAGCTGTTAATCCCCATATATGATGGCCCTCGTATATATAAACCGGTAGACAGTAACCTCTCAGAAATTTCGTATAACCACAATTTTTCGGTTCGCACAATTCTTGAAGGGGAACGACGAAAGCTTTCTCCACCTCTTCCGGATTGATTTTCAACTTGCACACTTCGATTTCACCAACGAAACCCAACACGGGCATTACCCCAACTTTTTTATCCCACGTACCCATAAATTTTCCCGTCCCCCACACATCAACCGCACTCTTATCTAAACCTAATTCTTCGTGGGCTTCCCTAATTGCAGTTTCGGTGATATCGTTGTCCGTATCGTCCATCATTCCTCCTGGGAAGGAAACTTGGCCAGCGTTTTTTGACATCTGACGGGAACGAAGCGTGTAAAGCAATGATATTTGATTGTTTGCGACACACAACGGTACTAACACAGCAGCTTGCTTTTTAGGTATTTCTCCATCCTTGATTCTGATCGAGGGCATCCTCTGCAATCTTGACACACACTTCCGTCTGTTTTCTTCATTGATGACGGATTCCGTGGTGATTTCGATAGTACTGTACTTTTGCGAACAATTTGAGCAAAATAATGTACGAGATTCGCACTTTGGTAAGATTCTACGAATAGGTCTCAAGATTAAGCTTAATATCATCGTAATCCCGTCGTATTTGTAAGTATTGTACTACGACCCATCAATTTTGATATTGGTCCAAAGTTATGTAATAGATAAATTACCGAGTAAGTCCACCGTGCCAATATGTAATATATCGGTCACTGCTTTATTGTGTAGCATAAAATATTACCGAGAGTAAAAATGCCATGTACCACAGTTGCATTCCAAATAAATAGAATCATACTTTAACTCCCTTTCGTTTGTTTCACAATATTGGCGATATTGGCCAACTGCGCCCACGCATTAAAACGCTTCTTATTTCTGTGAAGTCCGTCTAGAATAGCGACTCTCTTTTCTGTTGGCGCAAAGTTCGAATCATATCGCCATGGCAATTGGTTAATAGTTGCGAGGTCCTCCTAAACGTTCAGTAATATTGAGCAACTGGAATTTTAACCAGTCAGTATGACGGGGAAGAAAATTGTGTTATTATCCAATTTTAGGAAACCAATATCGTTATTCGATTCGATTTGAAATAGGTGCAAAATGACCCTAGCTGTCGAAGCACCTAAAATCGAATACCTACCTTCGATTTTAAATGTTGTAACATCTCATTCCTTTTCCGAATGGCAAAATTCATCAAACAGTTATTTAAAGAGGTTTCTAATGGTTTGTTTATCTTCGTTGCTACAACAAATAGCAGAAATAAATCGTACATTCTTTCGAAAAGAAAGAAAATTTATATTATAACTACTGAATTCTGCTGAGTAAATATGTTTAATTTACCTTAATGCACATACTGCGCTTCATAAGAGATTAGAAGCTTAAAATTGAAACGAATAAAAGCTAAAGCAAGGAAAGAATGTATATAAATCAGCCTAGTTTTTTAACTATATGTATATTTTAAATGTATAAATCAACATAGTTTTAACCAAATTTCAACTTAACGGTGGTTTATATTAAATAGTAAAATGCTAATAGTAATAATATTGTAATCGCTCTTTCATTTTACCGAATAACAAAATACATGCATTAATATATGCTAAAATATTTTGCAATTAACCTAGTTTTTTTTAGGGGTTTGTTTTTAGGCGAAGCGGTAGTAGTGGATATGCCTTCGTTTCGTCGGCCCGTCTGTCGTAACTTTCATCTGCGCAACCGCTGGACGGATTTTAATTAAACTAAGTACGAGAGATCCGTATTAAAATTTATCGACAGACTGTGATTTTAAACTGCAGTAGTCAATTGGAACTTTCTCTTTATATAAGCGCTTAAATGTAAACTCGTATAAGCAAAAATGAAATACCATATTTTTCTCTCCCTAGCTGTTATATTATCTGTGAGGCATAATTAAAAAAGTCTGAAGTGGACACCACATGACTTTCTCCATACCTGTAATATATCTGAAAATTCCAAATAGGTTACATAATAATAAAAATTTTAAGAGACTGCGAGAAAATAAAGAACAAAACTAAACAAACCATAGCCTTCTGATATTGTATGTAGCCACACAGCTCCAATAATTAAGAAAAGAAAAAGTAGCGTTACTAACAATAAGACGTAATTTAGCGCAATTGTTAACAATAGTCGTCGGTAGGTGGCGTGGTGGTGGCAGCTAAGAATATAAGATATTTCTTAAACAATGCATTATATGGAAAAATGTTTTAAACAAAGGTTGTAGAAAATTAAATTTCCTACAACTTTTATTTCAGTATAGTTTTACATTTATCAAATATTAAAGCAAATATTTCAAAATAACGGATAAGTAACAAGAGTAAACACCCACTTCTGGATGACCGATTTTTACCAAAACCTAATCAGTTCTTCTGACTTTTATAAAAATGTTAAATATAAAGTTTCGTATTGACCTGATTAATAGTTTTTGAGTTAGAGCGCCCACAAAAAATCTATCACATACAGACAGACACGGACATAATCGAGAAAATAGTCAAAACGTGTTCAGGGGACCTTAAAACATTTATTTCCGTTGAAATCTCGAATTCGATTTTTTTCATGAAAACGATACTTTCTCTATACTTAGTATATCGAGAAAGTAAAAAGTTCACGAGTCCACATAATTACGAGTTGTTGTTATGGTGATAATAATTCAACAATCGACCAATATTTCGTTACTATTTTATACGAATTTCCCATAAATAACGCCTTTAAAATCTTCTTGCAGTCCATTTATAGAGTACATTTTTACTTCTTGTTAATATATGGGATATATTGAATTTTTTATCGTGTTTTAATTCAGAAATGCTCGTATGTATTCGCTTTGTCTGCGTCTGACCGTCTGTGCAATCAATCAAATTGAAATAGCTAATAAACGTCAAGAGACAAAACAGTTAATTATTGTATTAGAATGATTGTCAATCTCCTTAATTAAAAGGAGTTGTGTCTTTTATTTAATACGATATATCGTCAAGGACGTAACTAGGGGAGGGCCCTGCCCTCCCTTTATAAGTCCTGCCCCACCCCCCTGGCCCAACTGCTGAATACTGTATTTTAAAAAATCTGATGTGGTCACCACATGACTTTCTCCATACCTGAAATATATCTAAAAATCCCAAATAGGTTAAATGATAATAAACATATTAAGGAACCGCGAGAAAAATTCAAATACTTTACAAAACAGAAATAAACTCAAACCGTAGCCTTCTGATATTGGATATAGCCACGAAGCTCAAACAAAAAAGAAAAGAAGCGTTACTATGACGTAACTAAGCGTAAAATGTTTATAATAGTCGTCCCAAATTCGAGACGGATTTGAATTTAGTCTTCAAAAACAATAAACCTCATTCTTTTAACTATAGAATTGTTTTCGCCCGAGTTTCTATCTTAATTATAACTAATTTTAAAATGCAATTTTATGCAGCCCTGCACAGATTTTCGTGCTTTTCTTATGGGGTATTGAAATGGAACAATGAGGTCAAAAATGACTCTCTAAAAATTAATATTCTTGGAATTTTCGACTTTTCCCGTTGATTCTACCCAGATCTGTAGCCCACGAGTGTCTAACAAAAGGCCAAAAGGCTAGACAGACGGGACACTTTAGAAATTTTGTTTATAAACATAGCGACCTAAATTATCATAAATGATTAAATTACCAGCAGACGGGTTTTTTGCTTCAGTTTTAGATATTAGGTTACTCATAGTAAATTTTAATTACTGCATCGCTCCATATAATTTCTCAAACAACCCGCAAACCGAAATCAGGGAATGGTGACAGTGGAAATTATTTTTTGATAGAACAGTAGCACCTTGTTCCATCATGGACACAGTCAACTCTTTCATACTTTAACGTTCCATTTTTTTATTCCTCAAGCGGTTGGAGAAATCTATCGAGTGGTCCCGTCTCTGTGTGATACAGCGAATCCTTGACGACGCTTTATCATAGTCCAAGTCTTGCTAATTCAGCCAATGGAGTTAAATGAGTTTAGAATTGAACTTTTTGATCAAACTCGTAATTTATTGTAATCTTAAGTTCATATATTACTACTATAATTATAATAGATTACCATTTGAAGGGAAAACACTCGAGATTCCAATTAAGTAATTATCTTATCTTTGATATAAAAAATTCCATGATATCGTCAATAAAATAGCGTAATTGATAGGTTTTATACGCAATCGTGTCGCTACTTTCGATTTATTGGCTGATAGCTTTGACGGTTTCATCATATTTCCGTGAAATACCAGCAGTTTTTGATGTTGCTCGCGTTAAAAAATGAAATTTTAGACATTTAACATTTAAAAGTTTCAACGTTGGCAGCATTATTCTCGCGAGACAAGTGAGTAGTGACGATCGTGAAATTCACGGGATTTTCGGTTATTTGCCAAAATTTGTAGAAACTTGAAGTTGGAGTACATAAAGTTTCACTTTTCTGGAGTGGCATTTATTGTGAATTATAACCCGTTCTGTCAGAGTTTTGCGTAAGGAAATGCATTAAATGTGAGTGATAGTCTTCGTTTGACGTATTTATACGGAGCAAAAAAAATTGCTCTTCTTGTTAGTCAGCTGGTTCTTTTCCAGCTCTTGGATGTTTTTTTATTGTTATTTTTTTCCATGAGTAAGTTTCCATGTGGAAATCCCACATAGCCTCATTGGAATTTCGCTGATCGTCATCTTTTTTTTAGAACTCGTGGAAAAAGGTCGAACCTTTAGGAAATGTATACTTTTGAAAGGTTTGTTGACGGTATATCTGGACAAAATGATTCTTTATAGAAGGTGAGCTTGTTGTAATTATTTTTTTGACCACAACCAGTGTTACTTTTTGTTTTGTGTTATTTTTTTGTGGCTTGCTAACATATTTCATACTTGGATGTTTTTTAAACGACAGCTCTTTTGCTGATTAAATATGTACTGTTTAGTAGGTTTCAGGAAATTTGGATGAATGTCTCTAATGATATGGTAGATTGATTACTCTTGTAAGTCAGTTACAATATTTAAGGCCTGAACGTTAAATGAAAAGGTGTAATGTAATGTAGATCTATTGCAAATAATTTGAAAATTTTTGCATGATTTGTGTGTGCCCTAATTTCACTTACGTCCTTGATGAGGGGTTTTACTACCAAATATATTGTGTTAAAACTTGTATAATTTGCATTATCATTTGGGCATGATGTTACTAAATCAGTTTTTAGTTGTGTACATATCCTTATTGATCACAATTTGCTAAATGTTACCATCAAAGTTTTATTTCGATGTTTTGTTGTGTCCGTTCACAAATGTCTCTAAATAGTGTGCTACTGGATTTAACGGGTTAAAATTATAATTGCGATATCCCTATTAATTATTTTCCAATACACATTTCACGGAAAATTGTGCCCTTGATTTTATGAAATTGTTTTGCAATGTTTATTTATGAAAATATGGATACGTTGAATTAAGTATTTTAATAGTTCCGTAGAGGTAGGTTCTGTCAATTTGATATCATTCATAAATCGAGTGTTTTTGCCATCATCGAGTCAATACCGTGACCATATGCTAAATTCGGGATTGATATTCAATTTGCAAAAGTGGATCGGATGTTTGCAACTGTGTGATTTCCTGTTCGAAACTGTTCTTCAAAGAAAATAATTTTTGAACCGTTTTCGCAGTAAAATTTTATAAAAAATTTCATCTAGTTGCGTTGTTTTTTATCTAGTGCAGGGGCGGGGAACCTTTTTTCCTTGGAAGGCCAAATGTTACTTAATGTAGACCTCATCAAGGCCGCACACTGCGATGCACGTTGCATACATTCACATGTATCAAAATTGAAATTTGTAATAAAGAGGCAACTTAATGGCTTCCTAATTTAACGAATACAGATTTCAGTTCTTAATATTTACTAATATTTAAAAAAACTTTGAAGGCTTTAACACTATATAATGACTTTTTAATCTAAAGGAAAAAATTTCAATTTTTCATATTTACTAATATATTAATAAACTTTAAAGGAGTTAAAACAAATTAAGGACTTGTAAATAAAATTTTGCATTCAATCACATTCGTAAAAATTAGAAGGCAAACACAATTTAATGACTTTTTGTGAATGTTTGTTGTGAGCTAAGAACTTGATATTTGGTTCCAGCATTGTTGTCTTTAGCTTCAATTGGTATTCCAGGTGATTGTTTGTCATCTGTGATCTCAGACACGTCGTGATTTGAGCCATATGTGAAAATGTCGATTCACAACAATAGGTTGTGCCAAAACAAGAGAGTAAACAACGAGCATATTGACGCAGTCGTGGGTATTCAACGGTATTCTTCCGTATTTCAATAGGATCCTTTTTACTTTCGAATAGAGGCTTCAGAATGTTATCTTCTGAGAGCTCAATCAACTCCATCTGCAAATCCTCGGGTGCATTCGAGACATCAACCAGATGTGGCTGAACAGCTAACCTCAGTGTGGCATCATGTTTCTCAAAGTCTTTAAATCTGTCATTGTATTCTTTAATCGAGGAGTCTAAAACACCTATATATTCGTTCATATTCCAATTTTGGACGTTTTTATTCATATCTTGTTTATCAATTACCTTTGCCAGTTCAGGAAAATGCTTGGCTGAAACAACTGATCTGATAAGGCAAATTTTGGAAAAATTCAACTTCTTCCGAAATGACTGAATTATATATATATATATATATATATATATATATATATATATATATATATATATATATGGATGTCAACAAGGTGTTGGGATGAGGAAACCCAGTGAGCACTCACCAATCAGACGACTTCAGGTTGGCGAGGCCTCGGGGATGTCGAAGCGACACACGTAAAATAACACAAAAACACAGAAACATCACAAACGTAAAGCTTTCGGAACTACTCCTTCTTCAGCTACAGAGAGAGAACTGATTGGTGAGTGCTCACTGGGTTTCCTCATCCCAACACCTTGTTGACATCCATATATTCATTTTACCTTTCCTTTTCCGTAAGTTGTTATATATATATATATATAATATATATATGGATTTAGTTTTGCCTTGTAGATAAGTATTCAAATGATTTCGTTTTGACATTAAATCACACAAAAATGCAACATTTCTGCAGGAATCTTTTTTCAAAATTTCACAAGGGTTACCTTGTGACAACCAGCCTACTTTAGAATGATATGGAAGATCTACACTAAACATTTCATCGTCATATTGAAGCATGGAGCGAAACTGGCGATGATAAAAGCCCATCAATATGACATTTTTACTATAAGAATCAGTCGTTCCTACCAATTTTCAGTCTTCTATGTTAAAAATCTCGATTTTCCCGCTCTTTTATAATTGCATTTTAAGAGCGACACCACATTCAAGCATTGCGATTGACACATAACCTAGAAAGTTATACATATACTAGCAGAATTACCCGGCATTGCGCAGGGAGGGGAGGGGTGTACAAATTAAAGAGTTTTAAATATATTTTTTAATTTCTGACAATAGTCGAGCTACAAAATGCTAAGCTTCTATCTGTTCTCGTTTGTAAAAGAGTTTGGAACTGCTTCTTGTCGTAATCCTCGTTTTTCTATGCGTCTCTCTGTGAGTTCTGATGCTCTTGAAGCAGCCTTTCTTTGCGCATCTGGTTTGCTGCCAGTTTAAATGCTGCTTTTTTTGGGTGGCATTTCAAATCTAAAAACTGTTTAATTATTGCTATTAAAATGAAAACAAACTAACCCCAACAATTAGAGGTAACTATGGTGATATTCTGTGAAAATGCCTAAAAATCCATGCAATATTCGTGCTCAAACGTAATTTTTGATCGTTTTCGATCAAGATATGAAATTGTATGACCTGAATAATATTATTTATATTATTAGGAGTGAATCAGTATGAATTTTACGACTCTAGGTCAATGACTTCATATTTTAAAGTTCAAATTACAAAATGACTACGCCTATTCCCGTATTACTCCTGTGTTAATGTTATGGAAATGCTATTCTGTGGACACCATGAGGTTCCAAAGACCCCACTTGTTCTCTTCCTTTTGGTCCTATTAGATAGCATGTCACCTTAGGTGGCTCTAGGTTCAACCGTGTGGATTTGTATAGTCGGACAAACATACAAACCACACCCAAACAAACTTTCTGAATTATAGTATAGATGGTTGATGTTAGGATGCAGTACTTGTACTGAATATGAATGCAGTCTATTGGATGCTGCTGGAAGAACTTGCGAATTTGTCAGCAAAGCATCACTTGACCTTGTATAATACAATATAGATAGTTATCATGTTTTTCTATTTATTATATTGTTAGATTTATTATATTGCTGTCATACCTTCCGTTATAATTTGGCCTTTGTGAATTTTATGGGTCTAAATAAATAAAATGTATTGCTGGTACATTTTCTTTTGCCTCAACATTAATGTTGTCAAAATTTGTTCTCAATAGGGAATCACTGGACCGCTATGCTGTTGTCAGATGGCTTTGATTCTTTTCCAACTTTGATGAATGCAAATTTTCTACAAGAATGACAGATAATGTTCAAAGTTGGAACCACAACAAGATTGCCAACCGGTCATGTTGATAGTGCCTTATTCTCGGTGTAACAGGCGAAGAGTTCTGTATAAGGTTAGTTTAAATTCCTTTGATATTACTTTATTATACTGCTGGAGTAAGTTCCCTCCGAAAATGATGGGACATGAAGTTCAATGGCCTAATAAAAATCTGATGTGGCTACCACATAACTGTCTCCATTCCTGTGGTATTTCTGAAAATTCCAAATAGGTTAAATGATAATAAATATTTAAGGAGCTGTGAGAAAAATTCAAAGACCTTACTAAGGACAGACATAAACTTATACTGAATAACTCTGTAACATTCCAGTCTTCCTACTGCTTCACTGTTGAAAACCAAGATCGTTCTATATACTTTGATTGTGAGCTTCAAGATATCGAAACGAAAAATGTCGATCCTGGCGGAAATCTAGGGTAAAAGAGTAAGTAGAAAGCTAGGGTCGAATTATACACTAGATATATGAAAAAATCTAATTTTTTCACCGAGAAATCGGAGGTCGAACTATACACGGAGTCGAACTATACACGAGTATATACGGTATTCAAAATGGTACTTGCTACTTTTTTCTCATAAGACCCGAATAATAGGGAACATCGCGTAATTGAGACTCGAATAATCTGAACTTGATTGTATTCTCAAATCTGAAATCGAGCAATTCTAGCCTCGAAGAAAACCTTTGAAATCTCTTGTGTATTCCACTTACAGAATACAGTTTCCTCCTGGTCGTAATGGATAGTACGATTCCTTGAGGAATTAAGTTGTGGCAGTTAAATATTTTTAATTGGTCCTTGACGCGATATCGCTAGTCGTTTGGTGGTTATTTTCATTATGCGTAGTTTGAGTAGGGATGTAGGCTAAAGATATTTTTTTCATCTTGAGAATGAAAGAGGAAGTGGTTGTTATCATTTCCTGGCCTTGGAGATAAATTGAGTAGCCGACGATAGTGTACAGCGTTAAGAAAAGTAAATTGCATAACGAATCGTGGCGGTGCATATTGCCGTCGGTTATCATAACTTCTTGCTCAGTTTTGCCAACTTGCGGTGTTTTTAAAGCCCTAGCTCGACTCGTATCTCGTACCGGAAGCTTAGTTACCATAATTTTCCGATTATAATACGCATTTTTTCCTCAGAATATTGGCGGAAACTTAGGGTGTGCATTATGCATGGTAACAAACGTATATAAGTAAGGTAATAGTTTTATTTTTGGACATGATGCTCTAAATAAAATCTTTTCATTGCATCCTGATGGCATTTATTTAAAAAAAATTCAAAACAAAACAATAATTAATAAATAAAAGAACTCCTTAAGCCAAAAAAGAGATGTGCATTTTCGTTACCCTAATTTTAAAATTAACAACGTTTATATGTTATTTATAATATTATTATTTTTTTATTTTTTAATCACTTAGTAATTGTGAAAATCTTTAATGACTTTATACCATATATATAAGGAGGAAAAATATTTAGAAAGTTTTGAGATGTGGGTATGGAGGAGGATGATGAAAGTGAAATGGACAGAGAGGAAGAGAAACGAAGAAGTATTAGAAATGGTGGGAGAAGAAAGGACGCTAATAAAAACAATCAGGAAAAGAAAAGCAAATTGGATAGGGCACATATTGAGAAGACAGTGTTTACAAAGGACGATCTTAGAAGGAAAAATTAGTGGAAGAAGAGGAAGAGGGAGAAAAAGAATAGGAATATTAGATAATATACAGCAGAGATATAATACTTATAGAGGTATAAAAGAGGCTTCTAGGGAGAGAGAGGGAAATGGAGGCAGCGATTCAGTTAAAACCTGTCTTCGGACAGAAGCATGATGATGATGATGAAGCCGAAAAACAAGAGTTAATAAATGAGCCCAATGCATTTCACCCACAATGTGTGCATCTTCACCTCTGGTCACTGTAGTGTCAGGTTGCCCCTTATGCCCACTCATGTTCAAAACAATAATTATTTATTTATTTATAGCTGTTCTTATCACTAAAATCTCCGAATTCACAATCACTGCCCTCACTGTTTTCAAATAGTTCATCCGCGATCTTGTGTTCACTCTCGTCGTCTGCGTGAATGGCATCGCCGAGAACGTCATCTTAATCCGCGTTGTCCACTTCACCGAAATCATCATCCCATACGATGTCGTCTTCGGGACCATCCATGGCGTACATATTTTAATACATTGTGTCGATCTTTAATAAGTGAGCCGGAACGTAACGTGGTATCCTCGTAAACTCTCTCGCACGTATATAACTTGGAAGCAAAGCGAGAACTGTATCGATACTGCTGATAATATAGTAAAAAGTTACGCTGATCTTTATACAAAAAAATAGGTGCGTATTATGTATGGTGATGAGACAGTTTTCACATTTCATTCGTAAAAACATGGGTGCGTATTATAATTGGAAAATTACGGTAATTAGATTTCTTGTTGCTGGGTTCATGAAGACAATTGTATGCGTCGATGATGACTGTTTTTGGTCTGAAAAAGAAGAAAACTACAGAAAAAAGTTGGTCAGCTCGAGTTTTTTTATGCGTGATCCATCGAATAAATGAATTGCGACAAAATTTTATTTTATTAAAAAACGGTCGAGTCACTGGAAGAGACTTGAGAACTTTTTATAAGTCGAACGCTTCAATGTTTGCGTTAACATATTTATCTTATTTAATTTGTTTTCTTTTATGATATGATTGCTAAAAAATGTTCTTTTTGTTAGTTTTCTACTTCAATGTTTTCTGTAAAGTTCTGAGATAATAATGGTTGTCAAATTTTGAAAAATATATTGTGCAGTGTGTGCCAATAATTTTGCATTTGATGTATGCGTGACACATTAAAATAACCTGGATTAAATATATTTTATTCTTTACTATAATGTTATCACCTAATTATCATAAAAATTGTTAGATTTATGTGACTGGCAGTGACATTTCTGTCTTTGATCGTAAAAACATTTTTTAAACAGTTTAAAATAGAAGATTTTTGCCTCATTATCGAAAGCTAAATGTGTTAGAAGTTTGCTATTTCTATGTTGGTGTCACTTGTTTGTTGACATTGAGTAGTTGACCAAATAGGCTCCAGATGGCATGACCCATCCTATGTAACAGTAGGGATGTAGTTCAGAGTAAGATACACTGACACATCGAATTGCAGTCAAATTGAACTTGGTTTCACATGCTTGTAAGTGTGTTTTTCTATCATATTCATCAAAGAAATTATAATTTATTTAGTACGGGTTCTATTTAAAAAAAATATTATCAAATGCATCATAGACTCTTTGCATGCTGTTCCTCGTTATTGTCGGTTATTCTATCAATCATTATTATAGGTTCTATTTTTGCTCATGTTTTGTAATTTTTCCTTAGTATTTAATTGTTACACATGGTTTTATGTTATATTAGTAGTTTATATTATTATATATTTTACATAATACACTTATTGCCGCCGGAATTTCTTTTTGTGCGCCTTTGATTCGCTCTTATGCGGTTACCCGGTCAGTGCAATACAAATGAAAGAAAGTTCTCCACTACACCGCAAGGCGACCATTCAGTCTCTCATCGTCTCTTATGCTTTGCATATTAGTACTACAGTAAAAGAGATGAGATGGGAGTGGATATTGTAGAGTGGAGATAAGATGGAGATTTCGTGTGATACTGTTTGAGCATACTAGAGATGTATTGTCTCTTTGCCCGTGGAACTTGCGTTGGGCCAAGACAACCCTCCAGCATTTTAAATCTCCATTATCATGTCACCCACAACAGACACCACTTATATTCGTCTGCTTCCTTTTATTGGCGAGTATAATTTAGCGTTAATTGTTTTAAATTTGTATTTAGCGCATAAGAATTCGTTATGGAGCGAAAGAAGAGCCACTTGGAGGGGGGTTTGGATTGCTTGTGGAACGTATCCGTATCTTTTACATGTAAATATGGGTTCTGTTTATGCGAATTCACTTTGTGTCACTTTTCTGGAATGCAACCCCCGTGTAAAGAGAGGGAAGCTTGTATTTTTCATCCTGGAAGTTAATCAGCTCTTAAAATTACTTGGTGTAGTAGCTGTTGATAATTAATTATTCTCGAGAGAGGGAAACGTGTCAGATGTGATGGGTAAGCGTGGATTAACACTTTCGGGACCGCCAATGCATATGCTGCATCCTAGCAAGTGCGTACGCCTACCCGCCAATGCAGCATATGCGTCCAAGGTCCCAAAATTTCTAAGCTGTGAATGAGCTGGTAAGGGCAGTTTTGGCTCAACCTTCACTGCGGTAATAATTAGGATATGGATTTTTCAGGTTTAAAAAATATATCATTCGGAGGGTAAATATCGGGTTTTATTATTTTCCTTTTCATTCGGGTTAAAATCTGGTATAAATAAGTTACAGATTTTTCGAGGTTTTAAAAAAAGTTCAATCTCGGATAATTTTCGGGTTTTATTATTTTGTAATTTGGACAAAATGATTTTTAACCCTTTGAGTGCCATGCCGATTTCAGCAATTTTGCATCAATCTCGAAGAAAAATCGCATACACACCATTTATTCATATTTTTGTGTTTCTTTCAGTAATTGAACAGATGATTACAAATATTAATTATATTAAGGGAATGTAAGAGTTCATCTTGTGAGTTTTTTGTTCAAAAAAGTTTTATATTTAATTCTTTTAGTAAAAAAATGAAAAGTCAATTTTATATTCAATAAAGTATAGTATTTTATTATTTTCGCTAGTATGTTTAACTTATTTTCATAAAGGCAAGACATCCAGGTAAAACATTTCAAAAACTCGCAAAAATTATTAAAAATTGAAATTACAGAAAAATATTATTTTGCATAACTGCAATTTCAGCAGTTTTTCGTCAGTCTCTTTGAAAAATCACATACATGCTATTTATTCATACTTTTACGTGTTTCTTTCAGTAATTGCACAGATGATTACAAATATTAATTATATTAGTACAGAATACTAAGTATTCTACAGAATTTTAGATGATAAATTAAAAATATTTCAAGATTGATATAACGTTACGATAAATTTTTTTTACGAAATAGTTCACAAAAAAAATTTTTATGCAGTACCTGAGATAACAGTAGATGAATCCACTTGCATTTTATGTCCAAAAACTGGAGATAATTCGACAATAATGAATGAAATCTAACACTACTGCGATGCGCACTCTAAAACACCAGGCTAGCTACTGACGAAAAAATAGCCGTCGACCTTGCAGTCAAAATGAAATTGAAAGAGAATCTTTCCATTTGAGACGTAATACAACGTTGCAGGGAAAGCTTATCGGATGTCAATTCAACGGTTATCAGAGTTATCTCGACCACAAAGAAACTACAATGTCAGCGTAAACAAGCGCGACCGACAGATCGGCCGGTGGCATTTTTCGACAGACCAGGTTGGCGAGGCACTGGGGATGTCGAAGCTCTCTCTGTAGCTGAAGAAGGAGTAGTTCCGAAAGCTTCTACGTTTGTGATGTTTCTGTGATTTAGTGTTCTTTTACGTGTGTTGCTTCGACATCCCCGGTGCCTCGCCAACCTGAAGTCGTCTGATTGGTGAGTGTTCACTGGGTTTCCTCATCCCAACACCTTGTTGACATCCATATATATATATATATATATATATATATATATATATATATATATATATATATATATATATATATATATATATATATATCCTCCGTAAGAAGCAGCTATTTATTATAGATATCCTCCATAAGAAGCTGCTAATTATAGTAGATATGGATATCATATATCATGTATATATATGTTCCTCCTCTGTAAGAAGAGTTTATAAATAATATATAATTATATTTGTTTTGTTTATAAAAATTAATTTTTATATTGTCGCTTGTTTTCTAGGTTTCAGACACTGGATGGCAAGACAATCAAAAATGACTGTGGGCATTGTCTCCGCCTTGTTTTTAATACACTGGTTTTCGAACACAGCCGCTTCAGAGACACTTGTAGGTAAGTGCATTTCAAACTGTTTATTACAAACACGCATAACCTTGCCACTGCAATTTACAACTAAAGTTGATTTCTTTTTCATTATTTTCAATGTTTAAAATAAAGTTAATTCCATGGTAGCTTTAATACCTATGCCACTTCTGCACAAATCAATGATTATATTTTTTAGTGTTTTTTTACTTTCTTCATGTACGTAGTTTAGGGGAAAGTATTGTATTCATGAAAAAAATCCACTTCGAGATTTCAACGGAAACATACGTTTTGAGATCCCCTGAACACGTTTCGACCATTTTCTCAATGATGTCTGTGTGTATGTGATAGATTTTTGTGGGTGCTCTAACTAAAAAACTGTTAATCGGGTCAAAGCGAAATTTTATATTTAACATTTTTATAAAAGTCACAAGAACTGATTAGTTTTTGGTAAAAATCGGTCAACTGGACTCTTGTCACTTATCCATTATTTTTTAATATTTGCTTTAATATTTGGTAAATGTAAAAATATATTGGAATTAAAGTTGGAGGAAATTTAATTTTCTACAACTTGTGTTTGAAACAATTTTCCATATAATGCATTGTTTAAGAGATATCTGATATTTTTAGCTGCCACCACCACGCCACCTACCAAAAACTATTGTTAACAATTAGTAATGCTCCTTTTTATTTTTTTAATTGTTGGAGCGTTGTGGCTATATCCAATAACAGAAGGCTATGGTTTGAATTTATTTCTGTTCTTGGTAAAGTCTAAAATTTTCTCGCAGTTTCTTAAAATATTTATTATTACGTAATCTGTTTGGAATTTTTAGAAATATTACAGATATGGAGAAAGTCATGTGGCGGCCACATCAGATGTTTTTAAATTCATGTGTGTTGGTTTGTCTGTCTGTCACTTGACAAAACCACACATGAGGGAATTTCACGTTATGGAATTACACATGATGGAATTACATGTACCGTAAACACAGGTCTACAAGTTGACCTTTGAAGCTTAAAAAAAATCCTGTAAAACCATGGGGTTGCCTTACACATCAGGTGTAAAATGAGAACCATAAACTTTAGCGTGTTTTTCGATGTAGAGGACCGCCATTTTGAATCAGCTGTTCAAATGTTTATTATTTACGTATTTAGCAGACCAAATTTAGAAGATTTGTAAAATGATTATTTAAAACAAAAAAATCTAATGTGGCCACCGCATGACTTTCTCCATACCTGTAATATTTTTAAAAATTACAAATAGGTTACATAATAATAAATATTTTAAGAAACTTCGAGAAAATTTTAGACTTTACCAAGAACAGAAATAAATTCAAACCATAGCCTTCTGTTATTGGATATAGCCACAAAGCTCCAACAATTAAAAAAATAAAAAGGAGCATTACTAATTGTTAACAATAGTTTTCGGTAGGTGGCGTGGTGGTGGCAGCTAAAAATATCAGATATCTCTTAAACAATGCATTATATGGAAAATTGTTTGAAACACAAGTTGTAGAAAATTAAATTTCCTCCAACTTTAATTGCATTACATTTTTACATTTGTCAAATATTAAAGCAAATATTTCAAAATAACGGATAAGCGACAAGAGTAAACACCCCCTTCCGGCTGACCGATACTTACCAAAAACTAATCAGTTCTTGTGACTTTTATAAAAATGTTAAATATAAAATTTCGCATTAACCTGGTTAATAGTTTTTGAGTTAAGAGCGCCCACAAAAAAGCTGTCACATATACACAGACAATCGAGAAAATGGTCAAAACATGTCCAGGGGACCTCAAAACGTGTATTTCCGTGAAATCTCGAAGTGGATTTTTTTCATGAATACAATACTTTCTCCTATACTACGTATATGGAGAAAGTAAAAATTCAAGAATGGTTTTTTTCTAAATTGCAATTTAAAAATCATGAAATCTTTCGCTATCTGCATCCAACTCATAGAAATTGTAAAATTCAACCTCTGAAACATGTTACGATATCGGGCTCGTTGTGATCTGCAATAAATGATCAGACATAGATATCATACAGACGATTCGACATCCTCCAATATAAAATTAATTGGATGGTTACAATTATTATTTTGTCCTGTCCCCTCTTTCCCTTGCCCAGCAAGGATTTATGTATTTAAATAGACAACCTAAGGCCATTGTGGGGAGTCTAGTAAGTGACCTTGAGCAGTCTTTTCAGAAGCGTGTGGTACCCTCCTGTGCGGACAGGTAAAAACTGACGTAAAACAATAGAAAGGGTTTCAAACTCATAATTATCCGACAAATTTTCCTCCCAGGCATTCCAGTTTTACTCGTTATATCCGAGAAGCATGCTCATAAAATCTGAGAAATTTCTTTACATAATTTTAAGTACAGGAAATGTTTATTTGATTTTTGCTCGCTGTAGCAGGGAACTCGTTATATCCGAGTCTCACTGTATTTGGATGGAGTTTAAAATTTGTCACAAAAAAGTCTGCTGGATGACATAATTATGACTTACAGTTTCAGAAATAATAAGGCGTTCCGATGCTACCGCATGGCTGGTAAAGAACGCCTAAAAATTTGAGAAACTCCTAAGCATAAGATCACATTAAATTACAGTGTAGGAGTTGTTTCCTTCATTTGCATCACATATTTTCTTTACATTGATCGCTACGACGATTCCATCGACAAACAATTTGAAATCCATTTTTTCTCTTCCATGCTCTTATATGATCTGTGAGCTATAGATTAAAATATTTATTCAAATGGAGGACTACATTTACCACAAAAAATACAACGTGATCTCATAATTATGACATAGATTTGGGGATAAAAATTCAAGAACTGCCCTTTCTATACCGTTCCATACGTATTTCCCATTAAGAACGCCTTTGAAATGTCTGCGTATTCCATTTATGGAGTATACTTTTCCAACTTGTTTTATAAGAAGATTACATTGTGTGGGGTCCATCTGTTCTAACGTATATACCTTTATTTGCAGGAAGTCGAGAATCCTGTACGAACGAAGGGGGTGAGGTGTCCGTAGACAGCATAAAGGACATGAGATGCTTCACGTGCATGTGCAAGGTACGTTCCCTTTGTTTAACCTTGTTTGTTTTGCGTTTTAAGTGTAGCATGCTTTTTTACCCGTTTGAAAAATAAATAAAGGTATGCAAGTAAGCTTAGTAAATGAATTGTTGTAGTCCATTCCAGCATTTTGTGTGGGTGAGGCGTGTCTACAGTGACCCGTGGGGTGAGGGGAAGTAAATACCAGCAAATAAGAGGTCGTAAATTTCCCTCTTCACTCGAAATTTCTCATTCGACTCATCAATTCCATAGCACCGTTGCGCAGCAAAATTAGATGTTTCTTCCGCAAATGTGGTCTCTTTCCTCTTCAGTTCTGCAGAATAATGTGTTCATCTCCTAATGGATTATTGTAAACAACTGAAAATCTTGCCATACTGAAGGACTGAAATTTACGCTTGCAAATGCACGAGGAAGTGACGGTTCTAGTCCATTCCAGCATTTCATGCGGGTGAGGCGTGTCTACAGTTAGACCCATGGGGTGAGGGGAAAAAAATACCAAATAAATAAATTTCCTCCTCTGCTGAAAATTTCTTGACAAGCACTGTTGACACGATTGCTCACACTTTCCAATCATATTTCGACGACGGCGGAAAGCATGAACATCTGGATCTATTGGAGCATAGAACTTCACTCGTCAGCACCTACTGATGAACTGAGCAAAATTGGAAACTTGGCAACATACCGTCGTAGCCAAAGCGAAATAACCCGAACGTGAGTGGAATGCTTCGAGTCCCAGCCGCACGAGCAGTAGAAACAGATTATAGTCTATATAATTACGCAGTATTTCTCACTTCCAACAACTTGAACGATAATTGCGAATCAAAGTCAAGGCATGTAGTACCATTTTACCTGTAGCTAGCAGAGGGAGGGTATGATGCATGTAGTCCGTGGGGAAGGCAAGAAAGTTTCGCGAAGCAAGGCACAGTTTTGGGTGTCATTGTCGCCAGGGATAGAGTCCCTAGTGAATATGAAAATATAATTATAGGTGACCCCCGCCAAGCACGGGGGTTACGTTCCAGCCAATGGCTGCGCATGGCGATTCCACGTTTCGCAGAGTACTGTTGTTATGGTAAAAATGGGGTTAGGTTCCGAAATCTTTTATGGTAGACATTAAAACCAAAATCCCTCATATAAATTGTAATGTTTATTTTTACAAAAAGATTAACAATTTCATGCCTTATTTTTAAACGTATTCAAAACAAAATGCTGCATAGAATACATGGAAGTAATTTTTGTTTCTCTGTTAATCTTTGCTAGAATGGGTTATTTTCATAAATACGCTGGACTGGCCTAACCAAAGGGAATCCAATAAACTTGTCAAAGGGAAATGAGAGCTTGGTAAAAGGACCGAGTAAACTTCTTTTGAAGAAAAAATTTCATCAACGTGCTAAAATAACACTACTGATTGTGAGTCGGATATACCCCATTAGTGCAAATCCGCGCACAGTGATGTTGCGTTAGTGCGGGGGTCACCTGTACTATAATAATAATATAGGAGTATCAAAACAGTCCATGTCATAATTCCCGAAGAGGGATGTTTATCCAAATTAGTCAAAATTCCGGAATCATTCTGCGGCAATGTGTGCAGGTCATAGAATTCGGGAATACTGAAGGTCAACTGTACATTTAATAGAACAGGGGTGGTCAACCTGGGTCTGAGCAGGAGCCACAACGCTGCAATGCAGATTGCCGAAGAGCCACAGTAATGAGATGATGAAAAATATTTAACACATAATGTAGCTTCAGATGCATATCATTATAAATAGCTGCTTCCATTGCAGGAATCCTTTTCATAAGCTTTTTCTAACTATATAAAAGAAGTATAATGCCTCTAAAAGTCTGCATTTGATGCTTAACGAGCTCATTTTCTTTTCAGAATGGCTTTGTCGAATGCCAAAGGGAGAGATGCCCCAGCCAGCTCGGATGTTTCATGTTGCTGGAACAGGAAAGGGACCAATGCTGCCAACTTTGCAAAGGTAATTATACTCTGTTTCAAATGACTTGGTACAGTTACAGTAAAGGCACGTAATCGGGAAATGTGTACATTTACCGGTATATGTGCATATTTACCACCAAGCTCGGTAAATGTAAGTTTAAGTTTCCAGAAATACGTATTATCCATACATTTCCTGATAATGTGCACTTTTACCGATGTGCCTTGGTAAATGTGGAAATAAGTGAGAATGAGAAATTCTACACTTTAATAATTACGTTAATTTGTAACAAAACTCATCGAGGGTTCGGCTCCACTGGTATATATCAAGATGAATGCTTCCCAACCCGAGGGGGGAACACAGTGAAAGTGAGGAGGAACGAAAAACACTTTGACTAACTTACCCAACCTGGTGGGGCCATTTACCACGAAATTTACACATTTACCAGACAACACACATTTACCGTACTTCTGTTTGGAAATAAGTATGAATGAGAAATGCTACACTTTAAAAATTATGTTGATTTATAACAAAAATCATCAAAGGTTCGACTCCACTGGTATATATTAAGATGAACGCTTCCCAACCCGAGGGAGAAACATAGTGAACATGAGGAGGAACCAAAAACACTTCGACTAACTTACCCAACCCGGTGGGGTCGAGTAAAATTTGTCTTCATGTTTAAATTTAGTTTAGTTGTGCCCATTTACTACAAAATTTACTCATTTACCAGACAATGCACATTTACCATACTTCTGTGTGGAAATAAGTATGAATGAGAAATGCTACACTTTAATAATTACATTGATTTATAACAAAAATCATCGAGGGTTCGATTCCACTGGTATATATTAAGATGAACGCTTCCCAACCCGAGGAAGGAACACAGTGAACATGAGGAGGAACCAAAAACACTTCGACTAACTTACCCAACCCGGTGGGGCCGAGCAAAATTTGTCTTCATGTTTAAATTTAATTTAGTTGTGCCCATTTACTAAAAAATTTACACATTTACCAGACAATGCACATTTACCGTATTTCTAAACTGCAACAGATGTTCATGCCGCCGTCATGTTGTGGCCTGTGTTGCGACGTTTATCCACATTTACCAGTGTGTCTAGGTAAATGTGTACATTTCCCCAATCAGTAAAAGTATGTTATACTTACATTCACCGTGACATATATATGTATTAGATATTTTGAATCTGTCGGTCGAATGATGCCTTTTTTTTCAAAAGGATGCGTTTGGGACGGCGTCGAAAGGCCTTCGGGGACTGAGTGGACCGACCACGATGATCCTTGCAGGGTGTTTAAGTGCTTAGGAGGGGTCATAACGGAGACCAGAGTGACTTGTCACACCCCCTGCCCATCACCTCAACTTCCAAGAACTGGGGAATGCTGTCCATCATGCAAAGGTAAATGGTGAATAAGACATCGATCTTACTCTTCGATGTGTGGGAAAATAAAATTTGGTACACAACTTTTGGTGTGTGAAGCATGAGAACTCTTGTAATTTGTACATGGTGATTTAATAAAGTAATCATGATTCACATCCTAGCTATTAGCAGTATTGATGGATCATCTGCGGACTAATTTAGTCTACTTTCCAGAATGGAAATGGGCTTATAGTTTCGTCGTTTTGTCTGTCTGTCCGTCCCCCTTATTAACTTTTGAACCAATAGACTGATTTTCATGAAATTTGGTGGAAATCTCTTGCTACATGGGCTGAGCTCCCGAGGATAGTTTTTGTTGTGAAGATTGAAGTCCCGGGTTCGATTCCAGGAACTCTCATTCCCATTTGATTTACATGGGATATCTTAAGCCCATCGTGCAGGGTAATTTTCTCTCGCACGTTAAAATATCTTAGGATTGTAATATTGTAGCTGGATTTGTACTATTCTCTCAGGAAAGTAGTGGAGATTGTAATTTTTATTGTAGAATTTTGCTTATCAATCGTGTTTCTTTGAATTTTGCATAAATGTGGCATATCGCTCATTAAGGGTACTGCCATTGCAACGACTATTGTTGGGCTCAGATTCGGTATAATCTATTACATAAACGTGTTATTTTCGCAACACAAACGTGTGATCAAATTAGTTTTCCATTCAAATGTATTTGTAATATTTTATAGAATTATATTTGGGAACACAAAGAGTAACCCATCTGCAGTGATTTTAAAGTATTAAAGCCAATGTAAGTATTTAATAATTAATTATCCGGAAAGTAGGCATAAGTTCCATGTTGATCATCTTGTTCTGTCTTGTTATTAAATTATTCAGAGCTATCAGAGCTACATTGGAAGTTTCACCCTTAATAACTTTGTATGAATTAACTAAGGGATATAATAGTCAAATTAAAATTTTTATTTATTAGACGAGGGCTGATCAAAAACATCCGGGACTGAATTTACTGCTGGGAATTGATGGATCGTCTGTGGACTAATTAGCCTACTTTCCAGAATGGAAAAAGGCTTATAGTTTCTTTGTTGTGTCTGTCTGTCTGTCCCCCCATCCTATTAACTCTTGAACCGATAGACCGATTTTCATGACATTTGGTGGAAATCTCTTGCTACTGGGGCCGATCTCCTGAGGATAGTTTTTGATTGAAAGTCCCCTGCCACCTTCATCATGCCTTAACTATGGCACTGTACTCGACATCATATTCAGTAAGTTTCGTCAATGTGTCAACTCATGCGGTTTAAACGCAGAAGGCTGAGATCATTACATACTAGATGTGGTCCATTCGCAAGTGTGGTGCAGGCCTAAATGCAGGCCGGCTTCAGACATTTTGCCGCACTAAGGCAGGAAATGATTGCCCCCCCTCCCCCCTGTTCCTTGAGTCTCCGATGATGAAGAATTTTACTAAATCATTAATATATAAAATTATCACACAATCGTGCCAAAATTCATTTTACTTACCGTATTGTCCCAAATATAACGCGATGTTTTTTCCCAATAAATGACATTTTAAAAGTAGCCCTCGTGTTATATTCAAGTACTAGTGATTTTAAAAGATGTAAAATCGTGTTTCGAAAAACCATACATTTCGCACATCTGTTTACGAAGTACAAGATGTGTTCTTGTTACATTGCAGACACATTAGGCGTACGTTACAATGTACTTGAAAAGCATTTGAGGTGAGAATAGATCGAATTCAGTCAGCGACTGAACCCCTCGATAGTCATTGCATTGAAGCTATAAAGTGCGTCGGCGTATTCTTTGTAACTGCCTTAGCGAGTTTTTACCCATCCGTTATTTTAACAATTGGTTACAAAAGGTTGTTGATCATGTTGAGAGTAAAAAGGTTCTTCCAAATCTCAGGTTAACAGAGAAATCCGACGAAATTATCACGTGAATTTTAAAATAGTTGCAGTTAAATCGGTGTTGTTAAAATCCACCGTAAATGAGAAATCTTCTTCTTCTTGCAGTCACGGCCGAAGGGCAAAAACTGACTCCCTAGGTAATTTTAAATCGTGAAAGGATGCCAAAGGAAAACTCAGGTGTAATTTTTCACGCACAGGAGAAGGGGTGGATGAATGAGGAACTTGTGTTAGATTGGCTGAAGGTTGTTTGGGGTCGCGTTATACTCAAGGTTTTGTTTTTTCTTGAAAAACTTTCCATAAATCTTAGGGTCGCGTTATATTCGAGGTCGCTTTATATTCGGGACAATACGGTAATTTAGAAGAGATATGTTAACTACATATATTGGATCTCCGTTTATTGTTTTCTTTCTTTTCCGTAGCCATACGGACTGTGTTAAAGAGTCACAAAGGGTACATTGTGTGTGTTTCCCTTGGTTTTCCCTTAACTCCCTCCAGTTTTTGCAAATGTGTCTCTTTGAGCAGGGTTGGCACCAATGGCGTAACTAGGGCGGGGCATCTGTCCAGGGCACAACTAAAGAAGGGGTGCAAAAATTGTTGATGGCAAGTTGTGCGAGGTTACATGGTACAAGGACAAGAGCGATTTCACTACTATACTTGTTTCAGACAATACGCATAGCAGAAACTATATATTTCGATGATGCTATTGCTGAGTTGGCTGCATAAAAACACGTAGAATAACTCTTCGATATTAAAATGTTTATACTTTCTGCCTTTAAATTATGTATGTATGTAATTATATTTATAATTATGTATTTATAGTGAGAAATTATATCATTTATAGTTCATTTTTATTTATTAATTGTTCAGCCAAAAACCATATAGTAAAAAATATTGTCATTAGAGAATTTTTTATGGGCGCATATTTGTTAGTTTGCCCCGGGTGCTAAAATACCTAGTTAGGGTGCTGGTTGCCACCCCTGCTGTAAGACCAAACTTGGCAAGAGGGAACGGTGTCAGTGTCAGGCGTGAGGCCGCCCCTTCGACCCTGCACCCTGAGGCGATTGCCTTGCTCGCTTACTGTCCGAAGCCGGCCCTGCCTAAATGTCCTCTATCCTTACCACAGGTTGTCTAATAAATGGGCAGGAAGTGGGCCCCGAAAGAGACGCTACCATCCCCGAAGATCCTTGTCTCAACTGTCACTGTCACGAGATCTCGGTTGACGGCGTCGTGCAGCGCAGCCTCACGTGCACCAAGGTGGCCTGTCCGGTGCTTCAGTGTCCGCCTGCGAGGCAGTTCACGCAGACAGGGCAGTGCTGTCCAACTTGCAAAGGTTTGTGCATTATATTGTCGAAGAGTTTTCCTTAATTGAAGGCTTGATGTAATGTAATATTCCGCTTTACGTCGGAGATGCATTTCAGAAAACTGCGACTAATAACAAAACGACAGAGCGAAACATATTTTTCCATAAGAACAATGATAAAAGCAGGTGTTACGTTCCTGGCAGATATTTCACATTTATGAAATTATAATATTAGTATTTTTATGAAAAATGTTGGAAAGGTGATTTGCTCAAAATGAAGATAAATAATAATTATTATAAATAATAATAATGAGTGAAATTTCTGTACCTAGTGAGCAAAGTTTAAACTACTGCGTAACATTGCTCACACATTTGGCCATTCGGTAGGGAGCGGACCCAGATCGCAGAATGCAATTAAACACGTCATTAAATTAATTTATATAATTAATAATAAACATGAAATTAAAATACGAATAGTGAGGTTTATTGTTATAGTGATAATTTATGTACAACAATTGGAATTTCTGAAATTTTGCTTTTAGCACTTCACAAACAACGTATCTGCGAAGTAACGCAACTTATAACGAAACATGTTCATTAATTGATTGACGATGTATATGAAACACAACACATAGCGGGACAACGTATAGCGGGGTATTACTGTACTGTATTTTCTTGCCAGTCAAGTAAATTTTTCTGAGAAAAATGTTGCGTTTATGCTCAAGTATTTTATGAAAATGTTTCTCAAGTCTTTTTCCATCCGTCGACCCTATATAATTCGCTTGGTTGTGCGTCAAGTGTAATGCTTGGCTGTGGCAATGCTCTTGAAGAGTCGTTATAAAAGAGTCTGAGAATCTAGAACTATTTATGACTGACTATAATGCTATTTTTAATAGACTATCCGAGTAGGTAGAAGATTGAAATTTGGCGGGAACGTTTGGTTCTTATAGTAAAAGCCATTTATGAATAAAAATCCCCAGAAAAGACCTGGGCTCAACTCCAGTATGAAATTTCTACTTTCCATAATATACCGTATTGACCCAAATATAGTGCGATGTTTTTTTCCTCAATATGTACCTTTGAAAGTCCCATTCGCACTATATTCGAGTACTTGTTGCATTCGTACTATATTCGAATGCTTGTGTCTTTAAAAAATATCTGCGTATCGGCGCGTTTCATGATGCGTGCTTCAGCGCATATGTTTATAATTGCTACATTGTAAGTGAATTGGACATTCATGTTACGATGCTACATTGTACAGATGTACTCGGTAGGGGTCTGAGGAGACTTGAAAATAGATGAAGATCAAATTGCAGCAACCACAGCACCGGCACAACTTCACGCAGGGTTTTGAAAATTTTAGTACCGATAATTCATGAGATATGCCATTTTTCCATAAACTGAAAAAAAATTCTCCAAAAGAAATCTGGCGTTTAAAGGTTAAATAAATTAAACAAAATTTTAATAATTTTCCCCAGGTAGAATTTTATTTAAAAGGGGATGAAAATCTCCCCTGGGCCTCCATTTGGATTCAACACTGCAGTTGCGGCTGTTGTACTGCGACGCAACTGTCTCATTTTGCATTAATCTCTCGTAATTCGCAAAGTACTTGGAATATAAAAGCGATACGATACCTCTTAGGTGACGCTGCTGCTGCCAACAGGAATTCAAATATAACACAGTGGTAAAGTGACGAGAAAATTCTTACAGCTATATTAGAGTGACATTATACAAAACAGAAATATCATTATATATCGACGTTTCTTACAGAGGAGGAGGAGATAACTTATAATATATAGGAGGATACTAATGTTTAGGCACTTCCAGATGAGTAGGAGATTCGAAATTTTTTTCTTAGGTAGGATTTTGTGCAAAACCGACTAGAAAAAAACGAAAATATTGGAAAAGTGCAACAATGCGGCCGCTAAAAATTATTAATTGTTTAAACAAATTTTCAAGGTTTATGTATTTTCGTATGTGCTACGGAGCTGAAATTTTTTTTATAGGTAGGAAATGTAAAAAAACGAAACAGGGCTTATACAAATTTTGATATTTTAATTTGTTTGGCAGTTAAAAATTCTTAAAGTTTAAACAAATAGGTAAATGTTTAGATACTACGGGACAAGTTAGAAAGCTGAAATTTTAAAGTTAATTAGAGTTTTGTCTATTTAAACGAATAAACATTTCACTGTATCTATGAAATTCTTACTGCGGCCGTTAAAAATTATTTAAATTTAAACAAATAGATAAATTTGATTTCACTTCTAAATGTGCTACAAATTTAAAATTTGGCGTAAATGTGTGGAATTATTAACCCTATGTGGAAAACGTATAATATTCATAAAATTGCAAAAGTTAGCAATTGTTTTATTCCATAAGGAAAACAAGAAACTTGGTCCCTAAGAGAAATCATTTGAATTAAAGAAATATTTCCCATGATGAAAGTATCTCTCTAAAAAATTAATGTTTTTTCAAGGTGAGATGAAATGCTTGCAGTATGCAAGCACCTTCTACTAGTACAAATATACTCAGTGGAATTATCCACTTGGAGGGATAACAAACCCTATGTGGAAAACGTATAATATTCATAAAATTGCAAAAGTTAGCAATTGTTTTATTCCATAAGGAAAAAAAGAAACTTGGTCCTTAAGAGAAATCATTTGAATTAAAGAAATATTTCCCATGATGAAAGTATCTCTCTAAAAAATTAATGTTTTTTCAAGGTGAGATGAAATGCTTGCAGTATGCAAGCACCTTCTACTAGTACAAATATACTCAGTAGAATAGAGAGATAACAAACGGTACAAAAAGTAGTGGAACAACAACAACAGGGAAATCTTCCGCTGGCCGGTTTAAGCTGCTCTCTCACTGCTTGCTCGTCCTCATGTCTTCCCTCTATCTCCTTCCTCCTCTTCAGGTTTTACACTCGTGACTGACGGCTGGCAGTCCGCAACATTGCCATATCGAAAGTCCGCTCGTTCGATCTGTTCTCGAGAAGAGGGCGCACCACTCGCAAAAGTCGATTGGTTAAATCCCACGATGGTAGCGTTCTCTTCTGGGCTAATGTCTGTTGCTTATAAAAATAGGGACTCGGCACATGTGTGCAAAGCCAAAGTATGTGTGTATGCCGAAGTGATGGGGAACTCGATAAACTGTCGTAGGGTAAAACGCTGCAGTGCCACGTGGTATGCTATCATGTGTTGTGTCATCAATTGCTTCATTTGAGTGGTAACGAGGAAATTAATGAATCTTTTTTGGCAGGCAGCAGGCCTTTGAGGACTCCGCCACGTAACAAGTGCGTCTTGGTCACGGAATTGAAGTCGGAAGGGGAGATTTTCTCGCAGACGGTATCGAATCCAACCTCGATGCCGTCGACCACATTGTCGCCGATGCTGCTTTTGTCAGAAAGGGTGTCCAATCCACTCGGTCAAGGCTTGGTGAAAAAGGTAAATTTTTACCTGCAGTGTGACATTTATTTTCCATCCATTCCCATTTAAAAGCATTCGACTTGTTGTTTGGTAGTTGATATTTTTCAAATATAAGCACTTTTTCAATTGCTTATATTTTTAGGCAGGTTTCCAAAGGAAACAGCCTTATGAAATGGTCCTAGCGGTGTGTGTTTCCCCTACTGACAACTTTTGTACCAATGGACTGATTTTCATGAAACTTGGTATGAGGCTCGTCCTGCCAGGGCCCACCTCTGGGCTATATTTTCTTTGGCGAAGATTGAAGTCCCGGGTTCGATTCCAGAAACGTTTTTTCCCTATTCGTTTCACATGGGAAGTCTCAAATCCATCATGCAGGGTTGTTTTCTTTAATATATTAAAATATCTTAAAATTGTGATATCGGAGCGAGGTTTGTACTGTCCTAAGGGGAAAAGAATGTAGATTCTATTTCTTATTGCCGAATTTTGGTAATTGATTGTATTTTCTTGAATTGCTACTAAAATATAGCGTTTTTGCGTTTTAAATCGCATTTTATCAGTTTGTTGCCATGAAGACGATTATTACCGAACTAGGCTTGAGCATAGACCAGTGGGCAAATGGGTTTTTTTTTCCGCTCGATTACCCTTCAGTAATGGACAGTTAATCCAGACATATTAGCGTATAAACAGAAACATTTATTAAAATCGTTTATTTTGAAAAATACATTGAAAATATCAGAAAGAGATTTTGACATTGTTTTTAGTATTTTAAACCCGATAATGCTCTATTAATTTGCTTTCTAATTTTTCTTATTGATAAACTATGAGTGGTATTTATCGTATGAGAATTCGTTGGAGTGACTTACACATACTGAAACATTTCCTGTCAATATACGCAATCAATTCAGAATGTCATCTTTGGGAAAGCAGGCTGCATTAGTCCTGGTTTGGACTTCTTGTTTATTTCTGTCTCGCCGTCTGTATCAGCAATATCTCTTGAATCCTGCAAGCTGGAGAAGCCAAATTTTTCAGAATAGGTTTGTCTATATGAGGGCTAGGCGTCGTAACAATTTGGTTGACCTAGGATTAGCTGCTGGGGAATAATCGGTGTCAGTTTCCAATCCCTCGGTTTCATTTCTCCCTACCCATTAGATAAGCATGATATTGGTGCAGGGCATTATAAATTTGCATTTTTTACTTTCTTCATGTACGTAGTATGAGAAAGTATTGTTTTCATGAAACAAATCAAACTCGAGATTTCAACAAGTATTGTTTCATGTTTTAAGGTTCCCTGAACACGTTCTGACTAGTTTCGCGATGATGTCTGTCCGTCTGTATGTGATAGATTTTTGTGGGTGCTCTAACTCAATAACTATTAATCAGGTCAACGCAAAATTTTATATTTAAAATTTTTATAGCAGTTAGAAGATCTGATTGGTTTTTGGTAAAAATCGGTCGACCGGAAGTGGGTGTTTACTCTTGTCACTTATTTGTTATTTTGAAATATTTGCTTTAATATTTGATAAATGTAAAAATGTATTTGAATAAAAGTTGTAGGAAATTTCATTTTCTACAACCTTTGTTTGACACATTTTTCCATATAATGCATTGTTTAAGAGATATCTTATCTTTTTATCTGCCACCACCACGACACCTACCGAAGACTATTGTTAACAATTGACGCTTAGTTACGTCTTAGTAATGCTCCTTTTTCTTTTCTTAATTGTCAACCGGAAGTAAATATTGACAACGATCCCAGAGCGAACAACATGTAATTTGCCATATATATATGGAGAAAGTCATGTGTTGCCCACAGCGGTTTATTTTTACAACAAAATGCTTTTTATTTGAACATTTTAGTACCAATAATTCATGAGATGCGTCATTTTTCATAAAATGATTGAAAATTCTCCAAAATAAATCAGGCATTTGAAGGTTAAACCATGTATTTCCGTTGAAATTTTGAAATTGATTTTTTCGCCAAAACAATACTTTCTCCTATACTTCGTATGGAGAAAGTAAAAATCAACGATCCGTTGTAACTTTGTTGTGATTTTCTTTCTACAGCCTGCCACTGATGAAGCCGGTACAGCACCAGGGAACTGTACAAAATGCACCTGTGGTAAAAACGGTACGGTGCACTGCCTTAAGGAAACGTGTCCTGTTTTAGAATGTCCCATGGAACGGAGAGTTTGGCCAATCATAGTGGATTCGAAGGGAGCTAAGAGGCGGTCGTGTTGTATGAAGTGTATCCAGGAACAGGCTGAAGCGAGGAGGCAGTGCAGTCATTTGGGGAAGGTTTACAAGGTATGGAGGGGAGCTGGCATGTGCATAGAGCTAAGGGCAAGCACCTTCTACTAGTATTATATAAATAGAAAACGTTCCCGGTGATGAACCTATACGTAAAGTCAGAAATACGTAAGCCGAGTCACCTGTAAGTTGGGTACTGCCTATATATATTTTGTTCAGAAAATGGAAAAATTCAAAAACTGCTGTGTACAAGTTGCAAGGTTACAAGTTTTTGGAATTTGTACTGTACATCTTGTCACCGTAATTTTCATACAGTAATTACTGTTATTTCTACAGGAAGGTGAGAGGTGGGCATTGGATGCTTGTCGTTCCTGCGTCTGCTCATCGGGTGTGGTGCGTTGCGCGATGGAAATGTGCCCTCCGATCAACACGGTGGTGACAACAGCTGAAGGACAGCAGATAACGTCTGGGAGAGCGGCGACCCCGAACGTTGCTTGCCCACCAAACACGAGACTGTATCATCCGAAGGGGACATGCTGTCCGACATGTGTTGAGAGTATGTGGATTCAATGATAACATAATAATAACCTACTTCTTTATTTTTGTCTGTCCCTGTTATAGAAAAAAACAACCCTACCCTAGAAACCTAGCCCATTTGCATAATATTTTAGTGTATTAATTGATGTACAATAGAACCCCCAAATTCGCGGCTTCCAAATTCGCTTGCTTCGCAGTTTTGCTGGTTTCTCGACTACTTCTGCCATCAGTGTCCGCAGAATATGTAGCAGCAAAATGTTATCCCAAACAACTGTGAAAATACATTGAAGACAGTGGATCCACTCGACAGCAAGTATTCAACGTAGACGAGACCGTGGTTTTGGAAAAGAATGCCTTCAAAAACATTTTTGTCAATTGAAGCGAAATCAGCCCCTGGGTTTAAGGCAGCCAAAGACCGATTTAGCTCCTCCTATGTGCTAACACTTCAGGGGACTGCCTATGATTGTATACCAGTCTTTACACCCTCGGAGATTGAAGGAGAAAAATATTGAATGCGGTCTATCAGTGTTTCCGAGAGCTAGTCTGGGTTATAAGTGCGCTGTTTTTAGAATGGTTTACCAAGCATTTTTTAAAAGAGTAGAAATATACCTTCACCATCGTCATTGTCACCGCTATCCTCGTCATCATTGGATTTTTCGCAGATGGCTTCAATATCTTCATTTTAACTTCTTAAGGTATGATTACGCTGAGTGTAACGGCATGCTCGGCATGGGCTTCATTTAATGCATGAGTTTTTTTTGCTTATTACGTGATTCGATGAATAGTTTTTCGGTATATTCATTGCTAATCATGGTCTACGCGAAATTATTTCGGCAAACTGGCTCTACGACTATGGCAGATTTAAGCGACATTATATTGGTTCTAAACCACTTTCAGCCCACCATTTCATCAATTCTTGTCGTCAAAATAATGGAGAGCCGAGAACCTAAACCCCACTTTCTCATTGCTTCCATTTTCTCAGATTCCAAATTCGCGTTGTTTTCTGGAGGGTAACCCCCGCAGATTTGGGGGTTTTACTGTATTTTGTCATTTGGTGAAATAGAAGCGCAATTACAACACTATTACTATTATTTATGCATTAGCATTTTAGTATTTAATTTAATCCTCGGCTAAATTGAAATTCGTTTAAACTATGTTGATTTATATATTTAAAATCTTTATATATAGTTAAGACTATGCTGATTTATATATTACTAGTGTAAATTCCCGTTGAAATTCAACTGAAAAATTGGAACTTAAGATATTCAACTATATTGGAAGGAAGTGAGCTAAATCTGACACTTATACGAACGTTGGATAAGATAGATGAACAGGTTCTTGATATTTAACAGAATAAGACAATAAGAGTATACAATTTTTTAACCAAGTTAACAACATCTTTAACGTTTTATTCCAAAAAAATTAGCTATTATGGACTCACCAGATATGTTGATTTTCTGTATGAACAACAGTGCTGTTGGTCGCCAAGGGAACGTTTCAATAAAAACGCAAAATGTTGACAAATTTTCGAATATTTTATCGTTATGTGAGTGAATTCGATTCGAAAACAAAAATCGACGATAAGAATAAGAATCTTCGTTTAATTTCCTTTAAAACGGTTCTTATCCGAAGATCGTGCGTCAATTAGTTCTAATTTAATTTTGCAAAAGAAAATAAGTCTGCAAACATGAAATAGGTATATTTAAGATCCCTCTTATGGGAAATCCCATATTGCGTTCCAACCAACAAACCAACCAACAGATTAGGCTTTTATTAATAGTTTAATTCTTTCTTTGTGTTAGCTTTTAATCGTGTCAATTTTCTGCTTCTTTTCTCTTATGGAACACAGCATGTGCATGAAGGTTAGTTAAACATATTTACTCACTAGGATTCAGCAGTTGTAATGTAAATTTTATTTAATTTTGAAAGAATCGAGGATTTATTTATGCTGTTTGTTGTAGCAACAAAATTAAACAAACTAGAAACCCTTTTGTATAATTGGTTGATGTATATTGTTATTTGGAAAATAAATGAGCAATTACAACATTTAAAATCGAATCGAATAAAAAGAATGGTGCATAAAATTGTATAATGACACAATTTTTGTTCCCATTATACTAATTGGCTAAAATTCTAGTTTAAATATGTTATTGTAAATTAATGTTGTTTGCCTTTAGGATGTTGGTCCTTTTTCTGGGTTGCCTGAAAAAAATGTTGAATTGATATGTTATGTTAATGGTTGATGGGTTAAATAAGGAGTTTTACGTATTTTAAATCTTTTTTCTCCTTTCTACAGGTGATGGAGTTTGCTCGGTTTTCGGAGATCCGCATTATCGCACTTTTGACGGGAGGTTCTACAGCTTCCAGGGTGCTTGCAAATACTTGCTTGCGAGTGACCAGTGTAATGCATCGCATAACAGCAGCAGTAACCCGGGAACTTTCTCCATAAGGGTTACAAACGATGCGAGAGGCACCTTCACGTCATCCTGGACCAAAACAATTTCCATCAAAGTACGTAATTTCCAGTTAAACTGTCCAATTGAATCATAATCATCTTTATTTATTCATAAGAGCATATTCTTAATCTTTAAAAGTCGGAATTCTCATTATAACATGAGTTCAGGTATAACCTATACCACAGTATAACATAATAATCAGTACACCATAGTAATCAGTACAACATAATCCTCATTATAATGTAATCATCAGTACACCATAATCCCCAGTACAAAATAAGCCCTGATGCAGCTCAATATGTGCCTTAGCATAACATAATACCTGGCATAACATATCCACAACATAATATCCCAAACATGGCATACCACAACAGCATGCCCCAGCATAATATATCCCAAACATAGTATACCAACCAATATAACGTCTCAATATAACAACATCGTAACACCCACAACATATCATGCTCCCAGCATAACACCCAACATAACGTCCCCAATATAGCATGCCATCAGTACAATATGCCCCAATACAACATGCCCCTAATACAACATGCTCCGAACACAACATTCCCCAACATAACAAGCCCCCAAAACAGTATACTCCAGCACAACACGCTCCTAACACAGCATACTTCCAAAACAGCATATCCTCAACATAGCATACCTTCAACATAACGTGCCCCCAGCCTAACATAATATTCACCGTAACTGCCCAAATAAAAGCCGATGTTTTTTGTCAAAATCTATCATGAAAAAATCACCCCTCGTCTTAAATGCGAGACCAAAAAAAAATTTGGGGTTAGGGTTAAGTCTCGTAGTCACCCATAGATGGCAGCATGTTTCTCATTGCCGTCATGTTCTAATGATAGTAATATATTTTTCGTAAAGCAAATATTTGACCTACGATGAATATTAATGAATAAATAATAAAGCTAGAATATTGAATCTAGCAGTTGCCGTTTTTACCTGTTCTTTCGTTTCTAAATGCTATTGGATATTTTCTTTCGTTTCTCAGGGCTATGCATATGTATCATTAAGAATAGTTAGCAATTTGTATTATTTTTCATTATCCATTAAAAGAAGTTCCTATAAGTTTTACTTGGCTATTGTAGTTATTGCTATAGCCAATGTAATTTTTGTAAGCATGTTAAAACCTAATTCATGGAATCTATTAAAATTGCGAACATTGACTACGCAGACGATTATGCAAAATGCAATGATGGCTTTTGATGCTCAACTGTTTGAATTTCGATAAAACTTGACATGGAACATGTATAATTATAAAAATGCAATTTCTTAAGGCAATGTAAATGCTAATTTCGCTAATTTTATTTGATCTTTTGTGAAAATGAAGACGAATGAAATTATCGTCACTGAACGTGGAACATTATTCAACAACGAGAAATTATTAATTGGAGTAATATTTCAAGTGTCAACAACTAAACCATTTCCCACTCTTTTTTCGATCTCCAATAACACATTCTAGGCTGTGCATGCATGCCCGGCACACTTCAGCATAAAATCTACAAAATTTACTTTTTTGTCAAAAAATGGTGGAAATTTTTGGGCAGTCAGCTTCTATTCTGAGCAGATACGGTAATATACACTCGACATAACACCCTTAACATGACATGTGCTTAACCTGCCCGGTATGACATAATCCTCGATCTAGCATGCCCTCCATGTAACATTCTTTCAGTTTAACATACCATCAGTATAATATACTTGAAACATGTTTTGCTTTCATAGAATTTAACCTTTATCAGCCCTGCGCGTACACTGAAATGCACACAAAATGTAGGAGCTGTTAGCAGGCGGGTATTTACCGCATTTATCCGAATCCAAGACGAGATTTTTTCCAAATTTCAGCTTGCAAAAATTAAGGATTACCTGCGGTATACCATCAATCCATTGTGGTCAATTCGAGCATGTCAATCCTGTCACACGTTAATACATTGCTTGACAAATTCGTCACGGTGACCTGATACACTTGTTGGGTTGGAAGTCATCCCATCCGATACGTCTCGCCTGGTGTGATTTGCGAAAAGAATTGCAATTCATTCTGGTATTATCGAAATATAGAGAAAACTTTTGTTGTGGAAAAGTGTCTCCCACTGCTGTATACCAGTCATGGTGTTTTTACCTCCATTTTGTCTTGCAACAAATTTTTCGATTGATGCGTGATGAGTTAACCATGCATTGTATTAAGTAAGTAAAAGGTAATAGATCCTTCACCGTAAAATAAGGAGAGAGAGAGAGAGAGATATATATATTTGGTTCGAGTCTACTGTGTGAGTGCCTCCTTGGAGTGTGTGTGTGTGTGTTTCTTCATAAGAATTAGGTCCCACGACGATTCTACCGGAGACCTGCAGCACATACGTGAGTTTTCTCTTTCCTTTTACTTACTTTGTATTGTATCACCGTGTCTCGCAACACCCTTTTCTTATGCATTGTATTGACGCACGACAAACTTATCACGCGACAAATTGATGCATGATGAACTGACTGGGACTAGTAGTCATAGAACCGTACAAAGTATGGTTACGCATTTAATTGATGTTTTTCAAACAAATGAACCGTAAGATAAAATAATTGTATCCTCTGAAGTTTTTCATTGCAAACTTACGATCCAGATTTCAATTAATACAGTGTTAATTTAAAAAAAAAATACATTTGAAAAATTGTTTTTTTCTCAAATTTAAATAATATTTAACGGCTGCAATAACAATTTCATGGATACATTGAAATGTTGATTCGTTTATATAGACTAAACTCTAAATAATGTAAAAATTTCAGCTCTCGAACATGCTCCGTAGTATCTAAACATTTACCTATTTGTTTAAACTTTAAGAATTTTTATCTGCCAAACAAATTAAAATATCAAAATTTGTATAATCCCTATTTCGTTTTTTTACAAATTCTACCTATAAAAAAAATTTCAGCTCCGTAGCACATTCGGAAATACATTAACCTTGAAATTTTGTTTAAACAATTGCGAATTTTAGCGGCCGCATTGTTGCACTTTTTCAAGATTTTCGTTTTTTTCTAGTCGGTTTTGCACAAAATCCTACCTAAGAATAAAATTTTGAATCTCCAGCACATCTGGAAGTGCCTAAACATTAGTATCCTTCTATATGTTATATCCTCCTCCTCCTCTGTAAGGAACATCTATATATAATTACTAGTAGAAGGTGCTTGCATACTGCAAGCATTTCATCTCACCTTGAAAAAACATTCATTTTTCAGACATATTTCATCATGGGAAATATTTCTTTAATTCTAAAGATAGGTTAAACATTTAAGCACTTGAAAGCATTAATTGTGGCTGTTTTTGTCTGAACAGGCATATGGACACAAGGTGAGCCTGGGACAGAAGATGAGAGTCAAGCTGAATGGAAAAAGGGTGCCACTTCCTCTAAATCTCTCGTCAAACTCTTCACAGTTGATCTCGGTTAAGAAGGAGGGTAGTGGCGTTGTCCTGTGGTTGCGTCTTGGTGAGGAACACATACTCGTAACATTTAACACCGGCATCAGAAGACGAAAGAGATTTTTAATGGTTTTTTCAAAAAAAACAGCTCATGCCTTGGATTTGTGCGTCTGTCTTACTGTTGGGCTAACTCCTCCTAAGCAAACGCTGTTAGAGGTTTTGTTTTTTCGCCATTCGATTTAATATGTTGTCTTGTGCTTGTTTTCTTGTGAAGGGTTGTCTATCTTTCATTTTGATGTGCTAACTCGTAAATGAAAGCACCTAGAGACTTTCAGTATTGTGTCTAGTTGTTCACGTTTTCTTGTGGAGGTCCATCTGTCACGCTCGTTAACTCCCAAATGAAAGCCGATAAAGACTTCATTTTTTCAACAATCGATACAATATTGTCTTGTTATGAACTTTATCTTGTAGAGCAGTGGTGCCTAACCTTTAACCTATCGTGTGCCATTTTTCCAGTGCCAAAGTGTCATTGCATCATGTAGTTCTAAGTATTATCTAAGTAAACTAGGGAGGTGCCCGTTGAAATTCTACGGGAAAGTTTTTTGTGAAATAAAAAATGTACAAATATACCTCGACTTTCTTTGGATGGCAAGAAAACAAACTTTCGTTCTTTTAAGCGTTCGTTATTTCAAGTTTCGAACTCCTACTATGATTCTAAGTAACTAATTTTAATATGCGAATGATTAATGCTCTACATTCAAATGTATTCCTTCTCGTAAATAACGCAGCGAATGTTGTTTACATTGGTTGCTATGAAAAGAATTCCTCTCTCCTTCTGTCTATTGTACTAATTGTAAGAGCAATCAAAGCACACTTTAACCTATAAGGATTGAAATAAAAATAGGATTTCAAGGTCAAACAATGTAATAGGTTGACATGGCAACATCCCGTTAAAATGGTAAGATTTTCCCAAAATAAGTGAATTAAACGTTGAACATGAGGAATTCCGTACTATAGGCGGGGAAAGATTAATAGAATAAGAAACGTCATAGTTTTTCTTTAAATTGGGCTAGATCCAAAGATCGTAGGTGAATTATTTCTAATTTAGATCTCAAAAAGAATAAAAGTCTGCAAGTCAAAGAGTCGATTTTTACGTGCTATCATATGGGAAATGGAAAGGCCTACCTTGGAGTCGAACCTAGGACTTTTTTTGAGATTTCTTTTCGTCACCATCTTACAATATGTGAATCGATCATTCCTGCCATTTATCAAAAATGTATCTTGTTCCATTATGGAGTTATTCGCATTTTTATAGCCTGACAGAGGGAGCCACAAAGGGAGGGAGGGAGCCTTTAATTATTGTCCCAATTATAAAGCGATTTCGAATATAACACGATCATAAGATTTTTGGAAAGTTTTTCAAGAAAATACTAAACCTTGAATATAGCGCGACCCCAAACAAACTTCAGCCAATCTAACACAAGTTCCTCGTTCGCCCATCCATTCTCCTGTGCCTGTATGATTACACCGGACATTAACTTTTCCTTTGGCATCCTTTTACGATTTAAAATTACGTAGGGAGTCTGTTTTAGCTTGTCGGCCATGACTGCAAGCATAACAGTTATCCTTGATTTCTCATTTCCGGTGGATTTTAATAACACCGATTTAGCTTCGACTGTTTTAAAATTCATGTGATAACTTCGTCGGGTTCTCTGTTAACCTGGGATTTGGAAGAGGCTTTTTTCTCAACATGATCAACACTTTTTTTGTCACCCGTTGTTAAAATAACGGATTATTTGAATCAAAAACAATAATTTATAAAATGCGTGTCATTGTAATTCGGTGACTATGAAAAAAATGTCATCTCCTTTTTGCTAAAATAAGCATTTATACGAAACCCCGCACGATTCCCTTGAGACAAAAATTAGCCATCGGGCCGCAGTAAGGCACAGAAAGGGCCCTATGTCTGTAGAGAAAAACGTTGACATGCCACTGAATGGAAATTTAAAAGAGCCGCAAACTAAAACAAAAGAGCTGTGGTTTGGCCACCACTGTTATAGACTATATTAGGGGGCTGTCGGCTTCAACCAAAGATGTAATTTTATGACGACATCATAATCCCAAAACAAAGAAAAAAGCACGTTTATGTAATTTGATATTCACTTCTTCCCTTGCTTGGTTTCTCTGTTATTTGCCAATTTTCCCCCCTGTACAACTAACAAGGGAAGCCCACAATGTGTGACACTCGCATCGAATTGAATTTGCAGAATGAAAGTACATCTACAGTTTACCCTGCAAGCCACCGCAAGGGTGTGTGGCAGGGGGTGTATTAGCACCAAGGGGAAAACTCCAAAATTAGGCCTTGGTTTACGCCCCTATGCGAGGTTACTTTTGATCGCAAGTTTTATTCTGCTCAGCTATCGTTCTAGGGAAAAATGAGCCTTTGTATCTCTCTGTCCTACAGGCTATCTCTCTAAGTATATGCAAAATAACGGACTCCTATTTCTACCTAGGTGTCAACTCGACGTCGTTTACGAGAAAATGCCCTTTGAAAATCGCGATCCGAGAGTCAACGTAATAAGAACTGTAATAGTCCTTCCAATACGAACAACGAGCGGTGGTGTAGGGTAAACGAGCTGGATTTCAAATATTTTTGCCGGGGTTCGATCCCCGAAGGGACCTAAATTTTTTCCTCTGATTTTATTTTTATTTTTTCTCAATTTCCAGCATATCGTCGATAACACATGCACAATATTTTTTAAAAAATTGTTCCATGCATTATAACTACTAGTTTCTTCAGCGTAATTCCTCACGAAAATAATTTTACGCATCACTATCGCTTTATAATCATGATCAATACATGAAGAGATTGAAATAACCCAACAGTATTGTGACAATGACAGTTATAATGGCAATAATTGACACCAGCAACTGATAATGGATCCCTTTAACAAAACAACACCGTAACTTTAATAACAACATTGTAAGATGACTAGACGCTGAAGAAACTAGTAGTTATAATGCGTGGAATATTTTTTTTTTTATGTTGTGGAAGTTTTATCAACAATATTCTGGAAATTGCGGATACAAAATTGAAAAATTCGAGGAAAAAATTTTGGTCCCTTCGGGAATCGAACCCTAGCAAAAACATTTGAAATCCAGCTCGTTTCCCCTACACCAACTCTCTTGCCTAATTATGAAAGGACTTTTAGCGTTCTTATTTCGTCGACTCTCGGATCGTGATTTTCAAAGGGCATTTTCTCGTAAACGATGTCAAGTTGACACCTAGGTAGAAATAGGTGTTCACTATTTTGCATATACTTTCATTCTGCAAAGTTTCAATCCGATGCGAGTGTCACACCTTGGGGGCTTCCCTTGTAAGATCTGACGACCCCAATGATTCCAAAAGCTGGATAATTCTAAAATCCATCATCGGTGTGGTCCTAGGTTGCTGGATTTCAGGCGCCCAGCTGTAGATGTGAGAATTAGATATCTATATATTAAGTGCGTTTTGTCAGTCTGTCAGAAAACACCGACGACTTACATCTATAATATGCAAGTGTCTCGGGTCAACACTCTGTGACAATTTACCATGGTATTTTTTCCCTGAATGGTTATTGGACAACACTGATCCATGGCCTGTAGACTGCATTATTGAAATTACATTAAAAGTATTTATACTTCTTTTTTTGGTTGCAAATATCGCCTAAAACATTCAAATTAAAACACTACTAGTATCTAATAAAAGAAATTGTTGGAAAACCTAATTTGAAAAGAAGATTTTTGATAGAAAATACTATTTTCGTGTAATTTTACCATACTGACATCTCTTGGCCATCAAACAAACTGACATATCCTAAAATGCGGGACCAGCAGAGATAGTTTAAATGTTCTCCAACAAGTGGCACTGTAATATGTTGATACGCATTTTTAAAAATTATACCCGTGCACATTCTTAATTTCCATTGCATTACATTAATGTCATAAAAAACATTAAAATAAAAAAGTATGAATATCTAATAGCAGCATTTGTCACAAAACATAATTTGAAGAAAATATTTATGCCGGGGATCTTCCTATTACTGCCATCGCAGGACCGAACATGAAACTGTTATAAATGCGGGACTGTCGGAGATAGTTGAAAAGTTCTGTAGTATTTTGGAATGCATTTCTAAAAATAAACCCACCCATTGTATTCATTTACCTTGCCGGGTGGAAGTAAGGACATATCTTATTGATACTGCAAGCAACGCTGCACTAAGCAGCTAGTTTATAATAGATTTTTACCTGTAACATTGTTTGGACTCAATGCGCATGAATAAGAATGTTTGTGGATTGATTTGCGTGTTTGTATTTGGCAGGAATAATGGTGATCTGGGATGGCAATAGTTTCCTCGAAGTATCGGTGTCTACTGCGTACAAGAACAAGCTTTGCGGCCTTTGCGGAAACTATAATGATGACCCGAAGGACGACCTTGTTCCACGAGAAGGATCAGCTGTCACGTTGAAGAGTAACGAGGTGAGATATTTTTCTTTTTAACTGTTAACTGGCTCCTGAAGATTGGGAAGGTATACTCCATGTTGGAGTACATAGTTTCCAAATGCTTTCTTTGAGATTTCGCAATGTTTCAATATTTTTTGCTCAGATAAATATTTAACGAGAAGCTAGCGAGGTACGTTGTAAAATATATGCAAGTCCCTATGTTAATTTGTCATTATTATTGTCCGATTTGAACCAAAATTGAAATTGGGCAACCCATTTTAGCAAAACTCCCCAATACCAAAATTCATCAAAATATGTCCAGCGGTTATTCGAAAATTTCATGTCGCACTTTCATTATGTTACCAATTCAATACCAATAATTCCATCATTGCTTTAGACCGCGTTACACCATCTACTTTATTCTGGAACGGTAACGCTAAAAAAAAATCTCGCTATATGCGGGTATATAGAAAAATCATAGATTACTAGGCTGAAAACCCCCCCTGGCGCGTTATACGAGGGTGCGCATTATACGCGGGTATTTACAGTAATCAAAAATTCATTATTTCCTTTGCATCACTACCGGCATTTTAGTTCTTAGACGTTATAATAAGCCATTAATATTTATTTTTGTTCACATGATTGCATAAATCGTAAAGAATACCTATGCCATGCACGTATGGTGTATGCATCTTTCCTCTCTACTTATACATTATTCGTGCCCAGCAATAATTTTTAATGGGCAGTTAAGCGAATAATGTTAAAATTAGTTGCAGTTTTCGTAGAATAGATTGGATTGCTTGAATCTTTTCCAGAAGGCAGGAGGTAAGAAGTTTGGCAACTCGGCCCTAAACCATGCGAGGGTTATGAACCCTGGCATCGTGGTGCTGTTTGCATCGTCTTGGAGGGTTGGGGGCAAGAAGGCTTGTTCGAGGACAGCAGATGGAGACTTGACATGTAAGTTTTTGGTTTAATGCCGAGTAAATTTATTATTTCTTTTTGTAGGAAATAAGGAAAAACTATTTAAAAATATTTTTAAAGTCAACATCTTTTGCAATTGTGTTTCATATATATCATATGTCAGTGATGGCGAACCTATGGCACGCGTGTCAAGGGTGGCTCTCGGAACGATTCTGATTGGCACGCCACAAAATGGAATAAGAAATAAAATGTGCCACTCGCTAATACATGACAAAAATGACCCCAGAAATCTAATAAATATAGGTATTAAAACGATGCGAAAGAGAGGCTTCGTTTATATTATGATTATATTATTTTCGGTTATATTATGATTATTCGCCCAATCTGCCCCTAGCATGACAACAAAATTTAGTATTTGACATTTTTATTAGTATATCGTTAATATCTAATAATTTTTTAACTGGAAATTTTCAAACCGAAGTTGGTGCCTTGGATCACTCCGTTCATGTCATTCGTCTTCTTCATTACTTAATTTACGTAATTTATTAAATCATTTTTACGTATAACGGTTTTTCATGAGATACCCAAGAGTGGCATCTCCTCCAAAGATAACTCCGTTAACATTATCCACTCATGGAACATATTTTCATTAGCTTTTAATATTGTTCGTAAAGTCTTGAAGATGCGGGATTCGCACAAAGAATTAGATAAAAGTGAAAAAACTATATTTCTTACTTTGTTGTCGATACATCATTTGAATCATTTCGTATATATGTCTTCCTGTGTGGAAAAAGACATCCTATGCACTATATTATACGAATATACACAATTTTTTTATGATAGGTAGTAGCGAGCCAGCAGGCAAATTTTCTCTTATTAAGGTAATTTTGGCACGCATGCTAAAAAAGGTTCGCCATCACTGTCATATTTCATATATATATATATATATATATATATATATATATATATATATATATATATATATATATATATATATATATATATATATATATTACGTTACTCTTTCGCTGAAGAAGGGCTTAGGCCCGATAAGCTTGCGTGTGTTTTTGTGTTCGTGTGTTTTACGTGTCTCTTCGATGCCCCCAGCAGCCTGCCAGCTTGGTCCTCAACTTGGTGAGTGTCCGCTGGGCTTCCCTCAACACCTTGTTGCCACCCTCATCACTACCTTTTCTTTTCCTTTAGTTAATATATATATATATATATATATATATATATATATATATATATATATATATATTTCTCTTACTCTGTCCACAACAACTTCTAACATGCTCCACTGAAGCAACTATGCCAATAATAATCGTTTATATCTCAAAAATGGTAAGAGATAATGGTTCAAAAAAAGTATTGCTTGATTCACGTATAAAAAGTGATTGACAAAAACATATTTGGAAAAACGATCCGGGTTTGACTCCAGGGAATTGTTTCTATTTCTTATAAGGCAACGCGTAAAAATGAACTTTTTGCCGTGCGGCCTTTTCTTCTTTTGGAAATTAAAATTAGAAAAATTTGACCTTCGTTCCTCGTATCTGAACCATTCTAAAGAAAACATTTGAATGATTTTTATTCTATTTGTGTTTTTTTGCCTTCAGCTCGAAATCACTCGTGTTAATCATTTGAATGGTATATTTTGGAAAAATCTTGGTATTTTAACAGTATGTCGCCTTGCCTACAAACTACATTGTTAAACCTTGAAATCCTATTGTTACTTCAATCCATATAGGTTTAAGCGTGATTTGAAGGCTTTTATTAAGAGAAGGAGAGAAAGGTGGGGGAAATGATTTTTATAGCAATCAATGTAAACAACATTCGTGGCATTATTTACGAGAAGGAATACCTAAAAATCTCAAATACTATTAAAAGAGATTAAAAGTCGTAATAATGGGTCGAGTGAATAAAAATTAAGCAAATGCTTATGTACCTTAAAAATATTTGTCTCTTCTGTTTGGAAGACAGTACCCCGCCACGTCTCTCTTGATATTCTCCGAGTAACAGATTTGAAATTTAGGCACTTGACATTTTCTTCAGAGAAACGTTATAATTTTTTATAACCGTTGGTTGTTGAAACTTTTCTCGTATTTTTTAACCTTTAGTGTCACCATAAATTACCATATTTATATTTAGGATCAATTATCATGAAAATAGAGTACTTAGGAATATTTTAGCAAGCTCTTTACCTCACTTAAAAAAGTTGAAGCATATGCTTAAAGCAAAAGCTCGGTTTTATTCACACAATTTTAAGCAAATGCTTAAGAAAATTCCTAAAAATAAGCAAATGCTTATTCTTTCTAGCAAAAGCAAATGCTTTTTTTTTATTCACCCCAAATTAAGCATTTGCTTAAAAAGTGAGAGAAATCTTAAGCATAAGCATTTGCTTATTTTTTATTCACTCGACCCAATGAGCTAAATTCAACATTACAAGTTATTAATAAAATTGTTAATTTTTAAACTGCATATTTCCATATCATATAACTTTATGCTTTCCGTTATAAATCCAAATTTCACCCCTTAATTTAATCACGAAAAATGCCCTACCTGGGGAATGATTGGTGAACATTTTGCACCCACTTAAGGGGTTAACAACCACAGTAAGGGTTAAATCGGCTCGTGGAGTGCACCATGCTCCTCGTATCGAACTCTCCCTACCGTCTCCCATTTCGGCAGGAGCGAAGAGGAGGAGGAGGATGGGAGGTCACCCCCTCCCTCTCCTCTCCCTCCTCCCTCTCCTCCCCCATCAGGTCGACCTCTTTCCCAGGGCTGCCACCTCTGTGGAGCGTTACGGCCATGTGCCGTGGTGCAGGCGTCGGAAACCGCGGCACCCTTGAGAGGAGGAGGAAGAGGACGAGGGATCAGTACAGGAAGTGCCGGGCATTGAGGTCTCCGCTGTTCGCCCCGTGTCACAACAAGGTTAACCCCAGAATGTACATGAGGTAAGTGGCATCGCTCACAACTTTAATCTTCATTTTACATCACCAAACAGTATACACTTGATTTTTTTCCATTTTTACAGCCCTCACTGTTAATGTTTTTAACCCCATAAATGTCCTGTAACTTTTAAATTTTTTAACCAAAATTCTGACGTGGCTGCCAAATGACTTTCTCCATATCTGTAATATTTCTAAAAATTCCAAATAGGTTACATAATAATAAATATTTTAAGAAACTACGAGAAAATTTCAAAGACTTGACAAAGAACTGAAATAAACTCAAACCATAGTCTTCTGATATTGGATATAGCCTCAATGCTCCAACAATTAAGAAAAGAAAAAGGAGCGTTACTAAGACGTAACTAAGTATCAATTGTTAACAGTTGATTGTAGGTGGCGTGGTGGTGGCAGCTAAAATATAAGATATCTCTTAAACAATGCATTATATGGAAAAATGTTTCAAACAAAAGTGGTAGAAAATTAAATTTCCTACAACTTTTATTCTAATACATTTTTACATTTATTAAATATTAAAGCAAATATTTCAAAATAACGGATAAGCGACAAAAGTAAACACCCACTTCCGGTTGACCAATTTTTACCAAAAACTAATCAGTTCTTCAGACTTTTATAAAAATGTTAAATATAAGATTTCGCGTTGACCTGATTAATAGTTTTTGAGTTAGAGCACCCACAAAAAGCTATCAGATACACACACAGACATCATCGAGAAAATGGTTAAAACGTGTTCAGGGGACTTCAAAACGTTTATTTCCATTGAAATGTTGAAGTTGATGTTTTTCATGAATACAGTACTTTCCCCTATACTATGTATATGGAGAACGTAAAAATCTGACGTGGCCACCACATGACTTTCTCCATACCTGTAATATTTCTAAAAATTCCAAATAGGTTGCATAATAATAAATATTTTAAGAAACTGATGGATAATTTTAGACTTTACAAAGAACAGAAATAAACTCAAACATAGCCTTCTGATATTGGATATAGCCACAAAGCTCCAACAATTAAGAAAAGAAATTGGAGCATTACTAAGACGTAACTAAGCGTCAATTGTTAACAATAGTCGCTGGTAGATGGTGGGAGCTAGAAAATTAGGGTTCTTTTATACAATAGCCCCGTCACTCTCAAAACTCCAGCAAAAGTGTCTTCAAAGAACAAACAATTCAATAATGAGACTGTTGTTTTGATACAAAATGGAGGCTTAACCAAAAACAGTTATTTTCCGACCGCGTTGGGTGAATGTGGTTAGGTTTGTTTCCGTGAAACATTTTTGATATGAGTAACACTTCATTTTTATAGGAGAATATGTAAGTACACTTATATCAAAACTTTTTTATGGAAACAAACCATAACCAACCTCCACCCAACCCAACCCAACCCAGCCCAACCCAACCCAACCCGTCGCTTATCCTAGGATAAACTGTTGTTGCTTATATCAAAACTTTTTTATGGAAATTTAACGAAGAGACCTAACGACCTTCACCCAACCCGGTTGGGAAATAACTGTTTTCGAGATATATATTGGTTAAGCCTCCGTTTTGTTTCAAATATATCTCGAAAACGGTTATTTTTGTTAGGTTGTTGATAAGAAAGGGCTGAGAGGATAGCATGCTTAGCTTCTACGGTATAGGCCAGGGTTCAATTCCAAATGTTTTCTTTTTTTTTCTTTCAAATTATCCAAACATTATTTGAAAAGTAATATTCTCCGGTAAAAATATGCTGTATAATTTTTATTTGGAGGTAATGAACGCTGAGACCTGTAATAATGGGTATTTTAAATATTGCGGTTGATGAAACAATGGTTCGCAGTCTGAAAAATGGCGTCATGCAAGATTGGTCATCTATAATTATATATTATTATTATATTAATTATATATTATTGATAATATTAGCCTTGCTTGGCAGAGAGCAATCGAAAAAGAAAATAACGAATATTGTGAATTTCCTCGAATACTTTGCATATGTTAACGAAAATAATGCAAAAGTTAACTGGAGAGTTAGTGATAAAGAATTTAAAATGCCCATTATTATATATCTCAGCATTCATTACCTCCAAATGAAAATTATAAGCGAATTTTTACCAGAGAATTTTACTTTTCAAATGATGCTTGGATGATTTGAAAGAAAAAAACAAAAACCCAGGCCCACGCCATAGGATCTAGGCACGCTATCCCCTCAGCCATTCCCTTTCTTATCAACAATTCGACAATGAAACCTATTAAGTTACCTGCGATGTTTTTGTATATTTTCGACGCCGATTTCTCGAACCCAAGCGCTCATTCGCAAAAACTCCGGTCGCATTTCATCAAAATCTGTGACCCGAAGGTCATAGCCTCTCCTTGTTAGAAAAATTCATGCATGGATACATAATTGTTGTCAACATAAACAATCTTATTGGTTACTGGAGTAAATAAGGTCTGTTATATTTACAAAAATACATTTAATTTCCTTACGTGTACATGAAAGATTATCTACGATGAAGAAAAGAACAGAAACGTAAATATTGCAACTACTGAACTCGAGTGACGTACATTTTTAATAATTTTCAATTGTTTGGTTGATTAAAACATTAGAATATGAATCAGTGAAGAAAAATTTAATATTTCCCTGGCATCATTTCTGATACATTGTTATGTAGTATTTAGTCAATAAAATTATGTTTATTAATGCACCTACTCAGGAGGGGGAAAGAAATTTTTAGTAGACAGAAAGATATAATCAGTTCGTGGTGTTTTGCTGTTTCCTGGTGTGCGTTCATTCAAATTATATTGTTCAGTTTCAAATACTCGATCGCACAAGATGCACCTATTTTTGGTACATTGTAACATTTGCCTAATTTGTTTAATTTCCCAAGAGCCTCGACTACCACCTTCAGAACAACTGCATTATTGCCGAGGTTTGTGTGTCATTTGTTTCTTCGAAGGTCTTGCTTGAGTGACTTGTGCGAGTGTCCGAAAGGAGGAAGGTGTCACTGTTCTTCCCTGAAGGCTTATGCCCATGCCTGCAGGAGAGCGATGCAGTCCACGTTGCCAGCAGAGTCGTACGATGACGCTTCCTCCCCATTCGCCCTGCCCAGGGAGATCGAAAACTGGAGGAACTCCACTGGATGCTTGGAAAACGAGGTCTGCTTTTATTTGTCACCTGCTCCAAAACAGCTTTATCATTATTTTACCTTTTATATCCTTACGGTACTTTTAAGTACCAAAACTTTAAAAGAATATACACAAGGTGCTATTCAACTCTTCCTACATGTATAGAGCTGTACTAAATGCTATTAAACCCTGTTTAATATATCTTTGCGGCTGAGAGAGAGAGGGAAGAAGAGAACTTTCCAGTAAGCGATCGAACATAATAAATAGTTCATTATGACGTCATTGGTTCCCCTTAATAGCATAAATTAGACGCTATCGTAACATTTCGTGTATCTGTTCCCATTGAAAAGAATTAAGCTCTCAACCATGGCAATTAAAATTTTCCATTGTTGAAAACCGTAAAATATTCCCTTTTTCCATGATAAAAGTTAATAATTACGCTAATTCGATATGTATTCGAATTCTGATTTCAAAGATAAAAAAACTTACTCTTATTTACGTAGAACTGTTTAAGTCCCGAGTTCATATCTCAATTTTAAATAATTTTAAAATGCAATTTTATAAAGCCCTGCACCGAATGAACTTACTTTCCCATGCTTTTCTTATGGAGGAAAGATGGGGTAAAAACAACCCCTTAAATGAAAAAGTAAAAGAAATATACACCCGAGGTGCGCACCCTCAGGTTTTCCTAAGTACGCCTGCCAAGTTTCAGCTTTCTAGGTCTCTTGGTTTTGGAGTTACAGCGTTAGCAGACAAACACACATTTACTTTTATTTATATGACGATGTTCCTCTGCGAAAATTATCGGAAATGTGCTACCGTCGTGACAGAGCACCTCCACATTCCAGTAGGAATGTTACACAGTGGCTGAGTGGTCAGTTTCCCGACCGGTACACAAAATTGGCCTACTCCACTATACTCTGTTTCTTATATCTTTGCGGCTGAGAGAAAGAGCGAAGAAGATCTATGGCCCGTTGACTACGTTATTCAAATTTAATTAATAAATAGTATGTATAGTTTTTCTTTGTTGCAAATATCGCCTAAAACATTAAAACAAAAAAGTACAAGCAGCTAATAGTAGCAACTGTCGTAAAATCTAATTTAAACAGAAAATTTTGATGTCATGCAATTTTACTTTACCGCCATCTCTTGGAAGTACAAGGAACTGGTATAATCTTAAAATCATGAACGTCAGAACCAGTTGAAGTGTTCTCTACCAAGAGGCTCTGTAGTATTTTGAAATACATATCTAAATAGTACAGCCACACACATTTGTGATTTCCATTGCATTACATTAATATCACAAAAACTATTAAAATAAAAAAGTGGAAGTATTTGTCGCAAAACATAATTTGAACAGAAAAGTTCGATAGAAAATATTTGTCGTGCATTTTTGTGTTAATGCCATCTCTGCTGTACAAGAGACTGGTATCATTACAATGTCTGGAGGCTGTAACTAGTGATGCGCGTAATCGAATGATTATAGGTCTGTCGCATTCATAAGAACATCCGTGACTACCCCCACCCCACTACTAGCCCATCCTTCTCCTCCTTATGGTTGTCAGTTCTCACTGTTTACAGTTGACTGCCTAGACAAAGTTTTGCGAATACTGTATTAGTCCGAATATAGTCCCTACCTGAATATAGTCCCGTCCCCCCCCCCCCCCCCGTGCACAGAGGGGAAGTTCCCTTGGTCATTTTGACTACCCCCACCCTACTACTAGCCCATCCTTCTCCTTGGATTGTCAGTTCCCACTGTTTACAGTTGACTGCCTAGACGAAGTTTTGCGAATACTGTATTAGTCCGAATATAGTCCCCCCCCCTATTTCTGAAGCCTCAGTTTTGCAAAAAAACGTTTGAACCCCATTACAGACCTCACTTTTTAGCCTACTTTCCAGAATGGAAATAGGCGTATAGTTTTGTCGTTGTGTCTGTCTGTCCGCCCCCCCCCCTATTAACTTTTGGACCAATAGACCGATTTTCATGCAACTTGGTGGAAATCTCTTGCTACATGGGCTGAGCTCCCGAGGATATTTTTTCTTGCGAAGATTGAAGTCCCGGGTTCGATTCCAGGAACTGTCCTTCCCATTTCATTTACGTTAGTAATCTGAAATCCATCATGCAGGGTGATTTTCTCTTGCACATTAAAATATTTTAGAATTGTAATATCGGAGCGAGTTTTACACTATTCTCTGAGGAAAGGAATGAAGATTCTAAAGTTATATCGTAGAATTTTGCTTATGGATTGTATATCTTAGAATTTCGCGTAAATACTGGCGATTTTGCAGTTTTTATCACTCATTACGAGAGTTTTGCCATAGCAACAACAATTGTTGGACTCAGATTCAGTATATTTTATTATGTACATACATTATTTTTGCCACACAAATACTTGTGATCAATTTAATTGTCGCATAGACTTTTTATAATTTTAATTCTCTTTTCGGTTATCCCGCGATTTCCACCGGTTCGTACTTAATTATGTTCCTTTGCTTTGGTACCAAAGACAAGTACCCCCACACAAAGACCAGAAACTTTATGTTATGAATCGATGCCCATGTTTTCACGTACGGCGATACTTATTCGTACTGAGAAAACTTGGAACTACGTTTCACGGTGGCTCTCGATACGTGAAAACCTGAGCATTGATTCATAGAATTAAGTTCTGATCTTTGCATAGGGTGCTAGTCTTTGGTACCAATGCAAAAGAACATAATTAAGTACGAGCCCGTGGAAATCGCGGGATACCCAGTTAGAGGGTTAAAGCCAATATAAGTATCGTCGGTCTCGGTGGTGGCGGGGTAACGTTCTCGCCTGCCAATCCTAAGGTCGTGGGTTCGAATCCCGCCTAGGTGGGTGTTTCTCCACCTACGGCATGGATGTATGTTCGTCTATTGTCATTGTTAACATATTCCACTGTAAAATGGCTACAAAAGCTGTATGTGGAATTATTGAATAAATAAAAAAAAAATAAAAAAATATTAATTAAAAAAATAAATGATTAAATGGAAAGTAGGCATCATTAGTTTCATTCAGATCATCTTGTTTTGTAGTCTAAGATGATGGGGAATTCACAAATACTCTAGTATGATAGATTCAAAGGGTTAAACGAGCAATATGTTTTCTTTTTTCTAGCAGCCGGCGGACGTTTCTGTATCAGAGGAAGAATTGGAATGGATGGAAAGAAGGGAACGAAGGAGGAGGAGACGGAAGAAGAACAGGGAGAGGGAGAGAAGGAGAGGCTGAGGAGAAGCTCACGGTTTTGTGCATCGTCACACCTTTGGAAAAGGGAACGACGTTTTTCGCCATTACGACACGTCAATGTCGGTCAGTTTTATTGCCGGCGATGGCAAGAGGACGAGAGTTGTTATCACTCCCTTCCTCGGAGTATAATTTGAAATATTTATTCGCATAAAAACACCTACCGTTTGTATGTACCTAGTTATTTATGAGCAGTCGGAGATTTTTTTTTCGTACTTCAAGAGTTTTGTGAAGTTGTTACAAAGTCGGAATCTCATGGAACGAAGTTCACGTCGGCAGGTAATCGAGAGGTCGATTGGGGTGCAAAATTAACGTGCCAACAAATGCGGAAAGGTTTGGCATTGTAAGCGTTTTCTAGGTCAAATTCGTATGTTTTCCCGGTTGTTTTTAATTTTAAGCTTCCACTTCCTTCGTTTCTTCACTGTTCTGCTGATAAAACTTGAGTCCAAAATTTCACTAGTGCATTGAATCAACATACAGTATTTAATCGATTTCTAAGCCGACCCCACATTGCAGAAGGCCATGCAAGGAAAAAAAATTATTTTCAAGTGCTCAGACGGCAAATCTGAAAATTCCACAGGTATGAATGCCTCTGATTTTCAGTTCATAATTAAATGAAGGGTATTAATTTATATTACGGCAACATAAAATACACTTTATTCACTTATTCATAACAATTTCTAAGAAAAAAGCAATTTGACTATTTTAATCTCCCAGGAAATTAATCTGTGAACAAAAATCTCGTAAATCATATATGCTGTTGTGCTGCAAGATTAGACATTTCTTGTGCATATGCTGTCACTTTCCTTGTAGAGTTCACAGAATAATGTGTTCCTCCCATAATGAGGTTATTTTTAAAAAAACAACACGAGGAAGTGACGGTTCGCTCGGGAAATGTTCGTACGTATACTAGACACTCGACACGCTGAAAGGAGATAGGCAGAGGAGGGGGGAATAAGAAAGGCAACTCTTTCATTCCACGACCAAAATGAAACAGCGTGTCTTACCAATACAAGCGCTACCGCCATCTTGCTTATGACTTTGGGGCGTCACGTAACTATTTACATAATTTATTTCTTCTCAGTTGTTCAGTCATTCTGATTCTTTTTTGCCTACATTTAAAGTAGATAGTTTACTTCCACTTTAAGACACATTATATCTCGCGTTATAATGTAAATACGGACATAAATTCATTTACTTCTTTTTTTGTCCCTATTCTAAGCCGAGTGGCGAATTCTGAGATGGTAAAAAGGTATAAAAAGGTCTGCTTACAACCGAATAAACTCAGTGGGGGTGCCGGTGGTGTAGTGGTTAGGACGCTGGCTGCTACTCGCCCGATGCTTGAAAAAGTCATCGGGTACGAATCCTGCGCGAGTAGGATTTTTCTCAAGGTCACCCGGCCCCCTGTTTGCGTAGTTTGAGGAGACCGCGCAAATTCAGCTGTTCCGTCCTTCGGAAGGGACGTAAAGCTGTCGGCCCCCCTGGTGTTCTTCGTAAGAGCAGGCAAATGCCGGCACCAGGTTTGCCCTCCTCCCTCTCCGGCTATTCATTGCACTACCTCTGAGATACCCATTTGTGCTGTAAGAGAGGCGAATTGGGTGGGCATACATACATACATAAACACAGTAGCTTTGAATGATAATTACGAATTTAAGAATGGCATCCTTTCTCTTTAGTTGGGTATTGGCTTCTGTAAGCTCAAGAGTTGTCCATTGAATTATTTTTTCCTTGTAATTTGTTTATTGCTTACGTTGCATCAAGTGGCTGATTCTGACTGTAAATTATGATTTAGTTGAATGTAACTTAGCATAATTTTCATCCTTGCATAGAACTACGTGGTTGTAATTGGCTTTTAAGTTTGGTTGCCTCTTTTGTAGGGATATTAATTGGCAGTTTCGTGATTGTGCAAACAAATGTGGAAAATTTTTGGAATTTTTGACATTTTATAGTTTATTCCGTGAAATTTGTATATATTGTTTCTTTTTTAATATTAGCTTTTACATTTTGGTTTCTTCACTGTACTGCCAATAAAATTGTAATACAAAATTTCAGATACGAATTGAAATTGAGAAGTTGTAATCAAATCTTTGGATCACCGAATGTTTGAATGATTATATCAAATCTAAGAACTTGATCCTTCCGTTAAACTTGCATATCGGCGTCTGAAAGTTGGACATATTCTTCCATTGCTTAATTTCTTTTCTTGTAATCTCCGTATTTTGGTTCATGTTGGTTTAAAAGTGGAGAATTCCAGCCGGATATTGTGATCAAGAAAAATTCGTTATTTTAATTGGCTCATAAGTGTGATTACTTTTCGTCATTGGGGCATAAATGTGCAATATGGTGTGAATTCATTCTTCATGAGTTTCTTCCTTGGTTAACTTATTCAAATATTTGCCCACTGTTGTCAGTATAATATATCCTCTATAAACTATGACTGTAGCCTAGTGAAGTGGTTCTCGTACTTTTGCATCTTCCATCTCACCAACCACTTTTATTTCCAGTTTCAGAACCTAATATTGTCAAGCAATGGATATTTACATCATGTTCATTTTGGTTTTATAGTAATCATTAACGGAAATTTTTAAGGACCTTAAATATCACAGTACACCCCTTCCTTGGTTTACGAATGAGACGCATTTCTAAGAAACACTTTGTAAAATGAGAACACCTTTTCTGTTACTCGAAAGCTAAAAATTCTTATTGTGTAGCGGCGTATCAAATCTAACATTATTAACATGAAAATTGTTAGCTAATGAGGTAGTAGATAAAAGTAGCATGGTGCATGATTTTTCTTGTTCTTACGGTAATTTTTATCAGCAAACTTACTGAAGAATAAAATTTACATTTTCGAGAACATTTCAAAATGGTTCTAAATTTTAACCTTTAAACGCCGAACGTATTTTGAAGAATTTTTGCTCATTTTACGGATAAATGACGTATCTCATGAATTGTTGGTACTAAAATGTTCAAATGAAAAGCATTTTATTGTAAAAATAATGAAGAATTTCATACTTCTGTTTTGTATGGGAAAGAAACACGTCGAAAAAATATTATGAAAAATATACACCCGTGAGCTATTGCATATTGTGTGCCCATATAGACACATTTCGGCGTTTAAAGGTTTATGCTGTTTATGTTACATTTTTTATATAAATGGAGCGGGAAATGTTATGATTAAATTTCGTAAGTTGCACGGAGAAGAGCGACCCAAAAATAATAAGTAATCCAACTGGATAATTTGGCATCGCCATATTGAAATTATCCAAATTCACGACTTTTCCCCCAGTCTGCAGTTCTAATTGGTGGACGATTGCAGGGTGGAAGTTATTCTTACCCACGTATTGGGTACCTAACTAACAGGTTTTCTGAATCACTGCCTCCATCTCTCTCTCTCCCTAGAAACCTCTTTTATACCTCTACATGTACTATATTTCTGCTTTATATTATCTAATATTCCTATTCTTTTTCTCCCTCTTCCTCTTCTTCCGCTAATCTTTCCTTCTAACATCGTCCTTTGTAAACACCGTCTTCTCAATATGTGCCCTAACCAATTTGCTTTTCTTTTCCTGATTGTTTTATCAGCATCCTTTCTTCTCCCACCATTTCCAATACTTCTTCATTTCTCTTCCTCTTTCTCCATTTCACTTTCATCATTCTTCTCCATACCCACATCTCAAAACTTTCTAAATATTTTTCCTCCTTTCTCCTTACCGTCCACGTCTCTTCTCTTCTTTATGTTCCTTTGAAATCACCACGACTTCCGTTTTTTGGGATTGATCTTCATTAAAGCGAAAATTCGTAAAATGAGAGTTCGTAAAACAAGGTGTGGGTGTATTTTGGGAAAAATTTTACAGAATTACGTGAGAAATTTAGCGTTTCGGTTGGAAGACTTTTGCGTCTCAGTGGTTGAGAAACACTGGCTCAGTGTATGTCTGCGAGAATTAAGTGCGGGTATAAACACGACCTTCAAAATCTAGAATTTCTGGTTGGTCTTCTTGGAAAACACGTCATTACTTAATTTCTCGTTTCTAAACGTTGGTAAACGTGTGATTTTGTGTGTATCGTTTCCGCAATAACGCTGTTGCTTTTGCGAGGCGTTTCTCGATGTGAGCATTTCCGATCGACTTCTCGCCTGCCGGCGTCGAAGAAACAAGGCTGTGAATGCCTTTTTCCATCAGTCTTTCATTAAATTAGACCAAATGAAGTACGTGTAATGAAGGCATAGGACCGCGATATCCTTGTGAATAAATATACTTACACAATTATACATACATATATGTATGTATGTATATAAATATATATAAATACACACACATGCATACATACAGAAATATAAATCTATATCATTGTATTCTTGCAGCTCCAGAATGTGAGCAAGTTGTGTATATCTCTATTTTTTATTTATGAACAAGTTTAATGTATATATATATTATACACACACAAATATATATACATATATAATTATTAATTGATGCAAAGAGGTTTACCTCTTGTAAAATTACATTGGCCTTTAATTACTTATGAAGAATGTGCAATTATTCTTAAAATTAAGTGGTACTTAATCAAAATGTTGTTTTGTGTTTCGTCTACTTATCTGAAGTTATGGACTAATGTGCAATATATATAAATATATATACGCATACACAAAGCATTAATGGACGTACTGTTGACTTTAGTGATGTTTTTTGTAATTATGTGTCTACTCATGTACCAAACATCATTTTCACGTTTGATCTTAAAAAAACTTGAGGAGTACGAGCTGGGAAGAAATTGATTATTTTGCGGATGTCGAGGGTTTCTTAATGCGATAAAAAATATTTTGTAGGTTGTTTTGTTTCTGTTTGAAAGATGCTACGGTGAGTTTGGAACCCTCCCGACTTCATGTTACATCTTATCGGGTGAAAATATTATGAGGTATGTTGGTCCCTGAATTTATTTCCTATGGCACTGTTTGCGTGGTTTACATCGTAAAATTCGTTGCATTTACGGAAAATTTTGTGTGTTGAATTTGCGATATCTCGCAGGTTGAATTTTTCATCAAATTATTGCCAAGTATGCTATTAACGTGGCGAAAATAAAATTTATCAAGTGGATTGTAAGGGAGGAAAGCATTTTTTAAAATTATGGTTTCATTCTCATGTGTCGATTGTTTAGCCGTTAATTATTGATGCTGGTTGATGTGCTCTTTCTAGAAAAATGACAGATTTATGCCAATTTGGTTATTGTTTCGATGTTATCCAAAATTCTGAACTCTTTCATTTGATGAAAGGGAATGCATTTTTTTATAAAGTGCTGAAATGAATTATATTTTTACAGAGATGCAATTTTTAAAAATTTTTGGATGGGGTATTTTTAAAAAAAATTTTACATGTATGATGGAGTAGGTGGTTGCGTTGGGATTGTCATCTGCTCTACATCGTTGCGTTTTATTCGTGTATGAACCATATATGTACAAGAGCGTCAGTATTTTCATTCACTCCAATGATTTAGCCACGAAGAGGTTACTTTATAACGCAAATCTTCACGAACAGAAGTTTTTTTTTGTGTGATCAGTTTGTGTTCTTAATATAACAGTCTGAAGTCTGGATCAAATTGATAGTAATGCATTTTGGATATGAAGAATGAATTACCGAAGTTGTTACTTAATCTTGTGGCCTTAAGATTTGGATAAAACTTTTTTATGCTCGAAATTTTCCCAGATATGAACTATGATCAAATCAAGAAATAAAAAGGATAGTGATATTCTCTTGTTTGAGATGGATGGATGGTTTTTCCTCGAAAGAGACAATTCTGAAATTTTTGTAAATATTTTTTGAGTTGACCGAATGAAAAAATTGTCGACATTACAACCTCATGTTGGATAAATTTATGTATGGTTTTTCACGTCCATCGATGAAATTTACAACCGTTTTTGTGTGAAAATTCTATTTTGATGTTTCAATCTGTTTCCGCGCATATTTTTGGGAGATGAGGAACATTGAGAATTGTGATACAGAGTTATTCAAGCGTTTCCATTCAACAACAGTTGACGTTTGTAGCGATTAGGAAAGAAAAGTGAAGTTTATTCCCCAAGTTCTGGTATGGATGTTACTGCTTCGAGCATTTCTTTAAACTTCAAATCATTTGACGATTGAAAACATTTGAAAGTGCCATTTTTGGGAGATGTGCTCAGCGTACTGATCGAAAGGAAGTAAGATTGGTGACGTACCTAATTTGAACGTGTTTACACATACAATTAACTCATCGCAAAGCAAGAGTCTTGTCGATTGTATAGCTTGCTGCCTACATATATTCAAATACAAATGCTTATATATCCTTACTCTTTGTCAAGTAAAACCTGTTACAGTTCTTCTATAAACAAAGCAAAAAACAATGTTTTTTCATTTTCAAATGGGTTTTATGGCGTTGTTTAATGAAATGCGCTTCTCAAAGTTGCCTTACCACATGTCCAATTATGAAATTTAACGTCCTGACATACTTAAAATGTTATATTTTATTGGTATTATTTTTTGTAAAGAAAATATTAATGACTATTCTTTATACGTTGTAACAGGCATATGTATGCTTAAATCATGATCTATCATTGAAAGTTTACAATGTCGAGTAGATGCTTAAATTATGTATTTCTGTAATATTTTAAAAGAAGAGAATTTTGTTTTTCTATTTCTAAGAAGACTATATTGTATATTTTTAAAAAAAGTTGAATTATTGATTAAAATTCTGTGCAAAGTCTGATGTTTTTATTTAAGAAAACTACGAAAGTGTATCCTTCCATGTTTTGTCTCGATCTGAACTTAATTTACAGCTTCTTTTATAGGATTGTAAAAGGATAATTGTCAATTTTGGCGATTTTGTTAACGTCATGTGATGGAAGGGGTTATTCCAGCCAAACAATGTTCTTTTTTGTGGTAAATGTTGTCCTCGGAGTAAATTTTCTAATCTATACCTTACAGATCGTACAGAGTGTACCATTTAAAATGCAACCCACAGGAAAAGTATCATTATTACAAGTTTCATTAACCTTTAAACGGGCAGTCTTAATTTGTACCGTAACCGGGCAAGGGGGGTCAGATTTGACCCCATATATTTAAATAGTTATCAACTTAACTAAAGGAATATGGATTATTTTTTAAATTTATTAATAATAAAATGGTTAAGAAATATTACTGTTGCATAAAATTTTAAATTGTTGATTTTGATAATTCATTTATTTCCTTACAATGAGGCAAATTTGAATATAACGGTATGAAAAGAACTACAAAATACAATTACAATTTGTATGTAACATTTTTACTACAACAATATATATAATCTCCACAAAAATACATGTATACTGTAGCTATTTAAAATTCTTACGCTCAATTACATATACAGGCGACTCCTGAGATTCGACTGGGATGTGTTCCTGAAAATGCGGTTGAATCTCGAGCAGTGGAATGTCGAACGCCGATTTTCGGTACACTAATACTCGGGGAAAAAATTACCAAGTTCACTCTCGCGTTATATAAACATAAAATAACATTACTCAAATGTTAATAAAACAATATTGTTATGGATTGATAAAAAAAATTTAATATATAATTTATAAACGCACTGGAAAGAAAAAATCTTTTTTTCGTATGACTATCTTGCGTAAAAAATTCCAAATTGAATCCAATCTGCCTCATCGTTTCCCATGTCATTTATATGAAGGAATTACTTGTATTTGTACTTTACCAACACATTCAACAGGAAAATCACGAGTAATATTTTGACTATTCGAGTTTCAAAATTTTTAATCAACGGCGCATACATGCAGAGATCGCAGCACATCCCTAAAGAGCCCTAGCAAAGACGGTTTGTGGTTCAACTTGCTACAGTACTGAATATATCTATGCATGAAACTATACCGTTATCACAGCAAAATTATATAAAAGTTATTAAAAAGGAGAAAATTACTTAGGATTTAAAAAACAATGACATTGCCAATATTTTATTTCCTTAAATCTTTTACAACTGCGTCTACTGGACCTAGTTTATTAATTACAAAGTTCAGAAATTTTAGTTGGAAGAAGAGGGGCTACTGGATTTGCCATTCTAAACCTAATATAAATGATTAAAACTAAAAAACGAGCGAAATTAATACAAATTCAAACTAATATAACAGGAATAACGATGTCTCGAGAGAAACTAAACCTAATATAAATGATTAAAACTAAAAAACGAGCGAAATTAATACAAATTCAAACTAATATAACAGAAATAACGATGTCTCGAGAGAAACTAAACCTAATATAAATGATTAAAACTAAAAAACGAGCGAAATTAATACAAATTCAAACTAATGTAACAGGAATAACGATGTCTCGAGAGAAACTAAACCTAATATAAATGATTAAAACTAAAAAACGAGCGAAATTAATACAAATTCAAACTAATGTAACAGGAATAACGATGTCTCGAGAGAAACTAAACCTAATATAAATGATTAAAACTAAAAAACGAGCGAAATTAATACAAATTCAAACTAATGTAACAGGAATAACGATGTCTCGAGAGAAACTAAACCTAATATAAATGATTAAAACTAAAAAACGAGCGAAATTAATACAAATTCAAACTAATGTAACAGGAATAACGATGTCTCGAGAGAAACTAAACCTAATATAAATGATTAAAACTAAAAAACGAGCGAAATTAATACAAATTCAAACTAATGTAACAGGAATAACGATGTCTCGAGAGAAACTAAACCTAATATAAATGATTAAAGCTAAAAAACGAGCGAAATTAATACAAATTCAAACTAATGTAACAGGAATAACGATGTCTCGAGAGAAACTAAACCTATTATAAATGATTAAAACGAGCGAAATCAGCACAAATTCAAACTACTACAACAGCTTTAACGAAGTCTGAGAAAGTTTGAAAAACTCAGCGTGGTCCGGATGTGACATCGGCTAGTTCGACCGGTTGAATCTCAGGAGTCGACTGTAGTTAGTAGTGAGGTCAATAATGACCCCAATCCTACATTTATTACTTATCTAGTTAAATGAAACAAATTATAATAATTTTCATTCACATAGAAGGAACTTAGTAGTAAATAAACAAATACAAAAATTGAGAAGTTACATAAAGTAAAACTTTTCACAATAAAAAGAAAAACAACTGAGTGTGGTCGAATATGACCACGAGGGGCCCGTTTAACCACTAATCTGGGTATTTAATTTTTCGAAACTAGAGGTGGGCATTTAAATTGCAATTGAGGTGAATCAAATCACAAATCAATTAAAAAACACATCAATTATTCAGTATTTGAGTTGTTTATTCGTAAAATTTGTGTCTTAAACTATTTTTACCACAAGACATGAATTAAAATGTTAATATATATTTATTATTATTACAATAAAAATTTAATTTGTTAAAAATATTCAATGAACACAAATTCCTAAAATATGGTATAACGACATTAAAAATTTACACAATTTCTAAGCCATTAAAAAATGAAAATATTATAAATAACAAATTATGTTAATTTTAAAATTAGGGTCACGGCAATGCAACCCGCCAAGCAAAGTCAGGGTCTAAATACAAGAAGCGTATATTTTTCAAATAAGGAAGTGAAGCCCATTTACTGCCAAGATGGTAAACTAAAAGGGTACAGCTAGTTGCCGGAGAAGTTGCGTGACGGAATATTATGGCACACCCAGAGAAAACAGCATGACATATATATACGGCATACCCAGATGAGTGGTTAAGAAATACGGGAATTAAATTAGGAGACAATAGGGACACAATTTACTAATATAAAAAGCCACACAACATTTCTGTGTATAATGGTGATGACGCATGTTATGTCGTCATTATATAAAGAATTGTTTACGACTGACTAATGCTGTTTTAACAAACTTTCCGAGTAGGTAGAAAATTGAAATTTGGTAGCAATGCTTGATTCTTATAGTAAAAGCCATTTACGAAAAAAATCCTCAGAAAAATATCCAGATTCCATAACATAACATGTAAAAATCAATTTACGACTTACAGCCTTTTAAGTCTTTTGCAAATTAAAATTATAAATAATTGATCTATGATCTTTGGACCTGAACCATTTCATAGAAAAATAATTGACATTTCTCATTCTTATCGTTACATTTTGCCTACGATTCAAATTCGCTCAAATTCTACATTTAAATCATATTTATTTGAAAATTTTAAGCTTTTTAATGATATGTTGCCTTGCCGACCATGTCATTGTTAAACCTCAAAATTGCATTGTTGCCTCAATCCTTACCCAGATGAGTGGTTAAAGGTCCACCACCTCCTCAATGACATGCCTCAACTTTTTCACCGTGTTCATGTTTAACCCTTCAGCGACGGGAGGCATTTAAATCCTACGGCATCGTACGGCCGGCTGGTATTTAAACAGAATATCAGATTTTATAAGTACCATCTTTTAAAAAAATATAAATTTTCATCTATGTATGCTAGATGAATGAAATCTTGAAACCAACGGCTGTATAGTGTTCTGCATTTAGTATTAAATGTACAATATAATATCTTAATATTCTTTTACGTTAATAACCTGTGAAGATGAAAGACCATGCCAATTGAAATGTGTTACATTAAAACCTTTGAATTGTGTGAATCTGAGACGGGATATTTATGGAATTTTTTAGTATATACAGGAAAAACTACTACAATTGAAACTCCTTTCATAATAGCATCTACTTCAAAAACAGCTGCCATTGTTCTCAAACTTATTGAGCCGCTTCTTGGTAAAGGATACACTGTATGGATGGATAACTTTTATAATAGTCCAGCTTCAGCTAAAATTCTAAAACATAATTCCACGGATTGTGTGGGAACGCTAAAATTAAGCAGAAAAGCATGCAGGTCCCGTTTCTATCATCAAGTGGTTTGATTAGAAAGTTGTCTCCATGATATCTACTTATCATAGCGATGATAAAGAAAGCATCATCATTAGGGGAAAAGAGACCAAGAAACCTGTGTGTGTGTGCTTGACTATAATAAGTATATGGGGGGTGTTGATCTAAAAGATCAAATGTTACAAGCATATTTGGTTGAAAGGAAACGTACAGTTAAATGATGCATCAAATTATTCAAAAGACTTTTAAATTCTGCTGTGTTAAACTCCCTTATTATATACTAGTAGTTGGTGCCTGCATTCTGCAAGCATATCATCTCAACATAAAAAAACATTCATTTTTTTATATGTCATCATTACAAATATTTTTTTAATTCTAAATATTTCACCTCTGGAGCGATTTTCGTTTTTCCCTTATGTAAAAATAATAGACTAAAACAATTCCAAAACTTTGCAATTTTAAGAATTTTATACTATCTCCATTATGGGGTACACATTTCTGCCAAATTTTAAAGTTGTAGTACTTCTAGAAGTGAAATAATATATTTCCAATTGATTAAATTTTAAACATTTCTTACGGCTGCCGCAATATGTTTATGGAGAGATTGAAATGTTTATTTGTGCAAATGCACTACTTTGTACATAACTTGAAAATTTCAGCTTCCTAACTCATCCCGTAATGTCTAAACCGTTATCTATTTGTTTAAACTTTAAAAATTTTTAACTGCCAAGCAAATTAAAATATCAAAATTTGTATAATCCCTATTTCGTTTTTTTACAATTTTTATCTCTAAAAAAAATTCAGCTCCGTAGAATATACGGAAATACATAAACCTTGAAAATTTGTTTAAACAATTGCGAATTTTTTAGCAGCCGCATTGTTGCACTTTTTCAAGATTTTCGTTTTTTCTAGTCGGTTTTGCACAAAATCCTACCTATGAAAAAAATTTCGAATCTCCAGCTCATCTGGAAGTGCCTAAACATTAGTATCCTCCTATATGTTATATGTTATCTCCTCCTCTGTAAGAAACGTCAATATATAATGATAATAAAAATAATGCAAAAAAAGTGGAGGATTTATCATATAGAATTCAGTTAGTAGAAGGTCTCTTTTCAAAGTACGTTGTAATTAGAGACGGGAATGCCGCAAGTCATAGGTCATCAGATAATACAGTTTCAAGATTAACTGAAAGACATTTTATCAGGAAAGTGCAACCAACAGGAAAAAAATCAAGACCACAGAGGAGATGTGTTGTCTGTACGAAACATGGTAAGAAAAAAGACACGGTGTACTGCTGCAGGGAATGGGACATTGGACTCTGTTTAGAAGAGCGCTTCGAGATCTGTCATACAAAACTGAATTATTAAGGTAATAAAAAACATTTTATTGCTAAAGTAGTTTATTGTGCATGCAAATAATGTCTTAAGTTAAATTTCCCTAAAGTAGAAAAAAAATTGGATGTTAAAATCGTAACTTTCGAAATCAATTTTTATGTTGATAAGAGCCAGATGAACAAAAGAAATTATAAAAATATAAGAAATTATCTGTGATTAATTTCTAATAAAAGAAAATATTACGAACTGATAAAGTAAAGAATAAAAAAGATGTGAGAAAGTTTTTTTTGGAGTTTTTCATTCATGTACACTAAAAAAATTATATAAGTCAATTTAAGAGTTCACAAAACGCATTCTATTTATAAAACTCAAATAAAAAATCATTCCTCAGTGTTAAACAAAAATATCATTCTATAGGAAATGTTTATAATCGAAATACGGCAAATTAAAAGAGTTGCGGTATGGATCCCGGCACCAAGGAAAGAAACCTAGGTCCGTACCACATATGGATCCCGGCACTGAAGGGTTAACGAAATTTCTTTATTAGACAGTATATTGATGTCTTGTCCGGTACTTCCTTTGCTGGATACGCATTCCTGAACACCTCACGAACTGCAGCAAAAGATTTCAAAGAAAAATGATGTTTTAGTAGAAATTCGAGAAAATACGATCAATCATCAGAATTCGGTGATAAGAATTAGAATCTACATTATTTTCCCCTTAGAACAGCACAAGCCTCGCTCGGATATCACAATTTTAAGATATTTTAATGTATTAAAGAAAACATCTCTGCACGATGTATTTGAGACTATGTAAAACAAATAGGGAAAAAACATTCCTGGGATTGAATCCGTGACTTCAATCCTCGCCAAATAAAATATAGTCTGGAGGGGGGCCCTAATAGCACGAGTCTCATGCCGAGTTTCACGAAAATCGGTCCGTTGATGCAAAAGTTGTCCGAGGGGGACACACAAAGACAGGACCATTTCATAAGACTATGTTTCCTTTGGAAACCAGACTAAAAATTGTTGAATTGGCTTCTACATGTAAATAATACCGTATTGACCCGAAAATAGTGCGATGTTTTTTTCCTCAATATGTACCTTTGAAAGTCTCATTCGTACTATATTCGAATACTTGTATCTTTAAAAAATATCTGCGTATTGGCGCGTTTCAGCACATATTTTTATAATTGCTACATTGTAAGTGAATTGGACGTTCCATGTTACGATGCTACATTGTACAAATATACTCGGTAGGGGTCTGAGGAGACTAGAAAATAAATCAAGGTCAAATTGCAGCAACCACAGCACCGGCACAACTTCACTCAGAGTCGAGACACTCGACGTTAGAAAACGAGGACCGTCGAAACATGGCGTCACATTACCCCCCTTTAGTACATAATTCATGAGTTTACAGGCAATTTAAATGCGCAAAATAGAGAAAATTAAATGTTTTTCTAAAATTCCTTTCAAAATACTTGGGGTCGCATTATATTCGGGCTAATACGGTATTTATTTTTGTCAAAGAGAGAAATCGAATCCGTGATAAATTATAACATGATATTTCTTTTGGACCCAGAAGTTCAGGGATTTTTTTAACAATTTACATGCCAAGGTGTTGCTAGCCTGGCACGATTTTTTGCTTTGATTATATAGTAACACAAGTTGTTGAGCAAATGATTACGTTATTAAAGTAATCTTAAATACCTAAACTTGAATTTTACAATGCGGCATTTCGGCAGTGAGCCAACGCATTTCAGTATCCCAATCGAGGTAATTCAGCGTATTGTGGTTAATGACAGGACAAAACCAATATGATCCAAACATTTACAAACATTCATTTTATTGACAATGCTCCCATTAAGCATTGTTCGTTTTGTTGCAAATTACATCAGTACCAAGGTATATATATATATATATATATATATATATATATATATGCTCGTATATACAAGGTGGTCCAAAAATCGCGCCCCATATGGACTTGTTACTAGAATAATTTTGTTTCTAAAATAATGTCTCGTCTCCCCCTGGTAGACAATGTTGACAAAATTACCATTTATTATGATTTGTCCTTGTGTATTTATTAAAATCTGTATGGGACAACTTTCGGGCCACTCTGTATATATACACACACACATGGGCATATATATATATATATATATATATATATATATATATGTTTGGGTGTATATAAATACATATACACAATATAAAAACTAAAAAAAAATTTAAAAAAACTTGAAAAATATTCCTTATGTAAACTAGCGAGTTTTTTTGACTGGGGAGAAAAACCCTCGTCCACTCTGAAAATTATAAACAGTTTTGTTTCATTCAACAAATCCCGATTTCTTACAAATGCCAATGTTTCTCGATCAAGTATTCTTTACACGCGCAGGATGTCCCAAAATTGAAGACCAAAAACTAAGTTGAATAATCATTATCGTTGATAACAACAAAACCCAAAAGATAATAGCCTCTTACGAATTGAAAAGTTAACTCCTACTGCATTCGGCGGCACTAACTTTCAAATAATTTCTCTACAGCTACTCCATCTGTTGTAGAGCTCAGCAAATTCAGTGGTCATAAAGTTTCGAAATCTCGAAGTTTCAAACTGCCTCATAGAAACCAATTTACCGTATTTACCCAAATCCAAGACGGCCTCAAATCTAAGACTCAAAACAGAGGAAAGATTTTATGACCTAATTTTTCACCGACTGTATTAGGTGTATGTTTCGAACACGCGTATTCAGTATAAGTAAATTAGTTCATTCATAATTTTAATTGGTTTGTTACGATTTGTTGTAGAAAAAAAATTACAAATGTATTTTTAAAATTGACTAATTGAATTCCAGATCGTAAGTTTGCATTGAAAAACAATTATTTTATCGTTTCACTTGTTAAAAAACCGATAAAATGCGTAACCATGCTTCCTAAGGTTCTATTGACAACTCGTTGCAGTCATTTCGTTGGGGCTGGTTCGTCGGGCGCTAATACATCGCATGGCAAACTCATCCCACTTCAATTCATCTCACCTTCCAATTTGTCTCGCGACGAATACATCTCACAACGAAACTGTCGTGCGACGAATTTATTGAGCAATGTATCGACGCACGACGAGTTTATCACGTGACAAATTGAAGTGCAACGAATTACAGCGCAATCAATTGACCATGATGTATTGACGATATATGACTTTGTACTCGAATTTAAGACGAAGCCCGATTTTCGCAAGGTGAAATTTGGAAAAAACCTTGTCTTGGATTCGGGTAAATACAGTAATTTAATTTGGATATTTACCTGAATCCAAGAAGACCCCGAATCTATGAAAAAAGATTTTATGACCTAATTTCTCACTGAATGTATTTGGTGTATATTTTGAACACACATTCAGTATAGATATAATAGTTTGTACATTAATTGAAATGGTCTGTTACAAATTTTTGTTTGAGAAAAATAAATTTTGAAAATGTATTTCTTTAAATTAATGTTAATACAAATTGAAATCCGGATTGTAAGTTTGAAATGAAAAACTTTAGTAGATACAATTATTTTAACTTGTTTTCATTTGTTTAGAAAACGTCAATTAAATGCGTAACCATACTTCTCATGGTTCTACGACAACTAGTTACGGTCAATTCGGCAGGTGTCAATAAATCAGGGCTAGTTTGTCGCACGAAAAATTCGTTGTGCGTCAATACGTCGGCTCTTCTCCCCCCTGCCGTGCACCAGTCACGGTCTCTCACCTTTCAATTTGTCTCCCAACTAATTTGTCGAGCATTTCATTGATATGCAATGAGTTTGTCGTGTGATGGATTAACGCGCAGTGAGTTTGTTGTGTGATGAATGGACGCAAGATGAACGGACCTCGATACATTGATGGTTTACCACTTCGTACTTGAATTTAAGATGGCCCTTGATTTTTGCAAGCTGAAATTTGGGGAAAAACCTTGTCTTGGAATTGGGTAAATATGGCATTGCATCACCAAAGCTATCTGATATACCAGCGCTTCCCAACCGGCGGTTCGCGAAATGAATTTGAGGGGTTCGTGAGAAAAATTTAGTAACGGCAACTTTTTCACTTTCTTGGTTCTACAATTCTTACCAGTATTTTTATTTCTTCCAAACTAGTTGCATGGTTTTAGTTACAGTGTACTAAATAGAAACCGATGACAATATCAGAGACTCGGATAATATTGTGAACGTTTACATACCATGTGCTATATAGACTTTTTATTTTTCATGAAATAAACGCGCTCAAAAAGATGTTTTTACAAAATGTACTCTCCATTATAAAGGGTTTGCTGGCAAAACCATTACAACTCAAAGGGTTGACGAGGATAAAAGGTTAGACCAAGAGGTTTGCGAAGTGAAAAGGGTGGGAAACCACTGTGATGTACCACTGTTCATTGTCAACAGCATTCCGTAAGTGCGTCAGTAGTCAAACCTGCAGTTCGGTAAACTGTACATCTTATGTTTTCTACAATTTGTGAAAGTTATTTATGTCGAACGATGGTCGCTGATCGATTAATATAACTTAACCTGGAGCGTTCTTTGGCGAGTTTGAGTAGTATTTTTGATTCCATTCTATTTACATGATAACATGGTTTACTGGCTGCAGCACGGCAGACCTTTTCAGAACAAAGAAGACATGAACCTTTTCTTGAAAGTTCTGGTGATGATACTGTTGATTCTGGGAGCGATAAATCTAGCGAGGAGGAGATTGATTTTGCGGCTGAAAACCTGCCTAAAAATCCTGAGATTAATGTTGGTTCATTCGGTAGGCCTGGCTTTTCCCTTCCGATTTGGCCTGGGAAAGTTGTAAATGAATTTTTTATTTAAAAAAATACCCTTTACTGCCGAATATGGTCCAGCTATATCTATTAATGATGTTTTAGGCAACTTCATAATTTTTTTCAATCTTTTAATCAGATATAACTAATAAAATATTGGTATAAAATATTATATTTAATCAAAAATGTTACTATAATTCAGAAGAGTATTTTAACATTAAAAATATTTGTTCAAGTTGTTGCATAAAGTGTAGAAAACGACGCAGCGAGAGATTTTTGATGGGATTGAGGAGTTAACAATCAACCCCACATCAAATTCTTAGTTAACAGAACTTGATCACGTTGATGAGGCTGCGTTGGAAAATGTCTGAATTAGAATGATGACACAACTCGAGAAGACGTTAATTAATTGACTTGTATAACATTTCTGAGGACATTTTCTTTTGAATTATGTTGTTATCTCGAATAATAATTCATTTTGGAACACCTTGTATATATATATATATATTTAGATATGAAACTTCTTCAAAACTCTTACTTATAAATTCCAGTACACTTTCTACAACAAGGTTAAAATATACATGTATATTTAAAGAATGTATTTATATATTTATATATATATTAGGTCTTTTTTGGAGAAATATATAGTTTTTGAGATTTGTTCCACATTAGTTTGCCTCGAGGACATTCACGAGAAAGACAAAAGAACGCCGATATTGTTAAGAGGTTCAGAGGAATACGACGGTTCAATCGTTCAAACGACTCGCGTCAACATCCACACATTTGCGCACTCCTGTACAAAATATTTTGAGAATCCACACGAAGACGAAGAACGCAAAGCACTCGGTGACACCCTGCTAATTCCCTATATAAGGGATGAATTCGTCGGTGGGCAAAGGCAGGTGCGGCTCCCCACAGCTGCCAATGTCCTCTTGGACGTTAGGTCAACTCGACGGTCGGCTGTTCCTCATTATGGCTTCCGCCGAGGGACATCTTGGCCGAGGACCTGGTTCAGGAGTGTAGGTGAAAGTCAATCCTGTTGCATAGATTATCCCGTCATTCCTTACCAACGAAACCGGGACCTGAAAATACGAAATATTGGTCAATTGATGCTTTCATAGCATTCTTTACCAGTGGAATGCCTTAAGGCAGGACATTCAAACATTTTAATAACTTTTACATTAACTATAGGTCTGTCGCATTCATGAGAACATATGCAGATTTTATCCGTGCATGGATGGGAAGTTCTTCTCCTCCTTGCAAATATTTGGCAACAGAGTAGTTAGAAAAGAAGACAGTGGCGTGAGGAATTAGGTCGCATCCATAGTACACCCAGAATGTTCTTTTGATCACGGTAGACCTATACCGTATTGTCCCGAATATAACGTGATGTTTTCTTCCAAAAAATGAAATTTTAAAAGTAGCCCTTGTGTTGTACTCGAGTACTAGTGATTTTAAAAGATCGTAAAATTGTTTTGAAAATCACCGTACATTCCACACGTCCGTTTACGAGATACAAGATACTTGTTACATTGTAGACACATTAGGCATGTGTTACATTGTACTTGAAAAGCATCCAAGAATGTCTTTTTGTTTGAATGTTTTGAAAATTTTCTTTGACCATTTTTGAAATTTTCTATAAATCGTACGTTGTTATTTTTTTGAAAAATGATTTCACGTACTAAAACTAAAATTTTTAATTCTTATTTTTTTGTTGTTTTATAATTTTACAAATCTTCTAAATTACGTCTGCTAAATAAATGGTAAACAGTTGAACAGCTGATTCTAAACGGCGGACATCTACATCGAAAAATATGCCGGATTTTATGGTTCCCATTGTGTACCTGGAACGTAAGGTGATCCCAAGATTTGACAGGATTATTTTAAGCTTCAAAGGTCAACTTTTCGACCGGCATACACAGTATTTATAACAGGACGACCAATGACAAGGACTTGGCATATCCCCATCAATTCTTAGAAATATAATATTACCAACCTGTGTAGGCTGTGGTACCCAAAGCCAGTCGCCACAAAATGCAGAGATCTCGGGCACTACGCACAGCATGCTCTCCTGACACCTGTACATAGTTTCCGCCTCGACGTCGTCGAACCAAACCTTCAGATTAGGGGAGAAATTTTCACCTGTCAACTCCAGCATGGCGACATCGCCTCCTCCATTGAGCTGTGAGAGAGAGAGAGAGAGGCATAATTTATTTATAAATCGATGGACGTGGTGGAACTCCATATTCAGGAAAATGAATACAATGTTTAGTAAAGAATCCGCTTTAATAACGCGCACAGAATAGACGACCGGTTTCGACTAACACTTACAAGGGAAGTCTCCAAGGTATGCAGAATGAAAGTATATGCAAAATAACGGACTCCTATTTCTACCTAGGTGCCAACTCGAGGTCGTTTACGAGAAAATGCCCTTTGAAAATCGCGATCCGAGAGTCAATGAAATAAGAACGTTAAAAGTCCTTTCCTGATTATTTAGGAGTGTTGGTCTAGGGGAAACGAGCTGGGTTTCAAATATTTTTGCCGGGGTTCGATTCCCGAAGGGACCAAAGTCATCATCACCCCAACCGTCTTCTTCCCCCTCAGCCCACACCCTAAAAAGTACCGTTACAAGCCCCCCTTCCTTCCCCCTCTCCTGTTTTCTCCACACCTCCCTCCCCGACCTTCGCCCATTTCCTAAATATACGTTGTAGTGTCCTTATTCTTGACCTGATGATAGAGTATATCCTCGATTTAATGGGCTAATTGGGGGGGGGGGATAGGGTCTCCGTCATTGCCGAAAGTCGGTTAAATCCGAAAGTTCGTCATATGACGAAGCAAAATGCAACTAAAATGGCCACATCTTATAATGTCAAATGCAGTTCATTAGGAATGCTGTTAAACAAGAATGATATGTTCATCTAATGCGGTAAAAGTGTTCATTCAAACTCGAAGAGTTTTTCTTCTTCAAAACTACGTGAAAAATTCTAAAAAGTGAGAAAAAAAGAATAGACAGTTGTAACTAATGTCCGTTAAAAAAAGTAAGGTCCAAAATTTCCAAAAATAATATAAATATCATAAAAAATATGTATAATAACATTTCAAATTTCGCTTGAAGACTACTCGCGAAATCAGGACCAAAAATGCAATAAAAAGAAAATAATGCTGCACATTTGAGGTCTAAACTTTTACCGAGTGCCTTTCTTAGGGACGTATCCCTCACCATAAAGCCAACGGATCCAACGGTATAGGGAACTGCACACTTGTGCATTGCTGGCCCGCCACGTCAATGACAGCAAATGCGTTAAATAATATTGATAACTCACATGCAGACTGTGGACGATTGGAACCGGAGTGATGGTCGTCCTGATTGGCCCCATCCCTTCAAAGAACTGATATTCAGCCTTATCGGTGCTTATGATGGTCCAAGATGCTCCATCGTTGATAATCTCTTTGTTAGGATCTTTTGGACAGGGAGTTGCCTATTGAGAGAACGATTACAATTAAAAAAATTATATACAACATTCTTACAAACAAAAATCTGATGAGGCCAACACATGACTTTCTCTATATGTTGTTGGCAATTTACGAGTTGGGGGCACTGGAATAATATTGAGCTGAAATATCTCCTTAACAATTGGCTCTACAAAAAATTATCGAATACAAAAGTTGTACAGAATAAAATTATCTATAACTTAGGTAATTAAATAAGATAATGAAGAATTACAGGAGATATCTGACACAAACTGAAAAATGACAAGAATAAAAATCCACTCCCAGTCGACCGATTTTAGCTAAAATCTAATCTGTTCTTGACTTTCTAATACAAATGCTAAATACGAAATTTTACGCTGATCGGATAATTAATTTTTGAGCTAGAGCGCCCACAAGATTCCGGTCACATGCGCACACACAGACATCATCGAGAAAATAGTCGAAACGTGTTCAGGGAACCTCAAAACATGTATTAAAATATTATATTATTTTAGACAAAGAACAGAAATAAACTCGAACCATAACCTTCTGATATTGGAAATAGCCCTGAAGCTCCAGCAATTAAGAAAATAAAAAGGAACGCTAAGTGTTGAGCAGTAGCAGTAGGTGTTGTGGTGGTGGCAGCTAAAAAATTTAGTTTTAAAAATATCTCTTCAACAATTCATTATACGGGAAAATGTCTCAAACAAACGTTGTAGAAAATAAAATTTCCTACAACTTTTATTCCAGTAAATTTTTTCATTCATCAAATATTAAAGCAAATATCTCAAAATAATGGATAAGTGACCAGAGTAAAAACCCACTTCCGGTTGACCGATTTTTACCAAAAACTACTCAGTTCTTGTCCCTTTCATAAAAACGTCAAATATAAAATTTCGCATTGATCTGATTAATATTTCTATCCAAAACACATTGAGAAAGTGGTCAAAACGTGTTCAGGGGACCTCAAAACGTGCATTCCTGATGAAATCTCAAATTTGATTTTTTCCTGAAAACAATACCTTCCCCTACGTATGGAGAAATTAAAAAACTAGAAATATATTCGGGGAACCTTAAAACCAATTTTAACCAAAATCTAATCCAACCTTAAAATACGCGCAAACCTGGAACTGAATTATCCTCTCCTGGGAAAGACACAAATACATGCGCTCCATGTCCTTCATGTAAAATGCACACTTGTGCAGCTGTGAGACAGGGTCGTCGGCATCCAATAGCGCCATCTGCTTGTCCACCTTTCGGATGATCAAACGCGGCAAGGCCATTCCTGTCACGCTGCATACCAGCTTGATCGTGCTTCCGTAGTGGATGTAACCGTCTCTCACGGCAAATTCCTCAGATTCTGATTCGTTGTCATCCACTGGAATGTAAGTTCTGGTGTTAGACGATAACGGGGGTGTGACATGGGGCGAGGGTGCAGACCCACACAGTGTGCGTGGGCCCTGCAAAAAAAAGCTTGGAAGACTTACTAAACTGAATGAACAAGAAACAGGGAGGGTGATCTTTTTTCAAATGAGGAGACATTCTTTCCGTGGAAAAATAAACGTTGGGGGAATGAAGTTCTCTGCAGCATTCATTGCACAGATTACCGTATTAGCCCGAATATAGTGCGACCCCAAGTATTTTGAAAGGAATTTTAGAAAAAGACGAAAAACATTTAATTTTCTCTATTTTGCACATTTAAATTACCTGTAAACTCATGAATTATGTACTAAAGGGGGGTAATGTGACGCCATGTTTAGACGGTCCTCGTTTTCTAACGTCGAGTGTCGCGTCCCTGCGTGAAGTTGTGCCGGTGCTGTGGTTGCTGCAATTTGACCTTGATTTATTTTCTAGTCTCCTCAGACCACTACCGAGTATATTTGTACAACGTAGCATCGTAACATGAACGTCCAATTCACTTACAATGCAGCAATTAAAAATTATGCGCTGAAACACGCGTCATGAAACGCGCCGATACGCAGTTATTTTTTAATGATACAAGTATTCGAATATAGTACGAATGCGACTTTCAAAGGTACATATTGAGGGGAAAAACATCGCACTATATTCAGGTCAATACGGTACTTTCGCTATTTTTCCACACTCCCAACTTGTTTACAGATCCAACTTTTTTTTCCTTTTGTGGCGACCACATTTCCAGGATCTTGAACTGTACTTATACCCCTTCTTAACCCATAGACTCGTTAATGTTCTCCTTAATAAACGCAGATACGAGAAAGAACTTAAATACATAAAGGAAACAGCTGCCAAACTAGGATATCACCACAATCTTATTAACAAATTGATCCAAAAGCATACTACCAAAACATCGTTGTTGAACTCCACCACTCACAAAATAGAAAATAAAAAAGGCAATAAATATATAAAACTACCGTATTTTCCTCCACCAAACAAGGGCTTGGATAGTATCTTCGAGAAAAAGAAAATTACCATAGCTTATACGAACCCACACAATTTGAAGAACCTATTGGGCAAACACGAAAGACAAAACCGAAAACTTGGATAAATCAGGAATTTATAGAATACAATGTTCACACTGTCCAAAACAATATATAGGTCAAACCAGAAGGAAACTGGTTACACGCTTCAAAGAACATTTAGCACATTATAAACATATTCGACTTGATAAATCCAGCGTTGCAAATCGTATCTTCGAAACGGGCCACAGTATACAACTCAAAGACTGAACACTCGTAACTTCATCGAACAACTCTTTAAATTCCTTAGAAAATTTGCACATTTATAAAAACTTAGACACCCTCATGAACAACGACACTGATTTTAATAAGACCCTTTACAGGCTCACCGATCAAGGATAAGACACACGCAACATTTGTTTTCGTTCTTTAGTTTTGTCCTTAGTCTCACCGCTTATACTCTTCATCTCCTCACAGTCGACTTTTTGTCGCCGTCAGATCGCCCCCGAGGATGCCCACATCGTGGGCGAAATGCATTGGGCTTATCCATACCCTTGTTTTGGCTTAAGGAGTCCCCCTCACTTATTCATCACCAGCCAAAAGTGTTTGAGCTATCTCTGTGTACTTATACCAGTCTCGTCGACATTGTATATACGATCTGGTGTAAATTCAAACTTGGACATAATGTCCTCTAAGTTGTCAATGAATCCTTTAACTACATCGTGATTAACCCTTTTGCTGCCAGCCTCCATCAAGTGGTATATGCGAAAAATGCCAGGGCTTTTTTGATAAATATATGTACGTTTTCGGATAGAAATTTATATAAAAGCTAACATTAATATTCTGAAGCTGAATTTTATTATTTATTCTCTTTAAACATGCAGGATATAGAATACAATTTAATTATGTTGTTTTCACTGTGTTTAAATTTAGGGAAAATATGTTATTCATAAGTTTAACTATAAAAAATATCAACTCTTACATTTAGATTATAAAAATTGTGCATAGAAAATTATTGTCGTTAGTAATTTTGTTAATATTAGTTATTGCTGTTAGTTTTTAACCTGAAAACAAATTTTTATGCTCGTGGCATAATTTGTGCAATAATTACACTTAATTTAATTAAGCATTGCGCCCATCACCCACACACATTTTATCACGTGCACTTATGTTCCGGAAAGCATACACCGTGAAGGCCCTTCTCGCACTTTGAACACACTGTACGGGTCCTTTTTCGCTTCCCTTTCTCTGTTTTACTTCTTTTGCTGCACACGCAAAACCAATGAGAATATTTAGGCTAGTCCAAAAAATATTTAAAACTTATATTAGTTTATTCGTGGTACTTTGCAAAAATTATTTTTAAAAACACGGAAATACATTACCTATTATTACTGGAAATGAAGTAACTCCTTTCCCGTATCCAAAAATCAAATATCAATTGGCTAAAAGTAACTATTACAGGCTAGATAAATCACTGCTACGACCTTTTCTAAGCAACACCAGATGAGCTACTGCGGAAAAAACAGCCGATGTTCTTCCAGTCGAAAAATAAAGCATCAGAAATAACGGATAAGTGTTTACGAAAGCCATCTGACTCACAGAGACGAGAGGGACCGAGCGTAAACAAACGCGGCCGATAGATCGGTCGGTGGCAGTTTTCGCACATACCCCAAAGGCCGATATATCGGCCGGCTGGCAGTATAAGGGTTAAATCTCTTAATCCTGTTTATGCTTGTGGCCTCAGATTTTCGAACGCTCGCTGTATGATTCCTTTTTAAAAATCCATAAAACCAGTCCTTCCTGGCTGAACGCGATTCTCTTGAAAAGTGATTTGGAATATTACTTGCTTCTGCATACTCAAAAGCTATCCTCCGCACTTCTAATGGATTCAAACCATAAAATAAGTCGGCTAACAGTTTTATCCTGCTGGATAGAGCTTCCTCCTGTTCCGGGGTGAAGGTTCTGCTTCGTCCTAAATGTGGTTCGCTAGTCTTCCCCTTTAATCTTCTTTCCTGTAGCGTGCTAAATGGAATTTCAAATGCCTTACTTGCAGCCCGAATGGAATTGCCCTCACTGATGAACTCGAGTGATTTCTGCAGCTTTTCTTCCGACCAGTTACCCGTCCGTTTTTCTCTTCTCGGTTTTAGGCATCTACAACAGAAAGTAACCCCTACCACTTACAATTTACCCCAGAAAAACATGATTTATTACCACAGAAAAAACAGCATTTAAAACAATGTCGGGTAGCGTCGGTCACCCAACCGCCATTCCCCCACCCATTTTGACCGGGGCTACCCGACAAGCACGCTACATGAAAACTTAACCCACACAAAAAACATTAGTGACTTAATTTAAAAAATAGTGTTTTTTGTAGCTAATGAAGTAAACAATACACACCCAATGTCACACAATTAAAAAATAAGGAGAAACAGTACTTACAGTGTCGTTATTTCAGTAGACTATTAGAGAAAATGCGATGAAAACAATAAATGCACCTCCCTACTAGCAGGCATAACTGACAATGGCGGAGCGGGAGAAAGTAGTTCACAAAACTAACTAATAGAGCGCAGCGCTGTCCAAACATCACCATGGGAACCTGTATTGCTACAAATTCACTGACCGGCGCTCCCCACTGACTGTCAATACCCCACTCTCCCCTGATATCATTATACGATGTACGTATCGGCAGATGTATGTTAAGTGGACGCTGCCTGTACCTCGAAAAGGAGTGATAATTCGCATTCTGGCATGTACGCATTTCTTGTAAAAAAATTAAGTGCAGGTCAGCCTTGAACCACCCTAATAACTGTGTTTAATAATATGCTTATTGAAATCCACTTTGTATTCCATTGGTGCCTCTTATGTTACTTTGTAACCAACAAGAGGAGACATAAATGAACAAATGAAAAATTCCTTACATAGATGAATTGTGAAAGCACCCCACTGCGTCGAACTCGCGTGGAAATTTCCGTTTTCGACGTGGAGATACCTCGTGCTAACCGTCTGAGAACGCAGCCTGTTGAAGAGTGCCACCTTCGTCCCGCTGGCAATGCATACTGAAAAGGTCGACAAAAATCAACGCATTAATGAAAAGAATGAATCAATATTCCTAAAAAAATGCATTGGTTTGTGTTCGGAATTTATTTACTATTAAAATCCTCATTAGTTAACATTCTAGCACATGCGTCATCTACTGGAAAATACGGTAATTAAAATTTTCAATCTACAGTGAACGATTATCAATATTTTCCTGCTGTCATTCAAATCTGCTTGACTCAAAGAGGGTACTCACGATCTGCATTCTTCAGTGACTGCTTCTTCTTTGACGGCTTCGATATCACCTTGATCCTCTTGCTGTGGAACACGCCTATGTCGTGGCCATTCCCGTAAAACATCTTCACGGACAGCATAAAATGTTTCCTCTTGTCCGAATCTGATATGTACAAAGTTTTGGCAGCGCAGTATTGCTAGAATTAAACATAAGTTATTATTGCTTCAGCCTCTGTTCCTGACCCCTTACAGCAAGGGTTCCCCAACTGGTGCTCGCGAGCACCAGCGTCCTCTTTCGTAGCCTGATTATGCTTTTTGATACCTCTTTCCCCATGCTTAATGTCGCATTTTTAACACCAACAATTTAATTTATAGTGTCTTTCTTTCCAACCACATTTAAGATAATTCTTTCCAAGCAGATTAGTTAATATACAGGGTGCACCAAAGTTAGCGTAGGAATTTTATACTTTTATATTTCATAAGATAATAATAGAAGTTTATTTTTAGGTAGAAACGTGTTGTAATCTTAAATTTATAATCTTTACATATAAAAAATCCCAGCAAACGGCCACCTTGGGATGCAATACAGGTAGTTCCCGCTTAACACGAGAGATATGTTCCTAAAAAGGGTCGTGTTAAGCGAATGCATAAATCCCATAAGAAACCAAATAAAATGCGAGAGATACGTATTCGAGCGAGAGAGATCGTCGTATCACAGTGGATATATAAATTTCTATTTATACATAAATATACTTAGAATATTCATTAATTTATGATTTGCACCTGCAAATTCGAAACAAAACTTCTGGTAATACTTTCTGCGACTTTAACTGCGAAAGTGACGAAAAACAGGAAGTAGAATTTAGTTGATTTTCCCTCCGAGTGAGTGTCCCGTCGCTAAGTTAGGGCAATAAAACAACTCAAGGATCACTTCCTCAGGATTTGATATTCGTCATGATCATAATTTTTCTTGTTTTGATACCGTTTTTGGTTTTAAATCTACAATTACAAGCATGCTTTTTTTGCAAAAGGCATAACAATCAGAATTCATTTTCCAAAGCTTATTTCACTCGTTTTAGTAGAGTGTTCCCTCATTTGTGTACAGTACAGTACAGAATATACTAACAAGAAAATGAATTAAGGCCGCTTATCACAGCAAAATTGGATTGGAGAGTTTCGTGACGTCAAAAAGTTTGGGAAATACCGAACTAACCTTTCCATTAAGATCCAACTGCTGCATGTCTTGGTCGGAATTCCCGATCCCGATAAAAGCGCACAGCTGCGACCCCTGTTCAGTTTCCCCTCCCTTCAGCATGCGTTCCTGCTTCAAACGCCATCCCTCGCCATAGAGATAAATGCAGGGAGGAGGACAGAAGAAGCGTTTCTCATTGCCGTAAGACTTCTGGGCCACTTTGGCGTGGAGGATCATTATCATCATGTCACTCCTCTCCCTGAGATACTTCTTCATAGCCTCCCGAGTTAGCCTCTGGTCCTTGACGGGACGCAACATGGAACTGGCAAGGTTCGTCCGTGAATTAGTTCAGGCAAAGCAAACTTAACCCATATCTGCCTGAATTATTTTTATTATTAAAAAATCAATATTTTAGTAAACGTTTGTTTATAATGAAATAATGAAATAAACATATTTTACTCATTATATTCCATTTTCGATATGTCACACACTCAAATAATCACATCAATCATTTATTAAGTTAAAAGGTGCTCAGAATTATTTGATAGGATACTATGATAATACATGTTTTAAGGTCCCCTGAACTTGTTTTGACTATTTTCTCGATGATGTCCGTGTGTCTATCTGTATGTGATAGGACTTTGTGGGTGCTCGAACTCAAAAACTTACACTTGTATCAAATTTTATATTTAGAAAGAGTACTATATAATGAAGAACTGATTAGGTGGATGTTTACTCGAATCATTTTATGGTTTTTGGCAAATGACTCATTTAAATCTTCACAAATGTAAATGTTGTTCATTATAAACTTCATACATAATATTATTCTTGATAACTTTTGTTTGAAAATGTTTTTCACAGAACGCATTGTTAAGGAGATATTCTATTTATTTAATATTTGGTTAATATTGGACGAATGTAAAACAGTGCTGGAATAGAAGCAGCAAGAAATATATTTTCTACAATCTTTGTCGAAACATTTTCCCATATAATGCATTGTTGGAGATATTTTAAAAAACTAATTTTTTAGCTGCCACAACCACACCACCTACCGGCGACTATTGTAAGCACTTGACGCTTACTTCTTATTAATGCTCCTTTTTATTTCCTTAATTGTTGGAGCTTCGGGGCCATATCCAATATCAAAAGGCTACAATTTTAGTTTATTACTGTTCTTTGTTGTCTTTAAATTTTTCTCACAGTTCCTTAAAATATTTATTATCATTTAACCTATTTGGAATTTTTAGAAATATTACAGGCACGGAGAAAGTCATGTGGTGGCCACAGAAGATTTTTTTTAGGCTAGTTTTCAAAGGAAACATAGCACTATGAAATGGTCCTGTCTGTGTGTATGTATGAGTTGGTCCCCAACAAACAACTTTTGCACAAATGGACCGATTTTCATGAAACTTGGTATGAGGCGAGTGCTGCCGGGGCCCACCTCTGGCCTATATTTTATTTAGCGAATATTAAGTCCCGGGTTCGATTCCAGAAACATTTTTTCCCCGTTTGTTTTACATAGGAAATCTCAAATCCATCGTGCAGAGATGTATTCTTTAATACATTAAAATATCTTCAAATTGTGATGTCGGAGTGAGGGAAAAGAATGTAGATTCTAATTCTTATCTCAGAATTTTGATAATTGATAAAATTTTATAAATAATTGTATTTTTCATTGCAAACTTACAATCCGGAATTCAATTAATAAGTCAATTTTTAAATTTGTTTTTCGGGAAAAAATGTAACAACCGTTACAATTAATGAATGGGCTACTATACCTATATGGAATAAGTGTGCTCGAAATATACACCAAATAGTCAGTGAGAAATTAGGTCATAAAATCTTTTTTCTGTTTCGACAGTGATAAAGGGGGGGGGGGGGTCGTGTTAGATTCGAGGTTGTCTTGGATTCCGGTAAATATGGTACATTTTTTCTGTAGGTTTTTAGATGATAATATTCATTGCATTCATTTCACTAGAGCCTACTTACTCTTTGGGAAACCAGATGTGTGATCTACTTTTAATATAATACAAAGGTAATGATAACGATATAATTAATGTTAGTTTTGTAAGAGTTATTAAATGTCGACAATGTGCCATAAAAAAGCAACTAATTGGACACATTATCTTATGGTCGATGCAGAAAGCAACGTTTGGTTAAATGTAATGATATCCTGTCACACTTCACCGGTAATCACACCAGTACGGTAACTACGATTACTCACCCAAACTGCTCTATGGGTACTGGGGGAGATGGGGTACGCACGGGGGACGGTGGCATCTGCATAGCTTGCCCGACTGCGGAGGGAGCACCCAGCAATGCCTGGGCGTTGTTCCCGCGCAACCCCGGGCCTCCCCTCATTGCCATACCAATGTGGTACGGATGGAGGGATGATGCTTGATGTGCCGCTTCGTGATGAGGTCGGTGTTCTCCGTTCATTTTGCTTCGAGGGAATTGTCACGCGCAGCCGAGGGACATGTGTGCTGAAGTAAAAATGGGAGACGTCGGAATTAGATACTCACCGAATGATAACGGATCTATATCTATAAATCGGAAATTGTTTGTTTGTTTGTCCATTATACAAATCCACACCTTTGAAGATATTGTTATGAAACTTTGCATAGGTAGATAATTTTAACCTGTAAATAACATACACCAGTGGTTCTCAGGCAGATCTACCTTTCCACCCCCTCTGTGCAGATGTTCGGTCGCTGGGATCCCCCTCCCCCCCCAATTAGTTTTTGAGATAAAAAAAGGATTTATGCGAAAATGGGAATTTATGACAATAAGCTAAAATGTTACCACTGAAATTACTTTATTTATAAATATTTATGCATAAAGATATATTTTTAGATGTTTATCATCACTGAGACATTTACTTGTTATTTATTACATTGAAATAACACATATATTTAAAAAATTACTCGTGTGACTCGTGCCACACGGTCAAACAAAGTGAGGCTGACATTGTTGCACGCAGATGACTACAATGTTACAAAAAAAAGCTTTTAGATATCTTTTCAAACGTTCACCTATATATTTGCATTGATATAACCGTAAAATTGATTATTCCACTACGGCACATCAGCAAACACAACCCTGAAAAAAAAGGAAACCCTAAGTGTAAAAGAAAACAGAATTTTAGGCTATGGCATTGTTTAAAAGAAATTAGAAAAAATAAATTGTTAAAAAGAAATTAGGTCATCAAAAACTCATATATCGTCATGAATTACAACAAAGACAAGGCAAGTGAGGACTGATAAAACGAGTGAAGCTAATATATGTCACAGTTTTATTTTAAAATTATATTTCTTATATTAAATTTAAATATAGTAAAATTAACTTTATTCTGAAGATTCCAACTCTCAATCAAACATAGACTTATAAATTAAAATTCAAGGATTGAGAGAGTGAGGAAAAAATCAGTTGGCAAGCGACCCCTGCAAAATTATCTCGCGACCCTATGTTCGAGATCCACTGGCATAGACTATATGGCGATAAAAAAGTTTGGGGGGCGAGTGCTATTTTACAAGCGCACTGTGCATTATGCTACAACAGGCATTAGTACCATCGGATAGAAGCTGCGTGAACTACAGTACAATTCTCTCAAGTTGCTAAATAAATTGCGATAAGTAGGTCCGACATCGATGAAACAAATTATAATACAGTGGAACTTCCATAAGTCGAACATCAAGGGAAACAAAAAAATAAATTCGACTTATGGAAATACGGTTTTGCTCGGTAAAATTAATTCACATCGAATTATGGAAAATTCGAGTTATGTAAGTTCCACTGTATTTGGCGTGACTTTCTGCATGTAACAGATGTGCAGTTGTCTAACATAAGGGCATTGGTTCGATACCAGATGTCTCCACTCTCCACTTGATACATAAAACTTAAGCGATGATTGAAGTATATTCCTAGTATTATAAAATCAGAAAATTTGTATATTTCCGCTTTAAAATTTTATTATTTCGACCATGGTTTTGATATGTTAAATTGTCATCTTCGGGGTAAAGACTGTGAAGAGTAGCGCTGTATATATGTGGGGGGAAAGAGCGTAAGATGGAGAAAAAGGAGTGAGGGACGAGAAATAAGGGGAGGGAGGTTTAGAGAAATGACGGTTGTATAATTAGGGATAATAGAATGTCTTATGATGGATCAGGAAGCAGGAGATGGGATAGAAACATGCTGTTACAAAGAAACACAATGCATGAGGAAGCATGCCAACGATGGGTTAATCGAATGGAGAGCAAATTTGGAAAAACTTATTCCTTTAACAAAACAGTACCAACATCATAGGAATAATATATAATTTCAAACTGTTCTAAAGCAGAGGCACACAACTCAAAGGTTGACGCAGGTCAAAATCGACCTTGATTGGACGTAGGCGGGCTTTGTGGATAAAAAATTTAAGTACACTATTGTAGGGAATAATTTTGAAACGAGAAAAAATTCTGCTATGACCGGGAATCGAACCCGGGTCTTCCACTTGCCGGGCGGATATTGTACCACTGAACTATCGTAGCAGATCAATTTGCTCGTTTCTGAACGCGGATGTTTTCTTGGTTGGGACGGAACTAGCCAAGCTAGTATCAAACTGCCCCAACGGATGTCCTTGAAGAGATACATCGAAAAAAACTCCTCCCAAGCTAGAAATTGATGGAATGAAGCGATCCGAAGATACTATGCAGACAGGCATAAGCTGTAAATTTGGGAATACACTATTGTAGATTCAGTAATTACTGTAACAACTTTTACATGCAATTTTTACACGACATAAATGAAGTGACAAACAAATATATTTTACTTACTCAATGGGAGATGTTGTAACGTTTTCTCTCGCGATTCCACTTATATCCAGAGTAATGCTGGTAGTTGCTATTCTTACAATGTCTCTTAAACTATGATCTGTCAGTGCTGAACATAATTTCATCAGAGAGAATGTTTGCTCACACATGCGATAAATATCCATAACACATTTTACTTGTATTTTATACAGAAAAGGAACGGCTGAGTTAAATCATGCCAGGCCACACAAAATGGGGACAAATTCAACTCATGGGCCGTATGTTGTGCACCCCTGTTCTAAAGAATCCAATTTTGCATCTCTCGGTTGAACATAAAGAACTTTAGGGGAAAAGCAACTATTGTGGCTTTCTCCTAACAGGTATTTGGCAAAGTTAGACGAAATAAAAAATAATTTTCAAGTGGAAATATACAAATTTTCTGATTTTATAATATGGAAAGATTCCACAGATTAACGCCTGCAAATGTAGACTTTATATTCCCAGTATTTTATATATTTGGCAGTGCCTTAAAATGGTCCGAGGCAATGTCGGGCACCCCAGCTAGTTCCCTTTAAATTTAAACCATCAATTACACCTCAACACTGTTTGCAGGCTCTTCTAACACTTTTGGGTGATAAATACGTTTAAGTACGTCTTTGGTGGCAGGTGCATTCTGTGCAGGCAGGGGTATAACTACGATTAAGGGGCCCATATTTAACTTCAGAGGATGACAGACAGACTAGTGGAGGTTGGCCAACAATATGGAATGAAGATCAATGCCGAAAAAACAAAAGTCATGGTGGTTTCAAAGGAACATAAAGAATTAAATATAAAGGTAAATGGCCAAAAATTGGAACAAGTAAGTAGTTTCAAATATCTCGGCAGTATTTTAGCACAGGATGGAAGTAGTACACAGGACATCAGAAGTAGGATTGCAATGGCAAAAGCAGCATTTAACGAGAAGAAGGAGCTTCTCACAAGCAAGAAAATAAATTTAGAAACAAGGAAGAAATTAGCAAAATGCTACATATGGAGCATACCTCTTTATGGTGCAGAGACGGACGGTAAGGAGGAAAAATATTTAGAAAGTTTTGAGATGTGGGTATGGAGGAGGGTGATGAAAGTGAAATGGACAGAGAGGAAGAGAAACGAAGAAGTATTAGAAATGTTGGGAGAAGAAAGGATGCTAATAAAAACAATCAGGAAAAGAAAAGCAAATTGGATAGGGCACATATTGAGGAGACAGTGTTTACAAAGGACTATCTTAGAAGGCAAAAATAGCGGAAGAAGAGGAAGAATAGAAATATTAGAGAATATAAAGCAGGAATATAGTACTTATAGAGATATAAAAGAGGCTTCTAGGGAGGGAGAGAGATGGAGGCAGCGATTCAGTTGTCTTCAGACAGCAGCATGATGATGATGATTTGAGTTAAAATTTTGGGGTCCCCACCTATATAAAAATATTGTTATAAAATTATTTTTATACCAGTATATTGCCCGTCAAAAATACGAAAAAACAGAATTTAAAGTTTGAAAGATAATAAATTATTTCAACTAACATAATTTGCATTGATTTTATTTCTTGCAGCAGTGTTATCTTTCAGCAAAAATCATTACACGATGTAATTTATCAATACTACCCATTTAAAAAGCTTTTTATTTGAACATTTTTCGTTTGATAGTTCAGAAAATGTGATTATTTTTATGAATGTAAATCCCATCAGAATGTGAGATTAAAATCCCATGTTTAAAGGTACATGATTTTGCACTTTGAACATATTTTTAATTTGTATATAATCAACATGTTTTTTAGAGTACATACAGCATTTTTAACATTGAAATGTACATTATTGGAATTTATGTTTTGCTCTCACAGATCAACGCCCAAGTTAGGAATACGTATAATAGTACTATATAAAAAGTTTTTAAATAATAAAATTTCAAATTAGACCATCGTCATTTTCCATACCACCAAATTCAATTGAAACTAACCTCCATATATACACTCCTTTATAAATATAACAATTATATTTGTCCTTAAATTATACTATTATTATTGAAATAAAAACAATAATTTATCTAATATTTAGTCTCCCATGCATAATTTATATATAATATATAGTCGTCCATTTAAAAAGTTGGCTAATAATTATTAGAATTCTTACATTTAAACTACACGAATGTACAAATTCAAAATATAAACAAAAGAAACCGAAATGTTGTGTTATATCAGCAGAGTAACTATAGTATCTAGCAACAGCAAAATGTAAACAAAGCCAGATTTTTACCTTATGTAATATAGATGTTTCTATTACATAAATTAATATTTCCTATCTAAAGATCAAACAATTATTGTAGGTCATATTGAGCTTATAAATTACGGTACTTTTTTAAACCTGCGGCACTAACCACCAGGTGACGTTATAACTTCGAAAATATTTATATTGCTAACAAAAGTCACAACAAAACATTTTCTGCGTTTTTTAATTCGGTTTATTTACAAAACTTTATAATATTATTATAACGAGTGCCCCTTAAAGGAAGGTCTTGTTTTACTTGTTTATACAGCAGATAATTGCCATAATATAACAAACAGGATTAACACTATTACATTCTCAACTTAGGAAAGGAATAACGACAAGCATGATTGGTGGAAATGAATGTGAGTTCCGAGAACGTAAACGTCTACGATAGATTTCGTTTCATTATGAAAATGGATCTCAAGTCCAACCAAATCACTAAAGTAACTACTTCACCAGTCAAGTATTGACCATGAGTTTAATAGCATTTCTATGTTCAAATATCATTTACATAATCCTCAATATTTTAATAGCTTAAACATCACGCAGCAAATAACGACCAAGCTCACAACGATAATGAAAGAAAGCAGTATTATAACGAACTACTTCAAATAGATATGAAAACGAAATTCGGGGAGTAAAAAAATTCATTTTGTGCCCAACTTGCGGAAAATTACAATAAAAAAGACTTATTACTCAGTGCACAAACCTTCAGCATATATATATATATATATATAAACAAATTTAGCAAATGAATTTACTTATTCGAGCCGTCACGATAACCTGAATTTCTGGCAGCCAGTAAAAAAGGCAATAACAAAGCTGGCGAAACGCATTCGTGTACAAACAAACCCACAGCATTCTCAACTGTTTAAAAGTAAACATTAACTAAGCAAGACATGAATCTGATGCCTATTTACTCATAAATACTTCCAAGTGACCTATGTTACAACCACATTAGCTCTCCAAGTGTCAATATGGTATGTCAGTGCAGGTCAATGACTGCTTAAAGATAATACTGTGGTGCGGCAAGTTACTTACAGGACATTAGAAACACCCAAAAATGTTGTATGGGGAATTGATTATTCCAGAGAAAACTGAAAATCTTTCAGGGTGGACGAAATTATATTAAAATGTCCATATCCAGCGCATTCATATTGGTTGGAATTACCATTAGGAGCCTCAACTCCGTAATCATTTGGCATTTAAGGATTTATACTAGAGATTTCACTAAAGAACGCTATTCCTCGACTCACCTCTCACTTTATAGCATTGAAGAGTTATATCACTATAAATCCACGTTTTTCACAATCATAAAAAATATTGTTGATGCAGAGCACATTTTCATCGAAATTAGCCTGCTAAGGCTATATATGTATACGGAATCACTATTCATGCTTCGAATAAACAAGAAGCGTACATGACTGACAACAATTTTGTAAGATACAGCACAAACAGAAAACATAAAAACAACTTGAAAAGACGCTACGATTGTTGGCCGGGTAGGATACGAAACGATATAGTCGAAACTATGTCGATACCTAAGTGAACTATTCGCCAACGTAACAGCGCTGCAACTCTTCTCTCGTTAAAATGTTTTGTAGCTATTTCCATGTTTAATGAAATACAATAAATACATTTTAACGAGTATATGAAATTGTTTTTAGTTAGATATTTCTATCTATTCAAACAAACACAATTTTTCGGCCTCACAAGAAAGATTTTTATTTTTAGTTGCCATTCTTCCTTTGAGTATGATATATTGTGCGAGTTTTTATTACAGAAAGGGGTATTATTAATAATAAAGCAACATTTCAAACACCATAATAAATAGTGTAATATACGAAGAAGAAACAATTTGTAACTTACTTATAAAATAATAAATTTCTTTCGAGAGTAATCATTAAATTTGAGGGTACCACAGAAAAATACGTCCTGAAAGATGAAAACATTTTCCAATTTGCATAAAACTTAATAAAGTTAATCTATAGTAATGAGGAAAGGGAAATATGAAGTTTTATTTTAATATTTGTAATTAAGGAAATAGTTTTCCAGGATTAACATTGGTCTTCTTGCTTTTTTGTCTTATCCGCCGCTAGAGGCGCTCTAACCGGAAAAATCTGTCGAAAGTCCTTGGTTAAAGTAGGCATTTGAATTACTGTATCGGGGAGGTTGTGTTGTAGCAGATTGGAGTTTAATTTAGTTGATTGTGTCGTATTTAGATGAGTTAGTGTTAAAATGAGTAATACGGTGAACAATAACTACTAATTTGGAACAAGTATTTAAAGAGTGAAGTTTATTTATTGGTTCCATAAATCTTCGCTGTTTTTTTATATTTCAGCAGAAGCCAAACGAAAGCAGCAAACACCAAAAATATTCGAATTGTCTCCACCCAAAGCTATCTTCTCGCATTTACTACTACTTACTTAGAAGCAGTAGTAAAGAAAGTAGTCAAGTGAATGCAGTCGAGTGGAGTGACTACACTGAAAAAAATGCAGCTGAAACAATTGAGCAGAGGGAAGGGGAGGAGGATTTCAGCAAAATTGCCTATATAAAAAAATCCTCTAAGTCCAACGTACTTAAAAGAGTGGCCGGGAGAAGCTTCTGTACTCGCTGTCACGAAATTGAAAAACAAGAGTTCGATGTATTCTCTTTATTGGATTGCTGTGAAAATTGTACATTGTGATAGAAACTGTACTTGCAACAAAAATTACAATAAATGACAAGGTTCGTTATTACAAGACCAATAATTATTTCCATGTGTTGTTTCTGCTTCCTTCAAAAAAAGAATGAGGGAAAAAACCCTCACACCCCTTCATCCCCTCCAAACGTGGGTGCGAGAGCAAAGCAGAGTCTATGTGCAGGGCTAGATTTAAATAAGATGGGATGAAAGAGAAATATTATACACCCAGATGACGAAAAAACTGGTCTGTTAACAAAAGAAAAAATGGCAGTAAATGGAATGGGAAAAACTTGGATTAAAAATTCATGATTGCTCTGAAAAAGTTATTACTCGGAAAAAGAAACAAAATGTCTGGCATAATTGAAAAACAGTTAATTTTAAAAGAATGGTTATTTTAAAAATAACTGTTGAAAAACAGAATAATCATTTGAAATTTTATTGCTCAAAGAGATTCTTTTGGTAACAAAAGAACGGTTTTTAAAAAAAGAACAGTTAAATAACTAAATAAATAAATAAAAATAAATTTTTTTATGGGAAATATTTCCAAAAGACGTCCAACAATTTTTCAAGAAAATATTTTTAAAAGAAGTTGAACAGCTTAGAAAATATTTTGGAATTTTATAGGTTGAAGGGACTTTACTTGGGAAATTGACTAGATGCATTCTATATACGAATTGACAATCATTACAAGGAAATTACCAATTCAATATGCCAATTTTGTCCACGATTTGAATTCTGAATTTCACTGTTAAGTTGGAAATAACGTTGACATTGCACTTGGAAAAAGAGATGGAAAATATTTTGCAAAGAAAAACCTCAAGCAAATTTTAAACAGTTACTTTTAAAAGAAGTAGAATATACTTAGAATATTGGATGGATGGAATTTTCAAAGAACTTGTAACAATGAAATTGACTAGCTCTTCTCAAGAAACAAGTTGAGAATTGGAAATTTTTACAAAAATTCACAATTGAAATTTTATTCTTGATATGAATTCGGAATTTGACTACAATTAAAATTTTTGGTTTTATAACTTGAATCAATTTAGTCTCTAGAGGGAAATTAAAGCATATTGTATTTTTCTTTTCTTGCTTCATTAATGTAATTAATTTATAAATATTTATAAAAAGCCTGACAAACTAAATAAAATAGTTTTATGTCTAAAGCATCGTCCAGGTACTAAGTCTATATTTCCATTTCTTTGATGAGAGCAATAAATTAAGAGCAATCATAAATTATGAAAAGTAGTTTAATCCAGATTAATGAATATTCATTCCCATTCCACTTGCCACCATTATCTGCTTTTGAGAACAGACCAGAATTTTCAACATCTCGGCATAAAACCCTTTCTCATCCCATATCCTCCAGCCAAGACTCCACTCGACTCTCACACCCAGATGTCTCTATATTCCAGGTGCAGCTCAGCAGGACTCTTCACTCTTCCCAACTCTTCCCCATGCACTTCTACTTGCTCTGGTCCATTTTGGCTCAGCAGACACCTTAAATAAAGAGGAAAATTCAAAACGTTATTCAAGTCAATTAGGAAATTCTGCGTAATAATTAATTAACTAAATATTCAAGAGATTTTGTAGAATAATATTATCACTTGTTAACAATCTTTCGATAGCCCCGGGCTTTTTACTTAATTGTCCTTCAAGAGCACAATCTATCAAAACAAGTGAAATTTACAGAACATAATTATGCTCTGCGATTTATTAGCTTTAAATGGTCACTATCGACAGATGAGCCATAATTTTTAAGAATTTCAGGTTTTACAATTAAAATAAATGAAAAATATAGACAATTTTGTTTGCACATTGGCTTTAAGCATACCTGATTTCAATTACCGTAAATACCCGCGTATAATGCGCACTTTTTTTCGAAATATTTGAGTTAAAAATTAGGATGTGTGTTCTACGAGGGTACATAATCTTCCTATTTTCATTTGACCCCATATTCCCACAATGTTGACACAGTAATTACTGCCCGGGTATCCTCATAATTTTATTGGTGATTTTTACGAAAAGTAAGATAGATAATAGTTAAAATTTATTAATTAATTCTACAAACATTCATTAATTAGATATGAAAAAAATGAATTCAGTATTTATTCATTTTAAAAGCCAAGAAATACTTCGTCACTGGACCATTCTTCTTCGATGTTGTTATCGGAAACGGCATCTTACGCATGACGTCACCCTACACCGGCGCCCGGCCTGGTGATACGTGATTTATTCTTGATTTTTAGAGTCTGTAGTTAATTATGGTTATTTGCTATCGTGTTTACGTCCTCCAGAGTGTTCTAATAAGGGTAAAACTGAAGGTTGGGCGAACCCGACCACCTCAGGCGTGACAAAAACGTATGTAAAAAATAGGATTATCGTCATTCCTTCATTTTATTAGCTCAAAGAATGTCATATGCCATACTATAAAATTAATATAATTCGATTTATAGTGTATATCCTAATATCACCTTGTAAGTAAACATAGAGTATGTAATGATTGAGTTAGCTGACGATCTTTTGGAACGTTATTCGAAAATTTCATTTCGCAATTTCATTATGTTACCAATTCATAATACCAATAATTCGATCATTGCTTCAGAACACGTGACACCATCTACTTTATTCTGGAATGATAACGCTAAAAAAATCGGTGCGCACTATACGCGGGTATATAGAAAAATAATAGATTACGAGGCTGAAAACCCCCCTGCGCGTTATACGAGGGTGCGCATTATACGCGGGTATTTACGGTATTTGTATATTGAGGTATTACTGTACTTGTATAGGGCGGCCAGATACCAACAAGATAAACCAGAAGAAAGATTCGCACAAACGTCCCAATTGGTTCTTTATATTTTTTTAAAACCATTTGAATGCATTGTTTCAACTTTTAATTAGCATTCCTTTGTTGAGATGGATCTATGCAACATTTAATAACGTAGTTTTTAAGCTTTGTTTTTAAATTTAACAATGCCATATTCCATCCATATTATGGAATTTTACTAAGTCTCTGCCTTGTCTATTAATTTCAATATAAATAAAACTACTTCTGCACACAGGAGCCTAGCTGTAATTTTCATTCAACTATCATATCTAACAACGTTGAAGCATAAATCCATAGCTCACGACAAATAACATTTTACCGTTTATATTCCCTCCGTAAATTAAAGCCTATATAAATACTGAATAAACGTTTTCCCAAGAATATTTTTCATGTACTACAAATATCATTTAATAGAAAACTGATTCAAAATTTTCGAATTTCAGTATAAATTGAATTGAAAACGTCGGAGCACTGGTCAACTTAAACCTTGAAGATATTAGAATTAAATAACTCTGCGAATAATTGGTTCTGAAAAACTGATGCTAAATGCAAGTTCACGAAGTGCAAGTTCTATTTGTCCCATAAGACGCAATGTTATTACGGTAGTATGGTTCCCAGTCAATCTAAAAAAAATTCATTTTATCATCAATATGCAGTTTAACAGAATAAAAGAAAACGTTACAACAACGTAACAGCAAATAAAGACCTAACATCGTAAAGTGAAAAACATTCTTTTAATTATCTTCAAAACGCATAATAGCCAATGAAAACCCAGCATTACAACGCGATTGCACTTCTTTTGGCACTTGTGCAATTTACATTCAGCGCATTTATTGCATAATTCAATTTTTGATCTTGTTTTGTTCATTCCAAGGAAATTCTTTAATTTAAGATGATGAAGTACTGAAACGGAATGTTGAGTACGTGATGCGCAGGTGTATTAAGTAAACCTGAGTTTGTAGGGAAAAATGATCACAAGTATAAAATAAAACTAAGAAGGCAGAAAAGTAATGTAACTAAGTATTCATTTTAAAATCGTGGGGTGTGGGAATGAAATACGTTACCTGAGGAAATCTTCCAACCATTCCCCAGAAATGTTAAAACTTTTAAATCTAGAGTTAATAATATCAATGTGAATGATATTCATTGCTTTTAGTATTACTATGTATCAATATTTTAGGATAATTTATTAACGAGGGAGCTGGAGGAAGTAGATGGATTGCTTGGTAGGGTGAGGTACAGTGGGGACTTGGAGGGCCCCATGACTGCTACGGTAGCTGTGAAGGCCTGCCAAGAACCTCAAATACTCAAGCTCCTGATAATGAAAGATTCTTGGATTTAAATTTGTATACAGTATGTGAATTGTAAATATAATTTTATTATGTTTATAGGTTTCAACTTTTGTAACTTTGCCACAGGGCCAGGCGCCCAATTGCAATCTAAATTTAAATAAATATAAATAAATACTTATTAAACCATTCTAAAAACAGCGCACTTATAACCCAGGCTTTTTGGTTAGCTCTAGAAAACTCCGATAGACCATGTTCAATATTTTTCTCCTTCAATCTCCGAGGGTGTAAAGACTGGTATACAATCATAGGCAGTCCCCTGAAGTGTTAGCACATAGGAGGAGGTAAATCGGTCTTTGGCTGCCTTAAACCCAGGGGCTGATTTCGCTTCAATTGACAAAAATGTTTTTGAAGGCATTCTTTTCCAAAACGAGTCTCGTCTTCAATGTATTTTTGCAGTTGTTCGGGAGAACTTTCTGCTGTAGTCCGCGGACACCGATTCACCTATGGTGGCAGTAGTCGAAAAACCCGCAAATTTGAGGGTACTACTGTAAATTAGATTTTAATCCTTCATGATATACTACTCCTCAATTCAGCTATGTATATGCGGGTCGAAGGAAAGTCAAGGGGCACATATAACAATTTGGGTTAATGTGAAAGGGCTAATAGACAAGGGGTATCAAACCTATTTTTCCTCATGTGCCAAAATTACAAGTTAGGAAAGTGTACAGTGTATCGCAATAAGGCACCTTTCGTGGGATGGAGTGTTTAAAACTAACGATGGATTGAACGAGCGTATACCATCCAAGTTTTTTCCCTCTACAATGTTGATGTTTTAAAATAAAAATATTTTCCTAATTTTAGTAGTTCTTGTTTACATCGGTTGCCAGGAATATTGTTTCCGTGGACAACAATAAGGAACATGCGAAAAATTGTCCATTTCAAAGTGAATTAGGACTTCCTTGTTTGATCTTCTTGAAAACTGTTTCTCCTTCAATAAAATTGTATTTGGCCAGAAATATTTGAGTAGTTCATTTAAAGACTCTTCTGGTATGAGATATTGTACGAGTTATGAGAGAAAGTTCATTTTTATTTCCAATAAAGTGGCACCTCTGATTGTATTTTGTGAACATTTTTTTATTTTGCCTTTTATATCAAATTTTATGAAAATTCACCCAGTATTTTCAGAGATGGAACACATGGATGGACAGACATGACTTGATCATAATGTTTCATTTTTTACTTTCTGAAAAGAACGTCTAAAAAGTAAAATAATATTTATTATATTACTTTTTGTACTCATAAAAATCCACAACTTTTATATGCTTCTTCTTACATGGAAGATTGAACTAAATCAGGAATGGAATATAACTTGATTAAAAACTTTATTTTTCAATGTGGTTTAGGAGATCATAAGGCATTCTGCTACTACAGTTTCACTAGTAAGGAACGACTAATAATTATGTTTATAAAGAAAAATGTTTTATTTAAAAAATATTAGCTGAAATACCACACATGCCCAGAGATATTCTGTATCTCAGTATTTCATGCACATCTATCTCTCGATTTATGTGGACTTAATGTACACGGTTTTGTTTTACATGGTCAAGAAAATCTGACCATTTCTCTATATACACTGGATTTCTGTTGGTAGATTCCTTTTACTCTGAAGATAAGAGTGATTGAGGAGAAATTTACTGAAGTTTTATGTTAGTTTTTTCAATTGTATAACTAAACTAGTGTATTGCCCATCATATGATAGATACATAATAATATTCCCTCCCTCTCTTTCGCCATCCCTCTGTATCCCTCCCTTCCCCTCTCCCCCCACTCCCCTTTTCTCTTTACCATTTAGGAATTTTTCTCGGTTTTTTACACCTCTCTTCTCTTCGAAGGTGTTTTCCGCAGTGGGAAATTTTTTTCTGCGTTAAAACATAACTGATAGTTTTTTTCGACCCAAAAAACTAACAATATTTTTTGGTAATGCTCTGTGATCTATTAACCAATATATAATTAACTTGTAATTAATATGTATTTTATTGTAATTTCCATGTAATTAATTTCTTTTAATGTGTAAATATGGTGAGTATTTATGTGATGAAAGGGTAAAATCTAAGAAGGGACGTTAGTATCAATTTCGCCATATATGAAGTCATATGTCTGTCTATCCCTCCCTCTCTTGTCTCCCACCTCCCCCCTCTCTCATTCCCTCCTGTCCCAATCCATAGCTCTCTCTCTTATCTCTTTCCTGCCGTCCTTTTCTAATTCTATGCCTCCCTTCCTCCCTATGTACCTTCCATTCTATCCCTTCCTCCCTATCTTCCTCCCCACATCCCCCTCCCTCTTACTCTACATATATATAATCGTTTAGATAAGCAAAAGAATCCAAACTAAATCCCAGTTCCATTAGGATCACGTGTTTTCATGAAAATTCCTACGATAATTTAAGGCAATCTATGCAATCGTATTTATTACACCTATGTGGGTTGAGACAATTGATACTCAAAGTTTAACAATGACGTGGTTGGCAAGGCAACATCCCGTTTAAAAGCTGACATTTTCCCAAAATATGTGATTTAAATATTTGATATGAGAGATTTCGAACTGTAGGCGGAAAAAGATGAATAGAATGAGAAACTTCATTCATCTTCCTAAAACAGTTCAAATTCCAAGATCGTACGGCAATTTCATCTAATTTTAATTTCCAAAAGAATAAAAGCCTTCACTTTAAAAAGTTGATTTTTACGTGTTATCTTATGGGAAACGGATATCTCCCCCCTGAAGTCTAACCCAGGTCTTTTTTCGTCATGTAATTTTTAATTCTGAATCAAACATTCCCGCGAAATTTCAAATGTCCGCCTAATCGGGAAATCTGTTAAAAAGGCATTAAAAAGTGCCATTGATGATGTCCGCATTATACACAAACCCCACCACCTAGGCTTTTATTATAATAATCTATTTCCTTGCTTAACAATTTATTTATTCCTTCGATTTCGAACTTCCCATATTGTACGAAGTTTTTCTCTAGTTTAAAATAAGTGTTATTTTCTCTAATGTTTACTCTCTAATCATTACTTCTCGGATAAATATTTTTTTACGAGTTTATTATTAGGATGATTTCCAAAGGAAACATTGCCTTATGAAACGGTGCTGTCTGTGCGTGTCCCCTACTAACAACTTTTGCACCATTAGATTGTCTTAAATGTCTCATTTATCAAAATCACAAAATATATTTTTAGATATTTGTACATGTAAAATATTTCATACTAGTGGAACTGACTGTCAAAATGACAGGCATGACTATAGGGCGCAGTGGGTTTTTTCATACAAAATGAAACCGAATGTCTAATTTTCTGTTACAACAACAAATAAAATATACTCTTCAAACTCTAACAACAGTTTGAAACAGTGTTTCCCAGACTATGTGCCACGGCACACTGGTGTGTCGACAGTTGATATAAGGTGTGCCGTGAATGTTTCCCAAAATGGTTGAAAAAATATATTTCATTTTGAAGTTGACGTGCGAATATGGCTTTTGTTGAGGATTTTTTATACTTGAGCATAGACCTACTACATGGATGAACAAAGTGATGAGTGAGAGAACCATGTTCCATCATGAGATAGCAATATTGGCACTTTTAGCCAAGGTGGATGACATCTGGTGGAGCTTATTGGAACTACTGAATGTATGATTGGTTGAAATCGGTTGCTTTAAGCTTATGTAAATACCTCCTTTGTTATTTAGAAGAAAAGTGCTATTTTTTGCTTTAAATTTACTTCTTTTTCATGCTTTCCTTGAGTATTTCTTCTAACTGAAACAAATGCAGAATGATCTTCCGAAAGGCCATTTGTTGTAAGTCTGTAATTTACTTTTTACGCTTTTCGTCATCAGCGATTGCCAATTCGGCAAAAATATTTTTCTGTCTGAAAGTTTTGTTTTGTTTAGTTATTATTCTGTAATGCTGTACTCATCGGTTACCGTGTCACCACCTCCGCAGCGCCCATCTAGGGGCGAGATATGAAACTATAAGGTGCTGAATGTGCAAAGATTTGGAATTATGTGGAGCAGTACTCCATTGGAACTCAGCTAGACCAGAGAAGGGAAATTTGAACATAAACGAAAGTTTTTCTCGACCCCACCAGGTTGGGTAAGTTGGTTAAACTGTTTTTCATTCCTCCTCATGTTCACTGTGTTGAGAGGCATCTCCATTCAAAGAAAAAATAAGGGATACATTTATATATGAAACTTTGGTACTTATCGGTCACTGTGGAACCCTGTCAATGCCAGTGACGATTGGGTGCCCGAAGCAGAGCAAATGCCCTAAAATTAACGGTCTATGAGATACACATATGTACATTACCTACATCTATTGCAAAATTTTTCATATGTTGGTATTAATAAGTCCAAATAAAATACGTCAGAGGTGCTGAGATGCGATGGGGCCCTATAGTAAAGCTAAGCCCTCTTCCCATTTACCATTTTCTTAGAATTCAAATGCAATGCACATAATTTCGCTATAACTTGTATGTTAACCGATTGTATCTTAAACCAAAGCATCTGTTGCATTGTAAACAATCAAAAAAGAAACGAAATTACAAAGGCTTATGAAGAATGAATTGGTGCTTTCCCAGCGTATGTTATGAGTGAAGTGTTCTCAGGTTATGAGCCAGGTCATTTTGATGATTTCCGCTGACGTTTCAGTGACTTTCTCTGTCGTATCTTCAGATACGTAGATGATACATTCATAATTTGGCCTCATGGACTTGCAACATTTCAACATTTCCTGAAACTTCTCAACAGCCTACATCCGAGCATGCAGTTCACCATAGAGATGGAAAACGACGGCTGTATTCCTTTCCTAGACATTCTGATCCTCCACCAACCGTACGACAGGCTAGGCCACAGCGTGTACAGGAAACAGACATACACTGATTTTTACCTCAATGGGAACAGCCATCACCATCCCTCACAACGCAGGTCAGTAGTGTCAACCCTTGTCTACCGGGAAATGACCATTTCTGATCAGAGAAGCCTGCCTGCCAAACTACAACACCTTCGGACCACTTTCCGACAAAACGGCCATAAAGACCGGGATATCAAGATTGCCCAGAAGAGAGCCTCACCCAAGGACACCGCATCCAGTTCCCGGAGGCCAAATTAATGTCGAGGGCCAATGGCTTTTGGGATTGCCTAGTCAAGGAGACCTTCAAAATCAAATTAGAAAAACCAAACATTAACAGAGACACGGGCTTCCTCCTACTCGATGCTTGGAAACTGGTGATATCAACCTTAGTGAAAGACTCATTGGCCCCCAACCAGGACCCAACACCGGACCCACCGACGGGTATATACACGCTCCGCAAACCTCTCACGGCACTCAGGACCCCTGAAGATGGCGACAAAGATAGTCACCGAAACGTCAGCAGAGATAGTCGAAACGACCTGGCTCGTAACCAGAGAACTCTTCACTTACAAAGACTATTATTGAAATTCAGGTTTATAATTTGTTGCATAACGTCATTCGCTAAAATAAAACACAATTAAAATATTAAAATTGTAGAATACTATTATTTATTTACTTCAACTTCCAACCTTTCGTGATTTCCATATCAAGATTTCTCTATATTGGATTAATATTTACCGGTTCCCAGGATGAAGAAGGGGAACAAAGAAAGAAAGGAACAGCAGTATTATTGTAATAGATAATAAACATGTTATGTTGCTAAGTAAACTGCATATGTGAGGAAAAAAATATACTACAGTAAATGAAAATGTTAGTGTTGAACTGGAAATAATAACTGATGGGTAATACGCCATCTCTGTTAAAATTTCATAGGAATGAATATATATTGTTGTAATTTGTTTAGTTTCCAAATACTGCCTTAGAACTTAAGTTCACCATCCATTGTTCCATCCAAATCAAAGTTAATGCATACGACAGAAGGGAATATAGTAGTATCAAAATAATCACTTATGAGCAATTTCCAAAGGACATCTCACAAAAAAACTATAGGGCTTTTCATATGACTTTGCAAGTGAAAGTTCGTTCGTACGCGGGACTACTCGCATGCTTTCAGTTCGGGTGTAGTGGGATGAAGGCAGTATCTCTTTGCTAGTCGCTGTTACCATATCTTCCGCATGAATGCACTAGGTGAGCGCGCAAGGCAAAAGGAATGGTGAACGTTATAATACTTAGTAACCTCAGCGGCGTAAACACGTGGCAACAGAGCACACTAAGAGACGATGCTGCCACGATGGAGACCCAAGAAAGAATGAAGTATCGTCTGCTCAACCTGCTTCCTTTTCATTGGTTCCCACAAAGGTCTCTCTCTCTCTCTCTCTAATCACACAATGTCATTTGTGAAGCATTATGACTTCTTCCAATTCATCAACAAAAAAAGATGTTATACTCAAGATCATCACTATCATGTCACCAGAATTGTTCAGAATATTTTAAGTAAAATAAGTAAATATTTATCTTGCCTTGCATAGGTCAATAATAAATAAATATCAGTTAATGAATCTTTTGGTGTTGTAATAGAGATAGGATGGCACGAAACGCCATTTTTGAATTTCGATAAAATTGATTCAAACAATAAACAAATTCGAGTTTTCATTCAACTTATGTAACCAATAATATGTAAGTTATGATAACGAGATATTTCAATCCCTTGGTTCAAGAGGCAGGTCTTTCACTTCTTAACAATCAATCAGACAGACAGAAAGACACTGAATTAAGGTATTATTATTATAGAAATTGTTCATTACAGTGAGTGAATATTGGTCCCTTAAATTACTTATGCATAAATACATGGAAGTTGTCCTGACAAAATTCAAGCTTAAATCTAGATGAAAAATATTGACCAGCAAACGCGGTAACATGGACGTCCTTTCCAAAACACATTCCAGCAAACCAAACGCAAAATGATAAGAATTTTACAAATCACAAATGTATAGTTCAATGTGAAACATAAATCAACAAATAGAAAACATGGATTTTACTGTTATTAAAATATTTAGCCCCATGAGGACATACAAAAAATTTCTGTTACTCATTCCATAAAGCATTTAGATCAGTGATAAGCAACTCATGGCCCGGTGGCTGATTGCAGCCCTCAAGAGCCTTTTCTGCACCCTTCATAGCTATGACTAATAGATAAAACACATATTCATATAACATGCATTCAAATTACAAAACTAAAACATTTTACATTGAAGTATTAACTCTAAAAAATCTGATGTGGGCACCACATGACTTTCTCGATATCTGTAATATTTCTAAAAATTACAAATAGGCAACATAATAATAAATATTATAAGAAACTGCGAGAAAATTTTAGACTTTACAAAGAACAAATAAATTCAAACCATAGCCTTCTGTTAGTGGATATAGCCACAAAGCTCCAACAATTAAGAAAATAAAAAGGAGCGTTACTAAGACGTAACTAAGCAACAAATGTTAACAATAGTTATCAGTAGATGGCATGGTGGTGGCAGCTAAATAATTTTGTTTTTAAGATATCTCTTAAACAATGCATTATATGGGAAAATGTTTCAAACAAAGGTTGTATTGTTTAAGAGATATTTCAAAAACTAAATATTTTAGCTGCCACAACCACCCCCCCCCCCCCACCGGCGACTACTGTAAACACTTTACACTTAGTTACGTCTCAGTAACACTCCTTTTTATTTTCTTAATTGTTGGAGCTTCGGGACTATATCTAACATCAGAAGGCTACGGTTTGAGTTTATTTCAGTTCTTTGTCTAGTCTTTGAAATTTTCTCACAGTTCCTTAAAATTTTTATTATCATTTAACCTATTTGGAATTTTTAGAAATATACAGGTATGGAGAAGGTCATGCAGTGGTCACGTCAGATATTTAGGTTTCGATTTAAAACTTAAGCCGGCACACTGAAGCATCGATAACTTGTCATATGGCCCTCCGAGGAACTTGCGACCACCAATGTGGCCCGTCACTTAGTAAAGGTAGCCCACCACAGATTTAGATGATGTTTATAAGTTTATTCTTGGCGTCAGCCTCACCATGCTGTCGGTGAACATTCTTTTCATGGCTTCTTATTGCATATTTACTTTTAAAACACTTATGGCAAATATCACACTTAAAAGGTCTATCTTCAGAATGAACCACCAAGTGCACCGACAAATGCGAAGTGGTTGCAAACGTTTTTTGACATACACCACATTCATGGGGTTTTATCTTCATGTGCACTGCCTTGATGTGTGCATTAAAATTAGCTCTATCAGACATTCCCTTATTACAATACTGACATAAATAATTCTCCTTACTAATGTGCTTTAAATAATGTTCCTTCAGAATCCAAGGAGATGAAAAATGCTTCCCACATATTTTACACATAAACAGAACAAGTTTCTGACATACACGAATGTGAAGCTTAAAATGGATTTTATTCAAATATCTACTACCACATTTATCACAAGCAAATGGTTTCTCATCTTTATGAACAGTCTGGTGGATTCTTAATTCGATTAGTGAACAAAAACCTCTATTACACATATGGCATACAGAAGGCATTTTAGTTTCATGCACTTCTATTATGTGCGATACAAGTTCCTTTTTAGAATGGAAACATTTATCGCAAACATCACACACAAAACGCTTTTCCGAAAGGCCTGAAAAGACACGAGTTTTGACATTTACTTCAGACGGGATAATACCCTCTGAAACAGCAATTTTTCCCTTATTAAAATATATACCACAATCTTTGAAATGCTCCTCCAATGACACTTTGCTATCAAATGCCAAGTCGCAAGTACAGCAAACATAACTTCTCTCACTTGAGAGATTAGGACCATTTTTTTTAACATTTTCAGTTGAACTGTAATCACTTTTACACAAATACCCTCTAGATTTAGAAGTTTTACTCCTAGTAGCTTCACCAATCCTTATCTTGGGTTTATTATCTGTAGAACACTCATAGTCAACTTCATCTATTTTTTTATCACATGATTTTTCCGTTGCTGTTTGTACATTATCTCCACTACATAACTCATCAATTCCACTCCATCTACAATTGAAATTATACTTTTTAATGTGTTTCGCTAAACGTTTCTTCGCACTGAACCTTCTCAAACACTTCCCACAAGCGTGTCTCTTGTCTTCCGAATGAAATAGTTCCATGTGATGTCTCAATCCTAACATTCCGATCAATTCCACACCACATTCTTTGCAAACACACACTCTGCCGTCCTCACATTCTTCATATCCTTGCGATTCACGATCCAACATCTTCTCACCTTCAACTGTCTCATAATCATCTTCCTCTTCTTGGTGTTCATCAATTTCATATCTAAATGTATCAAAGTTACTCAAGTCTGGGATTTCCAAATCTCCGTCAACAGAACTCGTCGAATATCTAGGTGATGAATGGTTTCTTTTATGACCTGTGGTTGTTCCTTTAGAGTTGACGCTGTGTTGATTCAATAATGGAAAGTCATAAGGTCCTCCAAATGGCTCGAATTGACACACATTGTTACACTCCATCTGGGAAAATTGATATTAATAATTCTGTTAATTACTGACCTGTCTCCCAATACAATCCTTTGTTTAATTTAGAATGATTTAGATTATAAAATGTATACTATATTCACAAAGCAAATACAACAAACTCTTTAATTCCAAACTTATTGATTTCATAGAAATATAAAATAAATCTTATAAACAAATAAAGGAAGAATACATTCATAAAATAGCTGACACAAAGTCTTAACTCATTCTCTTATAAAAAAATGATGTGACCACCACATGACATTCTCCATATCTGTAATATTTCTAAAAATTCCAAATAGTTTAGATAATAATAAATATTTTAAGAAACTGCGAGAAAATTTTAGACTACTAAGAACAGAAATAAACTTAAACCATAGCCTTCTGATATTGGATATAGCCACAAAGCTCCAATGATTAAGAAAAGAAAAGGGAGCGTTACTAAGACGTAACTAAGCATCAATTGTTAACAATAGTCGTTGGTAGGTGGCACCTAAAATATAAGATATATCTTAAACAATCCATTATTTGGAAAAATGTTTTGAACAAAGGTTGTAGAAGATGAAATTTCCTACACCTTATATTCCAATACGTATTACATTTATCAAATAGTAAAGCAAATATCTCAAAATAACGGATAGGTGACAAGAATAAACACCCACTTCCGGTCGACCGATTTTTACCAAAAACTAATCAGTTCTTCCGACTTTTACAAAAATGTTAAATATAAAATTTTGCATTGATACGATTAATTGTTTTTGAGTTAGATCACCCCCAAAAAAGCTGTCACATACACACACACATCATCGCAAAAATGGTCCCCTGAACACCTTTAGACTATTTTCTCGGATGTTTGCAGGTGTCTGTGACCGATATTTTGTGGGTGCTCAAACTCAAAAACTATTAATCAGATCATTGCAAAATTTTATATTTGACATTTTTGTTAAAGGGAAAAGAACTGATTAGATTTTAGTAAAAATCAGTCAACAAGAAGTGGGTGTTTATTCTTGCCACATCCGTTTTCTTGAAATATTTGTTTTAATATCTGATAAATGTAAAAACGTACTGAAATAAAAGTTCTAGGAAATTTAATTTTATACAACCTTTGTTTGAAACATTTTCCCATATAATGCATTGTTGAAAAGATATTTTTAAATTAATTTTTGGCTGCCACCACCACACCACCTACCAGTGACTATTGTAATCAATTTATGCTTAGTTTTTTTAGTAGCACCCCATTTTATTTTCTTAATTGTTGGAGTTTCGTGGCTATATCCAATATCAGAAGCCTACGGTTGGAGATTATTTCTGTTATTTGTAAAGCTTTGAATTTTTTCTCGCAGTTTCTTAAAATATTTATTATCATGTAACCTATTCGGAATTTTTAGAAATATTACAGGTATGGAGAAAGTCAGGTGGTGATCACGTCAGATTTTTTATTCATTAGCCATTAAAATAAGTTCTTTTTATTTTACTTGGCCTTTGTAGTCATTGCTATTATTATTTCAAAATTATTCATTGGAATTATATTTCAAAATTTTAACAACTAAACCATTTCCCATCTTTTCTTTGATCTCGAATAATGTATTCTAGGCCGTGCAAACATGCCCGCCACACTTGAGCATAAAATCTGTACTTTTTTGTCAAAATCGGTGGAAATTTTTGGGGGGTTGGCAGATATGGTATGTTCGCCAGCTCACTGCAGGTTAGTTAAAGGAGGAAAGCAGCGAGTAGATTTTTAGCCTAATCCACTAAGAAATGAATTATGGGCGAGTGGATTTTTTTCTAGCAACGAGTAGATTTTGACTGAATATTTTGGGATCTCTATAAGATAGATAATGTTTTTACTTTCTCCATATACATAGTATGAGAAAGTATTGTTTTCATGAAAAAAATCGAACTTGAGATTTCAACGGTAATACGTGTTTTAAGGTTCCCTGAACACATTTTGACTAGTTTCGCGAGATGTCTGTCTGTATGTGATAGATTTTTTGTGGGCGTTCTAACTTAAAAACTATTAATCAGGTCAACTCAAAATTTTATATTTAACATTTTTATAAATGTTAGAAGATCTGATTAGCTTTAGGTAAAAATCAGTCGACCGGAAGTGGGTGTTTACTCTTCTCACATCCGTTATTTTGAAATATTTGCTTAAATATTTGATAAATGTAAAAATGTATTGGAATAAAAGTTGTAGGAAATTTCATTTTCTACAACCTTTGTTTTATACATTCTTCCATATAATGCATTGTTTAAGAGATACTAGTTTCGCGAGATGTCTGTCTGTATGTGATAGATTTTTTGTGGGCGTTCTAACTTAAAAACTATTAATCAGGTCAACTCAAAATTTTATATTTAACATTTTTATAAACGTTAGAAGATCTGATTAGTTTTTGGTAAAAATCGGTCGACCGGAAGTGGGTGTTTACTCTTGTCATTTATCTGTTATTTTGAAATATTTGCTTAAATATTTGATAAATGTAAAAATGTATTGGAATAAAAGTTGTAGGAAATTTCATTTTCTACAACCTTTGTTTCATACATTTTTCCATATAATGCATTGTTTAAGAGATATCTTATATTTTTAGCTGCCACCACCGCGCCACCTACCGAAGACTATTGTTAACAATTGACGCTTAGTTACGTCTTAGTAACGGTCCTTTTTCTTTTCTTAATTGCCAACCGGAAGTAAATATTGACAACGATCCCAGAGCTAACAACATGTAATTTGCCATATAAATATGGAGAAAGTCATGTGTTGCCCACATCAGTTTATTTACTGATGAATTCAAACGTTCCAGCAACATGTCATCTCCATAACAGATGTAGTTTAGGCGAATTTGTATCTTCTGTACCTATCCGAGAGCAAGATCAATATGTGTACTTCAGGAAAAGGTGCCAGTAGCCAAGAAATGTCAGTACCGATTTGGCCGCTTGGGGAGGGTGGTGAAGACGTGCCTCGTGTTTTGGGTTTTACCCGATTTTTACCCTCAGATTGCCCTTTTCAAATTCTAAAATCCTAAATTATTATTTTTCTTTAAACAATTTTTTTAAGATTTTGTCACAGAATTTCTATTCTGGAACTTTTAGGCACCTCAGAACTTGAGTGCAGTCCGAGATATTCGTGACCAGAATGTTTATTTTCTTTGCAACAGGTGCATATGAAGCTGAGCTGAGAACATCATTCAGTACGACAAAAATCATTGCAGATATAAGAGAATTTTCGGAAGTCCTTTCTTCAAAATCGATTGCTACAATAAACAGAAATGTTAATACATCCGTTAAATCTTTCTGGAACTTGGCATCTGTATTAGATTCTTTTAAGAAATCTATGCATGACCCAGATGCAAGTGCTATCGTCGAAATTTTTGGCACATATGAACAAGTGGATGAGCAGATTAAATCAGAACTTACTGCCTATTTATTAGAGGCAACGCCTCTAAACAAAGATTTGGATATTATTAAATTTTGGGTTAATGCTGAAGTCTGATAGCCTAAATTAAGTATTTGCTTAAACCCTAACATGAATGTCCACAGACAGCTGCGATGTTGAGCATTCATTTTCCCATTTGCAAAATCCGGAAAGTAGTAATACTACTGAAGACACAATGTTATTGTATGTGAATCTTAAAAATTAATGCTAAATAAAACTTTTTAATTTTTAAACAAGATTTTTATTTAAAAATTATTTTATCCGGGTCACAAAATAAAAAAAACCCGAAAATTACCGAGATCGAACTTTTTTTTAAAACCTCAAAAAATCTGTTACTTATTTACACCCGATTTTCACCCAAATGAAAAGGAAAATAATAAAACCCGATATTTACACTCGGAATAATTTTTTTAATCCGTAAAATCCATACCCTACCCATGGTCCATCTTTTTCATCCTTAATTTTTCCTGGGAATTTTTCTCATGCATTTTATTGATATTTATAATTTTTAAATTTTCTGTCGGAGGTGTAGCGGGGGTTTTAGAAAAACAGAAAAGGGGTACGAAGTGAAAAAGATTAAGAACTGTTAGCTAAAAAGGTAGGAAAAATTATTTTTATTATTGCATACAGGATTTAGATAAAATAACGAGATTCGCTATTAACAGCAGTCCCATCAAACTCACTGTGAACAGTTTTTACATGCCTTTTTAAATTAGGTTTAGATTTATACCATTTGCGACATATAGAACACCTAAAAGGCTTATCATCAACATGAGATCTCATGTGTGCTGACACCTCCCAAGCAGTTACGAATCTTTTTTGACATATTCCACACTCATGAGGTTTTATCTTCCTGTGCACAGCCTTGACATGCATATATAAATCGCTTTTACCACAGAATCCCTTATTACAATACTGACATAAACTTTTTTTGATTGCACTATGCCTTAAATAATGTATCTTCAGGTTCCTAGCTGTTGCAAAATCCTTTCCACACACGCTACACAAGAATAGAATTTTTTTCTGACACATAAGCATATGTTTTTTATAATTATTTTCACCCGAGTAGGTTCTACCGCACGTATTACAAGCAAATGGTTTCTCATCTTTATGAATGGTCTGGTGAATTCTTAAGTCAATCAGTGAACAAAATCCTCGATTACACACTTGGCAAACAAATGGCATTTTAGTTTCATGCATTTCTTTCAAATGGGAAACAACTTCTTTCTTGAAATTAAAACATTTATCACAAACATCACACACAAAACCCTTTTCTGAAAGACCTGAGATAAGAGTTTTCACATCTGTTCCAGATGGGATAATATCCTCAGAAACACCAAATTTATTCTTATCCAAATGTGAACTACAGTCTTTGAAATGATCTTTCAACAACACTTTGCTATTGAATGCCAAGTCACAATGACAGCAAACGTAATTTCTCTCATTTGGGACATGAAGAACATTATTTATAACATTCTCGGTAGAATTATTATCACCTTCATATAAATAATTTCTAGATTTAGAAGTATTAACATTGTTTGCATCAAATATCTTTCTCTCAGGTTTATTAACTGTAAAATGCTCATCGTAACATTTGTCCATTTTGATATCAACTGGTTTTTCAGTCGTTGCTTCTACATAATCTCCACTACACATCTTATCAATTCTACTCCATCTACAATTGAAGTTATACTTCTTAATGTGTTTCACCAAACTTTTCCTGGCACTGAACCTTCTCAAACACTTCCCACAAGCGTATCTCTTGTCTTCTGAATGAAACAGTTCCATGTGATGTCTCAATCCAAACAATCCAATCAATTCCGCACCACACTCTTTGCAAACACACAATCTGCTGTCGTCACATTCTCCAGATTTATGATCCGTCTTCTCGTCTTCAATCGTCTCGTAACCGTCTTCCTCTTCTTGTCGTTCATCAATTTCATAATTAAATGCATCAAAGTTACACCAGTTATGGATTTCCAAATCTCCATGAATAGAACCGGTCAGATATCTAGTTGCTGAGGAGTCACTCTTACGAACTGTGGTTGTTCCTTCCAAGTTGATACAGTGTTGATTCGACAATGGAAAGTCGTAAGGTCCTCCAAATGGTTCGAATTGATACACATTGTTTGACTCCATCTGGGAAAATTGATATGGATAATTCTGTAAATTATTATCCTCTAATACAATAACCTCTTCTAAGCTTTACCCTTCTTACAGGTGAGAGAATGGCAGACAGAGGTAAAAAACTCAGTGGAAAACAGAGAATATTTGGTATATAAGTAATAGGAGGTTGGATTATCGATATATTAATTTAAATCACTTTTTACCTGTGGTAGAAAGTGTAAGACAACGACAGCACCTAGGGATATGGTTGAGGTGTCAAAAGAAAGGTTTTTTATATATTTCCATGCAGCCTCTAAACAGCCGTAACAGCCTTTTACAAGCGGCTCATTAACATAACAACAAGGACGATTACAAACATCCATGCCCTAGGTGGAGAAAAACCCACCTAGGTGGGATTCGAACCCACGACCTTCGGATTGGCAGGCGAGGACGTTACCCCGCCACCACCGAGGCCGACATGTAGATGTGCAGGCACTTATTTTGAATAGAGAGAGAATTTCAATATAGGTTATGGTGGATGTATGAGTGACCCGATCTGAATGAAGGCAGTCAAACGCCACCAGACTGGTAGGGAGGGATGGGTGATGTTGTGTGTGTTAGTTACCACACGTGGGAGCTGCGAGCTGGATCTCTGCAGTCGCTCTCTGCCAACTGTCGATTTCCACGGGTAACCCCTAGTATACTTTGAACACCTTTGTTTCATTAATGAAAACATTGGTTTATATCCATTCATATTGTGTGAAGGAATAAAGATATGAAGGTTTTAAGGCAGGGATCTCAAATTCACATCGGTGCACGGGACGCATGAAAGCCCTATACCTGATCCGCGGACCGCATTTCATACTTTCACAGTCCTGACACCTTCCGTATTCTTTGTACATTTGCTCTCTCCTTCCACGAGGTAGGAAATTACCACATCCTATGGTGCAGCACCAACTTTTTATAAAAATATTACATTCGGCGTCGAGACACGCAAAAAAACACGCTGACAGCGGGAAGAACATTCTTCTGTGCCCCAAATGTGCAAGACTTTTATAAATGGTAATGAACAATATACCGCGGGTATTTTAAAAGCGCTGATTGAATAAACTCCTTAAACCTCGTAAATTATTTTCCAACATATGCCTGAAATATTTTCTAAGAAATACATTTGTGTTTGCGTTACTTACTCAATAGTTTTAAATAGATCTTTCCTATAAAGCGTCCATTGAATCAATGCTATTCATGCCAATGAATGGCATAACGGCAACTTCCAAGGGCACACCATTAAAATAGGGATGCACAAAGTCAGTCATTTACATGATCAGGCGTGCAATGAATGCGGAGGAGGTATCAACAGAGTGTGCTCTCTCCTCCTCCCACACGCCGTTTTACTATGCCAGACATAGCTATAAGGCTGGAGGAGAATGAAGATGAAATAAAAATCGGTATCATTTTGAGAAGTAATTTTCTGATGTTATTTTTTTTTCATATTAGTAATAAAGGCATTTGTCCAGTGACAGCGGTACCTTTAACTTTGAAAACAACTCAGGATTGACAAAGATAGCCAAATTTCAGAAATGTAACAAAATGGAGTATTAATATTGCAGTTATAAAATAACGCTACCAGTTACTTATTTCTAATAGTTTTATGCAAGTGCTATTCAAATTTCAAGTTGATACGTTGTAGGGTTTCTGAGACATAAACATTCAAATTGGTTTTATAGGATTTCCAGGACTAAAAACCGTGTTTTTCTTCAAATAAGGCCCAATATAAAACATTTAAACTACAAATTTAAGATGTACGTCAACTAACGTAGAAATAAATCCTCTACCCGCTACTTTTCCCCCCATTAAAATCATTATGGTTGTTTTCGATATATACGGTCTCAAACTCGGGTGTCTAGACTTTTTGCAAGGACAGTAAGATGCGACTTTCAGGAACCAATTGTGTCGTAAGTGCAAGGACTGCCTGTACTTTGATATGATATCTGCAGATACCGTTTAGTCCCCCCAACGTTTCGTATGCACAGCTGAAACTTAAAACCAATGCCAGTATTGCTGAACCATGCTGCTTTAGAAAACACGCAATGTAAACATTTTCTCTCTATATTATAAAATTATAATAATAATTTTATTCATCATTAGCCAAATAAATGTGGAATAGATTTAGTTCAGACGCATAAATATTACACATTTAAAACAGGAAAAATATATTGGTATCTTTAACATATGTAACCAAAATATATTTTCATCTTTATATTGCACAATATAATCACCTAAATACATATACATTTTCACATCACACAATATAAGTCCATATAATATAAATCGCCCAATCTAAATATATACACATTTTCAAAATCACATAACCTTAATACGTACACACAACTTAATCTAATACGTATATGCATTTACATATTTAAATCACATAAATCATATATTCCTCAACAGAATAGTATGATTTGGATTTTAGCCAAGCAGCCATTACTTTTCTAAATTTAGGCAGGCTCATCATGCGTTGTAACAATTCTAAGACTGATGTAAAACTCTTAGGTACTTCTAGAAGGGCTAGAAATCTGAAATTTGGCATGTAGGTGGGACGAGCGGCGCAACCGACGAAAAAAGTCGAAAGTCACAAAGAAGTTAATATTTGAGGGGTCTTTTTAACCCCAATGTTCCATTTCAATGTAAGAAAAGCATGGGATTCAGTGCAAGGGTTTCTAAAAATGCATTTTTAAATTACTTAAATTGGAACGCGAATTCGGGAAAAGAACTAAAAGCTTTTAATGGAAATTAAAGAAATTGGAATACTTTTAAAGGAAAGTAACGCCGTCATAGCGAATTACAGTGGAACTTCCATGACTCTAACCTCGAGGGAAAGTAAAAATTATTCGAGTTACAGAAAATAAAAAATACAGAAATATATTTTTTATATATTCGTATATACATAGTGAAACTTCTATAACTCCAATCTCAAGGGAAAGCAAAAATTATTCGAGATAATAGAAAAATCAAGTTATGGAAATATGTTTCTCTCTATATTACAAAATATACCTACACGGTAGGAACGAAGAAACAGCAAGCAAAGCAGCAAAATATCACCAAACCGGGGCGGGTTAAGCAATTCTTAATACATGAATCTGAAATTCTGTTTGTTTGTTTGTCCATAATACAAATCCACACCTTTAAAGCTAAGGTCACGAAACTTCACACAGGTATGTCATTTTACCGAGCGAGTAACATTGGCTGTATGGCGATAAACAAATTGGGGCAGGGAAGGGCTGTATTGCAAGTGCACCATGCAGGACCCTACATGTATGCGTAAGTGCCATCATATGGAAATGGCATGAACTGCGTGCTGTGCATGATTCTACTACAAACATCAGTGCCTATGGTCAGCAGCTGTGTGAACTACGTTTGTGCCATTGGTTGGAAGCTGTGTGAAGTTGCGATGGAAGTCACAAGAACTACACTATAATTCTCTCAATTTGCTATATAAATTAACATTGGCACATCCGACTTTGACAAAACTTTATTTATATCACCTTTTATACGACCTTTTTGAAATATCAAACAAAAGTGAAGGAAAAAGTATTTTACAGTTACATCAGTCTGACTTCAATGAAACTCGAATTATAATACTCTGCATTTTCGACCTTTGTGAAGTATCAAACAGACGTGGAAAAAATTACTTTAAACAAACAGAAGTGAAATAAAAGTATTTTACAGGAACATATTCACTTTATAACTATAAATCATTATGTTTTGCCTTATTAGAATTACTGAGCAATGCCGGATAATTTCAGCTAGTAGTTAAATATAATAACTCACGGCCAGTGCATTTGCCCGCCATATCAGGTATCCCATCGTCCTCCTCGCTTCTTGGCCCACGCAGTTGAAGGCCCTCACTTCCTCGAGGCAATCACAGCATACAAACTCAGAAAGTACGTCATTGGGTGGTATCACCTTGGAAAGTAAATTAAAATAAAATATAATCCACCGAGGAAGCCTTCATTTTGTGAAATTCCATACTTCTGAACCAATAGAATACAAACTATGTAAAAATCAACCCCTCTATATTATTTGCTTGGTTATGCATCATGTATCAAGTGTTATGCTCGATTGTGGCGCCATTATAAAAGAGCGAGAGAATTGAGAACTATTTATGACGGACTGTAATGCTATTTTTAACAAACTTGCCGAGTAGGTAGAAGATTGAAATTTTGTAGTTATGTTTGATTCTTACAGTAAAAGACATTTACAAAAAAATATCCTCAAAAAAGACCCCGGTTTGACTTCAGTAGGTAATTTATATTTCCCATAAGACAGCATGTAACAAGTAAAGGCATAAAAATGAATTTTTATAACCAACTTTTATATGGTTAATACTTTAATACGAATAGACTTTATAATATAATTGTGATAACCTTTCTGCATGCATGGGCGTAAAACTTTCCAAAAGTGTCTACCAGCTGTTGAGTGATGTGGGGTCTCTCTAGTTAATCTTTTTACAGTCGAGAGAATGGCAGACAGAAGTAGAGAACTCAGTGGCAAACATAAGAATGTTTGGTATATAAGTAATAAGAAGTTTGATAGTATCTTTTGTTTCATTAATGGAAATGCTGACTTATCCATTCATATTGCTTAAAATTAACGAAAATGTATTGCTCATTCAGAGTAATTCACATTTAGATACTAATAGGAGTGAAACTTGAACATTTCATATTTTAGTCACCTAACTTAAATGACAAAAATAATAAATTGTTCTTTTCCTAACATCACATCAACCATCCATATAAAAACACTGTATAAATATAGTTATCTGAAGAATTGCTAAGCTACAACACAACACTTTAAAATGTTTCATTTAAATTTGTTCAAATTAACATCCTTTACAACAGTATTACCTATCTTAAATAATGATTAAAGACCAAGTTTTTAAGATAAATAAAAACTTACTATCAATAACAAATACGATAAATAAAAACTTACAATTATTAGGAGAAATATCCCTTCAAAAAAATGTAGGAATGCTCGCATCAATACAAATCCACAATAAAATAAAGAGACTTCTATTAAAAGATTACAGCATGAACAATGACAATAGCTTGTTTAATCTCGTTGCTATGATGAACGCTTGTCTATTTTCCCACATGAATTCAAATACACATTTATCACAGCAGCATTGCAAGGATCTGGTGGCCGAGGTGACTAAATCACTTGTAATTACTCGTCTCATGTAATGCTAAGGTGAAGTGATTCAAGCCCTGCAAGCAGCTTTGGATTTTTTTCAGATTAGACAGGGTCCATATATATATTTACAAAGTTGGTAAAAATTAATTTAGTGATGTCAAACTCATTCTTTTGCTCATAAAAATTAGAAAAATTGACCCACGATCTTCAAAATGGGACTGCCCTGCCTGGGAGGAGGATTTTTCAGGTGGAGCAAACTGGTGGAGGGGGGAGATTCTTTAGGTGGAGCGTTCTAGCCTTCAACCATGTAACCCAACCCAGGGAGAGGAAATAGAACCCAACCACTTAACCCAACCCAGGAGAGGAAAATGGGATGAACCAAACCCCCATCCACTTAACCGTAGGACTACTAAGGCCCACAACCATGTAACCCAACCCAGAGAGAGGAAAATGGGATGAACCCAACCCCCATCCACTTAACCCTAGAACTACCAAGGCCCACAATCATGTAACCCAACCTGGGGAGAGGAAATAGAACAAACCCAACCCGGGAGAAGAAAATGGGACGAACCAAAGGCCCATCCACTTAACCGTAGAACTACCAAGGCTCACAACCATGTAACCCAACCCGGAGAGAGGAAATAGAACAAACCCAACCACTTAACCCAACCCGGGAGAGGAAAATGGGATGAACCCAAGCCTCATCCACTTAACCTCAGAACTACCAAGGCCCACAACTTATTTTTTGCATGTTTCTTTTTTATAAACAAAGAAAAAGTCGGGATATTTTATTACATTGCGCAGAGACCTAGGTAAAATAATTGTTTTCGAACTACCAAAACCATACATTATTATTACTTGACTTCCTGTGTTGTATATATTCAATGTGATCGCAAAAAAATGAAATTTAAAGAAAGAATGAGATGCCGAAGACAGCTCCACAGATGGCAAAACTGACTTTTGTCAGGGTTGGACCGCTGTGTAGCCAGAGACAGAGCCCCTAGTTAAAAGTATTTTATTTCAAAAAGTCCAGGATCATAATGTAAATAACACAAGCGATAACAACAATAATAATAATTAATTTTAAAATGAAGGTACATTAATTGTAGGTCTTTTAAATATTATTAAAAATAATAAAAATTGATTGTTGATTTTTATATTTTAAATATTTATATTGTTAAAACTATGCTGAATTGTATTCTTTCTTAACTTTATCTTTTATTCCAATCAATTTTCTGTTTCTGTTCTCTTATCAAAAGCATTTACTCACCAGAATTCTGAATTTATAAAACAAATTGTCTTTCTTTTTGAAAGAATGTAGGGCTTATCGGGCTTCTTGACGCTATATGTTGTAGCAAAACAAAAAAACCCGAGAAGCCTTTTTGCATAATTGATTGACGCATTTTTGCCATTAGGAAAACAAATGAGCGTTTACATTTGAAATGGAATCGAATAATAAGATTAGGTACATAAAACTGGATAATAACTTTCGTTCCCGTCAAACTGACGGGCTGATATTGTAGCATAATAATAATAACGCAATAAAAATATAGGATGCCAAGAAAACTTAAATTTATACATAATAATAATAGGCATGTTATATTTCGGTAGGATTCGATGAAACATCAACGCATAATTCGTCGACTACACGGTTGAGATAGTTAAAAATGTACGTATACCAGTGAACTATGCTATTACGACATTTAATTTGACATTTAACATGGCACGATACTGACGGAAATTATTTAATTAGTGCAGTGGAGCCAAAATTTTTTTTCTTTTTAACGTCCTACGCCGTGCGATTTGTTTTCATTCCTATCCACTACCGATATTTTTTTATAATTATTTTGTTCCACAAAAGATCTATGAACAAGGATTACACATTGCGATTACATTTGTGTAAGAAATTGATGTACAGAGTAATAAAGTAATAAAGTTTCTATAAATGGAACCTTTCTTTAAAATAACGCTCCAAAATCTATCCCATATACAAACACGTACAGTAAGGTACATCCTACCGTTAAACTTCCACGATGTTAAGGAAGGAGATCAAATTAATCATGTTCACCTAAAGAGGAATCCAATTCTTGATATTAAGGACAAAAATCATCGCACAACAATTACGTCCCTACGATGACGATTTACCTTTGATGGCACGTTGGAATAAAACAGCAATAAATTTTTATCCGGATTAGTTGGAGAAAAACACACCGATAATGAATTGATAAAAAAACATTACTCACATCCAAACCGAGGCTCTTGGTGAATACATCTGCTACCGTCATACCATCGCAATTCACATTTTCAAAGATATTAACATTAGTTTGACTTTCCACAAAACAAAGTCTGCAAAGCTGATTTCCTGAATCGATTGTTTCACGATTTGGCAATGACATAACTACTTTGAAAAACTCAAGTTAACACAAAACACGAGAATAACAACTTCAACTAACCATACTTGCTTACTACTGCAGGTTGGAAGTTACCCACAGTGCCACAGTAAAGCCGTAAAGCGGCAAAATATTAGTATCAGGCATACCAATATTATTTAATATAAATGAGACTTTGATGCAAAAAAGACTTCCATGACGAATGGATTAAATATTTAGAAAAATTACAGCACACACACACGTATATAAATTATTATTTTTTGTTAGGTTTTATGAGGTGAGTTTGGTGATTATCTGCATATTTGTGTGACTTATATACAATTTTAGCAAATGAAACTGTCATGTTCGTATTACTTTAACTCCTTTATTTTCCACTGAGCGGCGCTGTAAGAAGCGCTATTCTGTATTTAAATTAATATGAATCTATGTAAATAAATTTTATTTGTATGGTTCCAGAAATTAATTATGTTAATTTTAATATGAAAATAAAAGCATGCTCATGACCTTATAGGAAAGCTAGGCAATTATCTAGCGTGACATATCGTTAGAGACGTCTTTTTACAATGTAATTTATTATTAAAATGCAAATTTAATTTATATTTACGATCAGAACCTAAATATAATATTTCGGTGACTTATCAAAAATGTTTATTTTTCGGAGGATTCCATTCAGACCTCTTGCCTGGGGCATGAAAATGCCTTGAGCTGAGGTATATTGAATGCAAACCACAATTTATCAGACATGTGATTGCATGAATTGGAATAATGGCTCACATTACATCATTATTGTCTAGAAATATGAATCTTCCATAAAGCCAGCGGCAGTATTCCTATAGCGATAAATTCATTCAAATTTTTGTTTTTACTTGTTTTCATTTCAATCATCTTTTGTGTGAATTTCTGACAAGAAAATATAAAGAGAAAGCTTCTAATATATTAAGGAACAATAAGTTATATACTGCAATTCGGATGGAGGCAACTCCAACACAGGATTGTTACTCATTGATCAAAGACTTTTAGTCGAGTTTTAGGTAATTGTTGCCACTAAAAATAACATGGAAAAAGGGAATAATTTTTGATGGTGAAGCACATCTTAATGAGTTACTCTATTTAGTCAAAAATTGTTATTAATTGTAGGATTTCAAAATGTAGGTGAAAATTTATGAATGGGCATTAGCAGATTTACAAATCTTGCACCCTTAAACATTAATTTTACATCCTCCACTTTTTTAGTTAACATATAATGCGTTTTTTATTCAAATTAATGATTCATTTTCATTCTACTGTTTCTAAATAAACATCACATTAACGGTATTTAATCACATTTTTGACCATATTCAAATAATGAATATAAAATGTAAAATATTAAATTTGCACAACCCTAATTGTTTACACCCTTAAGCACTGCCTACCCCTGCCTTAAGGTAAATCCACTATTTGGAATGGGTGATATATTTTGTGATAATAAGATGCAAGTAGTTAGGACAGGGATGGCAAATCTGTTTTCATTAGAGTACAAAAAACATTAAATTTTCGTTATACAGGTAGTTCCTGCTTAACGCGAGTTTGCTTAACATGAAACGAAAATCTTGAAAAAGTTCAACAATGCGGCCGCTAAAAAGTCGCAATTGTTTAAACAAAATTTCAAGGTTTATGTATTTCCGAATGTGCTACGGAGCTGAATTTTTTTTCGAGGTAGGATTTGTAAAAAAACGAAATAGGGATTATAGAAATTTTGATATTTTAATTTGTGCGATCGTAAAAATTCTTAAAATTTAAACAAATAGATTACTGTTTAGGTACTACGGAGGAAAGTGTATTCCCTTGTCGAGCTGTTTTAAAACAATAGCTCCAGATCTTAATGCTGAAAATTATGAGTCAGGCTATCATTCCCAATGATGTTTCTGTAAACCTAAAGCAACTTAATATTTTAAAACTTTATGAACATTTCAAAGGCGACATATTTAATTTCTTCTTCTTTTTAACGTTTCTTCTGAATGTTGCTCGTACGAGCGTGGAATATCTATACCTACCCGCAAATGAGTGATTTATCTTGCTACATTCGCATTTATAATATTAGCAATTTCACAGTTTACCTCACATTATCTCAAATAATTCAACGGTTATTGAGGTGAATAGAAAAATTTCGGGCATCGACAACAGATGTGGTCTGTTTGCGTTGCGCCGCCCGCCGGGTTCTCGCGAGATTTTCTTGGATATTAAAGCCATTTTCAGGCAAACCGCAAAACATATCGTCTCAAAATAAAAACCGAATAAATATTTCAACGTCGCTGATCATTTGATTCGCTCGTTGTACCATCTTAATATCATAGAACGTAAGTTAGCCAGAGACTGAAAATATCGTGTCATATTTCGAAATTTTCGAGTGATGGCGATGATTTTTAATTTTTAAAAGTGTAAAATTGAAACATATATCACTTATAAAACAACTTTCTGCCATTAGAACCATATGACAAGTAACACGAAAAATTTGGTTGACATTGGACATAAAGGGGAAGAGATATCGCAGTTTTAGTATTTTGGAAGTTTTCACTGCCGAAACAGCGAAGATTATTTTGTTATTACGAACTTTGAGTGATTTCCTTTCAGTTTAAAATTGTGATTATTGTTTAGTACGATAAAACAATATATTTTCTCTGCGAAATAAAAAAAAATAATCTTAAAAAGAACGAAAACAGAGCAATATTTAGTATTTTAATGTGATTTTTAATCATAATACTCGGATCGACGAATTGAGAGCGGCTGCGGCGAGGCTAGCTTTAGAGAGAGATAGATGTATAGGGACGAATACACGGGAAAGAGAGAGGGAAGATCTCCCATAAGAGCCTGTACTGCTCGGACTTCGTGAGACGAGCAATAGACTAAATGAAGTAAGTGACAAGACACCGCTGCCCCCACTCGGTGGGAAAAGGCATTTCTAAAGGACAAATTTAAATAAAAATGGAAGTGTTGGTGCTCTGATATTTACAGAATAATATTTGATAAGATATTAATGGACGATTTTCCTAATCATTATACTGCTTTGAAAATATATTTAAGATTACCTACAACAAATTGTGAGGCAGAAAGTTCATTTTCAAAAATGGCTTATATTAAAAATAAATTTAGATCGACAATGTCAAGCGAAAGATTAAATTACCGTATTTTCCCATCGATAACGCGCGCGTTATCTATATAAAAAAATTCCAAATCTGGTAAAAATTATCTTGCGCGTTATACAAGGGAAAAAATTTAATTTTGAAAAATTAGACTTTTTTCAAGGTTTATTAACGGCTGTTGTTATGAATCTTTGATTTCTATGTCCCAATGACAAAAACTAGCCTAATACCTTATTAGAATACAGGTAATGAAGTCCGACACCACATTTTCTACGTCGAATTTTATTATCTTGTATTTATATTTCAACTAGCATATAACCAGTGCTAACACAAGAGTCGAGAAAATAGAGTTTTGCACAATACTATTTCAATGATTAATTTTATAGTAACGAAATTTCACTTACCTTTCCTTCGGCAAAAACCACGGGAATTACATAACAATAGGATTTCAAGGTCCAACAACGTAATTAGTAGGCAAGGCAATAACCCGTTAAAATGGCTATATTTCTCAAAATATGCGAATTAAGTTTCGAATTGTAGGATAAAAAAGAGGAATTGAATAAGAAATTTTATTTTGTATTCTTTAAAATGATTCAAATCCTAAGATCTTTCGTTATTTCTTTTTAATTTTATCTCAAAATGAATGAAAGACTGCACTCGGAAAAATCGAATTTTACGTGTTATCTTCCTGGAAGTCAATCTCCCGATTTTTTTCGTCTACCCCTTACGACTGGCTAAGAGCGTTTACGTATCAATTTTCATGATATTCTTGCCATTCAAACTTACGGAAAGCGATTCTGAATGAATTTCTGATAGACCTTACATCTTCACACAATTACAGTATGATATCGAGACAAAGTTATTGATTTACATTGCTTATTATTATTATTATAATTTTTGCAATCTTCGATTAAAAAAACGTGTTCAGGGGACCTTAAAAACATGTATTTCCGTTGAAATCTCGAATTCGATTTTTTCATGAAAACAATACTTTCTCTATACTTCGTATATGGAGGAAGTAAAAATAACAATGGTAACATTTATCTCAACTTTTCAGTCGAGACACGAAAAAGATGACCTCCATGAAACTTTTTCCCTAATTGGTTTCGAAGGGCACATACAGTGAATGAAGTGTTCAGAATAGTTTAAATTTGTATTTGATGTAGGTTACATGCCAATAACGCCTACAGTTTTCACGATATCGATTATTATATGAAAGCGTGGGCACGTGCTTGATAGGTAATGAATCTGTTTGCAAATCGCTTCTCCCCAGCAAAGTCCCTCTAATTATTTCAAGCTAGCATAAAAGTTATAGTTTTAAAATATCATCTTTGCGTGAATCGCCTGAAAATTTCATAAGAATCCAATAAAAAAGTTATTATTTTCATATTTTTTGCAATTTTGGCACCTGCGTCGCCAAAACAAATCTCCTTCGGCATCTGTGGTGGGATTTAAAAAAAAAGATCCTCTGGGTCATTGGTAAATATAAACAGCATATTGTCATTTTATTGGTCTAATGTCTATATTTAAACTTGAAAAAATATAATAACAAATTTTGTCACACAAAGGGTTGACATCTAAGGTACATAACACGAAGGTTAACATGGTCTTAACATACCCCATTAAAAGAGCTTATTTTATTTGGTAAAAAATATAGATTTTCATTTCATCTCCTGACATTTGAGGAGGATTACAAATTTATCATAAAAATATCAAAATAAAATGAACGAAATGTTTACGTCTTAAATATTAAACAAGTTACAATCTTACGTTAACTGAAAATTGCACAGCGAACAAAACTAGTAGTTTTGAGAAACAAAATTTTTTAGTTGGAACGAAAGTGAATGTCGAAGGACCGATTCGATAAATTTAAATTACCAAGTAAATTGATATGCACATTGTAGGCTTAAATCAATTAAATTATTGTTAAAACAGTCTTTATTGATGCTTATTTACCCAAAAATTGAGTTTAGTGTTCAATTATTGGATTTCCCTGGAATGAATTATAATTTTAACATATCTATCGCTCCGTCTCCATTGTTTCTTTATCCACTGCACTTTTAAGAAACAATTAACAATGGATATTAAGGCCCACCATAGTGCGGGACTAATGACGGGTTAAGAAATCACGTTAAAAAGAGCTAAAGACTACCAGACTGAGGGATTCGTTAATTGGATGCATCCATCCTTGGCAATCCCCCCAAGTTATTCCTGCAGGAAGGCACTTTTGCACCAACCCCCACCTTCTGTTCCGCCTTCGAATGGCTCATCAAATGCTTGATGTAGGTCTTCTTGTGGATGAACCTTTCGCCACAATCAGCGCAACCGAAGCGTTTCACTCCCGAATGAATTAACATGTGCCTGTTGAAGCTACTCTTGTGGGTGAACCTTGCGTCGCAAATTTGGCAACCGTAAGGCTTCTCCACCGAATGCGTCAACATGTGAGAAGCGAGATTGCCCTTGGACTTGAACGCCCTCTTACATTCCTCGCAACCATATGGCCTCACTCCCGAATGAATCAATAAATGCCTACTGTAGTTTATCTTCCTAGCAAACCTCAATCCACATTGTTCGCATTGAAACGGTCTCTCGCCGGTATGTGTCAGCAGGTGATTGTCTAAATGGGCCTTTTGTCCGAAACCCTTCCCGCATTCCTGGCATCGGAAAGGGTTTTCCATAGAATGCTTCCTGCGATGCATGTACAGACCTCCATACTGTTTATAAACCCTTCCGCAATCTTCGCATCTAAATTGATTGTTTATCAAAGATTTCTTCCTGCTTCTTTTCTTTGGGACGTTATCCTGGGTGCTTCGTTCCCCATCCGGCATGTTCCCCTGCGACGAATGGCCGGGTTCTTCAATATGGGTTTCATTCCTTCCCACCTGGGCGATCAAAAAGTAAGGAAAAATTCTTAATGATAAAGTTATTAGAAGTTGTAACTAATGACAATATCTTCAAAGGTCAAGATTTGTATAGCGGACAGACAAACAGAATTTCAGATTTATGTATTAACTCTTTTAGTGCTATGCTATATCTGGCAGGTATAGACAGAATTGCCACGGTCATTTTTGTAAATTTGCAAATACATTAGTAAAATACACATGTTATTTACTAATATTTTATCCTGATTTTTTCATATCTTGTAGCAATAATTACAGTAACTTTTTAGAATATCACATATTTTTTAATTAGAAATTAGTGGTGTTTAGTTTACATTAACAATTTTTTTAAAACATATTAAATTTTAATACTTATAAAGTACAATTCCTTCAGCCATAAAGACATTGAAACCTGATGCATTTCACCCACTAAGTGGGCATCTTCAGGGGTGACACTGTCCAGATCAAGTCACCCCTGAAGATGTCCACTTAGTGGGTGAAATGCATCGGGTTTCAACATCCTTATGGCTGAAAGAGTTGTACTTTACATTGAACTAGCCATAAGTTTTAACTAAGCCACCAACTTCACTTTTTTAATACTTGCCCTAATAGTTATTACAAAATAATAAAGAAAAATTAATTAGGAATGCACTGAAAAAAAATCACACAAAAATATTAAGAACATAATTATTTGGAATTTTTTAAATGCAGTACTGCGGTTTTAAAATTCCCGGCACGGCAATGAAATACGGACAACCGATTTGCATCTTAAACAACTTGCACTGTTTATGCAAGCAATGACGTTATGATAAACATACAGTTCTGTAAATACTATGATGTTTTTGAATAGCACAAAAATGATTTCTTTCAATTTAGCACTTGAAAAAAAATCACGTTTAATAAATAATAAATTCATCACTGTCATCTTTTAGCAAATCACTTTCACTGTCAATAAGCAAGTTTGACGTTGCTACAACTATAATTTCGATGCTTCATAAAAACCTCCAAGTGAATACCTTAATTCTTTCGTCTATTTGAAGGTGTAATAGACGCTAATTCAGAGGTAACAATGAGGGTTGCCATGGAAACACCCGGAAAGAGTACGAAAAAGTCATAAAATTTCGAAAAGATAAGCTAATTTCCTTCAAATTCTTCTGTGTAACATCTAAACATTGCAAGAAGAAGATATTCTGTAGATTTTCCCGTAGAATAAAGCAAAAACGGAGATATTCGGTCCATATTTACGTATTTTAATGAATGAAGGAAATAAACCTTGCAGCTTGAAAAATCGAAACTCCTGTGTATACTTACGGGAAAATATAATCGTTTCCCAGAGTTGAATCCGGGACGCTTCCGTAAACGAAAATAGTTTTCTTGGGGTCTCCTAGCTGGCAGAAACAAAATGGCGTTTACAGCATTTCTCTACAACAAACTTTTCAAGAGAAAAAGGGAGATGAACAGATGGACGGACAGATATTGAGTAATTATATATAAAGAAGATGAGTTGCAGGATCTTAAAAAATCACCATACCGCAAGGTTTAAAGTAATCCCCATAGTTAAAAGGAGTGGTGTTATTTTTATTTAATAAGGTATATCGTGTTTCAAAATTATGACATCACCATATGCATACGTCGTTGGTTGAAATAATTTCCCCGTTAAAAAGCATTGAATCGATGCTATTACAATACAGATTACCAATTTCCATTTAAAAACAATGAACTAATTGCAATGGTAGTTGAAAATCTCCTTTTTACTTTCTCCATTCGAGATTTCACCGGAAATACACGTTTTAAGGTTCCCTGAACACGTTTTGACTATTTTCTCGATGATGTCTGTCTGTCTGTATGTGATAGATTTTTGTAGGCGCTCTAACTCAAAAACTTTTAATCAACTCAACGCAAATTTTTATATTTAAAATTTTTATAAAAGTTAGAAGATCTGATTAGTTTTTGGTAAACATCGGCCGACCGGAAGTGGGTGTTTACTCTTGTCACTTATCCGTAATTTTGAAATGTTTGCTTTAATATTTGATAAATGTAAAAATGAACCGGAATAAAAGTTGTAGGGAATTTTATTTTCTACAACCTTTGTTTGATACATTTTTCCATATAATGGATTGTTTAAGATATATCTTATATTTTTAACTGCCACCGCCACGCCACCTACCGAAGTCTATTGTTAACAATTGACGCTTAGTTACGTCTTAGTAACGCTCCTGTTTCTTTTCTTAATTGTCAACCGGAAGTAAATATTGACAACGATCCCAGAGCTAACAACATGTAATTTGCCATATAAATATGGAGAAAGTCATGTGTTTGTTGTCCACATCAGTTTATTTTCAATTAAAAACAGATTCCTACGCCAATTTGAATTTAGTCTTAAAAAATAATAAACCTTATTCTTTAAGCTATAGAACTTGGTTCGTTCCGAGTTTATACCTTAATTTAAACTAATTCTAAATTGCAATCTTATCAAGTCCTGCGCAGATTTCCATACTTTTCTAATGGGAAAGTTTTTCCTCATTTTCCGGGAAATTAATAAATTTCTCCCGGATTTTCGATTTTTCTGGTAATGTGGGCGAATGTCTGGAACCTACCTGTGAAAATGGCATGTTTATATCTGTCATTGTTTCGTCTGGGAGTTTCATGCCAGTGAGTGGGCGAGGCCCATCAACGTGTTATAATTAGACCGCGGATTTTTAGGTTCTAAAAATTAAGTTTTAGGCGACTAAAATAGGCTCTTTAAGTACCTTAATTAGGCTTTATAAAACGTAAAATAGGCTCTAAAAACTACTTCCAAAAACTATGTCCAGTAAAACACAACATCATTTCTGTCAACTATCAACTTTAATTCACGAAAAAAGACTGAAACATGCACGCACGCAAAAATTGCCCGTCAATGAAACTTTATTGATTTGTGTCATCAAAGAACAAAAATATTTTACTACTATGCATGGAAACTTATTCTTATGGTTAATATCCCATGCGTTACCGAGAAAATACTATCTACATTACATATAGTAATACTGACTGAAAACACTATTCAAGTATATATTTAAGTACTACGCAGAGTGTTTGACAAAGTGTTTCATTCGAAATTCCCGTAATGAATTTGTCACCTCTTTGTGTTTATTTCACAAATTTCCCGTAATTGGCCTCACAATAAATAACAAGCACCTTTTCTAAGTTTTCTACCACAAAACTATGGCGTTTGTCAGTTAATATCATTTTGTAAGCAGAAAAAGAACGTTCGACATCAACTGACGTGACGGGGGCGAACTTCAACTTGGGTACATGTTGAAATGGAATTTTGCACTCAACTTCACTGGATTTTCCTGCCAGTATATCTGCTGCTGTACATAGGCTCTGCAGTCCTGAGTTCTTTTGTAGCACTTTTTCTAGTTTTTCTCTTACTTTTTCCCCCACTTCACCTGGAGCTTCCTTTATTTTTTGTTTCACTTCATTCAGCATAGCAGTTTTTTCGTAGATGGGTTTTCCTGAGCCCTCTAATTCAGCAATAATCTGCACAAGGGATGTATAGTGGGATCTAATATACGCCAAATCCTTGGGAATGGAGGGATCATCTAGCAACATTTTTGCCGAAGTGACGCAGGCAGCATCCTCGGCTAGATTTGTCACAACTTCCTTGACATGAAGGATATGCTCGCTGTAATATTCAGCTGCTTTCAGCCATGTGCCCCAGCGGGTGAGCACAGGCTCAGGTGGCAGAGGGACATCGGGCAGTTTTTCTCGAAAAGCCTGTATTCTTGTTGGTGCCATGACGAAGACCTTCTTCACGGTGGAGATCAATTTGTTCACCTTGGGGAATTCCAGTCTTATTTGCTCTGCTACGCGGTTCAAACCATGGGCAAGGCATGTCACATGCACAAGGGAGGGATAGAACACCTTGAGCAACTGCATGGCAGCAACCACGTACGATGCTGCGTCTGTGTATAGGAGCAGCACTTTCTCTTCGACTAGATTTTTGTTGCACAGTCAGTTTAAAAAATATGAATAATACCAAAATCTGCTTTTATAGTCGATTATTTTAGAAAATTAGCCCTTTTTAGGCTTTTTTTGCATGAAAATGACAAAAATAAGCATTAACGTCGAAATAGGCATTTTTAGACATTAATGTCAAAATAGGCATTTTTAGGCACTATAAAATATACGTTTTCGGGGTTAATTATTCATGAAACGTATGTATACAATTGTATATTGAGATATCTACTCAGGAAAAAAATAGGTTTTTACCTAAAGATCCGCGGTCTAGTTATAATAGATGTGCCCCTTGATTTATCTGCAACTCGCAAATATTCATCTGCGTTGCGGAGTAGTATAGCAAAAAGGATGTAATATGTAATGTAATGACGTCATCCCTCGAATCCTACGAATCTTTCATATAAGAAAAATAATAAAAAGAAAAAAGAAAAAAACTTTTACTTAAAATTAACAGTTTAAAGCAAAATTTGAAATCTGTGTTTAATGAAAAATAAATTTAAGAATACAATTTTTAAAAATACACCTATATTTATTAAGAAGATACAAATGAAATCTTGTTAGTGAAGTACATAATTAAAACTCTTGAATCTTGAGGTTTATTTTCTCAACATAATTTGACAAAAATATTTGAGTATCAGTTCAAATTTTTTACATTTTTCCAAAACCTTTTTAAATCAAAGCGAGTGTAGAGGGGGAGGATTATTTCGAGAGTTAACATAGATAAACACTAAACATGGAACACTAAATTCTCTCCAGAAAATTAAGAAAAATCGAAAACTTGTTTATTTTAAGAGTTCATAAAAGTACTGGACACTGAACACTTTTAGGACAATCTAAAAGAGCAGAAATCTTCAATGGAGATTTTAATTTAAGAAAACTAGCATTCGAACTCGCTCTGGGTCGCCACGAGGTGATATTGGTGATCCGGGTACCACTGCAATTGCAACAATCGCGTTCTTTTTTAATGAACGCTTCGATTGGACGTCAATAAAACTAATCTTTCCAAAGTTTTGAGTTAAAATGTTTAACGGTTTTTTAGGTTAGGATTCGAAAGATTCGAATGATGAAAAAAGCGCAAAGAGAGTTTTCGAATCTCGAATCTTTTTCAAGATTCGCGGGATTCGAGGAATCGAATGTCCCATCCCTAGTGATTACAGTCGGATCCCGATTTAGCGCCTACCTCGTGAGCCGCATGCGGCTGTTCGATACCTTCAACATGGCTCGCCTCAATAATTTTAAATATATTTTTAAATACAAAACAAATAAATAATAAATTAAAATCGCACGAAGCTTGATGACTCCATACTACGAATTGATACTGGGCAGTTCATTATCACTACCAACGCATTGCCCACCCACGTCCTGCGCGTTACAATGGGTCGAGTGAATAAAAATTAAGCAAATGCTTAAAGCAAACAGTAAAAGCATAAGCAAATGCTAAAAGCATTTGCTTCATATTGAGTGAATAAAAGTTTGCTTTTGCTTATAAGCAGTTGCTACTCAGTTTTAAGCAAATGCTTAAATTTTACGAAAGAAAACTCTTTGCAACTCTTCCCTCACTTGTTTTTGTTTACATTTAAAGTTTTACATAGTTGAATTTCAAACTAAAAACGAATATATTGGGTAATACTTTTTAAAAAGTTAATTAATAATTTTTAAAAACTTTCTTGTATAACCGAATTCGATAATATCACAAATCATGGGTGCATTTTTATATAGTTATAGTAATTTTATCCAGTCATTTGCCTTTATAGCGAAATCCGGGATCACTTAAGTGCTTTTAAAATATTTCTATCTTATGTTTGGAAAACAGTGCTCCACCACGTCTCTCTTGATATTCTCTGAGGAACAGATTTGAAATATACTTAACATTTTCTTCAGAGAAACGGTATAAATTTTTTAACCATTGGTTGTTGAATCTTTTCTCGTATTTTTTAACCTTTTATGTCACCATAAGTTACCATATTTATATTTAGGATTAATTATCATGAAAATAGAGTACTTAGAAATATCCTAGCAAGCCCATTACCTCACTTAAAAAAGTTTAAGCACATGCTTCAAGCATTAAGCAAAAGCTCGGTTTTATTCACACAATTTTAAGCAAATGCTTAAGAAAATTCCTAATAATAAGCAAATGCTTATTCTTTCTAGCAAAAGCAAATGCTATCTTTTTAATTCACCCCAAAATCAAGCATTTGCTTAAAAAGTGATAGAAATCTTAAGCATAAGCATTTGCTTATTTTTATTCACTCGACCCAATGCGCTACTTCCCGGTCACTTTGCTTTTATTTTGAACCGTTTCGTACATATGAGTCATTATATTTGTGTTTACGATTGCCTTGCCTCGTGGCTGAAATCTGGATGCTTCATGTTTTGTCATCTCAACCCAGAGAGATATTTTAGGCTACTTCTGCTTCGATTTCAAAGTAGTAAAATCTCATAGAGCAAAGTAGTCAAATTACATAGAGATTTATTTCAAAAATGTATACCCAAGCCACAGCCGATGAGAGAAATGAAGAAGAGGACCAAGATGACTAAAATGTATTTTTTTTGGTGTCAAGTATGTAATTCACTGAGTCTGTTGGTTTTTAGTACATAGCAATATGCTACAGCAGCTACATAATGAGTTTAAAATATTTTAATGGCTCATTACATGTTATTGTGGATTTTCAGTGATAACAGAACTTCCACCTTATGATTACATAAAGCAGTGGTGTTCAACCTTTTCTACATGGCGGGCTTCATCAGTGGTAATGCAAATCCTTCGACAGGCCACACTACAAGTTGCCAAGTCTTCGGAGGGCATGATTAAGAGTTTAACCACTCATTTGGGAATTTAATTTTTAATATATACCGTAATACATTATGCAACGTGAATTCCAACTATGTACTTTCATTATTGTGCTTTATTACATGTCCCCCGTAGTAATTACAATTTTGGTGCATTTTTGAAGTTAGTCATATGTTTTAGTTAATAACCACTCTTCCGAGTATTTAAATTTTCAAAACTGGAGGTGGGGCATTTAAATTGCAATTGAGGTGAATCAAATCGCGAATCAATTAAAAAATACGTTAAGTATTCAGTATTTGACTTGTTTATTCTTAAAATTTGTCTTAAACTATTTTTACCACAAGAAATGAATTAAAATGTTAATATATATTTATTATTACAATAAAATTTAATTCGTTGATAATATTTAACTAACACAAATTCCACAATTTACCACAAGAAATGAATTAAAATGTGAATATATATTTATTATTACAATAAAATTTAATTTGTTAATAATATTTAACCAACACAAATTCCTAAAATACGGTATAAAGACATTAAAAATGTACATAATTACTAATTGATTAAACAAAATTATAAATATAAATAAATGTTAATTTCAAAATTAGGGTAACGGAAATGCAACTCGCAAAGCAAAGTCAGGGTCTAGATACGAGAAGCGTATCTTTTCCAAATAAAGAAGTGAAGCTCATTTACTGCCGAGACGGTAGACTAAAAGGATGCAGCTAGTTGACGGAGAAGCTGCGTGACGGAATATTATGGCATACCCATAGCAAACAGCCGAGAAAACAGTATGACGCATATATACGGCATACCCAGATGAGTGGTTAAATGGGATTCTGAGGTACCATATAAGAAAAAATCTAAAAATCTCTGAATAAGGTTTTTAATAGCTAAAATTTCAATATTAAATGCTTTGTTACCAAAATTTTCATAAAAACGTATGAATTTGTGTGTTAAATTTTTCGGATCGCTCATTCATCATACATTCGCGGGGCGCACAAATACCATTTGTGGGGCGTAGCTTGCACAACCCTGTCATAGGGCAGGTATACTACCCATGAAAATCATCGTGAACAGAATTTTCACCTTATGATTACATAGAACAAGCATATACCTTGATTTACTGCGACTGTCAATGGACAAACGGTGGCGCTAATTCAGGGTCAGACTGTATGTTATAACAATAGAGGTTGGTTATGATGACATTCAAGGGAGTGGCAATTTATTGTCATTATAACTGATTGTTGTAATATCTGAGGTTGCATAGGTACATAGAATTCTACAATTTCCAAATGAAATTATTTATTTATTTATTTAGTTAACATTGTAAGAAGGCCGTAAGCCTGGTGACAGGAAAATAGTATAAAATATATAAAACAATATCACGCATTACATAAAATATTGAAAAATATGGTACCCAATAAACACAAAGTAAACAATATCATTCATGTCTAATAAGAAAAATAACACAAGGCAATGAAAAATCCTTGGCATTTAAGTTAAAAAGTAGTTAATCAGTGCAACTTTTAACCCTGTAATATGATCTTAAATTTCTATATTTAACACAGTACATAACAAGTACACGTTAAAACATCATTAAATATTTTATTACGATTGGTGAAATAATCTGATATGTTTTCTGTGTTATATGTGCCAACTTGCAATGGTTTTCATCGCTGTCCCCAATGTAGTGAATAATATGGATAGAATGTGTCGTTAAAATTAAAAACAAAAATTAAAAAAACACATCTAATAACACTTTGAATTACTCTACATGACACAAGTCAAAGTGTTATTAAATCTGTGAGGTGTTTTAATTTTTGTTTTTAATTTTAACACTGCGCTACTGAAAAAACAGTTCATCGGTAGTGTGATGACCCGCAAGTGCTATTGAGGAGCTGTTTCATCATGATACACATTCCCATTTTCCGCAGTATTTCTAGCATTGTCAGCACTAACTGATTGCTGGTGCCATCTTATAGAAGACTAGAAAACCATTTGGAGCCGATTGCCGTACTCATTCACGCAGGAAAATCAGGTTTCTTTTCCTCTAAAGCAGGGATCACCAAACTTCTTACTGAGAGGGCCACATGAGGCTTCATGATCCATATGATCCACTGTGCGGGCCACATACGGCATTTCAAATGACTAATCGGGCCATGCGAAAATTTCAAAGAGCAAGTTTTGAGAATTTTTTTCGAATCTGTAATATGTAATTCGCTGATATTAAAAGTTGATTTCGCCCACATACTCGGAAAGTGTCGTTTAGGTATAATAAATGATGTCTAATTTGATTTTATTTTTATTTATTCAATAATTCCACATACAGCTTTAGTAGCCATTTTACAGTGGAACATGTTAACAATAACAATAGACGAACACTTACATCCATGACCTAGGTGGAGAAAAACCCACCTAGGCGGGATTCGAACCCGCGACCTTCGGATTGGCAGGTGAGGGCGTTACCACGCCACCACCGAGAATATTCTCGCTGATAAGGCGGGCCGAAATCAAATCACTGTGTGGGCCGGATGTGGCCCGCGGGCCGTAGTTCGGGGAACCCTACTCTAAAGGAAAGATAATATTCTTATCCCAAGTGTGGCAAAATGTCTGATCATTCTCAAGCATATAGCCCACGAGCATATGAATTAGGCAAAGGAAATCGTACTCAATGGTTATCTGATGAGACGATTTCTCAATTAATTGAAATCGTAGACTTTCCAGAAACAGAAACGGAGTCAAAAGTTGAGAGAGTGAAAAAAAGAGAAGTATCGACAAAAGCAAATCAAATGGTAAGGAGAATGTTTAGTTTATGGTCAGCATCAAAGCATTTGTTGCGAGTTTATTAGATCACAATTAATAATTCATTATGATGCCATTATTTATTATTGAAAGCATCGAGCCAATGCAATGTTTAACCCTTTCTGGTGGTAGCAATTAAAACTAACAACCAGGTTGTCGGCACTTGGGGCATAGATGTAATTAAACATGTATGCTTACTTTTTTCGAATTTTATTGGCATAGGTATCATTATATATAGACGTTCCTTACAGAGGAGGAGTAACATATAACATATATATATATGAGGATACTATTGTTTAGATGAGCTGGAGATTCAAAATTTTTTCTTAGGTAGGATTTTGTGCAAAACCGACTAGAAAAAATGAAAATCTTGAAAAAGTGCAACAATGCGGCCGCTAAAAATATGCAATTTTTTAAACAAATTTTCAAGGTTTATGTATTTCCGCATGTGCTACGGAGTTGAAATTTTTTTAATAATTAGAATTGTTAAAAAAACGAAATAGGGATTATACAAATTTTGATATTTTAATTAGTTTGGCAGTTAAAAATTCTTAAAGTTTAAACAAATAGATAACTGTTTAGGTACTACGGGATGAGCAAGGAAGCTGAAATTTTCAAATTATTTACAGAGCAGTGCATTTAAACAAATAAACATATGAATCTTTCCATAAATATATTTCGGCGGCCGTCAAAAATGTTTAAAATTTAAACAATTAGAAAAATATTATTTCACTTCTAGAAGCGCTACAACATTAAAATTTGGCTGAAATGTGTAGCATTAGTACCCCATAATGGAGAAAGCATAAAATTCTTAAAATTGCAAAGTTTGGGGATTGTTTTAATCTATTATTTTTACATAAGGGAAAAACGAAAATCGCTGCAGAGGTGAAATATTTAGAATTAAAAAAATATTTGTAATGATGAAATATCTGTCTGAAAAATGAATTTGACTTTTATTTTTTTATTAAAGGATATAAAACAATTTTTAAAATAAAAAATCACCAGATGAATTCTAACATTCCCTTAATATAATCAATATTTGTAATCATTTGTGCAATTACTGAAAGAATCAGGCAAGAATATGAATAAATAGCATGTATGTGATTTTTCTTAGAGACTGATGGAAAATTACTGAAATAGCCATGGTACTTTTGGGCATATCCACCAAAATCTGTGGCAATCAAAAGGGTAAAGATATATGTTGATTATCCATCTTAATTTTTCATGTGCATTGGTAGGTTAGATTCTTTATATATACAGAATACCAAGAAGGATTTTTCTTTCCCAAATATATATATATATATATATATATATATATATATATATATATATATATATATATATATATATATAAGTAAATTTGATTTTAAACTGGCTTATTCTTGAGTGTGGGAAAGAAAAATATAGTTTTTAATATATGTATCTCCTAAACAATGTTTCAAACAAAAATTGTGGAAAATTAAATTTCTTAAAAATTTATTCCAATAATTTTTTACATTGTTCAGGTATTAAAGAAAATATTCAAAAGAACTGGCTATGTGACACGAGTAAAAGCCCACTTCTGGTTGACCGATTATAATGAAAAACTAATCAACTTTTGTCCTTCCAATAAAAATGTCAAATATAAAATTTTGCATTGATCTGATTATCAAGTTTTTGAGTTAGAGCGTCAACAAATTTTCTATCACACATACAGCCATCGTTGAGAAATTTATCAAAACATATTCAGGGTATCTTAAACCATGTATTTCTGTTGAAATCTATAAAGTAACTTTCAGAAGCTTTTTATTCTGCAAAAAAGCAATCAGATATATGGCAAATTTAAAGCCAAGATTGTCCTGTAGACAATCCTTCGTGGATTTGAAAATAATGACACTACCTTCAATATTAATCTTTAGAACATTGTTATATATCTCTAAAGTAAAAGATATAACATACAACAAAGACATACATAAACACTATACCAGAGGTAACAATGATTTCTCTACTTTACAGCACAGGCTGAAATTATATGAAAAGCTTCCCAGATATAAAGGTATCATGTGGTATAATACTCTTCATCAGAAGTATAAAAATGAGAAAACTGAAAGTGAATTCAATAACAGAATTTTTGATCTCTTAATAAAAAATCCCTTCTATACAGTTGACGAATATATGAACTTTGTTAAGACCTAATATGTGACAATGGCAAATTTAATTTTAACTTGTCTAAATTGTTGTTATACTGTGTCTTTACGCGTTTTTATATTTAAAATGTCCAATTTTAATGTGTATTTTTGCTGGAACTTGGTAAATGTGACAAAAACAGATTTTGACATGTAATAATTTTTCCTTTTTGTGCTCTAAATGATGCCTGTATACAGTGTTTTAAGCATTTTAATGTGTTTCTATGACTCTAATGTGTATCCTTGTTTTTGTGTTGTGACTATTTGTTTGACGACTCCTGAAGATTGTAGAATGCCTTGTATTGCAACTTTTATGGAATAAATGAAATGAAATGAAATACTTCCTCCTATGAAAAAAGTAAAAACACGAATCAAAAAATTTTTCTTATCCGCCTCCCCCTCCCAAAAATAAGTTGTCCTGTATTTTCCTGTTAAAAAGTTGGCAACAATTGGAGCAAGTCTGATTCGGAGGTGTGTGGTACTTGGTTAAAAAGTTGGCAACAATTGGAGCAAGTCTGATTCGGAGGTGTGTGGTACTTGGTTAAAAAGTTGGCAACAATTGGAGCAAGCCTGATTCGGAGGTGTGTGGTACTTGGTTAAAAAGTTGGCAACAATTGGAGCAAGTCTGATTCGGAGGTGTGTGGTACTTGGTTAAAAATTTGGCAACAATAGGAGCAAGTCTGATTCAGAGGTGTGTGGTACTTGGTTAAATACAGCATTTGCCATCCCTGCCCTATTGTATTACCGGGAACAACTTTGTCCCTCAGCCTTCTTTAGCTGTTTAAGTTTCTTGCTAATCTCCGCCCGTTTTTTTCTGGCTCTTAATCTGTCTTTCTGTCGTCGAACTTCAGCTCCTTCCGGAGTTTCATTGGCAATAGCTCGGTAGTATCGCATTCTTGCCTGTTGTTTTCTCTCATCCTTTTGCTGCTCTGTCAGGCTCTGACGATATCTTCGCATCCTTCCGCTCCGCAAACGTCTTCTCTTCTCCTCCACTGTCTCTTCTCCTCGGACCACCTCCATTTCACTCAAGTTCGCAAAGCTACACTGCACAGGAAGAACCGAAACTTATGAAATGACCAATCATTTAATTCAACAACAACAATGATTCAGCAAGGAATATCTTAATGTATAAATCTGAAATTGTTTGTTTGTCTGCAATACTAATCCACACCTTTGAAGCAATCATCACAAAACATTGCGTAGATATATACTTTTACCCAGCAGGCAACATTGGTTATATTGCGATAAAATAAATGGGGAGGGAAGGGTTATATTGCAAATGCGATGTGCAGGACCCTACATGTAAGCATAAGCGCCATCATATGGAAGCCACATGAACGGCACACTGCATGATGCTACAATAGAAGTCAGTGCCTGCATGCGTGTGTATTTTTGGCTGCTCAAGCTTTTGGATTATTATAGCCATAGCTGCTTCCACACCGAACACACTCACAAGGGAGGAGGGAAACCCGGTGTTGGCATTAGCCTACTCTTAATGAGAGCACCAAGGGGACCAATGGCTTAATGTCTCTTCCAAAGGATTGAACGTTGACTTTGCGCAGTCTCCTCAAGCCACACAAACAGGGTGCCGGTTGATCTTGGAAAAAATACACTTTCACAGGATTTGTGCCTGCTGCCCTTTTGAGCTGCAAGGCAAGTAGCAGCCAGCGTCCTAACCACTACACCACCGGTACCCCCTGATGACAGCTGCATGAATTATGTTTTATTTTCTATTTCTGTCTTTCGGCTTCCTCTGGAGTTTTACAGTCGAGAAGCCAGGCTCAACGAATCCGATTCTGTTGTGTTTTTAATTCTCCTTCTTGCCCAGTAAACTTCTGATGATATCTTCAATTTTGTTCTCTGTTCATGCACCTTTTCCTTATTAGGGTGAGATTGAGATTGGGAAGTCTATTTTCCCAGAGAAGGAGAGAGAGAGGGAGGGAGAGATAATGAGGAAGAGAGAGATAAAGTGAGAGAGAGGGGAGAGAGAGACAGAGAAGGAGGGAGAGGTCTTTATTAGGATGAGATTGAGATTGGGAAGTCTATTTTTCCCATGGACGAGAGAAGAAGAGAGAAAAGGAGGATGAATAGGAAGCACCTTAAATTTAATATTTAATCAACACATACACGTCATATTGATATACCAGTAATGCCAGAATATTCTAGGAAAGATAAACAGGTAATGTCTGGGTCAAAATAGCTGAGGAAGTGAATGAGACAGGTAAAGAAATAATAGTATATATGATTGTTTATTTTATAAACACATTCTGTCAAGATATTTACAACTATTAAACAATATCGGAAATAATTACATAGAATTTTTGAAAGAATTTGATAAGAGAACTATACTGTAGACATGTATAAAAGTCAATAATTTTAAATTTTTTAGTTGATTTTATTATTTTTTAATTAACTAATAATTTAAAACAGTTTTGTTAATTCTAACACTAACTTTCCATCGCCGTGGTAATGCTGTTTGTGCATTTCTAATGTCATCAAAAAGTTCTTTCGCAGCAACAAAAACTCTAGCTGCCTGGTTGCCTCGTCCCATCCAATTTGACATTTTGATAAAAGTCAGATCGTAACCTCGTCATGCCAGTGGGAGAGAGGCCTTAAGGTCTGCTGATTAACTTTTCATTGTTTTCTTGATGTCTGTTTGTGTTAGAAATATTGTGGGTACTCTAACTTGGCCTAATTATCAAATCAATACAAAACTTAATACGTATTTAAGATTTTTAATTAGTAATTCAATGTCTGGTAAGGTTTTGGCTGAAGTCCATCCACTGGAAGTCATTCACACTTGTCATTTTTGTTAATTCAAACATCTCCTTTAGGACTAAATATATGGAAATGTTTGATATTATCAAAGTTGTAGACTATATATTCTTCTACACCGTTTGTTTGAAACAAATTTTCACAAAACAAATTGTTTAAGCGATATTTTGATTATTAGTCTGAAATTTTCAAATGCATTGTTAAGTGATATACACCTTAGTTTCTTTGGCTATGATAGGAATATCTAAGCAGCCAGTGGTAATTTTAATTGTGACCAAAATTATCCCAATGAGTTCTAGCGATAAATATTTTGTAAATAAATTTTCTTCATTCGAAGGTTTTCATGGTGTTGTTGACTTGAAGGTTTGATTTTTCAGGTTGGCCAATTGTTCACTGATTTAACAAGAACAAGTTCACTGAGTTAACAATTGACCAATATGATGACCAACTAAAAAATGAAGCCTTCAAATTATCTTCATAGAGAATGTCAGGAAGGCTTTTTTTCCCCATAAACAAGAGTAAGCCAGTTTTTTTTTATCAAATTCACTTTATATATTTTTTATAATTTTGTTCATTTTAATGCTGGTAGTTAAAAAATATGGTTTTTAAGATATGTGTCTTCTAAACAATGCATATGAGAAAAGGTTTTGAACAAAAGTTGTAGAAGATTAAATTTCCTACTACATTTACTCCAATAATTTTTTACATTGATCAGGTATTAAAGCAAATATTTGAAAGAAACGGATGTGACAAGAGTAAAGGCCCACTTCCGGTTGACCAATTAAAAAGAAAACCTAATCAAATCTCGTCCCTCCAATAAGAAAGGTAAATATAAAATTTTATATTGATCTGATAATTGGGTTTATGAGTTAGAGCATTCACAAATTTCCTATCACACACACAAACATACAGATATCATCGAGAAAATCATCAATATATTTTCAGAGGATCTTAAACCTTGTATTTCTGTTGAAATCTCTTAATATTTTTTTTTACAAAACCAATACTTTCTCCTATGGATAAAGTTATGAATGAAAAAATTTTTCTTGACCCTCTCCCCGTTCAAAAAATAAGTTGTCCTGTATTGGGAGGTGCGTAGTACTTGGTTAAAAAAGTTGGCAACCCTAGTTGCAAGTCTGATTTGGAGGTGTGTGTTACTTGTTTTAATACAGCATTTGTCATCCCCGACCTACTGTATTAGCCGTAAACAGCATTGTTTCTCAGCCTCCTTTTGCTGCGCAAGTTTCTTGCTCATCTCCGCCCGTTTTCTCTTGTTTCTTAATCTGTCTTTCTGTCTTCGGCCCTCGGCTTCTTCTGGAGTTTCATTGGCAATAGCCCGGCGGCGTCGCAACCTTGCCTGTAATCTTATCTCGTGCTTTTGCTGCTCTGTCCGGCTCTCGTGATATCTTCGCTTCCTTTCGCTTGCCAAACGTCTTTTCCTCTCTTCCGCTGTCTCTTCTCCTCCCCTCATCTCCATTTTGCTCATGTTTGCAAAGTTGCACTGCACGGGAAGAACCAAAACTTATGAAATAACCTATCATTTTATTCCACAACAACAACAATTCAGCAATGAATATCTTAATACAGAAATCTGTTTGTTATTTTGCTTGTCTACAACACAAATCCACACCTTTGACGCTATTATGACAAATCTTCACACCGATATATAATTTTACCCAGTGGGTAACATTGGCTATATGGTGATAAATAAAGGTTGAGAATATGAAGTCTATTTTTCCCGTGGAAGAGAGAGGGAGGGAGAATGGGAGGGAGAATGGGAGGGAGGAGAATGGGTGAGAGGAAGAGAGAAAAGGAGGAAGAGTGGATGGCAACAAGATGTTGGGATGAGAAAGCCCAGTAAACACTCACCAATCGGTCGACTTCAAGTTGGCGAGGCCCAGGGGATGTCGAAGCGACACACGTAAAAGAACACTAAAACAACACAGAAACATAACGTAGTATCTTTCAGAATGATTCCTTCTTCAGCTAGCGAGAGAGACAACATCATCCCAACATCTTGTTGCCATCCATATATATATATATATATATATATATATATATATATATATATATATATATATATATATATATTCCCTGTGCAATATATGGCCTATAATAAGGCATGGATTACATCTTCAATATTTATTGGATGTTTCAAAAAATATTTATATTGGTAAGTCCTTTTATTACTCTACAGTACAATTATCCATACTATACAGCTGCTTCTTACTTATGATATGTCATATATCATACAAGTAGTTGATGCATGCATTCCGTAAGCATTTCATCTCACCTTGAAAAACACATTAATTTTCCAGACAGATATTTCATTATTATAAATATTTTTCTAATTTAAAAGTTTGCATCTCTGCACTGATTTTCATTCTTTCCTTAGGGGCAATGTTTGAATAATAGCATTCCCTAAAATTGCAATTTTGAGAATATTATACTTTCTCCAATGTTTTATACTAATTCCATACATTTCTGCCAAATTTTAATGTTGTAGAACATCTAGAAAAGCAATCATATTTATCTTCTTGTTTAAATTTTAAAATTTAAGATTTTCAAGCGTTAATATCCACTAATACACAAAACTCTAAATAACAGGAGTACCCTAATACCTAAAAATTTATCTATTTGTTTAAACTTTAAGAATGTTTACAGCTGAATAAATTGATGTATCAGAATTTCTATAATCTCTATTGGTAATTTTATGAATTCAACCTATCCTAAAAATTTAAACTTCGTAGCCCATTCAGAAAAACATATACATTAAATATTTGTTTAAGTACTTGCAAATTTTTATCGGCAGCATTACTTAACTTTTTTGAGGTTTTCGATTTTCCCAGTCAGTTTTGCACATACTCCCACCTGCATAAAAAATGTGAAATCTCTAGCTCATGTCAAGTGAATAACATGAGTATCCTCCTATATGGATGCTTCTTACATACTATGTATATACGCATACAAGATGCACTTTTTTCCAGTAAAATGACCCCCAAAATCAGTCTGCATCTTATACACCAAAGGTAAGATTATTATTGTCCTCAATGCTGACACCAACAAGCACACTCATCCCTAAAACGGAATAATTGTCAGTCATTCATTGCAAAAACAATAAAATGAACATTATTAGTGAAAAATTTGTTAATATTTACAGTAATATCTTATCCAACGGGAATTCCGATGTTGCTTTTTCATTATTATGCTTTATTAATACATCTCCGTTTAGTGATTACAATTTGGCATGTCTGTGATGTTTTAGTTCCTAATTGGCCCGTTGAATAACGTGCTTGATGCCACGGAACAGTAGAATTCATGTAGATGTCATAAATATTTTATACGTATCTAGGATAAATAACATTGTGTGTATTGAGATCGTGATGGCTACAAAAGTGAAAAGATATGCTTACACTATTAGTTATAAACTTCAGACTATTTAATATGCTAAAAATGCAAGGAAATCGAGTAGTAGCACATCATTTCGTCCACCTCCGACAGAAAAAATGATCCGTGAATGGAGAAAACGAGGAAAACTGATGCTGATGGGATAAGAGAAACATAGTCTTCATAAGGTTGGTCTTAAATCGCCATAACTAAAGGAGGAAATGATGGACAGCAGAACAGAGGAAATTTGGTATTGCTGTGTCAATCAAAATAGTTATGTATGAGGCAAAAAGATTTGCAGAAGAAAAAAGCCTAGTTGAGCGTACATATCGTTATTACGTATGCATTCCATTTATTATTTATCTCATTATATTAAAATATCATCTTGAACTTAAGTTTAAGCAAGTACTATCGGTAAAGGGTATCTATACGTGAGACGTGTGCGGCACAATCTGGTAGCTTTAATTAATACGACTGCAAGTTAATGCAGGGCACATTTAGCTATATAAGTATCAAAGCAATTATTTATATTTTAGATCATCCCTATTTATTTTACAAATTAAGTTTATCTATAAGGTTATATTTAACTGTTATCATGCCATATTATTTTCTGTAAAAGCTGCCAGATACGGACTTAATCACGACTGGAAATGATACACGATGCGACTATTCGTAAAATGCATTTTTTCCGAAAAATCAAACAAAACCGGGCTGCATCTTATACCTCGGTGGGTCTTAAATGCCGCAAAATATAATGCTTCTTACTTATGATATGTCATATAGAAGGATACTAATGTTTAGGTACTGTATGGGAACTAAGGGACATTAAACTTACCAACACATGGTGCATAATCCTCTATTAAATGAATGGAGAGGAAAAATTCAAATTCAAATTTGTGGGAAACCGGTGGGAATTTTGACTCCTCTATGTTACCTTCGGGAACCATAGAGGTCACTGTGACAAGATTGGTGGAGATAGGTCAAATAGCATAGAAGGAATTAGTGGACAGGCAAACATGCAATTTTGCTTTTATATAGATACTAGTTAATTAGTCAGGCTTTGCCTCAAGTTTATAGTCAAAATTTTCATTTCACTCGCTAATATTTTCATTCAACCTCAATGTACTCTCAAGATAAGTAAACAATATTCCCCTTTAATTGGTATCAAAAACCAAATATAGATTCAAATTTGATATTTTCCTAACAATTTTCAAAAGAAGTTTTTTATCTTTACACAAATTAACATGGGCCTCTAGACGGCATATGATTTGTATGGCACCTCCCTCCCCCTCCAGGAAATCAAAATTCTGGCACTGACGTGCACATCCTCAAGATCTCTTCAGTAAATGTATCTAGTTTAAAGTCTCGGAGTTTCTTAACTTTCGAGAAATGCTGTTAACACACACACACAGACAGACATATGCTGCCATTTATTATTTTAGATAAAGATGTTTAGATAATCTAGATCTTTTACCCAATATACAGGACCTATGACACAGCAACAATGCGGGCCACTTACTGTATTGTTAAAAATACAGTAATAAACAAAACCATTTTATTTACTATCTTATTTAATATATTGGTAAGAAATATACAACAGTAAAAAATCATTCTTTAAAGTTCTATATTATAATACAAATTATAAATTTAAAAAATAATAATAAAAAGACAAAATTAATAAAATTCTCATTATAAAATGATAAAAATTATAATCATAAATAGAGAGGAACTTCCGCACCTATTTCTCCTGCAAAATTATATATTATACGCCATTTAAGTTTCATTTTTTAACTTATTCGCTTTCAATGTACAGTAATGATAGCTGTGATAATTTTTGCGAGTACTATTCCTTTTTACACGGCAAATTGAGTCCCTTCCAATTTTGACATTAAAAGAGTGTTCTTGTTGTTAAAATTTTCCGATTCGAGGGCCTGAAATATTTCATAACTAGATGTATCCTAGACAGAATGATTTCAGTTGTTTTAACTTTTCTTCCTCTCGCTCCTTTGCATGTTTTTATCTAGAGTAGTCTCTGATTTTCTTTATTTGTTTTTGGCTTCTGGAGTTTCATTGTCAAGAAGCCAGGCTCGTCAAATCCAATTCTATTGTGTTCTCAATTTTCTTTATTGCCAGGTAAACATCTGGCTATGTCTTCGATTCTGTTTCCTGTTCATGCACCTTTTCCTTATTAGGGTGAGATTGAGATTAGGAAGAATATTTTTTCCAGAGAAGGAGAAAGAGAGAGAGGGAGAGATAATGAGGAAGAGAGAGATAAAGTGATAGAGAGGGAGGGAGACACAGAAGGAGGGAGAAGGGGATAGATTGATAAATAATTATCTTTATTAGGGTGAGATTGAGGCTAGGAAGTATATTTTTCCAGAGAAGGAGAGAGAGGGAGGGAGAGACTGTGAGGAAGAGAAAGATAAAGTGAGAAAGAGGGAGGGAGACAGAGAAGGAGGGAGAGACAGATAGACAATGGTCTTTATTAGGACGAGGTTGAGACTATAAAGTCTATTTTTCCCATGGAGGAGAGAGGAAGGGAGAATGGGAGGAAGGTTGGGAGAGAGGAAGAGAGAGAGGGAGGATGAATAGGAAGCACCTTAAATTTAATATTTAATCAACACATATACGTTATATTGACTGTCTGTTATATACTAGTATAGTTATAAACTGCCAGAATATTGTAGGAAAGATATAGCAGACAATGCCTGGCCCAAAGTAGATGAGGAAGTGAATGAGACAAGTAAAAAAATAACAGTATATATGATTGTTTATTTTCTAAACACATTCTGTCAAAATATATATCATGGAAAAAATTACATAGAATTAATGAAGGAATACGACAAGAGAACTATAATGTAGACATGTCAAAAGTAAATAATTTTCAATTTTTTAATTAACTAATAATTTTAATGACACTTTTATTCATATATAACACAAATTGTATATAGCCACGGTAAAGATTTATGCACATTTCTATCATTTTTAAAAAGTCATTTTGCGGCAACAATAACTCGAGTTGCATGTTCGCCTCATCCCATCAAATTTGATGTTTTGATAAAAGTCAGATCATAGTCTTGTCGTCCAAGTGGGAGAGAACCTTAAGGTCTGCAGAGTACATTTTCACAGTTTTCCCGATGTCAGTTTGTGTTAGAAATATTGTAGGTACTCTAAAGGCCGGTTTGCACAGTGCCACGTTTTGTGCAATATTGCATGCCTCAAGAGGCAGGTGTTGAAAGACACAGGTTGCATGCATCTCCATGTTTACATGGTATACGCAATTTAGTCCAAAGAAATGGTGGAGTGTGCCACATTTATTAAAATTGCGAAAGGGCGGACAAAAAATTGGAAGCTTTGGAATGAGTGACGTGTTGAACAACAAGTGGCAAGAAGATTCCCATCTAGGCTGGGCCACACATGCCAGCATCTTTAACGCAAACTTTCTAGAAAAAATGGCATACATCATTGTATGCCACTCTCGGCAATTTATGGCATGCAACATACTGCACAACATGTGGGGCACCACATAAACTCGCCTTAACCCTACCTAATAATCAAATCAATCAAAAATTTTATAGGTGTTTAAGATTTTTAATTAGTAATACAAGGTCTGGTAAGGTTTCGGTAGAAGTTGATCAACTGGAAGTGGTTCACATTTGTCATTTTTGTTCGATTTAAATATCTCCTTTAGGTCTTAATATATGGAAACATTTCTCCTTATCAAAGTTGTAAATTATATATTCTTCTACAAGTTTTGTTTGAAACAATTTTTCATAAAACAAATCGTTTAAGAGATTGTCGTCCAAGTGGGGGAATTGTAGAAAATTAAATTTACCATAAATTTTATTCTAATAATTTTTTACATTGATCAGGAATTAAGTCAAATATTTGAAAGAACTGGATAAGTGACACAAGTAAACACACACTTCCAGTTGACCGATTTTAATGAAAAATACCTCTAATAAAAATGTCAAATACAAAATTCCAGATTGATCTGATTATCAAGTTTTTGAGTTAGAGCTTTAACAAATTTCCTATCACATACACAAACATAGAGACATCATCGATAAAATACTCAAAACAGTTTCTGTGGGTCTTAAACCATGTATTTCTGTTGAAACCCCTAAATAGATACTTTTAATGAAACCAATACTTTTTCTCCTATGCAGAAAGTAAAAACTTGAACGAAAAAATTTTTCTTAGACCCCTCCCAAAAATAAGTTGTTCTGTATTTTCCTGTATAAAAGTTGGCAATCCTAGATGTAAGCCTGACTCGAAGGTGTGCGATACTTGGTTAAATACAGCATTTGCCATTCCTGCCCTATTGTATTAGCTGTAAACAGCTGTCTCTCTCAGCCTCTGCCTCAGCCAGTCCAAGTTTCTTGCTCATCTGCTCACGTTTTCTTTTGAATTTTAATCTATATTTCTCTCGTCGGACCTCAGCTTCTTCCGGAGTTTCGTTGGCAATAACTTCATGGTGTCGTATCCTCGCCCTTAGTCTTATCTCATCCTTTTGCTGCTCTGTCAGTGTCGCACGATATCTCCGCTTCTTTTCTTTCGCCAAACGCCTTTTCCTCTCCTCCGCTGTCTCTTCTCCTCCGTCCATCTCCATTTCGCTCAAGTTCGGAAAGTTACACTGCACGGGAAGAATCGAAACTTATGAAATAACCAATCATTTAATTCCACAACAACAACAATTCAGCAATGAATATCTTAATATATAAATCTGAAATTATGATTGTTTGTTTGGTTTTCTGCAATACTAACCACATCTTTGAAGCTATCATTACAAAACTTCGCATAGATAATATAATTTTACCCAGCAAGAAATATTGGCTATATTACGATAAAAATACTGGGAAGGGAAATATTGCAAATGCACTCTGAAGGACACTACATGTAAGCAATAGCTCAATCATACAGAAGCCGCATTACCTGCATGCTGTGCATGGTACTACAATAGACGTCAATACTTACAGATGGCAGCTGCATGAACTACGTTCATGCCACCAGCCGAAAGGTATGTGATGTTGCGATGGATAAAAGTCGTGTGAACTACATTACAATTCTCTCAATTTGATATCTAAATCACCATAGGTCAGTCCGACTTTGATGAAACTTGAATTATATTACTTGGCATTTTTGACCTTTGTGAAGTATTATACAGAGGTGGAAGATAATTATTTTAAATGCATAGAAGTGAAAAAAAGTATTTTACAGGTACATATTTACTTCATTACTATAAATCATTATTTTGGTTAATTATAATTCCCAAGCATTGCCTGGTACTATCAGCTAGTACTGTAAAAACCTTTTATCCAGATTCCATTTATTTGAAAATCCAGTTAACTTGCTATTTTCAAAACTACCGTAATTTTCCGATTATAATTCGCATTTTTTCCCTCAAATATTGGCAAAAATTTAGGGTGCATATTATACATGGTAACAAGCACATATAATATTTTCTAGTAAGGATATAATTTTATTTTCGGTTATGACTTTCTCAATAAATTGTACTTTTTATTCCATTCTGATAGTTGCGAGCAACAAATAACAACATTACATACCTTGAGCCGCTTGCATGAACATAGAGACAGAAATAAATGAAATTTTCATCAGCGAGACATAGTTAATTCTTGTAAACTTTTTTGCTCGGCGGTAAAGCGAGAACTGTTATTCCAACAAAATGCGTCATCGAGACAAAAGTGAGTCAGAACATAATGTGATATCCTCATATACATATCACTTGGCGGCAAAGTGAAAACTGTATCGATACTGCTGATAATCTAGCGAAAAATTACACTGATCTTTATGCAAAAAATTTAGGTGCTTATTGATCATGGTGATAAGACAATTTTCACATTTCATTCGAAAAACATGGGTGCGTATCATAATCGTAAAATTATGGTAACGCTTTTTTCCAAAATATGTCAGGAGAAAGAAATTTAAATTTGGCACCTCGCGAGAAATTACCCAGCTTACCATTGTGCGTAGGACGTACTCTGGTGCATCAAGTTTTCTTTTTACAGTGCCTTGTTTCTCTGCCTGTTTACTAGTGTTAAATAACTCCTTTCCTATTCTTCCTCGTAAAAGGTCTAAAAACCAAAAGCTCAGGTGCTTTAATGGATTCAAAGTTTCCCTGTGTACTATATGGCCTATACTAAGCCATGGATTACGTCATCAATATTAATTGGGTGGTTCAAAAAGAAATTATTTACCCGATTACTGTAGCAATTTTTTTTACAGTACAGGTGTCCATACTTGCTTCTTACTTATAAATGGCATATATCATACAAGTTGTTGATGGTTGCATTCCGCAAGCATTTCATCTCACCTTGAAAAACACAATTTTCCAGAGTGATATTTCATTATTAGAAATATTTTTCTAATTTAAAATTTTGCATCTCTGCACTGATTTTCATTCTTTCCTCAGGGAAAATATTTGAATGATAGTAATCACTAGAAATTTGTATTTTTAAGAATAGTATACTTTTCCATTGTTTGGTATTAATTCTACACATTTTTGCCAAATTTTAATGTTGTAGCACATCTAGAAAAGCAATAATATTTATATAATTGTTAAAATTTTAAAATCTAAGATTTTCAAATGTTAGTATTTGCTAATACACAAAGCTCTAAATAACAGTAGTATCCAAGTAACTAAAAATTTACAATTTGTTTAAACTTTGTGTTTTTAACATCCAAATACAGACAGTATTTCTATAATCCTCTTTAGTTATTTTACAAATTCAACCTTTTCTAAAAATTTAGTTTTGTAACACATTCAAAAATACATAAACATTAAATATTTATTTCAGCATTTGTGAATTTTTACCGGCAGCAATATTTAACCTTTTGGAGATTTTTGATTTTGCTAGTCAGTTACGAACATACTCCTACCTACATAAAAAATTTGAGACTCTAGCTCAGTGTTGTTCAACCTTTTATAACTTCATGCGCCCCTAGGCCAGGTTTTGAGAAACTCATACACCCCAGAAGGAAAATGACCACAAATATATATGCTTACTTAACCTTTGTGCTTTATTTTCAGAATTAACAGATTACACACATTCACGTAGTGTGAATACCAAACTTAATTTGCAATCACACTTTATATATAAATTTAAACATTTAGAGGCAAAAACAAAATACAAATAACAGCACATATTCCATACATACAATAAAACAATTACTCCTTATAACAGTGTAGGATACAAAGATAAATAACTATCTAATCAGACTTTTAAAGCTAAATAAAAAATCTTAATGAGTAAAATTATCGTCGAATACCATTCAATGAACACTATTCATTGAACATCTTTCAATGAATGACCACCATTCATGCCATGCACCCTGTCAGCTCCTTGTACCCTTGGAAAAATCTCAGTCACACCGGGGTGCATCATGCACCCTGATTGACTATCACTACTCTAGCTCATCTGTAAGTGCCTAAACATGAGTATCCTCCTATCTAACTACAGTAAGTCCTCGACTTAACGGACTAATTGGGGGGATAGGTTGTCCGTTACTGCCGAAAGTCTGTTAAAACCAAAAGTTCATCACATGACGAAGTAAAATGCAGCTACTAAATGGCCACATCTTATGTCAAATGCAGTACATTAGGAACACTGTTTTAACAAGAATAATACAAGTATGTTTATCTAATGCAGTAAAACTCTATTAATTCAAATTCAAAGAGAATGTATAATTACGACTAAAATTTCCGTGAGCATGTCATCCATGGTCTCCCACTCTCACCACTTCACTTCCGACCGATGTGGTTTTTTTATATTTATGTAAATATTCTATAAACATCACCACATTTTTTTATTAACCTAAAAGTGCAAAAAACTAATAGAATGGAACAAAGGGCAGTCTGAAGATTTGGAACATAAATATGACAATCCAAAATTGCCCGGAAATTTTATTTTTTAGTTCCTCTTTTCTCGGAGCAATCATTACACTCAACTAGTGATTATGCTTTCACCCCTCAAAGTTCAAATTAGCACGCCTTTTGTTTCATTCGACATACCACTCCACGAGGTTTTTGTCTCATAAGTTACCAACGCACAAACACGAAAAGCATCGCCGCGGCAAGCATGAACTCCTGCGTGAAATTCTGTGGCATCGAGAATCGAACCAATGTATCCCTAAGTCCAGCATAACAAATGAATTCGTATTTCCAGTGCCTCACTCTGCCTCCTTTTAATTTCATCGCTCGGTGCTCGACACCCTCGCCAAACATACTTTGCCCTAGAAGTTTCGTAGACGGTCCTGGCAGGAAGTTCAAAAGTGGTGAAAATTTTATGTTGAAAACTGAAACTATAGAAAACAATCAGACAGGAACAAAAAATCAGTCAATAATGCTCTTTGCGAACGGACTGCCCTTGGCATCGATGGACAGTGAGTGGTCTGAAATCCTGAACAAATCGATGATAGGGAATGGATCCTCAACGACCGGACGGCAGTCAGCCATGAGTCTGTTAAATCCAAAGTCCATTAAATTGGGGTCTGTTAAATCGAGGGTTTACTGTTACTATTATATATAGATGCTTCTTACATACTATGTATATAGCTGATCTTACTTATGATATGTAATATAGGAGGATACTAATGTTTAGGTACTATATGGGAACTAAGCAACGAAAAACTCAGCAACATATGGTGCATAATCCTCTATTGAATGAATGTAGAGGAAACATTCAAATAACCTTTCTGTGAGAAACCTGGTGGGAATTTTGACTCCTCCATGTCACTTTGGTGGACCATAAAAGTCACTATGGAAAGTTTGGTGGAGATAGATCAAATAGTGTGGAAGGAATTAGTCGACAGACAAACATACAATTTTCCTTTTATATAGATACTACTCAGGCTTTGCCTCGACTTTAGTTTCCAATTTTTCATGCACATTTCACTCGCTATTATTTTCATTCAACCTCAAGGTACTTTCAATATAAGTGACCAATATTCCCCTTTAATTGGTGTGAACAAATTAAATATAGATTCAAATTTGATATTTTCCTAACAATATTCAAAAGAAGTTTTTTATCTTTAATCAAATTAACATGGGCCTCTAGATGGCATATGATTCGTATGGCACCACCCTCCCTCCCTGCAGGAAATCAAAATTCTGGCATGTTTTGTGGATCTTAAACCAAGTATTTCTGTCGAAACCTCGAAATAGATACATTTCATGAAACCAATACTTTCTTCTATGAGGAAAGTAAAAACTTGAATGAAAAAATTTTTTTTACCCCCCTCCCAATAATAAGTTGTTCTGTATTTTCCTGTTTAAAAGTTGGCAACCCTAGGTCCAAGTCTGATTCGGAGGTGTGCGATACTTGGTAAAATACAGCATTTGACATTCCTGCACTATTGTATTAGCTGTTAACAGCTTTGTCTCTCAACCTCCTTGTGCTGTCCAAGTTTCTTGCTCATCTCCGCCCGTTTTCTTCTGATTCTTAATCTGTCTCTTTGTCGTCGAACCTCGGTCTCTTCCGGAGTTTCGTTGGCAATAGTTCGGCGGTGTCTCATCCTCGCCTTTAGTCTTATCTCATCCTTTTGCCTCTCTGTCAGTGTCTCACGATATCTTCGCTTCTTTTCTTTCGCCAAACGCCTTTTCCTCTCCTCCGCTGTCTCTTCTCCTCCGTCCATCTCCATTTCGTTCAAGTTCGCAAAGTTACACTGCACGGGAAGAATCGAAACTTATGAAATAACCAATCATTTAATTCCACAACAACAACAATTCAGCAATGAATATCTTAGTATATAAATCTGAAATTATGAATGTTTGTTTGGTTGCAATACTAACCACATCTTTGAAGCTATCATCATAAAACTTTGCATAGATAATATAATATTACCCAGCGGGTAATATTGGCTATATGACGATAAAAATACTGGGAAGGGAAATATTACAAATGCACTCTGAAGGACACTACATGTAAGCAATAGATCAAACATACAGAAGCCACATTAACTGCATGCTGTGCATGATACTACAATAGACGTCAATACTTACAGATGGCAGCTTCATGAACTACGTTCATGCCACCAGCCGAAAGGTATGTGATGTTGCGATGGATAAAAGTCGTGTGAACTACATTACAATTCTCTCAATTTGATATCTAAATCATCATAGGTCAGTCCGACTTTGATGAAACTTGAATTATATTACTCGGCATTTTTGACCTTTGTCAGAGGTGGAAAAATTATTTTAAACAAATAGAAGTGAAAAAAAGTATTTTACAGGTACATATTTACTTTATTACTATAAATCATTATTTTGGTTAATTAGAATTCCCGAGCATTGCCTGGTACTATCAGCTAGTGCTGTAAAAACCTTTTATCCAGATTCCACTTATATGAAAATCCAGTTAACTTGCTATTTTCAAAACTACCGTACTTATGGAGAAAGTAAAAACTTGAATTAAAAAATTAGTCCTGTATTTTCCTGTTTAAAAGTTGAGAATCCTAGGTGCGAGTCTGATTCGGAGGTGTGTGGTATTTGGTTCAATACAGCATTTGCCATCCCTGCCCTATTGTTTTAGCCGTAATCAGCTTCGTCTCTCAGCGTCCTTTTGCTGTTCAAGTTTCTTGCTCATCTCCGCCCGTTTTCTTCTGACTCTTAATCTATCTTTCCGTCGTCGAACCTCGGTTTCTTCCGGAGTTTCATTGGCAATAACCTCACGGAGTAGTTTAATCTTGTCCTTTTGCTGCTCTGTCAGTCTCTCCCGATATCTTCGCTTCTGTTCTTTCGCCATACGCCTTCTCCTCTCCTCCGCTGTCTCTTCTCCTCTCTCCATCGCCTTTTCACTCAAGTTCGCAAAGCTACACTGCACGGGAAGAACCGAAACTTATGAAATACCTAATCGTTGTAATTCCACAATAAAAACAAGTCAGCAATGAATATCTTAATATATAAATCTGAAATTATGTTTGTTTGTCTGCAATACAAATCCACACCTTTGTAGCTATCAACACAAAACATCGCAAAGACATAATTTTCTTCAGTGGGTATCATTGGCTATAAAGCAATAAAAATATTGAGGGGGAACGGTTATTTTGCAAACGGTGTGCAGGATACACCATGTATGCATAAGCGGCATCATATGGAAGAAATAAGGGTTAAGTAAGTACTATCGGTTAAGGGTATCTATACGTGAGATGTGGGCTGCGCACTCCGACAGCTTTAATTAATACAACTGCCGAGTTCATGCACGGAACATTTAGTAATACAAGTCTCAAAGCTATTATTTACGTTTTAGATCATCTCTATTTATTTTATGAATGAAGTTTATCTTAAACATTGTATTTGACTGTTATCACACTGGAATATTTTCTGTAAATGTTGCCGGATATAGACTTAATCACGGCTGGAAACGATACATGACGTGGCTCTTCCTGAATGCCTTGGTGAACCAAAATCCCTTTTTTCCTGAAAAATCTTCTAAAATACCAGGCTACGTCTTATACCCTGGTACGTCTTATATGCCGTGAAAATACGGTACATAATTTTACCCAGTGGGAAATATTGGCTAAATGGAGATAAAAGAATTGGGGAGAGAAACGGTTATATTGCAAATGCACTTTGCAGGACACTACACATAAGCATAAATGCAATCATATAGAAGTCGCATGAACTGCACGCTGTGCATGATGCTACAATAGAAGTCAGTCCCTACGGATGGCAGCTGCATGAATTTCATTCGTGCCATCAGACGGAAGCTATGTGAAGTTGCGATGGATGGAAGTCATGTGAACTTCATTACAATTCTTTCAATTTGCTATCCAAATCGCCATAGGTTAGTCTGACTTTGATGGAACTTTAATTATATTATTCGGCATTTCTGATCTTTGTGAATAATTATACAGAAGTGGAAGAAAAAGTATTTTCACAGTTGTAAGTCTGACTTTGATGAAACATGAATTATAATATTTGGTGTTTCTGACCTGTGCAAAGTATCAAACAGAGGTGCAAGAAATTAGTTTAAAGAAATAGAAGTGAAAAAAGTATTTGACAGGTAAATATTTACTTTATTACTGTAAATCATCATTTTTTGGTTTATTAGAATTCCCGAGCAATGCCGGGTACTTTCAGCTAGTACAGTATAAAACCTTTTATCCATTTTCCACTTATTCGGAAATCCAGTTAACGTGCCATTTTCAAAGCTAATGTTTCTTCCAAAATACGTTAGGAGAAAGAAATTTAAATTTGGTGCATTGCTAGAAATTACTCAGCTCTCCACTGTGTTGGACATGCTCTGAGTTTTTGTTTGTCTGTTTGTTTACTAGTGTTAGACATCTCCTTTCCAATTCTACCTCATAAAATATTGAAAAATCAGAAGCTCAGGAGCTTTAATGGTTTCAAGGTTTTCCCTGTGCAATATATGGCCTAAAATAAGGCCTGGATTACATCTTCAATATTTATTGGGTGTTTCAAAAAAAATATTTGTATTGGTAAGTCCTTTTATTACTCTACAGTCCATACTATACAGCTGCTTCTTACTTATGATGTCATATATCATACAAGTAGTGGATGCTTGCTCTCTGTAAGCATTTCATCTCACCTTGATAAAATCATTAATTTCCCAGCAGATATTCCATTGTTAGAAATATTTTTTTAATTTAAAAGTTTGCATCTCTTCACTGATTTTCATTCTTCCCTTAGGGACAATATTTAAATAATAGCAATCTCAATAAATTGCAATTTTAGGAATATTATACTTTTCTCATTGTTTGGAAGTAATTGAACACATTTATGCCAAATTTTAATGTTGTAGAACATCTAGAAGAGCAATAAATAATATTTATCCAATGTTAAATTCTAAAATTTTCAAATTTTAATATTTACTCATATGCAAAGCTTTAAATAACCATGCTACCATAGTATCTAAACATTTATATATTTGTTTAAACATTAAGAATATTTAACATCCAAAGAAATTGATATATTAGTCGTTATATAATCCCTGTTTGCTTATTTGACGAATTCAACCATTTCAAAAAATTTTAGCTTCGCAGCACATTCAGAAAGAAAACATTAGATATTTGTTTAAACACACGAATTTTTAGAATCGCTTTTTAATGCTGGGTTTTCATTTGCTATTACGCATTTTGAAGGTAATTAAAAGTATTTTTTTCACTTTATATTGTTAGGTTTTCATTTTCAGTTACGTTTTCTTTCATTTTCTGTTAAACTGCATTATTTATGATAAAAAAGTGAATTTTTTATTTTTAATGAGAACCGCTCTCATAATAACATGGTGTCTTATGGGAAAATAGGACTTGCGCTTCGCGAATTTGCATTTCACGTCGGTTTTCCGGGACCAATTATTCGCGAAGTTCAAAAAGATGGTGCACTAATGTTTAGGTACTATATGGGAAATAAAGGTCATTAAACTCAGCGACAGATGGTGCATAACCCTATATTAAATGAATATAGAGGAAAAATTGAAATAACGTTTTTGTGTGAAACCTGGTAGGAATTTAGACTCCTCCATGTTACTTTTGGGGACCAAAGAAGTCACTATGCCAAGGTTAGTGGAAATAGGTCAAATAGCATGGAAGGAATTAGTGGACAGACAAATGTACAATTTTCCTTTTATATAGATACTAGATAATTACTCAAGCTTTGCCTCAGATTTAATGTCAAAATTTTCATGCACATTTCACTCGGGAATATTTTCATTTAAACTCAAGGCACTCTTAAGATAAGTGACCAATATTCCCACTTATTTGGTGTAAACTAACTAAACATAGACTCAAATTTGATATTTTGCAAACAATTTTAAAATAAGTTGTTTATCTTTACAAAAATTAACACGGCCCTCTAGTCGGTGTATGATTTGTATCGCATCCCCGTCCTCAAAAATCAAAATTCTGGCACCGAGGTGCACATTCTCAAGGTCTTTTTAGTAAGTATATCAAGTTTTAAATCTCTAAGTTTCTTAGCTTTCAAGAAATGCTGTAAGCACACACACACACACACACAGACAGACATAAGCCGCCATTTATTATTATAGATGTTTAGATAGTCCAGGTCTTTTTATCCAACTTACAGAACCTAAGACACAGCAAAGATGTGGGCCACTTAATGTATTGTTAAAAAATACACCAATAAATACAACCATTTTATTTAATATATTGGTCAGAAATATACAACAGTGAAAAAAAATCATTTTTCATTCAAAAGTTCTACATTAGAATACAAATTATAATTTTAAAAAGTAATATTGCAAAGACATAAAAGCGAGAAAATTCTCGCTACAAAATGATAAAAATTATAATAAAACTTCCGCATGTTTTTCTGTGGCGAAATTATCTATTATAAATCATTCAAGTTTCATTTTTTTAACTTAAAATTTTTTTCTCGTCTCCAGCTGTTTTCTTTTGACTCTTAATTTATTTTTACGTCGTCGAATATCTGCTTCTTCCAGAGTTTCGTTGGCAATAGCTACTCGCCGTCGCATCTTATCCTTGACCCTTATCTCGTCCCTTTGCTGCTCTGTCAGCCTCTTGCGATATCTTCGCTTCTTTTCTTTCGCCAAACGCCTTTTCTTCTCCTCCGCCGTCTCTTCTGCTCCGTCCATCTCCATTTTGCTCAAGTTCGCAAAGCTAAACTGCACGGGAAGAACCGAAACTTATGAAATAACCATTCGTTGTAATTCCACAACAACAATTCAGCAATGAATATCTCAATATATAAATCTGAAGTTATGTTTGTTTGTTTGTCTGCAATAGTAATCCCCACTTTTGAAGCTATCATTATAAAACTTCACATAGATATATAATTTTCCCTTTGGCTATATGGTGATAAAAATATTGGGGAGGGAAGGGTTATATAGCATGGATGCTGTGTGGGACACTACACGTAAGCATAGGCGCCATCATACGGAAGCCTCATGAACTGCACACTGTGCTTGATGCTACAATAGATGTTAGTGCCTACAGATGGCAGCTTCATGAATTGTATTCGTGCCATCGACTGGAAGCTATGTGAAGTTGCGATGGATGGAAATCGTGTGAACTACATTACAATTCTCACAATCTGCTATCTAAATCACCATAGGTCAGTCCGACTTTGATGAAACTTTAGTTACCGTATTTTGCGGCACGTAAGACGCACCGGGGTATACGACGCACCCCGGTTTTTTAGAAGATTTTTCAGGAAAAAGTATTTTGGTTCACAAAGGCATTTACGAAGGGCCACATCGTGCATCATTTCCGGCCGTGATTAAGTCCGTATCCGGCAACATTTACAGAAAATAATATTCTGGCGTGAAAGCAGTTAAATATAACGTCATAGATCAACTTCATCCGTAAAATAAATGGGGATAATCTAAAACATAAATAATAGCTTCGAGACTTGTATAGGTAAATGTGCCCTGCGTGAACTTGGCAGTCGTATTAATTAAAGCTGTATTATAGATATCTTTTACCAATAGTACTTACTTAAACTTAATTTCAAGATGATGCTTTAATATATTGGGATAAATAATAAACGGAATGCATATGTAATAACGATTCGTATGCTTTCACTAGTTACCTCTCTTTTTGCCTCCTACATAACGATTTTGATGAATACAGCAATACCAAACTTCCTCTGTTCTGCTATTCATCACTTCCTCCTTTAGCTGTGGCCATTTAAGACCAACCTTATGATGCCCATGTTTCTCTTACCCCCCCAGCTTCCATTTTCCTCATTTTCTCAATTCACAAATCATTTTTTTCTGTGGAAGGTGCACTGAAATGACATGCTGGTATTAAGTTTCCATGCGATTTTTGCATATTGAATCGACTGATACTTATAGCTAATAGCGTGGGCATATCTTTTAACTTTGGTAGCCATTATACACGTGACGTTATTTATCCTAGATACGTATAAAATATCTATTGAATCTACACGAAATTTACTGTTCCGTGGCATTAATTATGCTATTCGACTGGCTCATTAAGAACTAATACATTGCAAACGTGCTGAAATTGTAATAGCTGTGAGCAGAAATGTAGGTATTCAAGAGTAATAATGAAAATGTGTCCTCGGAATTCACATTGCGTAAGGTATTACTGTATATATTAATAAATTTTTCGCCATTAATTATTAGTAATGTATATTTTATTGTTTTTGGGATGAATGAAAGCCAATTGTTCCATTTTGAAGGTGAGTGTGCTTGTTCATGGCAGTATTGAGAACAGTAATAAATGTACCTTCGACGTATAAGATGCAGGCTGAATTCTGGGGTCATTTTTCTGGGAAAAAGTGCATCTTATATGCCGAGAAATATGGTATATTACTCAGCATTTCTGACCTTTGTAAAATATCATACGGAAGTGGCAGAAAAAGTCAGTCAGTCAGTCAGTCAGACTTTGATGAAACATTAATCATAAAATTCGGCGTTTCTGACCTTTGAAGTATCAAACCGAGTTGGAAAAAATTATTTTAAACAAATACAAGTGAAAAAAGTATTTTACTGGTACATATTTACTTTATTAGTAAAAATCATTATTGTTTGGTTTATTAGAATTCCCGAGCAATGCCGGGTACTTTCAGCTAGTACAGTATAAAACCTTTTATCCATTTTCCACTTATTCGGAAATCCAGTTAACGTGCCATTTTCAAAGCTAATGTTTCTTCCAAAATACGTTAGGAGAAAGAAATTTAAATTTAAATTTAAATTTGGTGCATTGCTAGAAATTACCCAGCTCACCACTGTATGTTGGACATGCTCTGGAGCTCCGAGCTTCAGTTTTCTCAGTGCCTTGATTGTCTGTTTCTTTACTTGTGTTAAATATCTCCTTTCCTATTCTACCTCAAAAAATGTCTAAAAATCAGAAGCTCAGGTGCTTTAGTGGATTCAAGGTTTTGCTAACAATATTAAAAACAATTGTGTAAGGGTTTGATTTGTATGGCACTCCCCTTCCCCAAAAATCAAAATTCTGGCATCGAGGTCCACATCCTCAAGGTCGTTTTAGTAAGTGTACCTACCAAGTTTTAAGTCTCTAAGATTCTTGGTTTTCGAGAAATGCTGTAGGGTATGATTTGTCAGGCACACCCCTCCCCCTCCAGGAAATCAAAATTCTGGCACCGAGGCAAAATCCTCAAGGTCTCTTTAGTAAGCCTACCAAGTTTTAAGTCTCTAAGTTTCTTGGTTTTCGAGAAATGATTTGTCTGGGACCTCCCTCCCCCTCCATGAAATCAAAATTCCGGCACCGATGTGCAATCCTCAAGGTCTCTTTGGTAAGTGTTCCAAGTTTTAAGTCTCTAAGTTTCTTGGCTTTCGAGAAATGCTGCCAACACACACACAGACATATTCTGCCATTTATTACTGTAGATAAAGATGTTAGGATAGTACAGGTCTTTTTATCCAATTTACAGGACCTAGGACACAGCAGCGAAGTGGGCCACTTAATGTATTGTTAAAAAATACAGTAATAAATAAAACCATTTTATTTATTGTCTTATTTAATATATTGATAAGAAATACACAATAGGAATAAAAGCAATTTTTAAAGTTTGACATTATAAAAATAAGAATATTCTCATTACAAAATGATAAAATTTTTAATCATAGTTAGAAAGGAGCTTCTGTAGGTTTTTTTGTCGCAAAATTATCTAGTTTCATTTTTTAACTTCTTCACTTTCAATGTACAGTAATGATAGTGCTGACAATTTGCGCGAGTATTATTCCTTTTTTTTACAGCTATTTGAGTCCATTCCTCTTTTAACATTAAAAGCTAAGCATTCTTCTTGTTAGAATTTTCCAATTCGAGCGCCGTCAAAAATTTCATAACTAGACGAATCTCCGAGCGTACGATTTCCGTTGTTTTAAACGTTCTCCCTTGCACTACACTGTATGTTTTCTTCGGTTGTCTCTGATTTTCTTTCTTCGTATTTCGGCTTCATCTGGAGTTTCATTGGCGATAATCCAGGCTCGTCGAATCCCATCCCGTTGTGCTTTTAATTTTTTTTGTTCCACAGTTAACTTTTGGCGATACTTTCGGTTCCGTTCTCTGTTCAAGCGCCTTTTCCTTTCCTCAGGTGTCTCTACCGCACCATCCATGTCCGTTTTTCTCACGTTTGCTAAAGTAGGCTGCACGAAAAGAATCAAAACTTATGAGAAATACATTATAATTCAAAATTTACAGTTAAAACTGACGTCGTAGTAACTTGACTGACTATTCGATCACAGTTTAAATTATAAATGATTACATCATAAATTATCACAATTATATCAGTAATGAGGTCAGGCTCAACTCGGTGGAATTTACTCATAATGAAAAAATAACTTTGTTATTTCCACAAATTTTAATTTAAACACGACCGGTTTCACTACGATTGTAGCATCATCAGGTGATAAAATATAAAAATCGTTCCATATATATATAGGGTAAAATGAGGGGGGTGAGGGAGACAGGAGGGGTTACAAAGAAAACAAATGGAAGGTAATTGAATGAGCGGTTGGGAAAAGAAAGGGTGGGAAAGGAAGGCGAAAGCAACATAGTAGCAAGTCAAAAAAGGGGCTATAAGAAGTACAGCGAATCTAAAAAGCAGAGAATCCTATAGGTCATCTTTCAAAAGTCTGGGAATTATGACAATACATGCATTATATATTTCTGAATGCATCATATGTGTAAGAGAATGTGAATGTCCTCTAAACTTGAACAAGCACAAATACGATACCCGATGGAAGGCAGATTACTATATGGAATACCACAGAACAAGTATGATTAAATTCTCTCCAGCAAACGCTGGCAAATACTTTTATAACAAACTGCCAACAAGGATAAAAGACATTCAGTCAATTATTCAATTTAAACACAAGTTAAAAGAATTTTTGATAGAAAAATGTTTATACAGCATCCAGGAATACATGGAGACACGATGATTTGCTGTAAAAATAATAATACTGTATTATGTAATATTTATTTATATTTACTTAATTGTCCTATTTTTATTTATACCTTGTCCCAAAATTTCATGTATTTTATTGTATATATTGACATGTTTCCATTTTTATGCAGAAATTTAAATTAATTCAATGGAAATATTATGTAATTATGACTGTTTGTTTTATTTTTGACTTACTCTATGTTCATGTACTATGGATTGACAGAGTGAATAAATTACTTTACTTTAATTTATGTTACAAAAAGTTACAAAAACCTTTTGCCTTTTTACCAAATTTTTGTAACTTTTTGCAACATTTTGCTACTATGTTGCTTTCGCCTTCCTTTCCAACCGCTCATTCAATTACCTTCCATTCATTTTCTTTTTAACCCCTCCTGTCTCCCTCATCCCCCCTCATTTTACCCTATATATATATATATGGAACGATTTATATTTTATCACATGATGTTGCTACGATTGTAATGAAACCGGCAGTGTTTAAATTAAAATTTGTGGAAATAACAAAGTTATTTTTTCATTATCACAATTATATTCAATCCAATTGTATTAAAATGAACAATGACAACAAATATTCAACGACACAAGTTTTATTGAAACTAGAGATACCGAATTCAAAGCGCATTGTGGCAAAGTATCTGCAGCGGACCAGAAGGCGTGGTTGCTGTGCATATATTAAAGGTTTATCATAACTAAAATAAAAATACATTGTAAAAATAATAAAAATACATTGTAAAAATAATAAAAATACATTGTAAAAATAAAAAAAATAATTGCAATGCATTCAATATAGGTCTGTCGCATTCATAAGAACATGCGCAGATTTTGGCTGCACACGGAGGGGAAGTTCCTTCATCATGGAGGGGAAGTTCCTCCATCATGGAAGGGAAGTTCCCTCGGTCATCTTGACTACCCCCACCCCACCACTAGCCCATCCTTCTACTTAGGTTGTCAGTTCTCACTGTTTACAGTTGACTGCCTAGACGAAGTTTTGCGAATATTTGGCAACAGTGTAGTTAGAGAAGCTTGTGCGGTAGGGAAGGGTGAGAGGGGAGGGTGCCAAGTGGAGTGAGGGATTAGGCCACACCCACAGTACACCCAAAATGTTCTTTTGATCATGGTAGACCAATAATAATTTAATGAGAAATACATCTTCATCTGCATCGTCGTGGTTAGCACCGTTTCATACTGCATGAGGCAAAGATATTAAATTCTCATCATGTAGAGTCACCCGCTACAGCACAAAGGGAGAATTTGACATCTTGATCAGTCAGAGGAGCTTGGAGAGGTTTCTTGATTTCTTTAACAGATTAGTTACAAAAAACTAACGGATTCTTTTCACATAACTTCCAGATTTTCGTTCGTATAAGCAATGGAAAATATTTTTTTCCATAAGTTCGAAATTTCATAAAATGGGACAATGTAATTCGTGAAAGTAAACAGGGATAATCCAAAATATAAATAATTGCCTCCAAACTTGTATAGCAAAATGAGCCATGCGTGCGCTCAGCAGTCCTATTAACTAGGTTGTTGGAGCGTTCCGCACACATCACACGTATAGACACCCTTCTGATAGTACTTAAGTGCAAAATAAGACTTTAAATCCTATTAAGTGAAATGCACATTTAATAACAATATGTGCGCTCAACTAGTATTTTCTCTTCTTTAACTCTTTAACCATTTTGATTGATACAGAGATAACTAACTTCCTCTGTTCTACAATACATTTTTTTACTTCTTCCCCAGTCATTTAGGACCAAGCTTACAAAGGGAACGTTTCTCTTTTTCCGTCGTCTTCCGACTTTTCCTCCATTTTCTCCATTCACAGATAATTTTTCTGTGGGACGTAGACCAAAATGACATTCGTTTAAATAAAAATAATGTAATTATGAAGAATGTACTATTTTTTTACAATTTCTGAAAAAATTAGCTTATTATCGTAAGAAATAATTTCACTGCGATAGTATTCCTGAGGCAATACAAAATTCAAAAACTGCCCGTGGCAATTCTGGCTATACCCATACCCACCGAAACTTGCATAGCACTAAAAGGGTATAACTTCGAGATTGTATTGCCGTCTCAATCACTATATGTACTACATGCACAAGGAAAGCATGCTTTGAATACTTGAATATGAGAGAGAGGAATAAAGAAAGATGGAGGGGAAGAGAAAGGCCATGAAAGACAAAATTAAATGTTCCGTAAATAAAAAGTTTTGGGTAAATAAGAATATAGTAAGAATAGTATAATGTATTTCTTTGTCACACATTTATATTCACCCAAATTTCTTTTTCCTCTCTGGAACACTCTATTATGTGAATTTTATATTTATTGTTTGCTTTTTAGCGCATATAAAACTTGTTTTCATTAATTTTTACTTTCTCAATATGTAGTAGAGGGGAAAGTATTATTTTTATGAAAAACGTCGACTTCGAGATTTCAACATAAATACATGTTTTAAGGTTCCCTGAATACTTTTTAACACATTCTCGATGATGTCTGTGTGTGTAGATGAGCTTCTTTGTGGGTGGTCTAGCTCAAAAAAATATTAATCAGGTCAACACAAAATTTTATATTTAATATTTTTATGAAAGCCACAAGAATTGATTAGTTTTTGGTAAAAATCGGTCATCCAGAAGTGGGTGTTTACTCTTGTCACTTATCCGTTATCTGACAATAATAAAAGGCTACTTCTGACCCTTTGTTCCTCCCTCCGTCATGCTATAAAAATGCGAATAACTCGATAATGGAACGAGATTCATTTTTGATATTTGGCAGGAATGATCGACTCACATATTGTAAGATGGAACAATTTTTGAAACGAGAAATTGTATTGTATTGTAAGATGACGACGAAAAGAAATCTCGAAAAAAGTCCTAGGTTCAACTCCAAAGTAGGCATTTCCATATCCCATATGATAACACGTAAAAATCGACTTTTTGACTTGGAGGCTTTTATTCTTTTTGAGATCATAATTAGAAATAATTCACCTATGATCTTCGGATCTAGCCCATTTTAAAGAAAAAACTATGAAGTTTCTTATTTCGTTCATCTATTCCCGCCTACACTTCGAAATTCCTCATGTTAAACGTTAAATTTACATATTTTGGGAAAATCTTGCCATTTTAATAGGATGTTGCCATTACATTGTTAAACCTCGAAATCCTATTGTTATTTCAATCCTTATGGGTGAAAGCGTGCTTCCAATGCTCTTACAATTATACGAGAGACGGAGAGAAATTCTTTTCATAGCAAACCCATGTAAACAACATTTGCTGCGTTATTTACGAGAAGGAGCACATTTGAATTTAGAATATTAATCATTCGCATATTAAAATTAGGTACTCCAGGAAATCAAAATTCCGGCATCGATGTGCAATCCTCAAGGTCTCTTTGGTAAGTTTTCCAAGTTTTAAGTCTCTAAGTTTCTTGGCTTTCGAGAAATGCTGTCAACACACACACAGACATATTCTGCCATTTATTACTGTAGATAAAGATGTTAGGATAGTACAGGTCTTTTTATCCAATTTACAGGACCTAGGACACAGCAGCGAAGTGGGCCACTTAATGTATTGTTAAAAAATACAGTAATAAATACAACCATTTTATTTATTGTCTTATTTAATATATTGATAAGAAATACACAATAGGAATAAAAGCAATTTTTAAAGTTTGACATTATAAAAATAAGAATATTCTCATTACAAAATGATAAAATTTTTAATCATAGTTAGAAAGGAGCTTCTGTAGGTTTTTTTGTCACAAAATTATCTAGTTTCATTTTTTAACTTCTTCACTTTCAATGTACAGTAATGATAGTGCTGACAATTTGCGCGAGTATTATTCCTTTTTTTTTTTACAGCAATTTGAGTCCATTCCTCTTTTAACATTAAAAGCTAAGCGTTCTTCTTGTTAGAATTTTCCAATTCGAGCGCAGTCAAAAATTTCATAACTAGACGAATCTCCGAGTTTTCGATTTCTGTTGTTTTAAACGTTCTTCCTTACGCTCCGCTGCACATTTTCTTCGGTAGTCTCTGATTTTCTTTCTTCGTATTTCGGCTTCATCTGGAGTTTCATTGGCGATAATCCAGGCTCGTCGAATTCGATTCTGTTGTGCTTTTAATTTTTTTTGTTGCCCAGTTAACTTTTGGCGATACTTTCGGTTCCGTTCTCTGTTCATGCGCCTTTTCCTTTCCTCAGGTGTCTCTACCGCACCATCCATGTCCATTTTTCTCATGTTTGCTAATGTAGGCTGCACGAAAAGAATCAAAACTTATGAGAAATACATTATAATTCAAAATTTACAGTTAAACTGATGTCGTAGTAACTTGACTGACTATTCGATCACAGTTTAAATTATAAATGATTACATCATAAATTATGACAGTTATATTCAATTCAATTGTATTAAAATGAACAATGACAACAAATATTCAACGACACATGTTTTATAACTAGAGACACCGAATGCAAAGCGCATTGTGGCAAAGTATCTGCAGCGGACCGAAAGGCGTGGTTGCTGTGCATATATTCAAGGTTTATCATAACTAAAATAAAAATACATTGTAAAAATAAAAAAATAATTTCAATGCATTCACTATAGGTCTGTCGCATTCATAAGAACATGCGCAGATTTTGGCTGCACACAGAGGGGAAGTTCCTCCATCATGGAGGAATAGTTCCCTCGGTCATCTTGACTACCCCCACCCCACCGCTAGCCCATCCTTCTCCTTAGGTTGCCAGTTCTCACTGTTTACAGTTGACTGCCTAGACGAAGTTTTGCGAATATTTGGCAACAGTGTAGTCAGAAAAGTTTGTGCGGTAAGGAAGGGTGAGAAGGGAGGGTGCCAAGTAGGGGAAGTTCCTCCATCATGACACACGAATGTTCGCCATCATGTCTTAACAAACAACGTAGCAGGCACACTCGGTGCTGGATGCTGTCCGATTAAGCGCCCTCCGTGCATGACCAACAGCTGGTTGCACCACGATGGTTACCAGAAGAAGTAGAGGAAGGATGTCGATAATTTTTAATGTAGCTCTCATTGCTGTAAATAAACTGTTGTGGATTTACAAGGCTTCCGAAACTTATTTATTGAACACCCCTCATATATAGTTTCGGATATTGGATGTCTAAAGCTGCATGCAGGAAACTTTTGGCTTCGGAATATAAAATTTTTCCTCAATTCTTGTTTTAGAGTGTCTTTCGTCACCGCTGAAAAGCAGTATTACCTTCATAATGTCCGTCCGTCCATACGCATATATCAGGGAAGAATTGGCCAAACCGATTTCAACCATATTTGGTACATAGAATCTTCACATAAATACATGACCAAAATGACACATTTGAACCAGATCGACTAAGCAGGGGTGCCACAATTGCAAAATAAACCTTTTCAGTAATTATGAATTTAGAAGGAATTGGCAGAACCGATTTCAACGAAATTTTGAATGAAAAAGGAGTGCAACATAAAAAAGAAAATCAACACATTTAGTATAGATGTAGGAGGCAGGGCTGCCACAATACAAGGTTAAAAAAATTTCTTTTTACATGTATTTTTGTTGAACTGTCTGCATCAATTTTAACCAAATTTAATATTTATAATGGACACAAAACCATAATAGCATATTTGGAATGTATCAGTGAAAATTATTTTTACATGTATATGTGTTGAACTGTCCACATTAATCTCAATCAAATTCAATACTTATAATATACAAACCATATTAGCATATTTAAGCCGAATCAGCCAAACAGTGGTGCCACAATTACAAATTTAACTCTTTCAGTAAATATGGATTAGGAAAGAATTGGCTGAATTAATTTCAACTAAATTTTGTATGTAAGATTTGTACAACATACTATAATGAAATCAATATGTTTAAAGTGGAGGTAAAGAGCAGGGCTACCACAATAAAAGGTAAAATGATATTTCTTTTATAAATACTTCTGGAGAACTCACCGCATGGATTTTAAACAAATACACAACCTTTTTGAACTTCGCGAATAATTGGTTCCGAAAAATTGATGCAAAATGCAAATTCGCGAAGTGCAAGTCCTATTTTCCCATAAGACACCATGTTATGTTGTGGTTCCCAGCCAACCTAAAAAATTCACTTTTTTATCATAAATAATGCAGTTTAACAGAAAATTTAAAAAACATAACTGCAAATGAAAAACCTAGCATTATAAAGTAAAAAATACTTTAATTACCTTCAAAATGCGTAGTAGCAAATGAAAACCCGGCATAACAAAGCGATTACATTTCTTTCTGTACTTGTACAGTTTACCTACAACATAATTTGGCATGTGATTTTCGATCTTCTTTTGTTCGTTCTAAGGAAATGGTTTAATTTCAATTGAACTACTGAAATGGAATGTTGAGTACATCATGCACAAATGTTTTCCTAGATTCTGCAACAAACATTTCCAATCCGCAAAAAAACACTAGCATTAAAAAGTGGTTACGTTTCTTTTACTAATTATGTTAGAAATGCATAAGAGAAAATCAAAACCTAGGGTAATCAAGTTATAACATTGAAAGATCTGATGCTTTCCTGGCGAATCGACGAGGTGAAGAGTTCCCGGGTTTCCAGCCAGGTGAATATGTTGTCAACCGACGTTTCGGCATCTTCCTCAAGTGACATCTTCAGGAGTCTTCTGAAGATGGCACTTGAGGAAAGTGCTGAAACGTCGGTTCACAACATATTCACCTGGCTGGAAACCTGGGAACTCTTCACCTAAAGTTATAATATTTCCTTTAATAATCTCGTTCAAAACACGGGGCAGAAAATCTTACGTTACAAGATGATGGCAATTCTTAGACTTACATAAAAAATTTGTAATAAACAATGAAAACCTAACAAAACAACAGTTCCTTAAATTACATTCAAAATACAAAGATAATAGCATTAAATCATTAAATATTTCCGTCAAGAAACAGCAATCTCATACGTGAAGAACAAATATTTTCAATGTCATAAAAGTTGTGAAAAACTAAATGCGCAGGATGCTTTTCCATTAACCAATACTTTCTAATTTGGCCGCCAGATGCCAGCAACTTCAACTGTGATAGAAAACAGTGCCGTTGGCAGTGAGATTTAAACTGAGCTACAAAAGAATTAAGTCAACGGTTATCACATTCGTTTACTTTGAAAACTGCTAATAACGAGCATTGTAAATATAATAATAATATCCTTTTCGAGGGTGCTAAAGTTTAAAACGAACTTAGAAAGAAAAAAGTAGAGGGAGTTCACGCTTGTTGGCATCGCAAACACATGACGTGAAATGCAAGTAATATGCGGGAAACACAAGTAATGGTCATAAAAAATTTTGTCGCAAAGTTCAAATTTGCACACAAAGTTCAAAAATGTGGCGTGTGGTAAATCTTCATATAAATAAATAACCAAAATAGTATATTTCATCTGGGTTGACTAAAATGGGCTATCGCAATATCAAGGTTATAATTTTTCTGTAACTATGAATTAGGAAGGTATTGGCTGAAATAATTTCCAAGAAATTTTGCGTGCAGGGCAACCGTAGAATGACAAAACAAAACGAACATCTTTGGAATGGCTACAAAATGGAGGGCTATCACAATACAAGGAAAAATATTTTTTTCCCCGATTTCAAAGCAAGTACATTATAATTATAAACCAGGGAAATGGAAAAACAACGTACTATTCAAACGAAAAGATAAACTTGTAAATTTAGTGGAAATTTACAAGTTTCTTTTTTCATTTAAGAGGAATCTTTCCACAAAGTAGAGCCTTCCCAAGTGGACTTTGTTAACGTATTATTCCACGTATAAAAAAATGAGTTATACTTCCGATTGGTCTCGTTACAAGGTAACAACATCACCTGATGATGTTATCTTGTAACAAAACCGGTCGGAAGTAAAAGTCATTTTTTATACATGGAAAAATATGTTGTTTTTCCATTTCCCTTATTTATAATTACGGAATCATTCTACCAACTCATGCTTAAGACTATCAATTTCAACTACATTATAGTTGAGAGCATGAACAAAAGCCGGTGGCAGCTGTATGCGCAAAGGCAAGGAGTGTGACATGGTTTCTCTCGCTCCTTCACTCGGCCAATGTCAGTCAGTCAATCAGTCACTTACAGTGGCTCTTGGCTTGTGGTAAGTGCATTTGTTGTGTGATTTCTGCATTTTACGATTGAGATTTTAATGGTAACGTCACGTGGTAGGAGGGCAAAGGAAATGAACGCAAGGTTTTGCACAAACAAGCAAGAGAAATAGTATATAAAGTGTACCAGTACTTAAAAAACGAGTCAACACATGCAGATGAAGCAACACAAATCTGGTTACATGTCGCCAGCTGTCAAGAGCGAACGGTGAGTGCTTGTGCACCAATGCAATGTGTATTTCTCTCTATTTGCACAGTGATCTCAACTTACCCAACTTCAATCATGCTCTCAACTCTAGTATACGCTTATACTACGGCAAATTTGACGAAAAGCACGTCTGTATCACAGGAAACACGTGTACATCCCTAATTATTTCAACTTTAACTGAAAGTTAGCATACCCATTGTTAAAACTCTTTTGGATTCGAGCGCCGACAAAGATTTCATAGCTCAACGTTATCTCTTCCGCCCGGCGCACGACTTCAGTAATTCTAACACTTCTTTGCCCTCTTGTTGGCGCTTTCTTCGGAGGTATTCTCTGTGTTTCTCTCTTCGTCTTTCAGCTCGTTCAGGAGTGTCGTTGGCGCGAATTTCGGCTCGACGGATCCATTTGCGTTGATTCATTGCTTCTCTTTGGTCCTCTGTTAGTCTTTCTTTATATTTTCGGTGTCGTTCTCTAGCCTTTCGCCTTTTCTCCTCTAGGGCCATCACTTTTCTGTGTTCCACGGCTGTTTTGCTCAAGTTGGCTAAGCTACACTGCATCGAAAGAACCAAAACTTATGAGAAATCCATCATTACAATTGAAACAATTCAGCGATGAATTTAACCCTCGAATACTTGTGTTATAAATTATGAAATGAGTACTCGAGCGGGGCCAAATCGACCCACGTATTTCAAAGCTTAAAGAAAGAATGATTAGAACGCAAGAATATTTTTTCAAATTATTAGTAATCCTAAAAAATCTCTCAAATAAAAAAATGAAGTTTAATTAACTTTAAATAACTCATCGACAATTTATTTGGAAATATTTATTTCAGACCAATATTGGGCTCAGGAAAAATAAAAATAACAGTAAACATTGGTCTAAGAAAATATCTAGTTTTATCTTTTTCAGGGTTGAATTGGGCAATCTTGCAATGGTTCCCAGGCTTTCCCTGCTGTTCCCAGTTTGATATTTTCTATTTAACATATGAATTTTTATTGCCTAGCACATCCATTCCAATTAATTTGTTCTTCTACATCTTTAAATCTTCGACTTGGGATCCATGAAAGCATTTAACATGTTTAAAGTATCATCAAACTTGGCTACTAGAAGAATGAAGTTAGATACACATCTAAGTAAAAAGATATAACTTTTAAAGTTGGTCCTGGTTGATTCGACCCATACACAAGTACCTGAGGGTTAAACAGGTAACCCTCCTAACTCCGTTTCATGGAAAATGTTTCAAAGAAGAGTTGTAGAAAATTATATTTTTTCCAACTCTGATAATGACAAATATTTGCATTAATAACACCCTATGAGACAGGGTAAGGCAAGGGTGCTGCTTATCGCCAACCCTGTTCAATATATATGCTGAAGAAATGATAGACAATGGAATAGACAATGATAAAGGAATTAGTATTGGGGTAGAATAATAAATTGTATAAGGTTTGCTGATGACATGGTAATTTTGGCAATTGAAACGAAGCATATTCAGGAAATGGTTACAAGACTAGAAGACAGGATGATGGAATATGGAATGAAAATGAACGTAAAGAAAACAAAGGTGATGAGAATAGGGGATAGAGAGATTATGAATGTGTCAACCAAGGATGGAAGAGTGGAGCAAGTAAAACATTATAGATATTTGGGAAGCATGCTAAGAGAAGACTGGAGAAGTGAAAAAGAAATAAGAACAACAATAGCAATGGCAAAAGAAACATTTAATAGGAAAAAACGGGTACTGTGTAGTAAAATGGATTTAAATCCGAAGAAACGTCTTGTATGTTTGGAGTGCATTGCTTTATGGGTGTGAAACATGGACGTTAAAGAAGAGAGAGAAAGAAAGGCTAGAGGCATTTGAAATGTGGGTGTGGAGGCGGATGGAGAAGGTTAAGTGGATGGATAGGATAAGGAATGAAGCAATACTAACAAGGGCGAATGAGAAGATTACTTGAAACAATTCAGAGGAGGAAAAGTAACTGGTTAAGGCATATCTTGAGAGGAGAAGGTTTTCTATTGATGGTGTTGGAAGGATCAGTAGAAGGTGAAAGGAAAAGGGGACGTAGAAGAATAAAAACGATTGAGGACCTGAAAGAAAGTGGAGGGTATCATGAAATGAAAGAAATGGCAAGGAACAGAAAGGAGTGGAGACAGCGCTGGTGCCAGGGGCCTGCCTTGAGGCAGAACACCTTATGATGATGATGGCAATGAGACAGGGTTGGCAAATAGGTTTTATAGTCAATGTGCCAATAAAAAGAAAAAAATGGTTGTTTCCATAACCGGGGGCAAGGTAAACAAAGTGACGGTAGCACTGTCCATGGTGAGAAAGAGAGACAAGAAATGGTACGAAAATGTAAAATGCTACCAATATGCGGCATATACCTACTCGGCCGCCCAGGTTGTGTAAGTTTGGTTAAGTGGTATTGGTTCCTTCCCACGTTCACTTTGTTTCCCCCCCATGGGTTGGGTGGCATTCATCTTCTGTGATATTACTCGTCGTACTATTTTCCTTCTTATATTTACATAAGACGTGTAACTTCCACTTTTTTGCCTTTCCATGTGGTGGTTCCATTTCTCATAGCTTTCTTGCCATTGACTGCACTACCGTCACTTTGTTTACCTTCTACCCGGTTATGGAAACAGTACCAACAACTATTGTTGTACTCGGTTTCGGTATATTCTAATATGTACATGCATTATTTTTGCTGCACAAATATGCGTGATCAATTTAATATTCCGTTTGAATGTATTTGTAGTATTTTATAACGCTAAATTACGAAATTTGGGAACACAAAGAACTACATATCCGTGATGACTTTAAAGCTATTAAAGCCAATATAAATATTAAATAAATGATTAAATGGAACGTAGCCATCATAAGTTCTGTTTGGATCACCTTGTTCATAAATGGCTTTTACTATATGAATCAAAGATTCCTCTACACAATTTCAATCTTGTACCTACTCGGAAAGTTTGTTAAATAGCATTACAGTTAGTTGTAAATAGTTCTCGATTCTCGTTCTTTTATAAAGCCTTTTTAAGTTGAGTGTTAGGGACAAACATAGCAAGATGGAATTAATGGATCATATGGTTCCAATGCTACACGCATAAGCTGGAATAATTGGAAATAGGAAACAGGAGAGAGTCTGCAATGACCGGGAATCGAATCCAGGTCTTCCACTTGCCGGGCTGATATTCTATCATTGAATTACCGTAGCAGAGTAATTTTCCTGTTTCAGAATCGGAAGGTTTTCTTAGGTAAGGACTGGGATAGCCAAGCTAGTATCAACCAGCTCTGAAAAGATTTCCTCAAAGAGATACAACAAAGAAAACCATTATCCTCTCAATTGGTTAGATTGCCTAATTATAAATACAGAAAACTCTCGTTAATACAACTCCAAGGGAGAATAATACCATGTATTTGTGTTAACCGATTTTGTGATAAATGAATTATATATGAAAATAAACTGATGTGGGCAACACATGACTTCCTCCATATTTATATGGCAAATTACATGTTGTTAGCTCTGGGATCGTTGCCAATATTTACTTCCGGTTGACAATTAAGAAAAGAAAAAGGAGCGTTACTAAGACGTAACTAAGCGTCAATTATTAACAATAGTCTACGGTAGGTGGCGTGGTGGTGGCAGCTAAAAATATAAGATATCTCTTAAACAATGCATTATATGGAAAAATGTATGAAACAAAGGTTGTAGAAAATGAAATTTCCTACAACTTTTATTCCAATACATTTTTACATTTATCAAATATTAAAGCAAATATTTCAAAATAACAGATAAGTGACAGGAGTAAACACCCACTTCCGGTAGACCGATTTTTACCAAAAACTAATCAGATCTTCTAACTTTTATAAAAATGTTAAATATAAAATATGTGTAAAAAGAAGTTTTATTGTTCCTTGTATTGTGGCAGCCATACTTTCAATATCTATACCTAAAAATCTTGATTTTGTTTTTTATGTTGCACACCTTAATATAAAATTTCGTTGAAATCGGTTTGGCCAATTCCTTCCAAATTCATAATTATCGAAAAGGTTTATTTTGCAATTGTGGCACCCCTGCTGAGTCGATCCGGTTCAAATGTGTCATATTGGTCCTGTATTTATGTGAAGATTCTATGGGCCAAATTTGATTGAAATTGGTTCAGCCAATTCTTCCCTGATATGTGCGTACGGACGGACGGACATCACAAAGACGAGAGCTTTTCAGCAATGACGAAAAGCACTACAAAAGTGGTACAAAGCATCACTCTTATGTTGTAGATGATTTCTTCGTTTAATATTGCCACATATATTCCACTTTGTGTTATATAAGTAACAAATTAGGAAAGTACACAGTGTCTCAGCAATTAGGCATGTTGTGTGCGATGGAGTATTTCAAACTAATCCATATACAGTAGAAGCACCCTTATCCGTCATGATTGGAACCGGCAGTTAGTCGGTTAATCAAAAAGGTCGGTTAAAGTGGAGAACCAATAGAAAAGTACATATACACAAGTCTGTATTTTAAGAATTTATTTTTACGTACTTGAAATATACTAAGACAATACAGATACAAATGTTATAAGTCATTCATTTTAAAAATACCAAGTTTTCCAATAGAAAAGTACACATTTATTTATTTATTCATTAACATTTCACATACAGCACACAAAAGACCAATTTAGAGTGAAATCATAACTCTACAAATAACAAACAGCCATGTCCCAGGCGGGATTCGAACCCGCGACCTTAGTATCGGTTAGCAGATACTCTAACCACCAGTCTACCAAGGCCGACATATGTACATATACACATTCTGCTTAGTTATGGAAACAACCACTCTCTTTCTTTTCTCACTCATATTCTATAAATAAATATAAATATATAATGTTATATATATATATATATATATATATATATATATATATATATATATATATATATATATATATATCCACTAATAATTAAATATCCTAACTAAAATAACAATGAACTTTACTAATATGTGGGACAACTGACAACAGACTGTGTGGACAACTGACAGCGGATGCATACTAGACTGGATTTCTATGTAATGAGAAACATTTTACCACAAGGGACAACTCGTGACATTGTTGCAGAGTGAAAGGAATGGTTTAAACTGTTTTAAACTAGTCGTTTTTATATACAATGTTACACTTAAATGTGGATTTCAGTTTTCAGACCTAGGGGCGTAAAACATCGGTTAATCTGGTGAGTCGGTTAAGTGAAGGTCGGTTGGCTTGATTTTGTTTCTCCGTTTACAAAATATTATATATAGGCGCTTACGTTGGGAAATAAATGCATCTTAAAACATGGATCGATGTCTAGGCAAAGGAATTCACATAATGAGACACTAAAATAATTCACCAAATTAATTTATTATTTTCTAACATTTAAACATGATGCAATTTAGAACCATGCACAGTCACATCTAAATACATTACACACACATACACAATACATACTATTTAAAATATAGTGCCTTCTTAGTTACTCCACTCAACTGGTGAAATGCAACAGAAAAATAAAGCGGCCAATATATGCAATTACAAGTTGCCACCAGCAAAGAGACACCTGGCTTCCTCGTCTTGGTTACCACACAATATGTTTGTGATCCCGACTACTCAAATCACTTAAACACGCGTAAACATTCAAAAGAACACTTTTAGAAGTATCTTTTCATTACAGAATTGTTCACATTTTCCTCACTAGATGGCACTGGGTAGCAACATAAGCACAATGATGCTATTTGACATAACACACCCTGGAAGGCTTAATGTAAGGTCCCTCCTATTGGAAGCAGGTAGCATTTGGTTTCAAATTCTGTTTTTGGATTATAAACTATTTTTGTGCTCCTTCAACACGAATTTCGATACTGTTTTTAAAAAATGTAAAAGTTATTCTTTCAGCTAAATCACTGTTCACGTCCTGAGCTCATATCTTCATTTTAACTAGTTTAAAAAAGGAATTTTATAATGGTCTACATCAATATCGTACTTCTGTTATGGAGGGTAAAAATAAAACGCAATTCACTACAATACACTGCACAAAGAGAATAAGAACTAACAAGAAATCCATCATTATCAATCAACACATTTCTGCTAAAGATTTAAACAATAAAGATGGAAAATGTTCTGGACACATTATAGAAAATGACATTTTCTACAACTATGATAATGAAACGATGATGAAATTTATATCTTGCATCGATATCAGTAGCTAATTCGTAGTTAATTTTTTACCATGTCTAACCCTTATATAGATTGATGGGTATGGAACATTTCAACCAATTCAAAAAGGTGTACGCTACAAATTGCCAAAAGGAATTTTGTCCATTCCAAAAGGCAGACAATTAGGGCTGCCAGATTTCACGTTTGAGAATATGGGACAAGAAAAAACACCACTTGGGAAGGCTTTTTGGGGCTACGAAAAATACCCGGGAATCAAGTATAATACGGGAATTTACACCCAGTACGCAAGGTGTTAACGGTAACCTCAAAGGTAGTTCTTGGTTCGTTTTCTTCGAACATCATCCGAAGTGCAATTCGCAGCAGCTTTCGTGTGTCAATTCTGATGATAGTATTTCATCTTGTTGCTTGCGGGATAGTATCTCCTAATGTTTTTGCTGTCTCTCTGCTGCCATATACTGCTGCTTTATGCCTAGTTCGAAGTTCACCTTCGGTTGTAGTCTAAGGTATTCTTTTGTCCTCCTCAGTTGTTGCTCTGTTACTTCTGGTGATATGTTGTTATTATTCCAGGTTGTTGGATCGGATCCTGGTTCTTTACTTCCGCCTTTCGTGTCTGAGCTTGTCTGTCTCGATATCTCCGCTGGCGTTCCCTGTTCATTCGCTTAGCTCTTTCGTCGACCGTCTCTCCTTCCACTTCATTTTCGTTTAAGTGTGCTGTAGCGCACTGCATGAAAAGAACCGAAACTTGTAAGAAATTTATCATTGTAATTAACCCTTTTACTGCCACGCCATATCCGGCAGTTATAACCAGAACTGCCACGGTGATTTTGGCAATTTTCCAATGCCTTAGTAAAATTTTTATACACACGTTATTTATTAATATCTTATCTTGATTTTTCATATCTTGCAGCAATAATTACAGTTTTGTATATAATGTACAGCTTTTTAGTATATCATGTATATTTTCTGAATTACAAATTGGTGATTTTTAGTCTATGTTTAAAAAAATAAAAAATAATTATGATATACTAAAAAGCTTTACATTATATACAAAATTGTAATTATTGCTACAAGATATGAAAAATCAAGATAAAATATTAATAAATAATGTGTGTATAAAAATAAATAATAAAGCTTTTTAGTATATCATATATATTTTTTGAATTACAAAGTGGTGATTTTTAGTCTACGTTTAAAAAAATAAAAAATAATTTTTAACAATAAGGAAGACAATTACTTTTAATACTTGCTCTAATAGATATCTCAAAATAATAAGGAAAACTTAACTGCAAATGCACTGAAAAAAATCACACAAATATTAAGAACGTAATTATTTGGAATTTTTTTAAATACAGTACTGCGGTCTTAAAATTCCCAGCACGGCAATGAAACATGGACAACTGACCTGCATCTTCTACAACTTTCACTGTTTATTCTAGCACTGATGTTACGATCAACACATTTTGAATAGAGCATTTATTTTTCAATAAAAATTATCGATTTTCATAATGCGCTTTAAAAAACAAAAGATCGCGTTTAGCATTACTATAAAGTCACCGCCGTCATCGGTAAGCAAATCACTTTTGCTGTCAATAAGCAATTCATTTGTAGAAATTTCAGTAAAAAAAAAGAAACTCATTCTTAGCAGTGATATCTATATAAGAAACGAGGAAGAAAGCATTAGAAATAATAAATAGATAAATAGATAAACAATAAAAACAATCCAGCAAGGAATATAAACATTGAAGATATCCTAGACCTACAGTGATCGGGCATGTTTGATAGCATGCATAGTACGGGGATTTACATCCAGTACGCAAGGTGTTAACGCCTTGCGTACCGGATTTAAATCCCAAAACTACATGCAGTTTATGGGCATTTTACGGGACTGTGGAAATTTCGTGCATGTAAATATTAATTCAGTCATTTCTGCTATAACACAAGTTTTTATTACATGAATTGGATATAATGCGATGAAAGTTTTAGGAAGCTCTACTTTCACAACATGACTGTGTGCTGGATATAACGTGGTTGAGGATGCACAAAGTATCACATAGTGATATAGTGTAGGAAAAAACAGTTGTGCGGCTTGGCGTAGCATCAGTCAGTTTATACTTTCTCCATATACGAAGCATAGAGAAAGTATCGTTTTCAAGAAAAAAAATCAAATTCGAGATTTCAATGGAAATACATGCTTTAAGGTCCCCTGAACATGTTCTGACCATATTCTCGATGATGTCTGTGGGTGTGTGTCTGTGACCGGAATTTATGGGTGCTCTTAACTGAAAAACTATTAATCAGGTCAGTGTGAAATTTTATATTTGACATTTTTGTTCAAGACACAAGTACTGATTTGTTTTTAGTAAAAATCGGTGAAACGGAAGCGGGTGTTTACTCTTGTCACTCGCCCGTTTTTTACTTTCTCTATATACAAAGTATAGAGAAAGTATTCTTCTCATGAGAGAAATCGAATTCGAGATTTCAACGGAAATACATGTTTTAAGGTCCCTAAAACACGTTTTGACTATTTTCTCGTTTTTATATTTGCTTTAATATTTGAAATATATATAATATTTGTAAACAAGTACTGGAATAAAAGTTGTAGGAAATTTAATTCTCTACAATGTTTGTTCAAAACATTTTCCCATACAATGCATTGTTTACGAGATATTTTAAAATCTATAACCCATCATATTATTCTCTTAATTGTTGGAGCATCATGGCTATACCCAATATCAGAAGGCTACTGTTTGAGTTGACTTCTTTGTCAAGTCTAAAATTTTCTCGCAGTTTCTTAAATATTTATTATTATGTAGCCTATTTGGAATTTAAGAAATATTACAGCTATGGAGAAAGTCATTTGGTGGCCACATCAGAGTTTTTTCTGCCTGCAAATGTATCACACGTGGTGTCGCAGACTGCTATTTCATTATGCGTGTTTTGGCCGCTATATATACTAATTCCTAGGCTGTAACGGTCTGATATGCCCGCCCACCAATCGCATTGCGTCTTCTTTCCCCGATTTTTTTTTTTGGAGGATCGGTTCCCAGGTTCTGCTGAGCAAGTAGCCCAAGTCCCAGTTGATTTTATTGTCCCCAAGACGGATCTCAATGGCTTCTTTGACCAACCGGTCCCAGAAACCTTTGGTATGTTGTAAAAAAAAAATCGGGGAAGGAAGACGCAATGCGATCGGAGGGCGGAAAGACGGAACCTGATTGGTGGGCGGGCGTATCAGACCGTTATGGCCTAGGAATTAGTATATATAGCGACCAAAACACGTTTTTAGACATCCTGATGAAGATGGCAGAGTCAGCCGTCGAAACGTTGATCCTAGATCAAACTTTGACCCGGTTGTGTACCCGAGAAAATTTTCTACAACAAGCGACATCACTCGCACAACCAGATTTTCCGAATCCATGTTATGCACTATTCATGCAAATACCGAAAGAATTAGTCTTATTTCTCTCTCACTCTCCTCCACCATTACCATTTTCTCTCCTCGTCCTCCTCGACCCAATCTCGCCCAAATAAAGACGCATATCTATCTACCCATCTAACCCACATTGTCTATCGCTTAGTGAAGAAGATTAACGTGTAGGTACGAAGAGATTTGTGTAATTTTCTTCATTTTTCCATGGTATTATTCAATTAATGAATTTTATTATTACGCTAAAACACAGTTATTATAAAAGAACAAATAAAAACAAAATATACATAAAAATCTGATGTGGCCACCACATGACTTTCTCCCTACTTGTAATATTTCTAAAAATTCCAAATAGGTTAAACGATAATAATTAATTTAAGGAACTGCGAGAAAATTTTAAAGAATTCACAAAGAACATAAATAATCTGATATTGGACATGGCCATGTATATGTCAAGTGTTTACAATAGTCACCGGTAGGTGGTGTGGGGGTGGCAGCTTAAATTAAGTTTAAAAAAAAACTCAAAAACAATGCATTACATGGGAAAATGTTTCGAACAAACATTGTAGAAAATTAAATCTCCTACAACTTTTATTCCAGTACTTTTTTACATTTATCAAATATTAAAGGAAATATTTTAAATAAACGGAATATCTCCTTAAAAATGTTCTACGAAAAAATGTTTCAAACAAAAGTTGTAGAGAATAATATTATCTATGAAGTTTATAATAAACAACATTTACATTTATAAAGATTTAAAAGAGTTATTTGCCAAAAACCAATACATGACTAGAGTAAACATCCATTTCCAGTTGACCTAATCAGTTGTAAATGCCCGTCGAAATTCAACGGGAAAATTGGAACTTAATATATTCAACTATATTAGAAGGAAGTGAGCTAAATCTGACACTTATTAGAATATAAGATAGATGAACAGGTTTTCACTTTAATATATTTTTTGATATTTAATAGTAAGACAATAAGAGTATACAATTTTTTAAAACTAAGTTAAAATTAGCCATTATGGGCTCACCAGATAGGTTGATTTTATGTATTTAGTTACAAAACAGCACAGAGGCCCCATTACATTGAAACATATAACTGCAACCCGTATGAACAAGGGAACAATTCAATAAAAACGCAAAATTTTGACAAATTTTCGAATATAATGCGAGCGAATTCTAATCGAAAACAAAAAATCGACGATAAGAATCTTCATTTAATTTCCTTCAAAATGGTTCTTATCCGAAGATCGTGCGTCAATCACTTCTAATTTAATTTTGCAAAAGAAAACAAGTCTGCAAGTGTGAAAGAGGTACATATATTTAAGATCCCTCTTATGGTATTTCCCATACTGCGTTCCAACCAACAGATTAAGGCTTTTATTAATAGTTTAATAGTACTCTTTCTAAATATAATATTTGGTATTGATACGAGTGTAAGTTTTTGAGTTAGGGCGCCCACAAAATCCTATCACATACAGAGCGACAGACAGACATAATAGAGAAAATAGTCAAAACGTGTTCAGGGGACCTTAAAACATGTATTTTCATTGAAATTTTGAATTCGATATTTTTTTTCCATGAAAACAATACTTTCTCTATACTTTGTATACGGAGAAAGTAAAAATGTGTTGCAAAATATCAGTCATGACGGTACCTTCGAGCCCTAACCTATTAATTCCTATTGAATCAATAGTTTCTATGACGCGATTTTTCTATAATGTGGGGATCCTTCAAGAACGCCACTGTTGCATTACAGCCAGTAGCGTGCAGAAGGGGGGGGGGGGGGGCGAGGGTGCGACGGCCCCGGGCATCTCCATATTGGGGGCATCCAGGCAAAGAGTGAAATAAAAATGTAGTTTTTGAAATTTGAAATCGTCTCCGTTATCTTTTTTTTGTCCTCATGAGGCCTCTTCGTGCGGTAAAGGTGTTGCAAGGAGCAGAAGATGCCTTAATGAATGCATTATTTCGCGCCAAGAGCATTGTAAAATATTTAGTTATATTTGTTTATGGTTTTATTTTGCTTCGTAGCATGAAATCAAAGTGTTTGATATATTTTAATCTGTATCAAATATTCGTGCGCATGCGCATAAAACGATTCTAGTATCAATGCGTGTATTGATGCGTCATATTGGAATCGAGGGATTATTACAAATCTTATATAAAGTCAAACAATATCTTCCCACGTTATTTTTACTTCCTCTCTTGAATTGTAAACATAAACAAGTTCCTACAACTGTAAACGTAAACAAGTGCCAAACTCCCAATCTTACAGGTATTTATGAAACATGAGTGGCCTCAGTTAGTTAGAAATCCCGTCACCAAGTAATGTCATATAAATGCCACATAAACGCACAAGTAATTCACTAACATTTCACAGACAATTTGAAGCATGTAATGCAATTGCGTACAATCAAGGAGTTGGCCCCGGGCATCACCAAACCTCTGCACGCCACTGATTACAGCAGAAATGACTGTATATTATAACTTCACTCACCTTCAGTTTATTCTCATGAAATTTGCTGTGCTGACTCCTAAAGGCATCTAGTACTTTTTCAGTGTGTGGTATTGTTGAAAGCAGTTCCCTTTATGCAAAGGCACCAAGCAGAATTTACAAATGTACCTAGTCTCCTTTCGTTTCTTGTGAGCTGCACATACTCTGCAGCTTCTCGTTGGGTATTTTTTCTTCCCTAAGCCGGTGATTGCATCCAGTACATGTTTCTTCATGTCACCATCTAGTCTCAATGGTGGATCTTTGTGAGAGGCACATTTTCTTGGCACAGAAGGTCCTGCTTTGTTGACATCTGATGTTCCAAGTCGCTGTGTCATTGTAATCCAACCCTTTGCAACAGAGAGAAGGAAAGCTTTGTACAGTGAGGCCTCCTCCAATGGGGTTTTGCATTCCTCAGGAATGCTGTGTTCGGCAAATCCACGTTGGAGGAACTTAGTACCATTATGGGATTGAGTGGGATACTTGAACGCGTCTGCTAGGAGTCTCCGATAAATACAGTAAAATTCCGTTATAACGCACCTCACAATGCCGCGGATTCGGATATACTGCGGGTCTAGTCATGTCCCCCAAAATTATTCCATTTATTTTCTCCATAAACAACTTTTTTCAAATTTTACTGCAATTTATGATGTAATCCCTATGACCTTGCACGCGATTTGCTAAGGAGATACTGATGCTTCTCTACATTGTCTCAAAATCGTATTATTCAATAAAATCAGTCTTTGACCGCCATCTCATATGGGCTTGAGAAAAACCCTCCAGTGTTGTAAACACCGTGCCCAGGCTAAGGTAATTAAATACACGTTTCACAAGGCTTTTGGTGGAATGTGTGGTTTCAACTTTTTCTCTCGCTTACTTATACAGCTATATTCACTTTTTCGATTTTAGGGTTATACTAATTATGTCCACCAAAAGAAAAACGTATACAATAAAAGAAAAGTTGAACAAAATCGACAGAGTGAAACGCGATTATTCGAAAGCTAGTTTATTCCAGGAGTTTGGCGTTCCTGAAGAAACAATTCGTGGTTGGATTAAAGAAGAAGACAAATTACGATTATTATGCGTTCTTTGCATTAAGTACACGAAGTGAACACATATAGGGGAGGGAGCGTATATGTACTTTCACGTTTAAAAAAAATTATTTTCTGGGAAATTTCCTGAAATAATGCGGGTTGCCGATAACTCGGGTGTTCACTCTGCCTCCCAAAATCTGTGTTATAACGGAGTTTTACTGTACCTAGATATGTAGATTTTATAAAATAAAATAAATCAACTGTATGGCACTGAACTTACAAGGACAGGTTACGCCCTGCCCTTCAGGGATTCGGATGAAATTCGGAGAGTAGAAATTATTCATGAAATAAGAGGTCCCTAATGGTGGGAGAAGAAAGGACGCTAATAAAAACAATCAGGAGAAGAAAAGCAAATTGGATAGGGCACATATTGAGAAGACAGTGTTTACAAAGGACGATCTTAGAAGGAAAAATTAGTGGAAGAAGAGGAAGAGGGAGAAAAAGAATAGGAATATTAGAGAATATAAAGCAGGAATATAGTACTTATAGAGGTATAAAAGAGGCTTCTAGGGAGAGAGATAAAATGGAGGCAGTGATTCAGTTAAAACCTGTCTTCGGACAGAAGCATGATGATGATGATGAGTATCAAAATTCTTTCCATTCGCCCTTAGCTTCTGAGTAATAACCGTTCTAAATGCCGTGCAAATAGGCAAATGCAATAAAACTGCATTTGGAGTAATATATTTGAAACACAAGCGGTGGCCGTGGTGGTTTATGAGGTAACCTGCCTTTGTATAAATTTTGGGTTCTCGCATTCGAACCCCGAAGAGAGAATATTTTTTTATATTTATTATTATTAAATACGTATTATTATTTTTATAAAAATATATCATTATACCAAAATATGTTTATAATAATATTTATAAAATAAAATGATCCTTAATAATAGTTATTTATGGAAAATGTACATGGAAACCAAAATTACATCAGCAATAATTTTGGTATAATAATATTTTATAAATATTATTATAAAATTTGTTATTAAATAATATAATTATTATTATTAAGGGAGAGAATTTAGAGTTTTTAGGGGGTGAAGCTCGTGAGTACCCCTCTGGGTGAGCCCCTCCAGGAACTAAGAATTTTCTTAAGATTCTGTAGGTCACTTAGGAAAGGATCGAGGGCCACAGGTTGCTCACCACTGCCAACGGTATGAGGAACTGTATACATTGGCGATGCACATGTGAATTGCCGGCCTACTGAGGTCGCTTGGCTTGATACACAATCACCCTCTTAACGACGACCCATCTTAACAATTACCACTCCTAATGACTATTCCTATTAAAAAACACCCCTCGTAACAACCACCCATCTTAACCTTTTCGCTGCTATTGACGCATATATGCAGGCGGGCAGAGTGGTGCCTTGACTGCTAACGATGCATATATGCGTTTCAAGCTTTTCCATTCACTGCTCAAAACGCATTCAGTCTTATCGATGCTAACGAAGTGCCATGGATTTTTGTGGTACTAACAGATGTTTTAGGCACTCTGTAGATGGCGTAGACATATATTTTCAAGCTGTTTTTAGTCTAACCTTGGACGATGAAAAAGGCTGCTTCTACTTCGTTTCCCCGGGCTTTTTGCACCTGCATAATACCTTTTTCGTCCCTTGGCCATCACTTTTCTCGCCCCCTATGCCCTAAAACAGACGGGAAAAAGCCAGAAATATCTTCAGTTCTGTGTCAACTTTCATACGTAATACAGCCCGCTCTCAAACCAAGTTTTTTTAGTCGCATTTAAATTCTTTCGTTTTTTTTTGCTATTAATAAAAAGAATCAACAAAAACAATGAAAATATCTTTTCGAGATGGTTAATAATCAATATGAATGTAAATGATTGACAAAATAACTTGTAAAATATAAAGAGACTAAAAGACGAACGAATGAACGTAGATGCGGAGCTCCTAGAAAAAGTATTCAGCACAGGGGTGCCTTCAAGGTCACTGAACTCGGCGTGGGTGGCTGACGGAGAAGCTAAACGTCCATAGCAGCGAAAGGGTTAACAACTACCCTCTTAATGACCACCCCTCCAAATGATTACCCCTCTTAAAAACAACCCCTATAAACTACCACCCCCTATTAAAGACCATCATTATTAACAACCACCCCTATTCAAGACAACCCCTATTAAAGACCACCCATCTTAATGACCATCTTTATTAATGGCCACTTAACTTAAAGACCAGCCCATTTTCTAGACCAACTCTCTTCTTGTACTTTTTAGTGTACTTGGGAAGTTTATATTTTTAAAAACTTTTTTATTTGTATTCATTAAATATTAAAATTTCAGCTTTTGGAGATATTTTCGAATAGTTTATTTGATCACTCCCGAAGGCTGAAGTCTGGATCAATCCTTGGAATACATTAGGCATATTGCTTTTAAAAAAATACATCCTATAGTTGGATCTTAACACATTGCGTATGGGTCGCAAGAATTCTCATGTTTTGTGTGCCAGCCGTTGTGTACCCCTCACGAGAATTCTTTTTTCTTGAGCAGAGGTAATACTAAAACCATCTACTGGATTTTCCATGGACTTCTATCCAACGCTAATGCACAGGAGATTCTTTTAGTTCAATTTTTTTCCATTTTCTTTTGAGATTTAGTTATTCGTTTGTCTCTTTCGAATATCCTTGTTTACATTTTCAGTTTCCATTTCTTTGCAAAGGCGATACTTTAAACGAATTATGTGTTTGTCAGATTGTCCCAGTGTGAATGGCGGATATTTGTCTAGTTCGGATGAAATTCAAGCGACACAGATGTATATCCAATTAGAAACTGTAGTGCGTGTTCCATTCACAAAAAAAGAAACAAAACACGATGTTTTTGTAAATTCTGCAGAGTTCCTTTGCATAAAGGGAGCTGTTTCCAAAAATATCACACCCTAAAAAAATACTAAATGTATTCAGGAGCCTACATAGCAATTTTCAGGAAAATAAAAGCATGGTGAAACAAATTAGGCTTATTTTTCCATTTTTGCACAAAGTTTTTGGGGTTATGAAAAATGCCCAGCCAACAAGCGTAGTATGGGGATTTACATCCGGTACCCAAGGTGTTAACGGTAATCTCAAAGGCAGTACTTGATCAGTTTTCTTTTCAACTTCTTTGGGAGTGCAATTAGCAGCAGCTTCAGTGTGCCGATTCTGATGACAGTATTTCATCTTGTTGCTTGCGGGATAGTATCTCCTAATGTATTAGCTGGCCGTATACTATTGCCTAATGTGTTGTTCGAAATTCACCTTCCCCCGTAGTCTAAGTTGTTCGATTGTCATCCTCCTTCGTTGATAGGCTTCTAGTGGGCATTCGTTGGCTCTTATTCGAGCTAGTTCCATCCGTTCCTGGTTTTTTTCTTCCGCCTTTCGTTTCTGAGCTTGTCTGGCTCGATATCTCCGCTGGCCTTCCCTGTTCAGTCGCCTAGCTCTTTCGTCGACTGTCTCTCCTTCCACTTCATTTTCGTTTAAGTGTGCTGTAGCGCACTGCATGAAAAGAACCAAAACTCATGAGAAATTTATCATTGTAATTAACCCTTTTACTGCCACGCCATATCCGGCAGTTATAACCAGAACTGCCACGGTGATTTTGGCAATTTTCCAAAGCCTTAGTAAAATTTTTATACACACGTTATTTATTAATATCTTATCTTGATTTTTCATATCTTGCAGCAATAATTACAGTTTTGTATATAATGTACAGCTTTTTAGTATATCATATATATTTTCTGAATTACAAATTGGTGATGTTTAGTCTATGTTTAAAAAAATAAAAAATAATTATGATATACTAAAAAGCTTTACATTATATACAAAACTGTAATTATTCCTACAAGATATGAAAAATCGAGATAAAATATTAATAAATAATGTGTGTATAAAAATAAATAAATAAAGCTTTTTATTATATCATATATATTTTTTGAATTACAAAGTGGTGATTTTTAGTCTACGTTTAAAAAAATAAAAAATAATTTTTAACAATAAGGAAGACAATTACTTTTAATACTTGCTCTAATAGATATTTAAAAATAATAAGGAAAACTTAACTGCAAATGCACTGAAAAAATCACACAAATATTAAGAACGTAATTATTTGGAATTTTTTAAAATACAGTACTGCGGTCTTAAAATTCCCAGCACGGCAATGAAACATGGACAACTGACCTGCATCTTCTACAACTTTCGCTGTTTATTCTAGCACTGATGTTACGATCAACACATTTTGAATAGCGCATTTATTTTTCAATAAAAATTATCGATTTTCGTAATGCGCTTTAAAAAAACAAAAGATCGCGTTTAGCATTACTATAAAGTCACCGCCGTCATCTGTAAGCAAATCACTTTTGCTGTCAATAAGCAATTCATTTGTAGAAATTTCAGTAAAAAAAGAAACTCGTTCTTAGCAGGGATATCTATACAAGAAATGAGTATTTCATCTTGTTGCTTGCGGGATAGTATCTCCTAATGTATTAGCTGGCCGTATACTATTGCTTAATGTGTTGTTCGAAGTTCACCTTCCCCCGTAGTCTAAGTTGTTCGATTGTCATCCTCCTTCGTTGATAGGCTTCTAGTGGACATTCGTTGGCTCTTATTCGAGCTAGTTCCCGTTCCTGGTTTTTTATTTCCGCCTTTCGTGCCTGAGCTTGTCTGTCTCGATATCTCCGTTGGTATTCCCTGTTCATTCGCTTGGTCCTCTCCTCGAGCGTCTCTCCATCCACTTCATTTTCGTTTATGTTTGCTGTAGTGCACTGCATGAAAAGAACCAAAACTTGTGAGAAATTTATCATTATAATTAAACAACAAATATAAACAAGATACCCTAGCATAAACTAGAGGTGAAAGCATGTTTCTATAAAATCATCAGGGTTCTGATGGCTTTTGAGATATGGGTTTAACCCTACAGTGGTCGCATATGTTAAAGTAATGTGTTTGGTTCCATTGGGTGTAAAATAAACCCCCGCGAGAGAAAGTTTCTTTAGAATTGATTTTTAATTGTAGGTTTCCATTCAAGTAAACTCTTGAAAATCCGCCACATTAAATAACGGAAAACCTTAAAAACCGGCAGTTTTCACAATAAAATCATGATTTAAAAAATCCGATGGGGTCACCACATGACTTTCTCCATAACTGTACTGTTTCTAAAAATTCCAAATAGGTTACATGATTACAAATATTTTAAGGAACGACGAGAAAAATTTAAAGAATTCACAAAGTACAGAAATAAACTCAAATCGTAGCCTTCTGATATAGCCACGCAGCTCCAACAATTACGAAAACAAAGAGGAGTGTTACTAAGACGTAACTAAGCGTAACGTGTTTACAATAGTCGCCGGTAGGTGGTGTGGTGATGGTAGCTAAAAAATTAGTTTAAAAAATATCTCTTAGGGTACGTGTACAGTGAACGCTTCCAGGAGCGACCTTGAGCGTTGCGACCTCACGTGTCCAAAACAAACGCTATATATTAGACGTGCACTTGTCTAGTCTAGTCTAGTCTAGGGCGGGATGAACTGCAGCATTTTCGAGCGTCTGTTTGGTCGATCAAGCACGTTTGGTTTTGGTCGCTCAGTCGCCATGGATCCTGAATTTCTTATTAAGGCAGTAATAAACCATGTTCCACTATGGGACCAAAGGGACAAGAATTACCACAACAGAGATGAGACGCAGAAGTTATGGAATTAACTTATATATATAAACTTATATATTTTTGAAATGAAAATAAACAATCATGCAGAAACGGGTTAATTATTTATCTATAATAACTAAAATTTAACATCATTCCCTTCAAGCAGTTTATTCATGAGACATTCCATATCAAATTTTTTATTTATTTATTTATTTATTTATTTCCATGCGGCCCCTAAACAGCCGTAATCGGCCTTTTACAAGGAGCTCATTAACATAATAACAAGGACTATCACAAACATCCATGTCCTAGGTGAAGAAAAACCCACCTAGGCGGGATTCGAACCCGCGACCTTCGGATTGGCAGGCGAGGACGTTACCCTGCCACCACCGAGACATAAATTACATAAAGAGAAATATTTTGTGGCTTAAACAAATGCACTAAGAACTAGAGAATGATTTACAGTATAGGAGATAGTATTTACAGAATCAGAGATAATTGTTGACATTATAGGAGATTGTTATTTATAATAACACAAAGAAGTAATTAGAAATTGTTTGGAAATTTGTTCAAATAAGTTCTAAATTCGTCTCTTATTGCAACTGCTCAGTTGGTGGATCTATCGAAGTTTCTAGTTCTGTTATTTTGATAAGTGTGAACAATATCCCAATTATCTTCATCTTGTATCAGCAGTCCTATCCTCATTCCTTCTCTGTCAATTATGACATTATGCAGTAAGCAAATGCATTTTACTATTGACTCAGCCATTTCAATTTTAGTTTCTATAGGCTTATTAAGTATACGCCATTTTCCAGCTAAAATGCCAAAAGCACACTCTACCACTCTTCTTGCTCGAGAGAGCCTATAATTAAATATAGATTCTGTCTCCTGTAAATTCCTTCTAGGGAATGGTTTCAATAAGTGTTCCCTCAGAGGATAGGCTTCATCTGCCACAATTACAAATGGAAGTGTAACATCTGCCCCTGGAATTTGTTTTGGAGCAGGAACATTGAATGTTCCATTTTCCAAGTGCATGTATAGCTCCGAAACTTGGAATATCCCCCCATCACTTTGTTTTCCATAAGCTCCAACTTCAATGCTAATAAATTTATATCTAGCATCGACTAAAGCTTGTAAAACAATAGAGAAATATTGTTTATAATTGTAGAATAAGCTTCCAGATGCTGGAGGGCACTTGCAGCGAATATGCTTCCCATCAAGTGCACCAAAACAATTTGGGAAGTTCCATAATTTCGAAAAAATCATTCGAAATTCTTATTAAGTCTTCTTCTTTGGGTTTTCCCATGTGCTATCAAGCTATTCCTTATGGCTTCACATACATCTCTAACAATTCTGGCAACAGTACAGTAACACATCCTGAAGCTGAATGCTAGGGACCTATAAGAGGATCCTGTTGACAAGAACCTGTAATGCAAAACAAAAATAATAAATTCATTGTTTTCTCATTGGTTAATGGTTTTCATATAACGGGCGTTATTGCCGCAAGAATGTAGTCAAAGGCTGCCATGCTCATTCGAAAATATTCGAAAAAACGGTCCTCGTCTTCCCTCAAATCACGGTATAGGTGGTGAAACTCTCCATTTTTCATCCTTGATTTGTTCACGGAATGTATTCCATCCCTCTGGTGCTTTCGCTTTAAAAGTTTTAATTTAAGCGACGTACTTTCAAGAAGCAGAAATCTCTCCACAACTGAGACTGCCATCTCTATGCGCTTAGTCGCTGTCAACGCTATCGCTACTGGTAGTGCTTACAGGACACACAACGTCGCTAGTAATCGCACTACAGCTGGTCACTTTCACTTGGTCGCAGTAGCAATAGATGGCATCGCTGTAGGTCGCAGGCACTGTACATGCTGCCTTAAGCAATGCATTATATGGGAAAATGTTTCAAACAAAGGTTGTACAAAATAAAACTTCCTACAACTTTTATTCCTATATTTTTTTACATTCATCGATATTAAAGCAAATATAAAAAAAACGGATAAGTAACAAGAGTGAACACCCACTACCGGTTGACCGATTTTTACCAAAAACTAATCAGTTACCAGAAGTTGGCGCTATCAGATGTAAACAACTGTTGTCACCCACTGTTATACTATTCATTTGTGTATTGATATTTTATCGCAAAATTATTAACATCCCACAATTATGGCAAGCAAAAATCAAGACGCTAAGAAAAGCCAAAAGCAAAAGCGTGTTATGCTCACTGTAACTCAGGAACTTTAAATAATAAAGCAGCTCGAGAGAGAAACAAGGAAAGAGCTGATTCAGAAACATAACATTGGCATTTCCACATTATACACCCAGTCCCCAACCAACATGACAGATGCGTTCTTAAAAAATTTCATGTAATGTTAAATTGTGCTTTGTGTTTTATATTTTTTACGTGTATTTCATAATTGTAACTCATTATTACAGAAAAGAAACAACGATAACGTGGACGGTTCATAGCGTTGCTACGTTAAGACCTGTACGACAAACGATATCACGTGTTTGTTGGTTTTTCTCTTACCGCTGAAGTAAATCTAGTTTTTGCCCCAGCGATATACCTAACTTTTCTCAGTTTCTTACTCCCATGACCAATAAAATTTGAACCAGAAACTCCAGCGTATTTTTTGATGTAGATGACTGCCATTTTGAATCAGCAGTTTAACTGTTTACCATTTATTTAGCTGACGCTATTTAGAAGAATTGTAAAAATGATAATTTTAAACGACAAATAACCAAGAATTAAACATTTTTGTTTTGAAACATGAAATAATTTTTCAAAAGATAACAACGTACGGTCTATATAAAATCACAAAATTGGTCAAAGGAAATTTTAAAAACATTCAAGAATGGTATTTTTCAGCATTGCATCAAATCCTTTGCCTTCTGCATCAGACTCGTAGAAATTGTCAAATTCATCCTCCGGATCAAATGTTACGATAATGGGCTCAATGTGATCTGCAATTAATGAAGAGCAAGGCTAAAGTTTGTTTGTTTCTGCTTTCTGGTCCTTTTTCACAATCGTAGAGAAGTCGTGGAGAAATTTTGTTAAACCAATGTTAGTCGAAATCATGCTAAACTGAAATGGTGTTGGTAGAATTTGTGTTAGTCGACGATTGGGTGTACGCCATGAAGTAGCAGAAAGAAGACTTATTAAAGCTTGCAGCAGATTCTGAGACTTCCAAATCACTGAAAATCGCCAGGGTGTTCTTTTACGGTTTTATGCATACATAACATGTGTCCATTATAATTATTAAATTTGGTTAAAATTGTAATGGACAGTTCAACACGAATGTGTAAAAACGTGTAAACTCTAAATAACTTTAAAATTTTAACTCTCTAACTCACCCTGTAGTATCTAATAATTTACCTATTTGTTTAAACTTTAAGAATTTTTAACTGCCAAACAAATTAAAATATCAAAATTTCTATAGTCGCTATTTTGTTTTTTTTTTACAAACCCTACCTCTAAAAATAATTTCAGCTCCGTAGCACATTCGGAAATACATAAACCTTGAGAATTCGTTCAAAGAATTGCGATTTTTTTAGCGGCCGCATTGTTGCACTTTTTCAAGATTTTCGTTTTTTCTAGTCGGTTTTGGAATTAAAATTTAAAACTCCCGAACCATAAATTAACCCAGAGAGCACTCACATGTCAATAAGAAATAAGGAAAATTAAAATTATACTTATAAGTTTGCAGGACGATGATGGCCTACAGGGACCTGTTGTCAAAAACTAGCCTAAAAAGAAGAAAAAGAAAACACATAGCTCCCGAAATACGTATCTAGCGGGTTTCCCAGAGATTTCCAGTGTGTTTGTGCGTGTGTTTTCTCATCGTCCTGCAAACTTGTAAGTATAATTTTAATTTTCCTTATTTCTTATTGACGTGTGAGTGCTCTCTGGGTTAATTTACGGTTCGGGAGTTTTAAATTTTAATTCCAATCTGTACACTGTAGTCTCCAATTCCTTTTTTATAGTCGGTTTTGCACAAAATCCTACCTAAGAAAAAATTTTGAATCTCCAGCTCATCAGGAAGTGCCTAAACATTAGTATCCTCCTATATGTTATATCCTCCTCTGTAAGGAACGTCGATATAATGATAGTTGTATCTCGTTCAATGGCATCCGTCAAGCAACAATTAATATTTCTCTCCCTAGCTCTTATATGATCCTTAAGATATCGATTACAAAATTTATTCGGAGAAAGGACAACAACCACAAAAATGTAATTGGGGTCCAAAAAATTCGATCGCGATAAGTCCAGGGTCACGTTATAGTGACTACATGTATGTAGTTTGTGTGCATACAGAACAACCTTGCAGAGCATGTAGGAGCCATGTCACGATCATGTTATATCCGAATTCGTGCTATAGTGAAGCGCATTATAGCAGGGCTTCACTGTAATTACAAAGTTTAATTTCAGAGATAAAAATTCAACAAAACCACAAGCGTAAAAAGCGCAACACAAAAATTCACAATTCAGGGCGGAATTACGAAATATGCCCCAAAATAATAATCATACTGAAAACATAGGTAACATGGTAATTTTGGCAGATGAAATGAGGCATATTCAGGAAATGGTTACAAAGCTAGAAGACAGGATGATGGAATATGGAATGAAAATGAACATAAAGAAAACAAAGGTGATGAGAATAGGGGATAGAGAGATTATGAATGTGTCAATAAAGGATGGAAGAGTGGAGCAAGTAAAACAGTATAGATATTTGGGAAGCATGCTAACTGAAGACTGGAGAAGTGAAAAAGAAATAAGAACAAGAATAGCAATGGCAAAAGAAACATTTAATAGGAAAAAACGGGTACTATGTGGTAAAATGGATTTAAATCTGAAGAAACGTCTTGTGAAGTGCTATGTTTGGAGTGTATTGCTTTATGGGTGTGAAACATGGACGCTAAAGAAAAGAGAGAAAGAAAGACTAGAGGCATTTGAAATGTGGGTGTGGAGGCGGATGGAGAAGGTTAAGTGGACGGATAGGATAAGGAATGAAGCAATACTAACAAGGGTGAATGAGAAGAGAAGATTACTTGAAACAATTCAGAGGAGGAAAAGTAACTGGTTAGGGCATATCTTGAGAGGAGAAGGTTTACTATTGATGGTGTTGGAAGGATCAGTAGAAGGTGAAAGGAAAAGGGGACATAGAAGAATAAAAATGTTTGACGATCTGAAAGAAAGGGGAGGGTATCAGGAAATGAAAGAAATGGCAAGGAACAGAAATGAGTGGAGACAACGCTGGTGCCAGGGACCTGCCTAGAGGCAGAACACCTCATGATGATGATGATGACCCAGAGATTCACTTAATGAAATACACAAATAATTCGTAAAATTAATTTATTATTTCCTAAGTTTTATACATGTTTCCGTATGGATGCAATTTAGAACCAGCATTATTTAACTGTATAAATGGCACAAGCTATACATACATTGCAACAAATATTGCCTACTTAGTAATTCTAATTAACTGATGAAATGTAACAAAAATAGTGGCGTGTGCGATTATTAGTCGGCAATGGCGATCGGGCACCTTACTTTAGGTTGCTTTGATTACCATAAAAACTTACACAGATGTGTGCGTATCCCCAAATACTCAAATCACTTAAATATATGTGCACATTCAAAGGAACGTCTCAAACACACTAATTTTTGATTAACCCTTCATAACTTCCGATGCTTGACTTATACGCAGTTACTTCTGAAGGGTCTACAGGACCCATATAAGTTTATTATGTTTTTTTGTTTGAAATAAGTAAATAAAATAAAAAAAAAGATAATGCATATCTGAAAACCATTTATTACTTAAAGAGAAATACAAGTTATTTCATTGGACAGCATGATGGGCATATTTTTATGGCACAATGATTACATATTGGTATTCTGCAGTTATTGCAATGAATGCTCGTCTTTCTATCCTTACTGCTCGGACACACAGCACACCTTTTTCGCTTTGATTGAGCCATTGGTAGCTCAGACGTTGTAGCTGC